>JASAUF010000640.1:0-2962500 GCA_030180095.1 Magnolia changhungtana
GCACCATTAAAACACTCATAACCATTTTTGAGGGCCCACTGAGATGTGGTTTGCAAATTCAGCCCATCCATTATGTGTGTTTCACTTGAATAAGGGTTCAGACCAAGTTTAAGGGGCATGCAAAACTCAAGTGGGCCCCACCAAGTGCTTTTATATGTTTTAATGGTGTCTTCACATAGTTTTAGATGGTACAGCCCACCTGAGTTCCGTATACGGCTGATTTATGAGATATCCCATAATTTAAAGGGGACCCATTAAATGCACGGTGTTGATGGTTGACACGCATCACGGTAGGGCCCACACAGCTCGACCTCATGAGAGCTTATCGTCAGCTCGAGGGCATTGTAACTTTTCCCACACACACACACACACACACACACACACACACACATATATATATATATATATATATATATATATATATATATATATATATATCACTCACGTCCACACCACATGAGCACTCAATCCTATGATCCCAGCTATAGGATATTGAGTTGAGTCCAAGTAAAGGGTTGATGGAGTCTTTGAATGGACCCCACCAGTCCCAACAGCTTCTTAAGTGGAGTTCTCAGGCTTCCTGCTACGACCAAGTGCAGACGTCAGCAAAACCAGTAGAGTTCCTGCTAAAATTCGCCACGAGTAGGCGAATGCGTAACCTGTGGCTTCAGTTATTCTAGTCCTACTCTCTTTCCTTGAAGGTGCCGCCCTGACTGTGTGAATCACCTGGATGTATGTATTATATGTCCATACCGTCCATCCATTGTTCCAGATAATTTTAGGGCATGAAACAAAAAATAAAGCAGATCCAAATCTTAGGTAGACTACACCACAGGAAAAAGGTGGAAATTGACCATTAAATACTTCTTGTGAACTACAAAAGTTGTGGATCAAGCTGATATTTGTTTCTCCCCTTCATCCAGGTTTTAACGGTGGGCGATCAATCATTACTATTTCCTATAGTGTGGTCCGCCTGAGATTTGGATCTCCTTCTATGTACAATACATACATAAAGGTGGACCATGGCCGCACCAGGTTGGGTGAGGCGGACCACACCTAATCCGCTCCATTATCGTACCTAGTAACTCCTGCTAAAATGTGCTGCACGTGGAGTAGTAACCTGCGCGGTACTCTTATCTTTAGTCGTACTCGCCCTTCTCTACCATAAGACCTCATGCATAGATTAGCAAAACCATAGGACCCCAGATAAAATGAACCACAAGCCAAGGGTGTCAATATAAAACAGCACATTTCTTATTTTCCATTCTAATTTTCACCTTCTTCTCTTAACTGAAGGCATAAGAGCCAAGGAAACATGAAATCCAAGAATGAAAATGCCCATGACAGCTTGGCGCCTGCAATCTTCAGTTATCTGCAGAGAGAGGTCTTCGATCCAAAGAAGAAAATCAGCAAGCGGTTTAGCTGGGCAAGGTTGGGGTGGAAAGCATCTGATCAGATGGAGTGCGCTGTTTGCTTGGAATGGTTCAAATCTGGGGAGATTTTGGTGCACCTACCATGTGCCCATCGGTTCCACTCAATGTGCTTGGTTCCATGGTTTGAATCTAATGCTCATTGCCCCTGTTGCAGGACCCAAATCTTCTCTTAATGCATCCAATATAAATTATCATTACAAACTGTAATTTAAGTTGTACCAATGCCTTTCATGTTAGTAATTTTGAACATTATAGCAATGTAGATATTTTCTTGGGATGATTACAAACGCTTCCCCTCTGATTCCTGACAATTGTAAACACTCCAAATGACAAAAATATCTTTTTCTTAGAAGTTTGGTATGCTGGCATCTGCTCCACTAATATATATATATATATATATATATATATATATATATATATATATATATATATATATATGGAAATGGTTCTATGCAGTCGAGCTCATGGGAACTTCCCATGAGGTCGAGCTGTGTGGGCCCCACTGTGATGCGTGTCAAACATCAACACCGTTCATTTGATGGGTCCCCTTTAAATTATGGGAAAACCCAAAAATCAGCCATATATGGAACTCAGGTGGGCCATACCATCTAAAATCATGTGAATACATGCCTAAAGCATATAAAAGCACTTGGTGGGGCCCACCTGAAATTTGGATGCGTCTGAAACTTGGTCTAGCCCCTCATCCAAGTGGGACACACATAATGGATGGGCTAGATTTGTGAACTACATGTCAATGGGCCCAACAAATGATTATGAATGTTTTAATGGAGGGTAACCCCTCTCAACTTTTGTATGTGGTGTGGCCCACACAAGTCACGGATTGACTTGATTATTAATCCTTCGGCCCACTATGAAATGGTGCATCTGACTGATGGGGTAGATGTTCGACATGCATCACAGTGGGCCCACACAACTCGACCTCATGGGAAGTTCCCATAAGCCCCTTTCCCATATATATATATATATATATAGAGAGAGAGAGAGAGAGAGAGAGAGAGAGAGAGAGAGAGAGAGAGAGAGAGAGAGAGAGAGAGAGAGAGAGAGAGAGAGAGAGAGAGAGAGAGAGAGTCCTACTCACCTGGGCACCTTGTTAGGTGAGCAGCACATGTGTCATGGGCACAAAATTTTAATAGTCCATGTGATGCAACACCCTTGAAACCTCCTGGGACCAACTTTTATCCTTGTTCAAAATTTGAGTGGGCAAAGACAGAGGCAAATCAAGAAAGAAAATTGTTTCTGTTTTCATAGCCGGCCAGAGTTAGTTCATAGGGATTTCATGGGGTGCCACATCACATAAGATGTTTAGATTTTGTGTTCAAGACACGTGCGCAAGTGCGTGGGTGAGCATTTGTGTGTGTGTATCCAACCCATCCAATAGGCTCCCTCCACCATAGACGTTGGATGTGCAAAAAATACGGCTAACCCAAATCATCCTGTGGGCCACACTTAACGATTTTAAATATTTATTAGTTTAATTAAATATCTATTCAAAAGCGAGACTCGATCATGTTTTCAAGTTAACCCCACCCCGCTCCCTATTAAATCGAGTCATGTTTTCAGGGTTTGAACCATGGACTACTAAAGTCTGTGCGGATGGATGGCCTGTTTAAGAGGTAGATCCCACTGTAAATAGGGAAAAAATTATGAGTTTGTAGAAGTGATTTAGACATTAAAGGATTATCTTTGTAGGAAAAGAGGACCATCTATGACCTACCCACAGTGGACCTACCTTCAATCTTAAACTGATTCACATGACCCATTTGATGGACTAAGAACCCACTTCACTAGTCTAGACTACCTGCCATATGTCCTCTTGCATTTTAAAATTTTCACCTATGGGTAAAAAAAGATTTTTATTTTTATTTTTTTTTTAAAGGATCAATGTTACAAATTCAATGGGGAAAATTGAATGGTTAGATCCATAGTTCTAGAATTTGGTGGGTTGACTCAAAACTTAGCTGAGTCAACTTGACTAAGCAAGATTTCGATGCGGGTCTCTTAGAACTTACTGATGAGAGTGACTCAGTCAGGACGGATCTCTTAAAAACTTGCTGACGAGAGTGACTAAGTCAAGACTCAACAAGATTCGTAGAGTTGGCCAAAAAACTGGTTGATACAACTCAGCGTCTCTCAACCGAGTGACTCTTCCAATCAGTTGTTTTTGTTACCATTTTCAATCATTTTAAAATTTTGTCAATAAACTATATGACTTTAAAATTAACTAATAAATTTCGAGTTTAGTCAACTAAAGACTCTGTCGAGTCTTCAAATTGAGTCGATACAGCCAGACATTGAGTCGAATATGAGTTTTGGGGTTTCTAATTACTATAGGCTTCATTCACACACCCATGATTTGGATGGCTTGGATTAAAATGCATGTGTACCCTTGGGAGTTGATGTGGGCATGATTGTGATCTAATGCATGTTCCACACCATGATACGAGTCCTTTTTCAGTTTAGCGTGTGTGAGGAATATAGGGATTTTTATACAACTACACCCAAAGTTGCGTGGGAGAATGGAGATGGCACTGCATTTCCAATCATTATTATTTTACGCTTTTTTTTTTTTTTACAACTTTGGGTTTTGTTTACTCTTTCCTCGGGTGAAAATACATTAAACACTTTTTAAATTTTTATGCACATGTATTTTTTTTTATCATTACTTTTTGTCAAACTCTTCTTCTAATATTGTATTTCTACTGTCTTTCATACTTTCCGACTACTTTTAAGCAATCTTTTGTGCTTTCTAATTACTCTCTCGTAAAAACTCTCACATCAAAAAATATATTCTTCTTCTTCTTTAATATTATATTGAATTAGGCTTGTTTGGAAAGAAAACTAGTGAAATTAGATGAAAAATATTATAAATATTTTACTTTAAAAGATATTTTCTACTTCTTTCTTTAAAAAACTCTGCTTAGATGGGTCTTTTCCAAGAAAAAAATGTAAGCAAAGAAAAGATATAGGAAAAACTCAACTTTAGAAGATGAATTTTTCTACTTTCTATAAAGATTATACTTAGATTGATCTACTTAGAAATAAATTAATATATGGAGAAAAGAGATCAAAAACTTCACTTTTAGAATATAAATTTTTCCTCTTCCCTTAAGATATTAGGCTTAGATTTGTCTTTTGTAAAGAGATGGATTGTGGAACCACTTTTGAAAAATAAGACAATGTTGAAATGATATTATTCTAAAGTCATTTGAAAGTTTATCAAATTATCTTTACAATATTCTCATAATCGCCTCAATCTGACTTATAATGAGAGAGTTATGACCTTTTTTTTTGAGATTATCCAATGTTAAAAATGAAAGCAAACATGAGCTAAACTTTGAGTCAAATTTTGACAGGTCAAATGGTCTTCAAATAAAATGATTCCAAAGTCATCTAAAAGTTCATCAAATAATCTTTATAAAAAAACAATCTAAGCCTAATCTTTCGAATAAAGAAGAAGAATCCATCTTTTAAAAGTGAAGTTTTTGATATCTCCCTCTCTTAAATATCAATTTCTTTCCACGTAGACCCATCTAAACAAAATCATTATAGAAAGAAGAAGGATTCATCTTCTAAAAGTGGAGTTTTTACTAATTCTTTTTTTTTTTTTCCCTTCTATATACTTCTTAGCAAAAGATTCTAAACAAATTTTTTGATGAAAATATTTTTTAAAAAAAAATTCAATCTTTTAAATGTAGAATATTTGTAATATTTCTTCTTCTCATTTTCTGCACAAAAAAATTGGCAAAGAGCAATCAGAAAGCACAAAAGTCACCCAATTGCAATGGTAAAAGAATAGTTTACTAGAAGTGTCAAAAAAATAATGATCTAAAATGTGGTGCTATATCTGTGCTCGCATAAAACATTGGGTGCACCTGCATGCAAGGCCGAAAAGTATATTCAACTAACCTATGTAAGAAAATGGCACTAGAACAAATTTGTTTTCAGCCCTTTAGTATGATCGATCCGCCTCTTGTTTTTTTCTATTTTATTTTTTTCAAGTTTATTAAAATAAAAACACTTCAATCTCTATGTTAATTTCGTTCTCACAAGAAAATAAAAAATAATCATTTTTGGAACAGGACAAGAAACCTTTCATGGTCACCTAATAAATGGCCATGTTAGCTGATTGTTTCTGTTGAGAACTAATACAATCATGTGAGTTTCCCACACTCTAGAGGGTGACCACTAGCAACTCATCCACTGTACTTGTGGCATCCACACGAACCAATCCAGACCGTCCAAATCGTTGGTCCCATCACCACATGGGGCCTAACCTGGAAATTATAAAAAAATCTTAACCATCAGTTGATAGCAACTAAACGATCCATATTGGATGGTTGATTAGGATCATTTGAACAGTGCACTTTTTGTGCCACAATCCACCCATGATAAGGCCTGTGGTTTAGACGGCCCAGATTATGGCCTTGTATGCCATAGATGAGGGGGATAAGCTGCCACAATGAACTGATGGTCAGGCGAGAGAATCCTCCTACTCGTCGCCTAGTTACTTGTTGCAAGCACTGATAAAATGGGTGATCCACATGAAACCAACGATCAAGTCCTTGATAAAGCTATTCAGGAAGGGGCCCACATTAATTGCAATAAAATAATATCAATGCATTGACAAGATCTTGAAAAAGACATTTTATAACACAAAATAAATAAATAATCCTTGTTTGTATCATTTCAGACAGTTTCCTTGAAATGTTCACTGATAAATGCATGCTAAGATAATCCCTATGAAGAAGATAACGAAGAAGTGAAAACCAGGGCACGTACGCAAGATCCAATCCGTTCATTAGGTGGGGCCACTAGAACATACCCCAGCACTAGATATTAAGCTTGTTCTACTCATTGGATGTGACACACATTTATAAGAAACCAATTATTAGGAAAAAAAATGACACAGGTCTATATTCATCGTGCACATATGTACTGCCGGATGAGTGGATTGCACTGATTTTAGTCCAGGAAATGTTAATTACGGGACCCACCTAGTGAATAGCCTGGATCCTGCACGTGTGCCGTATTGGCAAGTGTGCCGGATTGCCTCTTCAATCTCTCCTCTCATGGAATTGGAGGATCCTTGGCGTGAGATTATTTCCTGATGGACCTTTGGAGCCGATTATTGGACGACTTGATGGCCCATCTTAACACGCCACAAAACAATACGTCTTTGAAAAGTAGGCGTGTGAAGGCATTCGACTTTCTCAACTCTAATATATCATTACACTTTGAAATTGATATGCAAGACTTCTATGTATGAAAACCCAGGCCAAGACTAAAAACTCCTACCTCTACAAACTCCAACCAATTATTGAAGGTCATATAAGATCGAAGATGATACATCATATTTAAGTTTTTGGAAAGTTAAATTTAAAGAATGATATTAAAAGTCCCGTATAAATAAGAATTCTAAGATTTTTATGACAACACGTAAACTTGGATAATTTTCAAGAGTCTTACTTAAATAGCAGGTGGAGATCTCATATTTCTCGTGTATTTTGTGCTTAAAATGCAAACTATGAAAAAGGCTAAATGACTATCCGGTGGAATTCACCTTTTTTCATATCCAAATAACAAAAAAGATGACACCAATGTAAAAATAAAATAAAATTTCATATTTTTGAAAAACATTCCCTAAAAATTAGTTAGTCATGGCAAGTCTTCCTCTTGCAATAGATGATTCAGTTTGTTCAATGTGTCCAACCAAACCACCGTAAAATGTTTGTGAGAGAAATTACAAAACTTATATGAAGTGAAATAAATGTGAAATAAGATTTT
Organism: Magnolia changhungtana; assembly: GCA_030180095.1. Taxonomy (NCBI): domain Eukaryota; kingdom Viridiplantae; phylum Streptophyta; class Magnoliopsida; order Magnoliales; family Magnoliaceae; genus Magnolia; species Magnolia changhungtana. Next base: position 7,239 of record JASAUF010000640.1, read on the forward strand.
TCTTCCACAACAGTTATACAACTTGAAAATGAAGGGTTCTCTTTGCAAGAATGGTTTAATAACCAAGTTAACAGAGTAATGATGGTTAATGTGAAAATTAATGATGAAGAAAATGTTGGACTTCTGCTTTGCTTGATGCCAGATTTATAAGATGGTTTGATTCTGAATCTTCGTAACTGTTCAGATCTTAATATGGAGTCAACCATATCCATACTGTTTACCGAAGAGCCCCATAGAAAAACAATATTTGGAATTCTCTCATGCTACGCTGGTCAGAAGAAGATCTACTAAGAGAGATACCAATGAAAGGGATAATATGATATCCAAGTAAAAAAGGAGCAAGACAGAAAAGTGTTGGTTATGAAAACAACTTGTAAAATAAATTGTAAACTCAGGAAAGCAAATCAAGAAAATTTCCAACTTGATTTACATGATCAAGCATCAGATTTAAAAAGGTCCTAGGGAACATAGTTCAGAACAACGATTAATTTGGGAAAGGTGAAGTGTTATCAACGAATATTCCATAAGAGAACTTGAATCACTAATAGATTTTATATTTTGATGCTTCATTTTATATGACACCACATATGGAATATTTTTACACACATCAATTATGAAATAGTGCCACAATTTATGTCACGCCCCAAACTCGGGGATCGAGATCACTAAAGTCTCGGTCGTCGAATCTAGTGCTAGCAGGCTCCTTAGTACCTCAATCTTGGCTCTTAGCTTCCATACGCCGGGTTCTGATCCTACAATCTCACAATGAGGATTTTCAGAGTTTTTTTTCTTGTAAATGAGCATTTTAAAAAAAAAAAAAAAAAACATTATCACATATCCACTGTAATATCTGTTTAATTATAATACTAGAAAGGGAAATACAAATATAAAAAAACCAAAAGATTAGGTTCATGCTCCAACCTCAACACTATTGATACACTCTGGCATAACCTACAGCGTAAACAAATGTGAATAAGCTTTCTTCGAAGCTTAATAGAGTACGTGTGTACATGCGTGATGCATATGACAAGTATATCAATATCAGAGTGAGTAAAAATGGTGGAGGGCTAAGCTATCAAGTCCATGAATTCTATTAATCATACCAAGACTATGCAATGCAAGGGCCTACATAGTCGAGTGCCATATGCTAGAGTTGTAATCCAAGCATGCCAATCCTCAAATTATCCATATATTAGAACGGTTTACAACTGGGACATTACCAACATTGACTACAACCCATCACGCGCAAGACCAAGCGAGTGAAAAAGACCTCACTATCTGCCTTGTCAGTGGTATACAAAAACCCACCCGGCTCACTGATGTAGAGCAGGTCGTGGACAGTTTCATGGACAAGATGGATCAGAAAAGGCCCAGTCAGCGACAGAAGTGATCCAGACCATCGGACCTTAAATCGGGCGTATCTCACAATCCGAAATGAGTTACCTGACGTAAAATATATGATTTTGGGGTAGAACGAGCTACTTTAGCCAACCAACCCTGCTATGTAGGGTTACGACGCCCGGAATTGCGAAAAACCCCTAGATCGACAGTTGTTTCCCTGTTTTAATTTCGTTTTTTACTATAAATAGTAAGTTTTAGTTTGATTATTACTCTTCATCCGTCGGGCTTTAGGAGTTGCGCCCAACGTGAAAAGAGCTTAGAATAATTAGGAGAACGGTTTGGTGAAGCCAAATAGGACACTTACTATTTTTGGCCAAAAACCTTGTGCACTAGTAGACATCACGACTGTCTATAAATAGTAAGTTTACTATTTATAATAAGTCGCGATTTCTAGGAGTTTTAGTTGTAGTTTGATTCCGATTTCTTTCTCATTGCTTAGTACCCCTATTTAAAGCATTATGAACTCATTTCTATGCATTTTTTAATCAATTTTGAATTTATTAGAATTTATTTCTATTTTACGCTTTCTTTCCTCGTGGATTCGAGAAGTCTCTGTGAGGAGTCCAGAGAAGTTCCGTGGATTCAGAATACTTATCCTCTTGAGGAAGACGGTGCTCGACCTCACGTCCTCCCCTGCATCAGTTTGGTATCAAAGTGAGGTTTCTCCTCGGATCGATGGTTTCTAACGATGGGTCAGGCAATAATCCCATGGGCGGTGCTCCAGGGAATTTACCTTTAACGGCGGCAGCTTTCGAAGTAGCGCAACAAGAGAATCAACAAGTCATGCAAGGGCTGCAGGCTTCCATTGACCGTATAGCGGATCTCTTGACAGAAAACCTAAGGCAACTTCGTGTTCCTGATGGTAATCCTCCACTGCCAATTGCTGAAACTCGTAATTGCCCTGATCGCAGGATAATACCGGCAGTGCATCCAAGGGTCATTCCTGAGGAAGGTGGCTCTAGTGGAGAGGAAATCGACGACATAATCTTCCAACACCCCAGACCTGGCGGCAATCGAGTAGATCGAATGGATCGAGAATTCAAGATGCGGGTTGATATTCCTAACTTCAATGGCCAACTACACATTGAGGATTTCTTCAATTTGCTTTCTGAAGTTGAGCGATTTTTCGACTATATGGACATCCCTGAAGCAAAGAAGGTCAAACTTATGGCCTACAAGCTGAAAGGAGGAGCTTCAGCTTGATGGGAACAACTGCAACTCGTGCGAACCAGGCAGACGAAAGCACCAATTCGCACCTGGCAGCGGATGAAGTAGCTACTACGTGCCCGATTCCTCCCTAGCGATTACAATCAGGTATTATTCCAACAATACTACAATTGTCGAAAGGGTAGTCGGTCGGTGAGAGAATACATAGAAGAATTTTATCGTCTGGTGGCGCGTAACGACTTGGTCGAGACTGGATCGGAGCAAGTCGCCCGATTCAACGGTGGATTGTGTATGTCTATCCAGGGTCGGGTTCAGATGCAGTTCGTCTGGACGATAAATGATGCGATCAAGTTGGCTACTCGGGCAAAAGCGCAACTTGAACGTCCTAACACATGGACCTATCCTACTGCAAGGATCCTTGTGGCAAGTCCGCCCCAAGGAACTGCACAGCCCAAGGGGAAGGAGTCTGTAGGAGCACGGACTCAACCTCCTACGTCTGAGAACCGAGATCAGGCTAGACCCCAAAGGGGCATATCGACTGCTGCTAGTCCAAGTAGAATCCCGAGCCCCTATGCTCGGCCAAGGCCCGATAACTGCTATCGTTGTGGCCAACTGGGCCACCTATCAAATACTTGTCCCCAGCGAAAAGTGGCAAACCTCGCCATCAATGATAGTAGTGCTGATAACGCTTATCAAGATCCAGATATTGAAGAACAAGAGCATACCACCGAGGACGATGAAGATGATTCAGGTTGGATTCAGCAAGATCACGGTGAGTCGCTCGTCGTGAGGAGACTATTATATGCGCCAAGAAAAGAAGTGCATCCACAATGGCATAACATCTTCCGCACTAGATGTACGGTGAATCGAAAGGTTTGTGACGTGATCATTGACAGTGGGAGTAACAAAAATATTGTATCCAAGGTCATGGTGGAAAAATTGCAATTGAAAATGGAGCGTCATCTCTCTTCATATACAATCGGTTGGATGAAGAAGATCAGCGAAACAAAGGTAACTGAATGGTGCACCATATCCTTTTCAATTGGCAAACATTATAAGGATGAAGTAGTATGCAATATGGTTGACATGGAAGCATGTCACATACTACTCAGTCGGCCCTGCAATCTGACCGTGACGCCACTCATAAAGGGCGAGATAACTATATATCTTCGTCAAGGATGGCCGGAAGACCATATTGACCCCTATAGATCTAGAGGGACCACCTGAAACTTCTAAAGTAGATGGTCGTTTTCTCTTAACCATACGGGACTTCGTGGAAGAATCTAAAAAAAAAGGACAGACTTATGCATTAATTGTAAAAGGGGAAGAACTCGAGCCTGCCATCATTCTTAAAAGACTAAGGCCCCTACTACATGAATTCAAAGAAATCTAGCTTGATGACCTTCCCGATGGGTTACCCCCCATGCGGGATATCCAACACCATATCAACTTTGTCCCTGGGTCCAGTTTACCTAATCGTCCTTATTATCAAATGAGTCCGAATGAGTGCAAGATTCTGCAGGGACAAGTAGAGGAGTTGATCTGTAAGGGTCTTATTTGAGAAAGCATGAGTCTATGTGTTGTACCAGCTCTATTAACTCCAAAGAAAGATGGGAGTTAGCGCATGTGTATCGACGCCGAGCCATGAACAAAATTACCATAAAATACAGGTTTCCTATACCACGGTTGGATGATATGCTGGACATGTTAGAGGGTGCAAAAATATTCTCTAAATTGGACCTAAGGAGCGGCTACCATCAGATTCGAATACGGCCGGGTGATGAGTGGAAAACGGCCTTTAAGACCAAGGAAGGATTATACGAATGGATGGTCATGCCCTTTGATCTTTCGAATGAGCCTAGCACATTTATGAGATTGATGAACCAAGTTCTGAAACCTTTCATTGGGCGGTTCGTTGTAGTTTATTTCGATGATATTTTGATATACAGTCAAGATAAAACCACCCATATGGAACACCTCAAGAAGGTCTTTCAAGTGCTCATTAAAATAAATTGTATCTCAATTTTAAAAAGTGTAACTTCATGACTGATATCTTATTATTTCTGGATTTTGTCATAACATCCACGGGCATTCGGGTGGATGAGGAAAAGGTGAAGGCAATCAGAGAATGGCCGGTTCCCACAAATATTCACGAAGTACGAAGTTTTCATGGACTGGTGACATTCTATCGTCGGTTCGTGAAAAAATTCAGTACCATTGTGTCACCAATCACAGATTGTATGAAGAAAGGACAGTTTCAGTGGACTGACGAAGCCGACAGGAGCTTTGCTGAAATCAAGCGCAGATTATCCACGACCCCGGTTCTTGTACTTCCCAACTTTGACAAACTGTTTAAAGTCGAATGTGATGCCTCATATGTCGGAATTGGGGGAGTTTTATCTCAAAAAGGTAGGCCAGTAGCCTTCTACAGTGAGAAACTTAGCGATGCACGCAAGAAGTGGTCTAAATATGAGATCGAGTTATATGCGGTGGTTCAGGCACTGCGACACTAGCGACATTATTTGATTCAAAGGGAATTCATACTTTACACAGACCATCAAGCTCTCAAATTCATTAATAGTTAAGCTAACATTAACCGTATGCATGCTAGATGGACCTCATTTTTGCAGGAATTCACGTTCGTACTAAAACACAAGTCAGAGCAATAGAACAAAGTAGCTGATGCACTGAGTCGCCGTGCAACTTTGTTGTCACTATGAGAAATGAGGTTGTCGGGTTCGAGTGCCTCAAAGACATATATGCCGATGACGACGAGTTCAAGGACGCATGGGTTAGATGCCAAGAAGGTCACCCTGGCGACTTATATATACAAGACGAGTTCCTTTTCAAGGAAAATTGATTGTGCATCCCGAACAGTTCGCTAAGGAAATAGATAATCCAAGAGCTACATGTAGGTGGCCTCAGTGGACACCTTGGGCGAGACAAGACGCGAGCTCTTGTGGAAGAACGGTATTATTGGCCACAGTTGATACGTGATGTGGGAAAGGCAGTCCAACGTTGTTATATTTACCAGACCGCCAAGGGGCAATCTCATAATACGGGCCTCTACACCTCGTTACCCGTGCCTGATGGCCCTTGGGAGGATTTATTTATGGACTTTGTGCTTGGTCTCCCACGAACATAACGTGGCATGGATTCGATGTTCGTGGTAGTAGATCGTTTCTCCAAGATGGTGCACTTTATTACATGCAAGAAGACTCTCGATGCAACACATATGGCGAATCTATTCTTCAGAGAAATTGTGCGCCTACACGGGGTTCCCAAGACTATTACTTCTGATCGTGACACAAAGTTCATAAGCCACTTTTGGCGGACTTTGTGGACTCGATTCGATACATGACTTCAGTTCAGTAGCGCCTACCATCCACAAACTAACGGTCAAACTGAGGTTGTGAATCTCACGTTGTGTAACGCCTCAGATTTTTGCCAACCAGTAGTTAGATGTCCTTAGGCAGGGGGTAGATCCTAACCCTTTGAACCTCTCAAACCTCAAATCCTTTAGAAATTAGAATAGTTTAACTAAGTGTTAAACTAAATTAGCTGTGAAATCCACTGAATCACTTTCAATACGATCTGCAAGATCCAAAACTTGTAGAATCATTGACGCTAGGTTACCCTAAAATCTAGGATCAATCTCATTACCCAGTTGCTCTTGGGAGCACGTTGAAACTCTGTATCAGATCTGGACCGCACGTCGAAAGTCCGATGACCACCAGATTAAGCGTTTAGGACCGCCTTGCTGGGCTTGACAACCATCTCGAAAATCAAATCCAGATAGTGTCCCACGGCTATTCGCTTGAGCCCGGAGTGAAGAGTGTGAGAAAACGTAGATTCCTTTAGAAATTAAATCTAATTTAAGTAATCTAAGACCTGTCGCTTGCGGGCATGATATAAGCAATCAGACCGTCAGAATCTAACCCAAATATACCCTCGGATTAGGGGAAATTTCATACACATGTCCATGTACTTGTAATCCTAATCGAGTTCTGGTGACCATTAAACTGAAACTGGTCCACCACGTGTGATCTAGGAACCCGACTGGACTGAAAACTTAACTTGACCTATATCCAAGGTCAGTGAGCTTAAGTCCAACCTTTGGCTCAATAGGGGGCTCCGGAAATGCTCCGTTGAGCTGAAACAAATGCCCTTTGGACATAACCTAAGTATACTTTGGCCCTAGGGCCATTTCCATCAGTTTTAGGCCTATATAAGGACTTTAAACCCTCTCTCATTCACTCCATACGAATTTGAGAAAACTCTAGGAGAGAGAAGAGAGTAAAGAGAGAGAAAGTATGAGAGAATTTGATGTCCTTCCTGGGAATCGATCCCTGCTATCCTACGTGTCTATCCATCACAACTGTATCACTTTTTCGGCAATTCTGATTCCGTTTTCAGGTAACAAATCCTAACCTAATCAGTTCTAAAGATTCAACTAGTGTAAGTGATGAAATAGCTAACCTATTTCATGTCGTAGGTTGTCGTTCTACCGCTGATACTGACTTGGTGATTAAAATGAGTCTGTTACTCGTTTCTATGGCATAAGGTGCGGACTTTAGATGTATAGGTTAAGGTTTTCAAAGCTTTCAATGTCAGATAATGATAGATTCATGATTTGGGTGTTATTGTACATGCGAAATGCGATGTTTGTTTTGCGATTCAGTTACGTATGCAAATTATGGCATTTAGTGTATTCTGTATATTTGTAGAAAATACCGTATACGTACAAATTATGAAAGCGTGTTTGCCATGATAAATTACTGTATGTATATTCTATATATGTGTATACTACTTACTCGGAGAAAGGATTCGCCCAAATACATGTTTTGGCTAATATACGTTATGTATGTTAAATGAGTGTATTCTAAGTGTTTGTGAAAATGCTTGTAAGAGTAAGTACTTAGATGATAGTGCTTTAGGTAGGTGTTAAGATAGGATTCTTAACTATCTTTGAGATGTATATGATTTCCTCCATATTAGTTGTTTAAGTTAATCGCTTACTTATGAAATGTATGTGTTTGTATTTCTGGTTTATAGTGTGTTTTATAACATGCTTATTCACATGTTTGAATTACATTATTAATTCTGCTTAAACTATTATACATGCTTTCTGGATATGATTGAATGTGATTAGGGCTATGTTATAGTCCAGGCAATCGGTAATAGGTTTGAAGTCGTGGCTGAGATTCATTCGCCACATAGGACGTGTTTGACAAACCCGAGTCGTGTGTTGGTCATCAGCAGTGGTTAGACCATACGAAGTGCTTATGCACTTCATATCGATCGATGCAATGTGCGCTCGTGCTAGTCAAGTTCGTCAAGTAACCCGATTGGCCCTATATATGTTCACTATGTTTGGACGCTACTGCTTAAACCTAAGGTACCAAACTCACCAGTGGAAACCCCGTTAACCTTAGTACCTTGATCCGCTAAGACTCATGAGCCAGAAATGGTGGTATGAGACACCGTGGTCGAGCTGTCGACCTATGCTGGGGCGACGAGCCTCCCCGTAGTGACCAGTGAGCAACCCAGACTTGTGAGCCGAATACGGTGGTATGGGACACTGTATTAGAGCTGTCGGCCTACACTGATTAGTGACGAGCCCTTTGTAGTGACCTCGAGTATACTTTGAGTCTAAGTTGAGGTAACGAGCCTTCCGTAGCAATGAGAGTATAAGCTAGGCCTACCCCATCACAGCCTGGTTGTGGTCCCCAGTCGAGTCAGTGACGTGCCTTCGAAAATAGACTGTTAGTTGGTAGGGCATTGGTGGTAGTGACCTAGAACCGCAACTTCGTATAAGATTTACTAGGATTGACGACCCTAGAATAGATCATTGTTTAGGTATTGATATAAGGGAGGTACCTTAGTTTTCCAAATCCTGCTGTATGAAAAAGACTAATAAAAACTTGGTAATCATATGCATGCACCACATTACGCGTGCATTCAGGCTTAGCTGGTCAAGCACTGAGGCAGTGTTGTTCATGCGCGAACGTGAGATGAAGTCGCTAAGGGAGCGTAGGCGAGGGGATGCATCATACATTCATACCATTCTTGGATTAACAAGAGTACTTAGGGATGTGTGATTTACTGCTTTATCATTACTACTTGATTGAATTGATAACATGTTAACCTTTGCTTTATTGTTCCACTGAGTTGATCACTCACTCCCACATTACGGGACGGTGTTGTACACACCAACCAGACCCTGTTTGAGTTTCAGATGATGGTGATGCTTACGAAGCGGAGCTGGATTTTTATCATGATGAGGAGGGTTTCTCTTTATATAGCTATCAGGCGGGTCTATGTAGACCATCTTCTGATCGACGGGGTTATAGGGTTGCTGATTAGATGTCATTACACTTTAGTTTGCTCTTTTGGAACACCCTTCATTTCGTCCATTTTTTTTAGTATACATTGATGTATTTAACCTGGTAACATGTTCATACTCTGGAGACTTACAACAGTTTATATATGTTATATATCTATCACAGTTTTCCACGGCATAATTTAACTGTCTCTGGAGTATGATATGTTGTTTCGGCTTAATCCCATTCATCTTTAATGCACTAACACGGACAACATTCAATCATCATTATTTATGTTGCATAAGTGATGCATTGGAACTCTGGAGTTGAGTTTATGCTCGACCCCCGATTTTCAGGGCGTTGCACGTTGGGAAACTTCCTTCGATGTATTTCAGGAGAAAAACCAAAGTAGTGGGATTTGTCTTTGTCTCAAGCGGAGTTTGCATTCAACAACACGGTAAACTGTTCGATAGGAAAATCCTCATTCCAAGTTATTTACGGACGAGTACATCGCCACACACTAGACTTGATCCCTCTGCCCAAGCTCTCAGGTATGAGCATTACAGCAGAACATATGGCTGATAAGATCATGGGCATTCATGCGGAAGTACAAACCAAACTACATGCCTCAAACGAAAAGTACAAGGAGCAAGCGGACAAGCATCGGCGACAAAAAGTGTTCGAGGTGGGTGATCAAGTAAAGGTCCATCTGCGCAAATAACAATTTTCGACCGAAACATACAACAAGTTGAAGAATAAAAAGATTAGACTGGTACCAATCATCTGAAAGATCAATGACAATGCTTATGTTGTTGATCTTCCAGATGACATGGCGATCTCACGGACTTTCAACGTCGCGGACCTAACCGAGTATATGAACCAACGCAGGATGAGAACTCGAGGACAAGTTCTTTTGAAGTGGAGGGGACTAATGTAGAGCAGGTCGCGGACAGTTTCATGGACAAGATGGATTAGAAAAGGCCCGATCGGCGACAGAAGTGATCCAGACCATCGGACCTTAAATCGGGCGTATCTCACAAACTGGATGAGTTACCTGACGTAAAATATATGATTTTAGGGTAGAACAAGCTACTTTAGCCAACCAACCCTGCTATGCCGGGTTGCGACGCCCGGAATTGCAAAAACCCCTGGATCGACAGTCATTTCCCTGTTTTAATTTCGTTTTTACTATAAATAGTAAGTTTTAGTTTGATTATAACTCTTCATCCGTCGGGCTTTAGGAGTTATGCCCAACGTGAAAAGAGCTTAGAATAATTAGGAGAACAGTTTGGTGAAGCCAAATAGGACACTTACTATTTTTGGCCGAAAACCACAAGACTAGTAGACATCACGACCGTCTATAAATAGTAAGTTTACTATTTATAGTAAGTCGCGATTTCTAGGAGTTTTAGTTGTAGTTTGATTCTGATTTCTTTTCCATTGCTTGGTACCCCTATTTAAAGGGTTCTGAACTCATTTTTATTCACTTTTTAATCAATTTCGAATTTATTAGAATTTATTTCTATTTTACGTTTTCTTTCCTTGTGGATTCGAGAGGTCTCTGTGAGGAGTTCAGAGAAGTTCCGTGAATTCGGAATACTTATCCTCTTGAGGAAGACGGTGCTCGACCTCATGTCCTCCCCTGCGTCACTCACCGATGGTGAACCCGTTTCACGAGCTAGTCCAATTAAAACTAGCATATAGTCATCTACACCAATGCAGGTAAGTTTACACCTCTTCCAACTGACCTCGACACAATGGGAGATGGGCCTACCGATATCTATGAAAGTAGGCATGAAAGGGTGGACCCTCATGATCCAACAGTCTACACGATATGGGACCTTTATAGAAGATGGTGATAAATAATGCAGGTACAGTCGTCCACCTAACCACTACTAGAGCAGATGAGTCTAATCACCCCTCTGAATATAAGGTATAAATGGCCTTAGATTACGATATATGGCTTGGATCATTTAAGGGAATGGTCAGATGGATAATATTAATCTCTCTATTTTCTCTTTATACTCTCATGGTTTCTCGAGATGATTTTCACGAGAGGACCTATTTTCATTTATAAGGAAGGACTTGGAGTTTGGATGAGACCAGAGATTATCAGATTTTATCCTTATCTCCTTATCTAAATCTTTATTTAAAGTTAAATTTGTAATTCAACTTCAAACAATTGAGAAAAAAATATATTAAAAAATCATAGGTTGTAGGACCCGCCCACTAATGATTGCCCACGAGTAAGCCCCATAAGCCTATGTCCAGCGTCTCTCACTCAATCACGTGTGGGATAAGCACAAAGAAGATTGTCCATCTAGCTTGTCTCATAGCAACAAAAAATAAACATTGCGATCAAAAGAATTAAAGGCGTAGGACCAACTGGAATATCGTTATCTTCTCATAAGTGTTTGAGTACTAAGTGACCACCTAACTAGCACTCATAACCTAAGCTTTGCAATGCTTGTCCTAATCCGCATGACAACATCAGATGGAGTTAACTCCCGATATAGAGTACTCGACTAACATACGCACTTATCCAACTCATCAATTTATTTTGAAAACTCGATTTTAGCAAGCTTCGATTTGAATCATTTTAATATAATACTAATATATATATATATATATATGTATGTATGTACTTTTGAAAAAGAATATCATTTACAGAAATCTATCAAAAATTCGATACTGCCAGTGGATAAGTCTTCAAGTACGTATTTATAGTTATAAAAACTTGGTGTAGCTGTCAAGGGATCTTCTACACGCAGATATGAATTTTAAATCAATCGAGCTACTTCCTAACGTAACCGATTATGGCCAATCAAAGGCCTTTCGTCATTGTACACTAAAGTAGCGACACTCAATCTTATCTTCCTATACACAAAAGGAGTGTAACTAAGGACTCAAGGAATCACCTACAAGACTGGCTACTCGCACGTTATAATAATTAGATTGAATCAAAATAATCTGTAGGTAAGAGGTCATGTAGCTAGAATCCACATCATAAAGTAGGCAATACTAGGTATATGTCGAGCCTACAATAAACAGGTCATGTGTAACGCTTAGCTAAAATTTTGATATTTCGTGTTCAAACCATACATATTGATGCACAATATTACTTTGTTCAGGGTGTGAATGATTGTCAAATCTTATTGCAAAAGATTTACACCACCAACAATGTAGACTATGCCTATTATAATGAAGAAGTTTATCCGTTGCAAGGCTTCTCTTGAGCTTGTTATTACCTAGTATTTGCTTACATTTAAACACCTATTATTAGGAATATTTTCATGCTATTAGATAAACTAATCTTCAAGTAGGAAAATGTTGATGCGGTAATGCCTTCATGTGTACGAAATACGGATGTGTTTCCCTCTCCTCTTTGGTTTCTACAAAGGTGAAGCTTAGTTTCCTTAGGCTTTTGCAAATTCTCTTAATGGGATGCACTATCCATGTAAGGGGAACATATGCAGAGAGAGAGATCTTCTTAAAATGTCTTCATGGTGAGAGAGTGGAGGAGAGTCCAAGCCTTGTATTATTTGATTTCTTTTATTTATGGCCCGTTTGTTAACGCTGAATTTTTGTACTTAACACGAAATTTGGAAAATGTTCCATGTTTAGTGGTGTTTGTTAACGCAGAAGAAAGAAAGCGCTCCACCATTTTATGCCGAAATTTTTCCATGATAGGAGTCTAGTTTAATGGGGAATCAAGAATGTGCTTCGTGATTTTTTTTTTTTTTAATCTAAAATTGTCCTTTGCAACAAAGATTTTCTCTCTTGCATTATACATATCCCAACTTTTAACATGGGACACTTCTTTGAGCCCACCATGATTTATGTGTTAGATCCACACTGTCTATCAACTTTTCTATATCATTCTAAAGCATGATCCGAAAAAGATACACATACAAAGCTCACGTCAACCACACCACATAAAGTAGTGGGACAAGAACGAGTACCATTAAAACCTTCCTAATGTCCACCGTGAAGCTTATTTGCCACCAAATCTCTTTATAAGGTCACACAGATCTGGATGAAGGAAAAACACAAAAATCAGCTTGATCAGAGCCTTATGTGGCCCAAGAAGTTTTCAATGATAAGCACCCAATTCCCACAGGTTCTTGTAGTGTGGCCCACTTAAGCCTTAGATTTGTCTTGTTTTTCGTCTTAATTTCTATAATAAAAATAAAAAAATAAAAATGAAAGGACAGTATGGATAAAACATATATATCATGGTAGGCTTCATAAAGTCCTTAATTGTCCATATTTAGGTAGATCTTGGTGGAGTAGCATGCAATCCCTCCCAAATTTGATGTGCGAATTATGTGCAAATGCCTTTCGCAGAAAGTTCCTACGCTAAAATCTTAGGTGGAGCCCACAGTTATGTTTGAGATAAATCTAATATGTCCATCTGTGTTTTGAGATCATTTTAAGACTTCATACAAGACTTAAGTGGGCCACACTAAAGGAAAAGGTGGTTAGGAAAATTACTATCGTTGAAACCTCCCTGGGGTCGACAGTGATGTTTACATGCCATCAATACTGTTCATACAGTCATTCCTAGTGAGATGAACTCAAACCACAAATATTAGCATGATTGAAAACTTTTGTGACCCCACGAATATTTTATTTATAGGCATCCAATCCTCACATTTTTTGCCCATTTGAGTATTGGATACAGATCATTTTTAGCACTATCCTAAAACGATCTCACAAAATGGATGGATGGGTGAATTTCACACAAACATCACCGTGGGCCCCACCTAGATTTTCAACAGTGGACTTCCTGGGAAATGCTTTACCATGAAATCCAGCTCACACCTAGGGACGTGGTTTGGCCAGTGACAGTGCCACTAGCCGGGTGGCTAGTGGTTGGTGCTTGATGTAGAGCGGGTCGCAGACAGTTTCAGGGTTAAAATGGATCAGAAAAGGCCCGGTCAACGACAGAAGTGATCCAAACCGTCGGACCTTAGATCAGGCATATCTCGCAATCCGGAATGAGTTAGCTGACGTAAAATATATGATTTTGGGGTAGAACGAGCTACTTTAGCCAACCAACCCCGCAACGCTGAGTTACGCAGCCTGGAATTGTGAAAAACCCCCGGATCGATGGTCGTTTCCCTGTCTTAATTTCATTTTTACTATAAATAGTAAGTTTTAGTTTGATTATAACTCTTCATCCGTCGGGCTTTAGGAGTTGCGCTCAACGTGAAAAGAGCTTAGAATAATTAGGAGAATAGTTTGGTGAAGCCAAATAGGGCACTTACTATTTTTGGCCAAAAACCTTGCGCACTAGTAGACATCATGATCGTCTATAAATAGTAAGTTTACTATTTATAGTAAGTCTCAATTTCTAGGAGTTTTAGTTGTAGTTTGATTCTGATTTCTTTCCCATTGCTTGGTACCCCTATTTAAAGGGTTGTGAACTCGTTTTTATTCATTGATTAATCAAATTCGAATTTATTAGAATTTATTTCTATTTCCTGCTTTCTTTTCTCGTGGATTCGAGAAGTCTCTGTGAGGAGTCCAAAGAAGTTCCATGGATTCAAAATAGTTATCCTCTTGAGGAAGACGGTGCTCGACCTCACGTCTTCTCCTGCGTCAGTTAGGTATCAAAGCGAGGTTTCTCCTTGGATCGATGGGTTCTAACTATGGGTCGGGCAACAATCCCATGGGCGGTGCTCCAGGGAATTTACCTTTAACGGCGGCAGTTTTCGAAGTAGCGCAACAAGAGAATCAACAAGCTATGCAAGGGCTGCAGGCTTCCATCGACTGCGTAACGGATCTCTTGGCGAAAAACCTAAGGCAACTCCGTATTCCTGGTGGTAATTCTCCACCACTAATTGATGAAACTCATAATCGCCCAGATCGTAGAATAGTACCGGCAGTGCATCCAAGAGTCATTCCTGAGGAAGGGGGCTCCAGTGAGGAAAAAATCGACGACATAATCTTTCAACACCCCAGACATGGCTGCGATCGAGTAGATCGAACGGATCGAGAATTCAAGATGCGGGTTGATATTCCTATCTTCAATGGCCAACTACACATTGAGAATTTCCTTGATCGGCTTTCTGAAGTTAAGCGATTTTTTGACTATATGGATATCCCTGAAGCAAACAAGGTCAAGCTTGTGGCCTACAAGTTGAAAGGAGGAGCTTCAGCTTGGTGAGAACAACTGCAACTTGCGTAAACCAGGTAGATGAAAGCACCAATCAGCACCTGGCAGTGAATGAAGCAGCTACTACGTGCCCGATTCCTCCCTGGCGATTACGATTAGGTATTATTCAAGCAATACCAAAATTGTCGACAGGGTAGTCGATCGGTGAGAGAATAAGCAGAAGAATTTTACCGCCTGACGGCACGCAACGATTTGGTGGAGACTGAATCGCAGCAAGTTGCCCGATTTAATGGTGGATTGTGTATGGCTATTCAGGATCGGGTCCAGATGCAGTCCGTCTGAACGATGAATGATATGATCAAGTTGGCTACTCGGGCAGAAGCGCAACTTGAACGTCCTAACACACGGACCTATCTTACTGCAGGAATCCTTGTGGCAGGTCCGCCCCAGGGAACTGCACAGCCCAAGGGGAAGGAGCCCGTAGGAGCACGCACTCAACCTCCTACATCTGAGAACCGAGATTAGAGAAGTGAACAAGCTAGACCCCAAAGGGACGTATCGACTGCTACTGGTCCAAGTAAAATTCCGAACCCATATGCTCGGCGAAGGCCCGACAACTGCTATCGTTACAGCCAACCGAGCCACCTATCAAATACTTATCCCCACCGAAAAGTTGTCAACCTCTCTATTAATGATGCTAATGCTGATAACGCTTATGAAGATCCAGATATTGAAGAACAGGAGCATACCATCAAGGATGAGGCAGATGATTCAGGTTGGGTTCAACAAGATCACGGCGAGTCGCTCGTCGTGAGGTGACTATTATATGCGCCAAGAAAAGAAGTGCATCCACAGCGGCTTAACATCTTCCGCACTAGGTGTACGGTGAATCGAAAGGTTTGTGACGTGATCATTGACAGTGAAAACAACGAGAACATCGTCTCCAAGGTCATGGTGGAAAACTTGCAATTGAAAACGGAGCGTCATCCCTCTCCATATACAATCGGTTGGATCAAGAAGGTCGGCGAAACAAAGGTAACTGAATGGTGCACCATATCTTTTTCAATTGGCAAATATTATAAGGATGAAGTAGTATACGATGTGGTTGACATGGAAGCATGTCACATATTACTCGGTCGGCCCTGGCAATCTGACCGTGATGTTACTCATAAAGGGCGAGACAACATATATATCTTCGTCAAGGATGACCGGAAGACCATATTGGCCCCTATGGATCTAGAGGGACTACCTGAAACTTCTAAAGTGGAGGGTCGTTTTCTTTTAACCATACGGGACTTCGTGGAAGAATCCAAAGAAACAGGACAGACTTATACATTAATTGTAAAAGGGAAATAACTCGAGCTTACCATCATCCCTGAAAGACTAAGGCCTCTGCTACATGAATTCAAAGAAATCTGGCCCGATGACCTTCCCGATGGGTTACCCCTCATGCGGGATATCCAACATCATATCGACTTTGTCCTTGGGTTCAGTTTACCTAATCGTCCTCATTATCGAATGAGTCCGAATGAGTGTGAGATTCTACAGGGACAAGTAGAGGAGTTGATCCGTAAGGGTCTTAATCGAGAAAGCATGAGCCTATGTGTTGTACCAGCTCTATTAACTCCAAAGAAAGATGGGAGTTGGTGCATATGTGTCAACAACCGAGCCATCAACAAAATCACCATAAAATACAGGTTTCTTATACCACGGTTGGACGATATACTAGACATGCTAGAGGGTGCAAAAATATTCTCTAAATTGGACCTAAGGAGTGGTTACCATCAAATTCGAATACGGCCAGGTGATAAGTGGAAAACGGCCTTTAGGGCATGTTTGATTTCGGGTGAAATGGTAAATACTGTGTAAAAAAATTATTATTATTTCCCTGTGCATTTATACCATACTTGATTTGACTGTTTACTTTTTGACACAAACCCCAAGAATATTGCAAAATATCCGTGGGTCCCACTATGATGCATTTTGCTTATCCACACCATTCATCTATTATTCCAGTTGAATTTATAGCATGAGTAAAAAAATGAGGCATATCCAAAACTCAAGTGGACCACGTCAAAAGAAAAAGGAAATTGAATACTGACCGTTAAAAACTTTGTGGGGCCACTGTTTCTTTTGGCGTGGGCCACTTGAGTATTGGATCTACTTCATTTTTCGTCTCATGCTTTAAAATATTGTCATAAAACAGATGGACGGAATGGATATATCATATGCATTATCATGTGGTTCAAAAATTAAAGTTACGTCTTTTGAACCAATTTCAAAGACACGAATTCCTATGAATTTTCAAACACGTGAAATACGAGGAATTACTGTTTACCGTGTATTTACCATTTCTTTGAAAGAAACAAACAGGCCCTTAAGACCAAGGAAGGATTATACGAATGGATAGTCATGCCCTTCGGTCTTTCGAATGCGTCTAGCACATTTATGAGATTGATAAACCAAGTTCTGAAACCTTTCATTACGCGGTTCGTTATAGTTTATTTCGTTGATATTTTGATATACAGTCAAGACGAAACCACCCATATGGAACACCTCAAGAAGGTCTTTCAAGTGCTCATTAAAAATAAAATGTACCTCAATTTCAAAAAGTGCAGCATCATGACTGATAGCCTATTGTTCCTGGGTTTTGTCGTAACATCCACGGACATTCGGGTAGATAAGGAAAATGTGAAGGCAATCAGAGAATGGTCAGTTCCAACAAATATTCACGAAGTATGAAGTTTTCATGGACTGGCGACATTCTATCATCGGTTCGTGAAAAATTTCAGTATCATTATGTCACCAATCACAGATTGCTTGAAGAAAGGGCAGTTTCAGTGGACTAACGAAGCCGACAGGAGCTTTGCCAAAATCAAGTGCAAATTATCCACGACCCCGGTTCTTGTACTTCATAACTTCGACAAACTGTTTGAAGTCGAATGTGATGCCTCATATGTCAGAATTGAGAGAGTTTTGTCTCAAGATGGTAGGCTGGTAGCCTTCTACAGTGAGAAACTTAGCGATGCACGTAAGAAATGGTCTACATATGAGATCGAGTTATACGCGGTGGTCCAGGCACTGCAACACTGTCGACATTATTTGATTCAAAGGGAATTCATACTTTACACGGATCATCAAGCTCTCAAATTCATTAATAGTCAAGCTAACATTAACCGTGTGCATACTAGATGGATTTTATTTTTACAGGAATTCACGTTCGTACTAAAACACAAGTCAAGGCAACATAACAAAGTAACTAATGCACTGAGTCGCCATGCAACTTTATTAGTCACTATGAGCAATGAGGTTGTCGGGTTCGAGCGCCTCAAAGACATATATGCCGATAACGATAACCTCAAGAATGCATGGGTTAGATGCCAAGAAGGTCACCCCGGCAACTTACATATGCAATACGGGTTCCTTTTCAAGGGAAATCGACTGTGCATCCCGAATAGTTCACTAACGGAACAGATAATCCAAGAGCTACATGGAGGTGGCCTAAGTGGACACCTTGAGCGAGATAAGACGCGAGCTCTTGTGGAAGAACGGTATCATTGGCCGCAATTGGTACGTGATGTGGGAAAGGCAGTCCAACGTTGTTATATTTGTCAGACCTTCAAGGGACAATCTCATAATACGGGCTTCCACACCCCGTTACTCATGCTTGACGACCCATGGGAGGATTTATCTATAGACTTCGTGCTTGGTCTCCAACAAACACAACGCGGTATGGATTCGTTGTTCGTGGTAGTAGATCGTTTCTCCAAGATGATGCACTTTATTCAATGCAAGAAGACTCTCGATGCAACACGTGGCGAATCTATTCTTCAGAGAAATTGTGCGGCTACACAGGGTTCCCAAGACTATTACTTTTGACCGTGACACGAAGTTCATAAGCCACTTTTAGCAAACTTTGTGGACTCGATTCGATACACGACTTCAGTTCAGCAGCGCCTACCACCCATAGACTGACGGTCAAACTAAGGTTGTGAATCGCATGTTGGGAAACCTCCTTCGATGTATTTCAAGAGAAAAACCAAAGCAATGGGATTTTGCTTTATCTCAAGTGGAGTTTACATTCAACAACATGGTGAACCGCTCGACAGGAAAATTCTCGTTCCAGGTTATTTACGTATGAGTACCTCGCCACACACTAGACTTGGTCCCTCTGCCCAAGATCTTAGGCATGAGCATTGTAATAGAACATATGGCTGATAAGATCATAGGCATTCATGCGGAGGTACAAACCAAGCTACATGCCTTGATCGAAAAGTATAAGGAACAAGCGGACAAGCATCGACGACAAAAAGTGTTCGAAGTGGGCAACCAAATAATGGTCCATCTGTGCAAATAACGATTTCTAACCGGAACGTACAACAAGTTGAAGAATAAAAAGATTAAACAGGTACCAATTATCCGAAAGATCAATGATAACGCTTATGTTGTTGATCTTCAAGATGACATGACAATCTCACGAACTTTCAATGTCGCGGATCTAACTAAGTATCATGAGCCAGCGCAGGATGAGAACTCGAGGACGAGTTCTTTTGTAATAGAGGGGACTAATGTAGAGCAGGTCGCGGACAATTTCATGGCCAAGATGGATCAAAAAAAGCCCAGTCGACGACAAAAGTGATCTGGACCGTCAGACCTTAGATCGGGCATATCTCATAATCCAAAATGAGTTAGTTGACGTAAAATATATGATTTTGGGGTAGAACGAGCTACTTTAGCCAACCAACCCCGCTACGGCGAGTTGCGCAGCCCTGAATTGCAAAAAACCCCTGGACCAACGGTCGTTTCCTTGTCTTAATTTCATTTTTACTATAAATAGTAAGTTTTAGTTTAATTATAACTCTTCACCCATCGGGCTTTAGCAGTTGCACCCAACATGAAAAGAGCTTAGAATAATTAGGAGAACAGTTTAGTGAAGCCAAATATGACACTTACTATTTTTGGCCGAAAACCTTGCGCACTAATAGACATCACGACCATCTATAAATAGTAAGTTTACTATTTATAGTAAGTCACGATTTCTAGGAGTTTTAGTTGTAATTTGATTCTGATTTCTTTCCCATTGCTTGGTACCCCAATTTAAAGAATCGTGAACTCGTTTTTATTCATTGATTAATCAAATTCGAATTTATTAGAATTTATTTTTATTTCCTGCTTTCTTTTCTCGTGAATTCAAGAAGTCTTTGTGAGGAGTCCAAAGAAGTTCCGTGGATTCGGAATAGTTATCCTCTTAAGGAAGACGGTGCTCGACCTCACGTCCTCCCCTGCGTCTGTGCTCCGTGGGGCTACCATGATGTATGTGTTTCATTTATGCCATTCATCCATTTTTCCAAATCATTTAATAAATCATTGATATAAAAAAAATTAGGCATATATAAATCTCAGGTGGACCACAATAAAGGAAAACAATAGAGATTAAGCGCCCATAAAAAATCTCTTAGCGACCACCGTAATGTTTATTTGACCTCAAAGCTATTGATTAGGTCATACTGACTTGGATTGAAGGGAAAAACAAATATCAACTTGATCCAAAACTTGTGGGCCTAATAAGTTTTTAATAGTGGGTAATCAATCAACATTGTTTCCTATGATGCAATCCACTTGAGAATTGGATATACCTCATTTTTGGGATCATGCCACAAAATGGCCTGTCAACATGGATGGACAGAGTACATGAAATGAATACATTATTGTGGAGCCCACAGAACACTGACCAAAAGCAATGGGCTAGTGGCGGGGTAACTAGCCCATCTACCTCCCCAACCTAGGCAAATGTGTCAAATTAATATATTTCAAACATTTCAGACGTTAGTTAACAAACAAGTTATTTTAGATTTACTACTAGTTTTCCAACTTCAGATCCAGATTTAGACTTAACAAACAGGCCCTTAGTATTATATATATATATATATATATATATATATATATATATATATATATATATATATATATATATATATATATATATATATATATATATATATATATAAAGCCATGTTGATGCCCTTTTAACATAGGTATATAGCCGAACCATATAAATGTGTGCCTCATCTCTTGATTTTTTATTTTTTATTTTGGGTTTGATCTAGCTCTTTTATGATTTCGCATTGCCTGCATCATTAGTATTTGGGTGTTTTTCCACAACAGTTTTTAGTGCACAAATCACTCACGGCAGTACCCATAATTCAACGGTGTGGATCTCTTAACCATGTCACTAATTGCGCAGAAATAGGGACACCAAACCCTCCACATTCTTCATCACAAACACGGCCGCCAGTTTCATCCGTCCATTTGCAGGCAACAGTGAGACACATTAGATCGTCCAACTCATGGGATCTTTTCACCAGAGATTGGCATTCGAGGTGAAGCAAGCAGATTAGTAGGTTATGATCGTCCAAGGCAGGCTCGTAGACACTGCGCTGGGCACAAACTACAACTGATAGAGGTATGTTGACTAACAATATGTTAAACCTATAGCAAAACACAGTGAATGTATTTCGGGAACATCAGTGACAGAAGATGGTTATGAATAGCCCTTTCAATGCGTGCAGCAAAATGAAAACTGTGAATAGGTGCAGAACGAACGGTTCAGAATTCAGGATGAAGTCAAACCCTGGCTAGGCCGGTTAACACCCCTAGATATTAATAGGGCTATATAGTCCTCAGCCAGTTTTCATGGGTTGTTTTCAACCATTGAGATTTTTTATTTATTTATTTATTTTTTTTGTTCGCAGTTCAGTACAAACGGTGGTCCAAATAGTGACACCCACTTGGCTCATTTTGGCAGAACAGTTGTCCACATAAAACTGACTATTCGATTAGCTGGTTTGCTTCCAGACTGCCCCGGCTGCATGGCCTGGTCCAGGTTTTAAAACATTGCTATGATAGGATGAAATCCCAAGTCTTCAGGCTCCTGGCCAACAGAAGCATTTGATTTTTCTCTTTGATTGGGGGAAACAACTACGATAAGAACATGTATCATAATAGATATATAAAAATTGGTATGGTATATATGGTTGATGTGTGATATGGGATACCGAGGAAATACAATCTTCTACCGAATGAGCCCTGCTGTGTATAGCATGCGGTTTGGATTTTCTTTTATAAAAAAAACGCTGAAGGGCACTGCAAGCTATCCACTAAGTAGCCTCAAAACAGAAACTGTTAGTAGTAAACATACAGCAGGCAGCACAAAAAAGAAGATAGCTAGGACGATCCCATTAGTCATTTTTGTGAACAGTTGGATTGTCAAATTCTACTAACACCACACATGGTAAGGCTGTATGAATCGGAACTGTCCTATCTAGTGGACCACAGTTCAATACCACACTGATCAATTGATACTAGCCATATGATCAGTAGTCTTCCACCAACAGAATACTTAAAATGGTTACAATCAACATAAAGCAGGGAGAACTACAGAAAGTTGATAGCTAAAATATCCCGTCAGTGTAATTTTCAAACCATGGGCCATACGTTGTAGAGGCCATTACATGGACAAGGTAACCTGTCCCACTTTCATATTATGGAGTGAAGGCCTGGCTTGTGGGCCATATGTGCATGTATCTACTATTCATATGACTATGGCAAGCTGTGTTGGCACATCAAAGCCATCTAAATTCTAACCTCAATAAAGAATCTCAGTGCCTGATCAATTGTTACACCAAATATAGCAACATGGATGATATATCTTATAATTTTCAATCGAATAGAGGGGGGAAAATGACGGTAGTCCTCTCAACATCAGTGGGAGGCCTGATCTGCTCTTTCTACCATTTATGACTGCCAAAGCATAATAGTGTGATTTTGGAAAAGCCGAATATCTCCAACAACACAAGATTCAGGGTGGAATTGACCATGTGGCGTCAACATATACCTTCCCTCCAGCCATCCCTTCTGTTAGTGGTATCCCGCCTTAAGAGAGATATTCCTACCCTTTCATCCCCTCGGCTTGCAACAGTTGCAAAAAAATTGATAACCCACAACCCATGTGGATTGCAACGTTGGAAGAGTCACCATTGCAGGAAGATATACAACAAGAACCATAGAAGAAGGAAGAAAAACGCTAATTTCAGTGTACAGGGGCCAGTCCACTAGTTTAAATAACGCCTACAATTTTTTGAATTGCAAAAGCATGGGATTTTCTTACCTTCATCTTCATGGTTAAAATGGTAATCATAAGTTATCTCCTCCCCAGGGTTTATATCCCTCTCCGCAAAGAAAACAACCTGCAAAGTTAAAAACAAGTGAATTGCCATGCAAAATAGAAATTTTTTCACACATGCATCATTGTACGGCCAAGAAGTTGGATCCAATTCTTCAAATGATGGGGTTTCAGTTTCGAAGCAGAACTTCCATGGCATATGTGGCATACATTAGTGAGGTTTGCTCAAATCCAGATGTAATGCAATATAGAATTGGGTTGTTTTCAACAACCCGAACTGTTTATGTTATAGGGCTTCCCATGGATGGTGGATGCCCCAAAAATCTCTCACATTGAATATTTCTGCCCTTTGATTATTAAAAAGTTACAGCAACCTTTCACTTTTAAGCAAAAGTGCCAAATTCAAATGGTTTAAATAATCAGATTCAAGGGTTTTTTTCTTTTCTTTTCTTTTGTTTATCAACCATACAAGGCAAGCCACATTGTGTAAATGATTTGGAATGTTGGAGGACAACCCTGATTCAAAGGCTAATGTCCCGATCTATCACATTGCAATTTGCCAGGATGTATTTAAGCAAACCTCCATGTTAGATTCCTCCTCCTCTGTAATCAAACAATGGCAGCAAAAATAGATTTTAGGAGTGAGGCTGCGCTTGGATGCATCATTGAATTGAATTGCAATACTTGGTTCAATAGACTAGAAATGGTGAATTGAAATAAACTTCCTTAGCATATGCATATATGGACAAGGCTCCAAATTGTAGGTGTGTTGCTTTCAAGTAGGACTAGAAAGGAATGTAATTGCAGTTTGAGGGAAACTTAATATAATACAAGGAAACATCATCACAAATTCTTCATCTTGCTTTGATTGAACTGAATGTGCACAATTCAATTCACTTGTAAGTCTTGTGACCAACTGCAGTTTTGAGAATGCTTGGTGTCCTTTGAAAGTCCAGTGACTTCTTCATCCTAATTTATATGCACTGCGTTTCAAGGACCAGGATGGACACTGGGCTGGGCTGGCCAGCCTAGTGTGCATCCAGCCTCCTTCGGGCTGGAACGGACTGAGTATTGAAGTCCATGGTTGGACCTGAGTCACAGTTTTAGATCCAAGACCTAGCGTCCCAGAAAAACTTATTTCACATTGGTGGGTGGCATGTTTATCTATTGGCATGGCCCAAGTCCAATTCAGCAGATCACTGTCCTTAGCTCATTGGCAGTATTTGGACATGCTTCAAACTAGCTTGGCTCAGACCAGTGGCGACCATGTTAGGACCTGACACGAAAGATACTGATTTAGGGAGTGCTAGGGAACGTACCCTGGACTTGAAATTGATTTCCGTGGAAAATGCACTTTCCATGCCTTTGAGAAAAAGAAGAAAGAAAAGTAGCCTTGGAAACAAATTTCATTTCCCAATTTTTTCTCAAAAACTGTAGGCGGACAATTCTTTTTTTTCTTTTTTTAAGAAAAGACATTGACCAATTTCCAAGGCAGGAAGACACATGAAGCAACAGTTCAAGCAGACCATAAACAAACAATGCAAGGAAAACCAGCATCCATGGTTTCCCATTTCCTGAAGATTCCATGTTACGTTTATGTATCTACATTTTAGTTTTCCTCCAAACATCCCCCTTGCTTCGACTCTTCAAAAACAAAAAGCACCCTTATTTGGATTTGGTAGAAACCAAAACTTGGATGTGGAAAACCAAATGTTACATCAGAGAAAAGGGAAATGTGAGAAAAACAATCCACGTTAGCCTGTTTGTTCTAATACACATGATTTCTACGGAAATATTAAAAGGTCAACAGTCAAACAGCAAGAGCTCTCTCGTAACCATGGAAATCTATATTTAACAGGGTTCTTTTTTTCTTCTTTCTTTCTTCTTCTTTATTTTATTTTATTTTTTTACTAAATGGAAATCACAGTTTTTTCAGGAAACCCGTGGAAATGGAATCAGTTCTGAGGGGAAAACATCATGGAACTTGATTGCATTTCCAGTCATTCCTGCACCTTTCCAGCAGATTCCAACAATCCAACCATCACGCATCCAGTCGAATTTTCCACACAGCCCCAGGCACACGGGAATGTATACCATACTCCCCCAAAATATATGTGATGTTACCATTTGGTATACTACTACAATAACAACAATAATAATAATGAGTTGTGTTACAACCTAAGTTATTAGCATACCTTCTTCTCGTTCCTCACTGATATTACTTTAGCAACACAATTTGGCTGATCGCATCCAAAAATAAGACAAGTAAGAATGATGCACACATAGATAAATTTCTCAAAAAAGAAAAGTAAATTTCCCTCAGAGGTGATGTCAATACCAGGCATGAATGGTTGACAAACCGGGCAATCCCACCTTTGCATGTGGCATCAATGATATGCTCTTTATCAATCCTAAAGAAGTAGCAAGCACTCTTATATTGTAATTTTCTTCCAGACTGATATTCAGTTTCTCGTTTATCAGCCACACGGAGCCCCACAATCTCGCCTACGTACTCAACAACCTGCCAATGGATGTGGGTAGGTTAATTTGTCCTTTATCTGTAAATGAATCAGTGGGCACATCCCCTCAGAAACCTTTAATTAAGAAATAGACAAGAAGAACAACTTAGACCTAAATGTCAGGTGGAGTAAATTACCATTGCTCCACGTGAAATGAACTGAGAAGTGTAGAGACCAAGTGCATGGATACCAGACTTGTATACTACCAAATTCTTCCACCCCTTTGCTTGTTTGTAACGCGCATATTCTTTCTGCAACAACCAAGAAATGACATCATCGTAAGCACCATTGGATCAACGCAGGTTTCAAACAAGAAGTTTTTCCGGGTCAACAACACAACCAAGCATGAACCTTTCATATAGCAGCCCAGACCTTTACCATCTGTCCCATTTTCTGTCCTTGCAAAGGCCATCTGTTTGTGTGTGTGCATGTTTCGGACACGTTAGTTTCAGACAAAGATGGAGGGTACATGTACATGTATGGGTATGTTCAGAAAATCTATGCCATTGTTATCTTATTTTTCTCAGATTAAACACGTGAAGAATCCCCATTTCATCATCATTGTCATCATAGCCTTTCCCAACCCCTTGGGATGACAGTAGTTGTAGTACCTATCGATTACTGTAACCAAATAGTGTCTTCTTACCTACAGAATAAATCATTCACAAAAGAAAAAGAGTGCCTGAATTTGACTCGAATTTCCCCTTTTGAGGGGTTTATTGAATTTTGGAGATAATGTACATTACAGGATATGACATATCACAAACCCTTGATTAGATCTCCATCAGCAAGAACCCTTGATTAAAACGTTGTACCCAAGTTTCTTTTCTTACAGTGTATACGATTTGTAGCCTTCTGTGATTCTAGTCCTACGAAATCTTGAGGTGTCAGGTGTTGTATTATTGTCGGATGAATCTGTTCATCCTTCATTACCGACTACTCTCCTAGTTGTGGAGCACCAAATCCTGAAATGGACAGTAAATTGCCACTGCTATCTGCCAGGCTAGATCATGTGTGGACCAATATAATCTGAATCATACTATCCACAATGTGAATTGTACCATTCAGATCGTATCATATGGGTGTATCATACACCCAAATCACATATGATACTTAATCCTACGATTGGTACCTGAATCATCCGATTCAAATCATCAATCATACAATTCGACTAATTGCATAATTCGCCAAATTTTGGTGGAACTGTGAATAATACGATTCGATTAACTGTGTAACACCGAAAAAAATCGGTGAAATTCTCAATCTTTTTTTATTTTTCCTATGCTTTTTTACCGTTTTGCTTTTAAAAGACGTAAAAACCACCACTATTAGAATAAGGCCTTTTTGTCTTTTAAGAGAGACAGAGGAGATTTGAAGTTTTTGAACTTAAAATTATATTTTAAAAATTTTTTTTTTAAAAAAGAAAAAAAAAAAAAAAAAAAAAAAAAAAAAAAAAAACTCAAGAATAAACAATTCAAGATATCTTTTTCATTGGTCAACAGATTTAAACGCTGTTCTCCATCGAGATTCTAAATTTAAATAGGTAAGAAAACAAATAAATAGTTATGGATTCTTGGCTCTTTCCTATGTTGTCTCTTTAGGGTAAATATATTGAATGAAACTCAAAATTTTGACTTTTCTTTTGTTTTTCTTTACGTTAAGATTATTTTGAATCTTGAAGATTCCTAAGTTTAGGGAAAACATTTGCTTTTTCCTAATATTTATCTTTTTCTTTTCTCTGTCTTTACTTCAAGGGCTAGCCAGCTAGGATTTGCTTAATTATCCAGGATGGTGAAGAAGTCCAAGGCTAAGGATAATTGTGCTACATGGAATTATTGCCCCAAAGTAGATGAAAACATTAACCTTCATTTCACATGCAACTTCTGTGGAAAAGAGCTATTAGGGAGGTATGTTTCAAATGAAACCACCTCACCTAAATAAGGAAGAATGTAACGGTGATCACAAGTCGGTGATGATGCAACAGAGAAGTTCAAGAGATTGTTGAACACGAATTCTGGGGAGAAGAAACAATCGTAAGTGGCCATGTATGATGTCGGAAGAGTTCTAATTATACATGATATGGAAGAATGGGATGATATAGTAGAAAGAAAGACAACTATGGATGACTTTTTGTCAAATGAAAGATAGATGAAAACATTAACATTCATCTCAAATGCAACTTTTGTGGAAAAGAGTTATTAGTGTTTCAAATGAAACACTACCTCACCTGAACAAAGAAGAATGAAATGGTGTGTTCACAAGCCGGCAATGACACAACAAGGAAGTTCAAGAAATTGTTGAATACGAATTCTAGCGAGAAGAAACAACAACAAGAGGCCATGTATGATGTCGTCGGAGTCTAATTATACATGATATAGAAGAGTCTAATGATAAGTAAAAAGGAAGACAACTATGGATGACCTTGCAGAAGAGAGAGAATGGGAAAAAGGAAAGCAACAAGCCACTCTAAACATAATTTAGAAAAAGGGAGATGAGGATAATGTCTTTCCATTGCTTGCTTTGTTTACGAATGCTCTACCGTTCAATCTTGTGAAAAGCCATTTCTTTACAAGGATGATGAAAGTTGTTGCTACATACAGAGCGAGGTTAAAGCTTCCCAATAGTGAGAAATATGTGTTGCAATGGAGGTTGCTAACATAGAGAAGTCAATTAAGGTGTATAAGAAAGAATGGGTAAGAACAAGGTGTTCTTTCCCGTCGGACAAGTGGAGATGGAGTGAATCAATCCATTGCCAAGTTTTTAGTTAACAGTCCAAGTGGCACTAGTTTTTGAAATCTATTGATATAACCAACATTTTGAAAAATATGAACAATTTATTTGCATTGCTTGAGTCTATTAATGATGAGGTCGAGGAAAAGAATGTGGTATGAGTTATGGCCAGTACATCCACATATATCAAAGTGGGTCAATGTTGATGGAGGAGACAAAAAAACAAAAAGTTATTTTAGCCACCATGTGCAACCCGTTACAGAGATTTTATTATACTTAGTGGACATTAGGAAAGTGTGCATTCATGCAAAGACGGTGGTCAAGGCAAAGGTCTATAACCCTGTACATCTACAAGCATTGTCAGTTTTTAAATTTTATGTGAAAGAATATAAAAGGTGAGTCAACTAGAATAGCTGTAACATGATTTGCTACATGTTATTTTACATTAACGAGCATAGATGAGAAAACGATCAATTTGAAGTTGATGTTCTACTTCAAAATATGTGAAGATAGTTGGTCCTTTGTCCAAGTCCCCAAAAGGAAAGCATGTGTGTAATATAGTCTTGACAAGCATAGACTTCTGGCCACCCGTCAACTATTGCTTGAAGATTCCGCCCCCATTGGTTAAGGTAATAAATTTAATTGATTCATATGAGTGTTAGACAGGCTCTCATTCCTTGTATAGCCCCTTCCATGTATAGCTTATATACCTTGTATAGTTCGTAGAGGATTTTGGTTTTATTATTTTTCCTTATATACATGACTGTAATTTCTATATATTCAACACTTTTGGGTTGTCTCAAATACACAGAAAAGAAGAAGGAGAATCATTCTCTTCAAAACCTCCATTGTTCTTGGTTTGTTTACATGGTATCGATGTTGATCCGAAAGCGCTCTGCATCATCCGGTCACCATCCCCGCGGCCCCATTCTATTGGCGTCCGACCATCCTGCCGTCGTCCGGCCACCCCTACTGCGTCGTCCGACCACCCTTGCGTCATCTAGCCGCCCTTCTTGCGTCGTCCGACCGATCCTACGACGTCCGGTGCTCTTTCTTCACGCTTGGGATCCGCTCGTCCACCCGGATATGCTCGTCCGAAATCTACTGCTCTCTACGCCCGGATCCAAAGATCTACTCATCCCTCGCTCGTCCCTCGCTCCAGATCCGCTGCGTCCCGCTCATCTAAACCAGATCTGCATCGTCGTTGTTGCTATATTTTTCCATCTTGTTCCGGGACCGTCCGTCCGCACCTTATTTCGTCCGAACCCGTTGCTTGTTGTTGTTGCTCCAGATCCGACACTTGTTGCTCCAAGATTGCTCATCGTTGCCGTTGCTAGATCGCTCGTTGTTGTTGTTGCTGTTGTTATTACACCAGATCCAGAAACTAAAATTGCTTGGGTATATCCTGCTATACG
The DNA here is from genome assembly GCA_030180095.1 of Magnolia changhungtana. Classification (NCBI taxonomy): domain Eukaryota; kingdom Viridiplantae; phylum Streptophyta; class Magnoliopsida; order Magnoliales; family Magnoliaceae; genus Magnolia; species Magnolia changhungtana. Next base: position 37,097 of record JASAUF010000640.1, read on the forward strand.
GTACACTTAACGCCTTCTGTTGCATCTCCGTAAGTACTTTACATTACTTGCCATTAATGGACAAGAACTCATCACGTATGAGGCCCCACGTTGTAGTTTTGATGGTACCAACTATTCTTTATGGGCCATCCATTTTGAGAGAGGGTCGGGGTTTGTGGGGACTCATTGATGGATCTACTTCAATCCCCACTTCCACGGATACCGACAAATTATTGACCGGGACATGAACAATGGACGGATTATTACTGGATCCTCGATTCTGGTCGATCGGTCCATTGCTATTGGCCTCACCCCTCATCGCCTTTTAAGGCAATGTGGGAGCATCTCCAGACAATTTATCAACGAGTAAACGGAACAGGATCTCGTTAACCTTACTCAGGGTGATGATAGTATACAATCATTTTACTCCAAAATTATCACTATTTGGATAGAAATGGCTATGATGGATCCAACCTTTCCTCATGATTTTAAGATATTCCAATCTATGAGCGAGAATGCGCAAGTACGACAATTCCTTATGAAGCTGCGTCCAGAATTTGAGCATTGTTGGGCTGCTCTCTTGAACCGTAGCCCTCTTCCTTCATTGAATCTAGTTATTAATGATTTATTGGCTGAGGAACAACGACTGAAAGTTCTCTCTCTTCCTTCCTCAACTCCGGGATCATCTGATATGGTGCTTGCTGTGTCTACCACTACACCAACACGTGGTTCCACTCCTTTAACTTGTCGCGGCTGCAACAAGGTGGGTCATGTTGTCGCTCAATGCAAAGAATGGTGCGCGTATTGTCGACGGACTAGTCATGGTATTCAGGACTGCCGTACACGTGCCTATGCTTCTTCTTTCGGCCGTGGACGTGGTAGTCGTGGTCGTGGCCGTGGTCGTGCTCTTCTTTTACTCACGCCACTATTTCTTCCGAGCCTTAGTGATTCTCCATCGACGATTCTGCTTTGAAAGTTTTTCATCTCCGTTGACTCTGCGATGCTCCAACAAATCGTTCGTGCCCTTTTCTGTGTCGGTATGTCGTGTATATCTCCATCTTCTACATGGTTCTTCGATTCGGGTGCTTCCAATCATATTACCGTGTTGTATCCCATCTTCGTGACATTCGTCCCTAGCAATCGAGCTATTTCCACTGCGGATGGCACTAGACTACCTATTCGGGCCTATTGGATCATTGACTTTCTCTCCTTCTACTCATCTCCGTTCACCCTTCGTGATGTGTTTCATGTCCCTAACCTTTCTTCCAATTTAATTTCGTTGGTCAACTCACATCCAATGCGCTTGGTCATATTTCTTCCCAACTGTTGTTTTGTGCAGGATCGCCAAGGGAAGGTACTTGGGAAGGGTAGGAGGCATGGTCGTCTATGTACGTCTTTGGACTTTGGTCACTACCTGCTCGTTGTTTCTTTTCTCCATCTTCATCAGATATTACTTCAGCAAATAAATTGTGGAAACTGTGGCACTTTCGCCTGGGCCATCCACATTCGATCGGTTACTTAGTTGATTTCTTATGGCATGTTAGGGAATATTTCTCTTAATAAAAATGATTTGGATTATTCTTGTTCTTCTGTTGTCTTTCAAAAAGTAAATGTATTCCATTTTCTCCGAGTACTACAAAATCATCTTCTATGTTTGAACTTGTGCATACGGATGTCCGGGGTCCATCACCAATTGATTACGATATTATGTTATATTCATTGATGATTTCACACGTTACACTTGGATTTACTTTCGCAATCAAAGTCACAGGTTTTTAAAAATTCAAGTTATTTCACTCTATGGTGGAAACTCAATTTCGGGTTCCTGTTCAAACTCTCTTCGATTCGGGGGGAATATATCTCAACCGAATTTCGTACATTTTTTCAAGGTCATGGGATTATTCATCGGAGTTTTCGATACTCACAAATGTAACGGGGTAGCGGAATGGAAAAATCATCATATTGTTGAAACCGCCAACACCCGATGACAAATTTATGAGTGTTCCTCGTTCTTTCTAGCGAAAGCAATGTTACATTCGATCTTTGATCAACCGGATGCCAACCAAAGTTCGAACGGTAAATCTCCGTGCTTTATTCTCACGGCTTACCTCTGCATATTCTACATTTCGTGTTTTTGGTTGTATCCGTTATGTTCACGGCTTCACGTGAACGTAACAAACTATCTCCAAAATCGGTCAAATGTATGTACTTGGGATATGGGGAAACCTCGAAAGGTTTTCGATGTTATGATCCTGTTTCTCGTTGTGTTCGGGTTTCACGAAATGTTGTTTTTCTTGAACACATTGCCTTCCATTCATCTCTTCCTCCTCCGCCAACTCCATACTCTCCTGGTCTAACCACCTTTCCTGAAATTCCGTTTGCCTCAAGTACTCCTCGTCCGTTGCAGGTTTACTCACGTCGACCACGTATAGATCCATCACCTATTACTCAACCCGAATCTACTGTACCTGTTGCAGATCCCGAACCTACCTCGATACGTCGTTCCGCTCGTGAACATCGAGCGCCTGATCGCTTGAGATGCTCTATGTCTGCCATGAATGCTACTCTAGATACTGTTTCTGTTCCTACTTCATACTCTCAGGCAGTCACTCATGATTGTTGGAAGAAGGCTATGGCAGAAGAACATGTAGCATTGGATGAAAATCATACGTGAGACATTGTCACTCGACCCGCTGACCAACAGCTAATGGGTAGCAAATGGGTTTATTCTGTCAAGCTCAAGTCTGATGGATCGTTGGATCGATACAAGGCTCGACTTGTTGCTCAAGGATACAAACAGGAATACGGAATTGATTACGATGAGACTTTCGCTCCTGTGGCCAAGATGAAAACTGTTCGTACGCTTGCTATATCTTATATTCGCTCATGGCCACTGCTCGAGATGGATGTGAAAAATGCCTTTCTGCATGGAGATCTTCAAGAAACCGTATATTTGAAACCTCCTCCTGGCTCTTTAATTCCTGACAATAAGGTATGTCGCCTAAAGAAAGCCCTATACGGCCTCAAACAGGCACCTTGGGCATGGTTCCAACGCTTTCATAATGTCGCTTGTTTACGGATGCTTTACTCAAAGTAGTCATGATCCATCCTTATTTTTTTGTGCACCAACTTGCTCGAGGAATTGTCATTGTTCTTGTCTATGTTGATGACCTCCTTCACCGGTAGTGTAGCGATGCAACTTTAAAGGAAGTTCGCAATCCTCCTTCAAGATGAAAGACCTCACATACTTTCTTGGGCTTGAAATTTCACGTTCTAAGCGAGGGATCCTGGTCAGCCAGCGTAAATATACCAAGGATCTTCTTGCTTTGGCATCATTGACGGATCAGAAGACAGTTCAGACTCCCTTAGAACTTAACGTTCAATATGGTCGTGACGATGGTGATCTCCTTGCACAGCCCGACTTATACCGTCGTTTGGTTGGGAGTCTGGTTTACTTAACTATGACTCGCCCTGATATTGCCTACGCTGTCCAAGTCGTCAGTCAGTTTGTTTCTGCACCTCGGACTCTTCATATGACTGCCGTGTTGCGCATCCTAAGGTATCTTCATGGAACTCTTGATCGATCCCTGTTCTTCTCCTCCACGGCAACTCGGACCTTCGTGCTTATTCGGATGCGGATTGGGCGGATGCGCTCTCACACGACGGTCTACCAGCCACTTCTCTCATCTCTTGGAAGTGTAAGAAACAAGTGATTTTCAAATCAAGGCGAGTATCGGGCGATATCCATTGCGCGTGTAGTGAGCTTTGTCCGGTTACGTGGACTTCTTTTCCGAAATCCTACTCCACTCCATGTTGATAATCTAAGTGCTATTCAGATTGCCTCTAACCCGGTTTTTTATTAACGGACGAAGCATATTGAAGTTGACTGTCATTTTATCTGCGATAAATTTCAGTCTGGGCTCATTTCTCTTCCACATGTTGCATCCCATGATCAAATTGCAGACATTCTCACAAAGTCCCTCACTTCTGCTCGTCACTCATTTCTAGTTGGCAAACTATTACTTGTCGATGACCCGCATTAGTTTGAGGGGGGATGTTAGACAGGCTCTCATTCCTTGTATAGCCCTTTCCATGTATAGCTTATATACCTTGTATAGTTCGTAGAGGATTTTGGTTTTATTATTTTTCCTTATATACATGACTGTAATTTCTATATATTCAACCCTTTTGGGTTGTCTCAAATACACAGAAAAGAAGAAGGAGAATCATTCTCTTCAAAACCTCCATTGTTCTTGGTTTGTTTACAATGAGAAGCTGACTATGAGATACATTGTGAAACAAACACAGCGAGAATTATGGAGATGTTAAAGGGCGACATTCAGCTATTTGGTACATAATCGACGAGCGGTGAAATCTTCAGCTCCATAGGCCCTTACATGCGGCAACCTACCTTCTAAATCCAAGATTTTAATATGAAGAGAACTTCCATGCGGATTTGGAAATAAAAATGGGCTTGTATAATTATATTAAGAGAAGGGTCCCAGATTCAAGGCAAAGGACCACAGGTGGACAAATTGAAGAGAGCTCTCGGCTTGTTTAGAAGTTATACTGCAAAGTCAACAACAAAAACAAAGAAACTAGGTAACTTATGAATTATTTTGTTTGTTAATTGTTAGTTGTTACTTAAATGCCTATTTGATTTTCAGGATGATCATTAGTGATGCACAGATTGACAAGTTAGAGAGAGAGAGAGAGAGAGAGAGAGAGAGCAACCAGGTAACTTGTGAATTATTTTTGTTTATTTTGTTGGTTGTTACTTAAATATCCATTTGATTTTCAAGTTATTTCATTTAATATAACTCTTAACATTATATAATACACAGGTTTATGGTAGGAAAGTTGAGGAGATGAGTATTCGAAATTGCAAAAGCTTTGTATCTTGGATCTAACATGTAGTGCTAGTGTGCTACTAGTTGTGAGCACAACTAGAGCACTTCTAAGCAGATGAAAATTATTCAACTAATCTCATGAATCTCATTGTATATGCACTTGATCAAATACTTCAGTTAATTATGAAAATATTTGTTCATTAAGATACATTCAAAAAAGAGAAATAACTTGAACAGAAGAGATTGAATGCTCGTGTTTCTAAAATACAATCTTCAACTTGGAGTGTGTCACACAGAGAGAAATATCGAGCACCCGATCAAATTTGCTTATCAAAAATGGACTCCAATGAGTAGTAAATCACTGAGGATCCTGCCCTTCCTATAGATAAGCACGAGATAGATATTGGTGAATGTTCTGTTGAGTAGAGGGAAAGGTATTATAATGGTATCAGTCGAAGTTGGTCGATTCTCAAAAATTATCAGTAAAATTCTTTATAAAAAATAAAATAAAAATGTGAGGATCCCAAATGGTATCAGTCGACAGTGCTTACGTGACTTGCTGAAAGTCAACCAAATAGGCCATAATTGAACACAAATCAAGAATGATTTGGTGGATTAGGACCCATTACATGTAAATATTACAAGATGAGGGAAAGTGGGAAAAAAAAAAAAAAAAAAGTAATGATTTACCCCTTCTGATATTTCTCAAACTGGACCAATTGGCTTCAGTACATCTAATCCTGCACAAATTGTGATTGATTCTCAAAATAGGCCAATATCTAGTCATAACTTTGAATACCAATATTGTAATGGCCAATAAAGTCGTATGTATCTGTATTGGCCTGATGAGATACATGGTGCGAGGCCAAAATGACCCACCGTACAAAAATGGGTCATATTAGCCTGATACAATATGAGATATGGAGCCAAAAAGACCCACCCTTAAAAAAGGCCATATCGACCCCCTATCTGGCTAATATGGGCTGATACACACATAAAGGCCCAAATATGAATTTGCTTGCTCAAATTTTTTATTCTTTTCTCTTCTTCTTTTCTAATTTCAACCATTAACAAAGCTTAGAATATCACTTTAAACTAGATTTAGGCCTATTTTGGATGTCAAAACAAAAGATTTGAGTGGGGTTCTACGAATCAAAGAAAAGTGGACCATTATAGGAAAAATTGGAAAAAAGAGTTGACCTTCACCTTTTTCATGTTTTTATCTTCTTTTTGTTGTATTTCAATGTAATGGGCCCCAATTCACCAATCATGTTTGGTTTGTGTTCAATTAGGATTGACTTGGTCGACTTTTAACAGTTAAACCAACAGACAACATTCTTATCAAAGAATGGTCTAATATACCAATGTACATGTCCAAAATCTTAAAATAATAATAATAAATAAATAAATCTAGAATATCTCATTTCTCTTTCTTCTAATATTTTTCCTTAATTCTTTTGCTTAAAAAAATTTGATTGATGCAGACCGATACCGATTCACGTTGTCCATATCGAATTGTGCTTCAGTGAAGCTGATACACCCCCTGATACCGATATTCAAAACCATAGATCAAGTTTAAAATTAGTTTCTAAGCTTTCTTTATTGTTGAAATGAACAAAGATGTGAAATAATGAGAAATAATTCAGAAATAAAAATTTTCCAAATGGACCCTTTATGATGCTCAAATGGGGACCTTTGTGATGCTCAAATGGGGCATATTGGCCCGTATCAAACAATACAACCATTTTTTCATTACGGAGTGATTTTTCCCTTTACCTAAGGGCCAATATGGTTGTAATGTAATTGTTTTTTAATACCTTGGTAGAGTATGGGATCTAGATCACAACAAGACAAGCGACATGGCATGATTTAGATTTAGTGCACATTGTAGACTTGTACTGACTAATGTGATTTACCTATGATAAACTAATAAGCATAAATTATTTTCTAGGACCTAGAAAACTCCACTAGAATAAATCAAGGGAAAAAGGTAAAAGTAGGAGATGAGGATGAAGATTTTTTTTTATATATATTTTTTTGCAGTGAAGAAAAAGAAAATGATGATGATAATGGTGGTGGTGGTGGTGTCAACATTAATATTAGTAATGATGAGGATGATAGCACTAACATAGATGATAAGAGCGAGGACCAACGTGATGGGTCATAGATGTTGGGGGCTGAGCCAATATTTTTTGAACATTTTGTTTTCATTTTGAATTATACAAAATGAATACGCATAAATAGGCAAACGGTTTTTCTTTTTGAATTATATAAGATGAAAACATGTACATGAGCAAAGGGTTGATGTTTGGAACTTGGTTATGAAACAATGACATATTTATACACTTAAAGATACACTGTGTATAGTTCTTCGTAAGATAGTATCATGATTAGTATTTTTTTTTTTTGGTGCATATTCATAAGAAAATGGATAACTGATGTGTTTATTTATTTTTCTAATTTATTTACAATTTACTAGATTTTTTTCCGTGTTTTTAGGAAAATTGGAAAGAAAACCTTATGATTGACAATATGAGTCACAATTCAATATGATTTATCCCCAATTTTGGTTCACGACATGATAATGACTATAACAACATTGACAATGTATGCTATGTATAGTGTGTGCACTACATTTGTAATGTAGGCCCATGGCCCACCATAAGGCCCAACATGTGCTGACTTTGGGTTGTTTGTTGCAGGATTTGAGGCCTAAATGTCATAGATCCTTTTAACATTTGTGGAAAGATAGGGAGACTGATGTGGAAGATATAAGTGAATATTTTGGGGCATTTAATAGATTTGTTTTTGCTATTTGAGAAATACTTCGATACTCAAGCAGAGTGAGATGGAAGATACGCAAGAACTTAGAAATTACTCAAAAATTGAATAAATGGCGTACAATTAGTCCAAATAAACCGCCCATACTATGATAACCTATGTAGATGTGTCGTGAACCGATAATCAAGTTCATTTGATTATCTAACTACTGTATTAGTGGACATTTATTGGACATTAAACAGAAAATATCCGTCAGTCCTATTTCCATGAAGACGTATCCATGAATCAACGGTTAGGATTGTTCAACCAATATGATCTTAAGATTGTGACTTAACAACAGTAGCATACAACTCCAGAAAATTCATTATATTTTTTAGCTTGCCTGGTTATTCAACCATGTTAAAGACATTATTCCTTCACATATTGAAAGAGATACATTGCTTTGGTCAGCACACAGCTCAGGAAAATTCTGTCCATTTGCTTTATGGGTTGATTTCTTCACCGCATCACATTTCTGGCTCACCCCACCCTTATCATCTTTGGTTCTACGCAGCCCCTCTGCTGGTAGCAGCCTTTGTTTGGCTTGTGGGCCGAAAGAGGGTGCTTACAGTTGATAATCTTCAGAGATTATTAGTTCTTCCCAATATTTGTCTGATTTGTATGAATGATGCAGAGTTGATTACCTCTTTCTTCATTGCTCATTTGCTTCAAAAGTCTGGGATCATTTTTTGGGGTGTGCTTCATACCGACTAAAGTTATGCCAAAGACAGCAGAAGACTTTCTGTGGGCATGGCATGGGGGTGAAGTTTGCAAAGCTGAAAAAGTTACGTGGAGGCTTATCATAATAGCTGCTTTTTGGGTTATTTGGGGTTCCAGGAATGGGTGTTGTTTTCGGAATGAGAGGTTGAATGCAGAGGAGGCCATTAGGAAAGTTATGTTGTTTGTTTTCAGTTGGGTTGTTTATCTAAAAGCAGCCTCAACTGCTAATCTTTTTGCCTAGGGAGTTTTTTGGGGCTGTATTCTTTCCTAGCTTTTGCGAGTTGTCTAATAAATTTATTGTTCACTCAAAAAAAAAAAAAAAAAAAAACACAGTGGCAACACAATCTAGTCGGTTTCATTTGAGTTAATATATGTCAAGTGTACAAGTTCTAAGTGCCGGCATATCAAGAGTCATACACAGCCTACATATCATAAAACTCTTGTTATTTTATGCCAAATCTTTGCTGGTGGGATTGTTAGTATCTTAAGCAAATTATATATTGATTTTGAAATCAATTAAGACTGATTTGAAAGTGAAGTTTGAATATCAAAAAAGGTATTTCTCCCTTTCTACCCAAATATCCAAAAGAGAAGTTTGAGCTCTGAGTGCCTGTGTATCAAGAGTCATACACAGCCTAAGTATCATATAACTATTGTTATTTTATGCCAAATCTTTGCTGGTGGGATTGTTAGTATCTTAAGCAAATTATATATTAATTTTGAAATCAATTAAGACTGATTCAAAAGAGAAGTTTGAATATCAATAAAGTTCTTCTTTTCTACTCAAATATTTATTGTGTAGATGTGTTCATTACCTTACAATTCGGGTGCTAAGATCTCATTGACACAATAACCAGGTAATACCATTTTGATACCAGAAAGGGTGATCATTGGGAATTTTGTACTCTACATTTTTACTGATGGCTTCAATAGGGGTGGCGCGGGTAGAGCTTGGGCAAGTAATCTAATAAATCTGCACGTTCACAGAGTATATCAACTCTTGATGTCACGCATACAGTTAGCAATCTCATTAATCAAGTGGGAGAGCTCTGGGTGGAACTCATTGTTTGAATCATCCCCAATATTATCTGTATCTCTGGCTCGACGATATCAATAACACGGGTAGCAATACTTTTAACACTAGTAGTATAAAAAATTCCAGGCATCAGCGTTATATCACTAATATTTTCGACTGTGTAAATTCCACGTGTCGCTTCTATTGCCAATGTTTCGATATCGCCAATATTTTCGACCATCAATGCATCACCAATATTTCGATAAGATCGCCAATGTATCATTATCGCCAAAACTTTGTTTGTTAAAAATATTCCATTTCAATTTTTTTTATGGGCGCATGATTGTATGCAGTATTCAATTTGTTGATGATAATATCAATAATATCATGCTATTATTGTTAGCACAATATGGGCGATATCGAGACCACAATCTTTTGTTCCTTTCCAGTTGACGATTTTTCAACGAAATATCGTGTGTTGTCAATATTCTAAAATATCGATGGATGTTTGGATGGATGGATAGATAGGATGGATGGGATGGTTGGTTGAAAGGTATCCCGTATCGGTATTGGTTAGCATAACGGTGCCCTCCGAAACTGATACGGATACGGGAGTATAACGGCGATACGGGGACGTAATGGCCCGTAACGGTGCAATTTTTTTTTTTTTTTTTGCCAAAAAAATATGGATTAAATCCGGAATATTCTAAACATTCCAAATATGCATTCATTTATAAATTGGAACATGTTTATGGTGGTGTAATGGTCCACTCTTTGGTGAGAAGTTGTATCGGACTGTCTGATTAATTTTTGAACTAGGTAAACTGAATTTGACTACAAAATTCATATATTTAATTTTCTAAATATCTAATTGATATACTTAACAATTTAATATCATTTCTGCCAATAGTTCTTTAAAAAAAAATGAAATTAAATTCAGGTAGATGGCGTTGCCAATGTGGGGCTGACTTGGAGGACCAATCTATGCCCCAAATTAGCCTCAAATTCATGCAATTTATTGCCATTATCCCACTTATGAATTGGTGGATATTTATTAGATAGTGAATCATGAAAAAAAATCAAAAGGCCCTATTTTAAAAAATAAAAGTCCACAAATTAACAATTAAAACTATTCAAACAATTTGATTTTGGCATTGTGTTAGCAATTGCAGTCCATAATTTAATTGGTAAATTTTAAGTTAATATATATCTCATGCACAATTTTTTAAGGGCACGAATTAGGCGGGACTCGGATTGTGAAGTGTAGCACACGTGTCAAAGTACTTTTGGGCCCCACCCGTGATGAATGTGTTATATCCACACCATCCATCTATTTTGCCAAATAATTTTAGGGCATGAGCCCAAAAATGAGGCACATCCAAAGCTCAGGTGGACTGCACCATAAGAAACAACAATAATTAAAAGTTCACCATTAAGAATTTATTGGGGACTACAAAAGTTTTAGATCAAGCTGACATGTGTTATATCTAAACCGTCCATTTATTTGACAAGCTCGTCTTAAGGCTTGAACAGCTTGGATGGAAAATAAACGTTACAGTGGGCCCTACGAATTGTTTAACGGTGAAAATCATTATCTCCGCTGCTATTTTTGATGTGGTCCAGACGATCTTTGGATATAATTCATTTTTTTGGTGGTGCTCTAAAATGATCTCTGAAAATAGATGAACGGTGTAGATATAATAAATACATCACTGTCGAGCCCACGTAACTTTGATCTCCTTTGAACCGTTCGTACAACTCAAAGCTCGAGGACTGTCAGCGCTCGTCTTAGCATGACACGTACCTCCAGTTGGTGCGCGGTACACCTCCGAAAAAAAAAGGGAGAGGGAAACCAAAAAGAAAAAAGAGGGAAAGAGGGGAGAGAGAGAGAGAGAGAGAGAGAGAGAGGAAGAAGAAGAAGAAGAAGAAGTGAAGAAGAAATGACTTCCCGAGAAGAAGAAGAAGAAGAAGAAAGAAAGAAAAGAAAAGAAAAAAAAAAAAAAAGATAAGTATTTTTTATTTCTTTTTTTTTTCCTATTTTTAAAGGCAAAGTGCACCGTTCTGGTCGATACGAATTTGTTACCCGTAACTGCTCAGTAACGGTCATTACGGTAGCAAAATCGGGGCATCGCCCGTTACTCCCCCGTATCGCGTGACGGACCCCATCGTTACCGTTATGTATCGGCCGTTACCCGACATGGGACACCCTGGTTGGATGGATAGATGGGCTAGATGTGATGGTTAAACTATTTTTTACGATAACACATATTTTAGGCCCCAATTAAATGGAAACTTATTATGTATGCATTATTTTTGCAATTTATTCATTCCTAAATATGCAAATATGTGTATTTTAGCATCTCCTAAAATTTCATCGTTTTCCCTGTCACGCCCCAAACTCGGAAACCGTCCTCACCAAATTTCCAATCGCCGAATCCGTCGGCGACAGCCTCCGTAGTGCCCCATTCTCGGCTCCTGACGCCTGTTCGCCAGGTTCCGATCTTGGGATCCTACAAGGAGGATTTCTATAACATAAGTCTGATTTACAATGAGCATACCCAAGATCATAACATCATAACCATAGATAATAACTACAGAAAATAAATGTGGCTGTCCTCAACTTGGACACCCAATAGGGTGGGCCCCGACCTTCCAAATCACGGGGGAAATGGGTGATTTGCATGCACCCTAGATAGGACAATAAGTGGGGTCCACTAAGTGGCCCATCTTCCCCAAAAATACATGCAAAAATTTATGTTTCACAACATATGGGCCTGCTGGACAGTCCAAAAATTTTTGGACAGTCCAGCCCTCTTGAGCCTACCCCATAGGCTCCAATCCAAAAATTTTTTGTCCGGGTTTGGCCCTTGATTGGAGCCTATGGGGTAGGCCCAAGAGGGCTGGACTGTCTAGAAATTTCTAGACTGTCCAGCAAGCCCATATGTTGTGAAACATAAATTTCTGCATGTATTTTCGGGGAAGATGGGCCACTTAGTGGACCCCACTTATTGTCCTATCTAGGGTGCATGCAAATACTGTTCGAGTTGTCGGTATCGCTACAAGTTTCGCTGGTCGGAGATAAAAACATAATATCGTTATCGCCGATAATCGGAAATGCAGGTTAAAATGGGGAAACATGGAGAAAATGGTGGAATTTTTTTGTGAAACTTCAGGACATGCCTAAATACACATATTTACATATTCAAGAATGAAAAAATTGCAAAAAGAATACATTAAATTAGAAGTTTCCATTTAATGGGGGCTAAGAGGCATGCGTTGTCGTAAAAAATAACTCAAGTAGTAACCAAAATGAGTTCATATAATACAATGCAGCTGGCATACAGTAATTAAGACACGTAAAAGTAAAAGAACTCAAAGATGCCAAATCAAGGATGGATTAGATTATCCAATCAGTGTAGTATTTGATACTTTGGCTGCGTATGACACTTAATACCTAGCATTTGAAAATGGTACATGTGACAAAATTCTAACATAATCCAAACCGTGTTTTCGCTTCATCAAGATCTGTGTAACCTAATCAAGAGGTTGGATGGCAAAAAGAAAAAACCATTACAATAGCCCTCTGAAGTTTTAATGGTGGGCATTTAATCACCACTGTTTCCTTTAGTGTGGTCCACCTGAGATGCAGTCATGCAAATCTGTCTCATTTTGGACTCACGCCTTAAAATTATCTATCAAAATAAATGGGCGACATTGATAAAATATTTATCATTATGATGGCCCCACATAACATCGACCCATCAATCCACGGATACAAACAAGTGACACGTGCGCACCCTATTAATCAGTATGCTTATCGTACCGAGTCAACTATGTAGGGCCCGTTGTGATTTATGTATTTTATCCACCCCATCCATCCATTTTACAAGATAATTTTAAGGCTTGATCCCAAAGATGAAGCATATCCAATGCTCAAATGGACCACACCACAGGAAACAATGTGAATTGAACATGCCTACCATTGAAAAATCATTAGGGGCCACAAAAGTTTTGGATCCATGTCATTTTTGTATTTTACCTTCATCCATTCCCATGTGATCTTATGAACAACTTGGATGACAAATAAACACCACTGTGGGCCATAGCGCCTAGGAAGGTTTCAACGGTAGGAATCGTTGTCCCCACTGCCTTGGCGGTGTGGTCCACCCTAGCTTTGGATTTGCCTCATTTTTGGGTTCGCTACCTAAAATGATCTCGCTAATTGGATGGACCATGTGGATATAACAGATACATCATGGTGGGGTCCACAGAACTTGGTGATGTCCACACGCCACTAACGTTCCCGAACACCACGCCTCAATAGGTTAAGCGTACTAAGTAAACTTTGTGGGGTCCATCGTGATTTATGTATTTTATCCACTCCGTCCATCCATTTTAATAGATAATTTTTGGGCTTGAGCCTAAAAATGAAGTATATCCAAACCTCAAGTGGAACACACAATGGGAAACAGTGTGAATTGAACATCTACCATTGAAAATTTCTTAGGGGCCACAGAAGTTTTGGATCAAGCTTGTATTTGTGTTTTCCCTTCGTCCATGTCTGTGTGATCTTATGAACAGGTTGGATGACAAAAAAACATCACTATGGGCCCAAGAAATGTTTCAACGGTGGAAGTTATTATTCCAACTGTTTCCAATGGTATGGTCCACTTGATCTTTGGGTATGCTTCAATTTTGGTCTCAACCCCTAAAATAATATGGAAAAACGAATGGACGGCGTGGATAGACCAGATACATTCACGATGGGCCTAATAGAGTTTACTAAATACGATAATAGCGTACTGAGTAACTCAGTACGCAATCTGCTTTCCGCGTAAAAACCGGACGCGTATTAGATACCGACAGGTTGAGTAGTGAGACTTGCTACAGGTCCACAAGTTCTGTGGCCCCCACTATGATGTACATGTTGTATCCACAGCGTCCATTCATTTGGAGATATTATTTTAAGGCATTACCCAGAGAACGAGGGAGATCCAAAGCTTTAGTGGACCCCACCACACAAAACAGCGGGAAGATTGATGTACACCGTTGAAACCTTCCTAAAGACCACCATAACGTTTATTTTCCATCCAATCTGTTCGTAAGGTCACAAAGACCTGAATGAAGAAAAACAAATTTCATATTGATCCAAAACTTTTGTGACCCTAAAAAGTGTTTCAATGGTAGACGTTCAATTTCCCACTGCTTTTTGCAATGTGGTCCACTTGATAGTTAGATCTGTCTTATTTTTCTTCTAAAGCCTTAAGACGAGCTCGCCAAATGGATTGACGGTCTGGATATAACACATACCTCATGATCAGACCCACTGAACCTGCTGACGTCAATACAGCAGGTATATAGCTGGTGTAAGGTACACCAGCCAATCCACATCCTTATATCGAGCCTCAAAATAAAGAGAGAGAGAGAGAGAGAGAAAAAAAAAAAAAAAAAAAAAAAAAAAAAGGAAGAAAAAGAGGAAGAAAACCTCGAAATGTCGTTCACGAGGATTCTTCTTTCGAAGAAAGGGGGCTTTTGAGGAGGGTTTGAAACCCTATATCATTCCCAAATCGCGAGGAAATTCCCAAAATTGCTGATTTTTCGCTGAAATTTCAAGCTTCCAATCGAAAAGGGAAAGGGGATTTTGAGGTTTTTCTTACCTCTTTGCAATGTTCGAAGATCGACAGGAGGCATTCTTCCAAGCTCAGAGTTTCGATTAACCAGGTACGCGATCACTCTCACGTATTTACAAAAATAGCGAAATCAAAGCGATTTTTTGATTTTTTTTTTCCCTTATTTTTACCTATTTATCGAAAAAATAGGTTGTTGGCTACACGGTTGGTGGCTACGATCGATATTCTCAGCAATAATCCAAAATTATTGACAATATCTCCGATTTTTCGCCGATAATAGGGAGAGAAACGAAAAATTGGGGTTTCGGTATTGCTAGACTAGCGACACCAATATTATCGGCGATAATATCGACATTTCGTCGACAATTTGAACACTGCATGCAAATCACCCATTTCCCCGTGATTTGGAAGGTCGGGGCCCACCCCATTGGGTGTCCAAGTTGAGGACAGCCACATTTATTTTCTGTAGTTATTATTTGTGGTTATGATGTTATGATCTTGGGTATGCTCAATATGAATTAGACTTATGTTATAGAAATCCTCCTTTTAGGATTCCCGGATCGGAACCTGGTGAACGGGCGTCAAGAGCCGAGAATGGGGCACTACGGAGGCTGTCGCCACCGGATTCAGCAATCGAAAATTTGGTGAGCACGGTTTACGAGTTTGGGGCGTGACCTTCCCCATGTTTCCCAATGTTTATCCGCATTTCCAGTTATTTATGATATTATCGATGAGATTGATTTTATTTCCATATCCTTAGCCAACGAAACTTGTAACGATGCCGATACTTCGAACACTAGATGGAAGGAATCTAGAGACCGAAATTGGAACACAATGACACGTAGGGGAATGTCCCTGGCAAGGTCCAAAACAACAACAGGTGGCCTTGAGCCCCCAGCTGATGAAGACACCAATGATGGAATCCTTCAATTGTTGGAACGTGATGGGGAACCTAGAATGAAGGTGAAAATTCCAGAATTCAATGGTCGGCTACATGTTAACTTCATTGATTAGCAAAGCAAAGTGGGAAATGTGTTCATCGCAGACAATCAGAAGGTTATATTAGTAGCAATAAAGTTTTTCAATCACATGTTAGCATGGTGGAATGATCTCTAAGCTAGATAAATCCATGAAAGTAAACAGAAAGTAAATTTTTTTAAAAGATGAAAAGAAATTAAAATAGAAGCTTCTACCTATGACTTGTGCCCGTGACCTCTATCAAAGATGTACAATCTACGTTAAGGGAATAAATCAACGAATGTATACATCAAGGAATTCCATGCCTTGACATCATGAACAAGGTTTCTTGAGTATGAAGACCAAAATATTTCTTAATGGTCTCTACCAGGACATATGAAATGGATTGCTAAGAGAAGACACAAAACAATCAGATTTGGTTGCTAAAGAAGACACAAAATAGTCAGATGTTCTGCCTCCTATAAAAGAGCTTCTTCATGAATATGAAGAACTCCTAGCTAGACTTCCTCCCATAAGGAACATTTAGCACCACATTAATTTGGTGCTGGGTATCAGCCATCCAAATCTTCCACACTACCAAATGAGTCCAACCGAACGTGCCAAGCTATGCAGAAAAATTCAAATAGGAAAGCAAGGAGACTGGCATTATTTATATTTTGGTTGCTGAAGAAGACACAAAACAGTCGGAATTTCTGCCTCCTAGAAAAGAGCTCCTTCATGAATATGAAGAGTTAGTGCCCAAAGGACTCCCCGCTGGACTTCCTCCTATGAGGAACATTTAGCACCACATTGATTTGGTGTTGCACTTAAACCAACCAAATCTTGCGCACTACCAAATGAGTCTAGCTGAATATGTCAAGCTCTACCAACAGGATACTAAGTTGCTACAGAAGTGTTAATTCGGTAAAGCATGTCTCCATGTGTTGTTCATGTATTATTAAACTCCCAAGAGATGGATCTTGGAGGTTAAGTGTGGACAGTTTTTTTTTTTTTTTTTTAAGGATGGAAATGCCTAGTTTCTCATGCCCAAGGTATTAGGTAACGGTAACGCTGTCCATAATGACCACCATTGTTACTGTTACAATATGCGGGCCGTAATGGCCTTTTTTTTTTTTTCTTTTTCCATCTTTTTTTTTTTTTAAAGAAAACCTGTTATGGCCATTACGTCATTTTTTTTCCATAATGGCCGTTACAACAAGTGATATGGTGTCATTTGTATTGGTTTAGAAGTTGTAACACTCATAATAATGGGGTGACCTTTGTTTATGCTAAATCCTGGTGAAAATGCCAGCCTACTTCATACTTTGCTGTTTGCGCCACTTGACGCAATGGAATGTGGAAGTGTGAACATTTTGGTGGAGACGCTAGTGTAGAGGTTTAACAACACTTTCTGCATTCAACACTAGGCTTTCTAGCACTATTCATCTAGAGGCTTTAACACCAATTGTTCAAGACTTGACACCACACTGAGAACTTAATTGAGTTACTCAACGCATTAACCTATGACATCGGCGTGAAGTGGATGCATGCAACGTAAGTGACAACCTCTTCTGGGTTTTCCACCGCCTTTGTAGTGCAGCTGGCTTAAACACTTAAACACCAAGCTGTCACTTATATATATATATATATATATATATGTGTGTGTGTGTGTGTGTGTGTGTTGAAAGATAATGACCTAATTTTGATGATGCTTTATGCAGACATTAAACATAGAAACAAGTTTGATGCAACACAGCGTTGTGTGAAAGTTATCCAAAACATATCATGGCAGTTCCCAATAAAGATGTAAAAGAAATTTTAAAAAAAAAAAAAAAAAAATCATTGTGGCAGTAAATAAAAAATGGGGGAAAAAAAAAACAAAAAATCTTCTGTTAGCAGTTTGAAATATACCCGACAATCATACTCAATATCTGATGCTGGTGGTTTTACAAGCCCTTTAATGCAAGCCTTTTGCCCATTGATGTGAAGCCATGCATTTATCTGCTCCTGAGTAACCAGGCATCCATTGTTGTCACCAGACTGCACATGAAAATCATTCCTGAGCCCTTCCCCCTTTTTACAGCCCTTGTAACCCTATTTCAAAAGGTTAGAAATATCAAAATACAGAAGTTTATTTCCATGGTATTCTAATACATGGTGGAAAAAGAAAACTAGGCTAGACAGCATGGCAATACCTCTGTACGTGCACAAGTGAATTCCGGTTCTCCACGGCTTTCTAGTTTAACAACCAAAAGATGATTCTCGGTATGACAATCAAGATTTGTTGCATGAACCATACATCTCCCATAGAAGCCAACCTTTTCATCATCATCACCTTCAATCTCACTTTGTAATAAACCCTGAAATGCGGACAAACTATCAAAGCTAGAACAAATACTATAATAACTTTTATGATGTACCAATGACCAATGATATCATTTTCACTTTCTTTACTTCTCAGTAATGCATGATAAAGAAGAAACAAGTGCAGGGCAACAAGTGGATGAACCAATGCATCAATCACAACGCAAAGAGATCATTTTCACCCAAACAAAATAGTCCAATAAACCAATAAAAGAAAATGAGAGGTAAAAAAAAAAAAAAAAAAAGATGATTTTCAATTTGCCAGCTAGAAAAAACTGCAGCACATAAAATGAGCAGCTAAAGATTCCAACACCTCCAAAAATATTAACTGCGTATATTACATAATTAGCAAATGTTGCTTTCAAAAAGTACATAGAAAAAATAGTTAGATAAACACAAGCATCAAACAAGAACAGACTAAGTTTTGATATTTTTTTAAGGTGGTATTGATGGCCCATATTGATCACACATGTGGTCCAACATGTTACACGTGTCATCTAGTGGGCCAACTTCGGTTCTCATGTGATTTGGTTTGGTTTCTGGGCCTAAACATGTGTTGGGTTAAGTCTTAGACCCATGAGTTGATGTACTACAATGACTTTAAGGGTGAAGGGCATAATTGTAACTTTAATTAGTGAAGTCCTATTCTAATAAAAAAATAGAGGTGGAGATGTGTGAAGGCTGTTGTCGTTCCCTCTCTTTCTCCTCTTCTTCTCTCATTTCTCTTCTTTGTCTCCCCATTACATATTTAAGAACATGGTATCAGAGACCCATTGATCCAATACCTTGTCCAAATCTCCTTTTTCTCCCGTTTCTTCTTCCCTTCTTCTTTCTTCTTGTGGTGGAATCCTAACATGTTCAAGGCTAATCTAACCTAAATCCATACTCTTGTTGTACCACCACTTGGCAGGAATAGTTAGATAAACACAAGCATCAAACAAGAACAGACTAAGTTTTGATATTTTTTTTAAGGTGGAATTGATGGCCCATATTGATCACACATGTGGTCCAACATGTCACACACATCTCATCTGATTTGGTTTGGTGGGCCAACATGGGTTCGGTTCTAGGCCCATGAGTGATTACAATGATTGGTTTGAAGGGCCTAAACATGGGTATTAAGTCCTGATCTAATAAAAAATAGAGGTGGAGACGTGTGAAGGCTGTTGTCATTCCCTCTCTTTCTCCTCTTGTTCTCTCATTTCTCCTCTGTCTCTCCATTACATATTTAAGAACATGGAACCAAAGACCCATTGATCCAATACCTTGTCTCAATCTCCTTTTTCTCCCGTTTCTTCTTCTTTCTTCTTGTGGTGGAATCCTAACATGTTTGAGGCTAATCTAACCTAAATCCATACTCTCGTTGTACCACCGCCTGGCAAGTTGTATAATCATGCTCCATGAAGGTATGTGAGGCCCACTCTCATATTCTACCACTATGATAGGTCAAAGTGGGCCATTGTGCATCTATAGAAAGATTCACGGCCAGTTTTGAAGAAAGGAGTCAGATTTGAAGACAATAGTTGTGTGTGGAAGTTGTTGATGGCTAAGATTAGAGAAAAAGTGTATGAGTAAAAGAGGTCAAGCAAGTAATGTTCCCAATTGATTGTTTTTGTGGATATATGTCATCCTGAAGTGTGTGTTTGGTAAGATTAAGTTGAAAAGTTCATTGTTCGATTTCTTTATTTCTTTGAATATGGATGTCAAGAATGAAGCCAAGAGTAATCTCGTCTCCACCCACGTCGATAAATCTGCAAATCAAATCAACTAAACTTAACGGAGCAAATTGCCTACAATGGGCCACATCTGCAGAAGTTTTTCTCATGGGTAAGAGAGTTAAAGTTTTTGACTTACTCGAAGCTTGCAGAAGACTCAACAAAATGTGAAGATTGGGTGGCAAAAGATGCCCATATTAGAGTGTTGTTGTGAAATAGTATGGAACCTCACATCAATGTGAATGTCATCTTCTTCAAGACAACCAAAGAAGTGTGGGAAGATTTGCAGGAGATGTATTTGGGTGAGAAAGCTCAACTCGTATCAATGAGTTACTCGAAAATATTTTTGCTCTCCAACAGGGAGATTAAAGTGTAGGAGAATATTGCTCAGCCTTGAGAGGCATGTGAGAAGAACTAAATGTGTACCAACCATTGTCGACAGATTATGAGACTATGCGTCGCCAAAGGGAGGAATTCCGTGTTATTAAATTCACCTTTGGTTTCGTTATGAGCTTGAGCCTATAAGAGCTTAGATCTTTAGAGGTAGTGAGATTCCATTTGCCAAGGAGGCATTTACCCGAGTTCAGCGTACAACTAGTATAAATGTACGAAGTTCATCCTCATGTGATAAATCTACATTTGGCAGAGGAGATGGGTGACGTCGAGGTGGTCGTGGTCGTTTTCGAGGAGGGAATACAAGAGGTGGTCGCAGCGCAAATTTTGGAGTAGGTCATGGTCATGGTAATGGTAATCAACAATATACTTATTGTGGTCTCAAGAACCACACAGCTAATAAATATTGGAATCTTACTAGTAAACCAACTTGGGCAAATCAAGTTCACCATTCACAAGATGGTTTTGAGGGTTGTCTCCAAGTCTACCTCCACCCATTCTTAGCCAAGTACTTTAGATGACACAATTACATTATCTAAGGAATAGCATGCCAAGCTTCTGAAAGATCGATCCACTCATACCCATCCTCCTCAACTACTCTTGCTTAATCAAATATAATTTGTCTTGCTTCTTCTGTGAGTGTCTCTTGGATCATTGACTCTGGAGCTTCCAATCATATAATTGGTAAGCACAATGTGTTGTCTCAGCTAGTCCTGATTTCGTCTATTTCCTCTATAGCATTAGTAAACGTACTTCAATCAGTGTATCTGGCGTAGGTGTTACTCATCCTAACCCAACTCTTCCATTACCATCAGTATTCTATATTCGTAAATTTCCTTTGAGTTTATTTTCAGTGAGTAAACTAACCAAATCTTTAAACTGTTTTATCAAATTATATACTTCCTATAGTGAATTACATGATCTAAAGAATGGGAGAATGATTGGTGGATGACAAAGTTAATGGACTATTACCTCAACAATGGAACAACTGGGGTTGCATTAGGAACAAATGTCTCCCCTCATCAGTGGCATTTCAGGATGAGTCATGTGATTTGAAGACTACTCCATGTGATTTGGAGCTTGAGTGTGATGTGATTACATTCCCCATTCAACGGAGGTGCGAGGTCTCCATCTATCATCTTCCTTCTCTCTTTCTTTCTATCCAAAAGAGGTATTTTTCCAAAAACTTTATCTCTTTTCTTCCATTCTTATCCAAAACCATCCAAATCATATTTTTCTTCAACTTCTCATCATCCAGCTTCAACTCCAACCGAAATCAACCATTGAGGACCCAAAAAGTCTAGCCGACGACCCACACATATGAGCCCCTAGGCTAACCACATGGACAACCGCTCGATCCTTTGATTTCCCCTTGCTTTCCCCATAAAAACCCCTTGATTTCTCATCCATAACCCTACCCTAAACCCTAGATCAATTTCCTATTTTTCCCTATTTCTAAAGACCCTAATTCTAAATTTCTCAATTCCCATGAACCCTAATTTTCTAAATTTCAGATTTTCCCCTTTCTAACCCTAATCATAAAACTTAAAAATATGTCCCTTGAGTGTGGAACGTACCTATGCTAAATTGGAAGTTCTATCCTTCCATTAGGCCTAGTTTTAATTGATTTATATAATTCCTTAACATGCAGGCATATGATTTAGGTTAAATCAAATTTTATTGCCTATTATTTACTCTTAATTACTTGGTGGATTAGCATCTTTTGTTAATTGAATTACTTTATGGACTCTTTCATAATCACCACGTTGCATGCTAACATTAAATCATGTGTCCTACATCACAGATGCTTCAAAATGTTAGCAAGTATAAACAGTAAGCAAGAGGAGTCCGGAGTATGATTCAAAGTAGGGGCAATACCCTAAGAAGGTTGAAGCTAGCTCAAGCTGCAGCCCTAGCCATTAGCCAAGAGAAGTAACAGGTTTTGCAGTCCATTATACATGGATGAACATCTAATTTATTTACACATCAAGTGAATAGTAGTTCTTCAATCACTATGGAGTACCCATCGCACTCTTTTGAAAATCCCAGGGAGAGCTTAGTGAATGACCAACAAGATCTAGACAACCGAGAGTTAAGAAATAGTGCCCGATAAACTGACAACCACAAAGCCCATTCTTTTAATAAGGGTTCAATAGAAGGTCCCCAGATTAGCACATGATCCCACCAGCATTTATATCTGTGATTGTCAAAATTTTGGGTTAATGCACCGGATCCCACCAGAACTCCGCAATTAAGATGCTTTACAAAAAGTAGTACTAGGACGGGTGACATCTTAGAAAGTCCCCATGTTGCACCCCTCCCTTGTGGAATGTGTAATAGGTGTCAATCGGGACAGCATATATTTAGCCATAATTAGGTCATCTAATTATGGCATGATTGTCTCAATCGGGATAGCATATTTAGCCATAATTAGGTCATCTATTTATGGCATATATCTTGTACAGTTATTGCTTGTATATATCTTGTACAGTTATTGTTTCCTTGTTTGTTAGCCTAGATTGATGTTAATGGCTGCAATTCGGCCTTGTAATTAGCCTATAGTTTCTATATAAACAGAGGAATCTCACAATGAGGACATTCAATCCAAAATATTTACATGGTATCAGAGCTTTCTATTACCTGTTCTGAGATTTCTGGGTTGGGTTAGGACTAATCTGTTGGTCTCCTTGGCTATCGATACCTTCAAAGGAAGGTGCAGACAATTCTGGTGGGTTATAAACTGTTGTTCGGCAGTTTCTATTGAGGGTGGGACATTTCTTTCTTGCTGGAAACTCTCATTTTGTGGTGATCAGTGGCCGTCGGCGTGTCCAGTTCTTGCTGGAAACTCTCATTTTGTGTTTTGGGCTTGCTGGTTGTAGGCTTGTTTTTGGACTAGGGGTGAGGTGGATTTAGTATTATCTATCTTTATTACTGTGCTCCGGACACCATGTCTACTAGCAACTCGGATTCTTTTGGTGTGCACTTCGCGGGCAAGAATTATTCTACCTGGGAATTTCAATTTCGCCTATTTGTTCTGGGGAAAGAGTTATGGGGTAACATAGATGGAAGTGATCCAGCTTCCACTGAACTTTCTACATTGGCTCAGTGGAAAGTGAAAGATGCTAGAGTCATGGCATGGATTTTAGGATCTGTTAATCCTCTGATTATCCTAAATCTGAGGCTGTACAAAACTGCAAGTGATATGTGGGAGTATTTAAAGAAGGTTTACAATCAGGACCACACAGCCAGACACTTTCAGTTGGAATATGAGATCGTCAATTACACTCAGGGAGACAGCATATATTTAGCCATAATTTGGTCATCTAATTATGGCATGATTGTGTCAATCGGGACAGCATATTTAGCCATAATTAGGTCATCTATTTATGGCATATATCTTGTACAGTTATTGTTTCCTTGTTTGTTAGCCTAGATTGATGTTAATGGCTGCAATTCAACCTTGTAATTAGCCTAGAGTTTCTATATAAACAGAGGAACCTCACAATGAGGACATTCAATCCAAAATATTTACAGTAGGATATGTAGCTGACTTGATGATGATGGAACTGCTAGTAAATATCCAAAAGGAACAACAAATCCAAGTGAAACAGTGTAAGAACCGTTGTTCTTTTGAGAAGTAAAGGCTGGATGTGACTCTTTTTTTATGACAGGGTGTCCCCGCCCTTTTTTTAAGGGGGGACTATATTCATTGCGGATGCACGCAAACCACATGCATCAAGTAAAGCACGGGGAGGGGAATCGAACTCGCGTCTGTGGGGAGCAAACCCATGACACTAGCCATTCACCCAAACCCCGGGCGGGTATGGCTGGATGTGAGTTGCGAACTCGAAAGGGACAATCTTTATACATGTACCAAACCAGGATTACATTTTCACTCTGTATAGATATGCATTGGATGATTAATGTCAATAAATTAGACTAGTAATAAGCATAATAACAATTGTAACATTCTCATTGTGTATGTATCAATAGTTAAAATATCAAAAATATGAAGCTTCCTATGGGAATGGTAACCTTTTGGTGTGCACACCAAGGATGAAAATGGAAAGAGCAATTCACAACCCTGCACTGCACACATAATCCCCCAGGACGATTGCACATTGAACACACCTGAAAAAAGATTTCATTGTCATAACACAGCATCAGTTCAACATAATGATCATAATGACCAGATTAAAGGGAGCCATTGCACACAGAAAAGCATTTAACTATAAGAGTGCATTTATGATGATGATGAGATCCGCAATAACTACGATAGTACCTGCTCTTAAAATACGTATAGTATATTTCAGCACTTACCATATTCTTTTCAGGACGTGAAGCACCAGATACATCAAAGGTACTCATGGTGTCAACATTTGGGCACCGTGTCCCTGGCGTCCAGAGCCCACAAACCATATGAACCCACTGAGTAACAGTTGGATCAAGTGCACCTGCAGTCACAGTGTTATGTACTTGAAAATTACCCACAGAGCTGTTTGAATCTGTTAGGATATCGGAGTCTTTCTGAAAATCCATTTTCAACACAGCTCTAGGCAATGGTTCAATATTCATGGGCCTCATCACAGGAACTGAGTCACGTTCTTCAAGTAAAGAGGTTTCATCTTTTGAGGTAGGATTCAATAAGCCCAACTCAACCTGCACAGTTTCAAATGAGGCAATGGAAATAATGGACTTGGTTCCTTCTCCAACTTTCCATGCCTCCAGTAGGCTTTTCACAATGCTACGACTCCTTAGTGCCCGAGTCATGGCTCCACCACCATAACCACAGAGAACACATACCTGTAAGTAGTTAAGTCAGAAAAACTAATGGTAACCACCAGGTATGAAAATAAAAATAAAGAGGCTAGTGCAGATTTTTTTTTTATATATAAATAAATAAAACACTCAGCTCTAACAGAACATTATGATTCCCAAACACTCAGGTGTACACATGCACACCAACAAAGGCATGCAACATACACATGCATGCACATATGAACACAAGCACATGTGTGTGCATGCACATGTTGGACTTTTGAAAGACTGATTGGCTTTCTAGGGCACATACATCCAATATGCATGCATGCACAGGCTTACACACATACATATAACCTACTGCTTGAAGAATATGTAAGAATAAGAAATAACAACTCGATGGTAAATAGATAGATATGGTAGAAAACCAGATCAAGTTAATAAGGGGTGCATCTACTTGTCTATCTTTTATTGACCACGTTTGTCATTCAATTTACAATTCACCCTCTGCAAGTAAATTTGTTAGGGAACATGTTTCAGCTTGCTAGAGTCAAAGACTTTGTAGTTTACAAAAATCATAAGGAAATGCCCAAGCTAAACCAATGAAGAAAGCAATGGACAACAAATGCATGGTAGAGAACAGTTCCATTTCAACAGCACAAGGAACATTCCAAGATATGGAGATGCCAAAAGATTCCTTTGGGGATGGAGCTAGATCTCTTATAAGATATCTGACATGCTAACTTTTCTAGGCCCATCAATGCTCGAGTATCTTTGTTTCTACCGACAGTTTACGATTGTGATAGAGGCAAGGAAACCATTCATTGGAAGAAAAGAGAAGGTAGGAAAAATTCGGGGGAATACAAATCGTAAACAGCAGGAGACAACTGTGAAGATCATAGCTTTATCAAGAACAAGGTTCCGAATATTGTTTGAACATGTTGAATTGCCGTACCAATTTATATAAATCCCCATGTGATATGGCCATCATCATCATAATCATTATCATTGCCATATCAAAGCTATTTGGGGTCAGCTTTAAAAATCCCGTTTCACCAATCATTCCTATCTAAGGCCCCAACCATAGTATCTGAACACGGCTTCACTATTGGTGAGGAAAAGACTCCAGTGATACCTGTCTCCTTCAGTGTCATACTGAGCTCTTCTAAACAATGTAAATTAGTGTACCCTAGGATTACCACATTACAAAAGTATTGCAATTATTTTATTTTATTTTGCACACCCCCACACACGCCAACCCACACACACCACAATGGGTGCTTGAACCCAGTGTTTTAAGCATCGACGATATCAGCCAACGTAACCCACAATATATCTTATATCCCACTTGTGCGATACGAAACGCATAAGTAGTGGGATATATATCACATATTCGATCAAATGAGCATTTTCGATTTTGGATCCTTTTTTCTGTAAATGATGTTAAATTATTGTCAAATTGTTACAAATCCATGAAAAATCATGGATTGGGATCTTCAATTTTGAGATTTAGAGGAGACGGGCCAAGTCGCGAAAAATTGAAAAAGAAAAAAAAAAAAAAAAATCAATTTCTCACAAATCGGTTGTAATCTTTGTATCCAAACATAAAATCGAACAAGCATGTAACCTAATCTAGTGATTCTTCTTTTGTTTTTTAATGTATTGCTTATGATTCCACACATCTTCTTACATTTATAAATTATATGAATAGACTTTGAATATACTTGCATCAATTCAATTAGACAACGCATAGATTAGGACCCCATACAAAGAAAACCTATTGTGCATGGCAAATGCAGAGTCAATCAACCACCTCTACATCCATTACCACTATACGTGTGGTGTGGACTTTTTAGAAGCTTCAAAGTCCTATGGAATATGCCAAACACGGTGGGGGTTTTGCTCATGGCCTGACACGGGGTGGATCTTCCAAAGCAAGCTAGGGCTCTTTGGAGACTGTTTGCCTGCTGGTCCTTGGGCTATTTGGGGAGAAAGGAACAAGAGATGCTTCCATAATAAGAGCCATGGCCCAGAGCGTGTATTAAGTAGAGCGATGTTGTCCATCATGGATTGGGCTTCCTGTATTGATGTCTTGAAAGGATGTTCTTTTCTTTTTAGGTTTGTAAGTTTTTGTGCCATCACGATGCTTTTAAATAAAATTTCAAGTCATCTTTCAAAAAAATTATAAAAAAAAAAAATTTAAAATTTTAAAATTTTTTTTAAAAAGAAGAAGAAAGAAAACAAAAAAGTCATCCATATGCATAAATTTCAAGACCAATTGCATGTTGGCCTTATAGACATTGTTATAGTGCTAGTTTTTGGAGCTTATGCGTTGTTTATATTACATTGTGCATGTTTAAGCTTCACGGATGGTTGTTTTCCTTGTTACAAACGAGACTCCAATGCATTGTGTTAGTCTGATTTTCCTAGTATTGAAAGAGAATAAGGGGGTATTTGGGTAGGAAGGTCCAAAAAGCAGATATGGAAAACTCCTAGAAAACTATCATCATGAAAAACAGTGGAAATGTTGAAAGGTCAATGACCAATATATGTTATTTGTTTTGCATTGCTTGTGTTTTGTTGATATAACATTGTGCATGGTTTTATGCTCATGGATGATTTGTTTTCCTTAGTAGAAACAAGACTCTAGGTCATTCTGTTGGTCTGATTTTCCTAGTGCTAATTTAGAATAAGTGGGAGTATGGGTAGGAAGAATCTAGAAGATAGATATGGAAAACACCCCTGGAAATCTAACATCGTGGAAAATAGTGGAAATGTTGAAAGGTCAATAGTCAATATACATTATTTGTTTTGCACATTGATTCCCATAGAAAAGTTGAAAAGTCAATAGTCAACAATGAGAGGTCTCTCATTATCATGAAAATGCTCATGCATTAGCTTTTTAGGAAACAATCAATTCACTCGAAACTCGATGATAACAATCTCCTTGGCCGTGTAGACTTGCATCATAGACTTTGTTGTAATATAGTGCTAGTTTTTTAAAGCTTATTCTTTGTTTATATTACATTGTGCATGTTTTATGCTTCACAGATGACTTGTTTTCCTTATTAAAAACAGGACTAGCACATTGTGTTGGTCTGATTTTCATAGTATTGAATGACAATAAGTGGGAGTATGGGAATGAAAAATCCAAAACGCCAATATGGAAAACCCCCGTGGACATCTAACATCATGGAAATAGTGGAAATGTTGAAAGATCAATGATCGATATACATTATTTGTTTTGCAGGTTGATTCCCATGGAATGACTGAAAGGTCAATAGTCAACAGCGAGAGGCATCTCTCATTATCATGAAAATGCCCATAGATTAGCTTTTTAGAAAACCTCAACTCACTCAAAACTCAATGATTATAATCTCCTTGGTACTAAGCAAATTGAGTGTTGTAGGGAAATTATGCCACAAGATTAGATGAGACAATTTCTAACAATTTTTTACCAAGTCAACAGAATCCAAATGACAGGATAAAACATTGTGAATGGGAGAAATTATCAAACCCCGATGCATAATCATGTCTTGGTATAAAGATGATGTATTACTTTGTGATCTGGATCCAATGAGCCCTACAGTGGAGTGTAGATGCCCCCAAACATTTTCCAAATTGTATGATCCATTTTTATTGCCAATAGATTGGAAGATCCTAACTATCCAATGTTTGGATAGTTTTTCCAAAACCTTGCCCTCTTTTTTTCCCTTTTCCTTCTTTTTTAAAATAAACCACACACTCATTAAGTTGATATCCTTCTTAACAATTACAAGGGAGCAGATAACCTCCAAAGCAACCATTATCCAAAAACATCTAACTTAACTAACAAGTCTGCCACCTCAGTGGCATCTCTCCAAATGAAACCAAAGTGCATATCTAAAAGTTCCATGACTCACAAATTTCCTCAAGAAACAAGCCTCCAAGGCACTTTATCCCTTCTACTTGTACAAGAATCATGTCTACCAAACCAGCCTCCACTAGGAATTTGACCTAAAAATTGTCTTGTATAATGTGAAATCTGATGAGGACATCCGAGCCAGTGTTCGAAATATCGGTATCGCGCAATGTATCGCAACCTTGGGATACAGATACGTATCGGTTATCGCAAGGGATATATCGTTTGTATCGCGTAATTTATCGTACTTTGTGGGAAATATGGGGAAACATTGGCAAAACAGTTGATTTTTTTTATAAAACTTCAGGAATTATTTTAAAAGACCTCAATACACACTTTTAAATCATAAAATCTCAAGAAATAAGTGCACATAATAAATTTCCCTTGTATAAGGTCCTAAGTTATGCGTTATCTGATTAAACTAAGGTAAATATATTCAAATATGATGCATAACATTTATAATTGTATAAAGATGTGTATGAAAACATAACCAATGCATTCAAAAGCAAAAGATACATTAGAAATTAGAAAACATACCTATCAATGATGTGTGTATTCAATATCCACCCTGTCCATCCGTTTTTCTATGTCAATTTAGGACATCATCCAAAAAATGAAGCAGATCCAATAATCAGGGGGACCATACCATAAGAAACAATGGTGATTGACCATTAGTGACCACAAAAGTTTTGGATCAAGCTGATAATTGTTTTTTCCCTTCATTCAAACTTATGTGGACCACGCAAGTGAAAATAGTTGGAATTGATGCTACCGTCGAAAACAATAAGGCCCACCTTGATGCATGCACGACATATCTACATCGTCCATTAGTTTTGCAACCTGATTTTAAGGGTTCGCCTAAAAAATGAGACAGTTACAAATTTTAGGTAGATGTGGTCTACTCCACACAAAATAGTAGTTATTGACCATTAAATATTGTGGGCCAAAAAATTTTCTCCATCAATCTGATATTTGTGTTTTCCTTTCATCCAAGTATGTGTGAACTTATCAATGGGTTGGATGGTCACAATGGACCTTAGGAAGTTTTCAATGGTGGGGCACACCTAAGCTTCCAGCGCAGGAACTTCCTGCAGAGACTTTCGCAGGAAATCCGCGTCCGTGAAGGAAACGGATTGGCTACTCCCCTGGTGGTCGATGCTTTGTGGGATCCACCATGATGCATTCCGTTCATCCATTTTTAAATATCATTTTAGGTTTTTTCCCAAAAATGAGAGGGATATAAATCTCAGGTGGACCACACCACACGAAAACAATAGTGATTGGATATCCATCATTTAAATCCTCCCAAGGCATACTGTACTGTTTATTTGACATCCAATCTGTTGATTAGGTCATAAAGACTCAGATGAAGGGAAAAAACAAAGATCAGCTTGATCCAATACTTTTATGGTCCCCAAAAATTTTTTAATAGTCGAAGTTCATTCAGAACTGTTTCCTGTAATGTGGTCCACTTGAGACTGGGATATACCTCATTTTCTGTGTAACAACATAAATTGATATAGAAAAATAGATGGACGGAATGGATGAAACATATACATCAAGATGGGGCCCACAGAGCCGCAGGGGAGTAGCCAATCCGTTTCCGTCCGTGAAGATGGGGTTGACAATCCTCCAACTGAGTTGTACAAACAGTTCAAAGGAGATCAAAGTTACATTAGCCCCAAAATAATGTATTTATTATATCCACACCGTCCATCCATTTGGAGAGATCATTTTAGATCATGAGCCCAAAAATGAGTCATATCCAAATCTCAGGTGGACCACACCACAAATAGCAGTGAAAGCAATGATTCTCACCGTTATAACATTCTCAGGGCCCACCATAACGTTTATTTTCCATCCAATCTTTTCACGAGGTCACAAAGACCTTGATGAAGTGGAAAAAAAAAATCCATATCGGTCTAAAACTTCTGTGACCCTAAAAGGGTTTCAATGGTAGACGTTTAATGTCCCACAACTATTTTCAGTGTGGTCCACACGATCTTTGGATCTGTCTTATTTTTTGAGTAAAGACTTAATATGAGCTCGTAAAATGGACTAACGGTTTGGATATAACATTAAGTTAAAATGGGACCCACAGAACTTGGTGACGTCAACCAGTGTTTCAAATATCGATACTATCGGCCGATATATCGGCCGATATTATCGGTATCGCACCACTGCGAGACGACATACTCGCGATAACGTCGGGAAGATACCAAAAAATCCCAAATCTAGATATCGGCCGATATTATCGGCGATATCGCACGATATGTCGACGATATCGCTTTCTTTCCTCTCCATTATTGTCGGACATCAACGCACGGACAACACGGGTGGATTCAGGGGACTCACGGGTCCCACTGTAGCTAACCACCCACATGCACCATAAAAATCGGATCCAGAGCAATGGAGAATCAAAAAAAAAATTGAATTAGAAAAAAAGAGAGTAAATCGGAGGGTACCATTGGTCAGAAGCGGTGATCGGAGGTGGGCCATTCGACAGTAAGTGCAATTTTCTTCCCGTTTTCTTCATCTTCCCCTTTTCTCGGAGATTCCGGCGAGGAATCAGGCCGAATCGACTCACCGTTGCTTCCGGAACGAGATTTGCGTGGAGGAGTTGGGTCGGACTGCGTGGATGGAAGAGGGAAGATGAAAAGTGGGGCGGATCGCAGAAATTGGGTTGCACTGAGTCACGTACGCTCTTATCGTACCGAGTAAACTCAGTAGGGCCCTTAGCTTAGCATCTCGAGTTCATCCACGCCGTCCATCCGTTTTTTCAGATCATTTTAGGGGTGGAGCCCAAAAATAAAATATATCAAAATCTCAAGTAGACCATACCAAAGGAAACAGTGGAAATATTGATTTCCACCGTTGAAATCTTTATACGGCCCCCAATGATGTTTTTTTGTCATCCAAACTGTTCATAATATCACAAAGACATGGATGACTGGAAAAAATAAATATCATCTTGATCTAAAATTTCTGAGGGCCCCAAGAACTTTTCAACGGTAGAGTTCAATTCAAACGGTTTCAGGTGGTGTGGTCCACTTGAGCTTTGGATATTATTAATTTTTCTTTCAAAAGCCCTAAAATTATACAGTAAAATAGATGGACGGATTTGATAAAATGCATGAATGACAGTGGGCCCCACAAAGTTTACTCTGTACACAGGCGCAATCCGCTTCGGCGGATGGAAATGGGTTTGCGTACCAGTGGACGCGGATTGGCTACTCCCCCTGACACCAGCCCCGGAGCTGGTGGTCGGTGCTCTGTGGGCCCACCATGATGTATGTGTTTCATCCATTCCATTCATCCATTTTTAAAGATCATTTTAGGGCTTGATACCAAAAATGAGGTATATCCAGCTCTCAAGTGGACCACATTACAGAAACAGTGTTTAATGAACTTCGACCATTAAAAACTTTTTTTTTGGGGCCATAAAAGTATTGGATGAAGTTGATATTTGTTTTATCCCTTCATCGGGTTCTTATAACCTAATCAACGGATTGGATGTCAAATAAACAAGAATCGGGCCTTAGGAGGATTTAAATGATGGATATCCACTCACTATTTTTTTTCCTGTGGTGTGATCCACTTGAGATTTATGTCCCTCCCATTTTTGGTACGAAGCCCTAAAATGATCTTTAAAAATGGATGAACGGAATGGATGAAACACGTACATCATGGTGGGGCCCACAGAGCACCGACCACCAGCCTCCGGCCTGTGTCAGTGGGAGTAGCTAACCAATCGGCGTCCGTACTCAAATCACCCGTGACGCTTTATTATCGCACTTCGAGTAAACTCAGTTGTGGTCCACCTTGAATGTGTGCGGTGTATCCAATCCGTCCATACATTTTTTCACATAATTTTATATGTTGAGCCTGAAATTGAAGCATACACAAAACCCAAGTGAACCATACCACTGGAAACAGTGGGAATAGTGATTTCGACCTGTTGAAATCTTTTTAGTGCCCAAAGTGATATTTATTTCTCATCCACCATGTTCATAAGATAAAAAACACCGGATGAAGTGAAATAAAAAATATCAGCTTGATCCAAAACTTCGGTGGCCGCTAGAAATTTTCAATGGTAGACACTCATTTCACACTATTTCCTGTGGTGTGGTCTATTTGATCATTGGATATAATTTTCTTTTTTGGTACATGGTACTGAAATTAAATTTTAAAATTGATGGACGGTGTGGATCAAATATAAAAATCACAGTGGATCCCACAGAATTTACTTAAGACGCTAGCATCTGCGCTACTCAAGACGTTAATCGCTTCTCTCGCCAAATGGGTAAGTATTTACACCGTTGAAACCTTCTTCACTAATTTCTATGGTGTGGGTCCACTGAAGCCTGGATCTGAACCATTTTTGGCTCATGCTATAAAATGATCTCTTCAAATGTATAGACGGTGTAGATAGAAAAAATACATCATGATGTGACCCACGTAACTTGGTGATGAACCGTGCACCCGTCACTGACGGGTTCACGTTAGGTTGCGTAATCAGTACGCTCCTATCTTACTGAGTAAACTCTTTTGGGCCCACCGTGATTACACGTAATTTATCTACGCCGTCCATCCGTTTTTACTGATAATTTTAGGCTTTGAGCCCTAAATTGAACCATATCCACAACTCAAGTGGACCACATTACAAGAAACAGTGTTGAATGAACGTTGACCATTAAAAACATTGTGGGAGCCATAAAAGCTTTGGAACAACCTGATATTTATTTTTTCCCTTCATCTGGGTCTTTAGGACCCAACCAACAGATTGGATGTCAAATAAACAGTACAGTGGGCCTTAGAAAGATTTTAATGGTTGATATCCAATCATTATTGTTTTCCTTTGGTGTGGTCCACTTTAGATTTAAATTCGTATGATTTATTTTTACAATTCATAAAATGATCCGTAAAAATGAATAAACGGAATGGATGAAACAAAAACATGATGGTGGGGCCCACAAAGCACCGACCACGAGCCATGAGGCCGGTGTCAGGGGGAGTAGCCAATACGTCTCCCCGTTCACTGACGGGTTGCCTAGCCATTCCGCGAAAGTGACGCACCAAGTTCTGTGGGGCCCACCAAGATGTATGTGTTGTATCTACACCGTCCATACATTTGGGCATATCGTTTTAAGGCATGAGACAAAGAATGAGTCAAATACATTGTTTTAAGGGCCTTAGAATTTTAATGGTGGGTGTCACTCTCTCCACTGTGTTCTATGGTGGGGTCCATTTGAGCCTTGGATTTGACTCATTCTTTGGCTCCTGCCCTAAATTGATATCTTCAAATGAATGAACGGTGCGGATACAACAAATATATCATGTCGGGTCCCACATAACTTGGTAACGTCACTCATCCAAATTTCAAGTGGACCACGGACGCGGTTTGGCTAGTGACGCTGCCATCAGTGGACCACTTGAGATTTCGATCAACCTCATTTTTTTGGTTCATACTATAAAATCATATGGAAGAATGGGTGGAGGGCATGAACCAAAAAAAGAACGGTGGAAATCATTATTCCACCTGTTTCCTATGTAACGGTCCACTTGAGCTTTGTATTTACTTCAATTTTGGGATCAACCCCTAAAATTATGTAAAAATGGATGGACGGTGTGGATAAACCACATAAATTCATAGTGGGCCCAACTGAGTTTACTCTGTATGGTCCACCATAATTTATGTATTTTACTCTGGACGGTGTGCTGAGTAAGCTCTGTATGGTCCACCATAATTTATGTATTTTATCTGCTCCATTCATCTATTTTAATAGATAATTATAGGGCTTCAACCCAAAAATGAAACATATACAATGTTCAAATGGACCACACCATAGGAAACAGTTGAATTGAATGTCTACCGTTGAAAATTTCTTGGGGGCCACATAAATTTTGGATCAAGTATAGTTTTATTTATTCCCTTCATCCAAGTCTGTACGATCTTATGAATAGGTTGGATGACAAATAAACATCATTGTTGGGCCTAGCAAGGTTTCAACGGTGGATATCATTATCCCTGTTGTTTCATGTGGAATGGTCCACTTGATCTTGAGTGTTGTAGAGAACTCTCTCTCTCTCTCTCTCTCTCTCTCTCTCTCTCTCTCTCTCTCTCTCTCTCTCTCTCTCTCTCTCTCCTTCTCCTCCTTGTTCAATTTCACAATAATAGGGGTTTCATGGTAGACATTTAATTTACATCATTTGCCTTTGTGTGGTCCACATGATTTTTTAGTAAGCTTCATTTTTTGGATAAAGACTTGTATAACATTATTTTACAGAGAAAATATGTCAGGAGGAAGAGGAGGTAGGCAACCTGATATAGGGTGGAGGTACGGTCAGCCCATTCCCGATAATCGATTCGGGAGTATTTGTAATTTATGTGGCCATGTATCGAGGAGTGGTGGGGTAACCCGCTAAAGGAGCATTTAGCGGGAGGGTATCGCAATGTTGTGGATTGCCCAAAGTGCCCACAAGATGTGCGAGAAAAGATGAGGACCATATTGAAAAAAATGTGAAGACAAAAGATGAACGACATGCACGGGAGAGGGAGATTAGGGAGGAGTTGGGGCGGCCACCATATGCGGTGAGGATGATGTAGTGGATCTCGATAATGATGATAATGATCCCGAATACATATGCGCAATTCAAGAGTCCATACGGGATCGGTGGGAGAGGGATCAACATAGGAGGTGGGACACAAGTAGGCCTCGATTTGAGGGGTCTATCCATGAGCGTGGTGGGGGAGTGGAGCAGTGGGGGGAGTGGAGCGGGGGAGAGTGCTTAGGGTGGATCGGGGGAGGGTAGTAGGCGAGGAGGAATATGGGGCATGGGCAGGGAGTAGTAGCATGCGGGTGCTTAGGATCTACCTTCGGATCCGAGGATGTACAAAGAGGCGGGAGGGACACAAAAGAAAATAAAGGAGATGTTTAGTGGAGGGATGTGAGGAAAAAGTTGGAAAATTTATAGCAAAATTTTTTATATACGGTCAAATCGCAAATGTCAGAAGAAGCCCGCACTTCAAAAATATGATAAGTGAAGTGCGGCGTGGGGTGAGGGGTGTGCGTGTACCGCCTACACCCGCATATGAGATCATGGGAAATACTTGGATGATGAACATGCGAGAAATGAAGACATATGTTGATTCATATCTAAGAATCATGGAGATGATACACAGACTTGTCATGTGTGACGGTTGACCGGACCGACCAAAATGTCAATTATAAATTTTATGGTCTATTCTAGGGGACTCGCGGTGTTCCTAAAGAGTATAGATGCAGTAGTAAGATCAAAGATCATAACTACATTTACAAACTAATGCACAACATCATGCAAGATGTTGGGAGGAAAAAATATTGTGCGGTTTGTTACGGATAATGGGAGTGCATTTGTTAAGGCGGGGAAGGATATTCGAGCAAGTATCATATGTATTGGACCCCCTGTTGTACCCATTGCATCGATCTCATCTTTGGAGGGGGATCGGGGATAGGCCGTCGGTGAAGACCGTAATTATGCGATACACGGCTCATCACAAACTTTGATACAACCACGGTGGTTATTACCGCAATGCGCGAGAGGTGTGGTGGGGATATAGTGCGCCCGGAGCGACGCGATTCGCCACAAATTATATCGCCTTAAGTAGCCTTCTCAAACACAAACAAGGGTTACGAGAGCTTTTCGCCTCTCATGATTATGTAGAATGGAAAAGGAGGTTGACAAAAGTAACCTATAGAATTGAGGAGCTGGTGCTGGGAAAGACATTTTGGGATAAAGTGCGTGGTGTTGTGGGTATTCTAGAGCCCATTTATGTGGTGTTGAGGATGGTGGACAATGAGACAAATCCGTCGATGGGGTCGTTGTATCCGTCTATACAACTAATGAAAGAGGCCATCACGATTAAAGCTCCCAATGCATATAAGTGGGTGCATGCAATAATAGACGACCGTTGGGAAAGGACGCTTTCTCACCACTACATCAGGCTGGTAAGTACCTAAATGGATTTTTTTTTTCAATATGCAATAATAAGCGAGGGTTGTACTGATGTGTATATGTTGGTTTTCAGCGTATTTCCTAAATCCCAAATACCACTCTGGTAGAAACCTCTTCGAAGATAATTCATTAAAGAGGGTGCATGAGGTGTACGATCACTTATTCCCGACTGTCCGGGGAAAGACACCTTTGGTAGTGAGGTAAATATGTTCCGCACTTACATTCTCTTTATCTTCATCTCAATTATTAAATACTTATTCTAGTTGCTATACGCCATCAATGATTGTTAAATTTCGCGACGGTTGGGATGTTTGGGTGTCACCGCGGTGAAGTCAAGGAACGCCATGATGCCATGTGAGTCAACTGTAGTAAACTTAACATTTATATTATTTTGGAAAATCTAGGATAATGAAAGAATCTTATGATATGCAGTGAATGGTGGTCCATGTATGGGGACCGATCACGAGGTTTTACAACGACTGTCGTCTGTGTGCTTGCACAGACGGTGTCCTCGTCACCACCCGTGAAAGGAATTGGAGTACATTCTCCCTCATACATACAAATAAACGTAATAGAATAGGGTATGAGAGGCTTCGTAAGCTAGTGTATTGTCACTACAATATGAAGTTACGAGAGAGGTTGCTCCGCTCTAAGGAAGAAGAAAAGCACAGAAGACCCACTAGACTGATGACGGCTCGGACAACATGCATATGCCGAGGATGCGGAGGATGACATAGCTTACCGGTGGGTTAGGTCGGATGACTTAGATACTCGGATGGGCGACCCGAGCCACATATTGCGGCGTAAGGAGACACAAGGGATTGATGTTGACAAACATGTGGAGCAACAGAGGTCTCCCGATGAGGCATTCGACCCATTAACGAGGAGTCCGGAGGGCGGCCATGGCTGGAGTCACTATCACGAGGGACACGTGGTGGGGAAACATTGTCCGACACCGAGACTCGCCCGAGAGTGATGCGGGAAATGAGTCCTATGATGATGATGGCGGCGATAAGGGTGACGATGACTCGATGAC
This sequence comes from Magnolia changhungtana, assembly GCA_030180095.1. Taxonomy (NCBI): domain Eukaryota; kingdom Viridiplantae; phylum Streptophyta; class Magnoliopsida; order Magnoliales; family Magnoliaceae; genus Magnolia; species Magnolia changhungtana. Next base: position 75,230 of record JASAUF010000640.1, read on the forward strand.
AAGGGATGATGATGATGATGATGGTGGTGGTGGTGGTGACGCGGGTGGGAGTCGGGATAAGAGGCCTCTTAGCCCTTTTACCTAGGGAGGAGAATTTTGATCATTCCACGCAGACGCCGACCATGGTTCTCGTCAGAGAACCACGACCTCGTCTTGTTTACAATAAGACATACACGCGTCAAAAGCTACTTGCAGAAAAGAAGACTCATAAACTTTGATTTTGAGGAGGAGTTATCGGCAAAATGCATGAGGGACACAAGTGTTCGTGGCAAAGCGAGGTGGCTCTAGATTTGGATCACTGACGAGGGAGGGAGCTCGAGCTACAAAGCCACAACATGAATCTGGATCACAAACACCGGAGAGTAGCTCGAGTTCTGCCACAAAGATGGGTATGGATATGGACCTAGTGGCTATGCGACGAGTGACTCCAACTGAAGCACGGCACATCATTTTTCAACCCCTGGCCAAGAGTTCACTTTCGCATATGGGCAAGGATATGAGCAAAGAAGATGGATATGGTCAAGCAATATGGATACCAAGGAGCTTCATATCCGCTCTTCCCGCATCCATATCGATTACAGATCGCGGACGATTACGTTAGCACCACGAATGAGCGTATTGATTCGCCGGAGAAGATGAGTACCATGCATATGTCGTGAGTATCTTAACTGCTACCACTCTTCTATGACCGGGTACAATATTGTGGATTAGTGGAGCAAAGCAGACTATGCCCCCCAGTCGAGATGGAGATGATGATTATGAGCCACCACGCAACTCTATGTGGGTCTAGACCACAACTAGTCCTCATCAAATACATGTATATTTATCAAATTTTACTTATTCAGTTCTTATTTTGCTTTTCAATGAATTGGTTGTGTTTTCATACATGACTATGATATATTTATAAATATCATGCATTCAATTTAAATATAGTTGCATTAGTTCAGTTAAACATCGCATAACTTAGGACCCCATACAAAGGAAATTTATTATGTGCATCTTTTTTTTGAGATGTTATGATTTAAAAGTGTGTATTAAGGGCCTTTTTAACAATCCCCAAAGTTTCATTAAAAAATTCAACCATTTTCCCAATGTTTCCCCATGTTTCCCAAAAAGTGCGATAAACTATGCGATACAAATGATATATCCCGTGCGATAACCGATACGTATCTGTATCCCAAGGGTGCGATACATTGTGCGATACCGATATTTCGAACACTGACGTCAACACACCATTCAGGTCGGTGGTGTGCGGTACACCATCCCATCCGCTTACTGTAAATAAGGGCTCGAGGCCCTTTTTCGCGAAGCAGAGAAGGTTCCGGAGCCGGAACCCTAAAACCTCTCCCAAATGTCAGGGATTTGGAGGATTTCTCTCGATTTCGAGCCCAAATCTCTCCAAATCAGAGACTTGGATTCGAATGGCCCATCAAACGCAGCTTCCGATCAGGCCGATCTTCTTCATTTTTTTCGAATAATGATGCTCTCCCAGGTGCGATATCGACGATAATATCGGCCGATATCTGAAGTTTTGGATTTTTGGTATCTTCCGGGGGTTATCGGAGGAGTTTCGTCTCGCTAGGGCCCGATACCGATAATATCGGCCGATAGTATCGATATTTCGAACACTGATCCGAGCAACAATCAGAGTATACTAAAGAAGTAGGAGAGCTCCTGTTTCTTTATGGCTAGATGATGCATACATGGGGCCCACTTCGAGTGCCTAGCCCGTTGAAGACCCCAAGGCCCCGCGTTGGGAAGATGCATGTGAGCTTCTAGACCATTCCGACCGTTGGATCATCATCATTGAACATCTTAATCATGGGCCACGAAATAGTTTAGATCATTTAGTTTGCTTGTGTTTGTTAATTTTTTTTATTTAGCTTATATTTTTTATGAGTTTAGGGAGTTACAAACAAATTTTATTTTATTGAGCGTCTTTATGTGAAACTTTTTATCTGAGAGTGTCTTTTTATAAATATATATATATATATACACTTTTTTAAGACTATAAAGACCTGGACGTTCACACCCTAGCCATTATTGCATATGAAATTTATATATATATAAAAAAAAAAAAAAAAAAATCTCTTTATATTTGCTTTGTGATGAAGTAAAACCTCGTGCGATTGGAGCAATTTGGTGTGATGCCATGGAGTGATTCCAAATTATCCTTCTCTATCATTCTTTTCCATCAAAATGTATTCTTCTCTTTTCTCTTTTTCTTTCTGTCTAATTCTCTGTTCTTCTTTCCCCATCAACAAACAATCTCCACATCTATCCCTTGTCCTTTACTTCAATCTTAAGCCTCAAAACCCTAGACCTCAAAACCCTAAATCCACACATTCCAAAAGGCTAAACCTAAAATCCCTAAAACCCTTATTCTCAAATCCAAAATCCCAAAATCTGAAAATCTGAACCCATTTTCCAATTCTTTAAACCTTTAAATCAGCCCTAGCCTATCAACCCTAACGAAGACAAACACTTCCTTTGAATGATGATTAGTACCTATGCTAGATGGAGGTCCTACCTTCCATAAATCCTATTTAATCATGTTTTATAAGATCTAACAGCAGGATTGTGCTTAAGCTTTGAATCTGAGCATAGTTAAATACTTGATTTCTTTAAGTTTGTGATAGATAGTATTATTTTGTGCATTAAATTATTCTAGTAAATCCGTCTATGATCTCCTTGCGTCATTCTAGGTTAGGCCATCCATCCTACATCAAATTTTGGTATCAGAGACTACGTCTAGCATAAGACTCTCATGTTGCATCTAGGTTAAGTTTTCATATTGTCGTGTCTGGGGTTAGGAGTCTTCCCATTCTCATCACATTGCATTTAAAGTTTTTATTTCTTAGGTTCCTGATTTATGCCCACTCGTACTGGGCGTGGTTTTAATCTACACCCCATAATGAATTCGAAACAGCTTGTCGAGGCTATCAATGCCATCAATAACTATCTCGCGGTACTTTGGGAAGAAAGAAATGGAAGATGCTTTAATGGAATCTCAAATTCGGTTGACTGTATTGTGCAAAGGGTGATCTATCTTATAGCGGAATGGAGTTCCTCCATTGTTAAGATGCAGAATTGTAATTTGTCTTTTTTGGGCTGTAATTGATCCACTCCCTCAGCAGATTTCTTTCCTTTTTGTATCTTGTTTTTCTCTTTAATAAAGTTTATGTTACCTTTCAAAAAAATAAAAATAAATAACTGTCTCGCGGCCATCAACGCCCACAATATAACCACCAGTAACCAACTGGCAGCCCTCAGGAATGAGACCAATACTCGCATGACCCAATTAGAAAACTCCCTTCAGGCAAACCCCGACAACGGGGAAGATAGCAAATCTCAAGCAGCAAGTGAAGTTGGAGGACGTGAAAGAGGTCGTGGCCAAGGAGTTTGCCATGGTGGAGTGCGTGCCCAGCCACCCCGTGAAGAGTACCTAGATCACCGTGATCCTAATGATTGATGAATGAAGAGTGTGAATATTTAGGCCCTGAACTACGATGGTCACCTAGACCCCAAGGCCTTTCTCGAGTGGCTTGCGGACATGGATCATTATTTCGAGTGGTACAATATGTCCAATCGCCATCGGGTGAGATTCGCCAAGATGAAATTGGTGGGCAAAGCCAAGTTGTTTTGGACAAATGTTGAGTGGAAGATGGAGAGGTCTGGAGATGACACAGTCTTACTGTGGGCTGAGTTGAAAGAGATCTTGAAGGAAAAGTACCTTCCTCTCTCTTACTACTATAAGCTTTTGGATCAATGAGAATCCTTTCGTCAAGGATCAATGCCCATGGCTGATTATATCGCCAAGTTTGATGAATACATGATGCATTGTAACATCAAGGAGGAGCCGTTAATAACTCTTTCTCGTTTTAAGATAGGCCTTCGACCCAAGCTTCAGCACAAGGTCATTCCTCATGACATCAGCACCCTAGAGCATGCCTATCAAGTTGTGCAAGAACTTAAGTGGTATCTGAAGCCAGAATTCATGAGGCAATTCAACTCTCATGAATCCAATGCTAAGGCCACTCCCCAAGGAGCTAAGCCTAGTATTGAGAGTCGATCCAAAGCCCCTATTGGTACTCAACCCAATAATAGAGATGTGAGGGACAAAGGTGTAGCTAATACCAGTTCGAGGGGAGGTGAGCATATGCGGTGTTACAATTGTTAAGAATATGGTCATTTCACATATCAGTGTCCTATGAAAGAGTGAGGCAAAGCCCCTCATAATTGGCGTGTTCAAGGAAGATGCGAATGATCAGGGCGATTATGAGGAAGAAGACTATCAGCCCAAAGTCGATGATAGTGATGAAGCATATGAGGGAGTTAAAGAGAGTGATCAGATGTCAGATGCAAATGACCATGCCACTTGCAGCTGTCAGATGTGCCCTAGCCCAGGTTAAAGAGAGTGATCATTGGTACAAGAATTCGATTTTCTATCCGTCAAGTGTGATGACAAAAACTGCAAGGTGATAATTGATAGTAGCAGTTGCACCAATGTGGTCTCCATTAGCACTATATCTCATTTGGGTTTGAAGCCCGTCCCTCACCCTCAGCTCTATCAAGTTTCTTAGGTAGATGAGTCCTCGACACCGGTTTCTCAACGGTGTTCTCATTCCCATTTAATTTGTTTCCTACAAAGACACGCTATGGAGTGATGTTTTGCCTATGAATGTAGGTCACATCATTTTGGGCAAACCATGGGTGTATGAAGTGATGTGACACTATTCGGTCATTCGAATGCGTGTTCATTTATATATGAAAGTAAGATGATAAAGCTAAATCCTCTTCCACCCAAGAGCACCCCGAAAAAGAAAGATAACGTCAAGAAGGGTGATCATAAAGATGTGTGAAAGTCCCAGCCCAAGTCTCTCCACATAACAAACACAAAAGAGTTTGAATGAGAGACCAAAGTTGATTCGATGGTGCATGGCCCCGTCACAAGAGAGATCACACCTGAGGTTAGCGTAGAGTTGTCACCTAAAGTGAGTCCGATGTTGGAGTTTCGAGATGTTTTCCCTAAGGACCTACAAGATGAGCTTCCACCCATGTGGGACATTCAACATGCCATGTCGACTCTACGTCTCTACCAAACCTTCCTCACTACCGAATGAATCCCACAAAGCATGCATAGATTGCATATAATAGTTCTATCAATTGGTCGATACGTATGAGTTCTTTTGAAGCAGTTCATGGTTACAAACCTAGAAAGCCTATAGATCTCATTCCCATGTCAGTCTCTTATAGACCTTCAGAGTCCGCAGATGCATTTGCACATCATATCCATAATTAGCAAAATGAGAGTAGAAAACGAATTAATATGAATATCAAAAAGTACAAGATATTTGATGACTCTCATTGCAGGTTTAAAGAATTTCAAGTAGGTGACTATGTGATGGTTCGTATAAGGCCAGAACAGTTTCCACAATGTACCGTTGGGAAATTACAAGCCCGCAATGCCGGTCCTAACAAGATATTGAGAAAATTGGGCCCTAATGCGTATGATGTAAAACTTCAACCTGATATGAGTATTAGCTCTACATTCAACGTAGAAGATATTGTGTCCTTTAAGGGCCCAACAGCTTTTGCCTCTAGCCTTGTTCCAACCCTCACATTGACCCAGATAGCTTTCTTGACTTGTCCCACGAACCATGGCCTTTGCCAGATCCTTCTTCTTAGTATTTGTCTTCTCTACTATCCACACCCAATAAAAGAGAAAACATGGAAGATTTTGGATGAGCGAGTAGTTTCCACCGAACACGGAGGTTTCCAAAAGTATCTCGTCAAGTGGAAGTACAGGCCAGAGTCAGACTGTACATGGATGACAGAGGCATAGCTTCAGAGGTTAGACCCAGATCTCCTCGGGCATTACCACAGCTTTATTTCGCCAGAGGCAAACTCTTCTCAGCCGAGGGGAGTTGATGAGGACATTCGAGCACCAGTTAGAGTATACTAGAAGAGGAGGAGAGCTCCCATTCCTTTATGGCTAAGTGATGCATACAAGGGGCCCGTTGACCCAATTCGAGTGCCTAGCCTGTTGAAGACCCCACATGCATCATTATACATCTTTGAAGGCCCCCCACACTGGGAAGATGCTGTTGAGGGTCAAATATTGCATACTATCCCCCATTTATGATGCAGGACATTAAATTCAGATATGATGTGCAAGATTTTAGATTTAAGATCACATAGTTCATAAACAATTACACAAATTCCACATCCTACACAAAGGTCCAAATATTCAATTAAGGGGAATCTATGTGAGTCCAGGCCTACACACGTTAGGGTTAGATCAATAAAAATTATGAACCAAATAATACTCAAAGGGAAATAGAAATCATCCACACATGCATGACAATCAATTCCTAATCCAAGGAATTCACCAATTTCAAATCAAGGAACCCTAGGGTGAGAAAAGAGATAGAAATTGGGGATTTAAGGCAATCTAGGGTTAGGGTTTATAAAATTAGGGATGAAAAGAGGGAAACAAGAGAAAAACCTAACCCAGAAATAGCTCCCGGGTGCAAATGGTGCCTCGAGGCTGACGCAAGTGCGCAGATGAGCTGGCCGCACTTGCGATGAAGGCCCGCCTTCCCAAATTGGCTTCTTAGCCCTAGTCGGCCAGGCTGGGGCTGCAAACCCTCCAAATCTCACGTCAATCAGGGCTGTGGTTTGGGCGTGGTGCTCCGTCGAAGTTTCAGCTCTCCTGTAGGGCCAGATTCTAAAAACTGGTTGTGGAGGGATGAACAGCTGCAAAACAAACGTATTTGGCGCGAAGATGGTTGTGGGGAGAATGAAATAAGATGGAGGGGCGAATGGGGATAAACGTGCCTTCGCACCACGGTAGTTAACCCTTCGAAAAGGAAAGGCTTTGCACCCACTTTTGAATTCTTCCGCAACTCACTAAGAGAGCAGAAAAATAAAGCAAGAATTTTTATTAAGCTTCGATCGATGAAAAGAACTACAAGGGATGCCTATTTATAAGGAAAACCCTATACCCCGAAAACTCACACCATGTGCGCAACCTATTACTTGGCGATGAAGTAAACTAAAATAAAAATCAAACAAATAAATTTAAAGCATTCACAATGTTCTAAATAATAACAATAAGCAAAACCTAAAATATGAAATCAATCCGACAAGTGGGCCACGATCATGAGATCTCATGATGGGCTTTTCTTAACTATCGGGCCCACCCTTTTGAACCAAAACTTCATCTTCTAGCTAGGAGGCCCTCCCTGGACGTCATCATTAAGCCAAATCGATGGTGGGGCCCTCCTGCGTGCGTACGTACGTACGTAGGGAGTTGGTGTGGGTGTGCACGTGCGCGTGATGTCTCCATTAATTCTCCCCGGCTGCAAAGATTTCGCCACTGGCGAAATAAAACTCCTGAACCAATCCGGGATGTCAGGATCAAGTCTCTGAAGCTCCTCCTCAGTGAGTCACGTGTTGTCTGAAGCTGGGCGTGACTTCCATTTAACCAGCTACTTCTGAAACCCGCCGTCCGACGTGGATATTATCTGATGGTCCAAAATATCTTCTATTTCCTCTCTAGGTGTGGGAAGGGTAGGTATGTGAGGTGGAGACTGAGAAAATGGGTCGGGAAGGGTAGGTATGGGAGGTGGAGGCTGGGAAGATGGGTCAGGATAGATAGGTATGGGAGGTAGAGGCTGGGAAAATGGGTCGAGACGGGTAGGTATGGGAGGTATAGGTTGGAAAATTGAGTCGAGAGGGGTAGGTATGAGACGTAGTAACTGGGAAGATGGGTCGGGACGGATAGGTATGGGAGGTAGAGGCTAGGAAAATGGGTCGGGAGGGGGACATGAATCAAAGGAAAGGTCTGATGAATCAGGATGGTTAGGTGAAAGGCTGGACAATGCATCAATGACCCCTTAAAATACAACTAAATCCTCCACATTGAATGTGGAACTAATTCCCATGGAGGGTGGAAGATTTGCTACATACGCATTGAGACCGTTTTGTTTTATGATTTGAACGGGTCCAGCGCTACGCGCATGTAACTTACGAACGACCCCCGAAGGATACCGATCAGGCCAGATGCGGACCATCACAGTCCCCAATATTGAATTCTTTGAAACGTCTATGTTGGTCTGCAGAAAATTTGTAATATTCATTACTAGTAGTGATCTTTCGCCTGCATTCTTGACGCAATAATTGTATGTGATGCGCAAAAGACTCTGCAGACTCTGACGGCCTATGAAACAGTGACATAGGGACAAGATCAATAGGTTTCTCAGGTTTATAACCAGTAACGACTTCATAAAGACTAAGACCTGTGGACCTATCGACAGAACTATTAAACGCAAACTCGGCTGTAGGTATTACGGTGTCCCATGTTCTGGTGTGCTCTATATCCCTCCTAGGGGGAGAATCATCCGGTAGATCATCAAGAAAGACATCATGAAACTCATCCACTACGGGAATTGCCTCAGTAGGTAACTCTACACTAGCCTCTAATGCACTCTCTCTAGCCATGAGGCCGCACATGTTATACCCCTAAAAATAATGGTCTTGTTGTCCCTCATGGGGTGGGGGTACGGGTGCACGCTCATGACTGATTCCTTGACTACCTTCATTCATTGGTCTATCCTCCTGGCCACCTACCTGAGATTGGTCATCTTCCCTAATGGTGGGGTTTGTCCTGAGGGAGGCCTATATTTGGTCAAGGCGTTGATCTATGTCTTGTTCCAAGCGCTTACCCCAAGACTCGATCTACTGGGACAGCTTGTTTAGTGACTCTAGTAGCTGTTCCATGTTTAGTGTAGGGTGTTAGCCAAAACCATGACCCGTACGTGTGGGCGTAAAACTTGCAACTCCACCTAAGGACTTTCTATGACAACTATATGGGACTAAATGATCCTATGAGACTATATGAGGGAAACAACGTAGTGCTACTAAAATCCAGCAATATAGTTGTCAAAATAAAGGAATAACAGAAAGTTACAGCAATGTAAATTGCTAACTTCCTGCTAATAGAAATTTCAGCAACTAATATCAGGGACTATGGACTCTTAAAAGCTACATATGATGAACTGAATGCATGATGGACTCAAACAAACTAACCCTAAACATGTAATGTATTCCCCTATAAGAACCCTAAGCTCTAATACCAAATTTGATGCAGGACATTAAATTCAGATGTGATGTGCAAGATTTCAGATTTAAGATCACATATTTCATAAACGATTACACAAATTCCACATCCCACACAAGTCCAAATATTCAATTAAGGGGAATTTATGTGAGTCTAGGCCTACACACGTTAGGGTTGGATCAATAAAAATTATGAACCAAACAATACTCAAAGGGAAATAGAAATCATCCACACATGCATGACAATTAATTCCTAATCCAAGGAATTCACCAATTTCAAATCAAGGAACCCTAGGGTGAGAAAAGATATAGAAATTGGGGATTTAGGGCAATTTAGGGATAGGGTTTATAAAATTAGGGATGAAAATAGGGAAACAAGAGAAAAACCTGACCCAAATATAGCTCCCGCGTGCAGATGGTGCCCCGGAGCTGACGCACGTGCGCAGATGGGCTGGCCACACCTGCGATGAAGGCCTGCCTTCCCAAATCGGCTTCTTGGCCCTAGTCGGCCAGGCCGGGGCTGCAAAACCTCCAAATCTCACGTCGATCCGGGCTGTGGTCTAGGCGTGGTGCTCCGTCGAAGTTTTAGCCCTCCTGCAGGGCCAGATTCTGAAAATTGGCTGTGGATGGATGAACAGCTGCAAAACAAACGGATTTGGTGCAAAGATGGTTGTGGGGAGGATGAAATAAGATGGAAGGACGGATGGAGATAAACGTGGTTTCGCACCACGGTAATTAACCCTTCGAAAATAGAGGGCTTCGCACCCACTTTTGAATTCTTCCACAACTCACTAAAGCAGAAAAATAAAGCAGGAATTTTTATTAAGCTTCGATCAATGAAAAGAACTACAAGAGGTGCCTGTTTATAAGGAAAACCCTATACCCCGAAAACTCGCACCATGTGCACAACCTATTACTTGGCGATGAAGTAAACTAGAATAAAAACCAAACAAATAAATCTAAAGCGTTCACGATGTTCTAAATAATAACAATAAGTAAAACCTAAAATATGAAATCAATCCAACGAGTGGGCCACAATCATGAGATCCCATGATGGGCTTTTCTTGACCATCGGGCCCACCCTTTTGAACCAAAACTTCGTCTTCTAGCTAAGAGGCCCTCCCTGGAGGTCGTCATTGAGTCGGATCAATGGTGGGGCCCTCCTTCTGCGTACGTATGTACGTAGGGGGTGGTGTGCGTGCGCGTGTGCGTATGCGCATGATGTCCCCATCACTTTATTTCTTGGTTTTATGAACATGATAGTGCTTAATGTCCTATGTTACTTATGTTTGTGTTGCAAGGTGAATTTAAGAGCTTGAATTGGAAAATATGATAAAAGCATGGATTTGATTCTCAAAGGTCACCAAGGCAAAGAATGGGTCTTAGGAGACAAAGATTGAATATTTCAAGGTCCCAAGATTCAAGAAAACCAAGTGGAGAAGGAATGAAGTCGAAAGAACAAGTGCAGAGCTCACATTGACTGTGTCATCGACCACCGTTCGATGACATTGAAGCTACCATTCGATGACATCGAACACGGGTCGATGACATCGAATTTATGGATGAAAATCGAGTTAGTCGCTGGACAAATTGAAGACATTTATCCATGACTCGAGAACTTGTTCAATAACTCAAAGATTTGCACGACAGCATCGAAGCCAGATCGATGACACCGAATTTTTTGTGGATTTTCAACAAAACTCGCTGGACTGTTCTGGACACATTATCAATTCCTCAAACAATGCTCGATGACATCAAAAGTAGGTTCAATGACATAGAAGGTTACAGAGTCCGAATGAGGTTACAACAGCATGAAAAAATCACGTATAAAAGGTACCTTCAATGACATCGAAGCTTGTTCGATGACGAACCGTGCGAAGTTACACAGAGTTACGCGGAGTGCGTAAATTTCAGGCAGTTTTCGGATTTTTCCAAAGAGGTGTGAAAGGAGGTGCTACACAACTATAAATAGGAGTCCCCAGGGCATCCCTGGGCATCATCTAGGGTTGAGGAGTGGACCAAAAGCGTGGAGAGTCTTCGCCAAGCGTTCTTCTTCTTCCTTCCTTAGTTTTTCATGCTTTCTTCTAGGGTTTTAGTTTCAATCATGTCTATGGTTGGCTAAACCTCTTAGCTCTAAGAGGAGAAGCTTGTAGCATGATGGGATGTTTTCTATTGCTTTGATTCATGTTTATATTGAACTCTCTTTGATTCTAGTTTGATATTTAAGAAATACTTTCAGTTTTTAATGGTTTGTTGTGACTCAAATTACAACAATCTGCGATAGCTTTGAGTATCTCTTTTCATGTATTGAGATTGTGAAGTTAGTAAATCTTGTTGTTCACCATCGTCCCCTGGGCATGGTTGGATGATGGAATCCCTTCTAATCTTCATGATTCTCTTATGTTCAGTTATGAGATTGGTATATCCTATTGTGAGTCATCGTCTCCTGGGCATGATTTTGTGATGGAATCACTTCCAGTTCTCACAACTCTCATCCATTGAGAATTAGGTCAAAGGAAGTTCAAATTTGGTTTTACTGAGATATCTTCCAATTGGATAAGATGGGACTTTGATTTCAGTTGTGTCCTTGAATCAAGCATAGATCTCCCTGATCTCTACAAGTGAATCCTTGGAAACCCTAGTTCCCACTTTGAATTTCTCAAGGTTTAGTTAAATAATTCACAATTACTCTCTCTACACTTCCAGATTTAGGTTTTCATATTTTTCTAGTTCTACTTCTAGTTGCTTTCAGAAACGCACAATATCAGTCCCTATGGATTCGACCTCGATCTCACCCAGATTGTTGTTGCATCGCGACCCTACACTTGGGGTTGTGAACAGATGCATGTGGGCTATTTAGTGGACCATTCCAACTATTGGATCATTGTCATTGGACATCTTGATCGTGGGGCCACGAAATAGTTTAGTTTATTTAGTTTGTTTATATGTTTGTTAATTTTTTGTTTAGTTTATATTATTCCTAAGTTTAGGAAGTTAGGAGCAAATTTTATTCTATTGAGCGTCTTTACATAAAACTTCTCATCTGAGAGCATCTTTTTGTAATTAAAATCTTCTTTGAGACTATAAAGGCTTGGATGTCCACACCTGATGCAGGACAATTAACCACTTGCTCTAAAAGCTCGAACTGATAGAGCATGGCAAATTAATTCCTTTATCTCATAGCCCAGGCCCCACATCTCATGAGTTAGGATCTCGGCCGAACCCCCCTCGTAGGCCCTAAATCACATGGGTACCACCTCACACGAGCCGCCCACCCCGAGTGTCCCCGCATCCCACAAGCTACCCCACTCGAGCCCAATGTGAAAATGTCCCTGCATTAATCACCCCCGGTGAGGAGTCTCGAATACAAGACCTCCCACTCTAATACCAATTTAATGCAGCACAATTAACCACTTGCTCTAAAAGCTCGAACTGATAGAGCATGGCAAATTAATTCCTTTATCTCATAGCCCAAGCCCCGCATCCCATGGGTTAGGACCTCAACCAAACCCCCCTCGTGGGCCCCGTATCACATGGGTACCACCTCACATGAGCCACCCACCTCACACGGGCCGCACACCCCGAGTGTGTCCCCGCATCCCACAAGCTACCCCACTCGAGCCCGGTGTGAAAATGCCCCTGCATTAACACCCTAGCCATTACTGCATATGAAATTTTAAAATAAATAAATAAATAAAATCTTCTTCTTCACTTTTTTATGAAAACCTCCTATGATTGGAGCAATTTGGTGTGATGTCATAGAGTGATTCCAAATTATCCTTCTCTATCATTCTCTTCCATATAAAGGTATTTCTTCTCCTCTCTTTCTTTCTAATTCTCTTTTCTTCTTTCCCAGCAACAAACAATCTCCACATCTATCCCTTGTCCTTTATTTCAATCCAAAATTCTTCTCCTCTCTTTCTTTCTAATTCTCTTTTCTTCTTTCCCAGCAACAAACAATCTCCACATCTATCCCTTGTCCTTTATTTCAATCCAAAACCTCAAACCCTAGTTCTCAAAACCCTAGTCCTTAAAACCCTAAATCCCTAAATTCTTAAACCAAAAATCCCTAAAACCCTAACCCTAAATCCCAAAACCACAAGCCCTAATTCCCATATCCAAAATCCCCAAATGTTATATTCCCAAATCTGAAAAACTGAACCTATTTTCCAATTCTGTAAACCTCTAAATCAGCCCTAGCCTATCAACCCTAAAAAAGACAAGTACTTCCTTTGAATGATGATCAATACATTGTTAGATGGAAGTCCTACCTAATCATGTTTTATAAGATCTAACTAGGGGATTGTGCTTTAGCTTTGAATATAAGCATAGTTAAATACTTGATTTCTTTAAGTTTATGATAGATTAGCATTATTTTGGGCTTTCAATTATTCTTGTTAATATGTTTATGATCTCCTTGCATCATTCTAGGTTAGGCCATCCGTCCTGCATCAAAATCCCATAAGTAGGCTCTAGTTTCCTCTTCTAAAGCATCATTAGTACCAACAAGACCAAAGGAATAGCAGACTGCACCCCATATCTTATGACTCCAATATACACCCATCCAAGCTCTGACAAAGCTTTCATCAAACTAAATTTCAAATGCCTGCAGGAGCCTTCCAATAACATTTGTCCTTCTACTCTCACGACACTCAATGACAGCATTCCATTAGTGAATGAAATCATAGAAATCCCCAAAATTTTGTTCTACTATGGGCCCAAAAATATAGTAGCTCTAGTTTCTCAGCCTAGGGAAGGGAGAGAACCCATTGAATATTCTATTGTTCCTCTCAAGACAAATGCTTGAGTTAATAGCAAAAGGAAGCACTTCGTAAGTATTTTACCCCTTTCATGGAAGACCAAGCATTGGCCATATTTACTAACTTCTACAGCATAGCCCTATCAATGTCCAAAAAAAAAGCTCCAGTAGTAGTCCCAAACACTTTTAAATGCTTTGAATGCAGGAGATAATCCACGGATTCTCCCTCTTTCCGTCACGGGAAACGCATGTTGCCAAATTGTTCCTCTGATTCTTTAACTGATCCCATGTGAGGATTTCATCAACTACCGCAAGCCAATAAAAGGTTACAATTTGCCAGAAACTGGAGCATCGCAAACTTCTTTTTATGGTCAATGTTGATGCGTGACATCATAATTTGATTGAAGAGAGACTTGACCTAAAAGCAACCATTTGGATCATATTCCTCAATTTTTGTATCTTCCCGTGGCATGTACACCAACAGGAGAGTAGAAGGAGAGAGGCAAAATAGGGATCTCTGCCCTTAAATGTCTTCTAAAATGGATGTTCTAAAACACAATTCTTCCCACTATTTTGAAACAATCCCTAACCAAAATATCTTCTAAAACAATATTTCTACGGAGGGCAGGATATTTTCTTGCATAATTGCTCTTTCCCCATCCACAGACGTTCCCAAATCTGACCCTTTTGCCATACAATATACTCCCTTCCTAAAGACTTCCATGGTTTTACAGATTTTCTTCCAAGGCCCAACCACTTCCTCAGAACAAAATAAAGGCATCTCATGAGCCATATTCAGCAACAATTACCCCCATCCAAAGCATCTTGCTCAGTACCAAATCACCAATCCGCTTGCCAAGGAGAACCAATATGTAGATGCAATAATCCTTTCTCTATTTTTCCTCTTACCATCTAATTATACCCACTGTTTAAATAGTTAGGCAGTTCCAACCTGGGAGATTTTTCGGGCGTCCCTTGTCCACTGAGAGGCCCATCAGATCAGCACTGCAGATCACCAAATATGGGTTCTACAATTCCTACCAGTATGGACAGGCTGGACATTAACCATGTCCAGCATCAGTACCTGATAACTTCCATGTAATTGACAGTAATTTATCTCGATAGAATTGTGTAATAGATAAACAGTTGCATCTCAAGAAGAATGTTTGATGGCTCACAATGTTTTTCGAACTTGTCCGGCATGGTCTGCAACACCAGCGACCTTTGGGTACTTTTGGAACACCATAGCAAGCCTGGTGCACCTGCAAGGAGTGATGCCAACTCATGATCCCTATTATTTACAAAAAGAATGACATCATGACAACATAATGAAACAATAAGCATCAAATCGGCAAGCCAAAGATCCACAAACTCTGATTAAGCAGCGACTGCATTCTAATAAGCTATTAATTTCATCTTTGTTTGAGTTTCCACAAACACAACAAAATGCATCTGAATCCAAACTGAAGGCCTGGGATGTGTTGCCTTTACTGGAAAATCTGCACCCAAATACATAAAGGTAAGTGATTCATCACTTGCTTCAATTTGAAGCATAGAATGGCACATGCAAGACAAAAGGCACCACTATTTCATAAGTATGTCTAATAATATAACGATGAATAAGATACATGAGACCAATGTTTTCAGTATCAATGATACTAGCTGATATATTCCATGATATATCATGTATCCCACCTGGGTGATACGAAACCCAAGGTAGTATCTAAAATTCTTTGTATCACAAACAATACTGCATGATATTGCAATATATCGCATAATATCATGACCAATCCCTTTTTATAAAATTCTCAATATTGACTGATATCACACAAAAACATGGGGAAGTCCAAGGCTCTCTTCAGAAATTTCGAAGAAAAAAAAAACCATTCTAAATCTTTTTTTCTTAATTCCACCACTTTTAACTAAATCTATTGTGGATTTCGACACTTCCTCTTGGATCCCTTCAAAGAAAAACACAAATTTCAAGTTGGAATTAAGATCCAAGCTGACTTGGGACCATATTTCACGTGGTGAGCATTTTTGAGTTTTGATCCACTTTTTTGGTTGGAAAATCAGTGTCAAGTGATTAGAAATCCATGATTCTTCATGTTATGCATGAAAAAGCCTGGATTTGGAGCTTCAATTTTGAGATTTGGGGGAGATGGGCCGATTTGCGGAAAATTGGGGAAAAAACAAAATTTTCCCAATTTCTCCCAAATAAGTTGCAATCTTACTGTCTAAGCACGAAATTGAACATGTAACCTAATTTAGTGATTCTTGATAATTTGGGGATTTTTTGGAAAAAAAAAAAAAAAAGATATTTTTAACTTAAAAATATAAAAAAAAATAATAATTTTTTCTAAATTCCATTTCTATCAACAGTCCATTGACCCCCATTTCAGAAGTTTTTTTTTTCAAAATCCCACTCCTAATGTATGCACAGCTCTCTGTGGGTCTAAACCACAGCCACACACATCATTCATGGGAATATTTCTAATTATCTACTTCTTCTTTTGCTTTTCAGTGTATTGCTTATGTTCCCATACATGTCTTCTTACATTAGTAAATTATACGAATTGACTTTGAATATGCTTGCATCAATCAGTTCAGTAATACAACGGATAAATTAAGACCCTATACAAAGGAAACCTATTCTGTGCACTTGTTTTTTGTGATGCTTTAATTTCTAAATTATATTGATATCTTTTTTAACAATCCATGAAGTTCCATTGAAAAATTCGATTAATTACCCAATGTTTCCCAATAATAGTGATATATTACATGATACAACCGATATATCCTATGCGATAACCGATATGTATCCGTATCCCAAGGGTGTGATACATTACGCGATAATGATACAGGAAACATTGCATGAGACAATTCCAATGAGATTGCTTACCTTGGTTCACCTATATGACCATGATTATCCTCAGTATTCTTCAAACAAGATTTCTCATAAGATATGAAATCGGTTTGAAGGGAGCACTTCGAATTCTTCCTGGGAAATTTTGCAGAACTGGGATGCTTCTCTGTATGTATATTAACTACAGTGAGTAGTATAGATAACATGGCAATGGTACAAGAAACCATGGAAAATAGAACCTTTATACAGACGTTAACAAATGTATGTACCCATGTTTTATACATTAATACAGAAAGAAGCTAAATTGGCAAGTGAGTGGGTAGATACAATAGGAATCTAGAAACCTACATGTCTGCCAAAAGAATCCTACATAACAAGCCAAATCAGATTGAACATACCATAGAATAACTCACCATGGAGGGCATCGAGTAAACCACTCTGACAACTTTTCTTCAGGCACGATCCTGCTTCAGTCAACTGCAAATGTTCATTTACTGCAAGATCAGATAAACTACCTGGTTGCTTTGCATGTTTACCTTTTCCTGTTAATTCATGAAGGCTGCGTTTCCGAGTTTCCTTAGATTTCAGCTTCACCCTAGTACTATGACATCCATGAGAGGTACCAAATTTTAAAGCTTTGTGGACTCCATTGCTTCTTTCTTTCTTCAACATCAAGAGAACACCATTGGATCCTCCATTTTTACTAGATGTCTTCTTCATATCAAACATGGATGGCTCTACTTCGTTCTCTCCTATGGTATTTTGATATTCGTTTCCTCTCTCTTTCTCTTCATAACATCCTTCAGTTTCACTGAAGCATCCCTTCTGTGTCTCAGTACTGGTTTTAGGCTCGATTTCATTTTCAATAACAGTGCATCTTTTGGCGACCTTCAGAACGGACCTAAGGGAAACAATCTTTGCTGGTTTTGTTGCCAATTTTCCGTTGGAAATTATGCCAGAATTCCCACAGACTACAGGCCTTGCCTTCTTATCATGAGTTTCCACCCCATGACTGAAGATATTTTTAGCATGACCCATTGAGACATTCTTGGGCGTTTTTCCAGTGTCTACATGATTTACCTTTGCAAAGTGTTTTTTAAAATCTGCAGTCCAACCCTGTTTTACCTTCTTTTCAGCTGCAATTTTAGGTATTTTAGGAGAACGGATATCACCCTTTAATTTTGTTTGATAACAATCCTCCCACTCTTGATGGTGATCTTCAAATAGATGCAGATTTCTCTTGTGAGGAAGGGTTTTAGCAGATGATAGTGCCGAGCGTTTCCGTTTGACACTGGAAGGCCCACATGTATAAATACAGCAAGTCTTCTTCTTTCCATGTTCAGCTCGAAGGGGAATCTCTTTTGATGAATGGAGGTGCAGCTCAGAATGCTCAGAATTCCACTTAGGAGAACTACAATGAGTCGAAGAAAGACCAGAAACTGGATAAGTTGCATCCAGTCTCTTCCATTTCATCACCTTCCGTTTCTTTTCTGCTTTTGGGCCCTGCTCAAATTCATGTGTATGGTCCATGCGCTCTTGAAGAGTACATCCATCTTGGATGTGATTTCCTACCTTCTTCAATTTAAAGGAGTTCCTTGACTTAAGTTCGTCAATAAGATCACATGATGATCGCTTTGGTAAATTAGAACCTACTGCTTTTTTGGAGACAATCCTACCAGTACCATTGGTGGTTTTAGCCCAGCTTCCATCTCCAAGTGCATCATCAGATGAGCCACATTTTTCAATTCCCGACCCTTCATCGATTACAGGATCATGCACATATCTATCATCCCCAGAATCCAAAATACAAGAATCCAAATTGTTAACTTCAACAGAAACCTCTGTGACCACAGGCGCAGAGCATCCAGACGAACCATTAGACATCTGTTGCTCTTTCAATGGCTCAGTATCTTGACTGGTTCCACTAGACCTTTTAGCAGCTGTATCTGCAAGTTGATCTTCAACCGTTGCTTTGGCATCCAATATGTCTGCTGGCCTCTCAACGGTAGTAACGTTACAATTACCTATAACCTTGCTTGGAACATCTCTCCATTGAGCAGAATGCATCTTTAAGATTTCACAATGAGCTACTATAACCCTCTTGTCCTCTGGAGTCATACGATCTTTATCAAATGTTGAAGTAACCTGTCCCGGGGCCCTTCCACCAACATATTCTGAACATTCCTTAGAGGCATCATTAGGGGCTTCCCCTCTGGAAATACAACATCCTGTCAAACATTTTGAATGAACAGCACACGCACAATTGACAGCAAAGTGCGGATTTGATTCTTTCTGACAACATCGTTCAAGCTCACTAGGATCACTGGAAATTTTGTTTTCCGTTCTCCCAAGTCTGTGTTAGAAACAAAACCAAAAAAAAAAAAACCTTAAGTATAAATGAGATTTATTTGGAAGAGGTTTCTAAACACTTCTGTATATATATCTAAGCTTCCAACTTCTAAGTGCCACCAAATGCAAGCCAGTCACATGTTGAAACAAGCTGCCCATCTAGTGGCCGCAGCATGTAAATGACCTGGTTACACTCATGAGGTCAGCAACCACAATGTGTTAAATAAATGAACAGCTAAAAAATATGACCAACATTTCTCTACCCATCTCTTTGACTGGGGTGCCATGGCCCACATCAGGAATGGACCTGCCTATCCTTTTGGGGAGGGCACCTACAATAAGTCCACCAGATGGACAGCTCACATGTTCAACACCAGTGCCAGCTTGGCATCTGTGGTGATGTATATAGGCTGAGATACACATGTGCGTAATGAACAGACTTCTTATTTGGAAATCAGAATAACCATTGAATGTAAAAGATCAGATCAACATGGATTTAGCTTGCAAATTAATCAATCTATGCACCATAATTTCAAGCCAAATCAAGATATGGTGAGAAAATAAATGCATATTCAGCAGTTTATAAAAGTATCTTAACCATACATGTTGTA
Source organism: Magnolia changhungtana (assembly GCA_030180095.1). NCBI lineage: Eukaryota > Viridiplantae > Streptophyta > Magnoliopsida > Magnoliales > Magnoliaceae > Magnolia > Magnolia changhungtana. Next base: position 94,938 of record JASAUF010000640.1, read on the forward strand.
CAAGAATGAGAAAGCACCTTAAAGCACAAGCCAAACCATGAGAATCACTTATAGGTATCATGACCAGTTAAAAGCAACAATTACAGGTAAAAGCAACCATGGTTTCCAAACTAGACATAGGAAATGTTTAAATTTGGTTTTTAAGACATCCATTTTACAAGTGGTAAACATATAAGGGAGATCTAAGCCATTCATCAAGTGGGTGACATGAGCTTGAGATGGCCTAAATTTTGGATCACACAAGGTAACTGCTGTTAAACAGCCAAAAAAGTGGTCATGTCCTGATTGTCCATCCGCCCTAAAAAGGCAATTTGGTTGCATCATCCTATCCATCTAATCCTTCACTGGGAAATAAATGATCATTGTTTTATACTAGAAAAGGCTCAATAATCATGAATCATGTTGGACCCACCTTTGCATGTCCATCCCTCCCAAAAAATATTCTGATATGATAACGTTAACCACCTAATCAATGGAAGCGAAAAGATCAGGTTTTCATCAGGTATTTTCTTGGAAGGGCATGTTGCATTGGCTACTGGGGGAAAAGATCACCAAGCCAAGCGATCCAAACAACAAAACATTCAAGTTGTTTCTTAACGCACCAGAAACCATCATGGTCAGCCACCCCATCATCTTTAAATATCTATACATTGTTTCCATTGCATCATTCAATAAAGTACCCCACTAACCATCGCTCCAAAAAACAAAACAAAAACAAAAACAAAACAAGAAGAAGAAACCGTCATTAACCATAGCATCAATATAAGAATTCTTACAGTGTATCTTTTAGGACATGAAACAGGGGGTGGCATACTAGGATAGGCCTTCTTTATTTGTCCGGTGATTCTTCTTCTATATTTAGATCCTGAGGCCTTGGGGTATTTTCTTTTTCTTCTATTTCTGTATTGTGTTTTCTGCTTTTCTTTTTTGAATAAAATTGATCCAATTATCAGACAAAACATAAGAATTCTTACAAGGTCTCAAATGATACCAGCATTCTCGTGTTGTCTTACATATGCACACCAACCTCAATGTGCGAAGTATTAATAAACATGCTGAAAATTCAATGGAATGGAAAGTAACATGGCTGGACAAGACAGAGATTGTGCCCATCATCAGATCCATTTTTATCTGACTTGGGATTAGGCTTACATGATGATGATTGAACAAAAAATAGATTAGTGAGTTTAGGTGTTATGTTATCATCTTCAGTATGCACAAGAATCCCATAGCTGTTAATGGTATTGAACTGATTCCACTAGAAATGCTTACGAGTAATTAGATGCAACATGCAAGCAAGGGTAGATTTCTTGACATCAAAGTTCAGTGACAGTCACCTCAGCAAAGGCTGATCATCAGCACCATGACCATGACAAGGTGGACACTGAACATGAAGTTCTTTAGAGCATACTGAGATTCCCTGCATAGAAGTTGAGATGTTGCAGCAGCTGTTTAGACCTGCATAGATAGAGACATTAGAATAATTACACTCCACCTATATGAGGGTCAAAAATAAAGAACCAATACCAAGCATTCCATCAGACATTTGCTAGCACAAACAAACTGTACATAACAGCCCACTTTTTGGTGATCGAAATCGTTCATGGGTTGGGCCTTGTGGTAGATGAAACATACCCAAAAGTCACCTCCAACAGACAATATCAACAGTCTGACCTAAACCATTGTTCAATGTGTATGGTTGATTGTTTTTTTCTATTTTCACCATATAGGTCAGATCAACAGATAGGATAGACATGGAGCATGGCCCATCAAATAATGGGGCCCACCAGATGAACAGCTTAGGTTACTTAAAGATGGGCCCGCCTGTACAGTTTCCCAGTCAGGAAAAAAAATAGCATTCCATATAATCAAGCAATAGTACTTCAAACATAAACATGCTGAAAAAGCATTCTCTAACAAAAACGGCAGATCATTCCCCAAAAAAAAAAGTGTCTAGTAAAGATACTTACCTTCCATGCCAGGAAACTTCTCGAAATCACTACTCAGGTAACGATTAAAGCATGGCTGGTGAGATCTAACAGGATCTTCAGATGCCTGCTGCTTATTGGTCGAATAAGGTCCTTCCCTTAGTTCTTCAGGTGCTGTAATGCCTTCTTGAGAGCCCTTCCTCTGAATTGCCACAGACAAAGGGTAATATAACAGCCCTTGTTCTGGGCTCATTTCAAGGGACGAAATCGAAAGGTCCTGCTTAGACAGCTCAGCTACATGCCTTAGTGCGAGTAGTCTCAAGTTCTCATCCAGCAAATGCCGGTTTAAATCATTGCCTTTCTTGTTCGACAAAGCTGATGTCAAATTTGCTAAATTGATTGAATTTGATGAACCAAAGCCCACTGGAGCTGCTGGTGAGAATAAACCAGACCCAGCAGTCACAGATGCAGCAGAATTTACTGATCTAAGAACCACAGGTTCGGGATGGTTGCTACTTCCAACACAGGGAGCTTTCCCAAATTGGCTGGAGGAATTTCTAGCATTAGATGCAGCATCTGGTAGGATGACAGACTTCTGATGTAAACAAGCGGAAGATTGTCTATCATGCACAGAGGAACTATCAAGAAAATGCCCATTAAGTGTCCCAGCAAATGGATCTGGCATCTTTTTACTAGGAAACAAAGAGTTAGGCTTTGCAGCGATATAGGAGCAATTATCAGCAACAGTTCTCAACACTTTACCCCTATCCATATGACCGGGAACACCACGTCCATTAATATGCAATTTGTTTTCCATTCCATTGGTTTCTTTCTGGGGCACAAAGTGCTCACTTCTACTAATTGTATTATTAGGAGCCTGAGACTGGGGATCTCCTTCCAACGGAGTACCAAAGTGTGAATGAAACATTGAAACTAGTGAGCTCTTTGTTGCATCACCCTTAAGTTGATCTAGTTTTGCAGAACCCATAGCATTAAGGTGTCTAAGTGCATGACTCATAAGGTTTGACTGGCTTTCTTTTTCTCCTCGGTTGGAATCTGATGCTCCTGCAGGAGCATGGCAAGGGTTTTGCCTGGATCCATCTGTCACCCCGGGAACAATAGCTGCATCAAATAAAATCAGCACTATTCATTAAAACACACTAGAAATTAGTAAGCAACTCAATCTAAGGACAAACACATGATCAACAAAGAGATTGCAAGAAACTTGTCATTATTAGAGCTGAGTAAAACGCACAAGCACCTCTAAATGTAGCCAGTGTGGAACAACCAAGCTGTGCATCAGATGTGCCCCAATGTGCAAGTGATCTAGCCAAAAATCAAGCCAATCAACTCATCAGGTCGGCCACTAAAAAGGTAGAGGATACCCATGAGACCTGCCTGATGGGTACAGCAACCTGATTTTTGCCCAGACCATTTACAGTGGCAACCGCCTGATGCACAGTTCAACTTTCCCACACACGTGCCAAGTTAGCATATTGGTCACGTGTTAAGGTGTCGGTGAAGAATTGCACGTGGTGTAGCAAACCAATTCACCATTCATCTTACCTCTATGGACGAATGGTTCAAAAATTTGTGATTTTTGGGGATCACATAACCCACCAAACAGCTGAGGACGCATGGCTGATGGAATAGAACCTCCTAGTGTTTGGCTCTGCTGAGATGGTTGCCCGAGCCTCAGCTCAATGCTCGAAGAAACAGCATCCCTATCCATGATAAATGCTTCCCTTGAACTGTTGCATCTGATGATATCAGGAACTGTACCAAAAGATTTTAAGTTTCCTGAACTTGGGGTGGCAATGAATGGATTGCCAACTTTACCAATGAAATCAGTGTAATCAACAACTGACTGATGCTCACTGCTGTGTTGCCCTTTGTCTAAAGCAGACTTTGATACAATCAGACCATTGGACATAGGGCTTTCCTTCACCGTCTGCAACGTCTGTTTATTCGACAGAGCAGGCAAGATGGCATTTGAAGCACCAACAAAGCCATTGAAAACAATATGCCCATCCAGAGCATTCTTTTGTTGCCCATCATGTGTGACCATGTTGACAGATTTTTCCAAGACAGAGCTTCCTGTGTAAGGGCAGTTAGGAGATGCAAAATCATTCCAAGGTTGTCCAGACCTTATTAAGGCTCCAAATGAATCAACTGGCTGGGACATGTCAGAGTTCTTGGGCACTTTTGAGATAGTGGTAGCATTGCATTTCATCAAACCACCAGATGCTGGGATTCCATCAGGCCAGTCCCATCCACTACTGTCGTCTGGAAGCCTCATCTGAAACACCAAAAAAGCAAAACCCAAAATACACTACGATTGAAACAACAAATCCCAAAAAGTGTAAGAATTTCCACTCAAGAAAAAAAAAAAAGAATTAATGAAATATGTAAGCTACTTTGGAATAAAATAACACTACTGAGTAGCAAATTAGATGCCATAAATTCCTGACAAAGTTAACATGCTTGATAGCAGGCAGTATAGAAGATACAACAGATTTTGTTGAAAAGCACAAGCTAATCTATTTTCTGCTGGCAGGATATTATTTCACTTGGTCTAGCAACTAAAGAGGATACTATGATTATTCACCATGATCATTTTTAATTAATTCAGACAATTATTCGTGGGTCATTTTTAATTAATTCAGATTGAGAAAAGTGCTTTCTAGGGTGACAGTACATGCTTTGCCGAAACCAGCATTTGATCATTCTCTATCTTCTTGATTTACTCTAAGATTTGAGTAGTGGGACAACCATCCTCCCCCAAATCCTTTCCATTTCATAACTGGAGTGACCATCCTCGCCTTTCTGATTTGGTGGGTGACGCAGGACAGGCCTAATTATGATGCATGCTCATGAACATAATTAAACAGCAGAAATAAAAGGAATAAATGATCTAAAATTCTAGCAGTAATCATCATAACTAAGAAAATCATAAAGGAAACATGCAATGGAGCGGGCCATCATCACAACCATGGAGTATGGCATTCAATTATTACTTAGGTTGGATCCGGCGAGGGATGAGAGTATGAGACCTCCCGATCTTGCATGGTCACACCCAATCGATCAATGAAGATCACTAGTCCGAAGAACCAAGAAGTTTCTCGGATTAGGGATTTGAGAATTTGGAGGTTTAGGGTTTAGATCGGTTCTCAAGATTTTGATCGAAGAAGGATTAGCCAAAACTGGAAAATAGAAAGAAGAAAATAATTACCTTGAAGAAGTTAGAGGGGCACAAGAAGAAATTAGAAGAAGAAGATCAAGGGAAGAAAAGAAGCACCATTAGAGAGAAGAGAGGAAGGAGGCAACCAAAGGGTTTGCTTTTCATTAATCAATAGTTGAAATTCGGATTTAGGGCTTTAGCCCACTTAAATAAGCAAATAAAGACATAAAATTACTAAAATACCCCTAAAATAAGCAAATAAAGACATAAACTTACTAAAATACCCCTAGAATAAGCAAATAAAGACATAAACTTACTAAAATACCCCTAACTAAGCAAAAACGCGCAAATAACATAAGTACGGGAAAGTTCGGGCGCTCGGTCTTCTTTCTCCAATCTTCCTTCACATGTGTCTTCCCTGAGTGGGGTCTTCTATATGTCCAATCACATATGAAAGGTCTTCAGCTCCTCAATAGTCGCTTATCCACAAGGACGGCACTTGTGGTTGGCGCTTTCTTCGTTGGTACACCTTGAATGCGCTTGTGTCCGCATCAGTGGGGCAGTCATGAGGGAGATGATGCGGTAAAGCCAGAAGAACCAGAATATGGTAGAGCAATCTCCCCACAACACATGTGGCAGGTGATGCATCAAACGGGTCCATATGTACTTTAGGTGGACCATATGTACTGTAGGTGGACTATGGACATAATCCTAAGATCCTTCAAGGGTTCGTTGGGGAGCGCATGGAATTGAAATCCTGGAATTTCAATTCTGTTTGGTAGCATGGATTTTCAAAATCCTGGATTTCAAATTTTTTGTTTGGGGGCCTAGATTTTGACTCTTGGATTCCTGAAATTATTTGTGGCATATTCACAGGCCAATGAATGTGATAAATTAATATCAAATATTCTAAACATGACGTATGTGTGCAACATAAGATGATCATCACACTAAGCTCATTGTGAGAACGCCTTGGCCCAAAATAAAGGCAATTCTAAGCTTTTGGTGGACTACAAAAGTAGGCCCACAAATTTTATAATTAAAACAAAATCTTGAATCCCTTTTTGGATTGTTGTCAATTTATTTTATTTTTTCTATTGTGTGGCCTACACAATGATTGCATAAGTTTTATTTTTGTAGCATCACATCAAAGTGGAATGAATGCAAGAAAAACATCCAAGGGTGTGAATGACTGTGAATGCCATAGGAGTAGTTAAGACAATTGGAGAAGACCCAAAATCCTGGATTTTGCAAGCTAAGGGTCTCACTTGGAATTGAAAAGGGGTGAAAATCCTAGAGTTGAAATCCAAGATTGTCAGGGGTGCCAAAAGACCCCACTTTTACAAATACTGAATTTCAATTCCCAACTGCCCAAAATCTAAGATTTTGGAGGGGTGTCAAACAACCTTGATGCAGGACATGAAATTAAATATGACATGCAAGATTTCAAGCTTTAGATCATACCTATTTTAAACAATCACAAAATTCCACGTCCCACATAAGATCAAACATTCAACAAGGGGAATCTACACACGTTAGGGCTGGATCAAATAAAATTATAAACCAAACAATGCCCAAAGGAGTGTAGATTCATCCACTCTTGCAAAGGATTGTTCCCCAATTCAAGAGATTTACCATGTTTCAATTCGGGGAAAGTCTAGGGTTTGCAAAAGTGGGAAAAAACTTGGAATTTATTATTATCTATGGTTAGGGTTAGGGATTTAAGACGAGTGAGGAAATAAATAGAGGAGAGAGAAGAACCTGAGACAGTCCACACGTGTGGACAGCAGTCTGGCCTAGACGCACGTGCGTGGGTTCCTGTTCGCACGTGTGTGGGGCCCACGAAACTGGAAACAGCCACCTAGGGTATGGTCGGCCAAGGGTGGCCCACTCACACACCAGATCTCACTTCGGTCCACTGTCCGGTTTGTGCGTGGTGCTCCGCTGAAGTTTCAGCCCCCCTGGAGGGCCAGAATCTGAAAATCTGCTGGAGAGGAGAACTTGGGTACAAAAAGGGGTGGATTTGAAGATGGGGTGGCTGTGGGAGATGATGGATGTGGGGTGTAGGAGGTGGGGACGGTTTGGGATGGTTGTCGCTTCGCAGCACATTAGTTAGTCATTTGAAGAAGGGAGGGTTTCGCACCTAATTAGATTCTTCAACTCAAAAAACTAGAGAAAAAGGAAAAACGTAAAATTTTATTCATAATCTTCAATGAAAAAAAAGCCTACATGGGGTTGCCTATTTATAAGAAAACCCTAAACCCCAAAAGTCGCGACATGTTTGCACACTAATACTTAGAGACGAAGTAACAAAAATAGCAACTAATCAACGCAATCAACACCGTTCATGATGTTTCTAATAATGATAATAACCAAAACTCAAAATCCTCGATCATCTAAGGCAGTGGGCCACGATCATGAGATCCAATGGTGGAATCCACATGATGATCGGGTCGACTCCAATGCTCTAAAGCACAGCCCCCTAACTAGGAGGTCCTCCATAGATGTCGTCGTCAATCTAGATCGCTAGTGGGGCCTTCCTCCTCCTTAAATATGTGTAGGGTGGGGAGTGTGTGTGTGCGCATGATGTCTCCATCAACTCTCCTCGGCTGCGAAGGTTTCGCCACTGGCAAAACAAAACTCCTGAACCACTCCATGATGTCAGGATCAAGTCTCTGAAGCTCCTCCTCAGTGAGCCACGTACTGTCTTAAGTCGAGCGTGACTTCCACTTGACCAGGAACTTTTGAAACCCATCGTCCCACATCAATACTATTTGATGGTCCAGAATATCCTCTATCTCCTCTCTGGGTGTGGGAATGGTAGGTATAGGAGGTAGAGGCTAGGAAGATGAGTCGAGAAGAGGCCATGGATCAAGGGAAAGGTCTGGGGAATCAGAATGGTTCAGTGAAAGGCTGGACAATGTATCAGTGGTCCCCTGAAATGCAACTAGATCCTCCACATTGAATGTGGAACTAATTCCCATGGAAGGTGGAATATTTACCACATATGTATTGAGACCATTTCATTTTATAATTTTGAATGGTCCAGCGATACGCGCGTGTAATTTACGAACGACTCCCTGAGGGTACTGCTCTGACCTAATGCGGACCATCACAGAGTCCCCTACATCGAATTCCTTGAATCTTTTATGTTGGTTTGCAAAAATTTTGTAATGTTCATTACTAGTATTGATCTTTCGCCTGATTTCTTGATGCAATGAATGAATGTGATGTGCAAAAGACTCTGCAGACTCAATGGCCTATGGGACAGGGACATAGGGACAAGATCAATAGGCTTCCTAGGTTTATAACCAGTAACGACTTCAAAAGGACTTGAACCTGTGGATCTATTGACAGAACTATTAAATGCAAACTCAGCGATAGGTAGTGCAGTGTCCCACGTCCTGGTGTGTTCTCCCACTAAACACTTGAGCAAATTTCCTAGGCTCCTATTGACCATCTCAGTCTGACCATCGATCTGAGGGTGATAGGCAAAAGAAAATTGGAGCCTAGTATTCATCATATGTCATAGTGTCTTCCAAAAATAACTCATGAATCGCACGTCACGGTCAGACACTATGGTTTTGGGAAACCCATGAAGTTTGATGACCTCACTAAAGAACAACTTAACAACATGAGATGCGTCGGAGGTCTTCGAACAAGGAATGAAGTGGGCCATTTTAGAAAAACGGTCAACGACAACAAATATGGAATCATGTTTCCGAATAGTCTTGGGGAGCCCAAGCATAAAGTCCATACTGATGTTCTGCCAAGGGGCGAATAGAACTGGCAAAGGTATGTATAGTCTCGTATTCTACTTTTTCTGCTTTACCAGTTGACAAGTACGACACTGCCCTATAATTTTGGCTACATCTCGCTTGAGGCTTGCCCAATAGAACCTATCCTCCACTAGGGCAATGGTCTTATCTCGACCAAAATGACCCGCGACCCCTCTTGAATGTAACTCCCAGACAAGAAAATCGCGGAGAGATGTGCGAGGTATGCACAAGCAGTCACTCCTAAACAAATATCCGTCCAAAATCAAGTACTCACTGCTAGCTCCTGACGGACTCCCTAACAACGATGCGTACACAACTCCAAAATCTGGGCACTCAGAATAATCCTCTTTGACACGCTCGAGGCCCGTGACTTCGACACTCATGGAATTGAGTAACGCGACTCGACGACTCAACGCGTCGGCAAGCTTATTCTCTACACCGGCCTTGTGCTCAAGCACAAAAGTATACTCTTGAAGAAACTAGACCCGCTTGGCATGCCTAGGGTTTAATTTCTTCTGAGAGTTCAAATATCCCAAGGCCTCGTGATCTGAGAATAAGACGAATTCTTGCGGCAATAGATAATGACGTCAATGGCGCAATGATTGCACTACCGCATAGAATTCTTTGTCATGGGTGGAGTAGTTTTGTTTCACCTCATTCAGTTTTTCATTTAAAAAAAAAAAAAAAAAGAATGTCCTTCCTGACTAAGTACTCCTCCTATGCCGCCTCCTGACGCGTCGCATGCGACTTCAAAAACTTTCGAAAAATTCAGAAGTCACGTGGCTGGAGCTTCGGTCATCCTGACCTTTTTCTCCTTTAAGTCCTACGAGGCTGTCTTCGTCCATTGAAAATCTCCTTTTTTTATGCAATTCGTGATTGGAGTCATAATGGAATTAAAGCCTCGAATGAACCGCCTATAGAAGGTGGCCAAGCCGTGAAAGCTGCGCACCTCGTGAATATTGCGGGGTTCAAGCCAATGGCAATGGCAATGGCTTTGACCTTCTCGAAATCCGCCAACACACCTTCAACTGACACAACAAAACCTAAGAAGATAACACTACTAGACATAAATGCTAACTTCTTTAGGTTGGCGTACAATTTCTCGGCTCTAAGGATCCCACCAACTTGCCTCAAATGGTTGAGGTGTTGCTCCTTGGTATGCTATAAATCAGGATATCATCAAAGTAGACGACCAGGAATTTCCCCATGAAGGGCCTCAACACTTGGGTCATCATACGCATGAAGGTACTTGGGGCATTAGTCAGCCCAAAAGGCATGACTAGCCACTTGTATAGCCCATCCTTCGTGTTGAAGGTCGTCTTCCACTCATCACCGGGGCGTACACGGATTTGGTGATAACAACTTTTGAGGTCAATTTTCGAGAAGACAGCAGTGTTGGCCATCATATCCAACATGTCAACAAGACGCGGTATGGAAAACCGGTACTTGACTGTGATTTTGTTAATGGCCCTACTATCAACGCACATCCTCCATGTGTCATCCTTCTTAGGTGTAAGAAGGGCGGGCACGGCACACGGGCTCACGCTTTCTCAAATGAAACCCTTTTCTAGGAGCTCATCAATTTGTCTCTTCAACTCTACATGCTCCTTTGGGTTCATTTTGTAATGAGGGAGGTTTGGTAAAGTCGCCCCAGGGACTAAATCAATGGCGTGTTGTATATCCCTCATAGGGGGAAGCTCATCCAGTAAATCCTCAGGAAAGACCTCACGAAGCTCATCCACTACCGAAATGGCCTCAGTGGGTAACTCTACACTAGCTTCTGGTGCACGCTCCCTAGCCACAAGGGCGCACATTATCGAGTTCGACTCAATCTCTCGCTCAAAGTCTTTGGAATTTAAAATATGAAGAGGCTTGGACTTCAACTCCTTCAATTCTTTTGAGCCGCTCGCACCACTCTTTGCGGTGGACTCCTTTCTAGTCGTGTTCTTGGGTGGAAGTGGATTTAGCTTGACTTTCTTACCCTCAAACAAGAATGTACACACATTCAAACGTCTAAATATGGTGACATCTCTGTCATAAAGCCAGGGCCTACCCAGATTGATATGGCCAACATCCATGGGAACAACATCACACCAAAGTGTCTTTATATGATCCAAACTGAATAGGAACAAGGCAACGGTCCGAGACTGGAATGAAAGTTTCATCAACCCAAGACACTCTATAAAGTTGAAGATGGGCTTCAAGCTTCAAGCCCAAACGGCTCACAGTGCCAGTTAATGCCACATTGGCATGACTACCATTATCCACAATCATCTTGCAGCTCTTATCACCACATTTTATGTAAGTATAGAAGATCATGTTGCGGCGCCAATCGTCGGTATTCTTGGCTTGTGCAAAGGCGCAACGCACAACTATGGGCGTCGCCGACTCTTATGCTCCCTCTTCCTCATCACTAAGGGTTTCTGTTGGCTCATATTCTTCCTCCTCACCGTCACTCTCTAGGGGCACTACTACTTGCCCATCAATAAGGAACACCTTGGTGTTAGTAGGATAGACAACAAACTTACCATAAATAAATTGTTCTACATTTATTTAAGAAACAAATCTGTCAAACCTACCATATATTGTTGTATAGTTATTTAGGAAATAGATCTGTAAATATCTTTCCTGAATTAGGGGATATAGAAGCTGTAATTAGGAGATATTATGTTGTAATTAGGGGATATAGATGCTGCTGTAATTAGGAGATATTATGTTGTAATTAGGGGATACTGTAATTAAGGGATATATTGTAATTAGAGAAAATGATTTCTATATAAAAAAAGGACTACTCGATTGAGGGTCATTAAGCAAATCTGACATGGTATCAAAGCCACTCTCTGCAACCTTGTCTTTGGTCCAATTTTCGTGGTTCTAGGCTCTGGTTTTCTGATTTCTTGGGTGCGGGTTCTGGTTTGCAGGTTTTTTTGTGCATTTCGAGAGATTCTGGTTATGGCTAACAACTCCAACTCAGAAATCTTTCAAACTCGGTTTACAGGGAAGAATTATACTGCCTGGGAGTTTCAATTTCAACTTTTTGTCATGGGAAAGGAGTGGTGGGGTCATGTTGATGGGAGTGATCCAGCACCTGCCAATCCTACGACGTTGGTTCAATGGAAGGTGAAAGATGCTCGCATGATGACTTGGATTCTTCGGTCTATTGATCCACTGCTTATACTCAATTTAAGGCCGCACAAGACGGCTAAATCGATGTGGGAGTACTTGAAAAAGGTCAATCATCACGATCATTCCGCTCGGCGATATCAGTTGGAAACTGATCTTGTTGCCTATTCCCAAGGTACACTCTCTGTTCAGGAATATTTCTGTGGTTTTCAGAATCTTTGGGCTGAGTTTTCCGACATTGTGTATGCCGACATGTCGGCCGAGTCCCTCTCTACTATTAAAGCAGTCCATGAAGTTAACAAAGAGACCAGTTTTTAATGTAACTAAGGCCAGAATTCGAGTCTATTCGCTCCAACCTGATGCACAGGGATCCTTCACCATCTCTTGACGTGTGTTTTGGAGCACTTCTTCAAGAGGAACAACGTCTTCTTACTCAATCTTCGCTTCCGCAAGAGAATGCTGTCGCATACGCTGCTCAAGGCAAAGGGAGGGTTCGAGACATGCTTACAGTTCAGTGCTATAGTTGTAAAGATTATGGGCATATTGCTACCCATTGTGCTAAAAAGTTATGCAACTACTGTAAACAGAAGGGGCACATCATCAAAGAATGCCCAACACGTCCTCAAAACCGACCTGTGAATGTTTATCATGCTACTGCTACTGGCCACACTTCGGATGGGGTAACCAGCACTCAAAATCTCGCTCCAGTATCATCTTCCACTGCTGCTACACCTGCCCTTACACTAGAAATGGTGCAGCAAATGATTATATCGGCATTTTCCATTTTAGGGTTGTAAGGTAAGGGTACTATACGTACTATACCCTCTCAATCTTAACTTGTTGACTCCGCTGCATCCAATCACATGACCAGTTCTCCTGATATGCTTAGCAATGTTCGTAAGTACACTAGTTCTTCTAATATTCAAGTTGTTAATGGCCATCGCTTCCCGATTACTGGGGTTGGTGATATCGCACCATCACTTACTAATATTTTTGTATCTCCTGGGCTTTCTACGAGTCTTATCTCGGTTGGACAATTAGTGGATGGTGATTATAATGTTCAGTTTTCTCATGATGGTTGTCATGTGCAGGATCCGGTGTCGAGGAGGACAATAGCGAAGGGGCCTAAAGTTGGGAGATTGTTTCCATTATACTTTTCCATTCCTAGTATCATTTCTTTGGCTTATACTACTGTCTCCAATAATTGTGAAGTATGGCACAAACGTTTAGGCCATCCAAACAATGTTGTTTTATCTCATTTGCTAAATTCTGGTTCGTTGGTAAAAAAAAAAAATTTCTTCTTCGCCTCATGCTGTCTTTTGATTGTTCTACGTGTAAAATCGGAAAAAAGTAAGATTCTTCCCTTCCCTTCTTCCGGGAGTAGGGCAAAGAATTGCTTTGACCTTGTTCATAGTGATGTATGGGGCATTACTCCTGTCATTTCTCATGCTCATTATAAATATTTTGTGACATTCGTAGATGACCATAGTCGGCATACTTAGGTATATTTTCTACGCTATAAGTCTGAAGTCTTTACTGTTTTCAAATCGTTTCTAGCATATGTTGAGAATCAATTTACCACTAGCATTAAGACTTTACGATCTGATTCTGGTGGAGAATGTCTCATGAATTTCTTGAGTTTCTTCATCACAAAGGAATTGTTTCTCACCGCTTGTGTCCTTATACGCCTCAACAGAATGGCGTGGTTAAGCGCAAAAATCGGCATTTGTTAGATGTTGCTAGGACCTTGTTATTTGCATCTTCTGTTCCTCCTAAATTTTGGGTTGAAGCTTTAGCTACGGCAGTATATTTGATTAATAGGTTGCCTTCTAAAGTGCTTAATTTCAACTCTTCATACTATCGTCTGCATAAACAGCACTCTAGCTTTCTTGACTTACACACTTTTGGCTGTCTGTTTTGTGCATCTACCTCCGCATCAACGTCACAAACTCTCTGCACAATCTGTGAAATGTGTCTTTACGGGATATAACTTATCTCAAAAAGGATTTGTGTGCTATGATGCTTCTTCCAATAAATTTCATATATCTCATAATGTCGTTTTCTTTAAGCATCAAATTCTTTCCTAGTTCTATACTTCTATTACATCATCTCCTGCAGTTTCTGTTCTTCCTCACTTTGATGATTTGATGTGCCCTCCTAAACGCTTCAAGCCTGGTTTTGTATATGAACGCTGTCGACCAACTCTACCCCTTCCTAAGTCTGATCTGCCACCTGATCCCATTTTGCATCCTCCTCAACGATCTGGCCATACTTCTCATCAACCGGATAAATATGGTTTCCCTCATACCTCCTTCACAGCTACCTAATCAACTGTGTCGATCCTAATTCCTACGCACAAGCTGATAAACATGAGTGTTGGAGAAAGGCTATGCAGGAAGAACTTCAAGATCTTCAAGAAAATCAGACTTGGGACATAATCCCTTGTCCTTCTCATGTCAAGCTAATTGAGTGTAAGTGGATTTTTTCTGTGAAACTTCAGCATGATGGGTCTGTGGACCGTTATAAGGCTCGTTTGGTTGCCCTTGGTAACCGCCAAGAGTATGGGGTTGACTATGAGGAGACCTTTGCTCCTGTCGCTAAAATGACCATTGTGCGTACTATTATTGCCGTTGCAGCCTCTCAGGGATGGTCCCTTTGCCAAATGGATGTGAAGAACGCATTTCTTTACGGTGATTTACAGGAAGATGTTTACATGACACCTCCTCTTAGCCTCTGCTCGTCGTCGACGTCAAATGTGTGTAAGCTGAAGCGCTCTGTATGGTTTGAAACAGGCTCCCTGGGCCTGGTTTGATAAGTTTCGGGCTACCTTACTTCGATTTTCTTTCATCCAAAGTCAGTATGATTCTTCGTTGTTTCTTCGTACGACTTCTGTTAGTATCGTTCTTCTTCTGGTTTATGTCGACGACATTGTCATCACTGGGACTAATTCTGCCCTTATTGATCAACTCAACCAGCATCTTTATGATTCATTCCATATGAAGGATCTTGGTCCTCTCCGGTATTTCCTCGGTTTAGAAGTTCAGTCTGATTCCTCTAGGGTTTTCCTGCATCAGCATAAATACACGGAGGACTCGATTTCCTTGTCTGGTTTGCAGGACTCCTCTTCCGTGGATACCCCTATGGAAGTGAATGTCAAGTATCGACGTGAGGAGGGGGATCTCCTTCCTAATCCCATGGTGTTTCGACAGTTAGTTGGTAGTCTCAATTATCTCACTATTACACAGCCTGACATCTCCTTTGCTGTCCAGCAAGTCAGTCAATTTATGCAGTCTCCTCGCCACCTTCATCTTGCCGCGGTCCTCCGAATTATTCGATATCTTCGGGGTTCCTCTCACCGTGGCTTGCTCTTCTCTACTGGTACTCCTCTTCGCCTTGTGGCTTTTAGTGATGTTGATCGGGGGGATGTCCCGATACTGGCTTGCCTCACACGGTGGTGTATGTTTCTTGGTGATTCAGTTATTGGAAGAGTAAGAAACAGGATCGTGTTTCCAAATCTTCGACCGAGTCCTAGTACCGTGCCATGTCGACAGCCTACTCGAAGATTATGTGGCTCCGTGGCTTGCTGAAATAGGTTTTCCTTAGTCTGCTCCCACTCCTCTTCATGCTGATAATACGAGTGTTATTCAGATCGTTACCAATCCCGTCTATCACGAGCGTACCAAACATATCGAGGTGGACTGCCATTCTATTCGGGAAGCTGTTGATACTCGGGTTATCTCTCTTCCACATGTCTCAAGCGACCTTCAGATAGCGGACGTCTTCACCAAAACTATGACACGACTACGTCATCAGTTTCTTGTTAGCAAATTGATGCTTCTTGATCAACCAGCATCAATTTGAGGGGGGATGTTAGTAGGATAGACAACAAACTTACCATAAATAAATTGTTCTACATTTATTTAGGAAACAAATCTGTCAAACCTACCATATATTGTTGTATAGTTATTTAGGAAACAAATCTGTAAATATCTTTCCTGAATTAGGGGATAAAGATGTTGTAATTAGGAGATATTATGTTGTAATTAGGGGATATAGATGTTGCTGTAATTAGGGGATATAGATGTTGTAATTAGGAGATATTATGCTGTAATTAGGGGACATAGATGCTGCTGTAATTAGGAGATATTATGTTGTAATTAGAGGATACTGCAATTAAGGGATATATTGTAATTAGGGAAAATGATTTCTATATAAGAAAAGGACCACTCGATTAAGGGTCATTGAGCAAATCTGACACTTGGTGCCCTCTTTCATGCCACACTGGTGGGCAAAGTGACCAAACCCCTAACATCTAAAACACTTAATCGCTTCACTTTTGCGCGAGCTAGACCGAACAACTCCTTAACCCTTATCATCCTTGGGCCTAGACCGAGAACTACTGGAAGGCTTGTATTGATATCCAATGTTAGGCTTAGCCCCAGAAAGGTTGGCCTTAGCGCCAAGATCACGCAACTCAAACCGCCTTCCCACAGATGCTGAGGTATTACTCGATCTCCAATACTAGTTTCATCTGTTCAATAGTGTCTATGTCCTTGGCGAGCAACTGTCTCCTAATGTCAAAACGGAGGCCCGTCTTGAATCGAGCAAGAGTGAGTATGGGATCCTCATTGACTTCACACCGGGTCAAGTACTCTTCAAAGTTCTCAATGTATTCAGCCACACTCATGGAACCTTGTCGAAGAGACTACCATTCTTCAACCAACCTCAAGTGATAGGAGAAAGGGAGGCACTTTTCCTTAAGAGTTTCTTTCATTTTTCCCCAATAGATTATTGGGGGCTCCCTCAACCTTTCTTTCTTTCGCTCCACAGTAGTCCAAAACCTCTTTGCTTGGCCCACAAGCTTCATCTTGGCAAATCGGACTCAACGAGCATCCGACATGCCTTAGCACTCAAAATAGTGGTCCATATCTGCCAACCAATCTAGAAAAGCTTTAGGGTCCAAGTGGCCATCAAACGTAGGGGCCTCTACTCTAACTCCCTGGAGGAGTCACGCATCTGGGTCATAGTGATCATGATGCCCCTCGCGGGGTGGGTGCACGGGTGCATGCCCATAACCAATTCCTTGGCCACCTCCATTCCTTTGTCTATCCTCCTAACCACCTACCTGAGATCGAGCATCTTTCCCAATGGTGGAGTTTGCCCGAGCGGAGGTCTCTAATTGGATAACGCGCACATTAAGTTGGTCAATACGTTGTTCCAAGTGCCTTTCCAAAGACTCAAACTGCCAGGTTATATTGTTCATTGACTCTTGCAATTGCTCCATGTTTAGTGTAGAGTGCAAGCCAAAACCACGACCAGTACGTGTGGGCATACAACTACTCAACTCAACTCAAAGACCCTCTAATACAACTATACGTGTCTAAATGGAACTAAATGATCATATAGGACTATATGAGGGAAACTACACAACGCTACTAAAATTCCAACAACATAACTGCCCAAATAGTTTGTTAACAGAAAATTCAGCCATGAAAATTGGGGATTTTCTGACAACAGAAAATTCAGTAGTCCATGTTGTGAATGATGGGTCCTAAACAGCCCTATATGATAAGACTTAATGCAAAATAGACGTGAATAGACTAAACCCTAAACAGGCAATGCATTCCCCTATGAAAACCCTAAGCTCCAATACCAAATTTGATGCAGGACATGAAATTAAATATGACATGCAAGATTTTAAGCTTTAGATCATACCAATTTTAAACAATCACAAAATTCCATGTCCCACATACGATCAAATATTCAACAAGGGGAATCTACGGGGGTCCAAGCCTACATACGTTAGGGTTGGATCAAATAAAATTATAAACCAAACAATGCCCAAAGGAATGTAGATTCATCCACTCTTGCAAAGGATTGTTCCCCAATTCAAGAGATTCACCATGTCTCAATTCGAGGAAAGTCTAGGGTTTGCAAAAGTGGGAAAGAACTTGGAATTTAGGATTATCTAGGGATAAGGTTAGAAATTTAAGGCGAGAGAGGAGAGGAATAGAGGAGAGAGAAGAACCTGAGACAGTCCACACATGTGGACAGCAGTCCGGCCCAGACGCACGTGCGTGGGTTCCTGTCCACACGTGTGGGGCCCAAGAAACTGGAAACGGCCACCTACGGTGTGGTCGGCCAAGGGTGGCCCACTCCAACACCAAATCTCACATCAATCCGCTGTCCGGTTTGTGTGTGGTGCTCCGCCGAAGTTTCAGCCCCCCTCGAGGGCCAGAATCTGAAAATCTGTTATAAAGGAGAACTTTGATACAAAAGGGGGTAGATTTGAAGATGGGATGGCCGTGGGAGATGATGAATGTGGGGTGTAGGAGGTGGGGACGGTTTGGGATGGTTGTCGCTTCGCACCACGGTAGTTAGCCGAGGGTTTCGCACCCAATTAGATTCTTCAACTCGGAGAACTAGAAAATAAGGAAAAATGTAGAATTTTATTCATAATCTTCAATGAAAAAAAAAAAGGAGCCTACATGAGGTTGCCTGTTTATAAGAAAACCCTAAACCCCAAAAGCAGCGCCATGTGCGCACACTAATACTTAAAGACGAAGTAACAAAAATAGTAACTAATCGACGCAATCAAAACTGTTTATGATGTTTTTAATAACGATAATAATCAAAACTCAAAATCCTATATCATCTAGGGTAGTGGGCCACGATCATGAGATCCAATAGTGGAATCCACATGATGATTGGATCCACTCCAATGCTCCATAGCACAGCCCCCTAACTAGGAGGTCCTCCATACATGTCATCGTCGATCCAGATCGATAGTGGGGCCTTCCTCCTCCTTGAGTACATGCATAGGGTGAGGGGTGTGTGTGTGCACATGATGTCCTCATCAAGCCCCTTATGTTATGTTTCTGTGAGAGTATTATGAGAGAGAGAGAGAGAGAGGAAAAAAAAAAAAACCTTTAGAAGAGGAAAAATATCTAGGGATGGAGTTCACTCCTAAAATTATTTACATTAAGTGATATTCAAAATTACATAAAATACCCTTGGAACCAAAGGCAAAAGAGGCAAAATAATAAAAAGAAAAATAATAAGAGAAATAAGAGAATAAAAGACAGTACAGCAGCCCACGGTCCAGAGCGAGAGGGCCCACATACAGAAAAATATGTACTACGCTCCCCCTTAGGCTGAGGCATAAATACCGATCATGCCCACTTGCCATGAATACGTCGTCCAACTTCAACGGTAAAAGCTTTAGTGAAGATATCCATAGGTTGAGCAGTAGACGAAACAAATGTAGTAAAAATAATGCCAACAACAACCTTCTCACAAATAAAGTGACAATCAGCTTCAATGTATTTTGTCCGCCCATGAAAAACGGGATCAAAAGTTATATGAATTGCAACTTGATTGTCACAATACATAAGCACACTATTCAATAATAAAACCTTTTAAACACAAAATTTCACATGCAAAATTTGTTATAGCACAGTACTCAACCTCAGCACTGGATCGTACAACGATTGTCTATTTTTTAGTCTTTTAGGTAACGAAATTACCTCCTAAAAAAGTACAGTATCCTATCCTAGAGCATCAATCATCTGGCGAACCTGCCCAATCATCATCAAAATAACCTTCAATATCAAGATTATTGTGACGATTAAACAAGATGCCACATCCTAGCAAAGCTAATGTAGCATAAGATGTGACGAACTACCTCAAGGTGACTAGATCGAGGAGCATGCATCAATTGACTACCGAAACTCACTACATGAGATGAATCTGGGTGAGTAACAGTTAAACATATCAACCAACCAATTAAATGCTAGGAGATGTCATTCCAGTAAAGGAGATGGGAGAAGTTGTGGTCATAATGATCGTTTTGGTGGTAGAGATTCAGGGGGAGGTTGTTTTCGAGGTAAAACTAATTGAGGAGGCAGTGGTATAGATTTCAACAGTAGTCATGGTCGTGGTGGTCGTAATCAACAGTGCCCTCATTGTGGTCTCAGTAACTACACAACTGATACATGTTAGGACCCTATTGGTAAACCTGCTTGTGCGAATGAGATTCGTTCCTCCGATAATGGCACCAAAGGTTGCCTCCAAGCCTATCGCCTCCATTTCTGAGCTCAATACTACAAGTGATACAAATAAATTGCCCAAAGAAGAATGTGCTAGACTTTTGAGGATTGTCCCACTCACGCATAATCATCCATAGCTGCTCTCGTGCAGCCAAGTATTGTTTGTCTTACATCGCCTGATAATGTTCCCTGAGCCATTGACTCGAGAGCTTCCAATGATATACCCAGTAGGCATCAAGGTGTCCGGATCGGTTACGATCGGCCAGATCGGCCGACACGTAACGTAACCAGATATTGGCCGATACGCGATACGGGTCGATCGGCCGTTACGGTTTTTTGCACTCAGATCGCCGATACTACCGATCGTTCAGACGGCCAACCAGAACTGGTCACAGAACTGTCACCAGAACGGTCCGATAACGGCTCTTTTTTTTTGTCTTTTTAATGACTTTTTTTGTTTTTTTTTCAAAGTTCTTGCTTCTAAACTATTTTTCATACCTTCCAATAGTAATTTCGACCAACTTGAGGTGGTTATTTGGGACAAAAACACGTTATATCACGGATTTGGTTGAATCAAAGCTCGGTGGGCCATTTTCAGAAATTATCAAAAATAGGTATTTATTTTTTTAAATATGTTTTATGTTTTAATCATGCCATATGATGTGTTAATCATAGTAGAACATGATAATGTGCATTTTACAGATTTGGGGTGTCATTTAATATTTTTTTATATTTTTTTTCTATTTACGCATGAATTTTGGCCATTTTTTTGAAAATTCGAAAAATCATTTTTTAATGATTCTTTTGTCTGTTTTAATGATGCTATATGATGTGTTAATCATAGTAGAATATGTTAATGTACATTTTACAGATTTGGAGTGCCATTTTATATTTTTTAATATTTTTTTCTATTTACGCATGAATTTTGGCCGTTTTTTGAAAATTCGAAAAATCATTTTTTAATGATTCTTTTGTCTGTTTTAATGATGCCATATGATGTGTTAATCATAGTAGAATATGTTAATGTACATTTTACAGATTTGGAGTGCCATTTTATATTTTTTAATATTTTTTTCTATTTACGCATGAATTTTGGCCGTTTTTTTTTTTAAAATTCGAAAAATCATTTTTTAATGATTCTTTTGCTGTTTTAATGATGCCATATGATGTGTTAATCATAGTAGAATATGTTAATGTACATTTTACAGATTTGGAGTGCCATTTTATATTTTTTAATATTTTTTTTTTCTATTTACGCATGAATTTTGGCCGATTTTTTTTTGAAAATTCGAAAAATCATTTTTTAATGATTCTTTTGCTGTTTTAATGATGCCATATGATGTGTTAATCATAGTAGAATATGTTAATGTACATTTTACAGATTTGGAGTGCCATTTTATATTTTTTAATATTTTTTTCTATTTACGCATGAATTTTGGCCGCTTTTTTGAAAATTGAAAAATCATTTTTTAATGATTCTTTTGCTGTTTTAATGATGCCATATGATGTGTTAATCATAGTAGAATATGTTAATGTACATTTTACAGATTTGGAGTGCCATTTTATATTTTTTAATATTTTTTTCTATTTACGCATGAATTTTGGCCGCTTTTTTTTTTAAATTCGAAAAATCATTTTTTAATGATTCTTTTGCTGTTTTAATGATGCCATATGATGTGTTAATCATAGTAGAATATGTTAATGTACATTTTACAGATTTGGAGTGCCATTTTATATTTTTTTTATATTTTTTTCTATTTACGCATGAATTTTGACCATTTTTTTTAAAATTTGAAAAATCAATTTTTAAGGGTTGTTTTGCTGTTTTAATCATGTCATATGATGTGTTAATCATAGTAGAAGTGTAAAACATGCTAATGTGCATTTTACAGATTTGTGGTGTCATTTTATAAAAAAAAATTTGTATTTTCAAATTAGTGACTTTATATTTTTATTTGCTTATATTGAACAGGTTTTGGAGCTTCTTAGGGTTTAGTTAGAACATAAAATTATCTTTATTAACATAGGTCATACACTTATACTCATATCCTAAACCTAAAGAAATGTCCTGGTCCGCCAACAACAAGTAAGTGAGGATATTGGATGGCAACATTGTGAGAGGGTTGGTGGTACTAGGCATCAAATGAAGTGCAAGTATTGTGATAGACTAGTGATTGGTGGAATTACCCGCCTCAAACAACATTTAGCACATCGAAGGGCAAGTTGCGCCATGTGTCGAGTACCGAAAGAAATAATGCTTTTAATGCAAGCTAGTTTGGATGAGTCGAAGGATAAACGTGTCGCTATACAAAAGAAGAAAGATGATATTTTGATGCAAACGACAGAAGTGTTTGGTCCCGAATATATGGGCGTTCGTGATGAAGATATTATTGATTCGACGAAGATTCAGATCGGGAATTAACTATAGCTAGGAGAGAGAGTGTGCGTCTAGCTCGTGAAGAGGAAGAACGCCGCCGATGTTTGGCACGCATGGGTCGGTGATGATGTGGGGGCAAAGGGGAGTGGGAGTGGGACAGTGGAGTGCAATCGGAAGTGCAATCGCTTCGCAGTGGGACCGAGGGTGGGGGGGTAGGTTTGGTGGGTTACGACGTATGTTTGGGAGCCGACGACGTACATCTTCACGTGATGCCCCTATACGTTTGGATGAAGAAGTAAATGAGCCTAGGAGACCTCTATTGATCCAATCCTATTTAGGAAAGAATCAACTAAACAAAAAAAAAATAAAACAAATGTGGAGTAGAACTTCCGTTGAGAAATTAGGTAGAACAAAAGAAGAAAGTTATTTATACATGCCAACATACCTCCTAACGCGGCCAATTCTCCATATTGGCGTGTGGTAATCGATGCACAGCAGACATGTGTGAAGGAATAAAAGCTCCCACGGCTAAGGAGATTAAGGGAAATGGACAGATGCAGTAGTATGTGGATGTGAAAGCATACGTGGCTACCTTTAAAACGTATGGCAAGCCGAGGATGCACGATCATGTGTGATGGTTGGACCGGCCCAACCAGACGTAGATGATCAACTTCATGGTGACATCGCCACTTAGGAACTATATACCACAAGTCAATTGATGCCTCAAAAGCAATAAAAGATTCTCAATATATTATGGGCCTAATGGATAAAGTTGTGGATGACATTGGAGAGGAGAATGGATTGTGACAGATAATGAAGCATCATATAAGCTTGCAGAACATATGTTGATGGATGAGAGAAAACATCTTTTTTGGTCACCATGTGCTGCCCATTGTATCGATCTTATATTGGAAGATATTGGGAAGAAGAAGAATGTTAAGGAAATGGTCGAAAGGGCAAAGGAAGTGACGACGTTTATTTACAACCATAATCAAGTAGTCGCAATAATGAGAAAGTTCACGAAAGGACGAGAGTTGTTGAGGTCACATGCGACTAGATTCGCAACAAACTTTATAAAGATTAGAGAGTTTATTCCAGATAGGGGAGAGTTGAGTGAGATGTTTGCTTCCCGAGAATGGCTCAACACAAAACATGGGAAGAAGACATCAGGCACACCGGTCGACGTTGTGAATACCATACGGGACAACAAATATTGGAAGAAGGTTAAAGCGATCCTAAAGGTGATGGAGCCACTAATGAGGGTACTCCGTCTTGTTGAAACCGATGAAGCACCTACCATGGGCTTCCTATATGATGCCATGGATAAGGCAAAGCTTGCAATTCAACGTGATTCAGAAGTTGGGAGACCTATTGGAAGATGATCGACAGAGATGGACAAAACAACTCCATCACGATCTTCATGCAAGCAAGCAGTTACTACCTAAATCCTAGGTATAGATATGCCCAATCATTTGTTCAAGATGATGAAGTTCGTGTCGGGCTAAAAATGTGATAAAGAGATTAGAGCCCGACTTAGATTTACAAATAAAGGCGTTGAATGAATTAGATACATTTGGAAATCGCCAGTAGCTTTGGAGATGTTTCTTGCACAAAGATGCGTTGTCTAGGTTGCAACCGGCCGAATGGTGGATTAATTTTCGAGAGAGTACGAAGGCTCTCCAAAAAAATAAAAAGAAAGTTTTGAGCCAAACAACATCTTCCTCTAGTCGCGAAAGGAATTGGAGTTGTTTTCGCTCATTCATTCAAAGAATAGGAATAGATTGCGTACTAGAACATTAGATAGACTTGTCTTCATGCACTACAATATAAAACTTAGAATGCGACGACATCATAGGAGCATTACAATCTTGGGGCCGATGACGGAGACTCATCGTCCAATAAACTGGACAATATTTATGATGAGGATGACCCACTTCTACCTTGGTTGGAAACAAGGGAAAAGCAAATTGAAGAGGATAGTGAAGAATTGGAAATTGATGACCGTAAATACGCAAAGCGCAACAAGAGAGTCGTGTAGATGTGTTGGACCCAAGAAGAGGGGGGCGTTTATGCCACGTATGCACGGATACGGCTCAAGATCAACAAAATAGTATGAGCAGTGGTAGCGTGACCGTGTCGGATGATGACGACCCCCCTGCCCCTGGTGCTGGCACTTCTGGTGTTGCTTACCCCCCTATACAGCCGTCTACAGATCGCGATGGCGATGAACATCGACGACATGGTACACGAGGTCGGACTTACGAGTGTACCGAGTCACGACACAACCAGCAGGATGAGGGTACATCTAGTGGTGCACGGGTCCGAGAGGTCCGAACATCGCAGGCTCATGGTCTTGGTTATTATGATGGATATTCTTATGGTCAATTGGATTATGATTATGATGGTTATATCGAGCCTGTTCCATCACATTCATGTTGAGTAGCCCTCCGATCAATATTCATATGATTATAGATATCCAGATCCAAATCCAAGTTACTCATCGCAGCAGACGACTCTCAATCTCAAGATTCTCAACAACGAGTATGGGCACCAAGATGGCTATTCGACGGCACCGGTGGATATCCTTACCGGGGTCGAGTCGTTGCCTAGTAGAGATCACCATCTTCTGGTTTCGTTGATCTAGTATTTCCTTCCGGCACCTGGATATTATGGATATGCAAAGACCTACACCTATTGGAATTTCACCGATGGTGACGATGACGATGATGTGGAGGTCGAGCAACCACAAAAAAGCGATTTTCATTTTGGTGGTGACTTGTGATTGTGAGTATATATTTGTATTAAGGTAACTAGGTAAGTATTTGTAGCAGCATACCACACAAAGATATTGCAAGAAGTCATGCAAAGTCATGCACACACTGAATAATGTCGAACTTGTATTTAAAATAACTCCCCGACAACCAATCAAGTAATCCTTAATTAAGTTTGGGGAGTATATCGACATTACTAATTTATTTTTTTTAATATTCTTGACTTGAGGATGACAAAGTTATAGACAAGAATCACAGTCACGTGCACAGGACCACTGTGTATGTTCGAGAAATTCCTCAAAAATAATTGCAAACACCTAATGTAAGATATTTTCATATTACATTCATTCTAATGTATCTATCATTGATAGAGAGACAGTTAGAAAATTAAAAATATGAATTTTGTAGTCAAATTTAGTTATCCGTTCATAAATTCATCGACAATTGATACAACTTCTCACCAAAGAGTGGACCGTTACACCACCATAACCATGTTCCAATTTATAAATGAATGCATATTTGGAATGCTTAGAATATTAGGATTTAATCCATATTTTTTCATATTTTTTGGCAAAAAAAATTTTTCATACTACATTACGGGCCGTTACCCCCAGATCGCCACGAATTACCAGATCCGTATCGGTTTTGGAGGTCACCGTTACGCCAACCGATACCGATACGGGACACCTTGGTAGGCATAGTGTATTGTCTCAGGTAGTACAATCTCCATGCATCTCTTCTGTCATATTAGCATATGGTACTTCAACCCATGTGTTTGGGTTAGGTACTGCTTATCCTACCCCATCACTTTCATTGTCGATAGTACTTTACATCCCTAAATTTCCTTTGAGTTTATTGTATGCGAGTAAGGTAACCAAACTCTTAAATTGTTTTATCGCATTTTATCCTTCTTATTGTGAATTCTAGGATCTAAAAACAGGGGAGGATGATTGGTAGAGGACATGAAGCTAATGGACTCTATTACCTCAATTGTGGAATAACTGAAACTCTATTGCAGTCTGATATCTCTCCACATCAGTGGCATTCCAGGCTAGATATCTCTCCACATCAGCGTCATTCCAGGCTAGGTCATCCCTCCTTAAGTAGTTTGAAAAGTTCATTCATCATTGCATGTGTCTAAATTAAAGTATGAGGCTCAAGGTATCCCAAATCGGTTACGTATCGGCCGTAACGGCCGATACATGCACCGTGAATCTGTGGGACCAATTACGCGACACGGGTCGAAACGGCCGTTACATGAACTCTGTGACCATAACGGCCCGTTACCACGGGGCCATACGAGCCATAACGGGCCATAATGGGCGTTATTGACCAGAACGGCCAAAAAAAAAAAAAAAAAATCATACCTTTTTTCCTTTCTTTTCTTTTTCTTCTTCTCTTTCTTCTTTTCTTCTTCTTCTTCTTCCTCTTCCTCTTCTTCTTCTTCTCGAGCAACTACACGGCAAATGGCCATGCACCTCCTCCTCCTCCTCCTCCTCCTCCTCCTCTCTCTCTCTCTTCTTTCCCTTTCACTCTTTTTTCTTCTCTTCTTTCCCTCTGTTTCCCTTTTCGGTTTCCCTCTCCAATTTCCCTCCCCCCCCTTTTTTTTTAACACCAGCTAGTAGCTGTTGTAGGTACGTGTCACGCTAAGACGAGCGTTGACACTCCTCGAGCTCCGAGTTGTACGAACGGTTCAAAGGAGATCAAAGTTACATGGGCTCCACAGTGATGTATTTATTATATCTACACTGTTCATCTATTTTTAAATATCATTTTAGAGCATTAGCCAAAAAGTGAATCGTATCCAAAGATCGTCTGGACCCCACCAAAATAGCAGCGGAGATGATGATTTTCACCGTTAAACAATTCGTAGGCCCACCGTAACGTTTATTTTCCATCCGATCGTCAAAAGGTCAAAAAGACCTTAATAAAGAGGAAAACAAATTTAATATTGATCCAAAAGTTCTGTGATCCCAAAAGGGGTTTCAATGGTAGACGTTCAATCCCCCACTGCTTTTTGCAGTGTGGTCCACTTGATAATTAGATCTGTATTATTTTTCGTGTCAAGCCTTAAGACGAGCTCGTCAAATGAATGGACGGTTTAGATATAACACATACCTCATGATCAGACCCAAAGGCCTTGCTTACGTCAAATGAATGGCTTGGCATGGGTTACGCAGCACGTGACACACGTTAATAAAATGTACGTGTGCCACATGGCCCCACCATGATGTATGTATTTTATCCATGCCGTCCATCCATTTTGCCACATCATTTTAGGTTATGATTCAAAAAATTAGTAAAATCCAAATCTCAGGTGGACCACAGCATAGGAAACAGTGGTTATAGAATGCTCACCTTAAAATTTTCTTAGGGTCAACTATAATGTTTATTTTCCATCTAACCTGTTAATAGAGTCACAATGACGTGGAGAAAACACACATGTCAGCTTGATCTAAAACTTTTTGTAGCCCCAATAAATTTTTAATGGTAGTCGTTTAATTATTGTTGTTTCTTATGGTGCGGTCCACCTAAGCTTTGGATCTGCCTCATTTTTGGGCTCATGCCCTAAAATTATTTGGCAAAATGGATGGACGGTGTGGATATAACACATTCATCACGAGTTGGGTCCAAAAAACTTTGACACTCATGTATTACACTTCACAGTTCGAGTCCTACCTAATTCGGGCTATTAAAAAATTGTACACGAGACATGTATTAAATTAAAATTTACCAATTAAATTGTAGACTGTAATTGCTAACTCAAAATGCCAAAATCAAATTGTTTGAATAATTTTAATTGTTAATTTGTGGACACTTATTTTTTAAAATAGGGCCTTTTGATTTTTTTTCATGATTCACTATCCAATAAATGTCCGCCAATTCACAAGTGAGATAATGCCAATAAATTGCATGAATTTGAGGCTGATTTGGGGCATGGATTGGTCCTCTAAGTCAGCCCCAAATTGGCAACGCAATCTACCTGAATTTAATTTCATTTTTTAAAAGAACTACTGGGAGAAATGATATCAAATTGTTAAGTATATAAATTAGATATTTAGGCAATTAAATATCTGAATTTTGTAGTCAAATTCAGGTTATCTAGTTCATAAATTCATCAGGCAATCTGATACAACTTCTTACCAAAGAGTGGACCGTTACACCACCATAAACATATTCCAATTTATAAATGAATGCATATTTGGAATGCTTAGAATATTCCGGATTTAATCCATATTTTTTCATATTTTTTTTGGCAAAAAAAAAATAAAAAATTGCGCCGTTATGGGCCGTTACGTCCCCATATCCGTATCGGTTTTGGAGGGCACCGTTACGCCAACCGATACCGATACGGGACACCTTGATGAGGCTTGTGAATTGAGTAAGCACCATAGAATATCGTTTTTTCCTCATGTGAATAAGAGAAGTGATAAACCTTTTTATTTGGTACATTTAACGTTTGGGGTCTAGTTAATCTTACTGTTTTATTTACTTTCAAGTACTTTGTTATTTTTGTGAACGATTATTCTCATATGACATAGCTATATTTAATGAAAAATTGATCAGAAGTGTTTTCTTATTTTAAAGAATTTCATATGGAAGTACAAAATCAATTCATTTTTAAGGATGTATTCTACATTCAAATAATGCTAGAGAAAAATTGTCTCATGACTTCAACTCACATCTTTCATCTCATGACATTATTCACCAAACTTCATGTTCAAACAAACCACAACAAAATGTTATAGTGGGATGTAAGAACCGTCAGTTACTTGAGGTTTGCTAGAGCCTTGTTATGGAGTGTAAAGGTTCCAAAAAATTTTAAGAGTGAAGCAGTTTAGGTGTAATGACGCTACCTAATAAATCAAATGCCTTCTTCGGTCCTAAATGGAAAATCGCCTTTATTGTGTCCTCAAATTCCTTCCTACTTTAATACCTTTTTTTTTTGGAAAGATTTCCTACTTTAATACCTTAAAGGTGTTCAGATGTGTGTTTCATGCATCAAATTGATCATATCATGACCAAGGTATCCCGTATCGGTATCGGTTGGCGTAACGGTGCCCTCCGAAACCGATACGGATACGGGGGCGTAACGGCGATGTATGAATGTACGTAACTACGTAAAAAAAAAAAAATTTTTTTTGTTAAAAAATATGAAAAAATATGGATTAAATCCGGAATATTCTAAGCATTCCAAATATGCATTCATTTATAAATTGGAACATCTTTATAGTGGTGTAACGGTCCACTCTTTGGTGAGAAGTTGTATCAGACTGTCTGATGAATTTATGAACCAGATAACCTGAATTTGACTACAAAATTCATATATTTAATTTTCTAACTATCTACTATCAATGATAGATATATTAGAATGAATGTAATATGAAAATATCTTACATTTAGGTGTTCGCAATTATTTTTTAGGGTCAAAATTCATGCATAAATAGAAAAAAATATATAAAATGGTACCCCAAATATGTAAAATGCACATTAACATGTTCAACTATGATTATCACATCATATGGCATCATTAAAATAGCAAAAGAATTATTAAAAAATGATTTTTTGAATTTTCAATAAAAGGGCCAAAATAAATGCATAAATATAAAAAAATATTTAAAAAATATAAAATAGCACCCCAAATATGTAAAATGCACATTAACATGTTCGACTATAATTATCACATCATATGGCATCATTAAAACAGCAAAAGAATTAATTAAAAATTAATTTTTGAATTTTCAAAAAAAAGGGCCAAAATAAATGCGTAAATAGAAAAAAATATTAAAAAATATAAAATGGCACCCCAAATATGTAAAATGCACATTAACATGTTCTACTATGATTATCACATCATATGGCATCATTAAAATAGCAAAAGAATCATTAAAAAATGAATTTTTGAATTTTCAAAAAAAGGGCTAAAATAAATACGTAAATAGAAAAAAATATTTAAAAAATATAAAATGGCACCCAAAATATGTAAAATGCATATTAACATGTTCTACTATGATTATCACATCATATGGCATCATTAAAACAGCAAAAGAATTATTAAAAAATGATTTTTCGAATTTTCAAAAAAAGGGCCAAAATAAATGCGTAAATAGAAAAAAATATTTAAAAAATATAAAATGACACCCTAAATATGTAAAATGCACATTAACATGTTCTACTATGATTAACACATCATATGACATCATTAAAATAGCAAAACAATCATTAAAAAATGATTTTTCGAATTTTCAAAAAAAGGGCCAAAATAAATGCGTAAATAGAAAAAAAATATATAAAAATGGATGGACAATAACCTATAACCTACAACATTAACCTATGGTGTGGTCCACCTGAGATTTGGATATTACTAATTTTTTGGATCCTGACCTAAAATGATGTGGCAAAATGGATGGACAATATGGATAAAATATATATATATATATATATATATCAATATCATGGTGGGGCCCACTCGGGTCTGATCAAATTGGACGGAAAATAAATGTTACCGTGCGCCCTACTAACTGTATAACAGTGAAAATCATTATTTCCGCTGCTATTTTTGGTGTGGTCCAGATGATCTCTGGATATAATTCATTTTTGGGGGGGTGCTCTAAAATGATCTCTGAAAATTGATGAACGGTGTAGATTTAATAAATACATCACTGTGGAGCCCATACAACTTTGATCTCCTTTGAACCGTTCGTACAACTCGGAGCTCGAGAAGTGTCAGCACTCGTCTTTGCGTGACATGTACTACAAGAAATTTCATTGAAATAAAAATAAAAAAATAAAAATGGAGAGAAATCGAAAAGAAAAAAAAAAAAAAAAAAAAAAAAGAGGGAAAGAAAGAGAAAAGAAAAAAGACGGAAAGGGGGAAAGAAGAGATTGAGAGAGAGAGAGAGAGAGAGAGTGAGAGAGAGAAGAAGAAGAAGAAGAAGAAGAAGAGGAGGAAGAAGCTGAAATGCCATGTATGCCGAGAAGAAGAAGAAGAAGAAGAAGAAGAAGAAGAAGAAGAAGAAGAAGAAAGAAAAGAAAGGAAAAAAAGGTCTTTTTTTTTTTTTTTTTTTTTTTCGGGGGTATTCAGAATAAACTGTTACGGGTCCAGTAACGACCGTTATGGCCCATAACGGCCTGCAATGCCTTATCATCACAAATCCATAGCGGCCGTTTTGACCCCGTATCGCGTAACGGGTCCCACCGTTACCGTTACGTATCGGCCGTTACGGCCGATACGTAACTGATTTGGCACACCTTGATCATGACAAGTTTGAACCAAGGGCTTTCAATTGTATTTTTCTTTGGTACTCTATATCCAACGTGGATACGGATGTTACAATCCTGTCTCCCAAAGACGTTATGCATTAGTTAATGTCACATTCTTTAAACAAGCTCAATCTCTCTAAAGAAGGAAAGTAATGCAGGACGGTCTAAACTTGAATGCATGTGTGAGCACAGAAATTATCCAGCGAAATAAACTAAGCAAATCAATTGAAATTTTCAACATTCCACATCATTGTAAAGATAATAACAAAGGAAACATGCAATGGTTGCAGACCATTATCACAATCCTGCAGTACCGTATTCAAATCATGCGTGGATTGGATCCAGCAAGGGATGGGACATCCCGATCTTGCATGGTTTCAATTCAACAATCAATGCAGCTTTTCTAGTCCAGGAAATCAAAGGATTTCTGGAATATGAGCGGCTGGAAAATCTGAGAGAGGGTTGGGATCAATTCTCATATTTTCAGGGTCAGTAACAATCAAAGAATACTAGGCATAGAAAGAGAATAAGAAAGTTGGAGGGCTAGAAATAGAATTTAGAAGAAGATGAAAGATTAGGGGAAGAGAAGAAATTACACGGAGATAAAGGGGAATGAGGCACCAAGCTTTCAATAAAAAAACATCATTAGGTTTAAGGTAGAAAACACCATATTTATAAAATTCGGATTTAAAAGAAAATGACTAAACTACCCTTATAACAAAAGAAGAAGAAAAATGCACAAAACAAAGCTTTCTATAAAAA
This sequence comes from Magnolia changhungtana, assembly GCA_030180095.1. Lineage (NCBI taxonomy): Eukaryota > Viridiplantae > Streptophyta > Magnoliopsida > Magnoliales > Magnoliaceae > Magnolia > Magnolia changhungtana. The sequence continues at coordinate 127,171 of JASAUF010000640.1, forward strand.
AAGCCCGCGTAACAGATCAATCTTCCAACTCATCCTACACATGTGTCCTCCTAATGTAGGGCCTTCAATTAATCCAGGGACCTGTGTAAGGTCTTCAAAATCCTTCTTGGTTATGCCACGAACCATCAGAAAGTTTATTCAATTTGAAAAGAACTCCATAACTACTTTTCCCATTGTACCCAGTACTATTACTGGAGTTGGGGAGATGCCAATGCAACATGAAGATCAAACTTTGTAGGTTTACTCTAGACATTCCAAATAATGAGATGGACTACATACGAGCGTGACTTCTACCACTCCCGATCCGTCCGAAAATCGCCATTCTTCTAAGTCCTTGTCTACACCGTCAAATGAAGGTAATTTACCTATTGCTTGTCGTGAGGGTATCCATTTATGTACTCAGCATCCTATTTCCAACTTTGTTTCACTCGGTGATTTACCTCCTTCATTTCGACAATTTGCTTTGTCTTTGTCATCTGTATTTATTCCTCATTCTTTCAAGGATGCTCTGAGTTATGATAGGTGGAAACGAGCTATAGAAGAAGAGATGGCTTCACTCTATCAGAATCAAACTTGGACATTAGTTGAGTAACCTATTGAAAAGCATGCAATTGGACACAAATGAGTGTATATAACAAAACACAATCATGATGGCTTAGTGGATCATTTAAAAGCCCGATTAGTTGCCAAAGAGTATTTTCAAACTCTTAGACTTGACTATTCGAAGACCTTCTTGCCTGTGGCAAAGCCTCACTTGCAAATTTGGATCATCCATGCATTAGTTTGATGTGAAGAATGCGTTTCTTCATAGAAATCTGGTTGAATAAGTTTACATGGAGCAACCACCTAGGTTTGTTACTCAAAGGGAATTAGATAAGGTATGCCATCTTAAGAAATTAATAGGGCTTGAAAAAATCTCCAAGAGCTTGGTTTGACAAGTTCAGTAAGACGGAATTTGAATTAGGGATGAAACACGGCCAGGCTGACCACTCTGTTTTTGTAAAGCAAAGTGAGACAGCCACTATTGTGTTGGTTGTTTATATAGACGACATTAGCGTGACGGGTAGGGCTGTACACGAACCGGGCTAGCCTGGTTAACTTGCTCAACTCGGCCCGACCTGGAACTGAGTTCGGGTCGGGACGGGCCATTTTCTTCAGCCCGAAACTGAGTTCGGGTAGAGTTCGGGTAGGTCCCAATTCGGCCCGACTCGGCCCGACCCGTAGAAGGGTATGATAATCATCATGTTTCTCAAGAAGCTGGCCTTCTTTTAAAAGCAAATTGCGGAAATCCTGAACCATCTGTTCATCTCTTGGGTTGTGGGGGCCTCCATAAATCTTTTGCATTGCTTTACTTCTTCCAAACTTCTTCAGTGAGTTCCTCATAGATTTGAAGCTTAACTTTCCCAAAGAAGACTGCTTTTTTTCTACTAAAGGAAAATGAAAATGTTCTTCAATGGGTACATCGCGCGGATTAGCCTTTCCTTTCTTAGATGAGGATTGGCCATGATCATTCATACTTCCCTTTGATGGAGGCATATGTCCCTCTTCCAGTCTCCAAGGCTTAAACTACGGAAATCATGTGGTTTTCCTTTTTAGAAAATAAGCAAGGATACAACCTGTGAGTTGAAGGTTGCGACAGAGAACACCACCAACTGATCTAATGGCTCAACCCAGTGAACTTTGCGCTACAACTCGTGAAAAAGCAAGTTGCCATCCTAAACCAAGCATTTTGTTCTCCCTCACTTCCATTTCTGCCACACATATATAACCATAGCCCAAAATCAGTGGCAATTGAACTATCTTAGTTTGAATCAGTGGCCCACAGATGGAAGGTGAGGAAAGTGTACCAGAAATATGAGCACCCTATTACAACAGATAAAATGTGGACAGATTGGACAGCTGGGTTTGTTCAATTGGCATGGTTGTCCACCAGACTATGGTTCTGATCACCCTAGAAGTCGACCATATGCACGATGGAGATGATAGGTGGAGGATTGAGCAAAAGTCTTGTTGTAAGGTTCGAAACTGGCCCGAACTCGCCCGATTGCTGACCGGGCCAGGTTCGGGCTGGACATGTTGGCCCGGTGACCAGGCCGGGCTGGGTTCGGGCTGGGTGTGGCTGGTGACCGGGCTGGGCCGAGTTGAGCCCAGTTCGACTCGGATCGACTCGTGTACACCCTGAGTGACAGGTAGTACTACCAGCGTTATCGATATCGCCGAGCTGCGATGGCGATACCGATAAATCGGCGATATTATTGATAATATAATCAATATTGCCAGTACTCGAAAAAATGGTAATGATAGAGAGAAATTACAATAAACATAACAATTTTATCACTTTTGTTAGTTTCACTTTTTAAAGGGCAACTCTATGCATCAGTATTGCATTATGTATCAAAACCTTGGGATATGGAAACATCATTGAAAACAGCAGGAAATATCACGTATCACATAGATGGAAACATTGGAGAAACTTTAGGAAAATGGCAGTATTTTTCGACGGGGCTTCAAGATGTTATGTTACACATGATTATATGCTTAGGACTTAAAACAATTTAACTTCAAGTGTTAAGAGACATGATTACATGCTTAGGACTCAAAACATTACTAATAATAACAATAACAATAATAATAATAATCATCTTAATAACACAACTATGTAATGGTCTCCCCATACATATTTATTATATAGTAATTAATAAGAATTTTTTCCACTTTTTTCAAAAATAGTTTTAATTAATAAAAATGTTGTTAATGCACTAGTCTTTTAAATAAAATGTTTAGTCATTTAATAGAAACAACATTAATTTATTCACACAGCATATCTTTCTTCAAATGTTTTTTTAAAATGTATTTCTAATTATTTCTAGGTAAATATTTAATTTTCCCAAAAAAAAAAAAAATGTGGCCAATCCGTAAATTGGCCTACCCTCATCAACAAATATTTTGTAAATGCTAAAACTACAATTTTGAGGGGTGAAAAGGAAAGAAATTTGGATTTCACCAATTTCTTATGTTTTCCACCTTCAACAAAATCTTGTGCTTCAAATCCATGTCAATGCATGAAACTCAAAAGGTATGGACTTACATTTGTTTTCTTCCTACCCTATTGAAAAAAAAAAAAAACAAATTTAAACATTTAAAATCAATTTCTTCTCACTTACCAGATTCCATTCCAGTGCAATTCAGCTCACAGATTGCAATTTCTCCACCAAAATCATGTTTTTGATGTGAAACAACTCAAGTGGAGTTGTCAAAACAGACACAGGAACAATTTCTTGTAAAACGTCATAAAAGAGGGTTTTTTTTAATTTTTTTTTGGAACTTCTCTTCGATTTCCGGTGTATGTGCAGGTATTGATTGATACTCATTAGACCTTTATAAAGGGGAGAAAAATAATACATGCGATATATTGTGTAATACATGCGATATATCGTGCAATACATGAGATCTACTGACCGACACGGGGATTTTTACGAATATACCTGAGCTCCATTCACACAGGTGAGATATTGAAAATATCAGTAGCTACATTGATCACTAAATATTAGAAGGTTCATGATTCTTTAAACGTTGGGATGAATACAAAAGCAAGGAATGCCAAATCGATTACGTATCGGCTGTGTCGGCCGATACGTAACGGTAACGGTGACGGCCGATACGTGATTCGGGGTCGTATCGGCCGTTACTGTTTTTTGTACCCGTATCGGCCGAATAACGGTAACTTTTTTTTAATGGTTTTTTTGTTGTATTAATCATGCCATATGATGTGTTAATCATATTAGAACATGTTAATGTGCATTTTACAGATTTGGGGTGCCATTTTATTTTTTATTTTATATTTTTTTCTATTTACGCATTTTGGCCCTTTTTTTGAAAATTTGAAAAATCAATTTTTAATGATTCTTTCGTTATTTTAATCATGTCATATGATGTGTTAATCATAGTAGAACATGTTAATGTGCATTTTACAGATTTGGGGTGCCATTTTATATATTTTTTCTATTTACGCATGAATTTTGACCCCTTTTTTTAAAATTCAAAAAATCAATTTTTAATAGTTATTTTGTTGTTTTAGTCATGTCATATGATGTGTTAATCATAGTAGAACATGTTAATGTGCATTTTACAGATTTGGGGTGCCATTTTATATTTTTTTTAATATTTTTTTCTATTTACGCATTTATTTTGGCCCTTTTTTTGAAAATTCGAAAAATCATTTTTTAATGATTCTTTTGCTGTTTTAATGATGTCATATGATGTGTTAATCATAGTAGAACATGTTAATGTGCATTTTACATATTTGGGGTGCCATTTTATATTTTTTAAATAGTTTTTTCTATTTACGCATGAATTTTCGCCTCTTTTTTTAAAATTCGAAAAATCAATTTTTAATTGTTGTTTTGCTGTTTTAATGATGCCATATGATGTGTTAATCATAGTAGAACATGTTAATGTGCATTTTACAGATTTGGGCTATTTTATATATTTTTTTTCTATTTACGCATTTATTTTGGCCCTTTTTTTGAAAATTCGAAAAATCATTTTTTAATGATTTTTTTGCTGTTTTAATGATGTCATATGATGTGTTAATCATAGTAGAACATGTTAATGTGCATTTTACATATTTGGGGTGCCATTTTATATATTTTTTTATATTTTTTCTATTTACGCATTTATTTTGGCCCTTTTTTTGAAAATTCGAAAAATCATTTTTTAATGATTCTTTTGCTGTTTTAATGATGCCATATGATGTGTCAATCATGGTAGAACATGTTAATGTGTATTTTACATATTTGGGGTGCCATTTTATATTTTTTTAAATATTTTCTCTATTTACACATGAATTTTGGCCCTCAAAAATAATTGCAAACACCTAAATGTAAGATATTTTCATATTACATTTATTCTAATATATCTATCATTGATAGTAGATAATTAGAAAACTAAATATATAAATTTTGTAGTCAAGTTCAGGTTATCTGGTTCATAAATTCATCAGATAATCCGATACAACTTCTCACCAAAGAGTGGACCGTTACACCACCATAAACATGTTCCAATTTATAAATGAATGCATATTTGGAATGTTTAGAATATTCCGGATTTAATCCATATTTTTTCATAATTTTTTGGCAAAAAAAAATTTTTGCGCCGTTACGGGCCGTTACGCCCCCGTATCGTCGTTACGCCCCCGTATCCGTATCGGTTTTGGAGGGCACCGTTACGCCAACCGATACCGATACGGGACACCTTGTACAAAAGATCCCATTGTGCCTTCGAATTCTCCAAAGAATCTCATTGGGAAGGAGATGCCAACAAGCCCAAATCTGGACCAAATCTTATTTTGGATCATTAAACAAACTCAGCCAAATTTCCAAGGGCAATCTTATGCCTATAATCTTAATTCTTAGTTTCAATTTCCACCGAGTAAAGTGGCTGCACTGACTACAAGTTGGCAATTGTATTAGTTAGAAATACACAATATGCTAAGAAATTACAACTAGTCAGGCACTTCATAGAACCACTTTAACCTGTTACAGTATGACCACTAGACATGTGTTTACTATTCTTTTTTATTTCAATATCATCATATATTCCGATCTATGCTATTTTTCAAGAAAGCAAATAATTACATAATTTGCACCAAGTTCTGCAACCCATGGGCCTCAGTTAATGGGCATGTTTTTGGTGCACTCGAGTCCACACCAAATACAGAGGTCTCAGTACTTCACAAGAACCTATAGAGACCCAAAACTCTTTTCATGTCATTACATCTTTCTTATAATCAGATAAGAGACCAATTAGAAGAGCAAATCTTACCCCGTACTTCATGAAACAGGCCCTGCGCCACTGAACAATAGTCTCACCACTCTCCAAGCGGACAGCGTCCCCAGGACTAACAGCACATGATCCTGCATGCTGTGAAACAACTCTATGAACGTTTTTTTCTGCAGGGTACAAAGACAAATCTGTACTTATACGTGTTTTAACCTGTAAGAAACATATTTATCCTGAGGCTGGCATTTGTGAAATCAGCAATCTACCTCACAAAATTTAGCCACGGACATCAGTAAACCATGACATGAGCAGACAACTCCAATAAACCCTTTGTCACTAAGATGCAGATTACCACCTGTTAGAGACAGAAACTGTCAGAGAATGTTCCACAACAAGTACGTCATGCATGTGGATGCACATGCTAACATGGCACATGCAGGAATCCAAACCATGCATCAGGCAGGCCTTAGAGGTGATCATTCCTAAAGATCAGGCTCTCCTACTAATTACAAGGAGCCCCAGGTGGGAAAAAAATACTGGAGGGGACAAAAAATTTCCAAAGGTCTAAATTCATTGCAAAAGTGCAGCCCACCTGATGAATGGACTTTGGACCAGCCTTTTTTTCCTTTTGTCCAGCTCATCTGCACTATGGGCCCACTTATTTCATGCTTAGAGAGGTTGATGTGAGCTTAGCAAACCTCCATGTCAAAATAAGGAAAATTGAAACATATTGACTGACAAGAGATGACTCTGAATAACAACAAGCATGAGTCCAAAGCACCCACTCACTTGTACCAAGGCAGAAGACACGTGGACGTCCTCTTGTAAAAGCAGGTGGATGAGTTGACATAGAAGATATAGATTCCAATGGCATTCTCGGCGATGCCTGAATATTGGTGGTTTGATGTTGACTGGCATTCAAGTAACTTGTACCAGCAACCAACCCCCACCTTAGAGATGATGCCTCCCTCCCAATATCGTTGCTGCCACAGACTGCATGGTTGAAAACCGGTTTGGCAGACTCTGCACCACGAAGATGAAAATGTGTCGTTTGCAGATTATTGTGCAAAACAGCAACTCGGCTACAAGCAGAGGTTGGCATTGCCCTGGACGCAACAACCGGACAAAGTTCAGTTCCATTTCCCATGCTTTCATTGCCATTAAGTTGAGGAAATGATGCAAATCGTGCTGCTGAAACTCCACAGCCAACACCTCTGGCTATGATACCGCTATCATGAACTGGAAGCTTACTGGCAGCAACAGAAGGTTTCGAATTTGACAGTTGCTGAAAATCACATTGTAGTTGCTGTGAAGATCCAGACAGAAGAGCTAGAAATGAGTTTCCAAGATCGGGCTTCCCAGATTTGCTACAGGAGCCCAAGTTCAAGGTACTAAACACCAAGGGTTCTTGTACAGTCATACGCTCTGTAGCACCAGGTTGTTGGGCAATGCATGGATGAAAATAATGACCCACATTCATATCCATCTGCAAATTGAAGGGATCAAGATTAGATTGCCCATAACAAAAAGGAGAGATGCCTTGCAAGCAACATCAATTAAATCCTATTTTTAAAAATTTTAAATTAAAAAAAAAAAAAAAAAAGCAACAACAGGTAAGTAAGATATTGAACAGAATTTCATCAATAACTAAGTGAAATCAATAAGAACACCAAGAGGTCGAAATGGAAAAGAACAGAATAGCATAGCATGGAAGATATCGTACAAGGAAGTGTCCGCATATGTTATTAAATAGCTGATATCATCCCAGTCTGATTTTATAAATTGTAGCCACTCTTGTCCGGTAGAAGAATCCACAACTGATGCGGGCCCACGGCCCATTGTAGGGGCCAGCATGTGCTGATTTGGGACTGTTTATTAATAGATTTGGGCCCTAAATATCAAGAACTACATGGAAGATATGGGGGCCGATTTAAAGATGTGATTGGATGTGGGGATGTCATTGAAGATATGGAAGCTAATTTAAAGATGTGATTGGAGATATGAGGGGACGTCATTGAAAATATGGGGGTTGATTTAAAGATGTGATTGGAGATATGAGAGAATGTGAATGAAGATATGGGAGCTTATTTAAAGATGTGATTGGAGATATGGGAGAATGTGATTGAAGATATGGGGGCTTATTTAAAGGTGTGATTGAAGATTTTGAGGATTATTTCCAAATTTTATAAACGATTTTTAGGCTTGTTGCCATCTTAGTAGATTATATTGATTTAAAATAAATCTAATAGTTGAGGGGAATTTTATTAAAGATTCATTTAGTGTCTATAAAAGAAAGGGGGTAAGAGGTAGGCATTCGAAATTTTTTAAGTATTGTAAGAAGAACCTTGGTATCAACAAAGTTATTTTTCCCTGTCTACTTAAACATTCCTGGGACGCAGATTGCATCCTACCCCCGCCCGGATAGTAATCCGTCCGGGCAGGGCTCTATGGGGCCCACCGTGATGTAAGTGTTTTATCCACGCCGTTCAATGCTTTTTTCAGATAATTGTAACATGTGAACCAAAAAATGAGGCGGGTCCAAGGCTTAAGTGAACCACACCAAAGGAACCTACACTGATAATGACACCCACCATTAAAACCTTTCTAAGGGCCAACGTGATGTTTATTTTACCATACAACCTATTCATAAGGTCATGTAGACGTGGATGAAGTGAAAACACAAATATCAGCTTCATCCGAAACTTGTCCGGCTCCTAAGAAGCTTTTAATGGTGGACGTTCAATCCCCACTTTGTGGTCCACTTAAGCCTTGGATCCACCTCATTTTTTAGTTCACATATTAAAATTATCTGAAAAAAGCATTGAACGGCGTGGATAAAACACTTACATCACGGTGGGCCCCACAGAGTCGACGCAATCCGCATCCACATTCCTGTGGGTGTCGTCCATTTATTTACAATTCAGGTGTTGAGATCTCATTGACTCGATAACCAAGTTATACCATTTTGGTATCAAAGTGGGTCATCTTTGGGGACTTGCAACTCTACATCGCCTCCTAATAGCTTCGAGGGGGTGACACGGAAAGAGTTTGTGCAAGTAACCCAATTGATTAGTGCATAGAGCCAGTAAATCAACTCACGCATATGGTGGGCAATCTCATTAATCAAGTGGGAGAGCTCCAGTGTGGAGGGAACCCAGATACCAAAGTTGGAGCACATGAACGAAGGGGATGGTTCCCACCAACTGGCCATCACAATTTTCTTCATTGTTACAAGGCTAGGATCACACAATCATGTTTTTTAGTTGCTCAGGAGACTTGGAGTCTTAATGGGTCCCTGAACGACTAAGTTAATGGGGGATTGTATGGCCTATTTCGACACCCATTATCTCCACAAGCAGCATCCCACACTCTCCTAAATCCCCTACTATCGATTACTAACCTTTACAACTTTAAGGCATGTTTGATTTTCTCAGGTAAATGTAAATGTAGTGGAAAAGGGCAATAATTATTTGCTTGGGTAATTACCTTCATTGTTGATTTGACTCCTACTTTTTTCAACGCAAAAATCGAGGAGGCTGCCAAATATATGGGGGGCCCACCATGATGTATGTGGGTTATCCACGCCGTCCATCCATCATGCCAACTAAATTTAAGGCATGAGCCAAAAAATGAGGCAGATTCAAAGTTCAAGTGGACACACCACAGTAAAAATGTAATCGAACACTTACTGTTAAAAACTTCCTGGGGCCACTGTTTACTTTGGTGAGGGCCACTTGAATGTTGGATTTTTCTCATTTTTCAGCTCATGCCTCAAAATGTTACGGTAAAACGGATGGACGATGCGGATATGTCATATACATGACGGTGGGGCCCACAAATTTACGCCAGTCATTTTGGACCATTTTTCAAAGCAGGAATACCCTCGTATTTTCAAACAGGTGAAATGGTAATAATTGGCTATTTACAGGGTATTTACCCTGAATTTGGAAAATCAAACAGACCCTTATGTACACCTATAGTTAGCCAGTCTATCCAGATGTTTTGTACATGGGTTGTGGGATAAAAGGCAATGCGTATTGATGGTGATAGGGAAGAGCCTCTCCTTTTACCATTAATAATCATCCCACCCTGATGGAAGGATATATGGTGGGGTTGGATACGAAATGGGAGAGTGGATATGATGTGGGGTTCAATCCCTTCAAGACGTGCTTGGTTCGTGGAATAAGATGGTATTGAATTGTATTGGATGGGATTAACATCGTTATTGCATAATGATTACATGCCTGGAAATACCATGGTATTTTAGCCATCCAATCTTGTGTTTGGGATAAAATTATGGGAAAACACTGGATTAAGCAAAATCCTGTTTGGCGGACCATGGAATTGTAATCAACGGAACAAGTTTACAACAGATGTCGTTCACTTGTACACATATATTACCAGAATGTCACATGTAAACGGTGTATATGGATGGACAGCATGGATAAACGCATGCATCAATGTGAGGCCCACATGTGTAGTGGATTTCAAAATCCATAGAAATCCCAAGTGGGATCAAATGCAATTCCATGGGACTAAATGCAATTCCATCCCAACCAATCCCAACCTTTCCCATCCTCCCCAAATGTTGGATGGAATTTGCATGAGACCAAATGCAATTCTATCCCACCTAATCCCATCTAATACCTTGGGCCAAACGCCCCCTCAACTTTCTCATCCCCTGTATAGAAAATTCTTCTTTGAGCGTTAAACCGAGAAAAGGGTGGGGTCGGTTGGGGCAGTGATGAGAATGAGGTCCCATCCAACCTTCACTTCTAAGAAGAGTCCAGATAAATAAGGCCAAGTGGCCACATATCAATCAAGTGTCCTGAAGCTCGATTTTGGCAGGTTCTCCTCGAGTGACTCGGGTCCATCTAATCTTTGTGGAATCTTATGAAATGAAAAGGGGCTTGGTAACTTTTGAATTAAAAAGGGGTGGGGCTTGGTAACTTTTGAATTAAAAAGGTGTGGATCTTGACAACATTTTCCTTTGATGGCTTTTCCTTGGCCTTGTGGGAAAGTGGGATCAAATTGTAGGGTGGTGGTCGATTGCAACGGACATGCTTGTCCTTAGTGAAGAGCTTCACATCTTCTCACCTTTGTTTCCAAGGAGTTGGGCATCAAAGGAGGCCCTAGGAATGCCACTCTCTGAGCCTTCTCCATGAAGTTGGGGCCATGGAGTCATGCATCTTGTAAGTTGTATCCTAGAAATTAAGTTTTAGTTTCCAAGATGAAAGAAAATGCTCTATCATGCGTAGGGATTCTAACAAAGCATCCAATAGACCCATGAAAGAGAGAGGGAAGTGTCACTCACTATTGGCCCTTCCATAGCTCCCTTGATATATCTTTTTTACTCGTTGAATAGAACTTTCATCACCTTCCAAAAGAAACTATGAAATAAACCTACGACAGACGTTCTTCAAGTGCCTTATGAAAAACACAATAATACATAGGATGCACTATGCAAGACTCACACTGCAGGTTTGTATAGTAGATATGGAATTTCAATTATAAGCGGGATTCATGGATCAAAGACTCAAATGGTTGGTATGATCAATCAAACCAAGAACAGCTCCCTATTGGCCCTTCCATAGCTCCCTTGATGTATCTTCTTTACTCGTTGAATAGAACTTTCATCACCTTCCAAAAGAAACTATGAAATAAACCTACATTCTTCAAGTGCCTTATGAAAAACACAATAACACATAGGATACACTATGCAAGACTCACGCTGCAGGTTTGTATAGTATATATGGAATTTCAATTATAAGCGGGATTCATGGTTCAGAGACTCAAATGGTTGGCATGATCAATCAAACCAAGGACAGCTCATGCACCAAAAATCCCCGATGAAATGTTTTGCATTTTCTTGATTGGATGTGAATCATCGTTGTGTTTTCTTTCTTAACAATCTATTTCTTCACCACCTATTGAAGGGTTGCAACTTCTCTAATAGTGGAGATTTTTGGTGCATGGACCATCCAAGGTGAGGCCCATCGTATCAACAGTTTGATTAATAAGCCACAGGCCCTACTCACACAAACCAAAACTCTGACTGGTAACGCCCCAGCATTCAGCCCAAGTATTGCTCAATACCTCTGACACACAAAAGCCTAGCTTCAGTGCTACCATCAAAACACCAAGTACTGCACTTGCACTCCCAAATTCCCCAACATCCATTAACTGCCAACGGGAATCTGAACGCACATTTCAAGCACACAGCTTTCCCCATTTCGAATATGCCCAACGACTCCGACCTGTAGTCCCACCGACAATCAATGGTGTGAGATTTAGGCACACCCACAATCTTTTTTCCTACCTTCCAACATTCACCCAACTCAAAATGGAGCTCATTAACAAACTACCTGTTACTCCCCACCACATAACAAATCATAAAACAGTTACTTGAGCTCACCATCGTTTCCACCAAAAACAGTTTCCTTATTTCTACTATCTCCAATCAAACTAAAAGAAGTTACCACCATCGTTTCCACCAGAAACAGTTTCCTTATTTCTACTATCTCCAATCATACCGAAAGCATTTGCATTTGTATCTATCTTGATGAATAAATAAAATCTACACGCATATCCTTCTCCTTGCATACACATACATACATGCATGGATGCATTCATGTTGATATACATTGCACGGTAGATCTTGACGAAGTACCTGATTGCGAGATCCTGACGGCGTCGGAAGCTGTGAAGACGTTGGGAGGGGCGGCAGCGGCAACGGAGGAGAAGGTGAAACCCAAGCAGAAGTGCATTTGATCTGCCATGAGTTATCCATGATAAAATGCCTTCCCTCCTTACCCTTTCTCCATCCAAAGAGCGAGAAACGGTCAAGAGGCGAAAAGGGAAAGAAAGATTGGGGTATTGGAGGGGATTTTGGGAAAGGTAGAGTGTGTTTGAAGGAATCAGACAGAGATTTGAAGATGAAGATGCGAGGAGGAGACGAGGAGAGGTTCGTCCTGTGGAGATGATGAAAGGAGTCTGGTCTCTGTTGTAGTTGTTCGAGGCGGGCCAGGGAGCCGCTGCCGAACGCGGATTGTTGGGACCCACCCCCTCCGCTGTTGCGGTTGGAAGCTAGGTGGGGTCCACATTGATGTTAGTGAGAAATCCACCCCATCCATCCGTTTTTTCAGCTCATGTTAGTAAATGAGCCAAAAAATGAGACAGATCCAAAACTCAAGTGGGCCACACGACAGGAAAATGTAGGAAGTGAAATTCTTAATGTTGAAATCTTCCCGGGTCACGTGATGTTTTATACCATCCAAACCGTTCATAAGGTCATTCCCATGATCGAAAACATAACAATATTCGCCTCATCAAAAACTTATGTGGCCATAGGGATGTTTCAACGGTGATCATTCAATCTCTACCCTTTATGTCGTGTGTCCAGCTTGTGTTTTGATGCTCATGCCCTAACGTAGCTGATAAAACGGATGGACAATGAGGATTTCTAACAAACATTATGGTAGGATGGTGGATGTTTTGAGTTGCAGCATTCGTCTTAGGTGCTGATTAAGTGAGACAGGTCACAGGAGTGACAGACTAGTGGATGAGCCCATGTGGGGGCCACCTCTATGTATTTGTTGTATATCCACGCCGTTCATCCGTTTTCCCGCTCATTTTTGGACATGGTATTATAAAAAATAGAAAATTTAAATCTCAGATGTACCACAGCAACGGAAAACAGTGTTGATTGGACACCCAAAAATAAGAACTTCCTGAAGTCACTGTAATGTTTATTTGCCATCCAAACCGTTGATAAGGTTACATAGGCCTGAAGCTTTATACTAAACTTTCGTTGTCCCCGATAATTTTTTTAATGGTGATAATTCAATTCATACTGTGTGGTCCAAATGATATTTGGATCTACCTATTTTTTGGAACCATCTCTTAAAATCTTCTGAAAAAACTGATGGACGGCGTGGATATACAGCACATACATCGAGGTGGGCCCGACAGTCAGAGCGTCTCCCACACCTGTTCCGACGTCCGTCTATTTTTGCTTTTGAGTGGTCTTGAATGTCTGATGCTTCTGAACTCTGCAGGTAGACTGAATCACTTACTTATTTGCAGAGACGCTCCCTCATCTTCAAGCGCTACAGGGCGCGTGCCGACGTGGCACGCGTGTGATGAATCCTAGACGTTGATAGGATGTCATGGAGGTGTACATTTGAGTACTAAAACTCAGGCTCGCTGGTTAACATGTTGAAGATAGACCGTTGGATGTCTTTACTTAACCGTTCATTTCTTCAGAAGTCTGTAGCCCACCTGATAAATGAACCTGCTGCATTTCTTCTTCTTTTTTCTGCAGGGTTTCAGAAATACTGATCATGGGACCACCTTATGAAGTTTCCATATAACACGCGCAGGTCCCACGTGGGAGCGTGTGGTGCGTTACTGTTGGCAGCAGTTGTCGACTCCGATCAGATGTGAGACGGAAATGATGTGATCCTCTGACCCGAGGATATGCACAATCCCTCGAGATTCCAAAACTGAGGTGCAGACCTTTGGCGTGATGAAGCTGACTCTGGGTGGACCATGCGTTGAATGTTACATGTTTTGGAAGATCCCAGCCACCAATTGGGACCTTTTTAGCTGAATGTGGGCCCATGATATATTTATTTTGTTAACCAACTGCTTGCAGGCAAATTTTGGATGGTCTAAATGGTTCGGTTGGAAAGGTTTCTTGGGAACTCTCCATCTAGTTAAAGACCTAATAGATCAGCGGTCTAGATCAATGAACCACGCACGGGACTTATACAAACTGAAAACCCTAGGATAATTTTAGGTCCTCAGGTTCATCCGCTAAGAATCTTATTTGATGTGAATCGGACTTCTTTTCCTCGAGCCCCAGGACGGGAATTGAATACTGACACCCCTACTAGGGACGGGAACGGATTGGCTACTCCCCCTGACACCAGCCCCGTGGATGATGGTCGGTGATCTGTGGGCCCCACTATGATGTATGTATTTCATCCATTCCGTTCATCCATTTTTAAAGATCATTTTAGGGCTTTATTCTAAAAATGAGAGGGATATAAATGTCAGGTGGACCACACCACAAGAAAAAATAGTGATTGGATATCCATCCTTTAAATCCTCCTAAGGCCCACTGTAATATTTATTTGACATCCAATCGGTTGATTAGGTCATAAAGACCTAGATGAAACGAAAAATCAAAGATTAACTTGATCCAATACTTTTATTGCCCCTAAAAAGTTTTTAATGGTCGACGTACATTCAACACTGTTTCCTGTAATGTGGTCCACTTGAGATTGATATATACCTCTTATTTTTGTAATATCATAAAATGATCTAAAAATATAGATGTATGGCATAGATGAAACATATACAGGCCCACAGAGCACCGACCACCAGCCATTGGCTGGTGGCAGGGGAGCAGCCAATCCGTTTCCACTAGGGACTCGATGTATTTGTTTTATCCACGCCGTCCATTCATTTTGGATCGTTATTTGAGGGCATTAGCCTAAAATGATAGGGATTCAAATCTCCACTGGACCACGCATGAAAACAGTGGTAAATGAACGCTCGCCATTAAAAACTTCTTAAAGCCCACTATAGGTCAGCTCGATTCAAAACTTTCGTAGCCTGAGAAAGGTTTTAACGATAAATGCTCAATCACCAATATTTCTTGTAATATGGTCCACTTAATATTTGGATATGACTTATTTTTAGCAAAATGCATCAAAATGAGTTTACAGAATAATGAACGGCGTGGATAGAAAACATACGTCATGGTGGGTCCATAGAGCACCGTCCTGTATTGAGTCCGGCGGCGTCGATATGCAATCCGCGTCCTTAGTTCGGGGCCAAGCTCACGGAGGTGGGCCCCACTGGTCCATAATTCGGAACTTTGATTTTACCGGAGACACCGGAGTGGTAGAAAAATCCTCCCGAATGCAACATTGCTGTTTTTCGTGCTATAGATAGGAAGGTAAGGATCGCCACAAGGTGGGGCATTACCTGTCCCAAGTGGGGCCCATCAGATAAACGGTCTGGATCACTTGCCCCACTCTGTATGCCCGAGGACTATGTTCAATTCGTACAACTGCAGGGGGGAAGCGGATCACCAGCGAGCTGGTGTGGGTACGTGTCGTGGGAAGACGATGGCTGATGCTCTGTACGAACGGTTCAAACGAGATCAAAGTTACATGGCCCCAAAATGATGTATTTATTATATCCACACCGTTCATCCATTTTTACTGATCATTTTAGAGCATGAGCCAAAAAAATAAATCATATGAAATCTCAACTTTACCGTATCACAAATAACAGCGGGATAATAATTTTCACCCTTAAAACATTAATTGGGTATGCCATAAAATTTATTTTCTATCCAATCTCATGAGGTGAAAAAGACCTGGATGAAGATGAAAAGATAACACCGTAGTGATCCAAAACTTCTGTCAACCTCAAAAGGATTTTAATGGTAGATGTTCAGTCCAAACTATTTTTTACAGTAGGGTCCACTTAATCTATATATCTGTCTTTTTTTTCATTTTTTTTTTGGCTCGGACGGACTGTTTGGATGCAACAAATAACTCATAATGAGATCCACTGAACTGGCTGACGTCAACACCCAGACTGGATCGTGTGTGGTACACCAGCCAATCCGCCTGGCACCAGGAACATTAATTGGTCGGACAGGACGAATGCTCGCCCCATATGCACCTCTACTGGGCGAGATTCCTCTATAAACATCTAATCTCTTTGAGGCCTACATCGTTGTCTATGTAGCATCCACCCCGTCCATCAGTTACTAGCCTCGATTGTAGCCCATAAAGAAAAAACCTATCCAGATTTACAACACAGATGGACCACACCATCTAGAACAATGGAAACGGGATGACTAACCACAGGTTTGTCCGTGAGGCTCAATCTGTGTATCTTTCATCAAACCCTTTATCAGGTGTAAATCAGGAGGATGAAATGAAGATACAAATCCAGCCTTATCCAGAACTCAACTGGGGCACACCCATGAAATTAGAGATTTTAAGAGAAAAATTACAACTTTCCATTTGTGTGGTCCATTTAAGTCCTCCGTCACACTTATATTTTCTGTGTACCTTTCAATTAAGTTTCCTCACCGTATGAAGAGATTAGATAGAAAATAATTTTTATAATAGGTCCTATTAATATTTTAATGTTTTAACATTGAGAATTATTATCTCACTGTTATTTACGGTGTAATCCACTTAAACTTAAACTTTGGATATGACTTACTTTTGGGCCCATGCTCTAAAATGGCATCTAAAAATGAATCGACTGTATATATATAATAAACACATCATTGTGGGGCCACGTAACTTTGACTTCGTTTGAACCAATCATACAACTCGAAGTTCTCTCAGGACACAGTACCCACACCAGTCAGGTCGGTGGTGTGTGGTACACCAGCCAATCCCTTCCATGAGTAGTACTGGTGTGCTGAATCTTGGCGATGTATCAGGTGCTAACACTGCATAGGTGGGCCGGAGGCTCAAATCTTTTTTTTTTACAGATATTAGGTCACCTAATGTCTTGTATTGATAATTAGATCTCAAGAACATAAGGTCTGCTCATAGGAAAATCATATACGTGAGGCCATGATCTGATGATCCAAACCGTTGATCTATTAGATAAACAGATGATGGATGTCCCTCCAATATCTTCAATCTTGGAAAATCCTAACCTTTTGATACATGGAGTATAAAGTAACATCCAATGAAACTGTAATTGTTCAAATGATATTAAAAAAAAAAAAAAAACACACTAAATGATCAAAAGGGTTAAAACATTCCAACGTTGGAGATTTTTTAGGGTCTTCCTCATCTATCACATGTACGGTTTGGATCATTGAAACATGTCCTACGTGCAGTGTATCTTGGAAACCAGAAAATAGTACCATATGAGGCACCACTTTTGGCTCCTTTAAGACAATTTAATATTTGAGGTTGCAGTCTATATCCATACTATACATGACGCAAGCAGGGTTTGGCCATTTTAGCCCCCACTAATTAGTTTTCAGGGTTCTGTATTAAAAGATATGGGAACAAATATTAATTAAAGTTAAAGATATTTTATAACTTTAAAGGTATGGTTATCATCTAACCAACACTTCAGATTTTACCCACAAAATTCAACCAACACCTCATGCTCTACCCATGACAAGCCTCCCCACCGGCATACTCTCTCTGTGATTTTTAAAATGAGTAGTGATAGAGAGGTTTACTTTCACTAACGTGGACGGAAGAGAGGAGATCCACCCCGTCTATCAAGTGAGGCTGAGTCAGAGCTAGAGTGGGCTACACCGGGGATTAATTGAGATAAGAAGTCCCACCGTTAAAATCATCCAAATCATGTGTGAGGCCCACCGTGGTGTGTATATGTTATCCAATCAACTCATATGACGTTCCATGTTGAGAGTAAATGGAAATTAGGACATTTGACTTATGTGGGCCTAACAATGTGCATTTAAAGGTTTTAGGCTTGATTTTACAACATTTCCTAATGTGTGGCCCTTGTAAGTCTTGAATTTGACTTAGTTTTAGGATTCAGGGTGAAAACGTGGTGACATATATGATTCATGGGGTGGATCTATCCCACGTTGTCATTGGTTAGTGTTGAAATTGGTGCTGAAACTGGGAAGTTCGATTGGTCGACTTTAGCCTCGATCAAATGAGGAAATCCTAAATTTTCCAATTAATTATTTGAACATATTTGGACATTTTCGAACAACCAACATTGAGGCTCGATCGAGCATTTTTTATTGAACGAACATTGTGAGATTGATCGATTGAAGGATTGTCAATTGATGTCAATGGATCGATGGTTAGATCGACAGTGCATGCAATTTCTACGTAAGTGCGTAGTTTTGTTTCTAATTCCGGATCCAAAGTTATATAAACAAGTGTAATATGAAAATAGGGTAATGTGAACTTGTTCTGAAAATGAGCCAGGGTTTTGAGAAGGGTTTTTCAATTTGTAAGTTAATTTCATCTCTTCTAATTCATCTTCGTAGTGAATTGCTTGTCGCTTTGGGTTGTGGTTTTTTCTCGCAAGGATTTTTCACGTAAAAATATGTGTTCTTTGTGATTGTTTTGTCTGCGTTTATGTAACGCCCCGAATTTTAAGGGTTGAGCAAAACTATAATCCCAAGATTCCGGACATCACTTATGCTTTGCAGAAATTAATACCCTAATTTTTTTCACGTTGGGCATTTAAGCATGCATAGAATTATACTAAACAATGTACTATACTCCAGGTTTAATGTGATTAAAGAAGATGTGTAAACCAAAACATACATATATTGTGAAGTTCCTTCCAGAGTATGGGTCTACCGCTGGGTTTAATGTATATATATACAATGCCAAAAATAAATAAAATGTATTAATGTAATATCCAGCTAAACCCATATGTCCAGAGGTACATGGCCTACATCGGCCCATCCAAGAGCTAGAAATATAAAAACTCATCTTCCTCATCCATGAAGGCTTGCTCCAGTGCATCAGCATCAACGGTACATGCGTCTATACTAGCATCTGGTTGGTGTTTTAAAACACCGTTCAAGAGTGGGAGTGAGTGATCAACTCAGTGGTTCCATAAAGCATAGGTTACACATGTTATCAAGTCTATCAGTACAAGAATGATAAAGTAATATAAAACAATCACTTCCTAATTATTCTTATTAATGTAAATAATTGAGTTTATGAAATGATGCATGCCCTCACCATACAACACTCCCTCAATACACAACTCTGACTACTTGGTTCGCAAATGACAGCATTTCCTCATCACATGACAACAACGCTTGTTTCGCCACATTCTAAGCTAATGCAATGCGGTGAATGATTATGTTAGCCGAGTGATTAATTATACTTATTTATTCAGCAGTTTGAGGAAGCAAGGATACCTCCCTTTTAGTCATTGGTCTCAACTAAATTAGTAGACACGGGACGACCACAACGGTCTTACGCCTGTAATCCCTGATCCATCTGGGTTCTTCACTCCCAGCTGAATATATACGAAAGGCGAGTTGTAAAAGTAATGCTCGCGGTCACTACGGGGTGGCTCGTCACCTTGGCGTAGGCCAACAGCACGAATACGATGTCCCATACCACTATGTTCGGCTTACGAGTCTTGAGAGTAATGGTTAATAGTAGACCTTTGTAATTAATAAGAGGGTTGTCTCAGATTCAAATAGTTATGATCATACATGGTGAACATATATAGGGTTAGTCGGTTCTTTGGACGATTTCGATTGATACGGGCAAACACCGGCGTCACCGTCATAGAGTGTATAAGCACTCCATGTGGCCCAGCCATTGTCAGTCGTCTATGTTAAACCCGAATCGATCGAACTTACCCAAGGTGGCCAAACTAATATGGTTAGCTCATATCTGGGAATTTGTCGACTAACCAGACTACTCTTGTATTCCTACTTCTTAATCTAATCAAGTCAACAAATATTAAAGATGATTGAATTCACATTCAATCATCAAAATCAATAATCTACTCATTTAGGCATTTCATCGAACACGTAGGTGTCACTATCTTAAGATTTATAAATCATGGACTGAAATCGAAATACACACAGGTTATCATGCAAATTTCAAGTTGGCAATCATAAATCATTCACTGAATAGTAGAATTAATAAATGGCAACCTAAACATTTATGGTCCGCACCTTTGCAATGATTCGTCTGACTTAGAGCATCCAAGGTTGGAGTTTTAAGAAAAAAATACAAATTCCTAATCAAATCGAAGAAATCTTAAGTAAGATTCATATTATCTAAAGTGAGATAGTTTAAACAAGAGGTAAGAATCATTTATTACCTCTGATCGTGTATTGGAGTGGATTCAACAAAAGAAAATGGTAACAGCTTAGGTTGTGTCAAATTGATACCGATGCAAGCAAACACCAAGGACCTCACTCTCTTTCTTTCTTACTCTCTTTCTCTCTCTTTCATTTTCTTCTTTCCTTTTTCTTTTTCTCCCTAATTTCTATGAAAATTTCGTATGGGAAGAGGGGGTGTGGAATGAATGGGTATTTATAGTACCAGATCTGGTGCAAATGACCTTAAGACCTATGTTTTCATTAACTAGCCCTATAGGGGTTTGTTTCTAACATTTGGAGTCCATTATGGGGCGCAATGGTCGATATACACCATAACATAGTTGGTCCTAATGATGATTTATGTATGGATATGATCGGCCCACCATTTAGATACGTCAATCAACAAATATGATTAGAAGTTTATTTAACGGTCACCGATGGTCCATCGAGACCGCAACTATATAGATATGAGCAGGGAATATCATTAACTCATGCCTCGAGTTTGGTTGTGATCTAACGGTCGGAAAGCCACAACTTCATGAAATAGCGGAAAGTTCATTTCACTTAAGCTTCAAATTTCAGCCTAGGGGATTCGCGCATTGCAAGTACTTAGCTTCCAACTTAAGTTGAGCTGTTCTAGGCACTTTCTTAGTTCGTCACCCGCGAAGGACATCAAGCCTAGTGAGACGGATATTATTCTATAGTTTCGGAACTAGTGGCCCACTAGCGAGCGGTCTAGAGCTCGTTTAAATAATCAAGGCATTTTCAAAATGAATTAGAAAACAAGATTTCTCGTGGGCAATGATTAAGGTTTGGATTAACTATGTTCATAGTTTGGCCTATTCGCAATTAGTGAAAATAACGATTCAGTCATAATCACTTTAAACCGTTGGTTCGTAGGTTAAATGGATAATTGGGTCACTGTAGTTTGTTAATTACAATCCGACTCCTAGTATCGTCTTTGGGTAAATCTTTAACTTAGTTGTGGTCGTTTTGATTAGCCAGTGATAAGTCAGCTTGATTTGGGCCATATATGAACAAATCAGGAGGTTATACTCGGTGCTTAAGTGATTGGGTGGATTCATTGGCTTTCTATGGTTGATTAATCAAATTTGTGCAGTTCTTTACCGATATTACTCATGTATAGGCTCACTTCTAGTGTCGAGGGTTAATAAGCAACAACGCAAGCTAGTCATATTAAAGGTTTTCAAGGGTTTTTGGAAATCCAAAACAGTGAAAATCCAGGACGTTACAGTTTATTTATTATTATGTAATTCAACTTTGAGGTTGCTTCGACACCCCTCAGCAAGTGGTATTAGAGAGTACGTTGTGGATTCATGTAGAATCTGAAACATGATGATCAATGGATCGAACTTGAATTATAAGACAAAGAAGTTCACCGGAAAAAATAATTTTGAACTATGGAAGGTGAAGATGAGATGCCTTCCAGTTCAAAAAGAGTTGTAGCACACACTTCTTGAAAAAGCGAAGCGTCCGGAATCTGTGAATGAAGAGGAATGGGAAGAACTTGATCAAAAGGCAATTACATCGATCTAATAATGTTTGGATGATGATGTCCTTTATAATGTCATTGATCAGACGACCACCACAGTGCTATGGATGAAGTTGGAGAATTTGTACATGACGAAATCTCTCTTAAACCATCTATATATGAAGAGGCGACTCTATAATTCGAAGACGATGGAGGGGTTGGATTTCAATGTGTACATCAGCACATTCAACAAACTAATTTACAAATTAACGAGCATGAAGGTGAAGATCAGCGAAGAAGATAAAGCCCTGATCTTGTTGACATTCCTTTCAAATTCTTATAAGAATCTGGTGGATACTTTGTATTATGGTAGATATACCTTAGACCTTGACAACGCTATTTCATCGCTTCAGTTGAAGCAATTGAGAAGGACGAATGGCGGGGAAGGTATATTTATGAGAGTATTGGTTTCGAGGGGAAGAATGTTTGAGCAAGAAAAAGGGAAATTACAATCGAGGTCCAAGTTGAAAGGCAAAGCCAAGTTGAAGTGCTTGAATTATGGTAGACAGAGATATATGGAGAAGGATTATCGGTCCCTTAAAGCCTAGAAGGATGAGAATTCTTTTCACATGGTTGCAATGTGCTATCGGTGTCCGAGTTGGATCACTTATATCATAAGCGGATTATGGATATGAGAGCACATTTTCACATGACCCATCATCGAAGTTGGTTCACCACGTACAATAAGTATGATGGTAGCCTGGTTCTTATAAGCAATAATCATGCCTGTAAGATGATTGGAATTGCATCCGTGTGCATCATAATGTTTGATGAGGTTGAGTGTACTTTGATTGATTTGAGACATGTTCCATATTTGACGAAACATCTTATTTTTCTTAGTACTCTTGATGCACTGGGATGCAAGTTCACTGGCCATGATAATGTCTTGAAAGTTTCAAAAGCGTCACTCACCATTATGAAAGCACAAAGGAACGAAAATCTATACAGATTGATAGGGAATACTGTATCGGGTGAAGTCGCAGCGTCTATAGTGGAATCCACATTAACAAACGTGTGGCATGAGCGCCTAGGCCACATGTGTAAGCGTGGGATGAAAGTACTCCTACATCGTGGTTTAATTCAGTTTTTTTAAAAAAAAATTTTATTTGAATGTATGTGAGAATTGCATATATAGTTAACACTCAAAATTGTCATTTAAAATCAAGAAACACGGTAGTAAGGGATCGTTTGATTATGGGCACTCTTACATATGGGGGTCGTCGCCCGTTGGTTCTAGAGGAGGGTCATCATTCTTTATAACATTCATTAACAACTTCTCTAAAAAGGAGTAGGTTTATTTAATGAAGAATAAATCTAATGTTTTCACTATGTTCAACATATGAAAGGTGATAGTGAAAAAGTAGATAGGGTGGAAGGTGAAAGTATTGATGGCTAACAATAGTGGTAACTTTACTTTGACAAAAGTTAATCTTTTTTTGCAAGGACGAGGGGATTGTAAAGCACAATACAGTTAGGCACAAACTAGAGCAAAATGGTGTGACAGAACGTATGAAATTTTCTCTTTTAAAGAGTGCCTGAAGTATGTTGAGTAGTGTTGAATTGGGCAAGAACCTATAGGTTGAAGCCGTTAACACGGATTGCTATTTGGTTAATCAATCTCCATCTATGTCTATTGATTATATGATTCATGAAGAAGTATAGAGTAGTTAGGAAGTAGACTATTGAGGGTTATGTGTATTTGATTGTGATGCTTACTCTCATGTATCGTTTGTTAAAAGAGATAAGCTAGACCAAAGAGCAAAGAAATATACCTTCGTTGGCTACGGTGATGGTGTGAAGGGATACAAAATGTATTAGTGAGCTACACAAAAAATGATAATAAGCTGAAATGTCAAGTTAAATGAGAATTCTTTATTCCGTAAGAATGAACACAAAGAAATTGAAAAATCAGCAGTGATTGATGTTGAATTAGATAATAGTGAAATACTTAAAGAAGCCAAGTCATAGGAAGAGGTACATGAGTAGGTGGAGTTGCCACCTTTCAGGAGAAATCTACCGTGGGATCGCATGTTACTAGCAAGATACGAAGATACTTCAAACGTTACATTTACCCTCATTTAGGATGAGGGGGGTTCTTCTAATTTTCATGAGGTTCTTAATGACATAAATGTAAAAAAAAGTGAATGGCAATGATACAAGATAAGATATGTTCTTTGTACAAGAATGAGACGTGAGAGCTAGTGGAGCTTTCCTTTAGGCACAAATCGATTGGTTATAGGTGGATCTATCGAAAAAAACATGATAGATACAAAGTCAAACTAGTAGCGAATGGTTATGCATAGAATGATGGTGTTAATTTCAACAAGATTTTTTCACATATGGTTAAGTAGATATCTATCAAATTTGTATTGGCGCTGGTTACCTAATACAATCTTGAACTGAATAATTAATTGAAAGACTGCTTTTCTACATAAGAAATTAGAAGATAATATCTACATGAAGCAACTATAAGAGTTTGAGATACATGGGTAAGAGAATAAGGTTTGCTGATTGTTGTATGGCCTGAAACAACCGCCTAGGCAATGGTACCAAAAGTTTAATTCTTTATTATTAAGTTAACTGTTTACTAGGAGTGAATTCGATTACTGTATTTATTTTAAGGCATTGGGTGATGGAGAATTCATTATCTTGGTATTATATGTTAATGATATGCTTATTACCAACCAAAGCATGTCTGAGATCAACATATTGAAGGCTCAGTTATCCAAGACATTCGAGATGAAAGATCTAGAGGTTGAAAAGAAAATTCTCAAAATCGATATACACATGGACAGAGAAAGGAGAAGACTATGGCTGTCTCAGGAGGACTATCTTGAAAATGTCCTACTCAAGTTTGAGATGGACATGGCAAAATAGATTGGCATTCCCCACGTTGCTCACTTTCTATTTTCTTCAGAACAATGTCCTACTACAAATGAAGAAAAGCAACATGTGTCTTGTTTGCCCTACTCGAGTGCAGTTGGCATTTTAATGTATGACATGGTCTATATTGAACCAGACATTTACATGCAGCAAGTGTTATGAGCAAATATATGTCTAACTCCGGCAAGCAACACTAAGAGGTAGTGAAATGGCTGCTTCGTTAAAAACGATGTGCAACTAACTACGTCTTGACATTTAAAAAATTTGAGGAGAAACTGGTAGGCTATATAGACGTTGATTATGCTGAAATGTGGACAACAGAAGGTTGACTTTTGGGTACTCGTTCGTGTTAGTAGGTGAAGCGACTATCTAGATGTCAAAGCTCTAGTCTGTGGTTGCTCTTTCCACAACTGAAGCAGAATATATGGAGATGTCGGAACCATTCAAGGATGCAATTTGGTTGAGAGGTCTGATGAATGATTTGGGGTTTCAGCAGGAGATTGTGCTTGTGAATTGTGATAGCAAAAGCACTATTAATCTGGTGAAGAACACAGAATACTATTCCAGAACTAAACATATTGACTTACTTCATCACTTTATCCGATAAATGCCAGAAGAAATGGTATTGCTCTTGAGAAGATTCACACCAATGAAAATGCGACCAACATGCCTACGAAAGTGGTTCCTGCAGAGAAGTTTAAGTTTTGTTAAACTTCTTTGGACTTGACAAAGATAAAATGAAGATGGAGTATGCATAAGAAGCGACAATGCCATCGTATGTCGCCGATCTGATCCCCTAACTCATTGAGTTTGGCTTCCTAGGGGTCCTTGTTCTCAACCATCGCCTTAAGAGCCTTACCACGCTTCTTCTTCTCCAACGCATGGCATAGGTCGGAGGCAGCCATCGTGGTAGTCCCCGAGGCATGGGAGGGTGCATAGTTCGACACCTCTTAAGCATATTTGTTCCTTTAGAAGTCAGTGAGTGTTCGAGATGGTGCAGATACTTCAGTGGCTGCCTGAGTATCGGCCTCCTCAACCCCTCGATTGGGATGAGGATTCTGTCACTCCAGCATATGTTTTATCTTATCAATGCTGTTGTTCAATGCTTCAATTTGATGCTCTAGAGAGACAAGCCAACCTCCCCTATTGTGGGACCGTTGTATTAGACCTGTCGGTGTAGAATCAGCATGGAGTTGGGAGGTTGAGTCCCGATAGTTTGCAGATTGTTCTACCAACGCAGGATCGGGTGCAACAGTAGTGGTTTGGGCCTTCTTTCTCCTTTTCACCATTATTAGAACATTGTAGATGATGAGAATGACTTTTAATGTCGTTCCCACAAATAATGCGAAATTGTTGATGCAGAAATCTGAACGTCCTCCTTAGACCACTTGATACCTGCAAAAGAAGACAAAGATGGAGACCCTGGCTATAGCAAGGGATTCTCTGATGCTAGAGTCAGATAGGCAAGCCAGGTCTAGTAGAACGTAAGGTTTTTGGATATGTGTTCTAGGTTGGATCGTGTGTACCTTTCACCATTAGAGATGCTCCTATTTATAGTTGAAGAGGGGCGGTGACGTAGAGGACAATTTTCCTATTTAGTAAGGGCATATTGTAGAGGAATTCGTATCCCTAACATGTTGCGTGTATCTCCCGAGATCCTGAGCTGAGATATTGAGCATATTGGTATCGCAATTATCTTACAGGATCTTCGACTAAGATCCCAGCTAGATATCTTTAATAAGAACTGAATAATTAGAATCAAAGGAGACTGCCTTCGCAAGAGCGGTCTCCAACCTTAGTTTCTCAGCCTCCAAGGAAGAGAAGCACGACCTCCTGTCCTCCAGCGCGGACTGTTTTAAAGCTTCCTCATGAAGGATCTCGTCTAGCTGGGCCCTCAGGACCCTCTAATCTTCCCCCAATACCCGCAAAGCTCCTTGTAGAGCCTCCGACTGGGCCTCGGTAGCGTCCCTGGTACTCACGACGACCTAGAGCTCAAAGGTCTTCACTTGAAGGTTAGCCTCCAGCCTCTTATAACCCTGACCAACATCCCGAAATGTCAATCGGGTAGCCAAGAGAGCAGGAGCTGCCTGGAAAAAAAATGAAGTAAAAAAAAAAAAAATCTATACAAGGAGAGAAGAGTCAAAGAACAATTTAAGGACTCACCTTCAGGAGGTAGACTGTCGCCTCTTGCAACACATCCATTGGATGGAGTGCCGCCAAGGTGGCAATGCCCCTCTCATCCACATGACGAGACACCCATTTGGCGAGCTTCGCCAGAGGGCCCAACTCAGAGGTCGATCCACTGCCCTCCGCCTCATGGGCAGAAGCCCGAACATCAGGGCAGAGCGAGCTCCTCCCTCAACCTCGTGAGCAGTAGGAGGTTCTCACTCGACCCCATGAGTAGAGGACCCCTCCTTGCCAACATGCTCTAGCCTGGGCAGAGCAGCAACATCATCATCAACAATAACAGTAGCAACAACAACAGTGGATGGTACCTCACCCAAGGCAACTTTAGGCTGCTTAGCGGGGACCAGGATCCTAGGCGAAGGGTTTATCGCAACCCTAGTCGGTGCCTTACCCTAACGAGGAGCCCCCTCTTTCACCATTTTCCTGAGCCGCTCTATCTCGGCCGAGGAATGCAACTTCAACTTCTTCAAGGGGCAAGGTTTACCAAACATATCAGCAAGAACCAAACCAAAATGTAAAAAATAAAAGGAAAAGCTCAAAAAATGATGGAGAACCCAACCAAGTATGTCATACTTGATGGCATAGGAGCGACCTGGGATATACCAGCCTAGAGGAGAGATTGAGGGGTGATCAACTTCTTCCAATTCTCCGAGCACACTTCAACAACCTCACGCAAGTGACACGCTGAAGTTATGATGAGGAGAGCTCGGGTTGTACGTGAGAAAAGCCCGCTGTAAAAATCAAGAAGGGAAAAAAGATATTATAGGCCCAAACTACGCCCGACCTAGTTTAATTCAACAATTCCCGACACGAAGTCCTAAATTCGGCGGGGACACCGATCGTCAGGTCTGCCCACTCCCAGACTTGAAGAACCGATTATCTTTCCACCATCCTTTATTGGACGAAGGGTTGCCGGTGATGAGAGCCTAACCTTGATTGGCCCAGATAGAGAAGTAATACCATCCCAAGTTGGCGAAGTCAATTTTTACCCTGTACAAATATAGGAACTCATCCACAGACAACTCAAGATAACCGATCTACTACTAGAGAACACAGGTCTCGATCAATGCCCTCCAGGCATTCGGGATCAATTGACCTGTGGCTAACCTCAAGGTAGCGACAACTCTCTGAGTCGCAAGATACAAGGGTAAACAAAGACCGCACTGTAAAGCTACAACAAAAACAGCTAGCTCACCCTCGCAAGGTTGACCTAGTACCTCCCCTACTTCGGGCACTTAAAGTACCATCGACTCAGGGATCTGATAATCCCTCCATACTCGAGCCAAATCAGTGCTCGTCATAGTAGACCTAAAGTCACCAATCTCCCTAGACTCAGCAAAAGGACCTCCTGGTCTTGACCGAAGTCCCTCCTCGCTGACTCCCGAAAATTTCATCTCTTCGCCTCCCGACTCCGAGGAGGAAGGGACGGGCTTATTCATTCGGGTGTCCTCGAGGGAATGGTATGAATCATTATGAAAAGCTCCCGACACCGACCAATTACCAGACATGCCCGACATCCTAACCAAAGCTAAAATAAGAAAAGAAATGCTATACAAGCAGGCAAAAAGGAAAAATAGGCCGGAGAATGGAATATTGCCAGAAAGAGGGAAAGGAGAGGGATTTCCAACTTACAAGAAATCGCCTAGTCCGGTGGAGAGCGAGACAATAAAATGAAAATAAGGGGTTGGGCATTCCTCCCCCTCTTTATATCTATGCCTAGCTTAGCGCATTCATGGCTAGCAATTAATACTCCAGCATGAGAAGCCGCAGCGTCGCACGCAAACACCCTCCATATGGATCACGTGGCAAGACTCAACTCGAGAGCGAGCTCGAGCACTGATCCACGGACAGCTGGCACCCAACCGTACGCTTGAAAACCAAACGATGTCGTCACTCTTGCCGCTCCCAAGAAATGCGGTCATCATTAAGAAATTTGCTCGTCGTCTCTTCATCATTTGTCATAACAATAGAGTGACCCGATCTCTCGATCTCCCGACCTACTCAACACCGAGCATAAGTCGGCCCATGATAACTTGCTCCTGGAGGATCTAAAGATCACTCAGAAGTAAGGGGACTATTGCTGTGGGTAAAAGTGGACCAACCAGGATGACTCAAGATGGGAGGATGACTTCCATCAAAAGTATTGTTAAGTCATGGCCCACTTGACCTCAAAGCCGAACTGTATCCATCTATCATCAATTACATCTCTAATTCAAGACCAACCTCGAGTTTAGCCCATTCGATCTCCATCTTAATCTCAACTTCGATTCACCTAAGTTCGAGGATGAGCTCGGCTCAAGTTTGAATTCGAGCTCAGCCCTACACACTGACCTAGTGGACCGCCCACCGCCTGAGGTTTACCGGGATATCCCCTTAATTTTCTTTAAGAATCCTGGGAGAACGATTGTGCTCCCTCCAAATCAGCTTCCTAGCATGATATAGCATCGGGTGGTAGATTCATTGCTATATACGACACTGCCTCTGAGAACTCTATATATACGTGCCCCTTCTACAAATAAAGGTATACACAACTTTGAGCCTAAAAACCCAATCTTCGACTAGACCCAGATTCCTTGGTCTGATTTTGGCATCGAAGGGTCCCCTATTTAAGCCAGGGTCTCATTTATCTATTTCTTGTGCAGCTGTTTGAAGGTACTGGGAAGGCTAACCAGTTTTCTGCATCAACACTTATATAAGAGACTGCAATATAAATTTTATGGTAGTGAGAAATAATAACAAGTTGTTCTTCCTAATCTTCTCATTTTCCCTTCTCAATTCTCATCTTCTTTATTATTCTTTTCTTCTTCCTCACATGTTTTATCAAGGCACATAACATTAGAGATCTAAAAGGTACCTTAACCCATGTGATGTGACAACACACTATAAATCTTGAGGATGATCAATCTTAAAGATAACGATCTTGATTGATGGCCCACACATTTAGCGACATGGATCACCCTTGGCTCACCTTCTCCTCAGTTATCTCTCTACATTTGTGCAAAGGATGAGAAGCCTCACTTAATGTTGAGCACAATGAAGAGGGCAAGGATCTTCCTTACTTCCTATATCATGGTTTGTTTCCCGTCATAAAAAAAAAGACAATAACCTTCTTCTATTTATATTAGCCTATTAAGAATATTTTGAATTGATTAGCCTACGTTTTACAAAAGGAGAGAAAAACCATTTAATGATGGGATAATGCGCGCTAACTCTCAGTGGATATTAAGAAAAATGCTAACCACACATATGTAGCAAGGCTAGTGCACTATTTAGGCTAACCACCTAAGCAATCTGCTTTTTCCACCATTTCAAAGTTGCAACCTTATCACATAGGAGATGTTTGTGAAGAGGCCATTCATGTTTGGGCCACCATTTCAATAGTTTGATCACTAAATCATGGAAACCATCTGGATGTGCTAAAAGCATTTATTATACCTTGGGGAAAAGGGGATAAGAATGGGAACTAGAATCATTTACAACACCTGTTATAGGAAGCTCATGCAACACCCAAAATATGTGGAGCCCACCTTGATGCTGTCTAACACCCACTCCATACATCAATTGTAGCACCTCATGCTTTTTGTACCCAAAACTAACTTGATTCAAAACCTAGGTAGGTCACTGATGCAGGATATGAAAGCCAAATATGATGTGTAAAATTTTCAAGCTTAAGATTACGTTAGTTCAGAAATAATTACACAAATTCCATATCCTATACAAAAGCTCAACATTCAATAAAGGG
The DNA here is from genome assembly GCA_030180095.1 of Magnolia changhungtana. Lineage (NCBI taxonomy): Eukaryota > Viridiplantae > Streptophyta > Magnoliopsida > Magnoliales > Magnoliaceae > Magnolia > Magnolia changhungtana. The sequence continues at coordinate 158,164 of JASAUF010000640.1, forward strand.
GAATCTATGCAGGTTTAGACCTACACATGTTAGGGCTGGATCAATAAAAATTATGAACCAACAATACTCAAAGGGAAGTAAATTCATCCATACGTGCACAACAATTTGTCTATAATCCAAGGGATTCACCAATCTCAGTTCAGAGAACCCTATGACTAAAAAAGGGGCAAACAAATTGAAAATAATGTAATTTAGAGTTAGGGTTATGAAAAATAGGTATGAGAGGGATGAAATAGGTAGAAAATCTGAACCTGACGACAGTCCATGCGTGCGAACTGCGGGCTAGGCTTGACACACGTGTGCAGGGGCTTGGCCGTATATGCGAGGGGGCCCCGATTCCAAAAACTGACCCCTTGAGTCTGGTCAACCAAGGGAGGGATCCAAAACCCTAGATTTTTGAGCTGATCCGATGTGCGGTCTGTGCGTGGTGCTCCACCGAAGTTTCAGCCCTCCTGTAGGGTCAGATTCTGGAATTCTGTTGTAAATGAGAAAATTGCTGTAATAAAGGGCGGATTTGAAGCGTAGATAATTGTAGGAGATGAGATGTATGGATGGTAGAAGATGAGAGCAAATTGGGATAGATGTGGCTTTGCACCACAGTAGTCGGCCCTTCGAGGAAGGGAGGGTTTCGCACCCAATTGAATTTCTACAACTCAGAAGCTCAGAGGAGTAGAAAAATATAGGAATTTTTATTAATATTTAATGAGAAAAAAAAACTACAAGGGGTGCCTATTTATAAGAAAACCCTATACCCTAAAACTTGCGTCATGTGCGCAACCTATTATTGGTGACAAAATGATAAAAAATAACAACTAATCAAAGTAATCTAAACCGTCCATGATACTCTAAATAACAATAATAAACAAATCCTAAAATACTAGAATAATTAGACTAGTGGGCTACGATCATGAGAACCCATGGTGGGATTTACATGGCTATCGGGCCTACTCCAACGAACCAAAACACAGTCCTTTAACTAGGAGGCCCTCCCTGGACGTCGTCATCGATCCAAATCGATGATGGAGTCCTCCTCCTTGCGTAAGTGCGTAAGGGGGTGCGTGTGCGCGTGATGTCCCCATCAACTCTCTCCTGCTGAGAAGATTTCACCACTGACGAAACAAAACTCCTGAACCGCTCTAAGAAATCAGGATCAAGTCTCTAAAACTCCTCCTGAGTAAGTCACGTGCTGTTTGAAGCTGGGCGTAACTTCCACTTAACAAGGTACTTCTGAAACTCGCCATCCGACGTTAATACTATCTGATGGTCCAGAATATCCTCTATTTTCTTTCTAGGTGTAGGAAGGTTAGGTATGAGAGGTAGAGGTTGGGAAGAAAGGTTGGGAAGAGGCTATGAATCAAGTGATAAATCTAAAAAATCAGGATGGGTGGGTGAAGGGTCAGATAAAGTATCAACGGTCCCCTGAAAAGCAATTAGATCCTCCACATTGAACGTGGAACTAACTCCCATGGAAGGTGGAAGATCTACCAATACACATTGAGATTGTTTCATTTTATGACTTTAAAGGGTCCAGTGCTACGCGCGTGTAATTTACAAACGACCCCCTGATGATACCTCTCGGGCCTAATGCGGACCATTACAGAGTCTCCTATATTGAATTCCTTGAAATGTTTATGTTAGTTTACAGAAAATTTGTAATGTTCATTACTAGTAGTGATCTTTCACTTGATTTCTTGATGTAATGAATAAATGTGATGCTCGAAGGACTCTGCAGACTCTGATGGCCTATGGGACAGTGACATAGGGACAAGATCAATAGGCTTCCTAGGCTTATAACCAGTAACGACTTCAAAAGAACTTAGACTTGTGGACCTATTGACAAAACTATTAAATGCAAGCTCGGTCATAGGTATTACGGTGTCCCATGTCCTAGTGTGCTTCCCCACTAAACATCTGAGCAAACTCTCTAGGCTCCTATTGACCACCTTAGTCTAACCACCGGTCTGAGGGTGGTAAGCAGAAGAAAATTGGAGCCTAGTATTCATCATGTACCATAGCGACTTCCAAAAGTAACTCATGAATCGCACGTCCCGGTCAGATACTATATTTTTGGTAACCTATGCAGTTTGACGACTTCACTAAAGAACAACTTGACAATATGAGATGCGTCAGAGGTCTTAGAAAAATGAATGAAGTGGGTCATTTTAGACAAACGGTACACGACAACAAATATGGAATCGTGTTTCTGAAGAGTATTGGGTAGTCGAAGCACGAAGTCCATATTGATGTCCTACCAAGGGATGAATGAGACTGGCAAAGGTGTGTATAATCCTGTGTTTTGTTTCTTTTGCTTTGCCAGTTGACAAGTATGACATTGCCCTATAATTTTGGCCACGTCTCGCTTGAGGCTTGACCAATGAAACCTATCCTCTACTAGGGCAATGGTCTTGTCCTGATCGAAATGACCCACGACCCCTCCTGAACGTAACTCCCAGACAAGAAAATCATAGAGGGAGGTATGTGGTATGCACAAGCGGTCACTCTTAAATAAATACATGTCTAAAATCAAGTATTTACTGCTAGTTCCAAACGGACTCTCTAACAATGACGCATACACAACTCCAAAATTCGGACATTCAGAATAATCTCCTTTGATGCGCTCGAGGCCAGTGACTTCGACACTCATGAAATTGAGTAATGCGACTCAACAACTTAACAAGTCAGCAGGCTTATTCTATACACCGGCTTTGTGCTTAAGCACAAAAGTGTACTCTTGAAGGAATTGAACTCACTTAGCATGCCTAGGGTTTAATTTCTTCTAAGAGTTCAGATATCTAAAGGCCTCGTGATCTGAGAATAAGACGAATTCTTGCGGCAATAGGTAATAACGCCAATAGCGTAGTGATTGCACTATCACATTGAACTCTTTGTCATAAGTGAAATATTTTTGTTTCGCCTCTTTCAGTTTCTCACTAAAAAAGGCGACAGGGTGCCCTTCCTGACTAAGTACTCCTTCTATACCGACTCCTGACGTGTCACATGCGACTTCAAAAGCTTTTGAAAAATCCAAAAGTCACGTGACTAGAGCTTCGGTCATCTTGACTTTTATCTCCTCGAAGGCCTTCGAGGTTGCCTTTGTCCATTGAAACTCTCATTTTTTTATACAATCCGTGATGGGAGCCATGATGGAACTGAAACCTCGAATGAACCGCCTATAAAAGGTGGCTAAGCCGTGAAAGTTGTACGCCTCATGAAGATTAAGGGGTTCAGGCCAATTGACGATGACCTTGACCTTCTCGGGATCCGCCGATACGTCCTCAGCTGACACAATAAAACCTAAGAAGATAACACTAATAGATAAAAACGCACACTTCTTTAAGTTGACGTACAGTTTCTTGGCTCTAAGGATCCCACAAACTTGCCTCAAATGGTTGAGGTGTTGTGCCTTGGTCATACTATAAACCAAGATGTCATCAAAGTATACAACCAAGAACCTCCCCATGAAGGGCTTCAACACTTGGGTTATCACATGCATGAAAGTGCTTGGAGAGTTAGTTAACCCAAAAAGCATAACTAGCCACTCGTATAGCCCATCATTCGTCTTAAAGGCCATCTTCCGCCCATCACCAAGGCGTACACAAATTTGGTGATAACGACTTTTGAGGTCAATTTTTGAGAAGATAGTAGTATTGGCCATCATATCTAACATGTCATCAAGACGCGGTATGAAAAACCGATACTTGATTGTAATTTTGTTGATGACCCTACTATTAACACGCATCCTCCATGTGTCATCCTTATTAGGTGTAAAAAGCACACAGGCTCATGCTCTCTCAAATGAAACCCTTTTCTAGGAGTTCATCAATCTATCTTTTTAACTCAGCATGCTCCTTTGGGTTCATTCTGTAATGTGGGAGGTTTGGTAGAGTTGCCTCAGGGATTAAATCAATGACATATTGTATATCCCTCATAGCGGGAAGCTCATTTTGTAAGTCATCAGGAAAGACATCACAAAACTTATGCGTTACCTAAATGGTCTTAGTGGGTAACTCTATGCTAGCCTTGATACACTTTCCCTAGCCACAAGAGTGTATGCCATCGAGTCTGCCTCCATTTCTTGCTCAAAGTCCTTGGCATTTAGAATATGGAGTGGTTTGAACTTAGACTTCGATTCCTTCAATTCTTTTGAGCTGCTCACACCACTCTGTGTGGTAGATTTCTTTTCAGTTGTGTTCTTGGGTGACAGTAGATTTAGCTTGACCTTCTTGCACTCAAACCAGAATGTATACACATTTAAACGACCAAAAATAGTAACATCCTTGTCATAGAGCCAGGGTCTACCCAGAATGATATGGTCAACATCCATGAGAACAATATCACACCAAAGTATGTCTTTATATGATCCAAACTGAATAGGAACAAGACCACGGTGCGAGACTGGAAGGAAAGTTTCATTAACCTAGGACACTCTATAAGGTTGAGGATGGGCTTCAAGCTTCAAGCCCAAATGGCTCACGGTGCTAGTCGATCCCACATTGGCACAACTACTACTATCCACGATCATCTTACAGCTCTTTTCCCTACATTTTGCATAAGTATAGAAGATCGTGTTGCGGTGCCAATCATCAGTATTCTTGGCTTAAGCCAAGGCGCAACGCATAATTGCGAGAGTCGCAGACTCTTGCGCTCCCTCTTTCTCATCACTGGGGATTTCTATTGGCTCATATTCTTCCTCTTTACTGTCACTATCTGGGGGCACTACTTCTACTTGCCCATTAATAAGGAATATTTTAGTGCCCTCTTTTGTGCTGACTGGTGGACAAAGTGATCAAACTCCTGACACCTAAAACACCTAGTTGCCCCACTTCCACGCGAGCTAGACCCAACAATTTCTTTACCCTTATCATCCTTAGGACTGGGCTAAAAACTGCCGGAAGGTTTGTTCTGCTACCCAATGTTAGGTTTAGCCCTAGAGGGGTTGGCCTTATCACTAGAATTCCGAAAGTCAAAATGCCTTGCCATGGATGCTTTGAGGTATCGCTCAACGTTTAACACTATTTATACAACTATTCAATAGTGTTTATGTATTTGGCGAGCAATTCCTTCCTAATATAAGGACGGTGGCCCATTTTAAAATGAGCAAGGGTGCGTACGAGGTCCTCATCAACCTCACAACGAGTCAAGTACTCTTCGAACTTTTCAATATATTCAGAAACACTCATGGAACCTTGTCGAAGAGATCGTCATTCCTCAATCAATCGTAAACGATAAGAGAAAGGGAGGTACTTCTCCTTAAGTGTTTCTTTCATTTCCCCCAATGGACTATTGAGAGTTTCCTCGCTCTTTTTTTCTTTCGCTCTACCGTCCCCCAAAACCTCTTTGCATGGCCTATAAGCTTCATCTTGGACAATCGGACTCGACGAGCATCCGACATGTCATACCACTCAAAATAGTGGTCCATATCCTCCAACCAATCTAAAAAGGCTTTAGGGTCCAAGTGACCATCAAACGTAGGGGTATCTACTCTAACTCCCTTGAGGAGTTACGCATTTGGGTTATATTAATCATGATGTCACTCGCAGGGTGGGGGTACAAGTGCGCGCCCATGACCATTTCCTTGGCCACCTCCATTTATTGGCCTAACCTCCCGACCACTTGCCTGAGATTGAGCATCTTCCCCAACAGTGGGGTTTGCTCTGAGGGAAGCCTCTAGTTGGGTAACGCGCGCATTAAATTGCTCAAGGCGTTGGTCCACACGTTGTTCCAAGCGCTTACCCAAAGAATCAAACTGTTGGGTCAACCCAAAGTTCCAAATTTAAAGTATAGGGTGAAAAGCAAAAAAATACGTATAGACAACTACTAACTCAACGACTAAGGACTTCAAACTACTACTAACTCAACCTAAGGACTTCTACTACGACTATATGCGTCTAAATGAGATAAAATGTCAGACTTGTTCAACGAAATTTAGATTCTTAAAGGGTAATTGTTCCAAATTTAGTATAGGGTGAAAGCTAAAACCATGACCCGTTCGTATGGACATACAACTACTAACTCAACCTAAGGACTTTCTACTACGACTATATGCGTCTACATGAGATAAAATGATCGTATGAGACTCTATATAAGGGAAATTACACAACGTCACCGAAATTTAGCAAAATAGCTGTCAAACTAAAGGGATAACAAAAAAATAACAGCAATGTGAATTGCTAATTTTCTGATAACAGAAATTTCAACAGTTTATATCATGATTTATGGACCTCTAAACAGCTATATATGATGAGAATGGATGCATAATGGACATAAACAAACTAAACCCTAAACATGTAATGCATTCCCCTACAAGAACCCTAAGCTCTGATACCAAAATTGATGCAGGATATGAAATCCAAATATGATGTGCAAGATTTTTAGGCTTAAGATCACGTTAATTCAGAAACAATTACACAAATTCCATATCCCACACAAAAGATCAACATTCAATCAAGGGGAATCTATGTGTGTCTAGACCTACACATGTTAGGGCTAGATTAATAAAAATTATGAACCAAGCGATACTCAAAGGGAAGTAAATTCATCCACACATGCACAACAATCTATCCCTAATTCACGGGATTCACCAATCTCAGTTCAGAGAACCACAGGATTAGAAAAAGGGCAAACAAATTGAAAATAATGCAATTTAGAGTTGGAAAAATATGTATGAGAGAGACAAAATAGGTAAGAAATCTGAACATGGCGATAATCCACGTGTGCGGACAACGGGCCAGACTTGATGCACGTGCTCAGGGGCCCTGCCGCATGTGCGAGGGGGCCCTAATTCTGAAAACTGACTCCTTGAGTCTGGTCGGCTAGGGGAGGGCTCCAAAGTCTCCGATTTTTTGGCCGATCCGATGTGCGGTCTGTGAGTGGTGCTCCGCCGAAGTTTCAGCTCTCCTGTAGGGTCAGATTCTGAAATTCTACTGTAAATGAGAAAATTGTTGCGATAAAGGGCGGATTTAAAACCTAGATGATTGTAGGAGATGAGAAGTATGGATTGTAGAAGATGGGGGTGAATCAAGATAGATGCGGCTTCGCACCACAGTAGTTAGCCCTTTGAGGAAGGGAGGGTTTCGCACCCAATTGGATTTCTACAACTCAGAAGCTTAGAGGAGTAGAAAATTGCAGGAATTTTTATTAATCCTCAATGAAAAAAAAATACAAGGGGTGCCTATTTATAAGAAAACCCTATAACCCAAAACTCGCGCCATGTGCGCAACCTATTACTTGGCAATAAAGTAATAAGAACTAAGAACTAATCAAAGTAATCTAAACCGTCCATGATACTCTAAATAAAAATAATAAGTAAGTCTTAAAATACGAGATTAATTAGACTAATGGGCCACAATCATGAGAACCCATGGTGACCTTTACATGGCTATCAGGCCCAATCTAACGAACCAAAACACAGTCCTCTAATTAGGAGGCCCTCCCTGGACAACGTCATTGATCCAAATCAATGGTGGGGTCCTCCTCCTCCTTGTGTATGTGCGTAGGGGGGCATGCGTGTGCGCGTTGTGTCCCCATCCACCACACAATGATAACAATGTAAAATCAAGCTCGAAATGTTTAAATTCGTTTGATGTGCCAAACCCAAAACTAAAAACAAGCGGATCCTTTGGATCTTTTCATCCCCGTATGCTCATCTGATGAACAATTTGGACAGTATATAAATAAAGTGGTGACTCAGGAAAGGTTTTATGGTGGGCGTCCTCATCCTAACTATTCCTAGTGGTGTGGCCCACTTGAGGTTTTATCAACTTGATTTTTCAAGCTCAATTATTAAATGGTGTCGCAATTGATGGTATGAGTGGATGTCAAATGCACATACAGTGACCCTAGTGATCTTGAATGTTGCCCGCTTTTTCTGACAAGATTTTCATCCCAAAAATAGGCATAGCTAGTGATAAAAAGAAAGTGTTAGACCATTTATTTCGTAGTTGAAGTGATGGCACTCATTGTTGCATAGAGCAAGAATTCTGTGTCAATCCAACACCACATAACTCGATGCTATTAGGATGTGAAGGAATTTAATTAGGCCACGTGTTGTTATCAGAGATGGAGCTACTCAAAGTATGTTTGAAAATCAACCAAGAGAGAAAAATATAAAGTTGGATGAGGCTTAATGTGGTGAGCTTTGATTGAGCCAATCACAGTAAGTTATTAGAACTGAGGATCCATAGAAAGTGATAGACTGAGTGAAGATATCTTGTTTCAACACTGAAGTCTTAATATTGATTCCTCGGTGGGGTGACTAACAGTAGGGTGTATACTAACAAGCTAATCCAAAAATCTCGCCTCCTGGTTTCCATCTATTTTATATTTGAAAGTAGTTAGGTGGAGCTCATCTCTAATAATGACAAGTGGTCCAATCAAATCGTGCCATCTACCCAATGGCAAAAGGGTGGGGTCCACTACTTTGACCAGTGCAAGGCCCTATGCGATCTATATTTGGTGGGCCACAAATCACCAAACCGGAAAATTATTTGGGAGTCTCAATTATTGCCATTTATTCTATTGGAAAAGGTACTTCCTACCGTTTGAGGTCCGTTGGCAGACAGCTTTCCCACCTTCATTCCATAATCCACAGTCCCTCGAGACAACGGGAATTACCATGCATCCACACCATAGATACACTTGTGAGATACATGGATCAGATCCAAACCGTTCATGTCGTGGGTTAAGTACTAAATGGACCCCAGTCCAAAAATCACACTGTTTAAACAATCCTAATTCTTGAATCTTTAAAGTCTATTAGATAGTTAGGATGGTCCAGTGAAAGCAACATTTTATTACTGACCAATCAAAAGGATATCTGGCATGGTCACACACGTGACACGTGTACAGTAGGCATGAAAATTACATTCCTACACAAGAACTGGACCAACTACCTCAAACATGTACGGAAATGGCAATGATTAATTTGCCTTTTAACCATACTATTGTTGTTGGAAATTTTGGGCCAAAACAGTATGGGAATGTAAGACTAAGAAATTAGTGTGTTGAAGCATTCCTGCACGGCTGTACCAATGAAAATGACATTTCAAGTCTCTTTTTCTAACTTTATTCCACCATCTTGTCATTTTTGTCCCCATCACATGGCCCACTCACAAAGACTAACAGCAGCACACATCCATGTCACTTTTCTCCCATCTTCCCCTTTCACATCTGTCTCTCAGGAGTGGATTGGGTGTTGCCCGAACCCTTATCCTGTGGGGCCCACCTTGATGAATTTGTTGTATACTCATGCTGTCCATCCGTTTTTTCAGATCATTGGAGGACGTATATCTCAAAACTTAAGTAGATCAAAATCTCAAGTAGCCACACCATTGAAAAAAGTAGTGAATGAGGATTAAAAACTTTCTTATAGGCCACAAAAGTTTTCAATCAAGCTGATCTTTGTATGCTCTCTTCATCCAGGCCTGATCGACCTTATCAAAGCGTTGGGTGGAAAATAAGGATTACAGATCTGCTTACGGTGGCCCTGGGAAGTTTTTAATGGTGGGCATTCAATCGCCACTGTTTCCTTTGGTGTGGTCCATATGAGATTTGGATCTGCTTAAATTTTGGAACCGACTCCTAGAATGGGCTGTAAAAACGAATGGACGGCATGAATATACAACAAATCATCAAGGTGGGCCCACAGTAAGCGTAACACACACTAATGTGTTACCCGGGTAACACGCTTCCCTCTCTCTCTCTACGTACGCCAGTGGGTATGACACGTGAAACACACGTGGTGAGATTGGACTTGGAAAAGAGATAGGGAGTGGAAAAGGTGCGAGTGGGGGGCTACTCCCAGGTTTCGGCCTACTCGTTCAGCTATTGATAGGCTTTTTGTGGGGAAATGATATCTTAGCTGTAGATTGCCAAACTGTCACACCGTCCAAATCATCCAAAGATCCTTTTCTTTAATTCAATTCTTATATTTGAAGTTCCACACAGTCTAAAAACTAGAGATTTTCCATAAAGGTATAGACTCCTACGTTAGTTTTGCCCCATGTTAAAAAATCACCTGAGGTTGATGAGACACAGAGATATATACGATTTTTAGTGGCTGAAAAATGTATTGCACTGCTACGGTTCTCTTTAAAAATAGTTGTGGCTCAACGTCCTCACATTGGCATTGAATCTTCATAGGTAGGGATTAGGACGTTCCAAAATTAACATAGCTGACCCTAAACCAGATTTTTAAATGGGGTGAATTTGGAATGGACCTAACAGTGGCCTAACCTAGGCCCAAATGCTGTTCTGATTTGAGAGTTTCTACAACATGTTCTTAAAATTGAGGCTCCATGACTCAGTGATCCAAACCGTTTTTGCAGGATTGGACCATGGATAGCAACAAAGGAGATGAGAAAATATAGCCCTTCAATACGACATCCATCAGATGGGAAAATATTCAGCAATGATCTGCATTCAACGAAAAGGGCCAGATATCTGATGGATGCCAATCTGTGGTTTTTGTGTGGATCAAACCCAGAACCGAACCATGAGATAATGGGTGGATCTTGATCCTCCTGTATCCGTAGTTCAAAAACACTCTGAACATCCAGCCAGGTCAGGTCAACAAAGAAGCTTTACCAAATCTTTATTTGACTCGCTTCACATTCAATAAGGGCTCCCATTTGGATACTACCAAATAAGTAACTTCAAAAAAAAAAAAAAAACTTGCATAAGTTAATAAGTTACTTTTCTTAATAAGTTAATTTGATTATTAAATTTAAATAAATAGCTTTTTAGAAAAATTAACTTATTATTATTTTTTTATTTTTCAACTTTCAAAAGTAACTTATCATTTTCATTGATGACACATCAACTTAGAAAATTATTTAAGGGATTCTTTGGATGCCTGTAAAATCATTAAGCTATAATATGATTTTAGGTAATCTGATTATAGGTGTGAAGTGTTTACAGCTAGTCCTTACTCTTACCCGGGTGTAGACTCCTTGGAGTTTCAACATCGGGTCAAGGGTTCGAGTACCCATAGTGGTAAAATTCCACAGTTTGTGTGTGTGGGGTGTGTGCTCGTGTGGCGTGAGTGTGTGGGGGTGTGTGTGCATGTATAAAAAAAAAAAGTGTTTATGGCTAGTCCCATTTGGCTTTAAGCTATAATCTTACAGGTAAGTAGTTGTATGTGTTTGGATAAGTTGAAATATGTGACTAGGTACCCAGGCATAACAAAGCTTGGAATGATAAATCCTTTAAAAATAATGACATATAAAATCTTCATTTAAGATAGATGGAATAAGTCCAATTCAATAAAGCCGGTGACTAATCCTTACTTCAAATAAATCATTTGGTGGGCCACAGAAATGGGCCCACAAATGCAAATTCCCTTTAAGTAGGATTTATAGGCAATTAGTTAATTTTTCTTAAGGTTTGAGATAATCTCAGCCATTGGATTTAAAAAGCCCACTTTATTATGAATAAATACTTTCGATTTATGTGAGGGAGTTAATGGACCATGTTAGACCTAAGCCCTTCATGATAAACCCTTTACATCTTAGGTTTCTAGGTTTCCCAAACATTGTACCGTCCTTTGGTTTTGATAGCATCTCAACTATGGGAGGTTTCAACCCTAGCAGAGAGAGAGAGAGAGAGAGAGAGAGAGAGAGAGAGAGAGAGAGAGAGAGAGAGAGAGAGAGAGAGAGAGAGAGAGAGAGAGAGAGAGAGAGAGAGAGAGAGAGAGAGAGAGAGAGAGAGAGAGAGAGAGACTCCATCCAAGGTTCTTCTTTTTCTTCTTCCTTTATGCATAGTTGTTGGAAGATCTGCAACTCTCCAACCTCTGAAATTTTTCAAAAACAAATAGTTGTTGCCTGAAATCTCTTCACCTTTAATATGAGACATAACACAATTTTTTTTTAACATTTCACATTCCAGCTAAAAGTTGTAATGAGATTACAACCTATAATCTGTTTACAAGTAAAATATCCATCCAAACGCAACGTCTAGTCAAATTTCCACTTGGAAACTTTACAGGCATTCAAACGATCCCTAAGGGAATATGCTCTGTGGCCATGAACCACTTCTAAGCTCGTAAGATTGAAAAATCATCCAAAAAATGAGTAGATGATCTAGTGGGTCCTACATGATAATGGCCTATATCAAGGTGGCCCCACATGATGGACGATCTACATAAAAAGTCCACCCCTAATGATGAATGGCCCACATCCAAGATGAGCCCCACAGGATAGGGAACCCAAATTGAACATGGGGCCCACATGATGGGCAACCCACATCAAAAGCGGCATGATGGGCAATTAATAATGGTGGGCACCATATGATGGATGATCCACATCAAGGTGAGCCCCACATGATGGACAGTCTGCATCAAAGGTCAGCCTAATGATTAGTGGCCCATATCCAAGGCAGGTCCCACATGATATACAACCCACATCAGAGGTGGGTCTACATGATGGACGGCACACATCAAAGGCAGGCTCCACATGATAGGTAGTGGATATTGAAGATGGCCCTACATGATAGACAATAGCATTGATGGTGGGCCCCACATGATGGATGACTAACATCAAAGGTGAGCCCTACTTAATAAACTGTGCACATTATAGGTTGGCCCCTAATGATGAATGGCCCACAGCCAAGTGGGCCCAGCATGCTGGACGGCCTACATCAAGGGTAGGGCACACATAATGAACAATCCACATCAAAGGTTGGCCCCACATGATGGACGGTGGAGGTGGATGTGAGGGGGACCAAATAAACTTTCAAGACAATTACTTATGATGTTGGAAACCAAATATACTTTTCTACTTTTTGGATGACAAGTGTGTTGTTTACCAAACATATATACTGATTAAGTGGAAACCAGGATAAGCTACTTATGGCATAAGTAGCTTTTCTAAAGTAACTTATGATCCAAACGCCCCTAAATAAATTAACAGATTTAAAATAATGGCAGATATTTAAGGTAGGTATGAATATGAAAACTTGGCAAAGAAGTCAGACGGACAATGCTTGGTGCATTGGTAAGTCAAGCCAAGTAGCATTAAGTTAACTGAGTCAATGACTGAATGAGTCTTGTGGCATCAGAACTCAGTCACAATCATCGTGAACAACTTCCCTCATGACACAGGCTCAAAATCTCGTCGAGTGAAGTTGACTCAGCCAGGTTTTTAAGTCTTTTAAGTAATTGAGTTTTAGAATTATGCTTGTACTCAAGACCTAAACCAATAAGTATTCGGTCAGCTTATTTTCACTTGGACCCAACTCAAACTGGACCAGATTTTATGGTGGGAAACCTAATGATTAAATGGGTTGGTTCTAGGGCTCCCCTGAGCTCAACCAGACCCTTTTTGCACCCTACCTGCTGGTGATCATTTCCCCTTCTGCTCTCCATCAATTACTGCTTGTCTACTTGCTCAACACAACGGGGATGATATAAACCCGTGAATTTTATAGGCATCCAATCAAATCTCATTGGAAATGGATAGTCGACCCAACTTGATCCAACCACATCTTAAAATGCCAAAGCTGTTTGTACCCCACTATTCATCACCATCCAACTGGAAAAGCTTGTTACAAGGAGCTCTCTATCCACATGTTGCATGTTACAAAGGGCCCTGGTTGGGGCAGTGACCAGCCTACCAAGAGCCACATTTCCTACCAAGTGTGCAAAATCACCGCAGCAGGTCCACAGTGCATGTACCTTGGTCAAAATAAAAAGAATGATCTCCCATCAGGTAAGCAACAACAGAACTAAAGAAATGGACCCATTGAGTGAGCAGATCAGCATAATTTTCAGGTGAAGACACATACACAGGTGGGGACGCCTGATGATCGCCAACAAATCTCACCCGCATTTCTCAAGAACAAAAATAAAGGACCTCACACAAGGTTGGAGAGGGGTCATGCCTTGTGTGGATCCCAGCCAGCCAATAACAGTAGAGGGCAACCCACCCAAAAAGAAAAGAGGAATTTTTTATATTTTTTTAACAAAGAGACAGATTTGGACTTATCAAAATAACCGACCAATCATACAAAATGAGAATGATACAATGAAGAAAATCTCAGTGTCTTCAGCCTCTCCTTCTATTAGTTCTTGTGGCCCTTTTACTGCTGTTTCTTGAAGAAGAAGAAGACTCTACCGGTATTGGCAAGATCGTACCTTCCTTAATCTCATCCGAGTTAGGCAGCTGCTCCAATGTCTTCTGCCCTTCTATGTACACCATTAGATCTCTAAGCTGCCACAAAATTCAAGCAAGAGCGAGTTAAGCTGCAACCACTATACATGAGGGATAGAAATTATTGAGTTTTAATGAGTGAGGTTGATGGTTCATTGATGGGATATCCAAGGAGATGGTATCCCAAAAATCTCCCCAATGGGATAGTCCTGATCAATGAGTTAAACTCGGGCTGGACACTAACCTGTTTTTCGTGGGTTCCGACTTATCAGATCCATTCCAACTCAATTTGTCCCAGGAATATAGTCAATTTAAACTTTAAAAAAACAAAAGGAATTAACAAGCCTGTTTTCCAAGCAGAGGTTGCTGGTTCAAACTTTGTGCACTATCGGTTCACTGGTTTTGCCCAGCCCATTTTTGGGGCTAGTTCTGGTCCAAATAGGTCCAACCACCCAGTCTGACCTTCTTCTTCTTCTTCTTTTTTGTAATGAGAAGATGACTAATATTCTTTAAACCAAAAAGATCTCAAAACATTTCAGGAGTTGACCCTCTCGTCACCATCCTTGTGAAAATAAAAGGCAAAGCACAGTAAAAATTAAAGCAGAAAAGGACAGAAAATCCCTTAGCTCAGGACACTACCCAGAATCTCCATAGTCCCAATCCCCTATGAGGTCAGAAAATGAGCAGCCATGATACTGGGACCACACTACGGCCCAACTAATTACCATTGCCGAGATATTCCTTTTCATACTTGCACATGAAGCATAATTATTCTAAAAAATCCTGTGGTTTCTCTCCTTCCAGATTCCCCAAGAATGACAAAGAAAATGAGAATCCACAAGATTCTCTTTTGATTGATGGTCACTCCGGTCAGAGTTTTAACACCAATCCTGGCCCCTTGATTGATGGCCTAGATATAGATCTTTAAATAAAAATGCAGCAATTGTCCATTCAATTCAGAAAAGTGCAAAAATCAGATCAGCTTTCATCTTCAAATTTGGGATATGGGCATAATAAATCCACAGCGGGGTGAAGCTAATCAGATCAGTGGACTGGATCACCAGACCACAGGCCCCCACTTGTACAAGCTCTTGACCAGGGAGAATTGTGCAAACCCTTGGATCAATGACCACACACACACACACACACACATATATATATACATGGGAAAAGGTTCTATGTGGTCGAGCTCATGAGAACTTCCCATGAGGTCGAGTTGTGTGGGCCCACCGTGATGCGTGTTGAACATCTACCCCATCAGTCAGATGCACCATTCCATGGTGGGCCTAGGGCTTAAAAATCAAGTCAATCCGTGATTTGTGTGGGCCACACCACATACAAAAGTTGAGAGGGGTTACCCTCCATTAAAACATTCACAATCATTTGTTGGGCCCACCGAGATGTGGTTCACAAATCCAGCCCATCCATTATGTGTGTCTCACTTGGATGAGGGGTCAGACCAAGTTTCAGATGCATCCAACTTTCAGGTGGGCCCCACCAAGTGCTTTTATATGTTTTAGGAATGTCTTTACATGATTTTAGATGGTATGGCCCCACCTGAGTTTCATATACGACTGATTTTTGGGATATCCCATAATTTAAAGGGGACCCATCAAATGCACGGTGTTGATGTTCGACATACATCATGGTGGGGCCCACACAGCTCGACCTCATAGGAAGTTCCCATGAGCTCGACCGCATAGAACCTTTTCCCATATATATATATGTATATATGGGAAAAGGTGGGGCCCACACAGCTCGACCTCATAGGAAGTTCCCATGAGCTCGACCGCATAGAATCTTTTCCCATATATATATATATATATATATATATATATATATATAAAAATTCCTAAAACACATCCTTCTAAAGGACAATATGTAAAGAAGAAAATTTAGCACAAGCCAAGTCGATGAGACAGGATACTGACACCTTAACTCTCAATAAAAAGAACTAAATGTACCTGTTCTTCGAAGTCAAGTATCCTTTCATCTCTCAATCTAACAGCCGTCCGTTCCCTGCAAACCAATTTATGCAATTATGTATAAAACAAAAGTATGGTGTTCAAAAGTTGAGGCTGAATCTCCAAACTCGACTATAATAGAAAACAATAATTTTCATATGCACAAATGCACCTCTTTAAGCGGCCACATGCACCAACATGGCACGTACATGTTGATTACCTGGCTGAAAAACAGGCTGGTCCACTCATGCACGTTCATTGCGGACCATTGGCAATTTCTTTTAAACAGTCCATTACTTCCATACATGTGGCTGCACCTGATGAGTGAACAGATCTGGTTTTTGAGCAAGGTCCATGCATGCAGTGTACCCTGCCTCATGAACAGCTCCAATGCTCTACCCAATGATGTGGAATGAGTTATGACCTGGCCACATTTTGCAGAGCAAGATGCTTGTTGCACCTCGCGATATGCAGATGCAGGAAGTACCCTATTTTTCTGTCCTCAAAAAGTGGCTGAGAACAAGTACCCGAGAATGACAGACTCGGTACATTCATACTTAAAAGCAGTGACTCATGGGTCAGTGCACATTCCATAACATCCACCAACTTCCCAAACATGCCCTTAATCCACACCAAGGAGGGGGAATTGTGGCTCTGGTGTATCAACAAACTGTAGCATATGGTCTTCTGATGCAGAGCACTGGATACAGGTCCATCACATGGTTCAGGGATCCAAATTGTCAGTCTTATTTGGTCTTACAGTGGATTGGGTGATGCCTGTAGATCTACCAGATTGGAAGATCCCAACCCATGATATTTGGATTATTTTCCGTTGAATGAGGACCAATACAGTACTTTCCCCATAACTGTCTATTTGCAGGCCTCTGATCCACAGGATCTTTGAATCTGGAATGTTTTTGACACATTCCCATGCATGGTGGGACCCACTAGATCAAATGTTTAATGGTTTGAATATCAGAACTGTGGGTCCCATATGGATGGGATGGTGGATGTTGGAAAACTGTATGTTCGCTGATGCACAGAACGCTAATTCACCCACCGGGGAATAGGGCCCTGGCAATCAGGCTTGAGGAATCATATACTCATCATCCCAAGGATATGCATAGTATCCCCAGGATATTGTTTGGTACAAGCAGAGCTCATGCTCCGTAATCCAGGGCATTCGTATGGTGAGACCCAGCGTTAATGTTATATGACAAAGTTTCCTTCAACTGACGATCATAACCCCTTCAATGGAATAGGTGAAATTAAAAGCACTGCAGATGTTGAAAGAATAAACACTAACTTGTGATTAGAATTTGAGTAGCTAAAAAGAACTAATAGACATGAACACGTAACTAGAATATGATGACATTGAAACTTTAAAAAAAAATAATCATGGTGGACTAAAAAAGCAGATGAAATCATGCCAAACTAAGGGCCTGTTTGGCCGGGCAGATTGGATGGTATTAGAGTGGATTGCACGGATTTCAAGGTAATGATAGCTGCGTCAGTGGATTGGTGCAAGATCTATGGGATTGCTATATCCGGTCTGTTCGGCACGCCCGGCCAATCTGGGATTAAACCTTCGAATCCCTTTCAATCCCTTGAACCAAACACGTCCCAGGCAATTTTGAAGGGATTAGGGTGGATTGGATGGGATTTAAAGGTAATGATGGTGATGTCAGTGGATTGTCTTAAGATCCATGGGATTGCTATATCCCGGGATCAGGATCCCGTGTCTGTTTGGCACGCCTGGCCAATCCCGGGATCTATCTTCCATTCCCATCATTACCTTTAAAAATAGTGGAGAATGAGTTTTGAGGTTAGTGGCAATCTGGGAAGCTGAAAAATATGTAGACGCCCAAGCCATAAATTTTGCATTGTGCAGTTTACACATAAAACATAAGGAAAGTTTTATATAGATGAGCTAGGTGATATGTTGAGGGCCAGTAATAAGTCATCCCATTAGACCAGTATTGATTTCCTCTGCAAGCAAAACGTGATATATATTGACGTGCCTACCCTCAGGTCGCTGTATCAGAAATTCAATTTAAGACTTTAGGTTATGAAATTATGCAAGCTCTTGATCACCATCATCATGAGTGACCAAAGCACTTGTAGTATTCTCAAATGCCACTAAAGCATTGCATCAAGGCAATCTTACAGTAACCACCAATGCCATCATAGATGAATCTGATAAACTGATCATGTCCCCTTTGAGGAAACATGTTTCTGCTGCCAAAATTCAATAGGTCCTAAAAAACCAAGAGACAGATCCATAATAAAGAAACAACATCTGGAGCTAGGTGATGTAGTTACCAGCTTGAACCCACAAGATAAGGAACAGGAAATTGAGTGCTTGAGCGGTTTCAGTGAGCAGGCAATCAATTGATCAGGCTAAACTGGCTCCCAAAATTACACACCATACACCTGCTTATCTCAAAATTTCAAGCCTGAAGCAGAAGTTATACACTTTTCAACAACACCCTCAACATAGATCCAGTGATAGAGGTGACAGCAATTTGAAGTGTAAGCTATTTAGTTTCCTTTCCTATGAAAAGGAACTGATGGTACTGTTTAAAGACACCTTTGTAGTTGTCATTGTAGATAAGATGGGTACCTCATAGTGTTTATATGATCTCTCAAATACAAAGTGGTGAATTGCAGTCCACCCTAGAACCTCATCAATTCACCTCAAAACATGGGAACAGCAGAATAGAGACATTCCACTGTGAATAAAGTCTATGGAATGTACAATGAACTTAAAAAGTTTACATGATTTTCCAGCCCTTTCTTTATATATCATCCCTCAACTTCAAAGCGATCTCTTGATTTCCAGCATCTGCACTTTAAGCTCTGTATTATTTTCTTTTTTAGAGTGTAGACTTGGAGCTTTAATGCCAGAAGGTCTTAGTGAACTGTCCTCAACAAATCTAGAAAAATGCTACACAGATGCAGATTTGAGAATATGGATCCTGCAGCGGTAGGGCACAACCCCCTAGGAGTTAGTAATGACTTAACTGTCTCAAGGTTTTTCCATTCAAATCTTTCTGTTTGACTAATAAAAAACATCTGCTTGATGCCATTTTCTTCTAACCATGAGACTAGCCTGACTTCCAAATTATGCAGCACATTGTAGCTTGCAGCTGACATTGGAAAATTATGGGGCAGATCTTTCATATTTGACTTTGGGGGTTGATGTGACATCTGGGGTTGGAAGAGTTGCATTCTACTTTGACAAACTATTTTCTTGATTTAATGTTACTCCTTACATCAATGAGAAACGAAGAAAGATTCTCCATTGCATAAAGTACGTAGCAAAGGGATCCCGGGGATGGTTCTTTACGTGGTTTTGCAGTCCTGAATGATAATATACATGTATCATAAAGGCTACTCTCACCTGGAATGGGTGGCATCTCTTTAAGGATTTTACTAATGTTGTGGTATTTGGATACATGGAATCCAAGGGAAAAGAAAAGAAAAACAATAACTACCAAATTATGATTTCCATGAGAACTATTAAAACATGGATTCCAATTTTGAGTTCTTGTTTGCATTGCAAGTAAAAATCTCATATTCCTCTCACAATACTAACCTACTTTCTTGTGGCAAGAATCCAATTTATGGAAAAGTGTAATGATTGCTGGGTGGAATCCACCCTTTTCTTTGCTATCCAAAGAATACAAACTGTCACATCAACAGAAAACCCTTTTACTTGTTTATTGTTTGCCACAGAATCCATGGTTTCCAGACATGGCCTAAGTGGAAATTGACCAACCACATCAATAACCGATGCATGAACCTTCTAACAAGGTGCAGATTCCGCTTTGGATTGCACTTCAGATTCGCACCCCCATTCCCCTATCCTAGCTGTGTAGACCTGTGAACATTTTAATCTGACACTACTCCAGCACCTGAAATTGTTACTACTTTGCTTCATGATTTGTGCAACTATATGATAGCCATCCAATGAAGAGAAGTTTTCAACAACATACACAAGAATCCATTGGGAAATATGGCTGTAACCAGTGTTTTAAATATCAACGATATCAGCCGATATATCCCATGATATATCTTATATCCCACCTGTGTAATTCGAAACGCATTGGTAGTGCTAATATATCCCACCTATTCGATCCAGTGAGCATTTTTTATTTTCGATCCATGCTTTTGGTGTAAATCGCGTTAAACCAGTGTCAAATGGTTACAAATCTATGATTCTTCATGTTTTCCTTGAAAAATCATGGATTTGGAACTTTGATTTTGAGATTTGGGGGAGATGGGTCAAGTTGCGGAAAATTAAGAAAAATCAAAATTTCTCAATTTCTCGCAAATCAGTTACAATCTTTGTATCCAAACACAAAATTAAACATGTATGTAACCTGATCTAATGATTCTTCTTTTGCTTTTGAATGCATTGCTAGTGTTTCCATACATATCTTCTTACATTTATAAATTAATGAATAGACTTTGAATATACTTGAATCAGTTCAGTTGGAAAGCGCACATATTAGGACCCCATACAAAGGAAACCCCTATTATGTGCACTTTTTTTTTTTGTAATGTTTTGATTTCTAAGTGTATTGATGTCTTTTTCAACAATCCATGAAGTTTCGTTGAAAATTTTGACCAATTTCCCAATTTCCCAATGTTCCCATGTTTCCCAACAACATCGATACATTACGCGATACAGCCGATATATCCCACGCGATAACTAATATGTATCTGTATCCCAAGGGTGCGATACATTACATGATAACGATATTTAAAATATTGGCTGTAACTCAACGAAAGTTGAAAACAAGATTCAGCAATGATGTCCTTGATGACTTCCTTCCACAACCACATTTACTCAAAACTGTCATGGTTCATCAGTTCAGTCTTCTATAAGATTGAAAATGTAGTGGTGACATGTGAGCACATCAACACTTGATCTTTCAAGATTAGTTGGATACCTGACAGCCGTATCCTTTTCCTGCTACCAAGCATCTTGTGAAACTAATCAACTAAAAGCCGTTTGCGGCAATTGCAATAGAAGTTCCAGTGATCCAACTTGTATGGCCATTTCGTATGGTCAATGACACAATTATGGCAGTTCAATGAAGTCTTTGATGACTTTCCTAGTTAACAGGGCATCCAAAATCATTAGCATCTCAGTCATGTCTATAACAGCATGAAGTAAACTCAATCCCCTTGCCATCAGCGTATATGACCAATATTGTAAGTTAGGTCTCCTTATGCCAATATCACTTTGTTTCATTGCTAAAAAATGAGGATTTATGAGGGGATGGCGGACACACCTTTCTTCAATTTCCAGAATCTTTGCTCTCCATATCTCCTGGTTTTTCATAAGATTCTCATTGATCTACAAGCAGAAGCAAGACCATGTAATGTAGCATGTACTCATTAAAATGATCAAAGAACTAGAAATAAACTAATAATGTATATGCATATACCCTATCAGATTATTCAAGTTACAAAAACTGCAAAACCAAATTCTCAACATACTCTGCGAGATAAGAAGAGGAAGGTACTAACCTCATCCAGAAATTTCTTCTCCTCAGCACATTTGTCAAGCTTGCATTGTATCTTCAGAAGTTTAGAACCTACAGCCTTCTCAACAGCTTCAGAGATTTCTCTGTCTGTTTCCTCCTTGACCTCTAGCAATAGCGACTCATAATACTGCCATGTAAAGAGATGTAAAGATAAATACAACAGAGCACCCAGAAACATATTCGACTTTTGGTTGTGGTGCACAGTATTCTGAACTCAAACCCTTCTCAGGGATGAATAATGATTATAAAATTTTATAATGTCCACATGCATATTCACACAAATTTTCCAGTTGGCAAGGACTAGGGACATCGAAGGTCTGCATCGGGTAGGCCCCAGGATTGCGACGACCTGACTCAGAAAAAGGTCAGTGCGCTCATCAGATGGATCACGTCTGTACGTTCAATGTAGATAGCAGGTAACTTTTTCAAACCATCCGTTGCTCTCATACACGTGTCCAACCTGATGAATTGAATGGTTGATTTTTGGACCATGTCATCTACATGGCAGGGCCCATCTGAATGGCAGTTTAATGTCCCACTCATGTACCGAATTTGTCACCAATGACCAAATGTGAAGGTGTATGTCATGGGTCTTTGTGGGCTTAGAAAAGCATTTATAACTACAGAAAGTTTTTAGTATCATGTTTTGTGAGACTAAGTAAAACATCAAACTGAAACATTTGATAGCTAGTAAGAAAACATCATTCACATAAAGATGGTCAATATACATACTTTTCTTTGGTTTTCAAGCTGGGACGTAAGGAGGTCATTGTACTCGTCAACAATCTGCCAAAATAATTTATGAGATTGAATGGAACATTAAACCCAAAAAAAGGGGGTAAGAAAAAAACATTAGAAGAGGGAATTTTAAAAAATTCTGATTGTTATGGAATTCACATTCCGGAGCCTTTTGTTAAAATGTTTTCATTTTAACTACCTCATTAAGTTTCATGTTAATGGTAGTTGGATTAAGTGAGATATTTTTCATAAATGACAAAACTGGCCTTTCCTCTCAGAAAAAGAAAACTATTAATAAAAGAAACCTTTTCGTAAGGGACTGCACTAACCTGACTATGCATGATCACGTGAAGGGTGGGCCTACAACTAACTGAGCAACACGGGGGTAGAATGTGCATCAGATCCACCCCATCCATCAGGTGTGCTGCCACATGTTCACCCTGGATCCAAAAAATAAATCTAACCCAAGACTTCGGTGGGCCACATCATAGGGAACCATGTACAACAATGGCTAAAAACTCTAAATTCATGTGGTGTGTCCCACACAAGGCTTTGAATGTCCACATATTCGGGAATCTGATCATCCTGGTATGGCGTGTCAGATGAGTCGATTGGACAGCATACACACCACAGTGGACCCCACACACAATTTGGATGGTTTTAATGGTGGGACTGCCCATCTCAACTGCTCTGCATTGTGTAGCCCACCTGAGCTCTTGTTGACCTAAGTTTTGGGCCCCCGTCAAAACATAGGGTGGTGCACCTGATAGATTGGAAGGATCTTATCTACATGAAGTCATCCATCCACATCAGCAAATTGTCACACCCCCCACATGGCCACTCATAGTCACACAAGCGGCGTAACTCTTGTAGGTACATGCAGCATGCTAGGCACAGATTACTATAATCCCAGAAGCTGTGGGGCCCACTGTTATATCCATGTGGCATCCACTCCAATCTGTTTCGCCAACTCATTTTAGGATGTAAGCTGAAAAATGAGGCAGATTCAAAACACGAGTGGGCCATGTCACTAGAAATAGTGAGGATTGGCCACCACCATTGAAACCTTTGTGGGGGCTACCGTGATGTTTATATGCCATCTAAACCGTTCATTAGATTATTACCACTAGAAGGAATGGAAAACACAAATGTCACCCTGATGCAAAACTTCACTAGCTCCCAAGAAGGTTCCAGTGATAGGCGTTCAATCCCCACTGTTTTCCGTGGCATGGCCCACAAGTTTTGAATTTGTGCCATTTTTTGGATCATGTAATAACATGTGCTTGGAAAATTGATGGTCGGAGTGGACGACACACCTATAGGCAAGGTTATAGGAAAATCGCATCCAAGCATGGGTTCTGTAGTTTCCTGCAACATCTATTAGAGGGAGTTATTGCATAGCTCTATGGGGGCCACTGAGATATTGATGCAGACATCAGTGGTGCACCCTTTAGAGTGTACCAGAGGAGGAAGCGTCGCGGATAGAGTATCGCAGCAGAGGAGTTGATGTGGATGGATGTTGAGTCCATCGGACCGATTTTTTGACGCAGTACAAGTGCAGGAGCGGCATGACCGCACCCTAACCATAGATCCATGGGTCAGATTTCACACCCTACCACACGGGTGTTTTAGTTTTAGGAGTTTTTGTTCGTTTTCTTGTTTCAGGGGCTTTATTGCACTTTCTTTATTTTTTCGTATTTTTGTTATTTTTCTTATGGGGCTTTAGTGTACTTTTACTTTTTCATAGCTTATATATACGTCATGAGAAACCATATTTTTATTATTATTGAATGAATATAAATTTGTATCTTTTCTTCTTCTTTATTCAAGAGATTAAAGTTTCAAGATTGGCCCTTGGGTGTTGATGATTCCACCCCGATTTAAGGTTTCCTTCTTTCTAAATCTTCGAGGTGCAGGAAAATGTAAGAGTCATCCTCCTCTTTTTCTTTTGACGACAAAAAGACCTGTACTTTCTTCATCTCGAACCCTTCATTCTTCACCCATTTCGTTCCACTCTGGATATCCCCTTTCTAGTTTGAATGGGAAAGAAGGATGGTTAGTCAGTAGAATCAGATCCAAACTTGACTGTAGACTGACTTATGCTAGATCTAAGATATCCTCATATCCCTAGGTCCTCCTTTTTTACCGTTTACGTAATTTTATGCTAACGGGCATGATCTTGATGGAATAACCTCATCTTTTTGTTAAAATTTACCTAATCTCTTTGATTAGAAACGGTTAGTTGATTCGTGTATTTATTTTAACATTCTTTAACCTGATTATACATGCATCTAGGATTAGGTCATCACATGTCCTTGCATCAGATGTCCATGTAAAACCCAATCTTTCCCTAACTTTCAATAGATCATGTTAAGATGAGATCCCAAAAATTAGGAAAATCCAAGACCCAAGTGGCCCACACCACAAGAAACAACAGGGATGGAAACACCCACCATTGAAATCTTCCTCGGGCTAACCATGATATTTATATGTCATCCATCCCGTTCATAAAGTGATTCCTACTAGGATGAAGGGAAAACACAAATATCAGACAAGTCGAAAACTTCTACGGGTCCCAATAAGTTTTCGATGGTGGGCGTTCCGTTCACACTATTTCTTGTGGTGTGGCCCACTTTCATGAGTTCCACCCCATCCATCGGTAACCTAGCCCATGGTTCACTATGATTGCAACACTCGGGCAGATTTAACACTCAGGTGGGCCACCCCACAGGGAATGGTGTAAAATTATACATAAATCCACTAAATTCACATGGTATGGCCCACTTGAATTTTGAAATAGGGTAATATTTTGGAGAATTCTTTCATCCTGACGAGGAAGGTCAGATGAATTGATTATATGGCATATAAACATCATAGCAAGCCATACACAAAACTAATGGTGAACTTGCAAATTCCAATTGTTTCTCACAGTGTGGCCCACCGGAGTCTTGAATCATCATTGTATTTGGGTTCTAGGGTAAACTCGAGGCAACTTATTGGTGCATGGGGTGGATCTCATGAAAGGTCCATCCACTTCATGCAGTTAGCGGGTAGGCACACCACCTATACCTCACTAGATGCTTGAAGAGATGCATGGAGCATGAACAACTCCAAATAGAGCGTGAGGTGTAGCCGTGTAGGAGAGAAGGGCGGTTTTTTGGTTATCACTTATTAGATACTCTGTTAGAGTACGACAGTTGGTACACAAGCACAATCATAATTTATACACGTGGCACACTCAAATCAAAACCGAATAAATTGTGGAGATCATTTTACTTGAACCAAAATTCCAAAATAAGATCAATTGAATAGTGCTAATCTTTATTTATTTATTTTTGTACTAATCTTTATTTATTTATTTTTGCTTAACATGGTTTATTGAAAGGACATCTTCGTAAAAAATTATCCACTTGAGCAACTATCGTTAGCGAAAACTAATGGAAGGTAGCTTAATGAAACTTAGTTTACTTGATGACGTAGTTAATGAAAACATGTAAGACAGGGTACCGGAATGTAAATTCTATAACAACTAGGGAGTATTTTATAAAATTCCCAAAAAAATAATACTCACAGCTTCAACTTTACTGTTGAAGAGTGCCTCACTGATTCCAGAATCTGCACTACATTCACAACTTCCACATCCATCATTCGCATGAATACAGTGGAAATTTAGCTCAACCAACTTCCCATCAGTTTTAGACTGAATTAGCCGGTGAACATAATTGTCTCCAACATAATCCCAGACCCGCTGAGTTTCCAGTTCAAGAGAATAGCAGTGCTGTGTTTCTTTCCAATGTCTGATAGCATGACCTTCCTTATACCTGTTAACCAAATATTTTTAAAATACTTGATAATGTGCAACATATAGAAGATCTCCACAAATAATCCATAGACAAAAAAAATAAAAAATAAAAAAATAAAAAATTATGCTTCAAATATTATAGCTTCTATCATAGTTTGCCAACTTGCCGGTTTAACCCGTGACTTGGATAAGTCAACTTGATCCAGTCACCAACTGGGTGACTGGGTGAAGTTGTAACCAGATCCATTTGACTAGGGGCTGACTTGCCTGGTCACAAACGAGTCCTAGACCCACTGGTAGGGCTGTCAATGGGCCGGCCTCCGGCCAGGCAAAATCAAAATTTTGAATAGGCCTGGCCCAAACAGTTCAAAATCCAGCTGAAGCTGACCCCAGGCCTAGCATGTTGACATCCCTACCCATTGGGGTAGGAAGGACTCACACAAGTCAAAATTCAAAAGAAGAAGGAAAAAAAAATTGGAAGCTGGAAAGATGAATGACTACTAGAAATCGAAATTAAAGGAGTTTTGATACTCCGGCTGTGTGTGACACTTGATATGCAGGCACATAGACATGCCATACATGCATACACTAACTCGAAGTGACCGACTAAACTTTGAAGTCACCGTCATTAAGTTAGTCCCATAATATAATTGGTTGGACAGTTCTAACTCCCAATTCTTGGACACTTGCTTGTTGAAATAGGACCATTGGATAAGTTTCATTTTCAACCTTTAATAAGTGTCCACCTATTTGATGGCCACATAGTCGAATTATTGTAATTTATTATCCACGATATACGTAAGCCTGGAACAATAATTTGAACAGTTTAATTTGAATGAATTTATGTTATGTATGCACTTTCAATGTAATTTTGAAGAGTGCCTACATATCATCCACCACACTCTACCACAGAATCAATTTTTTTCTCAATTGGAAAACATGAAAGTGGGAAAAGAGATTTGCTAGTTCCACGTGCAAGTAGGTCATACATATCCACATGCGGGCATCAGTGCAAAGAACTTTCATAAGGTTGGAAATTATGCTTAAAATCCTCTTCCCATAAAATCACACAGTTTCACTTTTCAAGAGGGCCACAACGTAAGAGCAATTTTGATGGTTGATTTGCTTTTTCTTCTTTCTAGCCATTTATTTGTTTTGATATTGTGTGGCCACCTAACCATGCCGGGCGATCTAGACAGTGTAGCTCACTCGATGGAAAAGCTCCGATCTCACACATGTACCGCATTATGACAAACGCACCTGCATTTAGATGTGTTAGGCTCCCACGTGTATGGAACTAGCAAACCTCGATGAAAGTAAGCCCAAATGAGTTTGGACCTTTGACGCAAGTTTCTCAGGAAAACTTTGATAAACTAGCAGCATGAGCTGGATAAAGGCAAGCACTTAGAAATTACTTAGAAATTGCATTTGTATCATTTAAGTAATTTTTGTTTTATGAAAGGTTGCGAGTCTTATTGAGAAACCCCCCAGGCAAAAGCGAGGTGGGAAAGAATACAACCTAAAAAACTAAAGACAAAACAAGGATAAAAAATAGACAGCTTTCATCACCTCTACATTGGAAGTCCATCCCAACAAATAGAATTTGACCTTCTTGATAACCATTGTTTTGAATATCCCTAATATTATTGATAAAATCATTGATATTTTTTAATATCTCTAGCTCAGCGATACTGATAACATTGGTAGGATTAGAAATTCTAGGTATTAGCAATATATTGGTATCACCGATGTATCAATATCGCCAATGTATTGCCAATATTTTCAACTGCATAAATTCCAAGTGTCGCTTGTATCGCCAATGTGTTGGCAATATTTCGATAGTAACACAAATGTATCGATATCGCCAAAACTCTATTTATTGAAAAAAAAAAATCATTTCAATTTTCTTTTATGAGTACGTGGTTGTATGATGAAATACATGTTTGCATGTGTGCATCTGTATGCATGCATGGATGGATAGATGGATGCATGGATGGTTGGTCAGATGGATGGATGGATAGATGTGTAAGTATGCATGCATGCATGGATGGATGTGGATGGATCATGCATGTGCATGATTTTGAATATCAGTATTGTATTGGCCGATACGGGCTATCGTATCCATATTGGCTTAATACGATATGCGATACGGGGTTGTATTGGCCCGTATCGGAATCGGTTGGACCGTATCGGGCCGTATTGGTGCTGATACAAGGCTGATACACCCATAAACCCCCAAATTTGATTTGATTTTTTTTTTTTCAAAAATCCATTCATGTCTCCTCTTCTTCTTTTCATTTAAACCATGAAAGAATCTTAAAAACTCATTTTAGGCTAGATCTAGACCTATTTTGGGATCTAAACAAATGATTTGAATAGGATTCGACAAATCGAAGCGAAGTGGACCATAATGGGAAAAATCAGAAAGAATGGTAAACCTTCACTTTCTTTTTTATATTTTCATCTTCTTTTTGTTGTATTTCCAATGTAATGGGCAAGTTCACCAAATCATATTTAATTTGTGTTCAATTAGAGCCTATTTAGTTGACCTTCAAGAAGTCAAATCGACTGATAACATTCTCATCAAAGGATGGTCTGATACACCATTGAATACATGGTCAAAACACACACACACACACAAAGAGAGAGAGAGAGAGAGAGAGAGAGAGAGAGAGAGAGAGAGAGAGAGAGAGAGAGAGAGAGAGAGAGAGAGATTTGTGGATATCTCAGGTTTTCCCTATTTTTCTGATATTTTTTCATATTTTTTTTATTAAAAAAAATCTGCCCGATACGGGCCAGATTCTGATACATGACGCCGTATCGTATCATTTTTCCATGGGGCCGATATGGTGGCTGATACCATCATTTAGAACCATGTGCATGTGTGTGCATATGTCTTTGTCATTGTATGCATCCATGGGTGGTTGGATGAATGGATCATGAATGTGTGTTTATGTATATATGTGCAATGCATGGATGGATGGATGGACCTATGGATCCGCCATTTTCCTTATGTTTCCCCAAGTCAACGATACATGCTTTTAGGCCCCCATTAAAGGGAAACTTATTATTTAATTCCTAAATATGCACCTTTTGCACTATTATTTGATTCATAAATATGTAAATATGTGTATTGTAGCATCTCCTAAAGTGTCATTGAAAATTTCCATGATTTTCCCCATGTTTCTCTAATGTTTCCCTAAGTCAGTGTTACATACTTTTAGACCTTCATTAAAGAGAAACTTATTTTGTATGCATCTTTTTTGCACTTATTTGATTCCAAAATATGTAAATGTGTATTTTAGCATCTCCGTAAGTTTCATTGAGAAATTCCACCATTTTCCCCGTGTTTCCCCAATGTTTCCCTCAGTCAACAATACATTTCAGGGTATCGGTGATATTGATACATGTTCAGCGATACATGTAATGATACTAATACTACGAACACTACTAACAACCTCTTCCACGGAGGCACTCCTATTTTGCAAGCAACGGTCGTTCCTTCCCCCCAAATTCCCAAAGTACAACCATAATGAAAGGCCGCCACACCGCTTGACCTCCTCTGCTATACCCTCCCTATGCCAGGCCTAAAAAAGATCTTCCACCGACTTCGGCATCACCCACACAACATTGAGAATATCGAGAAAGCAATCCCACACCTTTCGAGCAATGGACAAAGAAATGATCAATAGATTTCGAATCACTCAAACACTGGGGAGGATAATAGATCTCTTTTGAAGATAGTTGATCTCATTCAAGTAAAATCAAATTAAACTGTCCAGAGTAGAAATAGTTTAGATGTATTGAGAACAAAAAAAAAAATCACTTAATTTGATTTTCTGACTACATAATTGGTGGACATTTATTGGACAGTCAAAAATGAAAAATATCCAATGGCCCTGTTTCAACAAACAAGGACCCACCAATTTTTTGGGCCTGTTACTTGGAAACCACAGGTTCCACAAGTTGGTTGGTTTATGTCAAGTACACAATTTCTAAGTGCTCACATATCAGGCGTCATTCACTGCCTAAGTATCATTAAGTCCCAATTTTCTAAGAAGAAACACGTACAACAAAAAGTTGTGAGGCCCACCGTGATATTTGTGGGACATCCACTCAGTCCATCAATTTTCCAGCTTATGTTTGGATATGAGAGTAAAAATCAGAAGATCCAAAGCTTGAGTGGGCTACACCACAGGAAATTGTGGGGCTGGGCCACTCACCATTGAAACCTTCTTGAGACCCATCAAAGTTTTGGATCAGGCTGATCTTTACATTTTCCCATCATCTTGGTGGGACTCACCTTATGAATGGGTCTGAAGGCATATTTAACATTGTGGTGGGCCCTAGGTGTGGGCATCCCCATTCCACTATTTCATGTGGTGTGGCCACTAATGTTTAGGATCTGCCGAATGTTTGGGCTCAAGTCCCACAATGATCTGGCGCCACACGACAAATAGATGGAGTCGATGTCGAACAAACGTAAATTTAATTTTCCATATATTTATATAATTTGTTAATAAATATATAAATCTATACTTTAAATTTAATTTCTTGACCCGCCTGGTTGACCTGCTGAGCCCCGAGTCGACCCAACCTGGTGGCAGTCTAAGGTTGGCAAACTATGGCTTGTATATCATATTGGTTTGCATCTTATAAGAAGGACAAATTTTGACATACCTTCCACACCCAACAAAACCACAGATAACACAAATCCAGAGATTTTCAGAGGTTTCACAGGTAGAACATGTTGACTTTTCAGGCTGTTGCTGGCAATATCGGCAGACCTGAAATGGAATACAGAAATCAAGTTACAACACTTAAGTTACCAAAATGTGCTATTGGTACGCCTTCACCAATGACTGGTGTTTCATGCTCACTTAGAAATTTCGAAAATATGTGTGGCCTTGGCCAGCAAATCTTTCTTTGGCTTTGGCAAGTTGATGCATTTGAGTATTTGTTTTTCAGAGAAAAAAAAAAAAAAAAAACATGTGCAAAAAGACCAGAAAACAAAATAGATTGAATAACAAATTTATATTCTCTAAATAACAGCAAAAAAAGAAGGCCAAAGTTAGGAATTGCTTACTGGACAAGACGAATCTGTCCATTTTGAAATACAAGAACAATGGAAAGAATGATTGCAAATTGTTGTGAGAATCCCACTAATGTCTTGGTCCAGTCTCTCTGTAAAATAATAGTAATAATAATAATAATCAGAAGAATTAAATGCAAATGGCTCACATGAAAAATTCTAGCGGTCATCCCACAGAAGAATTCCCATACTCTTTTGGAGACAAACTTACCATACATGGTTTTTTTGTGTGCATGCCTGCATGCTCATGTGTGTGCGCGCACACGCGTGTGATTGGGTACCATACATGCTAATTAAATAAAAATAATAAAAAATCAAGCTACTTTTTATTATGGAGATGTGCAGAGAAAAGAAAGCATGAGCAAAATAAGCAAATTCAAAGAAGAAAATTAAAAACTAACAAGCTGTACAGTGCACTCTCAAATCAATAGAAGTAAACTTTTGGCCAGTGAAACCTTCTTCCACTAAAAGACGGAACAAAATAAAACAAAAGGTAACCAAAACTGGACAGAGGCCAGGTAAACAAGTTTGCACAAGATCAAGGGGTCCTAATTCCTCATCATTAAACCATGAAAACTTTTACCAGTTAAGGAAGTGTCTAGTCAAGACTCAAGGAGGTGTGAGGCACAAACCCCATCTTTAGAGATGAAGTTCAAAATAAAACTCATTGCTAGAAGGAATAAACAGCTTGTTGTTTTTCTCACACAGACACCTGACACTGTTCAAGCCACTGGCCAATGGCCACACACGATGGTCCATTATAAGAACCTCTTACACTTCCAGATGTGTAAGGGTCAGGTCAAGTCCGGTCCAGTCGAGAGGAGCTCCAGACCTTTTAATAACCATGTGCGGTTTTCCACCTATAACTAACGCATTAGAAGCTAGATTAGGTTGAAGTCAGATTGAGATCAAGTCTTGTTTGGTCTTGATGTAAAGGGATCGACACAGATAGATTAAGGTTTATGATGCAGGACACATGATTTAATGCTAGCATGCAATGTGGAGATTATGAAAGAGTCTATAAAGTAATTCAATTAACAAAAGATGTTAATCCACCAAGTAATTAAGAGTAAACAATAGGCAATAAAATCTGATTTAACTTAAATCACATGCTCACATGCTAAGGAATCACATAAATCAATTAAAACTAGGTCTGATGGAAGGATAGAACTTCCAATTCCACACTTAAGAGATGGATTTGTAGGTTTTATGATTAGAGTTGGGAAGGGAAAAATTAGAAATTTAGAAAATTAGGGTTCTTGGGAATTGAGAATTTTAGAATTAGGGTTTTTAGAAATTGAGGATCTAGGGTTTAGGGTAGGGTTATAGATCGAAAATCAAGGGGGATTTATAGGGGAAGCAAGGGAAAATCAAAGGATTGAGCGGTTACCCATGCGGTTAGCCTAGGGGCTCATACGTGTGGGTCATTGGCTAGGTTTTTTGGGTCTTCAATTGTTGATTTCGGTTGAGGTTGAAGTTGGATGATGAGAAGTTAAAGAAAAATATGATTTGGATGGTCTTGGATAGGAAGGGAAGAAAAGAAATGAAGTTTTTGAAAAAATACATCTTTTGAATAGAAAGGAAGAGAGAAAGAAGATGATAGACAGAAACCTCACACCCCCATTGAATGGGGAATGGAATCACACCACACCCAAGCTCCAAATCACATGAAGTATTCTTCAAATCACATGAAGAAAAGAAAATACAAAGCTTTTTTTTCTTCAAAATAATGGCATTAGGGCTTCACACACCCATCTCTCTCTTTTATAGTCTCAGAAAAGACCTTTTACAAAAAGACACTCTCAGATAAGATTCTCAACATAAAGATGTTTAATAAATTAAAAGCTGTTCCTAACTCCATAATCTCAACACAAATATAAGGTATACCAAAAATAATGAAGCGTGTAGATAATCTAAACAACTAAACTATTTCGTGACCCATGGGGGTCCACGATCAAGATGTCCGATGATAATGATTCAATGGTCCGATCATCGTGTCCACCCAATCCAACGGTCTGATGTGTCTATCAAGCTCCTATATGCAGCCCACATGCACCTTCCCAGTGTATGGTCTTCAAAGATGCATGAATATGCACGTGGGGTCTTCAACGTAGCTACGAATCTGAATTGGGCCAAGTGGGCCCCATGTAATGGCCGTCTAACCATAAGGAGACTGGCTCAGCCCTCCTCCTCTAGAATGGTGCTCGGATGTCCTCATCAGTTTATACAGGATGATGAAACCAAATGATCTCACACATTGTCCGATTAAAGACCAACCCAATTAGATTAGGTATCAATCTCAGATCAGGGCCATCCAACAATTGTCATCAGTGATTTGGATTATTCCACTGTCCAGACTGGACCACTTTGAGGTTCTAGATTAATCTGATGGACCAATTCTATGCATTCTAGACCAAAAGAGTATTTATTTAGTAGAGTGAGTTGGACTAGTTTCATTTAGTATTTTCATCATTTTTCTGGTGGGCCACATTGTGTAGAAAATGATGGTGGAATAACATGAAAGTCATCCCGTTTGAAAGCCTAATGGGTTAGCTTTCTAATGAGTCCAATATATCACGCAATTATGATACCATTTAGTGTGTTATGGCCATGTTACAAAAGGCCTATATGGTTTTGATAGGATTCAATGGTGTTTTGAACATTTTACATATTATTAGGATTCATTATTAGGGTTTATCTTATCAAGCTCCAAAAGGCCTCTTGGATGTGTAACTCATGATCTTGCTTGTTTATTGAGTGAAGGAAAGCATTTCTTTGGGGTTTTCCTCCTTGTGCCAATGGTAGGAGGGGTTAAAATTAGTCGTATCATACTAGTCGGACAGTAGGAATTCATCCTACAACCTTCCAACTGTATCACCCGATTAATTGCAGCCTAGATCCAAGGATATTAGAAGCCCATCAATTCCAGCACGAGATAGTTGTACAGTTAGCGCTTACAAATTGAAAATTAATTGTCAATTCCAGCACAACTGAAAATTAGTTTAATAATCCAGACATGGAGGTTAACTGCGCTGGTCTAGAGCCAAAGCCAAAACTCTCGGGATTGGGTTTGTGCCAATGGACCAGGCTCAAGCCTTGGGCCTCTAAGGGCCTGTTTGGATTGGTGGAAACCAAAAAGTATATTAGGGAAAACATCACATCTGAGGGAAACTATGGAATAGGAAAACTATGGAAAAGAATCCTTGAGTAACCTTTATTTAGTATATATGACTTCAATGAAAATATGGAATGGATGGTGGTCTAGGCTTCTCCAATTGTTGGCAAAGATTTCTCTAGTTAGCTCAAGCACGGATTCGCTAAGATGGTTGAAGGATAAATCAGGGAAATTTTCAGTTAAATCGTTGTATCGGTCTTTAACCGTGATTGGGGAAAATGTTGGGACTTCTTCGACGACATGTTTGGCAATACGGCGCTCCGTTGAAGGTTGCAATCTTCAGATGGCTAGTTGTAAGGAACCAGGTGTTAACTGTTGACAATCATCGCAAAAGAAATATGGTTCTTCCGAATGCTTGCCTTCTGTCTCCAAAATGCAGAATCAGTGAATCACTTGTTCCTTCACTGTCCCCATGCAAGGGAGCTTTGGATCCATTTCTTCCAGCTTTTTGGGTTACTGTAGGTGCTCCCGGGTATAATAGATACTTTTATTCTTTGTTGGCATGGAGGGGGTATAGGGAAATAAGACGAAATGGAGGCTGAGTTGTCTAGCGGGTCTTTGGGCTTTGTGGCTAGAAAGAAATTGTCATTGTTTCAACAACAAGAGCAAGAAAGCGATATATGTTTTTAGGAGGGCTAAATCTTTGGTTATGGAGTCGGAGGCAAGGTCGAATAGTGTGATTCAATTGTCGTTTGGTTGGGAGTAATGCTTTGTGAGTTTTTCTTTTATTCTTTTGTACATATTGGCTTTTTGCCTTTTAATGAAATTATCACCTTTCAAAAAAAAATAAAAAAAATAAAATGAGAGTTGTCTCTGAAAAAGGATGGGAAACTCATTTCATAGGTTTCGGAGCAGAAAAGGAAAATGGAGGGGAGATAGGGGTGGTCATGGCGAGGGTTTGACGTAAAAAGGGTTCAGAGACCCCCTCGGTGGTGTCAGTTATGGTCGAAAACAAGTGATTCCCCTTGTGGGTGCAGAAGGAATTGAATGGTGACGCTCTAGTGAGATGGAATGGAGTATGGCGAGCACAGAAGAATGGCGAAGGGTGAGATCAAGAGAAGGATACCAAGTTGCCTTCACCTCTGGAAGGTGATGACGGAGCACGGACCTAGTGTTCTAGCAGAGTTGTAGTACAAGAGAAGGGCGTGTGCAAGGAGCCCATTCGTCTTGAGGTGTCAGATGTCCAGGGAGACGATCGGTAGTCGACACGTGGTAGGAGCTATTCCGCGAGAGTACAGGAGGTCGGCTCCACCGCTCCGAGACTAGGTTCGGTAGTAGCTTCGAAGTCGAGGCCTGACTCGAACCTCGCCCCGCCTTTCGTCTCACAACCTTGTGCTATGCTTACATATGATTCCAAGGACGTGTTCGCGTCAAGAAGACTCGGCTCTCCCTCAGGAGTTCAACCGAACAGAAGATGTCTGTTGCGGCTTACGCATGTAGAGACAAGGGAGCAAAAATATTAGCAGAATAGTGCAGATTCAAGACACATGCTGCCTCGTGCAAGAAGGGCACGTGGACTCTGGCTCGTGTGTTTGACTTAAGGACCAGTTTGCGGAGCATGGATTTGGAACCCCTTGGATTCAGAACCCCCTAGATTTGAAACCTCTGGATTTGGAATATTCCCATTGTGTTTGGCACCCCAAATTCAAAATCCCCTCTAATCCAAAAGTAGTTATGCATAGTATATTTACAGGGGTTTGAATTTAATTACTAAATCAACTTTAATATCTCTAATTAGTGTGTGTATGTATGTAATGTTTGACACAATGGTTGTAACAAGCCCATTGAAATATATACTTTCCCCAAAAATGATGAAATTTCAAGTCTCGGATGGGCCACAAGCAGAAGATCACATCCAAGTGACTAACCAACGATTTTTAACCGTTGATTTACATGGACAATGTTTGGACGGTGCAGATCATTGTATTAAATTAATTATAGTGATGCAATTGATAATCTAATTGTTTTGGGATATCATCAGTGGTCCATGTGCCCAATAGATTAATAGTCTAGTCACACGCATGTTACACATGCAACTCTTGGAAGGATTTTAGATGCAATCCAAGCTTTCACCGTGGATTTCAAAACCCCTCTTTGAGGGGATTTGAAACCCCATGAATTTAAAACCCTCAATTACTTTATAGTGCTAAACATACCAGGGGATTTGAAATCCTCAAAAACCCCCCTAAACCCCCCAAATACATGGTGCCAAATGACCCTTGAGGGTGTGATGTGACGAAGCGCTTAAGCCAAATCGATTGCGTCTGGTGAACTAGTGCGACAGTTCAGGTGACTTTTCGGAGGGGAGTTCGGGATCTCCTCTCACTCGGTAAACAGTTTTGGGGATTCAGACTCTGAGTATTTGGAGGAGGAAGGCCGACTTCCCTGCAGCATCTCTCCGTTCGGTTCCGTTCCAGCAGTGGATATAGACAGTCACATATCCTTCCGCACTCACAAATCGAGGGTGGACAGATCCTCAACGGTAGTCAAAGAGCCTTCACATCTGGGGAGGATGGGAGTTGACATGAGGATGTCTGATGGCTACTCGGTAGAAGATCTCCCGGAAACGTCTTTGATAGTCACCCCTTTCTATGCGGAGATAGGTCGGGATCCCACTGCCTGGGAGAATCCAAATCTTTCAGTCGTTAGGGTGGTAGATACAGTCAACAACACTATGAGCTCCATTCTTGAGAAGCATTTTCAATGGGCTAAAGACGTGTTGGAAAGAGTGGGAGTTCAAACAGGTCTATCATTCAACGCCAAAGATGAGGATGTTTGTGATTTCTTTCAGTTTGTGCAGGGGAAGGCAGCCCAACAGCAGCAAGAACAACAGAATCTGAGAAGTAAGAGATCCCCTAAAGGCATGAGAGAATTGTTGAGTTTGGAGTACTCCATTAATTATGACGTTGCAACTAAACTCAGTGGCGTCAAGAGGGCTAGACCAGGGAAGGGTGGTGATCAATGATAATTTTGTCTTGGAGCATAAGAGGCCTGGGATGCAAAGTAAAGAGAGTTCAGGTCAAGGTGTGCAAGAATTCGAAAGCAAACATAGTGATGGTTTGAAAATCAAAATTTCAGTCTATTCCCCTAGGTACGATTGAGTTATCTGGAATGTCAAGCATTTTGATTGGGTTTCTACAAACGTTGTGGGCGCTGCCGGAGGGATTACCCTCATGTGGAATGCCAACAGATGGAGAAAGATAGTCCCCTGTTGGTACTTTTTTTGTTTCAGTTTTACTTTGCGACATTTCGTCAGGTTTCCAATGGGTTATGACATCTGTGTATGGCCCATGTGTGAAAAATCTCCGCGGTCTATTTTGGTAGGAGCTTGACTCGATGAGATATAGATGGGGCTACCCTTGGTGTATTGGCGGCGACTTTAACGTCACCCGATTCTCCTTTGAGAAATCCAAAGCGGGGAGGATCACTAGCAATATGGCCAACTTTTCTGATTGGGTGAATCGTCATCAGATGGTAGATCAGCCTATGGAGGGGGCCAAATGTACGTCGTTAAATGGTCAAGAATGTGCATCCATGTCGCGTCTCAACAAATTTCTGGTTTCCGTTGGTTGGATTGAGAAATATCCTCTTGCAGTACAGTGTGGGCTGCCTAGAATGGTTTCCGACCATTGACCAATTGTCCTTTAAGTATCGGAGGACAATTGGGGCCCTAGACCTTTCATATTCAAAGCGGCTTGGTTAGAGGTGGAAGGATTTGGTCACTTGGTGGCAGATTGGTGGGGATCTTTTGTGGTGGAGGGCTATGTTGGGTTCAGATTATGTAGGAAGCTCAAGCTCTTGAAAAAAAAAAAGAAGATCAAAGGGTGGAAGAAAGAGGTCTTGGGGACTAGGGAGGCTGAATTTGAAAATATGGCTGATTAGATTCATGATCTGGATTTAGCAGAAGAAAGCAATGCCCTTTCAGTAGCAAATAGAGAGAGAAGAATGGAATAGTCATCTTTATATGCGCAAAAGGCCAAAGAAGAGGAGATCAAGTGGCTGCAAAGATCTAGGGCAATTTGGCTCAAAGCGGGTGATAAGAACACTCGTTTCTTTCACAGTTTTACAAGTGCCAAGGCTAGGGCCAATAGAATTGGGTCCTTATTGATTGATGGGGCCACTATCTCAGATAAGGATAGGATATCTGATTCTTTTACTTATTATATGAATCTTCTTTCCGCCAAGAAGTGGGGAAGACCGACTTTGGTCAATGTTTGATTTTGCTAGATTGATGAGGAAGCAATTTTGGCTAGAAAAACCAATTCTCGAAGAGGAAGTGATAGCAGTGGTGCGTTCAATGTGTGGGGATAAAGCCCAGGGTCCGGCCTGGATGGCTTCCCCATTTTGTTTTTTCAGAAAATTTGGTGTGTTGTTGGGAAAGATGTGATGGAGTTTTTGTCGGAATTCTTTGAGCGGGGATGTTTATCTTCCGAAATGGGGCTACCTTCATTATGCCACTTCCGAAGGTCGAAGGAGCAGAACAATTTAAAGACTTCAAACCGATTAGTCTCATTGGAGCGCCATACAAGATTTTAGCGAAGATTCTGGCTTCCAGATTCAAGGAAGTGCTCTCCGAAGTAATTTCCAACAACCAAGGACCTTCGTAGCAGACAGGCAGATTCTAGACAACGCTTTGATAGCCCATGAATGCATAGATGCTAGATTTAGGGAGAAGAAACGTGGGCTAGTGTGTAAGCTTAACATTGAAAAGGCCTACGAGCATGTGGATTGGGAATTCCTGGACTACATGCTCCTGAGGTTGGGTGCGGCCAGAAGTGGAGTAGGATTAAGTCTTGCATCCAATCTCCTCCTATTCCATTCTTATTAATGCGTCGCCTAAGGGTTATTTTCCGTCCTCAAGAGGTTTGAGGCAGGGGGATCCCTCATCCTCTTGTTCGTAGTTGTGGGTGAAGCTCTTAGTGCTATGCTGTGGAGAGGAGAGGAGTTCGGATTATTCCAAGGTTTCAAGGCTGCTAGAAATGGACCCTAGATCTCTCACCTTCAATATGCGGATGATACGCTTTTGTTCTGTGAGGCAGAGGCAAGTGCAGTGGACAATATCCGCAAATTGACTGTTTGCTTTGAAGCAGTGTCAGGCTTGAAGGTTAATGTTGCAAAATCAGAGCTTCTTGACATCCACGTTGGGGAGGAACAACTTCAAAATCTTGTAGATATTTTCGGGTGCAAATCCGGCTCCTTCCCACCCACTTATCTTGGCATGCCGCTTTGTTTGGGAAAACCGCCTATCCATCTTTGGGACAGAGTGATAGAGAGAGTTGAAAGGAAGCTTGCTTGTTGGAAGGGGCATTCTATGTCATTGGGGGGTCGACTAACCCTCATCAAGACAGTGTTCTCGAACATGCCCATCTATTTCTTGTCCTTATTCCAATGCCCGAAGTCAGTTCACTCTAGGCTTTAAAAGTTGAGAAGAAAAGATCTGTGAAATGGCAATAGTGAAGGGAAGAAATTTCATCTCCTCAGGTGGGCCGAGGTGTGTAGGCCGATTAAGGAAGGAGGGGCAGGCATCAAACCTTTAGGGGATATGAACACCACTTAATTGGGAAAATGGGTTTGAAGGTTTGGAGTAGAGGAAGGGAAGCTGTGGAGAGAAGTTGTGGCCAATAAATATGGGACACGGGAAAGCCGTTGGTTCGTGAAATCTCCATCGCTTTATCGGGCCTCCGCCATTTGGAAAGTGATGGCATCTACTAAACATTTTGTTCGCAGGGGCACATCTTTCACATTAGGAAAAGAGTTCTCACATTCATTTTTGGGCTGACAAGTGGTGTGGTGAGCATGAATTGCGGACTATGTTCCCGAGAATTGCTAGGCTAGCCCCCGACCGATTCATCTTGATAGCTGATTGTTTCCCGGTTATGGGGGAATTTGTAGTTTGGACGCCGCCTTGTCGCAGAGATCTTTTGGATACAAAGATCAATGAATTCTCTAGCCTCCAAGACTTTCTTAGAAATGTCAAGATTAATCCTATCGAGGAAGATTCTATGGTGTGGGCCAAAAACGCTTTTGGGAAGTTCTCCGTTAAGTTGTCATTCGAGGTAATTCCAGACTCCTCATCGTATCCCATGCCATCCGTTTCATCATTGGTTTTGGGGGGGGGGGGCTCGAGTGGCGGTTTTCATTTGGTTAATCTGTCGGAAGCTAATCCTTATGATCGATAACTTGCAGAGAAGGGCGATGATTCTTCCAAATATTTGTTGCATGTGTATGGGTAATGAGGAGACGATTAATCATCTCTTTATCCATTGTCCCCTTGCCTTTAAGGTGTGGAGTTGCTTTTTTCACTGTTCCAGTCGACATGGGTGATGCCGAAGTCAATGGACGATCTTTTTTAGGCGTGGCATGGTGGAGGTGTTGGGAGGTCCAGAAAAGCTAGGTGGAGACTCATTATAGCAGTGTTTTGGGCTATTTGGGGCGCGAGAAATCGTTGTTGTTTCAACAATGTTTGGGCAAGGGCTGAGGAGGTTATTTATGTAGCCTCATTGTATTTGGATAGATGGGCGTGGTTGCGTCTTTTGGCATTGTATTCTTTGCTCGTTGATTCGAGCTTTCTGATTAATTCTTTTATTACCTCTTTAAAAAAAAAAAACAAAGAGTTGGAAAAGGAAATGGCCATTTTCTGAAGAAAACTGTGGAAAGGAAAGCTGATTTCTTCTGTCCTCGTCTTTTGTAAATGAGGGAAACCATCACATCAAAGGAAATCGATTTCCTTTTCCACGGTCGAATCCTGTTTTCCACCAATCCAAAGAGGCCACTAGTGCAGATCTGGCCAGGCTTGCCACCCCTTGTAAGCACCATATTCCTTTTCCTCAAATCAGGCAGACTACCTTCACGTAGCAGGTCTGGCCAGGCTTGCCACCCCTTGTAAGCACCATATTCCTTTTCCTCAAATCATGCAGACTACCTTCATGTAGCAGCGAATGGACTGACAAATTGGATAAGCATGCTAAAAGTAGTTCAGCGTCTATATTATACTAGTAGGACTGTAGGAAATTCAATTAGTTTTTGAAAGCTATTAGCAGGGGACTTACCAAGGCAGACTGGACATGTTGGCTGTTCTGTTGAGCTTGCAAGGGAAGTCTGTGCATGTTCTATTGATCCTGTGTACTGTACA
Organism: Magnolia changhungtana; assembly: GCA_030180095.1. Taxonomy (NCBI): domain Eukaryota; kingdom Viridiplantae; phylum Streptophyta; class Magnoliopsida; order Magnoliales; family Magnoliaceae; genus Magnolia; species Magnolia changhungtana. The sequence continues at coordinate 199,769 of JASAUF010000640.1, forward strand.
TCGACAGTAAAAAGGACACAGCAAACTTCTACCTATATCAAACCGAAAAGCAATAAATTTGATGAAATAAGAGAACGTTTCAACTTCAAGAAACAGAAACTTAACAGGTCAGACTGGTATATCCATATCATTCTTCCAAATAGTAAACTATATATCACAAGTAGCACAAACCTCCAAAGAGGAGAAATGCCTCCCATTGAAATACCGGTAGAAATTATCCGCAGAGTTCTGGCTATCAAACCTGATCAAAATGCTATAGCGATCCTCCAATCCATCATTCCTAAATCCCCAAATAAACATCAAGGTCAATCAGAGAACCACAATCCAATCAACTCAAACTTTATGAAGTCTCAAATCTGAAAATCACCGCAACATGTTCCCCAGGCACAACAGAATAGATAAGAGGTAGAGATGCACAACAGAACATGCAAGTGGGCCTTCACATAGGGCTGTCAACAGGTCAGGTTCAGGTCAGGTTCTACAGTAGCTGTACCAGGGCTGATTGGGTTTGGATCTTGCTATGTCATGGCTCCTTACGTCTCTCTCTGACTTGGACCCAGATCCAAATGAACAGGATAATAAGGACCTTTATATAGTTGGGACTGCACATGGTGCCCCTTTGACACATGCATGTTGTGCAAAGGGCAAACCTCCCTCCATTGCCAGATTAATCAATAAGTATTCAATGTATAAAGTATCATTGCAAGTGGGAGTGTTGTGTACCCATTACTGGTCCCAAGCCTAGAGAAAGGAGGATTGTGTCAGGTTGGCAGCGGGCATAAATTTTTGCCACAACTTTTTTCATGAATCCTGACATCATGTAGTGGAATGGTGAAACAGGATTTATGTAGCTGGCTCCAATTAGTTGGGAATTGGGAAAAGGCTTAGATAATGATGACATTTTATATGTGCAATATCACTAATAGAACCAACCGGACCCAACCCAATCCAATTTTAATCGGGCTAGAGACGGTGGACCTACCTTGAATTTGACTAGACCCAATCTTTAACCAGGTCCAAAATTGGGGGTGGGGGCAGCTGATCTGATTCTAAATGGGTCAGAAAATCTGGAGCCAGACCAATTGGGCGATGGGATACCCGATGGTCAAGGTACCCATTGACAGCCCTACTTCACATAGATGAGTAATAGCCCAAAAATCAAGGCGATAGGATTAATCTTAGTTATTGAATCAATGTTCTATAATTGGCTGGTTAAAAAATGTTGAGCAAAAGGAATGCAATGATTCAGTTTCAGCATCTAAAATTGCATCAATTAAACAGCTGGAACCGACCAACCTTGGTGGTTTTTGAGCTATGATCCATGCATTTGATGGCACAGCAGGTATATGGTTTTGGTCGTCCTAAACAGGTGCCATATTTGGAGTGGATATGGCAGTAAGAGGAGATTAAAATACTCATTTACGATGGCAACCTTTAGTAGTATTTCTTCCGATAGCCAATACATGAAAGCATTACTGGTAGTAAAGTAGTAACAGTTATAAAGCAAAACATATTCCTGAATTCAACCTGACAATTCGCATCTCCAAACTATGTTGAATGAACGAACCACAGAACTGGCAAAAATCTGCATATGTCATATGATTTGGAACAGCAAGCACACAAACAAGCGGTTTCCTCCCCACCTAAAAAAGATCAAAAGAAAAAGAAAATCTTAATTTTCCAAACCGTGTTTCTAGGAGGAAATATACAATGTGCTCTAACAAGCAAAATGCTGTTTTTTGTTCAGCCAGCAAAAGTACATGGCATGCCCCACCTCTGTATTTTTTTTTCTTTGATAAGCAACAACCTCAGTAATAGAAACAAATATAGTTCAATCCATTACGGCGGTGGATAGGGACAGGACAGCAAATCAACATAGATTGGCAACAAAACCCATGATAAAGACTGTTCGTTAATGTCCCAAAAACTACCTCCATCATCAAATCTAGTCATACAACCAGCAGTTCTTCTTTCCTGTTGAAAATGAACTGTCTCGTAAACGTCCACCAATCAGACAGTTAAAATTGTACACCAGAGAAGATTCTTGCAACATGGCCAATTTATAATGGTGCCTGCCGGCTGAATGGTCTGATCATTTAAAGGCAGGCCCAACGTATACAGATGTTGGTCCGAGTAAAAACTGGAAGCTGAAAATCAAAGAACTATGCATTTTTTGATATAAGTGTTGCAATTATATCAAAAAAGAGTTCAAATAATTGCTAAATCATACCATACGGGTAGAGAAACACAATAAATATATCCCAAAAAAAAAAAAAGAAGTAAAAATACATCTATGACCACTACATCCCACCAAGAGATTCTCTTAGAAATTCCCCCAAAAAATTATTATTATTTTTTTCAAAAATAAATTCATCTTTTCTTCACCTCCCACACGCTACCTCGATATCATCGACACATATCGCATATCTCAACGATGTAAGGAACTTCATAAAGGAATCTTGATGACTATCTTGCGATATTTCAAAATACCGCACGATATTGTTGACACAAATACAATATTATTATTTCCTGGTTGTTTTGTACCGAGCACCTATGATGGCAATAATATTGGCCATATCGTCAATATTGAAACCATTGGGCATCAGTACCCCATTCATCAAGAGTTTTTGCTTTGTTCCAATCATGATGTACTGCGTTACTTGAAATCCCAAAAGAAATTGAGAGCACATCATGCTAGGTGAAGCATGTATGTTTAGAAGTTGATATTAGGGCTGTACACGAACCGAGCTAGCTTGGTTAGCTCGCTCGACTCGACTCGAAAAAGCTCGATTCGACTTGGTTCGAAATTGAGTTCGAGCCGAGTCGAGCTGATTTTTTGAGCTCGAAAAAATTTTGAACCGAGTTCAAGCTTGCCCGAGCTTGACTCAACTCGGATCGAACCAATTCGGTGACTCGGTTACTTTGATATTGATGTTGCTCACCAAGTGTTTGTTGAAATGACTCAAAGAAGTGTCGGCTGGTGGCAAGGAAGGTATGTATATGAAACAAATACCCTTTTTTCCTTGATTTTGATGTTGCCTACAAGGTATTTGATGAAATACCTGTAAACGGTTGTTGTTGTTGTTTTACATACCGTAAGAAATTGAAAGTGCACTCCAAGTGTTTGTGAAAATGCCGCATAGGCTCGATCTTGGCTCGAACTGGCCCGAGCTGCTGACCAAACCGAGCCGAGCTGGCTAGTCAGGCTCGAAGACCAAGCCGACCCGAGTTCGAGCTGGAGTTAGCTAGTGGCCGAGCCGAGTCAAGCTGTGCAAGCTCGACTCAGTTCGACTCGTGTACACCTCTAGTTGATATATTATCTGAAGCATTGGTTCGATGTAGAAAATAAGGTAGTAAATGCCCTCAGCTAAAAAATGCATTTCTTGTTCACCCTATAGTATCCGCAGTTGGGTTCGAGGAATTCAAGAAAGACTATGCAGCCAACGGTGATTTTGAGAAGAATTTTCAGCATGTTCTATAGGCTCAAGCATTGAGTACCCAAAGACAATTTGCTTGATGGGTGCCTATTATATGACATAAGGTTGTGTGTATCTAAAAGCTCCATGCTAGAGCTTGTGATGCAAGAGCACCATTCACATGGACTTGGTGGTCACTTGGGATAGAAAAAACGACAACCCTAGTTGTGGACTGCTTTACTAGCCAAGTTTGAAGAAAGACATTGGAAATGATGCTCTATGGTGTCAAGGATGTCAGTTAGGCAAGTGTAACAAGTAGAACATTAATCTTTATACTCCACTTATTGTGCCAAATGCCCCATGGGAAAATACCAGCATGGATTTCATCTTGAGATTACTTAAGACTCAATGTGGTTATGACTCTATCAATGTCATGATCAATAGATTTCTAAGATAGCCCATTTCCTTAGAAGAAGACATTGGATGCTCTATATATCATCAATGTTTTCTTCAAGGAGGTGGTAATGCAGGGGCATTTTCACACCGGGCTCGAGTGGGGTGGCTCGTGGGATGCGGGGACACACTTGGGGTGGGTGACCCATGTGATTTGGGGCCCACGGGGGAGGTCTCGTGTTCGAGACTCCTCACTGGAGGTGATTAATACGCATTTCACACCGGGCTCGAGTGGGGTAGCCCGTGGGATGCGGGGGCACACTCAGGGTGGGCGGCGCATGTGATTTGGGGCCCACGAGGGAGGTTCAGTCGAGGTCCTAACCCATGAGATGTGAGGCCTGTGATATGAGATAAAGGGATTAATTCGCCATACTCTAATAGTTCAAACTTTTAGAGCAAGTGGTTAATTGTCCTGCATCAAATTGGTATAAAAGCAGGAGGTCTCGTGTTCGAGACTCCTCATCGGGGATGATTAATGCAGGCGCATTTTCACACCGGGCTCAAGTGGGGTAGCCCGTGGAATACGGGGACACACTCGAGGTGGGTGACACATGTGATTTGGGGCCCACGGGGGAAGTCTTGTGTTCGAGACTTCTCACTGGGGGTGATTAATGTGCATTTCACATTGGGCTCGAGTGGGGTAGCCCGTGGGATGCAGGGACACACTCAGGGTGGGCGGCACATGTGATTTGGGGCCCACGAGGGGGGTTCGGCCGAGGTCCTAACCCATGAGATGTGGAGCCCGGGCTATGAGATAAAGGGATTAATTCGTCATACTCTAATAGTTCAAGCTTTTAGAGCAAGTGGTTAATTGTCCTACATTAGGTGGTTTATCCATATGACATTCCCTGACAATTGCATCTAGCGGTGCTATTAAGTTTATGGGTTACTTTTCCTGAACTTTGTAGTCTAAGATGAAACTAAACAAAAGTTCTCAATCATTATTATCCTCCGGCAGATAGAAAGATTGAAGTCATCAACCACAGTATTGAAAATTCTTCAACACTTGCTTTGTGAGCATAAGTTCATGGGAGCTCATGTTGTCCAATGCTGAGTTTGCCTATGACAACTTTGTGAAACCCACCACGTGACTCTCTCCTTTTGAGATTTGACTCGCATTAGATCTCAACAGCCTATTGATTTAGTTCCACCTATTATTGCAACTAGACTGAGCCAAGACGCCAAGGCTCTTGCATGTAGATATTCAGCGACACTTTGCACAAATTCAAGAAGGGGATTAGGTCAATCATGGTGTGCCTCAAACTAGAGAGGTTTCCCACAAAAACCTATAACAAGTTACATTCTGGAAAGGCAGGTCTTTAACATGTTCTAAGGAAGCCAAGTGAAAATGCATACTTGATCAAGTTTACCTTGAAATGAAGATCAGCCCTATTTTCAATGTGGAAGACGTTAAGTTTACCTTACACATCAAGAAGATGAGAACATAGAAGAATGAGTTATATAGATACTCAAAACACAACACCAGTTGAAGGAAGCTATTGAAGATGTGCTAGACAATCAGATGGTTTCAACGCATAAGAAATTTCTAGTCAAGTGGAGAGGATTTCAATAGACAATTTCAAACACATCAACCTGGAGCTGTACAAGGAGTGAACCGTCAAAAACTCAACAGAGCTGAGTTCATTGAAGCTAGGGAGAATTGATGCAATCGCGCCCCAACATACAAGTGTGTATGGGAAGGGGCCCAAGTGAGGCCTTGCTTGAGCACACTTGGAAGGAGTCTCTTATTTGTTGTTGTTTACTTTTGTTTAAGCTTTCTTACCTTTTTCTTTTTACTTCTAGAAAATCCTATTCTAGTAGATTAGGAAAAGCGATATTCAATAAGGATTCATAAATAATCTTCGCCATACATATGGAGAACTGTATGAAATTCTTTTAATAAGAATTACTGAGAGTTTTTCCTGCAGTATAAGAGGGTGGATAGTTTGTGTGATCTCCAGTATACAGGCTAGAGGACTGTTGACCTTTGCTCTCAATCTTTCTTCTTCTTTCCATCTATCTGTGCGTGTGGGTGTTTTGAGCTTTAATCCGATACGTAAATTTCAGTTTGCAATTAGTTTCAATTCACATTCTACTTGAATTACCCTCTGTTTTTTATACACAGTCCCAAAAATTTGTACAATGCAAGGATGGAAAAGAATGAAAAATTGCATGTGTCAATGAGATATGAGGTGAAGTATCAATTCCATGTACATGCATGCATTCATATACATAAAGACAGGGAGAGAGGGAGGGAGAGAGATTGAGTAGAGTACCGGGAGATCGGAGGTTGAGGCAGAGGGAGAATCTTGGGAGTAGAGGTGCATGATTCCCCTTGTTTCTTCTATTCTAGGGTTTCCTGATGAGAAATGAACGGCCTGTGTCAAGGCCGATGCCTGAGTGAGCTCTGAGCCGGAATTCATGGCGAGAGGTGGCCGGAAAGCGTCTTCTTCTGCTGCTGCGGCGGCTGCACCGCTGCTGGTAGAGGTGGCGGACATGGTCAAAGATCGAGGAGAGCAAGGAGACTATAGAGGAATGAGGGAGACGAGAGAAAATTCTCGCAGAGAAACTTCAAGCCTGTTTGGCGCGCGAGATTCAGTAGGATTAGACAGAATGGAATTGGTTTGGTACAATGATCATGCAGTGTCAGGGTTTGTCTTGAAATCCCAAGTTTCAAAGGACATGTTATTCCGTGTTTGGAAGCTAAGCGTTGAAAATGTAAACTCTAGATATTATTTTGAGGACTCGGATTTCCTGCCAAAGCGTGTCGCAGGAAGAACTGCGCTGGAAACCTAGATGAGGCACACCGTGATGTTTATGAGAAATCGCCTCCGTCCATCCGTTTTGTGAGCTCATTTTAGGAATCAAAGGAAAATTTTAGCAGGATCCAAGACTCGAGTGGACCGCACTAAAGGAAAAGGTGGGTAGGGAAATTCCTACCGTTGAAACCTCCCTGGGTCTACAGTGATGTTTACATGCCATCCATACCGTTCAAAACGTTAATCCTACTGGGATAAACTGAGAACACAAATATTATCGTGATTCAAAACCTGTGGCTCCACAAATATTTCAACTATGGACGTTTTTGGCCTACTTTGGTATTTGGATCCAGCTCAACTTTGGATTCATGTCTTAAAATGAGCTCACAAAGAGTATAGACGGGTTGGATTTCTCATGAACAACACCTTGTACCCATCTTAGTTCCCAGTGCAGGAACTTCATGGAAAAGCCTTCAGCAGGAAATCTGTGTTTAGGTTGACATCACTAAGTTATATGGGCTCCACTATGATTTGTGTCCATCCATCATATCCAAAGCGCTTAAGTGGACTACACCACATAATTCAATGGAGATAATGATTTCACTGTTAAATCCTTAAGGGCCCATTTGGCCGGGTGGATTGGAAGGGATTGATTGGTATTAGGGTAGATGGCATGGATTTCAAGGTAATGATGGTGTTGTCAGTGGATTGTCTTAAGATCCATGGGATTGCTAGATCCGAGGATGGCTATAACGAGTCTGTTTGGCACGCCCGGCCAATCCTGGGATTAAACCTTCCCATCCCTTTCAATCCTTCGAACCAAACACGTCCAGGCAAATTTGAACGGATTAGGTTGGATTGGATGGGATTTAAAGGTAATGATGGTGTTGTCAGTAGATTGTCTTAAGAGCCATGTGATTGCTATATCCCGGGATCAGATCACCCAGTTTGTTTGGCACGCGCGACCAATCCCGGGATTTAACTTCCAATCTCTTCCAATACCATCTAATCCCTTCCAATCCGCCCGACCAAACGGGCCCTAAAAGGACAAGCTATGAATATCCTAGAGGAGGTGAATATGACAATATAAAATATTTCAATACAATATGGAATAATAAAATAAATATACTCAATTACTTAGAGTATTGAATTTTTTATATCAAATAGTTTGTAGGACAACTTTCACCTAAAAGATTTAGGTAGAACAACCTTATCTTATAACGTCTTTGAAATCAAAATATCAAACTTAGTAAGAGACGATTAATCACAAAGAAAGCATATAAAGAATAAATCAATCACTATAATGCACAAGGAATTATAGTGGTTCAATGCTTAACTCTACACATACTCCACTCCCAAAATTACTACCCTCTTAATTTTGGCTTTCACTTCCAAGGTTTGCACAGGTTCACTTTAACAACCTTATAGAGTCTATGCGATTTTCACGGGCTCATCACAACAAAACCCACTGTGTGATTTTTACGGGCTCACCGTAACAAAACCCGCTTTGTGATTTTCCTGGGCTTACCACAAAACAACTCTTCTGAGATTTCTAAGCTATCTCAGAAAAATCCAAATAGAAATAAAAGTAAAACAATACTTATCTTCAATTGGCGAGTCGAAGACGTAACTATAGATTTGAATGCAACGATCTTCTTTCTTGGAATATAGACGAAGTTGTGTATGTGTTCAACCCAAAAAGAATATAGGGATCTAATATATTTTCAATAAAACAAACAATACCCTAATGCTGCAAATTCGATTATCTAAATCTCAAGTAGAGTATGGATTAATCTATTAAAATAGTTTAAACAAACTTGAGAAAGATAATAGAATTAGCTCAATCAAATATAAGAATTACCGCTCAAATAGCTTAAGGAGGCTTGGACTTTCACTCTTTTTCTTGAGAAGATGAATCTGTCATTTTCATTTTTTGAAAGAGTGAGAGAAAATCTCTATTTATAGCCAAAGGTATTGGAAATTCGGCTAGTTGAATTCCAGCAATTGCATTTCAACGGATCCTCAGATTTCGCGGAATGAAATCTTTCAAAACTTCGGTTGACCGAACCTCCAGTTTGGTTGACCGAACCTTAATGAGATCTGAAATCTTATCTCGCTGGAAACTTAACCAAACATCCTTCAGGCCGGTTGAGCAGACAGGTTCGACTGAATGAACTCAAGGTTGGGTTGGCCGAACTTGCTTTGAAAATTTTTTATCTTGTTGTGTACTTGCCCGAATAATGTTGGGTTGGCCGAAGGTAGTTAGGCTGGCCAAACCTGGTCGAGCTGACCTAACTCTAGTGTATTTTACTTAGAATAATATGTTATTATGATATTATATGAAATACACCTAACCTAGGGTCAATCTAAGGTAATACCACCTGATGGTTGACACGTACAAACTGTTTCGATCTTTGAACCAGGTAAGGCTTTAAAGGCTTGAGATGTTGATCAAGTCTTTACGAAGTCTTCATGAGTTGTCGAAGCGTATCTTCATGAGTGTTTGTGCTCCTTTCAGGACTATTAAATTTTGACAATTTTAATTGTGCTTAAGTATATGCACTTACAACCCTTCTTACGGCCCACGATAATGTTTATTTGTCATCCAATATGTTAGTCATATAGACCTAGACCTAGATGAAGGAAAAATAATTATCCGATTGATATAATTTTGTGGTGTTGTCCATTTGAGCTCTAGATATGCTTATTTTAAGGCGCAATCCCTAAAACGATCACATTAAACATACCGACAGTTTGGATATAACACATTCATTATGATTAGGCTAACATAACTTCAACACACTACCTCTGAGGTCAAGTAATCTGCTTTGTGAAACCTCCATAGTGTGTTGAAGTCACAAGTTTGTGGGCCCCACCATGATGTATGTATTATATTGAAACTGTCTGTCCATTTGGCGAGAACATTTTAAGGCTTGATCCCAAAAATAAGACAAATCCAAGGCTCAAGTGGACACTGCAAAAAAGCAACGGAGATGTAGGGATTGAACTTGTACCGTTGAAACATTCTCGAGGTCACAAAAGTTTTGGATCAATTTAAAAAAATTTTCCCTAATACATGTCTGTGTGACTGTATGTAACGCCCTGAATTTTCGCTATTTTGGATTGCCAAAATTCTCTCTCTCTCTCTCTCTATATATATATATATATATGTGTGTGTGTGTGTGTGTGTGTGTGTGTGTGTATATATATATATATATATATATCACTAGCCTACGTTGTCACTTATTGACCCTTGACTTCCGGGGTGAACCTATATGTGGGAGGTACCAGAAATGAATCTGCCTGATCACTTAAACCTCAAGTCTAGCCTCGTGAATTGTTCATTTAAGACCCCGAATCTAATCGATCAATCACCGACTAATCAAGACAGCCATAACTAAATTAAAGACCTACCCAAAATCGAGCCAGCTATGAGTCAAATCTTAATTAACGAACCAAGTCAACCTATTTACTCATTTAGCCTAAGAACCAATGGTTTAGAGTGATCATGACTGAATCACCATTTTTACTAATTTCGAATAAGCCATACTATGAACATAATTAATATAGGCCATAATCATTGTGCACGAGAAATCTCACTACCTAATCCATTCCAAAAATGCATTGATTATCTGAACAAGCTCTATACCGCTCATTAGTGGGCCACTAGTTTCAAAATTATAGAATAATGTCTGTCTCACTGAACTTGACGTCCATCGTGGGTAGTGAACTAAGAAAGTACACAGAACTGCTCAACTTGTGCTAAAAGCCAAGTACTTGAAACGCGCGCTTCCATTAGGCTGAAATCTGAAAACTTAAGTAAAATAGACCTTTTACTCTTTCGTGAAGTTGTGGCTTTTTTACCATTAGATCGCAACCAAACTCGAACCATGAATTAAGGATATTTTTTTGCTCATATCCGTATAATTATGGCCCCGATCGATCACCGAAGATCGTCCATCGCAAGTAGGGCTCCCGCGGACGATTGAGGCATCCGATCTCCACCTGATTTGGACCAATCGCTCATCCTATGATGGGACACCTACACCATAGTGCGGAGGAGCCAGCGAGCCCCCGTAGGGGCCTTGCAAATCAAAATTAAGCCCACTGAGGGCATGCATATTAGAAAAAGAACCCCATGGTCATTTAGACACAATTTCTGGACTATTTAAGCCCAAAAATTACACTCCCTCACTCCCATGAGATTTTTTTTTGCAAGGGAGAGAGGGAGTGGGGAGAATGGAGGAAGGAGCTCCTTAGGGGAGCTGATTTAGGAAAAATTCTCTTGCCACTGCCTACAACAGACCCCGCAACCGTACCCCACCATAGAGAGCGGCCCACCGACGATAGAAAGGTAACCCTCTAGCCCTCTCCAAATTTCAGCATTGTAAAACTATTTGTATGCGCCCTTACGAGCTAATTTCATCGGCGCAAGGCCTCGATATGCCAATCCGTGGACCCGAAACCTTAGGAGCGGCACCACAAATCGACAGACTACTCCTAAGTGCGGACCATTATCCTTAGGTTGCTAATTATCGAACTTATGTCGCAATTAGTGATTGTGTAGTAAAATTTGGAATTTGCATGCTAAACGTTGAGAAATTCTTAGGTGTAATACCCTCGATGAATTGTGAATTTTGCCTAAAATAGTTGATCCTTGATTGCATCTAGAATAGACTATTTTGCTGAAATTTCCATGCCCATATGCTCCACATTCTCCATTTGATACTTGTGCGTAATTATCTAGTTGTCGTAAATTGTGCGATGATTGAAAAATACACTTGCATGCCTTTGTTTACCCATATTAAATAGAATATCCTGAGAAACTGATGAATTCGATTGCTTATTTTTGAGTAAATTGTTTGTGGCCTGCTATAGAATTTTAGTCTAACGGTAATTAGGTTGGCCAACAAAATCAAAAAGATTCGCAAGGGCACCCCTATGGGATCGGCTACCCTGGGCCAATCCGACCTATTCAGGTCAAAGATGGACAACCAATAGTAGTTGGACTATGCAGGATGCTTACACCCAGTGCCGGTTGCGCCATACTTCACCTGAGTCAGCCAATTTAGTCCACCGGTTGGCCAACCATGAATGTTCAACATACATGGTCACGCTTGCCTGAATCTAAAGCACCACATACCTTTAAGAGGCCTACTATTAACCATTAGTGATACGATCCCCAAGCCTCGGGAGCTGGACATGGTGGTATGGGACACTGTGTTTGTGCTGTCGGCCTATGCTGGGGTGACGAGCCTCATCGTAGTGACCAACAAGCACATGAGGTAATAGGTCCTTGTTCGAACGGCCCCCGTTAAATTATCCGACCGATAGTTCCGTGCTAGAGCACCATTCGAACGACCCGGGCATGAATGAAATTGGATGACAAGCCCTTCCCTATGGTGATTTGGTTATGTGACAAACCCGCACCTTAAAACTGAGTGATCATACTCGGTGTTTGGGTGACGACCCATATCGAGTTGATCCTCATACCTTTGGGTATCATGTCTTACCTTTAAAATTATTAATTTGTGAGACAAATGGATGATACCTAAATTTAGATCATGGATCGCAAGCTTAAAGTCGCTACGGCTGCCCTGGGCCAAGTGATCTGGATAGGGCCATTGATTAAATTGAGGTGTTTCAGCTTCCCCAATCTTGTTGGATGAACAGACTTAATTAATTACTCGACTAACATGAATATTCATAACATTGCATTAGCATAGGTTGGTGACTCGACAGTCGAGGTCCCATTGAGGGAGTGTTGGTCATATACAAATGTATAGATGGTGTCGCTTGAAGGAGTGTTGGATGGTGAGGGCATGCATCATATCATAGAGCCATGCATTAACAAGAGTGTCTAGAAATCGTGTGCTTAGCTGCTTCTCATCATTTGCGCATGTGGAATTGATAACTTGATGCTAATGGAACCACCGAGTTGATCACTCACTCCCACTCTGGGACAGTTTTTTAAAACAACAACCAGACACTTTCATAGATGCAGGTACTAAGAATCCAATGCGTTTGAGGAGGCTCACACAGACTCAGAAGATGAGTCCTCGTATATCCAATTGCTCAGTGGGCTGATGTAGGACCCCCATGGGTCGTCGATGAGATCTTAGAGTTGACACATTTATAAATTTTGGTCGGTATATTTTGCTCAGCAGTAGTCCGATACTCTAGATGGACATGTTTTACTGATAGTTGATTTACTTACATTAAATTTACGTTTATTCCAGGGTACATCGTATAGTCTATTTTAATTCTATGAATTGCTCAAATGAAGTAAAACGAATTATAAAATCCTTCTTCAGCAAAGCATAAGTGACACCCGGGATATCGAGAATCGAGTATCTACTCAACCCCCGAAATCCAGGGCGTTACACTATATGAATAGTTTAGACGGAAAATAAACATCATGGTAGGCACTAGAAATGTTTCAATGGTGGGAATAATTGTCCCCACTACCTTTTAGTCTGGTCCACTTGAGCTTTGGATATGATTCATTTTTGGGTTCATGTACTAAAATGATCTCACGAAATGAATGGAGGGTATGGATATAATAAATACATTATGGTGGGACCCGCAGAACTTGGTGACATCAACACAACACCTATGTACATGGTGTGTGGCAGATGCACACCAGGAAATCGACTTCCCCAATAATCCATCGAAGTACACTGTTTGAAAATGTCACACACCCCCACCTTCCTGGTGTGTTGACGTCACCACAATTTATGGATTCCACCATCATGTATGTGTTATATCCACATCGTCCATCCATTTTGTGAGATCATTTTATGGAAGGGGAGATGTAAGCTAATGAAACTCATCGTTGAAATCTTTCTAGGGCCCACTATGATGTTTATTTGCCATCCAACCCAACCTGGATGAGAGGAAACATAGATACCAGTGCGAGCTTCTTCTTCTTTTTTACACTTTCTCACACACCACGCTGGTATTAGAACCTATGACCTCTTCCTTGAAACCTATGTGAATCTACCACTGAGCCATGAGTAGGGACCCAAATAGCTCCAATCCAATACTATCTGATACCTTCTAATACAATGACGGCTCTAAATGTCTTTGTATGGGTGCATTGATATTTATATGTGAAGGGGAAAAGGGCACGACTTTGATGGATACTCGGATACACCAAGGTGGGTGGGATCCCTGATTGTAGGACCCACTGTGATGTATGTGTTTTATATCCATGCCATCCATCCATTATGAAAGCTCATTTTAGGGCATGATCCAAAAAAAATGAAGCATATCCAACTCTTAAGTGGACCATGATACATGAAACAATGATAATCAACCATTAAAAACTTCTCATGGGCCACAAAAGTTTTAGATCAAGTTGATAATTGGGGGATCTCTTCATCCGAGTCTTTATGACCTTATGTAACGTCCCGTCCAACCTGCACAGTGTCCTGGAGCATCCACGTAGGAACTGCCGCATGACCATTCATTTAAGCTACTTGTAGTGAGGTACTGCAAGTAAATTAAGCTAGGATTAGCCCAATGGAGTAGACCAAACAGGTTATGATAGGACCTAGTGCGGGCCGCCAAGCCAGATGGCCTGTTTACATATAACAACAACCCGTGTGGGCCACCCAGCGACCGAGGAGGGTCAGGAAAATCTAAAAATTTAGGGAATTGAAGATCTCACTGGGCTTGTGGTCTATCGCGGATCATGGACCTAGTGAACACCCAGAATTGGAATCTGGAACTTGCCAAATGCACCCCACCAATTTCAGAATTGGAATATGGCATTTGCGAATAAAACTGAGATACCAAGCTTTTCAACCGTCGGATTTCTTTCAAATTTATGGTGAAGGTCTAATGTATTTTACTACACCCGTCCACAAAATAGGGGACCCGATCATGGCACGGTGACCGTTGATCGCAAATCAGACCCGCACGATCGAACCTCATATCCAATCGCTCCCAAATTTTGCATGGCCCTTCATCGGGCCATAGAGCACCTATCCTATAAGTTTCATGGCCGGGGGGCCACCAGAGCCACCCCAGTCACCAAAATGGGCCTCATATGTCCATTTAAAGATCAGAACCGTATGCTCAAACCTCATACTCGATCATTCGTTTGTTCTCAAACTTTGCATGACCTCTCATCGGGCCATAAAGGCACCTACACACTAAGTTTGGTGGCTAGAGGGGTGTTAGGGCCGCCCCAACACCAATAAGGAGTCCTATAGGGCTATTTTGGGAAGTTGTTGAAACTTGGGGCCAAAGGGCCCAAGTCTAGGAAACAAAACCCTAGCTTCTCTCATAACTCTCTCATTTACCACAACTACCAAAAAAAAGGGAGAGCAAGAGAGAGAAAGGAGAGGAGAAAGAGAGAGTGAAGGTGAGCAAGGTGGACCCTAGATCGAGGTGGGGCCCAAGGAAATCAGACCCCCACAACTCCCTACATCTTCTCCAAGAAGAATCCTCATTCAAGACTGCCCTTTTCACTCCGTTGATCATCGAGGTAAGATCCATCACCCATTTTTGTTGAAACCCTTGTGATGAGAGAGATTCACATAGAAACCTAACCTACAAATGTTTGCTTTAGGGATCCCGACCGTTCGACCCTAAATTCCACATCTCCTAGGTCGTTCTCAAGCCTTCAACGAATCCGAAGGTGCGAACTATTGTTCTTAGGTGGCCTAGCACCAATTTAGTACGAGCTTAATGATTTTGTTTGTTTGGATGTTATATTGGAAATTCTAGAGAAACCTTAGGAATTATATATTTGTTGGAATTGTATGGATGTGCATGCTTAGCTCTCCAATTTAGTGTGATCTTGCCTCTCACATGATATTATGTATAAATGATAGTATGCTCATGTTTGCTTGATTCTTTTTCCTCATATGTGGTGCTTCATTGTGTATATGATTTATTACCCTTGTGCTCATGATTTCTTAAGATCGAGGAAGTGCTTAACTTCCTCATAAACCCACACACTCACACGCACCCTGTTTCTTGATAATGTTTGTTTGCTTGGTAGGAGTATTCACTTTGTACTGTTGAGATGCATGAGAACATGGTATTGATATGTTAGTTGATAACTGGTATACTTAACATGTTATGAATCACCACCCAACCCTTGGGTTGGTCAGGAATATGAGGAGAGCGAAGACGGTCTCATTAGTAGGACCGTCTTGAGGCTAAACCCATAGATATGGGCGAGTGCAGGTGGGCGACAGTAGTTAGACTACATGGGCCACTTGTACCCGATACCGTTCCGCCACGTGCTTGCCCGAATTCATGCGATCTAGCCTACTGTCTGACCAACCTTATTTGTTAACCCTATTTGCTCACACATTATGGAACTTGGAACACCCTACAACCATAAGCGGCCCACCAATAACTGATTGCAACTGGTCCACAGCCTCATGGGCCGGGCATGGTGGAATGGGACACTGTGTCCGAGCTACCGGCCTACGCTGGGGTGTCGCGCCTTCCCGTAGTGAACGTGAACGATCCCTTTCTCTCGGCACTCCTCATGTGCTTGAAGTCGGGGATAAAGAACCCGATGAGATCACAAACCGCGGGGTCTCGGCCTCACGCGTTGGGGGGCCTTTGCCTCGCAATCAGTTTAAGACATTGACACGTGGGGTGTACCAGATTTTTTAACCTGCTGGATGAATGGACTTAACTAATAACTCGGCTAACACGATCGCATTGCATCGCATTACTTAGGATGGCGACTCGAAAGTCGAGGTCGCTCTGAGGGAGTGTGGTCATACGCGATCGTTAGATAGAGTCGCTCGAGGGAGCGTTGTGGCGAGGGCATGCATCATATCATCCCGCATGCATGTATTTTAATAAGTGTTGCTAGGTGTTAATGATTGACTGTTTTTCATTAAGTTCATATTATAATTGATGCCTGTTATAACTTGAGACTAATAGCACCTACTGAGTTGATCACTCACTCTCACTCTGGGATGGTGTTTTAAAACACCAACCAGACCCGTTCATAGATGCAGGTGACTTAGGGCTTGAGGAGTCTGGTGAGGTGAGCTTTGAGGAGGGGGAAGAGTTGTCCTACTTCTAGTTGATCGACGGTTCTTCGTCAGCTTGAGAGGCGGGATTGGATCGCTGAGCAATGGGCTCGGTTCTATTTTTTTGGACTCGTTATTCTTTTGGGATTTGTTGGGTGACGCCGTGTGTGACCCCCTTTATTCTTTTGGACATGTATATATGTGTATATATTTGTTTTTGGGTATCTTCCATTTCAGTAGACTAGTGTGATTATGCTTCATGTTCCAAGAAATTTCAGGCGGCGCAAGTAAACCGGATTAAACTCATATTAATGAAATCGGTCATAAGTGACACTCGGGAACTCGGGCGTCGAGTGTATGCGCCACCCTCGATTTCCAAGGCGTTACACCTTATCAATAAGTTAGATGGCAAATAAAAATTTTCAGTAGCCCCATGATTTTTTTTGTAATGGTGGGTATTCAATCACTACTGTTTCCTGTGGTCCACCTAACATTTATTTCTAGTTCAGTTTTTGGATTATGCCTGAAAATGATCTTTCAATTAACCATGGTGGATACAAGGGTCCACCCAAACCATGCCCATAGTTGGTTTAGGTTGTTGTGGGCCCATGTGATGTGATGTGTAATAACATCCAACCAACTAAGAAACATATACTTGATTGTCCAATCTTACATAAAGTTGTACATGAGTCGAACTGAGTCGAGCTTCACACAGCTTGTCTCAGCTCGGCCAGTAGCTAACCCCAACTCGAACTCGGCTTGGCATGTTCCTCGAGCCTGTCTGGCCAGCTCAACTCAGTTCGGTCAGCAGTTCGAGCCGAGTTTGATCCTGTGCGGCATTTTCTCAAACACATAGAATGCATCTTCAATTTCTCAAAGAATGCAAAACAGTAACAACATTTTTACAGGTATTTCATCAAACACCTAAAGAGTAGCATCAAAATCAAACACCAGATGAGTAACATCATAATTAAACACTCGGCGTATCCATTCCTTCCTCGCCAACACTTCGTTGAGTCATTTCATCAAACACTCGGCGAGTAGCATCCATATCAAAATAACCGAATCACCGAGCTAATTCGATCCGAGTCGGTTCGAGTTGAGGTTTGATCCGAGTCGGTTCGAGTTAAGGTTTGATCCTAGTCGAGTCGAGCTCGGGCAAGCTCGAACTCGGTTCAAAATTTTTTTGAGCTCTAAAACCCAACTTAACTCGGTCCAAACCTAATTTCGAGTTGAGGCGAGTCAAGATTTTTTGCGTCGAATCGAGTGAGCTGACCGAGCTAACTCGACTCATGTACAGCTCTAATCTTACATTGTCGCCTTAACAGTGGTGTCACGTGAATACAATCATGTAAATCGTATCAAATGTTGGTTGCGGCTGCCTAAATTGCTTCAACTATTGTAACATCTCGGAAAAATCCGTACAAAGACCCGAGTACCACCTTAGGTAGATATCATTCAGGACTAAATCCTTTAGGAATTAGATGAAAATTAATTAAGTGCTAAACTAAATCATCTATGGAATTAGCTTAAACCACTTTAAATACAAACTGCAAGACCCAAAATGAGTAAAACCGTTAACACTACGTTACCTAGAAACTTAGGATCAATCTCTAAACCCAGTTGCTCTCGGGAGCACTTTAAAACTCCGTATCGAACCAGGACCACTCGTCGAAAGTCCGATTACCGCGAAACTATATGGTTATGACCGCCTTATTGAGCTTGACAACTATCTAAGAAATCAAATCCAGATAGTGTCCAGAAACGTACAAATTGAGACCGGAGCTAAGTGTGTGAGAAATGTGAATATCTTTAGAAAATGAAATAAAACTTGAGTGATTTGGGCCGTTCGCTTGTAGGCCAAATTCAAGGTTCCAGACTATCAAAATCTGACCCAACTACAACCTTGGATCAGGAAACTTTTTCAACATAGGTCAGTGTACTTGTGGCCCTGATCGAGTGGCGGTGATCGTTGAACTAAAACTAGTCCTCCGCGATCGATCTGTAAATCCAATCGGACCGAAAACTTAGCTTGACCTAGATCCAATGTCAGGGAACTTTCTTCGAACCGTATGCAGAAAAAGAGCCTTTAGATGTGCTCCGTTGGACCAAAACGACCATCGTTTGGCTATAACCTAAGTATACCATGGCCCCGGGGCCATTTCCATCAGTTCTGGGCCTATATAAGGGCCTTAACCCACCCCTCTCTCATTCCATACGAATTTCAAACCCTTGGAGAGAGAGGAGAGAAGAAAGAGAAGGAAAAAAGAGAGAAAGTGAGTGAGAGAGAGAGTGAGGGATCGTTCATGGGATTCGATCCCACCACTCCACATGCTTAACCACTGCTTCCGTGTCGCTATACTGATTCCGATTCCATTTTTGGGTAAGAAATCCTAACCCTAATCTGTTTTAGGGATTCAAATAGAGTACCTGGTGAAATAGTTAACCTATTTCATGCTATAGGTTGTCGTTGTGCCATAGGCGAGGACTTAGTGTTCAAACTGAGCTTGGTACGGGTTTACCGGCGAAAGGTGCGGACTATAAACATTTAGGTTATGGTTTTCAAGGCTTTCAATGTCAGTTAATGATTTATGACTGACTTGATTGCTATCACGTATGCTTAGATACGATCTTTTCCGTATATTACATATATATGTAACTATGTTGATTTTAATGCATTCCAAGTGTTTGTTGAAATGTTTGAATGAATATGGAATTATGATTTGTGCTTGCCATGATTGTTTGGTTGAGAATACATTATTGTTGTACATGTGGCA
Organism: Magnolia changhungtana; assembly: GCA_030180095.1. Lineage (NCBI taxonomy): Eukaryota > Viridiplantae > Streptophyta > Magnoliopsida > Magnoliales > Magnoliaceae > Magnolia > Magnolia changhungtana. Next base: position 219,184 of record JASAUF010000640.1, read on the forward strand.
ACTCCCTTATGAAAGGATTTGTTGTAATATACGTTATAACTAATATATTATATGAATGTTGGTACGTGTAGTCTAAGTGTTTAATAAAATTCCTGAATGAGAAAATACTTGTCGAACTGTATTTAATGAGAGTGTTGAGATAAGATTCTCAATCCCCTTATCTATAGTTATATTTTCCTTAAGTAACCTATCTTACTACTATGTGATTTAGGGATGAAATGCCTGTGTATGATAGCATGTGTACTATTTGTTTGTTGAAATGCTCAATTGAGATTTATACTTTAGACTAGTTGTCACATGCCATCTTTGACTATTATATGTGAATGCTGCATTTGAGTATGATTGGGATGACTACGTAATCTAGGCAATCAGTAACAATTCCTGTTTAGTGGCCGAATTAGCCTCGTCACATTTGAGGCGTTCGATGAATTTGAGTGGTACGATGATTGTCGACAGTGGTACCATGTCAATTAATTAAACGTATGCTCGTACCAGTCGAACTTGTCTAATAAACCAATTGGCATATTGTGTGTTTACCATATATGGACGCCACTGCTTGAATCTAAAGTACCACTTACCAATGTAAAGCCCTTTAAACCTTGGTACCACGACCCGTTAAGACTCATGAGCTGAGCATGGTGGTATGGGATACCATGGTCGAGCTATTAGCTTACGCTGGGGTGACCAGCCTCCCCGTAATGACCAGTAAGCAATCCAAACTCATGACCTGAATACGGTGGTATGAGACACTGTATTCAAGCTGTCGGCCTATATTGGCGCTGTCACGCCCCAAACTCGAAAATTGGGCTCACAAAATTCTCGATCACCGAATCCAGCGTCAACAACCTCCGTAAAATCCCATTCTCAGCTCCCAGCGCCCATTCGCCAGGTTCCGATCCTGGGATGCTACGAGGAGGATTTCTAAGATCAGTTTGATTCGTAATAAGCATAATCAAAGACACAACCTACAAACAATAACCAAAAACTGCATCACATTTTCACTATGATAAAAAACTTTATAAGTACAATAAGCATAAAGGGAAATACAATGATAATGGACAAAAGGCTCCAATATGATCGGCTATGCGCTCCTGCCTCAGCACTGCTACGATCCAACGTCACCTGCACGCAATGGTCATGCATAAGCTTATGGAAAGCTTAGAGGGTGGTAAAAGTATGTGCATAAGGTAGTAATATAGTCATGCAGTATCAGAGTAATGCGAAACATGCTGATGAATCCATGAATACCGTTAGCCGTACTAAGGCTATACGATACAAGGCATGAATGATATTGGTCGTACCAAGGCCATCCGATGCAAGGTGCAACTCAAGCATACAAATCCTCATCTAAGTCCACATATCAATGCAGCTCAACTCCGGAATATCATTGGAGTCTAGTACACTCCAAACTAGATTACTACCCCATCGCGCGCAACAAGGTGAGTGGAAGAGACCTCACTATCCACCTGCTAATATCAGGCTCGGCTCGTCGATAGCAGACTCATTCCTCGAGCCGGTTAAACTCTACCTAGCTTTACCCCCTCTTCTCGGGTAAGTAAGGCCGCACCCCTTCAACCAACCACGACACAGTGGAAGGCGCGACCTCCTGGTAATTGGCACTCGGCGCTCATGCACCCACTCGGTCTAGACGTTGGAGCAACCTCCTAGTACCATAAGGGTTTAGGGACTTTCACCCAGGGATATCTATAGCACCCCATGTAGAACAAGATTTTCGGTATCCAACCCTTCTAACCACAATATGCTTGTGGAGGTTACGACTCTAATGTCGCCAGGGCGTATAGTAACCATGTCACACAATGCAAGATGCGTGAATCACGTAATCCAGTCATACAGTAAACATGCGCGTACCGTGCGCTCGTGCGGGCAACCTCCCTTACCAGGGAGTCCATAACAACCAACCCAATGGCATGTACTATGATCAATCACTCATCTCATCACAAGCATGCAGATGATGCGTATGGACATGTATTAGGATGCTTATGTTGTCATATACTCAGAATCGGAATCGAGAGTCGGAATCGATAATCGGAATCGATCAATCACATACGGCGAATGGGGCCCACTTATTTGGGTTAACCCACGCCGAGAATGGGCCTAACAAGGTCTAAGGAAAGGTCACAATAAGGATATCTAACCATCATCGCCTATCAATGTGGACATCTAACCAACATTGCTCCCAAGGAGTGGCCGACATAAGGAATTCATACACAATGTAACGGCTACACATACATCACATTGGGCCTTGCTCATGAGCCTCCAAATGGGCCAAGTGTATATCAAATCGGGCCCACCCTTTGTATTTAGAGATCCAACCTATTCATAAGATAATATAGAGATAAATGAAGTGAAAACAATATCAGCTTAATAGGAACTACCATGGCCCTTACAAGTTTGAACGGTGGATGTCACGGTCCACTAATTGAATGGTGGGGTCCACTTGAACTTTAGACCTGATTCCCTCATATTTTTTCTATGCTATAAAATGATCTCATAAAATGGTTGGACGGTATGGATGAAACACATGCATCATGGTGGGCCCCACCATCCAAACCGTGGATGGTGTAGATAAGACACATACATCATGTGGGGCCTGCGGGCTTGCTGCTATTCAAGTGGAGCAACTACATAGTTGCTATACATGCAGCTTGCTGCACTACAAATGGCAGAGGTGGGTCCCCTGTATGGCCTACCACCATGCATATATATTATAATATAATATACAATATATATATATATATATAATATGACATATACTACTGTATTCACGTCCAGGCCCTGGATGACCTCGATGGTCACATACATCAAGGAGGGCCCTACACATGTGGGTGGGTCCCACCGTCCTGGTGTGGATGGTGAGGATATAACACATACACCATTGGGTGTCCCACGTGGGGCCCACTGTAACGCCTGTTTTCCATCTAAACTGTTGATAAGGTCACAGGACCAAAAAGGGTTCAAGGGTATACGTTCAATCAACCCTGTTTCTTGTGATTTGGGCCACCTAAATTCCAGGTGAGGCTGATCTTTGGGGTGGCCCACCCAATGCACGAGGTGGATGATCGGCTCACATCACGGTGTGGCTGGGACCCATGGACCCTGCCCCTTTATCGTCCATGGCACAGCAGCGCCTGCACACGATGCTGACAGCAGCAGCGCCTGCTGCAGCAGGCATGCATGTCTCTTTTCTCTTCTTTTTTTGTTGAAGTTTTCACATGTGGGGCATGCTTCTTGAGAATCCACTCCGTCTAATGGATTCTAGGGCTCAAAACACACCAAATAAGTCCAATATACGGCATATTTGGTGTGTAGATATAGCAAGGTGGGTCCTAATAGCTTTAAACGGTAGGAAACATAGTTTTTTATGGTATGGCCCGCTTGTTTATCTGATTGGCCTCATTTTTCCGTTCAACGCCTAAAATGAGCCAAGGAATAGGATGGACGGCGTGGATGGGTCTCATGTACCCCACTAAAGTTCACACTTCACGGCTAGCTACTCCCAGTAGGGAATCAATGCTGAGACCCAGCGTTGAAACGAGGTATCCTACACTCAGCCTACCACTTTAGCTATGGATTTAGGTCCACGTCAGAGCACCCTCCACTGCCACCACGTCTAGCATCTAGGGATGCTGGACGATATGGATTTAACGCTACATCATGGATGGGTCCCACATGGACATGGCCCACCAGATTTGGATCAATCTGATATTTGTGTTTCTCCTACATCCAGGCCCACCCATAGACGGTCAGCAAGGTGGGCCTTATGGATGGGATGGCATGGATCATACATCACAGTGGGGGCCATAATACATGAGAAAGAGAGAGAAGGGAGGGAGAGAAAGAGAGAGAGAGAGATGTATCGGCAAGGATGGAGGGGCCTTGCTACTATGGGCCCCTCTTTGATACAAAGCATACATCAAGGTGGGTCCCAATAGATATGGACCCTTAAATCAAACAAATTAATGAAAGACAAAATCCAAAATCACCCACCGCCATCTTCTTGCTCCCTTGGCTTCTTTTGCTCCTTATCTTCAATCCTAACGGAGGAGATGGAGTTTTGATGGTTGAGATGGGAGATGAGGGGGGGTAAGAAGTGGGCCACACACAAAGCTATCTTGGAGGTTTGAAAATGCTTAGACGTGTGATCTTTGGTTGCTTGGAATATGGGTTTTGAGAAATGAGAGAGAGGGTTGTAAAGAAAGAGAGAGATGGGTGATGGATGTGTAAGAGACTTTTTGACTTTTGTGGTAAATGGTGTAAGAAAGGTATGAGCTTATGTAAGAACTTTTTGACTTTGGGGTTGCTTGGAAATGGGTGAAAGATGATGTGTACTTGACATGTACTTGACATGATGAGATTGAGTGATTGATTGATTGATGTGACAAGTCGTAGAGATTCTCTCGAAATTTATATGCGCAGCATTTTCCTCACACCGAACACGTACCCACATCTCCTAACTAGGGTATCGGATCGGCGCATGAGTCGCGGCATCGGAACTGCGGCGACAGCGCAGTCGCTAGGGTACAAGTCTCAGGTTGAGTCGACTGGGGTTGACGACTGTGAATTAGGGTCGCGCGCAAATACCGGTTAAGAGTCGAAAGTTGTCCGAATTCGACCGGAAAGACCGCGGAAGTCCACGGAACGGTACAGTCTAGGATATGGGACTTACAGGCGTAGCCTGGCTGTGGTCCCCAGTCGGGTTGGTGAGGAGCCTTTGAAAATAGACTGTCAGTTGGTAAGGCGTTGGTGGAGTGACCTCGAGTATGAAATAGGCCTACCCCGGTACAGCCTAGCTGTGGTCTCCAGTCGGGTTAGTGACGAGCCTTCAAAAATAGACTGCCAGTTGGTAGGGTGTTGTTGGAGTGACCTCGAGTGTGAATTAAGCCTACACTGAGGTAACGAGCCTCCCGTAGCAACTTATAGTATAAACTCGCGAACTTGCCTATCATATATGATTAACTAGGATTGCCGACCCTAGATAGATTATTGTTTGGGTTAATGATATAAAGGGGAGGTGCCTTAGCTGTTGTATGAATGAGTCTAATTAAGAACTTGGCTAATCACGCACGTGCACACATTTGCATATGCCTTTGGCGTTGGAGTTGAGCACAGAGGAAGGGGGTGCATGCTGTGATCGTGAGATGATGTCGCAGAGGGAGTGTAGACGAGGGCATACATCATTAACTCATATCATCCTTGCATTAGCCAGAGGACCTAGGAATGCTTGTTGTATTGCTTTATCATTACTGCTTGACTGAATTGATAACATGTTAACCTTTGCTTTATAGCTCCACTGAGTTAATCACTCACTCCCTCGTTCTGAGATGGTGCTTTAAACACCAACCAGACTCTATTATAGTTGCAAATGATGATGATGCTTACGAAGCGAAGCCGGACTTTTATGATGATGAGGAGGAGTTCTCCTATATGCAGCTATTAGGTGGGTCTATGTAGACCATGTTCTGATCGACGGGGTTACAGGGATGCTGATTAGAAGTCATTGCACTTGTCATTTTGTACTTTTGGAACACCCATGTATATTCATTTTGTTCAGTTTTGAAGTATACATGTATATATTTAACCTGGTAACATGTTCACACTCTGGAGACTTACGACAACTTATATATTTTATATATCTATCACAGTCTTCCGCTTGCATAATTTAATTTTCTCTGGAGTATGATATGTTGATTTGGTATAATCTCATTCATGTTTAAGGCACTAATATAGACAACATTTAATTATCATTATCTATATTGCATAAGTGATGTGTTGGAACTCGGAAGTTGGGCTCCTGCTTGACCCTTGTTTTTCAAGGTGTTACAACTATTCTCTATAACTCCTGTTGGGAAAAAATCTACAAGTCCATAAGTGGGCTTATGGGATGGACCAACTCTACAGAACCAGCCTGAGCCCATAGGGATCAGAGCCTAACAAGGCCTCTACGTCAAAAATAAAGCACCCTCCAAAGAGAGTGATGTAATTGTAAGGACACACAAGAAGCTTCTAAGCTTACACCAATGATTAAAAGACCGACCTAAATTAATAGGTCGGATATAGATCGGTCATAGAATGGCCATAGTTCAGTCATAGACCGGTCACAGATCAATCACAAACTGACCATAGCTCAGTCATAGACCGTTCACAGATCAATAACAAGCTGACCATAACTCAGTCATAAATAGGTCATAGGTTGATCACAGATCAATCCTAGATCGTTCACAGACCGGCCATAATTCGGTCATAGATTAATTATAGATCGATCACAAACCGTCCATAGAACGATCATAGATCGGTCATAGATCAATAATACCCCTAGCAGGGTCAGAAGGTCTTAATGCCTAGAGGAAGGAAACTCAAACCTTTTAGCCTATCGGACGGACATAAATGGTAAATGTCGATCTGTTGATCGAGACAACATTATTCTGTTCTGACTCAGTGCTTCCTTTAGATCCGACCTAAAGCTGAGCTATAGATTCAAAGAATCCTCGTAAGACTCGAAGATATCTCTCGAGATCTTTGGGAGATAAGATCCAATCTCAACGATCTTGGGATTCCGCAATCTTGGGGAGATACTATATCACATCAAATCCTTGAGATAATAGGAAAGAGCCCCGTTACGACTAGACTCTCTCTTCCCTATAAATGTATGGGCATCCCCCACCGATAGAGCTACATTCACTAAAACCCTAATACTCTACTGGTCTCTCTTCTTAAGACCCTATCGCACTTCAAAGACCTCGAGTCTAACTTAGGCATCGGAGAGTCCCCTGAGTAAACTAGGGCATCCTTTGTCTCTCACCTTCGTCTGTGCAGGTACGAGAAAGTGTGCCGCGGAGGGTCTGTCTGAAAATTGCATCAACAACTCCTATTATGTGATCGACTACCTGAATTACGAGAAGGTTTATGGGCTTCCTCTATCTATACCTACACTATGTATTTTTTGTTATTATTATTGTCTTTGTCAACTTTGAATATTATTTCATCTCCTAACGAGAGATTAGACGTATGTTTTTTTTTTCCATGCAACCTACACTACTGCAAAGCTCCCAACCTCTTAGGTAGCTTTAATAGCTTACTCTCTCAACCCCACGTTTAATATTCCTTGTCAAGTTAATTGTAATTGATTTAATAAAAATACTCTTTTTATTGCAATTCCAAATCAACAATATCGAAATGATTTTGAAGTCGTTGTTGTTTTTCGATATCTCTAGGAAACTTATGTTGCTAGCAAATAATTTTGGTCTTGTAATGGTTGTTACCAATCAAGCTATTGATTTTGTTACAAATGATTTGACAAATGGAGCAAAGGCTAGCAATTTCTAGGAGCTCCAGGCACTACTCTTCGTCCGATAAATATTGCTTTTATCACGACTTACATGCAACCAAAACAACATCAATGCAATTCTTCATAAAATAAATACAAACCAACTCACAATAGATAATTTTTTTGTCAACAGGATGTTAACCAATGGAGAGCATACATGGAGTAGTAGATAAAGCTCTATATAAAATAAGACTAGGAAATTAGTTGAATTACCTAAAGGGCTGAAAGCTATTAGTTACAAATGGAATTACAACTTTGGGGTATTTGTTTTTTCACTTACGCATGTAAATGATGGTAAATGAGGGCAAAAAAGTAATCTTAACCTGCCAAAGGAATTCATCCGGGTGGTGTTGATCATTACTACTTTTGACAGTAATACTGAGGTGAAGAAAAAAAATTTATGGGGCCCACAATGATGTATATGTTTGATATATGCTGTCCATCCATTATAATAACTCATTTTAGGGAATGAACCCAAAAATGAGAAGGATCCAAAGCACAAGTGGACCACAACACCTGAAATAAAGGGAATTGAATGCATAATGTTTAAAACTTCTCTGGGGCCACAAAAGTTTTGGATGAAGCTGATATTTGTGTTTTTTGTTTATTCATTTCTGTTTAACCTTATAAACAGGTTAGATGATCGATACATGTGATAGTGAGCTCTATAAAGGGCCCAATGTTTTAATGGTGGACGTTATTATCCTATAATTCTTGTGGTGTTGTAACGCTCCAGTCTTCCAATAATCGAGTATTGGATGTCTTCGGGCATCACTAGATTTTTTTTATAAAAAAAATTAGTCATGCGATCACACGTGCCCACACACGTCTTTCCCTTAAAAATCTAGATTTTGGGCGAAAACCCTAATTATAAAAACCCTTTGTGCGATGCGACTCCATGTGTAGATGAGCCTGAATAACCTAAAAACCTATTAGTGAGCCCGTACCTTAGAAACTCATAACTTGATAGATTCCTCACCCCACTGAATTGCACTGTGTCGAGCCCTGCGGGACTTGGACATTGGGTCCCTCGTCCGCTTGCTTTTGAGTGTTCAATTATGTAAAGCCCACATTGGAGTGCTTCGAGTTGAATGCCCGACCCGTACGTTTATTGCTCGGACCGTTTGATTGGTCCTTTCACCCCTATAACCTTCGAAATCGCATTAAACCCAACCCAAAAGTCCTAGGTCAACCCGTAGTAGCTTATGGTTAGAATCCAAAACCTTAAGTCGATGAGGAAGCTCGAATTATGCCCAAAATGTAGTTCAATCAGTCTGATCGGCCACCCTGTCGGTCTGACCGATCCGTGTAGCCTGAGAACCTGTGAAATTGGTGCTTTGTTGGTTCGATTGATAGAGTTGTCGGTTGAAGTCAGTCCAACCGGTAGTCCTTGAATTTTTTATACCCTTATGATCCATCGACTTTTTGTCTAGGGCTATATATGGCCCTTTCGCCCTTTTCTTTCATTTTAAGAGAGAGAGAGAGAGAGAGAGAGAGAGAGAGAGAGAGAGATAAAGGGAGATCGAGATTGAGAGAGTCGAGCATGTGCATCGTCGTGCATATGCCTCCTGCCCCTTTGTTGGCTCATGTCTGCTATTCATGTTCTAGCAAGCACATACATGCGAAACTTTTAGAACTGGACCGGTCTGTAACCGTTGCCCAATTGGGTGCTTAAGTTTTCCTTCGATGTTGTGGCATTGGACTGTCCTTTCAGGCCCAAATTCTGGGCCATGTCGCCAGATCGGCTTAACATAGGAAAATCGATAAGTAGAAATCCCTGTTAGCTTCTAAATTTATGTTTAATTTAAATGGGTTTTAATTCAAACCTTAGATTGTGAGACTAGGGTTTGGTTTTTCCCTAAACCCCAATTATTTGTTGTAGGAGTTGCCATTCAATAGCGAGATTGGGATTGGAGCGCTTGAACCTAGAAACCCTAACCAGGATAAGGTGAAAATTTGCCCTTCAAGCTTTCCATGATATTCTAGGTATTGTTTGTTTTAAATGGAATTGGTTGTGTGTTTTCTCATTAAGCATGTGTAGGTTTTGTTAATAGACTTGAATGGTAAATGGGTTATGAGTTGTCCTTCTTTGATAAAATATCTAAGTACCATGAATTATGATTATTAGAAGCTGTTTACATCATTAACCATCGATTTTTATGGAGTGCTATGTGGTTTTATTGTTGCCATTATGAGCCCTATATACATGTGTAGTTGTTCGCCACCTTTAGAAAGTAATTGTATGCCTTGACTGTTGCCTGTAGAAATTATGTACATGTAGATTAGGTTTACTACTTCCATAAAGCATGTATGTGGGTTAACCATCATATTTATAAATAATTTAATTGTATTTAATTGTTAGCTTTACGAATCATTGGAAGGAATCTTTGAATTAGTAGTCCTATTTTATTAGTTGAAAGATTTCCGTTTCAACATGTTGCCCTTTATGCCATTTTCTTAGGAGATCTCGTTGTTGTCTTTTCATGAGACTTTCTCAGTCACGGTTGCCTTTGGATCGGACCCTTTTTATAGTAATAGGGTTGTTAGTTGAAAGGATTCCTTATATAATTTGATGGATGTAGACTGAGCTATTTATAATTAGGATTAGTATGAGTTGAAGATGGGCATTTGAGGCATGAAGATTTTACCAGGTGACTAACCAATGTGAATATATTTTTCTCTGTATTTTACAAGTTGGTTAGCCACTATGGGCATCGCACATCAACTAGAAGTGTATCCCCAACCCGATGTAGTTAATGAGTTAGATTGTTGTAGGATAGACTGTCTAAATTTGTTTGCTTTGTGGATGTTTAAATTGACTGTTTGAATTTGTTTGCTTTATGAATATGTTGCTTGTAAACTATATATTTTTCTCTTAGAAAGATTTATGGCAGTTGGAGAAAGAACCGGGGGCATGAACATTTTACCAAGTGCCTAACTAGTGCAGATGTACTTTTCTTTATATTTTACTAGTTGGTTAGCCACTATAGGCGTTGTATGGCGGCGGGACGTGCATCGCCAACTTAGAATTATGATAGGTTAGCTTGTCGTAGCTTAGGTAGTTGATGGTTGATGATAGGCATTTGAAGCATGTGGATTTTATCAAGCGCCTAATATGTATGGATGTACTTTCAAGCATTTTATTGGCTAGCTAGTTTATTATAGGCATCCTTTTTGTTGTGGATTTTACCGGATGACTAGTCAGTATGGAAGAGTCTTTTTGTTATTTATTGGCAGGTTAGCCATTAGAGGCCGTCCTATGCCAATTAGCTGCATGCCCTCAACCTTGAGATTAGTTTTACACCTTACACACTAGATAGGATTAGCCTTGTGTGATTCATATGATACGTTGTTTCATTATATTTTATGCGTGATTGATAATTACGAATAGTATATTGTGAACTTTTGCTTTAATCATTACCATGCTTGGTTATTATGTCACATGTTAATCTTGAGAATACTTCAATATGTAGGCCTCTAATGCATTCCATTTAACATATCATGGATCTTAGGAGTAGAGTAAGATTTTGGTGCATATCTTAGCACCTAGCAGGGAGTTGAGAGTGAAGGAGTTTTCTTTATATGTTAGTTTATGTTGTGTATATCATGTTTATTGTAGTTGTGTTATCCTTAGTTGAATTATTTAGACTTGATTACATTTTAGATGTTTATCTTAACACTTTATGGTTTTGTTATCTATGCTCACATTTGTTTGTTGCTGTGCTGCTATACACGACTTTGATTTCTAATGGTGAGTTCAGTCATTAAATTAACTACTCAGTCACAAGGGGTGATTCTCTCACGTGCGTTTCTATTAAAGTTCACACTCGGATCACGGGATCTAGGCCTTCTTGCTCGGGTGCCCGGGATAGGGGCATTATAGGTGTTGTCCACTTAAGCTTATAATTTGCCTCATTTTTTTGGGTTGAAGCATTAAAATGGGCTGTTAAAATGTATGAATAGTGTGGATCAAACATATACATCATGGTGGGACCCACATATTTCACTCGTGCAATCCCCATATGTTTTTCAAAAAGGCAAATCCAAAAATCTACGCATAGATATATGGTGGTTCTCATTTCTCCCAAGCAACCTTCAGAGAGTATTATTATTCATTTACGCCAATCTATAGTGGTAAATGAGAAAATAAACATTCCCTTAGAGAAAGATACTAATGAAAATGTTGAAAGATATAAAGTCTGATTAGTGGTTAAAAGGTTGTTGAAAAATCAAGTATTGACCTCAATAAAAATTTCTCTTCAGTTATCTGATTGAGTACTATTCGTACCGTGTTAAGTATGATAGTTGTGCTTGACTTGGAGTCTAAACAGTTGGATGTAAAGTTTATCTTTTTGGACATGAATTTTAATAAAAAAAATCACATGACTTGGTTTGAAATTTTTACTAAAGAAAACGAGAAGAATCTCATTTGTTGACTGATTACGGTTTAAAGTAGAAAGCAAAGTATTAGTACAAAATGATTTGATTCCTTTATTGTGAGCTTGGAAGTTCAACGACGTGAGACAGATCACTGTGCCTATGTTTGTAGCTATTGTAATAGTGACTTTACTATATTGGTTTTGTGTGTAGATGACATAATGGTTATAGGTATTAGAAAATATACTATTGTAACATAAAAAAAAAAATATTTGACTAGAGAATTCAATATGAACTATTTGTATGCCATTAAATTATATTCTTTAGATGGTTATATTTACAGACAAGATGAACATAAAAGTTTAGATAACTCAAAAGGGTTATGTTGAAAGAATTCTACATTACTTCGATATGTAGAACACTAATTTAATCAGTACTCTATTTCTTATTGGTTACGAGCTATTTCAAAATAATATCATATCATAGAAGTGGAGAACGTGGATATATTTCAAATACCATATTCATTGGTGATTGGGAGCCTTATGTTTACCATAGTGTACATCGGACCAAATATCGTGCAAGCAATGAAAGCAGTTAGTAAGTATATGACAAATCTAGAAAAGGATCATTAAACTGTTGTAAAATAGATCCTTCATTACTTGAAATCTACTTTTGAGGCGGTTAGTTATTATAATAGTTAAAATTTAAAGTTGGTTGGGCTTGTGGACGTAGACTACGTGAAGGATCATAATACAAAAAGATATAACACATGTTAAAATTTTCCTTTGATCGGCAATGCGGTTAGTTGGATGTCGAGATTGCAATAAATGATGGCCTTCTCTACTACCGCAGCAAAGTACATGACATCTATATATCCAAGGAAAGTATTTAGTCAAATATATTAATTAGAGGAATTGAAATTCAAATAGAAAGTAGTAGTGATTCACAGTAACAAGAAGAGTGCGTTACATTTATTTAAAAATCCAATATTCTATGCTCAGACCAAGCACATCAATATTTAGTATTACTTTGTTCCTGATGTAGTAGAAGATAGACATATCTCATTGTAGAAGATTCATACCGATTACAACGCAATAAATATGTGCTAATGAAGCCTGATCCAAGTGAGAAGCTTGTTTGGTGCAAGACTTCTCTTGGGCTTATTATTACTTAGTGTTTGATGATGTTTGGGCAGCTGGTATTGGATAGTATTTTTCATACTTAGAGAAACTAGTCTCTAAATAGGAGAATGTTATGCAAACAGTCTTAAGTGGGAGAATGTTATGCAAACAGTCGTTAAGTGGAAAACTTTTCTTAGCAGGAGACGTTTCTCTCTAACTGACATGTATATATACACATAATGCCTAATTCCTTTAAGCCTCTTGCAATTTCTCTTTATGAATGTCTTATAATAATGGGAGCATGAATAGAGAGAGGGTGTGTCAGTCTCCTAGGATATTCTTTGGTGAGATGATTATTATACAAAGAAAAAGCAGGAAGATGCAAGTTTCTCTTATTTTAGGGAAGAAGAAAGCTCTGTGTTGCTGCCTCGTGAACGTAAGTATATTGTTGAATAACGTAAATCTTTGTACCCCTTATATATTATTTTATGTTTAGTAATTTAGGTTTTTGTTTGGCTATTTTTTATGGTTTTATTTCCCCTGCATCGATCGTGTGCATGGATTTTTCCGTAACATAAATGGATCATTCAAATATATTACCATATCTACATCTGCTTACTGATTATTCGATAACATTATTAAATTTACGCAATTAATGAATATTCTTAATTGCATTAAAAAATAACAATGGAGATATATTTTATAGATAAAATCAGTTAACTTTTTGTTATGCCACATCAATGATAAGGCCCATCAGATTAGTAGTTAAATCATCATACCATGGGTTATGGAATCCTAGACTTATACAAAATAGTGATTTGGATAATAGGCAATTAGGATACAAAATATATGTCAAATGTGCATGCCAACCATCCAACTAGCTAGTGATCACCAAATAGGCAATTAGGGTTCAAATTTCACCAAACTAAATTAGACAGATGATTTATACAATGCTTAGGTAGGTCTGTTGTATGTAGGGATGACAATGGATAACTATTTACTTGGTTAACATATCCAACTTAGAGCAAATCAAATTATTCAGATATAAAATATTTTTACATGATTACTCGACTTCTGAATAGTTTGGGCATGGGTATTACAATATACAACTATTTAGAACCCTACTTGCGGATGCAAATTGGGTATTACCCCCCTTTTGTCCCAAGCTTGGCACAAGCAATGCTTTGAGGGCCCCACCTTGACATACAAGTTTTATTCACCATTCATCTATTTACCATATCATTTTAGAGTATAAGCCCAGTAGATCCAAGGCTCAAGTGGACCGCACCACAGGAAGGATGGTGATAATGATGCCCATTGTTGAAACCTTCTTAGGGCTCACTATGATGCTTATTTGTCATTCATACTATTCATAAGGCCACATAGACCTAAATGAAAGGAAAACACAAATAATAACTTGATCTAAAACTTTTGTGGCCCTTTAGAAGTTTTCAATGGTAGGTGTTTAATCCCCACCGTGTGGTCTACTTGAGCTTGAGACTTGCCTCATTGCTGGGCTTATGCCCTAAAATGATATGGTAAAATGGATGAATTATGTGGATAAAATACATACATCACGATGGTCCTCAAAACTCTTGCCCATGCTAAGCTCATGATAGGCGAGGGTAGTACCCAATTCTCGTCTTCTACTCACCTAAGGGATCGACTTCATGTAGGTGCCATTCATCTCGTTCATCAGTCCTACATATGTTTCCAACACTTAAAAAAAAAATAAAATTTACGAGATAAAAGACAGGTGGGTTACCCCACAGGGAATAGTGTAAAATCGTGTCTCAAAATTTAAAATGCATGTGTCATGGCCCTGTTTACACCGAGCTTGACATTGTCAAATCTAATGATAAGAAGCCACTATGTGGCAACACCACTATACAGAAGATCGGGATGAGATCCTTGCAGGCGATATGATCGAAATGATGAAATTGTGGAAGACTAGGATGATTATATCTAAAGGACACTTGTCAGACGACAAAAAAAATAATAATCAAAAGTATGTAGTTGTCGCTAGACACGTGGTGAAGTGTGAGAAGCCATTACTTATGTAATGTCCTAAGAGAGTGCGCACAATTGATTAACTCGTTGGTGGGGATATATTCAACAATATATGGCTGAACATAATTGCCTAGGTTTAGCTAACGATTGATTGAAAATACGAAGATCATGTAAACTCTTTTTAAGATGAAAATATAATTCGCCACCTACTAGATGATTGGCCGATTATAGAAAAATCAAGAAGATTTGACTTAAGTTAAAAGTATAATCAACAATGTATGCTAATTGGCCAATTAATTTAGAGATATTGTAGAGATCGATTATGAATAGAAGTATCTAGCAATTGCTTTACATTTTTGTAAATTCAGCAGGGAATGAAGAGCTTTAGGCCCACGCCACTCCAACACAACGCTACTTTTTCGATAATGTTGCCTATCATTTGTCTGCTATGGACACTTATATTAGTTTTTATTCAATTCTAACTTATCTATTGTCATCCAACGCAATGTTGTAAACCAACTCAGACCATTTAGATTAAAATTAATTAGCTCGGACCGCATGTTTGAGGTCACAACGCTAGACTTTTAGGAAGATTTCTAAGCTACAACCAAAAGGCTAGCGAAGCTTTCTTATATATATACTTAAAGATTCCGTTGACCATCTAGTCATGAGGTTTGAATTGAGCGACAAACAAATTGCAGTTAACCACGGTTGTCTCACCATGAAGTTTGATTCGAACATTGAGCAAGTTGTCGAATCACGACAGTCATACCTACAAAGTAATCTCCCAGGTAACAAATAGATAACCGTTCTACAATTATCCTACTTATGAAGTCTTGTTCCAAGAAACGAACAAATTATCACCCCACCGACCTTCTTTCCTAATAAGTAAATGGTTGAGTAACGAACAATCGCTAGTGGAATTGTGACCATCTCGTCCACGAAGCTCAATCATGTGGGGTAGCAAATAGATTGTCGTTCATAACAACCATCTAGCCATGAATCTAGCCATAAAGCCTGGTCATCTGATGAATATATTGTCGAAGATATGACTGCCACCAACTATCTTGTCATAAAATTCGATCCTAAATAAGAAATCAACAGTTTCCCCAATGACCGCCTTGCCACGAAGCTTGTTGAGTGACGAGCAAATGACTATACCTATGAACCACAATTGTCTCACTTAACGAAGCCCAACCATGCGATGAGTAGGCTGTCATTCCCAATAACCATGTTGCCTACGAAGCAAACCAAGTAGGTGAACTAGCCTTTGTGTGAGATAATTATTTTGCCTACGAAGCCTGATATCTTAACAGGTGACAAACGAACCAGCTTTAGTTATATATTTATTTTTCTCTTTTATTTGACTTTCAGCCTAGTGTAGTTATGTATATAAGTAATATTTATATTATTGGCTTCGGCCTTGTTTTTTCTTTTAATATATATTAACTTATCATTGGACATGTAAGTTATCACATGGTTAATTGAAAATCTTTTATTTAAAAGTAAAAAGAACTTATCACAAGGACAAACTCTACCTTTTATAAAATGCTTGATTTTCGGTAATCAATGATCGGATAGATGGCCGATCTGTACCGATCCAATTTTAATTGATCTATTTCCATACTTAGGATCACAAGGTTCTCTTCTCTTTGCAATTGAATCTAGCACGCCCAACATGTACACATCACACAAACGAATGAATAGCCAAACAGGTCAACCTGAGTGGACTGTGGTGAGTTCCTTAGCCTTGATGAGAGGCACCAGATAACTATGGTGAGCCCCCCACACCGGTAATGGGTCTTCCCATCCCGTAGGTGGCCCACATGAGTTTTGGATCCCTTCGTGAATACGAGGCTGCGGACTCGTTGGACGTGGTGGATCTCATATTTGTTCCGCTCGGTTAGTGATAGGTCCACCTAAATGTATTTTTTTATATCCACACCGTCCATCCATTTTTTCGGATTATTTTACATAATGTATCTAAAAATGAGGCAAATCCAAATCTCGAGTGGACCACACCACAGGAAAATAGTAGCAGTTGAATGGCCACCATTAAAAACTTCCTAATCCTACTGTAATGTTTATTTGCCATCTAACCTGTTGATGAGGTCAGGCAGACCTGGACGAAGGTAAAAGAACAAATGGCAGATTGGTTCAAAACTTTTTTGGCTGCTAGAAGTTTTTAAAGGTGGGAATTCAATCACTACTATATGGTCCACATGAGATTTAGATCGGTCTCATTTTTGGGATCATGCCATAAAATGACCTGGAAAAATGAATGGACTGAATGGATATAAAACACATACATCAAGGTGGCCCCACGGTCAGGGCCTCACCCAACTTAGCTGTTACCGCTGCCTCACTTAAATCCGCGCCCGTTACTTTAAATAAACCCTCTTCTTCCACGGACTTCCAAAAAGCCCTAACCAAAGCCACTTGAAAATGCCGTCCTTCCCGCCTTTAATCTCCAACTGCTTCCGATCCTCTCCATCTCTCGTCTCTCCTCTCCTCACCTTTCTCAATTTCCACAACTACCCTTCAACAACACCTGAATTTCCCGCCAAAGCCCTCGAATCCAAACCGTCCATCAAAACGCCTGATTCCGTCGAATTCGACCCCTCAACCGTCGCAGAAACCATCTCCAGCTATGCCAACGACTGGAAACGTGCCCTCGATTTCTTCAACTGGGTTGAGAAGGACCAACGGTTCGAGCACACTGTCGAAACCTACAACCGCACGATTGATGTCCTCGGGAAGTTCTTCGAGTTCGATCTTGCGTGGGGCCTGATCGGGCGGATGCAAGAACGCCAGCCCATTTCGCCTGACCACACGACGTTCCGGATCATGTTCAAACGGTATGCTTCCGCACATCTCATTAAAGAAGCTGTTGATACTTACGATAGAACTGCCGACTACGGTTTAAAAGATAAGACCTCGTTTTTCAACCTCATTGACGCTCTTTGCGAGTACAGACATGTCATCGAAGCGGATGAATTGTGTAAGAAAATGGGTTCGGAGTTTTCGGTGGAACATACAAAGATGTGCAATATAATTCTCCGCGGGTGGTTCAAGATGGGTTGGTGGAGTAAATGTCGGGAATTTTGGGAAGAAATGGATAGAATGGGAATCGCCCGCGATCTACATTCATACTCTATATACATGGATATCCAGTGTAAATCGGGGAAACCATGGAGGGTCGATAGATTTTACAAAGAGATGAAGAAGAAGGGCATTCCGCTGGATGTTGTGGCGTATAATACAGTCATTAATGCTGTCGGTCTATCGGATGGTGCCGATGAGTCGATTCGGGTATTTCGGGAGATGATGGAATTTGGGTGTCAGCCGAATGTGGTTACTTACAATACAGTGATAAAGATTTTGTGTCGGGAGGGGAGGATTAGGCAGGCATATGTATTTCTTGAGCAAATGCATAATAAGGGTGTCCCGCCGAATGTGATCACATATCATTGTTTCTTTAGGTGTCTTGATCGGCCAAAGGAAATCATGAAGCTGTTTGAGAGGATGGTCAAGGACGGGTGCCGTCCGAGGATGGAAACGTACGTGATGCTAATCAAGAAGTTTGGGCGTTGGGGATTTCTTCGGCCGGTTTTTATTGTGTGGGATAGGATGAAGGAGCACGGGTGTAGTCCGGATGAGTTCGCTTATAATGCTCTGATCGATGCCCTGGTGCAGAAAGGCATGGTTGAGATGGCGAGGAAGTATGACGAGGAGATGTTGGCGAAAGGGCTTTCGGCTAAGCCGCGGAGGGAGTTGGGGACGAAGGTACTGAGCGACGAATCTGATGATGAGTGTAGATGATGTTGGACAAAACCAGGGATTCGGCTGATGGCTTGACTTGTTCAAAACTTGAGGACTTGAATCTGTAATTTACAATGAGCGAATGCACAATGTTCTGCTGGGCATTTTCTCGGATCATTGATCTCTAGACGCGGGGCTCAACTTTTGGTGATTGAAATTGTTCATTTGGTGGGTCCTAACTCCCATGGTGGATGGAAGATGTTACCCAAAATCTTTCCCATTGGATGATGCTCTCTGATTCGTTGTCTTGGTTAAATGTGGCAACTGGTTGTAACTGTCAATTTTCATTGGATATGCAGGAGGTTAGGGTGTGCCCTATCCAGTGATGGGGTCCACCAGAACAACGGATTCGGTTGCTGATAGGTGGCTTACACCCATACAATTGCTTGGTTGAACAAAGAAAAGCCATTTCTTTCGACCAACCATCATATGAAGTACCTATTTTATGATTTGGTGGGCTGGCTGCTCTGATAGTATAATGTTAACCAAAGGCCATAAGCCCCAACTGTTTGGGATAAAAGCATTGTCAAGATGACAGAGAACTTCACAACCTTGTGGTCTGTCTGAATTTTGTGCGGTCTTATTGAAGAAATGTTGCAACCATTACATGGCGAAGAAAGAGTGGTAATTTTATCTGTCACATTCTTCTTTTCTAGATGTTGGTTCAATTGATTCAAGTGCCTTTTTCGTTCTTTGTTCTCAATCATTCAAAGAATACGAAGCTGGATGATTTTTGTGTGGAAGCTCTTTGATCATTCACTGTGCTTGACTATGTTAATTATACCATTAATATCCATTTGCTGACAAATATATGCATTCTGTCAACTGCTGTTCTTTGCTTTGCTGAGCCTGATCATGACTTAAAAATAAATAAGAATTTATTTGTGAATCTGATAAAACCTTTGGTATCATACTTGATCATGCAGAGTGGACAGCTGTAAATGCTGCTTTTATCATCTCTGCTTCTTTGAACCTGACTCAGCTGAACCAGATAGCTGGTTCTATTGTTATACAACATCTAGGTCTTATACTAGAATGGATTCAAGAAATTTAGATCTGGTTAGATGTAGTTTATACTTTAACCTATTTATTCAAATAATATTTGAGATCCTGATGATACACAAAAGCTTTGAAGATGCTTCACGCCCTTGGTAATTCTTGCAGACTTAAACGTGCATAATCATTCGTGCTTAATGGGGATTTTCCCTTCCATGGGTTCGTTCAATGTACAGTTTGTTGTCTGTATAGGTTCAGATAGGTTCCAAAATGCTTCAGATAAAATTCAATTTAGATAAACAGTGGAAGTAAACTGCATAATGCTTCCCAGTCAGAATGTGTGATTTCATACTATAGCCTTGTAATATAAGACTCTAAAGTTTGCTGTGCTGGAAGATTTGGAGTGGCATGGGTTCTTTCATAAGAAAAGTGTGGCCTTCTATGGAAAAGATGAGTTCATTAATGATGCAGTTCGAGTTGAAATGGTACCCAGTTAGATTTTACTGAGATATTTGCTTTTGGGTTTATCTTTCCACATTGTCCTGACATCAAGTATACAGGTCAGGTACCATTTGACTTGCCTGCTTCGCGGTTGTTTGAAATTTCTCCATAAGATGTGTAGTTCAGTATAATTTTCTGATCTTTGAACTTCAGGATATTTTGTTTGAGTATGCTCTTGATTTATCCTTTTCTTCATAAAAACCTTTCTCATCAATGTGGTTTTCCATAGTTTGGGTTTCTGTAACTTTCATTAGATCCCTGCATTGCACAAAATGCTGCCCTTAAAAAAAACATTTCATAGGCTGTCTTGAAGAAGGATGACACATCTACCATACAAGGGAGTCAGAAAGTGAAAAATTCAAAAGAGTGATGAGAAGAAGAAAGAAATACAAGATAATCCAAAAAGAAAAGAAAAAATGAAATGAAAGGAACTGAGAAAGAAGGCAGTTTTGTCTCTTGAATGCATCACCCTCAATGTGGATGATGCATTTCATTCATAACCCCTCAAGACGACCTACAAGGGCAAATGACACATTTTGAATCCCGTATACCTTTCCATTTGCACTTCACCTAAACCTCATTTCGTCTAAAAGGAAATCCTCCTACATACTTAATGGTGATCTGGAATCCCCACCTAAATTGCTTGACAGTCAATTTAGAAGGTGAAGGTGGTAAGGGTCCATAGCCCTCTCGGCCAACATGAAGAATTTCTTTGCACCCAGGCTTTTTCTTGGGTAATGAAATTAAGTTAAAGGATGTATCTGTAGACTCGGGTCTGTAAGGGTGGTCTAATTGTTTTATCCAGCTCATTTTAAAGGGTTTTGTCTTGACTTTGAAATATGCGGGAATTTAGCTGGCCTAGAATTAGGAAGCCCCTGTTTTTCTGAACTTCAACATCCATCTTCAATATCTATGAAGCCCCCTTTGAATTTTAAACTCCATTCGAAAACCATTAGTTAGCCCATTAAGTTAGCCTTTCAACAAGCCCAAAATCATGGCAAGCTGGCGAGTACCGAGATATGATTGAATTACCAGATGGTGCACAGTAACAGTTTGGACTGAGATTTGAGAAAAAATGAATTGCCACATTATTTTTCTAATCATTCTGAATTTTGACACCAAACCAAAGCCATTAGTTAACTCATTAAGTTAGCTTTTCAACAAACCCAAGCTCACCCAATAATGACGCTTGAGTGCCTAGATCCAGTAGAAAAACTGAGAGGCGTGCAGGCTGAAAATCAGGCATTATTATTTTTTATTTTTTCATGCAAGAAACAATTTGAACAATGGCATCTATGTTCTGCATGAAAATCCAAAATCCAAAATCCAAATTCCATATATTTTGACCAAAATGCTCCTAGGACGCCTAATTAGATCCCTAACCTTCCATCTTTTTACCAACAAACTTCCAACTTGGTTTGTGATAGTATATTCCTACCCTAAAGAACCATAGGATTTTGACACTTGCCAAAATCACATCCATTCAAACCCAAAAACCTAAGAAACCTTCTAGAATCATCCCCTTACCTTGTTTGCCACTCAAATTACCTCAAATCAACCCCCTAGATCGAGCCACTTGTCACACATCTTAACATCCTCTACCCTTTGGAAAGTCCACCAAGATCTCTCAAATTGCTAAAAACCCACCCCACGTCTATCAATAGACCCTTTGGTCGGGAGGGAGAGGGAGGGAGTTGAGAACTCCTGTGTCTTCTAGGTAGACGTAGGTTAGGAGTTTGCCTCAACCCATTAGGGTTTTGTCCCGATGGAAGGACCCATTTATCTGTTTTCTTCTTCCACAACTCCTCACCTCCAATCCACAAAAACTTCTAAGTTAAGACCCTCCACCGGGAAGAGAAATATCCCCAAAGATGGAGTTTCTAATGCCCAACATGCCACAATCGATCATATTTCTCCTTCTAAGTACTGTTTTATGTTTTGTATGGCTGAAGTTTTGTTGTAGGAATTTCAACTCCCACCAAGTAGAGGCCATGCGGTAACACGGGCGGAGAAGTGTGCTCAACACCTCTGTCATTGAGTCCCTTGCTTGGATATATGGAGTAAAAGACCATTTTATTGGAGTCAGAGCATCATTTAAACCATTTCACATGGAAGTTTGTTCCATGGTCTTCTAGCCACCCTTGGAATCCCAATAACTCGGCCAGCGGCAATTTTTAATTTCTATGCCAAAAGGTTTTTTTTACCTCTAAAAGAAGAAGTTTTTGGTCAGATTGTGTGACTCAGTTATTGGGTCCATGAGATCTCGACACCCAATCGCACAGAAACAAACAAGAGTACACTTGCAAGAATATTTGAGTTGAGAGGGAGTGAACTTTTTTGATATCTACCTTCTTATCTTACAATACTTAAAAAAACTCACATGATTTTTTTTTTTTTTTGGAATGTCTTCCCCCAATAGACTCTCAATGAATCTTCAATGAGAATCCTCTCAACTAAGAAATTGGTTTCAAATCAATCTAATCTACCTAAGATGATAAAATCTTAATAGTAGTAAAAGCATGTTTAGGAAATAATCCTCCAAATCTTCAATCACATTTCAAATTAGCCCCTATATCTTCAATTACATCTTTAAATTAGCCTTCACATTTTTCATAAATAGCAAATTACAAATCTTGATATATTGTCCAAAATATATAAATAAACAATTTAAAATCAGCATGTTGGGCCCTAGGCCTTGCGATCGGTTGTGGGCCTACGTGGGCCATGGGCTTGCATCAACTTTCTGGCTTTGAAAGAACTCGTTCTCGAGTTGGAAACCAATCTCAACCTTTGGACTTGTACTACCTTTACAACGAATTTTCTTCTTCTTTAGTGGAAACTAGTGGCGCCCCAAAGCATTGGCTCGACACAACCTTTGTTGGAGTCCATTGTAGATGTACTCTTTCAATTGCACTATTGTGGATGCTAATTGTATGTTGTAATTTTTTAAAGTTCTTTGTGGATCTTGAAACATTTGCCTCGTTTTTTGTGCTATAGTCATCTTTTACAAAAGTTACTTCAATTGAGTGCAAGGTGTTCCAAAATGGTAACGGTGGCCGTAACGGCCACCATCGTTACTGTTATGATACGGGCTGTAACAGCCGTTAAGGCCTCGGTATAGGCTGTTACGACCCTTTTTTATTTTTTGGAAAAACTGTTACAGGACCATTACGGGGCCGTTACGATCCCGCAACACGTAACAGTAATGACCGTTACCATTACCGTTACGTAAACCTTGATTGAGTGTTGAGACCTATTTGCACATCTATTAATGCGATTGTCACTATAATTGAATCAATCAATTGGTCCATTGGTGAATTCAAGTGGTGAATTCAAGTGAAGGTCCAATGTTAATGTATCAATCACTTTAGATGTCAACTTTTTAACTTTGTGGATCTATTCGTTGTTTTCAGAATTTTTACTTTAATTCCCGGTTCTCCGTCACATTCCAACAATTGAATGAGTCAATCATTGATGTCTTGATAAGTTGGGACCACCCTTTGTTGGTTAGGGCCTTGGCGGGGGCCTTCCTCTATGTGTTCATGTGCTCCAATTTTGGTTTCCGGATTCCCTCCACGCTAGAACTCTCCCACTTGATTAGTGAGATTACCTATCGCATGCGTGAGTTGATTGACCTGCTCTGTGAGTGCGTGTATCAATAAGATCATTTGCACAAACTCTTCTTGTGTCACCCCCTTTGAAGCCATTAGGAGATGATGTAAAGTTGGCGGTTCCCCAACGATCACCTGCTCTAATACTAAAATGGTGCAATTCAGTTATCGAATCGCGAGATCTCGACACCCGAATCGAAAAGAAACAAACAAGAGTTTACTTGCAAGAATATTTCAGTAGAGTGGGAGAACTTTATTGATTTCAACCTTCTTTTCGTACAATATTTAAGAAAACGCACATTTAGAGGTTGATTTCAAATCAATCTAATTAAATAAGATGGTAAAATCCTAATAATAGTAAAAGCAAGTCCAGTAAATAATCGTCCAAATCTTCAATCACATCTTAAAATTAGTCCCTACATTTCAATCACGCTGCCGTATCTTCAATCACACCTCTAAATCAGCCCCCACATTTTCCACAAATAGTGAATTGTAAATCTTGGTATTTATACCTCATATCTATAAATAAACAGTCCAAAATCAATACACGTTTGGCACTGCAATGGGTCATGGGCCTACATCAATTTAACAGTGTCCTAAGCAAAATGAGGATAGCGAAAACCCCAAAAGTGTGTCATGTAAAAACAATGGATGTACAAGTGAACTTAGTGAAAATTTAAAGGGACCTTTTACGCAACTAGGCTTAGCTATCAAGGAACATTGAAAATTAAATACCTTAGAACGCAGTGAAAAGTTGAAAAGGCACCACAGGAAAAAAATGAGGGCTATGATCCAGGCATGGTAAAATGCTGCAGGGCATTGTGATTTGTGAGTAAACACAAGAAATGAAGCAAAAGAAAATAAGAAAAAAATGTGGACATTAGTCATGTTTGAAAGTCGAGGTTTGGTTTGGTAGTGGTGGCTTGGGAGGTTTCTAGATTTTGTTATCCAAGGTTCAAGGCTCCAAGATTGATGCCAAAGGCTTCCTCAAAAGCCCTCAATTTAGGTCAAGGAATTTAAGGGATCAATATGCTGGAATCGAATTTACAGAGTTCACCAATCACTCGGTATTTTTTTTTTTTGAATATTAACACTCAGTATACCCATCCAAAACATTCAACAATTCAATCTAATGAAGGAATCAACATTGAACCAAATCAATATTGTTCTATTTGTTGCTCTGTGAAAATTTCTTTACATGCATTCTCTCATCAACAATTTTTGTTCTATAAATAAATTTTATTTTTTTACTTATTGCATTTTTCTGTTATTTTCATAAAGTTACGAGGCGGTCTCAACTATATCGAGTCAGCTATGATACAGCTACTCCACATAATCGTAACATTGCCCTAGCTCATGATCTTACAATGCTACACTATGTACTCTCAAACATATTGATGGAATGCCCTCAGGTAATTTGAATTGAATAATGAGGACTGTAATGACGAACATGAAATAAACCTGAGAGTTCCACAACATTGTTACCCATTATTGGGCTTGAAAGCTCCCATTCCCGCTTGATAGGATTGCTCAAGTTATCTTAAGGGAGGATGGAATTTTAGGGCGAGAATCCGTCCAAGCGTGTAAGTATCGAGATCCTGGATTATGGTGGTAATTTGGATCTCAAAGTTTTCAATGATTGGTTGGAAGCAATGGTAAGTTATTTCCGTTGGTAGGAGATGGGTGAGTTCATTAAGCTATGGTTTATAGTTGTAAGACTCAAGTTTGCAGCCAGGAGTGGTGGTACAGAGTTGAGGAAAACTTGCAACGTTGTAGCCTCCGATATGTAAAAAGCTGTGAGGAAATGGAAGCGAGACTGAAGCATAGGTTTTGTAGCTGTAGATAACAAAACGATTTTGTTCTAGGAAAGTCTTGGCATCCCGTCTCAAAGGGGTATTAGGAAAGATCATATCCGACAACCAAAGTGCGTGCATTCCAGGAAGACAAATCATTGATAGTGCCCTCATAGCGTTTGAATGTCTGGATTCGAGAAATAGATCCGGTTCAAAGGGTCTTCTGTGTAAGCTTGATCTCGAAAAAGCTTATGATCACGTAGATTGGACATTCCTCAAATACATGATGGGTCAAATGGGATTTGGAGACAAGTGGATAGTATGGATGGGGGAATGTGTTCGATCCGCTTTCTACTCGGTCTTACTCAATGGTTCCCCAAAAGGCTTCTTCAGCGGCTTTAGAGGGTTGCGTTAAGGTGACCCACTGTCCCCTTTCCTATTCTTAATAGTCGGTGAGGTGTTATCTAGAATGCTGACGAAGGGTCAAGAAGAAGGCATAATCAATTGCTTTAAGGTGAAAGGAATGGAGAACTCGATATCCTACATCTAGTTCGCCGATGACACACTTATATTTTGCGAAGCAGAAAAAGAAAAAGTTAGCAATTTGCGAACAATAATTCGATGTTTTGAGGCAGTTTCGGGCCTTAAAGTCAATCTAGCGAAATCCAAGATGTTTGGTGTTAACATGAAGGGCGAAGTAACTCAAAGCTATGCTGACAACTTTGATTGCCCAATGTGAAGTTTACCGACAACATTTGTTGGCCTTCCTCTATGTATTGGGAAACCCCCAAAGCGCTTATGGGACAAAGTAATCGAAAGATTTGAGAAATACTTGGCCAGATGGAAATGCAGATATTTATCACTGGGAGACTAGGAACAGAAAATGGGACTTTGTGGAACTCGCTTATCAAAAGCAAGTACAACAGCTCCAAGCGAGGTTGGTGGACAAACGAATCCTCTGTTTATAAAGCTTCTGCTCTATGGAGAGGTATCCTATCCTCGAAGAGGGAGGTTCTCAAAGGTATTAGCATTACTATATGTAAAGGTGACAAAACCCGTTTCTAGGAAGACATATGGGTGGGGGATTCATCTCTTAAAGAAGACTTATCGAATATGTATCGTCTCGCCCCGAATCGATCCATCCTGGTGGTTGACTGCTATGCTAAAGTTGGAGACATATGTCTGGAATACCATTTGCAGAAGAAATCTTCATGACTGGGAGATTGAGGAACTTGTGGCTCTTCAACGTCTTATCATCAATTGCAAGCTTGATCAGATGAGTCAAGACAGACTAGTATGGAGAATCGACAACTCAGCTTCCTTCTCGGTCAAATCTCTATACATGTCTATAGACACGGACATTTCAGCAGTGGAAAAGGTCATGACAGGGCAAGTGTGGAAATTCAAAGTTCCCTCAAAGATTGCGGTATTCGATTGGTTAGTTGGAAAGAAGAAAGTGTTGACAGTTGACAACTTGAGATAAAGGGGAATGACAATCACAAACATCTGTCTCTGCTGCATGGCCGATGAAGAATCGGTGGACCACCTATTCATACATTGTCCCTATACTATTCAAGTGTGGACAACTATTCTAAGCTCTTTCAATATTCCCTGGTGTTTTCCAAGTTCTTCTGATCGTCTGCTAAAAGCTTGACATGGGCCAAAATTAGGGAAACAAAGAACCACGGTTTGGAGAATGAGCCTTTTGGCTATTTGGTGGTCGGTATGGGAAGAAAGGAATGGGAGATGCTTCAACGGAACATCAAAATCGGCGGGATCAACATTCCAGAAAGTCCAACAGTATTTAGCATAGTGGGCCTCCAATTTTGTTAACTTAAAGGATTGTAATTTGCTTTGTTTTGGAGGTTAATCCTTTCGCTAGCTCAGCGGGAGGATCCTCTTTTCTTGTACCCCGTTTTATTATCAATATAGTTATTGTCATCTTTCAAAAAAAAAAAAAAAAACTCTCTCTGCGTTTGGATAACCTAACCATTTATATGCGACATTTCTACGAGCTATTGTTCCAATGCCGATTATTTGAGATAGATCATTTGTATTTGTTGTATATAAAGACTTCTAAGGCCATATGCATGGAGAGAGTTGATATATGATGGATTCGAATAATTGTGACTTTAGGGAAAAATATTCTTGCAAAGTGTGAAAACCCTCAAAAATCAACTTCTTTGAATTGTACGGTGTGTGCAAATATCCGTCCTTCTCTTCTTTCTTCTTTCTCACTGTGATACGTAAGTTAGAGAGTTGATGTATGATAGATTCAAATAAGCAATTGTGACTTTAGTGAAAAATATTCTTGCAGAGGGAGAAAATCCTAAAAAATCAACTTCTTTGAATTGTATGGCGTGTGCAAATATCCATCATTCTCTTCTTTCTTCTTTCTCCCTATGATATGTAAGTTGGAGCCAATGATGGGACATGCATCGCAACATATGACTATGCAGATGCATATTTGTGTGATTCGTGTCAGTCGTGACCGTTTGGACCATGGTCATGGATCTTGTCTCTCTTATTCCTCTTATTCTCCTCTCTCTCTCTCTCTCTCTCTCTCTCTCTCTCTCTCTCTCTCTCTCTCTTTAACTTTTTGTTTTCTTTTTCCCTTTGCTCTAGGGAACCTTATGTAATTTGGCATCTCCCTTAATTTAAAACGAGGGTTGGACATCCAACCCTGATCTGAGTTTTTCTCTTCCAAAAAGCTTTTTCTCTCTGACATGGTATTAGAACAATATAGCTGCTAGGGTTTCCTTCTAATCCTCCCTTCTTGATCTCCCTTTCTCTTATCTTCCTTTTTTCTTCTTTCCCTTCGATTCTTTCTTCTTCTCAAAATAATTTAAGAGACGTTGCAGCTTAGTCACTGATTGAATGTGATTAATAAGGAGGGATCTTGCAGCAGTTTTTGATTTCTTTTGAAGGGTTGTTGGACATTTAGCTTTGATTAGATTTATCAGGTATTGAGATTTAGCCAACAATCAGGTATTTGGGATTTTTTTTTTTCTCCAGATTTATTGCCATTTGTTGATATTTGGTGAATTTAGTAGTAAGATCCTCTTCTCTTCTTTGGTGGTTGGTTTAGAGATTTTGGACAATTTTTTAATGATTTTAAGTGGTTTTTTAGATTGTCGCAAGCTATAGTAGGTTTATAATAGTAGTTTAGTATTGATTAGTGTAAAGTTTTTATGCTTGTAGTCATTGTTCTGGATTAAGTGTGCCTTCATCATCAACATCTAAGATGGTTGATCCTATCAACTCTAAGATGAAGAGGTTGATTGTTCATTATGAGATCCTGGGTTGCAGATCACAACTTATAAAACTTAAGTCCAACAATTATCTTCAATGGTCAAAAGTTGTTGAGATGTTTATTAGAGAAAACTAGAAGTAGGGATATATAGAGGGCAGTATATCAGAATCTCCTATGACGGATCCTTCCCATGGTGAATGAAAAACTAACAATTTGTTTGTTATGTCTGGACTTCTAAAGTCTATGGAACTAAAGGTTGGTGAAGGACTTTTTTTTTTTTTGTCCATTGCACGCGAAATTAAGTTGACTGCTTATGAATTACATGCTGACCATAATAATGTAGCCCAGATTTAGAAATGATCAAAAGATAAGTAATTTGAGACAGAGAACAATTAACATCAGATTATATGCCATGATGTATGGTTATGACATGATTTATCTTTCTTGGATGATCTTCAATTTGTTTATTCTATAAATACAGAGGCATATGAAAGAAATGTTGAGAAGAAAATGATATTTGAATTGTTGTCAGGTCTTAATTCTGAGTTTGAACCTGTTCAGGCACAGATTCTTGGTTCACTTTACTTTCACTTAAAAGTGCATATGCCTTGTTTGAAAGAGATGATAAGCATTGTACAACTATGGGATCAACTGCAATTGTGAAATTTACTCATGTGATATGATTTGGGAATTTTTTTAATGTTGGTACTGGCCGAGGTAGAGGTACAGAAATAGACGGTGTTTTGGTGGCCAATGTTATAGTCATAGTATTTGTCATGGTCGTGGTATGAGTCATCTGTGCACTCATTGTGGTAGATATGGACACAATGTTGATTGTTGTTAGGTTCTTCATGGCCGACCTTAAAGCCAAGATGTTAATTTTGAAGCTATAGACGATAAGAATTCTGAGAATATTGTTGCGAAAGTTGTACCATTGACAAGTTCACTTGTAGTTGTACTAGCTAGTGATGTGGTCCATCTCTCGAAAAATGAGTATGATGTTTTATTAAGGGATGCCATTCAAAATAAGGTCTATTTGTCTGTCTTTGGCACAAATATAATACTTCTCCAACCTTTCATACTACTTCTATGTCAAGTCATTGGATAATTATTCATATGAATAATATATTTATTCTTTTTCTTGATTTACCTCCAATCCTAATTTAAGTAATGTGATATTAGCAGATGATACACTAACACCTATTAGAGAAAATGGTATTGTTTTAGTTTTACCATCATTCTTGTTATCTGTTAGTCAGATTACAAAGGATCTAAATTATATTGTGATATTTTTTCCTGATTATTGTATCTTTCAGGATTTGAAGATGAAAAATCTACCTAGTGGTGGATGTGAGCAGAATGGATTTACATTTTTCATTTGAATTCTTCAAGTCAATTTAGTAGGTGTCTTGTTGTAAAAAAGAACAACTTTTTACTTGGGATTGTTGGTTTGGCTATCCTTCTACTTTAGTCTTACAATCTTTGAGTCAGTTGAGTTTAGTGAAGTCAAGAATTTATAATGAGAAGCTTGTGTTTTAGTCAAATGTTTACACCGATTTTGATGAACGTTATTGCAAAGACATTCACAAAACATTCATAGACATTGTCGAGATATATAGAAAGAAAGGGAAGCATACATGGTTGAAAAGCTTTTATTAAGCCTCTTATTAATGCGGGTTCTTATTACATTCTAGGCTGTGGCTTGGCATAGGTGCTTAGTTACATTCAAGTGGCATAACCCTTGATTCTGAGGTAAACACAAGAGAAGTAAGATATAAAATAAGGTAAATGAAAAAATAATATGAAGTATAGAGATGATAAATGCATAGAATCATATGAAAGATGGAAATGCTATATGTTGAGCATTGCATTCATAATATACCCAAGGTAGGCCTCTGAGTGATTCTTAAGACATTTGTGATCAACTGATGCAGATTCCATATCCCTCATGGTGAAATGAGATCATGAATGCATATGAACCATATGAAACATACAAATGATACGTGTTGAGCTTAGCCTTCATAATAGGTCTTGAAGCAATTCGTGATCAATTGATTCAGATTCCATACACTTCACGCTGAAATGATAGACACAGGTATGCTATTTTTACAATGGTTTCTCCAATACGAGCTCATGGTGTCATCAGTGTGAGATGAACTAGTTGGGTTGCATGATAAAATAGATACGAAAATGGGATGGATAAAATGGAAGAAGGTGCACGGCACTGGTAAAATACACAGATACCATGAGTGTGATATTGAAGACAAAAATCATATGATCAACACTCTCTCCAAACAAGTGAACTATTACTAATATGAATATATGATGCAATTAAGCTTCAAAGGATAATAACGCAGTTGATTAAGCCTTTGAGCCACCTGGAAGTAATCCTGTCAGGAAGCGTGGGTCTAACGGTCCTGTATGGTAGTGTTGATTAGGGAGCATGAACCATATGAATCTCTCTTTGATATCTAATTGCAGGCGTGAGCTTTTAAAGAGGATTCAGTGTAGGTGCGAGCCTTCATGCTATCCAGAGGTAGGCGCATTTCATGCCTAAGGCATAATCACAAATGTTGAACCCTCTCAGAATGGAGTGGTGGGTGCGGGTCGCACCTAAACTTATCTGCAACTCTGACACTGAATTCTCTTATACCTATATGCATGAGTCACGCTTAGGCTAGAGGATCCGGCGTCTAGACCAAAGAGGTAGGCGCCAGTATCCTTGCTTCGATCTTCACATGATTCGTGCCACTTCTTAGAGTTTATAGAAATCACACTTAAGTGCGGTCTTACTAAGCATGTAAAGGTTGCGATGGATTTTCGGAAGAGTTTATTGGGAAATTGAACGGTGTCTTTAAATACAGATTCTTGGGTATTTATAGGCCGAAGGGAAGCTTGGTGACTATCAGGTAGAGCTGTACACTAGTCGAACAGCGTCGAGCTTGGCCCAATTCGACTCAACTAGGTCAACAGATTACCCTGGCTCAAACTCGACTTGGTTCTCGAGCTTAATTGGGCAGCTCGGCTCAGCTTAGTCAACAGCTCGGGGCCAGCTTGGGCCAAGTTCGACCCGAGCTTGAGCTCGATCCTTCAAGCCGAGTTCGAGCCTATGAGCTGAGTTCGAGCTTAGGTTTTATAGTTTTTAATATATATATATATATAAAATTTATTTAAATATATAAATATATACGAAATATTTATACTAAGTGAACCCAATCCAAGTCGAATTGATTTGAACTGAGTCAAATTTGAGTCAAGTTTTGAGCTGAGTTGAGTCGAGTTCGGTCTATCTCGTAATTGGGTTGAAATTTTTTCGAGCTCAAAAAATCTGCTTAACTTGGCTAGAGTCTATGCTTTTCCGAGTTGAGTTGAGCAAGTTAACTGAACTAACTCGGTTTGTTTACAACTCCACTGAAAATGCAAGCTATTGATATTGATGGGGGGGGGGGGGGGGGATAAGACAATGCCAAATAATCGAAATAAAAACGGAATATATAAAAAATACAAAATCTCAATCGCTCAAGTATTGAAACATTGATTTTAAATAATTCACAGGACAACCTTCACCTAAAATATTAGGCATGACAACCTTATTTCATGAATGTCTTTAAAATTAAAATTTCAAACTAGCAAGAGAAGATAAAATAAATACAGTATTCACCACAAGAATAAAATAAATAACATTCGCTACAAAAAGAATAAAACATTCACCACAAGGCACAAGGAGTTATAGTGGTTTGGTGCTTTAAAACAGCCACACCTACTCCACTCTCAAAATTACTACTCTCGTAATTTTAGTTTTCACTATAAGAAGGTTTTTATAGGTTCACATTAATAACCTTATAAAGTTCCTTGTGATTTTTATGGGCTCATTACAATAAAACTCCTTTTGTGATTTTCACGGACTATTACAAACAAAAACCTACTTTATGATTTTCACGGGCTCTCACAAATCAACCTATTGAGATTTTCAAAGGCTATCTCAGAAAAACCTAAATGAAAATAAAGTAATAAAGAACTTATCTTCAAATGTCGATTTAAAGAAGTAGTTGAAGCTCGTAGTAGAGATCTTCTTTCTTGTATGTAGATGAGGTAGTATTCGCTCAAATAGAAAGAGAATAGGATTCTAAAAATTTTTAGAAATGAAAAACTTAAACGCTACTAATTCAATTATCTTAGATCTTATTTGGAGTCTATATTAATCTTTTTAAAATAAGATTGAAATGATATTGAGAAAGGGAATTAAATAAGCTAAAAAGAAATTTTAAATACCACACAATTGGCTTGTCGAGGACCTTAGTTTCTCTCTTACTTGTAGAAGGTTTAGAGTGATTTTTCATTGTTGTTTAGAATGAAAGAAAGTCTCTATTTATAGCCAAAGAGATTGGAAATTTGGCTAACCTAAGAATAGCTTTGGCTGACTTGATTCCACCGGATTCGTTCCAACGGCTATTGGATTGCGTGCGATAAGATTTATCCAAAATTTGGCTGGCCTGAGGTGAAATTCAGTTAGTCGAATTGCACAATTCGGCTGGCCGAATTCCTATGATTTCCAAAGGAATGCATTACTGGAATTTGACCCAAACTTCACTCGGGTTGATCGAATTTCAAGCTTAGGCTGGCTAAATTTTCAACAGATTTTGATTTTTTAGCCTGAACTTGAAGTTAGGTTAGCCGAGAAAGTTAAGTTGGTCGAACTCCAGAGCAAAAACACTATCCAAAACTCAAAATAAAATAGACTTTTGAAAGTACTTTTCTTAGGTATTTCTAGGGTTATATCACTTGTGTTTTTACAAATACATAGGACAACTTGTCTTGAATTTATCTTGAAATCGGGCAATGACTTCTTGAGATGATAAGCCGATCTTCAAACATGTAGAGTAGTTGTGATTTCATACTTGCGAATCGACTTGTAACAAATTTGTCTTACGAAATTTGACAATCAAATGTATGCTAAACATATAAGCACTTACATCTACTATAAGGGGATAGCTGCCATTACAATTTCTCTTGGTTATTGTCAAGTCGTTCACACCTACTACCAAAGATTTCCTGTGAAAGCCTTTTGCAGGAAGTTCCTGTGCAAGGATGCTGGGTGGGGCCCACCACGATGTTTGTGAGAAATTCATTCCATTCATTTTCCAAGCTAAGTTTAGGACATGTGACCAAAACTTAGGTGGATCTAAAACTCAAGTGGGTCACACAAGAGGAAAAATTGGGGAAAGAAATGCCTACCATTGAAACCTTCATAGGCTCCACATTGATTTTTATATGCCATCCAAACCGTTTATAAGGTCATTCCCACTGGATGAAGTGAAAACACAAAAATATGGGCCTGATACAAAAGTTTTACGGCAATAAGAATGTTTCAACGGTGCTCACTGAATTTCCACCGTTTCCTCTTGTATGGCCCACTTAAGTTTTGTTTCCACCTCATTTTTGGTAGAATGTCCTAAAACGATCTTGAAAAACGGATGGACAGGGTGGATTTCTCACAAACATCTTGGTGGGCCCCACCTAGCATCCTTGTGCAGCAACTTCCTGCGAAAGCCTTTAGTAGGCAATCCGCGCCCCTATTACTAGGGGTGTACATTGAGTCGAACCAAGTTGAGTTGGCCACAACTCAACTTGGCTCGGCCACTAGCTGATCTCAGCTCGAACTCGGCTCGACTGGCTAGCTCGGCTCGGTTTGGTTAGCAGCTCGGGCTGAGTTCGAGCCAAGATTGAGCCGAGTTTGCCATTGAGGCATTTTCACAAATACCTGGCAACTTCAAAATCCCACTGTTTTACAAACAGAAGCAATGATTTTACAAGTATTTTATCAAACACCTTCTAAGCAATATAAAAACCAAGAAAAAAAGGGTATTTGTTTCATGTACATACCTTCCTTGCCACCAGCCATACTTAGTTGAGTCATTTCATCAAACACTTGGTGAGCAACATCAATAGCAAAGTAAACGAGTCACCGAACTGGTTCAATTCGAGCTGGCTTGAACTCATTTTTGAGCTAAAAAAACAGCTCGACTCGGTTTGAGTTCGAACCGGGTTGAATCAAGCCTTTTCGAGTCGAGTCGAGTGAGCTAACCGAGCTAGCTCGGTTCGCGTACACCCCTACCAACTACCCTCGGAATTGTGCATGCATACCTTCGCTATACAAGCATGCGCTTGAGCTTCGTGATGTTGCTCCTCTCGACATTGTGTAAGAATGTCCGCTCCTATGAAGTATCCGAGCCTGGCTTGATATACCTGCCCCTTGGCTAAGCAGCTAAATATATCCGCACCTAAGATGAATCCCCGGCCACGGTTGCGACTCCTCTAACCCCTCATCCAATGAGTTGAGCTTTTCTTTGAATATAAGCAGAGTCCGTAACTTTTTATTATTTAAAACACTGGACGGATGATCCCAAGACGTGTCAATTGGGCTAGGGAAAAAGTTTGGCCCAATCTAATTTCAGATCAAACCGGTCCAATCAAAATGGTCTGTTTCTTAGCAACATAGAACAATTGATAGTCCGGGATTTATCCGGACAGATCTAGACACAACGTGTCCAATCCGCTTTGTTCAACTCGATGTGTACATCAAAGCATAACTCAGAAAATTCTTCATCTTAATCTAATCTCTAGATCTTGAGATATGACCCACCCAATATAGGTCATCACTTGGTCACCAAAGACTCGAAGTCCAATGAGGGGTACCTATTGACATCTTTCCCAGATGTGCAAAAGCTAATGACATAGAAAAAACCAAAAAAAGAATTTTGGTCCTGTTCTTTACAAGTAAAAAGATCTCCAAATAAGGTGATATTGGTCACATTGAACGACTTAGCGAGTGATCTTTCCAGCAAATCTGAGATTGAAATGTATTTCCTTTGACGATGTCTATGGATGGTTAAGATCTAACCTTAGATGATCAGATCTGTCTGGAACAGATTCCGGACCATTGGATCCTTTTTGGATGGATATCACCTGCCAGAGATCGAATTGGGCTGAAACTTGATAGATACCCCAAGTTTGATGTGCTGAACACATATAAGGGTTTGGATTAAGTACTAGGGGAGGTCCGATTATGTCTTTTTCTTAGATCAACCCTATATCACGATGCTTGATGCATGTTGTGTTAGATCTAAACATGATAATCCCACAAATGTTGATGTGAGTTGTGTCCTAAGACGTCACAAATGTTGAAGGACTTGGATGTATGGTACAATGCACAAGGGAGGATAAGATGGCCTGAATAGACATCTTGCAATTTGTGCATTTGATTATGTTGTGAGATGTTTTTTTGAGCTTAATCCGTGTCGGGTGTTGTATTGGCAAACACATGCCCTAATGTGCTATCTGTATGTGATGAGAGCCTAAGGATGTATACATGAAGATAGGTTATGTTAATCTTGGCTACTCTGTGTAGCGGGAACCATTTGTCATGTCCCGAAATCCAGTGCTCGGGTTGGCCAAACCCTACTCCATATCCTAGGTCATGACTTATAATTCAAGTGATTTACAATCATAATTTCACGAATATCATACATTAACAATTCATAATTACATAAATTTATTAAAATATTTAAACTTGATTACAAGAATCTTGACTATTATCTAAACTTTCACTATACTTTTTTATACAAAACAATTAGAGAGATAAATCTATAACTATGAATACTTTTAGATCTTTGCTTCACTTTGCTTTCTATTTAAACCCTACATTTTGAAATATTTTCCAAAATAGAGTGATCTTACACGTTTAGTGGAATTATATCCAACCAAAATATGAAAATTTTAAATTTATATCAAATACAAAAACAATGAAAATACTTTCTTTAAAATTCAGAAATGAATTAAAATACTAAATTTTAAAGATGTTATGAATGCGATGCTGATATTGTAAAAATATATTGAATGCTTAATTTATATGAATTATTTATAATCTCCTATAATGCTGTACCTAAGTTTGCATTAACATCCACACATTGGTACCTTTTGGTAAGGGACCAATCCATACGTTAATTGATCTGACTACTACTCCAGTTATACGTCTAACGTATGTCTGCATACACACTTATACCCATATGTGGTATATAAAGGAGACTCTGAAGGATCCAACGAGTTTTATGGTATTTTACTCAAAGGTCTCGATTGGTTTACTTGCTGACTTTAGGGTCTTTTACCCAAATGACACGATCGCCTTACTTGCATATACCATTCCTTTTTTTTTTTTCAACATCTCCCCAATCAAATAATGATATATGTATATTATGTATGATATATAAATCAACAATGAAGTAATCCACTTAAATAAAATAAAAAGAAAATCCAAAGTTTAAGAAATAACATTGTAGAATTTACTGTGTTGTCATAATTTAGTCCTTGAAATGTATTAAAATGTCATGTTTCAAATTCTACATAGAATCCCTGGACAATGAAATTCCACTTCTGTTAAGGAAATCTATTTTTTAATTAATTTAATTCTATATTGGTATAGATTAATTATTTTACATTAAATTCCAGTTCCCTTTTAATAAATTATAAAAAGAATGTTATATTGGGATTTAATGATTTAATTATTTAAATTTATTAAAAAATTTTGAATTAATATTTTTACATTGAATATTGTCTTATTAATATTCTAATCCAATTAATTTAGATTACTAATTAAATCAAACTATTTTAATCAAATTTAGGAACTTTTTCATGCCACCACGTGTCTTTTCGGCTATGGTATCGTAGGGTCATTTTGAGCTTCAGAACTGCCTCATTTTTTCAGTCCATTCAATAAAATGAGTTGGAAAAATAAACGAAGAAGGTGGATTTCTCACAAAAATCAAAGTGGGCTCCATGTACCGTTGGAAATAGGTTGGCATGGCAACCAAAGTGAGCCGGAGGTTTGGTGGATATTTTAGTACGAAGGGCGAGGGTTGCTCGACCATAGGTGGGGCCACCATGACATCTGTGACAAATCCACTTGGTCCATCCATTTCGTCAACTTTATTTTAAGGCATGTTTCTGAAAATGAGGCCAATCTAAAGCTCAAAGTGGGCGAAACGAGCATGAAACGGTAGGAATTGAACGCCGGCCGTTGACACGTTTGTGTGGCCACAGGACGGGTGTGATAAATCCACTCTGTCCATCTGTTTTGCCTGATCATTTTTTAGCAAGGTCCCCAAAATAAGGCTGATAGTACGCTCGACCACATGACAGGAAAGAATGGGATGAAACTCCCACCGTTGAAAAATCCTAAGGCCATCTGGGACCACTATGAACTTTGGATCTGCCTCGTTTTTGTGCCTATGCAATAAAATGATATGAAAAAACATATCAACGGTGTCGATTTCTGAAATCATCAAAGCAGCCCCACATATGGTCTAGGTTAGGCTAGCATCGCAATCCACGCCGATCAGAAGTTTGGAAGCGTTGCCCAACTTAAGTGGGTCTGACAAATCCACTCAGTTCATTCATTCTACAAATACGAGTCCAATCAAATTCTTAAGTGAGCCAAACGGACATGAAATAATGGGAAATCACGCTCGCTGTTCGCGGGGTACAAGATGTTTTGTAACAAGCACCAGGTCGTCCATCTGTTTCTCTGGATCATTTTATAGCGGAGGCGCTCCAATGGGCGAAACAGTGGGGATTAAATCTCTACCATAGAAACTTCTTCGGGCCATCATGGCGCATATGCTGAACTTTGGATCAGCCTCATTTTGGGGCACGTAACCCATAATGAGCCGGAAAAATAGATGGATGGGGTAGATTTCTCGTAAACAACAAGGTGGGCCCCACATACTATCAAAGGTTAGGTGGCACGCTCATGACACCAACGTAACGGGGGAGATTGCTAAGTGCATTGTAGTGAGGGCACTGCAGTTAACACCAAAATATAAAAATCTATTTATACAGGCATCTAAAAGTAGGGGTTTTAATGTATAATGTTATAACTATGGGCTGGTTTTGAGAGATAGTTTACAAGCAAGAGGATTTTGGTCCATAGCCGAAAAGGTAGGCGGCCATAGGAAAAATCCCTTTAATTTATTTATAACTTCACTAAAAAATTTAATAAATTTTTTATTAATAATTATCAAATTCAGATTTTTTAAAATAAAATTACCATTTAAATTCAATAATATTGAATTAAGTTAATTATTTCTCAAAATTTCAAAAAATAACTCAGACTTAAATCTATTTAAATTTTAAATTTAAATTTTCTTTTAAAATTTAGAATTAATTCGGATTTCAGCCTAATCTCACCAAGATTTGATTTCATCTTAAGTTTAACGAATTTGATTCTAAATCTAATAAAATTTGAAGTCTAGAATTTGAATTAGGTTCCATTCCAAATTTAACAAAATTACTTAAAATTAGATACATCCAGATTTTAGGAATAATCTCAGATAAAAATTTAATCTTAACAAAGTTAATTTTAAAACTTCTAAATTAAAATATAGACCTAGCGAGGTTGGATCAATTGAACTGATCACAAAATCTTCAAGGGATGAATCAGATTGGTCTAGATTTATCAAGATTTGAAAATATAATCAGATTATGGTAAAAATTCATTGAATTTAATCTAATTTAAATGATGGTAACATTCACGATGAAAATCAAAATATAAATTGTATTTCTAATGCAATTAATTTAAAGAAAAAAAACAATTTCAGAAAATAAATAACTAAAATTTGAAATTTCGGATTAAGGGAGATCACCCACCTTCTACTGCTCTGAACTGACCCGAACCTGGCATGAACTCGACCTGAACTCAATACAAACTCAGCCCGAACTCGCTAATCTGTTGCACTTGATCTCTCCCTCTCTCTCTCTCTCTCTCTCTCTCACACACACACACAACAATTCATCTCTCTCTCTCTCTCTCTCTCTCTCTATCTCTATCTTCCTCTCTTTTCCTATTTCTTTCTCTCTCCGGTAAGATCTAGATGCAGAATGGCCGTATGATCTACTTTGCATTGGATATGGAGATCCAAGAACTAGACAACTTACCTGGTGGTGTTGCCATTGCTGTGAAATCGTAGCTCTGAGATCTTCCTTTCCTTACACCCTTTAGAGAAGAAGTGACGGGGCTTTAGCTCTTGTCGATCATGGTGGACCGGGGACCCAACTCTCATTTATATTTGAGAGGGTTGAGGAGTTTAAAACTCATCAAAACTCCTCTCCCTAAAAGGCTCCACACGAAATAGGGAATCCTAGTTCCCTCATGATACTATGTGTGTATCATAGTGGTGGCACACCACCCCTTACGAATTTCTAGATGTATTACAACTTAGTGGGGCCCACTGGTGCACTCGATCACAATATCCAACCTTTGGGTTAATCTAGACCATTGATCAATAAAGCTCACCTTATAGGATTCTTACATTCTTCCACTTACGCCATATTGATAAATGTCAATGATTAATCATTAAAAAAAATATTTTTGAAAATTTATTTTAATTTTAAGAAAACATCCAAATGGTTAACCAATTACAATGTTGGATAATACGGGTAGTGCTATGACAATATGGTCCATCAAGACTGTCAGTATCGAATTGCGGTAGTCATCACGATATTTAATCTAAGCGAAGTGAGGCTAAGTTCGGTCATAAATACTAATAGTCTTGACAACATAGATATTGAACCATGAAGTGTGATACAAAGATTACACATGTGATGTGATGATGTGTGCCTATCCTTACGAGGTCCTTAAGCTTTAAAATGTTTCCAATGAGACATGACTGTAATTCTACTTACTCACAATTAGATTGTGCATACTTAGAGAGAAGCAAAATAAACTTTATATCAAAATCATCAAAACTTTATTAAATGAGATCTCTTGAATGTAAAGAAGAAAAAACGTTCAACTCCTACTAGCAGAAAACATCTGTGGAATTAATGATTCTCATATATGTTACATGCTCTTGAAATGACGTGATAGGGAGCCTTTTAGTGAGCGGATCTATAATCATCTACTTAGTGCTGATGAATTCCACAGACACTTGACGATTCTGAACTATTTCATTTACAACAAGATACTTAATATTGATATGCCTCGACCTTGATGAATGCTTGTTGTTACTAGAGAAAGAAATCACGGCTGAATTATCGCAAAAATATTCTCAATGGTTCCGGGATATGCTCTAGGACTCGTAAACCTGAGAAGAAACAATGTAACTACAATGCCTAATTAGATGCTTCATAACAAGCAATGAATTCAGCTTCCATAGTGGATGAGGTTGTGGTAGACTGTTTCACACTTTTCCAAGACACAGCCCCTCCAACTATCACGAATATATCCTAAGGTGGACTTCTTAGTGTCAACACAGCCAGCATAATCTGCGTCTGAGTATCCAATCAACTCCGAATGATCAAATCTCTATATGTGAGTCCAAAGTCCTTTGTTTTCTGTAGATATCGCAACACTTTCTTTGCAACTATCCAATGTTACAGTCCTGGATTAGATAGATATATGCCCAAAATTTCAACAGCAAAGGCAATATCTAATCGCGTGCAGAGTTGAGCATACATGATGCTCCCTACTACTGATGTGTACGAAAATT
Organism: Magnolia changhungtana; assembly: GCA_030180095.1. Classification (NCBI taxonomy): domain Eukaryota; kingdom Viridiplantae; phylum Streptophyta; class Magnoliopsida; order Magnoliales; family Magnoliaceae; genus Magnolia; species Magnolia changhungtana. The sequence goes on from JASAUF010000640.1 coordinate 260,555, forward strand.
CTTTCATTCGATTCTTTTCCAAATCATTCTTAGGACATTGGAATTGGCGGCGAATCTCAATGCCAATGCCAAAAGAGGCGTCACCAAGGTTCTTCATTCAAATCTTTGAGATAATAATTTTTTGGTGTCGCTCAACATCCTGATGTCATTGCTACCTAACAGAATGTCATCAACATACAAAATTATTATAATGAACTTACTCCCTCTGATTTTAATGTAGATACATTCATTTATAGTGTTTTCTACAAAACTATATGAGGAAATTACTTCATGAAACTTTGGTACCACTGTCGTAATGCCTGTTTCAACCCATAGATGGATTTCTTTAGTTTACAAACCAAATATTCTGAGCCATGAGCTACAAAACCATCAGGTTATAACATGTATACATTCTCATTCAGATCCCTATTGAGAAATGATATTTTTACATCCATCTGATGTAACTCTAAATCTATATGAGCTACAAGAGCCATTATAATTCTGAATGAGTCTTTCTTATATATTGGTGAGAAAGTCTCTTTAAAGTTAATGCCCTCACGCTGGTTAAAACCCTTGGCAACAAGTTTGACTCTATATCTTTCGACATTACCCTTGGAGTCTCGTTTTGTAACACCTCGATTCTCAAAACCCGAGTACACTACTCGTTTTCCAAAAACCCGAGTGTTAACCTTTAACGGTGGCTCAAATATCACGTACATTTTTTTTCTTTTATTATCAGAGTTAATAAACTAGCGGAGTATAAGCAAATCCAATATAAGAGGAATCCAAATATACAAAATCAAATATTCGAGTGGTTGCTTGTAAACTTATCCAAACCAATGTCTTAACTTTTACAAAACATAAAATTAAATACAAATGAAGTCAGGAATGGAGAGTCGCAAGATCATCCGACTTCTCCTATTCCTCGTAAACACTAGCATGCGCGTCATCTGTGTTTCCTGCACACTGATTATGGTTTGATAGCATCAATGGCTATATAGTGAGGTATAACCCCCAAGATTTATCGTATCATCAAGATAATTAAGCATAGTTATCAGGAAGTGTATAACAATTATTTCACCATGATTATCATAGAATTCAGACAAGATTCATTTGATACGCATTCATCAGATAAATTCCACAAAGATAATCTTGTTTAAATGTATGAATGCATGCACATGCTCACAGACCTGGGGATGCACATCCAACTGGTAAAAAGTCGCTCAAGGAGAACTAGCCACCTAGAAAAGTACTCAAAGGTACGCCCAAGAGAACTAGCCACCCAGAAAAGACTATACAACGAGGTCGCCCAAGGAGAACTAACCACCTGAAAAAGACTATGTAACGAGGACGCCCAAGGTGGACTAGTCTCCCAGAAAAGTACTCAAAGGTACGCCTAAGGAGGACTAGGCACCCGGAAAAGTCCATGCAATAAGGACGCCTATAGCGGTACGAATGCACGAAATAATAATTAGGATCACCCAGTTAAATACTTTATGGTACAACCCATAGTGATATAAGAAAACTCCCGTGTCTTACATCGACTACCCGGTAAAGTCTGCATGCCATAAAAATGTATGATTAGCACAACCATTATTATTTAAATTTCAAACGATCATTCAAAGAAAGCTCAAAGGTCACTATGGGGGGGTTTGTCACCCAACATAAGCGACAACTCAGGCATAGTATCCCATTCCACCATCCCCGGCTCATGAGACTAACAATTGAGATGTTTAAAGGTAACCTACCTAACTAGTGGCCAATTATAGTTCTACAAGTGGGACTTATCATCGCAAAGTTATATGAAGATGGTTCTTTAAAGCCATGTAGGGCAAATGTTACGTCAAGCCACAAAGGGCGAACATACAATTAAAGCCACATAAGGCACCTAGTCGGTCGAAGCCACATATGGCAAATAGTCCTTTTCAGGATACAGTGAAAGGGATTGACCCCAAAGGCCCAAAGGCGCAACGATTCATTAGATGATAAGTCCACCACAAATAAATTCCATTTAATTTATTAGACAGAATGACCACTAGTTCAAGAACCTCTAAGCATTCCATCAAGTAATCATGGATGATAAATTGAATAATGTATAATAATATCGAGATATTACATGCACATCTAAAGCATACATTTCAAATTAGATTAGAAGCATTTAATTCACATCGAAACCAATTTATCAATTATCTTAAGGAATCAAAATCAATAACAACAATCCACTACATTAAACAATTAATGAGATAAATGAGCAAGGAAAAATAACAGGGCTAATTATCAAGATGTGGAAAAAGCTTGAAGGTAATCCTCACCTTTAAATTAAATGATCGTAACATGAACGCTTTAATGCACGAATCCGACTCGAATGGGTCATATCTAAGTTCCACACATACTAGTTACAGTTAAGATCTTAACCTCCACCTTTTTGATCTCCAACCTAAGTTGATTTTTAATCAACTTCATACCAATAGATTTGTACCTAGAAGATTTAGATTCTATAATTTATGGATTTAAGTATTAACCAACTGAATTTAAAATTGTATAATGAAACAAAGTCAAACTTACCTAGCCCAATTAAGCTAACTCAACCAGAACGACATGCTTCGATTCAATTCCCAAATGATTCCATCATAGAGGGAGATCGAGGGCATACACTAAATGCTGGACTGAAATAACTGACCATTAGCTTACTAAAATTCAATAGATTACATGAAGACTCACTGAGTCGACTCGGTATTAAACAATTGGAAATTAGTTTTAACATACCTTGACCTTGCGCAATACGACTTGAATCCAGTCATAAACTCGAGCTTTTTAACCATCAGCTGGAATACCGTAGTGGTTTTGCTTCACCCATGCTAGCCCCAGTCCTAGACTCGGTTAATTCAACCGAGTCAACTCGGTAAGGACCAAAGAAGACCACTATCCTCCTCTTCTTCTTCTTCTTCTTCTTCCCCTTTCCTTCGCTTCCTTCTTCCCTAATTTTTCCTTTATTTCTTCTCTCAATCAGTCGTGTCCTGAGGTGGACGTTTGGACTAAGGAATCTACCTAAGTCAGCCCGACTCGGTTGAGTCGACTTGGAATGTATTGCCCAAATTCACCCTCTTTTTAATCTTCTTCCTTCTTTTTAGTTTCTTCTTTCTTTTCTTTCCTTCGCCATTCTTTCTTCTCAGTAATCGCTCATCCAGTAAAGTTGCAGGACTCACAAGGACTCCTGGATTGAATGAGTCAGTGAGTCCGCGACTTGGCGACAGACTCGCCGTAGCAACTCAGTCCTGACTTGGACCGCACCCGCATCCTCTCTCTCTCTCTCTCTCTCTCTCTTTTTCTTTCGATCTTCTTCCTCTCCTTTCCTTCTTCTACTTCTCTCCCTCTTTCTCTTGCTGCTCGACCCGGAGGACCTGGACTTGGCTCGATCTCGCAGTGGCTCGGATGAGTTAGTGCAACTCTGTGCAGCGACAGACAGACGGCGCTCTCTCTCTTCCTTTTCTCACTCTCTTCCGTCTTTCCTTTTTGGGAAAGTGTTGCCCTAAAAGGCAGCCTTTTATAGGCTATATTGTCTGGTTTCCAGATCCTTCTAGCCTAACTAATCGGTGGATTAGTAACATTAGTTATAGGTTAGCGTTTTAACTCGTAAGAGTTTTGAGAAGATGATCCCATCCACTAATTATATGGAGAGATTCTAATGTTACGGATGAGTTTTTGGGGTCTTGACCTATCCAATGGACCACTCAGATTAAAGATCAGGGTCCCATGTAAGGTGATGGGTTTCACCAGCCAGTTGGAAAAGAAGGTGGCTGATCATGACAGATTCTCATTGGAGGGCTGATCACTTGATCTGAGGCATATGGATGGTTTGGATTTGATCAATGATCATCGTGGGATGTAGCTTTCGAACAGTGATGGACAATACTCGATGCGTCCCAAGATATTCTTCCTAGGGCAGTTTTCTCGCAAGAAGGAGATCTCGTGCGAGATCTCCAAGCTGGATGCTTGAGGACGCCCTAGTTTTTAGGGCTAGGATGCATTTGGAGAGGTTGTTAGAGGCGGGAGTGGATGGGATTGTGCCAGCACTAAAGTAGGAAGATTCCTTCCGCACTCCTCTCTCTTTCTCTCTTTCTTTTTATAACGACCTACTTTCTAGGGCTAGGATTCCCTTAGAATGGACGGTCGAGATGGCAAGGAGAGCTTTCTCCTGAATTGCCAGCTCATCCTCAGCAAAAATGGAAATTTCATTTCCAAAAGAGTAGTCGCACATAACTCGACTTGTGACTATAACTGTGTGCATGTGCATGTGAATAAACGTGTGAAACCTTTTATGGTTTGGTCTGGGCCACGCCCTCAACGTGATGGACGGTTTGGATTATCAATCCGTGACTTGATGATGGCCCCAAATTCAAACCAGCGGACTTCGTCCGTCGCTGGTGAAAAATGAAGGAAAGAGAGGAAATTCTCTATTTTTTTTGAATTTTCATGGGTCAACACCCGTTTGACCGTGTTGACGGTCCAATGCACCGCGGGTGCACTGCCCTTGGTGCACACGCACACTAATGTGGGGTCCATTGTGATATTTTTCATGGATCCGGTCCGTCAGTTTATTTTGCAATACCACTTGAGGGTAGGAGGTTGAAAATGAGGTAAAACCAAAGCCCTGGTGGACCATATTGACTGGAATATGGCCGTTAAATGCCAATTATCTTTGATTCGACGGTTAGATCAGCTCAAATCTGAAAATCGACGGTAAAAAAAAAACCATAAGGGGATCATATGTATGTTTTTACTATGAATTTCTCAACGTAGTATATTACTAAAATAGTGTAGAATTTTGTTACTTAGTTATAAATTATTTTATTATTATTATTATTATTATTATTTATCCGTATATTAAACTTGTGGGACCTACACTTCGTGGTAGGTACCTTAAGTTTAGAATATCTTATTATATAAATGGGCCACATTTTATGATTATGAATCTTATTATGGAATTTGTGGCTATACCTGTCTACATTTATTAATTTTCAAAAATTTGATGGTTAGGTAGTTTCGAAACCTAATCTAGAATGGTCTTAGGAGTTCGATATTAACGATAAGTGGTTTGACTTGTCTATCAAAGTGATTGAGATCGTAGAAATAAGTTTCTTTAAGGTTGTGATGGTCCATCTTAATATTGACTGATAGATGGTTTGATCTTGAAGTACTTAGGTGCGATATCACATGCCTCAATGGTTGGATTTAGATCGTGGGTCAGCTAGTTAGTGTCGATGTAATCCTATGTTGAGATGTAAGGGGTCATTCGAGGGTGAATCATGAGTAATCATGCGTGGTGTGAGTTATAGGTTAAGTGTGTTTTATCATGTGTTTATGCTAAATTTGATTTAAATGGTAACACCCGAGTATTGAAAAGTACGAGGTGTTACACGCTTGGTTTTAAATATCCATTTATAACCAATCAGCCTTATTCCTGAGGGTAACTTAATAAGATCCCATACTTTATTGTCCCTCATGGAGTTCAACTTAATCTTCATGGCATCCATCCAATAAGAAGGATCAACACTTTGTTTGACTTGTGTAAAAGGTTCATGATCCTTTTCCACTCCTATGTCAAACTCGTGTTCTCGTAAGTATACTATGTAATCGTCTTGATTTATAGGCCTTCTCTCTCTTTCAGATATTCATAATGGCTCAGCCTCTAGGGTATAATTTTGATTTTCCTCATCAGTGGGTTGTACATAAGGTTCAACGTGGTGTTCTACAGTGACGCAGGGTTGACTACAACATTTACATCCATGTGATTTGGAGTGAATATGACCGGTTTTACAGTCCTTTCTTTCCTAAAATACAAAGTTCTTAGGGTTCGTGCTCCCACTATTTTCAGTGTCTTCAATGAACCTGACATTCCCAATCTCAATAATCCTAATAGAGTGGGAAAGATAGTGGAATCGATAGCCCTTTGACCTTTCTGGATATCCAATTAAGAAACAACTTATGGTTCTAGGATCGATCTTCCTTTCATGCAGATTATAAATTTTGGCCTCATCATTGTAAGTGCTATAGTTGATAACTTCACTATATTATCAAATTTGTGGTGCCAAAGACACTGTATGTATCTTGTTATGAAGCTTGCATATGTGAAGAACAATGCTCTATACATGATATGTCAAGTCAAGATTAGCTTCGATAGTCAAGCAATGTTCACAAGTCAAGACTCGAGGATGTGAAAATGTTCGACTTAGTTCAAGATAAGTATAATTCAAGATCTCAAGAAGCTTTCAAGTTTAAGCTATACCAAGATCTCAAGCTTCATTATGCTTAAGGTCATTCAGCTAAATTTCAATGTCCTTACTTCACTATTAAGGTATGTTTGACCTTAGGTTAACCTTTAGAGTAGGTCATTTTGGATACATAATCCATATGTTTTATATAAGTGAGTTTGGTCTATTCTAAGACTAGTCCTGGACTTTGTTCGACTAGTCTTAGCACTGCTTCGACCTGTCCTAGAATTGCTTGGACCAGTCGTAAGTTTGTTGCAAAAATTTGAAATTTTTTGTTAAGCTTCGACCAGTCCTGGGGTCTGTTCGACTAGTCGTATGAACAGTGTCGACTGCTTCTTCGACCTGTCGTAGACCTATAACGCAAACTACAGCGTTGACATTCGACTAGCTTTGACTAGTCCTGAGCAACCTTCGACCAGTCGAAGGTGTCCTTTGACTAGTTGTAGACTACCTACGACTAGTTGTGAAACTGCCTTATCTTATCGTGCTCGAATTTTCAAATTTTCGTTGGTCCTACGACCAGTCGTAACGACTTTTAGACCATTCGAAGACGTGATTTGCTCACCTATAAATAGAGCACGAATCTCAAAAAATTATACACTACTCAAGCAATTTTAATCCGGCCTTTTGAGAGATAAATCTGTGCTCCATTTAAGCTAAGTGTGCATATTTAATATTTTCTTTTCTTACCGTTTTAAATTGATTTTGTTTCTTGTACTCCAATTTGAAATGAAAAGAGGAAGTGTTGTTTTCTTTTTCTTTTGGAATTAAAATTAATTAAAGCTAGCCCATTTATTTTAATTTAAAATCTATTAGAACTTGAAAGTGCCCTTATAAGTGCCCTTGTTTGTTAATTACTGTGAACGGGTGGTCAGACAGTCTCCAGAACATTAAAAGAAGATCAAGCCAAGTGTCTGCCTCAATCGGATGTGTGGAAGCTCGCCATAGGTAAATCATAGCCTCACATCCCATAACCCAATACACCAGGTGAATTAAACCCTTAAAACAAGATAAACATCTTAGGGTTTTTATGGTAAGAAAACTTTTTCAAAATAGGAAAATCTCTAAGTTTTTCTCACCTTATTGATTTTATCGAAGCACCCTCGATATGATCGATTTGTTCTGTCGATGTCATCGATACCTTCACGATATTATCGAAAAGAGGACCAGAAGTGTCCAGTAACTAAATATTCATCTGGACGGATTTATCGACGTATCGATACACCTATCGATATCATCGATAAAAGCACTAAACATGTTCAGTAACTTCATAACATATCTGGACGAATTATCGATGTATCGATACGCATATTGATACCATCGATATTCAAATCTCGAGACCATCGGGAGTGACTCAATAAGATTGACAGACAGATTTTCGGTGCCCCTATTTTTTAATGAAAATCTCAAAATTCATCGATATATCGATGACTGTCCGATATGATCTAAAATTAAATATTGATAAGATCGGAGGTCCATTGATGTATCGATGGTGGGCGCGCATTTCTTACAGCAGTTATTTCAAGATATTTGTTAAACTATGATCGGAGGCCCTTCGATTTAATCGATATTCAAATATCGATGATATCGACACTGGATCAATTGCATCGAACTAAGCTATAATCTATCCAGCAAGTTCAAAGATAAATCTGCTGGAATTATCGATGCCTCGACTCAAATCTCGATATCATCGACATTCAAATTCTGATGACCTCGACGGTTCCCTCGATCATTCATGAAAACCTGAAATATTTTCAAAGTCAAGTCTCTCTCATTTTTCATGTGTCGAGGGATCGACCCAATCATTGATGGAATCGGAGTTCGAAATCCGATGACATCGACAACTGTTTCAATTCATCGACCCATTGGCAAGGAGTTTCAAAAGCGTATTACATCCAGTCCGAGTCATCGAGCAGACTATCGATGCTATCGAGAGTATACGCTCGATGATATCGAACTCTGTCATAAATGTGACTGTTTTATATCCGTTGGAACTTCTTGCCTATATATAGAGGACTTGTTCTTTGTTGCTGTAAGAGAGAAAAGAGAGAGCTTTTGTGTGTTTCAACTTGCATCTTATACCTAAAGCCTTTCTCTCTAGGGAGTTCATCCTCTAATCCACCCTTACCATTGATATTAAATAGAGTGAATTGGGGAATGAACTTTCGAATTCAAGGATCCTCCAGCTACTACCTTAATGGCAAATCATTATGCTGAGATGCCTTGAATGCATAAGAGAGGAACCACTCTATCTTCCTTATAGGAAAATCTTTAGAGAGTAGGATTCCATCTCACCCTTGACCCAATCCGAAGCCAAGCATTGGTATATCATCTCGTGTTGCAGATCAAGGGAGCTGAAGACTCTTCGTCAACAAGGAGGAGAAGATCTTTGGCGTTGTGCTTAACGAGACTCATCAACTTATTTGTAAGTATCCAGAGTCCAGAGGACATTTGTGATCATTCCTTCCTAGGTCTTGGTCCTAAGTGGTTCTCATCCTTTGAAGTCCTCAAGGAGGCCTCCGGTGGGAGTGTACGTAGTGGGTGCACAGGGTGGACCCTTGCTCTTGTGTAGGGCATAAACTGTTAGGTCCTTATATAGGTCTTTGACCCGTGTGGTCTAAAATCCGGGTGCGTTGTGTGGACCCTTGCTCTATGGAGAGCATAAACATTTGGTTAGGAGTGAACCAGTAAAACTCTGGGTTTAAGGTGAACCGCGTAAAACCTCTGTAAAGGTTGAAGGTGAACCTGATTTTAAACCTTAGGTTTGAGGTGAACCCTGAAAAACCTCCTTAGTGAAATCCGGTATACTCAAGGGTTGAGTGCGGCAGCCGGGAGTGGAGTAGACTTATCGTCGAACCACTATAAAATGACTGTGTCTGTGATTGCTTTTCTAAATGTGTGATTCATGTCAATGCATTCATATTCATATATTTGATCACATCCCACACACATACACAGTTATATCCAACATAGACTAAGTTGCATATAGACTAAGTTGCATATTGTTATATCTTGATTAGTTTGTGATTAGATCCTCTACTTGGCTTGGAAGCCAATAGAGTTACATTTGAGTAATCCTGATAGTTGCATATCTATAAGGATTAGTGTAATAGGATTTTGAATAAACAGTAAAAACTTTTAAAATTCCTATTCACCCCCTCTGGGACATATTGGCATATTCCGACTTCATCTCAAGCGGTCTTCACCGCTATTTCAGAACTTAGAACCATCATATAGTGAGTATTGGACATTGAACTTTGACATTCAAATCTCTACTTCGATTGGTTCTTCCGAGCTGCTACAACAAAGAAGAAAAACATGTATTTTATATTTTGTGTAATTTGCTTTATTTGGTTTTATTTGAGGTTAAGTTAGAAAAATCTCAAAGTTATTGGTTATCTGAGGAGAGCCAGAAAACTCAGAAGTAAAGGTTTTTGAATTGTGTAAGCCCTTTAAAAAAGACACAATTGTGAAGGTTTTGGGTGAACCTGCGAAAACGTATTTGATAGTGAACGCTAATATTCCTTGTGTGAGGATATTAGGAGTGGAGTAGCAATCTGTGTGGCTGTTGTTGAACAGTTGGTGTACACACAGGCGAACTACTATAACTCTTTGTGTTGTGTGGATGTGTGCTTTATTTTCCTATCTTTGATTATTCAGGTGTGGAATGTATGTGTGGAAGTGAATGGTGTAATTTTTACATTTCGAGCATTGTGGGAATGTTGTAATAATTTAAGTTTAAATTCTTGCAATTTATTTCAATTCCGTGCTATTTATTTATTCTTTTTTAGTTTGAGTTTTTGATACAAAGACCTTTCTAGAAATAAGGTTGTCATACCATAAACCCTTGGTTTTTGGTGTAAGGTTGTCCTTAGAACAACTTTTGTATCAACCTCTTAATACTTGTTTATTGAGGTTGCTTTTTCATTTTAGCATTGTGAATTGATTTAATTTATTTGGCTATCTAATTATTTAAATTCCGATGTAATTATTTTAAATTTGGCGTTGTCCTATTCACCCCCCCTCTAGGACATATAGCTTGGCCATTTCAAGTGGCATCCAAGCCTAATAGCTCGCTTTTTATTATTCTTGGATTTATTTTCTGAGCTAACGATCTAAGCTATATAAATAAGATGTCAAATTTTGATAGCCTTTTAGTCACTAGGCCTCCACCTTTTGATGACACCAACTATGCATATTGGAAAGCTAGGATGAGGATCTTCCTCAAATCCATGGATGAAAATGTGTGGCTAGCCACAGTGCATGAATGGACCCCTCCTACCACTGAAGTAACTGGAATCGATGGTTCAAAATCAATGAGAGTAACACCTTATTTCTCATGGACCACACTTTCGAAAAGTGAGAGTAGTGCAAATGCTAAAGCACTAAATGTAATCACTTACGCATTATCACCGGATGAATTCAAAAAAATTATATCCTGTGATTCTGCAAAACAAGCTTGGGATATATTAGAAATGACACACGAGGGTACTTCAATTGTAAAAAAATCTAAAGTCCAACTCCTCACAACCAAATTTGAAGAAATTCATATGAAGGAAAATGAAATGTTTATGGACTTTTACACTAAATTAAATGACATTGTAAACTTATATGGGGTCTTGGCGATAAAATCCCAGAAAGTAAAGTGTATGCAAAGATACTACGCTCACTACCTGAACGGTTCAACTCTAAAGTAATCGCAATCCAGGAACTTCGTGATACGGACAATATGAGAGTAGAAGAGTTGGTTGAGTCTTTACAAACCTACGAGTTAATTTTTAAAGCTCCTAAAGGTAAATCAATAGCCCTTAAGTCTTCCAAATGTATTTCTTAAGAAAATTCTGATTTTGAAAATTTCGAAGACGATATGGCTCTTTTGGCGAAAAAGTTTTACAAGATTTTCAAAAGTAAAAAGAAGGTTGATTTTCAAAAATTAAATGATAAGAAAAGATCTAAATCTAGATCTAAATCTTGGAAATCTTTGAAAGATAGTCAATGTTAAAACTGCCAAGAATATGGGCATTTAGCAAATAAGTGTCCTAAAAAGGACAAACTTAAAAAGAAAGGAATGTTGGCTACTTGGGATGAATCTTCTGGCACTGAAGCCTCTTCTGAATCAGAAGATTCTGAAAACGAGTCAGGCAATAAAGTTAAGGCCCTTATGACTCTAGCCAAGTTCACTTTTTCAGATCATGATGATTCAACCAGTGAAGAAAATCTGAATAGTGATCATGATAATGAAGAAGATCTTCAAGATGCTTATAATGCCCTATACAAGGAAAGTTGTAAAATTGCCGTAAAACTAAAACTTCAAAAAGAAAGGTTTTCAGGGCTTAAAGAAAGATTTGAGTCTCTTGTTTTAGAAAAATCTCATCTTTCAGATTGTTTTGAAAAATGCAAATGTGATCTAGATTTCAAAACCACCCTTATTGAAAATCTGAAATCTGAAAATGATAAACTTAAACTTGAAGTCTCTTCCCTTTTGAATTTAAAGGATACATGGAGGTATGCCCAAGGTGATCCTAAATTAGAAAAACTTTTAACTGGATCAAGAAAATGTGGCGACCGATCCGGTTTGGGCTGCAACAAAAATATTCCTCCTAAACAGAAGAATACTTCTCCTAAGTTTGTAAAAGGAGAATCCTCTAAATCAAAAGAGAAAAGTTTAAGTCAAAAGTTTTCTAAAATTGTTAAAACTTTTCAATCTTTCAAAACCAGAGGTAACCATATCAATTACAAAAGTCAAAACCAAAACCTTTTAGCTGAAAAAATAATTGATTTGCTTAAGGAGCTCTTAAAATCTAACTCAGTGGGTCACTCGTACCAAATTACAAATACAAGAAGACCGACTATAATCCTAAACCCAAAACAGTAATGAAATGGGTTCCTAAAGTTACTTGCTTGGTTTCCCACACTGCTTTCAAAGCTACAAGCCATTCTAAGTGGTACTTAGACAGTGGATGCTCAAGGCATATGACTAGTGATAAAAAGTTTATTCACTGATCTCAAAGACATGATTGATGGTTTAGTCACATTTGGTGATGGAAGCAACTGCAAGATTATGGGCCAAGGTACGATTCAACTTCATAACCTTCCTTTGTTCAAAAATGTTTTATATGTTGAAGGCCTAAAACATAACTTGCTTAGCATATCTCAAATATGCGATAATAACTATAGTTTGAGATTTTCTAATCAAAGTTGTGAGATTCTAAATAACAAGGGGTTCGGTAATATTAATTGGACGTAGAACGTCTGAAAACTGCTATATTGTAAGTGAATCTAGCTCAACTAGTCAATCTTGTTACATGGTCCATACAGATGAGACTGATTTATGGCATAAAGTCTTGGACATGTACACTACCGAAATTTATATAGGTTGAGCAAATGGGAACTTATAAGAGGTCTACCCAAACTTCAAAAATTAGATAAAATATGTAGTGAATGCCAGACTGGCAAACAAACAAGGAACTCACATAAAAAGGTGAACTCCAATGCCACATCAAGACCACTCGAGCTTCTCCATATGGATCTGATAGGACCTACCAGGATGGAGAGTCGAGGTGGCAAAAGATATATCTTGGTAATTGTAGATGATTTTACCAGATATACATTTGTAGTCTTCTTAAGGGACAAATCTGAAACCCTTGAAGAAGGAAGAAAAGTTCTTAAAAGGATTCAAACTGAAAAAGGTTCTCAAATTAGTAAGATTCATAGTAATCATGGATCTGAATTTGAGAATAGCGATTTTGAGAAGTTCTGTAGTGACCAGGAAATATTACATGAATTCTCAGCCCCTAAAACTCCACAACAAAATGGTATAGTTGAAAGGAAAAACAGAGTACTTTAAGAAATGGTTAATGTCATGTTGAATAGCATAAAGCTCTCTAAGAATCTTTGGGCTGAAGCTGTCAATACAGCTTGTTATATCATTAACCGGGTTTACACTTGTAAAGGGAATAATAAACGGCTTATGAAATGTGGTTCGATAAAAAGCCTACTGTCAAATACTTTTGAGTTTTTGGTAGCAAGTGCTGTATCTTATGAGATCATGAAAATCTAGGAAAGTTTGATACGAAGAGTGATGAAGGGATCTTTTTAGGATATTCTTTAAACAGTCGAACTTATAGGGTTCTGAACAAAAGGACCGGTGTGATTCAAGAGTCCATTAATGTGGTCATTGATGATCGCTTAAATACACCAGTCTCAAGTCCAGATAATGATGAAGTTCTTGTAATTGATAAACTTGATACATCATCTAATCAGACTAATTTTGAATTAAGGACTGTTAAAGATCATCCAACTACACAAATTCTTGGAAACCCTCTCACTGGTGTTCATACCCATAAACAACTTGAAGATATATGTAATTTTGTCTGTTTTCCATCTTATATAGAACCTTTTAATGTAAAGGAAGCTCTTGCTGATGAAAACTGGATATTTGCTATGCAAGAAGAACTTAATCAATTTGTTCGAAATGATGTTTGGTATCTTGTTCCTAGACCTAAAGATAAACATATTATTGGAACAAAGTGAATTTTTAAAAATAAGTCTGATGAGCTTGGGAATATTATTCAAAACAAGGCAATATTAGCTGTACAAGGATACACTCAAATTGAAGGTATTGATTATGATGAAACCTTTGCTTCAGTTGCTCATCTTGAATCAATCAGACTTTTTATATCCATTGCACGTTTTAAAAAGTTTTAAAATTTTTAAATGGACGTAAAGAGTGCCTTCTTAAATGACGATTTACATGAAGAAGTATATGTTGAACAACCTGTAGGTTTGAAGACCCTAAGTTTACTGATCATGTATACCATCTCAAAAAAGCTCTCTATGGTCTAAAATAAGCTCCCAGAGCATGGTACGAGAAATTGACTGAATTTTTACTTAGTCATAACTTTCAAATGGGAGGTGTTGATAAAACATTGTTTGTTAAGAAACATAACAAAGATATCTTAATGGTTCAAATCTACGTTGATGATATTATTTATGGATCTACTTGTACTGACATGACTATTGAGTTTGCAGATTTGATGAAATCTCAGTTTGAAATGAGCATGGTTGAGGAATTGAATTATTTCCTTGGGTTACAAGTAAAAAAATGACCTGATGGAATGTTCATCTCTCAATCTAAATATGCTATGAATTTGATTAAGAGATTTGGATTTGAGAATGGTAGGAATTTTGATACTCCTATGAGTACAACCTTGAAACTTTCAAAAGATTCTACAGGTAAAAATGTGGATCTAAAATTATATCGGAGTATGATTGGTAGTTTCTTGTATTTAATCGCTAGTAGACGATATTGCTTTAAGGGTTGGTATTTGTGCTAGATATCATTCGATCCTAAAGAATCTCATTTAATTAAAATTGAAAACGAATTATGCGATATGTCGCTAACTCATTAATCTCGGTCTTTGGTATCCTCATGACACTAGTGTTCAATTAGTTGGGTATTCGGATGCTGACTGGGCTGGTAATCTTGATGATAGAAAATCTACCAGTGGTGGTTATTTTTATATTGGAAACTGTTTAGTTTCTTGGCTTAGCAAGAAACAAAGTTCTATATCACTTTCAACTCAATCTTCTCTTGAATATATTACCAAATTTGTAATGCATGTACACAGCTTGTTTGGATGAATCGTATGCTAAGTAATTATGGAATTAAACAAGATTTTATGTTATTATATTGCGATAATACCAGTGCCATAAATATTTCAAAAAATCCAATTCAGCATTCTCGTACTAAGCACATTGACATTAGATTTCATTATATTCGTGAATTAGTAGAAGAAAAAGTTATATCGTTGGATTATATTCCTACCGAGAATCAATGTGCTAATATTTTCACTCAACCGCTCGACAAAAGCAGGTTTAACAAAATGAAATTTAATCTTGGCATGTGCATTCTAAAATGATTATTTATGCCTATTTGTATCATATTGTATATATTTGTTAGGTTAAATTTCAAATTTGTGAAATATGCATGAAATCAGATTTTTTGGTGGTATTCGACCAGTCGAGGATTTCCTCGACCTGTAGTGGCACGACCGGTCGAAGAAAACCCACGACGAGTCGTAGATCGCGGCGATTGACTTAAAATTTGGGGAAAACACTTTCTTCCTCATTTCTTCTTCTCTCTCCGACGAACCTTCGCCCTACCAGTCGAACCCATCTTTCAAAATCTTCAAGGTTAGTGCTCCATTTACATTTTTCTTGTAGATTTGTGTCTAGCTTACTTCTATTTCTCTCTTGGAGTTATCTATTTTGAATTTCATTGAGATTTGTGGTTTTTCTTCTCTAAAATCTGCTTTTAGAAAACGCACTTCTCAATCCTTTGTAACTCTTTGGTTCCTTGAAATCCTTGTTGCGATATGACATCTAGAGGTAGAAAGACAACATCCCGTGGTCCATTTTCTTCCAAATCTACTCCTCTTACTAAGCGTCATCTTCGGGCCCCCGATGAAGATCCACCTTATGTACGGGACATTCGATTGAGGAATGTTATTGTGGAGCGTCCTGTTTCTGCTGATCATGTTGCTCCATATGATATCCTTCCTATTCTTCAATCTGTAGTTGGGATAACTTATTGCATTGGGGTGGGCCAGCATACCGGTCTATTGCCCAGTCCATGTTCACATGCATAAGTACTTTTTCATTAGAAAATTTAACTTTCAAGATAGCTATAAGAGAAGGATTATTTGACGTTGATCGTCGTTTGATTTTAACTCTTATAAAAATTCCTGTGAATGATGAGGGCATTCCTATCCATATCTTATCCGACAAACCCTCAGTAACTGAAAAACACATGCTCACTAGAGATTTATGCAATTTGGAAGTTTAATGGACACATAAAGGGAATGCACTTCCCTCAAAGTGTTTGTTACCCAAATATAGAGTTCTTTACAAGATCTTTGTGTCTAACTTGTATCCTCGATCGGGTAATAAATCCGAATTGACATCCTTCATGGTTCGTGTTCTTCATGCTGTTGCCAGAGGTGCTCATATTTGTTTACCATCCTTGATTTGTCACTACATTATTCAATTTCAACTCCATCCAGGTCACAGTGACATCCCTTTTGCTTATTTGATGATTGTGTTGGCTACGCATATGTTAGTCGACGTGCCTGTTGGAGAGGCCCCTATCCTTCATCTGATATTCAATAATTTAAACCTAAATAAGATGAAGCTGGATTTACTTCCTGGTCAAGGTGATGGTAATGTTGGTGGTGAAGCTGGACATGAGGAAGAAACTGCTGATCTTCCTCCTGATGATATTAACATGGATAATATTTTTGAAGAACTTGATTCTGATTCTGCAAATGACCCTGATTATGAACCATCTGAATTGGATGCGCGTTTGCGTGGATTGGAAGAGAAGGTTAAGAATATGAATGTTAAGATTGATAAAATGAATGTTGCCCATGATTTACAGTTCAAGTATATGCGCAAATATCTTAGGCGTTTGAACAAGGGCATGCATCAACTTGATAATTTCATCCCTGCTCCTTCATCTGGTTTAGATTAGTTCATTTTTTTTACTGGACTGTAATAACTTTATTTCTCTACTCTCTCACTATTCGTGAGCTAGTTGTTACTTTTGACTTATCTCTGTTTATGGATTATATGTCTTGGTTATCCTTTTTTTTTTTCTCTCATATATCCTATCTGTTTGTTCATTGCTATATTTTGCTTCCTTTGTCCTATTGTGACAAAAAAGGGGGAGAATGGATGGTTAATGGAGTATGTTATACTCAGGGGGAGATATATGTTGAATTGATTTGCAGGATCATGCTTTTATGAATGTGTGCCGGTTGATATGAACTGGTGCATGATTCGTTAACCAAATATTCTGTTTTATAAAATATATCTTATAAGTGTGTTTTGTCACTAATTTGACAAAGGGGGAGATTGTAAGTGCTATAGTTGATAGCTTCACTATATTGTCAAATTTGTGGTGCCAAAGAAACTGTATGTATCTTGTTATGAAGCTTGCATATGTGAAGAACAATGCTCTATACATGATATGTCAAGTCAAGACAAAAGTCTCACAAGATCAGCTTCGATAGTCAAGCAATGTTCACAAGTTAAGACTCGAGGATGTGAAAATGTTCGACTTAGTTCAAGATAAGTATAATTTAAGATCTCAAGAAGTTTTTGAGTTCAAGCTATACCAAGATCTCAAGCTTCATTATGCTCAAGGTCATTCAGCTAAATTTTAATGTCCTTACTTCACTATTTAGGTATGTTTAACCTTAGGTTGACCTTTAGAGTAGGTCATTTCGGATACATAATCTATATGTTTTATATAAGTGAGTTTGGTTTGTTCTAAGACTAGTCCTGGACTTTGTTCGACTAGTCCTAACACTGCTTCGACCTGTCCTAGAATTGCCTGGACTAGTCGTAAGTTTGTTGCAAAAACTTGAATTTTTTTGTTAAGCTTCGACCAGTCCTGGGGTCTGTTCGACTAGTCATATGAACAGTGTCGATTGCTTCTTCGACCTGTCGTAGACCTACGACTCAAACTACAACGTTAAAATTTGACTAGCTTCGACTAGTCCTGAGCAACCTTCGACTAGTCGTAGACTACCTACGACTAGTCGGGAAACTGCCTTATATTATCACGCTTGAATTTTGAAATT
Source organism: Magnolia changhungtana (assembly GCA_030180095.1). Classification (NCBI taxonomy): domain Eukaryota; kingdom Viridiplantae; phylum Streptophyta; class Magnoliopsida; order Magnoliales; family Magnoliaceae; genus Magnolia; species Magnolia changhungtana. Next base: position 278,451 of record JASAUF010000640.1, read on the forward strand.
TCCGTTGGTCCTACGACCTATCGTAGCGACTTTTAGACTAGTCGAAGACGTGATTTGCTCACCTATAAATAGAGCACGAATCTTAGAAAATTATATACTACTCAAGCAATTTTAATCTGGCCTTTTGAGAGATAAATCTGTGCTCCATTTAAGCTAAGTGTGTATATTTAATATTTTCTTTCTTTAGCTTTTTAAACCAATCTGATCTAAAAAGAGGAAGTGTTGTTTTCCTTTTTCTGGAATTAAAATCAATTAAAGCTAGCCCATTTATTTTAATTTAAAATCTATTAGAACTTAGAACCATTATATAGTGAGTATTGGACATTGAACTTTGACATTCAAATCTCTACTCTGACTTGGTTCTTCTGGGCTGCTACAACAAAGAAGAAAAATAGGTATTTTATATTTTGTGTAATTTACTTTATTTAGTTTTATTTGAGGTTAAGGTAGAAAAATCTCAAAGTTGTTGGTTATCTGAGGAGAGCCAGAAAACTCAGAAGTAAGGGTTTTTGAATTGTTTAAGCCCTTTGAAAAAGACACAATTGTGAAGGTTTTGGGTGAACCAGTGAAAACCTATTTGATAGTGAACGCTAATATCCCCTGTGTGAGGATATTAGGAGTAGAGTAGCAATCTGTGTGGTTGTTGTTAAACAGTTGGTGTACACACAGGCGAACCACTATAACTCTTTGTGTTGTGTAGATGTGTGCTTTATTTTCCTATCTTTGATTATTCAGGTGTGGAATGTATGTGTGGAAGTGAATGGTATAATTTTTACATTTCAAGCATTGTGGGAATGTTGTAATAATTTAAGTTTAAATTCCTGCAATTTATTTTAATTCCGTGCTATTTATTTATTCCTTTTTAGTTTGAGTTTTTTTATACAAAGACCTTTCTAGAAATAAGGTTGTCCTACCATAAACCTTTGGTTTTTGGTGTAAGGTTGTCCTTAGAACAACTTTTGTATCAACTTCTAAATACTTGTTTATTGAGATTGCTTTTCATTTTAGCATTGTGAATTGATTTAATTTATTTGGCTATCTAATTATTTAAATTTCGCTGTAATTATTTTAAATTTGGCGTTGTCCTATTCACCCCCCTCTAGGACATATAGCTTGGCCATTTCAATCATGACATCCCCAAACATGTAGATGTCGAAGACTTGACTTTCTTCTATTGCACAACTCAAAAAGGGTTTTGCTTATAGCTTTATTGGGGACCTTGTTAAAAATATGAACTGTAGTCTTGATCACATCACCCCACAAAGATTCTGACAATGTCGAATTCTAACCATGCTTCGCACCATATCCATAAGGGTGCGATTACGCCTTTTAGCCACACCATTCTGCTTTGGAGTCCTGAGCATAGTGTACTAGGTGACAGTGCCATAATCTTGTAGGTATCTAGCGAATGGCCTCAGATTGCATCTTGATTCGTCATATCTACCATAGTATTCACCACCACGGTCAGATACGACAACTTTAATCTTCTTATTGAGTTGATTTTCAACTTCGTCATTACAGATTTTAAAAGCTTCCAGGGCATCTAATTTTTCACTAATAAGATAGAGGTACCCAAAATGAAAGTAGTCATCTATAAATGTAATAAAATATTTGTGTCCACTCCAAGATACTGTAGTGAATGATCCATAAATGTTCGTATGTATCACCTCTAAGAGTCCTACACTCATTGTTGTACCTTTCTTTCTAGTTTTGGTCTATTTTTCTTTTATGCAATCAATGCACACTTTAAGTTGGAGACGTCTAGAGAATGAAGAATCCCATCCTCCAATTTCTCACGATATATATGGCATAATCGCCTAGCTTCATTTAGATCCATTTTTATTTACATGCAGGCCATTAACATTATAGATGTGGGAGGCATTCAAGTCTAACTACTATAGGTTGTTCACCATGGAGCCGGTGCCAACTTTAATCAAATTAAAGTAAATACCGAATCCTTTATTCTCAAACTGAAATGAATATCCCAATTTATCCAAATGAGAAATAGAGACTAAATTATACCTTATAGAAGACACATAAAATGTATCTACCAAATTCAATAAATAACCAGATTCTAACCTAAGTCTATATACTCCAATTGCCTCCACGTCAACTTTAACACCATTGCTTACGTATACTGAGCGCTCTGCATCAGTTGGTGGCTTGGTCTATAGTAAGTCCTGCATAAAAATACATATGTGAATAGTAGTTCCCAAATCTATCCACAAAGAATCCACCAACACATCGGTTAGATTAAATTTAAAACAGACTAAAATAAAATTATTACTCTTCTTTATGAGATATTGCTTATACTTTATGTAGTCTTTCTTGATGGTTCAGCTTCTTGTAAAAGAAGCAGTTATTATCTTTAGCCCGCTTGCGGTTCGATCATTTCCAGGTTGATTCTCATGATTTCCTGCCGAAGGACTTGAAGATCCATTATTAGAACCTTGGTTCCTTTTTTCCTTTCCCTTTATGTCAATGTCCATGTCCATTACATGGGGTCACCAAATTAATATTTTGTACCTTGCCTATCAACTTGATCCTATCCTCCTTTTGAACACACTGAGAAATCAGTTCGTCTAACGTCCATTTTTCCTTTAAAGTATTATAGTTCACTAGGAATGTACCGTATTGAGGAGATAGGTTGTTCATGACCAAGTGAACCAATTGGTCGTCTATAATTTCTAGGCCTAGAGAGCGGATCTTAGATATAACTTAGATCTACTCTTTAATGTATTCATGAGTGTTTTATTTTTCATCATAGGATGAGTGGGTTATTTTGTTTCGAGGGAAACCTACTTCAACCTTATCCGATTTCTTAAATCGGTTTCCCATTTCGATCAGGAAAATTCTGGCCTTATCTACATTAGGCATGACACCTCTCATGGACTCGAAAATCGAATATTTTATGATTTTGAGGCACATTTCATTAGATCTAGACCATGCCTCGAACGGTCAACCTCCGATTCAGTAGCGTTTTCAGATGGTTTTGCAGGCTCTGGTTTTACCAAGGCAAGGTCTAGTTGCAGGTAACCTAGGACGATTTCAATGGATTCCTTCCATTGGACATAATTTGACTCGGTTCGGGTAGGGACGTGGTGCGTTTGAGTTGGAATTGAGACTGAAATAAAAGAGATATATACTCACATTAGTAGATTGCTTATATAAAATAATTCATGAATAATATCAGGCAAAATTTATTGCAAGTTCAATTGATTGGGGCCTTCAATTAAACTACCTAAGATGAATATGGTCCCAAGCATCCTATCCTGGCGAGAGTCGGTTACATCACCATTACTCCTCCTGTGGAAGAAAGTGATAATATGCAAGTGACACTCCTGAACATGAAGTTAAGCGATGCCAATTATATAAATTTGAGATGCTCAACACCTGCTGGTAGGATGAGTCTTTCAACTTTACATCATCAACATTATTTACTTCATTCCGTTCATGTCCCTGCCAAAAGGTGATCTTCTGTGTTTTCGTCACCATCCGCATGAAACACGAACGCAACTGTATGTAATCCTCTTAATCCCAATGTCACAAGTTTATACGTACAAAATTTTCACCGATTGAGGTCACTATGGTGGCTAACACAACCGGATTCAAATTTTTTTTTTTTTTTTTTATGAATATGGACTTAGGATTGTGATTATAATCCTGCCCTCATCGGATTAAATATAGATCATTCTAATCCGGCCCAGAAGGTAATAATTATTGATCATTTGAAAATAAGGAACCTTAAGGGTAACAGACGGTTATGTTTCTCCTTTCCTCGATTCAATGGTGCATATCAATTTCTGAAAGGTGGGTAATGGGCTCATAACTGATCTGAATTAAGACTCTGAATGATCTGGATATCATTAAAGAGTATTACAGGTTTAGCCCCTAACATTCACATGATAAACAGTTGGTCATAGAACTATTCAGATGAATCATTTAGATGGATGGTTAGATCCATACATTAGTATCCATAAGATGGATAGATCAGACCAGATTCTTAATATCCACTTGATGAAAGGTTCACATTCTTTATTGTCTATCTAGCGAATGAACCAGATTATGCTCATAGATGGTTAAGATGATATGGGCCTTGCTTACGGGCTACGTCTAGTCAATTACAATGCCTAAATTGGGCCCACAAGCAGTGGGAGTGGGTTATGAAGTCTCAAATGAATGTGAACTCAATTGGTCCTGAAGGATTGGCCTAACATAGACCTCCTACATAAGACTCATGAATGTAACCCACTGGAGGTATGAGGCCGAATGGCCTTAACTTATATTTAACAAGCCCAGAATGGGGTCGGGGCCCAACTTAAAGCAAATACGATGTAACCGGGTCCCGCATGAGGATCCTGAAGGCAGACCCAAGTTGGGTCAGACTCGAAAAGCTGTCAAAACAGGCTGGATCTAAATCGAACAGACAACGAGAGAGCGATCGAGTTTCTCTCGTTGTCCACCTGATGAGTCGAGGAGAGATGGGGTTATCCTCTCCTGCCTGGATCGCCGACAGTCCCGATGAGCCGAGATCGATTCATGACGACCTCAATGTCATCGAAAGCAGTAGTTGTGGCCTCTAGCGATGAAGATGCAACCACGAGACCTCGGTAATGGCTCCTAAGCATGGTCGAAAGGGAGTTTGTGAGCCATTGCCTCCGTCTGCAAATACAGAACTCGACAATGCCTGCCGGCCTCTTTGATCGCAGGTAAAGGTCCTGACTGTGATGATTGTCGAGACCCTAATGGGATGGGATTGGAATCCCCAATTGAGAATTTGTGGATCGAAATCCCTAATGGTTGGATATAAGGATTCAATAATCCCTAATCTGGGAATCAAAATCCCTAATTTTTGAAATGGGATTCAAAAATCCTAATTAATGTCTGGAATTGGTGATTATGACCTAAATTCCCTAATTGAGGATTATGGATTCGAAATCCCTAATTGATCTCGATTTGGGGATCGAATCTGAAATACCAATGGCTGGATTTACTGTTTCAATCATCCATACTTGATGCATAGTGGCTCTGATACCAACTGTAAGATCTAGATGCGTAATGGCTGTATGATCTACTGTGTATTGGATATGGAGATCCAAGAAGTAGATGGCTTACCTGATGGTGTTGCCATTGTTGTGAAATCGTAGCTCAGGGATCTTCCTTTCCTTATATCCTTTAGAGAAGAAGTGATAGGGCTTTAGCTCCTGTCGATCATGGTGGATTAGGGACCCAACTCTTATTTATATTTGAGAGGGCTGAGGAGTTTGAAACCCATCAAAACTCCTCCCTGAAAGGCTCCACATGAAATAGGGAATCTTAGTTCCCTCATGATATTATGTGTATTATAGTGGTAGCACACCACCCCTTATGAATTTCTGGATGTATCACAACTTAGTGGGGCCCACTAGTGCACCCAATCACACTATCCAACCTTTGGGTTAATCTTGACCATTGATCAATAAGGACCACCTTATAGGATTCTTACATCTCCTTCACATTACCCTATCGATATCCCATCCACTTTCTATTTCTTACTCTTATCTGTCTTCCATTTCTTCTTTCTTCCAGTTTCTCTCTCTGGAGACGAACATTGATCGACAAAGGTTAAACGGTTCAGATCAGTGGATCATAGACCTTACTAAAACGACAGCACACTTCTGTGATCAAAGAAGATGAGGAGTGTATTGTCATAGCGTCATGACTTCAAAGGAGATTACAAAATGTATTTTCTTCTCATAACAGCATGACTTGAGGGGAGTTGGGGATGAACAGTTTTGATCGATGGAGTTCTTTCACTAGCGGCATGACGCCGAAGCAGCTAGAGAAGAAGATGAAGTTGGGTTTGGTTCAAAACCGTCGCACAGTTTTCTTAAGACGTTGGGGCCAGGAGACCACTTGGGTCCCACGATTTGAATGGTTTGGATCCTTGGTGGGTGGAAGACTTACCTTTTGCTACGTTGAAGAAGTAGGGTCGAAGAGGGAGTCAAGCGTCTCCCTGTTTCTCCCGGCTTTGTGCATTGTCATAATAACGCACGTCACTGTTTATATATATGTGTGTGTGTGTGTGTGGGTTTAGGTTCTATGCGGTCGACCTCATGGGAACTTCCCATGAGGTCTAGTTGTGTGGGCCCCACCATGATGCGTGTTGAACATCAACACCATTGGTTAGATGCACCATTCCATGGTGGGCCTCGAGCTTAAAAATCAAGTCAATCCATGACTTATATGGGCCACACCATAAACAAAAGTTGAGAGGTGTCACGCCCCAAACTCGAAAACCAGGCTCACGAAATTTCCAACCGTCGAATCTGGTGCCGACAGCCTCCGTAGTACCTCATTCTCGGCTCCTAGCGCCCATACGCCAGATTCCGATCCTGGGATCCTACAAGGAGGATTTTTCAATATGAATTTATTCCGTAATAAGCATAATCACAAGTTTACCCAAATCACAAAGGCAACATCATCATCACATATCTACTAATATAAATAGTTGAATTTAGTGCTGAAAGGAAAATATACATATATTGAAAATCAAAGCTCTAGAAGACCGCTGCATGCTCCTGCCTCAGCTCGATCGTGTCCTATCGTCACCTGTACGCATCTATCGTGCATAAGCTTATAGAAAGCTTAGAGGGTGGTGTAAGTGTGTGCATAAGGTAAGTGTCAAGTATGTAATATCAGAGCAATGCGAAAATATGCTAGTAAGTCTATAAATACCATTAGCCTTATCCAAGCTATGCGATGTAAAAACATAATAAACCAATACCATAGACTGAGCAGATCAACTATGTAATATGGAGACATAGTAAGCCAAATATCATATACTGAGGATGCAATACAATATGCGGTGCGAATGAAATGACTAAGCTGGAGTGTGAAGTCGGGATGATAGTACGTAGTGTCACAAGCTATGGGGTCCATCACAAGGGACTTCTATCCAAACCAGTCCCATACCTAAATTTAGATAGATAGACTCAATGTGGTAAACTCCTGATCTCAGGTTGGTCGCACGCCCCAACCAAAATCCTGGCCATTGTGAAGGTACACATAACAATTAGTTGTGCACTACCAGCCCAAGTGAATAGTGAATGAATGAATGAGTATAATACTGAGTATGCAACTCTTGCTCAGTAAGTCCACATATCAGTATCATACATCTCTAGGATCATCACTGGGGTCTAGTACACTCCACATTGGCTGCCACCTCCCTAGCTGCACAGCCATGCAAGTGGAAAAGACCCCATTACTCGCCTGCCATCAGTATACTAATGCCTACCCGACTCATCGATAGCGAACCCATTTGGGAGCTGGTCAAACTCAGCCTAGCTTATAGCCCCCTCACTCAGGCGGATTAGGCTACAACCCCTTCCAATTGACCATGACACAATGAGAGACGCGGCCTACTAGTATTAGGCACTCGGGCGCTCATGTATATCCACTCGGTCTAGACGTTGGAGTGTCTCCTGGCCATGGAGGTTTAGAGACTTTCACCCACGGACATCTAACGTGCCTAGATGCTCGAACCAAATATTTTCGGTGTCCCATTTAGCCATCCACGACATACCTGTGGAGGCCACAGCCTTGATGTCGCTAGGGCATACGGTGGTCATATCATAGAATACGAGATGCATGAGTCATACCATCCAGTTATGCATCAAACCTGCACGTACCTTGCGCTCATGTGGCGAAACTTTGCTTAACAAAGGGCTTAAGGGAAGGTCACAATGTGGACATTTAACCATCACTGTCCATCAATGTAGACATTTAACCAACATTGCTCCTAAGAAGTGGCCCACATAGGGCCAAATATATAGTGGGGCCCATGGCCTCACATACAACATAATGGGCATCACATGGCCTTGATATACATCATAATAGGCCTCATCTCATGGGTCTAATATACATCACAATGGGCCGCATCACATGGGCCTCTCATACTATAAGTGCTATGATCTCATGCTCTTTTGGTTATCAAATTTTGATGTGTCAAAACATCTATCTGTGTCTTGTGTTTGTATGAAGATTTATATGTGTTCAAGACACTGCATCAATACTTCATGACATTAGATGTCTTTAAGAAATACAAAGTGTACTTCATCATCCTATCAATGTTCAAAGCTACAATGTTGAAGTTCAAGACTCAAGAAACAACTTCAAGACTAAAGAGCAACAAATGAAGTAGCTGTCAAGCTGATGAAGATTTTAAGATTAAAGCTACAACAAGTTCAAGATCTCAAGCTTGATAAGGTTCAAATGTCTACATTTGTTGAATGGTTGAAGTTTAATGTCCATACGACATGTTTCAGGTTTGAATGACCATTAGGTTGACCTTAGAGTAGGTTATTTCGGATACATAACTCAATTATATCTTTAATAGGTTTTTGGTCTGTTTTAAGACTAGTCCTGGGATTGACTCGACCAGTCCAAGAAATTCCACGACCAGTCCTAAATTGTTGAGAATTTTCGAAATTTTTTGGTACACCTACGACCGGTCCTAGTGTTCGACCGGTCGTAGGATTGACTTTGACTCGATCACGACCAGTCGTAAGTCTATGACTTAAAGTCCAGCAAGCAATTCTATGGTCCTACGACCAGTCGTAGAGAGCTACGACCAGTCGTAGGTGACACACGATAGGTCGTAGGTTCTCTAAGACCAGTCGTGGAACGACTTTCAAAAATTACGCTCCTTATTTCAAATATCCATTAGAGCTACGACCAGTCGAAGGTTCCTAAGACCAGGCGTAGATGCGATTTCTGCTTCTATAAATTGAACACGAATTTTAGAGTTTTTCAGTCAATTCATAATATTTTTAAGGCTCCACTCTGAGATAAGTTTGTGTTTGTTTTTAAGCTATTTTGTGTATAATTGCTTTCTCTTTTTGCTAGCTTATTTAATTTGATTTTGTTTCTATATTCCAATCTTATTTGAAAAGAGGAATTACCTTATTCCTTCTTCTTGGAATCAAAATCAAATATAGCTACGCCCAACTAGTTAAAATCTAAAATCTATTAGAACTTAGAACCATATTAAAGTGAGTATTGGAAATTGAACTTTGACATTCGATCATCTACTCCGATTGGTTCTATTGGGCTGTTACGAAAAGGAGAAATCCAGGTATTTTACAATTCTGTAAAATTTCATTTCTTTTGGTTTTGTTTGAGGTTAAGCTAGAAAAATCTCATTGTATTGGTTATCTGAGGAGAGCCAGAAAACTCAGAAAAGAGGGATTTTCGAATTGTGTAAGTCCAAGTGAAAAAGACACAATTGTAAAGGTTTTGAGTGAACCTGTGAAAACCTATTTGATAGTGAACGCTAATATCCCCTGTGTGAGGATATTAGGAGTGGAGTAGCATTCTGTGTGGCTGTTGAAAGACAGTTGGTGTACACACAGGGAACCACTATAACTCTTTGTCTTGTGGATTGAATGCTTGCTTACTTTTCATATATTTTATCATTCAATTGCGTGGAATGTACATGTGGATGTGAATGTTGTAACAATTTACATTTCAAGCAAGTGTGGGGATTGTTGTAATAAATTAGATATACATTTCTGCATTTAATTTCAATTATTTGCTATTCATTTATTTCTATTAAAATTGAGTTTTTGATCCAAAAGACATTCTAGAAATAAGGTTGTCCTACCATAAGCCCTTGTTTATTATGGTGTAAGGTTGTCCTTAGAACTGATTTTGTATCAATCTCTCAATACTTATTTATTAAGGTGATTTGATTTCAGCATTGTGAATTGATTTATAATTGTAAGGCTATTGATTTATTTTATTCCGCTGATTTTATTTTAATTTGGCATAGTCCTATTCACCCCCTCTCTAGGACATATATCTTGGCCTTTTCACATACATCACAATGGACATCGTATACATCTCCATGGGGCGCATCACATGGGCCTGATATACAACACGATGGGCTGCTCACACGGGACTAATATACATCACAATGGGCCCCATCGCCTGGCCCTCAAATGCATCACAATGGGCCTCATCACTTGGGTCCAATATAAATCATAATGTGGGGTCCACAACTCTTACAATAACTGGAAAGGCTGATGGACAACTTGTATAACACATACATCATAGTGGGCCTCACAAACCAGCCTCATGGTGGGACGCCCTAGCCCAACAACTAGCTGGTAGGCGTTCACCTGAAATTTGGATCTGATTCATACATACTGGGCCCCAATCATAGTGCGGGCCTGGGAGGATCTGGTGAGGGATGCGAGGGCCCCATAAATCATCAATGGGCCTTATAATGGATGAACAACATGCATAATCAGCACATACAGCAAGGTGGGCCACCATTGGACGGTCAACCCACCTACTGCTGGCCCAGTTTGGGAGGTAAACAGATGGGCAGCCAGGGTAAAATACATACACATATGGTGGGCCTCACACATCACCATTGGGCCCACAGCTGGTGGCCATCATGAACATAACACAAACGGCAAGGGTCCTCTTGCTGGTCGTCTAGCCCACCCAATGTGCTGGGCCTTTGGATGTCCAGTGAAAGGACGGCTTGGATACTACACATACAAGTATAAGGTGGGCCTCACAAGGCACTAATGGGCCCCAAACATATTGGCCAGCAGGGAAACATGATACACATGAGAAGGTGGGCTAGCAGCTGGGCGTCCAGCCCATCTGCACGGTGGACTTGCTGGATGTCCAGTAGTTGGATGGTCAGGATGGGACACATACCTAGGGCCCTCATCAGTGGGCCTCATAGCCCCCCTAACTGGGCTTTAATCAAACATCACAGTGGGCCAAAAAAATTCACTGATGGGCGCCAACCCCACTGCTCCCTGCGGTGTGGATCAATGAGATTTGGATCTGTCCCATATCTAGGCCCACGACCCTAAATGATGTGGAAATTGGATGGACGCCAACCCCACTGCTCCCTGCGGTGTGGATGGACGGTTTGGATAAAATGCACATCACAGTGGGTCCCACTTAGATGTGGGTCGCCCAGGAGGTGGGCCGACCCCACACATCATCCATCAGGTGGGCCGCTGGCATAAAACAGATATATCAAAGTGGCCAGCGACCAGCAATTCTTGCACGCTGGCCCATCTGGTCTGAAGTGATCCATCCGAACGGACGGCGTGAATAGATACATCACATGGGCCACACGACCTGGATGGTGTGGATTAAAGCATGTGGCAGGGAATGGTCCCACCGTCCATCGGACGGTGTGGTTATAATACATAAAGCATGGTGGATCCCACCGTCCTGTTGCTGGACGGTGGACCCCAAATACATAACAGGTGGGTCCCACGTGATCTGGACGGGGTGGCTCACAACACATGTATTAAGGTGGAGTCCCACCGTCCCTCAGACACACCACACACATCACAGATGGGTTCCCACGGTCCTGCCCATCTGGACGGTGAGGATAAGACCCAAACTTCACGTGGACTCCACTGTCCTTGGTTGGACGGTGGACGGTATGGATGAAAGACACATACCAGGTGGGTCCATACGTGTGGCACACCATCTGCAACGAATCAAGCAGATATTTGTATTTCCCTTCCATCCATCGTCCAGAGTCTGGACAACATGGATGGAACACGTGCATCATATGTGTGGGTCCCACCGTCCCAGATGGACGGTGAGGATATAACATATACATCATGTGTGAGGTCCACGTGTAAGTGGCCCACCATTGAAACAAGCCGACATTTCTGTTTTCACCTGCGTCCAGACCTGGACGGTCTAGACAGCAGCCGTTGTGGCTGATCATGACCCACCTGGCCTGGCTGGATTCTGGCACCTGATGGACGGTGCGGGTTTCATACAGGTAGCCAGGTGGGGTCCACGACAGTGTGGCCCACCCGTTTTGGATCAAGGTTGATATTTGTGATTTCCTTTAATTAGACCCGTCCAAACGGATTGCCAGGGAAGTCAGCAAGGTGAGCCCATTGTGGACAGCGATGTGGTCCACGTGGTGGACGGTATGGATAAAAAAAAATACATCCTAGTGGGCCACAAGATGGGAAAGAGAGCTAGAGAGAGAGAGAGAGACGTGAGGAGGGGGAGCTCCGCCACTATGAGCTCCCTTAATGGGCCATATACAACACATACAACAAGATGGGTCCCAAATCATGTGGGCCCTATAACAAAATCATGATCTAGTACTATGAACACTCACCGATTTCCGTCTTCTAGGCTCCATGGACTCCTTGGCTCCTAGGCTTCAACTTTGATGGAAGATGATGGAGATTGAAGGGCTAGGATGAGAGATGAGAGGGGTAGAAAGTGGGCCACACTTGGCTCTCCTTGGAGCTCCATCTCCATGGATGGTCCTCTCTCTTGGTTGCTTGGGTAGAGAATGAGAAGGAGAGGATGAGTTGTAACGGAGATGGGATGGAGAGTATGGGTTCTCTTGGCTTTTTGGTAAGAAAGGGAAGGGATGGTATGAGTGTTGTTGACTTTTGGGTGAGAGAGGGATGGATTGGTACTTGACTTGATTAATTGATTGATGTGATAGGTTGTAGAGATTCTCTTAGGATTCGCAATGCGTGACATTTTTCTCGAAATAAAATGGGGCCCACAACTCCTGGCTTGGGTATCGCATTGGCACGCGAGACGCGGCGTTGGAACCGCGGCGACGACGCGGTCTCAAGGGTACAAGTCTTAGGTCAAGTCGACTCAGGTGGATAGGGTGCGACTCAGGGTCACATGCAAATGTTATCTAAGTGTCGCGGGTCTCCGGAATTTGACTAGAAGGACCGCGGAAGCCTAAAGAACGGTACAGACTAGGATACAGGCCTGACAAGAGGTGTTACTGTAACACCCCGTACCTTTGGTATACGGGCGTTACCTCTAAAAACTATGTTTATGGGAACTAAGATCGATTAACGAGGCAACTTAAACTTTACACTTGTAGGTCAGGACTTCCACTCAACAATAAAGCTGACCACCAAGAGCTGAAGGAGCCAAGTCGAACCCAGCACTGGTCCAAGAGGTAAAACTCAACAAACACTTAAGTTAAACAGCTTATAGACAAGTTAACTACGTCACGTTGGCACAATACACCCACTAACAACCCTGGAGGAATAAATTATGGCCAACCGAATGAACAATGTGCTCTAAACCCCCATTTAACCATTGAGACCAACTATCAGGCCAATCCAGCCGTTGGTCTAGTGTACACTAGCTAGATAAGGCCTAAAACAGGTGATGCGGCCCACCTGGGCCTCACATGTGCCCCAAACTAGACCAGGGCCCCTATATAGGGACCCCTAGACAAATGAAGGGTGTAGATTTGTCATAAACATCACAGTAGATGTGCACCTTGTGCTGTTGTGCACGATGTGCACTAGACCAAGGGGAGCGGTCAAACAGTCTTTGACCGATAAACTCCCACAAAACTCCAGAGGCTCTCCTGCCATTTCATGATTTTGAAATTTAGAGCTTCAAGTCCCAAGGTGAGCCACCCTGGCCACTTTTTGGACAGTCCGAACCGTCCATTTTCCTTATGGGGTCCGCCTGATAGGGGTTTGGACTCGTGCATAGGAACGAAGGAGATGGGCTTGGACTGTCCATTCCTTTCATGTGTAGCTAGGATCCGAGGGAGAGGACCATCAGATGACTTCTCTTGCAAGCCAACCTCTACATTACCCAGGGGATACAAGCCTTCTACGAGCACAACTGGGGAGGTTCCTTTCATGACAAAAAATGGCTAGGAAAGGCTTTAATGGTGGAAAAAGAAAAGTTTCGTTTTTGTTTAAGAAGAGCTGGCACAGCCGTCGGAGGTTTCTCCCTTGCCTATAAAAGGGCACCACTACCCTCCTGATCCCACATAGAAAGAGAGGGGAAGGAAGGAAAGAAGGAAAGAAAAGGGGAGAGAAACAGAGAGAAAGAAAAGAGAGAAACAGGGTGGGCGTGAGCACCACCGTCCGTCCAGGTAACATGTCCTAGCCTTCTCCTTTTTTTTTCCTTTCATTTTCAAGGGATATCAGCCTGTTGTTGGGGCCAAAATTTCAGCCATAGGAAGCCCAAAAAGAACTGAAGAAACAACCTCTGTTTTGAGGCTGAATATGGCCTGTGATCGGTCTCTGTTTTGATGCCAAAAATGGCCTGTGAACGGCCTTTGTAAAGAGTTGAAAATCAGCCTAAAAATGACCTACAAATAGGCCCCTGTTTAAGCTGCAGCACGCCCCAGAAAATGGACTGAAATCAGTCCAAAAATTTGGCTAAAAATGCACCTAGTCGGGCCATTTTTGGGCTGGAGACGTAGCAAAAAATGAGCCTTTATTTGAGCTCTAAAGCGGACTGAAAAATAGCTCCTAGCTGGGCCGTTCATCAAGCCATAAACAGGGCTGTAAAGAGCCTTCGGATGGGCGTCCAATCTCAGCCAAACTTAGGCCATTTCGAGGCTAAAAACGGAGGTAGAATGAGCTCCATTTGAGCTCTGAAACTAGCTGGGAATGGCCGGGAATGGGTCACGTTTGGGCCACGAATCTGACCCTCCCCATCAGGCTATAAAGTAAGCTGATTCTCAGCCTAAAATATCACTGAAAACATGCATCAGTCGAGCCATAAGCTGCCTCCATATGGGTGATGAAAATAGACCCCCAATGGGCCATGAAGAATGTTCGAATCAGCCCATGTAAATGGCTGAGAAGGAGACTGGGATCGGGCCTTGCAACGCCTTGCGTGGGCAGCAATATTGGGCCCCACTGAGGTATGAAATCGGCCCTGTAGTGGGCTGTTTCCTGGGCCAAATGTAACCAATAGCAGGGCTATGGATTGGGCTGAAAACAGCCACCCAGAACTAGGCCGATAGCGGCTGGGCTCAATTGCAGATGGGCTGTACCTTGCAGAGCTGTGGGCCGACCCTGTTTGAAAACAGGTGGGCCACACCACATACAATAGAGGGCCACGTTCAGCAAGGCCCAAATGTAGTGGGCTGCACTGTCTAGTGAGCCGCATGGGCTTGTGGACAACCCTAGTCTTTAGATGGGCTTTAAACACCCTGAAAAAAATTAGGTGGGCTGCGCCACATTAATAGGCGGGCCACACCTTGTATGGAACGGGGGGCAGCACATTAGCACTTGGTGGGCCGCACCCTGTATGAAACAGGTGGGCTGCACCACATTTAGAAGGTCAGGTGGGACGCACTTGAGGAAAACCTCAATGGACCGCACGCTGATATCTGGTGGGCCATGCCATACATACTGTGGGCTGCACCCTCCACAAGGCGGGTGGACCACATTATGGAGTTCCTTGGGCCAAACTTTAGTGGGCCGCATGGGCTTGGGGACAGCCCAGTTATTGTCCACCTTTGGGCAGTGATGGCTGGGCCTGACCAGACCCAGTTTGGGCCTTAGTTTTGGCCCATTACAGGCCTAGCCCGGGCCTCAATGATCCGGCCATAATTGGTGGGCCTGGTCACGTTGAGCCGGCCCAAGTTTCCCTTGATTTTCAAGCCCCTTACAAACTCCATTCATTTCAAGGGTGTGGAGACCTTCTAATGCAAATTTTATGATTGGGCATAATCTTAAGAAAGTTACTTGTGTAACCTTGGGTCGCGAGATCTACAAGGGAATTCAGATAAAGGTCGGGACTCTAACTCTCCAGGTGATGATTTTCTTCCCCTTGAGCTTTCCAGCACTAAACTAGATTAAGGATAGACTTTTATAACATTTGTTAATGATATCATAGGAGTGGATAATCATTCAAATTGTTGGATTAAAATACATGTTCTGTTTAGACATTGGCCAACTATCGCTTACAAAATTTAGTAGTGATCAAATTATATATTATTTTTGGGACCAATCATTTAAATTGTTTACTCTATTATATGTCTTGGATTCCGTTAAAACTACTGATTTGCTTAAAAATATGATTCAGGAGCATACTTTAGAACTTGATAAGATAGGAATATATGATTCTTGAACCAATTGTATACATGAGTTCTACTTCACATATCAAAGCATGCTTGAATCCTCATAAAATTATATTGATTGTAAGTTATACATCATTTGAAACCTCTATATGAAACTCCTATTAAAAGAGAGTTCGAGCTTAGGGTGTAACGGAACGGATGTGATGAATAGACCCTTAATATGGAGGTTATACTTAGTGAAAATTGAATTATGGGGCTCACCATCTATGGAGTGATTCCACTTACCTGACTGTGGAATGAACCATGCCATGTTTATACTCACCGTTGTTTACTTACATTGATCCATACATACTATCTTGCTTTGGTTGCTGAATTTAATGATTTCTATATTTCATTCCTAGTCAGCATACGGTGGTAGTTCCATAACATTGAGAGTTGTTTGGCCCCGTGTTGATGGGTTTTATACACACCCTAAGGCGGTAACCTCATGAGCCGGGGATGGTGGTATGGGACCTATGCCCGAGCTGTCGGCATACGCTGGCAACTAGCCCCCGTAGTGACCTTTGAGCTTATTTAAATTGGTTGATTGTAACTGAAATAATAATAGTTTAGCTAATCATGCATATATGGCACAGACCAACATCTATTGATATCATACGTGATGTACGTATTTGTCTGACTGGATGTTTTTCCTAGGGGCACAGACCAACATCTATTGCTATTGTACGTGATGTACATATTTTTCCAACTGGATATTTTTCCCAGGTCGATGATTGCATGGGTGACGAGCCCAACTTCTACACGGATGTGCATCCCCAGGGCGATGACTGCATTCACGCATCTATGCACATAACAAGACTGCATCTGCTATGTTTTAGATTGCCTGTTTGTTTTATACTAGTTCTTATCTAGGGTAGTAGTGTGTAATCTTGAGGGGAGATCACACTGAGCTGGTCGCTCATTCATTAATTTTCAACTGTACAGATGAGACAGGCACAGGCGCTGAAGGGCACGGGGCGAACCCGGAACCTGCTACTGCTGAGGAGTACTACAACGAGGAGTCCCAACAGGAGGTGACTACCTACTTCAGTTTAAACCAATAGTTTAGTTATCATGGTTACTTTTTGAACAATTATATTTTTGGGATTTTATATATGGCCCCAGCTGAGTGGCCCTGAATATTCATTTGTGTTGGGATATATCTATGCTACTCTTGTTTCTACAAATCTCACTTTGATAAATTGTCTATTTTGATCACTAATTAACGCCGGGTTTTCGAGGACGGGTCGAGTACTCGGGTTTTCGAAAACCAGGGCGTTACAGCTGGTATCAAAGCGGAGTATGAGATACCCTGGCTGTGGGATCCATGTACAATAGCCTCGATAAAATAACTTAGGATAAACATAGAAATTTTCCCTTAAGAAGAAACTGGAACGGATGAACATAGACACAAAATACTTAGGATCCCTCAGATAGCTGTATAATGGATGAACTGCATCTACACCAACTATTCAAAACGTAGACTAAACTTGCAGGATCCTTAGAAAGCATCAAGATAGTCTTTGGAACAAGAACCTTAGCCCCTAGAAACTTGATCAGAAATGCCATCTAGAACTAGGAAATAAATTTGAACACCACGCGGTGAGGACAGTAACGAGACCTCTAACCCTAGTATTCTTCATCATTGGCTAAAAGCATTCTCTTCCTGACGCCTGAACAAAAAATTTTCTTTCAGGGATCTATGCCTCCCGTACTTCGGTCACATCATACCGATACGATTGATATTCACCCCATGCCCTCGACCGAATGACAGAGGGAGCGTAGTCCCGAATACACACCAGGCCTCCCACCTGGAGTGGCCAACATGGACAATAGGTCAGAAACAGTTAGGGAATCCTCTTCCCCCCGGATCCTCACATCCTGCCTGCCGCCACGATACTTTGAACAGAGGACGCCTACTGCCGAGGCATCCGTAGAAAGACAGATCGGGACTATAGCCTTTGCGGCCGTCGAACAAATGGCTGCAACTATGTTGTAACGACCTGAAAAATTCCGTACATTGGGTCGAGTACCACCTCGACCAGAAATCACATAGGATTAAATCCTTTAGAAATTTAACAAAGTTAACTAAGTACTAAACTCAATTAGTTATGAAATCCGTTAGGATCGCTTTAAATACGATCTGCAAGACCCAAAACTTGCAGAATCATTGACGCATTAGGTTACCCTAAAGTTTAGAACCAAACTCATTTCCCGTCCGCTCTGCTCGGGAATGAAACGAAACTTCGTATTAGGTCTAGATCGCACATCGGGATTCCGATTAACCCGAAGTTAAGGAACTAGGACCGCCCCACCGGGCTTAACAATCATCTCAAAAATCGGCCTTATCCGATATTCCACGGCCATTCGTTTGAATCGGAGTGAGGTAGTGTGAAAAACACTATTCACAAGCCGAAATAAATATCCGGAATAGTGATCGGCATCGTTCGTTGACGCGTCAAGATAAGCAACCCGACCGTCGAATCGACCAAATTACACCCTCGGATTAAGAAAATTTCAGAACATTTACATGTACTTGGAATTTCGATCGTGGCCCACCGACCGTCGAATCGAAAGTGGTTCGCCACGTGCGATCTACGTATCCGAATGAGTCAAAACGTAATCCCACGTAGATCCATTGGTGGTGAGCTTAAGTCGACGTTTGGTTCAAAGAGGGCTACCAGTAACTCCCCTTTCGAGGTGGAAAAGCGTCGAAAATCTTATAAGCAAGTACCCCATGAACCTAAGTCTATTTCCGTAATGTTTGAGGCTATAAAAGGGGCTTAGAGTAGCCCCTCTCACAGCCATACGAATTTAGGGAGAAACCCTAGAGAGGGAGAGAGAGAAAAGAGAGGAAAGACTTGGAGATCGTTGCCGATCTTCCTCCTCTTGCTTTGGCTTGCTACACGGCCTACATCTCTCTCGATCTAGACGCTTTCCGGCGTATTCCGCCTCATTTGAAGGTAAGAAAACCTAACCCTAGGTCGATTTGAGGTGGAATCTAGGTAGGATGTATACCGACTAACCGATTCCGCTCTTTAGGCTAGAAATCGCCCGTAGACGGAAGATTCATCACCCTTGCTGATTCGTTCCGTTTCAAAAGGCAAAGGTGAGGACTTTAAGCTTATAAGTTACGGTTTTCAACACTTTCAATGTCAGATAATGGTAGATTCATGATCTGCTTGCAATTGCACATGTACAAAGTGCCTTCCGTTTCCTGTTTTGATTAACGGTGTGAAATATGGAATTTCATATATTCTAGGTATACGTAGAAATACCGTATACGTATTTTTTTTGAATAATTGTTTGACATGTTTATTTAATGTTTATTTATATAACATATGAATAAAATACTAGTTTGGCGAAAGAGATCGCCAAAATATATGTTCCTTTGTAAATGTGCCGTATGTTGAAAATACGTATTGTAGAAATACCGTATACGTATTTCTTTTGGAATAATGTTTGACATATGTATTTAATGTATGATTATACAATACATGATTAAAATACTAGCTTGGCGAAAGGAATCGCCGAAACCTATGTTCCTTTGTAAACACCATGTATGTCGAAATTGGGTATACGTGAAAGTACCCTATACGTATAAAATTCGCTGATGTGTTTGCTATGTTTATTTGCTGTATGAATATGTTGTATATGTATAAAATACTAGCTCGGTAACGGGACAACCCTAGTACACACTTCCCTAGCATACGTCATGTATGTTGAACTATTGCATTCCAAGTGTTGGAGAATTCACTTGTGAGTGCAAGTGCTTAAGTGTTAGAATCTTAGGTAGGTGCTGAGGTGGGATTTTCGGTTGCCTTAGAGTCGCATAGGACACTCTCCATGTGGTTGTTCACTCTAACCACTCGCCTACGAAATGTAAGTATTTGTATACTTATTTACATAATGCTTTATAACATGCTTTTGAACATGCTTTGTGACTTGTTGTTAACATGCTTCATGTTATGCTTATATTACGCCTGCTAGTGTTCTTGAATTACCATGTTATCATGCCTTATTTCACATGCTTTGGTTAGGATTTGACTGAGCTTGGGACTATGTTCGTAGTCCAGGCATCCGGTATCAGACTTGAGGATGTGGTTGGGGTTTCGTTCCGCCACGCACGATGTGTTGGTGAACCCGTGTCGTGCTTCGGTTGGCGATAGTGGTTGGCCACACGAGGTGCTTCTGCGCCTCATATCGCCCAACTTGTTGTGCGCTCGAGCTAGCCGAACATGTCAGTAAACCGTATGCCTTATGTATGTTCACCATGTTTGGTCGCTAATGCTTGAACCTAGGGTACCAAACTTACCAGTGAAAAATCCCGTTAACCATGGTACCTCGATCCGCTAAGACTCATGAGCCGGGCATGGTGGTATGGGACACCGTGGTCGAGTTGTCGGCCTACGCTGGGGCTACGTGCCTCCCCGTAGTGACCAGTGAGCAACTCAACTCGTGAGCCGATTATGGTGGTATGGGACACTATATTCGCATTTGCCGGCCTACACTGATAAGGTGATGGGGGAGTGGTGCGGTCTTTGTGTGTACAGCCACAGCGTGCCCTTTGTAGTGACCGCGAGCATATTCGAAGTTGCGGCGTGCCTTAGGGTTCGTCGCGACATATAGAATATGAACTAGGCCTGTTTCACGTATAGTTGTATCGTGATGAATCGTTTAAGGGGTGATGGGGGAGTGGTGCAACCTTTGTGCGTAATGACCACTGGCGCCTCTGCGGTGACCTAGAAAACACACCATCGTCGATATTAACTAGGGTGACGACCCTAGATTGGATCATGTTTGGATATGATACAAGGGAGGTACCTTAGTTTCCCAATCCTGTTTGTTTGAAATGAATTAATTAAAAACTCGGTAATCATACTCATCATGCATCGCATGTGCCTGGAAGATGTGGAGCACTGTGGGATGTAAGCATGCGCGAACGTGAGATGGTGTCGCTTGAGGGAGTACGTCGGAGAGGGCATCCATCATAACTGCATTCATACTTGCATTAATCAGAGTAACTAGGAGTGTTTGATTTACTGCTTTATCATTACTGCTTGACTGTATTGGTAACATGATAACTTATATCTTACTGTTCCACTGAGTTAGCTACTCACTCCCACGTTACGGGACGGTGTTGCGCACACCAACCAGACTCTGTCTCAGTATAGGCGATCCGGCTATTCTGGAGGCGGAGCCCGATTACGACGAGGACCAGGAGGAGTTCTCATATATGCAGTTCGTTGGCGGTTTCGACTAGGCTGCCGGGACTGATGGGATACAGAGATTGTACCTAGTATTTTGACATTTTGTTTATATAGACAGACATGTATATTGTGACTCAGAAGGATTCATACTCTGGATAATGAATCATTTATTTTGTTTCTTCACATACATATATATATACAGTTCAGTCTTCCGCTTGCTTTTATACAACTGATCTGGAGTATGAATTACTGCTTTGGTATAATCTCATTCATGTTTACTGCTCTAACACAGACAACATTCAAATATCATCAAATATGTTGCATAAGTGATGCGTTGGAACTCGGGAGTTGAGTTACACTCGACCCCCGATTTTCAGGGCGTTACAAGTTGGTATCAGAGCATGATTTTGATTAAACTGGACCTGAGTTATGTCCCCACTACGTACGCTGACGCATTTCACTTAGGAGGGTGCGCAAAAATATAGCAACAGTCTTAGGGTCTCCCGATTTCGCCGTTCGGCGAAGTTCGCTACACACGGACAGTTTGATCGAGTGCGTACTCGATCCCGACCATATTTATGGACCCCAGGTCACTCCTAGACCGTCTATTGACGTGTCCAGGTCACAATCCACCCAAAGTTAGTTGTTAGAAATAAAAAAAAAATCAGATTGGATCAGAAAGTTACCGGAACTGACCGTTTTGGCACAAAACTGAGTCCGTGGACCCCCACGCCTAATCCGTTAAAGTTTTGGACCAAGCCAGGGTGTATTTGGCACCCTGGGAGTCTGATGAACAGGGCCAGACCGCGGCGGCGCGGTTCCGGCCAAGCCCGACCGCGGCGGTGCCGCGGCACCGGCAGCGGACCGCGCCTCCGTCAGCTTTCCGGCGAGTTTCTAA
Organism: Magnolia changhungtana; assembly: GCA_030180095.1. Taxonomy (NCBI): domain Eukaryota; kingdom Viridiplantae; phylum Streptophyta; class Magnoliopsida; order Magnoliales; family Magnoliaceae; genus Magnolia; species Magnolia changhungtana. Next base: position 300,463 of record JASAUF010000640.1, read on the forward strand.
ACTTGGGGTTGGTCGGTTCAGCCCTCCCTACCCCATGGCACGTGCCATTTTGGCATTTGATTAGTTTTTAAGGGCTGAAACACCCATTTCTCTCATTTCCCCTCTTTTCACCCACCACCACCTCCATTTTCGATTTTGCTGGAAACCCATCCCTCCAAACCTTCAATCCCTCCATTTTCTTCCATAACTCACACACCCCTACCTCCTACAACAGCCCTAGCCTCTCCCTTTCCCCATTTCCACAAGTTGGAGCTCTCATAACCCTCCTTGGAGCTCAAAATCGGGTAATCTACTAACCCATCCCATTTTCTTCTTGTTTCTTCTTCATTTCCTACCTCTAGAGCTTCTTCCACACCTGTTGGATTGTTGATTGTGGAAGATAAAAGAGGTCAGCCCATTGTTCCCCCATTTTGGAAAATTTTCATGGCCCTCCTTGGTGTGGTGGCCACCATTTTCTCCATTTCCTCCATCCTATCTCTCATGGGAAAGAGGAAAACCGCGGCCGATGACGCCGGCCCAAGTAGGCCAGCCCGTTCCCGAAGAAAATCTGATGTTGGGGCCGGCACAAGCACCGTGCGGGAGTTTAGGTCGAAGCGAGACCTGGATCCTGACCACCCCGCCAGGAATGCTTACCCAATAGGCATGGAATATGGGCGCTTCGCGGGCCGCAAGGTTGTGTTTGAAGCTCATGTGGATGAGAGGATGTTTGGTCTACACCCGATGATGGACCACTTGGTAGATATCGGGTGGAATTATATTTTTGAAGGCGAGTCCCCGCATGTGAGCACACGGTTCGTGCCTTCTACGCTCACATCATGACGCATCGGTAGAGCCTCTTCGGCCTCGTCTCTGTGAGGGGCATAAGGCGCACAATCACGCGTGAATGAGGTGGCTCGAATCACGAAGATTCCGCTTGGTCAAGTGCATCCTAGTGATGACTTCTCTAGAAGCTCGCGGGAAAGGGATCGCCGCACGCGATTTCTCCGTGGTCGTAGGGTTACTTGGAAGCGAGGAAATTGTATTGCGGCGACAAAGATGTCGAAGACTTCCATTTGCTCCATCACATCTTCACATACAATGTATACCCACGGTGGGGTAACCGCACGGAATGTACTAGGGTGATGGTGGACTTTCAGTACAAGATGGGACACGGGAAAACATATGCCCGCCCACATTCATCCTATCCCGGATAGTTAATGTTGTTCGTTACGCCAGAACGATCTTTCGCTCCCATTTGGCCGACCGATCTGCAGGATGGCTCGTGATGTAGGCTACTGATTGAATATGGAGGATCTTGCACCGGTCCGAATCATAAATGAAGCGACACTCGGGAATATGAAGATCGGCCCCCACGGCGGCAAGCTCGACTCGACGAGTCCGGAGATGAGTCGGATAGCGCCGGTGAGGAGAGTGTTGACCTCCGTGCCGAGAGCGATGAGGAGCGCAGTGATGACATACAAGAGGAAGAACATGAGGCTCAGGACACAGAGGAGAGTTCACCCCCTGCGGCTCAGGGGCAGGGTGTGGATCGAGATGTATCCGATGCGCGATTTGTCCGTCTTGAGGAGAGGCAAGCCGCCCTGCAGAAGAAGAGGTTGGACAAGTTGGGCCGAGATTGGACAAGTTCTGGTGAGATTGGTCAAGTTCGAACTAAACTTGAAGAGAATGAAGCCTACATGAAGAAGAATTTCAAGAAGATGTCCCGTACGTTGAAGGCCATCCTGTGCTGTGCGCAGGATAAGAATGCTCCTCCTCCACCGCCTACTTCGGATGCTTAGTCATCCATATTGTTGTATGTTGTGTTTGCTTTGGTTACCGCGATATGCAGTTTGTGTTTTCGTTCAGATGATGTATTAGGTAGTAGAATGTTAGTGTTTGATGTGTGGATGTATTGGCTATAATGTAATTTCCGTCATGATTCATGTAAACTCTGTAGTTCATGTATTATGACAATTTTGAGTTAATGAAAAGCATATAGCCTCTTTTGTTTGATGATGTGTAGAATGCTTAAGTGCTTTATGGAGTGTATTATGCTGTATCTCACAAATCTTTGTACCCTGTGTTGTATAGGGCATGCCGCGCGACAAGATACGCGGAGCACCGCACATCTCCTTTTGACCGGCTCCATGGACCGGACACCTTCTAGTAGTAGTGGTCCCACGGACCGTGGGTTGGGATCCGATCGCCCCCCCGCCGGTCCCTACCGGGCGGGTTGCCACCATACACACCCCGGCCCGTGAGCGGTTTCGGCCATCATCGTCTGCTAAAGATGACTCCCAGTGTCGCTCCGCCGACTGATAGGTTTGAGCAGCTGATGATGATGATGCATCGAAGAGCAGATGATGCAAAGAAGCAGAGATGGCAGCAGAAGCCAGAAGAGATACAGCAGCAGCAGCATCAGCAGCTTATGGCCACTACGACTCCTGTTTGTCCTGCCGGGCACCCTGAGCCTCCTGCTCAGTGTGAGGATGTGCCCCTGCCTCCACCCGTGGTGCCTCCTACTGGAGATGTCGGCACGCGCGGTCTACTCGAGCGGTTTCAGCGCTTGAGGCCTCCTTCGTTCATGGGCACTCATAGGCCCGAGGAGGCAGAGTTTTGGCTTGACCGCATCTCGAAGATGCTTCGGATGCTGCATTGCTCGGAGGCAGAGCAGGTAGAGCTGGCCGCCTTTATGTTTGAGAGAGAGGCGAGCTTATGGTGGGACAGTGTGTTGCGGTCTGTCGCAGCAGACTACGTATGGACCTGGGAGGCTTTTGAGTTCCGGTTCCATGAGAAATACTACCCGCCGACTTACCGACATGAGCGGGAGGACGAGTTTCTGCGCCTCAGGCAGGGAGGCATGACTATTACAGAGTACGAGCACCGCTTCACCGAGTTGGGCCGCTTTGTCCCGACTATACTAGTGGACGAGCAGATGCGGATGCGTCGATTTTCATTGGGCTTGCGACCGGAGATACGGTCGAAGATATGCTGCCTCACTATACCCACATATGCAGCACTGGTTCACATGTCTATGACGGCAGAGCAGGATGTGGACCGGTTGGCCCGATCACGTGGCACTATGGTTGCGAGGCCACGGCAGGAGATACAGAGCAGGCCTATTTTAGGCAAGAGGCCTCGTGTTGACTCGCCTCCTAGGATTGCAGCGCCCAGGGGCTCAGGCGAGGCGCCCTATTGTGACCTGCACATACTGCGAGAAACAGGGTCATCTTACCGGGAGTTGCTTCGCGCGGATGAAGGACAGTGGGTTCTCTCCGCCACAGATGATGGGCCGTTCTCACCCACAGGCCATATCAGCTCCACCGCTACAGACGGCTCCGGCACATCCTTCCTTCCGACCTCCTGTGCCGCGCTTCAGGCCGCCACAGCGACCCTTGGCTCCTCGGCCCGAACGCGCCGCCGACGGGCTCGCGTTCATACTCTTGTAGCCGAGGCGCCTGAGATGTTGGTTTCAGCTCCGACGGCCTTCGAGGGTACGGCTTTTATTCACGACACTCCCGTCTCTTTATTGGTGGACACTGGGTCCACTACTTCTATTATTTCTTGTGGGGCGGTGAAGCGCCTATCTTTGCATACGATTCCCACTAAGGGAATGAGACTCACTACGGCTACCGGGACTTGTTCGGATGTCACACGATTATGTGAGGGTTGCTCGGTAGTTTTGGGTAGCAGCACAGTGCTCGTCGACCTTATTGTTGCTCCGCTATGGCACTACGACGTTATACTTGGCATGGATTGGCTCACCAGGATGAGGGCGGAGGTAGATTGCGACACTCGGATCGTGACGGCCTATGGACCTGATGGTACAGCTTTCACGTTCCCGATGCAGGTCAGTTGGTCCTGTCGAGTTGATTGTTATGCTGCTTTGCTTGTGCCGACTGATGGTTCGACAGTTGATAGTACGCCAGTGGTTCGAGACTTTGCAGGCGTGTTTGAGACTATCCCTGGTTTACCTCCTCGGCGTGAGATTGATTTTACGATAGATCTTACGCCTGGTGCGACGCCCATCTCGTTGCCTACGTATCGTATGCCTCCATGTGAGATGGAGGAGCTGTGGACACAGATTGATGTACTTGTAGAGAGAGGTTTTATTCGACCTAGTGTGTCTCCTTGGGGAGCACTGTGTTGTTCGTGAAGAAGAAGGACGGGTCGCTACGGTTGTGTATTGATTACCGTAGGTTGAACCAGTCACGGTGAAGAACAAGTATCCTTTGCCCGGGATTGACGATCCGTTCGATCAGTTGAGGGGGCGAAGTATTTCTCGAAGATTGATCTCCAGTCAGGGTACCACCAGTTGCGCGTGAGAGAGGAGGACGTGCAGAAGACAGCCTTCAGGACGTGCTTTGGGCACTACGAGTTCTTAGTGATGTCGTTCGGTCTGACGAACGCACCAGCCGTGTTCATGGATCTGATGAACCGGGTATTTCGGCCCTTCCTTTACCGATTCGTCATCGTCTTTATCGATGACATCTTGATATACTCCACGAGTCGGGAGGAGCACGAGGAGCACTTGCGAGCGGTATTGGAGACACTGAAGAAGAACCAGTTGTTTGCGCAGTACAAGAAGTGCGACTTCTGGCAGGAGGAAGTCAAGTTCCTGGGACATGTAGTGTCCAAGGATGGGATAGCAGTGGACCTTGCTAAGGTAGCTGCGGTTCAGGATTGGCAGCAGCCTGAATCGGTTACTGAGGTGAGGAGTTTCCTTGGCTTTGGGTACTACGAGACGTTTCATTCGGGATTTCTTGAAGATCGCTGTGCCCTTGTCTCGGTGACTCGAAAGGACACGAAGTTCGCACGGAATGAGAAGGCGGAGGCGGCTTTTAAGGAGCCGAAGGACAAGTTGACGTCCGCCCCTGTGTCTAGTATTGCTGAGCAAGGGGTGAAATACACGGTATACCGACGCGTCTCGCGTTGGTTTGGGTTGTGTCCGATGCGTAAAGATAGGGTGATATCGTATGCCTCGAGACAATTAAGGAAGCACGAGGAGAATTACCCTACACATGACCTGGAGTTGGCGGTGTCATCTTTGCATTGAAGCTCTGGAGACATTACCTCTACGGTGAGGAGTTCGAGCTTTTCTGTGACCACAAGAGCCTTAAATACATATTCACGCAGCGAGATTTGAATATGAGACAGCCGATGGATGGAAACCTTGAAGGACTTCAAGTTCGAGGTTTCCTACCATCCGGCAAGGCGAACCTTGTGGCGGACGCGTTGAGCCGCAAGAAGGCGATTGCATTTGCGGCACCGCCGATGATAGCCGAGTGGGATATGGTAGAGTTCGTGCGGGACTTCGAGCAGAGACTCACTGTCGAGGAGCCATTTGAGTGTGTTGCGCACATTCGGGTGCGGCCACTTATCGACGACAGATTGTTGAGGCCCAAGAGGGCGATGCACACTGCACTGTACGAGCTTCGAGCGAGGCTAGCGGCCGTGGACTCGAGTGGAGAGTTGGATCGATGGGGTTTACGGTTCGTGGCCGCCTATGTGTTCCGGATGTGCTCGACTTGAGACGCGAGCTTCTCGAGTCCGCCCATAACTCGAAGTTTGCGATGCATCCCGGTAGCACGAAGATGTACCGGGATATGAGACGGACGTATTGGTGGGATAACATGAAGGCCCACATTGCTGAGTATGTGTCTCGATGCCTGACGTGCCAGCAGGTCAAGGCAGAACATCGCCGACCTCCTGGACTGCTTCAGCCCATGCCTATAGCGGAGTGGAAGTGGGACTTCATCTCCATGGACTTCATATCCGGGTTGCCGAAGACGAGGAAGGGGCACGATTCCATTTGGGTGATTGTGGACCGGTTGACTAAATCGGCCCATTTCCTCCCTATCAGAGTTACGAACTCTGCAGATGAGCTGGCTAGATTGTATATCAGGGAGATCGTCCGTCTGCACGGAGTTCCTTTGGAGATTGTGTCGGACAGAGACACGCGGTTCACATCCATCTTCTGGACTCGTATCCAGGAGGCGATGGGTGTGAAGTTGAAGTTCAGTACAGCGTTTCATCCTCAGACTGATGGGCAGACAGAGCGAGTGAATCAGATTCTGGAGGATATGTTGCGAGCGTGTGTGTTGGACTTCAAGGACAGTTGGGACGACTGTCTTCCGTACGCAGAGTTCGCCTACAACAACAGCTTCCAGGCGACGATTGGCATGGCGCCATATGAGGCTCTATATGGTCGACCTTGTAGAGCACCGCACTGTTGGGCAGAGGTTGGAGAGCGTAGCCTGATTGGCCCAGAGTTGGTACAGGCGACTACAGAGAAGGTAGACATTATCAGGCGTCGATTACTCACAGCGCAGAGCAGACAGAAGAGTTACGCCGATACGAGGCGCGACCGCTGGAGTTTGAGGTTGGTGATCATGTGTTCCTTCGGGTTTCCCTATGAAGGGAGTCCTTCGGTTTGGGAAGAAGGGGAAGCTCACACCGAGGTTCATCGGTCCATTTGGGAGATCATTGGATCGAGTGGGTGATGTGGCGTATCGTCTCGCCTTGCCTACACCACTTGCTTCGTACATAACGTATTTCATGTATCTATCTTTGAAGAAGTACGTTCTCGATCCTTCGCATATCATCGATGGGAGCAGTACGGTTGAGCGAGGATGCGACATATGAGTTGCGCCCGACGCGCATCCTTGAGGAAGGAGCAGTGCTTCGCGTAGCAAGGTCATCCCACTTGTGAAGGTACTTTGGACACATCATTCGAGGAGGAAGCTACCGGGAGACCGAGGCCGAGGTCGGGAAGAACTACCCTCGATTCTCGAGGAGTACGAACGGTATAAATTTCGAGGACGAAATTTTTTGTTTAAGGGGGTAGATTGTAACGACCGAAAAATTCCAGTACATTGGGTCGAGTACCACCTCGACCGAGAAATCACATAGATTAAATCCTTTAGAAATTTAACAAAGTTAACTAAGTACTAAACTCAATTAGTTATGAAATCCGTTAGGATCGCTTTAAATACGATCTCGCAAGACCCAAAACTTGCGAGTAATCATTGTGTTAGGTTACCCTAAAGTTTAGAACCAAACTCATTTCCCGTCTGCTTCTCGGGAATGAAACGAAACTTCGTATTAGGTCTAGATCGCACATCGGGATTCCGATTAACCCGAAGTTAAGGAACTAGGACCGCCCCACTGGGCTTAACAATCATCTCAAAAATCGGCCTTATCCGATATTCCACGGCCATTCGTTTCGAATCGGAGCGAGGTAGTGTGAAAAACACTATTCACAAGCCAAAATAAATATCTGGAATAGTGATCTGGCATCGTTCGTTGACGCGTCAGTATTAAGCAACCTGACCGTCAAAATCAGACCAAATTACACCCTCGGATTAAGAAAAATTTCAGGAACATTTACATGTACTCGGAATTTCTGATCGTGGCCCACTGACCGTCGAACTGAAAGTGGTTCGCCACGTGCGATCTACGTATCCGAATGAGTCAAAAACGTAATCCCACGTAGATCCATTGGTGGTGAGCTTAAGTCTGACGTTTGGTTCAAAGAGGGCTACCAGAACTCCCCTTTCGAGCTGGATAAGCGTCGAAAATCTTATATAGGCAGTACCCCATGAACCTAAGTCTATTTCTGTAATGTTTGAGGCTATAAAAGGGGCTTAGAGCAGCCCCTCTCACAGCCATACGAATTTAGGGAGAAACCCTAGAGGGAGAGAGAGAAAAGAGAGGGAAAGACTTGGAGATCGTTGCCGATCTTCCTCCTGCTGCTTTGGCTTGCTACACGGCCTACATCTCTCTGATCTAGACGCTTTCCCGGCGTATTCCGCCTCATTTGAAGGTAAGAAAACCTAACCCTAGGTCTGATTTGAGGTGGAATCTAGGTAGGATGTATACCGACTAACCGATTCCGCTCTTTAGGCTAGAAATCGCCGTAGACGGAAGATTCATCACCCTTGCTGATTCGTCCGTTTCAAAAGGCAAAGGTGAGGACTTTAAGCTTATAAGTTACGGTTTTCAACACTTTCAATGTCGATAATGGTAGATTCATGATCCGCTTGCAATTGCACATGTACAAAGTGCCTTCCGTTTCTGTTTTGATTAACGGTGTGAAATATGGAATTTCACATATTCTAGGTATACGTAGAAATACCGTATACATATTTTTTTTTTGAATAATTGTTTGACATGTTTATTTAATGTTTATTTATATAACATATGAATAAAATACTAGTTTGGCGAAAGAGATCGCCAAAATATATGTTCCTTTGTAAATGTGCCGTATGTTGAAAATACGTATTGTAGAAATACCGTATACGTATTTCTTTTGGAATAATGTTTGACATATGTATTTAATGTATGATTATACAATACATGATTAAAATACTAGCTTGGCGAAAGGAATCGCCGAAACCTATGTTCCTTTGTAAACACCATGTATGTCGAAATTGGGTATACGTGAAAGTACCCTATACGTATAAAATTCGCTGATGTGTTTGCTATGTTTATTTGCTGTATGAATATGTTGTATATGTATAAAATACTAGCTCGGTAACGGGACAACTCTAGTACACACTTCCCTAGCATACGTCATGTATGTTGAACTATTGCATTCCAAGTGTTGGAGAATTCACTTGTGAGTGCAAGTGCTTAAGTGTTAGAATCTTAGGTAGGTGCTGAGGTGGGATTTTCGGTTGCCTTAGAGTCGCATAGGACACTCTCCATGTGGTTGTTCACTCTAACCACTCGCCTACGAAATGTAAGTATTTGTATACTTATTTACATAATGCTTTATAACATGCTTTTGAACATGCTTTGTGACTTGTTGTTAACATGCTTCATGTTATGCTTATATTACGCCTGCTAGTGTTCTTGAATTACCATGTTATCATGCCTTATTTCACATGCTTTGGTTAGGATTTGACTGAGCTTGGGACTATGTTCGTAGTCCAGGCATCCGGTATCAGACTTGAGGATGTGGTTGGGGTTTCGTTCCGCCACGCACGATGTGTTGGTGAACCCGTGTCGTGCTTCGGTTGGCGATAGTGGTTGGCCACACGAGGTGCTTTTGCGCCTCATATCGCCCAACTTGTTGTGCGCTCGAGCTAGCCGAACATGTCGCAAACCGTATGCCTTATGTATGTTCACCATGTTTGGTCGCTAATGCTTGAACCTAGGGTACCAAACTTACCAAGTGAAAATCCCGTTAACCATGGTACCTCGATCCGCTAAGACTCATGAGCCGGGCATGGTGGTATGGGACACCGTGGTCGAGCTGTCGGCCTACGCTGGGCTACGTGCCTCCCCGTAGTGACCAAAGTGAGCAACTCAACTCGTGAGCCGATTATGGTGGTATGGGACACTATATTCGCGCCGTCGGCCTACACCGATAAGGTGATGGGGAGTGGTGCGGTCTTTGTGTGTACGGCCACAGCGCCCTTTGTAGTGACCGCGAGCATATTCTGAAGTTGCGGCGTGCCTTAGGGTTCGTCGCGACATATAGAATATGAACTAGGCCTCTGTTTCGTATAGTTGTATCGTGATGAATCGTTTAAGGGGTGATGGGGGAGTGGTGCAACCTTTGTGCGTAATGTACCGGCAGCCTCTGCAAAGTGACCTAGAAAACACACCATCATCGTCGATATTAACTAGGATCGACGACCCTAGATTGGATCATGTTTGGATATGATACAAGGGAGGTACCTTAGTTTCCCAATCCTATTTGTTTGAAATGAATTAATTAAAAACTCGGTAATCATACTCATCATGCATCGCATGTGCCCTGGAAGATGTGGAGCACTGTGGGATGTAAGCATGCGCGAACGTGAGATGGTGTCGCTTGAGGGAGTACGTCGGAGAGGGCATCCATCATAACTGCATTCATACTTGCATTAATCAGAGTAACTAGGAGTGTTTGATTTACTGCTTTATCATTACTGCTTGACTGTATTGGTAACATGATAACTTATATCTTACTGTTCCACTGAGTTAGCTACTCACTCCCACGTTACGGGACGGTGTTGCGCACACCAACCAGACTCTGTCTCAGGTATAGGCGATCCGGCTATTCTGGAGGCGGAGCCCGATTACGACGAGGACCAGGAGGAGTTCTCATATATGCAGTTCGTTGGCGGTTTCGACTAGGCTGCCGGGACTGATGGGATACAGAGATTGTACCTAGTATTTTGACATTTTGTTTATATAGACAGACATGTATATTGTGACTCAGAAGGATTCATACTCTGGATAATGAATCATTTATTTTGTTTCTTCACATACATATATATATACGATTCGGTCTTCCGCTTGCTTTTATACAACTGATCCGGGAGTATGAATTCTTGCTTTGGTATAATCTCATTCATGTTTACTGCTCTAACACAGACAACATTCAAATATCATCAAATATGTTGCATAAGTGATGCGTTGGAACTCGGGAGTTGAGTTACACTCGACCCCCGATTTTCAGGGCGTTACAAGTTGGTATCGAGCATGATTTTGATTAAACTGGACTCGAGTTATGTCCCCACTACACTACTGTTGACGACGCATTACACTTAGGAGGGTGCGCAAAAATATAGCAACAGTCTTAGGGTCTCCCGATTTCGCCGTTCGGCGAAGTTCACTGCACACGGACAGTTTGATCGAGTGCGTACTCGATCCCGACCATATTTATGGACCCCAGGTCACTCCTAGACCGTCTATTGACGTGTCCAGGTCACAATCCACCCAAAGTTAGTTGTTAGAAATAAAAAAAAAATCAGATTGGATCAGAAAGTTACCGGAACTGACCGTTTTGGCACAAAACTGAGTCCGTGGACCCCCACGCCTAATCCGTTAAAGTTTTGGACCAAGCCAGGGTGTATTTGGCACCCTGGGAGTCTGATGAACAGGGCCAGACCGCGGCGGCGCGGTTCCGGCCAAGCCCGACCGCGGCGGTGCCGCGGCACCGGCGGCGGACCGCGCCTCCGTCAGCTTTCCGGCGAGTTTCTAAACTTGGGGTTGGTCGGTTCAGCCCTCCCTACCCCATGGCACGTGCCATTTTGGCATTTGATTAGTTTTTAAGGGCTGAAACACCCATTTCTCTCATTTCCCCTCTTTTCACCCACCACCACCTCCATTTTCGATTTTGCTGGAAACCCATCCCTCCAAACCTCCAATCCCTCCATTTCCTTCCATAACTCACACACCCCTACCTCCTACAACAGCCCTAGCCTCTCCCTTTCCCCATTTCCACAAGTTGGAGCTCTCATAACCCTCCTTGGAGCTCAAAATCGGGTAATCTACTAACCCATCCCATTTTCTTCTTGTTTCTTCTTCATTTCCTACCTCTAGAGCTTCTTCCACACCGTTGGATTGTTGATTGTGGAAGATAAAGAGGTCAGCCCATTGTTCCCCCATTTTGGAAAATTTTCATGGCCCTCCTTGGTGTGGTGGCCACCATTTTCTCCATTTCCTCCATCCTATCTCTCATGGGAAAGAGGAAAACCGCGGCCGATGACGCCTTAGGCCCAAGTAGGCCAGCCTGTTCCCGAAGAAAATCTGATGTTGGGGCCGGCACAAGCACCGTGCGGGAGTTTAGGTCGAAGCGAGACCTGGATCCTGACCACCCCGCCAGGAATGCTTACCCAATAGGCATGGAATATGGGCGCTTCGCGGGCCGCAAGGTTGTGTTTGAAGCTCATGTGGATGAGAGGATGTTTGGTCTACACCCGATGATGGACCACTTGGTAGATATCGGGTGGAATTATATTTTTGAAGGCGAGTCCCCCGCATGTGAGCACACGGTTCGTGCCTTCTACGCTCACATCATAGACGCATCAGTAGAGCCTCTTCAGTTTACTGTCTCTGTGAGGGGCATAAGGCGCACAATCACGGTGAATGAGGTGGCTCGAATCACGAAGATTCCGCTTGGTCAAGTGCATCCTAGTGATGACTTCTCTAGAACTGCGCGGGAAAGGGATCGCCGCACGCGATTTCTCTGTGGTCGCCGGGTTACTTGGAAGCGAGGAAATTGTATTGCGGCGACAAAGATGTCTGAAGACTTCCATTTGCTCCATCACATCTTCACATACAATGTATACCCACGGTGGGGTAACCGCACGGAATGTACTAGGGTGATGGTGGACTTTCTGTACAAGATGGGACACTGGGAAAACATATGCCTGCCCACATTCATCCTATCCCAGATAGTTAATGTTGTTCGTTCTGCCAGGAACGATCTTTCGCTCCCATTTGGCCGACTGATCTGCAGGATGGCTCGTGATGTAGGCTACAGATTGAATATGGAGGATCTTGCACCGGTCCGAATCATAAATGAAGCGACACTCAGGAATATGAAGATCGGCCCCCAACAGCGGCAAGCCCGACTCGACGAGTCTGGAGATGAGTCGGATAGCGCCGTGAGGAGAGTGTTGACCTCCAGGCTGAGAGCGATGAGGAGCGCAGTGATGACATACAGGAGGAAGAACCTGAGGCTCAGGACACAGAGGAGAGTTCACCCCCTGCGGCTCAGGGGCAGGGTGTGGATCGAGATGTATCTGATGCGCGATTTGCCCGTCTTGAGGAGAGGCAAGCCGCCCTGCAGCAAGAGGTTGGACAAGTTCGGGCTGAGATTGGACAAGTTCGGGCTGAGATTGGTCAAGTTCGAACTAAACTTGAAGAGAATGAAGCCTACATGAAGAAGAATTTCAAGAAGATGTCCCGTACGTTGAAGGCCATCCTGTGCTGTGCGCAGGATAAGAATGCTCCTCCTCCACCGCCTACTTCGGATGCTTAGTCATCCATATTGTTGTATGTTGTGTTTGCTTTGGTTACCGCGATAGGCGGTTTGTGTTTTCGTTCAGATGATGTATTAGGTAGTAGAATGTTAGTGTTTGATGTGTGGATGTATTGGCTATAATGTAATTTCCGTCATGATTCATGTAAACTCTGTAGTTCATGTATTATGACAATTTTGAGTTAATGAAAAGCATATAGCCTCTTTTGTTTGATGATGTGTAGAATGCTTAAGTGCTTTATGGAGTGTATTATGCTGTATCTCACAAATGCTGTACCCTGTGTTGTATAGGGCATGCGCGACAGTATACGCGGAGCACCGCACATCTCCTTTTGACTGGCTCCATGGACCAGACACCTTCTAGTAGTAGTGGTCCTACGGACCGTGGGTTGGGATCCGATCAGCCCCCTGCTGGTCCTGCTGGCGGGTTGCCACCATACACACCCCCGGTCCGTGAGCAGTTCCGGCCATCATCGTCTGCGCAGCATGACTCCTGTGTCGCTCTCCGCCGGCCCGATAGGTTTGAGCAGCTGATGATGATGATGCATCGGCCAGCAGATGCGGAAGCAGATGCAAGCAGGCCGGCCAGCGGCAGACAGCAGCATGAGCCTGGCCACTAGCGAGGGCATCCGTGCTTATGGCCACTACGACTCCTGTTTGTCCTGCCGGGCACCCTGAGCCTCCTGCTCAGTGTGAGGATGTGCCCCTGCCTCCACCCGTGGTGCCTCCTACTGGAGATGTCGGCACGCGCGGTCTACTCGAGCGGTTTCAGCGCTTGAGGCCTCCTTCGTTCATGGGCACTCATAGGCCCGAGGAGGCAGAGTTTTGGCTTGACCGCATCTCGAAGATGCTTCGGATCTTTGCATTGCTCGAGGCGAGCGGTAGAGGCGGCCGCCTTTATGTTCGAGAGAGAGGCGAGCTTATGGTGGGACAAGCAGTGTGTTGCGGTGCTCCGTCGCAGCAGACTACGTATGGACCGGGAGGCTTTTGAGTTCGGTTCCATGAGAAATACTACCCGCCGACTTACCGACATGAGCGGGAGGACGAGTTTCTGCGCCTCAGGCAGGGAGGCATGACTATTACAGAGTACGAGCACCGCTTCACCGAGTTGGGCCGCTTTGTCCCGACTATACTAGTGGACAAGCAGATGCGGATGCGTCGATTTTCATTGGGCTTGCGACCGGAGATACGGTCGAAGATATGCTGCCTCACTATACCCACATATGCAGCAGTGGTTCACATGTCTATGACGGCAGAGCAGGATGTGGACCGGTTGGCCCGATCACGTGGCACTATGGTTGCGAGGCCACGGCAGGAGATACAGAGCAGGCCTATTTTAGGCAAGAGGCCTCGTGTTGACTCGCCTCCTAGGATTGCAGCGCCAGGGGCTCAGGCGAGGCGCCCTATTGTGACCTGCACATACTGCGAGAAACAGGGTCATCTTACCGGGAGTTGCTTCGCGCGGATGAAGGACAGTGGGTTCTCTCCGCCACAGATGATGGGCCGTTCTCACCCACAGGCCATATCAGCTCCACCGCTACAGACGGCTCCGGCACATCCTTCCTTCCGACCTCCTGTGCCGCGCTTCAGGCCGCCACAGCGACCCTTGGCTCCTCAGCCGAACCGCCAGCAGCAGGCTCGCGTTCATACTCTTGTAGCCGAGGCGCCTGAGATGTTGGTTTCAGCTCCGACGGCCTTCGAGGGTACGGCTTTTATTCACGACACTCCCGTCTCTTTATTGGTGGACACTGGGTCCACTACTTCTATTATTTCTTGTGGGCGGTGTGAAGCGCCTATCTTTGCATACGATTCCCACTAAGGGAATGAGACTCACTACGGCTACTGGGACTTGTTCGGATGTCACACGATTATGTGAGGGTTGCTCGGTAGTTTTGGGTAGCAGCACAGTGCTCGTCGACCTTATTGTTGCTCCGCTATGGCACTACGACGTTATACTTGGCATGGATTGGCTCACCAGGATGAGGGCGGAGGTAGATTGCGACACTCGGATCGTGACGGCCTATGGACCTGATGGTACAGCTTTCACGTTCCCGTGCGCAGTCAGTTGGTCCCTGTCGAGTTGATTGTTATGCTCGCTTTGCTTGTGCCGACTGATGGTTCGACAGTTGATAGTACGCCAGTGGTTCGAGACTTTGCAGGCGTGTTTGAGACTATCCCTGGTTTACCTCCTCGGCGTGAGATTGATTTTACGATAGATCTTACGCCTGGTGCGACGCCCATCTCGTTGCCTACGTATCGTATGCCTCCATGTGAGATGGAGGAGCTGCGGACACAGATTGATGTACTTGTAGAGAGAGGTTTTATTCGACCTAGTGTGTCTCCTTGGGGAGCACCTGTGTTGTTCGTGAAGAAGAAGGACGGGTCGCTACGGTTGTGTATTGATTACCGTAGGTTGAACCAGGTCACGGTGAAGAACAAGTATCCTTTGCCCAGGATTGACGATCTGTTCGATCAGTTGAGGGGGGCGAAGTATTTCTCGAAGATTGATCTCCAGTCAGGGTACCACCAGTTGCGCGTGAGAGAGGAGGACGTGCAGAAGACAGCCTTCAGGACGTGCTTTGGGCACTACGAGTTCTTAGTGATGTCGTTCGGTCTGACGAACGCACCAGCCGTGTTCATGGATCTGATGAACCGGGTATTTCGGCCCTTCCTTTACCGATTCGTCATCGTCTTTATCGATGACATCTTGATATACTCCACGAGTCGGGAGGAGCACGAGGAGCACTTGCGAGCGGTATTGGAGACACGAAGAAGAACCGGTTGTTTGCATGCAATACAAGAAGTGCGACTTCAGCGGGAGGAAGTCAAGTTCTGGGACATGTAGTGTCCAAGGATGGGATATGATGGACCTTGCTAAGGTAGGCTGCGGTTCGGGATGGCGGCGGCTGAATCGGTTACTGAGGTGAGGAGTTTCCTTGGCCTGGCTGGGTACTACAGACGTTTCATTCGGGATTTCTTGAAGATCGCCAGGCCCTTGTCTCAGCTGACTCGAAGGACATGAAGTTCGCTGGAATGAGAAGGCGGAGGCAACTTTTAAGGAGCCGAAGGACAAGTTGACGTCCGCCCCTGTGCTAGTATTGCCGAGCAAGGGGTGAAATACACGGTGTATATCGACGCGTCTCGCGTTGGTTTGGGTTGTGTCGATGCGAAAGATAGGGTGATATCGTATGCCTCGAGACAATTAAGGAAGCACGAGGAGAATTACCCTACACATGACCTGGAGTTGGCGGTTGTCATCTTTGCATTGAAGCTCTGGAGACATTACCTCTACGGTGAGGAGTTCGAGCTTTTCTGTGACCACAAGAGCCTTAAATACATATTCACGCAGCGAGATTTGAATATGAGACAGCGCCGATGGATGGAAACCTTGAAGGACTTCAAGTTCGAGGTTTCCTACCATCCTGGCAAGGCGAACCTTGTGGCAGACGCGTTGAGCCGCAAGAAGGCGATTGCATTTGCGGCACCGCTGATGATAGCCGAGTGGGATATGGTAGAGTTCGTGCGGGACTTCGAGCGCGAGACTCACTTTGTCGAGGAGCCATTTGAGTGTGTTGCGCACATTCGGGTGCGGCCACTTATCGACGACGAGATTGTTGAGGCCCAAGAGGGCGATGCACGGCCGTGTCGAGCTTCGAGAGGCTAGCGACGCCGTGGACTCGAGTGGAGAGTTGGATCTGATGGGGGTTTACGGTTCCGTGGCCGCCTATGTGTTCCAGATGTGCGACTTGAGACGCGAGCTTCTCGAGTCTGCCCATAACTCGAAGTTTGCGATGCATCCTGGTAGCACGAAGATGTACCAGGATATGAGACGGACGTATTGGTGGGATAACATGAAGGCCCACATTGCTGAGTATGTGTCTCGATGTCTGACGTGCCAGCAGGTCAAGGCAGAACATCGCCGACCTCCTGGACTGCTTCAGCCCATGCCTATAGCGGAGTGGAAGTGGGACTTCATCTCCATGGACTTCATATCAGGGTTGCCGAAGACGAGGAAGGGGCACGATTCCATTTGGGTGATTGTGGACCGGTTGACTAAATCGGCCCATTTCCTCCCTATCAGAGTTACGAACTCCGCAGACGAGCTGGCTAGATTGTACATCAGGGAGATCGTCCGTCGCACTGAGTTCCTTTGGAGATTGTGTCGGACGAGAGACACGCGGTTCACATCCATCTTCGGACTCGTATCCAGGAGGCGATGGGTGTGAAGTTGAAGTTCGATCTGGCGTTTATCCTCGGGCGATGGGCGGACGACAGAGCGAGTGAATCGGATTCGGAGGATATGTTGCGAGCGTGTGTGTTGGACTTGAGGACGGTTGGGACGACCTGTCTTCCATACGCGAGTTCGCCTACAACAACGGCTTCCGGGCGACGATTGGCATGGCGCCATATGAGGCTCTATATGGTCGACCGCCAGAGAGCACCGCCTTTGTTGGGCGAGAGGTTGGAGAGCGTAGCACGATTGGCCCGAGTTAGTACGGGCGACTACGAGAGAAGGTAGACATTATCGGCGTCGATTACTCACGGCGCGAAGCGAGACGAGAAGAGTTACGCCGATGCGAGGCGGCGGCCGTGGAGTTCGAGGTTGGTGATCATGTGTTCCTTCGGGTTTCCCCTATGAAGGGAGTCCTTCGGTTTGGGAAGAAGGGGAAGCTCACACCGAGGTTCATCGGTCCATTTCAGATACTGGATCGAGTGGGTGATGTGGCGTATCGTCTCGCCTTGCCTACACCACTTGCTTCTGTACATAACGTATTTCATGTATCTATGCTGAAGAAGTACGTTCCTGATCCTTCGCATATCATCAGATGGGAGCAGGTACAGTTGAGCGAGGATGCGACATATGAGTTGCGCCCGACGCGCATCCTTGACAGGAAGGAGCAGGTACTGCGTAGCAAGGTCATCCCACTTGTGAAGGTACTTTGGACACATCATTCTGAGGAGGAAGCTACCTGGGAGACTGAGGCCGAGGTCAGGAAGAACTACCCTCAGATTCTCGAGGAGTACGAACAGGTATAAATTTCGAGGACGAAATTTTTTTGTTTAAGGGGGGTAGATTGTAACGACCTGAAAAATTCCGTACATTGGGTCGAGTACCACCTCGACCAGAAATCACATAGGATTAAATCCTTTAGAAATTTAACAAAGTTAACTAAGTACTAAACTCAATTAGTTATGAAATCCGTTAGGATCGCTTTAAATACGATCTGCAAGACCCAAAACTTGCAGAATCATTGACGCTAGGTTACCCTAAAGTTTAGAACCAAACTCATTTCCCGTCTGCTCTCGGGAATGAAACGAAACCAGTATTAGGTCTAGATCGCACATCGGGATTCCGATTAACCCGAAGTTAAGGAACTAGGACCCACCGGGCTTAACAATCATCTCAAAAATCGGCCTTATCAGATATTCCACGGCCATTCGTTTCGAATCGGAGCGAGGTAGTGTGAAAAACACTATTCACAAGCCGAAATAAATATCCGGAATAGTGATCGGCATCGTTCGTTGACGCGTCGGTATTAAGCAACCGACCGTCGAATCGGACCAAATTACACCCTCGGATTAAGAAAAATTTGGGAACATTTACATGTACTGGAATTTCGATCGTGGCCCACCTTGTGCCGTCGGCCCGAAAGTGGTTCGCCACGTGCGATCTACGTATCCGAATGAGTCAAAAACGTAATCCCACGTAGATCCATTGGTGGTGAGCTTAAGTCGACGTTTGGTTCAAAGAGGGCTACAGAACTCCCCTTTCGAAATTTGGATAAGCGTCGAAAATCTTATATAGCGGTACCCCATGAACCTAAGTCTATTTTCGTAATGTTTGAGGCTATAAAAGGGGCTTAGAGCAGCCCCTCTCACAGCCATACGAATTTAGGGAGAAACCCTAGAGGAGAGAGAGAAAAGAGAGGGAAAGACTTGGAGATCGTTCTTGGAGATCTTCCTCCCTATTGCTTTGGCTTGCTACACGGCCTACATCTCTCCGATCTAGACGCAGCTTTCCGGCGTATTCCGCCTCATTTGAAGGTAAGAAAACCTAACCCTAGGTCGATTTGAGGTGGAATCTAGGTAGGATGTATACCGACTAACCGATTCCGCTCTTTAGGCTAGAAATCGCCGTAGACGGAAGATTCATCACCCTTGCTGATTCGTTCCGTTTCAAAAGGCAAAGGTGAGGACTTTAAGCTTATAAGTTACGGTTTTCAACACTTTCAATGTCAGATAATGGTAGATTCATGATCTGCTTTCAATTGCACATGTACAAAGTGCCTTCCGTTTCCTGTTTTGATTAACGGTGTGAAATATGGAATTTCACATATTCTAGGTATACGTAGAAATACCGTATACATATTTTTTTTGAATAATTGTTTGACATGTTTATTTAATGTTTATTTATATAACATATGAATAAAATACTAGTTTGGCGAAAGAGATCGCCAAAATATATGTTCCTTTGTAAATGTAGTATGTTGAAAATACGTATTGTAGAAATACCAGTATACGTATTTCTTTTGGAATAATGTTTGACATATGTATTTAATGTATGATTATACAATACATGATTAAAATACTAGCTTGGCGAAAGGAATCGCCGAAACCTATGTTCCTTTGTAAACACCATGTATGTCGAAATTGGGTATACGTGAAAGTACCCTATACGTATAAAATTCGGCTGATGTGTTTGCTATGTTTATTTTTGTATGAATATGTTGTATATGTATAAAATACTAGCTCGATAGTAACGGGACAACTCTAGTACACACTTCCCTAGCATACGTCATGTATGTTGAACTATTGCATTCAAGTGTTGGAGAATTCACTTGTGAGTGCAAGTGCTTAAGTGTTAGAATCTTAGGTAGGTGCTGAGGTGGGATTTTCGGTTGCCTTAGAGTCGCATAGGACACTCTCCATGTGGTTGTTCACTCTAACCACTCGCCTACGAAATGTAAGTATTTGTATACTTATTTACATAATGCTTTATAACATGCTTTTGAACATGCTTTGTGACTTGTTGTTAACATGCTTCATGTTATGCTTATATTACGCCTGCTAGTGTTCTTGAATTACCATGTTATCATGCCTTATTTCACATGCTTTGGTTAGGATTTGACTGAGCTTGGGACTATGTTCGTAGTCCAGGCATCCGGTATCAGACTTGAGGATGTGGTTGGGGTTTCGTTCCGCCACGCACGATGTGTTGGTGAACCCGTGTCGTGCTTCGGTTGGCGATAGTGGTTGGCCACACGAGGTGCTTCGCGCCTCATATCGCCCAACTTGTTGTGCGCTCGAGCTAGCCGAACATGTCGCAAACCGTATGCCTTATGTATGTTCACCATGTTTGGTCGCTAATGCTTGAACCAGGGTACCAAACTTACCGGTGAAAAATCCCGTTAACCATGGTACCTCGATCCGCTAAGACTCATGAGCCGGGCATGGTGGTATGGGACACCGTGGTCGAAATTTTGTCGGCCTCTGTTGAGGGCTACGTGCCTCCCGTAGTGACCGGTGAGCAACTCAACTCGTGAGCCGATTATGGTGGTATGGGACACTATATTCGCGCGCTGTCGGCCTACACCGATAAGGTGATGGGGAGTGGTGCGGTCTTTGTGTGTACGGCCACAGCGCCCTTTGTAGTGACCGCGAGCATATTCTGAAGTTGCGGCGTGCCTTAGGGTTCGTCGCGACATATAGAATATGAACTAGGCCTGTTTCGTATAGTTGTATCGTGATGAATCGTTTAAGGGGTGATGGGGAGTGGTGCAACCTTTGTGCGTGACCACAGCGCCTCTGCGGTGACCTAGAAAACACACCATCGTCGATATTAACTAGGGACCGACGACCCTAGATTGGATCATGTTTGGATATGATACAAGGGAGGTACCTTAGTTTCCCAATCTGTTTGTTTGAAATGAATTAATTAAAAACTCGGTAATCATACTCATCATGCATCGCATGTGCCCTGGAAGATGTGGAGCTTGTAGGATGTAAGCATGCTTGCGAACGTGAGATGGTGTCGCTTGAGGGAGTACGTCGGAGAGGGCATCCATCATAACCGCATTCATACTTGCATTAATCGAGTAACTAGGAGTGTTTGATTTATTGCTTTATCATTCTTGCTTCGTATTGGTAACATGATAACTTATATCTTACTGTTCCACTGAGTTAGCTACTCACTCCCACGTTACGGGACGGTGTTGCGCACACCAACCAGACTCTGTCTCAGGTATAGGCGATCCGGCTA
Organism: Magnolia changhungtana; assembly: GCA_030180095.1. Lineage (NCBI taxonomy): Eukaryota > Viridiplantae > Streptophyta > Magnoliopsida > Magnoliales > Magnoliaceae > Magnolia > Magnolia changhungtana. The sequence continues at coordinate 321,465 of JASAUF010000640.1, forward strand.
TTCTGGAGGCGGAGCCCGATTACGACGAGGACCAGGAGGAGTTCTCATATATGCAGTTCGTTGGCGGTTTCGACTAGGCTGCCGGGACTGATGGGATACAGAGATTGTACCTAGTATTTTGACATTTTGTTTATATAGACAGACATGTATATTGTGACTCAGAAGGATTCATACTCTGGATAATGAATCATTTATTTTGTTTCTTCACATACATATATATATACAGTTCAGTCTTCCGCTTGCTTTTATACAAGTGATCTGGAGTATGAATTCTTGCTTTGGTATAATCTCATTCATGTTTACTGCTCTAACACAGACAACATTCAAATATCATCAAATATGTTGCATAAGTGATGCGTTGGAACTTGGGAGTTGAGTTACACTCGACCCCCGATTTTCAGGGCGTTACATATGTAGCGGCAGTAGGACATGTTCATGCGACAACAGCAGGACATGCATACGCTGATGATGGAGTCCTTAAGGAGTAGGGATCGTGGGGAAACATCCAGGGACAGAGATGATAGGAGTTTGGACATTTTCAAGCGATTCCAGAGGATGCAGCCTCCCATGTTCGAAGGGACACCGGACCCAGTATAGGCAGAGTACTGGTTGGCAAGGTTCACTAAATTGATGCGCCCTCTAGAGTGCTCTGATGCACAAATGGTGACCTTGGCTACCTACTTGCTGGAAGGGGAGGCAGACAACTGGTGGAAAAGTATACAGTGGGGCGTCCCGACCACCTACTCCTAGACATGGGCTAGTTTCAAAACAAAATTTTTGAAAAAGTATTTCCTGCGGTCATGCCGTAATGAGAAGATCACAAAATTCTTATGACTGGAGTAGGGGAGTCTTACGGTTGCCCAGTATGAGGTGAAGTTCGATGAGCTCTCTCGATATGTACCAAAGGCCCTCGAGGACGAGGAATATAAATTGCAGAAGTTCAAAGAAGGGCTTAAACCCGTAATTCAATCTCGTCTGTGCATGTGGGATTTCAGGGACTTCCCGGAATTAGTAGACAAGGCAATTAGAGCGCACCATTCGTTCCCACCTCCCAGCCCGAGACGCCCAATTCAGACAAAGGCAGGCACCCCCCACTCCGTCTACTCCTGTAGAAAGGTCTAGGCCAGTACCGGCACGAGCTCAGCCCTTGCACTCCAGTGAAAGTTGTGACTACTGTGGCAAGACGAACCACATCGCCCGAAACTATTTCAGGAGAATGCGCAACTAGAGAATTCCACTTCTAGGAAACCATCTCCAGTAGAGCCCGATGACAGCTAGACCGGCACCCAAGCTGTCACGCCCCAAACCCAGAAATCGGATTCACAGGAATCCCAATCACCGAATCCGATGCCGACAGCCTTCGTAGTACCCCATTCTCGGCTCCTAGCGTCCATACGCCAGATTCCGATCCTGGGATCTTACATGGATGATTTTTTTTTTTATACATTTAACTCGTAATAAGTATAACCACAAGATTACCCAATTCACAAAGGTAACAACATCATCACATATCCACTAATATAATCATTTGAGTACAATGCTGAAAGGGAAATATATAAATCGAAAATCAAGCCCCAGAAGATTGCTGCTCTCTCCAAGCTCAACACTGCTACAACCTAATATCACTTGCACGCATCTATCATGCGTAAGCTTATAGAAAGCTTAGAGGGTGGTGTAAGTGTGTGCACAAGGTAAGTGCTAAGTATTCAATGCAATATCATAATCATACAATGTCGAAATAAGCGCAAGGTCATGAATCATATTTATCAGAGTAAGTAAAAATACTGACAAGTCCATGAGTCAAGCAATATCAGAATACGCAATACAGATCAACTATACAAATGAGGAACAATGTCAGAATACGCGATACAATTCAACTATACAAATGAAGAACAATATCAGAATACACAATACAAATCAACTATACAAATGAGGAACAATATTAGAATACATGATACAAATCAACTATACAAATGAGGAAAAATATCAGAATACACGATATAAATCAGTTATACAAATGAGGAATCATAAAGAGTCAAATATCAGATGCCGTATCTAAACCATATAAATACAGAAGCACAAGTAACCCAAAATGTCATATGCCGTGAATGTAATACAATATGCAGTGTGAATGGAATGACTATGCTAAAGTGTGAAGTCGGGATGATAGTACGTAGTATCACAGGCTATGGGGTCCATCACAGGGGACTTCTATCCAAACCAGTCCCATACCTAAATTTGGATAGTCAAACTCAATGTGGTAAACTCTTGATGTCAGGTTAGTCGTGCACTCCAATCAAAATCTTGACCATTGTGAAGGTACACGTAACAAGTAGTTGCGCACCACCAGCTCGAGTGGATAGTGAATGAATGAATGAATGAGTATGCAATTCTGCTCGATAAGTCCACATATCAGTACAGTTCCTCTCTGGGATCATCACCGGGATCTATTACACTCTACACCAGTTTGTCGCCCCTATTTGAGCGCACAACTGGGTAAGTGAAAGAGACCTCACTATCCGCCTGCCAATATCGAGCTCGGATCGTCGATAGTGGACCCATTCCTTAAGCTGGTCAAACTCAACCTAGATATTACCTCCTTACTCAGGCGGGTAAGGTCACACCCCCTCCCAACCGACCACGACACAGTGGGAGACACAGCCTACTGGTATACGGCCCTCATGCGCTCATATATATCCACTCGGTCTCGACGTTGGGGCGTCTCCTGGCCATAGAGGTTTAGAGATTTCACCTAGGGACATCTATGACGCTCGTATACTAGAACCAAACATTTCCGGTGTCTCATCTGGCCATCCACGATATGCCTGTGGAGGCTACGACCCTGATGTCTCTAGGGCATACAGTAATCATAATGCAAGATGCATGAGTCATACAATCCAGTCATGCATCAATCCTGCGCATATCGTGTGCTCATGTGAGATAACCTCCGCCTATCAGGGAGTCTCATAACAACATGCCCAATGACATATACAATGGTCAATCACATCTCACAACAAACATGCAGATGATGCGTATGGGCATGTATCATGGTGTTATGTTGTCACATACTCATAATCAGTATCAATGACCGGCATCGACAATCGACCTCGACAATGTGGACATTTAACCAACATTGCCCCCGAGGAATGTCCCTCATAGATCCTAACATATAGTGGACCCATGACCTCACATAAGAGCCATATATATAACACCATGGGCCTCACTCAAGAGCTTAGTACACATCACGATGGGCCTTTCACATGAGCCTAACATACATCACAATGGTCTCCATCGCCTAGCCCTCAAATTCACCACAATGGGCCTCATCACATAGACCTCATATTCATCACATTAGGCCTTAAACATGGGTTAAATACACACCACAATGAGTCTCAAATACGGGCTATATATACATCACACAGGTCTCGACAATCGAAATTGACACTCGGAATCGGCCTCGATACTCGGCCTCGACAATCGGAGTCAGTCTCGATACTTGGTCTCGACAATCGGGATCGATCGATAATCAGAATCGACGAATTGGTCACATCAATCGGAATCGGCAATTGGCCACGATAATCGGCCTCGATCGCTAATCGGTCAATCGGCTTCATCAATCGGAACCAATGATCAGTATCGACAATCAGCGCTGACATTTAGCATCGATAATCGGCACCGATAATCAGCATAAAAATAAGGTGAGGTCTATAAATGAACAACAAATCAACCAAAGATCAACCCTCGGCCGTGGTTATATCAAATTCGATAGTGTGAAACCATCCATCTATGGTGAATGGGGCCTACTGATTAGGGTTAACCCACAAGAGAATGATAAAAATGAGACTACCAAGGCCTAAGGGAAGGTTACAATGTGGACATTCAACCATCATTCCCCATCAATGTGGTCATTTAACCAACATTGCTCCCAAGGAGTGGCCCACATAAGGTCAAACATATAGTGGGCTAGTGGCCCCACACAAGGGCCTAACATACGTCGCCGTGGGCCTCACTCATGGGCCACATATGCATCATATTGGGCCACATCCATGGGCCTCGAATACATCATATGGGCCACAAACCATGGGCTTCAAATACACAATAGGTGAGCTTTACACATGGGCCTTATACACATCGAGTGGGTTACATCAATGGGCCTCAATTACATCACAATGGGCCACATTAATGGGCCGCACCAATGAGCCATCATATACATTGAGTGGGCCGCATCAATGGGCCTTAACCCATGGGCCCCAAACACATCTTAATGGGCCTTCACCCATGGGCCACAAATACTTCAAGATGGGCCTAATCACATGGGCATCATGTGTATATCAAGGTGGGCCTCAACGGATGGCCACAAATACATCGAGATGGGCCTAATCACATGGGCCGCATCACATGGACCTACTACCCATCACTATGAGCCGCATCACAGTGGGCCTTGTTCATGGGCCTGAGATTCAAATAGGTGGGCCCCATTATATGGGCCTCAGATACAAGGCAGGTGGGCCCTGCTACATGGGTCAAAGTACATCATGATAGGCTCATACACGTCACAATGGGCCGCATCACGGTGGGCCACATACATCACAATGGGCGGCACTAATATATTAAGGTGGGCCTCAGGGATGGGCCATAAATATATCAAGGTGGGCTCGACAAATGGGCCACAAAGTACATCAAGGTGAGCCCGACAAATGGGCCACAAAATACATTAAGGTGGGCCCGACAAATGGGCCACAAAATACATCAAGGTGGGCCTCCTCAAATGGGCCTTATAAATGTCAAGGTGGGCCTAAACAACGGGCCATAAATATGACGAGTGGGCCACATCGCATGGGCCATATGTATATCAAATGGGCCACACCAATTGGGCACCATGCATATCAAATGGGTCATACCTAAGATAAGTGGTGATAATGATTTCCACCATTAAAATTCCCTAGGCCCACAGTAACGTTTATTTCCCATCTAATCTAATTACAAGGTCACACTGACCTAAAAGGGGTTTTAATGGTGGATGGTCAAACCCACTGTTTTCTATAGTGTGGTCCACCTAATCAACGGCCGAATGGTGTGGCCTACCGTGAGGTATTTTGAGAACCAACCTATTCATAAATTAACATAGTCATAGATGAATTGAAAATAAAAATATAAGCTTGCTAGGAATTACTGTGGCCCTTAAAAGTTTTGAACGGTGGATGTCACTGTCTCCACTATTTTCAATGGTGGGGGCCACTTGAACTATGTATCTGACTCATTCTTAGTCTCAAGCCCTAAAATGCACTTTAAAAATGGTCGGACGGCTTGGATCCAACACATGCATCATGGTGGGTCCCATAAGGGTAGACGGCATGGACAAAGCAGACCCCATGGTGGGTCCCCCGCTGTCCAGCAGCCCAGCCAAAGTGGCTGGACTACATAGATAAAACACGTACGCACGAGGGGGTTCCACCGTCCACCTGGACGGAGTGAATAAAACACCTACACAACTGTGGGTCCCACGTGGGGCCCACCATAATGTTTAGATGCCATCCAATCCGTTGATGAGGTTACGTGGACCCAGATGAAGAGGGAAAATAAATTTCATATGGATCCAAAACTGCTGGGACCCAAAAATGAGTTTCAATGGCAGACGGTTCAACCCCATAGTTTCCTGTGATGTGGCCCACCTAAGTCATGGAATGGCCCGCCCGATGAACGGTGTGGATATCAAATATACATCATGATGGGGCCCACGACAGGGGCCGTTTGCCTTCCGCTTGCCCGTAATGACACAGGCGCTGCTGCGCCTGCAGTAGCGGCACTTGCTGCATGTTCCTTATTATTATTATTATTTTTGAAAACTAAATCTCTGAGGTTTTTCATGTGTGGGGCTGGCATCGGAAGCATCCGCCCCACCCAATAGGTCCTATACTCCATAAGCAATCCATTAAGCCCAATATTGGGCATCTTTCGGAGTGTAGAAAAATTTAAGTGCATTTAAACGGTGAAAATCACTGTTTCCTAAGGTATGACCTGCCTGAAAGTTGGATCAGCTTCATTTTTAGGCTCAACGCCTAAAATGAGTGACTAAATAGGATAGACGGCATGGATTGAATACATACATCAAGGTGGGGCCTATACAAGTGGCCCATCCCAAAATGTCTTAAACCAAGCTCATATTTGTGGTTTCCATTCAACGGCGTCCCTGGACACTGGACAGTCTGGTCATAATACATACATTGAGGTGGGCCCCACCTATGGATGTGGGCCACCAAAGAAGGGGTTGGAGGGCATGGGAAATACATACATCAAAGTGGGGTCCATCCAAGTGGACCACACGGCCACATCATCGCATACAATAGAAAGAAAAAAAGAGAGAGGGAGAGAGAGAGACGAGACACGTGTGATGGAGAGCCCTCCCTTGTATTCAATCATACATCAAGTGGGTCCTAATACATGTGGGCCCACTAAATCAAAGATCAACGGTGGAGATTCTTTCTCCACCCAAAATGGACGGTCTAGATGACCTCTTTTCATGCAAGGAAATATAAACATCATGATGGGGTCTATGGAGAATGGCCTCATCATGGAATGATCAAGAGGATCAAGGTGGGCCATCGGCCACACCTAGGGTCCAAAGTGAGATCCATACCATCAATCGGTAGGCCTCACTTGGCCCTTCATAAAAAAAGAGCAATTCTAGGCCTAATAGAAGCACCCACCTATGATTTCTTCTTCCTTCTTCTGTTAACACGATCTAGAGCACCAGGAGACGATTTCAACGGTCAAGATGGTCTTTGGATGGTGGAGATGGGAGGTAGGAAGTGGGCCACACAAGATCCTCTCATGGAGCTCTCATGGACGTGTTGCTCCCATGGGAGTTACTTGGAATGAGAGAGAAATGAGAGAGAGAGGAGTGGTGAGGTGGAGTGATGGGATGAGAGTGAGTGATGGGAAGTGATGGATGGGTGTACTTGTGTAAGGGAGAGAGTTGACTTTATGAGAGAGGTGGTTATACTTGGGGATGGTTGCTTGTACTTAACTTGATTTGATTGATTGATGGGACATGTTGTAGAGATTCTCTTGGGATTGTAAAAGCGCGGCGTTTCTCAAAATAAACGCCGGCCCACATCTTCCTGTCAGGGTATCAGATCAGTATGAAAGACGCGGCGACGGTGCGGTCAAAATGGTACAAGACTCAGATTAAGCCGACTCAAATAAACAGGATACAACTTAGGGTCACGCACAAACATCGATTATAGGTTGCAGATTGCCGGACTTCGACAGAAAGGATTGTGGGAGTCGACGGAACAGTACGGGCTAGGATACAAGTCTTACACAAGCCCCATCAGCCTAGGCTAGGACCCCCAGCCCCGCAGAGAGCATGAGTATATGCAGTCACCGCTTCAGATGTCGAGCAGGATCCACTCCAGACCATCCATGGTACCGCCTACATTAACGGTACCTTTGTACTTACCTTGTTTGATTTTGGTGTAACTCTGTCATTCATAGATTCTGCCATTGCGTCTAGATTAAAATTAAACACAACCCGCATGCATATTCCCCTAGTAGTAGCATCCCCTATGGGAAAATTTGTAGAAACAGGTAAAATATGCAGGGCATGTCTCATCATCTTCACAAATCATCAAGTGATCATTGACCTAGTCATCGTGCGTGGAGGACTGGTTAAGTTGGATCGGCGGTTTGGTCGATTCAGACGGACAGCCGGTTCGGTTTGATGTCATCCAAGAACCAGTTGGATGGTTCTGGTTTACATTCGTGCGCGCAATCATGGTCCCCACCTCTTCTTACATGTTAGTATTGCTATGAAGACAGCGAGCAGATCTACCAGAACCATCCCTTAGATTTTTTTTAAAATATTCCCTGCAAAAACTCCAAGGATGGACGCGCATGGAAAGGAGTGGGCCCCACCCATCATCCCTTTTCGCGATCTCCGAACGTCCATCATGAGTTAAAAAATGTGCCAAGGACATTCCCTTTTCAACAAAAAGCGAGGAAAAATGGGGGTATCTACTCCATATTTGAAAAACCCCAGAACCGTGGAACCGATCCGAGGCCGAAGATTTTCACGGTCCGGATTTTTCGTCCGGTTTGGAGCTAACTTAACGGTTCGGTTCCGGTTTCGAAAATCCTAGAACCATTAGGAACGGTTCGGTTCCGGTTTTACCCCAGAACCGGACTAAACCGACCCGTGTGCACCCCTAGTCATCATGACGGTTAGGCAGTTTAATGTCAGCCTGGGGATGGACTGGCTTACATTCGTGCGCGCAGTCATGGACTATTATGGCAAGATAGTTACCATAACCATCCCAGGACGATGCCCCTTTACTCTGAAAGGGAAGGGCAGGCATGAAGAGTTTGGGAGCTTGCAAGCTCTAGCCGAGGCCAAGACAGAAGAAGTCTCCATCAGTTGAATACCGGTCGTGCGAAAAATCCCAGAGGTGTTCCGAGAAATACCAGGGCTGCCTCCTCGGTGGGCGATGGATTTTTGCATCGATCTCAAGCTAGGAACCGCCCCCATTTTGCTACCTCTGTTTCGCATGCCTCCATGCGAGATGGAGGAGTTGCGGAGCCAAATCGACGAATTGCTAAACCAAAGCTTCATTCGCCCCAGCGTTTCACCCTGGGGGGCACCAGTCCTCTTTGTGAAGAAGAAGGATGGATCGATGCGCCTCTGCATTGATTATCGACGTCTGAATGATGTCACGATAAAGAATAGATACCCCCTGCCACGTATCAACGATCTATTCAATCAACTCAAAGATGCCAAGTATTTCTCCAAAATAGATCTGCGCTTTGGGTATCATCAGTTGAGAATCAGGGACGAGGATAACTTTAAGACAACATTTAGAAGTCGTCACGGGCACTACGAGTTCTTGGTAATGTACTTTAGACTTACAAACGCTCCAACAGTGTTCATGGACCTCATGAATCGAGTCTTCATGCCATATCTAGACCGTTTCGTGATTGTGTTCATTGACGATATCTTAGTCTATTCTAAGAGCCAGAAGGAGCATGAACAATACTTGCGCACGGTTCTGAGCACCCTTAGAGAAAATCAGCTATATGCTAAGCTGTCCAAGTGTGAGTTTTAGGAAGAAGAAGTAAAGTTCTTAGGACATGTGGCTAAGGCTGACGGGATAGTGGTAGATCCAATAAAGGTGGGAGCAGTATCAAAGTGGGAGCAACCCACTATAGTTACCGAGGTTCGGAGTTTCCTCGGCACGGCAGGATACTACAGGTGCTTCATCAAGGAGTTCTCTCGGATCGTGCGGCCACTCACCCAACTGACGAAGAAAAACAACCAAGCTTTCCAGGCGCTAAAGATGAGGCTGACTTCTACACTAGCACTCACTCTTCCACAGGAGGGAGAAATGTTCGTAGTATAAAGCGATGCCTCAAAGTTTGGTCTAGGTTGCGTTCTGATGCAGAACAACAGGGTGATCGCTTACTCTTCTCGCCAGTTGAAAAAGCATGAGGAGAATTACCTGAATCATGACCTAGAGTTGGCAGCTGTGGTCTTTGCTCTAAAAATTTGGAGGCACTATCTCTATAGAGAAGACTTCCAGTTATTTTGCGACCACAAGAGTTTGAAATACATATTCACATAAAAAGATCTGAATATGCGTCAGTGTCAGTGGATGGAGACACTTAAAGATTTTCATTTTGATATATCCTATGATCCTGGTAATGCAAACTCTGTAGCTGACGCTCTGAGTCAGAAGAAGAAGCATGAACTAATGGCCACCCTGATAATCAAAGAGTGGGAGATGATGGAGTTCATACAGGACTTCGACATCCAGCTCACACTTTATGAGCCAGATGCTTACGTAGCTCTTCTAACCATTGAACCGACCCTAATGCACCATATAATTTTAGTCCAAAATCAGGATGAATGACAGGTTAAGATGAAAGAGAGGTGCAGGAGCGAAGAAATGCACGGTTGGAGTATCGATGATGACAGTGGTCTCCGATACCAGGGGTTAGTATGTGTGCCCGATAATGCAAATTTGAGAAAAGAGGTGATGACAGAGGCACATCACTCCAGAATGTCCATACACCCAGGTTGTACAAAGATGTACAATGATGTGAAGAGACGGTATTGGTGGGGCAATATGAAGAGGGACATTGTAAGCTTCATGGCAAGATATATGGTGTGCCAGAAGATAAAGGACGAGCATCTCAGGTATGCAGGCCTTCTTTAGCACTACTAGTAGTAGAATGGAAGTGTGATAGTATCTCTATGGACTTCATTGTTGGGCTTCTTAGGACTCAGAGGAAGCATGACTCAATCTAGGTCATCGTGGATAGGCTGACAAAGTCTGCTCGATTCCTTCTTATTCGAACGACAAATTCAACTAACAATCTAGCAAGGCTCTACGTCTGCGAAATCGTTCGGTCCTATGGAGTTCCTCGGGAGATCATATCAGATTGTGACTTCCAGTTCACATCTACCTTTTGGAGGAGGTTATAGGAGGAACTTGGCATGGAACTCAAGTTCAGTACGACTTTCCACCCCCAGACAGATGGGTAGACAGAGAGAGTAAATCAAGTCCTGGAAGATATGCTTAGGGCTTGTACCCTCGACTTCAAGGGAAATTGGGACAACCATTTGGCCCTCGCAGAGTTCGATTACAATAATAGTTTCCAGTCCAGCATAGGCATGACACCATACGAAGCTCTTTATGGTCGCCCCTGCCGAGCCCCGCAGTATTGGACAGAAGTGGGAGAACGAAGTTTGTTAAGGCCTGAGCTCGTCTAGGTTACTACTCAGGTAATCGATGTTATCCAGAAGTATTTGCGCACCGCTCAAAGCAGACAGAAAAGCTATGCAGACAATTAACGACGCGACCTGGAGTTTGCAATTGGCGATCATGTATTTTTGAAGGTTTCGCCTATGAGGGTTTGATGAGATTCGGAAAGAAAGAGAAGCTTGCACCTTGTTTCATTGGACCTTTCAAGATCTTGGATCGTGTTGGAGCCATGACATATCACCTTGCGTTACCTACTGAATTGACGGGTATCCACAATGTCTTCCACGTATTCATGTTAAAGACGTACACACCAGACGAGTCACACATTGTTAGCTGGACCGCAATGAACTTACCGACAACGCTTCTTATACTAAGGAACCTATTCACGTCTTGGACCGCAAGGAACAAGTCCTACGGACAAAAACTATACCATTAGTCAAGGTCCTTTGGTCGCATCACGGGGAAGAAGAAGCAACCTGGGAACGAGAGGCAGAAGTCATGGAGAAGTACCCTTACTTGTTCGACAACACACCACTGGTAATTTCGGGGGTGAATTTTTTTTTAGGGGGGTAGACTGTAACACCCCGTACCTCTGGTACACAGGCATTACCTCTAAGAACCACATTTATGGGAACTAAGATCGATTAACGAGGCAACTTAAACTTTACACGGTAGATCGGGACTTCTAGTCAACAATAAAGCCAACCACCAAGAGCTGAAGGAGCCAAGTCGAACCCAGCACCAGTCTGAGAGGTAAAACTCAACAAACACTTAAGTTAAAACAACTTATAGACAAGTTAACTAAGTCATGTTGGCACAATACACCCACTAACAACCCTGGAGGAATAAATTATGGCCAACCGAACAAACAATGTGCTCTAGACCCCCATTTAACCATTGAGACCAACTATTAGGCCAATCTAGCCGTTGGTCTAGTGTACACTAGCCAGATAAGGCCTAAAACAGGTGATGCGGCCCACCTGGGCCTCACATGTGCCCCAAACTGGACCGAGGCCCCTATATAGGGACCCCTAAACAAATGAACGACGTAGATTTATCATAAACATCACAATAGACCTCGTACAAGGTGCATGTGCACCTTGTGCTGTTGTGCACGATGTGCACTAGACCAAGGGGAGAGGTCAAACAGTCTTTGACCGATAAACTCCCACAAATCTCTAGAGGCTCTCTCGCCATTTCAAGGTTTTGAAATTTAGAGCTTCAAGCCCCAAGGTGAGCCACCCTGGCCAATTTCTGGACAATCTGAACTATCCATTTTCCTCGTGGGGTCCACCCGACCAAAAGAGTACAGGGGTTTGGACCCGTGCATAGGAACGAAGGAGATGGGCTTGGACCGTCCATTCCTTTCATGTGTGGATAGGATCCGAGGGAGAGGACCATCAGATGGCTTCTTTTGCAAGCCAACCTCCACATTACCCAGGGGACCTAAGCCTTCCACAAGCACAGCTGGGGAGGGTCCTTTCATGGCAAAAAATGGCTAGGAAAGGCTTTAATGGTGAAAAAAGCAAAGTTTTGTTTTTGTCTTAGAAGAGCTGGCACGACCGTAGGAGGTTTCTCTCCCTTGCCTATAAAAGGGCACCATTACCCTCCTGATCTCACACAAAAAGAGAGGGGAAGGAAGGAAAGAAGGAAAGAAAAGGGGAGAAAAACAAAGACAAAGAAAAGAGAGAAACAGGGTGGGCGTGAGCACCACCGTCCGACCAGGTAACATATCCTAGCCTTCTCCTTTTTTCCCCTTCATTTTTAAGGGATATTAGCCTGTTGTTGGGGCCAAAATTCCAGCCATAGGAAGCCCAGAAAGAACCTAAGAAACGACCTCTATTTTGAGGCCGAATATGGCCTGTGATCGGTCTCTGTTTTGAGGCCAAAAATGGCCTGTGAACGACCTCTGTAAGGAGCTGAAAATCAGCCTAAAAATGGCCTATAAATAGGCCCATGTTTAAGCTGCAGCATGCCCCAGAAAATGGACTGAAACCAGTCCAAAATATTGGTTAAAAATGCACCTAGTCGGGCTGTTTTTGGGCTGGAGACGTAGCAAAAAATGAGCCTCTGTTTGAGCTCTAAAATGGACTGAAAAATAGCTCCTAGCTCGGCCGTTCATCAGGTCATAAACAAGGCTGTAAGGAGCCTTCAGATGGGTGTCCAATCTCAGCCAAACTCAGGTCATTTCGGGGCTGGAAACGGAGCTGGAATGAGCTCCGTTGAGCTCCGAAACTAGCTGGGAATGGGTCCCGTTTGGGCCGCGAATCTGACCCTCCCCATTAGGCTATAAAGCAGGCTGATTCTTAGCTTGAAATATCACTAAAAACATGCATCATTCGGGCCGTAAGCTGCCTCCATATGGGTGATGAAAACAGACCCCCAATGGGCCATGAACAGTGTCCAAATCAGCCCATGTAAATGGCTGAGAAGGAGACTGGGATCGAGCCTTGTAACGCCTTGCGTGAGCAGCAATGTCGGGCCCCACTAAGGTCTGAAATTGGCCCTGTAGTGGGCTGTTTCCTAGGCCAAATGTAACCAATATAGGGCCATGGATTGGGCTGAAAACAGCCACCCAGAATTGGGCCGATAGCAGTTGGGCTCAACTGCAGATGGGCCGATAGCCCTGGTCTTTGGATGGGCTTTAAACATCCTAAAAAAAATCAGGTGGGCTGCACTACATTAACAGGTGGGCCGCACCCTGTATGGGACAGGGGTTGCAGTTAGCACTTGGTGGGCCACACCACGTTTGGAAGGTCAAGTGGGCCGCACTTGAGGAAAACCTCAGTGGACTGCGCGCTGATATCTGGTGGGCGATGCCATACATACTGTGGGCTGCACCATCCACAAGGTGGGTGGACCACACTATGGAGTTCCCTGGGCTAAACTTTAGTGGGCCGCATGGGGTTGGGGACAGCCTAGTTACTGGCCACCTTTGGGCAGTGATGGCTGGGCCGGACCAAACCCAGTTTGGGCCTTAGTTTGGCCCATTACAAGCCTAGCCCGGGCCTCAATGATCGGGCCATAATTGGTGGGCCTGGTCACGTTGAGCCGGCCTAAGTTTCCCTTGATTTTTAAGCCCCTTACAAACTCCATTCATTTCAAGGGTGTGGAGGCCTTCTAATGCAAATTATATGATTGGGCATAATCTTAGGAAAGTTACTTCGTAACCTTGGGCCGCAAGATCTACACGGGAATTCGGATAAAGGTCGGGACTCCAACTCTCCAGGTGATGATTTTCTTCCCCTTGAGCTTTCCATCACTAAACTAGATTAAGGATAGAGTTTTATAACATTTGTTAATGATATCCTAGGAGTGGATAATCATTCAAATTGTTGGATTAAAATACATGTTCTGTTTAAACATTGGCCAACTATCGCTTATAAAATTTAGTAGTGATCAAATTATGTATTTATTTTTGGGACCAATCATTTAAATTGTTTACTCTATTATATGTCTTGGATTCCGTTAAAACTGCTGATTTGCTTAAAAATATGATTCAGGCACATACTTTAGAACTTGATAAGATAGGAATATATGATTCTTGAACCAGTTGTATACATGAGTTCTACTTCACATATCAAAGCATGCCTGAATCCTCATAAAATTGTATTGATTGTAAGTTATACATCATTTGAAACCTCTATATGAAACTCCTATTAAAAGAGAGTCTGAGCTTAGGGTGTAACGGAACGGATGTGATGAATAGACCCTCAACATGGAGGTTATGCTTAGTGAAAATTGAATTATGGGGCTCACCATCTATGGAGTGATTCCACTAACTTGACTGTGGAATGAACCACGCCATGTTTATACTCACCGCTGTTTACTTGCATTGATCTATACATACCATCTTGTTTTGGTCGCTAAATTTAATGATTTCTATATTTCATTCCTAATCAGCATATGGTGGTAGTTCCATAACATTCAGAGTTGATTGGCCCAGTGTTGATGGGTTCTATAAACACCCTAAGGCGGTAACCTCATGAGCCGGGGATGGTGGTATGGGACCTATGCTCGAGCTATCGGCAAACGTTGATAACTAGCCCTCGTAGTGACCTTTGAGCTTATTTAAATTGGCTGATTGTAACTGGAATAATAATGGTTTGACTAATCATGTATATATGACACAGACCAACATCTATTGCTATCGTATGTGATGTACGTATGTCCGACCGGATGTTTTTCCCAGAGGCACAGACCGACATCTATTACTATTGTATGTGATGTATGTATTTGTTCGACTGGATGTTTTTCCTGGGTCGATGATTGTGTGGGTGACGAGCCCAACTTCTGCATGAATGTGCATCCCGGGGCGATGACTGCATTCACGCATCCATGCATATAATAAGACTGCATCTGCTATGTTTTGGATTGCATGTATATTTTATGCTATTTCTTGTCTAGGGCAGCGGTGTGTAATCTTGAGGGGAGATCACACTGAGCTGGCCACTCATTCATCAATGTTCAATCATACAAATGAGACAGGCACAAGCCCCGAAGGGCATGGGGCGAACCTGGAACCTGCTACCACTAAGGAGGAGTACTATGATGAGGAGTCGCAACAGGAGGCGGCTACCTACTTTGGTTTAAACCAGTAATTTAGTTATTATGGTTACTTTTTGAACAATTATATTTTTGAGATTTTGTATATGGCCCTAGCTGAGTGGCCCTGAATATTCATTTGAGTTAGGATATATCTATGCTTCACTTGTTTTTACAAATCGCACTTTGATAAATTGTCTATTTTGATCACTAATTAACACCGGGTTTTCGAGGACGGGTCAAGTACTCTGGTTTTTGAAAATCGGAGTGTTACAGTTACCCTCCCATTAAAACATTCATTATCATTTGTTGGGCCCATCGAGATGTGGTTCACAAATCCAGCCCATCCATTATGTGTGTCCCACTTGGATGAGGGGTCAAACTAAGTTTCAGACACATCCAAATTTTAGGTTAGCCCTACCAAGTGATTTTATATGTTTTAGGCATGTCTTCACATGATTTTAAATGGGCGAATATCCCATAATTTAATGGGGACCCATTAAATGCACGATGTTGATGTTCGACATGCATCACGGTGGGGCTCACAAAGCTCCCATGAGGATCACCTCATAGTACCATTTCCATGGGGTGTTGCATCACGTGGACTGTTCAGATTTAGGATTCACATAACGTATGATGAGTTCTCAAAAAGTGGATTCACATAACGTATGGCTGTTCAGATGTTGAACACACATCACGGTGGGGCCCACACAGCTCGACCTCATGGGAAGTTCCCATGAGGTCAACCTCATAGTACCATTTTCCATATATATATATAGCCAAATGATCAGCTGCGCACCAGTTCGTACAAAACTCATGCGAACTTATCATACGTTATGTGAATCCCAAATTTGAATGGTCCACGTGATACAACACCCCATGAAACCTGTAAGGCCCAACTTATACTTTGATCCAAAACTTAGTGGGCCATGGAAAAAGAAAACAATTTCCTCCCTTGATTTGCATCTATCTTTGCTATGGCCCCCATAGTTTTAGATTAGGGTGAAAATTGGTCCCAGGGGGTTTCATGGGCTTCCGCATCACGTGGACCATTCGAATTAGACGCTCATGACATGTGTGCGCAGGTGCATAGGTGAGCATGTCTCTCTCTCTCTCTCTCTCTCTCTCTCTCTCTTTATATATATATATATATTATTAATGGGGTCTAATGAGATGTTCATGAGAAATCCACCCAAACCATCCGTCTTGCCAGATGGAGTGGATATGGGCTTGTTGGTATAGAATTTGGACATGTGTGGTGTGATAATGTGGGTGTGCCATAATCGATTGGGTTTGATTCAAACCGAAACCACCAACCCTAACGTTATTATAGCGTGGTTGAGTAATACAACCCAAGGGTTGCACACATCAAATGTAGGGTTGAGAAATAGTAATAACTCGATAAGACCGAGGTCAATCCACAGGGAATGTGGGAACACAACTAAAGCTAGTATAAGAACTTTAGCGAATTGAGGTAAGGTAAAAACAATAATTAAAAAACACTGAGGATCCGAGGATCCACTTCTATCAATAACAATGTATAGTTCATCGATTTATATTCTATAACTCAATTAGAACTGGATTTCATTTCATTCTAATCAGAAGATCAAATAGTTAAATTAATCACCAACATCCAAAAATGTATAATTTATATTGAACATTCTCTTATGAAGCACTCAGACATTAATTGCAGGGAATTCAAAGCATCTATTGTGATCGGAGACTAAAATAAATTAAGAAATTTTACAGATTGATTCCCTCTCTAATCAAGCTAAGCAATTGCACTTCAAAGCATCCGATGTACCCAGAATTCAAAATAGATTCAGAATTAAATAATATAAAAACTTTAAACTAAATTCAAATCTAATTCAATTAAATAATCATCATGAAATTCGAAGTATGGATTAATAGACTAGAACATTGCAATAAATTAGAAAGCTTCACCCCTTAGCCTTAGCTGAGAGATTAGCTAGACATAGACAACCCTAAACAGAAACAAAACATAAAAACAAATTAAGAATAAGAACAAACTCGAAGATGAACTCCACGGTGCTTCTCTCTCTCTCTCTCTCTCTCTCTCTCCTTATTTTGATCTCTCTAAAAATGAGTCTAAAACCCTTTAAATAGCCCTTATAACCGACTTTGCAACACCTTGGACGAGTCTTAATTGAAATTAGAAACAAGTTCTGTACTTTGACAATTTCCCACAAAATCATCGATCAAAACACTCGATTGATTGAGAGGCATTGATGAATCCTCAATTGAACATGCACAAAAACGTCCAATGCACAATCTATAAAATTCAAGGGGGCATTTGGTGCATGGTGTTAGATGGGATTAGGTGGGATGGATTCCACTCAATGTTTGGGAAGACTGGAAAAGCTTGGAATTAGATTAGATGGAATTGCATTGGGTCATGTGCCAATTCCACTCAATGTTTCCAAGTTGTGTAGGTCCCACCATGATGTGTGGGCTATATCCACACTGTCCACCCATTTTTTGAGATCATTTTAGAGCATGGGCCAAAAAATCAGGTAGATCTAAAGCTTAAGTGGACCCCACCATAGAAAGCAGCGGGGATTGAATACCTACCATTGAAAACTTCGTTAGGGCCACAAAAGTTTTGGATCTACCTCATTTATAGGTCCATCCAATAAAATGAGCTTACAAAATAGATGAACGGTTTGGATATCACACATATGTGTTATTCTCAATAGTTTCAAATGATGGTGGGTATATACATTTAATATACCACCGTATTACAAACATAACATGAAATTAAGCTTACCAGGGGACAATCCCTGCCATATGTAATAATTATGTTTTTTGAATCCCATCCCACCTAATCCTTCCCAAAACCATGTGCCAAACACCCCCCAAGGGATTCCGATCGATCGAGCCCTGGTTGTTGATTGATCGAAGGTCACAAAAAAAGTCCAACGAAATTGTGGGGTCATTTTATGAATTTTCTAAATTTTAACTTTCTGGCCCTACATTTCTGCACTTTGAATTTTTTAGCCTAAAATTCTGACATCTTTTTTCTAATCTTCGTTTCTTTACTTCTCTTTAAACATGATTTGTCTATCTTCCTCCTTGATTCCTCTACATACTTGATCATTATCTCTTGGGTTTTAATTCTTTAATCTTTAGTTACAATTCTTCAATTCTTCAATAATTGATCATCTATCGGGCTTTAAACCATTCCCTTTAGCTTAGATTTAGCTTTAGGCTCCAATTTACTCATTGCATATAAACACACTCAATTAGGACTAACTAACTTGATTTGTAGGATAAAAGTAATACAACATAGGAGATAAATATGAAATATTGAGGTGTTATCATTGAGCGATCGGGAGATCAATTGTCTATTAAACCAATTGTTAAGTGCGTTATCAGGTGATTAGCGAAGGCTGGGGATATTTCTCAAATGAGTTCTTTTTTACCTTAAAAATCAAGGACTTTCGAAGGTGCAACAAGTGCGTGATTGAATGGAAATAAGTCGAAAATGTGTTAGACCCATAACCTTGTAAAATTGCATGATTGAATGGAAATAAGTCGAAAATGTGTAAGACCGACTGTACTCTTCGTTTCCAGTGTCGACACGTTCTTGGTCGGCTAGATCGGCGGGTTTCAATTGTAACCCTATTTAGTACTGCAATGGCATGATACTTGTACCTTAGCGATCACGCAGGCGTTGTGATTCCAATGTCGTGTGGCATGCCCTATTTCGACACCTAAATTAGAAGTTGTAATTTTGGGCACAATCCAAGGTGAACAGTGCAACTCAAGCATGGCGTGGCCCCCACTTGCACAAATCCTGAGGTAGTTCCATCAATCCATCAATCAATAAATCATCTCATCAATCAATCCATCACCTCTCTCTCCCCATTAGTCAAGGAAACCCACACCATTTCCCATGCTAAGCAACTCCCCTTTCTCTTTCCCTCTTCCCATTTTACCCCTCAATCCTTTTCAATTCCTTCTCTATCTAAAAAATTCTACCACAAAGTCCCCTAAACCCTCTCATTTCCATCGAGAGTGAGAAGAAAAGAGATTAGAGAGGAAGAAAGAAAACATTAAAGAAAAATTGAAAGAAATTAGAGAGGAAAGAGATGAACTTAAAGTGATTTGATAGAGATTAGAGAGAAAAGAGAAAGTGTTTAAGAAAGAAGTGTTTTAAGAGAGAGATTAGAGAAAGAGAGAGACTTTAAGGAGAATTTTGAGGTTTAAAGGAGTGTAAGAGGAGTTAGGTCCATCCAAGCCGTTCGATCGATGATTCAGCCCAATCTGACCATTCATCATCACGGTGATGTAAGGGAGGACAAACTCTCCAATTTTCTTTGCTTTCTTTATTTTATATAAGCCCACAAGGGCGAGACCCACCTTATTTATGTGTTAATTATGTATGGAGGCCCCATAGTAGCTAGGGCCATTCTAATGGCCCGATCTCTCCCTTCCTTCTTTCCCCTTTCTTTCTCTTTCTTTTAATATCGTGGATTGTTGAGAGGCCAACAAGTGGGCCACGCAATGAGGAGAAGTGCCCCGCACGCTGTCACAGCATGGGCCCGCTGTGATATTTATTTACCATTAATCGACTTGTTTAGAAGATCATATCTAGATGAAGTGTAAAAACCATCTTGATTCTAAGCGCTCCAGGCCCACCATATGATGGCCAAATAGATGGATGGAGTGGATTATCCACGCATGAGCCCCACTTGAACGCAAAGAAAAAAAAAAGAAAGGAAAGGAAAGAGGATTAAAAACTATATATATATATACATATATATATATATATATATATATATATATATATATATATATATATATATATATAGGGAAAAGGTACTATGCGCTCGAGCGTAAAGCGGTCGTCCGTGAGGTCGAGTTGTGTGGGCCCCACCGTGATGCCGTTCGAAGATCCACACCGTCCACCAGATGCACGAGCACAGGGTAGGTCCACACGACCCAAAATCAGCCGTCCACGTAACTCAGGTGGGCCATACCATCGGAAAACATAAGTATACACGCAAAAATATGTAAAAGCACTTGGTGGGCCCCACCTGAGTTGCGAATACCACCTGAAACTTGGTCTAAATTAAATTCAAGTGGGACACACATGATGGACGGTGTTGATCATCAAAACACGTCTAGAAAGGTCCCCACAAATGGTTTTGAATATTTCAATGGTACACGGCCCCTCTCAACTTCTGTACGTGGTGTGGCCCACAAAAGTCACGAATTGACTTGATTTTCAGTCGTGTGGACCCCCTCTGGAATGGTGCATCTGACTGAGGGAATAGATTTTCGAACGGCATCATGGTGGGGCCCACTTCAGCTCGACCTCACGGACGACCGCTTTACGCTCAAGCGCATAGTACCTTTTCCCATATATATATATATATATATATATGGGAAATAGTACTATGAGGTCCACCTCATGGGAACTTTCGATGAGGTCGAGTCGTGTGGGCCCCACCATGATGTGTGTCAAACATGACACCATGCATTTGATGGTTCCCCTTTAGGATATGGGATATCTCAAAAATTAGCCATACACAGAACTCAGGTGAGCCATACCATCTAAAACCATGTGAAGACATGCCTAAAACATACAAAAGCAAGTGGTGCGGCCTACATGAATTTTGGATGTCGCTGAAACTTGGTCTGACCTTGTAACACCACGTGTTTTTAGGACCCGAGTACAAGACCCGTTTCCTAAAAACCCGAGTGTTAACCTTAAAGGACGGTCAAATTCGAGTATACTTTTTTTTTCCAACTATCAGAGTAAGCAGATGAGCGTAGTATGGACAAATCAAGTCATAAAGAAAAGTTTGCATTATCATTTGAATATACAAGAGCTGCCCATAATGACTTATACAAACCAATGTCCCCATTCTTACGAATACGAATGAAATAATATTACATGTGAAACAAGGTAAACTGCAACAATCTTGAACTATGAAATCCTAAAGCAGCCCTTAGTAATTAGAATCATGCACCCTTGTCAACCATAGCTTGTTCCTCACTAATATAAAGGGCCACCTGTACTACCTGTACGGTTGGATATTGATGGATGAGTGGCCAGCTCAGTGTGAATTCCCTTCAAGATTACACATCGTTGCCTTAGCAAACATAGTTTAAAAGGAAAAATAAGCAGTAATCTAAAACATGCAATATGCAGCCTTATTAGATGCATGGATGCATGAATGCACTTCGGCCTAGGGATGCACATCCAGTCGGACTTGGGCTCGTCGCCCATGCAATCTTCGACCTGAGAATGATCATCCAGTCGGACAGGGGTCGATAGTCGATGGTCTGGGAGCTAGCGAAATGATACCCCAACAACTCTGGGCATGTGCTACAGCATCCAGAATTAGCCATCCGTCATCGTCAATATGCTATGAATGCATGATTAGCCAGCCGTTATTAGTCAAGTTACAATCAGCCAATTTAAGTAGCTCAATGGTCACTACGGGGAGCTCAGGGCCCAGCGTAGGCCGACAGCTCGGGCATAGTGTCCCATTACCACCATCCCCAGTTCATGAGGTCCTCCACCTTGGAATGTTTTAATAGGGTGCCTTGATCAAGTGACACCAGCTCAAGGTCCCTACTTCCCACACGATTTGTCTAATTACAATCCCAAGTGTGGCTTGCATAAGATCATAGAATCCTCCATGTGTAGCATTAAAGGTTGTGTACAGGAGCAAAGAATGTTAACATGTGACAATATATGACTTCGAGTAAAGCATGTAAAGAAGCATCAGGAGTTAACAACTTATGGAGATAAATTACCAAGTCATGTGAATAGTGATCAAGGATTAACTATGAAAAAGGCCAAGCTATAAGTCCTAGAGGGGGGGTGAATAGGACTATGCCAAATTTAAAATAAAATCAGTGGAAATAAAGTAAACCAATATCCTGACAATTATGAATCAATTCACAATGCTAAATTTAAATCACCTTGATAAATAAGTATTGAGAGATTGATACAAATTCAGTTCTAAGGACAACCTTACACCATAATAAACAAGGGCTTATGGTAGGACAACCTTATTTCTAGAACCTCTTTTGGATCAAGGACTCAATTTTAATATAAGTAAATGAAATAGCAAGGAATTGAAATTAAATGCAGAAGTATAGATCTAAATTATTACAACAATCCCCACACTTGCTTGAAATGTAAATAGTTACAACATTCACATCCACTTGTACATTCCACACAATCGAATGATAAAAGATATGAAAATTAAGCAAGCATTCCATCCACAAGGCAAAGAGTTATAGTGGTTCGCTTTGTGTACACCAACCTGTTTTCCAATGACCACACAAAAGCTACTCCACTCCTAATATCCTCACAGGGGATATTAGAGTTCACTATGAAATAGGTTTTCACAGGTTCACCAAAAACCTTTACAATTGTGTCTTTTTCACTTGGGCTTACACAATTCAAAAACCCCTCTTTTCTGAGTTTTCTGGTTTTCCTCAGACAACCAATACAAAGAGATTTTTCTGGCTCAACTTCAAACAAAACCAGTACAATGAGATTTTTCTGGCTTAACCTCAAACAAAACCAAAGGTAAATAAATTTTATAGAATTGTAAAATACCTGGATTTCTCCTTTTCTTAGTAGCCCGGTAGAACCAATCGGAGTAGATGATTGAATGTCAAAGTTCAATTTCTAATACTCACATTCATAAGGTTCTAAATTCTAATAGATTTTAGATTTAACTTGTTGGGCATAGCTATATTTGATTTTGATTCCAAGAAGAAGGAATAAGATAATTCCTCTTTTCAAATAAGATTGGAATATAGAAACAAAATCAAATTAAATAAGCTAGCAAAAAGGAATATTAAATAAGTACAATGTAGCTTAAAATAAACACAGACTTATCTCAAAGTGATCACTTGAAAATTCTTGAATTGAATAGAGTTGAAGTGTGAAAACTCTGAATTTCGTGTTCAATTTATAGAAGCAAAAATCGTTCCTACGACTGGTCTTAGAAATCTTCGACTGGTCGTATCTCTAACAGATTTTTGAAAAATTAAGCGCGATCTTTGAAAGTCGTTCCACGACTGGTCGTGAGTAGCCTACGACTGGTCGTGGGTCACCTACGACTGGTCGTAGATCCTTACGACCGGTCGTCGTAGGACCATAGATTACGTTGCTGGACTTTGAGTAGTAGCTCCACGACTGGTCGTGGACGAGTCGAAGCCACACCTACGACCGGTCGAAGGACCTCCAGGACTGGTCGTGGGCGTACCAAAAATTCTGAAAAAATCTTCAACTACTTAGGATTGGTTGTGGAATTTCTTGGACTAGTCGAACCAATGCCAGGACTGGTCGAACAAGAGCTAGGACTGGTCGTAGAATAGACCAAACTTATGTAAAATAAATATTTGATTTATGTATCCAAAGTGACCTACTTAAAGGGTCAACCTAAGGTCATTCAAACCTGAATCATGTCGTATGGACATTGAACTTCAACCATTCAACGAATGTAGATTGTTTGAACCATATCAGGCTTGAGATCTTGAACTTGTTGTAGCTTCAAACTTGAGATCTTCATCAACATAACAACTACTTCATGCATTGCTTATTAGTCTTGAAGTCATGAGCTGTTTCTTAAGACTTGAACATCAACATTGTAGCTTCTTGAGACTTCAACATGTAGCTTCTTGAAAAGTTCAACTTGTAGCTTCTTGAAGTATTTATGCAGTGTCTTGAATTCATATAAATCATCATACAAGCACAGGACACAGATAGATGTTTTGACACATCAAAATTTGACAACCTTTGACAACCAAAGAAGCATGAGACCATAACACTTACAATCTCCCCCTTTGTCAAATTTGTGACAAAACACCCAAGTAATAATACTTCCAATAGACATAAGAGAAGTACAAACACAACAGGTTCACAATAGAGAAGCATGCACAGTTATATAGATATGATTAGTAATAACTAGCATCAGCATCATTCTCCCATAACTACCCCTGAGAAGCTTAACTCCCCCTGAGTAATAGCCTGAGTAATAAGAGCACATCATTCAAATAAATCAAAAGCCTCCAAAACTTCTACCCCTTTTTGACACAAAATGACAAAGGAAGAAGAGCATCAATAATAAAGAAAATAGGAGTTGATTCAAGAGAGCATAGAGCATAAATCAAAAAGTCAGTAAGCACGAAAAGTTCAGTAAACAAAATATTACAGACCCATAAAAAATTTAGTCAGAACCAGAAGAGGGTGCAGGATTAGATGGATCAATTTTATGTAAACCCTTAGCAACCCGCCTCATATATTTGCGTAAATATGAAAATTGTGTGTCTTGGGTAACACGAATTTGAGCCACCTGCTCTTGAAGGGAATTCAATCTCTCATCAAAATCAGAAGGCTGAAAATCAGGATCATCAGCCGAGTCTGATTCAAGTTCTTCAAATAAATCATCCATATTCACGTCTTCAGGAAGATCACTAGCTTGAGCATTTCCTGCTTCAGCACCACTGCTACCAGCATCCACTTGGCCATCAGCCAATTCTAAATTCATCTTGTTAAGATTGGAATTATTAAAAGGGAGATGATGGATGGGTTTTTCTCTAGTAGGCATAGCTACGAGCATATGATTTGCCAGCATAGTCAATAAATAACCAAAGGGTATATCACTATGTCTAGGATGGTGACGAGACAAAATAATGGAATGACAAATTAAAGAAGGTAGACATATTTTTGCACCAGAGACTACAGAATGCAAAACACGAACCATGAAAGCAGTGAGTTCGGTTTTATTACCAGAACGTGGATAAAGATTTGAGATGAATATCCTATGAAGTACTCTGTGTCTGGGTAACAAATACCTTGAGGGAAGTACATGACCTTTATGAGTCCAATGAACATCCAAATTACATAAATCTCTAGTAAGCATTTTTCGTCTGATTCGAGAGATTTGTCATGTAAAATATGAATTGGAATGCTCTCATCATTGACAGGTATTTCCATAATGTCAGCAATCAAATGTCGATCCACTAAAAACAATCCTTCTTGAGTATCAACTTTAAAAGTTAAATCCTCAAAAGAAAAATCACAGATACATGCAAACATGGATTGGGCAATGGACTGGTATGCAGCTCCACCCCAATGTAAGATGTTATCCCATCCCACAGATTCCAACAGAGGAAGGATACCAAATGAAGCAATGTGATTAATATTAACAGGACGCTCAACAATAACATTGCGCATACGCAAATCCCGAGCATTAAAAGGATCATTTTTGGGAGAGCGAAGATGACGTTGTACAATAGAAGCTGATCTAGAAGAAGATGGACCTCTAGTAGTTTTCTTTTTACCTCTAGCATCCATTTTCACAGAAGGATTTCAAGGAAACAACAAGTTGGAAGAAATGGGGTTTAAATAAAACAGATTTTTCAAGATAAAACCCCAAACTTGCAATGAACGACTAAATAGATTCCACAAGAATGAGATTTGAAACACTAATAACAAGAATCTACAAAAAAAAAACAAAAGAACCACTAACCTTGAAGTACTATGAAGGTGGGTTCGATTGGTCGTAGCTAGAACCGTTGGAGAGTAAAAAGAAATGAAGAAGAAGAGTCAAAATCCCCAAAATAAAGTGAAATCCTGAGTTTCACGACTGGTCGTGTAAGTGTTCGACCGGTCGTAGCACGACCGGTCGTGTACACTCACGACTGGTCGAGTACGACTCAAAATTTGTAAAATTTTTAAATAATTTTTAAATTCAAGCAAATAAAACATCATAGTTATGTACATTATGATACATCAAATCATGTAAATTCAATTTAAATTGCACATACCGAGATCAAATTTTAATTTATTAAACCTGCTTTTGTCAAGCGGTTTAGTGAAAATGTCCACAAGTTGAGTCTCGGTTGGAATGTAATCCAAATATATTAATTTTTTTTCCACTAATTCACGAATGTAATGAAATCTAATGTTAATATGCTTAGTACGTGAATGCTAAACTGGATTTTTAGAGATATTTATTGCACTGGAATTATCACAAAATAAAATCATAGAATCCTGAGTGATTCCATAATCGCTTAACATTCGTTTCATCCAAACAAGTTGAGTACATGCATTTCAAGAAGAATGTATTCAAGCCTCAAATTGTTGATAGCGATATAGAACTTTGCTTCTTGCTAAACCAAGAAACAAGACAATTTCCAATGTAGAAACAACCACCACCTGGTTGATTTCTATCATCAATGTTTCCGGCCAGTTAGCATGCGTGCTCGGCTAATTGAACATTAGTCTCATGTGGATACCAGAGACCCGGGAGTTTAGTAGAACTTGCGACATATCGCATAATTCGTTTAACAAAGATTAAGTGAGATTCTTTAGATTTGATTGATAACGAGCACAAATACCAACACTCAAAGCAATATCCGGTCTACTAGTGATCAGATAAAGCAAACTACCAATCAAACTACGATACAATTTAGGATCCACATCATTACTGTAGAGTCTTTTGAGAGTCTCAAAATTGTACTCATAGGAGTATCAAAATTTTTACCTTTCTCAAATCCAAATTTCTTAATTAAACTCGAGCATATTTGGTTTGAGAGATAAAAATTCCATCGGAGTTGTTGTTTTACTTGCAACCCTAGAAAATAGTTTAATTCTCCAACCATGCTCATTTTGAATTTAGACTTCATCAAATCTGCGCAAACTCAACGAGTCATGTTAGTAAAGTTGATCCATAAATAATATCGTCAACATATATTTGAACCATTAGAATATCATCGTTATGTTTCTTAACAAAGAGCGCCTTATCAACACACCCCATCCGAAAATTATGACTCGGTAAAAACTTAGATGGGTTTTTCGTACCATGCTCGGGAGCTTGTTTCGAGACCATAGAGAGCCTTCTTAAGACGATACACATGATCAGTAAATTTAGGATCTTCAAACCACGTAGGTTGTTCAACATATACCTCTTCATGTAAATCACCATTCGAGAAAGGCACTCTTTACATCCATTTGGTAAATTTTAATCTTCCTAAAACATGCAATGGAGATAAAAAGTTTGATTGATTCAAGACGAGCTACTGAGGAGCAAATGTTTCATTATAGTCAATACCTTCAATTTGTGTATACCCCTGTACAACTAGTCTTGCTTTATTTCGAATAATATTTCCAAGTTCATCAGATTTGTTTTTGAAAGTCCATTTTGTTCCAATAATATGTTTATCTTTAGGTCTAGGAATAAGGTACCAGACATCATTTCTGACAAATTGATTAAGTTCTTCTTGCATCGCAAGAATCCAGTTTTCATCCGAAAGTGCTTCTTTTACGTTAACCGGTTCAATCTGGGATGTAAAGCATACGTAGTTACATATGTCCTCTAATTGTCTACGAGTGCGCACACCAAAGTGAGAGGGTTTCCAAGTATTTGAGAAGTTGGATGATCTTTAATGATCTTTAATTAGGATTAGTTTCACTTGATGAAATTTCTTATTTTTCAAGTATAAGAACTTCATCATTATCGAACTAGGGGACAGTGTATTCAAAAGGTCGTCAATCACAACATTTATTGACTCTTGAATCACACCATCTGTTGTTCAACACGATATGCACGATCATTTAAAGAATAACCTAAAAAGATCCCTTCATCACTTTTAGTGTCGAACTTTCCCAAATTTTTACGGTCGCCAAGCAAAATATAGCACTTCGCCAAAAACTCGAAAGTATTTGATGAAGGCTTTTTCTCAAACCACATTTCATAAGCTGTTTTATTATTAGATTTACAAATATAAACACAGATTAATAATGTAGCAGTCTGTATTCACCGCTTCACCCAGAGATTCCTAGGGAGCTTCATGCTATTTAACATAACATTTCCCATTTCTTGAAGCACTCTATTCTTCCTCTCGACAATTCCATTTTGTTGAGGAGTTTTAGGTGCGAGAGAATTCATGCGATATTCCCGATCGCTACAAAATTTCTCAAAACCATTTGTTTTTAATTCGGATCCATGATCACTACGGATCTTCGATTTGACTTGAGAACATTTTTCAGTTTGAATCCGTTTTATAATCTTTTTCACTTCATTAAGGGATTCTGATTTATCTCTCAAGAATGAAACCCAAGTGTATCTTGTGTAATCATCTACAATAACTAAGATGTACTTTTTGCCACCTCGACTTTCCGTTCTTGTTGGTCCTAAAGATCCATGTGGAGCAGCTCGAGTGGTCTTGTGGTGATATTGGAGTTCACCTTTTTGTGAGAGCTCCTAGTTTGTTTACCATACTGGCATTCACCACAAATCTTGTCTACTTTTTACATCTTAGGTAGTCCTCTAATTAGTTCACTTTTGCTCAATCTGTATAAATTTCGGTAGTGTACATGTCCAAGGCATTTATGCCATAATTCTGTCTCATCGGTATGGACCATGTAGCACGTTTGTTCAGATGAGCTACCATTGCTTACTATATAGCAGTTTTCAGAAGTTCGACCAGTTAATATTACAGAACCCTTTTCATTTATAATTTCACAACCTTGATTAGAAAATTTAACATTATGGTTGTTATCGCATATTTGAGATATGCTCAACAGGTTGTGTTTTAAACCCTCAACATATAAAATATTTTTAAATAAGGGAAGGTTATAGAGTTGAACCGTACCTTTGCCAATTATCATTGCAATTGCTACCATCACCAAATGTGACTGACCCATCAGTCATATCTTTAAGATCGGTGAATAGTGCTTTGTCGCCTGTCATATGTCTGGAGCATCCACTGTCTAGGTACCATTTCGAATGACTTGTAGCTTTGAAAGCAGTGTGAGCAACCAAACAGGCAACCTTAGGAACCCATTTCAGTACTGTTTTGGGTTTAGGAGAATAATTGGTCTTCTTTTGTTTATAGTTGTAAGAGTGACCTACTGAGTTAGATTTTAATAGCTCCTTAAGTAAATCAACAATTTTTTCAGCTAGTGGGTTTCGAATCTGATTTTTGAAATTTATATAGCTGCTTTTGTGTTTTTGAAAAGTTTTTGTATTTTTAGAAAAAACTTGACTAGTACCTTTTCCTTTTGAGTTAGAAGTCTCTCCTTTCACAAAGTTGGAATGAGTATTCTTCTGTTTAGGAGATGTGTTTTTATCATAGCCCAACCCGGATCGATCGCCACATTTTCTTGATCCGGATAATAATTTTTCTAATTTTGGATCACCTTGGGCATATCTCCATGTGTCCTTCAAACTCAGAAGAGAAGATACTTCATTTTTAAGTTTCTCATTTTCAGATTTCAAATTTTCAATTAGGGAGGTTTTGAATTCTAGATCACACTTTGATTTTTCAAAACAATCGAAATTTGAGATTTTTCTAAAACAAGGGTTTCAAAACATTCTTTAAGTTTAAAAAACTTTTCTTTTTGAAGTTTAAGTTTGACAGCAATTTTATAACTTTCCTTATATAAGGCATTGTAAGCATCTTGAAGATCTTCATCATTTTCATGATCACTATCCAAATTTTCTTCACTTGTTGAATCATCGTGATCGGAAAAGGTAAACTTGGCTAGAGTCATAAGGGCTTTAAGTTCTTTGCGACTCGGTTTCTGAATTTTCTGATTCAGAAGAGGCTTCAGAATCAGACGATTCATCCCAAGTAGCCAACATACCCTTCCTTTTGGATCTGTCCTTTTTAGGACATTTGTTTGCTAAATGCCCATATTCTTGACAGTTGTAACATTGACTATCTTTCAATGACTTCCAAGTTTTAGACTTAGGTTTAGAACGTTTCTTTTCATTTGCCTTTTGAAAGTCGACTCTTTTCTTACTTTTGAAAATCTTATAAAACTTTTTCGCCAAAAGGGCCATATCATCTTCAGACTTTTTTGAATCTGAATTTTCTTGAGTAATACTTTTAGATGACTTCAAAGCAATAGATTTACCTTTAGGAGCTTTAAAACTTAATTCATAGGTTTGTAAAGAACCAACTAATTCTTCTACCTTCATATTATCCGTATCACGAAGTTCCTGGATTGCGGTTACCTTAGAATTGAACCGTTCAGGAAGAGAGCGTAGTATTTTTGCACACACTTTACTTTCTGGGATCTTATCGCCAAGACCCCACATTGAGTTTACAATGTCATTCAATCTAGTGTAAAAGTCCATAAACATTTCATTTTCCTCCATATGAATTTCTTCAAATTTAGTTGTGAGGAGTTAGACTTTAGATTTCTTGACAATTGATGTACCTTCGTGTGTCATTTCTAAAATATCCCAGGCTTGCTTTGCAGTATCACAGGATATGATTCTTTTGAACTCATCCGGTGATAGTGCGCAAGTGATTGCATTTAGTGCTTTAGCATTAGCACTACTCTCATTTTTCTGAAGTGTGGTCCATTGGTAATACGGTGTAATTTTCATAGATTTTGAACCATCAACACCAGTTACTTCCATGATAGGAGGATTCCATTCAGTCACTGTGGCTTGCCACACACTTTCATCCATTGATTTGAGGAAGATCCTCATTCTGGCTTTCCAATAGGCATAGTTGGAACCATCAAAGGGTGGAGGCCTAGTAACTGAAAGGCTATCAAAATTTGACATCTTTTTATATAGCTTAGATCGTTAGCTCAGGAAATAAATCCAAATAAAAAGCAACAAAAATGAGCTATTAGGCTCTGATACCACTTGAAAAAGGCCAAGCTATAAGTCCTAGAGAGGGGGGGGGGGGGGGGGGTGAATAGGATTATGCCAAATTTAAAATAAAATCAGCGGAAATAAAGTAAACCAATATCCTTATAATTATGAATCAATTCACAATGCTAAATTTAAATCACCTTGATAAATAAGTATTGAGAGATTAATACAAATTCAGTTCTAAGGACAACCTTACACCATAATAAACAAGGGCTTATGGTAGGACAACCTTATTTCTAGAACCTCTTTTGGATCAAGGACTCAATTTTAATATAAGTAAATGAAATAGCAAGGAATTGAAATTAAATGCAGAAGTATAGATCTAAATTATTACAACAATCCCCACACTTGCTTGAAATGTAAATAGTTACAACCTTCACATCCACTTGTACATTCCACACAATCGAATGATAAAAGATATGAAAGTTAAGCAAGCATTCAATCCACAAGACAAAGAATTATAGTGGTTCGCCTGTGTGTACACCAACTGTTTTCCAACAGCCACACAAAAAACTACTCCACTCCTAATATCCTCACACAGGGGATATTAGCGTTCACTATGAAATAGGTTTTCACAAGTTCACCAAAAACCTTTACAATTGTGTCTTTTTCACTTAGGCTTACACAATTCAAAAACCCCTCTTTTCTGAGTTTTCTGGTTTTCCTCAGACAACCAATACAATGAGATTTTTCTGGCTTAACCTCAAACAAAACCAGTACAATGAGATTTTTCTAGCTTAACCTCAAACAAAACCAAAGGTAAATAAATTTTACAGAATTGTAAAATACCTGGATTTCTCCTTTTCTTAGCAGCCAGGTAGAACCAATCGGAGTAGATGATTGAATGTCAAAGTTTAATTTCTAATACTCACATTCATAAGGTTCTAAATTCTAATAGATTTTAGATTTAACTTGTTGGGCGTAGCTATATTTGATTTTGATTCCAAGAAGAAGGAATAAGATAATTCCTCTTTTCAAATAAGATTGGAATATAGAAACAAAATCAAATTAAATAAGCTAAAATAAACACAGACTTATCTCAGAATGATCACTTGAAAATTCTTGAATTGAATAGAGTTGAAGTGTGAAAACTCTGAATTTCGTGTTCAATTTATAGAAGCAAAAATCGTTCCTACGACTGGTCTTAGAAATCTTCGACTGGTCGTAGCTCTGCAATTTTTGAAAAATTAAGCGCGATCTTTGAAAGTCGTTCCACGACCGGTGGTGAGTAGCCTACGACCGGTCGTGGATCACCTACGACTTTGGTCGTAGATCCTTCGACCGGTCGTAGGACCATAGATTACGTTCTTTGGACTTTGAGTCGTAGCTCCACGACCGGTCGTGACGAGTCGAAGCCACACCTACGACCGGTCGAAGGACCTCCGGGGCCTGGTCGTGGGCGTACCAAAAATTTCTGAAAAATCTTCAACTACTTAGGACTGGTCGTGAAATTTCTTGGACTAGTCGAACCAATGCCAGGACTGGTCGAACAAGAGCTAGGACTGGTCGTAGAATAGACCAAACTTATGTAAAATAAATATTTGATTTATGTATCCAAAGTGACCTACTTAAAAGGTCAACCTAAGGTCATTCAAACCTGAATCATGTCGTATGGACATTGAACTTCAACCATTCAACGAATGTAGATTGTTTGAACCATATCAGGCTTGAGATCTTGAACTTGTTGTAGCTTCAAGCTTGAGATCTTCATCAACATAACAACTACTTCATGCATTGCTTATTAGTCTTGAAGTCATGAGCTGTTTCTTAAGACTTGAACATCAACATTGTAGCTTCTTGAGACTTCAACATGTAGCTTCTTGAAAAGTTCAACTTGTAGCTTCTTGAAGTATTTATGTGCAGTGTCTTGAATTCATATAAATTATCATACAAGCACAGGACACAGATAGATGTTTTGACACATCAAAATTTGACAACCTTTGACAACCAAAGAAGCATGAGACCATAACACTTACAAACTAGCATATGAGCCTTGCATATATATAGTGGAAACAAGCATCACAATAATGGTAATCTAGTGCAAACTAGCTTTAGCTAATTAAGAAATGGAAAGCCCAAGGGGAAAGTCATCACCTGAACGGTAGTGTTCACGAACTTGGTCTGAGCCTCCTGGTGGCCCGGGGTTACTCAGGGATTTTCCTAAAATTATAATTTACATTTGTCAGGTATTGCCAGGGCTTTGTTTAGAAGTATGCAACATAAGGCCCATTAGGCCACCATGTATTTATTCAGTAAAGGTGGCCCCAAGGGATTAGTGGATGTTTAACCCACCATTCGTTCATGGCAGAGTGGTCCATCTGACAAGGGTCCCCTCTATCTTTCTCCTCAACCCTTAGGACAAGTTCATAAAATGGATGGATGGTTCGGATGAAACACATACGTCAGGGTGGGGCCCACCGCATGTGCTTATTATCATATTAATGCCACATGCACTGCATATATTTGAATATCATATACTACATGCATCTGGTGCCTGTCTAAACGTCATACCACATATGTATTTGATATAAATCTGAATATTATATTAACGTGGATTCCACATAGGTGTGGGGCCCACATATAATACTTTATGAAATGGAGGAGACTCCATGCTATTACAACAGGTGGGGCTGAGAATGGATAGTTTGGATAAACTCCTCAGATCCGGCCCGAAGAAAACCCCCGACTGACGGCCTGGACGTAATCCTATTACATCGCATGGAAGGACGCCTCCATCAGAGGTGTTTATGTATTATATATATATATATATATATATATATATATATATATATATATATATATATATATATATATATATATATATGTAGAGTCATGCTCCCATGTGCACCAACGCACGTGCACACCTTTGTACATGTGCCATGGGTGTCTAATATGAATGGTCCATGTGATGCGGAATCCCATGATGCGGAATCCCATGAAACCTCATGCAACAAATTTTCATCCCGATCTAAAATTCTGGTGGGCCATAGCAAAGAGAAACGCAAATCAAGGGAGGAAACTGTTTTCATTTTTCATGGCCCATCAAAGACTTAGATCAACGTAAAACTTGGGCTCGGGGGGGGGGGGGGTGGTTTCATGAGGTGCTACATCACATGATCGGTTCAGATTTTGGATCCACCTCACATATGATTGGTTTGCAAAATGGGTGTATATATTCTTTTTAAATTCACATGCACGTACAACTACATGAGAAGTGCTTATGTAATATAATATTATATATATATATATATATATCCTTTTTAAATTCACATGCACGTACAGATGCATGAGAGGTGCTTATGTAATATATTATATTATATTATATTATATTATATTATATATATATATATATATATTTTTTATTTTTTTTCCTTTAAAGCATGACGTCCAGAGCCTGGGAAAATGGATGGACGGTCTGGACGAGCTGCATCATCAAGGTGGCGCCACATGCATGGCCCACCAACTGTGATCGGGTGGAGGGTTCACGTCCCACCATTTGGACGGTGCGGATACCATATATGTACAGCACGTGGGTCCCCTGTGGCGTGGCCCATCCACGATATGTATACACACGCATGTATTATAAATATATATATATATATATATATATTCTTTTTCTTGTTTCTGCAGGTTAGCAGCGCCTAGTGACGGACGCCTTGGAGTACATCGAGCGGCCCATGGATGCCACACGTGTACAGGGTCCACGTGTTAGGCGGCATGGATGGGATACGATCATCAATGGGGTCCACGTTGTGGCAGCCCACCAGCTGGCGTGGTGCGGATCACTAGTGTGCATTATTCCGCCAGATTTTAGGTGAGGCCCACCTGCAGTTTGGTGAAGCCCAGTTGAAATTTGGTGAGGCCCATGGCCTGTTTTCACTTCCTGCCAACGTTCTCAACCCATATTTGCAAGTCGATTTCAGCCATTTCTCAGGCCAGAGACACCCTCCATCTGGGCCGTTGGTGAGGCTAATCTCAGCCCCAAATCAAGGTTCTTATAGTGACAAGAACGGCCAAGACTTGGTCCGCTTGCAGGCCTGTCAACGGCCTAGCCAAAGAACCTTTTTTTTTTCCTGCTGCTAGTAAGCTGAAATCTCAGCCGTTCCATGCTGATATTTTTAACTATCCTTCTGCTGATGTCAAGTTTACAACCTCATCTGTTTTTAAGCTTAGCATTTGGCTAATTTCCAGCCCTTTTTAACTGTACACCGCTGCTCACAGGTCACGTTTTCAGCCTGGCTTCCTGCTGGAGGACAACTGTTATCGGGTTGTGTTTTCAGCCACAAACGGAGCTTATTTTAGAGGGCCGAATGCGGTGTGAGCAAGGTGTGGTGGAGCTTCGTTTTGGGCTCATTTTAGAGTTTCCAGAAGGGTGGAGGAAAGGCTTTTACCTGGTTTGAGTTGGGTCTGACCTGAGCTTGGGTTGTCACGCACATAGCCATCACCCCCACCTTCTTCCTCACTTCCCTCTCACTTTCTCTTTTTCTTCCACCTCTCAGATGGTGCGGCTATGGCCGCACACTGACTCGGCTCGGTCTGGTTTTCATGGAAAGAGTTGGGGCAGTGCGCTCCAAGCTCACCAGAAACGTCACTCTCCCTTTCTATTTTCTCCCTCTTTCAGTTTTCTCTCTCCGTTTCCTTCCTTTCTCACCTCTCTTCTTGTGTGTGTGGTCTAACAGAGCTGAGCTTCTCCTTATATAGGCAGAGAGAGGGGAGGCTGACGGTAGGCAAAAGCTTTTCACACTCAACGGTTGGGAGTGTAGGACGGTCGAGATGAAGCCACATGATCTCATCAGATGGCTAGGGTGGTGCCAGACAAAACAATGATGATGAGTAGACCTTGGCAGCTCGCGTGTAAGCGACCTGGCGGCTGAAATCGTCATGCTAGCGTGCATGGCAAGTCTCGCATTAAATGTTAGCCACGCTTGGAGGGCTTTGAACGGTTGGGACTAATCTTCACCGTTTCAATGCATGGGTCTAAGATCTTATACCATTTTGTTCAGTGGACTCACGTGATTAAAATGGACGGTTTGGATCGTCCAGAAAGTGGCTATGGTGGCCTACTTTAAAGCTTAAAGGCCAACCTTTTCAAATAGGGTGTCGGCGGGAATAGTTTTGAGAATTTTGTAATTGAGTTCGGTTAAACCTTGTTTGACCACAGGTGGCCGTCCAGCGCTCATTGCGTACTAGTGTTGGGGTGTACATGCACCTAGCTTTGGGAGCTCATCATGACTCTAGTGTTTGATCCACCCCGTTCAACTGTCTTGGGGGCTGGTCATAAGGGTCCTGGCCCAATTTGGGGCGGGTTCAAGGCCCAGGTGGGGCCCACCACTTGATTTGGGTTACATTTGTGGATTCCCGCCAATCTCATGGTTGGATTGGCTTGAAACTGAACGTCAATGGTTCAAAAGGTCCAAGGATTTATTAAGATGACTGGGACGCCAGTTCTATAAATTTAGGACACTAAATGTTACTTTTAGAATGGTTTTAGCACCTATTATTATTATTATTATTATTATTATTGTCACTATTATTATTATTATTATTATTATTATTATTATTATTATATTTTCAATTGTCAATTATTCATATTAAATTCCCATGATTCTCTCTTTTGGAGATTTTTTGTATGTTTTTTAGGGAGAGATTATTTATTTGTATTTAGATATACAATTATATGTATATTTCTAAATTATTCACGTGGGTCATAGCCCGATTAGAGTCGTTTACTCTTTCATTCAGTCTCCTATAAGTATTCGGCTATAAGGATTAAATCATTCAGGCTTGTAAGTGGGCCAAAATACATGGGTTTTCTTTTAACGTTTAGTTATCAATTTGTTTAAATCAACGGTGGGATGTGAGATATTGGCATTCTGACTATTGACACTAAGTAATGGGTTGACTTATCAAATGATGGTGAACAGTGTATGTTACTTGTATCTTCATATAAATACGCTAATCTATATTATAATAGTAACACCCGAGTACTGGAAAGTACGGGGTGTTACAGACCTCTCATCCAATTGGGACACACACAATGGATGGTCTGGATTTGTGAAACATATTTCGGTTGGCCCAATAACTATTTATGAATGTTTTAATGGGAGGATAACCCCTCTCAACTGTTGTATGTGGTGTGGCCCACCCAAGTCATGGTTTGACTTGATTTTTAAAATCGTTACCCACTATGGAATGGTGCATCTGACTGATGGGGTAGATGTTCAACACACATCACAGTGAAGCCTACACAACTCGACCTCATGGAAAGTTCCCATGAGGTCGACCTCATATATATATATATATGTGGAAAATGTTCTATGGAGTCGAGCTCATGAGAACTTCCCATAAGGTCGAGCTGTGTGGGTCCCATCGTGATGAGTGTTGAACATCTACCCCTTCAATCAGATGCACCATTCCATGGTGGGCCTCGGGCTTAAAAATAAAGTCAATCCGTGACTTGTGTGGGTCACACCACATACAAAAGTTGAGAGGGGTTACCCTTCCATTAAAACATTCATAATCATTTGTTGGGCCCACCGAGATGTGGTTCACAAATCTAGCCCATCCATTATGTGTGTGCCACTTGGATGAGGGGTCAGACCAAGTTTCAGACGCATCCAAATTTCATGTGGGCCCCACCAAGTGCTTTTATATGTTTTAGTCATGTCTTCACATGATTTTAGATGGTATGGCTCACCTGAGTTCCTAATACGGCTGATTTTTGGGCTATCCCATAATTTAAAGGGGACCCA
Organism: Magnolia changhungtana; assembly: GCA_030180095.1. NCBI lineage: Eukaryota > Viridiplantae > Streptophyta > Magnoliopsida > Magnoliales > Magnoliaceae > Magnolia > Magnolia changhungtana. Next base: position 359,199 of record JASAUF010000640.1, read on the forward strand.
TCAAATGCACAGTGTTGATGTTCAACACTCATCACGGTGGGGCCCACACAGCTCGACCTCATGAAAAGTTCCCATGAGCTCGACCACATAGAACCTTTTCCCATCCACACACACACACACATATAGGGAAAAGGTACTATGCGCTTGAGCTGATGGGAATGTCCCATGAGGTCGAGCTGTGTGGACCCCACCGTGATGCGTTTCGAACATCTACCCCATCAGTCAGATGCACCATTCCATCATGGGCCTAGGTCTAAAAAATCAAGTCAATCCGTGACTTGTGTGGGCCACACCACATACAGAAGTTGAGAGGGGCCGTGCACCATTAAAACATTAATAATAATTTTTTGGGCTCACCGAGATGTGGTTTGCAAATCCGGCCCATCCATTATGCGTGTCCCACTTGGATGAGGGTTCAGACCAAGTTTCGCAAACATTCAAAACTCAGGTGGGCCCCACCAAGTGCTTTTATATGTTTTTGGCATGTCTTCACATGATTTTAGGTGGTATGGCCCACCTGAGTTCCGTATACGGCTGATTTTTGAGATATCCCATAGGACCCATCAAATGCATGGTGTTGATGGTCGACATGCATCATGGCAGGGCCCACATAGCTCAACCTCATGGGAGCTTATCGTGAGCTCGAGCGCATAGTACCTTTTTCCATATTATATATATATATATATATATATATATATATATATATATATATATATGGCCTACCATGATGTTTATTTACCGTCCAACTTGAAAGGGGTCACTCGTGACCTCTCCCTGGCCATGAGTGGCCAAGATGAGGGGAAAACACAAGTATCAGCTCGATCCAAACATCACTGGGGGCCACACGTTCAGCAATCGTGCAAGCGCACATTGGCCAGCAGGGCCCACCACGTGGGGTCCACTTTGATGTTTTTGGTAAATCCACACCCTCCATCCATTTTTCCAGCTCATTTAAGAGATGGGCCCCAAATACCAGCCTGATCTAGATCAAGGATGGACCACGTACATCATAGAACACCGTGGTGGTAATGACACCCATTGTTGGAACTTTCTAAGGCCCATGTGATGCATGTAGTGGAACCTGCCAAAGTAAGGACTTTTTGGCTCTATAGTGATCTGGCCAACCCGATGGACAGTTTGGATCTTGCAAGTGGACCCCACATAGAGGGAAAATTTAAAAAAAAAAAGAAAAAAAAAGAAAAAAAGAAAAGAAAAGAAAAGAAGAGACGTGCAGACGCTACTGCCCAGCGTCCGCGAGAGGGTGGAAGCCATTGGCGTGGATAAGGGCACCACTAGTGCTACCGTCATGATATATGATATCATATGTGTTTAATCGACACTGTTCATCTTCTGCTCCAGCTTATGAATTTCCTTAAATTTGATTGCGAGGATTTGGATCTTATTATTATTATTTTTTTACAATATTAATTTCCTATGGGTCATTTCAAGTATATTTCAAGCTTGTTTTTTCATTTCACACTAAATGATTCTTTTGAATTCATGTGGTGATAGAGCACAAGTTATTCAGGGCTTTTACATTAGTATTACTTTCACTTTTTTGAATATTTGTCTATATATTATAGGCTATTTCTTTTCTATATGTGGTTCTATCATCGGCTATTACTTCTATCGTAGGAGGGGACCATTGAGTAACAGTGGCTTGCCACACACTTTTATCTATAGATTTGAGAAAGATTCTCATCCGGGCTTTCCAATATTAATAGTTTGAGCCATCAAAGGGAGGTGGCCTTGATATGGATAAACTTTCGAAATTTGACATCTTATAATTCTACATTTAGATCTGGGATGTGAATCCAATCAAGAGCAACCTCGCTCTGACACCACTTATAAGTTGAGCTATCGATGTCCTAAGGGGGGGAGGGGGTGAATAGGACTTAACCAATTTTGATAATCAATCTCAGAAAATAAATTCAAAAATCAATTAATATTAAAATATTGATAGCAATTTGAGTCGTAGGACAACCTTCACCTAATATCTTAGGCATGACAACCTTATTTCACGACTTCATTGATTTCAATATTTCAAGGTAATAAATACAGAGAAAAGATTATCAATCATCACAAGACAAATAAAGTTATAGTGGTTCGATGTTAACACATACCTACTCTACTCCCAAAATTACTTCTCCCCATAATTTTGGCTTTCCAATATATTCAAGGTTTTCACAGGCTAACCTCAACAACCTCTTACAATTTGTGATTTTCATAGGCTATCACAACTAATCTCAGGTGATTTTCATGGGCTTATCACTTCTCAACCTGATGAGATTTTTCTGAGCAATCTCATTTAATCCAAGTAGAAGTAATTTACCGAATGAAAAACTTATCTTCTTAAAGACGTAAGTCGAAGCGAAGATATCGGTAAATCCTCTGAAGATGAAGCTTCAATAGATGCAGTGATCCCTTCTTTTCTCAGATGAAGATAAGCCAATGTGTGCATAACCAAGAAGGGTTTAATGATATATGATTTTTCAAAGAACAAAACCCTAAAACTTGCAGATTTAATCCTCTATTCTCAAGTTGAGTATAGGCCACTATATTTGAATTTAACAAGACTTGAGAAGAGAATTGAATAAGCTAAAAGCAATATATAAAAATACAATGCAAATAGCTTTGAAAAAGAAGAAGATTTCTCACTTTTGTTTCCTCTCTCTCTCTCTCTCTCTCTCTCTCTCTCTCTCTTTATTTATTTATTTATTTTTATATAAATCGTGAGAAATGAGCTCTATTTATAGGAAAATTTTATGAGCTTTGGTCAGCCTAAGAATCTATTCGGCTGGTCGGATTTTCACGACTTTGTTTCAACGACTAGAAGATTTCATGGGATTTGATTTTGAACCAAAGTTAGGTTGGCCTGAGATAAAATTCGGTTGGCCTGAGATACCTCCAGTTGACCAAAGATAGGGTTTGGCTGGCCTAAGATTCTTGGAATTCAAAATCATGCATTATTGAAAACTTTACCTAGGTTGCTCTCGGGCTGACCCGATATGGTTCGACTAGCCAAAGACAGGGTTGGGCTAGCCGAACACCCCTGAATTTTAATGTAAAAATGCAACACATTTCAACTTAGAAAAACACTAAGATGTAATTTAACTTAGGGTCTTTCCTAAGGTCTTCTTTACCTGTATATTAGCATACAATTGATTTGCATATAATTGATTCTTCTCTTGAAATTCTTTCAAGCATTATAATTTAGAGATGTTAAGTCACGCTCCAGCCTTGAAATGTTAAAATGAGTTGAAGTTTCATATACTATATATTTTGTCTACCTAATTTGACAATCTACTTGTGTACTTAAAACATTAGCAGGTACAGTAAATATTCAGAATTGGTGGAAGGAAGGTTTTTAGAACACTTTTCTTCTTGGTCAGTGTCGGGAACCAGGATACAATCCTGCAAACCATTCACTCTTTCTTTAATCATGTCATCATTATAATCCTTAAAGTGTGCCAAGCAAATTTCTAGAGGGTCATAACATTCAGCGAAAATGGACTCACTCTTCATAATGGAATCAAACACATCATGTTAGTGGATTATATCAATATCACCTTGTTTGAAAATTCCTTGTGTCTCTCGATCATTAAATGGTGCTTCAGATGGGATTGACCCTTGGGGAAACTGGACCATAGGCTCATGAATATACTCAAGCTCATCAATGGTGTCAAGAGAATTGAAATCACTTACCTCACATTGTACTTCTATGTTAGGCTGAGGTTGGGCTAGAAAAGTCCATTCCTCATCAATGAGGCGTGACTGAATTCTTGGAATGGTGGGTGTAAACATCTCTAATGATGTTCCGTTGTCTTGGAATATTTGCATGATGTTTTGGTTAACTTGCTCTTGAGCATCCATGAACCTCTGAACCAGATCCTCTTAGGTTGTTTTTGGTGGGATCTCATGAGTAGGAGCCCAAGGGGATAGTCGTTATAATCCATGCTTGGTTCACCTTGAAATTGCAGTTTAGACCACTGATACTGAAGAATGAATATGAGACAAGGTCTTAGAGGGGGGTGAATAGGACTTTTCAAATATTTTCCCTATTTAAAAATTCCAAGTTGCCTAAATTAATTATTCAGTTTAAAGCAAGTAAGACAATATTTTAGGCTTCCAAGCCAATAGAGGGTCTAATCACAACGGCTACTCAAAATATACAAATAAAACAATTAGCCTAGTGTTGTGAGCTTGTGTGTGGAATGTGCTACCTATCAATCTTAAGCATTCATCTAATCATTCATAAACAATTAGGCATTTAAACTTAAATAAACATGATTAAATAGATGCACAAATGACAATTCCAAACACAGGCATGTATAGTGGTTCGGCTACTTGCCTACTCCACTCTCGACAACCGTACTCTCTCCTAGAGTGTGTCAGATTTTACTATCAATGGTTTTAAATCAGGTTCACCATTAACCTTTATAGCCCTACACAAAGGATTCAACCATTTATGCTCTTCACACGAGCAAAGGTTATACACTAAGAACCTACATTTAGGCCCCACGGCCAAGGTCCCACACTAGGCACCTACGTTTAGGCCCACCGGCCAAGGTCCCACAGAAGGCACCTACATGAGTTTGTTGATAGCAAACTCTTAGCCTCAATCCTACACGAGGATAAAGACTAAACTTTGGACTCTTAAAAATGACTAGGGCTGCACACTGGTCGGTTTGGTCCGGTTCTAGGGTGAAACCAGAATCAAACTGTTCCTAATGGTTCTAGGATTTTCAGAACCGAAACTGGACCGTTAGTTCCCTAGAACCAAACCGGAACTAGACCGTGAAAACTGGTTCAGTTCTAGATTGGTTCCACGGTTCTGGGCTTTTAAAAATCCAACCCAATTGATATGAATTGCTGAGGCCCATCATGATGCATAAATCTATTCCTATTTACGTACAGGAAATAATGGAGACGGCGAGAGAGAGGGCCAGCGAGAGAGGGACGATGAGAGAGAGAGAGAGACGACAAGAAAGAGACGAGAGAGAGAGAGAGACTTAGGATTTTTTGTTTTTTTTTTTGTTTTGGTTTTAAACTGTAGTTCGGTTCCATGGTTCGGTTCTAGGTTTGGTTCCACGATTCGGTTCGGATCTACATGCCCCTAAACCGGAACCAAACTGTATCCAATGGTTCTTTGAAATTTGGAACTGAAACCGGTGCACTCTAAAATCGGACCAAACTGGACTATTTGATCGGTTCCGGTCTGGTTCCATGGTTCTACCGGTTCAACGTGCTCTCCTAAAAATGACACTTGTCAGAATAAGTCCTCTCTTATAGCTTATCTTGGGTTGCTTGATTTTTGTTCTTTTGTGCTTGAATCAGCTCCCCGATGCTCCCCCGATCGCTATGCTATAGTTTACCTGTTGTTTCAGCTTCACAATTAAGAACCTTACATATGATGTTCCTATTAAGGTAACCAAGGTAATGGGAGTTGGTTGAATCTCTAATAAAGGTTTTGAATGAATTTTCTAAGAGATTCAACTGATGGATGCACTAGAGTATGGTTGAGACTAAGGATATACCTATGGGTTTGGTTTCAATACTCTAGTGAAGGCTTGAGATCATATTCTTCATTAAAGTGAGCTTTGAATGCTCATTGAGATGATGAATTATAATGAAAAGAACATGAATCTCATGTGGATAGAGTCTAGGATGAGTGATTAGAGCTTGGGACAACCTAGGGACTTTAAAATGCCTAAATCCACACTTTCCATAAAGTTCTAGGTCCTATATTTATAGAGAAAATGCCTCAATGGATCTATAACGACTAGTTATCGGTGCTACCGAGTGAACCTTCGGTAGTACCGAAATATCACTCGGTGGTACCGAATTAGATCCTCAAGTTGCTAGATGATTTTTGACACTTTCGGTAGTACCGAAAGTTGTTCTTTGGTAGGAGTCGGTGGTACCAAATTATCTTTGAAACCTGCTAGACTATTTTGGGCACCTTCTCTAACCGAACTAGGACAAATTTTCCTGTTTTCAAATTCTTGTCTTTTAAATCATCCAACAACTTGGAACTTCCTAAAGCCAAATCTAGAAAGGTAGACAATATGAACTTAGAATGGCTTGAATAAATGATCTAAATGGGTTTTCCTATTTGGGTTAGGATCATCTATAGGCAAGATCCAGATCGTAGAAGCTTCTTCGTATTCTGATTTTGTAGTTTAGGCTTCTACTCCAATTGCACCGTCGGTCTTCATTTGCCAAGGCCTTATCAACTACTTGACACAACTAATCACGTGATTGACAAACATATGTGCAAATGAGTGCACTAACAATCTCCCCCTTTGTCAATTACATGACAAAAATAACCTATCCTATGACACTGTGATGGTCAATACAATGACATACCAAAACAATGAAAGATTACATATCATGTACTAAATTACTACTCAAACATAAGACTAGATATGTAACAAAGAGATGTTGCTCCCCTGTAGTTTCTTTTATGATCAACTTGTACCCTGCAGAAAACAACGGAGTGTTTTGGTGGGTGGATAGGTTTCTTCTCCCCCTTTTTGTTAGTCGTTGGCAAAGGATTTACCAAGAAGTAAACTAATAACCATATATATGATAAAACGTAGTTTAGAGAGAGAGAACATGCAAATCACATAAAGTTAGAATGGAATAGCAGGGAATATAGAAACATTATGTGATAATTTCATGTCAGAAAAAGTATATAACCATGAAACAGAACCACTGACATGAGCATAAAGATATCATCATAAATGCATTAAAATTACTACCCCAAGCTTGGGTAGAATAATCCATCATTTAAAAATAAACAAATAAACCCCTAAGGGCATAATCATCTAAAAAAATATTATGATTCAGCAACAACACAAGAGACATGGTCATCTAGAAGATCCACCCTCATACAGAGGAATATAAGGATGACGAGTCAGAAGCAATTCTGTACTGTGCTCCCCAGTATGTTTAAGAGTGTCAAGATGCAGTTCAATCCCGAAGAGTAGATTTTCGTACTGCCGGAGGCGACCTTCTATATTTGATTGCCCTTCAAGAAGTTGACGAATTGGATCGTTCTAGCGAAGGAGGCACATAGTGCTGACTGATAGTGGACTTGGTGTAAGTACTGGGGTGCGACAAGAGTCCTAGCCAGTGGCCATGGGAGTGTCTTGAACTTCTTCGCCACTCCTGCATTCTTGATTCTCCTCAAATGTAGTTGCAAACACATTTAGTTGAATTAGAGTCTCATTGGTAAAGCACATGGCAAGATATACTGTATTGTGGGTAGGTAGCAAACCAATGAATTTTGAGAGTTTGCAAATAACACTTGGAAAGAGAAGGCTAGTACAATGATACCCTTGATGACTATGATCAATTGTTTCAAGATAAGAGTGGTTAAGCATACTTCAATCCCCAGAAAGATGTCATACAGGATATTCAGAACAAATGGGGAGATCATATCTCAAGAAACTTCACATGGGTATGCATTTGTACTCAGAATGTTATGCAGTACTTTTGTAGTTGAGACTAAATACGATGATTAGAGGAAGTTTCATTTTTTCCGGGGGATTGTGGGACCATTACACAAAGCTCGAGTTAATTCACCCAAACTCCTAGATGATTTAGAGGACGATCAGTTGGGGGAATTTGTGTTATTTTGAGGTGCAATAGTTGACTCAACACCAAAGGAGTGGTCTCCTTGGTTTTGTTCATGAAGTTGATGCTGATGGATGGAGGGTCATCATGAGTGTTATGACAGGAATTTAAGAATTGATGAATGAGGTCATGTTGAACCTCATGTTGAGACTTAAATATTGCATAATTTCCCTCATTTATATCTTGGTTTTATGAATATGAATTAGCTTAATGTTTTATTTTTCTCACGTTTATGTTGCAAGGTGAATTTAAGATCTTGGATTGAAAAGGGTGCTAAAAGTATGGATTTGATGCTCAAGAATCACCAAGGCAAGGGATGGATCTTAAGAGACCAAGATTGAAGAATTCACATGCTAAAGATCCAAAAAAAACTGAGGAATGAAGAGAATTAAAGATTTGAAGTGAAGAAAAGGAATCCTAAAATTGTCTTAAAAAATGTATTCTGAAACTTTGAAGTCTATTTTGGAAAACTGTGTAGAGTGAAGTCTATTTTAGTAAACCGCGTAAATTTGAGGCAGTTTCTAGAGTTTTCCAACTTGGTGTAAAAATTGAAGTTCCCCACTTATAAATAGGGCTTCCCATGGGCATTCCAAGCATCATTCAAGGCATTCCAAAGCAAGATCTATGATTTTTAGAGAGTTTTATATAGGATTTTTGGAAAGTTTCATAGCTTTAATTATTTTTCTTTTCAAGCTTTTTATTTTTTCTTGTTGCTTTTCTATTTTGCAATTTAATTATATTTTTCTAAGTTCCCTCTTGCCCAAGCAAGAAGAGAAGCACATTGGTTTAATGTTTTCATAGTTATGATGATTGATTATTTTAATGATGAGAAGAATTGTGTATGCATGTTATCTATTGTTTAGGTTTAGTTTTTGATCCTAATGTGAGATTCATATGTTTTCATCATATGAGATCCACATTGATGGATAGGCTTACCTTGGATCAATTAGATTTCCTAGATAGGAGAGGTTCTCAACCTGCTACATTTATTTAATTCATTATCTTATAGATATGAATTTTTAAAATCACTGGTGCTTGAGAATATATATCAATGATGTAAATCCATGATTTTCTAATCTTTTATATCATTTATTTAAAATGTTTAAAATGTTTTATTTTCCGATTAGGCTGACATAGTGCTCGGATCCTAGTTGTGTTATCCAAGTCATCATGATTTTGGAATATTAACTTATGTGTGGAACTTTGAAGCTTGGGTGTTGTTTTAATTCAGTTGAATTACATCCATTCAAAACTCCCAAAATCAAATCATCAGTTTACTTTTTATTACTTAGTTTGTTTTGTATTTGATTTTTTCCTTCTCGCAATTCATCTCCTTGTGAAATCGACCCCGCATTCACGGGATACTACTCATGAACCTCTGCACTTGGAGGCAAGCAAACACCTCACCTCCAAAGTATAATAGGTGATCTCACCCAATTGATCCTAAGTAGAGATCAATCCCATATGGTTGAGTGAGAAGGGATCTAATCAATCTATCAAAGATTGTTTTGTTTGTGTAAGACCCGTATCCTAGTTTCGTACTGTTCCGATGAATCCTGCGATCATTTCCGTCGAAGTCCGGCAATCCGCGACTGATAATCGACGTTGTGATCGATCGTAAGTCGTATCCTTTAAATTCGAGTCGGTTTAATCCGAAACCTGTATCATTGCGACCGCACCATCGCCGCGGTTCCAACGCCGCGACTCATGCATCGATCCGATACCTTGACCAGAAGATGTGAGTCGGCGTTTATTTCGAAGAAACGCCGCACTTTCTCGATCCCAAGAGAATCTCTACACAATGTCAAATCAATCCCATCAATCAATCAATCACATCAACCAATCAATCACTTCAATGTCAAGTACAAGCAACCCATGCTTTCTCTCTCCAAAGTCAACTCTTTCTTACCCTCTCTCTTACACACCCATACCTAGTCAAGTACACTTCACATCCATCACCCATCACTTCTCTCAACCATCACACCTCTCTCTTTCTCAAATTCAAGAAAATCCCAAGCAACCAACAAGCTTCACACGTCCATAATTTTCCAAGGAGAGAAAAAGAGAAGTGAGTAGTGTGGCCCATTTTCCTTCCCAAAATCTTTCATCCTAGCCCTTGAATCTTCATCTCCCACCATCAAAGTGAAGCACAAGGAGGTCGGCTTTCCAACGGACCAAGAAGAACGGACGGTGGGTACTTCTATAGGTGTAGATTTCTTGTTTTGATGATGGGCCAAATGAGGCCTATCGATCAATGGTATGGATCTCATTTTGGACCCTAAATGTGGCCAATGGTCCACTTTGATTTCAAGATCAATCCATGATGGGGCCATTCTCCATGGACCCCATCATGATGTTTACTTTCTTTGCATAATATGGTCATTTAGACCATCCATTTTGGTGGAGAAAGGATCTCCACCGTTGATTTTGATCAGTGGGGCCACATGAAATGGGACCCACTTAATGTATGTTGTGGATGATGCAAAGGAGGGCCCATAGTGGCGAGGTCCCTCCACCACACGTTTATCTTTCTCTTTCTCTCCCTCTTTCTTTCTTTTTCTGTGTGTATAAGATGATAAGGCCTTGTAGCCCACCCGGATGGACCCCACCATGAAATAAGTATTTTATCCAAGCCGACCGTGGGTGGGGCCCATCTTATATGTGTTGAACTCACACCATCCATCATGTGGTGGCCCACCTAAACAAGGCCCACCTTAAATATATTGTTAAGCCCAAAAACGTCCAGCGTCTGGACGTTGCTGGAAAGGAAAACACAAATATAAGCCTTGTTTCAAGGCTATTTGGGTGAGCCGTTGGTGTAGGCCCCACCTTGATGATTAGATTTAATCCAAGCCGTCCATCCCCTTTCCTACCTCATTTTAGGCGTTGAGCCGAAAAATGAGGTCAATCTGACTCTCAGGCGGACCATACCTTTGGAAAGAGTAATTTTTCACCGTTGAAAACTTCCCTGATATTTCTGTACATTGAAAAATATCCAATATTGGGCTCTATTAGATGGTGTCGGGCCATAGAATCCAATGGTTAGGTCCGATCTACCCGATGCGGGCCCTACCCATGAAAAACCTCGAAAAAACCTGGTTTTCAAAAAAATAAAAAAAAAACAAGCAAAGAACGCAGCCTGTTTGCCGTACGACGCCGCGTCGGCGTGCAACTGGCAGAGCGTGGTCCCACGGCTCAGCGTGCAACGAGCAGGGTCCCACGGCTCCAGCCGTGGGCCCCACCATGATGTATATTTTGTATCCACACGGCCCATTTGGTGGGCCACTGCCTGACGTGGGCCCCCTCCAAAAATCAGGCCAATCCAGATCTTGGGTGGCCCACATCACAAGAAACAGTGGGAATTGAACTCTACCGTTGAAACCCTTTCTGGGTCCACAGAAAGTTTCAGATCAAGCTAAAATTTGTTTTTCCCCTTCTTTCAGGTCTGTGTGACCTTATGAACGGAGTGGATGGAAGATAAACGCTATGGTGGGCCCCACGTGGGACCCACAGTGATGTATGTATTTCTCCTCCACCGTCCGCCTGGACGGTGGAGCCCACCATGATATATGTGTTGTATTCCCACCGTCCAGGGACGGTGGGTGCGGCAGTGTGTGTGCGCCCTGTGTGTGGATGTGTGTGTATGCATGTGTGTGTGTGTGTGCGGGTGTGTGCATGTGTGTGTATATATATAATATAATATTATATTATATATATTGTATATAGCATTTGGTGGGCTTTCATGGGCCCCACCGTGATGCTTGTGTTGCATCCAAACTGTTCAACCATTTGGCCAGCTTGTCCTTACCCGAGTGTGACTAAAAATAAGGCAGATCTAAAGTTCAAGCGGACCCCTACCTTGGTATGTGGTTGAGGCCCATCTGTGAGGCCCACCTGGATGTGTATTTATGGCCGTTGTTGAGGCCCACCTTAATGTATATATGGCCCATGTGTCTAGGCCCATTCAATGTATTTATGACCCATGTTACAAGGCCCATTGTGATATTTTCAAAGGTCCATGGGATATGGCCCATTGCAATGTACATATGGCCCACTAATGCGGCCCACTTGATTTATGAAAGGCCCATATGAGGCAGCCCATTTGATATATTTGAGGACTTTGGGTCGAGGCCCAATGAGATGTATATTGGTCCATTGCAATGTGTAATTCCCTATGGTTGGTGTAATGATACTTTATAGTGAGCTATGCCTTGGGAACAATGTTGGTTTGACGTCCACATTGTAAGGATAATGTTGGTTAAATGTTCGCATTGTCACACTCCTTAAGGCCCACTGATAGGCCCATCTTCACTTCGAACAACCCCATTATCATACCATAAGTATAGTGCTGCCCCATGATTCATAATCATACGCATCATATGCATGCTTGAGATGAGGGGTGACTGATCATAGCATATGCCTTCGGGCAGACTATTACGGGCTCCCTGATAGGCGGAGTTGCCCTGCATGAGCGCATGGTTTACGCAGGACTGTTGCATGACTGGTAGTGTGACTCATGCACTTGCATTGTGTGATTGTAGTTACTGTATGCCCTAGCGACATGTGGCTATAGCCTCCACAGACACATCGTGGGTGGCTGGATTGGATACCGAAAATGTTTGGTTCTAGCATACGGGCGCCATAGATGTCCCTGGGTGAAAATCTCTAAACCCGATGGTACCAGAGGATGACTCCAACGTCGAGACCGAGTGGATGTATGAGCGCATGAGGGCCGAATACCAGGAGGCCGCGTCTCCCACTGTGTCGTGGTCGGTTGGAAAGGGGTGTGACCTTACCCGCCTGAGTGAGGGGGCAATTTCTAGGTTGAGTTTGACCAGCTTGAGGAATCGGTTCGCTATCGACGAGTCGGGCCCGATATTGGCAGGCGGATAGTGAGGTCTCTTTCGCTCTTCCATTTGTGCGTCCGGATAGGGACGGCAAGCTGGCGTAGAGTGTACTAGACCTCGGTGATTATCCAGACTGAGAACTGTATTGACATAAGGATTTGGATGTGGATTAGCATGCTTGACTTGCATTATGCATCGCATGGCATTGGCATGGCCGATAGTATTCTTATCTCGCATTGCATAGCCTTGGTACGACTGACTTTGTTCATGTACTCATCAGCATGTTTCCGCATTACTCTGACCATGCATTTTAAGCACGCTCATATTGCGCACACACTTACACCACCCTCTAAGCTTTCTATAAGCTTATGCACGATTGATGCGTGCAGGTGACGCCAGACGCAGCCGTAGACTCGCCGCAGTTGGAGCGTGTAGCCGAGTTTTTGGAGTTTTTGTCATTTTCAGTATATTGTATTTCCCTTTCTTACGCCTTGTACTCAAAAGTTTTTTATCATAGTGGATTTTGTGATGGAGTTTTTGGTTATTGTTCGTGGGTTATGCTTGTGGTTATGCTCATTACGAATCAATTGATTATTAGAAATCCTCCTTGTAGCATCCCATATCGGAACCTGGCGTATGGGCGCTAGGAGCCGAGAATGGGGTTCTATGGAGGCTGTCGGCGCCGGATTTGGCGATCGGGAATTTTATGAGCCCGGTTTCCGAGTTCGGGGCGTGACAATTTGACATAGCCATTTTAATAGGATTATAATAGGGAGAACGACAATTATTAGTTCGTCTAGTGGAGTGTTCTCCTTTTGCAGGAGCCTTGCCTTTGTCTTTAACCATTGTTATGCTGTAATAATATATTGGAGATATTAATGTAAGGATTAACAAATCTTAACAATATCCATATGAAGTTCCATATTTTCGGATATAACAAGAAAAGCAAATGAAATATTTCAACAAGAATTAAGTTATGCATATGCAACTTCAGATTAACTTATCTCCAAAATAAGGTTCAAACTTCAAATTTACTAATCTTTCATAACAAGAAGCTGGAAAATCAATTATCAAAAGAATGGATGATTGATGCATCAATATATCAAAAAGAATATGTTTCCAGGTGTATACCAAAGTATCCAAAAATCCATAGTACACAAACATATATTGATCCTGACACACAGGTCATTTAGGAAGAGCCACTAACAACATCTTCTTGAGGGCATGACAGATATGCTGCAATCTGCTCCACCGACTATTGGAGTGAGTGGAGCTTCTCCTCCATTGACTTCACCATCTCACCAAGTCTTGATTGCTCCTCCAAAATTTGCATGAGAGGATCATTCTGAGAAGTAAAAGCTGAAGGAGCAGAGGTTGGTAGATGAGTATCTGGGCCTTCCTTAATTGTTTTGTCCTCCTTGTCCAGAAATTCTTCGTCTACCTATATTGTAACACCCCATACCTCTGGTACATGGGTGTTACCTCTTAAACCTACATCAATGGAAACCAGGTTTGATTAGCTAGATAACCTGAACTCAACCTGTGTAGGATGGAACTTTCAGTCAACATTGAGGCCATCCATCGGAGTCCCTAGGTACTCAATTTGCACTCTACATCGATCAAGAAGGTAACCTCGATCAAGCACCTTAAGTCAGAATAGTTTCTAAATCAACTAGTTGTAGCATTACTCTAAAAATTAATCATTGAAGGCTAGTGTATAGCCAACCAAGCACCATCATGTCTTAAAACCATAATTAGCCGTTGAAATTAAGTATCGAACCAATCCGACCATCGGATCGGCATATATTAGGCTAAATAAAGCTTGAGGCGTGTGGTACGGCCCACCTGGGCCCTAGCCTCGCCCCAAACTGGGTCAGGACCTCTAAGTGGGGCCCCCAAGATGATTGGATGGAGTGGATTGATCACAAACATCACGGTGGTCCCCACACAAGTTGCGTGTGCACCTTAGTACACATGTGCACGAAGTGCATTGGCCTGGTTGAACGGGTCAAACTAGCGTTGACTCGATCCATAAAAAAAAAGGCGATTTCCTTCACGCTCGTTGGAAATTCAAATCTGATAGATTTCAAGCTTTAAAGTGGCCCACCCTGGGCACTTTCCGAACGATCCAAACCATCCATTTTGTTCGTGAGGTCTGTCCAAACAAAATCGTCTAGGGATTCGGACCCCTGCAAAGAAATGGAGGAGTTGGGAGGAACCGTCCATTTCTTCACTTACGGCTAGGATCCTTAGATGAAGGACCATCTGGTGGCTTGATGGGCAAGCCAACGTCGGTTTATCTAGGGGATTACCGATGTTCACTCGCCAGCTAAGAGAGAGCCCTCTCACAGCTAAAAACGGCTGGACAAGATGGAAAGACAAAAAGGAGGTTTTTCCATTTTAGGATAGAGGACGTTGACACACCTATGGCCATTCTCTGGGGCCATGTGGGACGATCCCAGCCCTTCCTTGTGAGGTGGTACGAAATAAAAAGGGTGGATATCTCATTTCGAGAGAAAACGGTGAGAACCGGGTCTTCTTGTGAGATTAATCAAGACCCACATTTGTGGTCCAAAAAGTGGGCCCCACACTGATCATAGACTCCATCCAGTCTGCTCAAATGGACCAGATCGCACCAAAACACCTTGGGCAGTGATCTACCATTAATAGTCGGGTCATCTTCCCCGTTAACCCATCCGAACCGGGTCACGAGATGGGCCCCAGCAGACCAAAACAAATGTACTTTCTGATAAGCCAGGGCATCAACAACCCATCACTGGGATTAGATTGGTCCCATGCATGGCCATCACGACCGTTGATAGGGAGTTCATTTTCAACCATTGGCTACTCCCCTCCTTACCTATAAATGATCACCATTGCCCTCAGGATTCACACCAGAAAGAGAGGAAAGAAAAGGGAGAAGGAAGGGAAAGAAAGAGAGAGTGAGGAGAGGGGAGAGAGGTCGAGTAAGGGAGAGTGAGTTGAGTGGGTGACTCAGTGCCACCCTGCACCGACTTAGCCCGCACAAATCAGACCGATTTGGGTCAGTGCTGACTAGAAGCACACCTACTAAGAGAGAGAGAGAGAGAGAGGCTGTGGGCCACCTTGAAGATTAAGCCAAGTAATGGCCTAACTCCCCCTGTTTTCCTTCCTTTCATCCAAACAGCACTTTATATGGAAATTCCAGCCACATCTGGGGGGCCGAGATTGGACCGAAACCAGGCTGCTAACGGCCCTTAAACGGACCTTGGACTGAGCTAAGAACAGACTCTTAACTGGTCTCTATTGTGAGCTGAGAAGGCTAAAAGTGGGCCACAGTTGCAGCTGGAATTAGGCCTCAATAGGCCCTGATTCGAGTTGGGATTTCAAGACCCAAATGGACCATACCAGGAACCGAGGTCTGGCATCCAACAAGCCATGAAAACTGCTAGAATCAAGCCCTCATCAGGCCTTGGATCGGGCTAAAAACCAGCCTCCAATCTGGATAAATAATGGCCTCTCAAACGGGCCGTAAATGGAACTGCAATAGGCCCCAATAAAAGCCAAAAAACAATACACCCTCAGTACTGGGCCGAAATCAGGCCTCAGTTAGGCCTTCCATCTGGGCTAAAAAAGACCCTTAAAATGGACTGAAAACTGAGATGATATTTGGCCCCATCCGGGCCTTAAATCCAGCTAAAACAGGCCTTCATCTGGCCTTGAGTTGGGCTGCTGACGTCCCCTGTTTGGGCACTGCAACGGACTCAAAAACAACCTTTGAATGGGCCTTGAATCCAGCTGAGAGCAGGCCTCAGCTGGGCCGTGCAACGAGCTGAAGATGGGAGTGTGTGGTGGGACAAAATCAGCCCTGGATCTAGGCCGATCACTCCCAAAAACGGGCTAAAATCAGCTCGAGCCCAGACCTATATCAGGCCAATACATAGTAGGCTTGGGTTCAGCCGCACATACACCACGGTGGGCCTCACCATGAATCACAGAGGGCCGCACCATAATTACACTGTAGTGGACCTCACCATAAAGTCCAGTGGGCCAGCCCCACTTGGGCCTATGTTTGGACCCAATAATTGGGCCAAAACAGGCCCAGTTCAGCACTTCGTCAATAATGAGCTTGGGCCCAAAAGTTGGGCCACCTGTTATGACAAAAGCCTGTAGGCCTAGTCACCTTAAGGCGGGCCCAAATAGCCCAACTTATGGGCCCTTTTGAATCCCTCAAAACCTTCAATATGCTAGTAGATGAAAACATTAGGGAATTTTGTCTAATGCAAACTGGTCCTCTAGGAAGCTACTTGCGTAACTTGGAGCCACTAGCTACAAATGGGGATTTAGATCAAGGGCAGGACTACAACAACTCAGGTGATGACTTTTCCCTTGGGCTTTCCATCTAAGTTAGCCAAACATAGTATACATTAAATTGCTATCACTAGCTTAAGGTCCTAATATTTGTCGTGAATTTCTAAGTTTTATTAACAGCCCTATCTCAAATTCATGATTGATGTATTATGTTCATACTACATGCTAGGCTCACATACTAGTTAATGAGTACCATTCGTGAATAATTATCATTGTTCTTATGTTTAGTATTGTGTTGCTTGATAGTTGGTACCATAGTCTTATGATGGCACATTGAAAATTTTAACTCCACATGCAATTCTATGCACCTTCATATAAGAACTTATGGTTGTGAGTCGCCTTAATGCCTAACTAATGATGCTACGTGTGGAGAACTCCACTATCGTATGTGAGCCACACTTGGAGTGTAACTAGACAGATTGTGTGAAAAATAGGACCCTTGACTTAGTGTAATTTTGATCAAAGGGTTTTATGTAACATCCCAAGGTGGAAAACCTCGTGAGCTGAGAATGATGGTTTGGGACACTATGCCTGAGCTGTCGGCCTACGCTGGGTGACAAGCCTCCTGTAGTGACCATTGAGTTACTTAAAATGGCTGATTGTAATCAGAATAATAATGGTTTGGCTAATCATACATCCATAGTACATTGGCAATGACAGGTGGCTAATTCTGGAAGCTGTAGCACGTGCCCTTAGGATCATTGCGACCTATTTGTCCAACTGGATGAGCATTCCTAGGTCGATGATTGCATGGGTGACGAGCCTAAGTCCGACTGAATGAGCATCCCCAGGTTGATGTGCATTCATACATCCATGCATTTTAATAAGACTGCATCTTGCCTATTTTGGATTATTTCTTTGTTTTTCTTTAAACTATGTCTGTTAAGGCGGCAGTGTGTAATCTTGAGGGGAGTTCACACTGAGCTGGCCACTCATTCATCGAATATCCAACCATATAGGGTACACAAGTGTAGATGGAGAGGACAGCAGCATTGGCCCTGATGGGGCAATGATGGAGCCTGAAGATGGATATTACGAAAACGAGCCGCAACAAGAAGCGGCCGATTACTTTGGTTTTAATCAGCAGTAGTAGTTCTCTTATGTTTGATTTGATACATTGATACTTTTAAAATTTTGTAATATGGCCCCCAGCTGAGTGGGCCAATATTCGGATTTTATGATATTATTCATGCTTACTTATGCTATTGCACTCTGACTTTGATACTTTCGCTAGTTCTCTGATCTATTAACTCTCGGGTTTCTGAAACGAGCCTCGTACTTGGGTTCAAGAAACCGGGGCGTTATAGATATTGGATTATCAGTTTCATGCACAAATGAGAGATTCATTTTCTTGATACTCTACACACTGATTTCTGGGGCTGATAGAGATTCACCTTCAGGTACACTGAACCCACATTGATGGGCCAACTTGCACAGCAAATGTCCGAAAGGTATTACTGTGGAGTTAGATTCAACCCCTGAAACTATTTGATCATATATTACAGTAGGTAGGCACAATGGCTCCCCTTTACCAATGTGATATAAGGTTTCCACCATGAATGGTATGAGCTTGGTATGATTTCCAAATCTAGGATAGATATTGGAAATG
The DNA here is from genome assembly GCA_030180095.1 of Magnolia changhungtana. Classification (NCBI taxonomy): domain Eukaryota; kingdom Viridiplantae; phylum Streptophyta; class Magnoliopsida; order Magnoliales; family Magnoliaceae; genus Magnolia; species Magnolia changhungtana. The sequence goes on from JASAUF010000640.1 coordinate 377,646, forward strand.
CAAATCAAATGAAGTATATGATAATCGTGGGACATATTTGTGGCTCGCAGTGCGCTCCCGTGATGCCAAGGTACATTGTTCCCATTGCACAAGAATTTGGTCCAAACAGCCCTTTTCGCTTTTGTGGGTAGGTGTAATTCAGTGGATTGTTTGGAGCCCAAATGGTATTCCTATAAGAGTTAAAATGCGATATGGAGTGATTTTAACTATTCGACCAACATAGTCAACATCAAGACCCCTGGATAGTGTGTAATGAGACAAGAATGAACGGGCTAAGGTTTCATTTGCTAGCCCGCCAAAAGATAGAACTGGCAGCCATCCTTGGCGGGAAAGAATTTCCTAAACTTTAAAAATTTCAAGACAGTTCACATCTACTCTTCTTTCACATACAATCCTTCTCTTCAAAAATTTGGTAGCAATGGGTCTAGAAGAGTTAGGGTTTGAAGGTGACAAGGGTCTAGACGATTGGCTAGAGAATCATCCACGCTTTAGAACACAAAGATTTTGCCTAGTTATGGTTGAATCTTCTCTGTCATGCTTCATCTTGGATCTACTTTCTTTAGGTGAAGATGACTCCATTTTGTGACAATGAAGTAGAATGATAAGGACCTATCAAGAGAAGATAAACCTAAGGCAAATGATCCTAGTTTTTGAGATGTAAAGAGAAAGCACTAGGGGATACCTTAGATTTTGCTGATTTTGGTTGCACAGCCTTTCAACCAAACTTTGTAAGGAACAAGAGAAGAGAGTTTAAATAGAACTGAGCAGTGAGGGATTTAAACAATTTAACGCAGCTCGATTTCGATAGTATCGAAGGTAAGTTCGGTGTTACCGAAGTGTTCCTGGAACTCAAAAATTTCTACGACGGATTTTCCTAATATACACATTTTATTCTAAAATAGTTGAGAGTGAAAAAATCTAGCATGAAATTACCAAAATGGTTAGAGGCCAGGAATCCTCAGATTTAAAAATTAGGCCAGTCATCAGTCTTAATCCTTTTGGTTTGATTCTAATGCTTATATGGGAGGCATGATCCTCAGATATACCGATTTAGCTCAAGTGGACCTCTGGGGTCGCTTTTCAACATTCTTGAGGGGATGATATGATATGAGCCAATAAACTACACATTTGGCTCTCATCCTTCTTCAGTTTGGAAATGACTGTAGTTGTAGATGCCATAAGTATTTTTAATGAATTTTGGTCATCATCACTTTCGGACTCACTGTTTTTAGAATTGAAGTCATTTTGTCATCCCATGCTACTGCCATGGCTTTTCCTTTTGATTTCTTGGCTAGACATTCAGTGGATATATGTTCATACTTTTGGCAATTATAACATTGGAGTTCTTTGGACTTCCTAAAAGATTTGCCTATTTTCCGTTTGTGGTCCAATTGAGCTCCTTTGTTGTTGTATGGTCTTCCATGGTTCTTGTTGAATACTTTTTTGAACCGTCAAGCTAACAGGGCTACCTCCTTATTAATATCTTCATCTTCATTTTCTTCTTCCTCAATTACATTCGTTTCTTTGACATTTTTGAGAGCATTGTTCTTAGTTTTTGTAGAAGGTTTGAAGTGTAGTTCGAAAGTTTGTAGGGAACCTACTAGCTTTTCTATTTTCATTTCTTCTATATTCCTATACTCTTCAATAGTAGTGACCTTGGAATTAAAACGTTTCGGTAAGGATCTCAGAATTTTCCTACAGATTTTTGATACCGGAATTCTTTCTCCAAGTCCTCCCATGGAGTTGCATATGCCATTTAACCTTGTGAACAACTCCATGAACATCTCATCTTCTTCCATCTTTATGTGTTCAAACGGAGATGTTAGGAGTTAAAGCCTTGACATTTTTACTGTATTAGTTCCTTCATGGGTAGTTTTTAATAACTCCTATGCTGCCTTAGAGTTTGCACACATACTTATCTGCTGAAATACTTCTTGTGAAACTCAGCAAATTGTATTCATGGCTTTGTTTTCACACATCCTCATCTCTTTGTCATACTGGGTCCATTTGGCCTTTGGTTTTGGTTTGATGATTGTTGTGCCATCCTCGAGAACAATTCGTTCTATTGGTGCTACATATCAATTTTCAACAATCTCCCATACATCATCATCTAAGGCCTGGAGAAAATATATAATTTTGTCCTTCCATGCATAGTTTGTACCATGAAAGATGGGTGGTCGTGAGATGGATGGTCCTTCTCATTTGCCCATAATTCTATCTTCAGTCAAGATCTTCCTCTAGGTTGTTAGACCTTTTTTAGAGGAACCTCGCTCGATACCAATTGAAATTGCTGTTTAGACCGCTGATACCGAAGAATGAATATGAGACAAGGTCCTAGAGGGAGGTGAATAGGACTTTTCAAATATTTTTCCTATTTAAAAATTCCTAGTTGCCTAACTTAAACAATCATTCAGTTTAAAGTAAGTAAGACAATATAACTCTAAAGGCTTCCAAGCCACTAGATGGTCAAATCACAAAGGCTACTCAAGATATACGAATAAAACAACTAGCCTAGTGTTGTGAGCTTGTGTGTGGAATGTGCTACCTATCAATCTTAAGCATTCATCTAATCTTGCATAAACAATCAAGGATTTAAACTTCAATAAACATAATTAAATAGACGCGCAGATGACAATTTCAAATACAGGCATGTATAGTGGTTCGGCTGCTTGCCTACTCTACTCCCGACAACTGCACTCTCTCCTAGATTATATCGGATTTCACTATCAACGGTTTTAAATCAGGTTCACTATTAACCTTTATAGCCCTACACAAAGGACTTAACAATTTATGCTTTTCACACGAACAAAGGTCCTACACTAAGAACGTACGTTTAAGCCCACCGGCCATGGTCCTACATAAGGTACCTATGCGAGTTTGTTGATAACAAACTCTTAGCCTCAATCCTACACGAGGATAAAGACTAAACTTTGGACTTTTAAAAATGACACTTACTTTTTGGAATGAGTTCTCTCTTGTAACTTATCTTGGGTTGCTTGATCTTCGCTCTTCCATGCTTGAATTAGCTCCCCGATGCTCCCTCGATCGCTATGCTGTAGTTTACCTGTTGTTTTAGCTTCACAATCAAGAACCTTACATATGATGTTCCTATTAAGGTAACTAAGGTAATGGGAGTTGGTTGAATCTCTAGCAAAGGTTATGAATGGATTTTCTAATAGATTCAACTAATGAATGCATTAAAGTATGGTTGAGACTAAGGATATACCTATAGGTTTTGTCTCAATACTCTAGTGAAAGCTTGAGATCATGTTCTTCATTAAAGTGAGCTTTGAATGCTCATTGAGATGATGAATTATAATAAAAAGATCATGAATCTAATGTGGATAAAGTCTAGGATGAGTGATTAGAGCTTGGGACAACATAGGGATTTTGAAATGCATAAATCCACACTTTCCATAAAGTTTTGGGTCCTATATTTATAAAGAAAAGGCCCTAACGGATCTATAACAACTAGTTATCAGTGCTACAAAGTGAACCTTCGGTAGTAGCGAAATATCACTCAGTGGTACCAAATTAGATCTTAAAGTTGATGGATGATTTTTGACACTTTCGGTAGTACCGAAAGTTGTTCTTCGGTAGGAGTCGGTGGTATCGAAATTCCAGTCGGTAGTACCGAATTATCTTTGAAACCTGCTGGACTATTTTAGGTACCTTTGATAATACCGAAGGTATCTTCGGTGCTACCGAAGGTGCCATTCGGTGGTACCTTTTCCAACCGAACTGGGACAGATTTTCCTGCTTTCAAATTCTTGTCCTTTAAATCATCCAATAACTTGGAACTTCCTAAAGCCAAATTTAAAAAGGTAGACAATATGAACTTAGAATGACTTTAATAAATTATTCAAATGGGTTTTCCTATTTGAATTAGGATCATCTATAGGCAAGATCTAGATCGTATAAGCTTCTTCGTATTATGACTTTGTAGCTTAGGCTTCTGCTCCAGTTGCACCGTCAGTCTTCATTTGCTAAGGACTCATTCGACTACTTGACACAACTAGTCACGTGATTGACAAACATATGTGCAAATGAGTGCACTAACACATCTATCCAATTTAACCTTTGATGGTTCAACTAATCAAGATCATGTGTGTCATATGTCAGTGTACTCAATGATTTTTTTATAAGAGTAATCACCCATATAATAATCACACATTGTCTTCTTAATCGGTGGAGCATCATAACCTAATCGGGTTCTCAATCATAGTTCCAGCCAATTTATGAGATATAGGGCATTTCTTAACATAATGATTTGACAACCCTCTAACTAATGTTTTGTCTCTTAGAAGTTAATTAGAGTATTCTCGTGTCCACTCCGGCATGAATATGATAAAACCCTAATTCTAAACCCAAACCTAAAAATCAAAATTGTATAGAAAATAAAATCCTATAGTAATATGGAAAGCAAGTAAATGGAGTGAGGATGTTATCGGTAGGGAAGAACTAAACTGGAAGATCCTACAAACAAAAACAAGCAAACGATTAGTAATGTTAGAAGATAAAGAAAAATAACAAACCCAAAAAAATAAATCTAAAATTAGAAAACCAACAAACCCTAGGTTATAAAATTTTAGGAAAATAGAGAAACCTAACATAAAACAAAAATCAAACCTAGAAAACCTAAACCTAATTATATTTGCACCACTCCTCGGCAACGTCACCAAAAACTTGATTGAACATAAAGGTTAACAACCCCAAGTGTAGGGCTTTGATGTAGTAATAACTCGGTAAGACCAAGGTCGAATCCTTAGGGAATAAGGAACATAACTTAGAACTAATCTAAAGGTAAATGGTGTTTGGATTTTTAATCCAACAAAGTAGAAAAGGGGTTTGAAATAAAAAAAAATATAATAAAAGTCTAAGGATCCATGAATCCACTAATATAAATCACAATATCCCATTCATTAATTCAATATATAACTTAATTGGAATCGAAGTCCAATCCTATCCAATCGGAAGATAATTCTATTAAATTAATCATTGATACCAATAAGATATGATTTCGATTGAATGATTCTCTCACGAAGCACTTGAATCTTGATTGTAGGGAATTAAAAGTGTTTAAAGTACCCTTAGGAAACAATAGATTAATCAATTATACAAATTGAATCATTCTCTAACCAAGAATTGTAATTGCACTTTCAAGCATCCAATATGCCCAGAGTTGACAATGAATCAAAGATGAAGCTTTAAAGTAAAATCCAAATTATTTCAATCTACTATCATCATCCAAACCAATGTTATTGAAACAAATAAATTAAATACTGTAATTGAACTACAAGCTTCATCCCTTAGTTTTAGCTAAGAAATTAACCTAACATAGCTAACATCTTAGAAAGAAAAACTAAAAAGATAAACTAGATTTGAGGGATCGAAAAAGAAAGACGATTCCATGGAAGATCCCTCACCTTAGGTCTTTCTTCCAAGCCCTAATTCGTACTTTGGAAAGCCTAAAACACCCATTTATATAGGAAAAACTTATACCGACTTGGAACTGACTTTAATTTTATACACCTTTGTTACACTTCAGTGGAATTGAACTCGCATCGAGTCCAACCAAATGTTCCTTTGACTGTAGTCAAATTTCACTAAAATATGTCTGAAATCTGTCTCCCTTAGGTTGCACCAAACTCTCCTTCGATGAGACTGAACATGGCTTCGTTCAAATCTAAGTGTCGAGCCAAATTACATCCAAAAATCATTTTTTATCACTGGATTGTTCTATGCACATTCAGTCGAAATGAACCAACCTCAGGTGGGACAAAATAATTTGTTATTTATGTTGATGCACTTTGTGAATTTTAGGTCTTTTCTCCATCCTTTTTCTTTGGTTTTTTTGATCTTTGGTACTTAAATTCTTCAATAATGTCTTTTAAATGTCCAATTCTTCATTGATAATTATTTTGAGCTTTAACTTATCTTTTTAAGAACATATTTATCCTTAGGTCCAAAAACTGCTCATATGAAGAAAATAGATATAATTAGATCAAATTAACACTTAAATATCAGAAAAATTAATGCAATTGGGAGGATAAATATGCAATATCTAGGCATTATTATGAAGTCTAAAACTTTAGATTTTTTGAAGACTACACCGGTTAAGAACTTTACTAAAATATAATTGTTTGTAATCTCTTATTCACCCTGGTATACTAATATGGGATTTTTTATTTTTTTTTTGCTACAAATAAATCATATATTCTTTGGACACCTCACAACTATAAAAAGAGAACTTTTAATGAGGTACGTAAATTTCTCTAAACTATCATAGTCCATGACATCCAAACTTACTCTAAAGTAGGTTTATAAATGATCTAGTTGAAATGCTTATTGAAAAATTTACTGAGATACTTGCCGGAGGAAGAACTGATGCATTATGATGATTGATAGTTTAGATTATGATTTTATTTACTTTCTTAGGATTAGTTTGCTTTATTAGTTTAGTGTAGTTGTTAAAACACTATTTATAGGAAGTTTGTACTAGCACTTGTATGTTATCGCCTTCCAGGTACTTTTCATCTACTCCTCTTATTTTCATTAATCTCAATATTGATCATATTTCATATATTTATACATTGAGGATAATGTAAAATTTAGGTTGGGAGGTAGGTTTCCTTTATAATTTATTCATTTGTACTGAATTTTTAAACTTTTGAGCTAAAAAAATTTAAAAAATTTGGTGGATTTAAGTGTTTTTGAAGATAATTCAGAGATTTGAATGATAAGATACTTAATGTTAAGGATTTTTGAAACCTAAATTTTAGTTATTTGATAGATTTCAAAGTTAGGTTGAAGTTTTTATTCTTTGATTTGAAAGTTTTAAACATTGATTGAGTTATGATTTCATATGTGACATCTAGCTTACACATTAAAGTCTAAATTTGATATTGTAGTGTTAACTTGATGATTATTAAGAATGATAGGAACCAAACCTAGGGAATTTGTCCAACATGCTCAATTAAAAAAAAATAAAAATACCCAGCTAAAACATAATTGTCGTCGAAAAGGGCTACCTATCAAATTTTTTGACTATTGTGGAAAAGAAAAAAAAAAAGATTGAAAATAGTATGAAAGTCATTGATGAAAAAAAAAATCAACAGCTAGAAGAGTAGAGTGTTGAACTGAAAGACAAGTTTTGGTTTAGGTTTAGGTTATTCTCATTACTCTTTTGATTATCAATGTTATCATGAAAGTAGATAACTGAATCTTTGGTTGTGTCAAGTCTAAACTTCATTATACAATCATGGAACTCAATGTTTAGAATTTTTCTAATTATAGGATTAATGCTTTGAATTTCATTAGGATAGTTAGCAAGTGCTAGAGTTTATGTGGAACTATGCTCTACATTAATATATTTTGAATTTTTATAATCTGGATTGCTTTTAAAACTATTTGAGTTTATAGGAATTTTATTCATTTTATTTCGAAATATCTTTCGCATGTTTTGCTTGGGACTAGCAAAATGCGAGTTAGGGGTTGTGATAATGCCTAAATGTTACAAATTTATTTTCTTAATTACATTAGCTTTCTTGGTTTTTAAGTATCAATTTGATTTAATTTATATATTTTCTTCATGCGAGGTGATTTTGGACCTAAAGATGAATATACACCTAAAAAGATAGATTAATGCTTAAAAGAATGATCAATGAAGATTAGATATTTAGAGAACATTATTGAATAATTCAAGTGCCAAAGATCCAAGAAAATTAAGTAAAAATAAGAGAAAAGACTGAAAAATCAAAAAGTGCATTAACTGGAATAACAGACTATTCAATCTCACCTGAGGTTGGTTCGGTATAACCGAATGTACATAGAACAGTTGTAAGCCCCGTTTCCTAGACCGTATCATTTCATATGCTTCCGCGGTCTTCCCGGTAGAATTCTGGCAACCTTCGGCCTTTATCCGATGTTTGCGTGCAACCCTGAGACGCATGCCGTCAACCAGAGTCGGCTCAACCCGAAACTTGTACATTTAAGATCGCCCCATCGCTGTGGTTCTGATGCCGTGTCTCATGCATCGAGGCGATACCCAGGCCAGGAAATGTGGGCCCGCGTTCGATTCGAGAAAAATGCCGCGCGTTGCAAAACTCAAGAGAATCTCTACAACATGTCACCTCAATCCAACAATCAATCCCATCAAGGGTCAAGTATATGTAAAGTACACATTACCTCACACCCATCCCCAAGCAAACCCAAAAGTCAAAAAGTTTATACACCACCCATACCTTTCTTACACAATCTACCCCTAAAGTCAAAAGTTTCTTACACACCCATCACTCACCACATCCATCACTCCATCACCCATCTCTCTCTCTCCGTTTACAAACCTCTCTCCCTCATTCTCAAACCACTTTTCAAGCAACTCAAAAATATCACACGTCCAAGTATTTCTAGCCTCCAAGAGAGCTTTGTGTGTGACCTACTTCCTACCTTCTCATCTTTCATCTCAACCATCCAAACTCTATCTCCTCCGTTAGAATCGAAGCTAAGGAGCAAAGGAAGCCAAGGGAGTAAGAAAAAGTGGACGGTGGGTGGTCTTGGACCCACATTTTTAGTCTTTTTTGTACTTGTCTTTTGTGATCTAAGGGCCCACATATGGTGGGACCCACTTTGATGTATGCTTGTATCCAAGAGGGGCCCATAGTGGCGGGGCCCCTCCGTCATCGCCGATCTCTACCCTTCTCTCTCTCTCTCTATGATCGATGGCCCACCTATGGTGTGTGTATTTTATCCATGCCGCCCAACAAGTGGGCCACCTTGATCTCGGTTGGGGCCTGCATGAGCGGATGGTCACACAGGCCTGGATGAAGGGGAAAAATAAACATCAGCTTGATCCAAATCTGGTGGCCCATTACATGGGACCACCATGATGTGTGTACTCTATCTAGCGCGGTCTAGCTTGCTGGACGGTGGGCTGGGTGCTGGAAGAAAATAAAAATAAAATAAAATAAAATATATATATATATATATATATAACAAATATATATATGTATGATATAATGATATACATATATATATACATCTCATATACACATATAGATATATATGATATATATATATATATATATATATATATATTGTGTTATGGTGGGCCCCACGTGGGCTGTTTGGAATGGCGTTGGCTGGCCAACCACACACCAGCCGTACAGCTGCCATAGGTGGAAGGAAATCCACTCCGTCCATCCCTGGCCCGTGATGTAGATCCAAGTCTCTGGTGGGCCACACCTCGTGGACCTCACCAGGATGCGTGTGCTGCATCTGCACCGTCCATTCGGACGGTGTGCCATGCACAGCCCACCCAACCCCACCCCCCCCCCCCCCCCCGGGTGCAGGCGCTTCATCTCGGCCGTCCAGCCATCCTGACGGTGGAACCACCTTGATGATACGCTGCATCCACCGTCCAGCCCATGGACGGTGGATCCCAGCCATGATGTGTGTATTTTACACACGCCGTCCATCTCCCCACCGTGATGCATGTCTTGTATCCGCACCGTCTGTCCAGACATGGGTTTGGACAGTAGATCATTTCTAAAACAAAAAGGAAAAGAAAAAGAGGCAGATCTGATGATCAGGTGGACCACACCGTAGAAAACAGTGTTGAATGAACACCCACCATTGAAATATTTTTTTTTGGGTCCACGGAAGTTTTGAACCAATATGAAATTTGTTTTTTTTTTTTCACTTAACTCAGGTGTCCGCGACCTTATGAACAGATCGGATGGAAAATAATTGTTATGGTGGGCCCTAGGGATTTCAAATGGTGGAAATCATTATCACCACTGTTATTTGGTGTGCGGTCTGGATAATCTTTCAATTTGGTTTATTTTTTTTAATAAAATGCTCTAAATGATCTTTAACATATAGATGAATGGTGTGTTGGTTTCGGCCCATTCAATTCGGTCCATTTGAGTCAGCCCATCTATTCGGCCCATTGATTCGGCCCATTTGGATTGGCCTGTTTGATCGGCCCATTTGAATCGGCCCATTCGATCGGCCCGATGCGATGTATGTGAGGCCCATGAGCGAGGCCCAATGTGATGTATGTGTGACCGTTACATTATGTATGAATTCCTTATGTAGGCCAGTCCTTGGGAGCAATGTTGGTTAGATGTCCACATTGATGGGCAATGATGGTTAGATGTCCTCATTGTGACCTTCCCTTAGGCCTTGTTAGGCCCATTCTCTGTATGGGTTAACCTAAATAAGTGGGCCCCATTCGTCGTATGTGATTGATCTATTCCGATTATCGATACCGATTATCGATTCCATTATCGATTCTGATTATGAGTATGTGACAAATAGCATCATGATGCATGTTCATACGCATCATCTGCATGCTTGTGATGAGATGAGTGATTAATCATAGCACATGCCATTAGGCAGATTGTTATGGACTTCTTGGTAGGGGAAGTTGTCCGCACGAGCGCGCGGTACGCACATGTTTGTTGTATGATTGAATTTCGTGATTCATGCATCTTGTATTGCGTGACATGGTTACTGTATGCCCTAGTGACATTAGGGTTGTAGCCTTTACAGGCGTATCGTGGTTGGTATGATTGAATACTGAAAATCTTGTTCTACATGGGGTGCTATAGATATCCCTGGGTGAAAGTCCTTAAACCCTTATGGTACCAGGAGGTTGCTCCAACGTTTAGACCGAGTGGATGCATGAGCGCCGAGTGCCGATTACCAAAAGGTCACGCTTTCCAATGTATCGTGGTCGGTTGGAAGGGGGTGCGGCCTTACCCTCCCGAGAGGAGGGGGTAAAGCTAGGTTGAGTTTGACCAGCTCGAGGAACGAGTCCGCTATCGACAAGCTGGGCCCGATATTGGCAGGTGGATAGTGAGGTCTCTTCCACTTACCTTATTGCATGCGATGAGGCGACAATCTAGTTTAGAGTGTACTAGACCCCGGTTATATTTCAGAGTTGAGTTGTACTGATATGTGGACTTAGATGAGGATTCATATGCTTGAGTTGCATCTCGCATCGCATAGCCTTGGTATGGCCGACATCATCCATGCCTTGCATTGCATAGCCTTGGTACGGCTAATGGTATTCATGGTTTCATTAGCATGTTTCGCATTACTCTGATACTGCATAACTGTATTACTACCTTGCGCACACACTTTCACCACCCTTTAAGCTTTCCATAAGCTTATGCACGACCGTTGCATGTAGGTGACATTGGACCGCAGCAGCGCTGAGGCAGGAGTGCATAGCAGATCATCTTGGAGCTTTTTGTCCATTATCATTGTATTTCCCTTTATGCTTATTGTACTTATAAAGTTTTTGATCATAGTGGAAATATGATGGAGTTTTTGGTTGTTGTTTGTGGGTTATGCCTTTAGTTATGCTTATTAAAAATCAAACTGATGTTGAAAATCCTCCTCGTAGCATCCCAGGATCGGAACCTGGCGAATGGGCCCTGGGAGCCGAGAATGGGGTACTACAAAGGCTGTCGGCGCCGGATTCGGTGATCGAGAATTTTGTGTGCCCGGTTTACGAGTTTGGGGCGTGACAGAAGTTGGTATCAAAGCATAACTCAGGAATAACTGAGAACAACATTATATGTCTGCTATGAGTTTAGAATGATTGAGTCCTAAGTTCAGATAGCCTAGCGATCTTTTATTCAGACCCTTAATGTGCGTGCCTTCGAGGGTTTTTTAAGTTGATAGACGCCTTCGCTCTTTCCTGTAGGACATGCTGCGCAGGAGAGTAACCCGATCGACTCCTGCCACATCAATTGGTTAGATCTAGGGATTTTATATATGAATTTAAAAGAAAATAAAAGTAGGCAGATAAAATCTTATCGATGGAGGCTCTCCTTTTGAAGGGTGTTGAATGTAAAATATTGCATATTTTCCCCTTATTTTGCATGATTTTTATAAGCATGGGTGTTCTTAATTGATCAATTACGTATGTTTTTCTATGTGGGGTGATTTGAAGAGCTAAGATGAAAAAAATGATTAAAGAGAAGATTTAATGATCAAAGAATGACCACGTAAGGAACTAGAGATTTGGAGGTCATTAATGAAAAATTCATGTGCCAAAGATCCAAGAAAACTAAGAAAAAAGAGAGAAAAGACTAAAAAAAATCACAAAGTGCAATAACAAAAATAATAAAATGTTCGATCCCACCCGAGGTTGGTTCAATCTAACCAAAAGTGCACAGAATAGTTCAGCAAGAAATTATGATTTTAAGATGTAATTTGGCTCGACATTTGATCCGACCAAAAGTTAGGTTCGATGCCACTAAAGGAGGGTTCGGTTAAGTCTAAAGGATATAGAGACTTCTGACCTATTTTGGAGAAATCTCGCTTCAACTGAAAGTGGGTTCGGTGTGACTAAAGGTATGTTCGACTACAACCAAAGGTGAGTGACTGTCAATGCGACGAAAGTGTACCAAAAGTCCGAAAATTTGAAGCTGGTGCGAGGTTTTTTTTTTTTTTTTTTTTATTTAAAGGTATGTTTTAAGCTCTTTTAGATACGATTTAGGCTTTGAAAAAGAGAGCAAGGAGTAGCAGAGCGTTTACAGAGACATTTTTCCTCTCTAATTTTTCGATTCTAAGTTTCTTTTTCATGTTTTTGTTTGAGTTTAGTTTAATTATGTCTATAGTTTGTTAAATCTCTTAGCTAGAGCTAAGAGGTAAAGCTTGTAGTGGTTTTTAATGTCTTAGTTTACTTTGATTCATGTTATTGGTTTAAACGTTGAATAATTTATTGATATTGGTTTGAATAAAACTTTATTTTTAGTTTACTTTGATTCATTGTCGAGTTCGAGTTGATGGGGACATCAGGCGCACACACGCCGCCCCCTACGCACGTATGCAAGGAGAAGGAGGGGCCCATCGTCGATCTGGATCGATGACGACGTCCAGGGAGGGCCTCTTAGTTTGAAGACTGAGTTTTGGTTCGTTGGAATGGGCCCGATAGTCAAGTAAAGCCCATCATGAGTTCTCATGATCGTGGCCCACTAGTCCGATTAATCTCATATTTTAGGTCTTGCTTATTAATATTATTTAGAATATCATGGACGGTTTAGATTACTTTGATTAATTATTATTTTTTATTACTTCATCGCTAAATAATAGGTTGCGCACATGGCGCGAGTTTTTGGGGTATAGGATTTTTTTATAAATAGGCACCCCTTGTAGGTTTTTTTTCTCATTGAAGATTAATAAAATTCTATGTTTTTTTTTCTACTCCTCTGAGTTCTTAAGTTGTGGAATCCAATTGGGTGCGAAGCCCTCCCTTCATCAAAGGGCTGACTACCGTGGTGCGAAGCTACATTTATCCTGATTCGCTCTCACCTTCCACCATCTCTGTTTCTCATCTCCTACAACCATCTGCGCTTCAAATTTGTCTGTTATTGCAACAATTTTCCTCTCTTCTGCAAAATTCTAGAATCTGGCCCTGTATGAGGGCTGAAACTTTGGCGGAGCACCACGCACAGACTACGCATCCGATCGACACAAGACTCGGAGGTTTTATAGCCCTCCCCTGGCCGACCAGAGCCAAGGAGGCAGTTTTCGGATTTGAGGCCCCCTCGCACGTGCATCCAGGCCCCTGAGCATGTGTGTCAGGCTTGGCCCACTATCCGCGTGCAAGGACTATTTCCAAGTTCAGATTTCTGCCTATTTTATTCCTCTCATACCTATTTTCCCTAACCCTAACCCTAGATTGCAATATTTCAATTTGTTTGCCCTTTTTTTTTTTTTTTCTAATCCTGGGGTTCTCTGAATTGAAATTGGTGAATCCCTTAGATTAGGGACTGATTGTTGTGCATATGTGGATGAGTTTTACTTCCCTTGAGTATCATTTGGCTCATAATTTTTATTGGTTCAGCCCTAACATGTGTAAGCCTAGACCGGTACAGATTCCCTTGCTTGAATTTTTGGACTTTTGTATGGGATGTGGAAATTTTATGTGAATGCTTTTGAATTAGTTTGATTTAAAGCTTGAGATTTTGCATATCATAGTTAATTTTCATGTCCTACATCAAATTTGGTATCAGAGCTTAGGGTTCTTATAGGAGAATACATCACATGTTTAGGGTTTAGTTTGTTTATGTCCATCATATATCAAGTCTCATCACATATAGCTATTTAGAGATCCATAAATCCTGATACGAGCTGATGAAATTTCTGTTAACAGAAAGTTAGCAACTCACATTCCTGAAATTTTCTGTTACCCCTTTATTTTAATTGATATATTACTGAGTTTTAGTGACATTGTGTGGTTTTCCTCATATAAAGTCCCATAGGATCATTTAGTTTCATTTAGGCGCATATAGTCGCAGTAGAAGGTCCATAGGTTGAGTTAGCAGTTGTATACTCACCCGTACGGGTCGTAGTTTGGGCTTGCACCCTACACTAAACATGGAGCAATTGCAAGAATCAGTGAACAAGTTGACCCGACTGGTTGATTCTTTGGGTAAGCGCTTGGAACAACGCATGGACCAACGCCTTGAGCAGTTTAATGAGCGCGTTACCTTACTAGAGGCCTCCCTCGGGGCAAACCCCACAATTGGGGAAGATGCTCAATATCAGGCAGGTGGTTAGGAGGTTAGACCAAGGAATGAGGGTGGCCAAGGAATTGGTCATGGGCGCGCACCCGTGCACCCACCCCGTGAGGGACATCGTAATTAATATGACCCAGATGCGCAACTCTTCGAGGGAGTTAGAGTAGACGCCTCTACGTTTGATGACCACTTAGACCCTAAAGCCTTTTTAGATTGGTTGGAGGATATGGACCACTATTTTGAGTTGTATGACACGTCAGATGCTCGTCGAGTCTGATTCGCCAAGATGAAGCTTGTGGACTAAGCAAAGAGGTTTTGGGTGACGATAGAGGAAAAGAAAGAAAGAGCAAGGGAGCTCTCAATAGTCCATTGGGGAGAGATAAAAGAAACACTTAAAGAGAAGTATCTCCCTTTCTCTTATCACTTACGATTGGTTGAGGAAATGGCAGTCTCTTCGACAGAGTTCTATGAGTGTTGCTGAATATATTGAGAAGTTCAAAGAGTACTTGACCCGTTGCGAGGTTGATGAGGACCCTGTACTCACCCTTGCTCGCTTTAAAACGGGCCTCCGTCCTGACATTAGGAGAGAATTGCTTGCCAAAGATATAAACACTATTGAACAATTGTATCAAGTAGTATTGGATGTCAGGTAATACCTCAAAACATCTGTGGGAAGGCGGTTTGACTTTCGCGATTCTAGTGCTAAGGCCAACCTCTCTGGGGCTAAACCTCACACTGGATACCAAAATAAACCTTCCAACAGTTCTCAGTCCAGCCCAAGGATGATAAGGGTAAAGAAATTGTAGGGTCTAGCTCACGTGGAAGTGGGGCAACTAGGTATTTTAGGTATCAGGGGTTTGGTCACTTTGCCCATCAGTGCGGCATGAGAGAGGGCACCAAAGTATTCTTTATTGTGCGTTGCGCCTTGGCTCAGGCCAAGAACACTGATAATTGGCGCCGCAACACGATCTTCTATACTATACAAAATGTGGGAAAAAGAGTTGTAAGATGATCATGGATAGTGGTAGTTGTGCCAATGTGGCATCGACTAGCACTGTGAGCCATTTGGGCTTGAAGCTGGAAGTCCATCCTCAACCTTATAGAGTCTCATACGTTGATGAAATGTCCACTCAAGTCTCGCACCATTATCTTGTTCCTATTCAGTTTTGATCATATAAAGACACACTTTGGTGTGATGTTGTTCCCATAGATGTTGGCTATATCATTCTAGGTAGACCGTGGCTCTATGACAGGGATGTTACCATATTTGGTTGTTCGAATATATGTACATTCTGGTTCGAGGGAAAGAATGTCAAGCTAAATCCACTACCACCCAAGAACACGACTGGAAAGGAGTCCACCACACAGAGTGGTTATCACCAAAAATTGACCTCAAAAGTGGTTATCACCAAATCCGTGTATGCCCTGGTGATGAGTGGAAGACTGCCTTCAAGACGAAGGATGGGCTATACGAGTGGCTAGTTATGCCTTTTGGGTTAATTAATGCCCCAAGTACTTTCATGCTTTAAGGCCATTCATGGGGAAGTTCCTGGTCGTGTACTTTGATGATATTTTGATTTATAGCATGACCAAGGAACAACACCTCAACCATTTAAGGCAGGTTTGTGGGATCCTTAGAGTCGAGAAATTGTACGTCAACCTAAAGAAGTCTACATTTTTGTCTAATAGTGTTATCTTCTTAGGTTTTATTGTGTCAGTTGAGGGCGTATCGAAGGATCCCGAGAAGGTCAAGGCCATCGTCAATTGGCTTGAACCTCGCAATATTCATGAGGTGTGCAGCTTTCACGGCTTAGCCACCTTTTATAGGCAGTTCATTCGAGGTTTCAATTCCATTATGGCTCCCATCACGAATTGCATAAAAAGAGAGAGTTTCAATGGACAAAGGTAGCCTTGAAGGCTTTCAAGGAGATAAAGATGAAGATGACTGAAACTCCAATTACACGACTTTCGAATTTTTTAAAAGCTTTTGAAGTCACGTGTAAGGAATCGGCATAGGAGGAGTACTTAGTTAGGAAGGGCACCCTATCCCCCTTTTTTAGTGAGAAACTAAATGAGGGGAAATAAAAATATTCCACATATGACAAAGAATTCTATGCGATAGTGTAATCACTGCGCCATTTGCATCATTACCTATTGCCGCAAGAATTCGTCTTATTATCAGACTATGAGGCCTTGAGATATTTGAACTCTCAGAAGAAATTAAACCCTAGACACGCCAAGTGGGTTCAATTCCTTCAAGAGTACATTTTTATGCTTAAGCACAAGGCTGGTGTAGAGAATAAGTCTGCCGATGCGTTGATTCATCGAGTCGCATTACTAAATTCCATGAGTGTCAAAGTTACGGGCCTCGAGCGCATCAAAGAAGATTATTCTGAGTGTCCAGATTTTGGAATTATGTACATGTCGTTGTTAGAGAGTTCGTCAGGAGCTAGCAGTAAGTACTTGATTTTAAACGGATATTTGTTTAGTAGTGACCGCTTGTGCATACTGCGCACCTCCTTTAGCAATTTTCTTGTCTGAGAGTTACATTCAGGAAGGGTCCCGGGTCATTTTGGTTGAGATAAGATTATTGCCCTAGTGGAGGATAGATTTCATTAGCCAAATCTCAAGGGAGACGTGACCAAAATTATAGGGCAATGTCATACTTGTCAACTGGCAAAGCAAAGGAAGTAAAACATGAGATTATACACACCTTTGCCAGTTCCATTCATCCCTTGACAGGACATTAGTATGGACTTTGTGCTTGGACTTCCTAAGATTATTCAGAAGCACGATTCCATATTTGTTGTTGTGGACCGTTTTTCTAAAATGGCCCACTTCATTCCTTGCTCTAAGACCTCCAACGCATCTCACGTTGCCAAGTTGTTCTTTAGTGAGGTCGTCAAACTGCATGGGTTACCAAAAACCATATTGTCTGACTTGGACGTGTGATTAATGAGTTACTTTTGGAAGATACTATGACACATGATGAACACTAGGCTCCAATTTTCTTCTGTTTACCACCCTCAGACCGATGGTCAGACTGAGGTGGTCAATAGGAGCCTAGGAAGTTTGCTCAGATGTTTAGTGGGGGAGCACACCAGGACATGGGACACCGTACTACCTATAGCCGAATTCGCGTTCAATAGTTCTGTCAATATGTCCATAGGTCTAAGTCCTTTTGAAGTCGTTACTGGTTATACGCATAGGAAGCCTATTGATCTTGTCCCTATGTCATTGTCCCATAGGTCGTCAGAGTCTGTAGAGTCTTTTGCGTATCACTTTCATTCATTGTATCAAGAAATCAGGCAAAAGATCATTACTAGTAATGAACATTACAAATTTTCTACAGATCAATATAAACATTTCAAGAAATTCAATGTAGGGGATTTTGTGATGGTTCGCATTAGGCCCGAGAGGTATCCTCAGGGGGCCGCTCATAAATTACATGCGTGTAGCACTGGACCCTTCAAAATTAAAAAACGAAACGGTCTCAATGCGTATATGGTAGATCTTCCACCTTCCATGGGAATTAGTTCCACATTCAATATGGAGGATCTAGTTACTTTTCAGGGGACCACTGATACATTGTCCAGCCCTTCGCCCACCCATCCTGATTTCTCAGATCTGTCCCTTGATATATGGCATCTTTTAGACTTTTCTTCCTAGCCTCTACCTCTCGTACTTAACCTTCACATACCCAGAAAGGAAATAGAGGATATTCTGGACCACCAGATAGTTTTAACATCGGACGGCGGGATTCAGGAGTATCTGATTAAATGGAAGTCACGCCCAGCTTCAAACAGCACGTGGCTCACTGAGGAGGAGCTTTAGAGACTTGATTTTGACATCTTGGAGCGGTTCAGGAGTTTTGTTTCTCTAATGGCGAAATCTTTACAACCGGGGAGAGTTGATGAGGACATCACACACACATGCATGCCGCTCCCTACTCACGTACGTAAGGAGAAGGAGGGCCCCACCGTCGATCTGGATCGATGACGACGTCCAGGGAGGGTCTCCTAGTTAGAAGACTGAGTTTTGGTTCGTTTGAGTGGGCCCGAAGTCAAGTAAAGCCCATCATGAGTTCTCATGATTGTGGCCCACTAGTCTGATTAATTTCATATTTTAGATTTTGTTTATTAATGTTATTTAGAATATTATGGACGGTTTATGTTACTTTGATTAGTTTTTTTTTTATTACTTCATCACTAAGTAATAGGTTGCGCACATGATGCGAGTTTTGGGTATAGGGTTTTCTTATAAATAGTCACCCCTTGTAGGTTTTTTTTTTTCTCATTGAAGATTAATAAAATTCTGTATTTTTTTTTCTACTCCTCTGAGTTCTTGAGTTGTGGAAATCTAATTGGGTGCGAAGCCCTCCCTTCATCAAAGGGCTGCTACCATGGTGCGAAGTCACATTTATCCCAATTCACTCCCACCCTCCACCATCTCTGTTTCTCATCTCTTACAACCATCCACGCTTCAAATTTGTCCGTTATTATAGCAATTTTCCTCTATTTTGCAGAATTCCAGAATTTGGCTTGCATGAGGGCTGAAACTTCGGCGGAGCACCACGCACAGACCACGCATCCGATCGACACGAGACTCAAAGGTTTTATAAACCACCCCTGGCCGACCAAAGCCAAGGAGGCAGTTTTCAGATTCGGGGCCCTCTCACACGTGCGTCCAAGCCCCTTAGCACGTGCGTCAGGCCTGACCCATTGTCCGCGCGTAAGGACTGTTTTCAGGTTCAGATTTCTTCCTATTTTATTTCTCTCATACCTATTTTCCCTAACCCTAGCTCTAGATTGTATTATTTCAATTTGTTTGTCCTTTTTTTTTTTCTAATCCTAGGGTTCTCTGAATTGAAATTGTTAAATCCCTTGAATTAGGGACTGATTGCTGTGCATGTGTGGATGAGTTTTACTTCCCTTTGAGTATTGTTTGGCTCATAATTTTTATTAGTTTAGCCCTAACATGTGTAAGCCTGGACCCGCATAGATTCCCCTTGCTTGAATTTTTAGACTTTTGTATGGGATGTGAAAATTTTATGAGAATGTTTTTGAATTAGATTGATTTAAAGCCTGTGATCTTTCATATCATAGTTAATTTTCATGTCCTATATCAAATTTGGTATCAGAGCTAGAGCTGTTCACGAGTCAAGCTAGCTCGATTAACTCGCTCGACTCGGCTCGAGTCAGCTCGGATTGACTCGGCTTGAAGGGCTGAGTCGGGGCGAGTCAAGCTGAAATATGAAAGCTCGAGTTGAGTTCGAGCCGAGTTCGACCATGTGCCATTTTAACTCGACTCGACTCGAGCTCGACTTGCCTCGAAGTTGGAACTCGAGCTCGACTCGGCTCGATTGGAAATAGGTTAAATTATATATAATTTATATATTATATATAAATAAATAATATATATATAATAAGAAAAAAAAATTTACGGTTTCTAAAAAACCTACCCGGCTACCCCACGTCCCCACCCAGTGACTTTCCCTTTCTCCCTTTCCCTTTCTTCTCCATCTCTCGAACCACCACCAATTACGACGCGGAGTTTTGCCAAGACATCACTCGCCCGACGAGGTGAGTGCATCATCTTCTTCTTCTTCTTCTTCTTCTTCTTCTTCTTCTTCTTCTTCTTCTTTTTCTTAATTCCGTTGGAGATCCACCCGATCTCGCAAATTTTAACGGCATATTTTAGGGTATGTGCGAGATCGGGTAGACGAGCCTATTTCTATGCGGTCATCCTGATGGTGGGCCCCACATGAAATCTCATCTGGATCTTCAGATCTTGCCTTCGTTATGTGAAAAAGCATGTTCAGGGCTTTTTTTAATGGATGCGGATTACCTACTGACAGATTGAGTAGCGAGAATCGCTACTTAAGTGACGTTACCAGGTTCAGTGGGTCCCACATAATGTATGTTTTGTATCCACACCGTCCATCCATTTGGAGAGACCATTTTAGGGCATGATCGAAATAATGAGTGAGATCCAAATCTCAAGTGGACCCCACCACAGAAAACAGTGGAGAGACTGACGCCCACTGTTTAAAACTTCTAAGGGCCAAAAAAGTTTCCAATCTAGTTGATACGTGTGTTTTCCCTTATATAATGTCTTTTTTAACTTATGAACAGGTTGGATCTCAAATAAACATCACGGTGGACCTTAGGAAAGTTTCAACGGTGGTCGTCACTCTCTCCACTGTTTTCAGTGGTGGGGTCCACTACAGATTTGGATCTTAGTAGTTCTTTAAATTATACCTTAACATGATCTCTCCAAAAGGATGGACGGTGTGGATATAACATATCTACCATGGTGGGACCCACGGGAACCTGTCAGTAGCTAATCCACGTCATTTTTTTAATGGTTACCTTGGACGTGGATTTGCAGCGAAAGACTTTCTTCCGCACAAGATTTTGTGTGGGTCTTACTTAATTGTTTGTGTGAAATCTAACCCCTCTATCCGTTTTTTAAGCTCATTTTATAATGTGGGACCAAAATCGAGGAGGATCAAAAACTCAAATGGGCCACACGAGAGGAAAAAGTGGAGATTTAATGACCACAGTTGAAATATTTATATGTCAATGAAAGTTTTTAACGATATAATTTTTTGGTTTTTTCACTTTATCTAAGTGAAAATAACCTTATAAACGGTATAGATGGCATATAAACAGCAAGGTAGAGCCTAGAAAGGTTTCAACGGTACACATTACTTTCCCCACTGTTTCATCTCCTATGGCCCACTTGAGTTTTGGATCCTACTCATTTTTGGTAGAATGTCTTAAAATGAGGTCGAAAAATGGATGGACGGCTTTGATTTCTCACAAACATCACAGCAGGCCCCACCTTGAATCCTTGCGCACGAACTACTTCCTTTTGAAATCCGCATCTGTTTTTTTAACTGGCATTGCTACACGTAGCAGCATGGGTGAAATGTATTATTTTAAAAAAAAATCAAACCCAATAGTACGGTTTATTAAACGTTTGACTGATCGACATACCATCATAAAAGGTCTGGGTTATTTTTTTTAAAAAAAATCAAACTCAATAGTACGTATATTAAATGTTTGATTGATTGACTTACCATCATAGAAGCAAATGTAAGTATGATCTACATTCTCAATGTGCAGAATTACTCCAATCACACCAATCAGATGGTGAGGGTCATCCGAATGTAATTTTTTAAGTATACAAGACGATAGGAAAGTGATAAACGGTCCTGATCACCAGGTCTAAAAGTCTAAAAACTGGTTTGCTAAGAAAGGTCCACGTGCACACCAATGAGAACCATTCAAATCATGAGCCCATTTTGATAAGAAACTCATAAAAAATAGTAGGAAACAAAAAAAAAAAAAACAAAACAAAAAATTCCTCTAATGTGTTTGTTTGAAAAAAGGGTTCGTATCATTTCCCTTTTTTACTTTTTCTTTTACAAAAATCATTTTTAAGAAACCTCTTCAAAAGAGGATTTTAATGGTTAAGATATTGAGAGATGACTTTTTCTATTACACCACTGGCCTGTTTGATTTTTAATTTCCCCTAGTAAATACACGGAATTACCTGATTATTGCTTACTACACCTGTTTGAAAGTCGCCGGGAATTACGTTTTGAAAATCGGTCCATACAAATGTTTTTATTACGGATTTAAATATGTGGACCCCACCATGATATATATGAGTTATCTATACCATCCATCCTTTTCAAAAATACATTTTAAGGCATAAGCCCAAAACTTGGGAAAATAAAAAGCTCAAGTGGACCACACATTAGGAAATAGGGATTATTAAAATGTCAATGGTTGACAGTAGATTAAAAAATAAAAAATACGACTTTCATCTTAGTAAATTAAAAAAAAAAAAAGTAGATTAAAAAATAAAAATAAAAAATCAAAGTAGGTGTGTATCGTCTATCACATCATACTAGAGTATCAATGCTTTTCTCTTGATTTTGTTCATTTGTTTCAATTTGGGCCCACCATTTTGACGGTGAGAGTTGGCATGCATGTGTGACACATGTAGTGTGCATGAATAACCACAGTAAATGACAATATGGTGCAAGAGCACGGATAAAAGGTCAATGAACTATTATACCACAAGGGTGTTAGACTCCAGGCTATAGCATTTATTGAGGAATAGGAAACCTGTAGTAATGAAAACAAGCTGAAGAAAATCTATAAAAACCCTTTTCTCACCCTACCCTTATTATCTTTTGATTTTTAGATGACTACTGAAGAAAATCCAAGTACTTCTGGCCCTGGTGTGTCAATCAATTCTCCTTTAGCCGTGGTGGATGAAGAAAAATTAGATAACAAAGTTGAAACAACTTTAGTTATTGTGAAAGGGAAAAAAAGATCGGCGATATGGGAATCTTTTGATGAGATCACGCAACCAGATGGTTCAGTTAAGATTAGATGCAAGTACTGTAAAACTCTTTATGGCAAGCATTCTGGTTCTTCTACAACTCACTATCAGAGGCATCTTGATAAATGTGTGAAGAGACCAAGAATATTGAAGGGTGGAGTTCAAAGAATCGCTTTCATTAAGCTTTTCAAGATGACGACTCTAAAGTCGCACTTTCAACATATAAGTATGATGCGATAAATTGAATGAGTGGTTTGTGAGATTAGTGATAGTCAATGAGAAACCATTTAGCATGGTAGAAAGTAAGGTTTTTATGGGATTTTGTAAATTTCTAAATCCTAGATGTGAGAAGGCCTCTCGTAGATCTTGTGAAAAGAGAGTGTATGAAGATGTATGCCGTTGAGAAAGCTAACTTGAAAGCTCTCTTGGCATCCGTATCCAGATTAAGTTTGACTTCGGATATGTGGACGGCCTCGAATCGAGAAAGGGATATATGTCATTGATTTCGCACACTTTGTTGATGCGGATTGGAAACTACAAAAGAGGATTTTAAACTTTCGCCACGTTCCTCCTCCACATACCGGTGTGGTCATGTCCGATTGCATTTACAATTGTCTTGTTGAGTGGGGCATTGAAAAGAAAATTTCTTCAATTACTTTAGATAATGCCTCATCTAATGATACTTTGGTTTTTTTTTACGTACTCGATTCAAAGCTGCCGGAAAGTTATTCTTTGAAGGTAAAATATTTCAAGTTAGATGTTGTGCTCACATACTCAACTTAATTGTGCAAGAAGGGCTAAAAGCAATTGATTCAACGATTGCAAACATACGAGATAGCGTTAAATACATAAGGGGTCACCTACAAGTGAAAGTCACGTGGAATGATATAATCCAACGTTTGGATTTGAAATCTAAACAATGAGTTGAAGTTAGATTGCACATTGAATTCCACTTATGAAATATTAGATACTGACTTTACAATTTAAAGTTGCATTCCTCGAACTTTGTAGCGATAAAATGTACATATCGTGCCAAGTGATGAAGATGGAAGTTGAAGATGTTCATCGATTTCTCAAAGTTTTTATATGACCGCACGAAGATTTTTTCAGAAATCAAGATCCCACCACGCAAATCAATTTCTTCCGAAATTATTTTCATTATGAAAGCACTAAAAAAGTGTGCTAGTGATGGGTGTGGAATTTTTAAAAGCGATGGCTATAGGAATGCAATTGAAATTTGATAAGTATTGGGTTGAATGCCACTTGTTAATGGCCATTGCAGTTGTCCTGGATCCACGATACAAGATGGCAATGGTTAGATATGTTTTCAGATCGCTTTATTCCAGTTCCGAAAGAGTTTCAGCGGAGATCGCCATTGTTAATGCTGCGATCGAAGAGTTGTTTGCTTCATATGTTGATAATTCGGCCGAAACATCAAGTGCAATAGGTACTTCTCAAACTACGAGTAGTTTCTACTGATATTGAGGGCGAGCGACTTCGTGACTTTATGTCTTTCTTAGACGAAGAAGATGTACATACGTAAAATTGAATCTGAAGTGGAGAAGTATCTAAATGAGCCGGTCATTTAAAAGATAATGATTTCGATGTTTTACAATGGTGGAAGTCTCGATTCGTGAATACCCAAGACTTTCGTTGATGGCACGAGACATTTTATCAATTCAATTTCGACCGTGGCATCGAGAATCGCCTTTTAGCACCGGCACAGTGGTAGTTAGCAAGTATCATCGCTCCCTCAAATACGATTGAAGTTAATCGATATGTACGCAAGATTGGTTGCATCCAGTTTGGGGCGGTAGCAGTTTTGATGTTCAAGAGTATGAAGAGGACAATGAAATTGAAAACGTGGGTCAGAATGCTTGAAGGAAGGAAAACTTTAAAAATTTTCATTAGCAGTTTTATAATTTTTGATATATTTTAACTCTTTTGAATTGATGTTGATGTTGATTATTGAGGACAAAATATGGTTTTGTGGTATGATATTGATAGTATATAGAGGTTTTTCATTTATGTCTTAGTAGTTAGTAATGTGGCATTAGCATATGAGACATTTAATTTGTATTTTTTAGCCAGAATTTTAATAATATAACATATGATGATATAAACAAGCTCACACCCAGATCCATAGATCAACTAACAAACTGAATGGAGATACCTCGTTTTAACACTTGAGGTCTTGGTATTGATCGCTAGTGGGGGTGGCTAACATGGGCGTGTACTAACAAGCTAACTCAAAAAAATAAAATAAATAAATAAATAAAATAAAAATCCAAGCTCGAGCTCGACTCGAGGTAAACTCGACTCGACTCGAGCCACTAGCTCGACTCGAACTCGACTCGACAACTTTGGCAAACAAGCCAAGCTTCAATATTGAGCTCGAGGCTGAGCTCGAGCTCGAGCTCGAACTCGAGTACGCCATGGACAAGCCAAGCCGAGCTTGGCCCACCTCGACTCGACTCGGCTCGATGCCCACCTCTAATCAGAGCCTAGGGTTCTTATAGGTGAATACATCACATGTTTAGGGTTTAGTTTGTTTATGTTCATCATACATCAAGTCTCATCACATATAGTTGTTTAGAGATCCATAAATCCTGATACGAGGTGCTAAAATTTCTGTTAACAGAAAGTTAGCAACTCACATTGCTAGAATTTTCTGTTATCCCTTTATTTTAATAGCTATATTGCTGAGTTTTAGTGACATTGTGTGGTTTTCCCCATATAAAGTCCCATATGATCATTTACTTTCATTTAGGTGCATATAGTCGCAGTAGAAGTTGAGAACGATGTACCAATGAACTTCATTGTCATGCCGATGAATAAGAAGTTGAGAATGATGTGCACAATGGTCCTCCAACTAGAACCCTATGTGATTATTACAACTAGCCATGACGAGCACACATCCTGCATGATTTTTCCACATAAAATATGAAACGTATATTTTAAATCGAGAATGATCTAACTACTTCTGAAATTCAATGGACTAGATTTTAAGAGTCCATATCTACATCAAGGAGTTTGATGAGATTGTAGTTACCCTACACTTTAACAATGTGACGGACAACACTTTGAGATTAAAATTGCTCCATCTTTTATTGAAGGAGAAGGCCAAGTCATGGCTTCACTCCTTAAGACTGAGATCGATTGAGACATGGACTGAAATAACCTGAGAGTTCCTTAAAAAGTTCTTCATGGTTCATAAGACTAACACTCTTACAAGGGTCATCATGAACTACTTGTAAAAAGATTAACAAACATTCTTCCAATGCTGGGAGACATTTAATGCTCTTCTAAGTGCTTGCCTACATTATGGCTACAAAATTTGACGGGTTATAAGCTTTTTCTATGATGGAATGATTTCGCTCTTGTGCTGATTTGTAGAGATGATGTGCAATAAGAAATTCATGAATAAAGATCCTAATGACGCGTGACACTATTTGACATGTTAGCTGAAAATGCACAATCGTGGGATACTTCAACTAAGCTGAAAACGCGCAATCTTATGATACTTCAACCAAGCTGACCGATCCCAAGTTGACTCGATACGAAGAAAAGGTAGGAATGTACGTCTTAATGGAAGAAGACGTTAATGATAGGGTGACCAACTCACAATAAAGGTCGAAGCCATGAAATTAAAGAATGTGGAAATGGTCAAACCTGGGAGACCCTTGAAACAGTTCGTGGTATTTGCGCAAGGTGATCATTCGGCCCCAAAGGTAGGTGGTTACGATTTGAATAAGTTAATGGGTTAGGCATCAAATGAAGGAGTATTCACAATGCCTATATTTTAGGGTCAAACTCACTGGCCTTAACGTGAGGATTGAAGGAAATCCATTGCATCTTTCAACCTCCGTCTACAACAAGTTTTAAATGTACTTATTTGCTATTAGATTTTGACATTGGTTGAATTCTTATATAAGATTGAATGCTTTTAGTAAAAATAAGAACCTAGATTGGTTATTTGCAGCAATTTCTATTTCATTTATGAGTAATTATTCATTGCATATTTTGTTATTGAGTGGTAAAAAAAAAAAAATCAAAGAGGAAGGGCAAAGTTCTTCTAACATTAAGGTGCATGGACCTTGATTTGGCCCTTTGTGAAAGAACCACCCATACCCACATAATAAACTGGGTCAACTGAGAGAGCCTTATGCGACAGGTGAGAGGGTCCATTGATGATCCTCTAAGAAAGTTATGCATGTGTGAAGCTACTTGGTTCATTCACCTGATCTTGAAAGTGAGGACAAACTTCGAATCTGATTGTAATACCTGAAGGTAAGAATCTGATTGTCATACCTTACGGTAGCCTTATTTTGAGATATTTGGCTCCCTCGTTTCCAAATTGCAATTTGCTTTGCATCTTTCAAAATGCAATTTGT
This sequence comes from Magnolia changhungtana, assembly GCA_030180095.1. Classification (NCBI taxonomy): domain Eukaryota; kingdom Viridiplantae; phylum Streptophyta; class Magnoliopsida; order Magnoliales; family Magnoliaceae; genus Magnolia; species Magnolia changhungtana. The sequence goes on from JASAUF010000640.1 coordinate 404,941, forward strand.
TATAAATTAAAAGGTGTTTTTTGGATTGTCCATTATTTGGGCTCTATTTTTAACCACCTTTGACTCTCAAGACTCACTTTATCAGACAATCCTAACCATCATATCAATGGCCATCGGTTGATCTTACTTCTTAGGTTGGATAGAAAAGGTTTAATCATTGATCTCGACCGTACATTGTGAGGGCTCAACTTCGATTTGTGCCTTTCAAATCACTCTATGGAGATCAACAGGTCAATGACCAGGAATTGGATAGTTCACCATGGTTAAAAGACTCTGGGCCCTAGAGAAGCTCATTTGGTCTTAAGTCGAGTGGGCAACTCATCTGAGTCCATGGTGAATCATTTAGGTGACTCATGGTGTCGAACGGGATCAGGTCCGACTCATAGGAGTCTTAAAACTATGAAGTCCACATTCACTTCGGGTCTGGCCACAACCAATGGAAGGTCCAATCATTAATATAAACCATTCATCATCTGGGATCCACCTTTGATTGTTGTTCACAGCTATGAAGAATTGCTTTGATCGGATGATGTGATCAATCTATTGACAAGAAATGGACAGTCTAGATTATAGTATAGTTCTCATAATTGATCTGAACCATCTGCCATGAGAAGCCATCTTCGTTGCCTTTGCCTCTCTTTGCCTCTCTACATTCACTTTGATCAAACATCTGATCAATGCCTAGGAAAAGGAGATAATCCACATTGATGATCCTGTAAAAGGTCCACTGGTCAGTTTAGAGGGTCCATCACAGTGCATGCCATATACAGAAAGTGGACTATAAACGTTGATCATCCTGTAAAAGGTCCGCAGGTCAACTTGGAGGGTCCATCGCGTTTCATCACCACCCTCGATTGCCCATTCCTCTCAATAATGATTTTGGCATTTTCGATTCTAACCATTAGGTAAGATTGAGGGTTTAAAAAAGAAAAAGAAAAAAGAGTTTCATTCATGGTACGCGAAAGTGCTGATCATGGACAAGCAAATTTATTGTGCGAGCTCCACCTTGATCACTGGTGCATCTCAAAAATCACTTTGATTAGATTCCAAACGATCCAGCCAATATCCAAGAAAATGGATGATCTAGACTGATTATACTAGAGGCTACATTATAAATTTGATTGTCAATCACATGGGCCCTACGCATCCTAAACTTCATATCAAACTGCCCATATTGATTATACTGCAATGGGCATTATAATACAACTGTAATGTTTCCACCTTCGAACTCCTCTTGATCAGGTGACTGACGATCCCAACCATCAAATTAGCTACCACAAAAAATGTATACTCTGGATTTGCTTCATATTGGATGTTGAATTATTGATCTAGACCATCAAAATATGGACAGCTTTTGCCTGCCCACGCGTGGCAAGAATTGGTTTGATTTAAATGATCCAAACCATTTCATCAACAGCAAAGAAAATGGTCAGCCGGAGGCAAAATATAGACTGCCCATGTCCAATAGTAGGGGTACATTTGACTATCCATGTGTCCTAAAGAATTATTTTCGTTGGATGATCCTACTTAAATTTGCAGTTCTAGTTTCTAAGCAAAAAATGGTGCTTTTAGGGCCTTAAAAAATAGGTTGTCCAAACAATGCATTTTACAGAATAGCATTTGTGCAAGCATTGCCTGTGCTTGAAACCCAAGTGCCACAAAGACGATGGTGCAAGATACAAATTCAGTGGTCCACAGGGACATTAGATGTGCATCCATGCAGCAAGCACTTGTGAGAAGTAAAGCAGAGAGCTTGGTCTTGACTTAAAATCTTTCTGAATATTCAAGCATTCATCAGTCATCATGTGATGTTTCCTGGCAATTGGTGTCTGATGACCTGTGCAGAGTCTGCTCTAGGGTTCTGGTAGTTGGAATTCAACCAAAAAGAAGAAAAAGAAGAAGAAGAAAAGTTCTTCCAGAAAGGTTCTCGTCTAGAGGCTCTCCCAATCCAGTTGGCCCTTTCTACACCACTATGGAAGACCAGCTGTTGAAATTCTTGCTCATCGGAGATGTTACCATCCATACAAGTTGACTTGGTAAAAACCAGAGTTTTTAGTTCACCTTGACATGATTGGTAAATTGTCTCCTACCAGTGAGATTCTTTCCATGTTGATCATATACCACAGTAACTTCTTAATGAATGGTCTGGATCATCACTTGATTGCTCACAAGAGCAAGAACATTGAGTGAGACTCTAGGTGTAAAGCCTTGCTAGCAAACTTCACATCATGGTCCACTGCATGCAGCAGTAAAGCAGGAGAAAACTGCAGAGCATATCACCGAACCAAGAGGGCTGTTTTCCATTATTTCTTTTGCAGAGTCTGGGGATCAATGGCCCATGAAACACAGTTGCAACACAGCTCTAAGGTAAACCATGATTGTAAATATGAGCGGTTTAAAATCAAAATCATGATATCCTACAAAGGTCCATCCGTACATCAACTGCGACAACCATCACATTGAGAAAAAAAATATATGTATTCATGTAAACATACCACAGGCATAGCTTGCAGCAGGCATCATCATCTGTGCTGGAAGAGATCGACTAAATGTGCATGGCTTCTAACAGAGATCACTCCCTCTACATACAACAAGGTGAGCCTCAAGTTACGAGTTTAGCTATTGGATTGAAGGAAATGACTGAATTAAATGAAGCAGCCAATAACTTTGGAGGAGTTAAATGATACTCAACCCAAGAATATGAATTGCCTGGTCCTCAGTTTGTAAATGCTGATGTCTCTATGACTTTACAGACCATATTTGTGGAATGTATGAGCCGCATAGATCTGTTACCATAAGGTGGGTAGCCCACCTGATTGTGTGTGTGCACGTGCGCGTGCATGCGTGTGCTTCCACAAATTGTGGATATGCTATCCACACTATGAGACACCTTTACTATGCAAAGCCCACATAGGAGCAATATAGTCTTTTCACTATATTGAGGGCATCCTTATTATTATAAAATATATGAGAAAGGGAGGATGTGTAACTTAGACAATTCTCGTTCTCTCACACATCCTCTTTTCAGAAATAGAAAAGAGATGGGAATAAAAGGAGAGACAATTCTCGTTCTCTCACACATCCTCTTTTCAGAAATAGAAAAGAGATGGGAATAAAAGGAGAGAGAGAGAGAGAGAGAGAGAGAGAGAGAGAGAACACCTCTCCTCTTCCTTAAATAAAGTTAGAAAAGCAAACATGCCCAAAAAAACCTCTCCAACTTGCAATATAATATATGTGTCCCTAATCGACGACACATGGACAAAACACAAGACTAGGCGGGCCTTACCACTCAATGGTGCCTTATTCACTCATCCAGGTGCGTTGTATAATCGGATGGCTCACATCTACAGTCATTAACCACCCCCCCTCGATCTGGAGCATAGATGCCATATGTGCCTAGCTTGAAATAAATACATGCAGACTGACTATGGCCAAGTAAACACACCAACAAGTAGATCCAGAGACTGAAAAAATGATGTAGAAATTTCACCGCCACCAACCTTCTCACTTATGAAATGACATTAGACTTCTATAGTCTTGGTTCTCTTATATTGCAAATTGGATTGTCTGCAATATGGGAGGCTGCTTAATTAAAAAAAAAAAAAAATAATAAAAATAAAAAAAAATAAAATTTGCATTGGTAGGTTCATGGCAAAACCCATTTCCTGCAATAATTTCTTAAGCCACGCCAGTTCACAAGTGGTATGATCTATTATCCTATATTTTGCTTCAATGCTTGATCGAGCTACAATGCTATGCTTTTTAGTCTTTCACTTGATGACATTTCCTCCCACAAATGTGCAGTACCCAGTATTAGACTGTCGAACAGTCAGGGAGCTTGCCAAATCTGCATCAGAATGCCTTGTAACTTGAAGATGCTTATTCCTATTATATAAAATCGTCTAGCTTGGAAGCCATTTAAGATATTGCTGAATCCGAACAACGCATTCTTGTGAGGCACCCTAGGCGAACTCATAAATTGACTTACCACACTTATAACGCATGATATTATTTGACCTAGTGATTGCTAGGTAGATAAGTTTTCCGACCATTCTATACCTCTCGGGTCTTCAACCACGCCTCCTTGACCAGTAACTAATTTATGATTGAATCCAGTAGTATACCAACTAGCTTAGTACCAATAAGGGATGTTTCTATGAGCTAGTTCAAAACATGTTTCCTTTGGGATAGATTAATGCATTCCTGTGATCTGACAACTTTTAACCCTGGGAAATATCAAAGATGACCCAAATTTTTCGTTAGGAAGTAATGTTAAAGATACTTCTTAAGATCTGCAATTCCTTTACTCTTACTTCTTATAATTTATCATGGCCTGGCTCCAACTGACAAACAAAGTATATGCACCAAGAAACCTTAGGGGGCAAAGAGAACAATGGAACACCTAGAAAAGAAAAAAAGCATGAGACGGCTGACACATTAAGATAGTAAAGGGCATTTGATTGATTAGATAACATGTTGTCGAAACTGCATCACGCCAAAAACTTTTTGGAACATTCATATGAATCAATAAGAACGTGTCACCTCAAGCAAATGATAGTTTTCCCGTTCCATGACATCAATTTGTTGCGGAGTGTGGGCACATGATGTTTGATGCAAAATACCATTTTCAGATAAATACAAGCTAAAAGAATTGAAAATATACTCCTTAGCATAATCTGAAAGAAACATACACTTTGGAGTTAAATTGATTTTGTATTTCCATATGAAAGGTTTTAAAAATATAGAACTCAAATCTATCTTTCACTAAATAAAGCCAAGTCATTGTTAAAAAGTCATTAATAAAACTAGCAAAATACTCATACCCTTACAAACTAGAAACTTGGACAAGTCATTAGACATCTAAATGAAACTAGACTACACTTTTTCACACGTGGTGGAAAAGTGACTTGATGATGCTTACTTAACTCACACACTTCATATTCTAAAGCTGGCAAAGACAATAATGAAGAATAACACTTATGAGAATCTTCAAGGATGGGTGGCCAAGTAAGACCGACCCACTATGTTGATGTCCTCCACCAATCTTCTTATTCATCTTTAGATACTGAAAAACAAGATATGAATGATAGAAATTCACAGAACAATGAAGTGGTTTTGTGAGTTTACTATTAGACATAAGACTAAAAGGACATTTAGGTATATACAAAACAAATGACAATGAAAGAAAGGAACATAGATGAACAATACAATTTCCACATACTTTGGACTAGGTACCATCTGCTAAAGTGACTGATGAACTCGACAACAATATATCAATAAAGGAAAAAGCACCGGCCTCACATGTCATATGGTCAAAGGCCCAGAGTCAAATGACTCGTGGAGCAAAGGACTTGGACACTAAACAAGTCATACCTGAGTACACGAATATGGCTCAGAAGTGGGAGTAGCAACAAAGATAGGTTGATTCTTCAATAACTTGGAATACTCATCTTTTATAAGTGCAACTGCGTCACTAGATGTACTTGGCTGCTGAGTTCTAACATTAGAACCAACAGAACAAGATTCACTGCTCTCTTCAAAATGGGATGCCCGATTTTCCCAAGCTAGCTTCCCATGAATATTCTAACATTTATCAACAATGTCATTTGGTTTTTTTTTTTTTTGAAAGATGAAGGGATTTCGTTAAAAAGAAAAAAGAAAAAAGAAAAAAAAAGAAGAAGAAGAAGAAGAAGAAGAAGAAGAAGAAAGAAAGAAAGAAAGAAAGAAAGGCTGCTGAGAAAGCAGGCCTCAAATTACACTCATAAAAAGAAGAAATCATGACCTGACAGATCTTTAACATTCGAAGCCCAATCGATGATAAGACGCTTGGCCAACGTCACCACTATCCTAGCTGAATTGGATAAATTTCTGTAGCATCTATTGTTTCTTTCCCCCCAAACTGACCACCAGACTGCAAGGACAGCCATCAACAATGTCATTTGTAAGCCTACAGTGAGTAAACTACTTATATCCACGACCTCCCCCTACATCACCACAACCACCTTGAATACCTCTCTGCAACTTTCTTAATTGCCTTAGTAACTAGGACCACCACCTTTGCCTTGTCTAACAAATGATGTGCAGAATTATCACTAATTCTAACTACATAGCTAAGAGATACACGTTGAAGGCAAGCATAAACTTCGTTTAGAGATGGAACATCTTTGTCACCCAAGATATGCGCACACATTGGCTCATAGTCTGGTTTTAAGGCAAGCAGAAATTTAGCCACATGGAACTCCTCACAATGCTGACATTGTTTCTTTCTCCTGATCACTACTATGCGGTTGATGCACATTCAGCTCCTCCCACATTCCTTTTGAGTTTCGAATAATATTCACCAAGGTATAAGAGACCTATCCCCTCAATGGAATGCAAAAATCTCTTCAAACAACTGATATGTAGGAGAGATGTTTTCATCGGATGAATACATCTCTTGAATGCATCTCAAAAACTCACACCTCCTTTGTAATATGTAGAAGCATTACATTCCCACTAAAGATGTTTCCATACCGTTCTACAACCACATCATGATCTAATCATTTTTCTAAATCCACTGATTGTACATGCTATCACTTTCATCTGGTTCTCTGCAGTCCAATATTTTAATTTGCTTTTAGCTATAAAAAATGGATCGATTTAGACTATTAGAGATAATTTGCTCCATTTAGTTTCATAGAGGTTATTTGAACCCATAGAAAATAAGATGGATTTACGAACCCAGATCTTTAATCACCCTTCATCTCCATTAAAAGAAGAAATTAAAGAGATTACCACAAAGCTTACAAGAATAGGGGCTAACTCTTCTGGATATAAGAACGCTCCAATTGCATGTTTCACATGATGTTACACACCAAACTTGATGAAACAATCAGCCCACATGTTTCAACCGAACATGAAAGGAGCAATGATCATGAACACAACATTCACCCTCTCACAGCAAACCATTACAAAGGCCCAGGAAAAAAAAAAAAAAAAACACATTTCTTAGAGAAAATTCAGCACAAGGGAGACATGAAGGGCATAGAGAAAAGAAAAAGAAGAATTTATGAGATAAAACAAAAGAAGGTTGTGTAGATCAAAATGAAATCCACTCTGATTATTTATTTATTTATTGAAAGATGAGGCAATTTATTTAAGGCCAAAAGCCAAAAAAAGAAAACAAAACAACAACATTGAAGAAAACAAACAAAAGCAAAGACAGAAAATAAGCCTAGAAAACTAACAAAACAAAACAAAACAGCCCTAACACAGAGGGCCTAAAACCAAAACAAATAAACTATCCAGATCCTCAGTTAGGGAACCCATTCCCTAATGTACAAATGGACCCGGTCAAGAATCTTTTCAGCTGACCCTCTGAAATTTCAGAAATGGCTATTTCTTTCGATCCACAAGGACCAAAGAACAACCAATAGAGCAGTCTTCCATCTTGACTTGCCCCAGCAGCCTCCTCCCTCAGCGTGCCAAGAACAGAAAAGACCTTCTATCGAGACTGGCATAACCCAAGCTACACCCGTACATCGACAAATGCCAGACCAGATGTAGAATTATGTAGAAGCAAAAAGCAATAGGAGAAATAATAAAAGAGAAAGGAAAAGAGATGGGAAAAAGAATACAGAGAATAAATTAGGGTTACGCATCCCTCCTCTCTTTCCTTTATATATTAAGTAAAAAAAAAATCCAAAAAAATACCCCTCACTAACTTTTAATATAACACGTGTATCTTGTGCGTACTTACTAGACTAAGACACATGGACAAAACACAATACTAGGTAGGTGGTACTGGTACCATTGTATGGCCCCTTATTTCATTCATCCTGGAAGGTATGGCCCACATCCACAATCATTAACAATTTCGAAGAAAAAAAAAAATAAAAAATCAAATCCACAAATCTTTAGGACTGGTTTCTTTGTGGGTATCTACGGTTCCTCTCTCATTGATGTGTGCAGGAACCGTTACGGTCATGTTGGATGTATATGATCTCCTCTTTCCTTTAACAATCATAAAAATTTGGGAGTACGTAAGGCTGCCCTATGTGTTCATGGTTGGTCGTGTGACTCTAGAGGCTCGTTTTGGCCTCTGAGTGATTTGCATGGTTGTGGCGAGAACTCATTGATGTGGGCCTACATATGTAAGTTGGTTATTTATGTACCAGACTGAATTGTTCTTTTTTATTTTGAAATGCAAGATTGAATTGTTCTTTTTCCCTTCCCAATAGAATTAAAGATGGATAATAATGCTGAACTTCTGAATCCATCTGATCTCCTTGGAATTCAAATGACTTCTGTCAAACGCAGCACATTATCATCAGTGGTCAAAGTCAGTTCAAATTTTCCTAACAACCAAAAAGGAAATTGAAATACTTGGACTACAGATAAAACCAAGGAACGTGATAGTAAATATGATGAGTAAACTCAAGAGAATGCCTCAACAACGAAGTGGTTGTGCAATAGAATGGAATCATTCGTGAGTATCAATGACATGTTTCTAGATAAAGCCAGGGAAACTTGGGAGGGCATTATGAGAGAGATTCTTCAGATAAAAAAGATTTCTTCAATCTATTTATTTATCGAATAAATATTTCCTTTTCAGTAGGGTGATAAATCTCTTGGTGAGAACCATCTAAAAGGCAAGTGGAAGAATTGAACGTCTACTAACCCTTAACACAAGATTTGGAGAGTCGAGTCCCTTCCTGTATCTTGAAATCTGTTTCTATTTACTCTATTAAGTTAGCTGATAGTATATTATATAAAGTTTCTGGTTTGGGTACCATTCCTTCTAATTCTCCCGTTTCTCTATCTTTTGTTCTTTATGTGCCAAAATTTTGATTACTTAATGTTCCTTATGTGCCAAACTTCCATTTCAAGCCTTATTTTGTTAGTATTCTCACAAAATCCCTCAATTGTTCCACAATGTTCTATCCTAACCATTATGTGATTCTGGATCTAAAGATGAGGAATACAATTGGTGGATGACACGAGCATGGGGCTTCTATTGTCTGAACACAGAATCGGTTGGAGCTAATCTACAAATGAATGTATCTACTCATCAGTGGCATTGTCGCCTTGGTTGCCCTCATTGGAAATTTAATGTGTAGATCCTTATCTGGAGTGTACAGTATTAGGGTGTAAGATTTCTTATTTGAGTATGCATACTAGGGATTACATTTCCACCACGGGCAGATATGTGAAATCCAGTTTCTTTTGCTCTAGTCCATTCTAATGTTTGGGAACCAGTTCCTGTTTCAGTGTGTCAGGGTTTGATTCTGTTGCATTTTGTAGATGATTATTCAATAGCTACATGAGTTTATTTAATGAAAGACAAATCTAAGTTGTTTTCTATTTCTAAAATGTTTCATCTAGAAACCCTTTAAAATGTTTCATATGGAAGTGCATAACCAATTTAGTTTAAAAGTGTGTGTTTTACGCTCAGATAGGGCCAAAGAATACGTCCAATAATAGGATTTTATGCTGGACTTCATGCATTCACATGCCTCCACAAATTGTGAGGGGAAAATTCCACACCTAATCAAAGTTGCCCATTCAATGATTATCACTTATCAACATGAATGTTCCAAAGAGATACAGAGTTCATGAAGTTTCAACTGCATGCTATTTGATCAACATAGTATCCTCCTCCGACTTAAATGGTCAATCTCTTCACTCAATTCTAATTTTGGTTTCTTTTCCACCAAAAGATTTTAGATGAATATGTTTTGTTTATTATTTAGGATCTGGTATTGACAAGTTTGATCCTTGCAGAATAAAGTGTATCTACCTGGGTATTCAGGAACTCAGAGGAGACAGATGTTATAGCTCAAGTCTTCAAAAACAATGTCCTTGTTGGCATCACTTTTTCTAAGACCGCACCCCTCTACTCTAGTGATGAATGTTCCTTGAGAGTGATTGTCTTGACTCACCACCGCATATAGTTTCTTCACATCCTCTTCCAACCTGTTGTGTGCCACTTCTTGTGGGTTATAACCCATGGTTTAATGACATGGCAGCTCCGATCGATGTGTTCAGCCCTGAGTCGAGCCAAGACTCACCTGAGTCAGGGGTGACACAAGGGGCTCCTCTTCCAACTTTGGTTACCTGTGCCACTTCCTATGATATTTAACCCATGATTAAAAGACTCGGCAACTTGGATTGACTTGTTCGGCCCTGAGTGAGACAGGACTCACCCAGTGTTTTTTCTTCTTTTTTTGTGGTGGGAGGGGGGTGTGAGGGGCAGGTAATCAAGCCTGTAATCCATTATCATCCACCACATCTACTTCTATATCCACAGTTCCAACCTTAAATTTTGCACCATCGCCCTCTTCTATCGAATTGGAATTCCATATGCTTCAGAAAAGGTAAACGTACTTGCACTAATCCTATCTCTCAATGTCTCTTTCCATTATCTTTTTCTTCCTACTGCAAATTTGCCTGGTTTCTTTATTTCTTTTTTATTCTCAAGGCTTATCTAGAGGCTTTTATCTCATGGTGGGTGGAAGAAAGCCATGGAAGAGGAGATGGCTTCTTTAGACAACAACGATACCTAGGAGTTAACTGATTTGCTGGAAAGAAAGCTGGTTGTTGGGTATAGATGAGTGTCTCATATCAAGTTTTTACCATATGGAACAATTGAGTAACAAAAGGCTCGTCTTGCTAAAGGACATGGGAGTAGACTATTCAGAGACATTTCTCTAATTGCTAAACTCAATTCTATCAGAGTTAGTTTTTCAATGGCAGCAAATGTTGCATCTTTTCCAATTTGATGTTAAGGATGCTTTCTTGCATGGGGATCTCAATGAAGAGGTGTATCTTAAGCAACCTCCTAGGTTTGTTGCTCAGGGGGAGTTGACGTGGTGTACAAATTATAATTTGACTTTGACTTATGGCTTGAAACAATCTCCCCGTGCATGATTTGATAAGTATTGGCTTATAGAATACAATAAGCCAAGCTGATCGACTCGGTTTTTATTTGACAGTGCTTCAGGTCTTATTGTGTTGATTATATATATGGAAGACATTGTGCTTACATGTAGTGATAGCAAGGGAATTGAAGAACTGAAGATACATCCACAACAACATTTCTACATGAAGCATTTGGGTCATCTTCGGTATTTTTAGAAGTTCTGAGGTCGAAGATGTATTAATTGTCTCAAAGGAAATATGTTATAGATCTTCTCTCAGAACTGGACTGCTTGTTACTAAACCATTGACACCTCCCATGGACTCAAATCATAAGTTGGCATGTGATCAAGAAAGGCTGATGAAGACCCCAGGTAGTACCACAGATTGGTTGTAAGCTTGTTTACCTAACCATAAAAAAGCCTGATATAATCTATGTTGTTATTGTTGTGAACTTCGTTCATGCATAATCCTACGGTCCAACATATGGATGCGGCCCACAATTTTTGCAGTATCTTAAGAAAGCCTCTACAGAAGGGGTCTTATATAAGCTCAAGGGTCATCTTTGAATCGAAGGTTACTTCAATGCAGACTGGGCTGAATCTCCATCTGACAATCTACCAACGGTTACTGTAAGTTTGTGGGCGGCTATCTAGTTACGTTCATGAGTAAAAGCAGCGCTTTGGCATTGTCAAGTGAAGCAGTGTATAGATCCATGGCTCACATTGCTTGGACACTAATGTGACCGAGAACCTTGTTGCATGAGATGGTTTCTTAGCGAAGCAGCCACTGTCGTTGTGTTGTGATAATCAGGCAACTTTGCATAGTGCCAATAATCCTGTGTTTCACAAGAGGACCAACTACATTGAAGTAACCTATCACTTCATTCACAAGGTCTCCAACAATGACATTCCACTTCATATGCCAAAATCTCAAGAACAACTTGATGTATTCGCCATGGTGCTGAGTAGAAGAAAATATGAGAGTTTATTGCAAGCTGGGCATCAACAACACCTACACACTAGCTTGAGTGAGAGTGTTGATTGCCATACGCTATATAGTATGGTTGTGTTGACACTTGACACCTGATATTGTATTTAGTGTGCGCACGCACCTGTTGTATCTGTACCTACACATATAGTGTGGGCAATTTGAGCCACATTATGTGAGGCTTCTTCACTATTTTAAATACTACATAGCTTACATACAAGTTATTTTTCACGGGTGCGTGCCCGTTGTATCTGTACCTACACGTATAGTGTGGGCAATTTGAGCCACATTTTGTGAGGCGTCTTCACTATCTACATAGCTTGCATATAAGTTATTTTTCACTGAAACATTAAAATCAACTAATGTTTTCAATTATTTGATACATTTTTCTATTTTCAAATTAATTAATTAATATTTTCAATGATTGTAGTAATATAAGTAACATTATTAAATTGGTTTCCTTACTATTTCTTTATCTTGATACTTAATCTTTGGCCTATTTTTCCTATTATTTATGGCTTTGTTTGGTTGCACCAAATAGCATGGAATTTCATTATTAACCAGTCTAATTTAGGGTAATGAAATTTCATGATATTTGGTTCAACCAAGTGCAAATTTAATTAAAAATCACCAAGTGCAAACTTAATTAAAAATCTAGAAGTAGCACACAGCTTACTCTGCACGCTACGTAGCTTATTTAGAGGGGCGAATGCTACGCTACAAACTATTTTCTATTCAAACATTGGGCGCCTTTATTAGGTGCCTTACTAGGTAAAGCCCAAATACGGTTAATTTAGTCTTTTTCCCAATAACTTGCGCATCCTTATAATATTTCAGAAAAAAATAAATCCTTACATTGATAAAAAGATGTGAATGGGAGGGTGTGTCACTCCTCTTCTATGTTTCTCTCTCTTCCCCTCTGTCTCTCACTTTCTCCTCTCTCTCTCACTCCCTCTTGTACCATATTCTCAATGGTAAAAAATGGACACCTGGTTGGATGATCTAAACCGTTGATCTAATGGGCTTCATGGTCGATAGATCACACCCTACAACACCCTCGATGGGATAACCCAAGCCTTTTTATTGGTGGCCTGCAAATAGATGGTTAACAAAGGAAACACGGCAAGATCCACAATCAACTAAAGTAAAGGACAGAGATTGGAATGAATAGGATGCTTCACTGCGAGATGTTTGGTGTAGATCCATCCATGGTGGGGCTGTTAGGTCAACAGTCTGGATCACTAAACCACTGGCTCCACATGTACAAACTGAAGAGCTGAGGACATTGCATATCATCAGGTCAAAGATCATCCAGTTTGTTTCGTGCCACAGGCCTTCATTTACTTCTACAAACAACAAACTATGTTTCTCTGGAAACCCAACTGATTCAGAAACTGCAAATGCAAAGCAAAGAAAACCTAAATAAATTAAAGTCTTCAATAGAATACCTTCTGGCGTTTGGAATCCGGTGGACTAGGAGGGTCACGATGATGCGAGTTCCCAGCGGAAGGTGGATTCTCCGTCTCAGCCTGCACATGGATTATCATTTTAAGATCAAACACTGGAAGAATGGCTTTGTTTTTCATTTAGTTTTTGGCAAATCGTCACAAAAGGCACAAGGCCAACAGAACCCTTGCTTTCTCATAGAGGAAAAGATAAAGGAAAAAAACTCAAATACAAAGATTCAGTCTAATACTCTAGCCCTTGGGATGATGGTCTTTCCAGCTTTTCCCTTTTGTAATAGCTTTAGCAAAATAAAAAGTAGTTTTAGTAAATAGCAGGTTCTTAATACCTGAGATGTTGAATGATCAGGCAAAGTTCTACCCACCCTTGCTGATGAAGTATTGTCCGTCTCTGTGGCTGTGGCTTGAGATATAAAGGGCATAATCTGCCGAACCAAACCAGAGAAGAAAAGCCCTGGATCGAGACCCACTCTTGATGCCTCATTTGGTTCGGCATTTCTGGTTGGGTCTGTCTGCTCGGCAACAGAGCCTGCACCTGTGCCCTGGAAGTTGATGTCACTGACATTGATCTGCTCACCTGAGAATATGGTCCTCAGCAACTGATCGAATCTGCTGGGAATTTGATTCATAGATTCTCGGCCATTTTGTTGCCTGTCACTTGCACGAGTGTTGTGATTGCTATTGCCACATGGCTCCTGTTGGATTGAATTGGAAGGCAGCACTGACCCTACAGAGGAACTAAGTAATCAGTTATCTTGTTGGCTTCAGTTGCAAATCAGCAATGATGCTACAAACAAACAAACAATCGGTTCTGTAACTTCTGTTACATCATATAAGAAGAAAAAACACTGAAAAGAAATCCTGCATTCATTCATAATGTAGGGCCATAATGGAGAAATGCAGCTGTAGTGAAGTTTCCTCGGATCTATATCGATATTTAAATAATAATATAAAAAAATCTCATATCTGAGGTTACGAAGTCAAAAATCAAACAAGGTTAGGAGAAAAGTCTCCTGGAACAATTCGGCAAACTAAAGTTATTTCATATATCAAAAGCCCCCACTGTCAACTTATCCTGTATTTACTTGTTGACAGCTACATGCCGGACATGGAGCAGGCGGGAGTAGTTGCCAAGGTTTAGAATATCGGTATCAAGGGGCATATCAGCTGAGCCAAAAAATAATACAATATAGTCTGTTTCTTTCTTGTTCTTCTTTTGCCCAAAACATTTTGAAATTTAGCAGGAAAATAGGGGAAAATGTAAAGCACCAGAATCTATCATTTTTTAATGTTTTTAACATTTGTGGTTTCTCAACCATTCTTTGATAATCATGTTGTTTGGTGACTTGACCTGCAGAAAGTAAACCAAATAGGCCCTAGTCAAACACAAATCAAGCATGATTTGATAGAAAAAGGCCTATTATATTGAAATACAACAAAGGAAAGATGGAAAAAAAAAAAAGTGATAGTTACCCCCTTTTTCAATTTTTTCCAAAAATGGTTCATTCCGCTTTGCTTCCTCAAATATTGTGTTTTGATCCACGAAATAGGCTTAGATCTAGTATAAAAATGAGTTTTTAAGCATCCCTGACTGTTGAAACGAAGAAACACATGAACAAGCTAGAGAAAAATCGGAAATTTCTATTTAGATTGGGGCTTTCATGGGCACATTAGCCCTGGCACGGTCTGCACTGGCCGTTATGGTCCATTATGGCCCTTTTTTTTGTTTTTTTTTTTTACCTGAAACGGACTGGTTCATCCTGTATTCATGTAATGGGGGTGACCAATATGGTTATGATGTGGGCCTATACGGCCAAATTGTAACCGATTTTCAAAACCATGGTCCTTGGAAAACCAACATGCTCTGATTTTTAAAACCACGGTCCTTGTTTTTTATTTTATTTTACAGAGTGATATTCAAGATATCTATTATTGCTAAGATATAAAACAATGTATCTGCATAACTAGAACTACATAAATGACCATATAAAATCATTGATACTGCTACACTACGAAAGATGAATAAGGTTTTTTTTTTTTTTTTTGCTAATAACCTTGTTGACACTATCCAGCACTTGACTTGACATGGGTAACCTACATGACAATTTCCTAGAAAATGGAATGCCCTTGTCACATAGCCTACATCACTTCTTTATAAACTTTCAGGCAATGGCACACAATCCGGAGGTCAGCTTTTCCATGTATTTACAGTTACATAAAAAGTGAGTATTAAACATGGAATTGAAAAGATTCCAAACAATATAAACTGCATATGAAACTATGAATGTCCAAGGCTAACCTTGTTGACATGGCGTCGATGTGTTTGCTGAAGCACCAATTTCAGAAGCAACAGAAGCGGCATTTGTGGATAAACAATTGGCAGTCTGAGAATCACCATCTCCTCTGGCTGACACACCATTTGATCCTAGATTTTGTTGATGAACTGCTGCAGGTTCTGGGATTGGCGGCTGAGCAGTTTCAGGACCAGTAGGGTGGGTCTCACCAGATGGTTGAGAGCCTCTTGCGTCGCCCAATTGCCCAGGACTTAAGTGTTGGATTCTAGCTAGAAGCGGGTAGAATAACCCAACTGCACTACCAGCTGAATCAGTTGGAGGACGCCTGAGTGCAGCAGGAACAGCAACCACAGTCCTAACAGGCACTACACGCACTCCAGAGTCTCCGGTAAAGGATGATCCACCTGAGATCCCTGAGACCGTCTGATGAACAAAATTAGCAGCAGCAGAAGTTGGTGGATCCGGCTGTCCTGGAGGTTGCTGTGCACCAGCTTGATCCCTTTGGTTAGCATTTGTAGCAGGCATCGAACGCCCTGATGGTAAGAAAGTCAATACAAGGAGTAATCCATGCCTAGCCAACACTGTCGATGTCGAAAGGCTTAGGAAAAATTTAGAAATAAATAAATCCACCTGTACGTATCCGTATGTCAATGTTCCTTGGGAGAAATCCAGACCCGAGTATGCCACCAGCCAAGCCATTGCCAGATTGCACAGCTCCTGTGGGAATAGCACCAAAACTTGTTCCTGGTTGAAAAGGAAGAGGCTGCTAATACAAAGTTTAGCTGATGAAAAGAAATTACAAATATTAAACAAGAGGTTCACTAGCATTGCTCACCCTTGCGCTCTCCTGTTGTTGCTCACCTTTAGTTGTGAGCCTCAGCCCATTCAACCAGTAGGCTCAACCAAAGAATGGACATGTGAAAAGATCCCACTGTTCAGTAATCTTCATGTCCATGCAAAGGATTGGTAGAAACAATGGTCCACATCCCAACACTTTGGGGTGGCGTTGAGTGTAACTGATTTATGGGACATTCTCCACATGACCTATCAATGGTGGGTCAATTTGATGAACCGTCTGGTACACCATGCAGATGAGGCTCAAGGGGCAAGCAACTAATGCATAGGAATGCCAGCAAGATTCTTAAAATGATCCAGAAAACTATCAAGAGTCTTAACCTGAACCATTATAGGATTGGGGCCAGATGTGGATATGAAGACTGCTGGACCGGCATTAACCACAGCTTCTGACTGTGTCAAGAAATAAGCACAAATTACCATTTGAAGAAGAAAGATTTTCTTAAATACAAATGACATGAAGAACATAAAAGTGACCTACCGGTGTGCGACCCATGCGCAATGTCATGGTTGTGCGA
Source organism: Magnolia changhungtana (assembly GCA_030180095.1). NCBI lineage: Eukaryota > Viridiplantae > Streptophyta > Magnoliopsida > Magnoliales > Magnoliaceae > Magnolia > Magnolia changhungtana. The sequence continues at coordinate 421,957 of JASAUF010000640.1, forward strand.
CCAAGCTCAAGTAGCAAAGCACCTAAATTTTGCAAGAAAACCCCAGATCTCATTGTGCTGGACTGCAGGCTCGTCGTCCGCACCAGGGGGTCTGTCACGCTTGCTTGATCCTCTAGTTGTCTTGCAAGTAGCTGCCAAAGAAAAGAAAAATACACAGAGATATATCATAACAGAAAAAATGGATATATCATAATCTATGATACTCTGAGACAACACAGATTTGTTACACCTATTGAAATATCTGGATATTATTGAAAGTAACATTAGAAAGAAGAAGCAGGTTTTGGGTAGAAATGGGTCTGTGAGTGACCATGTAAACACCAAGATGCTAGAATAATGCAGAAGAGACTTGCTGGAAATAATAGGATGAGATTTTCACATTTAAGGTAGCATTAGTGGAAAATTCTTCCATTCCACTAACATAGACAATGAAAAAAATTATTTATTAAAATGGGTAACAACTATGTTGGAAAGAAAAGAGGATCGTCAAGGCAAAGGTATCAAATGAAACATGGGAAAAAAAAAAGTTTGTAACCTTCACTATTTATGTATAAAGATGAAGAAAACAGTGACCAGTCTGCTTTAGCAAAATAGAAAGAGAACAAACAATGATGTGGTGGAGACATACAGATAGGCATTCTCCAGCTTGTTCGACGAGCATTTGTCTCGTAGAGAGCACGACTTCCGCCAAGGATGCTGGCGTTGGCAGACCTTGTCCAGAATTTGAACGTGATCCAGCATCAGAATTCCGCCCTTCCATGCCATGCATGCCAAAAGTTTCAGTATCATTGCCATGGCTCCTGCCTGGCAAGTGGCCATGTGTTTCAAGCATCTCAGGTTGAAAGAAATACAGAAAATTGCAAAGACTATTCAAGGGTGCATTTGGAAGTTACTTTATTTGCATTGATCAGAATGGCCATTGTGCTCAATTAGAATCTTTGCACATTGAGCACACTTACTATCTAGAGCCGATTCTGACAGACTTTGTCCATTCCACTCCATGCAGAATGGAGCTTATGTGCTTCCCAAACAAACCCCAATTTGAAACCAGTAGACGGCACTGTTTGAATAGTGCATAAGGGGATTTGTGCAGTATCCAAATGGAGCCTAAAAGAATGTCATGAGATGAAAGAACACCAACCGTTGGCACCGAATTCAACTCTCATATGCCTTAAATACTGAGACATAGTTGCTAAAGAATCAGGAATGACCTGAGGAAAGAAAAGATAAAATGCATGCATAAATTGAGAAAAGAAGCAAACAAACAAAAAGATGGTAGCTAAACCACAAAAAAGAGGGGGGTGGGGGTGTCCTGCAACTTACTGTTGGCTGCAAAGGCCCTACAGAAACTGCAGATGGAAAATGAAGAGCACCACGCAGTGGGTCAGATTGAGCTTGTGGAGTAGACAAGTCAGGTGGAACTTGGGTTGAAGCCGACATGCCACTAGCACCAGATGTTCTGTCAAGTCTTTCTAAAACATGTTCCTGCCAAGGAAAAGACACATAAACAAAAGTCAAATACAGACATCAGTTGAGAAAATAATGCAGATGGATCATTCCATGAATGAACGTCCAGCTATGATAGAATTCCAATAAAACGTAAATTAGACAAGATACATGATGTGGTCCCTGGTTTTTGACATCACAAATTACCCTGAGGTCTACTCCTTCACCCCCTGTTCCTAAATTTGAAATTCCAATAGAACTGAGAACAGCAGAAACAATCTGCACATAGGGCAACAAAAAACAGAAAAGGGAAGTAAATAACAAAGTATTCAGATGGAAAGAGAATTTAATAAAATGAGACGGTTTGAAATCAAATAGCCTCACGCGATTGATATCCGGCATGACCCCATCCCCTTGATCAGCTATATTGAAGGTTCCAAGCACTACGCTATGAGCCACATGATTACCACGATTACGAGCAGTATTTGAAGAAGGATCAGCTGCTGTAAATGATAGTAGAGAGAAGTTAACTTTTTCTGGTTAGAACTAAAATGTTCATTCAGAAACATACAGGCTATAAAGTTCACTCAGAAAAGCTCAAGTGGCAGACTGAGTGAGTGAAAGATACCTCGTTTCAACACTGAGGTCTTGGTATCAATTCCCTAGTGGGGGTGGCTAACAGTAAAGTGTGAACTGACAGTGGGTGTACTAACAAGCTAACAAAAAAAAAAAGTTCACTCAGAAAAGCTAGTACCAAAAAACAGAATCAAGATTTAAGCAACCCCTAGTATCCTCAACAAAACCATAACTGAAGAGGGAAGTTAGATCAACAGCTTGAAGCTGTTTCCTTTCGCATAAATTCAAAAATAATTGGTAAAAGACTTTCTAGAACCAGCACATCAGAAGAGCTATGGAAATGAATTCTACGACTCTTTTATCTCCTGTGGATCAATAGTTGCCCGTGTTCCAAATCCTTGGTTAGTTCCATACCAACTTTTACAAGTTCAAAAATGGACAAAAGCAGACTGAAATAATTTCTAGAACTCTCTATCTCCTAAAGATCAATAATGGCCTAAGTTGCAAATTCCTTCGTAAGGTCCAGTACCCACTTTCATAAGTTCAAATATGGCCCAAGGCAGATGAAAATGAATTCTAGAACTCTATTCCCTTGTAGATCAATAGTTGCCTGTTTCATGTTCCACGTAAGGTATTCCGTAATGGTAACGGTAGCCATAACGGCCACCATCGTTACCTTTACGATGCGGGTCATAACAGCTGTTACATTCTTTTTTTTTATTTTTTATTGAAAGAAAAAAATCCAAAAAACCCGAATCTACCTTTTAAAAAAAATATATCCAAAAAAACTATATTTGCCCCATAACAGACCATTATGGGGCTGTTATGGCCTTTACGGGGGGCGTAACATGCTATTAACAACGGTTATAGATCATTTTTTCTATAACAGCTGTTATGGTCGTTACAACCCTATAATGTGTAATGGTTGCCACCGTTACCTTTACATAACGGCCTTTACGGCACACCATATTTCCCTCCCTCCCTCCCTCCCCATGTGCGGGTTATGTGCATGGAAGCCTTCCATGGACACTTGGGGGTTGAAATCATTGCTTTGAGCCCTCCATTCAGTCCCACTACCTTTTATAGGCCTGCTTGAAAAATATCATGCCGGTTGAATGACCCTAACCATCCATTTTCCAAACCATGCTTCAAATGGTTACCAATGTCTAACCAAAGCGACTCTTCAGAAACATGGGCAATCCATCTCATGCCACCCTATGGAAGATTAAGATTGATGATTGAACCTATTTAATAAATGATCTTCGATGAAGATCTTTTTGATGCAAGCTCGAACTGTTAGAGTACGACGAATTAATCCCTTTATCTCATAGCCCAGGCCCCACATCTCATGGGTTAGGACCTCGGCCGAACCCCCTTCGTGGGCCCCAAATCACATGGGCCGCCCACCCCGAGTGTCCCCGCATCCCACGAGCTACCCTACTCGAGCCTGGTGTGAAATGCACATTAATCACCCCTGGTAAGGAGTCTCGAACATGAGACCTCTCCCGTGGGCCCCAAATCGCATGAGTCACCCACCCCGAGTGTGCCCCTGCATCCAACAGGCAACTCCACTCGAGCCCAGTGTGAAAATGCCGCTGCATTAATCACCGCCGGTGAGGAGTCTCAAACACAAGACCTCCCGCTTTGATACCAAATTTCATGCAGGACATGAAATTCAAATATGATGTGCAAGATTTCAGATTTAAGATCACATAGTTCACAAACAATTACACAAATTTCACATCCCACACAAAAATTATGAACCAAACAATACTCAAAGGGAAATAGAAATCATCCACATATGCATAACAATCAATCCTTAATCCAAGGAATTCACCAATTTCAAATCAAGGAACCCTAGGGTGCGAAAAGAGATAGAAATTGGGGATTTAGGGCAATCTAGGGTTTGAGTTTATAAAATTAGGGATGAAAAGAGGAAAACAAGAGAAAAACCTGACCTAAAAATAGCTCTCACGTGCAGACGGTGCCCCGGGGCTGACGCACGTGCGCAGATGGGCTGGCCACACGTGCGATGAAGGCCCACCTTCCCAAATCGGCTTCTTGGCCGTGGTCGGCCAGGCTGGGGCTACAAAACCTCCAAATTTCACGTCGATCCGGGCTGTGGTTTGGGCGTGGTGCTCCGTTGAAGTTTCGGCCCTCCTGCAGGGCCAAATTCTGAAAACTGGCTATGGAGGGATGAACAGCTGCAAAACAAACGGATTGGGCGCGAAGATGGCTGTGGGAATGATGAAATAAGATGGAGGAGCGGATGGGGATAAACGTGGCTTTGCACCACGGTAGTTAACCCTTCGAAAAGGGAGGGCTTCGCACCCACTTTAGGGCGTGTTTGGACAGTCAAGAGGGATGAAATTAGGTGGGATTAGGAGGGTTATCCTGCGCCATCCCATCCCGTCTGCTGTTTGGGATGGCAGGGATGTATTTCATCCACCGCATCCTCGTAAACGCCGCCTAGATCCTGCTAATCCCGGGATGCATGTTTTCATCGCTATGTGGGGCCCACCGAGATATCAATGAGATATCCACTCCGTCCATCATTTTTACCATCCTACATTTAGCCATAAACCTATTTTGAGGCAGATATCCATCAGTGAGTGGGGCACACCACGAGAAGCAGTGGAGATGCAAACCCATCCATTAGTGATAGTCCAAAGACTCTGCGGTGTATCCCATGGGTTATCCCAAACCCATGGGATCAGGGGACAAACACTGACACCACCATCATTACATTAAATTCCATTCCATCCCTCCTAATCCCATTGGATCGGTCTGGCCAAACACGCCCTTAATTTTTCCATAACTTAGAAACTCAGAGAGCAGAAAAACCACGCAGGAATTTTTATTCAACTTCAATGAATCAAAAGAACTACAAGGGGTGCCTATTTATAAGAAAATCCTATACCCCAAAACTCGCGCCATGTGCGCAACCTATTACTTGGCGATTAAGTAAACTAAAATAAAAACCAAACAAAAAAATCTAAAGCGTTCATGATGTTCTAAATAATATCAATAAGCAAGACCTAAAATATGAGATCAATCCGACTAGTGGGCCACGATCATGAGATCCCATGATAAGCTTTACTTTACCATCGGCCCCACTCTTTTGAACCAAACTTCGTCCTTTAACTAGAAGGCCCTCCCTGGACGTCGTCATCGAGCCAGATTGACGATGGGGCCCTCCTTCGTACGTACGTGCGTAGGGGGTGATGTGCGTGCGCGTGTGCGCATGATGTCTCCATCAATTCTTCCCGGCTGCGAAGATTTCGCCACTGGCGAAATAAAACTCCTGAACCGCTCCGGGATGTCAGAATCAAGTTTCTGAAACTCCTTCTTAGTGAGTCACGTGTTGTCTGAAGCTGAGCGTGACTTCCATTTAACCAGGTACTTCTGAAACCCGCCGTCCGACGTGAATATTATCTGATGGTCTAGAATATCCTTTATTTCCTTTCTAAGTGTGTGAAGGGTAGATATCAGAGGCAGAGGCTGAGAAAATGGGTCGGGAATGGTAGGTACGGGACGTAGTAGCTAGGAAGATGGGTCAGGACAGGTAGGTATGGGAGGTAGAGGCTGAGAAAATGGGTCGGGACGGGTAGGTATGAGAGGTAGAGGTTGGAAAATTGGGCCAGGAGGGGTAGGTATGGGATGTAGTAGCTGGGAAGATGGGTCGGGAAGGGTAAGTATGCGAGGTAGAGACTGGGAAAATGGGTCGAGAGGGGGCCATGGATCAAGGGAAAGGTCTGATGAATCAGGATGGTTAGGCGAAAGGCTGGACAATGCATCAATGGCCCCTTGAAATGTAACTAGATCCTCCACATTGAATGTGGAACTAATTCTCATGAAGGGTGGAAGATTTGCCACATACGCATTAAGACCGTTTCGTTTTATAATTTTGACGGGTCCAGCGCTACGCGCGTGTAACTTACGAACGGCCCCCGGAGGATACCGCTCGAGCCTGATGTGGACCATCACAGAGTCCCTTACATTGAATTCCTTAAAACATTTATACTGGTCTGCAGAAAATTTGTAATGTTCATTGCTAGTAGTGATCTTCTGTCTGATTTCTTAATGTCATGAATGAATGTAATGCACAAAAGACTCTGCGGGCTCTGACGGCCTATGAGACAATGACATAGAGACAAGATCAATAAGTTTCTCAGGTTTATAACCAGTAACGACTTCATAAGGACAGACCTGTGGACCTATCGACAGAACTATTAAACGCGAACTTGGCTGTAGGTATTACGCGGTCCCATGTTCTGGTGTGCTCTATATCCCTCCTAGGGGGAGACTCATCTGGTAGATCATCAGGAAAGACATCATGAAACTCATCCACTACTGGAATGGCCTCAATAGGTAACTCTACACTAGCCTCTGGTGCACTATCTCTAGTCACGAGGCCGCACATGTTGTACCCCTCTAAATAATGGTTTTGATGTCCCTCATGGGGTGGGGGTACGGGTGCACGCCCATGACTGATTCCTTGGCCACCTCCATTCATTGGTCTATCCTCCTGGCCACCTACCTGAGATTGACCATCTTCCCTAATGGTGGGGTTTGTCCTGAGGGAGACCTCTATTTGGTCAAGGTGTTGATCTATGTCTTGTTCCAAGCGCTTACCCCAAGACTTGATCTGCTGGGACAGTTTTTTTAGTGACTCTAGCAGTTGTTCCATGTTTAGTGTAGGGTGCTAGCCAAAACCATGACCTGTACGTGTGGGCGTACAACTTGTAACTCCACCTAAGGACTTTCTATAACGACTATATGGGACTAAATGATCCCATGAGACTCTATATGAGGGAAACTACGCAGTGCTACTAAAATACAACAATATAGTTGTCAAAATAAAGGAATAACAGAAAGTTACAGCAATGTAAATTGCTAACTTCTTGCTAACAGAAATTTCAGCAACTAATATCAGGGATTATAAACTCCTAAAAGCTACGTATGATGAACTGAATGCATAATGGACTTAAACAAACCAACCCTAAACATGTAATGTATTCCCCTATAAGAAACCAAAGCTCTGATACCAAATTTGATGCAGGACAATTAACCAATGTATTAAATAACGTTGTAGCGTAGCGTGTAGTGTACGCTACGTAGCGTAGAGTACAAAAAATGCTACGTAGCGTATGAAATAGCGTTAAAAAAAAAAAAAAAAAAACATATCTTTTTTTTTTTCTTCTTCTTCTTCTTCTTCTTCTTCTTCTTCTTCCCCTACATCGCGGCCGTGGTGGCCTGGCTCCTCCTCCTCCTCCTCCTCTCTCTCTCTCTCTCTCTCTCTCTCTCTCTCTCTCTCTCTCTCTCTCTCTCTCTCTCTCTCTCTTTCCCTCTTTTTCTTTTCGGTTTCCCTCTCCCCTTTTTTTTTTCTTTTGAAATGAAGCGGTTTGACATGGTGTAGTATAGTTCTGCCGTAGGTACGTGTCATGCTAAGACGAGCGCTGACACTCCTCGAGCTCCAAGTTGTACGAACGGTTCAAAGGAGATCAAAGTTACATGGGCTCCACAGTGATGTATTTATTATATCTACACCGTTCATCTATTTTTAAATATCATTTTAGAGCATTAGCCAAAAAATGAATCGTATCCAAAGATCGTCTGACCACATCTGGAGATGATGATTTTTCACTGTTAAAAATTCATAGGCCCACCATAACGTTTATTTTCCATCCAATCTGTTCAAAAGGTCAAAAAGACTTGAATGAAGAGTCAAAACAAATTTTATACTGATCCAGAAGTTCTGTGATCCCAAAAAGGGTTTCAATGGTAGACGTTCAATCCCCCACTGCTTTTTGTAGTGTGGTCCACTTGATAATTAGATTTATATTATTTTTTGTGTCAAGCCTTAAGACGAGCTCTTCAAATGAATAGACAGTTTAGATATAACACATGCCTCATGATCAGACCCACAAGACTTGCTTGCGTCAAATGAAAGGCCCGGTATGCGTTACGCAACACATTGCACAATTTAATAAAATGTACACGTGCCACATGGGCCCCACCATACTGTATGTATTTTATCCATGCCATCCATCCATTTTGCCACATCATTTTAGATTATGATTCAAAAAATTAGTAAGATCCAAATCTCAGGTGGACCACAACATAGGAAACAGCGGTTATAAAATGCTCACCATTAAAAATTTCTTAGGGTCCACTGTAATGTTTATTTTCCATCTAACTTGTTAATAGGGTCACACTAATGTGGATGAAGGAAAACACACATGTCAGCTTGATCTAAAACTTTTATAGTAACGATAAATTTTTAATGATAGTCATTTAATTATCATTGTTTCTATGGTGCGGTCCACCTGAAGCTTTGGATCTGCTTCATTTTTGGGCTCATGCCCTAAAATTATTTGGCAAAATGGATGGACGGTGTGGATATAACACATTCATCACGAGTGGAGTTCGAAAAACTTTGACACTCGTGTGCTACACTTCACAATCTGAGTCCTACCTAATTCGGGCCCTTAAAAAATTGTACACGAGACATGTATTAACTTAAAATTTACTAATTTGATTATGGACTGTAATTGCTAACTCAAAATGCCAAAATATTTTATTTTTCTTACTATTTCATATTTATCACATATATATAATATTTTTTTAATTAAAAAATAGAAGTATTGAGTAGCTTACGCTACATGCTACGCTATTTCGCTACACGCTACGGAGGGTTGAACGCTACGCAATACGCGACCGCTATTAATTAATTACTTGCTCTAAAAGCTCGAACTGTTAAAGTACCGCGAATTAATCCCTTTATCTCATAGCCAAGGCCCCACATCTCATGGGTTAGGACCTCAGCCGAACCCCCTTCGTGGGCCCCAAATCACATGGGCCACCCATCTCGAGTGTGTCCCCGCATCCCACGAGCTACCCCACTCAAGCTCGGTGTGAAATGTGCATTAATCACCCCTGGTAAGGAGTCTCGAACACGAGACCTCCCCCATGGGCCCCAAATCGCATGGGTCACCTACCCCGAGTGTGCCCATGCATCCAACTGGCAACCCCAATCGAGCCCAGTGTGAAAATGCCCCTGCATTATTTTCCTTCTATCACCGGTTGAATGACCCTAGCGATCCATTTTCCAATCCATGCTTCAATTGGTTACCAATGTCTAACCAAAGTGACTCTTTAGAAATATAGGCAATCCATCTCATGCCACCTGACGGATGATTAAGATTATTATTGAATCTATTTAATAAACGATATTGTACGAAGATCTTTTCCTTCTATTGATCTCATGGATGGACCAAATGCAGACTAGTATTTTAAGTCGTGGTAGCGTGTTTCGTAGCGTTCGGGCCTCTGTAGCGTGTAGTGTAAACTACACGATACTTCTAATTTTTTATTATTTAAAAATAGGAAAAATATGATAAATAGTAAGAAAAAAATAACAAAAATATAAAAAAGCCTAAAAAGATGATTCATTTGTAAGTATAAACGTGTTCAAACAAGTTATTTATTATCATTTATCAAAAGCCAATTCACATATATAAACTAAATCAAATCATTATGACATCAACTTTCTAAGCAAACCACTTTAATTCATAATGTTTAATTGAAACCACAAGTAACAAGTATGACAAGAAATTAAAATCCCACAGGTTGAGAGTATTAAGTACAAATACAATTATCATTTATATATTAACAAAAAAGTAGCCTATGCTACCTACACTATGAAAAGAAAATAAAATCCCAGGGGTTAAGAGTATTAAGTACACAACACAATTATCATTTATAAGAAAAAAGTAGCCTACGCTACATACGCTACAACCCTTTTAACCCACGCTTTTGGATTTACGCTATTTGTTAATGCTACGTAGCATCATAGCTACGCTACGCTATGCTACACTATTCAAAACACTGGTCTAGACTGCCAACATGCCCAAACCGTAGACTTTTTTTCCCTTCTTTTTGATCATTCAAAATGCAACCATATGGGTGCAACTGAAAGCTAGAACTAATCACAAAATCTGAAAATAACAACAACATGTCATCAACACCACCACCACTTTTAGAATCCAAATTCCTTATTTAACTGAAGATGTCAAGATTGGTAACTGAGCCTAGATGACAGCATGCAACAGATGCAATGAAAATCTCAGCAACTAATGCAATGGATGATAGCAACTAATGCTTAAAAAGGCAATATATGCCAAGATGGGAGTAACACATTCCAGAAACCTCAAAAATTATTTTTTATTCAAACAACCATGTCTCTAAAATTCCGTGCATATTGCTTATTAGCCACAAGTACATAAGCAGTAATTTAATGCTTACGTACTAAGCGAGACTCTCCATTGGCTACATATTTAATTTTTAAAAAAAGGGTAAAGAAATAACTTATTGTTCTACTTCCCTAAACTTTCACCACAGAACAGCTAAAAAGGGACTAAAGTATAAAACCTAATCTAATTCTTTGTAACCATCCATACGAGCCTATAGACTAGAGCTGGGCATCAGTCCGGGTCGGATCGGATCGGGCCTAATTCGATCCGACTCGAAATAACAGTAGCTTAATCCGAACTCGATCCGATCCGGGGCTGAGTCCAGGTTGCCTAACTCGGACCGATCCGATACGTGGCTAACATGACCCAAACCGAGTCTGACTCGGGCAGGATTGGGTTGGGTAAGATTCGAATCGTTGGAATTTAATCCAACTATTTCATATGGTGTGGTCCACTTCAGCCTTCAATATACCACACTTTTGTGCTCAACGCCTAAAATGATATGTCAAAATGGATGAATGGCTTAGATAAAACATATACATCAAGGTGGGCCCCACGTGTCTTTGAAAGAACATATATGCAATTTCACTGGAGGTATTATATTGTTGACGTGCACTGCACTTTCCTTTCAGTTTTCATGCAAGTCTAGGACTCTATTGCATTGATGTTAGCAAGTTCTAGGGGTGTGATCATGGGATGTGTTATATCCAAACCGTCCATCCATTTGGTGACCTCGTCTTAAGGCTTAAGACGAAAAAAAAAAAAGAAGAAGACAGATCTAACTATCATGTGGACCACACGAATTGTTTAACAGTGAAAATCCTGCTATTTGTGGTGTGGTCCAGATGATCTTTAGATATTATCCATTTTTTGAATAATGCTCTATAATGATCTCTAAAAATACATGAACGGTGTAGATATAACAAATACATCACTGTGGGGCCCATGTAACTTTGAGATCCTTTGAACCCTTCGTACAACTTGGAGCTCGAGGAGCGTCAGTGCTCGTCTTAACACGACACATACCTACGCAGCTGGAGGATGTCAGATGGTGGGTGGGTCGGGTCGGGTCGGTTCGGGTTGTTCAATCTTATTTTTGGATTCTAACTTAGAGAAAGATGATTCCATAATTTAGTCGGTTTAATTTTAGTTAATATATGCGTATCAAGGATCATCCACTACCCGAGTATCATAGGAAATCCCTTCAACAAAATTCTTCTTTCAGATCCAACCCTTTTCTTCTTGCATTTCCTTCTCTCTCTCTCTGCTGCTTCAACCATAAATACCTACCTTCTCTCCTTCTTGGGTTTTCTTTCCTTCACAAAGAGCGAGAGAGAGAGAGAGAGAGAGAGAGAGAGAGAGAGAGAGAGAGAGAGAGAGAGAGATTTCTATTTCGACGAACAGCAATGGAAAATCCATCATTTCAGGGACAAAATCTCACGTTTCTTACAAATTTTCAAGTCCAATCTTTCTAAGGCTGAGAGATTTTGATAAAACGTGGAAGAAAAATCGGGTTTCAATAAAATCCAGTAATCCGTCTATCAATTTCAGCGATCCTGGATGGAAGACTAAATATTAGGACGACTTTGAACGCCGATTCGACATTCCTCACCTCGAAGACATCTTTAAGGACGTTCGTCCCATTCCTTCTACCTTTTATCTCAAGAGCAGGTGATTTTTCTTTTTGTTATCAGGACGATGATCTGTGGTAAACAAGTAGTGTCTTGCTCTTTTTTGGATGTATATATTTTTATAAAAGTATAAAAGAATATTTACACTACCCGTTCCGGGTCGGGTCGGATCGGTTCGGGCTGGATCCCTTCGGTTCTGGTATTCGAGTCGGATTGGTCCGGATCGACCTCTATCCAGACCCGACCCGAAAGACGATGGATCTGGGTGGACAGATTCGATCAAGCTGATCTAAGCTGTCGGTTTTGTTCGGAACGGTACTGAGTCGGATCAGATCCACAGGATCGGGTCCAAAATGCCCACCTCTACTATAGAAATCTGTATGAAGGACTGTTCGAATAGGCAATAATCATCAACAACAGCATCTAAGCCTTATCCCAATAAATCAGGGTTGGCTATATGAATTTTGTTCCATTCCACCATTGCACTCTATCGAGGGCGATAGCTTCAGTTACACCATTGGTCATCAAGTCTTTTCTTACGATCTCTACAGCTCTACTCACGTCCCTTTGGGCTTTTCCCCTTGCCCTTTTTAGAGTCTTCAACTTGTACCCACTCCTCCTGGCACAATCTTGGTCACTCTGTTGCTACTCATAAGTTCCCTCGAATGCAGTCATTTCTAATTTTATCCTTCCTCACCTTGCCACCCATCTATCTCAACATACTCATTTCAGCTATACTCATCCTTCATTCCTTAACTGCCCAACATTTTGTCCCACAAAGCATGGCTGGTCTAATAGGCATACTATTAGAGTCTTCAACTTGTACCCACTCCTACTGGCACAATCTTGGTCACTCTGTTGCTGCTCATAAGTTCCCTAGAATGCAGTCATTTCTAATTTTATCCTTTCTCACCTTGCCACCCATCTATCTCAACATACTCATTTCAGCTATACTCATCCATCATTCCTTAACTGCCCAACATTTTGTCCCACAAAGCATGGCTGGTCTAATAGGCATACTATAAAATTTCCCTTCCAGTTTGAGTGGTACACAACAATCACATAAAACTCCAGAGGCACATCTCCTACTGGTGCAGTCTTGGTCACTCTGTTGCTACTCATAAGTTCCCTCAAATGCAGTCATTTCTAATTTTATCTTTCCTCACCTTGCCACCCATATATCTCAACATACTCATTTCAGCTACATTCATCCTTCATTCCTTAACTGCCCAACATTTTGTCCCACAAAGCATGGCTAGTCTAATAGGCATACTACATCTCCTACTGGTGCAATCTTGGTCACTCTGTTGCTACTCATAAGTTCCCTCAAATGCAATCATTTCTAATTTTATCCTTCCTCGCCTTGCCACCCATCTATCATAACATACTCATTTCAGCTCCACTCATCCCTCATTCCTTAATGGCCCAACATTTTGTCCCACAAAGCATGGCTGGTCTAATAGGCATACTATAAAATTTCCCTTTTAGTTTGAGTGGTACACAACAATCACATAAAACTCCAGAGGCACATCTCCATTTCTTCCACCCAGCTTGGATTTTATGGGCAATATCATTCTCAATCTCTCTACTCTTTTGAATTATTGACTCAAGATATCGAAAGTGATCATTTTGGGAAACTTCTTGGGTCAGCAATCTTAACTAAATTCCTCATTTACGCTTCTATTGTTACTAAAATTGCACCCCATATACTCTGTTTTAGTATAATTAATTTTAAATCCTTTATATTCTAAAGCACCCTCCCTTAAAACTAGATTTGTGTTTACAGCTTTACGCCCTCCCTCGTCCTGTCAACCAAAACTATGACATCTGCAAACAACATACACCATGGAATCTCTTCCTGCAAATACCTCATTGACACAGTTTGTATGTACTCATCAAATCTCACCAATGACTAATAGGAATTCTATTTAAACACATATGAGGCTGATCTTTGCCAAATATATGTACACAAATCCCATGGTGGCAACTGGCTGCCAACAAATGCCCTTATTTACTGTGCATATATGGCACAAAGTCATAATAGCATCAGCCTGATTTCAAGAGTCCAAATCCACTTCTAACTCCACTTGCAACAATTGTAAGGAGCTCGTATAGTTGTACTTATGCAAGACAGCTGTGCATATGCATGAAATGGATCCACCCAACCGTTGATATTGGGACTGAAAACACAACATAATTGAACTTCTGGGGCTGGTCAATCAGATTCTACGTAATTTTGGATTTACATGCATGATGCCTGATGCATGGCCTGGATGCATTGTGGATGTATCAATTCCCCCAGCTTCAAAAAATAATATAAATAAATAAAGTAAAATAAAATAACCATCCTCAAGCTAGAAACCAGTGTCAGTCTTAATTCGCTGCCTCCGTAGCCGACCTTCTTCCGCATTGATGGAAGTTGGTGGTTCAATCCCAGTGTTTTAAATAGCGGTAGCGTGTTGCGTAGTGTTCAATCCTCCGTAGCATGTAGCGAAATAGCGTAGCGTGTAACATAAGCTACATAATACTTCAATTTTTAAATTTTATATATATATATATATATATATATATATATATATATATATATGATACCACAGTGGACCCCACGCATGTGGGCCATGACATAAAACACCACAGTGAACCCCATACATGTGGGCCATGGCATAGAACACCACAGTGAACCCCATGCATGTGTCCCACGTGATGGTTGGATGGGTCAAATCCATGTCATACACACCACAGCTGATGCAGGACAATTAACCACTTGCTCTAAAAGCTCAAATTGTTAGAGTATGGCGAATTAATCCATTTATCTCATAACCCAGGCCCTACATCTCATGGGTTTAGGACCTCGGCCGAACCCCCTTCGTGGGCCCTAAATCACATGGGCCGCCCACCCCGAGTATGTCCTCGCATCCCACGGGCTACCCTATTCGGGCCCGGTGTAAAATACGCATTAATCACCCCTGGTGAGGAGTCTCGAACACGAGACCTCCCCCGTGGGCCGCACCCACCCCGAGTATGCCCCTACATCCCACAAGTGACCGCACTCGAGCCCAGTGTGAAAATGTCCCTTCATTAATCACCCCCAGTGAGGAGTCTCGAACACGAGACCTCCCACTTTGATACCAATTTGATGCAGGAAAATTAACCACTTGCTCTAAAAGCTTGAACTGTTAGAGTATGCCGAATTAATCCCTTTATCTCATAGCCCAGGCCGCACATCTCACGGGTTTAGGACCTCGGCCAAACCCCCTTCGTGAGCCCCAAATCACATGGGCCGCCCACCCCGAGTGTGTCCTCGCATCCCACGAGCTACCCCACTTGGGCCCGGTGTGAAATACGCATTAATCACCCCTGGTGAGGAGTCTCGAACACGAGACCTCCCCCGTGGGCCGCACCCACCCCAAGTGTGCCCCTGCATCCCACAAGAGACCCCGCTCGAGCCCAGTGTGAAAATGCCCCTGCATTAACAGCCCTCATGCATCTTTGTTACATAAGAACCGACCTCTTAAAAAGAAAGAAAAAAAATTGAAAAAATGAAAAAATAACCACAACTTTTCAGCATAAATAAAAAGAAAACTCATTAGCAATTAAAGGGCCAAAACATATCTTAAATAGAGATTTAATCAACTGAAAATGGATTTTTTTTAAGCTACGTGTCCGCGCGGCTGTGAAAAGAGGGAAATATGATTTCTCCCTTGTATGGGCTTCAATGCTCTTGAAAATCCAGCAAGAAGATGCTCTTGTAGGTCCAATTGAATGCCTAAAATCTGATCTACAATGGGCCTTTTGATCGGTAGGAATCAAAGCTTGAAAATGGTAGCAAGTGCAGCTGCTGCAGCATTGAGATAGGGCTATTCGAAAGCCCTATTTCGATAGTTTTAAGTTAATTTTTTTTCTTAAAATATGAGTTTCCCACCTACTCAAAGGGGAAAAGTCTCAACCATACATTTCAAGGCCCATTTTTTAATTGTTTAGATTGTAAAAAATGTTCAAATGAGTACATATTTATAACCTACAAAGTGCCACGTGTGTGAAGGATGGTTTGGATGGATCTACATGTTGCCATGTGTGAAAAATATGGGCCACCACCATTTTAAAACAATTTGTTAACTCACATAATAAAATAGAGCTTTTATTTTAAAGAAAAGTACCATAGTCTTGAGGTGTACGCTATACGCTACCTATGTGTAGCATATGCAACAGTGGAAATACGCTATTTCCATACGCTACGTAGCGTTTTTGGTATGCTACGCTACAGTGCTATTCACAACATTGTTCAATCCTATGCAAAGTCTGGCAAAACCTTTGTTGGAGTCTTTGTAGAAAAGGTTGCTCCCACTTAACACTTTTGTAAATTCCAAATCCTGTTGCAAGTTTAAATTTCTCCTTAGATCTAGAATAGTCTGCCCCTATTTTCTTGCAACAATCAACATTTCAAAGGCAGTTCCATGTGGACATTGTTGAGATCCATCTGTTTGTCAATGGTCCATCGGCAAGAATTTTAATAGGTTGTGCCTGGGGTTGGCTTCAGCTTCAATTTTGAATATTCAGGTTGTGCCAATTGAAAGATTTGATTGTGCATTGACAACTTTATCCATCATTGAATCTATTAACTAACCCACTGGTGGATTTGTGTCGGTCCAATTGTCAATGCATAGGTCAATCCAATGGTCAACTTGGACTCTGCCTTTGCGGATCCCTTCAATGATTGATCTTTCAATCAATTTGATCCTTCAACAGATCTACTCGTGGGTCCATCGAGCAATATGATGGTGTATTACTCTTAGATGTTAACAGTCTTAAGCATGGCTTCTTTTGAGTCTTCGGATTCGATAGATTGAGATTCAGTGTGATCTTCCTTCTGATGATACTATCCATATACACTTGAAAAACTTTTCTGATTCTTCGAATTGTTTGAAATCTTTGTCAAATCCTTTTCTGTTGCTCATTGAATCCATTCCATTCCTTGAATCCTCTCAGTTCCTCCTCCTATGTCTTCTCCACCACCTTTGATTTCTCACATGGGTCCTTATAATGGAAAGTTTCCAAATGACCAACATACCATTACGTAGTTTCATAGGGGAGACTATTGATACATATCACCATAATAATCATTAGAAAAAACATGGATTGGGGTGATATGAAGAGCAATTATATTGGTCAGGACTAGGGATAACCAGGGTTAGAATCATACAAAAGATAAGGATGCTGATAACAGGGCCAGATCTCAGATAGGAATAATCATAATTCATACAACCATCCTCTCATCGACATCCCAGCAATGTTGAATGGTCCAGCTCACGACAGGCTCATCATCATCTAAGCCTTATCCAACTAATTGGACCAACCGCTTGAATCTTCTTCCACCATTCCACTATATTAAGGGCCATAACCGCAGTTAGACCATAGCTTGGCCCATTAAAGGCTATGGGCTGAAAGTTTCGGGGTTGATATTGGCTGATTCAAGGTGTCTCTACTGAGTTGAAGTTTGGGGTCAGTTTTGGGGACTAGTGTCGATTTAGAACAAGGTGTCTATACTGGGTTGAAGTCTGGGGGCAGTTTTGGGGGGACTAGTGCTACAACAGACCCAGAATTAGTGTCAAATAACCACTTTGCTCTAAAGCTCGAGTCATTAGAGGATGGCATATCAATGTATATCAAGGGACTTTTAATGCTTCCCCGCACATGTGGGGTGAAACTCCGCGGCAAGGGTGGAGGGACACTCACACCATAAACAATGGCCCTCTGATGCAAGACTGATGCACGAACCAAATAACATGTGAGATTAAGTAGCAAAATTAAGACAATTAACAACAAAAAAAAAAAAAAAAAAACATTGCCATAATCATCACGAATCCCATGAAAACCAAAAGAACATCATGCATGATCCTAACCTAAGTTACCAACATCGTCACACAAGATCATTAAATAAAATGAAACTAGGATTTAATGGATGTAGAGGCATCCAATGAACTCCACACAGGAACATACTGGGCAAGGGCGGAGGGACACTCACACAATAAACAATGGCCCCCTAATGCAAGACCGATGCATGAACCAAATAACATGTGAGATCAAGTAGCAGAATTAAGACAATTAACCAAAAAAAAAAACACACAAGCATTGCCATAATCATCACAAATCCCACGAAAACCAAAAGAACATCACGCATGATCATAGCCTAAGTTACCAACATCATCACACAGGATCATTAAATAAAACGAAACCAGGATCTAATGGATGTAGGGGCATCCAATTAGCATAGGGTATAATCTATTTCAAAGTAGAAAACCTAATACAACCTAGGGTAAAAATTAGGGTTTGGGTAATTTGGGAAAGTAGCAAAATTAGGGATTTTAGATTTAGGCTTAGGGTTTTGGGAATAGAAGAAATGAGTTTTGATAAAAGGATGATGGAAAATCCAAAAAAGGGGCAAGGTGTGGCCGTAGGCCAACTTGAAGGATTCACACATGTGGCCGTACGGTCACCCTTCTGGCTTGGGATGGATGGGTAGGTCAGTTAGGGTTTGAGAATGTTGAAAGATAAAGGAAAGATGGGTTTATGAAAGGATGAAGGCTTAAGATGGGAGAATCGAAGAATTCGAAGAAACTACCTTGATAGAGGGGAAGAAAGAAGATGGTGTGGGGATAGACGGAGACCTCGCACCTCCGTTGATGAAGATTAACCTCACACCAATTTCTTTTCCAAATCGTATGGAAGTATCTTCAAATCCCTAAGAACTTGCTTTAATACAACAATTGATGCAACAAATCCTGGAAGGTAGATTCATTTGCAATATCTGAAAATATGTACCAGTTTTAATTCCAAACAATTTTTTTTGAAAGATAACACTATCAGGGATTGAACCGTGGATCACTCATACACACTACACTCTCTACCAAACTTGTTCATTTGAAGACCTCAAGAATGAGTACTGAGCCAGATAATAGACATGCAACACATGCGATGATAATCCCAGAAACTAATGATGAACGGGGCGATGCATGCTATAATGATAAACCTCATAAAATAAATTCTTAGTCAATCAGCCATGTTTCTCAATTCCCTATGGATTTTTTTAGCAATAAGTACATAAGCAGTACTTTAATGCGAAAAAAAATGAAGAATCCCAGTTGATAACATATTTAATAAGGTAAGGCCGCGGCATAGAATGGTCAACTTCCTAAACTTCCTCTACAAAACAGCAAACAAAAAGACTAAAGAGTCCAAATCTAGTCTAGGTTCATTATAACCCCCCATATGAGTCTTTACACACACCCGTATGAATGCCGGGGCCTGTGTGAATAGGCAAATCTCTTCTTTTCTTCACATGGTTTGTATATGGTCATCAAATCTCATCAGGACTCCACATGTATCAACCGTAGGAACTGAGTTTACACATACGGGGCTCATCACACAAATCCCACGGTGGCAACCAGCTATTACACAAGATCCCTTTTTGCTACATGCATTTGGTATAAAGATTATTAAATACCATCCACAGAAGGGTCCAAACCCACTTTGACTCCACCCACACCAACACCATACGAAGCGCGTGTATCTGTATTTATGCAATAAGTCTGTGCGTATGCATGAAATAGATCAACCAAACAGTCAATATTGGGTCTGAAAATGCAATCTGATTGGACTTGTGTGGCACAAAATCCAACAGATTCCACCAAATTTTGAATCTGCAGGGGTGAGGCCTGATCTGCAGCTAGATGCATCATATGTGTATACAGAGGTTCCATTCACAGCTCACAGAGCATTTCCATGCACGCAGACACGTATAGCACATATCGCACACACACAAGCATATGGACACGCAAACGCATGCACACATGCAAGAAATGATACATGTACTCTATTGTTTATGAATACATCCCTTTTGTACTTATTAGAATAGTACGAGAGTGCACTATTTACTATTTCCATAACAAATACAAAAAGGCTGTATGTGTGATGAAGAGAGATCATGTCTCGAAAGTAGATCAGTGCCTCAATGATACATACAATACCTAATTAAACTGTCTCTTGACTCTTAAAATCATTTTTTTTTTTAAAAAGGAATAAAACCATATTAAAAAGTAAGTGGCATCAAACAGGTAAAAGGCTTGGAAAAAACTTTCTAGGTTTTGCATCACTTACAAATTTAAATGCTTTAAAATACAACATATGTTGGGTGACTCAAGTTATCCCTCACCCAACATAAAAAGAAAAAGAAAAAGAAAAAAAAGTTACCCTTCACAAAGGTTTGAGTTAAGTCGGAAATTAGGTGTAAATCTTTTTCCAGCAATAAAGATCAACAACTCTATTACCCCAAAGAAAAAGAAAAAAATATCAGAACAACTTCACCTCTGCTACAAATTTTTTTGACAGTTGGAATGAATTTTCTTACTTCTCAAGGTGTTCCCAAAGACTTGTTTACTTTCAAAATCTAAGCACTTTCTGAAGCCATTTAGGGAAGAGATGTGTGAAACAATATGAAACCTATAATATAGTGTATAATGCCCAGTGTTCGAGTTGTCGGTATTGCTACAAGTTTCGCTGGCCGGAGATAAAGATATAATATCGTTATCGCCGATAACCGGAAATGCAGGGAAAAGGGGGGAAATATGGGGAAAATAGTGGAATTTTTCAGTGAAACTTCAGGACATGCCTAATACACATATTTACATATTCAGGAATGAAAATTTTGCAAAAAGAATGCATTAAATTAGAAGTTTCCATTTAACGGGGGCCAAAAAGTATACGTTGTCGTAAGAAATAACTCAAATAGTAACCAAAATTAAACGTCCACCATAGACAGTATGAGATAGATCTAAAGTTAAAGTGCATCCACCACAGAAAACCGTGGGAGCAATCACACCCACCGTTGAAATATTTCTAGGGTCCACTGTGATGTATTTTTGAGATCCAACCTATTCATAAGTTAACATCGAGATAAATGAAGTGAAAATAAAAATATCAGCTTGATCAGAAACTTCAGTGGCCCCTAAGAAGTTTTGAACGCTGGACATCACTGTCCCCACTATTTTCTATGGTGGGGTCCACTTGAACTTTAGATCCATCTCATTCTTTTTCTCATGCCATAAAAATATCTCTCCAAATTAATGGATGGTATGGATATAACACATGCATCATGGTTGGGTCCACATAGCTCGGTGACATCACATCAGTAGCCATTTGGGTTAGCCACCCCATTGGGGATCGATGCCATGTGTTCAAACGAGGTATCTCCACTCAGTCTGCGAGTTAAGCTATGGTTTTGGGTGTCTTTGGCTACGGCTTTTGTCAGTAGCCAATCCAGAAATCGGATTAGCTATTGAGTTACTCAGTACGCTCTAAGTTGGGCCCACTGTGAATTTATGTGGTTTATCCACACCTTCCATCCGTTTTTCCATATCATTTTAGGCGTTGAGCCCAAAATTGAAGCTTAAACAAGTCTCAAGTAGACCATACCACAGGAAACAGTGGAAATAATGATTTCCACCCTTGAAACCTTTCCACATAGTAAAGTTTATTTTTCATCTGCGCCCACGCCCATGCAGCGCAGGACTGAGATTTCCTTCCTGCGCTACAAGCTCAGGTGGGGCCCGCTGTGATGTTTGTGAAAAATCCTCCCCGTTCATCCATTTTGTGAGTTCATTTTATGACATGATGCCAAAAACGAATCGTATTTAAAGCTCAAGTGAGCCCAAAAAGTGATAATTAAACGTCCACAGTTGAAATATTCGTGGGGCCACAGAAGTTTTGAGTCATGCCAATATTTTTGTTTTCAGTTCATCTCAATAGTAATGACGTTATTAACGGTACGGATGGCATCTAAACATCACTGTTGAACCAGGAAGGTTTCAACGGTTGGAATTTCCCAAACCATATTTTTCCTTTAGTACGGCTCACTTGAGCAGTTGAACGTGAACTAGGAAGGTTTCAACTGTGGGGTCCACCGTGATTTATGTATTTTATCCACTCCGTCCATCCATTTTAGCAGATAATTTTAGATCTTGAGCCTAAAAATGAAGTATATCCAAACCTCAAGTGGACCACACTTTAGTAAACAGTATGAATTGAAATCTACCATTGAAAATTTCTTGGGGGCCACAGAAGTTTTGGATCAAGCTGATATCTGTGTTTTCCCTTCATCGATGTCTGTGTGATCTTATGAACAGGTTGGATGAGAAATAAACATCACTGTGGGCCCTAGAAAGGTTTTAACAGTGGAAATCATTATTCCAATTGTTTCCAATGGTATGGTCCACTCGATCTTTGGGTATGCTTAAATTTTGGTCTCAACCCCTAAAATAAGATGGAAAAACGGATGGACTGCATGGATCGACCAGATACATTCTCGGTGGGCCCAACAGAACGTACTCGGTATGTTAACAGCGTATAGAACCACATACGCGATCCCATTTACGTCCGCCCGATCCCCATTTACGCCCGCCCGATCCCCAAATTCTGAAAATCAAATTCCATCTCCTTCCCACCAATTTCTCCAAAATTTCAACTGAAAATCCCTCTCCCTCATACCAAATAAGAAAATAACCCTCAAGATCTCGCCCCGCAAGCGAATTCAAGAAGTTGCAGGATTTTTTGACGGAAAAAATGGAAATTTTTGGGGTTGAATCTTACCGGAAATTGCCGATCTGTACTCAAGGCAATGAATTCGCGTCTTCCTCCAGATCCAGGCGAAAAAATAGGTATTTTTTGGATTTTTTTTACATTTTATCACCGACAACTACCCCTTTTATTGACAAAGGGGGGTTGTTGGCTACAGTTCTCACCCGTGGTTGGTGGGAATAGCGAAATATCAACGATATTTTTGAAAATACCGATAATCCGGCGAGAGTATCGGTGATTTTTGGGAGCGAATCGAAAAAACGGGGTTTCGGTGTCGCATAGCGGGCGACACCGATATTATCAGCGATATTTCGATAATATTGCCGATATTTTATACACTGATAATGCCAATGCTAGGGCCTCTCTTCACGAAATGAGCTCAAGACTGCATAATGCCTATGCATAAAATGATATAGAAAGCTGGGAAAAACAAAACAGCTAGTCCCCGCAAGAAATGCTTCATGAAGAAAAGGTCTCATCTACCATAAAAAGGCAATGGAGTGTGAAACAATAAGAAGCCTATATACAGTGGACAATGCCAATGCTAGCGCCTTTCTTCACGAAATGAACACAGAACGCATGATGCATATGCATAAACCAATACAGATAGGTGGAAAAAACAAAATAGCCACTCCTGTAAGAAATGCTTCACAAAGAAAAGTTTCATCTCTACCATAAAAAGGCAATGGAGTTCACTGAAATTGTAAATAGTATTAGAAAAGGGTAGTCAATAAAATGGCTGATTTGAACATAATAGATTAGCTAGTTTCTTAAAGCATAGCCAACCTGGATGATCTGGTGCAGTCTCAGATCCCACTACCCCTGCTGCCCCTGCTGTGGACGAAGATGATGAATGAAGTGGTTGCCTAACAACCAAATGCAATGTGTGACCATCTTCCACATCTAAACTGAATTAAGTATGAAACAGAATGTCTCAGTGAATTCAAAAGTTAATGCTAAAGAGGACACCATTAAGAATTGATAATTGTAAAAAACAAAGTCACATTAAAATGCATTTAAAGAAAAATCACAAGAGGTAGATATTTGATGAAATGCCTAAACAAACCATACCAAGAAGCCAAAGAACTAACTAATATCCTAAATAGGCAGACTGAAACATTTGCATCAGTGGTACTCAAACCTGAGTCTTCCCTCTAGAAGGGTTGTGCCCCAAACAACTAGTGGATGCTTAGCCTATCTTTCTCAATAGAGGAATTATAGAACTTTTCTGCATTGAATAGTGTTCTGATGCAATAATGTGTACAAATTATTGCCATCACGGTTTGAGCAAATGGCTTGGGGTTGTGGGTTTGCTCCGCATAGACAAGAGTTCAATTCCCCTCCCCGTGGATTACCCAATGCACGTGGTTGGCAGGTGATTGCATTCATCAGTAGGGATCGTCATAAAAAATTTAGTAATAATAATAATGTGTACAAATGAGGCACATAGTTCGGTAAACTAGGGCATTTAGTTGATAGGCCCTACCATGGATGGGGGATCCACAAAAATCTCCCAGATCAAATTTTCTAGACTTTTAGACCAGTGATTTGGACATAGATGGTTAGGAGAAAAAGAAAACAGCTGTCCAGATAAAGGTCGAACACTGCATGTCTACAACCTTCCAATATGGAGAAAGTTTGGGTCCTCCCCTGCAGTGGGGCCCACTTGCAAGGATGGTGCATCAGGAGTCTATATACACTCTGATGCATCAAGATTATAAGCAACTTAAGTCTCAATCAGAAAAATAAACCATGACAAGTGAAATACAGATAATGGATACGGTATGCCGAGAGGAGCTGATCATCCTTTAAAACCTTCCCACGACATATTAGGCGTTGTTGTTCTGATAATACACCTGTGAGAGACGCTATTTGTTCCTTCAGTGCAGGGACTGGCATCTGCAGGACAGAAAATCCAAAGATCGAAGTCAAAGGCTGAAGTGTAAAGTGAGTAACCTTCAATGAAAAAGGTAAAAAGACTTATGTGAATGACATTTTAAAATATGAAAAATGCTAAACAAGGTCATGTGCAAAGAAGCTTCCCATGCACACACTTGAAATTGGATATAAAAGGTCATCTATTTCATTGATTTGGATCTTCCACTCAGCCCAAATCACTTATCATAGGGCAGTTAGAAAAACAATACAATACGAAGGTTAAAGGACCGTATTGGCCGATACAAACCCGTACCTGCTAAAAAATTATTTTCGGGCCAAAAAGTTTTGAAAATTTAATGAAAAATAGAATATATATATATATATATATATATATATATAACTTTTCATAAAAAAAAAATGCGGCCGCATATGCGATTGTGCGATCGCATATGTCATATGTGCATAGCCATATGCAATCGTACATGATCGCATATGTGATTCGACAACATTGGTCTGTCCACTTAACTTGCTGAAAGTGGAAAAAAAAAAAAAAAAAAAAAAAAACCTAGTCAAACACAAATCAAGAATGACTTGATGGATTGGGGCCCATTACATTGAAATACAACGATAAACAAAATGAAAGAAAAAAAAAAAAAAAAAGTTGATGGTTTACGAGAGTCTTCCAATTTTTCCTAAAAATGGCCCATTACACTTGAATTCATCAAATCCCACACAAATCATGTGTTTGATCCCAAAATAGGCCTACATCTACTCTAAATGAGTTTCTAAGCTTTCACTATAGTTGAAATGAAGAGACAAGTCGAAAATGAGGGAAATTTAAAAACAAAAAAATTGCAAGGGGGCCTTTATGGTCGTATTGGCCATACTAGTACCAATACGGCCCATATCAGCCTATATTGGCTGATAGGGTCTTTTTTTTGACAGTCTAATTCACCCCTATATCACATCTCATGGGTAGCCGATACAATTACGATGCAGCTGCATTGTAGCCATTTTTTAGAACGATAATATAGGGAGAGTTCTGCGAACAATGTCGGTGTGTTGAGTATGAAGGTGAAAAAGACTAAAATGCCCCTTAATATCATAGTAGCTAAAAAAATACAGGGGTATTTTAGAAATCTCATTATTGAAGGAAAGGGATCTGAAAATAGAAAAAGATTGGACAGGATCGCCACATCAGTAACCCTTCTGCTTACTCTGTAAGCAGATAAAGATGCAGCTTCCATCTTTGTATCTAGGACCTATGCAACACATATGGATCAAATAACTACATCACAGCATTCAGAGCATAGAAGTGTTTCAAAATTTCAATATATCAGCAGATCATAGTGCAGCTTCCATGTTTGTATCTAGGACCTACACAACACATGGATCAAATAAATAACTACATCAAAATTTCAATATGTGAGCAGATATGGTGCAGCTTCCATGTTTGTGTCTAGGACCTACACAACACATGGTTCAAATAACTACATCACAGCATTCAGAGCATCGAGGTTTCAAAATTTCAATATGTCCAACAATATTTTCAAAATCATTCAGCAACAAAACAAAAACACTGCAGGAATTTTTATGGGTTAACAATAAATGGGAAAATGGTGTTTACACATTTATTCACTCGTAATGTGTATGTTTGAGAATCCAGAGTTTTTATCTTTATTTCAACAGTGGTTTGTGAACATTCAGCCACATCACTGCCAGAGATCATTACTTCATCAGTACCACCATTAGCTTCCATCCTCTTCAGAACCCTAATTGAAACCTGAAAGGAATATGGCCACAAAATAAATCAAAAATTTTGTTTCCAACAAAAACAGCTACCACTAATTGCACTGGAATTAATGAAGAAACAAGCCCATGAAACAAATATCCTTCTCAATTGCCCAATCAGTTGCATAAAACTCAACTAAACCAGCCTTCTAAATCAGATAACCTTAGACATAGAAAGACCCATATAGTGACTAAATTACTATATTAGTTCCAAAGTCTAAGAGAATATTCAATTTATTAAAGTGACAATCTTGAAAAGCTAAATGCATACAAAACACAATGAAAGCTAAACTAAATATGTCATTCTTAGTATTTTAGATATTTTGATAACTTGTTAATGACATTAACAATTCTAATAAACGCATAGATCATGCAGTAAAAAGGATGCCATACGTAACTAAGTTGAAGAAACACAGACCCTTGGTCAAAATGAGCAAGATGGAGGCTGTGTATGCCAGAAGAAGCCCAAAGGGTTATTTTCAAAAGCTGTGGGTTTGATTTCTTATCAATGGAATTCTTTCATAATATTGAGGAAACTTTGAAGCCGAGGTTATGGCAGCCATCGAAAGTTGTATGCAAAAAAGCAATAGTGAGCATTAACAATTTTGTAAATTTCCCTATAGTTTAGAAGACACTGTCATGTTCTCATCAAAGCCGCCTTATCGAATCTTCCACTTTATTTCATGTCTCTATTCAAATGTCCGGCATCAATTCTTACAAGACTTCAAAAGCTAAGGCCAGACCTTATGTGGCGAGGAGCGGAAGAAAAAAAGAAATTCCATCTAGTGAGTTGGGATTAAGTTTGTAGAACGTATGAGGAGGGAGCAGGTTTTAAAGATCTAAAGTCAACGAACATAGCATTGCTTGGGTAATGGCTTTGGAGGTTTGGAGAGGAAGACAGGGCCCTTTGGAGAAGGGTTATCAAAAGCAAATACGGCTCATCGAGTGGGGATTGGTGGACCAGAGACTCGGTTATCTATAGGGCTTCGGCTCTATGGAAAGGAGTTCATTCCGTAAAATCAGCTTTCTTGGAAGGTATGGGATTCTCGGTAGGTAACAGTGAAAAAAATAAGGTTCTAGAAAGATATTTGAGTAGAGCATCCTATCTAAAAGACGATTTTCCTAGTATTTATCAGTGGCCCCAAATCCCGCTATCATGGTGGTGAAGTGCTTTTCCCATATTGGAGGGACGGTTGTTTGGGAGCCTCCTTGTAGGCACTATCTTCATGATGAGGAAGTGATTGATTATGCCACCCTCCTTGAGAACATTCACTTATATGCTTTGA
Source organism: Magnolia changhungtana (assembly GCA_030180095.1). NCBI lineage: Eukaryota > Viridiplantae > Streptophyta > Magnoliopsida > Magnoliales > Magnoliaceae > Magnolia > Magnolia changhungtana. Next base: position 449,449 of record JASAUF010000640.1, read on the forward strand.
TATCCTCCAAGTTGGATAAGATTGTGTGGAAGATCGATAAATCGGGCTCTTTCTCGGTTAAATCCCTTTATTCCCATGCAAGGGAAGGCGAGCACCAAAGGAAGACGGAGAGCACAAGATTCATTTGGCACTATAATGTTCCTCCAAAGATAGCGGCTTTTGGTTGGTTGGTGGGAGGGAAGAAAGTTCTAAACATCGATAATCTTCAAAAGAGATCTATGGTGCTTCCAAATATTTGCCTTTTGTGCATGCACGATGAGGAGATAGTGGACCACTTGTTTGCGCACTGCTCTTTCCTAAGTCCGATTTGAGCTGATGTGTTGGGTCGCTTCCATTTAATGCGGGTCACCTTGGATTCGATGGGTTGCCTTTTATCCTCTTGGAATGGGGTGGGCTTATGAGAGAAAATGATGGAGACATCACGCGCACACACCCCCTTATGCACGTGCGCAAGGAGGAGGGCCCCACCCATCAATCTGGATCGATGACGACAGTCAGGAAGGGTCTCTTAATTAGAGGACTGTGTTTTGGTTCCTTGTAGTAGACCTGATCGTCATATGAATCCCACCATGGGCTCTCATGATCGTGACCCACTATTCTAAATGAGCTAGTACTATGAGTTTTGGTTATTATTATTATTGGGAACATCATGGACGGTTTAGATTGTTTTGATTAGTTGTTATTTGTGATTACTTCGTTTCTAAGTAATATGATGCACACATGGCGCGAGTTTTGGGTATAGGATTTTATTATAAATAGGCACCTCTTGTAGTCTTCTTTTTTTCTCATTGAAGATTGAATAAAATTTCTGCGTTTTCCTGCTCCTCTCCGAGTTGTGAAAATCCAATTGGGTGCGGAACATTCCCTTTCTCGAAGGGCTAACTACCGTGGTGCGAAGCCACACCCATCCCGATTCGCCCCCATCTTCTACCATCCATATTCACCTTTCTCTGCAGCCATTAAACCTTCAAATCCATCATTATTTTGCAGTTAATCATTCTCTGCAATAGATTTCCAGAATTCAGCCCTGCAGGAGGGCTGAAACTTTGGCGGAGCACCACGCGTAGACCAGACCTCAGATTGGGCTGAAACTAGATGATTGTGTGGCCCAGCCTTGGCCGACCAGACCCTAGCTGGGGGTTTTTGGGTTCGTGGGCCCCACGCACGTGCGGACAGCCATCAGCGCACGTGCGTCAGGCTTGGCTTGCTGTCCACACGCGCGGGCTAACTTCAGGTTCATTCTTTCTTCTCTTTTATTCCTCTTTTACCCAATTTCCCTAACCTTAACCCCAGATTGTCTTAAATTTCAATTTCTTTGCCCATTTTTCTAACCCTAGGGTTTATCGAATTGAAACTTGTGAATCCCTTGGATTGGGGAAAGTATTCATGTGCATGTGTGGCTGAATCTACTCTCTTTTGAGTATTGTTTGGTCTATAACTTTAATTGATCCAGCCCTAGCATGTATAGGCCTGGACCCGCATAGATTCCACTTTTTGAGTGCTTGACTTTATGTGGGATGTGGAATTTTGTGTGATTGTTTTTGAACTAATATGATCTAAAGCCTGGAATCTTGCATAGCATATTTAAATTTTCATGTCCTGCATCAGGAAAAAAAAAAAAACCTACAGTGCTTTGGAAAATGGCATTACTCACAATATGGTGGGCTGTTTGGGAAGAAAGAAATGCAAGGTGCTTTAACAACGTTAGTAAGCCGATGGGAAGCATATCCCAAAGGGGTAGACTAATGGTTATTGAATGGGGTTCTTACGTCTCCAAATTAAAGGATTGCAATCTGAATTTTCTTGGGTAGTGTCAGGTCACTTTCTCGGCATCCCACTCTGTTCTAGTTCCTCGTTTCTTTCGTTTCTTAATAAAACTTCGTCATCTTTCAAAAAGAAGAAGAAGACATCATCAAGTTTGTGTGGAGACTAACAGCACGTGAAGCAATCAATGCATCTTTGGCTCTAAGGCCAAAGGAATAGCCTTGAAGAGAGAGTTGAATTGCTCTTCGGAGTGTATAAATCTTTTAAATAATGGATTTTCGAGAGGAAATCTAGGCAGATCTGACAGCATATTTCATGAGTTGCAATACCTAAATCTCTTTTTCTCCGACAAACAAACACCTAAATCATCCAGTGGCCTTCTTGCTCTCTCTAGAGGTCCAAGGGAAGGTCTTCTGCTCTCCGGTGGTGATCAGCTCGCACAATTATAAGGCAATGAATAAATCCGTGCTAGTTGGTCTCACAGTTGTGATAAAGTGACCATGCCATGTCACTTGCAATATGTCCCAATGGATAATATTTGGGAACATGCCAATTACCCGGGCTCATTTCTCGATAAGGCATTATGAATTAGGGAATCAAGGAACAATAATTAACATACGAAAAGGCATGGTTTAGATTATATATAGATATTAGAAGTATTAAACACTAGAATTCTTGAATATGTTGTGATGCCTTTCCAACCTCTCATGGCCTGCTATTATGAAAGAAAAATTTTGGGTTAACGACTGCCCTAGTGGGAAGGAAATTTCCTGTTGTAACTAGAAGGTAATCTGTCTAAACAATCTTCAACAACATCAAATTTGCATCAGGTCAGCAATCAAAGAGAAACAAATGTCTTGTGTCTCTATGGAGAACTAGGCAATAAACGATAGCTTGGAAAATCCCAATATAAAAGGTGTTTGCTTCTATAAATTTGGAGGTGTTAACGGGGGAATAGCTTTTACATCTATATGAAAAGTGTCATGGACAATGGAGCAGAAAGATCAATGCTAGTATAGAATTCTATAATGGGAATACCAGCGAAGAATGGAATGATGATGGGAGGGATTGGATATAAGGCATGCTGGTGGGTGTCCCATGCTTGGAACTAGAAGCAAACTTAGGTCAAGGTGGAGAATAATACGAGGTTTGAGTAAGTTTGTTGCATTGCTCCACTTGTGGAGGAATCTTCAATCTTTTTCATTTAGTTGAAGATCATTATGTGATGGAGAACTATCTGAAATAGCTAGGCCAAGTGGAACTTTGGTTCCCAAAACATGGGAGTTCTCTTTGCTTCTTGAAACCATTCAATCAGTTTACATCCCAAGGAACCTCTCAAAGGATTTTCCCATGTAGATTCTCGTGCTCAAAGGATTCATGCAGGGGCATAGCTGATCAGCAAAGGAGGTCAACCACCTGCTGGTCAATTGAAGCTTAGGGCCAAGTCAGTGGTCCAATTGGACAGTGGGTCCATGGATCCAATTGGATGACCAAAGCATGAACCAACTGGACAGTGGGGCCCACAGGTCGAACTGGATGACTTCTAGATATTTATTTACAAATCGCATATGTATCAACTGGGTTGTTGTGCAAACATACATCCCAACAGGTATATATGGTTCTTTATGTAGGAGTTGGTTAATAGTGATTATTAGTCTTTCCTTTCTTAAGTGCAATTTAACATTGGGTAGTTTGAACTTTGAATTAAAGTAGGCAAAGCAAGTTAGGCCTGGTAGGAATTAAGTTTGGCATTTAGCTTTGTGGACAAAGGTTGATATAGCACATATGGCGGTGGTTCCATGAGTGACTAGCTTGTGGGCCCCATTTAGGTACCAACAAGCAGTGTTTTAAATATCGACGATATCAGCCGATATATCCCACGATATATCTTGTATCCCACCTGTGCGATACGAAACACACAGGTAGTGCCAATATATCCGACATATTCGATCCAGTGAGCATTTTCGATTTTCTATCAATGTTATTGTTGTAAATCATGTTAAACCGGTGTCAAATGGTTACAAATTTATGATTCTTCATGTTTTCCATGAAAAATCATGGATTTGGAACTTCGATTTCAAGATTTAGGGGAGATGGGTCAAGTTGCGGAAAATTGAGAAAAATCAAAATGTCTTAATTTCTCGCAAATTAGTTGCAATCACTGTATCCAAACACAAAATTAAACATGTATGTAACCTGATTTAGTGATTCTTCTTTTGCTTTTGAATGTATTGCTTGTGTTTCCAAACATGTCTTCTTACGTTTGTAAATTATAAGAATAGACTTTTAATATATGTGCATCAGTTCAATTGGAAAGCGCATATATTAGGACCCCATACAAAGGAAACCCCTATTATGTGCACTGTTTTGTAATATTTTGATTTCTAAGTGTATATTGATATCTTTTTCAACAATCTCTGAAGTTTCATTGAAAAAATGACCAATTTCCCAATGTTCCCATGTTTCCCAACAACAGCGATACATTACGCGATATAACCGATATATCCCATGCGATAACTGATATGCATCCGTATCCCAAGGGAGAGATACATTACGCGATAACAATATTTAAAACATTGCCAACAAGGACATTAAAACGTCAAAAGGCTTTTAAAATTTTGAATTTGCATTCCATGCTCCTGGGATATGAATGTGATATTGGAAGTTGTTACTTTCATGGTGTAGTAATTTAGAGTTCCAAAGGGATGTCAAAGTCTTAGATCGTTAATAGTGTACTTGAAAATTGTATTAGGTGTAAATCTTTGGTGGAATCAAGGGTTGGGATGAAAAGAGTCCTTTAAATTCAGGGTGAAGGAAGAGATATTTGGATCATTAGAAATGGTCTTTCTTATCTTGTTTGAAGTTAAAACTTCTATTTTGGTTGAGCATTGCCCCATTGTGATTCACTTTTATTTTCCTCCTGGATTTTTGTCTTTCACTTCCGCTTACTCTTCTCCATCAAAGGGACACGTGTGCATGCACATATAGAGAGAGACAGAAAGAATATATATATATATATATATATATATATATATATATATATGGCGGGGAAGTTAGGAACGTACCCCAAGCTTTCAAATGGCACATGGGGTAACCTATCATTGATACGAACCGTTCATTCATTCATACAACTACGAGCAAGCCATGGTGCAAAAATCACACCATCCAATCAATAGCATGAAAAAAGGATAGGCAAGATTGAGCGAATAAACAAAATGGGTCCAATCATCATCTTGAAACATATACTAAATAGATCCCACTTTGTATTGCTTATGGTTACAGAGTAGCACCTTGGTTTGATGATTCTAACCATGTGATATATGGCTCTTAAATAAAGGACGGTTGTAACAAATTGGCCCCATTCAAAGGGTTAGAATCATCCGATCATTGTTATTTTTGCACCATGGCTTGCTCCCAATGGTACTATCGAATGAACTGTCCTGATCAATGATGGGGCGTCCCAAATGTCATTTAAAAGTTTCAGGGACGTTGCTAACATTCCCACCAACATCCCCCCATCTAGGTGGGGATGTTATCAAAACCCTATATATTCCAAAATGACCATTTTCAATACCTTGTGTCGATAATTCATGACAGCAAAGAGATTAAGGATGTTGCTCATAGTATTCAAGTTGTGCGGAGGAAGTGGAGATTTGCCTCTACGGTTTTATGCGATCGCTGCATACCAATCGAATTGAAGGGGAAATTTTATAAGATAGCAATAGGACCAACCATACTTTATGGGACAATGTTAGGCAATTAAATAAAAAAAACGTGTTCATAGGATGGACATACCACGTACTTGAAATGAGGATGTTGAGATGGACAAGTGGCAATATTAGGATGGAATTGGTAATGAACACATTTGAGGAATTTGGGAGTTGCACCAATTGGTAGTAAAATGATAGAAAGTAGACTTAGATGGTTTTCCCAAATGCAACAAAGACCAAGAACTATGTGTTTACAACAATTAGGAGTGCATGAGTTCAAGGCTTTAAAAAGCTTTAGGGAAGGCCCAAAAGGACATGGGGAGACGTTAGTAAGAAAAGACTTGATGACCTATGGTTTAATTGATGATATAGTCATTGATAGTGGAATGGCCGAACAGGATTTGTGTAGCCGACTAGTTGGGATACTTAGATCCTAACTCTTTGAATGAGGCCAATTTGTGACAACCTTTTGTTTTTATGAACTATAGATCACATGGTTAGAGTTATCAAATCAAAGTGCTACTTTCGAATCATAAGCAATACAAAGTGGGATCCATCAAATAGATGGTTCAAGACAATGATTGGACATATATGTTTATCCACTCAATCTTGACTATTCATTTTCCATTTTTTTTTTTTTTTTAAGCAACAAACTGAAAATGCATTAAAAAAGAAATAGATACAAAAGACGAGGAAAAAAAACCCCCCCAAAAAAAAAAAAAAAAAAAAAAAAAACCAGCGAAACAAAAGGCCCAACTAATGAGATAGCAAAAAGCACCTAAGGACCTATGAAACTATAATCCACATCTTTCAGAGATTTAACACAAGCAGCCCATTCAATCACCAAACTCTTAGCTCTAGAACCAACGGACTGAGCAGAAGAAGAAGAGTTGTTGAAACATCTGTTATTCCTTTCTTCCCACACAGCCCACCAAATGGCGAGAATGGTCATTCGCCAAATTGTGAGCTTCGATTTCCCAAACTTGAGCCCATTCCAAGCAAGCAGCAAATCGGAGGCTGAACAAGGAGAACACCAACTGACCGAGAAACGTTGGCAAAAATCTTTGATAATGGAGGATATAAACCCACAATGAACCAACAGATGATTCACCGATTCCGCCTGACACGCAAGTTAGACATATATTGGTAATCGGCATTCCTCTCTTGATCAAGTTATCAATGGTAAGAATTCTATTGCGACCCGCCAACCACCCAAAACAAATGACTTTAGGGGGCACTTGGAACTTCCAAATACATGGAGTAGCGACATAGAGATCTTGCTTAGTTGGGAAAATAATCTTATAAAGAGATTTGACAGAGAAAGCGCCAAATTTCTCCAACAGCCAAACGATACTGTCCGACAGAGAGGGCGAGATCGAAGAATGATATATATACTCCAGCAGACTCACATACTCTATGGCTTCGCCGTCAGAAAGATTTTGAGTGCATCTGATGTCCCAGACTGTATTCGTCGACGCAGTATAACAACAATTATTGATAAAAATTCCTCTGTCTGGACAGATGTGATAAATTAGGGGAAATAGTAATCTGAGGGGTTTTTCACCAATCCAAATATCCTTCCAAAAATGAATTGAGGAGCCATTTCCCAGCGCATATGTAGCATTATCAATAACCGATTGTCTGACCTTGAGAATACCACGCTAGATGTGAGAAGCCTTATAATACGAAGATATCCCCGGCCACCATCCTCCCTGAGCAGTGCTATATTTCCCTTTAACTATCGAAACCCAAAGAGCATTCTTTTCAGCTGCAAATCTCCAAACCCATTTCCCCAAAAGAGCCGAATTCATAAGCTGGAGATTCTTCACATTAGCCCCACCCTCCCGGAAGACTTTGTAGACTTCTTTCCACTCAAGCAAGTGAAACTTCTTTTGATTTTCCTTCCCAAACCATAGGAAATCTCTTCTAATTTTATCAATACGCCTGAAAACCGGGCCAGGACATCTGAACATCGTCATGAAGTAGAGGGGGAGACTTGATAAAGCAGATTTAATCAACGTCAGACGACCACCCAAGGATAAGTACCTGCATTTCCAAGAGGCCAGATATTTCTGAAATTTTGTGATTACCTTGTCCCACATGTACATTGGCGGAGCGCCCACAGAGAGGGGCAAACCAACAAAAACTGTTGGAAAAGAATCAACTCGACATCCTAGAGAATCGGCCATTTTCTGGACCGAGGAGGAAGGGACATTAATACCAAGCAACTTCGACTTTCTCATGTTGACTCTCAGACCCGAAACTGCTTCGAAACAACGCAACGTAATTAGGAGATTATTGATTTTTCCGTGAGAGGCCTCAGAAAATATGAGTGTCATCCGTGAACTGAATGTGAGTGAGGGGATCAGGCACGCCCGACATCATAATACCATGAAGAATATTATTCTCCTGCACTTTCTTCAGCATTTGGGACAAAGCTTCACCAACGATTAGAAACAAGAAAGGGGAGAGAGGATCGCCCTGCCTCAATCCTCGCGAACTTTTGAAGAAGCCTTTAGGAGACCCATTTAGGATAATAGAGAAATGGGCGGATCCAATACAGGTGGCAATCCATTGTCTCCATTTAACCCCAAACCCCATCCGGGTTAACATATACAGCAGGAAGTCCCAATCAATATGATCATATGCCTTGGCTATATCCAGCTTACAGAAAATACCTTGCGATTTAGACCTGTGACACGAGTGGAGCACCTCGTTAGCAATAAGAGCTCCATCCGTAATCTGTCTTCCTTTAATGAAAGCAGTCTGATTAGGCAATATGAGATTTCCAATGACTGAGGAGAGCCGCATAGATAAGACTTTAGCAAGGAATTTATAAGGACTCCCAATCAGACTGATTGGTCTGTAATAAAAAAAGATGCAGTGCCCGCCACCTTGGGGAGCAGGGAAATAAAAGTGGCACCTAATCCCTTCGATAATCTGCGTCTAAGGTAGAATTCGTGAAAGAAAAGGAGAACATCCTGGCGGACAGTCTCCCAGAATTATTGATAAAAGCACATCGGAAACCCATCTGGACCCGGGGACTTATCCCCACCCAGCGCATCTACAGCTGCCTTCACCTCTACCTCAGAAAACTGGGACTCGAGCAGATTAGCCTCTCCTTCATTCAATCTGTTGAAATTGATATAATCAAGAAGAGGGCGGCTCCGGTTTTCAGACGATAGGAGGGTAGAGAAGTGAGAGACGGCGAGATCCTCAATTACTTTCCTATCCTCAATTCGCTTCCCATTCTCTGAAATGCTAAAAATAGCCTTAGCCCGCGCATGCACGCTGGCCATATTGTGAAAAAACTTGGTATTTTTATCCCCCTCAGCGATCCATTTAACACGAGATTTAATCCTCCAAGACGCTTCTTCTTCCAAAGCTTTATTCGACAGAGTCTGGATGATAGAAATTCGCCTGGAGAAGAATTGTTTTGACAACGGAATTCCCTCGAAATCAGAATCCAGTTTCTGAAGCTCGGCGAGGAGTGCATCGATTTCTAACTCTCGCTTAATAGCTTCCTCCTGTCGCCATTGCTTGAGCTTCGATTTGAGAACACGAAGTTTTCCAAGAAGAATATGGCCCCGCAAAACCTTCCGCCTAAAAGGAAGCCCACCAATCAATAATCTTCTGCCGAAGACCATCAATCTGAAGCCAAGACGAGTTGAATTGGAACGGTTCGGGACCCCAGTTGTCATTGTCGTCGCTGAGAAGAATAGGGCAATGATCAGACGTGGTGCGCGGAAGAGCCACTTGTTTGGTTGTCGGGAAGGTCTTAATCCAATCTGGAGAGATGAGAAATCTATCCAGCCTAGACTGAATAGGAGTCGCACGACCATTTGTCCAGGTGAATCTGGCACCCATAAGCGGCAGGTCAATCAGTTGTTCACTTTGAATCCATTCGGAGAATCGATACATAGTAGGAGAAGGTCTTCTTCTTCTGGAGTGATCCTCCGCAAATCGAGTGACGTTAAAGTCTCCCACAACACAACGGACCTGGAAATATACGTCTGACCTGAGTTAACTCATCCCAAAAAAGAGACCTAAGAGAAGTGTTGTTAGGCCCATAAATAACCGAAACAAGACATTGAAACGAAGAAGACTTATCTTGGAAAACAATGGATAGCGAGAAGGCCCCGCTGTGGGAAGAGATAAGGGTCCATTTGGATGATTTCCAAGCGATAAGGATGCCACCTGAACTCCCCACAGCATCCAAAGTCAGCCATTTAGCGTCAATAGGCCTCCACAGAGAAGACATCAGCTTATCCGAGAACGAAGGAACCTTCTCCTAAAGACAGTCTCCTGAAGACAGACAACATCGGGATCTTTTCTATTTAAAGAAGCTTTGATTAGGCTTCTTTTATGCCTAGACCCCACCCCCCTGACATTCCAAGAGACAATCTTCATTGAGTCACTATGCTTCCCCGACTACCCTGTCTCCTAGATTTGGACATTGAGGCTTAAATGAATCCAGGACTAGCTTCGAGACGTTGAAGCCCACGGGAAGTGGACCTTTTAGCCAACTGCTTCCCAGGAGTTCTGCTCATAGAAATAGGTCTGCCTCTATTTTCTATGCACTGAAACAACGCAATATAATCCTCCAATCTGTCTCTAAAAGACAAACCAAGGGACTGCCCCACCTTGCCTAAAGCATCTCTAATCCATCGTTTCTTCTGAATCTTAGCTAACAGCTCAGAGCGAGACGTGTCTGAAGAGGGTGGGAGACACTGAGAGTTAGCTATCATCTGCAAGGGTTCTACCAGAAGGATGTTGGATGACTGATTATCTTGAAAGAGAGTAAGCGGACCCATCTCCAGCTCGTCAAGTGAAGGACTGATAGAGGGCGAGGGGGAGAGGGGAGGAGGATTGAGAGAGATAATCAGAAGGACTGTAATCGAAATTGGGAAAATCAGTCGAATCCATCTGAGGGTCAGACTCCAGTGATTAAAGGGAAGAATATATCGCTGATGGGATAATGGGCGAAATGCCGGGAATTGAAAGATGTTTCGGATTCGGATCCGACCCGTATCCGCTTTCCCGAGGGCGTGAAGCAAAAGGGGAGAGACGTTACTTTGCCACCTATTGAGCCACTTGTCAAGCATCCGGACTAGTGATCCCCTTCAAGGCATCATCCTTAGCCACACATCCCGTGTTGCGTGTCGAGGGCGGCAAAAGACAAGGACTCTGAAAAGCCGGTGACTAAGATTTCTGATGAATCCCTGGTTGTGACTGGATAAAGATGGGATTTGCTACTATATCCCCTGGATAAACGGTAGTTGGCGTATCCGCGTGCCCGGTCGTAGCTGACATCTGGCCACGCGCCATAGGCATCGACGTCGTCATCAATGCGCTCAAGGGACGAGAGGGAGATAGAGCAGGCGAGGACGGCCGAGACGGCTGAGGGTCTCCACGTGGCTCGAACGAATGAAGGTTTTGGTCACTTCGTCTGCTGGCAGTGTCAGAGTGGCAAACCGGAACTCCGCTAGAGCATGGATGTTGTGCTCCTTCTTCCATATTTGTTTGTTTCAACGATGGCTCCGGAGTAAGATCATCCCTAACTCGCCAAAGATCACCCCACCGAGGACACGGAGCATCCGAAGCTTCCATCATAATCGGGAATTCCATCGTCCTCTCATCAACAATCACCTTCAGCGATGATGGCGATACAACGCCCTTCGGACATCTCACTCGAACTCTAATAACCCCAATCTCTTCCCCAAGTTGTCTTCTCGTCCAATTCAAGGAGAGAACCAAGATATGCAACAACAGCAATAAAGAACTCGTCATACCATAATTCCAGAGGAATACCCCAAACCTAATACCAGACATTTTCCTTCCCAAAGATTGAAAAATCCTCCCATCGCATAACTCTAGCAACTGGCCCTCCCGAGTGAAGATGGCCCGCCATTAACAACATTTCAGGATTAACCCCTAGACAAACCCTAAGCCATAATTCTTGATAACCCAGCGGTTTAATCTTATAGTTACTCGGACGGAATCCCGTAGTTTTTGAAATCCAATCCCTCACCTGAGACAAGGATGCAACTTCTTTATAGATAATAACCAACGAGTCTTTAAGATCAACCTGGGCCTTGTGAAACTGCTCCATATTAACCGTGATAGGAGCACCCATCCTATCCAAAAAGGGATCGGAAACCGGGAGAGGGCGCGAAGGATTAGGGGAAGAATCAGAAGTATCGAGTAGGATATAAGGACTGTCCTGATGGTGGTGTTGATGAAGAAGGACCTCCTTGAAGGATGGGGCCTCCGTCATGGATGGGGGGGGGGGGAGCGTAGGGGGGGACGAGGGAGGTGGAGGGAGGCAAGACTTGGGTCTGTAGACCTTAGGGGCTAAGGAGGGAGGCTTGAGAGATGAGGAGGGGTGGGGGCCAAATCTAGCCCTCTGAACTAACAGCGGGCATCCCGCAAACTTCACACCATGTAGCATGTCGACCGCTCGAGCAAGCTCCGCTTCGGATGACATCTGGACCAAAGCAAACCCTCTGTATTTGCCGGTCTGTTGATCTCTAGGCATGACAACATCCATAACAGCTCCAGCGCGCCCTAAAATTCTTTCAATATTAAGAGGGAACCAACCCATCGCAAAACCCTTCACAAACAGATGGGGATAGATGGGGAACCAACCCGGCGAAACCTTGCCGCTGCTGTAAGAGGGGTTTTTTTTCTGATGATGGACCTCCTGCCATTCCTTCTCATGTACATCCACAGCTTCAGCTTCACGCAAATGCAGAACCAGATTGTCTACGTTGATGTCACCTTGAATTCTCAAGTCCGAATGATCGCCCTGTGCTTTCCCCGATGAATCCGTTGATGAATCACCCCACCGCTGCTTAAAACCTACCTTCGTCATCGCCATTAATGTACCTCCCAAAAAGAAGCTGGTTTTCTCTTGGAAATATTCATTTTCCATGTTATTGATCGAATGCTTACAATCATCCAATTTGTTGGATTATTGCACCCAAGGCATTCTATAGTTACAGCCACCATTGTTACCATCAGTGTTCGAAATATCGGAATCGCTCTATGTATCGCACCCTTGGGATACAGATACGTATCGGTTATCACACGGGATATGTCGTTTGTATCGCATAATTTATTGCACTTTTTGGGAAACATGGGGAAACATTGGGGAAATGGTTGAATTTTTCAATGAAACTTCAGGGATTGTCAAAAAAGATCTTAATACATAGTTTTAAATCATAACATTGCAAAAAAAATTGCACACAATAGGTTTCTTTTGTATAAGGTCCTAAGCCAAGCGTTGTCTGATTGAACTAAAGCAACTATATTAACATAAAATGCATAATATTTATAAATGTATCAAGAGATGTACAAAAACACAATTATTATTAGGGCAAAAAATTTTTAATATCTAATTAGTGGACACTTAATTGTTAAAATGAAACCATTAGACATAATTATTATTATGGGGGCCACACCTCAATGTGTGTGTGATATATCTACACTGTCCATCCTTCTTGCCAATTCATTTTAGGACATGGGCCCAAAAATGAAGCAGATCCAATTCTTAGGTGGACCACACCACAAGAAACAGTGGGCCTGAGGAAGTTTTTAATGGTGGACCACACCATAGGAAATAGTTCTTAATAACCGTTAAAAACCTTTTATGTGTCGTAAGAGTTCTAGATCAAGCTGATATTGCATTTTCTTTCCATCTAGATCTATATGACCTTATCAATAGGTTGGATGTTCAATAAACATTATTGTGGACACTAGGAAGCTTTTAATAGTGGAAGTTCAATGATCACTTTTTCTAGTGGTGTGGTCTACATTAAACTTTTATCACCTTCATTTTTTGGATCATATCCTAAAATAATATGAAAGAACATATGGATGGGATGGATGCATAATACATCTATGGAGGTGGGCCCTGTGGTCAGGGCTAACCTCTATGGCTACGGTTATAATTCGTAGCCATACGTATACGAAAACACAATTTTCGTAGATAAAAGGTGGGGCACGTAGGGGTAAGCAGATTGCAGACCGAGTAAATCTGTACGCTAAGCGTACTGAATAAACTCTGTGTGGCCCACCGTCATTCATGCATTTTATCAACTCCGTCCATCCATTTTATCGTATAACTTTAGGGTTTTAGACCAAAAATTAATCATATCCAAAGCTCAAGTGGACCACAGCACCTGAAACAGTGTGAATTGAATTCTACCATTGAAAATTTCTCAAGGGCCCATAGAAGTTTTAGATCAAGATACTATTTGTGTTTTCCCTTCATCCATGTCTTTTTGATCTTATGAATAGTTTGGATGACAAATAAACATCACTAGGGTCCTTAGAAAGGTATCAACAGTGGAAATCAATACTTTCACTGTTTCCTTTGGTATGGTCCACTTGAGCTTTTGATATACTTCAATTTTGGGCTCAACCATTAAAATGATGTTCAAAAGCGGATGGACGGCGTGGATAAACCACGTGAATTCACAGTAGGCCCAACAGAATTGACTCAGTACCATAAGAGTAACTCAATACGCAATCCGATTTCCTCCAAATCAAAAGAGGAAACCAACTCATCTTCTCCGTTAAAGGCGCAACCCGCTGCAAGCCCTACGATTTCAAATCCATTCAAAATCCTAAAAATTTCTCTTTTCTTTTTTTCTTTTTTCAAAATCCCAACCCAAATCCCAAAAACCTCGATGAAAATTTGATTTCTTTCAAAGCAATTCTATCCAAAAGGGAAAAAAAAGGGGGGGGGGGGGGGTTGAAGCTTATCCGGCATTGTCGACGATTGGCCCACTAAATCTAGTCGAAGACCACCCCTTCAGGCATATTTGAGATAAGAGATTTTTGTCCTATTTATTATTTATTATTTATTTTTCGAAGTTCTGGAATTGTAGGTGGTTATGACGATATTCCAACGATATTGGGTATGCAATCAAGGGAAAAAGTCATGATAAATGCCGATATATCATCGATATCGGCAATATCGCATGATATTTTACAATATTTGTGCGATATATCGCACGATACACAGGATTCCATATTTTTTTGTATTTCTGAGGGAAATCTTAGGGGTTTCATATCGCCGACCATCGATAACGATAATATCGGCCGATAGTATCGATATTACGAACACTGGTTACCATTACAATCATTGTTGTCATGTGCGATCGCATATGCCATTTTTTTAGAAGAATTACATATGCCACGTGGCATATGCGATCCACGTGTAACAAAGACCAAGAACTATGTTTTTACGACGATTGGGAGTGCATGAATTCAAGGCTTTAAAAAGCTTACGGGGAAGGCCCAAAAGGACATGGGGAGAGGTAAGTAAGAAAAGACGACCTATGGTTTAATTGAGGATATAGTCATTGATAATGGAATGGCCAAACATGATTTGTGTAGCTAACTAGTTGGGATACAACTTGGATCCTAACTCTATGAACGAGGCCAATTTGTTACAACCTTTTGTTTTTTACGAGCTATAGATCACATGGTGAGTTATCAAATCGAAGTGCTACTTTGGAATCATAAGCAATACAAAGTGTGATCTATCAAATAGATGGGGTCAAGACAATGATTGGACCTAATTGTTTATCTGCTCAATCTTTACTGCTCATTTTCCATGTTATTGATCAAATGCTTACGATCATCCAATTGGTTGGACTATTCAAGGTATTCAAAATCGGTAACGTAACGGCCATAATGGTCGTTACGTAACGTAACGGTCATAACCATTACGAGTTACGGGGTCGAAACGGTCCATAACGGCCCCATAACTGTCCCGTAATGGCCTAACGGACCTGTAACAGTCCCATAACGATCCTGTAACAGTTTTTTCAAAAAACAAAAAAGGAGCATAACGGCCGATACAGGGGCCGTAATGGTGGTGGTGGTCGTTATGGCCACGGTTACTGTTTTGGAACACCTTGATTGTGCCCAAGGCATTCTAAAGTTACGGCCGCCACTATTACCATTACAATCATTGTTATCATGTGCGATCGCATATGCCATTTTTTTAGAAGGATTACATATGCCATAATGGCATATGATATACATGAGAGTATGCGATCCACGTGTAACAAAGACCAAGAACTATGTTTTTACAACGATTAGGATGACACAAGTTCAAGGCTTTAAAAAGCTTAAGGGGAAGGCCCAAAAGGGCATGGAGGGAGGTTAGGAAGAAAAGACTTGTTGACCTATGGTTTAATTGAGGATATGGTCATTGATAGTGGAATGGTCGAACACGATTTGTGTAGCTGACTAGTTGGGCTACAACTTAGATCCTAACTCTATGAATGAGGCCAATTGGTTACAACCTTTTGCTTTTTACGAGCTATAGATCACATGGTTAGAGTTATCAAATCAAAGTGCTACTTTGGAATCATAAGCAACACAAAGTAGGATCTATCAAATAGATGGGTCAAGACAATGATTGGACGTATTTGTTTATCCACTAAATCTTGACCATTCATTTTCCATGTTATTGATCGAATGCTTAGGATCAACCAATTGGTTGGATTATTGCACCCAAGGCATTCTATAGTTACAACTACCATTGTTACCATTACAATCATTGTTGTCATGCGTTCGCATATGCCATTTTTGTAGCAGGATTACATATGCGATGATGGCATATGCGATCCATGAGAGTATGCAATAGCATACTTTTTTGTGCAATACGTACGTGATCGTGTATGCGAGTATGCGATGGCATACTCCATATGTTATGGCATACTTTGTAAGTTGTGCCTTTTTTTTGTAAATTATAAATTATATTTGTAAATTAAGTTGTAACTTGTAAGTTGTTCAAGTTATCAAGGTATAATTTATCAATAAAATTTGTATGTTCAAAGTTTTTAATAATTAATTCTCTTAAGTCTTAATGTAACTTGTCGATAGTTTTGTTAAATATTATATAAATATAATATAAGTAATTAAGTATATAAGTATATAACTTAATTTATAGATGGTCTAATAGTCTCAAACATTCATACTATAATGCAATAGCTAAAACAAAAAAAAACTAATCCAATCGCTTGTAATAATTAGACAGTTTTTCCTATTTTTTCCCATATTTTTACATATTTTTACGTTTTTATTTTTTATTTTTACTTTTTTAAAAGGAGGCCGGAGCAATATGGGATCGCATATGCAAACAACATATGTTGGTCACATATGATCGCAAATGCGATTTTTATTTTATTTTATTTTTTTTGAAGACACAGGGTGCCCCCACTCCTTTCAAGGTAAGACTATTCTCTGCAGATACACGCAATTACCCACAACCACGTGTATTGGTATCGGGTAATGCCGAGGAGGGGGATCACATATGTGATTTGACAACATTGCTTATGACACAAGTTGTAAAGACTGTTACACCATTTAAAAGAAAATGTTTCAACCCCATAACGAACTGATACGGGACCATTTTATCCATAACCGCCTACAGCCTCGTAATGCGTAACAGTTACCACCATTACCATATGACCATTACGTAACCATTTTAGAATACCTTGGTCACACCACTTCTCCCTAGTTGTATGAAAAGAATAGACTGTTCAAATTGATGATTGCTCCTCCCACGTGTTGATTAAAAGCTTTGGCAACATTGCTAACGACCCCATGAAGGTAGGGACATTGGGAAAATCCATATACATTATATGGAAAATGCTCTTATAGAGTCAACCCCACCACAACCTGATAGGATGAACAAAGTGGGCCGCATCCTGATGTTTATGTAGCATCTGGATTGTGCATATGGTGAGCCCCATCAAGAACTTTGAGCTCCAAAAAAAGCCATATCCAGGACTCAAGGGGACCACACCATCTGGAATAGTGTGGAATCATGCCTTAAATCTCTAAAATCACATGGCAGGGCTGACCTCAGTTTTGGATTGGCCTGAAATTTGGTGGAACTCCTCATCTAGGTGGCACTCCCACTTAGATGAATCAGATATTTGATAAAATATTGTGGGCCCCACACGCAATTGAGGGTGGGCGTCCACTCAACCATTCCTTAAGTGTTATGGCTCATGTAAGTCATGGACATGGATTGGCTTATTTTTGGGCACATGGCCCACCATGGGAGTGTACATCTAGTGGATGGGGTGGATGTCCAACAACATCATGGTGGGCCCCACATAGCTCAACCCTACAACAAGCTGTGGTAGGGCCAACCCTATGTGAATATTATGCTTTATTCATATTTATACATATATATAGGGAAATGTTAACATCCCCACCATCACGGGAACATTAGCAATGATCCCAGAGTTTGTAAATGGCATGGGCAGCGCCCATCAGCAATCCAGATATCCATTCAAACATACCATTAGGAGCAATCCATGGGGCAAGACTCGCACTGATGGGATGATCCTAACCCTTTGAATGGGGCAATTTATTACCTCGTCCATTTTTATGAGCCCTGGATCAAATGGTTAGAATCATCAAATCAAAGAGTTACTTTTGGAATAATAAGCAAAACAAAGTGGAAACTATCGAATAATCAAGATGATGATTAGACCTGTTTTGTTTCATTGCTCAATCTCAAATGTCCATTTTCCATTCCATTAATCAAATGTTTAAGATCACCCATAAATATTAATAGTTATTATCTATATAAAAATAAAAATAAAAATAAAAAAAACTTGAATTCTCCACGCGTGCACCTAGGTGTTTCAAGGCTCCAGGGCATCTAATGCCTTTAATTGCATTGATTCCATCTTACTTGCTACCAATGTTTTAAATATCGTTATCGCGTAATGTATCACTCCTTTAGGATACAGATACATATCGGTTATCGCATGGGATATATCAGTTATATCGCTGCAAAAATGGGAACATCGAGAAATTGGTCGAATTTTTCATGGAAACTTCAAGGATTGTTGAAAAAGACATCAATACACACTTAGAAATCAAAACATTACACACCAAAAAAAAAAAAAAAGGTGTACATAATAGAGGTTTCCTTTGTATGGGATCCTAATACATGCACTGTCCAACTAAACTGATGCAAGTATATTTAAAGTATATTCATGTAATTTATAAATGTAAAAAGACACGTATGGAAACACAAACAATACATTTGAAAGCAAAAGAAGAATCACTAGATCAGGTTACATACATGTTTGACTTTGTGTTTAAATACAAAGATTTACAACTGATTTGCGAGAAATTGAGAAATTTTGGTTCTTCCCAATTTTCTGCAACTTGCCCCATCTCTCCCAAATCTCGAAATCGAAGCTCCAAATCCATGATTTTTTTATTGAAAACATGAAGAATTATAGATTTGTAACCATTTGACACTGATTTAATGTGATTTATAGTTTTTTTTTTTTTAATGGATCGTAAATCGAAAATGCTTACCGGATCAAATAGGTGGGATATATCGGCACTACCAGTGCATTTCCTATCGCAGAGGTGGGATCAGGTGTTAGTATCAGATTCGCAGATTATGATCTGGGATACAGCATGATTCTGAGATATTTTTATTTTTGAAAAATGCATTGTGACCGTTACGCCAGATTATGGGGCCGCGATAGACTGCAGTTACAGACCGTTCAGGCATGGGGCGTTACAAGCGCATTTTTCTCAGCAACGGCCGTTACGGCCGTTCGACAACGCGCGTGAACGGTTATGCCGTGTCATATTCGTTAACAACGGCCGCTACGTTACGTAACGTTGGAATACCATGGGTGGGATACAAGATATATTGTGGGATATATCAACCGATATCTTCGATATTTGAAACAATGCTTGCTGCATCAAGGTTGTTTTTCCTTATGACTACTTGATTATGCATGTTGATGGCTAGTGCCCTATGTTTCACTTGGAAGCCAATCGTGATCATAAGTCGAGTATCATTTACTTGGTACACCTTGAGTGATAGCCTTGAAGGTTAGGCTTTTTAAATAGGATGTGATTCATGAGGGATATATCGGTTGTCTTGTCCTTCCACCAATTCCATATGTAAGCTTTTTGGCTTGAAGATTAGGCTTTTTAACTCTAAGGTGTTCTGTAACGGTAACGGTGGCCGTAATGGCCACCACGGTTACCTTTACAATACGGGTCGTAACAGCTATTACGGCCCCCGTAATGGCCATTACGGTCTCTTTTTTTATTGAAAAAAAAAAAAATCCTGAAAAACCTGTATTTGCCCCGTAATGTTGATTAAAAAGTATGGAAAACCTGTATTTGCCCCATAACAGCAATTACAGGGCTGTTATGGCCTTTATAGGGGACATAACGTGCCATTAACGGCAATTACGGGTAGGGCTGTTCACGAGTCAAGCTAGCTCGAAAAGCTCACTCGACTCGACTCAAGTCAGCTCGGATTGACTCGGCTTGAATGGCTGATTCGACCCAAGCCAAGCTAATTATTTGAAGCTCGAGTTGAGTTCAAGCCAAGTTCGACCAGGGTGCATTTCAACTCGACTCGACTCGAAGCTCGAACTCGAGCTCGACTCGGCTTGATTAATAAATATATTATATATTATATATTATATATATTTTATATATATATATATATATATTAATATAAGTTTTAAGTTTAAACTTAAAAAAAAAAAAAAAAAAAAAAAAAAAACAAACCCTAGAGTCTCTACCCGACCGCATGTACCCCCTTCCCTTTCCCTTTCTTCTCTTTCTCTGCCCACTGTCAGCCGCACGCCCGCCCCGTCCACCACCACCAGTTTTCATTTCAGCTCCACAATAGTATGATTTCAATCTCTTGAGATCTACTTCTTAGGCGAGATACCCAAGAAATTCGAGATGGGTTCTTCTCAGATTTGTTAGAGCTTCAAGGAAATCCAATGATCTGATTGGCTAGAGCTCTTTACTTGGATTTCTGATATGTGTTCTGCTCTGTTTCTTTTCTAGTACTTGGATTTCTGCTGGTGGAAGAAGATCAAGAACAGATCAGTTCCTCCAAGTTTCCTCATCCGATTCGAAGCTTTGTTTGGTTTTTTCATCGGGTTTTGCTTTGATTCTCTTAAGATTTTTGAATTTTTCATCAATGGAGGAGGATCAAGAACAGAATCCATTACTATCTCACCCAACAAGCTCGAGCTCAACTCAAGGTAAACTCAACTCGACTCGAACCACTATCTCGACTCGATAGCTTTGGCAAATAAGCCAAGCTTCAATGTTAAGCTCGAGGCTAAGCTTGAGCTCAAACTCGAGTCCATCATGGACAAGCCAAGCCAAGCTTGGCCCACCTCGACTCGACTCGGCTCGATGCCCACCTCTAATTACAGGTCGTTTTTTTCCATAACAGTTGTTACGGCCATTACGACCCCGTAACGTGTAACGGTTGCCACCGTTACCTTTACGTAACGTCCTTTACGGCCTCGTAATGGCCTTTACAGTACGCCATGTTTTAACTAGAATGTGACCGATGATGTGACGATGGATGTATTGGTTTGCCTTGACATGCAAAAATGTCAAGAAAAAGCCATAAATAAACTACATTTGAATGCCAAAAAAGAAGATTTATTGTTTGTACCTTGAGGAGGCTAGCATAACAAGAGGCAAGATGATCTCTCTATATGCATAAAATTCTTCGATCATTCATTCAACTATTCACACATAGATATATATTTCACCCAAAGTAAAAGAAACCCTAATCTAATCCTCACCATTCATATCTACAATCCTAGCCCTTAATAAACTCACATAAACCGATCTTTAAACATAGATTTTCTAGTTCTGGAAAAGTAGAAACAAAACCCAACAAAAGACTCCTGGTCCAAATAAACTTAACAATCTATGAAAATAAACATATATCTAAAATTCCTGTCACACTACTACAACCCTAGTGTTTTGGCAATAACTTCCCAACATCATGTCGAAATCACATGATCTCAGGCTCCTTTAAAACATCATTTATCAATCAAAGAGTGGCCCAACAAATGATGACAAAGTAGCAAAATCACTGAACTTGACTTTCTCATGTTCACAAGTAACAAAAACATTGAACTTGACAACACTGCAGAGAGGCCTGTTTATTGGTAGCAGTGAACAAAATTCTCAAATGTGACAAAAGAAACCAAACAATACCATTAAAAAAACAAAAAAAAAAAAAACAACAACAAAGGAATGATTTGGCTAACACGTGTGTCATGTGTCAGAAAGACGAAGAAACTATTGACCATCTTTTGCATTGCAATAGATCTGGAGGCATTTGGTACTATTAATCTTTTACAGCTTTAATTAGGTCATGCCTCGAAGGATTGTGAGTTAATTAATGAATTGGCCAATGGAGTTTTTGGTCTAAGAGCCAAAATTCTCTGGAGGATTCGCCATACTATCCTTCTTTACCAAATTGGGCTTGAGAGAAACGCAAGAATATTTTAGAAAGAGAGATATCCATCTAGCAGTTCACTGAGAAAGTTAAAGCTATGATTATTCATTGGGACCTAGGTAGAAAGGAATTTTGGGGATTAACTTTTAATGATTCGTATCTCACTGGAATGTTGTTTTAGAGGGCTTTCTAGAGATGAGGCTTATTTCGAGATCCAGAGGGCCATCCAATACAACTAACTACATTTAGGCGTACTACTATGACTTATGATTCAAATGAGGCTTCGCTGCTGAAGCTCGAGAATTACTTAACGGCACCTAGATTCATCAAAAGTTAATCCCTTGGACAGAATTGTTGCAAGTGGCTCCACTTTGATGGGCATCTTTTGGGTGTACCTGTGTAAGAAGGCAGACATCTATGAAATGATGGACCATGTTGGTAATTGTGATGTTTCCTTTTCCCATGTTCATTGGAAGGAAAATGAGGCCGCTGACTTTCTTTCTAAGGAATGTATTTTTAGAGATGCTCTTGTAGCTTCTAATGCATTGTGATGAGGACATCGCGCGCACGCCGCCTACACGTGCATGCATGCCACCCCCACCCTACGCACGTACGTACGCAGAAAGAGGACCCCACCATCGATCTGGTTCGATGACGACGTCCAGGGAGGGCCTCCTAGCTAAAAGACAAAGTTTTGGTTCAATAGGGTGGGCCCAATGTCAAGAAAAGCCCATCATGGGACCTCATGATCGTGGCCCACTCGTCGGATTGGTGTCATATGTTAGGTTTTGCTTATTGTTATTATTTAGAACATCATGAACGCTTTGAATTTCTTTGTTTGGTTTTTATTTTAGTTTACTTCACCACCAAGTAATAGGTTGCGCACATGGTGCGAGTTTTGGGGTATCGAATTTTCCCTATAAATAGACACCCCTTGTAGTTCTTTTCATTCATTCTAGCTTAATAATAATAAAAATAAAAATAAAAAAAATCTTGCTTTATTTTTCTGCTCTTCATGAGTTGTGGAAGAATTCAAAAGTGGGTGCGAAGCCCTTCCTTTTTCAAAGGGCTAACTACGTGGTGTAAAGCCACATCTATCCCCATCCGTCCCTACCATCTCTCATCCATATACCTCATCTTTTATCATTATTATTGCTTTGAAATTCCCAGCCTTTGTAGCTATTCATCCCCCTACAGCCAGTTTCCATAATCTGGACCTGTAGGAGGGCTGAAACTTCGGCGGATCACTACGCCTCGACCTTACGTCGGATTGTCGTCAAACTTAAAGGGATTGAAGGTCTCCCCTGGCCGACCAAGGCCTAGGTGTCACTTTGGGGAGGCAGGTTTCCATCACATGTGCGGCCAGCTCACCAGCGCAAGTGCGTCAGCTCCAATCTGCACACAGGAGCTTTCTCCGGGTCAGGTTTTCCTCTGATTTCCCTCTTTTCATTCCTATTTCTTAAACCCTAGCCTTAGTTTGCATTAGCCCTAATTCACTTGCCCATTTTTTTCACCCTAGGGTTCCTTGAATTGAAATTGGGGAATCCCTTGGATTAGGAATTGATTCTTATGTATGTGTGGTTAATTTCTATTTCCCTTTGACATCGTTTGGCTTATAATTTTTATTGGTCCAGCCCTAGCCTGTGTCGGCCTGGACCTGCATAGATTCCCCTTTCATTGAATGTTTGGATTATCATGTGGGATGTGGAATTTGTGTAATTGTTTCTGAATTGGTATGATCTAAGCCTGAATTCTTGCACATCATACTTGAATTTCATGTCCTGCATCAAATTTGGTATCAAAGCCTAGGGTTCTTGTAAGGGAATTCACCGCATATTTAGGGTTTAGTTTGTTTGAGTCCTTCATGCATCCAGTTCATCATATATAGTTGCTAGAAAATAGTAGTCCCTAATATATATATATATATATATATATATATATATATATATATATATATATATATATATATATATATATATATAGCTGAATTTTCGTAACGGTGTGTAGTCTCCTTCATATAGTCTCGTAGGGCCATTTAGTTTTTAAACACATATAGTTGTCGTAGCAGGTCCTTAGGTTGAGCAAGTCAATGTATGCCCACACGTACAGGTCGTGGTTTCGGTTTGCACCCCACACTAAACATGGAGCAACTGCAAGAAACAGTGGCCAAGTTAGCCCAGCAGGTTGAGTCATTGAATAAGCACTTGGAACAACGCATAGATAAACGCCTTGAAGAAATAGAGGCCTTCTTCAGGGCAAACCCCACCACTGGGGAGGATGCCCAATCTCAAGCAATTGGTCAGGAGGTTAGACCAAGGAATGGAGGCGATCATGAGCGCGTACTTGTGCACCCACCACGTGAAGGACATCATAATCAATATGACCCAGATGTACAACTCCTCAAGGGAGTTAGGGTAGATGCTCCTACATTTGATGGCCACTTGGACCCTAAAGCCTTTCTACATTGGCTGGTGGATATGGACCACTATTTTGAGTGGTATGATATGTCGGATGCTCGACGAGTTCGATTCGCCAAGATGAAGCTTGTGGGTCAAGCAAAGAGGTTTTGAGCGACGATTGAGCAAAAGAAAGAAATAGCGAGGGAACTCCTAATAGTTCATTGGGTAGAGATGAAAGAAACGCTTAAAGAAAAGTACCTCCCTTTGTCTTATCGCTTACGATTGATTGAGGAGTGGCAGTCTCTTTGACAGGGTTCCATGAGTGTTGCGGACTATATCGAGAAGTTTGAAGAATACTCGACCCGCTGTGAGGTTGATGAGGACCCAGTACTTACCCTTACTAGTTTCAAAATGGGCCTCCATCTTGACATCAGGAGAGAATTGCTCGCCAAAGAGATAGATGCTATTGAACAATTGTACCAAGTAGTGTTAGATGTCGAGCAATACCTTAAAGCATCTGTGGGAAGACAGTTTGACATTCGCGAATCTTGTGCTAAGGCCAACCCCTCTGGGGCTAGAGCTAACACGGGATTCCAAAACAAACCTTCCCCTAATGTTCAGCCCAGACCCAAGGATGATAAGGGTAAAGAGATTGTCGGGTCTAGTTTGCGTGGAAGCGGGGCCACCAAGTGTTTTAGGGGTCAGGAGTTTGGTTATTTTGCTCACCAGTGCGGCACGAGAGAGGGCACTAAAGTACTCCTTATTGATGGGCAAGTAGAAGTAGTGCCCCCAGAGAGTGATAGTGAGGAGGAATATGAGCCAATCGAAACCCCTGGCGATGAGGAAGAGGGAACGCAAGAGTCTGCGACCCTCGCAATTGTGCGTTGCCCTTTGGCTTAAGCCAAGAGCAACGATGACTCGCGCCGCAACACGATCTTCTACACTTATGCAAAATTAGAGGAAAAGAGCTATAAGATGATCGTGGATAGTGGTAGTTGTGCCAACGTGGCATCGACTAGCACTGTGAGTCGTTTGGGTTTGAAGCTGGAAGCCCATCCTCAACCCTACAGAGTCTCTTGGGTTGATGAAACATCCATTCCAGTCTCGCACCGTTGTCTTGTCCCTATTCAGTTTGGATCATATAAAGACACAATTTGGTGTAATGTTGTTCCTATGGATGTGGGCCATATCATTTTGGGTACGCTGTGGCTTTATGACAGGGACGTCACCATATTTGGTCGTTCAAATGTGTGTACGTTTTGGTTTGAGGGTAAGAAAGTCAAGCTAAATCCTTTGCCACCCAAGAATACGACTGGAAAAGAGTCCACCACACAGAGTAGTGCGAGCGGCCCAAAAGAAGTGGAGTCAAAGTTCAAGTCCAAACCGCTCCATATTTTGAATGCCAAAGACTTTGAGCGAGAAACAGAGGCGAACTCGATGATATACGTCCTTGTGGCTAGGGAGAGTGTACCAGAGACTAGCGTAGAGTTACCCACAGAGGCCATTCAGGTAGTATATGAGTTTCGTGATGTCTTTCCTGATGATCTACTGAATAAGCTTCCCCATATGAGGGATATACATCATGTCATTGATTTAATCTCTGGGGCGACTCTGCCAAACTTCCCGCATTACAGAATGAACCCAAAGGAGCATGTTGAGTTGAAGAGGCAGATTGATGAACTCCTAGAGAAGGGTTTCATTCGAGAGAGCATGAGTCCGTGTGTCGTGCCCGCCCTTCTTACACCTAAGAAGAATGGTACATGGAGGATGTGTGTTGATAGTAGGGTCATCAACAAAATCACAGTCAAGTATTGGTTTCCCATACCGTGTCTTGATGACATATTAGATATGATGGCAAATGCTACTATCTTCTCAAAAATTGACCTCAAAAATGGGTATCACCAAATCCGTATACGCCCAGGTGATGAGTGCAAGACGGCCTTCAAGACGAAGGATGGGCTATATGAGTGGCTAGTTATGCTTTTTGGGTTAACTAATGCCCCAAGCACTTTCATGCGTGTGATGACTCAAGTGTTGAGACCCTTCATGGGGAAGTTCCTGATCGTATACTTTGATGATATCTTGATTTATAACATGACCAAGGAGCAACACCTCCACCATTTGAGGCAGGTTTGTGGGATCCTTAGGGCCAAGAAGTTGTACGCCAACCTAAAGAAGTACGTGTTCTTGTCTAATAGTGTGATCTTCTTAGGTTTTATTGTGTCAGTTGAGGGCGTATCGGCGGATCCCGAGAAGGTCAAGGCCATCGTTAATTGGCCTGAACCCCGCAATATTCATGAGGTGTGCAGCTTTTATGGCTTAGCCACCTTTTATAGGCAATTCATTCGATGCTTCAGTTCCATTGTGGCTCCCACCACGGACTGCATAAAAAAGGGAGAGTTTCAATGGACAAAGGCCGTCTCGAAGGCCTTCAAGGAGATAAAGGTCAAGATGACTGAAGCTCCAGTCACGCGACTTCCAGATTTTTCAAAAGTTTTTGAAGTCGCATGTGACGCGTCAGGAGTCGGCATAGGAGTACTTAGTCAAGAAGGGCACTTTGTCGCCTTTTTTTTTAGTGAGAAACTAAATTAAGCGAAACAAAGATATTCCACCTATGACAAGGAATTTTACGCAGTAGTGCAATCACTACGCTATTGGCGTCATTACCTACCGCAAGAATTCGTCTTGTTCTCGGATCACGAGGCCTTGAGATACTTGAACTCTCAGAAGAAATTAAGCCTCAAGCATACAATCCTTCAAGAGTACACTTTCATGCTTAAGCATAAGGCCGGTGTCGAGAATAAGCCTGCCAACGCGTTGAGTCGTCGAGTCGCATTACTCAACTCCATAAGCGTTGAAGTTACGGGCCTTGAGCGCATCAAAGAAGAGTATTCTACATATCCAGATTTCAGAGTTGTGTACGAATCATTGTTAGAGAGTCCGTCAGGAGCTAACAGTGAATATTTGATTTTGGACGGATATTTGTCTAGGAGTGACCGCTTGTGCATACCACGCACCTCCCTCCGCAATTTTCTTATCTGAGAGTTACATTCAGGAGGGGTCGCAGGTCATTTTGGTCGTGACAAGACCATTGCCCTAGTGGATGATAGGTTTTATTGGCCAAGCCTCAAGCGAGACGTGACCAAAATTATAGGGCAATGCCCTACTTATCAACTGGCAAAGCAAAGGAAACAGAATACATGATTATACACACCTTTGCCCCTTGGCAGGACATCAGTATGGACTTCGTGCTTGGACTTCCCAAGACTATTCGGAAACACAATTCCATATTTGTTGTCATAGACCGTTTCTTAAAATGACCCACTTCATTCCTTGTTCTAAAACCTCCGATACATCTCATGTTGCCAAGTTGTTCTTTAATGAGGTCGTCAAACTGCATGGGTTACTAAAAATCATAGTGGCTGACCGTAACATGCGCTTTATGAGTTACTCTTGGAAGATACTATGGTACATGATGAATACTAGGCTCCAATTTTCTTCTGCCTACCACCCTCAAACCGATGGCCAAACTGAGATGGTTAATAGGAGCCTAGGGAGTTTACTTCGATGTTTAGTAGGGGAGCATACTAGGACATGGGACACCATACTACCCATAGTCGAGTTTCCATACGATAGTTCTGTCAATAGGTCCACAGGTATAAATCTTTTTGAAGTCGTTACTGTTTATGAGCCTAGGAAGCCTATTAATCTTATCCCTGTGTCATTGTCTCATAGGCCATCAGAGTCTGCAGTCTTTTGCGCATCACATACATTCATTGCATCAAGAAATCAGGCAAAAGATCACTACTAGTTATGAACATTATAAATTTTCTGCAAACCAACATAAACGTTTCAAAGAATTCAATATTGGAGACTGTGATGCTCCGCATCAGGCTCGAGCGGTACCCTCCAGGGGCCGTTCGTAAGTTACACGCGCGTAGCGCTGGGCCCTTCAAAATTATAAAGTGAAACGGTCTCAATACGTATGAGGTAGATCTTCCACCTTCAATGGGAATTAGTTCCACATTCAATGTGGAGGATCTAGTTGCTTTTCAGGGACCCACTGATACTTTGTCTGGCTCTTCACCCACCCATCCTGATTCCCTAAATTTACCTCTTGATCCATGGCCTCTTCTCGACCTTTCATCCCAGCCTCTGCCTCCCATACCTAGCCTTCACACACCCAGAGAGGAAATAGAGGATATCCTGGACTATTATATAGTTTCCACGTCAGATGGCGGGTTTCAGAAATACCTAGTTAAATGGAAGTCACGTCCAGCTTCAGACAGCACGTGGCTCACTGAGGAGGAGCTTCAGAGACTTGATCCAGACATCTTATAGCAGTTCAGGAGTTTTATTTCGCTAGTGATGAAATCTTCACAGCCGAGGAGAGTTGATAAGGACATCGTGCGCACGCCGCCTACACGCGCACGCACGCCACCCCCTACGCATGTACGTACACAGGAGGGCTCCACCATCGATCTGGTTCGATGATGACATCCAGAGAGGGCCTCCTAACTATAAAACGAAGTTTTGGTTCAAAAGGGTGGGCCCGATAGTCAAGAAAAGCCCATCATGGGACATCACGATCGTGGCCCACTCGTCGGATTGATGTCATATTTTAGGTTTTGCTTATTGTTATTATTTAAAACATCGTGAACGCTTTGGATTTCTTTGTTTGGTTTTTATTTTAGTTTACTTCACCGCCAAGTAATAGGTTGCGCACATGGTACGAGTTTTGGAATATAGGATTTTTCCTATAAATAAGCACCCCTTGTAGTTTTTTTCATTCATTCAAGCTTAATAAAAAAATTCCTGCTTTATTTTTCTGCTCTCTTCGTGAGTTGTGGAAGAATTCAAAAGTGGGTGTGAAGCCCTCCCTTTTTAAAGGGCTAACTACGTGGTGTGAAGCCACATCTATCACCATTTGTCTCTACCATCTCCCATCCATATACCTCATCTTTTATCATCATTATTGCTTTGAAATTCTTAGCCTTTGCAGTTATTCATCCCTCTACAGCCAGTTTCCATAATCCGGACCTGTAGGAGGGCTGAAACTTCGGCGGAGCACTACGCCTCGACCTTACGTCGGATCGTCGTCAAACTTGGAGGGATTGGAGGTATCCCCCAGCCGACCAAGGCCTAAGTGTCACTTTGGGGAGGCGGGCTTCCATCACACGTGCGGCCAGCCCACCCGTGCACATGCGTCAGCTCTGAGTCACCATCTGCACACAGGAACTTTCTCCGAGTTAGGTTTTCCTCTGGTTTTCCTCTTTTCATTCCTATTTCCTAAACCCTAGCCTTAGTTTGGATTAGCCCTAATTTATTTGCCCATTTTTTTCACCCTAGGGTTCCTTAAATTGAAATTGGGGAATCTCTTGGATTAAGGACTGATTCTTATGTATATGTAGTTGATTTCTATTTCCCTTTGACATCGTTTGGCTTATAATTTTTATTGGTCCAGCCCTAGCCTGTGTCGGCCTGGACCCGCATAGATTCCCCTTTCATTGAATGTTTGGACTATCATGTAGGATGTGGAATTTGTGTAATTGTTTCTAAATTGGTATGATCTACGCCTAAATTCTTGCAAATCATACTTGAATTTCATGTCCTGCATCACATTGCTAACATAACTGTCAGGTGGTAGTCATCCATTGTTAATTGTCGTACAGCCACTTACTTTGATGCTATTGTAGCATCTAATTTGTAATGTAATTTCCAGGTAGCCTGCAGCCCTTGTTATCTGCTTCTTCTTTTTTCTCTTTCGTAATAGATTCAATTCTCATCAATCAAAAGATATATAGAGAAGGAAGGGTGAGGTTATTTGGAGGGATCTCTGTCAGGCACATTTAAAATGAACTTCGATGAAGTGCCTCTGGAATTCAGATCTAACAAGCATCAATGACATTCAAACAGACCATTGGTCACATTATAAGAAATGGGATGAGTAAGGCAGTTGACTCTTTCTTCAAACCAATTGGGAAAACTGCATCTATAGAATAGAGGTGCAACTCGGGTGAGTTGGGTCGGGTTGAGGGTTAACCCAAACCTGACCCGACCTCAAGAGGACCAAATACACAACCCGACCCGAATTCTAACCTGAGGTACCAAACCTAAACCCAACCCAAATTCCTCTATACTTGGTTGGGCCCGACCTGACCCAAATTCCTCTATACTCGACTTGGTCCAACCCGACTCGACCCAAATAAATGTGATTATTCCCAACCGGACCTAACCCAATCTCAATTTTCTCAACCTAAACCCAACCAAATTTCAAACCGATTTGGTGTTTCCTAGCCTGAACCAGACTTGAGGACCTTGACAACCCTACCCAACCTGATCTGAACTCGGGTTTACCTGAACCCAAGTTGCAGCCCTCAAAGGGCACCAAACTGTTAAAAGAATTTCCAATGAAGAATTATCAAAGAGGGTGATTCAGTGGGCATCATCACTTGCGCAAGCAAGAAGGAGAAGGAATCATGGCAGTTGGCCTTTGTGCTTGACAAAATCTGCAGTCTTGTTTCCGGTTCAAATGTAGAATCTGTTCCTATCCCAACGGATGCTAATGATGTGGTAGATTCCTCAGCTAAATCAGGATGCTTTACAAATAGTCTGTTGGGCATTCTCTACAAAGCTTGTAATGCTCTCTCTTTTTCGTATTGTTTTTTTTCTTTTCTTTTCCTTGCTTTCTTCCATAAATTTGTTATTTACAAAAAAGCATCCATGGTTTTTATTCTTTTGTGATCAATATAAAATGAAGCTATGTCGATGGATGAAACAAGAAAGGGCCTAATGCCTATGCATGGTATACACCAATCTCCAACCATCCGAGGTTGGTATGTGTGAATCCCAACAATTTTATTTTTTTGGAAATGTAATTTTGAAATCCCATTTAAACTGCACTCTGGGAATACCACCCACCAACTTGGCTACACTGTCACTGAGCTTGGTGGATTAGCACTCTTTTACCAAAGGAAATGAACACCTATGTCTGATTCGGGCAGCAGCTGTTTGGCATTTCCAAACATCAGTTTTCTATATTTCCGTTCCCAGTCTCTCTAATTCATTCTTGGCAATATTGAAGCTAACTCCATTCCCACATGCTGAATTAGTCCAAACTCAAAATACAAGAAAGATTCAAATTCAACATAATTCTTCTTCATTTTTTTCTTCCCCTTTTCTAAAAAAGTAAACAATTTCTTGTTCTTCTTCCACCCCAAATGGCAAATGCAGTCAAAGGCTAAAAATCTGATTCTGCCAAAATCTTCTCACAATCAGAACAAAACTCATCAACAATATGCAACCTCAATTGCAATCTCAATCACCATAAATCAACAAAATTGCAACATCCCACATCAGGAATTCGAGTCACAGCAAGCCTGCACCTGAATTTCGCATTGAATCGTAAAGCCAAGAGGCTAGGGTTTACAACAGATCAATAAATTCATCCCTAAAACCTACAGAACTGAAAAAACTGCCAAAAAAAATTAGAAAAAGGATAGATTTCCGGAATCGTAAGAAAGGCTAATCGAGCAAGATGCTTGGATTCGATTACAGAAGATTGAAAGAGGATGATATGCTGAGATTAGAGAAGGTGATTTTGGATGTATTACCTGACGAGATGGAGGGTGATGATGACAGCTTTTCAGGGAAACCTAAAAGAGACGGTCGAGAGGTTTTCTCAGTTCTCCACTCTCTCACGGAAAGCACGAAGCGGGTCTCCTTTCTCCTCTCTCTTGAAGGATTCGACGAATTAGAGATCCATCTTCCTCGAAGGAGAGAGGAGGGGTGAGGGAGAGGATTTATACACTTTCAAGGGTCCTATTTGCAATGGCCGACCTCGGCTGCAATGCCGTTGCATGTGAACTTCACACGCAATGGATGCACACGTGCAACATGTGGAGAGCTTCCGAGCGGTTGAAAAGGTGGCCCATCACCAACATCACCTGGTGCAAAAATCAGTTTGGTCCCGTTGTCACTTCGGTTTGTTTTGTCATTGAATTGATTTAGTTTGGACAGATCTTTTCATAATAAATTGATATTGTATGCTTTTAAAAATTGATTATTTATTAAAAATTTCACTATTTTTTCATTAGTATTTAGAAGCGTTTAAGCTTTTCGATAGATAACTTTTATCATTATATATGTTCCATCCTACGTAGATAATTATTTACCGAATTAAAAGTTCTTATTTCTGAAAAGCAATATAACTTTTTAAACCATATCACTTTTACTGGAAGCTTTTTTTTCGTAATGGAATTTAAAGTCATTTGTCGAATTTCGTTTAAGTCCTCAAGTTCGACCACAAGCAGCCTCTACGAACTCAACCAGGGTCAAGTTAGCCTGATAGGATACCTATAATGATGCCACAATCACTTTCAATGGTAACATAGCATCATACCCATATAAGCCAAATAGAATCATACATGTATTTGTTCGAAATGAGTTGCAATAAGCTGAAAAAGCTTCTAACAACTTAACATGTCAATGTCTAGGATTCCCATCAATCATTTTTCGTAAAATATTTTTGATGACCTTATTGCTAGTCTCGGTTTGATCATTTGCCTAAACATAATAAGGTTGTGAATGCATCAACTTGATTTTATATTGATCATCCATCGCCCTGATCTGCCTTGATAAAAATATTGCTCCTCGATTTAAAGTAATCGATTCAGGAATTCCAAATCGGTGAATTATATGAGCCCAAATTAACTAAATAATTCGTAGTGGAATTTACGAATTTCATTTAAGTCCTCGAGTTCGACCACTAGCAGCCTCTACGAACTCGGCCAAGGTCAAGTTAGCCTGATAGGATACCTATAATGATGCCACAATCACTTTCAATGGTAACATAGCATCATACCCATACATGCCAAATGGAATCATACATGTGTTTGTTCAAAATGAGTTGCAATAAGCTGAAAAAGCTTCTAACAACTTAACATGTCATTGTCTAGGATTCCCGTCAATCATTTTTCGTAAAATATTTTTGATGACCTTATTGCTAGTCTCGGTTTGATCGTTTGCCCAAACATAATAAGGTTATGAATGCATCAACTTGATTTTATATTGATCATCCATCACCCTGATTTGCCTTGATAAAAATATTGCTCCTCGATTTAAAGTAATCGATTCGGGAATTTCAAATCGGTGAATTATATGAGCCCAAATTAACTAAATAATATATTGATGATCTATTCCCAACATGCATTTTGATTCTACTTATTTGGTAAAATAATTAGTCCTCACAATAATAAAGTTGTACCCCTCGGATGATGGATGATAAAAAAATTCTATTGAATAAATAGCTCATCCTCGAAATGGCTAAAGGTTGACAAAAGGATGCAATTCAGTCGTAGGCACATGCTGTATTGGTCCATGTTTCTTACATGCTTCATATCATTTAGCATATTAATTACAATCGGCAGACATATTCGGGCGAAAATATTCATAACATCGAAGTGTAAGCTTCATTTTTCTTCAACTTTGTGTGCTCTACAAATTCCTTCATGCACATCACTCATGGCTAATACAGACTCATTTTTTGTTTAAACATCGCAACAACACTCTATCTACCCCTTTTCGATATAGCTCCTTATCATTTAACATATAGTTTATAAGCGTTCTTCTAATGTCTCAGCCAACCTTTATTTGTGAAGACCAGAGATATTCTATGATTGAAGTTCTCCAATCGTTATCGTTTACTTCAACCTGACAAATTTCATTGGTCTTCTTCCTCTGAAAAACTTAGGGTAATGAATTCTTCTAAACAATCACCATTATATCTTCAAATCCTTGCGCAATTTGAAGGTCTAATGCTAACCGTGCCATTTCATTTGTATCTATATTACTCCCCTGAGTTATATGTCTTAACCCGATCTCATCAAATCTACCTAACAATTGTGTCGTCAAAATATGATATGATTATACAATCATCCTGTACAATTATATAAACTAATTAACTAGTTTATCACTAATAAGGAATCGCCCATAACCAAAACCTCTTTTGCTCCTAGATTGCCCAACAATTCTAGACCGTTATTTCGTATTCTGGTTGATTATTGGTGCAATCGAACTTAAGATGGAATGCGAATTCTTGTTTTCTACCAACTGGATCGATCAAAACAATCCTTCTTTTTGATCCTTTGTTGGTCTTTAAATCATAAAATATTAATCTCCAATGTGACCGAAAACCATACATAAGTCTAAGGCCTCTAATGAAAGTTGACTTTTCATATATAAATGATGATTAGCTAAGAAATTTGTTATGACTTGTCCATTCACAGCCCTTTGTGGCACATACACTAAATCAAACTCAAATAATGCAAGAATCCATTTGCCAATTCAGACATTTAGAATCGACCACTTTAACATATACTTTATTAAATCAGTCACTGCAATTACATTAACTATCTTGGTCAATAAATAATGTCGTAATTTTGTAGTAATGAAGTACAATAATAAACATAACTTTTATATAACAGAATACTACCTCTCAATATCTAATAATGTTCGACTAAAATAATAGATTACATGCTCTTTTCGGTCATCGTCATATTGTGCTAACAAAGTTTCAATCGATTCTATAGAAGTTGTAATATACAACTCGAGTGGTTGACCCTTTACTGATAGCATCAATACTGATGACTTGGATAAATAATCTTTAATGCTATTGAAAACAATTGATGCTCTGCCTCCCATATCAATTCATATCCTTGTTTCAGCTTCATTAAAGGAGAAATCACATTAGTTTTTGCAGTGCAATAAGAAATAAATCACCGCATAAAATTAACATTGCCATGAAACTTTTGTGACTTAATTTTAGTTCTTTGAAGTCGAACTTCTATTATCACTCGCGTCTTATACATGCTGATTGATTTCAATTCCTCTATGATGAACATAAATCCCATGATATTGCCAGTCAATACCTCAAAAACATATTTAAAAGGGTTCATCTTAAATTATGAATCTTCATTATTTCAAATGACTTTTGTAGGTGATCAAGATATTCGGTCAAATTGATTGATTTAACCATTACATCACCGATATAGATTTTCACGAATCGATCAATCATATTATGGAGAATGGCATTCATGGCTCTTTGATAAGTAGCCCCTGCATTTTTTAGCCTAAATAGCATTACGACATAGAAAACATACCTAAAGTACCAGAACATTTAAATAGTCTTTGGGATATCTTTCACTATAATGTTTATTTGATTATATTTGAGATGGTCATCCATAAATGATACTATTTGATGTCTAGTAGCTCGATCGATCAGTTGATCGACCATACGTATATGGTACTCATCCTTTGATGTGGCTCAATTTAAATTCTAAAAATCAATACACATTCTAAGCTTACCATTTTTTTTAACAACATATATAATGTTAGAAATCCATTCGGTATATTTGATGGGTTTAATGAAACCTACTTTCAAAAGCCACTAGATTTCTTCGTAGGGGGTTGTTTATATGGCTGATAGCCATCTTTCATAGGTAACTTGTGTTTATCCAGATTTCGTTCTAATCCAGGCAACTCATGATAGTTCTAAGCAAAGCAATTGGCAAACTCTTTAAGTAAGTTAATAAATTTTGCCAATATTTGAGAATCAAATAATCCACTGATAAAAATTGGCTTGGGATGTTGCTCTGTCCTCAAATCTGCCTCTATTAGAGGATCTTGAACCTGAGTTTGAGAATCTTCTAATTTCTTTGGAATTGGTCTCAAATCCTTCATCTTAATACCATCTTCAACTATCCGATCGACTGGTACTACTATCTTGGCCATATCAACGAAATATCCATTATCATGATCTTGTAAACTCTCCTCGAGCTGTTGTACTATGGCCCAAACTCGGCCTTAACCGATGATCATCCCATCATGGGATTTCTTCAATCGTATAACTTGCAGTCGCACGGAAGGAAATTATTGTCTTTGGCAACTCTTTATTTAATCAAAGTATGACAGCAATATCCTTTACGACATTATTAGAATTGGGTTTAGTATCAATTTCGGTCAGTTTATTATTCTTATCTCTCTTGTAAACCGTATCGATCCAATCTTATTTCTATAGAAATAAGCATCAACTGCATTAGACATGGTTAGGAATGATTTGTTATCACTCAAAATAATTTATATTCTATCTTGATTCTAAAATATCACGAACTGATGTAACAATGATGTAATGCACAAGAACGAATGAATCTAATCTCGTCTAAGTAAAACATTATAATTTGATGAAGTGTCGACTACAAAGAAAGCAGTTAGCACATTTTTGGTTCCTACCATTAATTTGACCGGTAAAATGCCTTGCGTTTACACTACTCTTATAGAAATTACTCATTATGACCTCGATAAGGATAATGTCATCTTGAGTTTTTCTTAATTTAGCCATCATTACGGCTGGGAGAATGTTAATAATAATTTCGTTATCAAGCAAATCAAGCAAAACCCAAGTGGTCGGACAACTTTCTAGGTGAACGGAGATATACAATGGTTTCAAATGTTAGGTCATTGTGAGAGTATGCCTTTTAATAATGATTTTTTTTAAGGGGATTCTATTTCGACCGTCACGGTCAACACATTTTTGGCTTCCTTCTTAAAATCAAAGGATCCATGTCGTATAATTATCGAAGGGTCTAACTCTTCCACATCTTTTTTCATCATGATTGGTTAAGATGGTTTAGCCTGAAACTTAAAGGTAATATCAGTACCATATTATAATCTAATGTGATTGGTAGAAAGAGCCAAGTTGTATTATCGAATTCGGGCATTGTCCCATGTGTCTTCGAATTCGATTCATTTACAACTTTATTCTTGATTCCTTTATTCGGTCTAAAAGAAGTTGGTTCTAGAGTTCTTGCTTTAACAATCAATTCTTCAATCAGAAGATTGATCAAGCTTAAATATTGCATATTTATCCCCTCAATTTACTAGTTTCGAATGTATTCAATTACTAATTCGATCTAATAAGATATGTTTTCTACATGCAAGGTGATTTTGGATCTAAAGTCAAATACATGCTTAAATGGATGATTTAAAGCTCAAAAAGATATTAAGCTCAAAAACTATCACGCTCCAAACTTGGAAAACGGGCTCACAAAATTTTCGATTGCCGAAAGCCTCTGTAGTGCCCCATTCTCTGCTCCCAGCACTCATATGCCAGATTCCGATCATGGGATCCTATAAGGAGGATTTTCAATATGATTTTTTTATATATTTATAATGGAGCATAACCACAAGTATAACCAAGTCACAAAACAACATTACCACATATCTACTATATCAAAAACTTTAAGTACAATACGGAAAGGGAAATACAATGTGATAAAAAAAGCTCCAAAATAATCTGATGCGCGCTCCTACCTTAACGCTGCTGTGATCCAACGTCACCTGCATACAACGGTCATGCATAAGCTTACGAAAGCTAAGAGGGTAGTGTAAGTTTGTATGTAAGGCAAGTGCCAAGTATGCAGTATTAGAGTAATGCGAAAAAATGCTGGTAAGTCCATGAATACTATCAGCCATACCAAGGCTATGCGATGCAAGGCATGAATGCTATCAGCCATACCAAGGTCATGCGATGCGAGACCTACGTAGCCAAATGTCATACGCGAGATGCAAAATAAGCATGCCAGTTCTCATCAAGTATACATATTAGTACAGTTTCTCTCTGATATATCACCGAGGTCTAATACACTTCACATTGACTGCCGCCTCCCTAGCCAGATAGCCCAGCGAGTGGAATAGACCACACTATCCGCCTAATCAGTAGTCTGCCAATACCTACCCGGCTCATCGATAGCGAACTCATTTGCGAGCTAGTCAAACTCAGCCTAGCTTACAACCCCCTCACTCGGGTAGATAAGGCCATACCCCATTCCAACAGTCCACGACATAATGAGAGACGCGACCTACTGGTATTTGGCACTCCTGCGCTCATGTATCCACTCGGTCTAGACGTTGGAGCATCTCCCGGTACCAAAAAGTTTCTGAGATTTTCACCCAAGAACATCCTATGTGCCCATAGTGCTAGAACCAGGTATTTTTGGTATCCGATAGGCCATCCACGATGTGCCTGTGGAGGCCACAACCCTGATATCATTAGGGCGTATAATGATCACGACACACAAATGCGAGATGCATGAATCACACTATCCAGTCATACAACATCCTGCTCATACCGCGAGCTCATGTAGGCAACTCCTATTAGTGAGTCCCATAAACAATCTGTCTAAGGGCATGTGCTATAATCAGTCATTTCTTATCTCAAGCATACATATGATGTGTATGGGCATGAATCATGGAATTCTACTAAACATGTTATATGGTGATGAACTATCTTTATAATGAGGATGGGCCTAGACGGCCTACACACAACAAGTATGGGCCAATCAATGGGCCCTAGGGAGAGTTATAATGCGGACATTTAACTAACATTATTCTTATAATGTGGACGTCAAACCATCATTGCTCCCAAGGCATGGCCCGCCATAAACATCATTATATACACCATGGTGGAATCATGCATTGCAATGGACCTTATATACATCCCATTGGGCCTCAACCCATGGGCCTTAAATACATCAAATGGGCCGCATCACATGGGCCTCATATATATCAAGGTGGGCCTCAACGGACGGGCCACAAATACATCAAGATGGGCCTCATCACATGGGCCTTATATATATATATATATATATATATATATATATATATATATATATATATATATATATATATATATATATATATATATATATATATATCAAGGTGTGCCTCATACATCCCTAAAAAGAATCATATTGAAGGATCATTCGAACCATACCACAAATAGTAGTGGAGATAATAATTCTCACTATTAAACAAATCACAGGGCCCACCATAAAGTTTATTTTCCACCCAATCTAATCATAAGGTCTTAAAGACCTGGATGAAGAGGGAAAACAAATTCCCTATTGATCCAGAACTTCTGTGACCCAAATGGGTTTCAATGATAAACGTTCAAATCCCACTATTTTGCAGTGTGGTCCACCTGATCAATGGCTAGACACATCACGGAGTGGCCTGCTGTGATGTATTTGAGATCCAACCTATTCATAAGTTAACATAGTGATAGATGAAGTGAAGACAAAACATTAGCTTAATTGGAAACTACTGTGGCCCTTAAAAGTTTGAACGGTGGATGTCACTGTCCACATTGATGGTGGGGTCCACTT
The DNA here is from genome assembly GCA_030180095.1 of Magnolia changhungtana. Lineage (NCBI taxonomy): Eukaryota > Viridiplantae > Streptophyta > Magnoliopsida > Magnoliales > Magnoliaceae > Magnolia > Magnolia changhungtana. The sequence continues at coordinate 488,849 of JASAUF010000640.1, forward strand.
GAACTTTAGATCTAACTCATTCTTTACCTCATACCATAAAATGATATCTCAAAATGGTTGGACAGTATGCATCATGATGGGCCCCACTGTCCAAACAGTGGATGGTATATATAAAACAAAAACATCAATGGAGCCCCACACCACAGGGTTAAAATGTATACATTTGAAGTGGGTCCCACCGTCCAATGGTGTGAATGGTGTGGATAAAACACATACACTATGGTGGGTCCCCACCTCATACATCACGATGGAGTCCTCACATGTGTGGAGCGTGAGGCTGGGACCCACGTCCCTGCCCCTTCTGTCTACAGCGCAGTAGGACGCTGCTGCGCGTCCTCAGATGTTAGCAGCAGTAGCGCCTGCTACATATATATATATTGTTTTTTTATTTATCTCAGGTTTTTCCTAGGTGGGGCCTGCATCAGGAGAATCCACCCCACTAGTTGGATTCTATGGCTCATGACAGACCAAATGAGCCCAATATTCAACATGTTTTGGTGTATATAAATATCAAAGTGGTCCCTAACAGATTTTAATGGTAAGAATCAGTGTTTTCTATGACATGGCCCGCCAGATAATCAGATTAGCTTCATTTTTCGGCTCAACGCCTAAAATGAGCTAGGAGATGGGATGGATTGTGTGGATCAGATCCGAACATCAAGGTGGGGACTGCATGAGCGGCCCACCCAAAAACTTTAAAGCAAGCTGATATATATATATATATATATATATATATATATATATATATATATATATATATATATATATATATGGGAAAAGGTACTATGCGCTCGACCTCACGAGTTCGTCCCATGAGGTCGAGCTGTGTGGGCCCCACCGTGATGCGTTTCGAACATCGACCTCAGTCAGATGCACCATTCCATCGTGGGCCTAGATCTCAAAAATCAAGTCAATCCATGACTTGCGTGGGCCACACCACATACAGCAGTGGAGAGGGGCCGTGCACCATTAAAACATTCATAACCATTTTTGAGGGCCCACCGAGATGTGGTTTGTAAATCCAACCCATCCATTATGTGTGTCCCACTTGAATGAGGGTTCAGAACAAGTTTCAGGCGCATGCAAAACTCAGGTGGGCCCCACTAAGTGCTTTTATATGTTTTAACGGTGTCTTCAGATAATTTTAGATGGTATGGCCCACCTGAGTTCCGTATACGGCTGATTTTTGGGATATCCCATAATTTAAAGGGGAACCATCAAATGCACGGTGTTGATGGTTGACACGCATCACGGTGGGGCCACACAGCTTAACCTCACGGGAGCTTATCGTCAAGCTCGAGCGTATTGTACCTTTTCCCTATATATATATATATATATATATATATATATATATATATATATATATATATATACGGCGTGAATACATTTTATCAAGGTGGGTCCCACATGGACGTTGCCCACTTGATTTGGATCAATCTGATATTTGTGTTTTCTCATCACCATTAAGGAAGGGCCAACATGGCCTAGATGGTGTAGATCCAACATGTCCATCAAGTGGGTCCCACAAAGGTGGACGACATAGATAAGTTACATACATCATGGGGCCATCAACAAGGGAAAAGGAGAGAGAGAAAGAGACGAAGATCGAGTGATGGAGGGACCCCGGCGCTATGGGGCCCTCCCTTCCATGATTTACAACATACATAAAGTGGGTCCCATTACATGTGGGCCTACCGATCAAAATCAATGGTGGAGATCCTTTCTCCACCAAAATGCAAGGTCTAGATGACCTTATTCATGTAAGGAAAATAAACATCATGATGGGGTCCATGGAAAATGGTTCCATCATGTAATGATCATGAGAATCAAGGTGGGCCATCGGCTACATCTAAGGTCCAAAGTGAGATCCATACCATCAATCGGTAGGCCTCACTTGGCCCACATTAAAGCATTAAATCTAGGCCTATAAAGCACCCACCGTTCAATCTTCTTGGTTCAATGGAATGCCAAACTCCTTGTGTCTCACTTTGATAGAAGGTGATGAGAATCAAAGGGCTAGGATGATGGATCTTGGGGTAGGAAGTGGGCCACACACAACACACTTTTCTCTCCTTTGAAATGCTTAGACATCCACTTTTTTTTGTTGCTTAGAAAATGTGTAGAGAAAGAGAGAAGGAAAGGGTGGTTGTAAGAGAGAGGTGATGGGTGTGAGTGATGGATGTGAGTGATAGATGTACTTGACTTGAGAGTTGACTTAGGGTAGGTTGCTTGTCTTGGGGAGAAAGAAAGCATGAGTTGTGTACTTTGATTGATTGATTGATTGATTGATTGATGAGATGAGTTGTAGAGATTCTCTTGGGTTAGTAAATGCGCGGCATTTCTTCAAGATAAATGCGGGCCAATATCTCCTGACAAGGGTATCGAATCGGTGAGCAAGACGCAGTATTGGAACCGCCGTGACGGCGCGGTCGTAATGGTACAAGTCTCGGATTAAGCTGACTCAAATCTATGGGATATGACTTAGGGTCGAGTGGAAACGTCGATTATAGGTCGCGGGTTGCTGGAATTCATTGGGAAGGATCGCGGGAGTCGACGGAATAGTACGGACTAGGATACGGGCCATACAAAGATAATGAAGAATTGGAGATTTAGAGGCTAAAAATGAAGATTTCAAGTGCTAAAAATTAAAGAAAACTAAGTATCAAAGATGGAGAAAAGTCTGAAAAATTACGCAGTTAAATATAGAAATAATAAACTATTCGTTCCACCTAAAGTGCCAAAAATGGTCCAACAATAATAGTGACTTTCAAAGTAAATTTGGCTTGACTATTAGGTACGGTCGAAGTGATGTTTGGTGTGACAAAAAAGAGACAGAGTTTAGACACGTTTTGAAGAAATTCAGCTTCAACAAAAGGTTAATTTGGCTCGACTTTGGTACGACCAATGGCCATCATTGGCACAACTGAAGCATAATAAAAGTGTAAAAAATTGAAATCAGTGTAAAGTCGGTGTTGAATTTCTCTATTTAAAGGGGTGTTTTAAGCCATCTTAAGTACGAATTAGGGCTTGGGAGAGAGCGCAAAGGGTGACAGAGCTTCCACGGAGTTGTCCTTCTTCTTCAATTATTCGGTTCTAGTTTGTTTTTTTTGTTTTTTTTTTTTGTTCTATCATGTTAACCATATTAGGTTAATCTCTCAGATAAGGTTAATGGATGAAGCTTGTAGTTAATTATAATATTTAGTTTATTTGATTCAACAACAATGGTTTGAATGATGTATTAGATTGAATTGATTTATATTTTACTTTAAGGCCTTTGAGTTGTTTATTTCTGAATTTGTTATGAACTACGATTACAATGAATGATATGATTTTACAATTACTTAGCTTATAATTAGAGAAGAAATCAATCTATATAATCGATTGATCTATTGTAGACCTTAATTATAATAGATACTCGATCTTGATTTTCTGTGGTTGAGTTCTGAGAATTATTTAATTGAATTCGTGTTTTGTTGGTGTTTATGATTGGTTTAATATAATTATAATTGGATATGATAAAATTTCGATTCCAATTGAGTTACAAGAGTTGAAGTAGTAAATTAGATATTGTGATTTCTATAAATGGATTCCCAACTTTTATTCAATTCTTAGTTGGATTAAAAACTCAGAAAATCATTTAGCTTTTACTGTGTTCTCACCAATTCCCTATGGATTGACCTCGGTCTCACTGAGTTATTATCGCACCATAACCCTACACATAGGGTTACCCAATAAAGATCATCTAAGAACTTTTCATCGCTTAAGTATTTAGTCAATCTCCCCACATCAATTCCTTTATTATCGTAGTTTTGGTTATTGACCACTTTAAACCCCACATGAAGCTCAATTATATTGACTGATATCTGTTCTTTTCCTTCTGCTTTTGGTATTGCCAAGCCTGATCGGGTTGGTGGGTACATTTGAGTTTGTCCCATATATCAGCCAATTGTCTTCTCTTTACTGTATGCTGCCTTTGCCAATGTTATTTCTGAGTACGAGTCATCCCTTCTGGTACTATTGAAAATTTCGAATAATTGGGCCTTTTCCACACTCCTTGTCAGACAGGCCGACGGTTAACCATCATTTGCCCTTAGACTGACCTAGAGTGATTGCTAGTATGTTTAGCCTTTTATGGGTAAAATGTATTTCCTTCCCCAGAGTTTTAATTGACTGATTGTATTGTTTGATATTTTAGTTGATAAAATCTCCCTTTTAATTCAGTTAGCCTCACACATTTGTTATAAAGGGTTGATAATTTGATATTATTGCATTCGAATGTGCTTCGGTCTGATCGACTATAGGCTTATGACTCATACTACTCTTACCAGCCTTTAGCTCCTCAGCTTAACTCATATGGTGTAAGACCTGTATCCTATCTTGTACTGTTCCGTAAGCTTGCGCGATCCTTTCGGTCGAATTCCGGCAACCCTCGACCTGTATCCGACGTTTGCGCGTGATCCTAAGTCGAGTCATGCATATCGGAGTCGGCTCAACCTGAGACTTGTACCCTTGTGATCGTGCTGTCGCCGCTGTTCCGATGCCATAACTCGCGCACTGATCCGATACCCAAGCTAGAAGATGTGGGTCTGCGTTCATTCCGAAGAAACGCCGCGTGTTGTGAATTCTGAGAGAATCTTTACAACATGTCCCATCAATCAATCCCATCAATCAAGTACACATCACACATCAAGTCAAGTACAAGCAACCCATACCCTACCCTTACATCTCTCTTACACAAGCTACCCCAAAGTCAACCCTTACATCACTTCATCCATCACTCCACCCATCACCCATCACACATCACTCCATCTCTTTTTCATCCCATCACTTCTCTCTCTCATTTTCTCAAACCTCCCAAGCAACACCCAACATTCAAGCTCTCTCTCTCTCTCCTCTCTCTCCCAAAGCCAAGTGTGGCCCACTTTCCCACTCTTTCATCTCCCATCTCAACCATCCATTCATTATCTACCTCCATCAAAATTGAATGCAAGGAGCATAGGAGTCTAAGGGATCAAGGAGGAGTGCAATAGGTGGGTGATCTACCGTTGATTTTTAATTTGATGGTCCACTTATGGTGGGACCCATCTTGATGTATGCATTGTATAAGGAGGGCCCATAGTGGCGGGGTCCCCTTCATCGACGTCTCTCTCTCTCTCTCTCCCCCTATCTCTCCTTTTTTTTTGGAGATGATGTGGCCCACCTGATTAGTAAATCCACGCCACCCAGCAGTCCATATGGACGTATTGGGTAGAGCCAACCATGATGTGTGGGTTTTATCAACACTGTCCACCTACATGGACCCCATCTATGATGTATATGTCTCATCCATGCCACCCACCGTCCAGCGTTCCTGGACGGTGGAAATTGTCTAACCATCCACCTACATGGACCCTACCTTGATCATGAAGCATGTGTTATATTTAGATGTCCATCTGCTAGACGAGCAGCACACATTTGCTGACCGTGAAGTATGCATTCCATCCATGCTGTCCACCGTCTCGCAATGGACGGTGGAGCTGCATGATGTATGTGTTTCATACCTACACCGTGGGGCCCACATGATTCATGTGTTTAATGCAAACCGTCCATCCACCAGCCTTCCAACTGTTGGATTGACATCAACAAAGTTCTGTGGGCCACCACGTTTTATGTGAAATCCAGACCATCCAGGCGTCTAGACGTCCAGAGCTGGACGCTGGACTTCCTCTTTCATATATATATAAATATTATATTATATTATATATATACACATGTGTATGTGTATACCTCACGTGGGACCCAATTGCTATGTGTACCCCATCCACACCTTTCATCACAGAATGCGTGGATGGAATCCACGTTGACCGTCCATTTAAATGGGGCCCACCACTATATATGTACCTTGATCCCCACCGTTCGTCTGATAGACGGTGGGCCTGTAGCTGTTGCACGTACAGTAGGAGCCGGGGGTCACTGTGATGTATGTACAATCCACTCCATCCATCCATCTGGGCGGTGGCAGATGGGGCCACCACTGGTGGATGTATTTCATCAAAACCGTCCATTCATTGGACTTGCTCATGGACCCCACTCTGCTGGGTGTATTTCATCCAAACCGTCCATTCATCTTGCAGGGACGTGCTGGAGTTTTGAGCAGCCCTATGATGCACGTGCTGGAGTTTTGAGTAGCCCCATGATGCACGTGCTAGAGTTTTGAGCAGCCATACATGATGTATTTATTCCACCGTCATCACCTCACGTGATGCATGTGTAGTATCCATACCATCCATCTGTTGGACGCTGGGCTGTTGGCTCAGCAGTCCAGCGGCATGGATGCCAGGTACGGCTCCACCATGATGCATGTATTGTATTTATACCGTCTAACCATTTGATGTAGGTGTTGCATTTGTATCCTCGATTAATGGTCCCATGAAATTAGTAATTTTGTGGGGTCCATTGATGCATGTACTATATTTAAAAAAAACCGTCCACCCTATTGGCAGCTCATCTTAGGCCTGAGGCCTAAGAAGTAAGGTAGATCTAATATCAAGTGGACCACCCTATAGAAAACAGTGGTGTTGAACGCCCACCTTGGAAACCCTCTTATGTTACAGAAGTTTTGATTCGATATGATATTTGTTTTCCTTCCCTGTTCAGGTCCTTGTGACCTTATGAACAGTATGGATGAAAAAAAAAATACTATAGTGGCCCTCTAAATTTTTAACTGTGGAAATCATTATCACCACTGCCATTTGTGGTATGGTCCAAATGATCCTTTGGATATGATTCATTTTTTATGCACTATGCATTTGACTCAGCCCATTCAACTCGGTCCATTCGATTTGGCCTATTCGACTCGGCCATTTGACTCGGCCTATTTGACTTAGCCTATTCGACTTGGCCTATTCGACTCGGCCTGTTTGACTCGACCATTTGACTCGGCCTATTCAATTCGACCATTTGACTCGGCTTATTCGACTCGGCCATTTGACTCGGCCTATTCAACTCTGCCATTTGACTCGGCCTATTCGGCTTAGTCCATTTGAATCGGCCCATTTGAATTGGCCCATTTGATCCGACCTATTGATTCGGCCCGTCTGAATTGGGCCATTTGATCCGGCCCATTGACTCGACCCATTTGAATTGGCCTATTTGATCCGCCTCATTGACTCGATCCATTTGAATTGGCCCATTTGATCTGGCCCATTGATTCGACCCATTTGAATTAGCCCATTTGATCTGGCTCATTGATTCGGCCCATTTGATTCAGCCCATTTGATTCGGCCCATTTGATTGTCTCATTTGAATCGGCTTATTTGATTCGGCCCATTTGATCAGTCCATTTGATCGGCCCATTTGATTTATATGAGGCTCAATGTGATGTATTCGAGGCCCATGGGCAAGGCCCAATGTGATGTATTCGAGGCCCGTGGCGAGGCCCAATGTGATGTATTCGAGGCCCGTGGGTGAGGCCCAATGTGATGTATTCGATGCTCATGAGCGAGGCCCATTGTGATGTATTCGAGGCCCATGCGATGCGGCCCACTCGATGTGTATATGGCCCTTATGTGAGGCCACGAGCTCATTATATGTTTTGGCTCTATATGTAGGTCACTCCTTGTGAGCGATGTTGGTTAGATGTCTACCTTAATGGGCAATGATGGTTGGATGTCTACATTGTGACTTTCCCTTAGGCCTTGTTAGGCCCATTCTCATAATTCTCTTGTGGGTTAACCCAGATAAGTGGGCCCCATTCACCCTAGACGGATGGTTTCGCACTATCGGATTTGATATAACCATGGCTGAGAGCCGATCTTTATATTATGGTTGATCGGCTGGTCATCTATGAATCCCGCCTGGTTTATATGCTAATGATTGGTGCCGATTATCGATGCTGATTATCGGTGCCGATTATCGATGTTAATCATCGATTCCGATTGTTGATCGATTTCGATTGTTGTGGCCGATTGCCGATTCCGATTATCGAGGTCGATTATTGATCGATTTCGATTGTTGTGGCCAATTGTCGATTCCAATCATCAAGGCTGATTATTGATCGATTCCGATTGTTGTGGCCGATTGCCGATTCCGATTATCGAGAGCGAGTGTTAAGGCCCAATGTGATGTATATGCGGCCCATATTCGAGGCCCATTGTGATGTACATTCGGCCCGTGTTTGAGGCCTAATGTCATGTATATGCGGCCCGTTGTGATGTGTATTCAGCCTGTGTTTAAGGCCCAATGTGATGTATATGAAGCCTATGTGATGAGGCTCATTATGATGCATTAAGGGCCAGGCGATGAGCCCATTGTGATGTATGTTAGGTCCATGTGAGAGGCACATCGTGATGTGTATTAAGCTCGTGAGTGAGGCCCATAGTGTTATATATTTGGCCCTTATGTGAGGCCATGGGTACACTATATATTAGGTTCTATGTAGGCCATTCTTTGGGGGCAATGTTGATTAAATGTTCACATTGTCGAGGTCGATTGTCGATGCCGGTTATTGATACCGATTATGAGTATGTGATAGCATAACATCATGATACATGCCCATATGCATCATCTGCAAGTTTGTTATGAGATGTGGTTGACCATTGCATATGTCAGTGGGCAGGTTGTTATGAGACTCCCTGATAGGCGGAAGTTATCTCACATGAGCGCACGGTATGCACATGATTAATGCATGACTGAATTGTATGACTCATGCATCTTGCATTATGTGTTGTGACTACTGTACGCCTTAGCGATATTTGGGCCATAGCCTCTACAGGCATATCGTGGATGGCCAGATGGCACACTGAAAATGTTTGGTTCTAGCATATGGGCGCCATATATATTCCTGAGTGAAAATCCTTAAACCTCCGTGGCCAGGAGACGCCCCAACATCGAAACCGAGTGGATATATATGAGCGCATGAGGGCCGAATACCATGAGGCCACGTCTCCCACTATGTCATGGTCGGTTGAGAGGGGGTGTGGCCTTACCCGCCTAAGGGTAGGGGCATTGCTAGGCTGAGTTTGACCAGCTCGTGAATGGGTCCGCTATCGACGTGTCGGGTAGATATTGGTTGACTACTGGCCAGATGGATGGTGAGGTTTCTTCCACTTGCATGGTCGAGCGTCAGTGGGCGGCGATTTGCATGTAGAGTGTACTAGACCCCGGTGATAATCTTAGAGGGAAACCGTACTGATATGTGGACTTATCGAGTAGGAGTTGCATATTCATTCATTCACTATACACTTAGGTTGGTGGTGCACAACTAATTATTGTGTACCTTCATAATGGCAAGGATTTTAGTTGGGCGGGCGACTAACCTGAGATCAGGAGTCTACTACATTGAGTCTGGTTATCCTAATTTAGGTATGAGACTGGTTTGGATAGAAGTCTTTTGTGATGGACCCCATAGCCTGCGATACTATGTACTATCATCCCGACTTCACTCCAGCTTGGTCATTTCATTCGCACCGCATATTACATTGTATCATCAATGTCACACCTCAAACTTGGAAAATGGGCTCACAAAATTCTCGATCACCGAATCCGGTGCCGACAGCCTCCGTAGTACCCCATTCTCGGCTCCCAGTGCCCATCGCCAGATTCCGATCCTAGGATCCTACAAGGAGGATTTTCAGTATGATTTTTTTTAGTAATGGAGCATAACCACAAGCATAACCAAGTCACAAAACAACAACATCATCACATATTCACTAATATAGATATTTGAGTACAATGCTGAAAGGGAAATACATATGTCAAAAATCAAAACTCCAGAAGACCGTTGTACGCTCCAAGCTCAACGCTGCTGCAACCTAATGTCGCCTGCACGTATCTATCGTGCATAAGCTTATAGAAAGCTTATAGGGTGGTGGAAGTGTGTGTAAGGTAAGTGCCAAGTATATAATATTAGAGTAATGCGGAAGTATGTGGGTAAGTCCATGAATGCTATCAGCCATACCAAAACTATGTAATGCAAGGCATGAATGCTATCGGCAATACCAAGGCCATGCGATGCGAGGCCTATGTAGCTAAATGTCATATGCGAGATGCAAAGCAAGCGTGTCAGTACTCATCAAGTACACATATCAGTACAGTTCCTCTTTGGATATCACCGGGGTCTAATACACTTCACACTAACTGCCTCCTCCCTAGCTGCACAGCCAAGCAAGTGGAAGAGACCACACTATCTGCCTGACCAGTAGTCTGCCAATACCTACCCGGCTCGTCAATAGCGGACTCAGTCTAGCTTATAGCTCCCTCACTCGGGCGGATAAGGCCATACCCCCTTCCAACCGACCACGACACAGTGGGAGACGCGACCTACTGGTATTTGCACTCGGGCGCTCGTGTATCCACTCGGGCTAGACGTTGGAGCAACTCATGGTACCAAAAAGGTTCTGGAATTTTCACCTAAGGACATCCTAAGTGCCCATAATGCTAGACCCAATATTTTCAGTATCCGATACGACCATCAATGATGTGCTTGTAGAGGCCACGACCCTAATGTCGTTAGGGCATGCAGTGAATCACAACACACAATGTGAAATGCATGAGTCACACCGTTAGTCATGCAGTAATCTCACGCATACCATACGCTCATGTGGGGCACTCCGTCTCATAAGGAGTCCCATAAATGTCTCAGCATAATGGCTTATACTATGATCAAACATTCCTCATATTAAGCATACATATGATGCATATGGGCATGAATCATGGAGCTACACTAAGCATGTTATAAAGTAATGGACTAACCTTACAATGCAGATGGGCCTAAATGGCCTACACATAACAAGTAGGGGCCTATCACTGGGCCCTAGGGAGAGATACAATGTGGACATTTAACCAACATTATCCTTACAATGTGGACGTTAAACCAACATTGCTCTCAAGGCACGACCCGCCATAAAGGTCAACACATACACCACGGTGGAATCACATACAATGGGCCTTAGGTACATCCCATTGGGCCTTGACCCATGGGCCTCCAATACATCAAATGGGCCTCACAGCATGGGTATCATGTATATTAAGGTGGGCCTTAACAATGGGCCACAAATGCATCAAGATGGGCCTAAACACATGGGCCTCATGTATATATCAAGGTGGGCCTCAATGGACGGTCACAAATAAATCAAGATGGGCCTTATACATATACTAAGGTGGGCCTTAATGGACGGCCACAAATAAATCAAGATGAGTCCCATACATATACCAAGGTGGGCCTTAATAACGGACCTTGAATACATCACAATGGGTCTCACCCCATGGGCCCCAAATACATCACAATGAGCCTCAACCCATGGGCCCTAATACATCACAATGGGCCTTACCAAATGGGTTAAAAATACATTAAAATGGGCCTCGTCATATGGGCCGAGAATACATCACGTCGGGCCACTTGGATCAAGCATGTACGTCATGTGGGGGTCACGTGGATGGATGGTGTGAATATACAACACATCTCAAGGTGGGCCCTACTCATCCTACGACAAAACAAATGGACGGTTGGGTATAGAACGCATGCATCAAGGGGCCCACCGTCCCACAAAACAGATAGATGGTGTTGCTGCAAAGCACATACATCATGGTCGGCCCGTATAGCATCGTCCAAATGGACGACGTGTATATAAAATACATATATCAAGGTGGGCTGTAACGACGGGCTTCGCACATGGGACTTACATACCTCATGTGGGCTGTATATATCAAGGTGGGGTCCACTTGAACTATAGATCTGTCCCATTCTTTTCTCATGCCATAAAAATGATCTCTCAAAATGATTGGAAGGTATGGATACAACACATGCATCATGGTAGGGGTCCATATGAACTATGGGTCTGACTCATTCTTTAACTCATGTAAAAAAAATGAGCTTTCAAGATGGATGGACGGTTTGGATGCAACACATGCATCATGGTAGGTCCCACCGTCCAGGTGTGGACAGTGTGGATAAAATACATAAACCATGGAGGGCTCCACCGTCCACGGCTGCGGACGGTGTGACTAAAATACATGCATCACTGTGGGTTCCACATGGGGCCCACCATAATGCTTATTTGCAATCCAACCCATTCATAAGGTCACGCAGACCTGGATGCAGGGGAAAAACTAATTTCACAATGATCCAAAACTGCTGTCAACCCAAAAAAGGTTTTAATGATAGTCATTCAATCTCACTGTTTCCTATGATGTGGGCCACTTGAGCCGTGTATACAACTGATTTTTAGTGGGGGCCCCACTGGCCTAAGGGGCCAACAAGATGGACGGTGTGGATATTCCACATACATCACAGTGGGCCCACGGCAAGGGACCCGTGGCCATGCCCGTCCGCCAGCAGTGTCAGCAGCAGCAGGCGCTGCACCCTTAAATTATTTTATTTTATTTTTTTAATAGAGTTTTCTTGGGGATTTTTCCATGTAAGGTCCGCGTCAGGTGGATCCGACCCAACCATTGGTCGCTATAGCTCAAGATAAGCCAAACGAGCCCAATATGCAGTGTGTTTTGGTGCGTAGTAATATCAGGTGGCTTTTTAACGGTGAAAACCACCATTTTCTATGCTATGGCCCACTAGATACTCGGATTAGCTTCATTTTTTGGCTCAACGAGTAAAATGATCTAGAGCATGGAATGGACGGCATGAATTAACAACATGCATCAAGGTAGGGCCTGTATAAGTGGCCCTCTCCAAAACCTTTATATCTATACATTTGTTTTTGTTTGTCAGTGCACTCACTGACAGTTCACACTTCACTTTGACATCCAGCGTCTAAGGACACTGGACGGTTTTGGATACCACATATTAAGGTGGGCCCCACCTTCAGACGTGTTATCTAGGTGGACCACCATAGGCACGGATGGTGTGGATAAGACATACACCAAGGTGGGGTCCATTCGAGTGGGCCACATGACCATTTATCACAAAACAAAAATGAAAAGAAAGGGAGAGAGAGAAAGAGAGACACATGTGCGATGGAGGGGCCCCGGCACTATGGGCCCTTCGATCCATGCATTCAATCATACATCAAGTGGGTCCCATTACATGTGGGCCTACCAAATCAAAGATCAACAGTGGAGATTCCTTCTCCACCCAAAATGGACGATCTAGATGACCTCTTTTGATGCAAGGAAAATAAACATCATGATAGGGTCCATGGAGAATGGCCCCATCATGGAATGATCATGAGAATCAAGGTGGGTCATCGGCCACACCTAGGGTCCAAAGTGAGATCCATAGCATCGATCGGTAGGCCTCACTTGGGCCATCATAAAAACATGAAAACTAACCTATAGAAGCACCCACCATTCATTCTTGGTCTATTGGAAAGCCGATCTCCTTATGCTTCACTTTGATGGAGGGTGATGAGGTTTGAATGGTAAGGATGATAGATCTAGGGAGAGGAAGTGGGCCACACAAACTCACTTTTCTCTCATGGAAGAGCTTGGACGTGAGCCTCTTATCTTGCTTAGAATTTGTGAAGAGAGAGAGAGAGAGAGAGAGAGAGAGAGAGAGAGAGAGAGAGAATGTAAGGAAAGAGAGTGATGGGTGATGGATGTGAGGTGAGTGATGGGTTGACTTTGGTGGTTGCTTAACTTGTGGAGAAAGAAAGCATGGGTGCTCTTATACTTGACATGAGATGATTGATTGATTGATTGATTGATGAGACATGTTGTAGAGATTCTCTTGGAATTGCAAATGCTTGACATTTTTTCGAAATAAACGCTGGCCCACATCTCCTGGCCAGGGTATCGGATTGGTGCGTAAGACACGGCGTTGGAATCGCAGCGACGGTGTGGTCGTAATGGTACAAGTCTCAGATAGAGCTGACTTAAATCTACAGAATATGAATAGGGTCATGCGCAAACATCGATTATAGGTCGCGGATTGCTGAAATTCGTTGGGAAGGATCACGGGAGTCGACGAAACAGTACGGACTAGGATACGGGTCTTACAATCAGCATCTGATATTTGGCTTACTGTCCTCGCATTGCATAGCTAATCTACATTGCTTCATCAGTATATGATATTGTTTTTATTATATTTTTGTATCACATAGCCTGGGTAAGGCTGATGGTATTTGTAGGCCTATCAACATACTTTCGCATTACTCCGATATCGTATGATTTATGATCTTGCCAGTATTTCTGATATTGTATGATTATGGGCTTATCAGTATTTCTGCTTACTCTGATTACTCTGATATTGCTTACTTGACACTTACCTTGTGCACACACTTTCACCACCCACTAAGCTTTCTATAAGCTTATGCAAGATAGATGCGTGCAGGTGGCGTTAGGCTGCTGTAGCGTTGAGCTTGGAGTATGTAGCGGACCTCTGGAGCTTTGATTTTGTCATATGTATTTCTCTTTCAACATTGTATTCAAATATTTATATTAGTGGATATGTGATGATGATGTTGCCTTTGTGATTTGGGTAAACTTATGGTTATGCTTATTACGAGTTAAATGTAAGTTAGAAAATCCTCCTTATAGGATCCCAGGATCGGAATATGCCGTATGGACACTGGGAACCAAGAATGGGGTACTACAAAGGCTGTCGGCACCGGATTCGGCAATCGAAAATTTTGTGAGCTCGGTTTCCGAGTTTGGGGTGTGACATATGGTTTTTGAGATCAATCTTTTGTCGCGATCGAACTAACCTTTGAGGATTAATGGTGGTCATATTATTCTCGATATCGGACAAAAATGGATCAATATCGATTAACAGTACTTCTTTTTCTTTTTCAGGAAACTTCAGTAACCCTTTGTCGATGTTGTCTTGAATAATATTCCTGAAAACAAAACATTTGTTAGTGAAATACGACCGAGCTCCATGTTATTTACAGTAATTAGTTTTCTTTAATTCTTCGGATGTTTGAATCTTATGGTTATAAGAATTTTGATAAATTTATTGGCTAAACATAATATCAAAGATTTCGTTAGTGCAAGAAATTTCAAAGGTGTATGTTCTTTGAACTTTTTAATTAAAGGATGTCGTTGTCTTTGCTTTAACTAAAGCCAAACATATGAATGGTTGTTTAACCATCACTTCAGCCACTACTACATCGTAATTAGGGTTATAATAATATGTCCTTACTAATGAATTCTTTATCGCATTGTCTCCTAAAGAAATGCCTTATACCATGGCACTTTCCTGGTCAAATCGTAAAGATATGTGAATTTCATTTCGAAGCTTGAATTCGAGTCTATCTTGAGCTAACTGGACAAATTCTACTTTGTTTGTGACTACCTTGCATCAACTTTTTTCTCTCTTAAACCAAACAATATAATTTTTGACCTATTTTATTGGCAACTGCTAAAAACGAGCAAGATTGGCCATATAAAATTTTGTCCTTATAAAAGATTGAGTATGAAAATTTTCTTCAATCTCTTACTAATTTTGTACGAAATTTGATGGCATATTAGAATACTGGGTAAAAGCTACCATAATGAGTGAATGACCAAATAGTTGTAATTTATAATGCTATTTATTGGCCAACTCTTCACATTGTATGATAAATTGACCTATGTGCTCTATATTTGATTGAGATGTGTCACTTGTAATTAGTGTAAAATCAGGTCGATAATTCGTCAGTAATGGATATTGCCTGTAGATCTAGTAAGGATATGGCATATGATAAATTGGAGTAGTAGTTTAGCATAAAGCTTGCCCTGCTAGCTTGCTTTGTTACTTCCTAAATTAGTTGAACAATTTGGTTATTCCTCTAGTATTGTTGCATTGTAACTGATGATCCTTTTGGATTAACCCCCCCCCCCCCCCAAAAAAGGTATCCCTTGATTCTTGACTTTTGAGATTAAATTCCTATTCTCAAGTTTAGAACGCTTGAAATCTACAGATGATGGTGAATTTTATACATCCTGGAGAGGAATACGCTTATGATATTTGGAATCTACTGGTATTGGTGAATTTCACACGCTTAGACTAGACCAGGGATAGGAATAGGTGGTGTATTTCACCGTAAGGGAAATATCTATGAAATTAACCGAAGTGGTGGTACAGGTGCCAGATTCCCAACAGAACTAGTATCAACCTATTGCAAAGGTGCAATAGGTGCTCTTTTGTTCACAACCCCAAGTGTAGGGTCGCAATGTAGTAATAACTTGGTGAGACCGAGGTAGAATCCATCGGGAGTAAACTTGTACGGATTGTGAGAAGTAGAACTAGAACTAGAAAAAGATCTAAATATGAATTCTGGAACAATTGAAAGTGAGTGTGAATATTGTTGATTAAAACTTATAAATTTAAAGGTGGGAACTAGGGTGCCAAGGATCCACTTGTAGCTATCAAGGTGCTACCTTACTTGATTCAAAAGATGCAACAAGAATCAGAGTCATATCTTATCTAGTTAGAAGAAGAGATGATCAAATCTCTGAACTTTTCATTGATCTAGTCTCAATGGAAGAAGATTGTGAAGATTTGGAAGGGATTTCATCACCCTACCATGCCCAGGAGATGATGGTAAATAATAGGATTTACCAATCACACAATTTCAATAGGAAAAGAAGATATTCAAAGCTATCGTAGTGTCTATTGTAATTTAAGTCACAAGAAACCATAGAAAACTGAAAATATTCCTTAAAATCAACTAGAAATTAATGAAGTTCAATAAAAATGAGAATCAAAGCAAGATAAGCATCATAATCACGTTACAAGCTTCACCTCTTAGCCCTAACTAAGAGTTTTAACCAACCATAGACATGATTGGATCCAAAACTCTTAAATAAAATATGAAAACAACTAAGGAAGAAGAAAAAAAACTCTTGGTGGCAACTCCTCCACCCTTTAGATCCACTCCTCGAACCCTAAAAGATACCTATGAACGTCCTAGGGACTCATATTTTTAGTTGTGAAGCTCCATCTTACGCACTGCCTCAGAATTTTTGCGAACTGATTTGAATTTATGCACTCTGCATAAGCCCCGCGTTATGCTTTGCTCGGACTGAAGTCACCTTTGGTTAGACCAAATTAAGGTTGAAAATCGCACTTTCTCATTGGACAATTTTGCTCGATTTCGGTCAGTTCGAAGTTGGCTTTGGTCGAATCGAATTAAGGCTGAAAATTTTGTGCAAAAAATCTGTCAAATTTAGGATGGACCGAGTCAAGCCGAAGGTCGAGCCGAATTACTTATGAAAATCACAATTTCTTGCTGGACTGTTTTGTGCGATTTCAGTCGGACGGAAGTTGGCTCAGGTTGGACCGAACTAGCCTGTTTTTCAGCTATAGACTTTGTAATATTCTCCAGTCTTTCTTCATCCTTTGTACTTGGTTTTCTTGGATCTTAAGGTCTTGAAATCTTCAATCTTGATCTCCTAAGATCCACTCCTTACTTTGGTGATTCTTGAGCATCAAATCTATACTTTTAGCATTCTTTTCAATCAAAGCTCTCAGATTCACCTTGCAACACAAACATGTATGAAATATACCATTAAACATTACCATGTTCCTAAAACCAAGATATAAATGGAGGAAAATATGAAATATTTGACACTCAACAAACTCCCCGACCAACATTTTGCTAGCCCTAAGTAAAACATGCGTGAAATAATCTTCCATTCTCAAAGTTCAAAATTTCTTTTAGAAAACAATCTTTTGTGCAAATGAGTATGAATGAGTATAATCCAAAGAAGCGAGAGTGAAAATTTGAAAACCTAGAGCCGAACTAAGTGAGCAATCAATCAAATAGGTTCTTCATTAATCATTCAAGAGCGTAAATTCATATATCAAGTTTTTCTAACGTGCTCAGTGAATTCTAACTTTCTTTTCATAAAAAT
Source organism: Magnolia changhungtana (assembly GCA_030180095.1). NCBI lineage: Eukaryota > Viridiplantae > Streptophyta > Magnoliopsida > Magnoliales > Magnoliaceae > Magnolia > Magnolia changhungtana. Next base: position 506,618 of record JASAUF010000640.1, read on the forward strand.
ACTATTATTTCATAATGTTAGACATACTCATCACCTCAAGATTAATTGAATAATTAAGCGCTGATTCCGAACTTATTCCCTTTTCCTTTTTTTTTTTTTCTAGTTTTTAATTTTATATCGACGGTCTCTTTTTATTTATTCATTCTTTTCAGTCTTTTCATCATCATTCTTATCAGATCTTTCATTCTTTTCATCATACATGACCTTTTTGTCCATCTCACTATTTTTTAACTAGTTCTTTTCATCTTTTAAGGTGGATAAAATTCTCCAAACTGAATTCTCAACATCTATCAATGATTCACATGCTAATTTTCAGTAATTCTAGCACAACTCTCAGAAAGCAAATTGAATGTGTCTTGTGATTTAAATCAACATGATATTCAGACTTCCTCTTAATCAATTGAGTGTAAGAACTTTAACTAATAAACTGAAAGTGCCCTGGTTTGTCAATTAGCGTAAGTATTGAGTTAGTCAGACTGCAGAGCTTCATAGGAAGATCAATTTGAGCGTCTGTCTCAACAGGATGTATGCAAGCTCGCCACAGGTAAATCTAGCCTCACATCCCTTGTCCCAAAACACTAGGTATATAAAACTCATAAAACAAACTAGAACATCATAAGATTTTTAAGTTAAGAAAACTTTTTTCAAAATAGGAAAATTCTCTAAGTTTTCTTGCTTTGTCGATTTTATCAAAACACATCTCGATATGATCGACCTTCACTGTCGATGTCCTCGATACCTAAACGACATCATCAGAATGAGGACAAAAAGTGTCCAACAACCACATATATATCTAGATGGATTTATCGATGTATCGATACACCTATCGATATCATCGATATTTGAATCTCGAGTCTATCGAAGGCGACTCGATAATATCGACAGGCAGATCTCCGGCATCCCTATTTTTTCTTAAGAATATCATATATGCATCGATATATCGAAGCCTCCTCGATACCATCGAAATTCAAATATCGATGATATCGGAAGGCTCTCGATGATATCGATCTTGGGCGCCAAGTTCTACCAGTAAAATATTTCAGGATGGTTTATCTATGATCGGGGGTCACTCGATAGAATCGATATTCAAATGTCAATAATATCGGTACGGTCTCAATTGCATCGAACATGGACTTAAACTGTCCAGCAAGCTTAAAGAAAAATCCGTTGGATTTATCGATGCATCGACACGGGTATTGATATCATCGACATTCAAATTCTGATGATCTCGAAGGTCCCTTGATCATTCTTGTAAACCTGAAATATTTTCAGTCAAGTCTCTCTCATTTTCAAATGTCGATGAATCGACACTAGTATCGATAGAATCGGAGTTTGAAATCCGATGACATCGACACCTGTTTCGATTCCATCAACCAGCTGGCAAAAGGTTTTAATAGCATATGACATTTGAGTTTGTGTCATTGAGCAGACCATCGATGCCATCGAGAGTATACGCTCAATGATATTGAACTCGTTCGATGATATTGAACTCTATCATAAATGTGACCGTTTTATATCTGTTGGAACCTTTTGCCTATATATATATATATATATATATATAGAGGATTTGTCTATTGTTGCTATGAGAGAAAGAAGAGAGTGCTTTTGAGTGTTTAACCTTAGATCATATACCCAAAGCTCTTTCTCTCAGGGAAGTTCATCCTCCAATCCACCCTCACCATTGATATTCAATAGAGTAGATTAGGGAATGAACTTTCGCATTCAAGGATCCTCCAGCTACTACCTTAATGGCAAATCATTTAGCTGGGATGCCTTGAATACATAAATAATCGGAATCACTCTATCTTCCTTATAGAAAAATACTTTATAGAGTAGGATTCCATCTTAACCTTGACCCAACCCGAAGCCTCACATTGGTACTTCATTTGTGTTGCGGATCAAGGAAGCCGAAGATTCTTCATCAACAAGGAGGAGATCTTCGTCAATGTGCTGAATGGGACTCATCCACTTATTTGTAAGTTATTAGAGTCCAGAGGACACTTGTGATCATTCCTTTTTAGGATTGGGTCTTAGGTGTTTCTCACCCTTGCAAGCCCTCGTAGGAGGCCTTCGGCGGGAGTGTGCATGGTGGATGCGTTGTGTGGACCCTTGCTCTATGGAGAGCATAAACATCCGGTTGAAGGTGAACTTGTCTAAAACCTTAGGTTCGAGGTGATCTGAGTGAAACCTCCGTTAGGGTCTTATAGAAGATCCTTGGCTAATGTGCTTAAAAGTGGGTGCGTTTTATTGACCCTTGCTCGTGCGAGAATAAACAGTTAGCCTCAGTGTAGGTTGTAAAGGTTGAAGGTGAACCTGATTTAAAACCTTAGGTTTGAGGTGAACCGCTATGAAACCTCCTTAGTGAAATCCTGCACACTCAAGGGTTGAGTGTGTCTACCGGGAGTGGAGTAGACTAATCATCGAACCACTATAAAATGATTGTGTTTGTGATTGATTCTTATTCTTGAATACTTGTGTGATTCCATTAATATTTCCATATCTGAATATCTAAGATCACATCTCACACACATACACAATCATATCCATCATAAACAAATTTGTATATTATTTACGTCTTAAATAGTTTGTGATTGGATCCTCTATCGGGCTTGAAAGCCAGTAAAGTTACTTTTGGGTAATCTTAATTTATGCTTATTGTTAGGATTATTGTAATAGGATTTTAAATAAACCAAAAAACTTTAAAAATCCTATTCACCCCCCTCTAGGACATATTGGTATATTCCTACTTCAATTAAAGCGGTCTTCACCGCTATTTCAATTGGTATCAGAGCGGGTCTCTCTTTAAGGGCTTCATCACCTAGAGAGTGATCTTGACTGAAGTCGGAATCATACTCAAAAGTGTCTAAGAGGGTGTGACAAACTAGAATAATTGTCTTGTAATTCATATTGCTCTGAAAGTCGGCAATAGTTCAAAATGATACCTTAATAGTGGATGCTCCAGACACATGACTGGTGAACAAACTCACTTTTGTGAGTACTCAAACTTTAATGGAGGATCAGTCATGTTTGGAGATGGTAGCTCAACTAAAATTATTGGACAAGAAACAATAGCTATACCAGGCCTTACAAAGATCAAACATGTCCTCTGTATAGAAGGTCTGAAACATAATCTCCTTAGTATCTCCCAAATCTGTGACAAAGAACATCTAGTCACTTTCTCAAAGGATGTGTGTAGAATTTTAGATCATACAGGAAAATCCCTCATAAAAGATTACGTACTAGTGATAACTTTTATGTCATTGAAAGTACAAGTGTGAGTGTGCTATCCACAAAGTGTAATATGGCTGTAAAGAATGAATCCAAATTATGGCATCAATGGCTGGGACGTGTTCACTACCGAAATTTAGCAAAGCTCAATTCAAAAAATCTGGTTAGGGGACTTCCCAAGATTAGAAAAGAAGAAAATGTTTTCTGTGGAAATTGTCTGAAAGGAAAACAGATAAAAGTCAGACACAAAAAGACAACCACCATAACAACAACAAAACCTTTGGATCAACTACATATGGATCTAGTTGGACCAACTAAAGTGGAGAGTCATGGCAAGAAAAGATACTTCCTAGTGGTAGTAGACGACTACACCAGATTTACTTGGGTCGCATTTCTTCGAGAGAAATCAGATGCCTTTGAGGAATTTATGATTCTGGCAAAGCGACTCCAAAATGAAAAGGGATATGACATAAATCACATCAGAAGTGATCATGGTGGGGAATTTGAAAATGAAAGATTCGAAAAATATTGCAATGAGAGAGGAATTCGTCATGAATTCTCAGCCCCAAAAACTCCACAACAAAATGGAGTTGTTGAAAGAAAAAATCGAGTATTGCAAGAAATGGGGTCGGTTATGCTAAATGGGAAAGATATGGTAAAAAGTTTCTAGGTAGAAGCTGTCAATACTGCCTGCTACATCATAAATAGAGTATATCTTAGAGCAGGTCTGAATAAAACTCCATACGAACTATGGTATGAGAAATTGCCTAGTGTGAAATATTTTTGAGTCTTTGGTAGTAAATGTTATATCTTGAGAGACAGAGATCACCTAGGAAAATTTGAGTCTAAAAGTGATGAAGGTATCTTTCTGGGGTATGCTATGAATAGTCGCGCGTATAGAGTATACAATCTAAGAACCCTCACTATTCAGGAGTCAGTCAATGTGGTAATCGATGATCAACCTCATGAAGAAGATACCCCTGGGAATGAATTAGAAGATGATGTAGATTCATACGTACTAGATAAATTGAATAACAAATCTCCATTATCTAATGAACCCCAACCATCATCTAACATACCCATCATTAAGGATCACACTCGAGAACAAATTATTGGAGATCTTAATGATGGTGTAAGAACTCGACGATAGATAGAAAATATTTATAGTCATTTATGCTTTACCTCAAAGGTTGAACTCAAGAATATTGTAGAAGTTCTTCAAGATGAACACTGGATAAATACTATGCAAGAAGAACTCCAAAAATTTCAGAGAAATGAGGTATGGAAATTGGTTCCTAGATCACTCGATACAAATGTCATTGGAACTAAATGGGTGTTTAAGAATAAATCCGATGAGTCAGGCAATGTAATCAGAAACAAAACAAGGCTAGTTGATCAAGGGTACTCATAGATAGAAGGGATTGATTTTGATGAGACATTTGCCCCTGTTGCTCGTCTTGAGTCTATTAGAATTCTTATGATCGTTGCATGCGCACTAAAATTTAAACTATTCAAAATAGACGTTAAGAGTGCTTTTCTTAATGGGGATCTTGCTGAAGAAGTTTATGTAGAACAACCAAAAGGATTTTCAGATCCTAAGCACCCTCATCATGTTTACCGTATGAACAAAGTTCTGTATGGTCTCAAACAAGCACCACATACTTGGTATGAACGATTAACAAAATTTCTATTAGACCATGAATTCTGTAGAGGATGTGTAGATAAGACACTGTTTACCAAGAGAACAAAGAACTCATTGCTCATCGCACAAATTTATGTGGACGATATAGTCTTCGGCTCAACGTGTGAAGAAGCTGCTCTCAAATTTTCCAACCTCATGAAATCTGAATTTGAAATGAGTATGGTTGGTGAATTAAACTTCTTCCTAGGATTATAGGTCAAGCAGCTAAATGATGGAATCTTTATCTGTCAAACCAAGTATGCAAGCGATTTGGTAAAAAGGTTTGGTCTTGAATCTGGCCGCTCTTATTATACTCCCATGAGCACCACGCTCAAACTTTCCAAAGATGTAAATGACAAGAGTGTGGATCAACATCTCTACTATAGTATGACAGGCAGCCTACTATATCTCACTGCTAGTCATCCTGATATATCGTTTAGCGTGGGGGTATGTGCTCGATATCAGGCAGATCCTAAGGAGTCTCACCTAACGGCCGTTAAGAGGATCATTAAATTCATAGTAGGAACCACCTCCTTTAGACTGTGGTATCCATTTGAAACATCCACTATCATCGCTGGATACTCTGATGCCGACTGGGCAGGAAATTTGGATGATCGGAAATCAACAAGCGGATGATGCTTTTATGTTGGAAACTGTCTGGTCTCTTGGCAGAGTAAGAAGTAAAACTCAATATCATTATCCACTGCCAAGGCTGAATACATTGCTGCTGGAAGTTGCTGTGCACAACTCCTTTGGATGAAACAGATGTTATTAGATTACGGGATTGAACAACCCACGATGAGTCTCTTTTGTGATAATACAAGTGCAATCAACATTTCAAAGAATCCTGTCCAACATTTTCAGACCAAGCACATTGACATTCGTCATCACTTTATTCGAGAACTTGTTGATGACAAGATTATTATATTGGACTATGTCTCCACAGAAAAGCAACTGGCAGATATCCTCACCAAACCTATTGATACAAATAGGTTTAGTGGCCTTCAAAAATCCATTGGAGTATGCACTCATTAGAAATATCCCAGTAAACATGAGCCATATAGGTAAATCCTCACTCTGGAACATTCGCGGTCAAGTGTCAGCCACAAGTCTAAATCTCCTATATTAACCATGTTAGTTTTGGGATGCCAAATTATAACATTCTCGATGTTATCTGAACTGCGTCGATATCATCGACATTTACAGTTCGATGATATTGATATTCAACATCGATGAAATTGAAGAATCTCGGGTATACAAGCTAATAACCAACAGTCTTTCTCAATGGTTGAACTGCATTAAATGAATAATTATTTTTCCAACAACCGTCAGTACGATTCTTGATAAAAATCATGTTGATGTTATCGATAGCTGACCAATATAATTGACAAAGCTGCTGTATCAAGAGAAGATTGCTCTCGAATTCAAACTCATTTCTTTTCTCTTCCCTGATTACTTCCCTTCTCTCTTACCAGTCCTTCACAGCTACACATCATGATCAAGGGAAAAGGTAAGTCATCTCTTCACTCCCTGCACTCAAAGAACATACACTCAGGATCCAGTAGGCATCTATCTATGGAAGGACATCCACTCCCCATTGCTGAATGTCTAGTACTGAATAGTGTCATAGAGCCTTTTGGGGAGGACCTACTTTTGGAAGTAATAGGTTGGCAGAATATTTTATATCTTAGGGGATCATATCAGCTGGGTGTAATTCGAGAATTCTTCAAACACTATCATGTCACTAGTGTTGATCCCCCAGCATTTAGGTTGAACTCGCACATTACTCAAAGGTTATCACTCCAATCACCGTGGCTCATCTTCTAGATCTTGATGTCACTAGAATCCCAATGACCAACAGGAATCTCAACGGTTTGGGAGTATGGGGTGAGGTCACTCATGCACTATGTCAAGGGACCACTATCTCTCGAAATGATGATAATTCACTTCATATTAATCATCTTGGACCCACTTTTAAAATTCTCCATAACATTTTTGGGTCCAATGTCTATCCATGTGAAGTGAATGGAAAATATCTCTCCCTTTGTTTTGAATGTGCTGTATGATGTGTTTCAAGAAGTTCAGGTATGCATCCCAATGCTTCTTCTTAAGCAATTAATTCGTATCATCCAAGGGAACCATCAGGATACACTCGCCTTTCCTCTACTCATCTGTAAACTAGCTCATCATATTGGTCTCTCTGCCACATCTGATGCCATCCATCCAGAAGCCTCGTTTGATAGTGATGCAGCCCAGGTGGCCCAGCAGTTATGTCTCCCTTCATCTCTTCCAGAGCATAGTGCTCCTCAGCGGTCGGCCTCTCAACATGCTCAACCTCCATGTCCTTGGGGGTCTAATTGAACGCCACTGCTAAGTCTGGAGTCAATAAAAAATTGCCAAGCTCATCACCTCGAACGACATCTACTAAATGGGCTCCTTTACAACTGTGAGATATGACTCACCATGATTGAAGAGAAAGTTGACGTCCTTCAACAAACCAACCAGCAGGTGGTAGATTTGCTCACACATGGTGATCCTCGAGGACAGTAGGCGCTGACTGGGAAAGTTCTATATTGCTGCGATTTTTAATGTTTTCTTTGGCACCCTTGGATAGGGGTTGTTTATTTTTGATTGGGATAACTGTATGTGTTTGGATATTTGGATATATATATATATATATATATTTTTTGTATATGGCTGAATATAATTATCATCCTTACTGCCATAGTTCGGTTCTCAGATCCCCTGGTTTATCTAATATAGAATGCATATGATGTCTCTTAATGATTATCTTATCCGCTATATCACTGCTCTATCTAATCTGCTATGCATACATACCTACTGCAAATGATGGCTGTTAATCAAGTGTTAAACATTTTACATCTACCTGTTATATGCATATTCCTCTGAATAACGGTTCTCCCACATTGCTCTAAACTTTAGTCAATATTAACTGCTATATCTTTGTCAATGATTGCTAAAAAGGGGGAGAATAGTTCAAACACCCCGAACGGAGAATTGTATATCTGCTCGAATGGTGTTGCAGGTGTTAGGGGGAGCAACTGCACCAAGATAAGGCGAGTTTGAACTCAGGGGGAGCAGATACTAGGTTGTGTACATGTCTTCACTAAAAATTGTAAAATTGTGTAAAATGCATGTATACACAATTTAAGATGTGTTTGTCTAGATACTATTCTAGGGTGTTTTGGTATTTTGTCACGTAATTGACAAAGGGGGAGATTGAAAGTGCCCTGATTTGTCAATTAGCGTGAGTATTGAGTCAGTTAGACTGCAGAGCCTTATAGGAAGATCAATTCAAGTATCTGTCTTAACCAGATGTGTGCAAACTCACCACAGGTAAATCTAGCCTCACATCCCTTGTCCCAAATTACCAGGTATATAAAACCCTTAAAACAAACTAGAACATCATAGGGTTTTTAAGTTAAGAAAACTTTTTTCAAAATAGGAAAATTCTCTAAGTTTTTTTGCTTTGTCAATTTTATCGATACACATCTCGATATGATTGACCTGCGCTATCGATGTCCTCGATACCTAAATGATATCATCAGAATGAGGACAAAAAGTGTCCAGCAACCACATATATATTTGGACGGATTTATCGATGTATTGATACACCTATCGATATCATCGATATTTGAATCTCGAGTCTATTGAAGACGACTCGATAATATCAACAGGCAAAGCTCCGACATCCCTATTTTTTCTTAAGAATATCATATATGCATCGATATATCGAAGCCTCCTCGATACCATTGAAATTTAAATATCGATGATATCGGAAGGCTCTCGATGATATCGATCTTGGGTGCCAAGTTCTTTCAGCAAAATATTTCAGGATGGTTTATCTATGATCGGGGGTCACTCGATAGAATCGATATTGAAATGTCGATAATATCGGTACGGTCTCGATTGCATTGAACATGGATATTAACTGTCTAACAAGCTTAAAGAAAAATCCGTTGGATTTATTGATGCATCGACACGGGTATCGATATCATCGACATTCAAAATCTGATGATCTCGAAGGTCCCTCGATTATTCTTGTAAACTTGAAATATTTTCAGTCAAGTCTCTCTCATTTTCAAATGTTGATGAATCGACACTAGTATCGATAGAATTGGAGTTCGAAATCTGATGACATCGACACCTGTTTTGATTCCATCGACCAACTGGCAAAAGGTTTCAATAGCGTATGACATTTGAGTTTGTGTCATCGAGCGGACCATCGATGCCATCGAGAGTATACGCTCGATGATATCAAATTCGCTCGATGATATCGAGCTCTGTCATAAATGTGACCGTTTTATATCCGTTGAAACCTTTTGCCTATATATAGAGGACTTGTCTATTGTTGCTATGAGAGAAAGAAGAGAGTGCTTTTGAGTGTTTAACCTTAGATCATATACCCAAAGCCCTTTCTCTTAGGGAAGTTCATCCTCCAATTCACCCTCACCATTGATATTCAATAGAGTGGATTGACGAATGAACTTCCGCATTCAAGGATCCTCCAGCTACTACCTTAATGACAAATCATTTAGCTAGGATGCCTTGAATGCATAAATAATCGGAATCACTTTATCTTCCTTATAGGAAAATACTTTATAGAGTAGGATTCCATCTTAACCTTGACCCAACCTGAAGCCTCGCATTGGTACATCATTTGTGTTGTAGATCAAGGAAGCCGAAGATTCTTCATCAATAAGGAGGAGATCTTTGTCAATGTGTTGAATGAGACTCATCCACTTATTTGTAAGTTATTAGAGTCTAGAGGACACTTGTGATCATTCCTTTTTAGGATTGGGTCTTAGGTGTTTCTCACCCTTGCAAGCCCTCATAGGAGGCCTCCGGCGGGAGTGTATGTGGTGGGTACGTTGTGTGGACCCTTGATCTATGGAGAGCATAAACATTCGGTTGAAGGTGAACCTATCTAAAACCTTAGGTTTGAGGCGATCCAAGTGAAACCTCCGTTAGGGTCTTATAGAAGATCCTTGGCCAGTGTGCCTAAAAGTGGGTGCATTATGTTGACCCTTGCTCGTGAGAGCATAAACAGTCAGCCTCAGTGTAGGTTGTAAAGGTTGAAGGTGAACCTGATTTAAAACCTTAGGTTTGAGGTAAACCGTTGTGAAACCTCCTTTGTGAAATCCGACACACTCAAGGGTTGAGTGCGTCTGCCGGGATTGGAGTAGACTAATCATCAAACCACTATAAAATGGCTGTGTTTGTGATTGATTCTTATTCTTGAATACTTGTGTGATTCCATTAATATTTCCATATCTGAATATCTAAGATCACATCTCACATACATACACAGTCATATCCATCATAAACAAATTTGCATATTGTTTACTTCTTAAATAGTTTGTGATTGGATCCTCTACCGGGCTTGGAAGTCAGTAGAGTTACTTTTGAGTAATCCTAATATGTGCTTATTATTAGGATTAATGTAATAGGATTTTAAATCAACCATAAAAACTTTAAAAATCCTATTCACCCCCCTCTAGGATATATTGGCATATTCCTACTTCAACTAAAGCGGTCTTCACCGCTATTTCATAAACTACTCAGTTGATCAAACTCCAACAATTTAAAATTCAATGTTCATCTTATCATACTCAAAACATTCTTAAAGAATGCATAAAATATCGCTTTTTAAACAGGTTTTTACTTTGAAAAGTTGAAAATTTCCACAAGTTTTGTTCAAAAACTAAGAAAACTAAGAAAAACATCGATTACACTGATTAATTTACCTAATCCACACCCCCAATCTAAAATCTACATTGTCCTCAATGTAAAAGATATACGCATGCAATTCACATGAGGCAATGAAAAGAAAGGAAAAGTGATGGAAAGGTAGTACTTGAAGAAGGCGAATTATAGCTCTTCCAAAGTTCTCAATGTGAAGATGGGTTAGCATAACGACTAAACAAGTGTAAGCAAACTATTTTAATCCTAAATTCTATAAAAGCAATAAACCTAACTACACCTTCATCAGACTAGGAGATCAATCTTGGTACCCAGGATCAGTCGGAGGTATGAACATGTCCTCTGAATCAAACTTTTCAACAAATAGCTTTAGGGGATGTGCATTTACTTTAAAATCATTGTCATTTGTTGGGTTCTTTATCTCGACGGCCCCATGAGGATAAAAATTAGTAATAGTAAAAGGGCCGTTCAACGAGATCCGAGTTTACCCAGAAAAAGGTGTAACCGAAAATTGTACATGAGGACTTTTTAACCGATTAAGAATGATTTCCAAAGGATGTTCCTGTCATGAAACACATTCATGCCGTCTTTGTAAATTCTCGAATTCTCGTATGTATCATTCTGGATTTCCTCGAGTTCATTCAACTGGAGTTTGCACAGAGAGCTAGCATTGTCTAAGCTAAAGTTCAAAATTTTGATAGCCCGGTAGGCTCGATGTTCCAGTTCCACAGGCAAGTGACAAGCTTTCCTATAGACAATTCTAAAGGGAGACATTCCAATATGGGTCTTAAAAGCTGTATGGTATGCCCATAAAGCATCGGTCAAATGGATTGACCAATCCTTATGGTCAGGGTTAATCATTTTCTCCAGAATTTGTTTAATTTCCCTGTTGGAAATCTCAGCTTTTCTGCTTGTCTGCGGGTGGTATGGAGTGCTCACCTTATGAGAAATGCCATATTTTTTCATTAAATTTTTGAATGACCTATTACAAAAGTGTGAACCTCCATCACTAATTATGGCCCAAGGCGTTCTAAACTTGGAAATGATGTTTTCATTTAACTAATGACCATTCGATAGTTTTTGTTTCGACACGGGATCGCTTTGACCCATTTAGTGACATAGTCCATTGCCAACAAAATGTATACATTCCTAAAGGATTGGGGGAATGTGCCCATGAAATCGATGACCCAACAATCAAATGCTTTAATAATCAAGATGGGATTTAGAGACATCATATTTCAACGGGACAATGCTCCCAATTTCTGACAACGCATACAAGCTCTTCAAAACTCATGAGTATCTCTGAACATGGTGGGCCAATACAAGCTGCACTGCAGGATTTTAGTCATGGTCTTTTTAGCAGAAAAGTGACCACCACAGGCCTGAGAATGAAAGAAGGAGATGACACTTTGTTGTTCATTGTCTGGTACGCATCTCCTTAGAATTTGGTCTGGGCAGTATTTAAACAGATATGAATCATCCCAGAAGAACTTACGTACCTTAGCGAAGAATTTTCTTTTATCTTACGCAGTCCAATGTTTCAGCGTGAAACCTGTAGCAAGATAATTTACAATGTCAGCAAACCAAGGTAGTTGGGAGAGTTTGAACAATTGTTCATCAGGGAATATGTCATTTATGAGTATCATCTCAAGAGAATCGGGGAGATCAAGCCTCGAGAGATGGTTAGCCACTACGTTCTCTCTCCCTTTTTGTCTCGTATTTCCAAATCAAATTCCTGGATTAGGAGGATCCATCTTATCAAACGGGGCTTAACATCATTCTTAGAAAGAAGGTGTTTTAGCGCCGCATATTAGTGTAAATGATGATCTTGGATCCGATCAATAGGACCTAAATTTGTCCAAGTTGAATACTACGGCTAAGAGTTCCTTCTCCGTATTAGAGTAGTTCACTTGGGTAGGATTTAAGGTTATACTTGCATAATGAATAACATAGGGCTTTTTCTCTTTTCTTTGACGTAACATCGCCCCAATAACATAGTCAGACGTGTCGTACATAATTTCAAAAAGAATGTTCCAATCAGGTGGCTGCATGATAGGTGCAGTAGTTAACATGCTTTTAAGTTTAGTGAAAGTTTCTTGGCATTGCTCAGTCCACTTGAATGGGGTGTCTTTTTGAAGTGGATTACATAAAGGACGAGAGAGGTGAATAAAGTCCTTTGTGAATCGTATGTAGAATGCGGCATGTCCTAAGAAGGATCGTACGTCGTTTATACTCTTTAGTGGAGGTAGGTTAGAGATAAGATCAATTTTCGCATTGTCTACCTTAGTTCCCTTGGACAAAATTATATATCCAAGAAATATTCCCTTAGGAACCATAAAATGACACTTCTTCCAATTCAAAACTAAATTCTTCTCTTCACATCACTTCAGCACATTTTAAAGATTTTTCAAGCACTCGCGGAAGGATGAACAAAAGACAGAGAAGTCATCCATGAAGACTTCTAAATATTACCCTCCCTACCAGTCAGAAAAAATACTCAACATGCATAGCTAAAAAGTGGTTGGGGCATTACACAGTCCGAATGACATCTTCGGCACGCAAAGGTACCAAAGGGACATGTGAATGTAGTCTTTTCTTGATCTTTAAGGGCTATCTTTATCTGATTATAGCCTGAATATTCGTCAAGGAAGTAGTAGTAAGAATGACTAGCAAGCCTTTCCAAAATTTGATCAATGAAGGGCAAAGAAAATTGTTCCTTCTTGATGACGGTATTCAACTTTCCGTAGTGAATGTACATTCTCCAACCAGTAGTAACTCTAGTTGGTTGGCATGAGTTCATTATCGAAATTGGCCACGATGGTGATTCTAGACTTTTTAGGAACCACCTGATTTGGACTCACCCATTGACTGTCGAATATAGGGTATATAATACCCACATTTAACAACTTAAATACCTCTCCTTTAACTACTTCCTTCATGTTTGGATTTAATTGACGTTGTGGTTGTCGGGAGGTCTTTGCATTATCCTCAAGATGAATGCGGTGAGTACAAATTAAAGGATCAATTCCCTTAAGGTACACAATTGACCATCTAAGGGCTCCTTTATGCTCAATGAGAGTAGAAATAAGCATACTCTTTTCCTTTTCAAGGTGGGAAGAAATCACCACCGGGTATGTCTCACCTTGACCTAAGTAGATATATTTAAGATCAGCGGGTATCGTGTGCATGTACACATGTGGAATAGTGTGAAACCTAATGAGTTTTGGTTGCTCGTGGGTCCTTTATCCAATGGACGGGTCAGATCATGGCCCTAGGCCGTGATGGTGGGCCACAAATCAACGTACATGGAGACAGTCTGTTTAAAGCTTCATTGGGCAGGAGTTAAAAGTAGAGAGAATACTCTCTTTTTTGGAAATTTTTGGGTCAAAGTAATTTGATCGAGCTTCTCAGCTCAGTGCACTACGGGTGCATGCCCTCTTGTGCAATCACAACTTAGAAAGTGGGGATATTGATCAGTGAAATCCGCACCATCCATGCTGTTTAGGGGGCCCAAGTTAGGTCATCTGACCACATATTTGGCAGATCCAAAGCTTAAGTGGGCCCCACATCTTGATTTTGGGTCAAATTGGTGAATTCCCGTCAATCTAATGGTCGGATCATCCCGAAATTTAATGTTAATGGTTAAAAGGGTCTTAATGGCTGTTTGTATGTCTTTTGTAATGAGTAACTAACCAGATACTAATATTAATGCAAAATTTGTGATTATTACTTTATTATAAATCATTTTATTTTATTTTGTGGGATACTTAAGTAGGGATGGGCATATCTAAACCACAGGTGGGCCTCACTATGTGACTATTAGGTCCTATTTGGGGGTTTCCATCAACTCAACGGTTAAATCATCTTTAGATTTGATCTTCAAGGCTCGTATAGGATCCTAGTCTATTTTAAAGGGAGTTTAACAGTCAGATTGACTCACTGTCAATGATCAACGGTCCTAAAAGGACTCCAACCTAGTCTAGGTGCACATGATCAGTTAATGTTACCATCAAGTAGTCAGATTCACACGATCTAACGCTTGGTCATTGAACAAGATGCCATAGACTCGATGAATGGTGGATATGGCGGGTTGGGTCCTAATGTTAAGATGATTTACTGTCAGAGTCTTCCACAGTCCACGTTGGACGGTTTTACTAGTTCCTAGGGCTGTCAAATTACAACCTAAGGATTGGTTTTATAACCTGATGGTTGAATGGGTTTCAAATCCGATCCACACGGACCATTCGTTCCATTGGTCCATGTAAGGCCATGAGTCTAAGAATGAGACTGATATAGCATTCTGGTGGCCCTATAACTTTATTTGTGATCTTAACTAATAATAATTGATGACCCTTGATGAACCAATGGTCGGATCTTTATCAGCTATGATCGACCTGATCCTAAGGAGTTCTAGGAACTGTTTAAGGGGAACCTAATAGTTTGTGTTATACCAAATAATCTACTTTATGTAACTCAATTAATGACTTGATTGATGGGATATCACGGTCCTGGTGAGCGGTAGGTTCATTGATCTAGGTCTTACATTAGATGATGTATGGTTAGGTTTGTCTATTAGTGGATTAGAATCCTAAAAATAGGCATCTCTTGTGGTATGGTGATCTATCTTGGAAATTGATGGATGGATAGCTTGTTGTACGAATGGAGATTATTTTCAAGGGTTGGATTTAGGCTAGAATGAACATGAGGGTTCATTTAAGCTAGGCTTGTATTTATACTAAATTAGATTACATGGTAACACTCGAGTACTGGAAAGTATGGGGTGTTACAACGGAAGAGGCACTACATCGGTTTGGGGCAATTTTTCAAATTGTGGCCTCCACTAATTAACTTCAAGTATGGGCGTAACATTAAGCATAATATACATCTCCCTAATTGTATCATCATCTAAATCAAGGGAGTGGGCCAAGCATGTCTCTAGAGTGTCAAAGTTTAGAGTCAAAAGTGCTCTATCTTCCATGAAAGAGTCGATCATGTTAATGTCATGGGCATCATCATCATCCTTTGCCTGTTTGCTCATATTGAAAAAGATATTGAGCTCCAATGTCATATTTTCAAAAGATAAATTCATAATACCATTCTTGTAGTTAATAATTGCATTTGATGTAGCAAAGAATGGATGACCAAGAATGACGGGAATTTGAGTGTTCAAATCCATGATGGGTTGAGTATCTAGGACAATAAAATCTACTGGATAGTAGAATTTGTAAACCTGGACCAATACATCCTCAATTATCCCTCTCGATACATGAACTGAGCGATCGGTAAGTTGTAATGTAGTCTGGGTGGGTTTTAATTCACCAAGACCTAGTTGTTTGTAAACCAAGTAGGGGATCAAGTTAACACTCGACCCTAAGTAAAGAAGTGTATGCTTAATCAGGTAATTCCCATTTACACAAGTGATGGTTGGGCTACCGGGGTCTTTGTATTTTTGCGGCACATCTTGCTTGAAGATGACACTCACTTTTTCTTTCAAGAAAATTTTCTTTTATATGTTCTGTTATCTTTTGGTAGTGCATAGATCTTTCAAAATTTTGGCATATGAAGGAATTTGTTTAACGACATCCAGTAGAGGGATGTTGAACTTCACTTGCTAAAGCACCTCTAAAATATCTTGAGAGTTAGAGAGATGTTTTGGTGCAATCAACTGCTGAGGGAATGGCACAATCGGTTTACTTTGAGATTCCAGTTTTAATCCATGTGGAGCAATGCTAGGTCCATCATTCTCATCTTCTTCCGGGGCCTTAGGATTTTCAGCCCTTACCGGAATACTCTTGTCAATTGTCTTTCCACTCCCAAGAGTGGTGATAGACTTAGCTTGCTCTATTTGATTTGAAGAGCTTAGGTCACTAATTTCACATTGCGGTTTTGGATTGGGGAGGGGTTGGGCTGGAGGCATTCCTTTCTTCCCAGTCGTTAAGTGTGACTTATCCGTTGAATGACCTTGTTAAGGTCTTGGAAGGCTTGTAATGTGCCTTGATCGAAAAGCTCTTGATTTCGTATGTGTTTTAAAATTAGACTCTCCTGAGGTTTCTTTTGATTTAAAAGTTGAGATAGAGCCCCTTGAGGGTTAGCCATTTGTTCATTCCTCCAACTGAAACTAGGATGGTTTCTCCAGCTAGAATTGTATGTATTTGAGGTGAGTCCACTAAAAGGTCTTTGGTAGTTATTCTTGGCATTTAATTGCTCATTTAATATTTCTTGAAAAGTAGGTATTATTGGACAATTTTCAGTTGTATGTATGTTGCAAGCACAAATACCGCAAACAACTGCCTTAGCCTTATCCTTCTTAAGTTCCATTGCCTTGAATTTCCTTGTGAGATTAGTCACTTTAACATTTATATCATCGTCCTCTTTCAAAATATATACTCCGTCCCTCTCCTTTGATTGGGTAAGCTTAGAAATGGTGTTGGGTTTTGGGGAGATGTCCCATGATTATGCGTTTTTAGCAAGTTTGTCAGAGTAATCCCACACATCATTAACATCTTTGTTCATGAATTCCCCATTGTACATTATCTCGACAAATTGGCACATGGAAGATGTTAGTCCATCATAGAAGAAATTTGTTATGCACCACATTTCAAAACCATGTTGTGGGCATGTACTGATAAGATCCATGAACCACTCCCAACATTGGAAGAATGTCTCATTTTCCTTTTGGGTGAAGTTCATGATTGACTTTCTGATGGTGTTCGTCTTATGGTATGAAAAGAATCTCTTTATGAACTCCCTTGTCATATCATTCCATCTACCAATGGACCGTGGATGTAGTGAGTGTAACCACGTCTTAGCTTTTTTTTTTTTGAAGGAGAAGGGAAATAGTTGCAGCCTGATTGTGTCCTCAGACACATTAGGAAAGTGAAAAGTGGCTCTAATTTCATCAAACTCTTTCATGTGTAGATATGGACTTTTAGATTTAAGTTCATGGAATTTTGGAAGAAGTTGGATTACTCCTGGTTTAATATCCATATTTCCTGCATTATCTGGAAAAATCATGTAAGAAGGTATGCTCACCCCCGCCGGTTATAAATAATCTCGTAAAGTACGAGGCGGGAGTGCATTATGCACCTCGTTTTCATCTTGGATTTCTTCAACTAGAGGTTGAGGTTTCTTCAACTAGAGGTTGAGGTTGATTTGCAACCATTACTTCAATTGACTTTGAGGATCTCAAGTGGTGTCTAATTCGGTGAAGGATAGGTAGTCCTTCGACTAATCCTCCTTCACTCAAAAGACGAAGAGTGTTGTCACGGATCCACTTGGGCATGAAACACTCTCAGCCCTTAGGGAACTAAATAATTAAACATAAAAAAAACTAGGGAAAATAAAACAAATAAGAGATTTAGAAAAGATAAAAGAGAGAGAATTAGAAAGAGGTTACTAGATCAGAGATTGCTATGTTAGGATCCTACAAAATAGAAAACAAAGTTAGATTCACAAAACAAGTTCAGAGAAAAAAATCCAAACCTAGAACTAAAACAGAAAGTTAAACCTAATCTTAACATAATTCTAATACTAATTAATTTCAGAAAAACACAGCTATAGTCCCCGGCAACGGTGCCAAAAACTTGTTCACAACCCCAAGTGTAGGGTCACGATGTAGTAATATCTTAGTGAGACCAAGGTCAAATCTACATGGACTAAACTTGTACGTATTCTGAAAAGAACTAGAACTAGAAGAATATCCAAATCTAAATTTTGGAATAATTGAAAGCGAGTGTGAATATTATTGATTAAAACTTATGAATTTAAAGGTGGCAACTAGGGTGCTAAGGATCCACTTGTAGCTATCAAGGTGTTACCTTACTTGATTCAAGAGATGCAATTGGAATCAGAGTCCTATCTTATCCAATTGGAAGAAGAGATGATCAAAACTCTGAACTTTTCATTGATCTAGTCTCAATGGAAGAAGATTGTGAAGATTTGGAAGGGATTCCATCACCCTACCATGCCCAGGAGATGATGGTGAACAATAGGATTTACCAATAACACAATCATAATAGGAAAAGAAGATGTTTAAAGCTTCATAGTGTCTATTGTAATTTAAGTCACAAGAAATCATAGAAAACTGAAAATATTCCTTAAAATCAACTAGAAATCAATGAAGTTCAATATAAACAAGAATCAAAGCAAGATCAACATCCTAATCATGCTATAAGCTTCACCTCTTAGCCCTAGCTAAGAGGTTTAGCCAACCATAAACATGATTGGATCTAAAACTCTTAAATAAAACATGAAAACAACTAAGAAAGAAGAAGAAAAACTCTTGGTGGCAGCTCCTCCACCCTTTAGGTCCACTCCTTGAACCCTAGAAGATACCTAGGAATGTCTTAGGGACTCATATTTTTAGTTGTGAAGCCCCATCTTATGTACTGCCTCAGAATTTCTGCAATCTATTTTGAATTTACGCACTTTGCGTAAGCCTCGCATTACGCTTCGCTTGGACCGAAGTCACATTTGGTTGGACCGAATTAAGGCTGAAATCATACTTTCTTGTTGGACAATTCTGTGCATTGTCGGTCGGACGTAATGAAGGTTGAAAATTTAGTGCAGAAAATTTGTCAAATTTAGATCGGACCAAGTTAAGTCGAAGGTCAAGCCAAATTAATTCTGAAAATCACAATTTCTTGCTGGACTGTTTTGTGTGATTTCAGTCAGACGGAAGTTGGCTTAGGTTGGATCGAACTAGCCTGTTTTTCTGCTGCAGACTTTGTAATCTTCTCCAGTCTTTCTTCATCCTTTGTATTTGGTTTTCTTGGATCTTGAGGTCTTGAAATTTTCAATCTTGGTCTCTTAAGGTCCACTCATTGCTTTGGTGATTCTTGAGCATCAAATTTATACTTTTAGCATTCTTTTCAATCCAAGCTCTCAGATTTACCTTGCAACATAAACATGTATGAAATATACCATTAAGCATTATCATGTTCCTAAAACTAGATATAAATGGGGGAAAACATGCAATATTTGACACTCAACATCTTTCAGCAAATAAAGCTGTCAACTGATTCATGTTCTCGGTTTAGTCAATCATCCATTTATTAAAGGCTTCAATTTGAGCTCTTAAGTGTTCATCCTAAACTTGCGATAATTTTACGATGTGTTGAATCCCTCATTGCATTTCAATCATCCCAACTGACATAATCTCAAGTGGTTCAACCTAGGATTTTGATGGTCTATCTAGATTTGGTAGAATAAGCACCGGGCTAAGTGGTGGATTTTCTTGCTTAGGCACTTATCGAATTTATAACTCTTTGTTGTGAACAAGAGGCTTGTTGGATGCAACAACATTAATAACAAATGTTGAAGTATTATGACCACCCATTTGGCTCATAATTATGAGAGATTATTGCACCGGTAAGTATACTTGTATGCTAAAATCAATTTTTTTGCATAGTCAGTACAAAATAAAAATTAATGACATCCAAGTAGTTTTTTTAGTCCCACCGAGTATGCTAAAAATGTTGGCACTTTAGTTTTTGCATGATTGGTGCACAATGCAGATTTATGACAACGCAGTAGTTTTTAGTCTCACTGAGTGTGCCAAAAATGTTGGCACTTCAGTTTTTACATGACCGGTGCATAATGAAGATTTATGAAAACTAAGTAGTTTTTAGTCCCACTGGGTGTGCTAAAAATGTTCGCACTTTGATTTTTTTTCTATCACGTGTTGTATGCGCAAGCGTGCCAGAATCGATATATCAGCTTGATCTAAACCGATCAACTTTGCCCCCAAGTGCTAAAATAAGCAGATACGTCTAATACGAACGTATATGACAATATTTCGAGAAGATCGGTCACTTACTTAACCACTCGTAGAATTTTATAACAATCAGGCGATAATAGGAGCGTGGGGTTCTTCTTTTAAAGATGGGTTGCTTCATGCCTTCCACCAGAAAGGACTCTTAGAATACCAATGCAATCAAGTGAATGGAAAAACTCACAATCAGTCACTAGGAGCAACTGCAAGAATGCGTCTCTTGAAAGAACTGTGTAATATTAGATAGAGAACAAATCTGATGTATGAGCGTAGATTTAGATTACAACTAAAGATTATAACTTAGAATTATTGCTACTCTTAGGATAAGCTGAGATAAAAGTAATTTGATAAACTTGATTGGTTGTTTTTTATTGTTGAGATTGTGTTAGGTTATTTTCTCTATTGGATTCCTCTGCTATTTATAGAGTTTTGTTGCATTTTGTTCTTCTTCTTTTATTATTACAATGGTTATAACAATAAAAAAACATTTCTCTAAATCCTTCTTTTTGTTACGTTTCTCTTTTGTGAGTGTTCCTCTTCCGCTCGGCCAAGCTTTGTTTATCTTGGTCTTCACTCACCCTTTGAGCACACATCGACCGAATCTTTTGTCAATTGCTCGCCCGCGATCCACTCGACCATCCACTGACATGTAAAATTGAATTCACGCCAGCTATGATTCTGCAAAAAGTGCTCCAAGTATCTTGAAGATCTTTTCATTCATCTCTTATTTCTCATACAGTGCCGCATGTCACTCTCTGTGAACGCTAGAGGGCTGATTTTCTAAGGGACAGGAAATCGACTCTCCTTTCCACTGGTTGCCTCACTCAAGGGATTTCATTCGGGGGTAAGATAGTATTATATTTGACTAGATTCATCACTAACCAATTATTACAATCCTAGAGTCGGGTAGACCTTATAGAAATGCTTAAGATTGAGAACCTGAAGATTCTTAATCTTAAGATGACTCACGAGTTTGTGTTTGAAAGATTTCAATTAAAGGACCGCAGTTACAAAGAGGGAAGGTGTTAGGCACCCACTTTGGCCATACGTATGTACGATCTTTGCTTAACAAGATTTGACTAATTTCTGAGAAATAGGACTAGTTCTTACATATAGAAAATATAATGCGATGCGATGACAATAGTGATTGATCGATCCAAATTTCTGATGTGTAAGATCTGATTTTTTCGGCAAGCCACATAGCATATTTTTGAAATGATCGAGTGCCGGGTGCAAATTATGTAGAAATGGGATGTATGCGATGCTTGATAATGTATGGATTCTTATGATAAAATGACGGCTAATTAGCTAAGGTTTCTGGTAAATCTTCTCTGATTATATCGACAAGCCTCAAAGCATATGTTTACTAGTTAGATGTGAGAAAATGATGAAATGTGATGTAATGCTAATGTGTATGAGGAGAAAGGGGGTTGAGAAGGGAATGAGTGTTGTATGATGCTAATGCTCTACTTTCATAAAACTGATTGAAACTTGAACGTTTGGATGAATGATAGTATCGCAAGGCTAGATAAAGTGGCTTAGATTTGAGCTGAGATAGCTTAGGAGGTTTGAACTCTAGCTAGGCTAGGCTAGACTAGGGCAAGACTATCTCTCTCACTCTCATTCTCCTTGGTGGAGGGATGACTAGATGGCTAAAACCATGAGGGATGAGGAGGGATGCTTCCTTAAAAGCCTAATGCTTTTGAATGTAGTGGGTGTCTTAAATGAGATGCGGAGGGGGCTATTTATAGCCTTCAAACCCTATTTTTTGGTAATTGTTGGTGATTATAGGGGCAAAAGGTAGTTGAAGGGTTAAAATTGGAGATTGCCACATGACATCATCTCATGGGTTGGATGAGGTAGTAAAAGGGTAATTTTGGGTAAGGAGATGGGCAGCTGAGTAAATACACTTTAATCGCATACTTATGGCCTGTAAAGGAGTGATTCCACATGCTTGAGGGATGCCACTCCAATGAGGGGGAGTGCCACGTGGCCGACGATAAGCCAGTTGCCCTCGGTCCCCACTTAGACTCCCTAGTTTGGTAGGCAGCCTCCTCCAAGCATGTGGAGGCCCTGCTGTGAAGGTTGTTACTTTGAGGTTTTACGTATTTCTTCTATTGGGATTGGTTTTGGGCTTTAGTTCAAACTTAGTTTTGGGCTTAATTAGGTAAGTTGACTGGGTTATTGGATTGGGTAGGCTTATTGGGTGAGCTGACTCAGCGAGTTGACTCGTCGAGCTAACTCAAGGCTCTACGGTTTAAGGCTCATAGGATTTAAGGTTAGGCTGACTGGGTTGACTGAGTTTATTGGGTTGAATGTGTTTACTAGGTTGAATTAAGGGTTTATGATTGGAGTTCCTAGGGTTTAGGGTTCTTGGGTTAAGTTTAGGATTGGGGTTTGGTTGACTATCCATCAGTTCAAACTCAATCAACATATCATCCTGGGGTGTGGTGTTTACCGATGCCCCTCTTTGGCAGAGGTTGTATGCAATCGAATGCCAAAGTGAGTGGACACCCCACCTTTGCCAGTCAGTCATGAATTGTTATATAGATTCGTTGCATGCCTTTATGTTTGTCTTAGGTGGTTGCCTGGAAATAGATAACTCGCACATATAACGAGGGTTTGAGGAAAATGTTGCGATTGTCCCTGCGCTGGACACCAATCATAACCCTTTCACTCCCAATTGATACCAACATCGGAAAGGTACAGTAGAGCCCTTGTGCTTTCTGCAACCTCACGAGGATACTAACCCATACTGGATTGTCCGTTGCTTCCCAGATCATCCTAAGAATACTTGTTTTGATTGATCGTCAATTTGGTTAGCTGCCTTGCACTTTCTATGGCCTTACGAGAAGCTCATTATGCTAATTTGGACTCGATTACATTTCGCAGGTATCCACGCCTAAGTATGTGCGGGTGACCTTTTTCATGCAATCTTCTGGTTTGATACTTAGGTTATAATTTGTCTTTTTCGTCAATTAGATGATTTCTTCTGATTAGTCGTGGCCTATCATCTTTTCATAACATTAGCATTTGATACGATGGAGCTGACACTGGAGTTCAGTCCAATCGTACTTTGATGTGCATTCGAATATGTTAATCTCTAGAGAAACTGCGAGATATCAGATATTTTTTTATATTATTTTGCACTGACTCCCACTTAGAGATATGGAAGATCTCTTAGTGCTCGGAAGTCTCATGCTTTATTATGAAAATATTTTGTGATTTTGAATGTCGCCTCACTCTGTGGAGTGATACTTTATGGAGGGTTTTATTGCAAAATGATTTTAAAATATATCCCGCTTATTGGTTGTCTCCACTTGGGATGACTTTGGGACTTCAAGTATGCTAGTTTTTATTAAAAATATGTGAGGGGTTGGTGCTTATGTTGGTTGTGATGAGGATTGTGAATTTTAGGATTTTGTATTTTGGTTGTCGCAATTGGGACTGAGATCTGTTGGGGATGTTTACTTGATGCAAGTCTGATTAATGGTTGTGATCAAGAGTTCGATTAGAGATGGTTAATCGGTTCCATTGTCTCATAGGGTAATCTGACTTGATTGTTTTTTAACTACTCCAAATCATTGGTTGTGATCAACTTCGGCTTTTATTTTGGATAGTGCAAATCTGTCCATCAATGACGGTCAAGATTCTGATTTGCAACTAATCGGGTTTGTCATCACGTAGGTTTGTGGTCATGATTCGATCCATGATTGATTTTGTCATCACATAGGTTTGTGATCAAGATTTTGATCCATGATTGATTTCGTCATCTCACGGTTTGCGGTTATGATTCTGATCTATGACCCATTCCGTCATCCCATTGTTTATGGTCAAGATTCTAACTACGATCGATTAGATCTGTCGTCCCACAGTTTTATGGTCAAGATTATAATCCATGACGATTCCATCGTCCTATAGTTTTGTGGTTTAGATTCTGATCCATGATTGATTGAATCCGTCATCCCATGGGTTTTACAGTCAAGATTTTAATCCATGATCGATCGAATCCGTCGTCCCGTGGGTTTTGCAGTTAGGATTTTGATCCATGATCAATTGGATCCTTCATCCAACGGTTTACAGCCAAGATTCCAATCTACGATCGATCAGATTTGTTGTCCCATGATTTCGTGGTTAAGATTCCAATCTATGATTGATCGGATCCGTTATCCCACAATTTTGTAACTCTTTGGGGAAATGTTTTTGACAATTTCAAAAGATGGCCTGGTCCATCAAATTGCGAGTTAACGGTTAAGATTGATGCCAGTTTTTATTGGGATGTTTTTTGAAGATTTTGAAAAGGATCCAGTCCATTGGATAGCGAGTCGATGGTCGTGATCGATTCTAATTTTTATTGGGATGTTTTTTTAAAGATTTTAAAAAGGATGCAGTCTACTGGATCACGAAGTGATGATCGTGATCGATGCTGGTTTTTATTGGGAATGTTTTTAGATTTTTGAAATGATCTAGTCCATCGGATTTGAATTTACGGTTGCGATCGATGCCGATTTTTATTAAAAAGTTTTAAAAATTATCCAGTCCATCGGATTGTGAATTGATGGTTGCAATCGATGCTAGTTTTTATTGGGAATGTTTTGAGATTTTTAAAATGATCCGATCCATCGGATCATGAATCGATGGTCATGATTAATGTTGGTTTTTATTGGGATATATTTTGGTAATTTTTAAAATGATCTAGTGCATCAGATCGCGAATTGATGGTCACGATCGATGCTGGTTTTTATTGGAAAATTTTTTGAGATTTTGAAATATGATCTAGTCCATCAAATTGCGTGATCGATGTTGGTTTTTATTGGAAGTGTTTTTTTAGATTTTGAAAAGGATCCAGTCCATTAGATCACAAATTGACAGCCACAATCGATGGTGATTTTTATTGGAATATATTAGAAGATTTTTAAAAAGAATCTAGTCTACTAGATCGTGAATTGACAGTCATGATCGATTTTGATTTTTATTGGGATATGTTTTGAAGTTTTTGAAAATGATATAGTCCATTGGATTGCGAATTGACGGTCACAATCGATGCTGGTTTTAATTGTGGATGTTTTTGGAAATGATCCGGTCCATTGAATTGTAAATTGACGATCGCGATTGGTGTATGTTTTTATTAAAATATTTTTAAAGATTTTGAAAAGGATCCTGTCCATCTTATCATGAATTGACAGTTGTGATCGGTGTTAGTTTTTATTGGCTTATGTTTTATGAAATTTGAAAATGATTTGGTCCATCGGGTCGCAAATTGATGGTTACAATCAATGTTGGTTTTTATTGAAAGGCAAATTGACCTTGTTTTGTTTGGCTTCTGGTGTTCTCTTGATTGACACAAGGATTTTATTGGCCATGGTGTGTTAATGCTCATTGTTAAGACTCAAATATTGCATATTTTCCTCCATATTTATATCTTGGTTTTATGAACATGATAATGTTTAATGGTATATTTTATTCATGTTTGGGTTGCAAGGTGAGTTTAAGAGCTTAGATTGAAAGAAAGTTAAAAGCATGGATTGGATGCTCAAGAATTACCAAGGCAAAGAATGGACCTTCGAAGATTTCAAGACCCCGAGAGTCAAGAAAATCAAGTGGAAAAGGAAGAAAGTGCAGAACTCTACAGGATCTAAGCTTAGATGACATCGAATCCAGTCTTAGATGACATCGAAGAATTAAAGGAAAATCAAGTTTGGTTGCTGGACAAATTGGATGTAGTTTTCGATGACATCGAAACCAGTTAGATGACATTGAAGCCAGTCTTAGATGACATCAAAAGCAGTTCGATGTCATTGAAGAGTTTATGCGGAGCCCACGCAGAGCGAGAAAATTTGAGGCGGTTTTCGAATTTTTAAAGTCAGTTTGAAGGAGGGAGTTCCCCACTTATAAATAGGGCTTCCTAGGGCATTCGTAAGCATCATTCAAAGCATTCAAGGGCAAGATCTAGGGTTTTAGATCTTTACCAGTTCTTTTTAGATATTTATTAATTTTTCCTTGCTTTCTTGTTGCTTTTCTATTTTGTAATTTAATTATATTTTTCTAGTTCCCTTTAGCCCAAGTTAAAAGGGAAGCACATTGGTTTAATGATTTTATAAATTATGATGATTGATTGTTTTTAATGATGAGTGAATGGTGTATGCATGTTATCAATTATTTAGGTTTAGGTTTTTTATCCTCATGTGATATCCATATGTTTCCATAATGTGAGATCCATATTGATAGATAAGCCTAACCTGTATCAATTAGATTTCTTAGATGGGAATTGTTCTCAACCTGTTATATATATATATTTTTTGATTCATTATCTCATGGATATTGAATGCTTAAAATCACTGGCGCATGAGAATATATGTTAATGG
Source organism: Magnolia changhungtana (assembly GCA_030180095.1). Taxonomy (NCBI): domain Eukaryota; kingdom Viridiplantae; phylum Streptophyta; class Magnoliopsida; order Magnoliales; family Magnoliaceae; genus Magnolia; species Magnolia changhungtana. The sequence continues at coordinate 533,388 of JASAUF010000640.1, forward strand.
TGCTAATCTATAATTCTCTAATCTCTTATATCATTTACTAAAAATATTTGAACTATTTTATTTTCTGATTAGGCCGACCACAGTGTTCGGATCCTAATTGTGTTATCAAAGTCATCATGATTTATGGATTATTAACCTATGTGTGGAACTTTGATGTTTGGGTGTTGTTTTTAATTTAATTGGATTCGATTTAAAATTCATACATTCAAAACTTTTAAAATCATTGCATCCGTTTAGTTTTCATTACTTAGTTTTGCATTTGATTTTTTCATTCTCATAAATCATCTCCCTGTGGGATTGACCCTGTATTCACAGGATATTACTTATGAATCTCTACACTTGGAGGCAAGCAAACAAGTTTTTGGCGTAATTGCCGTGGAGATGGAGATAGATTAGATTTGTGCAAGATAGCTAAGGTAAGTTCTTTTTTAAAACCTCCAAAATTTCTATATATTTTTCTTTTACTTTGAAGGTAAATTTAGTTGGGTCTTTCAAGCACTAACTGTGACATAAGGTTGCTCATGCTTGAGATTTTATCACCTAAGTGCTATGGTTGTCCTATAGTTGCTATTTGATCACAAAGATCATCCGTTGAATCTATTTTCCAGATTAGTATAGTTTAATTTCTGCATTAGTTTTATTTTCTTTTTATTTATTTTGCTTTGTGGTTTGAACCCTCGTGGTCGGCTTTACCGCCTGAGTTATTGATTTATTTTGTTTTGTGGTTTGGACCCTTATGGTCGGCTCTGCCACCAGGGTTGTTAGATAAGTTTTTATTTTTACTCTAAGTATCATACTTGCTATTTGAAGTTATGGTTTTTGTTGTGTGGTGTGGATGGTTTATGTTCCGTTGGAGTAGGGATCAAAACAATCGACTGTCTTCCAAAGGTGGACTAGTCCCAGGCCTTGATCATTCATTTAGGAAAGGCAGTCATACCACTTGGATTCCATGACAGACCCAGTTGATAATGCAAATCCAAATCTGCCAGACCTAACTCTAATAAAAAAATAGAGAAAATCAACGCAATCCTCCTTTTGAGGATGAGAATGAAGTTCATAGAAATGCGTTAAACTAACCAAAGATTAACGTGAATATTTACACCCTGAGAGATCAACTTTACTATCTTACATTGTGTTCCCTACTCACACAGGGAACATTGATTTTAAACCAGGTGTGATTCAATTGATTCCTAAATTTCATGGCTTGGATTCTGAAAGCCCCTAGTTGCACCTTAAAGACTTTGAGGAAGTGATTGCAACATTACAAGTAAATAATGGCAATAGGGATGCACTTAAACTTTGGTTATTCTCATTTTCTCTAAAGGATTGGGCCAAAGTATGGCTCAACTCTCAAGATCTCATACCATCACTACATGGCAAGCCTTAAGTAGAGAGTTTTTGAAAAAAAATTCTTTCCTGAGCACAAAACAAATGCACTGAAACAAGAAATCATGTCGTTCTCCCAAAAGGGAAATGAACTGTTTTTCCAAGCTTTAGAGCACTTTAAAGACCTTCAACTCACTTGCTCACATCATGGTTATAAACCATGTCACTTAATCGATGCGTTTCGAAAGGGGCTCACCATGGATACCCGTCAGTTCATAGAGATGATATGTGGTGGAACCTTTCTTGACAAATATCATAATGAGGCTTGAGATTTTCTAGACATGTTAGTAGAGAATACTTAGACATGGGATGTCTCTACTAAACTGGACCAAACTAGACCCATTCCTAGATAGAAAGAGGGGATGTACGTCCTAAGAGAGGAAGACGACCTTAATGCAAAATTCTCTGTATTGGTTAGAAAGGTTGAAGCCTTGAAAATTAAGAAAGTTTATGCGATTAAAGCAAACACCTCCTTAGGTAAATTTTGTAGCATTTGTGGTGGTGCTGACCATGATACAAAGGATTGTCCAACAATCCCAGTTATACAAGTTATCATGCATGAGCATGGGCAAGCAAATGCTATAAATAACTACTAAAGGCCAGTTGTACAACAAAAGGGAAACATGTACAATCCAAATTGGCGCAATCATCCTAATCTTAATTCGAGGAGTCTACCACAAATTAAGGCACCCAATGCACCTCAAGGGCCTCCACAAAATAGCTTCTTTGAGGCACCTAAAAATGCACCATATGTACCCCTACCAAAATGATCATCAGTGGAGGATGCATTAACCACATTCATGAACTCTCAAGCTCAAATGAATCAGACTCTAATCCAATCAAATCAGGAATTAAAGACGGCCGTAACTAGGATTGAGACTCAATGAAATGCTAGGGAAAAGACACACTTCCTTCTCAACCTATGCCAAACCCTAGAATACACATTTCATTGGAGACTCAAATATAAGCAAGCTACATCATAAACAAGCTAAGGCTATCATTACCTTGAGAAGTGGAAAAGAGGTCGATAACAAGATAATGCAATCGGTAGAAATACCGGAGGTTGAGCTATCGTCTCAAGAGAATGATGAACCGGCTATGGTTCAAGAGCTGCAACAACAAAAGGATAAAGAGACTAAGTTACATGAGCCTCCAATTCCGTTCCCATCTAGACTTCGAAATCTGACTGCCCCCATAAAATATCAAGAGGTGTTGGATGTGCTCCAAAAGGTGACTGTCAATATTCCTTTGCTTGATGCCATTAGGCAAATTCCATCATATGCTAAATATCTCAAGGACATGTCTACTGTGAAGAGGATATTAAACGTGCACAAAAGGCCTTCTTCATTGAGAAAGTGAGTTCAGAAAAGGGCCGTACCCAAATACAAAGACCCAGGAAGTCCCACTATTCCATGTATTATTGAGAATTTCTAAATTGAGCATGATTTGCTATATTTGGTTGCAAGTGTCAACTTAGTACCTTATTCAATTTACCAACAAATGGGGTTAGTCGAGCTTAAAACAACTACAATTACACTCCAACTCGCTAACCACTCCATTAAGGTACTAAGGGAAATTTTAGAGGATGTGTTAGTATATGTGGAACAATTTTACTTCCCCATGGATTTTATTATACTAGACACTGAACCATGTATAAATGTTAGCACTCAAGTTCCCATTATTTTAGGCCACCCATTCCTAGCAACTTCAAATGCAATCATCAATTGTAGGGATGGAATGATGAAGTTGTCTTTTGGTAACATGACCTTAGAGCTTAATATTTTCAATCGTAAGCAGCCCATAGACAATAATGAGATCCATGAGCTGAATTTTATGGATTGCTTAATAAAGGAAGAGGAATTGGAACTTAGCCTATCTAAGGAATTGATTAAAGTCTTTGGGGACTTGAAAAATTCTGATTTAGAAAAAGCGCTTGCTGAAATTTGTGATGATAATGAGAGCACTACCGCCCAGGACATTGGTATATATCGATGGAGACCGCGCCCTCAAATCCTGTCTATCGAGGACTTGCGAACTCTGCCATCACCAACCGATGCTCCAAAGATTGATCTAAAACTACTACTAAATGAGCTTAATTATGTATACTTGAGTGAAAATGAAACTTATCCTGTGGTGATCTCTTCATTTTTAGACAAGGATCAAGAGATTAAATTGTTGAATGTTCTAAGGGACCACAAAGGAGCCTTGGGCTAGACCATTTCTTACATTAAGGGTATAAGCCCTTTCATATGCACCCATCGGATTCACCTCGATGAGGATGCTAAACCAATTAGATAAACTCAAAGGCGTCTCAATCGAAATATGATAGAAATTGTAAAAAATGAGGTGATCAAATTGTTGGATGTGAAAATCATCTACCCAATATCCAATAGTGTTTGGGTGAGTCCAACTGTAACGTCCCGGATTTTTGCCAACCTGGGATTAGATATCCTTAGGCAATGGGTCGATCCTAATACCTCATTAACTTGTCAGAACTGAATCCCAAAGTCTACAGCCTCCTTTGAACTCATTTCCTTCACAAACCTCACCCTTCATCACCTTGATCTTCCAATTTTTCTAATAACTTTCACCCTAGACACTATCTTAAACTAGCTAAGTAGTATAACTTGGATCACTTTATATACAAACTCCAAAGGCCTGAGTACCACCTCGACCAGAATTCACTTAGGACTAAATCCTTTAGAAATGAGACAAAGTAACTAGGTGTGAAACCAGATTAGCTACGAAATCCGTTAGGATCGCTTTAAATACGATCTGCAAGACCCAAAAGTTGCAGAATCATTGGCGCTAGGTTACCCTAAAGTTTAGAACCAAACTCATTTCCCGTCTGCTCTCGGGAATGAAACGAAACTTCGTATTAGGTCTAGATCGCACATCGGGAGTCCGATTAACCCGAAGCTAAGGAACTAGGACCGCCTCACTGGGCTTAACAATCATCTCAAAAATCAGCTCCATCCGATGTCCCACGGTCATTCGTTTCGATTCGGAGCGAGGGAGTGTGAAAAACACTATTCCCATCCAAAAATAAATATCTGGAATAGTGATCTGGCATCATTCGTTGACGCGTCAGTATTAAGCAACCTGACCGTCAGAATCAGACCAAATTACACCCTCGGATTAAGAAAAATTTCAGGAACATTTACATGTACTTGGAATTTCTGATCGTGGCCCACTGACCGTCGAACTGAAAGTGGTCCGCCACGTGTGATCTGGGTATCCGATCGAGTCAAAAACGTAATCCCACGTAGATCCATCGATGGTGAGCTTAAGTCTGACGTTTGGTTCAAGGAGGGCCACCAGAACTTCCCTTTTGGTGGAAAAGCGACGAAAATCCTATATTAGCAGTACCCTTGAACCCGAGTCTAATTTCATAATGTTTGTGGCTATAAAAGGATCTTAGAACAGCCCCTCTCACAGCCATACGAATTTTGGAGAAAACCCTAGAGGGAGAGAGAGAAAAGAGAGAGAAAGACTTGGAGATTGTTGCCGATTTCCCTCCTACTGCTTTGGCTTGTTACACGGCCTACACCGCCCTATTCTAGGCATTTTTTCGGCGTTTTCCGTCTCATTTGAAGGTAAGAAACCCTAACCCTAGGTCTGATTTGGGGTGGGATCGATGTAGGATGTGTACCGACTAACCGATTCCGCTCTTTAGGCTAGAAATCTCCCGTAGACGGAAGTTCTACTACCCTTGCTGATTCGTTTCGTTTCCAAAGGCAAAGGTGAGGACTTTAAGTGTATAAGTTGCGGTTTTCAACGCTTTCAATGTCAGATAATGGTAGATTCATGATCTACATGCAATTGCACATGTACAAAGTGCTTTCCGTTTCCTGTTTCGATTAACGTTGTGAAATATGGAATTTCACATATTCTAGGTATACGTAGAAATACCGTATACGTATTTTTTTTGGATAAATGTTTGACATGTTTATTTAATGTATGATTATATAAGATATGAATAAAATACTAGTTTGGCGAAAGGAATCGCCAAAATACATGTTCACTTGTAAATGCGACGTATGTTGAAATGTATGTTAGAAATACCGTATACGTATTTCTTTTGGAATAATATTTGACATACTTATTTAATATATGATTATACAATATATGAATAAAATACTAGCTTTGGCGAAAGGAATCGCCGTATTACAAGCTCCCTTGTAAACACTATGTATGTAGAAATACGGTATTGTAAGAAGTACCGGATACATGTATATTTTAGCGATGTGTTTGTCATGATTAATTGTCGTATAAATATATTATGTGCGTATAAAATATTTTCTTGGCGAAGGGAATCGCCGTAATACATGTTTGCTTGTATACACTATGTATGTTGAAAATGCGTATTCTAGAAAATACTGTATACGTATAAATTTTGGAGATGTATTTATCATGATTATTTGTTGTAGTAATATATTATACATGAATAAAATACTCATTTGGCTAAAGGATAGCCCTAATACATGTCTTGCTAACATACACCATGTATGTTGTACTAGTGTACTTAAGTGTTTGTGAAAATGCTTGTGTGAGCAAGTGTTTGAATGTTGATGCCTTAGGAAGGTGTTGAGATTGGATTCTCAACTACCCTAGCGACGTGTATGATTACCTCCATGAGGTTGATCACTTAAACCACTTACTTACAATACATGTGTTTGTATTCCTATTAATGTAGTGTTTTACAACATGCTTTATATCATGCTTTATAATATGCTTATAACATGCCTACTAGCATGTTTGAATTACTTTATTTATCATGCTTGAATTACTTTGTTTATCATTCTTTACTCCACATGCTATGGATGACAATTGATTGTGCTTGGGGCTATGATTATAGTTCAGACAATCGGTACTAGATTGGAGATCGTGGTTGAGTTTCATGTCGCCACGTGAGATGTGTTCGACGAACTCGAGTCGTACTTCGGTTGGCGATAGTGGTTGGCCACGCGAAGTGCTTATGCACTTCATGTCGTTCAACTTGTTGTGCGCTCGAGCTAGCCGAGCTCGTCATGTAACCCGATTTGTCTAATGTATGTTCACCATGTTTGGTCGCTACTGCTTGAACCTAGGGTACCAAACTTACCAGTGAAAATCCCGTTAACCATGGTACCTCGATCCGCTAAGACTCATGAGCCGGGCATGGTGGTATGGGACACCGTGGTCGAAATGTCGGCCCACGCCGGGGCTACGTGCCTCCCGTAGTGACCAAAGTGAGCAACTTAACTCGTGAGCCGATTATGGTGGTATGGGACACTATATTGTATTTTGTCGGCCTACATTGATAAGGTGATGGGGAGTGGTGCAACCTTTGTGCGTAATGTGACCACAGCAGCCCTTTGTAGTGACCGCGAGCATATTCTGAAGTTGCAGCGTGCCTTAGGGTTCGCCGCGATATATAGAGTATGAACTAGGCCTGTTTCTGTATAGTGATGAATCGTTTAAGGGGTGATGGGGGAGTGGTGCAACCTTTTGTGCGTAATGACCCACAGCGTCTCTGCAGTGTGACCTAGAAAATACACCATCGTTCGATATTTAACTAGGGTGACGACCCTAGAATGGATCATGTTTGGGAATGATACAAGGGAGGTACCTTAGTTTCCCAATCCTATCTGTTTGAAATGGACTAATTAAAAACTCGGTAATCATGCTCATCATGCATCGCATGTGCCTGGAAGATGTGGAGCACTGTGGGATGTAAGCATGCGCGAACGTGAGATGGTGTCGCATGAGGGAGTATGTCGGTGAGGGCATCCATCATACACCGCATTCATACTTGTATTAATCGAGTAACTAGGAGTGCTTGATTTCTTGCTTTATCATTCTTGCTTATTTGCATCGATAACATGTTAACTTATGCTTTATTGTTCCCTTTGAGTTAGCTACTCACTCCCACGTTACGGGACGGTGGTGTTGTACACACCAAACAGATTTGTTGAGTTTCGGGTGATGGCGATGCTTGTGAAGCGAGCCGGACTACTTCTATGGTGATGAGGAGGAGTTCTCTATATCAGTATCTCTCTCGACAGGTCTATGAAGACCTGGTATTGTATCTTGTGGGGCTATGGTATTTGGGATAGGAGACTTTACACGTCATCACATTAGGTATATTTTAGAATTGTCCTTGTAATTATTTAACTGGAAATGTTATCACACTCTGGAGACTCATCATAGTTTATATATTTTGTCTACCTATTACAGTCTTCCGCTTGCAACTTTAACTGTCTCTGGAGTATGATATGTTGTTTTGGCTTAATCTCACTCATGTTCACTACTCTAATACAGTCAACATTCAATCATCATTCATTTTGTTGCATAAGTGATGTTCTGGAACTCGAGAGTTGAGTTACTACTCGACCCCCGATTTTCAGGGCGTTACACCAACCCAAGTAGTTCCAAAGAAATTTAGAATAACTATTGTGCAAAATTCTAATAGTGAACTCATACCAACACGTGTCACCCCAGGTTGGCGTGTTTGCATTGACTATAGAAATTGAATACGATCACAAAGAAGGATCATTTTCCTCTACCATTCATTGATCGAGTTTTAAAGAGGGTAGGAGGTCACTCCTTTTATAGGTTCCTTAATGGATATTCCGAATATAACGAAATAGAGATAGCTCTGGAAGACTAAGAGAAAGCCACATTCACTTGTCAGTTTGGCACGTTTGCTTTCAAATGAATGCCATTTGGATTATGTGACGCCTTAGTAACTTTCCAACGGTGTATGATAAGTATTTTTTCAAATATGGTTGGGAAGTTTCTTGAGATTTTCATGGATGACTTCTATGTATTTGGGAGTAGTTTTGAGGAATGCCTCAATAATTTATCTAGGTGTGAAGAGAAGTACATTGTCTTAAATTGGGAGAAGTATTATTTGATGGTTCAAAAGGAAATTGTTTTGGGTCATGTTATCTCCAAAAATGGAATCGAGGTAGATTGCTTAAAACTTGACATATTGCTAACCTACCTATTCCCCATACTGTTAGAGATATTATATCACTTCTAGAGCACGCTAGTTTCTATAAAAGATTCATCAAGGATTTTAGTGCTATTACTAGACCCTTGACTAATCTTCTTTAAAAGGATGTCCCATTTAAGTGAACAGATAAGTGTGCAAGTGCCTTTAATTAAATTAAATCATCCTTTACCACTACACCTATTGTGCGTCTGCCAGATTGGATACTTCCTTTTGAACTAATGTGTGATGTAAGTAATTATGCCACAGGGGTTGTTTTGGGCCAAAGGAAAGATAAACGACCCTATGTAACTATGTTATTCATTATGCGAGTAGAACTCTAAACTTGGCCTAAGTGAACTACTCAATAATTGAAAAGGAGTTACTTGTAGTAGTTTTTACTTTGGATAAGTCTAGGTCCTACTTGCTGGGATTCAAAGTGGTCATTTTCATGAACCACTCGGCTTTGAAATATTTGTTAGCTAAGAAGGATGTAAAGCCAAGACTTTTGAGATGGATCGACCTACTCTAGGAATTTGACTTAGAGATAAAAGATAAGAAAGGAGTAGAGAACGTAGTGATTGATCACCTTTCCAGATTGGTGTTAGGTGATTCCACTGAGTAGATGCATATCCAGGACACTTCCCTTGATGAACAATTATTTGCGATCTCCAAATTACCTTGGTATACAGATATAGTGAACTATCATGTGATAGGAAAAATGACATATCATTGGAAGTCATAAGATAAGAACCGTTTTAAAACCAAGGTTAGGAACTTCTTCGAGAATGACCCGTATTTATATAAATATGGGACTAATCAGATTTTTAGATGTTGTGTCCCAGAAAATGAAGTTCAGAGTGTTATTTCCTTTTGACACATGAAAACATGTGGTGGCCATTTTTCTGCTAAGAAAACCACTGTAAAAATTATGCAGTGTAGGTTTTACTAGCTCACCATGTTTAAAGACACCCGCGCTTTCTGTGTTGCTTGTGATAGATGTTAAAGATTGGGAAGAGTGACTGGCGCAACATGATGCCTTTATCCCCTATTTTATCATTGGAGATTTTTTATTGTTGGGGTATTGATTTTATGGGCCCATTTCCATCTTCTTTTGGATTTCTTTGTATATTGGGTGGTGTGGACTATGTTTCCAAGTGGATTGAGGCAGTTCCAAGTAGAACCAATGATAACAAAGTGGTCATACGATTCCTCAAGGAAAATATTTTTTTTAGATTTGGAACTCCAAAGGCCATCATTAGTGATGACAGGTCTCACTCTTGCAATAGGACATTTGAGACTTTGATAAAGAAATATGGCATCAAGCATAAAGTGAGAACCCCATATCACCCACAAACGAGCGGGCAAGCTGAGATTTCTAATTGGAAAATTAAATGGATTTAGGAAAAAACTATAAGGCCAGATAGGAAGGATTGGTCCTTCAGACACTTTATGGACTTCTAAGATTGCTTATAAGACCCCGATTGTAATATCCCTATACAGATTGGTGTATGGGAAGGCTTGCCACTTGTTGAGGGCCAAATATTATATATTATCTCCCATTTATATCTTGGTTTTATGAACATGATACTGCTTAATATCCTATTTTATTCATGTTTGTGTTGCAAGGTGAATTTAAGAGCTTAGATTGGAAAATATGCTAAAGGCATGGATTTGACGCTCAAAGATCACCAAAGCAAAGAATGGATCTTAGGAGACAATGATTGAAGATTTCAAGGTTCAAGAAAACCAAGTGGAGAAGGAAACAAGTTGAAAGAACAAGTGTAGAATTTACATTGATAGTGTCATCGATCACCATTCGATGAAATTGAGGACATCGAACATGGGTCGATGACATCGAATTTATGAGAGAAAATCAATTACTCGCTGGACAAATTGAAGACATTTTTTTGATGACTCGAGGACTTGTTCGATGACTCGAAGCCTTACTCAATGACATTAAAGCCAGTTCGATGACATCGAATTTTCTATGGATTTTTGGAAAAACTCGCTGGACTGTTTTGGACACATTATTGATTCCTTGAACAACGCTCGATGACATTGAAGACACCTTCGATGACATCGAAGGTAGGTTCGATGACATAGAAGATTACGTAGTCCGGATGAAGTTACGTAGTGTAGAAAAAGCACGAGTTCAGACTACCTTCGATGACATCAAAGGCAGTTCGATGTCATCGAACCACTTACGTAGAGTTACGTATAATTACATAGAGTGCATAAATTTGAGGCAGTTTTCAGATTTTTTTCAAGGAGGTACGAAAGGAGGTGTTGCAAAACTATAAATAGGAGTCTCTAGGGCATCCCTGGGCATCATCTAGGGTTTGGAAGAGCAAAGCACAAGGACGGAGAGCCATCGCTAAGTTTTTTTTCTTCTTTCTTCCTTAGTTTTTAATGTTTTCTTCTAGAGTTTTAGATCTAATCATGTCAATGGTTGACTAAACCTCTTAGCTAGGGCTAAGAGGTGAAGCTTGTAGTGTGAGGGGATGTTTTTATTTCTTTAATTCATATTTATGTTGAATTCTCTTTGATTCTAGTTTAATATTTAAGAAATACTTTCAGTTTTTAATGATTTGTTGTGACTCAAATTACAAAGATTTGCAATAGCTTTGAGTATCTTTTTTGCATGTATTGAGATTATGAAATTAGGAAATCCTGTTGTTCACCATTGTCCCTTGGGCATGGTTGGGTGATGGAGTCCCTTTTAACCTTCACAATTCTCCTATGTTTAGTTATGGGATCGGTATATCCTATTATGAGACATTGTCTCCTGGGCATGGTTTTATGATGGAATCACTTCCAATTCTTGCAACTCTCATCCATTGAGAATTAGGTCAATGGAAATTCAGATTTGATTTTATTGAGATATCTTCCAACTGGATAGGATATGACTCTGATTCTAGTTGTGTCCTTGAATCAAGTAATAGATCTCCTTGATTGCTATAAGTGGATCCTCGGAAACCCTAGTTCCTACCTTTAAATTCACTAGTTTTAATTACTTTATTCACTATTACTTTCTCTACACTTTCAGATTTAGGGTAACATCTTCTTGTAGTTCTACTTCTAGTTGCTTTTAGAATACTCACAAGATTAGTCCCTGTGGATTAGACCTCGGTCTCATCGAGATTATTACTACATTGTGACCCTACAATTGGAGTTGTGAACAAGTTTTTGGCGCCATTCCCGGGGACTAACGGTTGCATTTTTTTGAGAATAACTAGTTTTGAAATTAGTTTAAGATTAAGATTTTTCTAATTTCTATTTTTAGGTTAGGATTTTTCTGAATAATTTTAGAAACTAACTTAGCTATTTATTTATAGGCTTAGAAACTTTCCTTTTCTGTTTTTAGAAACTATTTCACTTTCCTTTTTCTTTTATAAGATCCCAATATAGAAACTTCTAATTTGGTAACTTCTTTCTAATTCTCTCTCTCTCTCTCTCTCTCTCTCTCTCTCTCTCTCTCCCCTTTTCTATTTTGAGATTTCTATTTCATTCTTTCTTTTTAGGTTAAGGTTAGATTCTGAAATTAAGGGCTGAGAGAGTTTCATGCCCAAGTGGGTCTGTGATAACACTCGACGTCTCTTGAGTAAAGGAGGATTGGTAATCTACTATCCTTTACATGATTAGACACCACTCGAGATCCACAGAGTTAATTGAAGTTAGGACTACTAATCAACCTCCAAATCTACCTCAACCTAGGGTTGAGGAAATCCAGGATGAGAATGAGGTGCATCATGCACCCCGCCTCATACTGTACGAGATTATTTACAACTGGTGGGGGTGAGCACACCTTCATGTATGGTTTTTTTGAGAAAATGTGGGACATATGGATATCAAGCCAGGGGCGATCTAACTCCTTCCAAAATTCCAGTGCTTAAATTTGAAAATCCATATATACACTTGAAAGAGTTTGATGAGATCATAGCCCCTTTATATTTTCCTAACGTGTCTGATGACATGGTCAAGCTGAAACTCTTTCCCTTTTCTTTGAAAGAGAAAGCTAAGATGTGGTTGCATTCGTTACGACGTCGATCTATTGGTAGATAGAACGACATGACAAGGGAGTTCATAAAAAAAATTTTTCCACACCATAAAACGAACACCCTTAGAAAGTCAATCATGAACTTCGCCCAAAAGGAAGATGAAACATTCTTCCAATGTTGGGAGCGGTTCAAGGATCTTATCAGTTCATGCCCACAACACGATTTTGAAACGTGGCGTATTACACACTTTTTCTATGATGGATTGACATCCTCCATGCGCTGATTGGTTGCGACAATGTGCAATGGGTAATTCAGAAACAAAAATGTTGATGATGTGTGGGATTATTTGGATAAACTTGCTAAAAACGCATAATCATGGGACACCTCCCCAAAATCGAGCACCACTTCTAGGTAAACTCAATCAAATAAGAGGGGCAGAATATACCTTCTGAAAGAGGATGATGATATCAATGCTAAAGTGGTTAATCTCATAAGGAAATTTGAGGCCATGGAACTAAAGAAGGATAAGGCTATGGAAACTGTTTGCGGTATTTGTTCTTGCAACATTCACACAACTGAAAATTTCCTAACAATACCTACTTTTTAAGAGGTATTGAATGAGCAATCTAATGCCATAATAATTACTAAAGGCCTTTCTATGGACCCACCTCCAATACATACAATCTTAGTTGGAGAAATCATCCCAACTTCAGTTGGAGGAATGGACAAACTGCTACTCCTCAAGGATTCTTTAATCAAATTCCAAATCAAGGGAAACCTCAAGAGGATCTGCTTCTAAAGCATCTTTAAAATCAAGAGCTTTTCAATCAGAGGATGCTATAAGCCTTTCAAGACCTTACAAAGGCCATACAAGGGCTTGAGATAAAGAATGTGATTGGGAATAAGGGAAGCCTTCCAGCTCAACCTCTTCCCAATCCAAAACCGCAATATGAAGTCAACGACCCAAGGTCTTCAAATAGGATAGAGCAAGCTAAATCTATCACCACTATTAGGAGTGAGAAGACCATTGACAAAACTATTTCGGTCAGGGCGAAAAATCCTAAGGAGCCGGAAGAGGATAACAGTGATAAATCTAGCACTGCTCCATAAGAATTAGAACCAGAACTCCAAGGTAAGCCAATTGCTCCATTTTTGCAACAATTAATTACACCAAAACTTCTCTCTAACTCTCAGGACATTCTAAAGGTGCTTAAATAAGTGAAGGTCAACATTCCTCTACTAGATGCTATGAAACAAATACTTTCATATGCTAAATTTCTGAAAGATTTATATATGACTAAAAGACGGCAAAGTATTTAAAAGAAAATCTTCTTAATAGAGAAAGTAAGTGCCATCCTAAAGCAAGATGTACCATAAAAAATATAAAGATCCCCGTAGCCTAACCATTGCTTGTGCAATTGGGAATTACCGCATTGAGCATGCACTTCTTGACTTAGGAGCGAGTGTAAATTTGATCCTACACTCGGTCTACGAACAACTGGGTTGAGTTGAATTAAAACCCACCTGGACTACATTGTAACTTACCGATCGCTCAGTTTGTATACCAAGAGGGATAATTGAGGATGTGTTGGTCCAGGTTGACAAATTCTACTACCCAGTAGATTTTATTGTCTTGGATACTCAACCCATCGTAGACATGAGCACTCAAATTCCTGTCATTCTTGGTCGCCCATTCCTTGCCACATCAAATGCAATCATCAATTATAGGAATGGAGTCATGAATTTGTCTTTAGGGAATATGACATTGGAGCTCAATATCTTTTTCAACATGAGCAAACAGGCAGAGGATGATGATGATGCCCACGATGTTAATTTAATTGATTCTTTCGTGGAAGATAGAATACTTATGACTTTATCCTCTAACTAACTAGAGACATGTTTGGCCCAGTCCCATGATTTATATGATGAAATGATTAGAGAGATGGGTGTCATGCTTGATACTGTGTTGGTACTTGAAGTTAATCGGTGGAGGCTACAATTTGAAGAATTGCCCTAAATTGATGTAGTGCATCTATCGTCTAACCTCAAGGCACCGAAGTTTGACCTAAAACCTTTGCCCTCTGATTTGAAATATGTCTATTTAGGTCAAGATGAGACATACCCGGTGGTGATTTCTTCCCACCTTGAGCAAGATCAGGAGAGTATGCTTATCTCTACTCTCATTGAGCACAAAGGAGCCCTTGGATGGTTGATTGCGGACCTCAAGGGAATTGACCATTTGATTTGTACTCACCGCATTTACCTAGAGGATAATGTGAAGACCTGCCGACATCCACAACGTAGATTAAATCTAAACATGAAGGAAGTGGTTAAGGCCGAGGTACTTAAACTATTGGATATATGTATCATATACCCTATATCCGATAGCCAATGGGTGAGTCCAACTCAGGTGGTTCCTAAGAAGTCTGGAATCACCATCGTAGCCAATGTCGACAATGAACTCGTGCCAACTAGAGTTATTACTAGTTGGAGAATGTGAATTGACTATAGGAAATTGAATACCGTCACGTGGAAGGACTATTTTCCTTTACCCTTCATTGATCAAATTTTGGAAAGGCTAGCTAGTCATTTGTACTATTACTTCCTTGAGGGATATTCGGGCTACAACCAGATAGAGATAGCCCTTAAAGATCAAGAAAAGACAACATTCACATGTCTCTTTGGCACCTTTGCTTATTGAAGGATGCCATTCAGACTGTGTTATGCTCCCTCCACTTTTCAACGATGCATGAGGAGTATTTTTTCTGACATGGTGGGGTAATATTAGAGGTCTTCATGGATGATTTCTCTGTCTTTGGTCCATTCTTCAACGATTATTTGGAGAATCTTAAAAGTATGCTAAAGCGATGGAAAAAGAACTTGGTAGTAAATTGGGAGAAGTGCCTTTTCATGGTTCGTAAGGGAATTGTCCTTGGACATATCATCTCGCCCAAAGGAATTGAGATAGATAAGGCTGAGATTGATCTTATCTCCAACTTACCTTCACCTAACAACATACATGATGTGCGATCCTTCCTAGGACACGCAGGATTTTACAGAAGATTCATAAAGGAATTTAGTTACCTCTCTCGTCCTTTTTGCAATCTACTTCAAAAGGATGCACTATATGAGTGAACTGAGTAATGTCAGGAAGCTTTTTTTAAGCTTAAGGACATGTAAACCACTGCACCTATCATGCAGCCACCTGACTAGAACCTTCCTTTTAAAATTATGTGTGATGCGTCTGATTATGCTCTTGGGGTGGTTTTAGGGCAGAGAAAAGAAAAGAAGCCCAATGTTATACATTATGCAAGTAGAAATTTAAATTCTGCCCAAGTGAACTATTCTACTACGGAAAAGGAACTCTTAGTCATAATATTCGCTTTGGACAAATTTAGGTCCTACTTGATCGGATTCAAGATTATCATCTAAATAGATCATGCGGTACTCAAATATCTTCTTTCTAAGAATGATGCTAAGCCCCGCTTAATAAGATGAATTCTCTTACTCTAAGAATTTGATTTGGAAATAAAAGATAAGAAGGGAGTAGAGAACGTAGTGGCTAACCATCTTTCCCACCTTGACCCCTCTGATTCCCTTAAGACAATGAATATAAATGACATGTTCCCTGATGAATAACTGTTTAAAGTCTCCCATTCACCTTGGTTTACGTATATTGCTAATTATCTTGCCACAGGTTTTACGCTGACACATTAGACTGTGCAAGATAATAAGAAAATTTTCACCGAAGAATGCAAATTCTTCTGGGATGATCTGTATTTGTTTAAATATTACTTATACCAAATCTTAAGGAGATGTGTGTCAGATAATGAATACCAAAGTGTCATCTCCTTCTATCACTCTCATGCCTGTGGTGGTCACTTTTTAGTTAAAAAGATCATGACCAAGATTCTGCAGTGTGGCTTTTTCTGACGCACTATGTTCAGGGACACTCATGAGTTTTGAGAAGCTTGTGAACGTTGTCAGAAATTGAGAGCATTGTCCCTTTGAAATATGATGCCCTTAAATCTCATTCTTATCATAGAAGCATTTAATTGCCGGGGCATCGATTTCATGGGACCATTCCCCCAATCCTTTGGGAATTTATACATTCTGCTAGCAGTAGATTATGTCACTAAATGGGTCGAAGTGATTCCATGCCAGAACAATGACCATCAAATGGTTATTAAATTCTTAAAAGAAAACATCATTTCCAAGTTCGGAACGCTTCGAGCCATCAATGGTGATAGGGGCTCACATTTTTGTAATAAGTCATTTGCAAACTTAATGAAGAAATATGGTATCTCTTACAAAGTGAGCACTCCATAACACCCACAAACAAGTGGGCAAGCTGAGATTTCCAATAGGGAAATTAAATACATCTTGGAAAAAAATGGTTAACCCTGATTGTAAGGATTGGTCAATCCGCTTAACCGATGCTTTATGGGCTTACAGTACTGCATTTAAGACCCCTATTGGAATGTCTCCCTTTAGACTTGTCTATGGGAAGGCTTGTCACTTGCCTATAGAGTTGAAACATAGGGCCTACTGGGCTATTAAAAATCAGAACTTTAATTTGGATAACGCTGGCTCGCTGTGCAAACTTCAGTTGAATGAACTTGAAGAGATCCAAAATGATGCATATGAAAACTTAAGAATTTATAAGGACATGATGAAGGTGTTTCATGACCAACACATTCTTCAAAAATCATTCACACCTGGTTAGAAGGTCCTCTTGTACAATTCTCAGTTACATCTTTTTCTGGCTAAACTCCAATCTCGTTGGACCGACCCTTTCACAATCATTAAAGTTTATCCTCATGGGGCCGTAGATATTTGAAATCCAAACAATGACAATGAATTCAAACTAAATGGACACTGTTTAAAGCCATTTGTTGAAAAATTTGATTCAGAGGACATGTCCATACCTCTGATTGATCCTGTTTACTAGGATTGACCTCTTAGTTTGACGGAGGTGTAGGTACATTTATTTACTTTTATATGATTTAGGATTATGATAGTTTATTTTCCGCTGTTTAGGATAGTTTACTTTCTGCTGTTTAGAATAGTTTACTTTCTGTTTGTTTAAGTCTTGTGCTAACCCATTTTCACGCTAAAATCATTGAAAGAAAAAGCCTCGGAATTCCTTCTTCAAGTATTACCTTTCCATCACTTCCCTTTTCTTTTCATTGTCTCTTTTGCATTACATGCTTATTTCTTTTATATTGAGGACAATATAGAATTTTCGGTTGGGTATGGGGGATTAGGTAAACTAATCATTTTTTTCTCAATTTTGAGCAAATTTTTTTTAAAGATTTTCAATGTTTCAAGTTGAAATTTATTTGGGAAGCGATGAATTGTGTACTTAAGAATGCTTTGGGTATGATAAGATAGAGATTGAATTTTGGATTGTTGAAGTTTAATTATCTAAGTAATTTATCACTTAAGTTCTTGCACTTAATTGATTAAGAGGAAGTTTGAATATCATGTTAATCTAAATCACAAGACACATTCAACTTATCTTATGTAAGACATATTAGAAGTTCTGATTGTTAATATGTGAATCATTGATAGATGGTGAGAATCGAGTCTGAAGAATTTTATCCACCTTAAAAGAAGAAAAGAACTAGTTGAAAAATAGGATATTGACAAAAAAGGTCATGTATCATGAAAAAGAATAATAAAAAACTGGAAAAGAATGAAAATGGACTGTCGATATAAAATAAAAAACTGGAAAAAGAAAGAGAAGAGGATAAGTTCAAAATCAGTACTTGAGTTTCAAACCAGTCTTGAAGTGATCAGCATGGCTAGTATGATGAAAAGATAGTATTCGTATGGGAAGTAAGTTGATTTTTATAAAGCTCAATGAAAAACTTGATATGCAAATTATGCTTCGATTTAATGGACAAAGAACTTATTTGATTGGTTGCTTATATGATTTGGGTTTAGGTTTTTAAAATCTCACTTTCGTGTCTTATTTTTACCCATTCATACTTGAGTGAACAAAAGATTGTTTTCCTAGAGAGGTTTTGGACATTAGGCATTGAGGTTTATTTCATACATACTTTGCTCGGGATTAGCAAAATGCTAGTTGAGGATTGTGTTGAGGGTTAAGTATTGTATATTATCCCCCGTTTATATCTTGGTTTTATGAACATAATACTGCTTAATGTCCTATTTTATTCATGTTTGCATTGCAAGGTGAATTTAAGAGCTTGGATTAGAAAAAGTGCTAAAAACATGGATTTGACGCCCAAAGATCACTAAAGCAAAGAATGGATCTTGGAAGACAAAGATTGAAGATTTCAAGGTCCCCAGATTCAGAAAACCAAGTGGAGAAGGAAAGAAGTCGAAACAATAAGCGTAGATTTCACATTGACTATGTCATCGATCACCGTTCGATGACATTGAATATGGGTCGATGACATCGAATTTATGAGAGAAAATTGAGTTGGTCGCTGGACAAATTGAAGACATTTTTCGATGACTCGAAGCCTTGCTCGATGACATTGAAGCTAGTTCGATGACATCGAATTTTCTATGGATTTTCAGCAAAACTCGTTGGACTGTTTTGGACACATTATCGATTCCTCGAACAACACTCGATGACATTGAAGAGACATAGAAGATTACACAGTCTGGATGAAGTTAAGCAACGTAGAGAAAGTACGAATTTAGACTACCTTCGATGACATTGAAGGCATTTCGATGTCATCGAACCACTTACGTAGAGTTGCACAGAATTACGGGGAGTGTGTAAATTTGAGGCAGTTTCCGGATTTTTCCAAGGAGGTGTGAAAGGAGGTGTTGCACAACTATAAATAAGAGTCCCCTGGGAATCCCTAGACATCATCTAGGGTTTGGAAGAGCGAAGCACAAGGGTGGAGAGCCGTCGCCAAGTGTTTTTCTTCTTTCTTTCTTATTTTTTATGTTTTGTTATAGAGTTTTAGATCTAGTCATGTCTATAGTTGGCTAAATCTCTTAGCTAGGGCTAAGAAGTGAAGCTTGTAGCATGATGGGATGTTTCTATTGCTTTAATTCATGTTTATGTTGAATTTTCTTTGATTGTAGTTTGATATTTAAGAAATATTTTTAGTTTTTAATGGTTTGTTGTGACTCAAATTACAGTTGATCTGTAATAGCTTTGAGCATCTTCTTTTCATATATTGAGATTGTGAAATTAGGAAATCTTGTTGTTCACCATTGTCCCTTGGGCATGATTGGGTGATGGAATCCCTTCTAACCTTCATAATTCTCCTATATTTAGTTGTGGGATTGGTATATCCTATTGTGAGCCATCGTCTCCTGGGCATGATTTTATGATGGAATCACTTCATATTCTCGCAACTCTCATCAATTGAGAATTAGGTCAAAGGAAATTCAAATTTGGTTTTATTGAGATATCTTCCAACTGGATAGGATATGACTCTGATTTCAGTTGTGTCCTTAAATTAATTAATAGATCTCCCTAATTGTTATAAGTGGATCCTTGGAAACCCTAGTTCCCACCTTTAAATTCACTAGTTTTAATTACTTTATGCACAATTACTTTCTCTACACTTTCAGATTTAGGTTTATATCTTCTTCTAGTTCTACTTCTAGTTGCTTTCAGAATACTCACAAGATTAGTTACTACATCGTGACCCTACACTTGGGGTTGTGAACACCACTTGCCTGTGGAATTGGAACATAGAGCATATTAGATAATAAAGAAGTTAAATTTTGACACGGACCAAGCAAGTTGACAAAGGATATTAAAGTTGAATGAATTAGAGGAGCTAAGGAGAGACTCCTATAAAAATTCTAAAATCTACAAGGAGAGGACCAAAGCTTTCTATGACAAAAACATCCTGATGAAGAATTTTGAACCTCAACAAAAGGTCCTATTGTACAATTCCCGTCTCCAATTCTTTCCAGGAAAGTTAAGATCAAGGTCGACATGCCCCTTCATTGTGAAGAATGTTTATACTCATGGGGCTGTTGAAATTGAGAATCCATGTAATGGCAATGTGAATCATTTGGGAGAGGAGTCCGTCGCTCTTCATGAGCCAGAATATTCGGATTGATGCTCCCAGTCTGACGGAGCATTTGTGTAAGATTTGTATAATATTTATCTTTTTTAGTGTCACCTAGTAGGTGAGGTCTTCATAGCAGGTACTATCCAACATTTCTTTGATTTTTATTGTTCTCATATTTTCTATATTACATGTATCATTACATTGGGGACAATGTAGGGGGGGGGGGGGGGGGGAGGGATAGTCATCCATGCGAGTTTATATTGTAGGAATAGTAGAGTCTACTTTTGATTTTTTTTTTTAAGTTTATGGGAAATTTTTTCAAAATTTTCAAAATAATTTTTTTTATATACAAGAATGTTAACATGATATTATGTGAATTCCAAAGGCAAAGTTAATACTTAGTCTCGGTTGATAGTAGTAAGAATTTTGATA
This sequence comes from Magnolia changhungtana, assembly GCA_030180095.1. Lineage (NCBI taxonomy): Eukaryota > Viridiplantae > Streptophyta > Magnoliopsida > Magnoliales > Magnoliaceae > Magnolia > Magnolia changhungtana. The sequence goes on from JASAUF010000640.1 coordinate 554,201, forward strand.
ATTGAAAATTATAGACTTGAGTTTGATTATCTAATCACTAGTTTAGAGTGAGTTGTAATTTGATGTACTAAATTCACAAAACACCCTAGCCGACTAAGTGATGAATATGACATGTGAACTAGAATAACAAATTTTGATTCGAACAAGGTTGAACGAACTACTACCATTGACATATGCTTAAAATAGAGAATATTGAAGAAAAAAAGAAAAAAAAAAGTGATAGAAAAAGAAAAAATTATTATAGAGCATGATTGTAATGACCATAACAATTGTGTCGGTAATTCGGAGTAAGGATGCCTAAGTATCCATTGTTGTTACCGTTATAATTACGATACCTTAGGTTATGAAGCAAACTTAGTAAGAATCTTTATCTAAGGGTGGTCTATAATAATAAGGATATGATAATAAAAGAAGAAAGGGCATGAAGGAAATGAGATAACTAAAGGTTTCATATTCTTGGGATGATTGAAAGGAGTTAGGATAGGGAACATGCATATTTCTCAAAGTTAGACTAGTGTCACCGAGCACCTAAGTATATTGGATTATAACTATTTTAAATTTTAATTAGGTCTCTGAACTCAAGGATGTAATGGATTATGAAATTGAGATTCTAACTAACTTCAGACTTAGGACAAGTGTTGATTTGTTTTTGAATTCATATGATGAATGGAGGCATAATTGTATAAATTTCTGAGTTTTGAACTATTTTTCATGTTTTTGATGTTTGTGGGTAACATTTCTAGAAACCCTTACGAGACTATAACTCATCCACTAGGGAAAACTTAGGGGTTTAAGGGCTTGTTGGATATGCTAAATGCATTCGAGATTATCTGCAAAAGTGTAGTTAGAATTTTTATTTTTGTTTTAATTTTATTTATAGAATTAGTTTTTATTCTTATTTTTATTTGAAATTTTCTTCACTTATTTTACTCGGGACTAGCAAAATGCTGGTTGGGGTGTGTGTTGAGACTTAAATATTACATATTTTTTCCCATTTATATCTTGGTTTTATTAATAGGATAATGCTTAATGGTATTTTTATACATGTTTGTGTTGTAAGGTGAGTTTAAGAGGTTAGATTGAAAAGAATGTTAAAAGCATAGATTTGATGATCAAGAATCACCAAGGTAAAGAATGGACCTTTGGAGAGCAAGAGTGAAGATATCAAGACCTCAAGAGTCAAGAAAACCAAGTGGAAAAGGAAGGAAGTGCAGAAATTCGCAGGATCTGAGCTTATATGACATCGAACTAGTTTCGATGACATCGAAGCCAGTCTTAGATGACATCAAAGAATTACAGAAAAATCAAGTTTGTTTGCTGGATAAATTGGATGCAATCTTTGATGACTTGAAACTAATTAGATGACATTGAAGCTAGTCTTAGATGACATCAAAAGCAGTTCGATGTCATCGAAGGGTTTACATGGACTGTACGTGGAGTGAGAAAATTTGAGGCAGTTTTTGAATTTTTCAAGTTGATTTGAAGGATGGAGTTCCCCACTTATAAATAGGGCTTCCCAAGGCATTCCTCATCATCATTCAGAGTATTCAGGGCCAAGATATAGGGTTTTTAGATCTTTACCAGTTCTTTTTAGATTTTTATTAATTTTTTCTTGCTTTCTTATTGCTTTTCTATTTTACAATTTAGTTATGTTTTTGTAGTTCCCTTTAGCCCAAGCTAGAAGGGAAGCACATTGGTTTAATGATTTTATAAATTATGATGATTGATTGTTTTTAATGATGAGATGAATAGTATATGCACATTATCAATTATCTAGGTTTAGGTTTTTGATTTTTATGTGAGATTCATATGTTTCCATCATATGAGATCCATATTGATGGATAGGCTTAACCTGGATTAATTAGATTTCTTAGATGAGAGATGTTTTCAACTTGCTATATTTTTTTGATTCATTATCTCATGGATATTGAATGCTTATAATCATTGGTGCTTGAGAATATATGTTAATGGTGTTAATCCATGATTCTCTAATCTTTTATATCATTTACTAAAAATATTTGAATTGTTTTATTTTCTGATTAGGCCGACCATAATGATCGGATCCTAATTGTGTTATCAAAGTCATCATGATTTCTAGATTATTAACCTATATATGTATGGAACTTTGAAGCTTGGGTGTTGTTTTTAATTTAATTGAATTCCATTTAAAAGTCATACATTCAAAACTTTCAAAATCATTGCATCCGTTTAGTTTCTATTACTTAGTTAGTTTTGCATTTGATTCTCTCATTCTCATAAATCATCTCCCTGTGGGATCGACCTTGTATTCACAGGATATTACTTACGAACCTCTGCGCTTGGAGGCAAGCAAACACTCATTTTTGCACAAGCGAGATTGCTTTGTGGTTGATGAGCTTCAATATTTGTGAGGAGAGAGCACTTTAGTGAGAGGATTGAAGTATTTGATCAAGGGGAGAGATACTAACCTTTGGGGATTCTAAGGAGGACTGAGAGTTTATTGTTTGGTTTTTGGATTTATTAGGCCATCCGTTCGTGCTTTTTATATAGTATGAAAATGATGGAAAATATTGTATTTTATCTTTGTAAACAAAGAAAGACATATACATGTAAAGAAAATATATGATGAAATGAAAGGAAAGCTTTTAAAAATTTTGTGACTTGTGTTGTCTATATATGTGTGGTTTGTACTTGTACTCGTAGATGTAGGAATCAGAACGTTGACTCAGCTGGATGTCATACCTAGTTTTCTAATTGTTCACCAAGGGCCCTAATCCTTTAATGTAGTACGTAATGGTATCCTGCCCCTAGGATTTAGGAAGAGCTTACAAGAATTCTTGACAAATTGTTGCTATCTTTGCATTTGTTGAATCTTCGTGTTGCCTTGGATCTTTCATATACCTATTTTATTTTTATTTTTATTTTTTATTTTTTGCCTTTTTAATATTGCCTACAGCGCCTTTTCAGGTTTTCGCTACGTTTGGTTTGCCTGTCATTTTTGCCTGTGGCACCTTTTTAGGCTTTCACCACATCCTGGGTATTTGATATTGCTTACCCCTTGACAGCCTTGCTATTTTTACCCTTGACGCCCTTTCGAGTTTTCACCAAGTTCGTTGCATGCCTACTATTTTTACTTGAAGCACCCTTTCGGGTTTTCAATTCACCCATTTGTCTTAGGCATGCTTTCTTCTTTTTTCTTTTTCTTTTTCTTTGATTTCTGCACCAATGGAGGGATTTGACTTCCATCCTTGCCGGCAAACTGGTAGCTCTTCTTCCCTTGTATTGAGTTATGATGGTAAAGCCGTTGACTTAAGTTGAGATCATCCTAAGGGGATGTGAGTGGGAATGGGCTTCTTGGGTCAATTTTTTTTTTTGGATTGCATGCCCTTATTTTATCCTTATTTCTCTCTCTCTCTCTCTCTCTACTATCTCAAACATCATACTCTTATTTTGTCCTCGTTTCTTATTTCTCTCTCTCTCTCTCTCTCTCTCTTTAAAAAAAAAATATTCTTTAACCCTTCTTATTGAAGCACTTATTTGGGGACAGGAGGGAGTGATTCTTAGGTTGACTAGATTTGGTCATTTGACTTCAACTTTGCTATTATAAATCTTGACATGGTTAGATAAGCTTACCCGTTATACACGTTGATGGGCTTTAGAAGATCCTCACCCCAGATTGGTGAGTCGGAGGGTGTCTCCTAGAAGAACTCTTCTAGTCATTGGGCCAACTCATGTGAGCTTTGAACTTGCCTCTTGAGTTTGATAGCTGCATCGATACCTGTTGTAAATCCAATCTGATTTTTCTTTCCTCGATTTTGTTCTTCATGAGATTTAAACTTGAACTTGCAAGATTGCTTCTATTTTATAAGTTATCTTGTAAAGAGTTTCATCCTACTTGTGCATAAAGATTAGCCCAAGGTGCATATGGAAGTGGTTTAATGTCTTATGAGTCCAAGCTTCTCGAGTGACTTGCCCATGTTTTTCGTCCCATTATCGATGACGATGGTGTGTGGGATCTTATAGCAACCAATGATTTTGTTCTTCACGAGCGTCATCGTGTGAGATGCGGGATGCTGCCTCCATTTTCTCTTTGTGAAGTAATTGATCATCAAGAGTACGAACTCATGACCATTAAATGTTGTTGGGCTGACTTTTCCATTGATGTCGATATCCTGTGTAGAGGATGTCTAGAACCTTGCTAGGTTGTAGAGTTTCGAAGCACACACATGGATCCAATGTGTGCACTCCTGACACTTCAAATACTTTTTCACATGGAATGTAAGCTTAGACTTCGCAGCTTCTGCTTGATAGGTTTCATTTCAGGCTTTGCTGACAAGTTTTTGAACAAATTTGGACAAGTCTTCTTATGATGCAAGATTGGGCAGTCATGACTTTAAGAATTCGATCATTCTCTGCTCATTTTTAGGGGACAAGGATTCACAATGCGCACTTCCTTAAGAGTTTCAGAAGATCTTAGGCTTTCAATTTCAAAATTTTTGTGATGACATTGGCTTTTGGTTTTGAAATTTCTAAGGCATTTAGTTCGAGAGTCGATTCATCATCTTCCACATCATTGGCTTTGTCCTAACTCTTGAGTTCAAAGTCCAACTCTGGATCGAAATCATATAAGTTGGCTTCATACTCAAGTTCTTTGATAGACAAACTTGGCATTTTATTGCTTGGAATTTTAAAAAATATTTTTGGATTTTTAAGAATTTGAAAATTTAAAAATTTTAAAAATTTGTAAATATCTGGATTTTTTGAAAATTTGTTGTTTTAGATTTTTTAAAATTCTGATTTTTTGGAGTTTTTGCTGTAAGGGTCCTCGATCATGATGGCAACACGACTAATCTTACTCGGGGAGCCGAGTGCCTTTTTACATTGGCTTTTATTGCCATATGGGGGATACGATCCTATTACTACCCTGCACTCCATCCCCTTAGGAGGTAGAGCCTAAGGGTTTAGTAGATGGCCCCCCATCATTGTGCCTAAATGTTAGGATGAGTTTGGGGTTGAGCTCTTAGTTGGTGTCGGATGTGATTTCTCCTGATTCAACCTCGATGGATTGTAGCTCCTCGGGTTCTTCTAGCTCGGGTGGGATCAAGATTGTGGTCCAGTCAACTGAGAGAAATTCATCCCCCTTGTATGAGTTCCTTGTATCAACGGATGGGATTGATGTGCAGGTGAAGGATTGCCTTTCTTTTGATGACCTTGTTTTCTTCTGGTGCCCCTATACTTTGGTTTCTTGCCTAGAGGAGGTTGATATCCTAGTCTTCTCCTATTCACATTATTTTGATTCTCAATGACTAGGGTCGAGCCTTGATATTCAAGTCGGTAGTAGAAGACTCGGTGCTCGCCAGGAGGGAAGATGTAGTTTGATCAAATGGGACATGTAAGAGGAATGTACTTCGTAGTCTCGAACTCGAGATTACGGTATGAGGTGTCCTTATTGGAGTATTGTATGTCTATGACTGAGAGAATAGGCTCCTTCCGTTTCTCATTTTTATGGCTAGATAGTAGGGACTTCTGCCACTAGTTGTCGGCTAATGATGCTAGTGCAGATGATTGTATAAGTGGCGCGAGCATGGCATACCCATGGTTGAACGATGCTAGGATGGGCAAGTTGTGCCCCTGACTACTTGCTAAAGTAAGGAAAGTTATCCCCTTGATAGACTAATGTTGAGATGGGCACGGTGTACCCTTCGTTGATTACTAAAGTGGGGAGGTTGTCCCCTTGCTTGACTAATGCTGAGACAGGTAGGGTGTGCCCCTGGTTGGTTGCTAGAGTGGGGAGGTTGTCCCCTCGATTGATTAAAGCTGAGGTAGGCAAGGTGTGCCCCTGGTTAGTTGTTGTTGGGGGGAGGTTGTCCCTTTAATTGATTGATACTGAGATAGGTAAGGTGTGCCCCTGGTTGATTGTTGGAGCAGGGAGGTTATCCTCTTGATTGATTGAGGGTGAGAAGACTAAACTAACTGAAAATGCCCCTTGTATAATTAGGGGCATAAAGATTGGACTGACTGGAGATACCACTAGCAAGGTGAGGGGCTTTGAGAGTGGACTGGTTGGGGGTGCCCCTTACAAGGTGAGGGGCTCAAAGATTGGATTAGTTTTGGGTGTCCCTTACAGGATGAGGGGTTTGAACTCCGAATGAGATTTAATAGTATGGACAAATTGGACTGGATGGAGAGGGGATTCTTCCCTGTAATATTGATGGTATGGGTGCTTGATGTAATAGGACCTACTTGATGATGTGGCAGGGGATTCTGGAGTGTGTTGTTCACTGCTGCATCAGACGTCTCAATTAAAATTCTTCCTTAATTGATAAAGTTTTGGACCACGTGTTTTAAGGTGAAACAATGATCCGTTGTATGACCTCTAACTTGATGGCACGCACAATACTCATTCTCATTAAAGACTGGTGGTAAAAGATTTGGTGGGGGCTAGGCGATAGTGGCGTAAGAAGTTGGCATTTGACTAGCACAATTAGCATTTCACTGTAAGTTCGGTCTATCGGTGTGAAATGCCTAGGCTCCCGGACCATGCCCATTTGTTACCATGATTGGGGTATTACGGGTTCCATCTTGGCCATTGTTGTTGTTAATGATGTTGTCCCTATTGTGGGGCGAATGGTATCTCTTAGATAGAGGCAACAAGATCATCTTCTTTAATTGGATGAGGGATGGGAACACTTCTGTTACTGTTCTCGCATTTAGTAGGCCTTCCTTCCACTATTGGCTATGCCGAGTAGGCCTGATAAGGCCACTAAGGGGAGATCATCCCAGAATTTATTCCTTCTTTGACTTGTTCCCCAGTACGGATGAATTGGGCGAACTTGGCATATGGATGTGAGATAAGGTATAAGAGATACTCAGGTTTGTCGATTGGACGATCATGGAGATTTGCTCATCATCATCGATGGGTGTCTTCATTTTGGCAGCCATGGCCCACCATTGTCTAACCTAAGTAGACAATGACTCATCATTTATTTGCCTTAAGGTAATAAGATCTGCTCTTCTCGGTGCTACATTAAGATTGAACGTTAAACAATCAATGAATACTTAGGAAAGTTTGTTCCCAAGTTTTGATTCAATGGTAGTCCAATAACGTATACCAGTTTAATGCATCACCTTTCAGAGACTTCTGAAATAGATAGATCAATGCTCCACCATTGTCTGCCATGACATTAAGCTCTCCAAAAAATGCACTTAGGTGGTCTGTAAGACATCCTGTACTATCATATTTTTAAAATTTTGGTACCTCAAAGACTAGAGGAACCTTTGCATTAGGGAAGGATAGATGTCCCTAAACTTAATGGATGGGAGATCCACCTCACGTTGCTTCTTCAGTTTTTCTCCATCTCCCACAGTTTTTCTCGGTGTTGCTCAATTTTGAAGGGATCAGATATGTTCTGATTATATCTATAGCGATAGGATATCCCTCCCTTGGTGAGCTCTGTATTGGTTGTGTTGTGGTTTAAATTTCAAGAACAAAATTTTTATTAGGAAAGGAGAGCTGTGAGACCCGTATCCTAGCTCGTACCTTTCCGTAGGCTTCCACGGTCCTCTTGGGCAAATTTCGGTGACTTGCACGTAGATAGCAGTTATGCGTAACCCTCAGTCACATCCCGTATTCTTGAGTTGGCTCAACTCGAGACTTGTACCCTTATGACCACACCGTTGCCGCGGTTCCGACGCCGTGTCTCGCGCGCTGAGGTGATACCTGGGTCAGGAGATGTGGGCCCGTGTTCAGTTCGAAGAAAAGGCCACGTGTTGCAATCCCAACAGAATGTCTCGTCAATCACATCAAATGTAAAGTACTCCATCCCATCATGTCGAGTACAAACACCCATCCCCAAGCAACTCCTAAAGTCAACTCTCTCTCTCTCTCTCTCTCCACCCATCAAGGACACCCATCCATCACTCACCATCCCTCACCCATCACTCACCCATCTCTCTCTCTCTCTCTCTCTCTCTCTCTTACAACCCCCTCTCTCTCATTTCTCAAACCCATCTCCCAAGCAATCCACGTCCAAGCTCCATAAGAGAGCTAGGTGTGGCCCACCTTCCTACCACCAAATCCCACCATCCAAAGTCCATCTCGATCTTTGAATCACACCCCTTGGAGTTCTAGATCGCATTGGCGGAAGGAAGATGAGACCTAACGGTGGGTGTTCATCATCTCATTTTTTTAAGATTTAGGGCCCACTTATAATGGGACCCACCTGATGTATGCATTGTATTTAGAGGGACCCATAGTGGCAGGGTCCCTCCCATCTCCACCGTCTCTTTCCCTCTCTCTCCCTCTCTTTCCCTACTTTCTTTTCTTTTGGTGTATGACCCGCCTTGATGGCACGTGTGGCCCACACATTTGTGGGACCCACCTGCTGTATGCATTTCATCTAGGTTGTCCATCCATTGGACGTCCAGCGTGCTTAGATGAAGGATAACACAAATATCAGCTTGATCCAAAACTTTGTTGGCCACCCACGTGTGGTGCATGTGTTTTATCTATGCCATCCCTTCATGGACCCTACCCTCTGCACGTGTGGCACCCACACCGTCCAGCAAGGGACGTGGGATGACACTGTGATGTATGTCTTCCATCCACACCGTCCAAAGCTTTGGGCGGTGCTGGACACCGCCTGATAAGCATTGTGAGACCCACCTTAACATATTCGTTTAATCCACACCGTCCAGACTGTTTGGACGGTGCTGGACAGTGGAGACGGCACTGTAGTGGGCCACCTTGATGTAAGCGTCGTCTAGGCCCTGAACGGCCTGGATGCAATACGTATTCTAGGTGGTCTAGCACCGTCCTAACTGGCTTGGACGGTGAGGATCAAAGCACATACATCATGGTGGCCCGCTACAGTGCCATCCTAACCGTCCAGCACCGTCCGGACAGTTTGGACGGCGTGGATGAAACAAATACGTTAAGGTGGGTCGCATAACGCTTATCAGGCGGTGTCCAGCACCGTTCAAAGCATTGGATGGTGTGGATGGAAGACATACATCATGTTATGGTCCCACGTCCCTTGCTAGATGGTGTGGGTGCCACACGTGCAGAGGGTGGGGTCCATGAAGGGACGACATAGATAAAACACATGCACCACACGTGGGTGGCCCACAAAGTTTTGGATCAAGCTGCTATTTGTGTTATCCTTCATCCAGGCAACGGCCTTGATGAAATGCATACGGCAGGTGGGTCCCACAAATGTGTGGGCCACACGTGCCATTAAGGCGGGCCATATAGCAAAAGAAAAGAAAGTAGGGAAAGAGAGGGAGAGAGAGGGAAAGAGACGGTGGAGATGGGAGGGACCCCGCCACTATGGGTACCTCTAAATACAATGCATACATCAAGTGGGTCCCATTACAAGTGGGCCTTAAATCCAAAAAAAAAATAAGATGATGAACACCCACCATTAGGTCTCATCTTCCTTCTTTCACCAATGTGATTTAGAACTCCAAGGGGTGCGATTCAACGGTCGAGATGGACTTTGGATGGTGGGATTGGGTGGTAGGAAGGTGGGCCACACCTAGCTCTCTCATGGAGCTTGGACGTGGATTGCTTGGGAGATGGGTTTGAGAAATGAGAGAGAGGGGGTTGTAAGAGAAGAGAGAGAGAGAGAGAGAGAGAGAGAGAGAGAGAGAGAGAGAGAGAGAGGATGGTGAGATGGTGAGTGATGGATGGGTGTACTTGATGGGTGGAGGGAGAGAGAGAGAGAGAGAGAGAGAGAGAGAGAGAGAGAGAGAGAGAGAGAGTTGACTTTAGGGGTTGCTTGGGGATGGGGTGTTTGTACTTGACATGATGGGATATAGTACTTGACATTTGATGTGATTGATGGGACATTCTCTTGGGATTGCAACATGCGGCATTTTTCTCGAACTGAACGCGGGCCCACATCTCCTGGCCCAGGTATCGCCTCAGCGCGCGAGACGCGGCGTCGGAACTGTGGCGACGGCGCGGTCGCAAGGGTACAATTCTTGGGTCGAGCCAATTCAGGAATACGAGATATGATTAGGGTTACGCGCAACTACTATCTACGTGTTGCGGGTCGCCGAAATTCGACCGGGAGGAATGCTGAAGCCTATGGAATGGTACGAGCTAGGATACTGGTCTCACAAGAGGTTTTGCCCCTTGCCTAGCCTACCCTGTATCCTTCTTGTAATAATTAACCTTGTTGACACCTTTATGATTCCTACTTGGAGGAGGCTAAATCTAGTAGTTGCTCCCGTTATAGGGAGTTTGTTTAACTTGGACTGAAAAAGGAGATTGCAAAGAAATCCTTGTTGCAAGAGATTGTTGAAATTGACTGGAATTCCCGTAAGGGAGAGAATTTTTGAATTGACTAGGAGTTCAATGTGTGAAATGATGGAACTGACTTTTATTCATGAGAGGATATTGTAAGAAATGCCCTGAGGTAGATGGTTGTGTTGGCTAGATGTCTCCATTGGGAGGGTATTGGAAGTCTTATGTAAAGTTACATGACTGTGCTTAATTTGAACTAGAGGCTAGAAAGAGCCCATGTGTTGATTATTGTTTTCATTAAATTGAACCAACTTTTTTGTTTGTTGTAACGACTTGCTATTGTATGAATTACCAGAATATGTCTTGCATTTCTTTTACACCTTGTGCCAATTCCTAGATGCAAGCCATTGGTGCGGCTTCTATCTATTATAGGTATGCAGGCTGAGCTTCTGCGAGATTGAGAATGTGGAATGGTTGAACATCTTCCTCGTGGTTATCCGTAGCCACTTAAGATCTGGTGCAAATTATACTGTGATAAGGGAGACTTTTTCGAGGACGCCTGACTCGTAGAGACAATTTTTTTAGAATTCTTTTTAGTATGAATGCTGACGTAGATGCAGATGCAAATGTAAATGTGCGAGAACTGATATTCCTCAGGTAATTGCAAGATCTTATTTTTCATGTTGGGTCACCACTAGTGTGACTAGCTAGTCCCCAGCATAGTTTCTATTTCGTGGATGATGGAAGGTGGATTTTCTGGGGGATGGGAGATCAACTCTTCTTTCCACTAGTTGCCTCACTCGAGGGCTTTCGTTTGGGGGTAAAAGAGTATTATATTTGACAAGTGTCACCACTAACCAATTATTATGATCTTACATTCGTTTATACCCTGTAAAAATGCTTAGAATTGAGAACCCGAAGATCATTAATCTTAAGATAACTCATGAGTTTGGGACCACGGTTATAAAGAGGAAAGGTGTTAGGCACCCACTCTTCCCGTACAGATGTAAAATCTTTACTTCACAAGATCTATCTAATTTATGAGGAATGAGATAGTTCTTGCGTACAGAAATTAAAATGCGATGTGATGACAATAGTGATTGATCGATCCAAATATTTGATGGACAGAATCCGATTATATCAGCAAGCCGTAGAGTATACGTCCAAAACGTTCGAGTGTAGGGTGAAAAGTATATAGAAATGGGATGCTTGATGATATATGTATTCTTATGATAAAATGACGACTAAATGGCTAAGGTTTCTGGTGGACCTGCTCCAATTATATCAACAAGCCTCAGAGCATACGCCTATGATGTTTTATTTAAACCAATCTGATTTAAATGGTTTTAAACTCCCAAGTATATGAATAAGATGTAGATACGGTACGTATTACAAGATCGTTCCCACAAGGACTGGTTGTCACAATTTGAAATTTATGATTCTTCTTAACTAATCCAACAAATAGTTTAGCGAACTAATAACAAAAATCTATGAAAATTAACTGAGAGTAAGGAGGAAAATTCAATCAAGGAGAAGACTAGGACTTTTGAATTCATCTCTAATTATCCTAACCCTTGTTTTACCTGTTGATTCACCCTAATTCAGATTGATATAAAAATAAATAAATCACACTCTATATCCTTGTTTAGGCACACAAAATGTATAATCTCTTAAAGCATAAGGATCACATCTTTCCATCCATGGTCAGGCATGAAGAGATGTAATTCCTATTTCTTTCTCTATAGGAAACCTGTTTATGGTCAGACACAAGCACCTAGAATAAGATTCTAAACAACATCCACATCTAGACTTTGGTTAAGCTCATAGAATGGAGAAGTACAGAAATTTTAGCTAAGCACACTAAAGAAAGAAACAAATCAATCAAATCAAGATGAAATCAACACATAACAAGAGTTATTCAAATTAGGGGCTTCATTTCAGCCCTAACTAAGAAATTAGCAATCCATGGAATCAACTAGAAAGAAGGAAAAATAAAATTTGATAAAAGAAGACATCCTTCTCTCTCTCTCTCTCTCTCTCTCTTCTCTTTCTTCTCCTTGGCTCTGGATCTCCTTCCCTACGTCCAACCACGGCTCAGATCTCACCTTCCCAAAATCTCTCCAAAGCTCCCCTTTTAGCCTCTCTTTATAGCCTACTAAGGGTGGTGGAGAGGCTGGAGTCGGCTGCGCAGGCTCTTTACGCAGCAGCATTTGTATGCACAGCGAAAGGCAAAACGTCTTGCGTTTGGAGCAGCATTGCAGCGCGATATCAACCCATCTACGGATTCTGACATTTGGCTAGGGTCTTGGCCTCCCAATGAACACGTTGAACGGTCTGGATCACCCATTCGATCAACGTCCTGGTCACACAGTGGCCCACAAAATCAGATGGCGTCTAGTCAGTTTCTTTCTCACGTAACTGTGTTGTGATGTCGGTGGGGCCCACATTGATGTTAGAGGTGAAATCTAGTCCGTCCATTGAATTAATCTAGGAATTTCAGTCAGGAATGGTCGGTTTTTAATGTCTGTTGATGCGTCCAAAAGTAGTAATCACGCTGAGATCTTTTTGAACGTTGCAGGGCACTCCACTTGTGGCCTCTGTATCGCGTAAGTATGTATGCATGGACGCTAGCGGTCAGCACGGATCGACTCTTTCGAGCCCCTCTACATTATGGACGTCTTGGATCAGCCGTTCGGGCCATGATGGTGGCCCACTACCGTCTGCAAAACGGACAGCGTCCGTCCACTACATAGAAGCTAAAAACGGTAATTGCTGTTTTGAGAGAAAGACGCGGGTCAGCGCCTGCTGACCCGCCTTAGTCGGTCCAGTGCTCGGCAGAAACGTGTACATGGTGTACACCCACCACGGTGTGGGCTCCACTATAATGTTTATAAAAAATCTGCACCATCCGTTCATTTTGTCTCCCCATTTAAGGGGTTGAGACCAAAGTTGAGACATATCCAGATTGTATGTGGGCCCAGAATCAACAGTTTATGGGTTGATTTGTCAGTTGGGGCACTCACGTAGTGATCCAATGGATGAAATTTAATATGTACGGTTAATTTATGGCCCCCAGGCCATGTATGAAGTTTCAGGCCAGATGGATGGTTGGAACCATGTGATCTTGCATTCTTCACTAGTTTTGGGCCTCTTTAACGTGAACGACTTGATTTTCTTGGATCCCTGGCATGTAAATTCTTCAATATTGGTCTTTGAAGTCCGTCCCTTGCTCTGGTGACTTTGGAGCATCAAATCCACGCTTTTAATACTCTTTTTCAATCAACGCTCCTTATTACATCCTGCAACAAAAACACAATTAAATTACAACATTATGCATTATCATGTATGTAAAATCAGGCAATAACTGGGGTCTGATATGCAATATTCGACCCTCATTAGAACCCCTAACCAGCAGTTTGCTAGTCCCAAGCAAAACATGCAAAAAATAATTTCAGAAATAAAAGACAATTCCTGTAAACTCGAGTGACATGTGAACAAATAGTCGAGATGTGAGAATTCTAAGATTCATGAATGGTGAGGAGAATTTTCTCCTAGAATCAAGCTTACAGTAAACTTCATAATCAGGCTCAAAATATTAATCCATTAATTAGAACAATTTTAAACATTGAGTTCCATGAGTGTATATTGTAATCTTGGCTTACAATCATTAAGAGATCCAATTGTCAATTTCATGTTATCATTGGTAATTAATAACAGAATTCATGACAACCAAACCTGAAACTAACACCTGCCTTACAGATTAACTTTCCATTCTACCAACCTTTGATTCTCTTTATGAATAGTAACACCAAGGAGGGGAATCAAATCCTCACCTATAGGTAGCAAACCTATGGTAAAGATTTGTCGCCTAAATGTCAACCATAGGGGATCGAATCCACACTTATAGGGAGCAAACCAATGGTAAAGATTATTCGACTTACCCTTTCAATTCTTCTTTATAAACTGATGCTAAAAATTTTATTTTTTTCAGGCTAGTTCCTTTCATGCTTAGTGATTACTAAGTTAATCATTCAATATCGAACCGGAACCTTAATGTGTAAGCAAGATGTGAAATGTGAAATTATGACTCAATCAATGTTTACAACTTCTAATCATAGATTAATAACTCGAACTTAACCGTGAAATTTAACAGACAACTGAATCCCATAGTCATAAATTACTAACGTTCTATATATTATAATGTTAAAATCACAACTATCCTTCAATAACACCTCAAATTCACAAGAAATTCCAGAAAAATTTAAAATTTTTTCACAATTTTGCTCAAGACCAAGAAAATACTGATTAGGTTACCTAATCTCCCCCCAACCTAAAATCTACATTATCCTCAATGTAAAAGAAATAAGCAGGCAATGCATATGGGACAACGAAAGTAAAAGAGGAGTGATGGAAATATAGTATCTGGATGATAGAATCAAGATGCTGTGTAAAGATATCATTGTAAAAGCGATTCAGCACAAGAGAGAATTCAACAAAAGCAAAACAACAATAAATAAAATAAAATAAAATCCTACGTATACCACTTTTGCAAGTGCTCTCAATTGCATTTAGCATATGCAACAAACCTTTAACCCCTAGGTTGCCCCCAGTGGACAAGTTGCAGTCTCGTGAGGGTTTGCAGCAATGTTACCCACAAACATTTAACTAACTAACTAGGAAAATGAAATGAAATGAAAAATTGGGTTGCCTCCCAGGAGCGCTAAGTTTAATGTCTTTAGCCAGACAAGAATGAACCATGAATTAATCAAATTTGCTAACCTGGGTCCTCCAGATAAATTTCCTCAACATCTTGATTAACCAATCCCAAACTTTGTGGGAACAACTTGAACCGTGCTATCTGAAATGGGGTGAATCAAACCATCGTCTAATAATTTAAGCACTTTTGCTTGAACAACTTCTTCCATGTTAGGGTTAAGCCTCCTTTGCATTTTATGTGACGTTTTCGTATTTTCTTCAAGATCAGTATGATGCATACACAAAGTGGGGCTTACTCCCTTCATGTCCTCTATCGTCCACCCAATAGCTGCCTTATATTCTCTAAGAACATTAAGCAACTTGCTCTCCTGTTCCTTCTCAATGTTAGAAGCTATGATGACAGGCAGAGTCTCAGAAGGACCTAAAAATGCATACTCGAGATTTTTAGGTAATTGTTTAAGGTCAAGGTTGGGTGGTTTCTTAATAGATGGGACCAGTTTAGACTTAGAGGGTGGAAGAGGTTCTACTTTTGCTTTCCATTTTGCAGTCTCCATTATAGGAGTAGAGTCGATCAATGTATTAACTTCTTGAATGGAACTCTCTATGTCAAAATCCATGCTAAAATGTGATAAGCAAGTCTCAGGTGCATCTTCGGAAGATTGAAGGAAAGATTCATGCAGACTCTCAATCATGTCCACTTCAAATATATCATCCGAGTCTGTTGGTTGTTGTGCAGCATTAAAAATATTGAGTTTAATCTTCATGTTACCAAAGGACAACTTCATAACTTCATTCCTGCAATTTATGATAGCATTTGATGTAGCTAAGAATGGACGTCCCAGAATAATCAGAATTTGACTAGTAGGATTCTGGACAGGCTGAGTATCTAGTACGATGAAATCCACTGGAAAATAAAACTTATCAACCTGGATTAGCATATCCTCAATAACACCACGGGGCACCTTAACAGATCTATCATCTAGTTGTAATGTTATTTTAGTTGGTTTCAGCTCACCAAGTCCTAGCTGCTCATATGCAGAATATGGTAACAAATTAACGCTCGCCCCTAAATCAAGCAATGCCTTCTCAATCTTATGCTCTCCTATGATGCAAGAAATGGTAGGAGCTCCTGGATCCCTAAATTTAGGAGGGGTGTTGTGTTGAATCATGGGGCTGAGTTGCTCTGCAAGGAAGACTTTCTTGTGAACATTCATCTTACGCTTTTGAGTGCATAAATCTTTAAGAAACTTAGCGTAAGCAGGGATTTGTTTGATAGCGTCAAGCAATGGAATGTTAATTTACACTTGCTTAAACATGTCCATTATTTCAATAAAGTTGTTTCCTTTTTTAACTGGTGCCAGATGTTGAGGAAAAGGTGCTTTAGGCACATAGGATGGCACATGAGTGGCTCCTGAAGAGTCAGATTGTTGTTGGACTTTGGACACACTAGTTTCTCTCTCCGCTTCATTTTGATCTTCTGATTTGGAATTTGATTCTTCCTTTGGTATCTCTACGTTGTTCTCGATCTGTTTGCTAGACCTAAGGGTAATGATTGATTTGGCTTGCTCATGATATTGTTCTTGGTTCGAATTAGAGCCAATCTTATACTGTCCCTTTGGATTTGCCACAGGTTGGCTAGGGAACTTACCCTTCTCTCTCTTACTCAATGTGGTAGCAAGTTGACCCAACTGTACTCCTAGCGTGGCAATAGATTGTGCATTTGCATGTAAGCTTTGCTAGTTAGCTAGTAAAGTTTATTGAGTATCTTTTTGAAATTGAAGAGAACTCTGCCTAAAAAAGATTGAGTGTATCTTCAAGAGATGGTTTCCTTAATTGTGAGAAAGCTTGTTGTATTGCTGAAACTGTTGAAGCTGTTGACTACCAACTTGTGGGTAAGGTTGCATATGAGGATTTCCAGATGGTCCTCCTTATTATGGTCCTTTTGCCCAAGAAAAGTTTGGATGTTTAGCCCACCTTGGGTTGTAGGTGTCTGAGTAAGGATCATTCCCAGTTTTCCGAAAGGCGTTCATAGCATGTACTTGTTTAGAGAGAAATTCTGGAAATGCTGCACCAGATGGGCAAGACTATGTAGGATGGGTGGGACTAGAACATATGGCACATGACTCGATTTGAGTTGTTTGTGGAGGTCCATTATTTAACATCAAAGCATCCACTTTCTTTGTCAGGCTATCAAGCTTAGCATAAAGATCTGGCATGACTCCTATCTCATACATACCACCTTTCTTATGTGGTTGGGGACTTCTTTCGCCTCTATTTGAATAGTCCCATTGCTGGGAGTTTTCACACAATGTTTCAAAGAAATTCCAAGCTTCGACATCACTTTTGGTCATGAATGACCCTCCACTGGTGGCATCAATCATGCGATGGTTTTGGGGTGTCAAACCGTCATAGAAGTATTGAACCTATTGCCACTTCTCAAAACCATGGTGTGGACATTTAAGAAGCAAGTCCTTCCATCTTTCCCAACATTCATGAAAGTGCTCACCCTTTTTTTGTGTGAAATTAGTAATTTCTCTACGGAGAGCATTAGTTTTGTGAACAGGGAAGAACTTGTTTAAAAACTTCTTAGACAGTTGATCCTATGTAGTGATAAACCTAACTCCTAGAGAATTCAACCATGCTTTTACCTTATCCTTCAAAGAAAAAGGAAAAAGGTGCAAATGGATCGAATCATCTGAAAAGTTTTGAAACCTAAAGGTAGAGCAAATGTCTAGGAATTCTTTCACATGATTATATGGATCCTCCTTGTTTAAACCATAGAAAGAAGGCAACAATTGTATGACCCCAGGTTTAAGTTCAAAGTGTGCTGCCATGGTAGCTGACAACACTATGCATGAAGGTACATTAAATTGGACAGGAGCTAAATAATCTCTAAGAGCTTTAATTCCATTCTCGTCCGCCATTTCGAATAGGATGTTTCTAAATCTTCTACGAAAGGTTCTTTCTATTTCAGGATCAAAAGGTGCTAGTTCTATATTCAGAAATCTATGTCCTAACATAAATTGAATTACTGCAATGTAGGAAAGAAAACTAAACTAAACTAATATGCGACCTAAGAGAAATAAAACTAGAACTAAAAATTATGAATTACTAAAAACAAGATAAAACTATGTAAACAAGAATTGGAAGAAAGAACCCAAAAAAGGAGATGATCGATGACCAATGAATTGGGAGCTCCTCCTTCACTTTGAAGACAATGTTATTTTCAGTTTCTTTCCTCAATTCCTGTAAACAAAATAAAAACAAAAATAATTTTTTTCTTAAAATAATGCTAGAAAAATCCTAAGCAACGGTTAGTTTCTAAAAAAGAAAGTTTCTAATCTTAGAAATAAAAAGCTAAGTTAGTTTCTAAAAAAGGAAAAATTTCTAAAACTAGAAAATAGAAAGTTACTTGAAAGAAGAATCTAAATCTAAAATTAGAAAATAGAAGATTTCTAAAAAAGAAAGCCTAGAATTAGAAAATTTCTAAAAAATAAAACCTTAATTCTAAAAATAGAAATTAGAAAAAGTAGAGAATTTAGAAAGGGATTATTAAATTAGAAGTTGGTGTTAGGACCCTACAAACAGGAAATAGGTTAGTTTCTAAAATAAAATAAAAAAAACTTTAACCTAAAGTTAGTAAAGTCCAAAGACTATGAATTATGATAAGAGAGAATCCTAATCCAATTGGAACGAAACAGTCCCCGACAACGGCGCCAAAAACTTAATGTTTTATTTAAACCAATCTGATTTAAATGATTTTAAACTCGCAAGTATACGAATCAGATGTGGATACGGTACGTATTACAAGATCGTTCCCATGAGGACTTGTTGTCATAATTTGAAATTTATGATTCTTCTTAACTAATCCAACAAATAGTTTAGCGAACTAATAACAAAAATCTATGGAAATTAACTGAGAGTAAGGAGGGAAATTCAATCAAGGAGAAGACTAGGACTTTTGAATCCACCCCTAATTATCCTAACCCTTATTTTACCTGTTGATTCACCTTAATTCAGATTGATATAAAAATAAATAAATCACACTCTATGTCCTTGTTTGGACACACAGAATGTATAATCCCTTAAAGCATAAGGATCACATCTTTCCATCCATGGTCAGGCACGAAGAGATGTAATTCCCATTTCTTTCTCTATAGGAAACCTTTTCATGGTCAGACACAAGCACCTATAATAAGATTCCAAACAACATCCACATCTAGACTTTGATTAAGCTCATAGAATGGAGAAGTACAGAAATTTTAGTTAAGCACACTAAAGAAAGAAACAAATCAATCAAATCAAGATGAAATCAACACATAACAAGAGTTATTCAAATTAGGGGCTTCATCTCAGCCCTAGCTAAGAAATTAGCAATCCATGGAATCAACTAGAAAGAAGGAAAAATAAAATTTGATAAAAGAAGACATCCTTCTCTCTCTCTCTCTCTCTCTCTCTCTTTCTTCTCTTTCTTCTCCTTGGCTCTAGATCTCCTTCCCTACGTCCAACCACGGCTCAGATCTCACCTTCCCAAAATCTCTCCAAAGCTCCCCTTTTAGCCTCTCTTTATAGCCTGCTAAGGGTGGTGGAGAGGCTGGAGTCGGCTGCAGAGGCTCTTTACGCAGCAGCGTTTGTATGCACAGCGAAAGGCAAAACGTCTTGCGTTTGGAGCAACATTGCAGCGCGATATCAACCCATCTATGGATTCTGACGTCTTGGTTAGGGTCTTAGCCTCCCAATGAACACATTGAACGGTTTGGATCACCCACCCGATCAACGTCCTGGTCACATAGTGGCCTGCAAAATTAGATGGCGTCCGGTCAGTTTCTTTCTTACGTAATTGTGTTGTGATGCTCGGTGGGGCCCACATTGATGTCAGAGGTGAAATCCAGTCCGTCCATTGAATTCCTATAGGAATTTCAGTCAGGAATGGTCGATTTTTAATGTCTGTTGATGCGTCCAAAAGTAGTAATCATGATGAGATCTTTTTGAATGTCGTAGGGCACTCTGCTTGTGGCCTCTGTATCGTACACGTGTGTATGCATGGACACTAACAATCAGCATGGGATCGACTCTTTCGAGCCCCTCTACATGATGGACATCTTGGATCAGCCGTTCGGGCCATGATGGTGGCCCACTACCGTCCGTAAAACGGACAACATCCGTCCGTTACATAGAAGCTGAAAACGGCAATTACTATTTTGAGAGAAAGACGTGGGTCAACGCTTGCTGACCCGCCTTAGTCAGTCCGGTGCTCGGCGGAAACGTGTACATGGTGTACACTCACCACGGTGTGGGGTCCACTATAATGTTTATAAAAAACTACACTGTCCATTCATTTTGTCTCCCCATTTAAGGGGTTGAGACCAAAGTTGAAGCATATCCAGATTGTAGGTGGGCCCAGAATCAATGGTTTATGGGTTGATCTGTCAGTTGGGGCACTTCCATAGTGATCCAATGGATGAAATTTAATATGTACGGTTAGTTTATGGTCCCCAGGCCATGTATGAAGTTTCGGGCTAGATGGATGGTTTGAACCATGTGATCTTGCATTCTTCACCAGTTTCGGGCCTCTTTAACGTGAACGGCTTGATTTCCTCGAATCCCTGACGTGTAAATTCTTCATTATTGGTCCTCTAGAGTCCGTCCCTTGCTCTGGTGATTTCGAAGCATCAAATCCATACTTTTAATACTCTTTTTCAATCAACGCTCCTTATTACATCCTGCAACAAAAACACAATTAAATTACGACATTAGGTGTTATCATATATGTAAAATTAAGCAATAACTGGGGTCTGATATGCAATATTCGACCCTCATCACCTGCTAGTTAGATGCGAGAAAATGATGAAACACGATGTAATGTTGATGTGTATGAGGAGCAATGGGGTTGAGAAAAGAATGAGAGTTGCATGATGTTAATGCTTTGGTTTGATGAAGCTGATTAAAACTTGAACGGTTGGATGAGCGATAGTATCGCAAGGGTAGATCGAGTAGAAGCTTAGATGACTTAGGAGGTTTGGACTCTGGCTAGGCTAGGCTAGACCAGGGCTGGACTCTCTCTCACTCTTTCTTCTTGGTGGAGGGGTGGCTAGATGGTTAAAGCCTTAAGAGATGAGGAGGGATGCTGTCACACCTTGAAAATCGACACCCAAGTACATAGACTCCGGTCCCTAGTTTTCGGGTGTTAACCAAATAAAAATGCACGTGTGTCCTCATTCAAATTCAAATTCATTTTACACACAAATAATTAGAGTTGCGCAATTCAACTTAATGGAATCAAAGTGAGGCGAAGATAACAAAAATCCATAAATATAGGGCTAATGGCTAAAAATACAATTCTAATACTGGTTATAGCCTAAAATGGGAATTATACAAGCCACAACGAGCATACAATAAAATTTATACATAAAGCATGCCCGATCATGGACTCTAACATATATATGCACAAAACAAAATTAAAAGCAAAGTCTTATAGCTTCGCCCGACACTCCTAAGGCATTATGGCGAAAATCGCAAGCCAATCCAAGTCTACCGGCCAAAGTCCTTGATAGAACCTGCATCAATAACAATGCCTAGTTGTGTTTTAATACATCATCCCAGGTGGGAGTGAGTAGCTAAATCAGTGGTTCCATTAATTTTAAGTTACACATGTTATCAACCCAATCAACTCAATTAATAATAAACAACTAAACAAGCATTTCCTGAATACTCTTGTTAAATACGCATATGAAGATATAACATGATGCATACTCTTTCCAAATAACAATCACTCAAGCTACTCCATCTATACGTTTTCATATGACCAATACTCCCTCAATGCGACCTCGATCGCCGAGTCACCAACCTAAACTAATGCGATGAATGTTCATGTTAACCGAGTAATTATTAAGTTCCATTCATCCAACATATTAGGGAAGCTAAGGTACTCTCATTTTATCATGGTCTCAACTGAATCACTAAACTCGGGGCGGCCGAAGTTGCTCCTCACTTGTGTCCCTTGATCCGTATTTGGGTTTATCACCTAGACGACAACTCCCCAATCAATGTGAGGGTAACACTGGCCCGACCAACTGCCCTGACTGATTACTAAAGACCTGGATGACACAGTCTGGATGCATAAGGTTAGGTGGCCCATCGATAAGTGGAGGGCACCCACAAATGATATAAGAGTCATCACCCAAACAAAAATGTGGAGCGGTTGCGGCATCATTACAGTTGAATGCATCAGGCTCATAGCCATTGGTCACTACGGGGAGACTCGTCACCCCAGTGTAGACCGACAGCTTGGACACGTTGTCCCATACCACCATACTCGGCCCATGAGTCTTATGGATCGTACCATTAACAATTAAAAGTAAATTTATTCAATGGAAAAGGGGTATCTTAGCTCTATTTAGTGTTGTCGTACATTTTGAACACACATGGTCAGTCAACTATTAGGCTAGACTTGGAGAACTCCGATGTAACTGGCATTAGGTGCGAGCATCCCGTGTAGTCTAGCTACTGTCAGTTGTCTGTGTTTGACCCAGGTCAATCGAACAAGCCTAGGGTGGCCAACCTAACTCGGGTCACCCCTTAGTTCGGGTGGTTAGCCAACTGTCCCATCGTTGTAAGCAATCCTAAACATCGCTACGAACTTAACAATTCGTTATGTAGTCATAGCAAGATTCATATGAAGCACGGATTCAATGACATGCCCACTTAGGCATTTCATCAAATATATGAGCATAAGTGAAACAATACATTCACTTGGACATTTCATCAAAACATATGAGCATCGATAGAGCAATATGTTCACTTACGCATTTCATGAAACATGTGAGCGTCAATAGAATAACACATGCAATCACTTAGGCATTTCATAAAACATGTGAGCATGCATAGACAAGCAATCACACATATTATAATCAAACACAAAATATGAACATGCTAGCTATTTACGAATCATTCACCACAAGAAATCATTAACTACGACCCTCAAGGGTCGATAAATGGAAACCCAGGTATAATGGTCTGCCCGATTTTGAGCTTTTAGGGTTAGGGATTTGGAAAAAATCATCAATTCCTAAATCAAAATGAAGAAAAACATTGTTAATGACTAGGAATCTACACTAGGTTACTTAATTGAAATGTAATATATAATTCTTACCTCTGGTTATTGGCATGGGTGGATTTGGTGGAGGTTTGTGTTCACAGCCCCAAGTGTAGGGTCGCGATGTAGTAATAATCTTGGTGAGATCGAGGTCGAATCCATAGGGACTATGTGTCTATTTTGAAAGTAATTAGAATCAAAACTAAGAGAAGATCTAACCTAAATCAGGAAAGTAGGGATTAATTGTGAGACGATGAAATTTAAAACTTAAGAATTTAAAGGTGAGAACTGGGGTTTCCAAGGATCCACTTGTAGCAAGTAGGAAACTACCTTGTATGATTCAATAGATCCAACTGGAATCGAAGTCCTATCTTATATAGTTGAATAAAGGAGAGATTGGTTAGATCTCTGAACTTTTCATAATCATCAATGGATGAGAGTTGTGGAGATTTGGAAGTTATTCCATCACCTAACCATGCCCAAGAGACAAGGCGGATTTACCAACCTCACAACCAATCATAAGATAATTGTGAAAGTTAGGAAGGATTCCATCATCCTACCATGCCCAAGGGATGATGGTGAATAACAGGTCTTACTAAGTTCACAATCTCAAATCAGAAAAAGAAAATATTCAAAGCAATTGCAGATCTATTATAATTTGTCACAACAAACCATTAACAATTAAAAATATTCCTTATAATCAAACTAGAATCCAAGAGAGTTCAACAAAACATGAATCAAAACAAAGCAAACATCCCAATCACATTATAAGCTTCACCCTTAACCCTAACTAAGAGATCTAGCCAACCATAGACATGATTGGATTAAAAACCCTAGAAGAAAGCATTAAAAACTAAGGAGAAGGGAAGAAGAACTCTTGGGAAGTGGCTCCACCCTTTCGCTCTGCTCCTCCAAGCCCTAGATATCCTAGAGAGACTTAGAAAACCCCTATTTATAAGCAAAGTTCTGTAAAATCACAAAATCGGATCAAATTTACATAGTCCGTGTAATGCTTTCAATGTCATCGAACACCCTTCGATGTCATCGAAGGTGTTTAAATCTAGAAGTTGTGCCTTTTCTTCTTTAGCACCATGTAAGTCTTTGTGTCATCGAACCAGCCTTCGATGTCATCAAGCGAAGCTTCGATCCATCGAACAAGTCTTCAAGTCATCGAAAATGTATCCAAAACAGTCCAGCGAGTTGCCTCAATTTCTTCAATAAATTCGATGCCATCGAGCAGTCTTCAATGCCATCGAGCACATTCCTTCGAGTCATCGAACATGTCTTCGATTGATCGAGAAAAGCACCCAATATGTCCAGCAACCAACTCAATTTTTCCTCATAAATTCGATGTCATTGACCAATGTTCGATGTCATTGAACGGTTCTTTGATGTCATCAAACGGTTCTCGATGGCATAGTCTTTGTGATTTCTGTGCTTATTCTTTCGACTTCCTTCCTTCTCCACTTGGTTTTCTTGGATCTCGGGAACTTGAAATCTTCAATCTTGGTCTCCACATGTCCATTCTTTGTCTTGGTGACTTTTGAGTACTAAATCCATACTTTTAACGTTCTTTTCAATCCAAGCTCTTAAATTCGTCTTGCAACACAAACACATGTAAAATATACCATTAAGCCATATTATGTTTGTAAAACCAAGAAATAAATGGGGGATAATATGTAATATTTGACCCTCAACATAACTCCCAACCAGCATTTTGCTAGTCCTGAGCAAAATATGCGATAAATAATCTTCAATCTTAAGTTCAAAATCATTCTTCAGAAAACAATCTTTTGTGCAATCAAGTATGAATGAGTAGAATGGAATGTTGAAAATTTAGAGCTAAATTAACTATGCAATTAATCAAGTGGGTTCTTTACCAATTAAATCAAAATGGAAGTTCAAATATCAAGTTTGCTAATGTGCTTGGTGAAAATCAATTTACTTCTCAGAAGACTACTTTCGTTTCATTATGTTAACCATGTTCATCATATTGAGATTAGTTGAAAACTTAAGTACTGATTCCAAACCTATCCCCTTTTTCATTCTTTTTCTAGTTTTGATTTTATATCGACAGTTACCATTATTTATTCCTCTTTTTCAGACATTACATCCTTTTCAAAGACTTTTTTCATTCCCCTCAGAGATGTTGTCATTCTACATTGAGTGATATTTTACTTAGATGATCAAGCTCCAATAACTTAAAATCCAATCTCTCTTCTCATCATACTCAAAGTAGTCTTAAATACACAATTTCTTATTTTCCAAACAGATTTTAACTCAAAATCTTGAAGAATTGTCAAAAATTTTGCTCAAAACTGAGAGGACACTGATTAGGTCGCCTAATCCCCCACACCCCTCACAAAAATTATACATTGTCCTCAATGTACAAGAAAGAAGCATGTAATGTAAAAGATGAAAATAACGGTGAAGACCACTTGAGATGAAGTTGGAATATGCAAATATGTCCTAGAGGGGGGGTGAATAGGATTTTTAAGAGTTATTACTGTTTATTCAAAATCCTATTATACTAATCCTTATAGATATGCAACTATCAGGATTACTCAAATGTAACTCTATTGACTTTCAAGCCAAGTAGAGGATCCAATCACAAACTAATCAAGATATAACAATATGCAACTTAGTCTATGTTGGATATGACTGTGTATGTGTGTGGGATGTGATCAGATATATGAATATGAATGCATTGACATGAATCACACATATAGAAAAGCAATCACAGACACAGTCATTTTATAGTGGTTCGATGATAAGTCTACTCCACTCCTGGCTACCACACTCAACCCTTGAGTGTACCGGATTTCACTAAAGAGGTTTTTCAGGGTTCACCCCAAACCTAAGGTTTTAAATTAGGTTCACCTTCAACCTTTACAGAGGTTTTACACGGTTCACCTCAAACCCAGAGTTTTGCTGGTTCACTCTTAACCAGATGTTTATGCTCTCCATAGAGTAAGGGTCCACATAATGTACCCAGATTTTAGACCACACAGGTCAAGGACCTACATAAGGGCCTAACAGTTTATGCCCTACACAAGAGCAAGGGTTCACCCTGTGCACCCACTACGTACACTCCCGCCGGAGGCCTCCTTGAGGACTTCAAAGGGTGAGAACTACTTAGGACCAAGACTTAGGAATGAATGATCACAAGTGTCCTCTGGACTCTGGATACTTACAGATAAGTTGATGAGTCCCGTTAAACACAACGCCAAAGATCTTCTCCTCCTTGTTGATGAAGAGTCTTCAACTCCTTTGATCCGTAACACAAGATGATATACCAATGCTTGGCTTCGGGTTGGGTCAAGGGTGAGATGGAATCCTACTCTCTAAAGATTTTCCTATAAGGAAGATAGAGTGGTTCCTCTCTTATGCATTCAAGGCATCCCAGCATAATGATTTGCCATTAAGGTAGTAGCTGGAGGATCCTTGAATGCGGAAGTTCATTCCCCAATCCACTCTATTTAATATCAATGGTAAGGGTGGATTGGAGGATGAACTCCCTAGAGAGAAAGGCTTTAGGTATAAGATGCAAGTTGAAACACACAAAAGCTCTCTCTTTTCTCTCTTACAGCAACAAAGAACAAGTCCTCTATATATAGGCAAGAAGTTCCAACGGATATAAAACGGTCACATTTATGACAGAGTTCGATATCATCGAGCAGGTTCGATATCATCGAGCGTATACTCTCGATAGCATCGATGGTTTGCTCGATGACTTGGACTCGATGTCATACGCTTTTGAAACTCCTTGCCAATAGGCCGATGAATCGAAACAGCTGTCGATGTCATCGGATTTCGAACTCTGATTCCATCGATGACTGGGTCGATCCCTCGACACATGAAAAAAAAGAGAGACTTGACTTTAAAAATATTTCAGGTTTTCATGAATGATCGGGGGAACCGTCGAGGTCATCGGAATTTAAATGTCGATGATATCGAGATCTGAGTCGAGGCATCGATAATTCCAACAGATTTATCTTTGAACTTGCTAGACAGATTATGGCTTAGTTCGATGCAATCGAACTGGTGTCGATATCATCGATATTTGAATATCGATTAAATCGAAGGGCCCCCGATCATAGTTTAAAAAACACCCTGAAATAACTGCTGTAAGAAATGCGCATCCACTATCGATATCATCGATGGGCCTCCGATCTTATTGATATTTGATTTTAGATCATATCGGACGGTCATCGATATATCAATGAATTTTGAGATTTTCATTGAAAAACAGGGGCGTCGAAAATCTGCCTGTCGATCTTATCGAGCCACTCCCGAAGGTCTCGAGATTTGAATATCGATGGTATCGATATGCGTATCGATACATCCATAATTCGTCCAGATATGTTATGAAGTTACTGGACATGTTTAGTGCTTTTATCGATGATATTGATAGGTGTATCGATACATCGATAAATGCGTCCATGTGAATATTTAGTTACTGGACACTTTTGGTCTTCTTTTTGATAATATCGTTAAGGTATCGAGGACATCGACAGAATAGGTCGATCATATCGAGGGTGCTTCAATAAAATTAACAAGGCGAGAAAACTTAGAGATTTTCCTATTTTGAAAAAGTTTTCTCATCATAAAAACCCTAAGATGTCTATCTTGTTTTAAGGGTTTAATTCACCTGGTGTATTGGGTTATAGGATGTGAGGCTATGATTTACTTATGGCGAGCTTCCACACATCCGATTGAGGCAGACACTTGGCTTGATCTTCTTTTGATGTCCTGCAGACTGTCTGACCACCCGTTCACAGTAATTGACAAACAATGGCACTTATAAGGGTACTTTCTGATGAGGGTCGAATATTGCATCTCAGACCCCGATTATTGCCCTATTTTACATACATGATAATGCTTAATGCCATATTTTAATTTTGTTTTTATTACAGGATGAAATCAGGAGCATGAATTTGATGCTCCAAAGTCATCAGAGCATTGGACGGACTCCAAAGGACTGAGATCAATGAATTTACACGTCAGGGACCTGAGGAAATCAAGCCGTTCACGTTGAAAAGGCCCGAAAATGGTACAAAATGCAAGATCACATGGTTCCTGCCATCCGATTGACTCAAAACTTCATACATGTGATGGGGCCGTTAATTAACCGTACATATTGAATTTCAGCCATTAAAAATCTCAGGAAGTGGTCCAACGGGCAGATCAGCCCATTAATCTTCAATTTGGGGCCCACCTGATATTTGAAACTGCCTAAAGATTGGTCTCGATGGTTTAAATAATATGGGAAGTAGGATGGACGGATCAGATTTCTGCAGAACATTACAGTGGACCCCACATGCATGGAAGTGTGCATAAATCGCACGTGTGCTGGCGGTGCACCGAACCGAGTCAATCGGTCAGCACTAGCAAAATCGCACCCACCACCAGCAACGGTAGTTGCCGTTTACGGCTCAGCGAACGGACGGACCGCTGTCCGTTTTTGCGGTTGGCTGTGAGCCCTACACGTGTCCCATCCGGCCGATCTGAACCGTCCATCTTGTAGATGGACGCGAATACTACAAAACCATGTTTCCACTTTATACTCATGCGTGCACACGTGTGCGGTACAGAGGCCACAAAAGGGCTGCCCTGCAACGTCTAAATCTGATCTTTTTGTGTTTTCTTCTCTGGGCCGTATCATTGGACGTTCAAAACTACCTATTCTTAACTGAAATTTCATCCTCAATCCAATGGACGGGGTGGATTTCCCAGAAAACACTTCCATGGGGCCCACTGATCACGACAGCGAAAGAGTGCGAAAGGTTTCGCTCAATTTGAAAATCCGGTTTTCCAGGCGGTTGTGGGCCACCATCTTTGATCATATGGCAGATCTGAACCGTCCATCATGTAGAGGACCCAAGAAAGTCCTAAGGGACGGTGTTTGTTGGAATTTGAACGAGGAAAGTATGGTGTTTTGAGGTCCTGAACTTGGCTGCGAAAAGGTTTTTTGCGCACGTGCGACAACTTCCCAAATCCGAATTTCACCACTCAAGCCACTCCATCAGCTATAAAAAGAGTTGCAAAACATGAGGAAGGGCATTGAAAAAGTGGAGAATTCCGGATCTACAAAGAAAGGAGAGAAGAAAGAGAAGAAAGAAGAAAGAGAGAAATTGGTTTGATGTTTTTTTATGAATTTTATTTATCCATCTGTTTAATGGATTTTATGGGTAACTAATCTCTCAGCTAAGGTTGAGATGAAACCCTTAATTTGAACATCCATTGTTCTATGTTGATTTTACTTTAATTAGATTGATTTGTTTCTTTCCTAGTGTGCTTGATTGTTTTAAATTCTATACTTCTCCATCTATGAACTTTGATCGAGTCTATGGATGGATGTTGTTTGGATGCTTATTCTAGGTGCTTGTGTTTGATTATGAACAGGTTCCTATAGGGAAGAGACAGGTGCTTTAATGAACGGTATATTCCATGTGCCCGACCAAGGACATGGGATATGTTATTCATAGCATTGTTTGAAGGAATTAGACAATTAGTATTCCCGATTAAGGACACAGATTGTGCTTTCTCTAGATAAGTTAGATCAATCTAAATTAAAGTGAATTAACAGACAAAACAAGGGTTAGGATAATTAGGGGTGGATTCGAAAGTCCTAGTGCTCTCTCTGGTTGAATTTTCTTCCTTATTCTCAATAGTTATTTTCCACAAATTTGTGTTAGTAATTCGCTACATTAATTGTTGGATTAGTTAAGGAGAATCACAGATTTGAATTGTGACGACCAGTCCTCATGGGATTCGACCTCTATCTTACCGAGTTATTACTACATCACAACCTTATACTTGGGGAGTGAACAAGTTTTTGGCACCGTTGCCGGGGACTGTTTCGTTCCAAATTGAATTTAAGATTCTCTCTTATCATAATTCATAGCTTAGGATTTTACTAACTTAGAATTTTTTTTTCTTTATTTTAGAAACTAACCTATTTCCTGTTTTGTAGGGTCCTGAAATAAATTTCTAATTCGGTAATCCCTTCTAAGTTTCTTACTTTTTCTAATTTCTATTTTTGGAATTAGGATTTTATTTTTTTAAAAATTTTTAGTTTCTAATTTTAGATTTAGATTCTTCTTTTAAGTAACTTTCTATTTTCTAGTTTTAGAAATTTTTTCCTTTTTAGAAACTAACTTAGCTTTTTATTTTTAGTAACTTTCTAATTCTAGGATTTCCTTCCTTTTTAGGAACTAACTCTTCTTTTTTTAGTTCTTTAGAAAATTTCTAATTTTAGATTTTCTGTTTTAGAAACTAACTTGTTTTGTTTTCTTTTGCAGGATTTTAACATAAATCTCCTATTGGTAACATCTTTCTAAATTCTCCAGTCCTCGCTACTCTCTATTTTGAGATTTAGGTTTTCAATTTTTAGGAATTTTCTACTTTCTAAATTTGGATTTGGTAACTTTCTATTTTCTAGTTTTAGAAACTTTCTTTTTTAGAAATTAACCGTTGCTTAGGATTTTTCTATCATTATTTTAGGAAACTTGATTTGTTTTTGTTTTTATTTACAGGAATTGAGGAAGGAAGCTACTAAGTGAAGGAGGAGCTTCTTAAATCTTCTGCCATCAATCATCTCCTTTTCCTGGTTCTTTCTTCCCATTCTTATTCACATAGTTTTAACTTGTTTTTTTGAATAGCATAATTTCTAGTTCTAGTTTTCTTTCTCTTAGGTTGTTACTTAGTTTATGCTAGGACGTAGATCTCTAGATAAAGAACTAGCACCTTTTGATCCTGAAATAGAAAGAACATTCCATAGAAGATTGAAAGACATCCCAGTTGAAATGACAGAAGAGAATGGAACTAAAACTCTTAGAGATTATTCAGCTCCTGTCCAATTCAATGCGCCTTCATGCATAGTGTTGCCCACCACCACGGCAGCACACTTTGAACTCAAGACTGGGGTCATACAGTTGCTGCCTTCCTTTTATGGGTTGGACAAGGAGGACCCATATCATCATGTGAAAGAATTCCTAGACATTTGCTCCACCTTTAAATTCTAAAACTTCTCAGATGATTCGATCCGCCTACGCCTGTTTCCTTTTTCTTTGAAGGATAAGGCGAAAGCATGGTTGAATTCTCTAGAAGTTGGGTCTATCACTACATGGGACCAATTGTCTAGAAAGTTCTTAAACAAGTTCTTCCCTGTTCACAAAACTAATGCTCTCCGTAGAGGAATCACCAATTTCACACAAAAAGAGGGAGAGCACTTTCATGAATGTTGGGAAAGATGGAAGGACTTGCTTCTTAAATGTCCACACCACGGTTTTGAGAAGTGGCAACAAGTGCAATACTTTTATGACGGTCCGACACCCCGTGAACCGTCGCATGGTTGATGCCACCAGTGGAGGGTCCTTCATGACCAAAAGCGATACCGAAGCATGAAAATTCTTTGAAACCTTGTGTGAAAACTCCCAGCAATGAGACTATTCAGATAGAGGTGAAAGAAGTTCCCAACCACAAAAGAGAGGTGGCATATATGAGATAGGAGTCACACCAGATCTCCATGCCAAGATTGATGGCCTGACAAAGAAGGTTGATGCTCTGATGTTACATAATGGACCTCCACAAACAACTCAAGCCGAGGCTTGTGCCATATGTTCTAGTTCTACCCATCCTACGCAATCTTGCCCATCCGGTACAAAGATTTGAATTCCTCTCTCGAACAAGTTCATGCTTTAAACACCTTTCGAAACCTGGGAATGATCCTTACTCAAACACGTACAACCCAGGGTGGGCTAGGCATCCAAATTTCTCTTGGGCAAAAGGACCACAACAAGGAGGACCATCTGGAAATCCTCCCATGCAACCTTACCCTCAAGCCGGCAATCAACAACTCCAACAGGTTCATGCAATATCAACAAGTCCCTTCACAATCACGGAAACCATCTCTTGAGGATACACTCCATCTTTTTATGCAGAGTTCTCTCCAATTCCAAAAAGACACCCAACAAACCTTACTAGCCAACCAGCAAAGCTTACATGCAAATGCGCAATCCATTGCGAAGTTGGAAGTACAAATGGGTCAACTAGCTGCCACATTGAGTGAGAGAGAGAAGGGCAAGTTCCCTGGCCAACCTGTGGCTAATCCAAAGGGACAGTATGAGATTGGCTCTAATTCCAACCAAGGGCAATACCACGAGCAAGCCAAATCAATCACTACCCTTAGGTCGGGCAAACTGATTGACAACAGAATAGAGATGCCTAGGGATGAATCAAATTCTCAAGCGGAAGAGCAAGATGAAGCAGAGAGACACATTAATGCATCCAAAGTCCAAAAGCTCTCTGACTCTCCAAGAGCCGCTGACGTGCCACCTTACGTGCCTAAAGCACCTTTTCCTCAACGTCTGGCACCAATGAAGAAAAGAAACAATTTTGATGAAATCCTGGACGTGTTTAAAAAAGTGCAAGTCAACATCCCGTTGCTTGACGCTATCAAGCAAGTCCCTCCTTACGCTAAGTTTCTTAAAGATCTATGCACTCAAAAGCGTAAGGCAATGTTCATAAGAAGGTCTTCTTCTTGAAGCAGCTCGGCTCCATGATTCAACATAACACCCCTCCTAAATTTAGGGATCCAGGAGCCCCCACCATTTCTTCATGCGGCATAGGAGATCATAAGATCGGGAAAGCATTGCTTGATTTAGGGGCGAGTGTTAATTTGTTACCTTATTCGGTTTATGAGCAAACTAGGACTTGGTGAGTTGAAACCGACTAAGGTAACATTACAACCGGGGTGATAGATCTGTCAAGGTTCCCAGGGTGTTATTGAAGATGTGCTAATCCAGGTTGATAAATTCTATTTTCCAAAGTGGATTTCATAGTTATAGATACTCAGCCTGTTCAGAATCCTCATAGTCAGATCCCAGTCATTTTGGGTCGTCCATTTTTGGCCACATCTAATGCTATTATAAATTGCAGGAATGGAGTTATGAAGTTGTCATTTGGTAACATGAATATTAAACTTAATGTTTTTAATGCAGGACAACAACCCGCAGAGTTGGACGACATATTTGAAGTGGACATGATCGAGAGCCTTGTGCAGGACTCCTTCCTTACATCTTTTGAAGATCCTCTTGAGACCTGCTTAGCATAATCGGGCATGGATTTTGACATCGATAGTCCCATCCACGAAGTCAATGCACTGCTCGACTTTACTCCTATATTGGAGACTGAAAAATGGAGAGCGAAAGTGGAACCTCTTCATCCCTCTGAGACTCTTCCTGACAACACAGTTTCTAAC
This sequence comes from Magnolia changhungtana, assembly GCA_030180095.1. Taxonomy (NCBI): domain Eukaryota; kingdom Viridiplantae; phylum Streptophyta; class Magnoliopsida; order Magnoliales; family Magnoliaceae; genus Magnolia; species Magnolia changhungtana. The sequence goes on from JASAUF010000640.1 coordinate 587,504, forward strand.
TCTGAGAAGGCAAAAGAGAGCAGGCTGCTTAATGTTCTTAGAGCATATAAGGCAGCAATTGAACGGAAGATAGCGGAAATACAAGGAGTATGCCCCACTGTATGTATGGATCATGCTGTGGAAATGTCGCGTGAAATGCAAAGGAAGCGTGATCCTAACATGGAAGAAGTCGTTCGAGCAGAAGTCCTGAAATTATTTGACGACAGTGTCAGTTACCTCCTTTCAGATAGCACAGCTCATGGGAACTCACATCACTTGTCTGGGATCGGTTAATTAAGGATGAGGTAATTTCTTTGGCGGACCCTGGTTATAATGATTAGTCATTCATGGTCCGTTTCTGTCTGGCTGAAGACGTTAAACTTAGCGCTCCTGGGAGGCAACCCAGTCTTTTGTTTTATGTTTTTTTTTCTAGTTAGTTACTTCAATGTTTGTGGGTAACATTACTGCAAACCCTCACGAGACTACAACTCGTCCACTAGGGGTAACCTAGGGGTTTAAAGGCTTGTTGCATACGCTAAATGCAATCGAGAGCACCTGCGAAAGTGGTATAGGTAGGATTTTCTTTTTATTTTTGTTTTATTTTTGTTGATATCTCTCTTGTGCTAACTCGCTTTTATGTTGATATTCTTGAGAACGCCTCTTGATTCTCCATCCAGGTACTATCTTTCCCTCACTCCTCTTTTCTTTTCGTTGTCTCATGTGCATTGCATGTTTATTTCTTTTACATTGAGGACAATGTAGATTTTAGGTTGGGGGTGGGAGATTAGGTTACCTAATCAGTATTTTCTTGATCTTGAGCAAAATTTGTGAAAATTTTAACATTTTTTCTGAAATTTCTGTTGAATTCAAAGTGATTTTGAAGGATAGTTGTGATTTTGAAATTACAAGATACAGAATGTGAGTAAATTATGACTCTTAGATTCAGTTGTCTGGTAGATTTCACACTTAAGTTTGAATTGTTAATCCATGATTAGAAGTTGTAAACATTGATTGAGCCATGATTTCACATATCAGATCTCGTTTACACATTAAGTTTTCAGTTCGATATTAATTGATAACATGGTAATAACTAATCATGAAAGGAACTAGCCTGAAAATCAAAATTTTTAGTATCAGTTTATAAAGAAGAATTGAAAGAATAAGACGCATAATCATCATCATAGGTTTGCTCCCTATAGATGAAGATTTGATTCCCCATAGTTGACATGAGAAAAGAGTTAGGCGACAAGTTTTCACCATAGGTTTGCTCCCTATAGGTGCGGATTTGATTCCCCTCCTTGGCACCACTGTTTATAAAGGAAATCAAAGGTTGATAGAACGAAAAGATGATCTAAAATGCTCGTGTTGGTTTCAGGTTGGTTGTCACGAATTACTAATGATCTCATGAAATTGACAATTGGATCTTTTAATGATTGTAAGCTGAGATTACATTATCAACTCATGGAACTCAATGTTTAAAATTGTTCTAATTAATGGATTAATATTTTAAACTTGATTATGTAGTTTACTGTAAGCTTGATTTCAGGAGAAAAATCTTCTCACCATTCATGAATCGTGGAATTTTCACATCTCAATTATCTGTTCACCCGTCACTTGAGTTTATAGGAGTTGTCTTTTATTTCTGAAATTATTTTTCGCATGTTTTGCTCGGGACTAGCAAAATGCTGGTTGGGGGTTGTGATGAGGGTCGAATATTGCATCTCAGACCCTGATTATTGCCCTATTTTACATACATGATAATGCTTAATGCCATATTTTAATTTTGTTTTTATTACAGGATGAAATCAGGAGCATGGATTGAAAAATGATATTAAAAGCATGGATTTAATGCTCCAAAGTCATCAGAGCAAGGGACGAACTCCAAAGGACTGAGATCAATGAATTTACACGTCAGGGACCTGAGGAAATCAAGCCGTTCACGTTGAAAAGGCCCGAAAATGTTACAAAATGCAAGATCACATGGTTCCTGCCATCCGATTGACTCAAAACTTCATACATGTGATGGGGGCCGTTAATTAACCGTACATATTGAATTTCAGCCATTAAAAATCTCGGGAAGTGGTCCAACGGGAAGATCAGCCCATTAATCTTCAATTTGGGGCCCACCTGATATTTGAAACTGCCTAAAGATTGGTCTCGATGGTTTAAATAATATGGGAAGTAGGATGGACGGATCAGATTTCTGCAGAACATTACAATGGACCCCACATGCATGGAAGTGTGCATAAATCGTACGTGTGCTGGCGGTGCACCGAACCGAGTCAATTGGTCAGCACTAGCAAAATCGCATCCACCGCCAGCAACGGCAGTTGCCGTTTACGGCTTAGCGAACGGACGGACCGCTGTCCGTTTTTGCGGTTGGCTGTGAGCCCTACACGTGTCCCATCCGGCTGATCTGAACCGTCCATCTTGTAGATGGACGCGAATACTAAAAAACCATGTTTCCACTTTATACTCATGCGTGCACACGTGTGCGGTACAGAGGCCACAAAAGGGCTGCCCTGCAACGTCTAAATCTGATCTTTTTGTGTTTTCTTCTCTGGGCCGTATCATTGGACGCTCAAAACTACCTATTCTTAACTGAAATTTCGTCCTCAATCCAATGGACGGGGTGGATTTCCCAGAAAACACTTCCATGGGGCCCACCGATCACGACAGCGAGAGAGTACGAAAGGTTTCGCTCAATTTGAAAATCCGGTTTTTCAGGCGGTTGTGGGCCACCATCTTTGATCATATGGCAGATCTGAACCGTCCATCATGTAGAGGACCCAAGAAAGTCCTAAGGGACGGTGTTTGTTGGAATTTGAACGAGGAAAGTATGGTGTTTTGAGGTCCTGAACTTGGCTGCGAAAAGGTTTTTTGCTGCGCGTGGGACAGCTTCCCAAATCTGAATTTCACCACTCCAGCCACTCCATCAGCTATAAAAAGAGTTGCAAAACATGAGGAAGGGCATTGAAAAAGTGGAGAATTCTAGATCTAAAGCAAAGGAAAGAAGAAAGAGAAGAAAGAAGAAAGAGAGAAATTGGTTTGATATTTTTTTTTATGAATTTTATTTATCCATCTGTTTAATGGATTTTATGGGTAACTAATCTCTCAGCTAGGGCTGAGATGAAACCCTTAATTTGAACATCCATTGTTCTATGTTGATTTTACTTTAATTAGATTGATTTGTTTCTTTCCCTAGTGTGCTTGATTGTTTTAAATTCTATACTTCTCCATCTATGAACTTTGATCGAGTCTATGGATGGATGTTGTTTGGATGCTTATTCTAGGTGCTTGTGTTTGATTATGAACAGTTCCTATAGGGAAGAGATAGGGTGCTTTAATGAACGGTATATTCCATGTGCCCGACCAAGGACATGGGATATGTTATTCATAGCATTGTTTGAAGGAATTAGACAATCAAGTATGCCCGATTAAGGACACAGATGATTGTGCTTTCTCTAGATAAGTTAGATCAATCTAAATTAAAGTGAATTAATAGACAAAACAAGGGTTAGGATAATTAGGGGTGATTCCGAAGTCCTAGTTCTCTCTCTGGTTGAATTTTCTTCCTTATTCTCAATAGTTATTTTCCACAAATTTGTGTTAGTAATTCGCTACATTAATTGTTGGATTAGTTAAGGAGAATCACAGATTTGAATTGTGACGACCAGTCCTCGTGGGATTCGACCTCGATCTTACCGAGTTATTACTACATCACAACCTTATACTTGGGGAGTGAACACTTTCAATCTCCCCCTTTGTCAATTACGTGACAAAATACCCAAAATATCTTAGAATACTTCAAGACATACCCTAAATTGTGTGTACATGCATTTACACAATTTTACAATGTTTTCTAACCCATGTATACATTCTAGAAGTATCCGCTCCCCCTTACTTCAAAACTCCCCCTTTCTTGCAGCTGCTCCCCCTAACACCTGCATAAACATAGATATATACATAATTTTCTGCTCAGGGTGTTTTAAACTGTTCTCCTCCTTTTTGTCAGTCATTGACAAAGGTAAAGCAAGTGATATTGACTGAAGCTTAAACTACGTGAGAGAACATGTATACAAGATACAAATGAGTAATGATCAAAATATTATAAAAAGTCATCTGTGGTCAGAACAGGTGGAAAGCAGTCATAACAGTAAAGCAATTTAAGCATTAAACACATCATATGCATTCCATCAGACAAACTAGGGGAATCGAAAGCAGAATTATGACATTAAAGACAAGAGTGATATGCAGCCATAAAAACACCAAAATGAACTGCACAAGATTGCAGTTAAATCCATGTTTCCAAAAAAAAGTATACTGCCACAGACAGCAGTAATCTAACAATCATCCCAAATATTGTAACTAGTATTTTTAGTCCAACCGTGGACGTTCTTCAAAAAAATATTTTCAGCTTAGCCAGTTAGCGAACTATCACATACACTCAAGGGAGCATAGAACATTCAAAAAGATACTAATGTTCGTATGCTGAGTTAAAGGAGTGAGAATGTGTGATAGTATTCAGAGATCAGTACTACAGAGCAGAGTGAGACGGAGCTGTGTTATCCCGCCGACAGGTAATAAGATCGACCAATTGCTGAACAGTCTATTGTACTCCCTGTACCAGCCTTTCCAGAACAGTCAGCCTTTCTTTAATGGAGTGGATGTCCTGTTGAATTGCCCCAATTCTATCCATCTCGAACCTTTTCCCATATCCAGCTGATGACATGGACGGAGCTGGATCAAGTCCAGGAGGGGCATCTTCAGCCAACGCAGTTCCTTCCATGGGATCGCCGCCTTCTCCTTCTACATGTTCAGCCTGGATTCCTCCCACGGTTTCCTCCTTGTACTCGTGAAATTCCAAATCCATTTTCCAGATGTTCTTGACATTGAAGGTATGAATTGGAAGAACCGGATCAGTGGTGGGAGGAAAACCGATGACTTGACATATCCTGCTTATGATCCAGGGATATGATAGGTGTAGATCCCTGGATGTATGTATAGCATTTACCAACTGATTGACATGCAATGTTGGAAGGCAGACCTTCGTCCCTTTTGCAATAGAGTAAACGATCATGATCACAAGACTCATGAGGTCAGATCGATTTGTACTCCTTGGATACAGATTTGTAGTGACGATTCCGTGCATAATCTGAAAACGAGGTTCCATGTACCTAGATTTTAAGGCATTCCCTTGATGCTAGGGAATGTCTCTATTATGGCATAGGTATTTGGTAACCACAGAACGGTTGTCAGGATGATTAAGATCCAGGTTTGGGGTGCCTTCTGGAGCCATTTGCAGATTGAGAATATGAGCTAATGTGGCAGGAGTAATAAACACATCATCACCATCCAAAGAGACCATGAATGATGGGGGTTCAGACACCGGAGAGTGACATGCTGCAAGAAAGTTGTGTGTCTGTTCAAGTTAGCAAGGTCCTTCAGAATCTAGGATGGACAACCACCCGATTTCAACAAACAGAGGTTCCAGATTGTGAGGTGCCAAGCATCCTCTTTCAACTCTTCGTTCATGGATCAACTTTCGACCGGTGTATTTTGTTGGGCGTTGACTGGCCGGAGGCAGAGGAGGAGGTGCCTGTGGAGATGGTTGTGCCTCAGGCGGGGGACCACGTGATCTTCTGCGCTGCCTAGTGGGGGTCCCATGATCCGAGGCCTTTGCTCTTTCTTTAGAAGAAAGTACTTTTTGTCGGGACGATCTTGACGATTCGCCAGGGCCCGACACTTTCCCTTTGTCTTTTCCCATAACGACAAAAAAAAAAAAACAGTTTTACGAATTTGGAAAGAAGACATGACCTGAATAGAATCACAGCAATACCAAAAAAAAGACTCACACAAATTAGTTAAGGTATTACCGATTTTGTTGTGTGATTTGGGTAGTCCTTCTAGGGCTCCAGTGGTTTGGTCGAGCGAGTCGAGCAGAGGCGGGAACAAAAAGAACTTTGGGACAGAAATCCCTTTTTATGCTCTGCAAACTTGTATCGGGTGGCAATCTTCGATATGATCGATACTCTTTTTGATGATATCGAGAGTTCTTTATCGAGTTCATCGATCCTGCCATCGATACCATTCCTGATCACGCGCCTTTTCAACTTCTGAAGTGATATCGATGATATCGACTGATTATCGGTTTGATCGAAACAGTCAACTCAAGATTTTTCAACACTTTTACTTCAGACATACCTTCATGTATACTTATAGTGTATCAATGATAGTTAGTATACAACAAAATTTTGTACAGTTTATGTACAATTCAAAAAAAAAAAATTATAAACATGGCAATGTTTATATTCAAAAAGTTCGAGGTGTGTAACCTCAGATGTAACATTGATGGCTCAACAAAATTTGCATCATTTCAGCTCATGTCCAGATCTTGATCTATGATCCGAACTAATTCTTCCTTATCCATTTGACCTTGTTAACCAATTTGGGTGGTGATGCAAAGGTATTCATATTCCTAAGAGGACTTCCAAGGTTTTGTGTTTCTCTGGTTAACAATTCGACATAATTCTGACCAGGGCTAGATTGAGTCCTCTTCGGGGTTATGCATTCAAACTTGTAATGGCCTGAATCACCACAAAAATGACATATTGGAGTTATTCTGGTTATTCTTTCAGAAGCAGCAAATTTTTCGATTTTAAGTGTTGCATGTTCAGATTTTGGTTTAGGCTTTTCATAGCTTAGGCCATTTTTATCCTTACCAGGTCTTCCCATTCTCAACATTCTTCCCAGCTTTTCACTGCTTTGGGAAAACTTGTAATTTATCATGGCCATCTTCTTGGATTCTTCTATATCAAACAGGAGTGTATGATTCTTGTTTCGAAGAAGCCTATTTTCGTCTTTTAGTAGTTCGACCTGTTTAACCAGCTTATCAGATTCAGACTTTAGAAAGATATTCGCTTTTTCCAATTTATCATTTTCTGAGTAATACTGGTGCAGATCATTCATTACTTGTTTGTTAATTTCCAGTGTCTCATTCAAGTCTTTCTGTAGCAGTTTGTTTTTGTTTTCTAATATTCCCAGTTTCTTAAGGATATTGATGCTATGGGTATAGAGATGATTATAAGCATCTTGTAGTTCACTCTGTTCCTCTTTTTCTTCTTCAGATTTCTCATTATCAGATGGAAATGATTCCGTGACTTGCTGTTCTCTTTTATTTTTAGATTCAGTGAGAATGATCGAAGCAGTGGAGGCCATGAGAATCTTCAGTGATTTCTGATCTTCATTGCTTTCTGAGTCACTAGATTCTGAGTTTGACTCTTCTGTATCATCCCATGTGGTGGCCATTGCTTTCCCTTTAGTTTTTCTGTTTGGACATTCGGTAGATAAGTGTCCATACCCTTGACAGGCGTAGCATTGTGGTTCTTTAGTCTTTTTACCAAATTTGCCTGCAGAGGGTTTGTTATTCACCTTTCTACCTCTAGAGGGACGGCCGCGATTCTTTTGAAAGAATCTTCTGAATCTTTGTGCCAGCAAGGCCATTTCCTCATCTTCATCTTCCTTTTCACTTTTACTGTCCTCATGTATTGTCTTCTTTGAAGTTTTTACGACAGTGTTTTTGGATTTTTGGGGTTGAGTGAAGTGTAGTTCAAAAGTTTGTAGGGAACCTACTAGTTCTTTTACTTTCATTTCGTCTATATTCCTACACTCCTCAATTGTTGTTACCTTAGGATTGAAGCGTTCCGGCAATGATCTTAGAATTTTCCTGCAAATTTTAGGAACCGGGACCTTCTCTCCCAATCCACCCATGGAGTTACAAATGATATTCAGTTTTGTGAAGAACTCTATAAATGTCTCATGCTCCTTCATTCTGAGACTTTCGAATTATGAAGTCAAGAGTTATAGTTTAGACCTCTTCACAGTACTTGTGCCTTCATGAGTTGTTTCCAGTAGATCTCATGCTTCTTTTGATGTCCCACACATACTTATCTGATTGAATATATCCTGTGACACGGCACAGTAGATAGCATTCATAGCCTTGGCTTCAGATGTTTGCCTTTCTTTGTCGAATGCTGCCCACTTTTCTTTGGGTTTGGGCTTTGTGATTGTTGTGCCACTATCAAGTACAATTTGTTTAGTAGGTGGTACATATCCACTTTCAACTATATCCCAAATGTCATGATCCAAAGATCTCAGAAAGTAGTGCATCCTGGCCTTCCAGTATGCATAATCTGAACCGTCAAACACTGGAGGTCTAGTGACTGATGAGCCCTCTCCTTTGGAGATATTCCCAACTTCAGTCAAGATCACTCTCTAGGCGGTGAAGCCCTTAAAGAGAGACCCGGCTCTGATACCAATTAAAAATAGTGGTGAAGACTGCTTGAGATGAAGTCGGAATATGCTAATATGTCCTAGAGGGGGGGGGGTGAATAGGAATTTTAAGAGTTATTACTGTTTATTCAAAATCCTATTATACTAATCCTTATAGATATGCAACTATCAGGATTACTCAAATGTAACTCTATTAACTTTCAAGCCAAGTAGAGGATCCAATCACAAACTAATCAAGATATAACAATATGCAACTTAGTCTATGTTTGACATGAATCACACATATAGAAAAGCAATCACAGACACAGTCATTTTATAGTAGTTCAACGATAAGTCTACTCCACTCCCGGCTGCCGCACTCAACCCTTGAGTATACCGGATTTCACTAAGGAGGTTTTCCAGAGTTCACCTCAAACCTAAGGTTTTAAATCAGGTTCACCTTCAACCTTTACAGAGGTTTTACACGGTTCACCTCAAACCCAAAGTTTTGCTGGTTCACTCCTAACCAGATGTTTGTGCTCTCCATAGAGCAAGGGTCCACAAAACGCACCCAGATTTTAGACCACATAGGTCAAGGACCTATATAAGGACTTAACAGTTTATGCCCTACACAAGAGCAAGGGTCCACCCTGTGCACCCACTATGTACACTCCCGCCGGAGGCCTCCTTGAGGACTTCAAAGGGTGAGAACCACTTAGGACCAAGACCTAGGAAGGAATGATCACAACTGTCTTCTGGACTCTGGATACTTATATATAAGTTGATGAGCCCCTTTAAGCACAACGCCAACGATCTTCTCCTCCTTGTTGACGAAGAGTCTTCAGCTCCCTTAATCCGTAACACAAGATGATATACCAATGCATGGCTTTGGGTTGGGTCAAGGGTGAGATGGAATCCTACTCTCTAAAGATTTTCCTATAAGGAAGATAGATTGGTTCCTCTCTTATGCATTTAAGGCATTCCAGCATAATGATTTGCCATTAAGGTAGTAGCTAGAGGATCCTTGAATGCGAAAGTTCATTCCCCAATCCACTCTATTTAATATCAATGGTAACGGTGGATTGGAGGATGAACTCCCTAGAGAGAAAGGCTTTAGGTATAAGATGCAAGTTGAAACACACAAAAGCTCTCTCTTTTCTCTCTTACAATAACAAAGAACAAGTCCTCTATATATAGGCAAGAAGTTCCAACGGATATAAAACGGTCACATTTATGACAGAGTTCGATATCATCGAGCAGGTTCGATATCATCAAGCGTATACTCTCGATAGCATCGATGGTCTGCTCGATGACTCGGACTCGATGTCATACGCTTTTGAAACTCCTTGCCAATAGGCCGATGAATTGAAACAGTTGCCGATGTCATCGGATTTCAAACTCTGATTCCATCGATGACTGGGTAGATCCCTCAACACATGAAAAATGTGAGAGACTTGACTTTGAAAATATTTCAGGTTTTCATGAATGATCGGGGGAACCGTCGAGGTCATCGAAATTTGAATGTTGATGATATTGAGATTTAAGTCGAGGCATCGATAATTCCAGCAGATTTGTCTTTGAACTTGATGGACAGATTATGGCTTAGTTTGATGCAATCGATCCGGTGTCGATATCATTGATATTTGAATATCGATTAAATTGAAGGGCCCCCGATCATAGTTTAAAAAACATCCTGAAATAACTGCTGTAAGAAATGCGCGCCCACCATTGATATCATCGATCGACCTCCGATCTTATCGATATTTGATTTCAGATCATATCGGACGGTCATCGATATATCGATGAATTTTGAGATTTTCATTGAAAAACACGGGCGCCGAAAATCTGCCTGTCGATCTTATCGAGCCACTCCCGATGGTCTCGAGATTTGAATATCGATGGTATCGATATGCGTATCGATACATCGATAATTCGTCTAGATATGTTATGAAGTTACTGGACATGTTTAGTGTTTTTATCGATGATATTGATAGGTGTATCGATACATTGATAAATCCGTCCATATGAATATTTAGTTGCTGGACACTTTTGATCCTCTTTTTGATAATATCGTTAAGGTATCGAGGACATCGACAGAATAGGTCGATCATATCGAGGGTGCTTCGATAAAATTGACAAGGCAAGAAAAACTTAGAGATTTTCCTATTTTGAAAAAGTTTTCTCACCATAAAAACCCTAAGATGTCTATCTTGTTTTAAGGGTTTAATTCACCTGGTGTATTGGGTTATAGGATGTGAGGCTATGATTTACCTATGGCGAGCTTCCACACATCCAATTGAGGCAGACACTTGGCTTGATCTTCTTTTGATGTCCTGTAGACTGTCTGACCACCTGTTCACAGTAATTGACAAATAAGGGCACTTATAAGGGCACTTTCAAAAGAGGCAACGAAAATAAAGGAGATGGTGTTGGAAAGATAATACTTGGAAGAAGGAATTTTAAAACTTTTCTACGGATCTCAACATAAAATGGGTTAGCACAAAATGAAACACTGTTGAGGCATAAAATAAAGGACCAAAGAATGAATCAGAAAAGAAAGAATGGAAGAAAGTTTCATGAAGAATTATGAAGAGAAAAGTAGGATGAAAGGAACATTTTTGGCATTTGCACCAACCCGCACAAAAGGTGTTAATTGTGTGGGTCTGTGCAGGAGTTCCCTCAGTTGTGCGCACTTGCACAAGTTACAGTTAGGTTAAATATGATGTACCTATTGTGCCAGGCCATGCAATAGTGTAGTGTTGTGCGGACCCGCGCAAAGGGGAATGAGGTGTTGCGCAGGCAGGTCCAATGACAATTTGGTAATGCTGACATGGATGATTGAGATTTGATGAAAGGTAGGCCCACGACATGAATTTTGAGGGTTCATGTGTGGAGGCCTATAAATACCCCACTCCCCCTCTCATTTGTACACATTGAAGTTTTGAGGAAGATCAAAGCTCTGGAGAAGAAGAGAAGACTGAAGGTATCACAGGAGAAAGGAAGGAAGGAGAAAGGGAGGTCTTCACTCCAGGCCTCGCAACACTATCTTGTTGAGCGGGCCTGCACAACAACATGCTATTGTGTAGCCATCATGCCTGAAATCTCTAGTTTAGCCTTCCTGAGCTCATAGTCTTTGGTCTTCCTTTTGTGTGAGAATATGAGCTCAAGAAGGAAAGATCAGATGATCGAATCTACACAACAATCCTCTCGATGAGATGATCAATTCACAAGGCGAAATGCTGGCAAATTTGATATCCAGATTCGATATTCAAACTCTTATGATTTCTGTATTTCAATACTCTATCTTATAATAAAGGGAAATCAAATGATATAAATGAACTCTGTATAAATAAATATGATGATTGTTTTCCATACACTCTCTCTGTTATGGCTGAATAAGATAGTTTCCCAAATTGAATGCATTTATTTCTCGTCGAAACAAAATGGTGACTCTACTGGGGACTTATCTTATTTAACATTAACATTGAGGAGGTTACGAGGACTTTTGTCATAGTTTGGTGTTGAAAGACGCCAAAATGGCGACTCTTATGGGAACATCCTCCACTTCATCTCTAAGATAGAATGTTTTGCCACCAGGATATTAATTTTAATTTTATACTTTGGTTGAAGGTAAGAAGATAAAACCGCAAGTGACATTCAAATGGCTAACCTAACAAAGAAGGTGAATTTCTAGTTCATTGTGATCGGATTCGTGGTGGAATACGCAATAGTTGAGCTTACAGTCCGTAAAGACCAATCTCTCATAACCAAAGGAAGCCGCGAGTTATGGTCGGAGCCATATCCTCCTCGCCATTAGCACAAGAAAAGGACGATGACTGGATTCGTATCTTGTCTTGAAAGATGAAAGCCCGAAATGCAGCAATCACCAGGGTAAATGCATCACCAAGAAGAGCTAGGGGACCAGTGACACAAAATATGGTGAGAAACACCTCAACGAGAAAATCTTAGCTAGCCAAATTCTATAAACGTATGGAAGATCGGAATGAAGTTCCTCTCCCAATAGGTCCCATCATGTTCGGACATTCTACTCATATAACTGCCTCTTCGGACAATGCTGAAGCCACTGTATATATGGGAGGAACTGATCATATGTCGTAACTGACTACTGAAGATTGTATAGCCGACATGGCTGATGTATAAAGAACACTCATGGAAGAATGTAAAAGTCTCCGGGAGGCTTTGGCTACTTTAGCACATAATGTGGCTCGGATTGCAGTCCCTCCAATGATGGCGGCCATGAATGAGCAAGAACAACAACCAAAAGGTTCTCAACCACCGAGGGTAAGATCACATGGGTTTGCTCCCGTAGCAAGGGAAATAACTCAGGAAGAAATACAACAAGTAGTCGCAGAAGCTATTAGAATGAAAAAAGAATGGGAGAATACCGGAAGATTCAGATATCGAACGCCGTACCCAAGAGAGGTGGAAGATATTCCTTTTCTGATCAATTTCAAGCATCCCGATTTTCAAAAATTTAACAGAGACGGGTCGCTGGAAGAACACCTCATGCACTTCATCAAGAGCATGGGAAACTTTTCTACAGTACCACAATATTGCCTCTAATTGTTCGGTTCTTCTTTAACTGGTAAAACATTTCGATGGTACCCTAGTTTGGCACTAGGGTCAATGCGAACTTGGGAGCAGATGCAGGACACGTTTATATCCAACTTCCTTTCATCAGAATGCGATGTCAGTGTTGTAGAATTAACTTCTGTCAGGCAAAGAGAAAATAAACCTGTGGAGAAATTCATTGACAGGTGGAAGACTTTGGGGGCTTCGTGCAAGCAATTGCCAGAGGAGAAGGATTAAGTAAGCATGTGTTTGAACTCTATGGAGCCAGGAATCGCCTTCGGGCTCACAAGCGCTAATAGAAAAACTTTTCGAGAATTAGCAACAAAAGTGCATGCTTTAGAATTAATGGCCAGGAAGATGTCGGCATTTTAGACCAGAACAGATAGAAGAGGATCAAATAGATTGCTGGTAAATACTGTGGCTCAAGAAAGAAAGAAGAATACTTTCTATAATAAGCGAGAAGCAAGAAAGAGAGAAGATTCAGATTGGTATAAAGATCGAGTGAATGATAAGCGAACTCGATCGACTGATTATCATAAAGAGTATAATTTTGAGAAAGAAGATGTCGTACTAATGATGGAGCAACTATCAGTTGCCGGGACTATTCAATTACCTCAACTCAGGTGTCCAGAAGAAGTTGAAATGACTAAAGACAAGAGATATTGCCACTATCATCATTATGTCGGACATCCGACAGAGAATTGTTTTACACAAAAGGATATGTTGCAGTAGATGATAAAACAAGGTGAGATAGTAATGAAAAAGGATGAGAAACAAGACAAGAAAGCGACTATGAATGCCACATTTGCAGGGAATCCATTGAAGATAAAAATGATAAAGGGAAGGCTGTTGTGACAAGAGAATGGCTGGTAGCGATGGAGTTACTTAGAAACTCCCGTTGTGACTCACAATTTGTTGAATCATCATCTAAAGAAGTTGGTAATGGTTTAACTTCTATTCGCTAAGGAGAAGATGAACTGGTCGGAGAGTTCATTAATCGATGGAGAATTCTGAGGGCATCACGTTTGAGACTAGTGAAGGAAGAAAAAGAACAAATTAAGTTGTGCATGGAATGCATAAAGCTGAATATCGCGTTAAGTCTCGTGGGTTCGAATATAGAGACATTTCAAAATCTGATCATAGAGGCTTGTAATTTAGAAAGGATTATTACAAAAGTGTCTGACTTTTATATAAATCACTTGATTCTGAATCTCGGGAGAAATTTAGCCGATACAACAGAAGAAGAAAGAAAAATAAAGAATCGACAGAATGAGCAAGGAAGCTCTGATACAAGAAACATGGATGAACATAATGCCAAGAAAATAAAGAAAGAATTTACACAGCTCAAGGGTTGTAGGAGGTATTTGTTTGAAGAAGATGATATACTTCCTATGCTGAACAAATTGCTAGTAGCAGAAAAGATCAAATTTCCATGGCCAAAGCGTCCAAGGGAGATAAAGAAAATAAGTGAAGGCGATTATTGTTATTATCATCGTTTCCTCGGACATCAAACGGAGAATTGTTTCAGCTTGAAGAATAAATTACAGAAAATGATTGATAATGACGAAATTGTCATAAGGAGAGTGTACAATATAAAAGAGGAAATAAGAGTACACAGGCCTGATTAGTTCAAGACTGGGGGCAATTCTAATCCCAGCCAATCATTATGAGGTGATGCGGTATTAGTATATTTGTTAAAGATTGCAACATCATGATTTTGATTACAAAAATTATTAGAGTAATACTTCCTAATCAAAAGGGGGCATGACAAGTAGAAAGATGAAACGGCTGCAAAAGACAAAGTTATGTATTCCTTTTCATGTGAATGAATAAAAGGGTGCAAATTTTCAAGCAAAAGCTTTTCAAGCATATCAGGCAAATTAAGATCAAGCTCATCGTCAACTACTTCCAAGCATTGACTATTGCTGTCAAGCGTCGATGATTGCCACTGACGTCAATGATTGTCGACGTCAACTGCCACCAATGTCGATGATTATTGCTAAAATCACTAAGTGTTGATGACTATCGCCAAAATTAGCAACTATCACTATCGTCATCAATCGCTCATACAAGCTTATTTTATAGAAATTGCTATCATCGCCAAGCTAATACACTATTTTAAACACAACATAAATGTCGTCAGAATACTATCAACAGTGGCGAAATATCAATTATCGATTCACCATTTTTGGTAGTGGAATAAAACTATACGGCCAACCAAATATAAAGTTGATGACAACGATGGAAGCTTATCATTTAAGGCAGCCTAGCCGAGCCCTGTATGACCAACTAAGCATAAGACCTACCATTATCGGCGCTATATATATTATTCAGGCAGCAGTGAGAAGCTAATGGCTCTAAAAAGCCCATATAGGTCATCACATGCATACCCATGTGGGCAGCGGACAGAGCCAATGACTAAAAGTCCTCAACGACCAGTTACGCGTGAGACCTATGCCACCTGTAGAGCTTCTGACAGCGTCATGGGGAAGGATGAAAATACCCTCCCGTGAATGGGTCCGACCTTGCAGGCGAAGAAAAAGTGGACCGCAGTGTGACCTCTGTGGCTTTGACCATAGATAGGCCAACCATGCGTAAGACCCCCCAGATTCCTGGTTTGATTCAAGTAGAAACTCGTGAGGAAGGGTTTTAGCCTACTCAATGATGGACTGACAACCTTAGATTTGGTACCTAAATATAGCCTTGCGCGCCCTGAGAACTCTAGAGAGTTACTATGGCCAACCCTATGCGTAAATCCCACTGAGTTCACGGTCCCAGTAGCTTCATTGGGCCCCTCTGATGGATCACGGTTTATGAATTCTCCGGTTGTGATAAGTCCAATAAACTCTAGAGAGTTACAGTGACCATTCATGTAAGACTCGACTCCCACATGAGTCTAAGAAACTGTGCTTGCTCTACTACTCAAGAGCTTAAACTGTGTGAAAAAGTTGTCCCTGTCAAGTTTTGTCTAGTCTAGTCAAGTCAAGTTTAGTCCAGTCCAGTCAAGTCTAGTCCAGTCCAGTCAAGTCATGTCCAGTCATGGTCAGTTAAAGTGCGCTTGCTCCATAATTCAAGAGCTTAAACTATGCGTAACACCAAAATGCTACAAAAATACATGATCATCTATTTACTTGAGATATGCTCAAAGATGCAAATTGCTTGATATAGTAACATAAATCATGAAAATTTCATACTCGAAATAAATAGACATGCAAAATGCATTTCTTTTGAAACAGGTATAGGTTACGATTATATCAAATCTAATCAAAATATTCAATGTTTTCTATCCTAAAGCTAAGCGCTTCAAAATATGGTTATTCTTCTGAAGAGGATGAGTCTTCAATGATGATATGCTTATCTTTCAAAAGAGGGCGATGATGTCTTTCTGTCTCCTGCCCTTCTGATGCTGAAGGAATATTATCTCTTAAAATCTGTAAAGGAGGAACATAGAATTATAAAGAGTCATCATTCTCTTCTGGGAAATCTGAAGATCCATGGGTATTCTTTAAAGGTGTGCCAAAGGCTATCCATCCCTTAAGAGTATCAGCAGGCTTTGTTTCAGAAATATTATCTATGGAAGAAATTTTTACGTAGAGTTGACCTGGAGAGGGGGCACGATCTACTTCTTCAAAATAACCAATGCTTTGGTCTTTCTGGAAATCTTTTAAGTGAGGAGGAAGAATCCAAATGGCTTGATCTACTGGGCAGCAATGTTCCACTAAGAAATACTGACGAACCTACCATTGCATCTAGGAATAAGAAGCGCTAAAAGGGTAATTATAACCAGGAATTATGAAGTGCGATCCGGTGCGAATGTTTAAGAGTTGCTTCCATATTAGAGCCCAATTATATGGCCTAATGCCGCAACTTCTCATTGCTCTGGTAACAATATCGCAAGTCTCTGGAACAGTCGGATTGAATCCGAATTGGCGGGCAAATCTGTTAGGATAATATGGTTCACGCCAGAATACACTACCCTCTCTACAGGGATGAGTGTTGGACCTGATAGAGACAAGAAATGAATGTTCACCAAAAGAAATGAAATCATCATTAACGACTACCATGTCATCAGGATAACTAGTGAAAGGGAATTGATAAAAGTTGATAGGATCATTGATCCATTTGACTTCTTAATCATCTCTCTTAATTGATAATGTTATAGAGGGAGGCGATTAGGGTGATCAAGATGCGAATATGCTCTTGCGGAGTTAGCAAATGTCCAAGGAAAATATACTCCGAGCCAACCCATAAAGAAGTGCCACAGAACTAACAGGAAAAGATTCAGAAAAAGGATCTTTGGAGCCTGAGATGACATCCCCGAAAGCATGGTATACGGAACACAAGACCAAAGGAGCTAGTGAAAATTTTTGGCCTTCTGCCATTGCGCCTGCGGCCACAAAGAAGGATGGCCTGATGATGTCTGCCTATTCAGAATCCAGGAATATTACTAAGCTTAGCCAGTAACCTAAGAAAGCAGTTAGTTCACAGGAAGAATTGTATTCAACAGTGTTCTTGTTGTTCTTACAAATGGTTTTGAGTTCTTGATGGTTATGGTTTGCAAAGTTGTCAAGATGAAAGATTCGATCATTAAAATTGGACCATATAAGATTGAAGTAGTGAAAATAAAAAACAAAAAAGGGAAAATATAATATAGCTTTTGAGAAAAATGAGCCAGCCATTCAAGAGAAGTAATATGATCAGGGTGAGAGAAGTTAATTAGTGCACTGAAGAGTTCAAGTGTGGTCTTTGAAATCTCGGATGTGCCTCCTCCTACGGATGCTAGAGCAAGCTCTCCATTAGAGGGTACATATGCATCAAAGATGTTGCCCATGATGGGAAGACCTGCTAGACAAAGAAGGTCCCATAAGGTGATACTCATTTCGCCTGAAGGAATATGAAATGAGTTAGTGATTGGAGACCAAGGGTTCAGAAAGCCTTTGAAGATGGCAGCATCCGCATGAGAATATTCTAATGTAGCTATAATTGCATCGGAAAGGTTAATCTATTCTTGAACGGTGATATGTCTTCGAACGACAGCTTGAGCCCAGGCATTGTAGAAATTGCGAAAGGATAGGAGTCCTATTGTTGAGATTTTTTTTGGTGTTCTAAGGTAATCTCTCTGAGAAGAAGAGATATTGAGAAGTTTCAAAATAGTGGGCAGGGACAGGTTGCTGAGGATCATGGCATGGACGCAGAAGTCTCATCTTATGAATTCTAACAGCTCTTTGACGGGGGCATGTTCTTTTCCAGATATCCTGTCAGAATTCTTGGTTCCTTCATGATCCAATTGTCTGCGGAAACAAAGATATTTTGTTGGTTGAAAGGTTCACTGTGCAAAATCGACCAACGATGCTGCAGGTTGATGGGAATAACGGTTGGTTTATTAGTAAAGGGGTTGTGGAGTACCAAAGTTTCTTCGTTCATCTCTACATATTTCCAAGAATGATGGAGAGGCTGTTCGGATCTTGAAGAAGATGGGTGATTCTTTCTTCTCAAAGAGGAAGCTTGCAAGCAATGCATATTTATAGACTAAGAGTTGTCAAGATAAAGAAGAAAATTTGAAAAATAAGGATTTAAGGACAGGAGAAAATATTTTAAGAAATTTGAAAGTTCTCAAACCTTGAGAGATGTTTGAGCATAGGTGCATAATGTGGAGCAATTACGCTAAGTAAAGGAGAGATTCAAAGATTAAAAATCAAAAGGGAACTTTTGTGAAAGTGCGCACAAAGGCAAGTGGTTACGCGGAGGCGCACAGGAGAGAATAGCTTAGAAAAGCTGGTGCAGAAAGCATAAGGACAAGATTGTTGCGCAGTGACACATAGAGGCTGATTTACTAAAGATAATTGTGAAAGTTAGGAAGGATTTCATCATCCTTCCATGCCCAAGGGACGATGGTAAACAACAGGTCTTACTAAGTTCACAATCTCAAGTCAGAAAAAGAAGATATTCAAAGCAATTACAAATTTATTGTAATTTGTCACAACAAATCATTAACAACTAAAAATATTCCTTATAATCAAACTAGAATCCAAGAGAGTTCAAAAAATATGAATAAAAACAAAACAAACATCCTAATCACGCTACAAGCTTCACCCCTTAGCCCTAGCTAAGGGATCTAGCCAACCATAGACATGATTGGATTAAAAACCCTAGAAGAAAGTATTAAAAACTAAGGAGAAGGGAAGAAGAAATCTTAGGAAGCGGCTTCGTCCTTTTGGTTTGCTCCTCCAAACTCTAGATATCCTAAAAAAACTTAGGTAACCCCTATTTATAAGCAAAGTTCCACAAAATTGCAAAATCGGATCAAATTTACGCAGTTCGTGTAATGCCTTCGATGTCATCGAACACCCTTCGATGTCATCGATGGGGTTTTAATTCGGAAGTCACGCCTTTTCTTCTTTAGCATTGCGTAAGTCTCTGTGTCATCGAACTGTCCTTCGATGTCATCGAGCGAAACTTTGATCCACCAAACAAGTCTTCAAGTCATTAAAAATGTGTCCAAAATAGTCTAACGAGTTGCCTCAATTTCTTTAATAAATTTGATGCCATCGAGCAATCTTCAATGTCATTGAGCACCTTCCTTCGAGTCATCAAACATGTCTTCGATTGATCGAGAAAAACACCCAATATGTCCAGCAACCAACTCGATTTTTCCTCATAAATTCAATGTCATCGATCAATGTTCGATGTCATCGAACGGTTCTTTGATGTCATCAAATAGTTCTCGATGACACAGTCTTTGTGATTTCTATGCTTGTTCTTTTGACTTCCTTCTCTACTTGATTTTCTTGGATCTTGGGACCTTGAAATCTTCAATCTTGGTCTCCACAGGTCTATTCTTTACCTTGGTGACTTTTGAGCACTAAATTGATACTTTTAGCATTCTTTTCAATCTAAGCTATTGAATTCACCTTATAATACAAACACATGTAAAATATACCATTAAGCCATATTGTGTTTGTAAAACTAAGAAATAAATGGGGTATAATATGTAATATTTGACTCTCAATAGTTTAGTAGTAGCTAAAGGTTTGGTTGAAGAAATACTAATCCCACAGGCATCAAGATTTTCCACACACACAAACACACACACTCTCTCTCTCTCTCCCCCTTCCCTTTCTCTTCCTTTTCTCTCTCTCTCTCTCTCTCTCTCTCTCTTTCTCTTTCTCTTTCTCTTTCTCTCCTCCTTCACCTAAGCTAGGGCATGAAATTCATATAGGAGAAGGGGGAACTTAAATGAAATATAGTTGTGAAAGTTGTAAAAATGACCCTATGTAACGCCCCGAATTTTTGCCAACCTGGGATTAGACGTCCTTAGGCAATGGGTCAATCCTAACACAGGTTTAACTTCTTAAACGCTCAATTAAAGTCTCAAATCGTTCCTTAAATCATATTCTTCACAAATCCCACCCTTCACTACCTTGTGCTTTCAATTTTTCAAAGCACCTTCGCCCTAGACACTATCTTAAACTAGCTAAGTAGTATAACTTGGATCACTTTATATACAAACTACAATGGACTAAGTTCCACCTCAGACGAAAATCACTTAGGATTAAATCCTTTAGAAATTGACAAAGTGAACTAGGTGTTAAACTAGATTAGCCATGAAATCCATTTGAATCGCTTTAAATACGATCTGCAAGACCCAAAACTTGCAGAATCATTAACGCTAGGTTACCCTAAAGTTTAGAACCAAACTCATTTCCCGTCTGCTCTCGGGAATGAAACGAAACTTCGTATTGGGTCTAGATCGTACATCGGGAGTCCGATTAAACCGAAGCTAAGGAACTAGGACCGCCCCACTGGGCTTAACAATCATCTCAAAAATTAGCTGTATCCGATGTTCCACGGCCATTCGTTTCGAATCGGAGCGAGGTAGTGTGAAAAACACTATTCATATGCCAAAATAAATATCTGGAATAGTGATCTGGCATCGTTCGTTGACGCGTTAGTATTAAGCAACCTGACCGTTAGAATCAGACCAAATTACACCCTCGGATTAAGAAAAATTTCAGAAACATTTACATGTACTTGGAATTTCTGATCGTGGCCCACTGACCGTCGAACTGAAAGTGGTCCGCCACGTGCGATCTGGGAATCCAATCGAGTCAAAAACGTAATCCCACGTGGATCCATCGATGGTGAGCTTAAGTCTGACGTTTGGTTCAAGGAGGGCTACCAGAACCTCTCTTTTGAGCTGGAAAAGTGACGAATATCCTATATTAGCAGTAACCCTTGAACCTGAGTCTATTTTCGGAATGTTTTTGGCTATAAAAGGGCCTTAGAGCACTCTCTCTCACAGCCATACGAATTTGAGTTTTGGGAGAGAGAAAAGAGAGAGAAAAGAGAGAGAAAGGCTTGGAGTTTGCTGCCGATCTTCCTCCTACTTGCTTGGGTTTGTTACACGGCCTACACCGCTTCATTCCGGTGTTTTTCGGCGGTTTCCGTCTCATTTGAAGGTAAGAAACCTAACCCTAGGTCGATTTGGGGTGGGATCGATGTAGGATGTATCTGACTAACCGATTCAGCTCTTTAGGCTAGAAATCGCCCGTAGACGGAAGGTTCATTACCCTTGCTGATTCGTTCCGTTTCCAAAGGCAAAGGTGAGGACTTTAAGTGCATAAGTTACGGTTTTCAACGCTTTCAATGTCAGATAATGGTAGATTCATGATCTGCTTGCAATTGCACATGTACAAAGTGCTTTCCGTTTCCTGTTTCGATTAACGTTGTAGAAATTGGAATTTCACATATTCTAGGTATACGTAGAATTGCCGTATACGTATTTTTTTTGGATAAATGTTTGACATGTTTATTTAATGTATGATTATATAATATATGAATAAAATACTAGTTTGGCGAAAGGAATCGGCAAAATACATGTTCACTTGTAAATGCGACGTATGTTGAAATTGTGTATGTTAGAAATACCGTATACGTATTTCTTTTGAAATAATGTTTGACATACTTATTTAATGTATGATTATATAATATATGAATAAAATACTAGCTTGGCGAAAGGATTCGCCTAAATATATGTTTGCTAACAAACACTATGTATGTAGAAATACGGTGGTATTGCAGTACCGTATACATGTATATTTTAGCGATGTGTTTGTCATGATTAATTGTCGTATAAATATATTATGTGCGTATAGAATATTTACTTGGCGAAGGGAATCGAAATACATGTTTGCTTGTATACACTATGTATGTTGAAAATGCGTATTCTAGAAAATACTGTATACGTATAAATTTTGGAGATGCATTTATCATGATTATTTGTTGTAGTAATATATTATACACTAGTAAAATACTCACTTGGCTAAAGGATAGCCCTAATATATGTTTTGCTAACATACACCATGTATGTTGTAATAGTGTATTCTAAGTGTTTGTGAAAATGGTGAATGAGTATAGAATTCTCATTCGTGCTCGCCATGACTAATTGTCATGGATTCATGATTGTTGTATTGGCGATACCCTTTTGACGAAAGGATTTTCCCTAAATCACGCCACGGCCAATATACACCATATATGCTAAAATGTGTGGCCCAAGTGTTTGTGAGAATGACTGAATGAATATGGAACTTGGATTCCTGCTTGCCATGACTATCCGTCGTGGGTGTACGCGTGTTATGATTGGGGCAACTCCCTAGTGAAAGGATTTGGCCTAATGCCTATGTGATCGACATACGTCATGTATGTCGATGTATGTTTGTTTAAGTGATTCTTGAAATGTCTGAATGAGTAGTAGTTAGCAAAGTGTAATGTATAAGGGTGTTGAGATATGATTCGCAACCTCTTTTAATTAGGTGTATGATCTCCTCGGATTGTTGTGTAATTAGGAATTGAACATGTATAAACTCATGCTTGTGTTGTGATTCATAACATGCTCAACTGCTTTATGATTTTAACTATGTAATGCATATGCTTAAATTTATATTTACGTTGTATGATCCGTCATGGGTGATGGGGAGCGGAGCAACGAGTGCGTGCAACACAGCCCTAAACGGAAAATACCATACCTTGATTGTATGAGTGGAAATCTTGATTCACTATTGCTTTATCTATCTGCACTTGATTGTGTTTGGGGGCTATGATTATAGTCCAGACAATCGGTACCAGAATTGAATTCGTGGTTGCGATTCATTTGCCACGTGAGATGTGTTCGACGAACCCGAGTCGTACTTCGGTTGGCGATAGTGGTCGGCCACGCGAAGTGCTTATGCACTTCATGTCGTTCAACTTGTTATGCGCTCGAGCTAGCCGAGCTCGTCAAGTAACCCGATTTGTCTAATGTATGTTCACCATGTTTGGTCGCCTCTGCTTGAACCTAGGGTACCAAACTTACCAGTGAAATCCCTTTTAACCATGGTACCTCGATCCGCTAAGACGCATGAGCCGGGCATGGTGGTATGGGACACCGTGGTCGAGAAATTTGTCGGCCCTCTGTTGGGGCCATGTGCCTCCCGTAGTGACCATTGCGCAACCAACCTCGTGAGCCGATTATGGTGGTATGGGACACTATATTCGAATTTGTCGATACTTACGGCGAGAGCCGAAGTACGGTGAGACACATGTGCTCGTCTTCGTGACGACGGCGACGAGTCCTCCGTAGTATATTCGAGTATACTCCAAGTGTCCGTGATTGGCGACGAGTCTTTCACGGTAACTAGAGTATGAGTTGAGTAAGTACGGTGAGACCAGTACTCGAGTGACGGCTAGTGATTGAGCCAAGTATGGTGAGATATGTACTTGAGTGACGGCCAAGCAATTGAGCCGCATACGGTGAGATCGTATCCGCGTGACGGGTGACGAGCCCTTTGCGATGCCTTCACTACGCTTCTCAAACCATAACATCGTATGAGATTAACTAGGATTGACGACCCTAGAATGGATCATGTTTGGGAATGATACAAGGGAGGTACCTTAGTTTCCCAATACGCTTTGTTTGAAATGGACTAATAAAAACTTGGTAATCATGAGCATCATCGCACCGCATGTGCTTTGTAGATGTGGCGCACCGAGGAGTAAGCATTCGCGAACGTAAGATGATGTCGCTTGAGGGTGGTTTGGCAAGGGCATACAAGACATCATGTCATATCATTTTGCACTTAACAAGAGTAGTTAGAAATGTTTGATTTGTATTGCTTTATCATTCTTGCTTGATTGATTTGATAACATGTTAACCTATGCTTTATTGTTCCACTTGAGTTGATCACTCACTCCCACGATACGGGACGGTGTTCGAACACCCACCGGACTTTGTCGATTGGAGATGGCGACGCTACTTCGAGGCGGAGCCGGACTACTTCTATGGCGATGAGGAGGAGTTCTCCTATCATGTAACTCTCGACGGGTCTCGAAGACTGAGTACCGCACTTGACGGGGCTATGGTACTTGGGATAGAAGATATTACACTTACACCTTAGGTATATTTTAGAAGCTGTACTTGAAATTATTTAACTGGTAATGTTATCACACTACGGAGACTCATCATAGTTTATATATTTTATCTATCTATCACAGTCTTCCGCTTGCAAATTTAACTGTCTCTGGAGTATGATATGTTGTTTTGGCTTAATCTCACTCATGTTCAATGCATAAGTACAGTCAACATTCAAACATCATTCATTTTGTTGCATAAGTGATGTTCTGGAACTCGGGAGTTGAGCTACGCTCGACCCCCGATTTTCAGGGTGTTACAAGATGGTATCAGAGCATGATTTGGATTAAATTGGACCTGGGTTATGGTCACACGACGCACTATGACGCACTCTGACTTAGGAGGGAGCAACGGAATGTAGAAACAGACTTAGGTTCTCTAATTTCGCCAAATAACACAATTGGTTGAGACCAACCGTAGAGATTGGACCCGTAGGCCTCAATGATTGCACGAAACGATCTCGAATTGCCTCTAGGTTGTTAGTTGATAGGTTTGAGTCATTCCCTAGAAATAAATGTTCTTAGGTTGTGGGTCAACCACAACACCAAAGCTTAAAACCCTTTTTTTACCCAATTCATTCAAAACCTCTTCTTGCACCACTTCATTCTTCAATTTTTTTTTTTAAATCCTTTCATACCAAATATAAATTCTAACATATAAATGATGAAGAATAATACTGAAACAAAAAGTTATTATAAATAGTAAATATATGTATAAATTGGACTTTTGACCATTCAAACTTTAGAATCTAACCAATTAAATAGGTTATTTGGATAGATTAGCTCGTTCTACCCCAAAATCATATATTATATATCAGATAACTCATTCCAGATTGTAAGATACGCCCAATTTGACCCGAAACGACTCGAGACGGAGTCGTGGGCCACACGCGTCAATCCGGGGGGACCCGGGGCTGACCCGGGGTACCATTGGCCTCTTGGGAGGGTGGAGAACACCACCGAGCAGCGGCGGTGCGGTGCCAGACAAGTTGGACCGCGGTGGAACCGCGGTTACCGCGGCAGACCGCGGCCCGGGCGGGCCGCAGGTCATTGGCTGGCCCGTTTTCGGCCATAATTTTTCTGCAAATATGGTCCGACTTTGAAAAGTTATAACTCCCTCGTTATAACTCCGAATTAGGTGATTCAAAAGCCAGATTTAAGCTTGACAAGTCTAGTTTCATATAAAAATAAGTAAAAAATATAATAAATTATTTAATATAGTTAAACATGGGTGGTTGTGTCAACTGTCCAAAAATTATTAATTTGGACAGCTGCTTCTTCTTGAAATTTTTAGAATTTTTCTACGAGATGAAATCTAATGAAATTTGGTAGAGATGAAGTATACTCGATGATGAACTACTAGAAAAATAATTAAAATAATAAACTAACTAGAAATACCAGAAAAGGCGTAGAACTTCCATAGGTCTGTGTGGTGCCCACCAAATTTTGTGGGGGCCCCTGTTTCACGTCCGTTTTGCCCCTCTCTCTCAACTACACCTCCAAGCTCTCTGTTTCTCCAAAAATTATTATTTTTACTCTCAAATATTTCTCTCAATCACTCAATCCCTCATTTTCAGCTACAACCCATCCATTTTCTTCCCTTCCCTTCTTCATTCCCTGCCTTTTTGGCCCTTACAATCCCTGATGAGACTCCAATCCGTGGAGAACTAAAAAAAAAAAAAAAACTCCAGCCCCCCCATTTCCCTTATCCTCATTTTCCATGGCTCTGGTTTTCCTCTTACACTTAGAGATTCTGATTCCTGGGATTTGGAAATCCCATTTCACACTTTCCACCACTAGACTCATTTTCCAAAGCTTATAAAATTTAATCCCCACCCTCCCTCCTACCAACCATGCCATTGCCAATCTTGAAGTCGGATTAGTAATGCAGTTCCATTTAGTACAACTTAAGATCGCTGGCCAAGTAGGCCTTTGGAATTTGGACCTAGGGCGGTGCTCCTAGTTTTCGACAGACCTGACCGTATAGGGACCCTAAGTGCTAAACCCCTCCTGTATTAGAAATGATGTAAAGTCATCTAGTGTATAAGCATAAACTTTGGACTCACCTATGGATTCTCCCTACTCCTAAATTAAAACTAGACTACTGGTTAGGCTAAGGAAAGTAAAAGACTAATTAATTATGCTAAGCCAATTGAATAATAGACTTAGTTATTCGGCTTAATCGACTCAGACCCACTGCACAATTTTCTTTCCGTGTTGGCCCAACCATTTACAAGTAAAAGTTTATAATTTTGTCCTTGAAAGGTGTTAGGAGTATATAGTTGATAGAGACTTTGTCTTTTAGGCCTAAGGAATTGCCCAAATGGGCAACAGACAGTTAGGAATTAGGTCCCAAATCGCATGCCATGTCGGCATATATATTGTGCTTATGAACGTAAAAAGATAGCCTACCTATTAAGCTAGACACGACTAAATAGGATAAGTCTGGACCGCGACAACATTCCTTGGTAGAATTAGGCATCTTGCCTCAAACTCACACTCATTCGTGATAGCCCCTTTCTATAATCCTAGGTACCAAAACTGATGTAGTGGGAGACCGCATCTCATTTCATGTCAAGGATAGGTTATAAATTACACCTTGTTCCGATGTACGGAGCAGGACATAAATCTTAAGCCTTGAGGGTGAAAATAAAATTTTAAGGGGGGTAGAACATTATGAGCCCAATCTAGTTAGGTCACCTATTGCATCTCTTTGATCTGGGTGGCGCAGCGGAAACGCGTGGACCTTACCCCACTGGCCCAGGATCGAAACGGTGCTCGTTGAATACGAACATTATAGAAGCCCTAGCCTGCCCAAATATGTGAAAATGTTTTAGGATGATTTAGTAAGACTTGATTCACCATTTCCTGGGACATAGATAATAATGAGGACTCTCTTAGACTAAGACCTAAAGGGCAACCTTAGAATAAACAATTTGAACCTTTCAATGATGGACATTCCCTATGTTTTTAGAGTGATCGGTCTACGGAGTTACTGAAATATACAACTGCGAAACATTCGCGGCTTGACCCAATTCTTAATCTGGGCGACAATGGACTCCTTTGTTTTGGTGAGCGAGAAGACCAGGATACACCAGGGCTAGGAGGGGATACGACGAGCCTTCTACCCTAGTCAGGTAGATGATCGATGTATCGGGATCGAGCCCACTATTACCGTCTCTCCGTGTTGGTCAAACAATGAAAACAACTATCTTACTCTAAATTGTGGGAATTGTCGTCGAGACTCCAAATAGGTAAAGAAATGAATGGTAGCAAACCATCAGGGTATGAGAAATGGATAAAGAATTAAGTTTTAAGGGGGGTAGACTAAAATGAACCAGCTGGTATATACCCTACCATGCGTAGAAACTTGGAATTAATAAGTCTTAGGCAAATGAAATAATAGAAATCTTCCCTTATTACCCTTAGCCAATTTCGGGGACGAAATTTTGTTTTAAGGGGGGTAGATTGTAACGCCCCGGATTTTTGCCAACCTGGGATTAGACGTCCTTAGGCAATGGGTCAATCCTAACACAGGTTTAACTTCTTAAACGCTCAAT
The DNA here is from genome assembly GCA_030180095.1 of Magnolia changhungtana. Taxonomy (NCBI): domain Eukaryota; kingdom Viridiplantae; phylum Streptophyta; class Magnoliopsida; order Magnoliales; family Magnoliaceae; genus Magnolia; species Magnolia changhungtana. The sequence continues at coordinate 615,352 of JASAUF010000640.1, forward strand.
TAAAGTCTCAAATCGTTCCTTAAATCATTTTCTTCACAAATCCCACCCTTCACTACCTTGTGCTTTCAATTTTTCAAAGCACCTTCGCCCTAGACACTATCTTAAACTAGCTAAGTAGTATAACTTGGATCACTTTATATACAAACTACAATGGACTAAGTTCCACCTCAGACGAAAATCACTTAGGATTAAATCCTTTAGAAATTGACAAAGTGAACTAGGTGTTAAACTAGATTAGCCATGAAATCCATTTGAATCGCTTTAAATACGATCGCAAGACCCAAAACTTGCGAGAATCATTAACGCTAGGTTACCCTAAAGTTTAGAACCAAACTCATTTCCGTCGCTCTCGGGAATGAAACGAAACTTCGTATTGGGTCTAGATCGTACATCGGGAGTCGATTAAACCGAAGCTAAAGGAACTAGGACCGCCCCCCGGGCTTAACAATCATCTCAAAAATCACCAGATCCGATGTTCCACGGCCATTCGTTTCGAATCGGAGCGAGGTAGTGTGAAAAACACTATTCATATGCCAAAATAAATATCTGGAATAGTGATCTGGCATCGTTCGTTGACGCGTTAGTATTAAGCAACCGACCAGTTAGAATCGGACCAAATTACACCCTCGGATTAAGAAAAATTTCGAGAAACATTTACATGTACTTGGAATTTCTGATCGTGGCCCACTGACCGTCGAACTGAAAGTGGTCCGCCACGTGCGATCTGGGAATCCAATCGAGCCAAAAACGTAATCCCACGTGGATCCATCGATGGTGAGCTTAAGTCTGACGTTTGGTTCAAGGAGGGCTACCAGAACCTCTCTTTTGAGCTGGAAAAGTGACGAATATCCTATATTAGCAGTAACCCTTGAACCTGAGTCTATTTTCGGAATGTTTTTGGCTATAAAAGGGCCTTAGAGCACTCTCTCTCACAGCCATACGAATTTGAGTTTTGGGAGAGAGAAAAGAGAGAGAAAAGAGAGAGAAAGGCTTGGAGTTTGCTGCCGATCTTCCTCCTACTGCTTGGGACTGTTACACGGCCTACACCGCTTCATTCCAGGTGTTTTTCCGGCGGTTTCCGTCTCATTTGAAGGTAAGAAACCCTAACCCTAGGTCTGATTTGGGGTGGGATCGATGTAGGATGTATACCGACTAACCGATTCCGCTCTTTAGGCTAGAAATCGCCCGTAGATGGAAGGTTCATTACCCTTGCTGATTCGTTCCGTTTCCAAAGGCAAAGGTGAGGACTTTAAGTGCATAAGTTACGGTTTTCAACGCTTTCAATGTCAGATAATGGTAGATTCATGATCTGCTTGCAATTGCACATGTACAAAGTGCTTTCCGTTTCCTGTTTCGATTAACGTTGTAGAAATTGGAATTTCACATATTCTAGGTATACGTAGAATTGCCGTATACGTATTTTTTTGGGATAAATGTTTGACATGTTTATTTAATGTATGATTATATAATATATGAATAAAATACTAGTTTGGCGAAAGGAATCGGCAAAATACATGTTCACTTGTAAATGCGACGTATGTTGAAATTGTGTATGTTAGAAATACCGTATACGTATTTCTTTTGAAATAATGTTTGACATACTTATTTAATGTATGATTATATAATATATGAATAAAATACTAGCTTGGCGAAAGGATTCGCCTAAATATATGTTTGCTAACAAACACTATGTATGTAGAAATACGGTATTGTACGAAGTACCGTATACATGTATATTTTAGCGATGTGTTTGTCATGATTAATTGTCGTATAAATATATTATGTGCGTATAGAATATTTACTTGGCGAAGGGAATCGCCGAAATACATGTTTGCTTGTATACACTATGTATGTTGAAAATGCGTATTCTAGAAAATACTGTATACGTATAAATTTTGGAGATGCATTTATCATGATTATTTGTTGTAGTAATATATTATACACTAGTAAAATACTCACTTGGCTAAAGGATAGCCCTAATATATGTTTTGCTAACATACACCATGTATGTTGTAATAGTGTATTCTAAGTGTTTGTGAAAATGACTGAATGAGTATAGAATTCTCATTCGTGCTCGCCATGACTAATTGTCATGGATTCATGATTGTTGTATTGGCGATACCCTTTTGACGAAAGGATTTTCCTAAATCACGCCACGGCCAATATACACCATATATGCTAAAATGTGTGGCCCAAGTGTTTGTGAGAATGGTGAATGAATATGGAACTTGGATTCTGCTTGCCATGACTATCCGTCGTGGGTGTACGCGTGTTATGATTGGGGCAACTCCCTAGTGAAAGGATTTGGCCTAATGCCTATGTGATCGACATACGTCATGTATGTCGATGTATGTTTGTTTAAGTGATTCTTGAAATGTCTGAATGAGTAGTAGTTAGCAAAGTGTAATGTATAAGGGTGTTGAGATATGATTCGCAACCTCTTTTAATTAGGTGTATGATCTCCTCGGATTGTTGTGTAATTAGGAATTGAACATGTATAAACTCATGCTTGTGTTGTGATTCATAACATGCTCAACTGCTTTATGATTTTAACTATGTAATGCATATGCTTAAATTTATATTTACGTTGTATGATCCGTCATGGGTGATGGGGGAGCGAGCAACGAGTGCGTGCAATGACCACAGCGACCCTAAACGGAAAATACCATACCTTGATTGTATGAGTGGAAATCTTGATTCACTATTGCTTTATCTATACGCACTTGATTGTGTTTGGGGCTATGATTATAGTCCGGACAATCGCATGCAGTGAATTCGTGGTTGCGATTCATTTGCCACGTGAGATGTGTTCGACGAACCCGAGTCGTACTTCGGTTGGCGATAGTGGTCGGCCACGCGAAGTGCTTATGCACTTCATGTCGTTCAACTTGTTGTGCGCTCGAGCTAGCCGAGCTCGTCAAGTAACCCGATTTGTCTAATGTATGTTCACCATGTTTGGTCGCCTCTGCTTGAACCTAGGGTACCAAACTTACCAGTGAAATCCCTTTTAACCATGGTACCTCGATCCGCTAAGACGCATGAGCCGGGCATGGTGGTATGGGACACCGTGGTCGAGCTGTCGGCCTACGCTGGGGCCATGTGCCTCCCCGTAGTGACCATTGCGCAACCAACCTCGTGAGCCGATTATGGTGGTATGGGACACTATATTCGAGCTGTCGATACTTACGGCGAGAGCCGAGTACGGTGAGACATGTGCTCGTCTTTGACGGCGACGAGTCCTCCGTAGTATATTCGAGTATACTCCAAGTGTCTGTGATTGGCGACGAGTCTTTCACAGTAACTAGAGTATGAGTTGAGCCGAGTACGGTGAGACCTGTACTCGAGCTGACGGCTAGTGATTGAGCCAAGTATGGTGAGATATGTACTTGAGTGACGGCCAGCAATTGAGCCGCATACGGTGAGATCTGTATCATCCGTTGACGGGTGTGAGCCCTTTGCGATGCCTTCACTACGCTTCTCAAACCATAACATCGTATGAGATTAACTAGGATTGACGACCCTAGAATGGATCATGTTTGGGAATGATACAAGGGAGGTACCTTAGTTTCCCAATACTGCTGTTTGAAATGGACTAATAAAAACTTGGTAATCATGAGCATCATCGCACCGCATGTGCTTTGTAGATGTGGCGCACTGAGGGAGTAAGCATTCGCGAACGTAAGATGATGTCGCTTGAGGGTGGTTTGGCAAGGGCATACAGCATCATGTCATATCATTTTTGCACTTAACAAGAGTAGTTAGAAATGTTTGATTTGTATTGCTTTATCATTACTGCTTGATTGATTTGATAACATGTTAACCTATGCTTTATTGTTCCACTGAGTTGATCACTCACTCCCACGATACGGGACGGTGTTCCGAACACCCACCAGACTTTGTCTGATTGCAGATGGCGACGCTACTTCTGAGGCGGAGCCGGACTACTTCTATGGTGATGAGGAGGAGTTCTCCTATCATGTAACTCTCTGACGGGTCTCTGAAGACCTGGTACTGTACTGACGGGGCTATGGTACTTGGGATAGAAGATATTACACTTACACCTTAGGTATATTTTTGAACTGTACTTGAAATTATTTAACCTGGTAATGTTATCACACTCTGGAGACTCATCATAGTTTATATATTTTATCTATCTATCACAGTCTTCCGCTTGCAAATTTAACTGTCTCTGGAGTATGATATGTTGTTTTGGCTTAATCTCACTCATGTTCAATGCATAAGTACAGTCAACATTCAAACATCATTCATTTTGTTGCATAAGTGATGTTCTGGAACTCGGGAGTTGAGCTACGCTCGACCCCCGATTTTCAGGGTGTTACACCCTAAGGGTTAGGTTTTCATTATAATAGCCTTATGGGAGGGTATTTTTAAACTTTGGGGCCTACTATGGGGTGTAGGAGTTGATATACATCATAATGATGATCTACGTAGGGATATGATCGGCCAACCATTTGGATGCGCCGATCGACGGGTATGATCAGAAGTCTATTGACAGCCACCAATGGTCAATCGGGGCCATGACTATACGGATATGTGTAGGGAAATATCTTTAGTTGGTACCTCGATTTTGGTTACGATCTAACAGTTTGAAAGCTATAACTTCGCAAAAGAGTGGGAGGTTCATTTCACTTAAGTTTCAAGTTTCAGCCTTGGGTATTTGCGCATTTCAAGCACTCGACCTCTGGCCCAAGTTGTGTAGTTTTAGGTATTATCTTGATTTACCACCCACGATGGGCATCAAGCCCAGTGAGATGGACATTATTCTATAGTTTCAAAACTAGTGGCCCACTAACAAGCGGTTTAGAGCTCGTTTGGATAATCAAGACATTTTTTAATTGAATTGGGTAACGAGATTTCTTGTGTGCAATGATTAGGGTTTGGATTAATTAAGTTTATAATGTGGCCAATTTATAATTAGCGGCAAATTGATCGTAGTAACCCTAAACCATTGGTTCTTAGGCTAAATGAGTAACTGGATTGATTTGGTTTGTTAATTAAGATCTGACCCCTACTTATCTCAGCTTTTGGTATGTCTTATTTAGTTACGGTTATATTGATTAGTCAGTGATAAGTCCACTAGAAATAAGCCTATGTGAACAAATCATGAGATTAAGCCCGATGCTTAAGTGATTGGCAGATTCGTTGGCTGGCTACAGTTGATTAATCAGAACTTTGTGGTTCTTTACTAGTACCACCCATGTATAGGCTCACCTCAAGTATTAATAGTCAGTAAGTGACAACATAAGTTAATTATATTAAAAAATTTTCAAGAAGTTTTAGAAATTCAAAACAATGAAAATCCAGGATGTTACAGATGCTTTCCTGAAAGCCTAATGCTTCTGGATATAGAGGGTGTCTCAAATGAGAAGGGGAGGGGGGCTATTTATAGCCTTCAAACCTAGTTTTCTATTAATTGCTGGTAATCTTAAGGGTAAAAGGTGGTTGAAGGATTATGATTGGATATTACCACATGACATAATCTCATGTGTTGGATGGGGTGGTAAAAAGATAATTTTGGGTAAAGAGATGGGCATCGAAGTAAATACACTTCAACCGCACACTTAGGGTCTGGAAAGGAGTGATTCCACATGCTTGACTAATGCTACCCTAAAGAGGGGGAGTGCCACATGGCCCGCAATAAGCTAGTTATCGGTCCCCATTTGGAATCCCTATTTTGGCAGGTAACCTCCTCAAAGTTGTGAGGCCTTGCTGTGAATGTTGCTACTTTGAGGTTTTGCATATTTCTCCGATTGAGTTTTATTTCAAGCTTGATTTTGAGCTTTACTATGTGAGTTGATTGGGTTGTTGGATTGGGTAGGCTGACTGGGTGAGTTGAGTCATCGAGTAGACCTAAGGTTCTAGGGTTTTAGGCTCTTAGGGTTTAGGGTTAGGTTGAATAGGTTAACTGGGTTTATCAAGTTAAATGGGCTGACTTAGTAGAGTTTATGGTTTATGATTGGGGTTTTTAGGGTTTAGGGTTTTAGGGTTAGGATTTAGGATTAGGGTTTGGTTGACCATCCATCAGTTCGAACTCAATTAGCTAATTAACCTGGGGTGGGGTGTCTGCACTCTCCTATTGGCTTTTTTCTGGAATGACTAGAAATAGGGTGCTATAAGTCCACCTTGCACTATTTCACCGCTAATGTTTTACGGTTGGACCCAAGATAATTTCTGGTGAGCCCATTGCGGATGGGAGAATGCCCCAAGCATCTTTGTATTGGAAGATCCTAATCTTAATTCTATATATGGTGTTTTCTCCTGTGAATGTGTACTGATGTTTTTGGACGTGGCCACCAAGGTCGATTGATCTCTGACTATGGGGCCCACCCTAATGTATGTGTCTTACATCCACACCTTCCATCTGTATCATCAAATCATTTTAAGGTGCGAATCCACAAGGACAGTAGATCTTGACTTGATGGAGTTATAATGGAGTAAGCTAGGGCTAACACCGGGTCAGAGTTGTAAGAAGACATAACATACGTTAGCTAGAGAAGCTAACAAAACAGGCAGAATAAATGACCAGAAGTTACATCTCGGAAGTTTTAACCTGGGAAGGCGAACTTGGTGGGGACTCGAGATCACGATCTACCCAGCTTTGCCATTGGGGCCTCCCACTCTCCTGAAGTAAAGAACCATTTGTCCTTCCAGCTCTTATTGGAGGAAGGGTTTTAGGTGATAAGTGAAATAGCGGTGAAGACAACTTTCGTTGAAGGAGTATGCCAATAGTTCTAGAGGGGCGGTGAATAGGACTTTTTAAATATTTCATGCTTATTAAAAATCCTATTAATCTAATCTTGAGTGAATAGGCATGAAAAGCATCAGGATATCATCCGAGTAACTCAAATGGCTTCGAAGCCAAATTGAGGATCTAATCACAAAACTATTGAATGATAAACATGAAACGTTTATAGTTTATGTGGATGTGACTGTGTGTGAAGTGTGAGCAGATATGAGGGCAGTTAATGAAATCACACAAACAATCAAGAACAAATATCAATCACAAACACAATCATTTTATAGTGGTTTGACGATCTGTCTACTCCACTCCTAGCAGACGCACACAACCTTTGAGTGTGCCGGATTTCACTAAGGAGGTTCCACAACGGTTCACCTTAAATCTAAAGTTTTAAATCAGGTTCACCTTCAACCTTTACAACCTACACCCAGGCTGACTGTTTATGTTCCCTGAGAAAGGGTCAACACATAGCACCTGGTTTTAGGCACACTAGCTAAGGATCCACATAAGGAAACTTACTATTTATGCTCTCACGAGCAAGGGTCAACACATCGTACCCACTTTTAGGCACACTGGCCAAGGATCTTCCACAAGACCCTAACTGTGTATGTTCTCCACTGAGCAAGGGTCAACACAACGCACCCACTATGTACACTCTCGCCAGAGGCCTCCTAGAGGACTTGCAAGGGGTAAGAAACACCTTAGACCCATTCCTACAAAGGAATGATCACAAGGGTCCTCTAGACTCTAGTTACTTACAGATAAGTGGATGAGTCCCATTTAGAATGTTGTTGAAGATCTCCTTCTTTGTTGATGAAGAATCTTCTGCTTCCTTGATCTGCAACACAAATGATGTACCAATATACGACATCGGGTTGGGTTAAGGTTAAGACGGAATCCTACTCTCTTAAATATTTTCCTATAAGGAAGATAGAGCGATTCTAGTCATCTATGCATTCAAGGCATCTCATCTTAATGATTTTCCATTAAGGTAGTAGCTGAAGGATCCTTGAATGTGGAAGTTCATTCTCGAATCCACTGTATTGAATATCAATGATGAGGGTGGATTGGAGGATGAACTTCCCTGAGAGAAAGGGCTTTGGGTATATGATCGAAGGTAAAACACTTAAAAGCACTCTCTTCTTTCTCTACCAGCAATAATAGACAAAAGGTTCCAACGGATATAAAATGGTCACATTTATGACAGAGTTCGATATCATCGAGCGGGATCGATATCATTGAGTGTATACTCTCGATAGCATCGATGGTCTGCTCGATGACACAAACTCAAATGTCATACGCTTTTGAAACCTATTGCCAGCTAGTCGAGGGAATCGAAACACTTGTCGATGCCATCAGAATTTGAACTCCGATTTCATCGATGTGAGGTTCGATTCGTCGATATTTGAAAATGAGAGAGACTTGCTTTAAAATATTTCAGGTATATAAGAATGATCGAGGGACCTTCGATATCATCGGAATTTGAATGTCGATGATATCGATAGCTGTGTCGAGGCATCGATAAATCCAAGGGATTTTCATTTAAGCTTGTTGGACAGTTTCTGTCCCTGTTTGATGCCATCAAAACTGTACTGATATCATCGATATTTGAATATCATTTCTATCAAGTGACCCTCGATCATAGATAAACTATCCTAAAATATTTTGCTGGAAATCATCGTGCCCATGACCGATAACATCGAGAGTCGTCCGATGTCATCGAGATGTGAACTTTGATGGTATCGAGGAGGACTTTGATATATCGATGCACATATGATACTCTTAAGTGAAAACAGGGGCATCAGAGATTTGCCTGTTGATATTATCGAGTCACCTTCGATGGACTCGAGATTCAAATATCGATGATATTGATAGGTATATCGATACATCGATAAATCCGTCCAAAGATATATGTGGTTGCTGGACACTTTTGTCCTCATTCCGATGAAATTGATTTGTCATCGAGGACATCGACAGCGTAGGTCGATCATATTAAGCTTTGTATCGATAAAATCGACAAATCAAGAAAACTTAGAGATTTTCTAATTTTGAAAAAGTTTTCTTAACTTAAAAACCCTATGATGTTCTAATTTGTTTTAAGGGTTTTATTTACCTGGTGTTTTAGGACATGGGATATGAGGCTTAGATTTACCTGTGGTAAGCTTGCACACATCTAGTTGAAGCAAATGCTTTGAATTGATCTTTTTATGAGGCTTTGCATTTTAGCTGACTCAATACTCATGCTAATTGACAAACTAGGGTACTTTCAATCTCCCCCTTTGTCCATTACGTGACAAAATACCAAAACACCCTAGAACAGCTTCTATACTGACATCCTAAATTATGTGTACATGTTCTTTACACAATTGTATAATGCTAACAATGTCATATACATAACACATTCAGAAGCTACTCCCCCTGATTGTAAACTCCCTCTATCTTGGTGCAGCTGCTCCCCCAAACACCTGCAACACCATACACAAGCAAATACACATTTTGTAAGACTGTACCCTAGTCCGTACCATTCCGTATGCTTCCGCGGTCCTTTCGGTCAAATTTCGGCAATTCTCGACTCGTATCCGACGTTTGCCCGCGATCTTAAGCCGAGTCCTGCTTACTGAAGGCGGCTCGATTCGAAACTCGTACTATGGTGACCGCGCCGTTGTTGCGGTTCCAACGCCACAACTCGCGCATCGATTCGATACCTAGGGTAGAAGATGTTAACCTGCGTTTATTCCGAAGAAATGCCGCATGTTGCAAATCTCGAGGGAATTTCTACGAGATGTCCCATCAATCAATCAATCAATCAATGTCAAGTACAACCATACCTCAAGTACATCACCCATCCCTCCCTTTTCACAAGTCAACTCTCTCTCTCTCTCTTAACCATCCCTCTTTTACAAAAATCAAACTAAACCATACCTCCACATCACCCTTTCTTACAACCACCACTCCACCCATCCCTACACCCATTAATTTCTATCTCCCTCTCTCATTCTCTAGCAAATATCTCAATCCCATGAGAAATTCCACACGTCCAAGCTTCCCTCTCCCTCCTAAGTGTGGTCCACCTTCTCATCTCCCATCTACACCTTCTCATCTCCCATCTCAACCATCCAAACCCCATCATCCACCGTCCAAGGCGAAGGCAAGGAGCATTGGAGGTCAAGGGAATAAGGAGGAGGCTTAGAGGTGGGTGATCCACCATTAATTTCAGTTTTAAGGGCCACTTGTTGTGGGACCCAAAATGGTGTATGCAATGTAGAGAGGGGCCCATAGTGGCGGGGTCCCTCTCTCTCACCGTCTCTCTCTCTCTCTCTCTCTCTCTCTCTCTCTCTCTCTCTCCTCTCCCTAGGATGTAGTGGGCCCCACCGAATTGTGTTAAATCTACTCCATCCATCAGACAGAGTGGCCCACCACATTTCAGGGAGATCCCATCCGTTAATTTAATATATATGAAATATATTTATATTATATTAATATGTATATAATTTATATATACATATATACATGAATGCATGGTGAGTCACGTTCCTGTGGGACCCACCATGATGCCGTACACTGGACGTGCAACAGGAGTGGCTAACATAGTTGTGTGCACTGACATGGATGTGTACTTACATGATAAAAAAATTGCTTTTAGGGTGGGCTGCTCATGCAGGCCCCACCTTGATGTCTGGGGCTGATCCACGCCGTTCATTCCGTTCTCCAACTAGTTTTAGGCGTTGAGCTGAAAAATGAAGCTGATCCAATTATCTGGTGGGCCATACCATAGGAAATAGTGATGTTAGCTGTTAAAATCCATTTTTATGTTTTTACTCGCCAAAAATACATGGCATATTAGACTCATTAAGACGGTCCTGAGCCGTGGAAGCCAATGGGTGGGAGGGATTTCCCGGATGCGGGCCTCACACGGGAAAAATTGCAGAAAAAAAAAAAAAAAAAAACGACGTAGTTGCTTCTTGACAGCGAATAAAGGTCATCAAGGCCTGCATGAGCGGCGGGCGGACGGGTTGGGCCCTCACGGCCCAGCTGTGGGACCCACCGTGATGCGTTTCGAACATCAGCTCCGTCCATCATGGGGCCCTCCTTCTAATAAGGGCCTGCCCCAAAAATTAGCCGTATACGGAACTCAGGTGGGCCATACCATCTAAAATCATGTGAAAACATGCCTAAAACATATAAAATCACTTGGTGGGGCCTACCTGAAATTTGGATGCTCCTGAAACTTGGTCTGAACCCTCAGCCAAGTGAGACACACATATTAGGTGGGCTGGATTTGTGAACCACATCTTGGTGGGCCCTACCTTGCTCCACGTGACCTTTTGAATGGGTTGGATGACAATAAACATCACTGTGGGCCCCTAGTCCACGTGACCATATGAACAAGAGGGGTGGCAAATAAATATTACGGTGGGCTCCAAGCCCACCCCAGGTCCAGGCGACCTTATAAACAGTTTGGGTGGCAAATAAACATTCCAGTGGGCCCCATGGTCATGTGACCCTATCAATAGGTTATATGGAAAATAAACACTATAGTGGAGCCCTTGCTCACGTGGTCTTACCAACAGGTTGGGTGGCAGATAAGCATTTCAGTGGGCCCAGGATTGGACGGACAATAAATGTTATAGTGGGCCCACATGGGAGTCCACCATGATGCATGTGTTGCATCTAACCTGTCCTACCATTATGAATGATCGTCTTAAGGCTTGAGACTAAAAATAAGACGGATCTATAGTTCATGAAGGCCCACCTTAGTGTATATATGAGACCCATGTGATTAAGCCCACCTGGGAATAGTTGAGGCCTATGATAAACGACCCATTTGATGTATCTAGGGTCCATGTTCTGAGGCCCATCTTGAGGTAATTATGGCCCATTGTTGAGGCCCACGTTTATATATATGAGGACTATGTTATGCGGCCCATCTGACGTATCTTAGGCCCATGAGTTGGGGCCCAATTGGCTGTACATAAGACCCACTGTAATGTACGATTTCACCATGGGTTATGCAACGATGTTCAAGGCAGGCCATGCTTTGGAAGCAGTGATGGTTTGATGTCCACATTGCAAAGACAATGTTGGTTAAATGTCCATATTGTCACTCTCCCTACGGCCAATTGATAGGCCCATACTTATAGTGGGTAGGCCGTCTAGGCCCATCTTCGCTTTGCTCAGAGCCCATCACTATATAACATGTTTAGTATAGATAAATGATTCATGATCATACGCATCATACGCATGCTTGATATGATGAGTGACTGATCATAGTATATGCCTTCAGGCGGGTTGTTTTATGGGCTCCCTAACAGACGGAGTTGCCCTACATGAGCGCGCAGTGCGCACAGGATTGTTGCATGTTTAGTAGGGTAATTCATGCACTTGCATTTGTGTGATCATTGTATGCCCTAGCGACATCAGGGCCATAGCCTCCACAGACACATCGTGGGTGGCTGGATTGGATACCAAAAACCGTGTTCTAAGCAATTGGGGCGCCATAGATGTTGCTGAGTGAAAGTCCCTGAACCCAATGGTACCAGAGGATGACTCCAATGTCGAGACCGAGTGAATATATATGAGTGTACGAGGGTCGAATACCATGAGGCCGCGCCTCCCACTGTGTCGTGGTCGGTTGGAAAGGGGAGTGGCCTTACTCGCCTGAGAGCAGGGGGCATTACTAGGTTGAGTTTGACCAGCTCGGAAATGGGTTCGCTATCGACTTGCCGGATAGATGTTGGCAAACTATTGGCCAGGCAGATAGTGAGGTTTCTTACGCTCACTTGGACTGTGCTGCTAGGAGAGAGACAGTTCCATTTGAAGTGTACTGAACCCTGGTGATTATCTAGACTGAGAACCGTACTGATTTGATGCCCTAGTGAGGAGCTGCATTAGTATGTGAATTGGCATGCTTGACTTGTATTATGCATCGCATGGCCTTGACATGGCCGATAGTATTCATATCTTGCACTGCATAGCCTTGGTATGGCTAACTGCATTCATGTACTCATCAGCATGTTACCGCATTACTCTAACCTTACATTCTGAGCACGCTCATATTGTGCACACACTTACACCACCCTCTAAGCTTTCTATAAGCTTATGCATGATTAATGCGTGCAGGTGACGCCAGCACGCAGCCGTAGTCTCGTCGCAGTTGGAGCGTGCAGCCGAGCTTTTAGAGTTTTTGTCATTTTCAATATATTGTATTTCCCTTTCATACGCCTTGTACTCCAAAGTTTTTGATCATAGTGGATTTAGTGATGGTGTTCTTGCAGTTATTATTCGTGGGTTATGCTCACTACAAATCAAATCATGTTTGAAATCCTCCTTGTAGCATCCCAGGTTTCGGAACCTAGTATATGGGTGCCGGGAGCCGAGAATGAGGTACTAAGGAGGCTGTTGGCCCCGGATTCGGTGATCAGGAATTTTGTGAGCTCGGTTTCTGAGTTCGGGGCGTGACACATTTCCTGTCGAGGTGTTTGAACTGTTCTCCCTCCTTTTTGTCAGTCATTGACGAAGATAAATATAGCAGTTGATCATATTGACTGAAGTTTGAAGTATTTGGGAGAACCAATCATCCAAAGAGCATACATATATAAAATATAGATGCATAATGATGAAAACAGTGAATTAGACATCTCATATTTGGATCCGATGTATGCAAAGCAGACCAAGTAAGGTAGAGAAATAGATAAGCTGGATAAACACAACATGAAATGCATCGCATACCATCTGTAATATAAGCACAAACCACATATACTCAGAGAAAACAGGTGAGCACTTATAGAAATGTGGCAGAGAATAGGAAGGAATTATGACCATCCATATTTAAAATATCCAAAACATATCTATACTACCCAAGATTGGCAGTAGATCAATAGTTATTCCAACAACATTACCAAGCCCATTCAAGGGCACCCAAAAATAGCCATCAGTATTTAGCCTAACCATGGGCTTATACAATCACAAAAAAAAGTCAGACTGTGCAGATTAGTGAGTTATCACATACACCCATGAGAGTGTAGAACATCCAAAAAGATATTAATGTTCATACTCGGAAATAAGTGTGAGGTGTATGTGATAACATAAAAAGATACTATATAGCAGAGTAGGATGGCGCTGTGTCATTCTACACCCATGAGAGTGTAGAACATCCAAAAAGATACTAATGTTCATGCTCGAAAATAAGATGAGGTGTATGTGATAACATTCAAAGATACTATGGAGTAGAGTAGGATGGCGCCGTGTCATCTCGGTGGCAAGTCATCAGATCGACCAATTGTTGTACAGTCTGCTGCACTCTGTGGACCAGCCGTTTCAAGACGATAAGTCTCTCGTTCATTGATTCCCTGAACTAGAGACATCTCGCTGAATCGCTCCAATCTGATCCTGATGGAGCTTAAATCATTTAGCATGCCCGGGAGTTGATGTCGATGGTGCTTGATGGGGTCCAAGAGCTTCATCTCTAGCTGTCTCAGTCCCTTCCATGGGAGCGTCACCTACCCCACTTTCCCTCTCTACTTGAATGCCTTCCTCAGGTGGATCCTTAGGATATTTATGAAACTTCAAATCCATCCTTTGAATGTTACTTTTGTTGAAGGTTTGGAGAGGAAGTACAGGATTACTTATAGTTGGAAAGGCTATGACATTGCATATTATATGTATGATCCAGGGATATGGTAAGTGAAAATCCCTAGTCGTATGAAAAGCATAAACCAACTGATGCACGATAAGGGTAGGCAGACAAATCTTAATCCCAGAGGCGACCGAATAAATTATCGTAGTCATAAAGCTTGTGAGATCTGCCCTGTTGGAGCCCCTAGAGTAGATGTTTGAAGCAAGGATACCATGCAAGACCTGATAACTTGGTTCCATGATTCTAGCTTTTAGGGCATTCCCTTGGTACCACTGGACGTCACGATCATGACAGAGGAATTTGGTGACCTTGGACCGAACCTCAATATTTTCCATGTCCATATCTGGGAGTCCTATAGGTGATAAGGTAAGATTGAATATCCCTGCGATAGACTCAGGAGTGATCAACACATCATCACCATCGACGGTTACGGTGATGGATGGTGGTTCAGATATCAGAGAATGATAAGCAACGAAAATTTTTTAGGTCCATTCAAGGTGATACGGTCCCCCAAAATCGGGAACTGGTAACCAATTTATGGCGACAAAAAGCGGTTCCATATTATATGGAATCAGACAACTTCTATCGAATTTTCTCTCAGGAATAACCTTTCTCCCAGTGAACTTAGCCAAGACTGGATTAACCTTCACTGGTGGAGGTGCCTGGGCCTCAGACTGGGACCCACTCTGTCTCGTGTGTTGCCTTGTGGGGGTCCTACGTTCTGGGGCCCTTGCCCTTTCTTTTGGAGCTAGCACTTTTTGTCTGGCAGATCTCAAAGACTCACCCAGTCCGGATGCTTTTCCTTTGTCTTTTCCTATTTAGACAAAAAGAAGATTCTAAGAATTTTGGGAAAGTGGACAAGGCCTAACTGAAAATGAAAGACCCAAAAGGAGATGGAATCTCATTGTATTGAAGGGTATTACCGGATTTATGGAGAGTTTGGGGCTGTCTTAAGGCACTGAGTGGTCCAGTTGATAGGAGTGAGTAGGGAAGGGGAAAGGAAAACCCTAAGACAAAAATCCCTTTTTCGCGTTCCACCGCCTTATATTGGGCGGCATCTGTCGATATCATCGATCCTCATCTCAATGATATCGAGAGACCCTGATCAGTTTCATCGATCTTGTCTTCGATATCATTCTCGATCACACGACTTTTCTTATTCTAAGGAGGCGTCGATATATTGACCCTTGATCGATTAATCGAGAGTGGCTTGTCAGAAGACATATCAACTCTGAATATTTTTCATTCTTCCGTAGTTTGACAGACATTAAAGTATAAGAGAGTTTTATCCTTGAATTTACGATATACACACCAAAAATTTGTACAGGTTTTGTACAACTCAAAATTATAAACATTACAATGTTTATGCAAAAAAATAAAATAAAATTCAGATGTAATGTTTTGAAGCTCAACAAAAATTTCATCATTTCAGTACACATCCAGATACTGCATGATTTGAACTAGTTTTTCCTTACCCATTTCATGGCAGAGTTTTTAACTATGATGGATTTAGTTTTAGTGTTCAGTTTATCCATTTGATTAAATGACTCTTTCATTTTGTTAGTCATTTTGGGTGGTGATGGAAGTGCATTTCTTCTATCCATATTCCTAAGTGGATTCTTGAAATTCTGCATTTCTTTGGTTGGTTTAACTTTATCAATATGATTCTGGCTAGAGTTATGTTAAGTCCTCTTAGGTGTCATGCATTCGAACTTATAATGACCCAAATCACCACATAAATGACACACTGGAGTAGTTTTAGTTTTACTTCCTGAAATGGCAAATCTTTCAGTTACTGGTGCTACATTTCCAGATTTTGACTTAAAATTTTCATATCCTAAGCCACTCTTGTCTTTTCTAGGTCTTCCCATACCCAATAGTTTTTCTAGCTTTTCACTACTCTGGGAAAACTTATAGTTTATCTTGGCTATTTTTCTAAATTCATCTAGATCAAACAAGAGTGTGTGATTTTCGTTCTGAAGAAGCATATTCTTATCTTTTAGAAGCTCAACCTATTTGTTCAATTTTTCAGATTTAGATTTTAAGAAAGTATTCACATTTTCTAACCTATCATTATCTAAATGATATTGTTGTAGATCATTTATTAGTTGTGTGTTGATTTCCAGTGTTTTCTCTAAATCTTTAAACAACAACTTACTTTTACTTTCCATTAATGCGAGTCTTCTAAGGCTATTTATACTATGAATGTAGAGTTGATTATAAGCATCTTGCAATTTATCCTTTTCTACCTCTTCTTCTTCTCCAGTTTCCTCATTATCAGACGGAAATGATTCAGTGACTTGCAGTTCTGACACATTCTCAGTTGCAATGGGGATGATTGGAGTAGTGGAGACCATAAGGATTTTCAAAGATTTTTGGTCTCCATTGCTTTTTAAGTCACTATATTCTGAGTTTGACTCCTCTGTATCATCTTATGTGGCGGCCATTGTGGTTCTTTGGTCTTTTTACCAAATTTGCCTACAGAAGGTTTGTTGTCCACCTTTCTACCTTTGGAGGGATGGACACGACTCTTCTGAAAGAACTTCCTGAATCGTTGTGCCAGTAAGGCCACTTCCTCATCTTCATCATCTTTTTCACTTCCAATATCCTCATTTATTGTTTTCTTTGAATTTTTTAGAACAGTAGTTTTGGATTTTTGGGTTTGTTTGAAGTGTAGTTCAAAAGTTTATAGGGAACCTACCAGTTCTTCTACTTTCATTTCGTCTATGTTTTTACACTCTTCAATAGTTATAACTTTAGGATTAAACCGTTTCGGTAGTGATCTCAGTATTTTCCTACAGATTTTAGGAACCAGAACTTTTTCTCCCAATCCGCCCATGGAGTTATAAATGATATTCAACTTTGTGAAGAACTCTATGAAAGTCTCGTGCTCTTCCATTCTGAGATTTTCGAACTATGAGGTTAGCAGTTGTAGTTTGGACCTCTTCACAGTGCTTGTGCCTTCATGGGTTGTTTCCAATAGATCCCATGCTTCTTTGGATGCCCCACACATACTTATTTGATTGAAGATGTCTTGGGACATGACATAGTAGATGGCGTTCATAGCTTTTGCTTCAGCAGTCTATTTTTCTTTATCGAACATCGTCCACTTTTCTTTAGGTTTGGGTTTTATGATGGTTGTGCCACAATCAAGTACAATTTGTTCAGATGGTGGCACATATCCACTTTTAACTATATCCCAAACATGATGATCCAAAGATCTCAGAAAGTAGTGCATCCTAGCCTTCCAGTATGCGTAATTTGAGCCATCAAATACTGGAGGCCTAGTGACTAATGATCCCTCTCCTTTGGCCATATTCCCAACTTCAGTCAAGATCACTCTCTAGGCGGTGAAGCCCTTAAAGAGAGACCCGCTCTGATACCAATTGAAATAGCGGTGAAGACCGCTTTAGTTGAAGAAGGAGTATGCTAATAGTCCTAGAGGGGGGTGAATAGGACTTTTTAAATATTTTATGCATATTAAAAATCTTATTAATCTAATCCTGAGTGAATAGGCATGAAAAGCATTAGGATATCATCAGAGTAACTCAAATTACTTCTAAGCTAAATTGAGGATCCAATCACAAAACTATTGAATGATAAACATGAAGCATTTTATAGTTTATGATGGATGTGACTGTGTATGAAGTGTGAGCAGATATGAGGGCAGTTAATGAAATCACACAAATAATCAAGAATAAATATCAATCATAAACACATTTATTTTATAGTGGTTCAATGATCTGTCTACTCCACTCCCGACAGATGCACTCAACCTTTGAGTGTGCCGGATTTCACTAAGGAAGTTTCACAGCGGTTCACCTCAAACCTAACGTTTTAAATTAGGTTTACCTTCAACCTTCATAACCTACACCTAGCTGACTATTTATGCTCCCTGAGCAAGGGTCAACACATAGCACCCGATTTTAGGCACACTGGCCAAGGATCCACACAAGGAACCTCACTGTTTATGCTCTCACAAACAAGGGTCAACACAATGCACCCACTTTTAGGCACACTGGTCAAGTATCTTCCACAAGGCCCTAACTGTTTATACTCTCCATAGAGCAAGGGTCAACATAATGCACCCACTATGTACACTCTTGCCGGTAGCCTCCTAGAGGACTTACAAGGGTTGAGAAACACCTTAGACCCAATCCTATAAAGGAATGATCACAAGGGTCCTCTGGACTCTAGTTACTTACAGATAAGTGGATGAGTCCCATTCAGAACGTTGTCGAAGATCTCCTTCTTTGTTGATGAAGAATCTTTTGCTTCCTTGATCCGCAACACAGATGATGTACTAATATACTTCGTCGGGTTGGGTCAAGGTTAAGACGGAATCCTACTCTCTTAAATGTTTTCCTATAAGGAAGATAGAGTGATTCCAGTCATCTATGCATTCAAGGCATCCCAGCTTAATGATTTACCATTAAGGTAGTAGCTGAAGGATCCTTGAATGTGGAAGTTCATTCCCCAATCCACTTTATTGAATATCAATGATAAGGGTGGATTGAAGGATGAATTTCCCTAAGAGAAAGGGCTTTGGGTATATGATTTAAGGTAAAACACTCAAAAGCACTCTCTTCTTTCTCTACCAGTAATAATAGACAAGTCCTCTTTATATAAGTAAAAGATTCCAATGGATATAAAACGGTCACATTTATGACAGAGTTCGATATCATCGAGCGTATACTCTCGATAGCATCGATAGCCCGCTCGATAACACAAACTCAAATGTCATACACTTTTGAAACCTATTACTAGCTGGTCGAGGGAATCGAAACACTTGTCGATGTCATTGAATTTCGAACTCTGATTTCATCGATGTGAGGTTCGATTCCTCAACATTTAAAAATGAGAGAGACTTGTTTTGAAATATTTTAGGTTTATAAGAATGATCGAGGGACCTTCGATATCATCAGAATTTGAATGTTGAGATATTGATAGCTGTGTCGAGGCATCAATAAATCCAAGGGATTTTCGTTTAAACTTGCTGGACAGTTTCTGTACCTGTTCAATGCCATCGAAACCGTACCGACATCATCGATATTTGAATATCGATTCTATCGAGTGACCCTCGATCATAGATAAACTATCCTGAAATATTTTGCTGAAAATCTTCATGCCCATGACCGATAACATCGAGAGCCGTCCGATGTCATCGAGATTTGAAATTCGATGGTATCGAGGAGGGCTTCGATATATCGATGCACATATGATATTCTTAAGTGAAAACAGGGGCACTGGAGATCTGCCTGTCGATATTAATGAGTCACCTTCGATGGACTCGAGATTCAAATATTGATGATATCGATAGGTATATCGATACATCGATAAATCCGTCCAGAGATATATGTGGTTGCTGGACACTTTTGTCCTCATTCTGATGGAATCGATTTGTCATTGAGGACATCGACAGCGCAGGTCAATCATATCGAGCTGTGTATCGATAAAATCGATAAAGCAAGAAAACTTAGAGATTTTCAGATTTTGAAAAACTTTTCTTAACTTAAAAACCCTATGATGTTCTAATTTGTTTTAAGGGTTTTATTTACCTGGTGTTTTAGGACATGAGATGTGAGGCTTAGATTTACCTGTGACAAGTTTGCATACATCCGGTTGAGGAAGACGCTTTGAATTGATCTTCCTATGAGGCTTTGCAGTCTAGCTAACTCAACACTCATGCTAATTGACAAACCAGGGCACTTTCAATAAGGGCATGGCCTTTGCTAAACCATGAAGAAAAGTAATACTAACTAAGAGAGCCTGGACCGCTCTTGGCCTGAGACGAGTATAAGAGCTCATCCACAGTCAGCTCGGCATGATCGACTGATGCCATAAAATATAACTAAAAAAATTGCTCCCCATATTTTAAGGTTAAGTTATCCAGGGGCGAGCCTGAGGCGATGGACTACCTTTCTCACAATTGGGTGAAAAAGCAGCTGCAAGCTGCAGGAAAAGAAAATAGGGTAAAGGGCTACCTCTCCCTTGGGAGGATGGCCCAGAAGGTTCCCCAACCTTGGGAAGATGCAACCCCACTGAATTAGGAATATAAAACTCCAACTAGAGGGTAATTAAATCCTCCTGTCGGATCCTCGAGTTAAAGGGACCTAACAACGAAACCGGTCCCTGAGAAGACAAAGAAGCTCCCCCCGCCCAAGGCGGCCCAATTTCTTCCTCCCGAGCTACCATTGTCGGAGATGGCTCACTTATCGACGAGTGCAATCGAGAATCCATGCTATCGTGAATGGACTATGGACTCCTCGTGAAAGGCCACTGACACAGAAGTCCCCTTAGAGCCCTTCGACAACATTTGTAGTGGAGGAAAAAAGAAAAAAAAGCAAAGGAAGGAAGAAAGAAAGTGCAGTAAGGAAACATACCATAAAAAACTTAAGTGACTGGATGAGTCACCCATCAAAGGAAAAGAAGAAGAAGAGGGAAGAGGTCGACATAGTTCAGACTCCACGTAAACCAGTGAGAGAAAAAATGAGAGGAAACCCCTATTTATAAAAATCCCAGAAGGAGTACATTTAATGCCCGCATTAATTGCCGAGAAGTGAAAAGATGCCTCGAGGCACGATCTCCTCCATGTGGCAGCTTGGGGTTTGCTCTTAGAGTGAACATTATTTTCACCTATAAATAAAGGATGAATTTTAGAGTTTTTCATTCATTCCAAGCTAAATCAAGCCATCACTCTGAGAGATAAGTTCCTGCATATGTTAAGCTATATTGTGCTCATTTTAGATTCATTTTAATAGCTTTTGTTATTTGATTTTGTGATCTCCATTCAACTCTATTTCATTAAAGAAGGGAATTGTGATTTACCCTCTTTTGAGATCAAAATCAAATCAAGCTAGCCCAAGTTGATTTAATTTAAAATTAATTTAGACCTATAACCCTTTCACTTGTGAGACTAGACATTGAACATCTTCATCTACATCAAATTGGTTCTACTGAGCTTCATCAGAAGAAGAATCTTCAGATAAGTACAATTTAATTTTTCGCATTTTGTGGTTTGTGAGATTCAGCCAGGAAAACTCATTGTGGGGTTTTTAGAATTGTGTAAGCCCATTTGAAAGACATAATTGTGTAGGTTTTAAGATGAACCTTGTAAAACCTTATTTCATAGTGAAAGTCAATATCCCATGGGTGTGGATATTGGGAGTGGAGTAGTTGTGTGGCTGGTTGCTAACAGTTAATGTACACATAAATGAACCACTATAATTCCTGGAGTTGTGGTGATAATAGTATTTGTTTGTGTGTGAATGTTATAATTTACTTTATGTACTTATGGTGAATGGTGTAATTTACTTTATGCACTTGTGGTGAATGTTGTAATAACTTAGTTTATTTCCTTTGCCGCTTTATTGGTTTTGGTTTTTGATACTTACAAACATTCTAGTAAGGTTTTCTTGCCGTAAGCGTTTGGTTTTTAGTGTTAGGTTGTCTTTAAAACTCAGTTTGTATCAACCTCTCAAGACTAGTGCATTTGTGGCTACTATTTACTTATGCTATTTTATTTTTGATTGTGCTATCTATCTTTGTTTGTCTTTGTAATTCTTCATTTATTTTTTAATTTAGCATAGTCCTATTCACCCCCCTCCCTCTCTAGGACTTTGAGCTTAACCTTTTCAAGTGGTATCAAAGCCTAATAGCTCCTTTTTATTATTTGGATTTATTTCCTAAGCTAACCAATCTGAGCTTATAAGATGTCAAATTTTGATAGCCTCTCAATTACTAGGCCTCCACCTTTTGATGGTTCCAATTATGCCTATTGGAAAGCCAGAATGAGGATCTTTTTATGGTCTATAGATGAGAGCATGTGGCAAGCCACAATAACTAGATGGAACCCACCCACATCTGAAGTTCTAAGCGATGATGGAACTAAATCTGTTAAAGTTACACCTTATTTTTCATGGACCACTCTTCAAAAAAATGAGAGTAATGCCAATGTAAAGGCTTTAAATGCAATTACTTACGCACTATCAAAGAATGAATTCAAAAGAATTATATCTTGTGATACTACAAAGCAAGCTTGAGACATTCTAGAAATAACACATGAGGGTATGATTATAATTAAGAAATCTAAACTTCAAATTCTCACCACTTGGTTTGAGGAAATACGTATGGAAGAAAGTGAAACTTTCATAGACTTTTATACTAAGTTAAATGACATAGTCAACTCTATATGGGGTCTTGGTGATAACATCCCAGAAAGTAAAGTCTGTGCAAAGATATTGTGCTCATTTTCTGATAGGTTCAATTCTAAGGTCACCGCCATTCAGAAACTTCGTGATATAGATAATATGCAGGTTGAAGAGCTTGTTGGTTCTTTACAAACATATGAGTTAAATTTTAAGGCTCCTAAAGGTAAGTCTATAGCCCTTAAGTCTTCTAAAAATACTTCTCATGATAATACTAGTAATTCTGATTATGAAAATTTTGAAGATAATATGATACTATAAGCCAAGAAGTTTTATAAAATTTTCAAAAGAAAAAAGAGGGTAGATTTTAAAAAACCTTCTGAAAATAAAAGGAATAGATCTAAAAATTGGAAATCTATTAAAGACAGCCAATGCTTTAACTATCATGAATATAGGCATCTGGCAAATAAATGTCCAAAGAGGGACAAACCTAAGAAGAAAGGTATGTTGGCCACATGGGATGAGTCATCTTGCTCTGAAGTTTCTTCTGAGTCAGATGATTCTAAACCCGAGTCTACTAATGAGGTCAAGGCCTTAATGACTCTAGCCAGAGTCACTTCCTCAGACAGTTGTAACTCAACTTATGATGAAAATTTAAGAAGCGACCCTGAAAATGATGATGATTTACAAGATGCCTATAACGCCCTATACAGGGAAAGTTACAAGATAGTTATAAAACTAAAACTTCAAAAAGAAAAGTTTTTAAAGTTAAAAGAAGATTTTGATAACTTAGTTTTAGAAAAATCACTTTTTTCTGATTGTTTTGAAAAAGCTAAGTGTGATTTAGATTTCAAAACATCCCAAGTTGAAAATCTTAAATCAGAAAATGAAAAACTAAAACTAGAACTCTCTTCTCTCTTGAGTTTGAAGGATACTTGGAGGCATGCCTAGGGTGACCCTAAACTAGAAAGATTACTAATCGGATCAAGGAAATGTGGCGATAGATCTGGTTTGGGCTATGATAAGAATACACCTCCTAAAAGTAAGTCCACTCCTCCTAAGTTTGTTAAAGGGGAGCCTCTAACTCAAAAGGGAAAAGTCTGAATCAAAATAGTTTCAAAAATCCTAAAACTTTTTAGGCTACGAAACCTAAAAGTAACCATATTAATTATAGAAATCAGAATCATAACCTCTCACCTGAGAAAATTGTAGATTTACTTAAGGAGCTTCTAAAATCTAACTTAAATGGTAGAATGTATAACAATTATAAGCATAGAGAAACCAACTATGCTCCAAAACCCAAAATAGTAATGAAATGGGTCCCTAAGGTTGCTTGTTCGATTGCCCATATCGCTTTTAAGGCTTCGAGTTAATCAAAGTGGTACCTAGACAGTGGCTGCTCTAAACACATGACAGGAGACAAAGATTTGTTCACCAATCTTAAAGATATGAGTGATGGCTCAGTCATATTCGGTGATGGTAGCAACTGCAGAATTATTGGTCAAGGTACCGTTCAACTCTTTAATCTTCCTCCATTTGAGAATGTTTTGTTTGTAGAGGGCCTTAAACATAATCTCTTAAGTATTTCTCAAATTTGTGATAATAAACATAGCGTCAAATTTACCAACCAATAGTGTGAGATTTCTAATGAGAATGGTTTTCTGTGATATTAACTGGTCGTAGAACATCTGAGAACTGTTATATATTCAGTGATTCAAGCTCGTCTAAGCTGTCGTATTACATGGTCTAGACCGATAAGACCGATTTATGACATAAACGCCTAGGATATGTACACTACCATAATCTTTATAGACTGAGTTAAGGTGAAGTAATAAGAGGTCTACCCAAGTTAAGGAAAATAGATAAAATTTGTGACGAATGTCAAATTGGAAAATAAACTGGGAGTGCTCACAAGAAAATGAACCCCAGTGCCATATTCAAACCCCTTGAACTCCTCCACATGGATCTCATTGGACCTACTAGAACAAAAAGTTAGGGAGGTAAGAAATATATTCTGGTAATAGTAGATAATTTTACTAAGTATACATGGGTAGTTTTCATGAGAGAGAAATCTGAAACTCTCAATGAAGTGAAAAGGGTACTTAACCGTATCCAAACTGAGAAGGAATCACATGTCTCTGAAATCTGTACTGATCATGGTTCTGAATTTGATAATAGCAGTTTTGAGAAGTTCTGTAGCGATCATGGTATATCACATGAATTTTTTACTCTTAAGACACCTCAACAGAATGAGGTTGTTGAAAGAAAAAATCGTGTGCTTCAAGAAATGGTTAATGTGATGTTAAATAGCATGAAGCTTCCTAAAAATCTTTGGGTTGAAGTAGTGAACACGGCTTGTTATATTATTAACCGTGTTTATACTAGAAAGTCAAATAATAAGAGTGCATATGAACTATGGTTCAATAAGAAGCCTACAGTCAAATACTTTCGAGTTTTTGGCAGCAAGTATTATATTCTACGGGACTGGAAAAATCTGGGAAAATTCGATACTAAAAGTGACGAAGGTATTTTCTTAGGATATGCGCTAAACAGTCGAGTGTATCGTGTTCTCAATAAGAGGACTGGTGTAATTTGGGAGTCCATTAATGTGGTTATAGATGATCACCTGAATACACCTGTCTCAAGTTCAGAAAATGATGAAGTCTCTTTGTTTGATAAACCAGACTCTTCATCTAGTCAAAATAACACTGAATTGCAGTTAGTTAAAGACCATCCAACTAATCAAATACTTGAAAACCTTATGACTGGTGTACGCACTCGTAGACAATTAGAAAACATTTGTAACTATGTGTGCTTCTCATCTCAGATTGAGCCGACCAATGTAAAAGAAGCGCTTGCTGATGAAAACTGGATAGTGGCTATGCAAGATGAACTTAATCAATTTGTAAGGAATGATGTATGGTACTTAGTTCCTTGATCTAATGATAAACATATTATTGAAATTAAATAAAATTTTAAAAATAAGTCTAATGAATTATGTAACATTATAAGAAACAAGACTAGACTGGTCGTACAAGGGTACACTCGGATAGAAGGCATCGATTATGATGAAACCTTTGCCCCAGTAGCTCGTCTTAAATCTATCAGACTATTTATATCCATTTCTTATTACAAAAAATTCAAAATCTATCAAATGGATATTAAGAGTTCTTTCTTGAACAGTGATCTGCATGAGGAAGTATATATTGAATAGCTTAAGAGTTTTGAAGACCCTAAACATATTGATCATGTTTATCGCCTGAAAAAGGCACTCTATGATTAAAACAAGCTCCCAGGGCATGGCACGAGAAATTGACTAAGTTTCTACTGAGTCATAACTTTGTAATGGGGAGTGTTGATAAGACACTGTTTGTAAAGAAACACAATGATCACATACTGTTAGTACAGATAAATGTTGATGACATTATCTATGAATCTAATTGTTCTAACATATCTGTTGAGTTTACAGATTTAATGAAGTCCAAATTTGAAATAAGCATGGTTGGAGAACTCAACTACTTTTTAGGTTTATAAGTGAAACAACTTGGAGATGAAATTTTTATTTCTCAAACCAAGTATGCTCTAAACTTGGTGAAAAAGTTTAGATTCGAGAGTAGTAAAAACTTCGATACTTGTATGAGTACGACTCTGAAACTCTCTAAGGATTCATAAGTAAAAGTATAGATCCTAAGTTGTATTGTAGTATGATAGGTAGTTTATTATATTTAACTGCGAGCCGACCCGATATTGCATTCAACGTAGGAATCTATGCTAGGTATCAATCTGACCCTAAAGAATCTCACCCAATTGCTGTTAAGCATATTTTGAGATATGTCGCAAGTTCGGCCAATCTTGATCTTTGGTATCCACATGATACTAATGTTCAATTAGCCAGTTATACCGATGCTGATTGGGCTGGTAATATTGATGACCGCAGGTCTACTAGTGGTGGATGTTTTTATGTCGGAAACTATCTAGTTTTATGGCATAGTAAGAAAAAGAGTTCCATATTCCACAACTGAGGCTGAGTATATTGCAGTCGATAATGTATGCATTCAACTTGTGTGGATGAAGAGGATGTTAAATGATTACAAATTTATACAAGATTTTATGGTTCTGTATTGCAATAATTCTAGTGCATCAACATTTCTAAAAATCTAATCCAGTATTCACGAACTAAGCATATTGAAATTAGATATCATTATATTCGTGAATTAGTGGAAGATAAGATTATTTCATTTGATTATATTCAAACTAAAAATCAACTTACAGACATTTTCACAAAACTGCTTGACAGAAATAGGTTTGCTAATTGAAATTAGATTTGATATGTGTATTGTGATCTGAGTTAATTGTGTTTGCTTGTACTATATTGCATGTCTTTATTTTTTTTAGAATTTTTAAATTAAAAAATTGTTGAAATTTTGAAAAATTTTGAGGTTGTACAATCAGTCGAGTACACACTTGACTAGTCGTGGTACGATCGGTCGAGTATGTACTCGACCATTTGAGTAGCTCAGGTTTGGAGGTTTTAAATGTGGTAAAAATACTTTTTTTTTCTCTATTCTCTCATATTCTCCAGCAAGCCCTTTCACTACCGGTCGAACCCACCTTCGATTGCAACTTGGTTAGTGCATCTTTTCCATTTTCCTTTTGGATTTAGGATCTTTGTACTTCTATTTTCTTGATTTTGAGGTTTATTTCAAGGTTTTTAGTGGTTTCTTTGGTTTTCTAGCAAAAAATCTGATTTGGGTGAAACCCTCCATTCATTTCTTGTATTCTTTTTGTGCATTATCAAATGGAAAGTAGATATAAGAAGAGATCCTCTCATGGTGCCTCTTTTTCTCGTTCCACACTAGTTATGGTGCGTACTCTTCAACCACCCGAAGTGGAGCCTAAATACGTGCGGGATATTCATCTCCACAGTGTAATTGTTGAGCAAACTATTAATTTCAACCATTTGAGTCCTTTCAATATCGTTCCCCTCCTTGAAGCTGTAGGATGGGCTAACATATTGAATTGGGACGGTCCTACATACCGGTCCATTGCATAGGCCATGTACGCATGTATCAGTGACTTCTCTGTTGAAAACTTAACCTTTACAATGACAATTAGAGAAGGTCTAGTTGATGTAGACTGTCACTTGATCTCTGGTTTGATGGATATTCCTGTGAATGATGAAGGAATACCTATCTCTACGTTAGTTGCGAGACCGTCTGAATCAGAAAAACGTATGCTAACTCGAGTGTTATGTAACATGAATGCAGAATGGAATTTCGGTATTGTGCTCAGTTCCAAAAATATATTACCCAGATATAGGATTCTTCATCGAATATTTATTTCCAATGAGTATCCTCAGTCTAGTAACAAAACTGAGTTAACCTCTTTCATGGCTCGCATACTTCACTCAGTTTCAAGTTTGTCTTCCGTCTCTTATTTGTTATATCATAATTCAATTTCGTCTCCATCTTCGCCATAGTGATATTCCTTTTGCATATCTGTTGGAGAAGCTCCTATTTCTCATCTACCCTTCAACAATTCCAACATTAACAAGATGAACTAAGATTGGTACCCGACCAAGTTGATAGGGATGATGGAGGAGCTGCTGAAGAAGATGGAGAAGAAGATGCTTTACCTCCTGATGATGTGAACATGGATGATTTATTTGATGAATTAGAATCTGATTCTGAGGTTGATTCTGACTTTCAGCCATCTGATTTTAATGAGCGGTTGAGAACCTTAGAGGAAAAGGTGGAAGGCTTGCATGTATCTCAGGAGACTCAATTCAAGTATATGTGCAAATATCTTAGGCGCATTAACAAGGGATTACATCAAATTGATCCATTTATCCATGCTCCTTCCTTTGGTTCTGACTAGACTTTTCATTGTAGGCATGTATTAATTATTATCTTTAATTGTGCTTGGATAGTACTTGGACTTATGTGGTTTTATTTGCTACTTTATGTGGACATGACTTTAAGCTTCATGATTATATCTTGACGAACATGCTTATGCTTTACTCTCTTCTTTCTTATACTTCTCATATCTCTTTGATTATATCATCAGATTGTCTTTCTTTCCTTTATCATATTGTGACAAAAAGGGGGAGAAATGTGGAATGATTTTAATGCTTTATGATGATTGGGGATGTGTGGGATGTGTGATTGTAGAATGTGGTATATTTTTTTTTTGTTGGATTGCACATGTATTTGATTTATACAGGTTTTACATATCACCTCGCCTGGATTGAGGGGAGAGTAACTGTTGCACATTTGGTGTATGATTATTTATTGTGCATGATTCTTTATTTGGTAACTAGTGCATGATTCTTTATTTGATTTTATCACAAATTTGTCAAAGGGGGAGATTGTAAATGCTATATTGTAAATCTATCACCCAGAATTATCAAATTTTATTGTGTCAAATCATTTAGAATCTGTATCATGTGTTGATGAGATGAATAGATCAACTTCATGCATTTTACAGTTGTCCACGTCGTCATCAAACTTTTCTACGTATTCAAGTTAAAGAGCATTGTCGAAGTTCAAGATTTCAAGCTCAAGTACAAGTACAAGTTCAAGGCTCAAGTTCAAGTTTAATCTTCAAGTTTTGTACTTTAAAGACTCACGAACTCAAGCCCTAGCTCAAGCTTAAGTTCAAGTTTTGAAGACAAGCTTCAAGTATTTCAAGTGAATGAGTTAGCAGAACAAACGATGTTCCAATTGTTCAAATTCACAAACAAGGTATGAATGACCCTAGATTGACCATAGGATGAGTCATATTCATTGCATATTTTATGTGGGTCATTTTTATAAGTTTATAGGTCTTTTCCTCGACTACTCCTAATCTGTGTTCAACTAGTCCAAGCTATGGGTTGACCAGTCCAAGAGATTTTCGACCAGTCCAAGATTTGTTATGAATTTTCAAAATTTTCTATTGGACCTTCGACCAGTCGTGGAGACAGCTCGACCAGTCGAGTGAGCAGTGCTAGACCAGTCGTGTAGGCTCGACTTAAAGTCCAGTAAGGTTTTTTGGTCCCACTCGACCAGCCGAGTGCATTGCTTGACCAGTTGAGCAGGCCACTTGACCAGTCGAGCAAGCCACTCGACCCGTTGAGTGCATTGCTCGACCAGTTGAGTAGGCCACTTGACCAGTCGATTAACGATCTTATCTTATCATGCCAGAAATTTTGAAAATTAGTTGGTTCTTCGACCAGTCGAACCGATCCTTAGATCAGTCGAGTGAACATTATTTTCACCTATAAATAAAGGACAAATTTTAGAGTTTTTCATTCATTCCAAGCTAAATTAAGCCATCACTCTGAGAAATAAGTTCCTACATATGTTAAGCTATATTGTGCTCATTTTAGATTCATTTTAATAGCTTTTGTTATTTAATTTTGTGATCTCCATTCAATTCTATTTCATTAAAGAAGGGAATTGTGATTTATCCTCTTTTGAGATCAAAATCAAATCAAGCTAGCCCAAGTTGATTTAATTTAAAATTAATTTAGACCTATAACCCTTTCACTTGTGAGACTGGATATTGAACATCTTCATCTAGATCAAATTGGTTCTACCGAGCTTCATCAGAAGAAGAATCTTCAGATAAGTACAATTTAATTTTTCACATTTTATAGTTTGTGAGATTCAGCTAGGAAAACTCATTGTGGGGTTTTTGAAATTGTGTAAGCCCATTTGAAAAACACAATTATGAAGGTTTTAAGGTGAACCTTGGAAAACATTATTTCATAGTGAAAGCCAATATCCCTTGGGTATGGATATTAGGAGTGAAGTAGTTGTGTGGTTGTTTGCTAACAGTTGATGTACACACAAACGAACCAATATAATTCCTGAAGTTGTGGTGGATGATAATATTTGTTTGTGTGTGAATGTTGTAATTTACTTTATACACTTGTGGTGAATGGTGTAATTTACTTTATGCACTTGTGATGAATGTTATAATAACTTAGTTTATTTCCTTTGCCTCTTTATTGGTTTGGGTTTTTGATACTTACAAATATTCTAGTAAGGTTGTCCTGCCATAAGCCTTTGGTTTTTGGTGTTAGGTTGTCCTTAGAACACAGTTTGTATCAACCTCTCAAGACTATTGCATTTGAGGTTGCTATTTACTTGTGCCATTTTATTTTTGATTGTGCTATCTATCTTTGTAATTCCACATTTATTTTTTAATTCGGCATAATCCTATTCACCCCCCCTCTAGGACTTTAACCTCGGCCTTTTCAATATGATGAATGCCTTTGTGGCATGTAACTAGATGAACCTTGTTCATAATAGTAACCCCCTCCTCCACCTCCACCTTCGTCGCCAGATTCATCATTCGGTTCTCTTTTTATTGCTTCAACTGCAGGAGAACTCTTGGTTGGCTCTGAGCTAAATGTGTCCAAAAAATGGTTGTTCACCTCTACTGAATCGGATGGTGGTGATCCCTTCTCATCGTCCTCATTCACAGATGCAAGAAGTTTTTTCAAATGCTTTTTATGATACGATTTGTACGGGATTCCTAACCCCTTATAAAATGTTACAAGACTTTTAATAAATACTTGTGCCTGTTTCAGCATCATGTTGTCTCGGAGGTGGATGTTGTTGTCTAGTACTTCTTGATCTATATGCCATTTGCATGCTTTCTTTGATGGCCTCTTTATAATCCCGTTCTTCTTATTCCTTTAAAATTCTCTTGTGTTCTTCTTCTCTACTAATTGTGGTTGTGGAAGGCCTAAAACCAGAGCTAAAGGCAGTTGTAGTTCCTTTACTTAATCCTTATTCATTTATAATAAGACTACTTATATATTCTTTGATTAATTGTATTAGTTGTAGTTACAGGGTGAGGAGTATAGGAAGTCCTCGTATTAGAATCGAGAATGACTCTAAATAAATCTCGAACTTCCTGAAGAGCTTTGCTACATGGCGCAGCGTCTCCTCCCTGACAAGCCAAATGTAATTTGAGTCAATTTATTTTGTTGACAAACTATTTTCCACACAACTTATATTTCAACTTTATCTTTCCATCCTGGGAGTAGATTTAGACTCCATAATCCCAACTATCCGCTGATGCATCATCTTCCAATGACATATCTAGTATATATCTGGTTAGTTTAAGACAACAAAAAAATAATAAAATTTAAAGTTATGAATGAACGCAATTACCCAACCATATAATAAGAGATTTAAATAACATTATCTAATTGAATAGTACTAATGAAAAAAGTGAAATATTCATCCACCCATAAGCCAAAACCATAAAACTTCAATGTAACTATTTTAACAAAATTACAAATAACATGATCTAACAGAAATAGAAAGCATCAAAATCATAGCAGCTGGAGGTCCTGTCTCATCAATCTTGTCACTCTCCTCTTCATCGAACTCCTCATCAATACGGTTCTCTTTCCCCCATATCGGACGCAACCAATCTTGAGTACAAATGAGCACTTCAACCGATTTAGGTGTAAGTGAGCTTCTATACTTGCTTACGACCCTACTCCCTGTACTAAAAGCAGATTCTGAAGGCACAATTGAAATTAGAATTGATAATATGTCACATGCCATTAACGAGAGTATAGGGTACTGTAAATTACTAGATCTTGTCCTCCACCAATCTAAAATACCAAAATCATCACCTTTGGATTTTGAAACTAGAAGATCCTCCTTGAGATAGTCTTTAAGTTCTGATCTAGGCGCATGTATTTGAGTCCCTTTCACCTGTGCATAATAAGACATGAAATCATTTGCTGTTTCTTCTTGCGATTCATCAACAACAAAACTAAAACCCACTATAGGAGATTGTTCTTTTGCAGCACACGCATACAAATTGTACAATTCACTGACTGCACAAAAAATCTTTTCGGTCTCAGCAACACCCATCACACCATACAACTTATTACATATGAAGTCAAACATAATCATCTTAATCGGGGATCAAGAATGACCATAACATCCATCACCAGACTACACTCAGACCAATACCTATTAAACTTTACTTGCATACCCATGGTCATGAAGTGTAAAAAGCCTTGTCCACTACTACTTTTGCGCAAGACATCTTTTACCTTCCAAAGTTCAGGCATGAATATATTTGTTGTTGGATACTTGCAAGCCGAAAATTTCTTTATGCTGTTTTAGAAAATAGAAAGGAACTTACAAACTGATTCAGCTCTTGACCAATCATCTTCAGAAGGCAGCCAAACATACACACTATCACACTCCGCATAGTGAGAGAATGCAGGTCTCAAATCTATCGATGAATCCAACATTTCAAAAGTTGAATTCCAACGTGTCGTGACATCCAACTTCATTATTCTCTAAGTAGACAAATTCAACTGCTTCACGATATTATTCCATGCATGTAATCATAAAGGTGACCCTCATATGTACTTCACACTCTCTCTTATATTCTCGATTGTGGGATAGATTGTTTTAAGGCCATCTTGTATAATCAAGTTTAGAATGTGGGTACAACACCTAACATGAAATATCTTTCTACCAAAATATAGGTCACTGATGGCCTTAAACTGGTTACACAAATTCATTATCACGCTATCATTTGTAAAGGCATTGTCTAGAGTAATTGTCGAGATCTTCTTCTCAATTTTCCACTCCATAAGACATCTGTATATGTAGTCTGAAATCATTAAACCACTATGAGGAGGTGCAAGATAATGAAAGTTTATTATTCTCTTGCAAAGCCTCCATTTGGCATCAACATAGTGAGCAGTTAGGGACATATACCCCATTCGTTGATTGGATGTCGTCTACAAATCTGATGTCATGCTAATTCGGGAAATCGTTTCCAATTCTCCTTTCAACTTGACCTTCTTGCCTTCATACATCTTCATACACACTCTCCTGATTGTTGTACGAGAGACCTTCTTATATTTGGGGTTAAGGCATCTGGCTAGTCTAACAAAAGCAAGACTCTCTACCATCTGAGATGGTCTTTCATCTGAAATAATTAACTTGGTCGTCCACTCATTTACCAACTCTTCGTCATACTTATAGATGGACATTGACGGACCCGCTCCAGATTGTGAAAATAAAAGTATTTATTTCCTTGCCACACTTCTCACATTTTATAACTTGAATTATGTTTCTTCAATGTTGTGGTCGAACCATCTGCTTACTTAGTGTACTGACTCTTGAAATGCTTGCATTGTATCTTCACTTGGCTATCCTTCAGGGTTACTTCTTCAAAATCTTCCCACACTACCGACCTCTTTTTCGTTTTTCCCATAACATGTGACTGTCTGGTACTAGTATTAACAACGTCGACGGAGACATCTTCATGTTCAAGACCTAATCCTTCATCTTCAAGGATCATTGGTGATGTAATTAACAGACCACCCGGGGCCAGGGTATTCGAAAGACCCTCACTTTCCATCTGATTGTTGAAATATACTAAATCATATTAGCATTAATAATCTAATGCTAACAGAGTTATACTAAATCTTAAATTAGTTACCCATCCAAGGTTGAATAGATTGTAATACTTTCATATTCCCATTTAAACATCCACACCGAAAATCCGATAACATATCCTCATACATCTCCAGATAAGTTGATCTTACGTTACATTCTAATGCAAAATATCTAAAGTAATGTAAAGATATTTGGCATTGGATACAAAACGGAAGAGGCATATCTAAAGAGAAACGAGGAGATGAACCGCAGATTAGGCATGGACATTTAAATAGATTATATGAAAGCATACTATCTATCTAACCTTGAATTGTCAAAAATGGGACAATTTGAGTGATTTCTATGCCACCAAAAACACACCATATCTATGTATGGTCACATAGAAATCCTTAAACAGATAACTAATTATCTAATTTACAAGTAACAATTAAATCCTAAATTAGCTACACATCCAAGGTTAGATAGATTGTAATACTTTTATATTCCCATTTAAACATCCACGTCGAAAATCCGGCAGCATCTCCTCATGCCTCTCCAGATAAGTTGATCTTACGTTACATTCCGATGAGAAATATCTGAAGCAATGTAAAGATATTTGGTATTGGATATGAAACGGAAGAAGCATATCCAGAGAGAAACAAGGAGATGGATCACAGATCAAGCATGAACATTTAAATCGATTATATGGAAGCATACTATCTATCTAACCTTGAACTGTCCAAAATGGGACAATTTAAGCGATTTTTATGTCACAAAAAACACACCATATATATGTATAGCCACATATAAATCCTCAAACGGGTAACTAATTATCTAACTTACAAGTAACAATTAAATCCTAAATTAGTTACCCATCCAAGGTTAGATAGATTGTAATACTTTCATATTCCCATTTAAACATTCATGCCGAAAATTCGGCAGCATCTCCCTATACCTCTCCAGATAAGTTGATCTTACGTTACATTCTGATGCCAAATATCTAAAGCAATGTAAAGATATTTGGCATTGGATACGAAAAGTATGAAATATATCCAGAGAGAAACGAGGAGATGGACCGCAAATTAGGCATGGACATTTAAATAGGTTATATGAAAACATACTATCCATCTAACCTTGAACTGTTGAAAATGGGACAATTTGAGTGATTTCTATGCCACAAAAAACATACCATATCTATGTATGGCCACATAGAAATCCTCAAATGGGTAACTAATTATCTAACTTACAAATCACAATCATAAGTCACAACTATAAACTAGCAAGTTACAATAATAATTGAAGAAAAAAATGTAATATATTTATCAGGAAGATGTTAGGATTTTAAAGGAGAAATTATTGTTACTAGTGAACTGAATTACAATCACTCACATTTATCAAGAAGAAATGGCAATATTTAAGTGATGTTTTCCTAGCATTCATAAATCAGGAAGTAGCCCTCAATTTACAGCTATGTTTCTTTGAAGTCCAACTTAATGTAATTGTAAATGCTAGGAAACTACAATTAGGATAGTGATTGTAGGGCCAAAATACACCAATTGGAAATTCATAACCATCTGATCCATCATTTATTTTAAGACAACCACAAAAGTTTAAAGCAGTGGCCAAGAAACAACCAATTGCTACAATTTTTAAACCAATATTGGCCCATCCATCCATGAAGTTGCCTTCAGTTGGGCAGTTCAAATGATTAACACATTCACCAATCTTATCATTTGTTGGATTGATACCGTTAACTAGACACAAATTCGATCCACTTGTTGTAGAAAAAATCAAGATGAATAGTGTCCGGCCCTCATAGTTTCCAGGATATTATATTCGGATCGACCCATATAGAGGATTGCCTGATCAGATAAAGGAAAAAAACATGGGATGAGTTAGCAACCTACATGCAAATGCTAAGCGTGCAGTATTTCCCTATATTCCTTTTCCATTCATTTTTTTCATTGGTTTGTTTTGCAATAAGCCTAAGCGCAGATGCTTGCATCAAGACAAGAAATAAAGAGAGGCCAAAAATAAAAATAACTGACCTTACAAAAGGTAAAATAAAGCACTGCTGAAACCGAATACGACTCCAAAATCTCAGGTTATTCCTCTACTTCAAGCCTTCAACTTGAGAAAGGAACAGAAACAAATAAAGATTAATATATTGGGATAAATGATTAAAAGAAAGCAATGTCAAGCATATATGATATAACCCTTAAGCAATCACCGAATGAGTCAACCAAAAAATAGAGTAACAAAAATAGCTGCCGAAGATCTGATTTGATTGAGAACATAAAATATTTCACATGATTTTGAGTTTCGCACCTTGGATAAGAAGTGTAAACCAACCATCTAACAGGTCCAATCTGTAGGGAGTCACTTATGAAAGTAGAAATCGAATAAGGTATTTTTTTCATATGAATGGTGGCCTAAAAAGGATGGTTGACGAGTCAAAATGGTTATGATCTACATTCAACAGGACAAGCTGATGGCTAAGATCATCCATTTGGTGTGATTGTAAACATTTGGCCCTTCACAGATAAGACCCATTAGATGGGTGGTCTGGATTAGTCATTAAACATTAAAGGCGTAAGGTATTGTGTACGTAATGCCACCTCATAGGCGAATAAATCTGGGTAGAAACCATGAGAATAAAAACATGACATTCAGTTGAAATCATTGAAAAAATTCAAACAAGCATTCGTCAAAATTTTAAGAAACATGAAGACAAACAGAGGCAAGCATTGAAAAATTCACTGAGATAAGGCCACTGAACTTAAAGATTATTAGAAAATCAATCACTTGGGTTTGGTAGAAGTTACAGCGGATCGTAAGACAACTCCTACTAACATACCCATAAGCATTTATAAGCAACTTGAATCAAGAAACACATGAATGTGTATTGATCTAAGCGAATTGAAAAAACAGAACAGCATGGAAGGAAAAATATCAAAAGAAATTAGCCAAACTTAGCCTTTCCTATGGAAAATAAGACCAAATTAAGGATGATTTGGACCATCCATTTGTTCAATTTTATATGCTAATTTGTGAAATGTCTTTAAGAGTTAGTAGATAGTTTAGATCGATCAATCAAACAGTCCAAATGAACGGTTCATACAGGATCATTATAATTTACAGCACTATAAGAGAACAGGACCATTTCTTAATTTTATTAATAAGAAGAAAATACATCAATATAAGTGGGACCCACGTTCTATATTCATGACATCAGGCCCATCCATAGATGCTTCACCTCACCTCACCTCACCCCTTAAGGCCAAAATCTCAGGTGGGATTCAACCCAAAATCATCTGTTTTCTTAAATAGCTCACATTTTTAACCCGAACACAACCCACTGCTCAGTTAACTTAGACCAAACCTAGCTAAAAGGTAGGTTAAGCCAATTAACCTGAGGCCTGACTAGACCCATTGCCACCATATTTCTAGGTCTGGGCCAACTATACTCAGTCCAAGATCATATGGGATGGGTTACATTCGTTCGATGGGCCAAATCTATCGAAAGATCAGTCGGTTTATGAACATGACCTTTATCATATATCTAATCTATAGATGGCCCACCCAAAAGAAGGATTCAAAATAGATCCTACTCGATTAGGAAATGTCCCAACTAAATAATAAAGCTTATCAATTAATTAGGTGGGTCACCAGTGGGGCACCAGCGGGCAGCGAGCTAGGGCTGGACCCAAACCACTATCGGACCACTGTCGAGCTAGGGTCGCACCACCCGAATAGTGGTCGGGTTTAGAGAAGAGGGTTACTGGGTTAGGGTAAAAGAAATTAAAAAAAAACCTAAATTACTTACCCGATTTGATGCAAACAGGGATAGACGGGTGTTAAAGAAGAAGAGGAGACTGGAGAGGAGAATGGCATTGGGCAAGCAGCAGAACGGGTGTTAAAGAAGAAGAGGAGACTGGAGAGGAAGAAGATTGGGCGTCGAGCAGGTAGCAGAACATAACGCTCGTTTCATCATTCAGTAGGCTAAGAAAAGAGGGGAGAGGCCGAGAGGGGTGTAAAAGATTAGGGTTGGGTTAGGGTAAAAAATTAAAAAGCCTTTTTATACTACCCGCTCAGGTCAGGTTTGTTTGATTCGGTGCTGTTCCACTCGGTTCGGGTTTTTGGTCCGGATAGACCTCTATCGGGACCCAGTCCAAAAAATGACCGGATCTGGATTTCCACACTAGATCAGGCTCGATCTTCATCATCGGTTCTATTCGGAATGGGTCTAATCGGGTCGGATCCACCGGATTAGGTCAGAAATGTCCACCTCTAATTACATGTCTTGAAATAACATTTACATTGATTTACATACACCACAAGACATAACATCTTCGATGCTCCCCCTAACTTCCTGCAACACCATTGTTTTCAAAAGATAAAGAAACAAATGGTGGGAGTATATTTCTATAAGTGCTTGTATTCGAACCACATATATAGTTATCAAATTTTGTAGACAAAATGCTCATTAGATCTTCAACACACTTCAGTCCTCTACGACACTTCATGAATAGTGGCTCAACATCACAAGAATAGAAGATTCGGTATGGTTACAAGTGAAAGATGTGAAAGATCAATGTGTATGCCAACCATTAGTTAAAATGACCATAGGAAAATACCTTGGGTTAAAGGGTTTTTAATATGGCCTTACATTCTTAAATGTATAAAATTTACTATGTAAATTTACTGATCTTCAGCCAGCCCAACCTCAGCCCCGGCCAAGTTTACAACAACATGAAAAATAAAAATTTGTTGCAAGTTACGCTAGCCCAACTCTGGATTCAGCCAGCTGAACTTGGTTTGGGCCAGATCGAAGGCGTCTCTGGTCAAGTTTCTAACAACGATAAAATTTAGATTTTAAAGGGTTTCAGCCAGCTAAATTTTCACTCGGGCCAGATGACTTTTTGATATATCTTATCCCGTGAAATCTGATAGCTATTAGAACAATATCATTGAAATCCGGCCAGTTGAAGTTATTCTTAGGTTGAACGAAGTTCCAAATCCTTTGGCTATAAATAGAGACTTTCTCTCATTGTTTTTAAAATGAAAAAGTGTGATAAATCATACTCAAGTAGAGAGAGAAACTTTAAATTGCGGCTAGACCACTAATTGAAGTATTGAATTATGTCCAAGTATCCTAGAGGGGGGTGAATAAGACTTTTTAAAAATGTTAATCCTACTTAATGCAAATATTAAATTCTAATAACTAGTAAGCAAGATTAATTCATAATTACACATAATCCAAAACAGGATAGTGAAATATCTCTTTACTGAATTTTATCAACCATGTAATGTGTATAATTAAGCATAGCACCGAGTAATAAGAAAAGCACATCCACAATCATTCATCCAAATGCAATGATATATTGTGGTTCGCCTACGTGCCTACTCCACTCTCGGTGGATGCACTCACTCCTAAAATGTATTGGATTTCACTATGCTATAGTTTCAAATCAATTTAACCATAAACCTTTACAACCTACATAAGGTTAACTAAGGTGCCTACACAAGGTAAAGCCTATACTATGCTAACATACTATGCCTACACAAGGCAATGTATCCTACACAAGGACACACAACGTATTATCCCATCAGAGTCCTACGAAAGGTCTTGGTGAGTTTGTATAATTAAACCCTGAAACCCAATCCTACACAAGAAAATGGGTTCAGACACAATGGACTCTAGGTACTTACTTGAAAGTGAGCGAGCACCATTTTTAGCACATGATGATGATGATCTTCCTTATGATGCAGCAGCTGTAGATGCTCCAATACAAGTTGCCGGGTATTGGGTCAAGGTACTTGGTGAATCTTACCTATTAAGTATGAGTCTTTAAGTCTAGATGAGATTATCCAAGGTTAGTGTTTACAACCCCATGTGTAGGGTCACGATATAGTAATAACTTGGTGATAACGAGGTCAAATCCACAGGGAATGAGGAACACGATCTAAAACTAATCTAAGTCTAACTTGGTTGGTCTGGGTTTTTAATCCAACGAGATAAAAAAAGTTTTGAATAATAAAGATAAAAGACTAATCATCCAGGAATCCACCTATAGTAATCTTAATATTAATCTACTTGATTCAACGATAACTCGATTGGAATTGAAGTCCTATCCTATTCAATCAAATGATGGAGTGGTTAAAACAGAATCTAAACTTTTATTGGATTAGTTCACACATGAAGATTCATTGCATTGATTGAAAGGTATTTCATCATCCTACCATGCCCAGGTGATAATGGTGAACAACAAAATTCACCAATCTCCACAACTCCAAATAGATTAAAAAGATATCGAAATCCTCCACAGAATCTACTGTAATTGAAGTCACAATAAATCATAGAAAACTAGAAATATTCATCAAATCAAACTAGAAATCAATGAAGTTTAACATAAATTTGAATCAAAGCAAGATAAATATCAAAATCAACTATAAGTTTCATCCCTTAGCCTTTACTAAGAGATTAGCCTAAGAAGACTAACATCCTCGAAGAAAAACTAGAAAGATCTACTAGAACTAAGAAGAAATCAAAGTGGAAGAACGTTGTCGGCGCTCTACCTTGACCTTCTCTCCCTTTCCAAACCCTAGAAGATGCTTTGGAGCATCCTAGGAACTCCTATTTATAGTTGTGAAACTTCAACTTTCACACCGAGTTGGAAATATCCACAAACCGCTTCAAATTTATGCACTTTGTATAAAATATGCGTAAGGCCTTCGATGCATCGAACAACCTTTGATTGCACCTTCAATGACACTTCGATGGAATCAAAGTCTCTTCGATGTCATTGAAAATTGTCAAGAACTATCCAGTAAATTTGGCTTGAAAAATCCTGAAATTCTTAATTATTTGAACTAGCTTCAATAACACTTTGATCGAATCGAAGTCTATTTTGAAATGATTTAAGAACTATGTTTTTTGGTCCCCTGAATTTCAAAATATCTTTTTTCACAACAATTTTCAGTATTCCTTTTCTTTACTTCAAATCTTCGATTCTCTTCATTCTTCACTTGGTTTCCTTGGATCTTTGGCATGTAAATTCTTCATTAATGACTTCCAAATCTCCAATTCTTCACTATCTTCTTTTGAGCTCTAAATCCATCCTTTTAAGCACATATTTATCATAAGCTTCCCAATCACCTCACATGACAAAAATGTATATAATTAAATCAAATTATCAATTAAATGTCAGGAAAACTAATGTAATTAAAGGGTTAAATATGAAATATTTGAGTCTCAACAATTAGGAATTCAAAAGATCCCAGCTCAATGATTTACTAATAACAAGCTGTTGGAAGATCCTTGAATGAGGGAGTTCATTTTTCAATCCAATCTATTGATTTTCCAATGATAGCATTTAAGATAGGATTAAAAGATGAACTCCCATGAGGAAAAGAGATTTAAGAGGCTAGGTGGTTTACTCCTAGTAATAACTCTCTCAAATATCTCTCTTTTTCTCACTCAAGAACCAAGAAAATAAGCCCCCCAATTTATAAGAAAAAATCCCATCAGTAAAAAAAAAAAAAAAAAAGGGCAGATTTTTGTTAGGGTTCATGTCATTGAAGGGCAAGATTCCTCTGATGTCATTGAACATCATTTGATGTTATTAAATCTATGCACTAAGGTTTTTATATAGTCTTTTGAGTAAACAATATTTTATCAACACTCCCTATTCACAACCCCAAGTGTAGGGTCGCGATGTAGTAATAATCTCGATGAGACCAAGGTCGAATCCACAGGGACTAATCTTGTGTGTATTCTGAAAGTAACTAGAACTAGAACTAGAAGAAGATGTAAATCTATATCTGAATTAATTGAGAGAGCACTTATGATTAAAGTGATTAAAAACTAACAATTTAAAGGTGGTAACTAGGGTTTCCAAGGATCCACTTATAGAGATCAGGGAGATCTATGCTTGATTTAAGGACACAACTGGAATCAGAGTTCTATCTTATCTAATTAGAAGATATCTCAGTAAAACCAAATCTGAACTTCCTTTGACCTAATTCTCAATGGATAAGAGGTGTGAGAACTGGAAGTGATTCCATCACAAAACCATGCGCAGGAGATAAGGCAAACAACAAGATTTACCAATCCCACAACCAATTTAAGAGAATTGTGAAAGTTAAGGAGGATTCCATCATCCAACCATGCCCAAGAGACGATGGTGAACAACAGGATTTCCTAATTTCATAATCTCAATACATGAAAAGAACATACTCAAAGCTATCGCAGATCTATTGTAATTTGAGTCACAACAAACCATTAAAAACTAAAAGTATTTCTTAAATATCAAACTAGAATCAAAGGTATTTTAGCTTAAACATGAATCAAAGTATTAGAGAACATCCCATCACGCTACATGCTTCACCACTTAGCCCTAGCTAAGAGGTTTAGCCAACCATAGATATGATTGAACTAAAATCTCTTAAGAAAAACATGAAAATAATTAAGAAAAAGGAAGAAAAACTCTTGGCGACAGCTTTTTCACTCTTTTTCTCCACTCCTCAAACCCTAGATGATGTCTAGGGATGCCCTGGGCACTCCTATTTATAGTTGTGCATTACCTCCTTTCGCATCGAGTTGGAAAATTTCAAAAACCGCCTTAAATTTATGCAGTTCGTGCAACATTTGCATAACCCTCAACTGGTCGAGGACAATCTTCAACTGGTTGAGGGCCACCTTCGATTGGTCGAGGGTCTCCTTCGACTAGTCAAGGATGATTGAAATTTAGAGGATTTTGTCACTGGAGTTCGAATAAAGGAATCTTCGACTAGTCAAAGATGGGCTTAGACTAGTCGAAGAATGCAAAATTTTAGGGTTATTTTTCTTCTTTTCAAGTCTTCAATGCTCCTCATTCCTCACTTAGTTTTCTTGGATCTTTGGCATGTGAATTCTTCATTCTTGGTCTCATAAGATCCATCCTTGAGCTTGGTGATTCTTGAGCATTAAATCTATGCTTTTAACATCCATTTCAATCCAAGCCCTTCAATTCACCTTGTAACATAAACATGATTAAAGTAGAACATTAAACATTATTACGTTCATAAAATCAAGTAATAAATGAGGTCTAATATGCAATATTTGACCCTCAACACTCCCCCTATA
The DNA here is from genome assembly GCA_030180095.1 of Magnolia changhungtana. Classification (NCBI taxonomy): domain Eukaryota; kingdom Viridiplantae; phylum Streptophyta; class Magnoliopsida; order Magnoliales; family Magnoliaceae; genus Magnolia; species Magnolia changhungtana. The sequence continues at coordinate 658,436 of JASAUF010000640.1, forward strand.
AAAGTGGTGTTTAAGCAAAAATGGTGTCAAGCGGTCATACCACACATGGGGTGCTTGTTTAAGACCATAGAGTGATTTACTCAATTTCTATACATATTGAGGATGTTTAGGATCAATAAATCCTTTGGTTTGCTCAATGTACACTTCTTCCTCGAGTACACCATTGAGGAAGGTGCTCTTCATGTCCATTTAAAATAATTTGAATTGCAATGTACATGCAATAGATATGAGAATTCTTACAAACTCAAGACGCGTTAATCAATGCCCTCAATTTGAGAGTAGGCTTGCGCAATGAATCTTGCCTTATTCCTTATGACATTCCTAGATTCATCGGATTTATTCTTAAAGATCCATTTGCTTCCAATGATATTTGTTTCTAATGGCCTGGGAACTATTTGTCACACCTCATTCCTTTCAAAATGTTGCAGTTCATCTTTTATTGCAGCAATCAATATTCATCTTTAAGTTCCCCTGCAACATTTTTAGGTTTAATTTTAGAGGTGAAGAGAAATGGCTAAATGAGGTCTCGAGTTGTCCCCTAGTTTTCATACCAAATTTAGGAGCTTCAATGATTTGATTGCGGTAATGATCCCAAAAACTGGTATGATACCCATCATTTGAGACTTAAAATGGAGGAATGAAATAGTTATCAGGTTTACTTATAATGCATGATTCACGTTATCCTCTATATTAGTGGAAAGACCACTTTGTCATGTGGTTGGTCATCAACAACCATATTTACAATTACTTGTGCAAAGATCATATATTGATTTACCTATGTGGTCCAAGATCTTGTGCATGACCTTGGAGAAGAAAACAAATTGTTCCTTGTCATAAAATTGGGAAATATTTAGAAGTTTGTGTTTCAGTCCCTTTACTCATAGAACATCTTCAATCCTGGGTAATCCAAGCCCCATTATTGTCCCTTATTCAATTTTCTTGACGGAGCTTTCTTTAGAAGTAATCGACCCATAATTAAATTTAGCGTTATCAAAAAAGTGGGTCATGGTTACCAGTTATCTATTTAAGGCAACCGCTACTAGTGCCTGCATTAAGTGCAGTATGAATCATGGGTCAATTATTATTATTTGATATCATCCATTTGGTAACCATCCTTTTTGGAGATTAACATTCTAATCTTCTAACTTATGATTTTTCCATCGACAACTTTCACACTATTTTCAGTATTTTTAAATTTTTTTTATCCATTCAAATATCATTTTTCATTAAACTTCAAAGGTAGCCCTTTTCAAAGATAACTATTTTTTTTTTTTAGCTTGGTATTACTTTTTTCTTCTATTTTTCATTGAACATGATGGACAATTTCCAAGGTTTGTTTCCTATCATTCTTAATAATCATCAAGTTAATAATTTAGTGTCAAACCAAAACTTTAATGTTTAAGCTCGATATGGCATGTGAATTCATGACTTAATCAATGTATAAAGCTTCTAATTAAAGATTTAAAACCTCGAACTCAACTTTGAAATCTATCAAATAACTAAAATCCAGGTTTAAAAAATCCTTAACATTAAATATCTTATCATTCTAATATCCGAATTATCATCAAAATCACTTAATTCTCAGAAAAATTCAAAATTTTCAAAAATTTTAGCTCAAAAATTTAGCACAAATGAATAATTTCCAAAGGAAACCCACCCCCAACCTAAATTCTACTTTATCCTCAATATATAAATTTATGCAATAAAAATATTATGAGAGTAATAAAAATAAAGATGAGTAGATGAAAGGTGCCTGAAAGGTGACAACATATAAGTACTAGTGCTAACTTCCTATCAAGTGCTGTTTGAGCAACTAAACTAAACTAATAAAGTAAAATAATCTTTAAAAAGCAATAAACTCCTAAATCTAAACTATTAATCATCCAAAAGCATCAGTTCTTCATCTGACAAGTATCTCAACAAATTTCTCAGTGGACTTTTCAACAAGATCATCCATAAACTTAATCTATAGTAAGTTTGGATGTCTTGGAACATGATTGTCCAAAGAATTTTACGTACCTCATTAAAAATTTTCATTTTATTGTCAGAAGGTGTCTAAAGAATATATGATTCACCCATGGCAAAAAAAATTTCAAAATTAGTGGACCATGGTGAACGAGAGACTACAAACAATTGAATTTCACTACAGTTCTTAGCCAACATAGTCTCCCTAAAATCTGAAGTCTCAAACTTATGTTCAGATTCTAGCTCCTCCACCGTTAATGTTAAACATTCAGAATTTGTGGAAGGAGGCTTTTCAAAACACTTTTCTTCCTGGTCAGTTTCAAGCACCGGGATAACAATCCCGTAAGGCATTCACTATATATATTTAATCATAGGATCATTTGAATCCATAAAGTGCGCCAAGCATACTTCTAGAGGTTTGGGAAATTCAGTCGATAGAGGTTCATCATCCTCAAATGTATCAATCAAATTAACCTCATAGATCACATATCATCATCTTGTGGTTTATGCAAATTAAACACGTTCAACTTTAAGGTCATATTCCCAAAGGATAATTTCATGATTCTATTCCAACCATTGATTATGGCATTTACGGTAGCTAGGAATGGTCGGCCTAGAATAATAGGGATTTGAATACTTACATTTATCACCAATTGTGTATCCAAGATAATAAAGTCTAACAGATAATAGAAGCTATCAACTTGGACCAACACATCTTCAACCACTCCTCTTAATGTTCTAGTCAAGCGTGAAAGTGCCCTGCTTTGTCAATTAGCGTGTAATTTGAGTCATGAGTCAAATGAGCCTCATATGAAATTAATCAAGCTATCGCGCCTCAACCAGATGTGTGTTCCGAGCTCGTCGCAGGTAAATCAACCTCACATCCCAAATCCCAAAATACCCAAGTAAATAAATCCTTAAAAGTCCTAGAACATCATAGGATGAAATAGTCTGAAAACTTAAGTTTTTAATAGGAAATTTTTCTAAGTTTTTCAGCTCAGTTCGATAACATCGAGCTTTCTTCGATAACATCGAACACTCAATGTCGATGATATCGAAATGGCTTCGATAATATCAAATTGAGACATTGTATGTCCAGCAACCACAACGTATTTTGGATAGGTTTTTGATAAATTGAATATACCTTCAATGACATCGAACTTCAATAATCGATGATATTGAGGTTGTCGATAACATCGAAGGACTTAGAGCATTATCCAACAAACCTTCTTGGAAAACATTCTGACATTGCTCGAGCAATCGAAAGACCAATCGATGTCATCGAAATTCAAATCTTGATCACATCAATACGGTATCAATGACATCGAATTGGGACAAGTTATGTCCAGTGAGCTTCAGAGGAAAAACATATAAAATGTTCGAGGAATAGAAACCCAAATCGATGACATCAAAATTCAAATCACGATGATATCGATACCGCTTTGATAAGATAAATCTGGACAAAACTAGTCCAACAAACTTGGAAAGGAAAATCATATGTAAATGATCGAGGAATCGACATAATCTTGATATTATCGTAATTTAAAAATCGATGCTATTGATATTGGATCAATGTCATCGAATTGGGTCAAAAAGTGTCGAGCAAGCATTCTCAAAATATGCTTGGAAAAGATCAATGTATCAAACCCGTTGTCGATGTTATCGTAATTCAAATTTTGATAACATCGAAGCAAGTTGATGACATCGATCCTTAGTCAAAAAGTTTCAGGTATGTGGTTCAGATGAGTTCGTATCATCGAACCCTGATTCGATGGCATCGAAAGTATACGTTCGATGACATTGAATGAGGACCGATAAGATCAAACGTAGTCAGAATCTGACATCTTTGTTACCGTTGGGACTTTTTGTCTATATAAAGAAAGCTTGCTCTTGGTTGCTAAGTGAGAAAAATAGAGAGAGCTTTGAGAGTGTAATTGCATATCACCTACCCTAAGCTCATTTTCTCATGGAAGTTCATCCTTCAATCCACCCTCATCATTAATATTCAATAAAGTGGATTGAGGAATGAACTTTCCCATTCAAGGATCATCCAGCTACTATCTTAATGGCAAATCATTAAGCTGGGATACCTTGAATGCTTGATAGCTTGGAATCATTCCTTCTCTAAAGTTGGAAAATATTTATGAGAATAGGATTCTAACATAACCTTAACCTAACCCATCGCTTTTATTGGAACATCATCAAGTGTTGCAGATCAAGGGAGCTGAAGCATCTTCATCATTAAGGAGAAGATCTTCATCAACATGCATAATGGGGCTCATCTACTTAGGGCACGTTTGGCTGGGTGGATTGGAAGGGATTAAATGGTATTAGGATGGATGGCATAAATTTCAAGGTAATGATGGTGTTCTCAGTGGATTGTCTTAAGATCCATGGGATTGCTATATCTCAGGATTGCTATATCGAGTCTATTTGGCATGCCCGACCAATCCCGGGATTAAAACTTCCCATCCCTTCCATTCCCTCGAACCAAACACATCCCAGGCAAATTTGAACAAATTAGGGTGAATTGGATGGGATCTAAAGGTAATGATGGTGTTGTTAGTGGATTGTCTTAAGATCCATGGGATTGCTATATCCTCGGATCAGATCACCTAGTCTGTTTGGCACTCTTGGCCAATCCTGGGATTTAACTTCCAATCCCTTCCAATACCATCCAATCCCTTCCAATCTGCTCGGCCACACGGGCCCATCTGTAAGTCATTAGAGTCCAGAGACCCTGTTGATCATTTCTTGTATAGGATTGGGTCACAAGTACATCTCACCCCTTACAAGTCCTCATAGGAGGACTCCGATGGGAGAGTACATTTGGGTGATGTGTGTTGACCCTTTCTCTTGTATAGGGCATAAACTTATGCCTTGTATAGGCATGTCTAGGTTCCTTATGTAGGTCCTAGAGTCGACCTTGTGTAAGTTGTGAAGGTTAGAGGTGAACCTGATTTAAAACCTCCGTTAGTGAAATCCGGTACACTCATGGGATGAGTGCGTCTGCCCGGAGTGGAGTAGGCACATAGCCGAACCACTATAAATAACTGTGTTTGGGATTGATTCTTGCTTGATCTTTCATTATGTTAATCTTTTACATGTAAGCTTGATAATATGAATGCTTTGATTTAAATCACATCTCACACACATTCACACTTCTCATCCATCTTAGACTATTTGTTGAATCATGCTTAATATTGAGTAGTCTTGTGATTGGATCCTCTACTTGGCTTGGAAGCTATTAGAGTTAAATTGGGGATATCTTGATAGTTGCATATTATATCAAAATTATGGTAATAGGATTTAAAATAAGGCATAAATTTTATAAAGTCCTATTCACCCCCCTCTAGGACACCTTGAGCCATTTCCACTTCAACTACAGCGGTCCTCACCGCAATTTCAATTGGTATCAAAGTGGGTCTCTCTTAAGGGCTTAACCGCCTAGAGAGTGATCTTGACTGAAGTTGGAATTATGGCCAAAGGGGAGGGCTCATCTGTGACTAGACCTCCTGTATTTAATGGTTTAAATTATGCATACTAGAAGGCTAAGATGCACTACTTTCTGAGATCTTTGGATCATGATGTTTGGGACATTGTTGAAAATGGATATGTGCCCCCAACTGAACAAATAATACTTGAAAATGGCACAACTATCTCCAAACCAAAATCCAAAGAAATGTGGACTACATTCGATAAAGAAAAATAAACTTCTGAAGCTAAAGCAATGAATGTTATTTACTATGCTGTGTCTTAAAAAGTATTCAATCAAATTAGTATGTGTAGCACATCAAAACAAGCTTGGGATTTGTTGGAAATAACTCATGAGGAAACCAACATAGTGAAAAGATCCAAGCTGCAGCTCCTAACATCACAATTTGAACATCTCAGAATGGAGGAGCATGAGACCTTCATGGAATTCTTTACAAAGCTAAACATCATCTGTAATTCCATGGGTGGATTAGGAGAGAAAGTTCTGGTCCTAAAAATCTGTAGGTAGATTCTAAGATTCCCACCGGAACGTTTCAACTCAAAAACTACCATTGAAGAATGTAGGAACATGGACGAAATGAAAGTAGAAGATCTAGTAGGTTCCCTATAAACATTCGAACTGCACTTCAAACCAACTCCCAAATCCAAAAGCATTGCCCTCAAAGCTGCAAAACACACCATCACTAATGAGGAGGAGAGTGAGAGAGAAAATGAAGATGAGGAAGTGGCTCTCTTGGCTCAAAGGTTCAAAACATTTTTCAACAAAAACCGTGGCCGGCCATACAAAGGCAAACATTTGGACAACAAACACAATATAGGCAAATCTTCTAAAAGGTCCAGAGAGCCTCAGTGTTACAACTACAGGAAGTTTGGACACTTGTCCACAGAATATCCCACCAAGAAGACTAAGGGAAAGGCCATGACAGCCACTTGGTATGACACTGAAGAATTAAACTCCGATTTCGGTGATTCAGAAAGTGATAGAGACCAGAAATCGTTGAAAATACTCATGGCCTCCACACCTACAAACTTTCCCTTGGAAACTGAGGAAATTGATGAACCATAAGCCAAAGAGTCATTTCCAACAAAAGATGAAAAAGAAGAAGAAGAGGAAGAAAAAGATAATATACAAGATGCCTATGATCAACTTTACATACATAGCATCAACACCCTTAAAAGACTTGGCATTAGTGAAAATAAGAATAAATTGCTGCAAATGGATCTGGATAAAACCTTAGAAACCAATACACATATAATTAATGATCTTCAGCAATACCACTCAGATAATGATAGGCTGGAAAGAATTAATTCATTTCTCAAATCTGAGTCAATAAAACTAACCAAACAGATTGAACTATTGAAAGATGAAAACATGCATCTTAAGAATGAAAATCACACACTTATCTTTAACACAAAAAAATCTAAAAAGTCTGTTAAACTTAGTTACAAATTCTCCTAAAGTAGTGAAAAAATAGAAAGACTTTTAGGGATGGGGAGACCTCAAAAAGACAAGAGATGATTGGGATATGAAAAAGTCAAGACAAATCCCAATAATGCAGTACCATTGATTGAGAAAGTTGCTACATCAGGAAGCAGTACAAGAGGTACCCTTATTTGTCATTCATGTGGTGACTCGGGTCATTATAAATTTGAATGCCTCACTACTGGGAGAACTCAATCCAATACTGGTTTGAACCTTACAAGAAAATACAAATCAACCAGACAAATGATACAAACTATCAAGAGTTCACCAAAGTACATGGCAAGAGGTAAGCCACTTCCGTCTCCACCTAGAATGACTAAGAAAATGGAGGAGCTACTAAGTCAGGTGGGTCAACTGAATAAAAAAATAGAGAAATTAATAAAACAAGGAAAAGTGATTCAGTCATCTAACATACCCAGACAAGTTAATAAAGTAAAAGCAACATCATCAAGGAAACTTGTCACCAAATGGGTAGTGAAAGAAAAGAAAATTTTCCTAGTAACTTATTCAAGTAAAAAAAATAAGCAATAATACTAAGTGGTACTTAGATACCGGGTGCTTAACACATGTCATGGGTGACAAAACTATTCTCTCCAACTATTCAAATCTTGATGATGGGAAGGTCACCTTTGGTGATGGAAGCACCACTAAGGTACTAGGGCATGGGACTATCATTGGATTAGAGATGCTCAAAAATGAGAATGCTTTTTGTGTAGGAGTGACACACAACCTACTAAGCATTTCTCAAATATGTGACAACAAGCATGTGGTAACATTCAACAAGCTAGAATGCACAATCATAGACCTATTAAGAAAATCAATTATGAAGGGACTTCGCACTAGCGATCACTGCTATGTCGTCAAGGGAAACAGAGAGGTTGATCCATCTGCCTTATATCAATTGAGCATAGATAAATCAGTCCAGGTCATGGAATCTAGACCTGGATGTATGTAAGAAATGGTGCACCTTTCTGAGAATCATGACATATCTAAGGTTTCTATACCTCAAAATTTCTTTTTGACAATGAACATAACAAATGTTCATAATTTTGAGACTCACAACTTTTTGTACAAATTTTTGCTGTGTATAGAAGCTGATGAGAAAATACTTTATGATATGCATATTTGGGAGGTTATTGAAATATGCAGATCAATGTCATATTCTTCTCTTCGATAAACCTGACGATGAATCGAATGACTCCTCGATGATATCGATCTAAGGTCGATATCATCGATGATCCTTCAGAATTAGAAGCGTCGTACATGACAATCTGTCATCGAATACTTCTTCGATGACATCGACGTAGGGATCTCGATATCATCGAAACTAACTCGATAATATCAAAAAATCCCGCTCAAGAAAAGGCGAACGAGTGGGAATTTTTTATTTTCTTTCTGGTTTTGGGCGTTTCTTCTTCCCAAGAGTCCTCCACCACCATTGAAAAGTAAGGAGTGGTTTGCACCTTAGATCCAGAGTCTCCTAGACATTTTTGTCAATTTCACTTTAGGTATTCATCGTCTGATTGAGGTATTCTAAGGTTGCTAATCTTTTTTGATTTTCCCTCCTTTCTTCCTCTGCGTTTCTGTTGAGCATTTGGTATCTTTTTCATTCTTCATCATACATTTGAGATTACCGGTGCCCTCATGTCTAAAGACAAAGGAAAAGCTCCAATCATTGGAGAATCCTTGCGGCCTACTCGGAAGAAGGCTCTAGCTCCACACGAAAGAGCTAGAGCTCCTGAATCGCCAACTCGCCACCGTGGAACCACTGTTAAACAGTCGGCTCGTGGTGAGGCTCTAGCTGCTGCACATGCTCCTCCTCCAACCACTGAAATCCCTCCTCTAGCCACTGATATTTTGGAAAAATATTTGGGGAGGAGTCTTGTGCACGAGCACCGAGTAGAAAGGGAATGCATTCGACCTTTTGATCTGGAATCCCTCATATCCGTAGTTGATTGGTCACCCATTTTGGATTTTGGCAGACCATGTCATGATGAAAGGACCTATCATTTCCTCGCCTACTGTTATTCTCTTATCCTTGAGCCTCCATCGATCACAGTCACTATTGGGGAACTCAATGTCAAAATCACAGCAGAGTCTATCATGGAATTACTTGGTCTCACTCTTTCTCCAATTGGTATGTCTGATCTTGATATGGAGGATCCCATTGTGCAATCCCGAGTCACTAAATTTTTGTACCACGGAAGAGATGTTCCTTGGTATCAAGGAAATGCACTCAAAGCTAAATATATGGAAACAAAATATCAGGTTCTGCATGGGATCTTCTCAACCAATGTGTATCCAAGGGGAACTAATCGAGCCAATCTTACCAGCTTCATGGTCCTCGTTATGTATAGTATTGCTTCAGGTATCAAATTGTGTCTGCCCACATTAATAGTCCACCAATTAGCCGGTGTGATTCACACTTTTAGGGCAACTCATCTGCCTTTCCCACATATCATCCATGTGTTATGCAATGAAATAGGACTGCCTATGATAGATGATCCTGAGCATCCACTGTAACATTTCAACAAGGTCAACATCTGAAAGATGGACCTCAAGTTCCATCCCCTTATAGAAGGATAGATCGAGGAGGAGATGCAAGGAGAAACAGACATAGGGGAAGGAGCAGCACCGAATGAAGGAGAACCTCAGGAGCCACAAGCTATTCCGACCACGCCTGATTCTGCACAAACTCAAAAACACAAGCTACGTCAGGATTAGGTTGGGGCAACCTTGCGAGGAGTGGTGTAGATTAAGGACAGGCTTAATAAACAAGTTGAATGACTCTTAGGCTTGGAGAGGATGGTGGCTGGATTACAGCATACGGCACAGTATATCGTCGATCTATCGACGTGTCGTCTGGATGACACAGCTCCATCTCACTCGGCCCTAGCACCATAGTGTTAATTTTTATCATCACATACACCGATTACTCATTCATACTTAGGACATGATTATCTTTTTGAATGTCCAACGTACTTATGAGTGTATGTGATGGTCAGCTAACTTGGATAGATTAACATTTACTTTGGTTGTCTAGCCCATGGTTGGGAAGAATATTTTAGATTGATCGTCTAACTTTGCGTCTGGATGAGGAGAATATTTTTTTTATGTGCCCATGGATGGGCTAGATTTTTGGATGCGTTAAAAGTTCATACTGCCAAGCTTGGGCAGTTCTTTTGAATGCTCTTATGGATGAATGATAATTTTTCCTTTGAGTTTAGTATTGAGTGTTTATGGGATAAATGATACATATAACATGATGATAGGCCGACTACTGTTTATTGCATGCCCGTGAAAGTGTTTAATTACGAATGTTCATTGATGATTTCAGTACCTTAAATTTAAATGCAAATGTGCTCTTCGAAATGTTGAATCTTCTGCTATCTATTTATGTATTTTTGGAGATATAATTACATGGTTTAAACTAATATCTGTCAGCTTTATGCATATTGGAGATATAATTACTTTAATTCTCCCATGTTCTTCAAGTTCAAACTTCAGTCAAATCTGATATCGGTACATACAACCTTTGCCAATGACTGACAAAAAGGGGGAGAACAAATCCCACCATGAGAAAGTGACCTGGTTTGTTAATTAGCATGTAAGTTGAGTCATGAGTCAGGTGAGCCTCATATGAAGATTGATCAAGCTCTTGCGCCTAAACTGAATATGTGTTCCAAGCTCGTCACAGGTAAATCAACTTCACATCCCAAATCCCAAAACACCCAGGTAAATAAATCCTAAAAAGTCTTAGAACATCAGAGGATGAAATAGTCTAAAAACTTAAGTTTTTAATAGGAAAATTTTCTAAGTTTTTCACCTTAGTTCGATAACATCGAGCTTCCTTCGATAACATCGAACACTCAATGTTGATGATATCGAAATGGCTTTGATAATATCAAATTGAGACATTGTATGTCCAGCAACCACAAGGTATTTTAGAGAAGATTTTCGATAAATCGAATATGCCTTCGATGACATTGAACTTCAGCAATCGATGATATCAAAGGTTAGTCAATAATATCGAAGGACTTGGAGCATTATCCAACAAACCTTCTTGGAAAACATTTTGATATTGCTCGAGGAATCGAAAGACAAATCGATATCATCGAAATTCAAATCTCGATCACATCGATATGGTATCGATGACATCGAATTGGGACAAGTTATGTCAATGAATTGAGGACAAGTTATGTCGAAACCCAACTTGATGTTATCAAAATTCAAATCACGATCAGAGGAAAAACATCTAAAATGTTCGAGGAATCGAAACCCAACTTGATGTCATCGAAATTCAAATCACGATGATATCGATACCACCTCGATAAGATAAATCTGGACAAAACTGGTCCAGCAAACTTGAAAAGGAAAATCATATGTAAATGATCGAGGAATCTACATAATCTTGATATTATCATAATTCAAAAATCGATGTATCGATATGCTATCGATGTCATCGAATTAGGTCAAAAAGTGTCCAAAAAGCTTTCTCAAAATATGCTAGGAAAAGATCGATGTATTGAACCCATTGTCGATGTTATCGAAATTCAAATTTTAATAACATCAAAGCAAGTTCGATGACATTGATCCTCTATTATCTTAATGGCAAAAGTTTTGGGTATGAATCATTGCTCTAAAATAGGAAAACATTTTAGATGATTCATATCATCGAACCCCGATTTGATGGAACATCATTAAGTGTTGTGAATGTATACGCATCTTCATGACATCGAAGGAGAAGATCTTCATCAAGTGCATAATGTGGCTGATAAGATTAGAGTCGAGAATCATTCCTTATGTAGGATTGGGTCACAGGTACATCTCACCCCTTAGAAGTCCTCATAGGAGGCTTCCAGCGGGAGAGTACGTTTGGGTGCTGTGTGTTGACCCTTGCTCTTGTGTAGGGCATAAACTTGTGCCTTGTGTAGGAATATCTAGGTTCCTTATGTAGGTGCTAGAGTCGACCTTGACATCTTTGTTACCGTTGGGACTTTTTGTCTATATAAAGAAAGCTTGCTCTTGGTTGCTAAGTGAGAAAAATAGAGAGAGAGCTTTGAAAGTGTAATTTCATAAGGCAAGACGTGGTAATAGGATTTAAAATAAGGCATACAATTTTATAAAGTCCTATTAACCCCCCCCCCCTCCTCTAGGACACCTTGAGCAATTTCCACTTTAACTAAAGCAGTCCTCACCGTAATTTTAGAGCGGTCAACCAATTATAACATTGGCTAGTAGCTCATGCTCAAGCCTAATTACTCATTTGTTGAGTATGGTATTAGATTCACCATCATCCTTTGAATCTCCGGATTCCTCAGTTTCTCAACCTTCTTAGGAATCTTTTTATTAGTTTCTTTGTCACTCTTCAGGATAGTGATGGGTTTAACATATTCCACATGTTGGGTTAAAGAATTAGGATCACTTATCTCGAATTGTCCCTTAGGGTTAGGCTGTGATTGGGTCGAAAAAGGTCCATTTCTTCCTAACACTTAGCTATGTCTTAATTCTTGCAACCAAAGTTTTAAGTCCATTGATGGCCTGCATTTGCCCTTGTAAGAATGCATTTAATGTATCCTCAGTGATGGGTTCTCTCATGTGGGGGTCCTTAGAGATGGCCCTCGTGGATTATTAAGGTTAGGTGCATTCAAAGGTCCATTTCTTCCTAAGTCTGTTTCTCCAAGTGAAATTTGGATGATTCCACCAAAGTTTTAAGTCCATTGATCTTGTAAGAATGCATTTAAGTTCTCTGTCCAAGAGATGGCCCTCGTGGGATTGTGTTGGTCCTGTTTCTCCAAGTGAAATTTGGATGATTCCACCAATCGAGAGTGTATGTGTTAGAATTTGGAGCACTGAAGGGGAGATGATACACATTCATAGCATTCACTTGAGCATGCAATTCCTCCTAAAAAGAAGAGATTGTAAGACAATTCTTAGTTAGGTGAACATTGCTCTTGCAAATACTATATATGGTTTCAATGGCCTCAATGGCTTAGATTGCTTCCTTCTTAAGTTCCAAGGCCTTAATCTTCCTTATGAGATTTGCCAACCTTATATTAACATTGTGCTTCTATTTGAACACATGTTGTCACGCCCCAAATTTAGAACTTGAGCCTTACTACTTTATAAGTTCTGAACTCGGGTCACAACAACTTCCTCGACACTTACTAGAATTGGTGAACGGTTAGTGAACTTCCTGAATACCAAACCCGACTCATGGCGGAGGATTTTATTTTTGAATGGTTAAATCTAATTAGGCGGTTATACATCATATAATGGTATCAACACATACATCCAAGAGACAGACCATTCCCTTTAAGGATGGTCACCCATATACATCATCCCATATGATATATAAAGCGGTATAATAATCTCAACAATAATGAAGGAAACAACAACAAAGCTCCAACAACTCCTTCATGTACCCTACTACAGAACGCATCCTGAAAAAGGTGTAAATTATCGGTATGAGCTAACTACAACTCAATAAGGCTATGGCATGTTAAGAATAAAACATGGCTTATTAGGGTGCTCTCATAAAAATATCCAAAATAACTATAGACATATTATAAACCAATCATGTTATCATGGGTGAGTATGTTATCAATCAAGAATGTTGTTATAGCTAAACATACCATCATGGATGCATGAGTTGCATGTATAAGAAGGTTACCATAAATGAATACATCATCATAATCTAATAGGTTCTCATGAGCTTGTCACCAATCAAGCGTGTTGTCACATGTGGATAGGTTATCATGAATATATCATCGTAAATGAACATATTACTATAGGTAGTCGGTTTACATATGAACATAATTCCCCAAACAGATGTAGTACCATAGTTTATGAGATGAACATGTTATCAATGTTAAGCATCTTACTCAAATGAGTAACCATAATGATCCACCCCTTCTCAAACCTTCTAAAAAATATCAACCACTTGGCCATCCCAGGGCCCCAACACAAACCATCTCGCCCAACCAGCCATCACGTGGTTTTCATACAAAACATCCACCTATGTAATACATCACAATAAAGGCCCATATAATAGTATTCACTGACCCCTACTCTGGATTTCATCCAGGTATACCGACCAACATGAGGGTCTAAATGCTGCAATACAAATATCCAACCATATAATGCATCACAAACTGATAATGTTATAACCATATCCCATATGACCAACAAGAGGGCCTCAAATAACCATATAGACCAATGTGAGGGCCCATTCTAGTTCTCATCCAATCATATGGAGCAGCACGAGGGCTCAAATCAAAACAATATTCATAATCCCCTAACTCTTCTAGATCTCATCTAGGTATGTAGACTAACACGAGGGTCTCAATTTCATGATGTGCTCATGCATGCATATCATGGATGCTCATGAATCAACTATGTATATCAAACTATCGAGCTGATGCTAATATAAATAAAGGCATGATAGATCAGAATACCAAGCTATGGCACATTGATACTTAATAGTAAACCCTTAGGTCATATAGCCCATTGACCATGGAAATATCCACATGGACCTTTAATCTCATTTTGATATAGGCTGGATCATGGCACCAATACTCATAAGCAATGGGCCTTAACTTGGACTCAACTAAGATTCAATCATCAGACCCGCATTGTGTATAAGCTACACATTTCATGCCATATCCATAACGTATTGGCTACATAACACATGCCATAATCATTGTGTGTAAGCTACACATCACACACCATTATTCTTCACTATATATCATATGCCATCATACACCTGTCATACATAACATGCCATCATACATCCACCATACATATCATGCCATCATGGGGTTTACTTATAATAGTGTCTATTGGCCAAGTAGACCAACAAACTAACAATAATCAAAACACCATTCCCTTGACCATGGAAGTGTGCTCACTCGGCCTCTCATCCATCAATTATTTATAACAAGTTTACATCCCAAGTTCCATGGGCAAGTGAGCTTTCACAAGCCCAAGGAACTAGGCCCAACTTAAGAATAGCTAACATAATGTCGAGGTTCAATTTTCAAGTATCCATATGCATCATAATTTCATAACCCCCAATCACATCTAATTCATCAACATTAATTATATCATCACAAGCTTGTGTGTTTTTCAACGTGCATGTGCCTGGAATGCATGTCATGCTAGAATTCACATCCCTCATCATTATCATTGTAATCATCTAACACCATCATCACACATTCCTTAGGTATCAAGTGTATGTTCATCATCATGCATATGGTTATCCTTATGTGTATCATCCTCATCTATGTTATTTTCGTCCATGCATTAAGTAAAACATGATTATCACATACATGTCATCATCTTGACCATCAATGTGTGCATTATTGTCACTTAGATATCAATATTTTCTCTCATGTAACCATCATCAAGTAAAGCATGGTGATCAACAAACATATTTTTTCATATATATAATGTCATAATTTCTACTTCATGATTAACATAAGCAATGTTATGACAACCATAAACAACTAGTCTTCCATCATTAATATATATGCCATCAATTCACCATCCATTAAACCATCACCATAATCGATATTAATTCTACCATAATCACTATTAATTAGATCATATTCATTATTTCAATCAATAACTCACCATCATCATTATGTTACCGCACATGTATCATTATCTCAACCATCAAATGTGTCTCACCTAGGTGTAACCTCCATGTGACTTTGGACTATGTGCAAGGCACACGGTTGTAAGACCCATACCCTAGTCCGTACCATTCCGTAGGCTTTCGCAATCCTACCGGTCGGATTCTAGTAATCCTTAACCCATTTCCAACGTTGCGCGCGATCCTAGGCCGAGTCCTGCATACCAAAGTCGGCTCGAACTGAAACTTGTATCCTAGCAACCGCGCCATCGCCGTGGTTCCAATGCCGCGACTCGCGCACCGAACCGATACCTAGGTTAGAAGATGTCAGTCTGCGTTCATTCCGAAGAAACATCGCACGTTGTAAATTACAAGGGAATCTCTACGAGATGTCCCATCAATCAAGTCAAGTACACCACCTTACCTCCATGCCACCTCACCCAACAACAAGTACACATGACCACTCCTTCCTTTACCATAAGTCCACTCTCTTTCCCCACTCACCATCCCTCCTTTACCCATTTTTCAACTCAACCCATCTCCATTTATTACAACCACTCCACCCATCCCTTCCATCCATATCTCCCATCACTTCTCTCTCTCCCTCATTTTTCTCAAATCTCTCCAAGCAACAAAAATTCCATACGTCCAAGCCCTTCCCCAAAGCCAAGTGTGGCCCACTTTTCCCTATACTCTCATCTCCCATCTCAACCGTTGATCCATCATCTACCACCGTTAAAAGTCAAGCAAAGGAAATAAGGAGGCTTAAGGAGCAAGGAGGAGTACAAGAGGTGGGTGATCTACCGTTGATTTTAAATTTTGGGGCCATTTGTTGTGGGACTCACACAATGTATGCACTGTTTAAGGGAGGACCCATTAGTGGCGGGGTCCCTCCCCTTTCACGTGTCTCTCTCTCTCTCTCTCTCTCTCTCTCTCTCTCTTTCTTTATATGATATTTGATGATGAAGGGGTGAGTGTGGTCCACCTTAAATCACATATTCATGTGGGACCCACCATGATGCTTGTGATTAACCACGCCATCCAGCGTCTAAGGACGCTGAACGTGAGAGGGCAGCTAACATGGAGTGTGTGCACTGACATGGGTGTGTACTTGCAAGCTAACAAAAAAAATTTACTTTTGGGGTGGGCTGTTCATGCAGGCCCCACCTTGATGTATGGGGTTGATCCACGCCGTCCATTCCGTTCTCGAGGTCATTTTAGGCGTTGAGCTGAAAAATGAAGCTGATCCTATTTTCTAGCGAGCCGTGGCGTTGAAAATACTAGTATTTCTATTAAAACTTTGAAAAATGATTGCTGGGGTCCACAAGAAGCTTGGACCACCTGAAACTTGGTGTGGACCCCTAATTTTGTAGGACTCAGACAATGGATGGGGTAGATCTAGTCAACATGGGTCCCATCTAGAAAAAAAAAGGAAAGAAGCAGCACTGCTGCTGCTGCAGACACAGGCAGCGCCTACACTGCATGGGTGGCAGATGGACGGGCTGGGCCCTCATGGCCCAGCTGTGGACCCCACCGTGATGCGTTTCGAACATCAGTACCATCCATCATGGGGCCCTCCTTCTAATAAGGGCCTGCCCCAAAAATCAACCGTATACAGAACTCAGGTGGGCCATACCATCTAAAATCATGTGAAAACATGCCTATACATATAAAATCACTTGGTGGGGCCTACCTGAAGTTTGGACATGGCTGAAACTTGGTCTGAACCCTCAACCATGTGGGACACATATTGGGTGGACTGAATTTGTGAACCACATCTCGGTGGGCTCCACCCACCCAGGTCCAAGTGACCTTATAAACGGTTTGGACGGCATATAAACATTACAGTGGGCCCTGCCCAAGGTCCATGTGACCTCGTGAATAGGTTAGATTGTAAATGAACATTACTGTGGGCCCCCTCCCCTGACCGTGGGCCCTGGACAGATTGGATGTTAAATAAACATTGTAGTGGGCCCCTGGCCCACTTGATCTCATAAATAGGTTGGGTGCCAAATAAACATTCTAGTGGGCCCCTGGTCCCGTGACCTTTTAAATAGATTGAATGAAAATAAATATTATAGTGGGCCCTACCCTAGGCCCATGTGACCTTATGAATAGATTGGATGAAAATAAACACTTCAGTGGGCCCTACCTTAGGCCCATGAGACCTTATGAGAAGGTTGGGTTGAAAATAAACATTTTGGTGGGCCCCTTATTCATGTGGCCTTATCAACAGATTGGATAGTAAAATAAACATTATGGTGGGCTTCACATGAGGCCCACTTGGATGCATATCGGCTCATGTACTTAGGCCCATCTTGATGTATTTTTAGGCCCATTATTAAAGCCCACTTGGATATATATGGGCTCATGTATTTAGGCCTATCTTGGCATGTATATAGGCCCAATATTGAGGCCCACTTGGATGTATATGGGCCCATGTATGTAAGCCATCTTGATGTGTTTATAGGCCCGTTATTGGGGCCTACCTTGATATATATAGGCCCACGTTATGAGGCCCATTTGAGGTATTTGTGGCCTATTGTTGAGGCCCACTTTGATATATGTATAAGGCCTATGTGATTAGGCCCATTTAATACACATAAAGCTTATGTAATTGGGCTCATTTTAATGCATTCTAAGGCCCAAATGGCCCATTGCAATGTACCTAAGGCCCATTGGTGAGGCTCATTGAGGTGGCCCACTTAATTAATATAAGGCCCATGAGATACGGCCCATTTGATGCATTTGAGGCCCAGTGGGATGTACCTAAGGCACATTGCGATGTGTGATTCCACCATGATTTATTTAATGGTATTTAAGGCGAGCCGGGCCTTGGGGACAATGTGGGTTTGACGTCCACATTGTAGGTGACGACGGTTAAATGTCCACATTGTCACTCTTCCTAAGGCCCACTGATAGGTCCATACTTGTACTCTGAGTCCGTTTAGGCCCATCTTCACTTTGAGCAATGCCCATTATCATACCATAAGTATAGTGTTGCCCCATGATTCATGATCATACGCATCATATACATGCTTGAAATGAGGGGTGATTGATCATAGCATATGCCTTCAGGTAGACTGTTATGGGCTCCTTGATAGGCAGAGTTGCCCTACATGAGCGCATACTTCACGCAGGATGATTGCATGACTCGTAGTATGATACATGCACTTGCATTTTTTGTGATTGTGATATACCCTAGCGACATTAGGGCCATAGCCTCCATAGACACACCGTGGGTGGCTGGATTGGATACCGAAAGTGTTTGGTTCTAGCATACGGGTGCCATAGATGTCCCTGGGTAAAAATTCCTAAACCCGATGGTACTAGAGGATGACTTCAACGTCGAGACTGAGTGGATATACGAGCGTATGAGGGCCGAATACCAGGAGGCCACGTCTCCCACTATGTCGTGGTTGGTTGGAAAGGGGTGTGACCTTACCCGCCTGAGTAAGGGGGCAATTTCTAGGTTGAGTTTGACCAGCTTGAGGAATCGGTCCGCTATCGACGAGCCGGGCTCGATATTGGCAGGCGGATAGTGAGGTCTCTTCTGCTCTTCCAGTTGTGCTTCCGGATAGGGACGGCAAGCTGGCGTAGAATGTACTAGACCCCGGTAATTATCCAGACTGAGAACTGTACTGACTTGATGCTCTAGTGAAGAGCTGCATTGATATGTGGATATGGTTTGGCATGCTTGACTTGTATTATACATCTCATGGTCTTGACATGGCCGATAGTATTCATATCTTGCATCACATAGCCTTGATACGGCTGACTGCATTCATGTACTCATCAGCATGTTTCCGCATTACTCTGATATTACATTCTGAGCACGCTCATATTGCGCATACACTTACACCACCCTCTAAGCTTTCTATAAGCTTATGCACGATTGATGCGTGCAAGTGACGCCAGGACGCAGTCATATTCCCGCCGCAGTTGGAGCGTACAGCCGAGCTTCTGGAGCTTTTGTTATTTTCAGCATATTGTATTTTCCTTTCATATGCCTTGTACTCAAAAGTTTTTTATCATAGTGGATATTGTGATGGTGTTCTTATGGTTATTGTTCGTGGGTTATGCTTGTGATTATGCTCATTATAAATCAAATTGATTATTAGAAGTCCTCCTTATAGCATCCCAGGATCAGAACCTAGTATATGGGTGCCGGGAGCTAAAAATGGGGTACTACGGAGGCTGTCGGCGCCGGATTCGGCGATCGGAAATTTTGTGAGCTCGGTCTCCGAGTTCGGGGCATGACACGGTCCTATGGGCCAAGTGTAGGTCTCACTTGGTGGACTGCCAAGCTAAGATTCAAAGGATGGACCTTCAATCACAAGGCATTCAACGGTGTGGATCCAATTCCACAAGTAAGTGGGTCCCACTAGATTAAGGTAACATGTACGATTCAAGTTATGTTCCATACAATACAACAAGTATGGTTAAATGGCTTTCTAATAGTTGAATTTCTTGTGGTGCAACTCACTAAATATTACATTTAGTTTAGAGGTGAATAAAGGTCCCACCACGGAAGGCATACATAGACAATTTGCATCTAAAGTGGATCCCACAACACAACTGGGTCTCACATATTCTCTCATTAACTAGAAAACAAATCATGATCTCAAACATAAGAGCCACATGCCAACATTATACAAATTCCACATTATGTTAGGCTCACAAGCCTCATGCATAAGTAAAACAAGAAAGCTCAACTATTACGACTTATACAATCCAAGTGGACCCCACTTAGTATGGCCCAACTGACTAGTGGTAGTGTACAGGCACACTGCCCACTAGGCAATGAGCTTGCCTAACGAGCTTAAGGTTACCATGGTGGGCTTCTCACTCCCCAATGATTTCTCTTAGTGTTAGACCCACTTGGGCCTTAGGGTTGCCTCATTTAGATGAGACCAAGCCACCCATGTCTTATGACAATAACTGTGCTACAAGATATGTCCACTATGCATTTCACAAGTTAGGTAACACTCATTTACAAATATGTTAGGTGGGCCTCATTAGATGAAGGTATAACCCACTCAAAAAGGTCTACTCAAGATTTTGGGCCCACCATAACCTGGGAGTTCACTTCTAGGGTCTAGATGGATGATCATATATTTTGGGTAGGTGGTGAGCACCTTGGATGTGGACCCATATGAATTTCAAGTTAAACAAATTGGCTCCATAATTTCAAGTCAACAGACTTTTTAATGCAAAAATGGTTCCTAGCCATTTATGGGTCAAGTTTGTGATCATGAGGGGCCCGCCTTTAGCGATCGGATTTTACCCTCTCATATCTCTACATATGGACTTCAAAACCTGGAAGGTGGGCCACATTAGTTAAGTGTGTACAATTTACGATGATGTCCCAAACATGGGTACTTGGAGAAATTGTGCAGGAAATACAGTGTAGAAATAGTTTTTACCCGATTTTGAGTACGTCTCACGATCACATGGAGCCACCTTTCGGCATGAGGTCAGGTATCCATGGTAATACTACATATGGCCTTCAAAACCCATAAGGTGGTCCCACTAGATGCCCATACATAGTTTTTTGGCATAAGGCCAAACATGAGAATTTCAAATTTCTGTGTAGAATTTTCTGCACAACCGTGCTTGGCCCCATTTTGAGATATGCTCCCCAATCATATGGGGCCCTCCTTGGCCTAATTAAATTACTATTTCTCCAGCCATATGTATCAGCTAGAAAGTGATGGTGGTCTCCCAATCCTATCTTGTATGTAGGGTCCACCATAAAGGGCCAAAGTTGGTCCAAAACCTAGAAAATCATATATGCAATTTCAAGAATGGATCTATCCCAACTTTAGGCCTACTTCTCAAACACTTAGAGGCCATTCCTAATGAAATGGTGGAACATCCCAATAATCTGACATGTGAAATAAACATCCCCCATAGTGGGATCTTTTGTGAAATTGCGGTAATAGGCCGCAATGCGTTTAATGTGGAAGTATGACGACGCTATAGAATATAGGGTAAGTCCTAGAGGGGGAGGGCGGTGATTAGGATTGATTAAAAATTATACCTATTAAAAATACTAATTGCCTAACTTAAACTGATTTTCAATTAAACTAAGGCAATATAACTCTAAGGCTTTTAAGCCATTAGAGGGTCCAATCACATAGGCTACACTAGATATGCAAGTTAAGCAACTAGCTTATATAAGATAGTGTGTATGAGTGTGTCGGATATGCTACCTATCAATCACTAAGCATTTATCTAATCATGTTAGCATAATGTAAACATTCAAAACCATAAGCAAAATTAAACAATTGGGCAAATGACAATCCCAAACACGATCATATATAGTAGTTCAGCTACGTGCCTACTCCTCTCCCGACGGAGTCACTCTCCTAGAGTATATGAGATTTCACTATCGGAGGTTTTAAATCAAGTTTACCTCAAACCTTTACATCTCTATTGTTAGGACTCAAATATTGCATAATTTCCCCCATTTATATCTTGGCTTTATGAACATGAATTTGCTTAATATTCTATTTTACTCATGTATGTGTTGCAAGGTGAATTTAAATGCTTGGATTGAAAAATGGAGTTAAAAGCATAAATTTGATGCTTAAAAATCACCAAGTTAAGGGATGGATCTTAGGGGACCAAGATTGAAGAATTCACATGCCAAAGATCTAAGAAAACCAAGTGAAGAATGAAGAAAATTGAAAATTTGAAGTGAAGAATCTTGAAATCGTCCTGAAAAAGTGTATTCTGAAGCTCTGAGGTCTATTTTAGAAAATTGCGTAGCAAGAAATCTATTTTAAACAAACTATGCTGCGAGAAGTCTATTTTGAGAAACTGCGTATATTTGAGGTGATTTCTAGGGTTTTTCAACTTTGTACGAAAATTAAAGTTTCCTACTTATAAATAGGGCTTCTTAGGGCATTCCTAAGCATCGTTCA
Source organism: Magnolia changhungtana (assembly GCA_030180095.1). NCBI lineage: Eukaryota > Viridiplantae > Streptophyta > Magnoliopsida > Magnoliales > Magnoliaceae > Magnolia > Magnolia changhungtana. The sequence continues at coordinate 680,943 of JASAUF010000640.1, forward strand.
AGGCATCTCAAAGCAAGAATTAAGATTTTTAAAGAGTTTTTAATTTTATTAAAGTTCTATAAGTTGCTTGTTTTAGATATTTTCTATTTGCATTTATTTCTTTCTTCTTGTTTTTTTTTTCTTTCTTATTTTAATTATGTTTTTCTAAGTCCCATCTAGCCCAAGCTAGAAGGGAAGCACATGGGTTTAATAATTCTTTAAATTATGATGATTGATTGTTTTATTGATGAAAAGAATTGTATATGCATGTTATCTATTATTTAGGTTTTGTTTTTTATCCTCTTGTGAGATCCATATATTTCCATTATATGAGATTCACATTGATGGATAAGCTTACCATAGATCAATCAGATTTCCTAGGTAGGAGATGTTCTCAACCTATTTTATTTCTTTGATTTTGATTATCTCATTGATATTGAATTCTTAAAATCACTGACGATTGAGAATATATATCAATGGTGTAAATCTTTGATTTTTTAATTTTTTATATCATTTATTAAAATATTTAAACTATTTTATTTTCCAATTTCTTAGGTAAGTTCTCTTCTAAACCCTCCAAATTTTCTGTAGATTTTATTTTTTTCTTTGAAAGTAAATTCAGTTGGATCTTTCAAGCACTAACTATGACATAAGGTTGCCTTGCTTGAGATTTTATCACCCAAGTGCTATGGTTGTCCTACAGTTGCTGTTTGATCACAAAGATCATCCGTTGAATCTATTTTCCAGATTAGCATAGCTTACTTTCTACATTAGTTTTACTTTTATTGATTTATTTTGTTTTATTTTTGCTTTGTGGATTGAACCCTCATGGTTGGCCTTATCGCCTGGGTTATTGATTTATTTTGCTTTATGGATTGAACCCTCATGGTCAGCCCTGCCGCCTGGTTATTGATTTATTTTTGCATTGTAGACTGAACCTTCATGGTCGGCCCTACCACCTGGGTTATTGGTTAAGTTTTTATTTTTATTTTAAGTATCATACTTGTTATTTGAATTAGTGGTATTTGTTGTGTGGTGTGGATGGTTTATGTCTATTAGATTAGGGATCAAAATAATCGACTCTCTTCCGAAGGCGAACTAGTTCCAGGGATTGATCATTCACTTAGAACAGGCACTCAACATCACTTGGATTCCATGGTAGACCTAGTTGATAATTCAAATCTGTCAGATCCAACTATAAATCAAAACAGAGAAAATTAACCCGATCCTCCTCTTGAGGATGAAAATGAAGTTCATAAGAATGTGTTAAACCAACCACAGACTTTACGTGAACATCTACACCCTCAGAAATCAACTTTATCATCTTGCATAGTGTTCCCTGCTCACATAGGGAACATAGATTTTAAACCAGGTGTGATTCAATTGATTCCCAAATTTCATGGCTTGGATTCTGAAAGCCCCTACTTGCACCTTAAGGACTTTGAGGAAGTAATTGCAACATTACAAGTAAACAATGGCAATAAGGATGTACTTAAGCTTAGGTTATTCTCATTTTCTCTAAAGGATCAGGTCAAATCATGACTTAATTCTCTAAGACCTAATACCATCACTACATAACAAGCCTTAAGTAGAGAGTTTTTGAAAAAGTTCTTTCCCGAGCACAAAACAAATGCACTAAAACAAGAAATCATGTCATTCTCCCAAAAGGGGAATGAACTATTTTTTCAAGCTTGAGAGCACTTCAAAGACCTTCTAATTACTTGTCCACATCATGGTTATGAACCATAGCATGTGATTGATGCGTTCCGAAAGGGGGATACCTATCAGTTCATAAAGATGATGTATGGCGGAACCTTTCTTGACAAATATTATAATGAGGCTTGGGAATTTATAGATATGTTAGCAGAGAATACGTAGACATGGGATGTCATTGTTAAATCAGACCAAACTAGACCCATTCCTAGATAGAAAGCGGGGATGTATGTGTAAGTGTTATGATCTCATGCTCCTTTGGTTGTCAAATTTTGATGTGTCAAAACATCTATCTGTGTCTTGTATTTGTATGATAATTTATATGTGTTCAAGACACTGCATTAACACTTCATGACATTGGATGTCTTCAAGAAATACAAAGTGTATTTCATCATCCTATCAATGTTTAAAGCTACAATGTTGAAGTTCAAGACTCAAGAAACAACTTCAAGACTCAAGAACAACGCATGAAGTAGCTTTCAAGCTGATGAAGATTTTAAGATTAAAGCTATAACAAGTTCAAGAACTCAAGCTTGATAAGGTTCAAATGTCTACATTCGTTGAATGGTTGAAGTTCAATGTCCATACAACATGTTTCAGGTTTGAATGACCATTAGGTTGACCTTAGAGTAGGTCATTTCGGATACATAACTCAATTATATCTTTAATAGGTTTTTGGTCTGTTCTAAGACCAGTCCTAGCCCCTGTTCGACCAGTCTTGGGATTAACTCGACCAGTCTAAGAAATTCCACGACCAGTCTTAAGTTGTTGAGAATTTTCAAAATTTTTTGGTACACCTACGACCAGTCCTGGTGGTCCTTCGACCGGTCGTAGGAGTGACTTCGATTCGATCACGACCAGTTGTCAGTCTACGACTTAAAGTCCAGTAAGCAATTCTATGGTCCTACGACCAGTTGTAGAGAACTACGACCAGTCGTAGGTGACCCACGACCGGTCGTAGGTTCTCTAAGACCAGTCGTGGAACGGCTTTCAAAAATCGCGCTCCTTATTTCAAATATCCGTTAGAACTACGACCAGTTAAAGGTTCCTAAGACCAGTCATAGATACGATTTCTGCTTCTATAAATTGAACACGAATTTCAGAGTTTTTCATTCAATTCATAATATTTTCAAGGCTCCACTCTGAGATAAGTTTGTGTTTGTTTTTAAGCTATTTTGTACATAATTGCTTTCTCTTTTTGCTAGCTTATTTAATGTAATTTTGTTTCTATATTCCAATCTTATTTGAAAAGAGGAATTACCATATTCCTTCTTTTTGGAATCAAAATCAAATATAGCTACGCCCAACTGGTTAAAATCTAAAATCTATTAGAACTTAGAACCATATTAAAGTGAGTATTGGAAATTAAATTGAACTTTGACATTCAATCATCTACTCCAATTGGTTCTACCGGGCTGCTACACAAAGGAGAAATCAAGGTATTTTACAATTATATAAAATTTCATTTCTTTTGGTTTTGTTTGAGGTTAAGCCAGAAAAATCTCATTGTATTGGTTATCGAGGAGAGCGAAAACTCGAGAAAAAGAGGGTTTTTGAATTGTGTAAGCCCAAGTGAAAAAGACACAATTGTAAAGGTTTTGGGTGAACTGTGAAAACCTATTTGATAGTGAATGCTAATATCCCCTGTGTGAGGATATTATGAGTGGAGTAGCATTCTGTGTGGCTGTTGAAAGACAGTTGGTGTACACACGGGCGAACCACTATAACTCTTTGTCTTGTAGATTGAATGCTTGCTTAATTTTCATATCTTTTATCATTCAATTTTGTGGAATGTACATGTGGATGTGAATGTTGTAACAATTCACATTTCAACCAAGTGTGGAGATTGTTGTAATAAATTAGATCTATATTTCTGCATTTAATTTCAATTCTTTGTTATTCATTTATTTCTATTAAAATTGAGTTCTTGATCCAAGAGACGTTCTAGAAATAAGGTTGTCCTACCATAAGTCCTTATTTATTATGGTGTAAGGTTGTCCTTAGAACTGAATTTGTATCAATCTCTCAATACTTATTTATTAAGGTGATTTAATTTCAATATTGTGAATTGATTTATAATTGTAAGGCTATTGATTTATTTTATTCTGCTGATTTTATTTTAATTTGGCATAGTCTTATTCACCCCCCTCCCCCCCCGGGACATATAGCTTGGCCTTTTCAAGTGGTATCAAAGCCTAATAGCTCGTTCTTATTGCTTTTTATTTGTATTTATTTCCTGAGCTCACGATCTAAGCTATATAAAAAGATGTCAAATTTTGATAGCCTTTCAGTCACTAGGCCTCCACCATTTGATGGCTCCAACTATGCCTATTGGAAAGCCAATTAAGGATCTTTCTCAAATCAATGGATGAGAGTGTGTGGCGAGCCGCAGTGACCGAATGGAACCCTCCTACCATTGAAGTAACTGAATCCGATGGTTCAAAACTGTGTCTGTACCTGCTTATTATTTATGGACCACCCTTCAGAAAAGTGAGTATAGTGCCAATGCTAAAGCACTAAATGTAATGACTTGTGCACTATCACCGGATGAGTTTAAAAGAATTATATCCTGTGATACTGCAAAGTAAGCCTGGGATATACTAGAAATGACACACGAGGGTACATCAATTGTTAAAAAGTCTAAAGTTCAACTCCTCACAACCAAATTTGAAGAAATTCATATGGAGGAAAATGAAATATTTATGGACTTTTACACTAGACTAAATGACATTGTAAACTCAATGTGGGGTCTTGGCGATAAAAATCCAGAAAGTAAAGTGTGTGTAAAGATACTACGCTCACTTCCTGAACGGTTTAATTCTAAAGTAACTGCGATCCAGGAACTTCGTGATACGGATAATATGAGGGTAGAAGAACTAGTTGGTTCTTTACAAGCTTATGAATTAAATTTTAAAGCTCTTAAAGGTAAATCTATAGCTTTAAAATCATCTAAAGGTAGTTCTCAAGAAAACTCAGATTTAGAAAATTCTGAAACCGAGTCGGGCAGTGAAGTTAAAGCCCTTATGACTCTAGCCAAGTTTACTTTTTCAGATCACGATGACTCAACAAGTGAAGAAAATTTGGATAGTGATCATGAAAATGAAAAAGATCTTCAAGATGCTTATAATGCCTTATATAAAAAAAGTTGTAAAATTGCTGTCAAACTTAAACTTCAAAAATAAAAGTTTTTTAAACTCAAAGAATGTTTTGAAACTCTTGTTTTAGAAAAATCCCAAATTTTAGATTGTTTTGAAAAATCAAAGTGTGATTTGGAATTCAAAACCTCCCTGATTGAAGATTTGAAATCTGAAAATGAGAAACTTAAAAATGAAGTATCTACTCTTCTGAGTTTGAAGGACACATGGAGATATGCCCAAGGTGATCCAAAATTAGAAAAATTATTATCCGAATCAAGAAAATGTGGTGATCGATCCGAGTTGGGCTATGATAAAAATACATCTCCTAAACAGAAGAATACTCCTCCCAACTCTATGAAAGGAGAGAAAGGAGTCAAGTTTTTTTTTTTTTAAATACAAAAAAACTCTATATAAAATTTAAAAAGGAAAACCCACTAGTGAAAAAAGTAATTGATTTACTAAAGGAGCTTTAAAATTTTTCACTTTAATACAAAAAAGATCTATTTAAACCCAAAAGCATTCTGAAATGGGTTCCTAAAAACTACTTTCAAAAACGTAAAAGCAGCTATATAAAATTTAAAAATCAGATCAAAAACCCACTAGCTGAAAAGATAATTGATTTACTAAAGGAGCTCTTAAAATCTAACTCTGTAGGTCACTCTTACAACTATAGACAAAAGAAGATCAACTATACTCCTAAACCCAAAACATGGTTCTGAAATGGGTTCCTAAGGTTACTGTTTGGTTGCTCACACCTTGCTTTCAAAGCTTCAAGCCATTCAAAATGGTACCTAGATAGTGGATGCTCCAGACATATGACAAAGACAAGGCTCTATTCACCGATCTTAAAGATATGACTGATGGGTCAGTCACATTTGGTGATGGTAGTAACTGCAAGATAATTGGCAAAGGTACGGTTCAACTCTATAACCTTCCCTTATTTAAAGATGTTTTATATGTTAAGGGTTTAAAACACAACCTGTTAAGCATATCTCAAATATGTGATAACAACCATAGTGTTAAATTTTCTAATCAAGGTTGTGAAATTATAAACAAAAAGGGTTCTGTAATATTAACTGGTCGCAGAACTTCTGAAAACTGCTATATAGTAAGCGACGGTAGCTCATCTAACCAAACGTGCTATATGGTCCATACCAATGAGACAGAATTATGGCATAAACGCCTCGGACATGTACATTACCAAAATTTATACAGATTGAGCAAAGGAGAACTAATTAGAGGTCTACCTAAGATGCAAAAAGTAGACAAGATTTGTGGTGAATGCCAGTATGGTAAACAAACTAGGAGCTCTCACAAAAAGGTGAACTCCAATACCACCACAAGACCACTCGAGCTTCTGCACATGGATCTTATAGGACTAACGAGAACGGAAAGTCGAGGTGGCAAAAAATACATCTTTATTATCATAGATGATTATACAAGATACACTTGGGTTTCATTCTTGAGGGACAAATCAGAAACCCTTGATGAAGTGAAAAAGATTATAAAACGGATCCAAACTGAAAAATATTCTCAAGTTAGAAAGATCCGTAGTGATCATGGATCCGAGTTTGAAAATTGTAATTTTGAGAAATTCTGTAGCAATCAGAGAATATCACATGAATTCTCCACACCTAAGACTCCCCAACAAAATGGAATTGTCGAGAGGAAAAATAGAGTACTTCAAGAAATGGGAAGTGTTATGTTAAATAGCATGAAGCTTCCTAGGAATCTCTAGGCTGAAGCAGTGAATACCGCCTGCTACATTATTAACCGTGTTTATATTTGCAAATCTAATGATAAAGTGGCTTATGAAATGTGGTTTAAGAAAAAGCCTTCTTCAAATACTTTTAAGTTTTTGGCAGCAAGTGCTATATTTTGCGTGACCGTGAAAATTTGGGAAAGTTCGACACTAAAAGTGATGATGGTATCTTTTTAGGATATTCTTTAAACAGTCGTGCATATCGTGTTCTGAACAACAGGACCAGTGTGATTCAAGAGTCAATAAATGTTATAATTGATGATCATTTGAATAGACCTGCCCCTAGTTCAGATAATGATGAAGTTCTTATACTTGAAAAACCAGAAACTTCATCAAGTGAAACCAATTCTGAATTTAGGACTGTTAAAAATCATCTAACTTTTCAAATACTTGGAAACCCTCTCACTGGTGTGCGCACTCGTAGACAATTAGAGGACATATACAACTACGTATGCTTTACATCCCAGATAGAACCGGTTAATGTGAAAGAAGCACTTTCTGATGAAAACTGGACAGTTGCGATGTAGGAAGAACTTAATCAGTTTGTCAGAAATGATGTCCGGTACCTTGTTCCTAGACCTAAAGATAAACATATTATTGGAACAAAATGGATTTTCAAAAACAAGTCTGATGAACTTGGAAATATTATTCGAAATAAAGCAAGGCTAATTGTACAGGGATACACACAAATTGAAGGTATTGACTATGATGAAACCTTTGCCCCTGTAGCTCATCTTGGATCAATTAGACTTTTTATTTCCATTGCTTTCTTTAGGAAAATTAAAATTTACCAAATAGATGAAAAGAGTGCCTTTTTGAATGGTGATTTACATGAAGAGGTATATGTTGAACAACCTACAGGGTTTGAAGACCCCAAGTTTACTGATCATGTGTATCGTCTTAAAAAGGCTCTCTATGGTCTGAAACAAGCTCCCAGAGCAGGTACGAAAAACTGACTAAGTTTTTACTGAGTCATAATTTTCAGATGGGAAGTGTTGATAAGGCGCTCTTTGTTAAAAAATATATCGATGATATTCTAATGGTTCAAATATATGTTGATGATATTATTTATGGATCAACCTGTACTAACATGACTGTTGAGTTTGTAGATTTAATGAAATCTAAGATCAAAATGAGCATGGTTGGGGAATTAAATTATTTCCTAGGGTTGCAAGTGAAACAACAACCTGATGAAATTTTTATCTCTCAAACCAAATATGCTCTGAACTTAATTAAGAAGTTTGAATTTGAGAATGGTAAAAATTTTGATACTCCTATGAGTACAACTTTGAGACTCTCAAAAGACTCTATAGGTAAAGATGTGGATCCTAAATTATATCATAGTTTGATTGGTAGTTTGCTTTACTTGACTGCAAGTAGACCAGATATCGCTTTGAGTGTTGGTATTTGTGTTCGTTATCAGTCAAATCCTAAAGAATCTCACTTAATTGTTGTTAAGCGGATTATGCAATATGTCACAAGTTCTACTAAACTGGGTCTCTGGTTTCCTCATGAGACTAGTGTTCAATTAGCCGGGTACTCAGATGCTAACTGGGCTGGAAACATTGATGATAGGAAATCAACCAGTGGTGGTTGTTTCTACATAAAAAATTGTCTTGTTTCTTGGTTTTGCAAGAAGCGAAGTTCTATATCGCTATCAACAGCTGAGGCTGAATACATTGCAGCTGGAAATGCATGTACTTAGCTTGTTTGGATGAAACGCATGTTAAGCGATTATGGAATTACACAGCATTCTATGATTTTGTATTGTGATAATTCCAGTGCAATAAATATCTCAAAAAAAATCCAATTTAACATTCACGTACTAAGCATATTGACATTAGATTTCATTTCATTTGTGAATTAGTGGAAGAAAAATTAATATCTTTGGAATACATTCCAACCGAGACTCAACTTGCGGACATTTTTACTAAACCGCTCGACAAAAAAAAGTTTAATAAATTAAAGTTTGATCTTGGTATATGCGATTTAAATTGAATTTGCATGCTTTAGTGTATCATAATGTACATATATTTGATGGCTTATTTGCTTAACTTTTGAAATCATTTGAAAAATTGTAAATTTTGGTTGGAACTCGACCAGTCGTGAATGTACACGACCGTTCTTGCTTCGACCGGTCGAGCACATCCACGACCGGACGTGAAACTCATGAATTCACTTTATTTTGGGGTTTTGGCTCTTCTTCTTTATTTCCTTTTGTCTCACCAATGAGCCTAGCCTCGACCGGTCGAACCCACCTTCATGATACTTCAAGGTTAGTGGTTCTTTTGCAATTCCTTTGTGGATTCTTATTATTGGTGCTTCAAATTTCACTCTTGTAGAATCTATTTGCTCTTTCATTGCAAGTTTGGGGTTTTTCTCTTAAAAAATCTGTTCCATCAAAACCCCACTTCTTCTTTCTTGAATCTTGTAGTTTCCTTGATTTCTCCTTTGAAAATGGATGCTAGGGGTAAAAAGAAAACTACCTGTGGTCCCTCTTCATCTCGATCAGCATCTATTATGCAACGTCATCTTCGATCTCCTGAAAATGATCCATCAGATGCTCGGGATTTGCATATACGCAATGTTATAGTTGAGCATACTGTTAATATTAATCACATTGCTTCATTTGGTATCCTTCCTCTGTTGCAATCTGTGGGATGGGATAATATCTTACATTGGGGTGGAGCTGCATACCAGTCCATTGCCCAATGCATGGCTGCATGTATTTGTGATTTTTCTCTTGAGAATTTAACTTTTAAAATTGATACTCAAGAAGGCTTATTTACTGTGGATCACCATTTGATAGCTCACCTTATGGAAATTCCTATCAATGATGAGGGCATTCCGATTAATATATTATCTGATAAAATCTCAGAATCTGAAAGATGAATGCTTACTAGGGATTTATGTAATTTGGATGTTCACTGGACTCATAAAGGTAATGCACTTCCTTTAAGGTATTTGTTACCCAGACACAGAGTGCTTCACATGATTTTCATCTTAAATCTATATCCGCATTCTGGTAATAAAACCAAACTCACTAGATTCATGGTTCGTGTTTTGCATTCTCATCACGGTGTGAAAATTCGTTAATTTGTCACTCCATTATTCAGTTTCGTCTCCATCCAGTCATAGGTATTCCCTTTGGTTATCGATGACTATGTTAGCCAATCATATGCTCGTGGCTATGCTTGTTAGAGAGAAACCCATCCATCATCTCCCTTTTAATAATTCCAATATTAATAAGATGAATTTAGAACATTGGCATGGTAGTAGTGTTTTGGGAATGCAGAAGTCGGGTGATCTTCCGACATAAATATGGATGCTATTTTGGAAGACCTTGAGTAACTCGGTGATGATCCCGACTTTCACTTTTCGATTTTGATGAGAGGTTGAATTCTTGAGAACAGTGGCTCAAATTGTGTTACCCAAGACACTCAATTTTCTTATTTACGCAAATATATGAGGCTTGTTGCTAGGGGTTTACACAAAAGTGATCCATCTAATCCTGCTCCCTCTTCTGGTTCTGACTGACAATTTTACATTTGGTTTGTAATAATTGGTATTTAACTTTACTCTATGGCTGCACTATGTTTGCTTGACTGACTGTTGTTGAATTATGCACTATGCACTTCGAACTTTTTATCCTTTGCATCTATATTCCATCTCCTACCTTCCTTAACCTTAGCTTGCCCTTATTTTTTCTTCCTTTGTCATTTTGTGTCAAAAAGGGGGAGAAGTTTGGTGAAGTTTTGGATGTATTTAATGATTATAATTATATGATTGTAGAGTAGTTTAGATGAGTTGTTACTTAAGGGGAGTAAGCTGGATGTTGCTTATGTTGTCTATATAACTGGTGCATGATTTACTATTGAACCTGTTGTGCTTGTATCTCTCTTATTCTTATTGGAAGTATTATTATTTGGGTGTTTTGTCACAAATTTGACAAAGGGGGAGATTGTAAGTGCTATGATCTCATGCTCCTTTGGTTGTCAAATTTTGATGTGTCAAAACATCTATCTGTGTCTTGTGTTTGTATGATGATTTATATGTGTTCAAGACATTGCATCAACACTTCATGACATTGGATGTCTTTAAGAATTACAAAGTGTACTTCATCATCCTATCAATGTTCAAAGCTACAATGTTGAAGTTCAAGACTCAAGAAATAACTTCAAGACTCAAGAGCAACTCATGAAGTAGCTTTCAAGCTAATGAAGATTTTAAGATTAAAGCTACAACAAATTCAAGATCTCAAGCTTGATAAGGTTCAAATGTCTACATTCGTTGAATGGTTGAAGTTCAATGTCCAAACGACATGTATCAGGTTTGAATGACCATTAGGTTGACCTTAGAGTAGGTCATTTCGGATATATAACTCAATTATATATTTAATAGGTTTTTGGTCTGTTCTAAGACCAGTCCTAGCCCCTGTTCGACCAGTCCTGGGATTGACTCGACCAGTCCAAGAAATTCCATGACCAATCCTAAGTTGTTGAGAATTTTCAAAATTTTTTGGTACACCTACAACCAGTCTTGGTGGTCCTTCGACCGGTTGTAGGAGTGACTTCGACTCGATCACGACCAGTCGTAAGTCTACGACTTAAAGTCCAGCAAGCAATTCTATGGTCCTACGACCAGTCGTAGAGAGCTACGACCAGTCGTAGGTGACCCACGACCGGTCGTAGGTTCTCTAAGACCAGTCGTGGAACGACTTTCAAAAATCGTGCTCCTTATTTCAAATATCTGTTAGAGCTACGACCAGTCGAAGGTTCCTAAGACCAATCGTAGATGTGATTTCTGCTTCTATAAATTGAACACGAATTTCAAAGTTTTTCATTCAATTCATAATATTTTCAAGGCTCCACTCTGAGATAAGTTTGTGTTTGTTTTTAAGCTATTTTGTGCATAATTGCTTTCTCTTTTTATTAGCTTATTTAATTTGATTTTGTTTCTATATTCCAATCTTATTTGAAAAGAGGAATTACCATGTTCCTTCTTCTTGGAATCAAAATCAAATATAGCTACGCCCAATTAGTTAAAATCTAAAATCTATTAAAACTTAGAACCATATTAAAGTGAGTATTGGAAATTGAACTTTGACATTCAATCATCTACTCCGATTGGTTCTACCGGGTTACTACGAAAGGAGAAATCTAGGTATTTTACAATTCTGTAAAATTTCATTTCTTTTGGTTTTGTTTGAGGTTAAGCCAGAAAAATCTCATTGTATTGGTTATCTGAAGAGAGCTAGAAAACTCAGAAAATAGGGGTTTTTGAATTGTGTAAGCCCAAGTGAAAAAGACACAATTGTAAAGGTTTTAGGTGAACCTGTGAAAACCTATTTGATAGTGAATGCTAATATCCCCTATGTGAGGATATTCGGAGTGGAGTAGCATTCTGTGTAGCTGTTGAAAGACAATTAGTGTACACACGGGCGAACCACTATAACTCTATCTTGTGGATTGAATGTTTGCTTAATTTTCATATCTTTTATCATTCAATTGTGTGGAATGTAAATGTGGATGTGAATATTGTAACAATTTACATTTCAAGCAAGTGTTGGGATTGTTGTAATAAATTAGATCTATATTTCTGCATTTAATTTCAATTATTTGCTATTCATTTATTTCTATTAAAATCGAGTTCTTGATCCAAAAGATGTTCTAGAAATAAGGTTGTCATACTATAAGCCCTTGTTTATTATGGTGTAAGGTTGTCCTCAGAACTGAATTTGTATCAATCTCTTAATACTTATTTATTAAGGTGATTTGATTTCAGCATTGTGAATTGATTTATAATTGTAAGACTATTGATTTATTTTATTCCGCTGATTTTATTTTAATTTGGCATAGTCCTGTTCACCCCCCCCCCCCCCCCTCTAGGACATATAGCTTGGCTTTTTCAGTATGTCCTAAGAGAGGAAGATGACCTTAATGCAAAATTCATTGCATTGGCTAGAAAAGTCAAAGCCTTGGAAATTAGAAAGGTTGATATGGTTAAAGCAAACACTTCCTTAGGTAATTTTTGTTGCATTTGTAGTGGTACAGACCATGACACAAAGGATTGCCCAATAATCTCAGTTGTACAAAGTATCACACATGAGCATGATCAAGAAAATGCGATAAATAACTACCAAAGGTCAGTTATGCAACCAATGGGAAACACGTATAATCCAAATTGGTGTAACCATCCTAATCTTAGTTAGAGGAATGGACCATAAATTAATGCGCCCAATGCACCTCAAATGCCTCCACAAAACACCTTTGGGGCACCTAACAATGCACCATATGTGCCCCCGCCAAAACGATCATCTGTGAAGGATGCATTGACCTCATTCATGAACTCTCAAGCTCAAATGAATCAGTTTCTAATCCAATCAAATCACGAATTAAAGATGGTCATAGCTAGGATTGAGACTCAACTAAATGCTAGAGAAAAAGGTACACTTCCTTCTCAACCTGTGTCAAACCCTAGAAACACACATTTCATTGGAGACCAAAATCCAAGTGAGCTACATCATGAACAAACTAAGATCATCATTACCTTGAGAAGTAGAAAAGAGGTCAATAACAAGATAATGCAACCGGTGGAAATACCAGAGGATGAGCCATTGTCTTAAGAGAATGATGAACCGACTATGGTTCAAGAGCCACAATAACAAAAGGATAAAGAGACTTAAGTCATATGAGCCTCTAGTTTCGTTCCCATCTAGACTTCGGAATTCGACTGTCCCCATGAAATATCAAGAGGTGTTGGATGTGCTCCAAAAGGTTACTGTCAATATTCCTCTACTTGATGCCATTAGACAAATTCCATCATATACTAAATATCTCAAGGACTTATGCACTATAAGGAGGAAATTAAATGTGCACAAAAGGCCTTCCTTACTAAAAAAGTGAGCCCTATCATTCAACAAAGGGCCATACTCAAATATAAAGACCCGAGAAGTCCCATTATTCCTTGTAATATTGAGAATTTCTAAATTGAGCATACTTTGTTAGATTTGGGTGCAAGTGTCAACTAAGTACCTTATTCGGTTTACAAATAAATAGGGTTAGGCGAGCTTAAACCAACCACAATTACACTCCAACTCGCTGACCGCTTCATTAAGGTACCAAGGAGAATTTTAGATGACGTGTTAGTCCAAGTGGAGAAATTCTACTTCCCCATGGATTTCATTGTACTAGACACTGAACCATGTGTAACCGCTAGCGCTCAAGTTCCTATCATTTTAGGCCGCCCATTCCTAGCAACTTCAAATGCAATCATAAATTGTAGGAATGGAATGATGAACTTGTCTTTTGGTAGCATGACTCTAGAGCTAAATATTTTCAATTTATGTAAGCAGCCCATCGATAATAATGAAATCCATGAGCTGAATTTCATGGATTGCTTGATAGAAGAAGAGGAATTGGAACCTAGTCTGACTAAGGAATTGATTCAAGTCTTTGGAAACTTAAAAAATTCTGATTTAGAAAAAGTGCTTGCTGAAATTTGTGATGATAATGAGAGCACTACCACCCAGCACATTGGTATGTACCAATGGACACCGCGCACTCAAATCCTATCTATCAAGGACTCGGAACCTCTGCCATCACCAACCAATATTCCAAAGCTTGATTTAAAACCACTACTAAATGAGCTTAAGTATGTATACTTAGGTGAAAATAAAACTTATTCTGTGGTGATCTCTTCATTTTTAGACAAGGATCAAGAAATTAAATTGTTGAATGTTCTAAGGGACCACTAAGGAATCTTAGGCTAGACCATTTCTGACATAAGGGGTATAAGTCCTTCCATATGCACCCATCGAATCCACCTCGATAAGGATGCTAAGCCAATTAGACAACCTCAAAGGCGTCTCAATCCAAACATGATGGAAGTTGTAAAAAATGAGGTGATCAAATTATTGGATGTGGGAATCATCTACCTACAATCCGATAGTGCTTAGGTGAGTCCAGCTCAAGTAGTCCCAAAGAAATCCAGAATAACTATTATATAAAATTCTAATAATGAACTCATACCAACATGTGTCACCACTGGTTGGCGTGTTTGCATTGACTATAGAAAATTGAACCAGGTCATAAAGAATGACCATTTCCCTCTACCATTCATTGATCAAGTTTTAGAGAGAGTAGCAAGTCACTCCTTCTATAGTTTTCTTAATGGATATTCTGGATATAACCAAATAAAGATAGCCATGGAAGATCAAGAGAAAACCACTTGGCGTGTTTGCTTTCAAACTAATGCCATTTGGATTGTGTAATGCCCCAACAACTTTCTAACAGTGTATGTTAAGTATTTTTTCAAATATGGTTCGGAAGTTTTTTGAGGTTTTCATGGACGACTTCTCTGTATTTGGGAATAGTTTTGAGAAATAACTCAACAATTTATCTCTTGTCTTATCTAGGTGTGAAAAGAAACACCCTGTCTTAAATTGGGAGAAATGTTATTTCATGGTTCAAAAGGAAATTGTTTTGGGTCATGTTATCTCCAAAAATGAAATCAAGGTAGATTGCCCAAAACTCAACATTATTGCTAATCTACCTATCCCTCTAACTGTTAGATATATTAGATCACTTTTAGGCAATGCTGGTTTTTATAGAAGATTCATTAAGGATTTTAGTGCCATTACCAGACCCTTAACTAATATTCTTCAAAAGAATGTTCCATTTAAGTGGATAGATAAGTGTGCAAGTGCTTTTAATAAAATTAAATCATCCTTTACCACTGCACCTATCATGCATCCACCAGATTGGACACTTCCTTTTGAACTAATGTGGGTTGTTTTGGGCCAAAGGAAAGATAAATGGCCCTACGTTATTCACTATGCGAGTATAACTCTAAACTCAACCCAAGTGAACTACTCAACAACTGAAAAAGAGTTACTTATAGTAGTTTTTTCTTTGAATAAGTTTAAGTCCTACTTTCTTGGATCCAAAGTACTCATTTTCATAGACCACTCGACTTTGAAATATTTATTATCTAAGAAGGATGAAAAACTAAAACTTTTGAGATGGATCCTCCTACTCCAAGAATTTGACTTAGAGATAAAAGATAAGAAAGGAGTAGAAAACATAGTGGTCGATCACCTTTCCAAATTAGTGTTAGATGATTCCACTGAGGAAATGCATATCCAGGACACTTTTTTTTATGAACAATTATTTTTTATCTCCAAATTGCCTTGGTATGCGGATATAGCGAACTATCTTGTAACGGGAAAAATGTCATATCATTGGAAGTCACAAGATATGAAGTGTTTTGAAATTGAGGTTAGGAACTTCTTTTAGTATGACCCGTATTTATATAAATATGGGATTGATCAAATTTTTAGATGTTGTGTCCCAGAGGATGAAGTTCAGAGTGTTATTTCTTTTTGCTACATGGAAGCATGTGGTGGCCATTTTTCTGCTAAGAAAACAACTTCAAAAATCCTGCAGTGTGGTTTTTACTAACCCACCATGTTTAAAGACACTCATGCTTTTTGTGTTGCTTGTGATAAATGTCAAAGGTTGGGAAGAGTGTCTCGGCACAACATGATGCCTTTATCCTCAATTTTACCATTGGAGTTTTTTAATTGTTGGGGTATTGATTTTATGGGCCCATTTCCATCTTCTTTTAGATTTCTTTATATATTGGTTGGTGTAGACTATGTTTCAAAGTGGATTGAGGCAGTTCTAAGTAGGACCAATGACAATAAAGTGATCATACGATTCCTCAAGGAAAATATTTTTTCTAAATTTAGAACTCCAAAGGCCATCATTAGTGATGGCAGGTCTCACTTTTGCAATAGGACATTTAAGGCTTTGATGAAGAAATATGGCATCAAGTATAAAGTGAGTACCCCATACCACCCACAAATGAGTGAGCAAGTTGAGATTTCTAATTGAGAAATCAAACACATTTTAAAGAAAATTATAAGGCTAGATAGGAAGGATTGGTCCCTTAAACTATCCAATGCTTTATGGGCTTATAGGACTACTTATAAGAACCCGATTTGAATGTCTCTATACAGATTGGTGTATGGGAAGGCTTGCCACTTACCTGTGGAATTGGAACATAGAGCCTACTGGGAAATAAAGAAATTAAACTTTGATATGGACCAAGCAAGTAGACAAAGGAAATTAGAATTGAATGAATTAGAGGAGTTGAGGAGAGACTCCTATGAAAATTTTAAAATCTACAAAGAGAGAACCAAAGCTTTTCATAATAAAAATATCCTAAGGAAGAATTTTGAACCTCAGCAAAAGGTCCTATTGTACAATTCCCATCTCCAATTTTTCTGGAAAAGTTAAGATTAAGATGGGCAGGCCCCTTCATTATGAAGAATGTTTATACTCATGGGGTTGTTAAAATTGAGAATCCACATAATGACAATGTGTACAAGGTTAATGGTCAGAGATTGAAGCCTTATGTGGAAAACTTTCATTTGGGAGAGGAGTTCTTCCCTCTTCATGAGCCAGAATATTCAGATTGATGCTCCTAGTTTGATGGAGCATTTGTGTAGGATTTGTATCATATTCATTTTTTTTTTAATGTCACCTAGCAAGTGAGTTCTTCATGGTTGATATTATCCACTCTTTCTTTTATTTTTATTATTCTCTGCATTACATTTTCATTACATTGGGGACAATATAGATTTTAGGTTGGGGGGTGTGGATAGTCATCCATGTGAGTTTATTTTATTATATTATTTTAGGTTTAGGTTTATGGGAAATTTTTTCAACATTTTCAAAATAATATTTTTATATACAAGAATGTGAACATGATATTGTATGAATTCCAAAGGCAAAGTTAATTCCTACTCTAGGTTGATAGTAGTCAGAATTCTGATAACTGAAAATTATAGACTTGAGTTCAATTATCTAATCACTAGTTTAGTGAGTTGTAATTTGATGTACTGAATTCACAATACACCCTAGCTAACTAAGTGAGGAATATGATATGTGAAGTAGAATAACAACTTTTGATTCAAACAAGGTTGAATGAACTAGTACCATTGATATATGCTTAAAAGAGAGAATATTGAAGAAAAAAAAAGAGTGATGGAAAAAGCAAATTTTATTATAGAGAATGAATGCAATGACCATAACAATCATGTCAGTAATCCAAATTAAGGATACCTAAGTATCCATTACTATTGCCATTACAAGTACAATACCTTAGGTCATGAAGCAAACCTGGTGGGAATCTTCATCTAAGGGTAGTCTATAATAATGAGAATATGATGATAAAAGAAGAAATATCATGAAGAAAATGAGATAACTAGAGATTTCATATTCTTGAGATGATTGAAAGGAGTTAGGATAAGGAACATGCATATTTCTCAAAGTTAAACTAGTGTCACGAGCAACTAAGTATATTAGATCATAACTATTCTAAATTTTGATTAGGTTTCTAAACTCAAGGATGTAATGGATTAAGAAATTGAAATTCTAACTAACTTCAGGCTTAGGGTAAGTATTATTTTGTTTTGGAATTCATATGATGAATGGAGGCATGATTGTATAAATTTCTAAGTGTTGAATTACTTTTCATGTTTTCAATGTTCATGGATAACATTTTGGGAAACCCTCACGAGACTATAACTAGTCCACTAGGAGAAACCTAGGGGTTTAAAGGTTTGTTGCATATGATAAATGCAATCGAGATTACCTGCGAAAGTGGTGTAGTTAGAATTTTGTTTTCATTTTAATTTTGTTTCTAGAATTAATTTTTATTTTTATTTTTATTTTTCTTCGCTTATTTTGCTTGGCACTAGCAAAATGCTAGTTGGGGTATGTTAGGACTCAAATATTGCATAATTTCCCCCATTTATATCTTGGTTTTATGAACATGAATCCGCTCAATATTCTATTTTACTCATGTATGTGTTGCAATGTGAATTTAAGTGCTTGGATTGAAAAAGCATGTAAAAAGCATGAATTTGATGCAAAAAAATCACCAAGTCAAGGGATGGATCGTAGGAGACCAAGATTAAAGAATTCACATACCAAAGATCTAAGAAAACTAGGTGAAGAATGAAGAAAATTGAAGATTTGAAGTGAAGAATCCTGAAATCGTCTTGAAAAAGTGTATTCTAAAGATCTAAAGTCTATTTTGGAAAAATGTGCAGCAAGAAATCTATTTTAAACAAACTATGCAGCGAGAAGTCTATTTTGGAAAACTGTGTATATTTAATGCAGTTTCTAGGGTTTTCAACTTTGTATGAAAATTGGAGTTCCCTACTTATAAATAGGGCTTCTTAGGGCATTCCTAAGCATCATTCAAAGCATCCCAAAGCAAGAATTAGGATTTTTAAAGAGTTTTTAATTTTATTAAAGTTTTATAAGTTATTTTTTTTATATCTTTTCTATTTGCATTTATTTCTTTCTTCTTATTTTTTTTCTTTCTTATTTTAATTATGTTTTTTTAAGTTCCTTCCAGCCCAAGCTAGAACGGAAGCACATGGGTTTAATAA
Source organism: Magnolia changhungtana (assembly GCA_030180095.1). Lineage (NCBI taxonomy): Eukaryota > Viridiplantae > Streptophyta > Magnoliopsida > Magnoliales > Magnoliaceae > Magnolia > Magnolia changhungtana. Next base: position 700,000 of record JASAUF010000640.1, read on the forward strand.
TTCTTTAAACTATGATGATTGATTGTTTTAATGATGAGAAGAATGGTATATGCATGTTATCTATTATTTAGGTTTTGTTTTTAATCCTCTTGTAAGATTCATATGTTTCCATCATATGAGATTCACATTGATGGATAGGCTTACCCTAGATCAATTAGATTTCCTAGATAGGAGATGTTCTCAACCTGTTATATTTCTTTGATTTTCATTATCTCATTGATATTGAATTCTTAAAATCACTGACACTTGAGAATATATATCAATGGTGCAAATCCATGATTTTCTAATTTTTTATATCATTTATTAAAATATTTAAACTATTTTATTTTTCGATTAGGCTGACCATAGTGCTCAGAAGGCTGACTATAGTGATCAGATTCTAGTTGTGTTATCCAAGTCATCATGATTTTAGAACATTAACCTATGTGTGGAACTTTGAAGATTGGGTGTTGTTTTAATTCAGTTGAATTACATCCATTCAAAAATCCCAAAAATCTAATCTGAGTTTTAATTCAGTTGAATTACATCCATTCAAAAATCCCAAAAATCAAATCATCAGATTAGTTTTTATTACTTAGTTTATTTTGCATTTGATTTTCTCCTTCTCGCAATTCATCTCCCTGTGGGATCGACCATGTATTCACAGGACATTACTTCTGAACCTCTACACTTGGAGGCAAGCAATTACCTACATAAGAAGTCTAAAATTTATGTCGTACATAAGAGCAAAGGTCTTACACAAAAACCTAAACTTTATGTTCCACACAAGGACAGTGGTTTGAATCTTGAACCCGACAATTTAGGCTACACAGGTCAAGGTCCTACACTAGAACCTGAATTTATGCACTACACAAGAGTAAAGGTCTAACTCCCAAACCCAACAATTTAGGCCCTACATAAGAGCCAAGTTCCTACATAAGAACTTGGTGGTTTAGGCCCTACATAAGAGCTAAGGTCCTAACCCCGAACCTAATATTTATGCCCTACATAAGAGCAATGGTCCTACTCCCGAACCTGACACGTTTACTCCCGTCGGAGGCCTACAAAAGGACTTGGGTTGGTTTATCCTTATGTTAAAAAATAACCTTAGTCCTACACAAGGACCAGGAATTTAGGACACAGGCCAAGGTGTTACGAAAGAACCTAGGCGAGTTTGAAAATAAACTCTTGCACTCTAACCTACACAAGGTCGGAGTACAACTTATTGACTCTTACAATTGACAACTTACTTGTTGGATTGATCCCCTTTTGTCACGCCTCTTGGGTTGCTTGATCTCTTCTCTCTCGTACTTCACTCAGCTACCCGATGCTCCCCCGATTATGCTGCCGCGCGCCGTTTTACCAAGGTTTTAACTCCACAATCAACAACCCTGCATGTGATGCTTCTTCAAAATGACCAAGGTGATGAGAGTGGGTTGAATCTCCTATAACTAATGGGGCATTGTTTTCCTATTAGATTCAACTAAATGGGTCTCCTATAAGATTTGAACAAAGGTTTACCAAGATTGCTCAAGTCCAATCTCTAAGAAATACAAGAGCTCAAGCACATCTTAATAATGAGGTTGAAATCCTCACTAGAGTTGTAATCTCAAAGGAGATGGCTTATAACTTAATGGAGTAGAAGCTTAGGATAAAGGATTACATATAGAATCACCCTACCTTCTATTGCTCTAAAAACCCATCAAAATGCCCAAGAACCAAATGCCCTTTATAAAAAGTTCAAGCTCCAATGGCTATAGCACAGGTAGAAAACGGCTTTGTCGATGCCATCGAAGGGTTCCCCAATACCATTGAAATATCTAGATAAAAATGATGTTTGCTTCATGGACAGATCTGGACATCTTTCAATTGCATCGACCCGATCTTCGATGCCATCGAAGATCATACTTTGATGTCATCAAAGTGGCTTCGATGCCATTGAGAGAATCAAAGAAAAATCCAAAAACCTTGCTAGACAATTTAGATCCCAAATTGATGTCATCGAAGGGTCTTCGATGCCATCGAATTGTCCTTGATGCCATTGAATTGTCCTCGATGCCATCGAGATTTTCATTATAAAATCCAGTTTGGTTGCTGGACATCCCTGACTATTTCTTAAATTCATCGGATAGGTCTTCGATGTCATTAAAGACTGTTCGATGATAGCTTGATGTCATCGAACATCACTTGGAATCTGTTGTTTTGGGCAATCTTCTACACGACAGATTCGCACCTCTTCTAGCTTTGTTTATCATGTTTTTCTTGTTCTCCTAAGGCTAAGGGATGATCAAATTTATATTCCTATTGGGTCAAGATCATTTTGAGGTTATAGGGTCGTTTTGGGTCAAGGGTTAGGGTCACTGTCACGCCCCAAACTCAAAAACCGGGCTCACAAAATTCCCGATCGCCAAATTTGGTGCCGACAGGCTCTGTAGTACCCCATTCTCGGCTCCCAGCGTCCATATGCCAGATTCCGATCCTGGGATCCTACAAGGAGGATTTTTTTCCAACGTACATTTATCTCATAAGAAGCATAACCACAAGTATACCCAAATTACAAAGGCAACATCATCATCATATATCCACTAATATAAACATTTTGAATACAATGCTGAAAGGGAAATACACATGTCGAAATCAAAGATCCAGGAGTCTGCTGCATGCTCCAGGCTCAACACTATTGTGACCTAATGCCACCTGCACGCATCTATCATGTATAAGCTTATAGAAAGCTTAGAGGGTGGTGTAAGTGTGTGTACAAGGTAAGTGCCAAGTAAGCAATATCAAAGTAATTAGAATAAGCGGAAATACTGACAAGCCCAAAAATCATACAATATCAGAGTAAGCGGCAATATACAAGTTCATGAGTGTCATCAGCCGTACCAAGGCTATGTGATGTAAGGCATGAATGCTAACGGCCATGTCAATGCAAAAACATGGCAATCCAAAATGCTAAATGCTATGGATGCAATGAAATATGCGGTGCGAATGAAATGACCAAGCTGGAGTGAAGTCGGGATGATAATGCCTAGTATCACAGGCTATGGGGTCCATCATAAGGGACTTCTATCCAAACCAGTCTCATACCTAAATTTGGATAGTCAGACTCAATGTGATAGACTTCTGATCCTAGGTTAGTTACACGCCCCAACCAAAATCCTAGCCATTGCTAAGGTACACGTAACAAATAGTTACGCCCACCATCCCGAGTGGATAGTAAATGAATGAATATGCAACTCTTGCTCAATAAGTCTACATATCAATACTGTTCATCTCTGAGATCATCACCGGGGTCTATTACACTCTACACCAGCTTGTCGCCCCTATCTCAGCTCAATTGGGTAAGTGAAAGAGACATCACTATTCGCTTGCTAATATTGGACCCAGCTCGTTGATAGCGGACCCATTCCTCATGCTGGTCAGACTCAACCTAGATATTGTCCTCTCACTCATGTGGGTAAGGTCACACCCCCTCCCAACCGACCACGACACAGTGGGATGCATCTTACTGGTATACAGCCTCATGCGCTCATATACATCCACTTGGTCTCGACGTTGAGGTGTCTCCTGGCCTCGAAGGTTTAGGGGTTTTCACCCAGGGCCTCTATGGTAGCCTGATGCTAATAACAGATTTTCGGTGTCCCATCTAGTCATCCACAATATGCCTGTAGAGGCAACGGCCCTGATGTCGCTAAGGTGTACAGTAATCACAACTTACAATGTAAGATGCATAGTCATACAATCCAGTCATACATCAATCTTACGCATACCGTGCGTACATGTGAGATAACCTCTACCTATCAGGGAGTCTCATAACAACCTTCCCAATGACATATGCAATAGTCAACCACATCTCATAACAAACATGCAGATGATGCCTATGGACATATATCATGATGCTATGCTGTCACATACTCATAATCGGTATCAATAACCGACAACGACAATCGACCTCGACAATGTGGACATTTAACCAACATTGTCCCCTAAGGAATGGCCCATATAAAGCCTAACATATACTGGACCTATGGCCTCACACAAGGGTCAAATATACAACACCATAGGCCTCACTCAAGAGCTTAATACACATCATGATGGGCCTTTCTCATCGGCTTAACATACATCATAATAGGCTCCATCGCCTGGCCCTCAAATGCATCACAATGGGCCTCATCACATAGACCTCATATTCATCACATTAGGCTTTAAACACGGGCTGAATACACATCACAATGGGCCTCAAATATGGGCTGCATATACATTACATTAAGCCTCAAACACGTGCCGAATACACATCACAATGGGCCTCAACTACGGGCCATATATACATTATATGGGTCTCGACAATCGGCCTCAACAATCAGAATCGGCCTTGACAATCAGAATTGGCCTCGACAATCGGAATCGACCTTGATAATCGGAATCGGCCTCATCAATCAGAATCGACCTTAATAATCGGAATCAGCTTCAACAATCGGAATCGGCCTTGACAATCGGAATCGGCCTCAATACTCGGCCTTAACAATTGAAATTGGCCTATACAATCGGCCTCGACAATCGAAATCGGCCTCGACAAATCAGCCTCGATACTCGGCCTTGACAATCGGAATCAGCCTCAACAAATCGGCCTCGATACTCGACCTTAAAATCAGAATCGGCCTATACAATCGGCCTCAACAACCGGAATCGACCTCGACAAATCAGCGTCGATACTCAACCTCGATAATCAAAATCAGAATCGGCCTTCATACTTGGCCTCGAAAATCAGAATCAAAATCGGCCTCAATAATCGACCTCGACAATCAGAATCGAAATCGACCTCAACAATCGGAATCGGAATTGGCCTCAACAATCGGCCTCGATAATCGGAATCGGAATCGGCCTCGACAATCGAAATCAGAATTAGCCTCAACAATCAGAATCAGAATTGGCCTCAACAATCGGCCTTGACAATCGGAATCAGAATTGGCCTCAATAATCGGAATCGGTATCAGCAATCGGAATCGGCCTCGATAATCAAAATTGGCCTCAACAATCGAAATTGGCCTGACAATCAATCAAACAAGGCTTAAGGAAAGGTTACAATGTGGATGTTAAACCATCATTGCCCATCAATGTGGCCATTTAACCAACATTGCTCCCAAGGAATAACGCACACAGGGTCAAACGTATATTGGGCCCACGGCCTCACACAAGGGCCTAATATACATCATCATGGGCCTACCACAAGGACCTAATACACATCACGACGGACCTCACTCATGGGCCTAATATATATCACAGGTGGGCCCTACACATAGGGCTCATACACATCAAGTGGACTACATCAATAGGCCGCACTAATGGGCCTCATACACATCAAGTGAGCTGCATCAATAGGCCGCACTAATATATCAATGTGGGCCTCAAGGGTGGGCCACTAATATATTAAGGTGGGCCATAAAAACATCATATTGGACCACGACAAAGGCCACAGATACATAATAGGTGGGCCCTACTCATGGGCCCTCAAATACACCACATGGGTCATATAAGCATCAAGTGGGTCGCATTACATGGGCCTCATATACAACACGTCTGGCCTCATGGATGGGCTACAAATTCATCAAGGCGGGCCTCATGGATGGGCCATAAGTACATTAAGGCGGGCCTCATGGACAGCCACAAATATATCAAGGTGGGCCTCATCATATGGGCCACACCAAAAAAATCATTTCAATAGTTGTATGTGTAACATGTGTATCACTGCACACATGGCCCACATATGATGATCAACACTGTCCAAACATTGTCCATGTAAATCAGTACTATCCAAACATTATCCATGTAAATCGGCACCATCCAAACATTGTCTATGTAAATCAGCGCCATCCAAACATTGTCTATGTAAATCAACGCCATCCAAACATTGTTTATGTAAATCAGCGCTGTCCAAACATTGTCCAACACCATCCAGCATAATCTGGACGGTGTGGATGAAATAAATACATCATGGGGTCCCATGCTGGTGAGACAGATGGACAGGTAGGAGAAATGCATGCATCACGGTGGACCCTCACACATATGGATGGTCAGGATTAATAAATACCACATGATGGCCCATGATACTTGCTGACGTGAATATAGGTGGGACCCACTGAACTCGCAAACGTCCTAACAGATGGATGGTCTAATAAAACCCGTAGGCCCCATTGTCCAACAATGAACGGTGAGAATATAGAATGTATACATCAAGGGGGGTCCCATCCCACACGTGCAGTACGTGTGGGTGGGCCCCACACGAGCTATCATTTGGATGGGCAGGGGTATGTGCTAAGCACATACATCGCAGTGCGTCCATCAGCACCGTCCATGGACGGACGGTGTGAGTATGGAAAACATACATCAAGGTGGGTCCCACATGGGGCCCACACGTACAGCCATAAAGTTATCTGTATATATATGTATATATATATAATATAATATTATATCATATTACAATATTATAATATAATATATACATAACATATATATATAATAATGTTTATTAAATTGGAAGAGGTCCAGCGTCCAGGGTCTGAACACTGGACGATGTGTATAAAACATATACTCATGTGGATCCCACCGATCTAGATGGTGTACTCAGCAGGTGGGTGTCCACCGTCCAGACTATGGATGGTAAGGATATAACATATTCATCATCGGTGGGTCCACGTGGTGGCCCACCAAAGCTTTGGATCAACTTGATACCTGTATTTTCCTTCATGTAGGCTTGTCCAAATGGACGGGCAGCAATGGTGGGTCACGCAATCAGACAGTGTGGATCAAACTCAACATGGTGGGCCACACACACCTCATCAACATCATCACCAAACAAAGAGGAAAAGAGAGAGAAAAATGGATGGTGGAGATGGGAGGGACCCCGCCACTATGGGCCCCTCTTTGATACAAGGCATACATCAAGATGGGTCCTACCACAAGTGGGCCCTCAAATAATCAAAATCAAGTCATAAATCACCCACCTATGATCTTCTCCTCCTTCCACCAAAGCATCCTAGAGCTCCAAATGACGAACTTTAATTGGTTTTGGAGGGTGGGGATGGGAGATAGGAAGTGGGCCACACAAAGCTCTCTCATGGAGCTTGCTTGGACATGAGATGCTTGGGAGGAAAAATAAGAGAGAGAGAGAGAGATGAGAGAGAGAATGATGTAAGAGAAGTGATGGGAGAGAGGGATGTGAGTGATGGATGGGTGTACTTGACATGTAAGGGAGAGTTAACTTTAGGTAAGGTTATGTAAGAGAGGGATGGGTTGGGTTGCTTGTACTTGATTGATGGATTGATGTGATGTGTCATAGAGATTCCCTCAGTATTTGCAACGCATGGCGTTTTTCTCAAATTGAACGCGGGCCCACATCTCTTAGCCCGGGTATCGCCTCGATGCGTAATACGCGATGTTGGAACTACGGCGATGGCACAGTCGTAATGATACAAGTCTCGGGCTGAGCCATCTCAGATCGACAGGATGCAATGCAGGGTCACGGGCAACTACCGATAACAGATCGTGGGTCGCCAAAATTCGACTGGGAGGATCGTGGAAGCCTACAGAACGGTACAGGCTAGGATACGGGTCTCATGGTCACCAAGGCCACCTATTTACCTATTCTTGCCGCCTTGATGCTTCTGTTTCTCTTGTGTCTTCGGTCTTTGCTTTCTAAAGGCTCATCCGACTTTATGACATAACGACTCACATGATTGACAAACTAGGGTGTAAAAATCAGTGCGCTAACACTTTGCACAATGGAAGCATGGGGCCCACCATGAGGTGTCAAAGAGGCTTACATGCAGTACAGTTATGTACTTAGAAAATTTTTAGTAATTAAAAAAGTGTATAAGAAAGGAAATAAATCCAATGACAAGTGGGGCCCACATGCTAGTGAAGCATAGATAAGACACAATCAATGCACATGGTTGTCCAGATTGGATGCATTAATAAAAGACATAAATCACAAGTGGGTCCTACTTCCAAGTGGATCCCACTCTCAAGTGGGTCCACATTAAGAGGATGAATGTCATAAACAACATACATACAACATACATATTAAGTAGCACATGAGCTGTGTTGATCAAATCTCTATGATCAAGTTCTATATTGGAAAATCTGATTCAACAGATGGTTTTGGAATATATATATATAAATATATATATATATTTAGGCTAAAAATAGATTTTCAGCCATAAAGGGTCTTGGATCCATCTGGACCACACATAATAATATAAGTTTTACCCTTATAGAAGCATTCGTCGGTCTAGAATTTTCTAAATTCTATCAATAAAGACTTTGACCACAGAGATCATATATATGCTAACTAACTAACTCAAGTAAATTAAGTGAAAAAAAAATCTCAAATAAATCTGCCCATTGGAATCACGGATATGGCCCATAAAATGTGTGGCCACAACAAGCCCCATATATATATATATTTTTGTACGAGACCAAGATCTTAGTCACCCAAACTCCAATTGAGGTGTATTATACACTATTGGAAAGCTAATTCAATTTTCTACGAATTCAATTGATCATATGTTTCTATTAGGGTCCATTAAAGTGATAAAAATGGGTTTGTTTTTGGCAAATCAGGACCACTTGTGTGTTGTTGGACAATAGCATAGTAAAATTGATGTCATGGGATATTAGAATATCATATAGCCACAAAATTTGGTCCAAATTTAACACATAGTGTGGTACATACTATGACCAAGTTTCACTTCATATCTTACTATGATTTATTTTATACAATTTTTACAAGTTGTTGTCCAGAGAGAAAAATGGGATTGCATGTGAAAGGTGTGGATATAACATACATCTTAGTGGAGCATACTGACTTGGGCCACCTTGCTAACCACCATTTCCAGCCATAATGTAGACAGGGGCCCCACACTAATGGACCCCACATATATTAACAAAACACAAAATGAAGAAAGAAAGAGGAGGAAAAGAAGGAAGGGGCGTAGACTCACCTCAAATGGATGAACGACTGGATGATGATGAGTGGTCTAGGTTTGATGACGGGCCACACCTCGGCCCCATTGTCTCTCTCTCTAATTTTCAAAAATTTTCTACATGTAGCAAAAGTATAGGTGTAAGAGAGCCCATAATCTTTTATAGAGAATGGGGGTTGAGGTGGCAAGATAATGTGGTAAAATCGGGGGGGGGGGGGGGGTGAAAGTTATTGTATGATGTGGGTGGTGGATTGATAAGATGAATAGTTCTAAGCATGTATTAGCCAGGTAGATGAAATTTAGGCATGCATTGACTAGTGGATGTGTAGGGATTGTGGGTTGTAGGTGATGCATGTACGAAGAGTTTCAATTGGTGGTTTGAAGTGATACGGTAAAAAAATAAAGCATGCATTAGATGAATGTGTAAGATGAGGTGGCCATGGGCCATGATTAGTTTCTAAGTCATAAGAAGAGTGCTAATGATAGATTTTTTAGGTAGAACCCATTTTTGTCTCATAGTGCATTATCTCATATGTGCTAGCTTTTCATTTTTTATGTAATGCTTATCCTATCTTGTGATAATTCATATATTGTAGAAAGTGGACTTTAGGCTCACATGGGCTTAAGTCCAATAGGCCCATCACAATAAAGGTTGCTTGTATTACAAGATACACAATTTGAGTTATGGATTCAACAGGCCGTATCTCACTAAGGAAGCGTTGGATTGATGTGCAGTTTTCACTGTTGCAACCGTAGGGATGACGCAGTCGACATGACAGGGGTTTTGAAGGCACCCGACACAAATCACTTAGGTGGGGTTGTTGGGTGCACAAGGGTGATGCGTATAATCAATCGATAGTGCATATTAGGGCACACGTGTGCTCGGGCCATATTTCTAAGGACTGGGGTCCCACATATATACTTCTCTTTCTTTTAACAGTTCCTTAAGATTACTAGCTTGGTTAGATGTGTCCCATGATTGGGCATTTTTAGCTAGCATGTCAAGGAAATCCCAGGCATCTTATGGATCCTTGCTCATAAATTAGCTATTACACATCATCTCTACGAATTGGTACACGTTTGAGCTCAATCCTTCATAGAAAAAGCTAATCACCCACCAAATCTCATATCCATGGTGTAGGCAAGGAAGAAGTAAGTCCTTGAACCATTCTTGACACTGAAAAAAGTTTAATCTCTTTTTTTGGGATAAGTTCATAATGTCATGCCTGAGAGAGTTAGTTTTATGAGTTGGTATGAACTTTTAAAGGAAATCCTAGGTCATCTTAGCCCATATGCCAATAGATCTTAGCCTTAAGGAGTGAATTCATGCTTTGACCTTCTCTTTAATAGAGAATAGATATAACTTTAGTCTAATCACACCGGTAGGAACGTTGTTAAAGTGTATAGTTGCGACAATCTCTTTAAACTCTTTTATGTGTAAGTGTGGACTTTTTGAATCAAGTCTATGGAATTTAAGGAGTAATTGAATTACCATTGGTTTAAAGTCCACGTTTCCTACATTGGTTGGGAAAATCATGTAGGAAGGTGTACTTGTTCTCACCGGTTGTAAATAATCACATAAGGTTCGAACCAGTGGAATTTGGTGTACCTCATTCTTGTCATGCACCATCCTAACCGGTGGTGTGTTATACAAAGGATTCTCACAAAAGTATTGTTAAGTTTCTACTATATTTTCAGATGATGTTTTAAGAGTACTTAGGCATCTTCTAACTCGTCGATGGATTGCGAGCCCGTCGACCAAGCCTCCTTCCCTCAGAAGTTTCAATGTATGATCCCTTACCCACTTGTGCATGAACTACACAAAATCCTAATTCTAACCCTAAGTCATAAGTCTTACAATAATTAAGAAAACAAGTAGAGGGTGTAAGGAATGAAGTTACTAGTAGGGAAGAACTAGACTTAAAGATCCTACAAATAAAGATAAGTAACTGATGTTTGTAATATTAGAAAATCTGAAATAACTCAAACCCTAAAAAATTCTAAAATTAGAAAACCTAAAAAAATGAAACCCTAGGTTAGAGAAATTTAGAAAAAATAGAAAAATCTAACATAAACTAAAAAACCTAAAGAATTTAAACCTAATTGTGTTCGTGCCACTCCTTGGAAATAACACCAAAAACTTGATCGAACCTAAGGGTTGACAACTTCAAGTGTAGGGTTGCGATGTAGTAATAACTCAGTGAGACCGAGGTCAAATCCTCAAGGAATGAGGATTACAACCTAAAACTAGTCTAAAGGTAAAAGGTGTCTTGGTTTTAAATCCAACGAATATGTAAAAAGGGTTTTAAAAATAATAAATAAAACTAAGGATATAGGAATCTTATAAGACCCGTATCCTAGCCCATACCGTTCCGTAGGTTTCCGCGGTCCTCCTAGTCGAATTTCGGTGACCTGTGATCTGTTACCGGTGTTTGCGTGCGATCCTGAGTCGTGTCCCGTATATTTGAGTCGGCTCGACCCGACACTTGTACCCTTAAGACCGCTGACGCAGCATGTCGCACGCCGAGGCAATACTCAGGCAGGAGATGTGGGCCCTCATTCGGTTCGAGGAAAAATGTCGTACATTTGCAAAACCCAATAGAACATCATATCAATCTCATCAACCAAGTATACATCACCTCACATGTCAAGTACATGCCCCATCCCCAAGCAACCCCTAAAGTCAACTCTCTCTCTCTCTCCACCCATCAAGTACACCCATCACTCACTTTACACATCACTCCATCACCCATCCCTCTCTCTCCTTTCAACCCTTTCTCTCTCATTTTTCAAACCCATCTCCCAAGCAACTATGAGAAATGTCCCAACCTCCATGAGAGAGCTTGGCGTGGCACACCTTCCTACCACCCAATCCTACCATCCAAAGTCCATCTCAACTGTTAAAATCTACACCTTGGAGCACTAAATCGTGTTGGCAGAAGAAGGAAGAGGAGATCAAAGGTAGGTATTTTTTTATTTAATTTATGTGATTTTGATGATTTGAGGGCCCACTTGTGCTGGGACCCATCTTGATGTATACCTTCTATCAAAGAGGGGCCCATAGTGGCGGGGTCCCTCCCATCTCCACCGCTCTCTCTCTCTCTCTCTCTCTCTCTCTCTCTTTGTCCCTCTCTCTCTCCCCCTCTCCTTCTTTCGATGGCCCACCTTGATGATACACCATCCATCTATTTGGAGTGTGTGGCCCACTTGATGCATGTGCCATATATCCATGCTATCCAGCCACGTGAACGTGGCCCCACATGATGTAATTATTTTATCCACACTGTCTGTCCAGTGGGTAGGATCCTCCTACATGTCCGTTTGGACAGGCCTAAATGGAGAGAAAATAGAAATATCATGTTAATCTAAACAGGTGGGCCATACCATGTGGACCCACCTGATGCAGTGTTTCGTCCACGTCCAGTCCCTGGATGTGGACCCCACATGATGAAAGTGTTATATCCACCTCCGTTTAGTAAGGACGGTGGAACCACCATGGTGTATGGGTTATATCCACACCATCCATCTATTCCTGGACGGTGGGCCCTACTAAGATGTATGTGTTTTACCCTGGCCGTCCACCTCCAACCACGTGAAGATCCCAACAGCTGGAGCTACTTTGACGACAGCGAGTTCTATGGGTCCCACGTGATGTATATGTTATATCTAAGCCGTCTAGATGGTGGGACCCACCACTGGACTGACGTCAACAAGTTCTGTGGGTCCCACATGTGGTATGTGTTGGATCTAACTGTCCATCCACCATAGGGCCCAAGTGATGTATTGTTTCATCTGGGTCGTCCATTGCTGGTGGAACCCACCTGGACACTGCCCTTTTTCAAATAATAATAGTAATAATATATTATATTATATTATATGATATGTGGTGAGCCCCACGTGGGACCCACACGTGATGCATGTGTCTTGCATCAGTAGTCCATCCAGGCCAGATGCTTTGACACCTGATCGGACCCTCTTTTTAAAATAAAATAATATATATAAATACATATTATAATATAATAAATAATAATTTAATATTATATTATGGTGGCCCCACGTGGGACCCCACCTGGATGACAGTGTTTCATCCAGACCATCCAAACGGTGGGGCTTACCCAGCATGATGTATGTGTTTATATTAACGTCGTCCATCCTAGCTAGTGGGTCCCACACATGTGGACCCACCTGGGAAGTAGGTTGGCTGGTACCTCACCCAGCTACTTAGCTCCTGCAGAATCAGCAAGTTTTGTGGGCTAAACCATGATGTATTTGTTTCATCCACACCGTCCAAAACATCTGGACGGTGCTAGACCTGATGGACAGTGCCATGTGGGCCACACCATGATGTATCTGTTAGCCATGTAGTCCATCTATGTTCTGGATGGGCAGGGCCCACTTTGATGACGTGATGTATATTCACACGTCCATCCATTTTTCACTGTCAGAGGGTGAGACCCACCCTGATGTATTTATTTCATCCACACCCTCCATATTCTACTGGACGGTGCTAGACAATGTTTAGACGGTGCTAATTTACATAGACAATGTTTGGATGGTGTTGATTTACATAGACAATGTTTGGATGGTGCTGATTTACATAGACAATATTTGGATGGTGCCGATTTACATAGACAATGTTTGGATGGTGCTGATTTATAGGGGTAATGTTTAGATGGTGCTGATTTACCTGGACAATGTTTGGACAGTGCTGATCATCATTAGTGGGACATGTGCCCCATGGAATGATAGTGTATAGTGATACACATGTTACACCTACAACTATTGTAATGATTTTTGGTGTGATCCAAGCCCACTTGAGGCCCATTGGTGCAACCCATTCATGAGGCCCACCTGCCTTGTATTTTAGACCCGATGCGATATTTTTGTGGCCCATTTAGTAAGGCCCATAGTGATGTATATTAGGCCCGTGTGAGTGGCCCATTACGAAGCCCGTGTGAGTGGCCCATTGTGCTGTGTATTAGGCCTATGTCATGTGGCCCATTGTGTTGTGTATTGGCCCATGTCATAAGGCCCATTATGATGTATTCGTGGCCCATGTGAGCAGCCCATAATGATGTGTATTAGGCCCAGGTGAGCGGTCCATAGTGGTGTGTGTTAGGCCCAATGTGATGTTTTTGTGGCCTATTTAGTAAGGCCCATGGTGATGTATATTAAGCCCGTGTGAGCAGCCCATTGTGCTGTGTATTAGGCCTATGCCATGCAGCCCATTGTGCTATGTATTAGACCCATGTCATAAGGCCCATTGTGATGTGTATGAGGCCCATTAGTGTGGCCCATTGATGCAACCCACTTGATGTGCATGAGGCCCATTAGTGAGGCCCATTGATGCAGGCCACTTGATGTGTATGAGGCTCATTAGTGCGGCCCATTGATGCAGCCCACTTGATGTGTATGAGGCCCATGTGTAGGGCCCACCTGTGATGTATATTAGACCCATGTGTAGGGCCCACCTATTGTGTATTTGAAGCCCATGGGTTGTGGCCCATTGTGATGTATTCGAGGCCCATGGGCAAGGCCTGATGTGATGTATTTATGGCCCATATGATGAGGCCCATAGTGATGTGTATTAGGCTCATGGGATGCGGCCCACAGTGATGTGTATTAGGCGCATGTGATGCGGCCCATAGTGATGTGTATTAGGTCCTTGTGTGAGGCTATGGGCCCCAATATGTTTGGCTCTATGTGGGCCACTCTTTGGGAGCAATGTTGGTAAAATGTCCACATCGATAAGTGATGATGGTTAAATGTCTACATTATGACCTTCCCTTAGGCCCTTTGTTAGGCTGATTCTGATTATCGGGGCCGATTTCGATTATCAAGGTCGATTCCGATTATCGAGGCCGATTATCGATACCAATTATAAGTATATCATCCGATGCCATTTATGAGTGGACATTAAACCATCATTGCCCATTAATGTGACCATGTAACCAACATTGTTCCCAAGCAGTGGCCTATATAGAGACAAACATATAGTGAGCCCATAGCCTTACGCAAGGGCCTAATACACATCACTAAGGGCATCACCCATTAGGCCGCATATACATTACAATGGCCCTTGGCACATAGGCCATCAATACATCTCATCGGGCCTCACTCATAGGCTGGGTATACATCATATTGGGCCTCAAACATAGGCCTCATATACATTAAATGGGCCGCATCAATGGATCGCACCAATGGGCCATAAATGAGCTTGGATTACATCTAAAATCATTTCAATAGTTGTAGGTGCAACATGTGTATCGCTGTACACTATCATTTTATGGGGCACATGCCACTAATGATGATCAGCACTGTCCAAACATTTCCCATGTAAATTAACACCATCCAAACATTGTCCAGCACCATCCAAACAGTCTGGACGGTGTGGATGGAACAAATACATCACTATGAGGTGCCCACCGTCCAGACAATGGACGGTGTGGAATATCACATATATCATGGTGGTTACTCAAAGCTCCTTCCCGTCCCAGCTAAGTGGATGGACGGTGTGTAAAACACCTACATCAAGGTAGGGTCCACAGGACTTGCTTGCGCAAGTGCAACATCATTTGCTGCAGGTAACGGCCCACCATCCATGAGATGGACGGTGGGGGGTTTTCACATACATCAGGTGAGGTGGGTCCCACCGTTCTAAGTAGTGGACGGTGCAGATGCACCACATACAAAGGGCCTCACATGGCACCGTCCTGATGGATGGTGCAGGATACATAATAGAAGCATGAAAGGTGGGTCCCACATGGGCCCACCAGATATACATATATATTCATATATAGTATTATATTATTATAATTTATTTTATTATTATATTTTTTTGAAAAAGCCTAACGTCCAGATATATGGACGGCTAGATAAAATACATATGTGTGTGTTGAGGTAGCCCACCGTCTAAGCAATGGACGGTGCGCAGATAACACACGCACATTAAGGTGGGCCCCACCTATCACACGTGTCACACGTGTGGGGTGGGCCCATGTCCAAACAAATGGATGGCTCACATAAAACACTCATATATGGTAGCTCACGGAGTTACATCAGCAGCCAGGTGCCGCTGACCGTCCAGTAGATGGCCGGCCCAACTGCAGCACGTGCACGAGGTGGGTCTGCACGTATGGCCCACCTCAGCATTTGATTAAGCTAATACTTGTGTCTTTCTCCAATCAGGCCCGTCCAAATGATGGGCCCACTCGGAGGACGGCATGGATAAAATACATTCATCATGGTGGGATCCATGCGGGTGGGCCACACGGCCACAACACCACTAAAGAAAAGAAAGAGAGAGAAAGACGGTGAGATGGGAGGGACCCCGACACTATAGGCCCCTCATTGTTTACAATACAAGCATCAAATGGGTCCCATCATAAGTGGGCCATCGAATTTGAAAATTAACGGTAGATCACCCACCGATTCTGTTTCTTCTAAGCTCCATGGACTCCTTAGCTCCTTGTTTTTAACTTTGATGGAAGTTGATGGAGGTTGGACGGTGGAGATGGGAGATGAGGGGTAGAAGGTGGGCCACACATGGCTCTCTTTTTCTCCTTAGAAGCCATAGACGTCCACCCTTGGGAGTTGCTTTAAATGCTTTAAAAATGGAGTGTGAAATGAGAGAGAGAGAGAGAGAGAGAGAGAGAGAGAGAGAGAGAGAGAGAGAGAGAGAAGTGATGGGAGAGAGGGATGGGTGAAAGGTGATGGAGTGATGGGTGTGTACTTGACATGTATGGGTGGAGAGAGGGAGAGTTGACTTTAGGGGTGGCTTTTGGGGATGGGACATGTATTTGATTGATGGGATGTGATGTGATTGATTTGAAAGGTTCTCTTGGGTTTAGCAACATGTGGCATTTTTCTCGAACTGAACGCGGGCCCACATCTCCTGGCCCAGGTATTGCCTCGGCGCGTAATACGCGGCATTGGAACAGCAGCGATGGCGCGGTCGCAAGGGTACAAGTTTCGAGTCGAGCAGACTCTGATATACGAGACACGACTCAGGATTGCGCGCAAATGCCGATAACAGATCGCGGGTCACCGGAACTGCGGAGGCATACGGAATAGTACGGGCTAGGATACAGGTCTCACATAACACCTCGTACTTTTCAGTACTCAGGTGTCACCATGGAGATCTAATTTAATTTACATGTGTGTGGGAACACACATAACTTACCGTGCATGTCATCATTCTGCAACTCTCAACTGTCTAGCACAACCTTCATTCATATAACAAGCTATACATCTAATTGATCTTCAAAATAATACATCACAACTTTAGAGGCATCTATCTTAGGATCTCAATCACTTCAATAAATCAATTAAACCGTTCATCATCGATTTCAGGACCTAAATATAAAGATTCAACGTTCATCAAGTCTACGACATCTTGTTCAACAGTACAACCCTAAATCATGTGAATCCAACTGTCAGATGATAATGTTGACTATTCAGATGCACTTAGACTAGTTTAAGACCCTTAAGATAGTAGAAAGAAATCACCATCCTTAAATTTAGTGATCCATTCATTAATCTTAAAGACGGACCATCGCACCTTAGTGTGATCGATGCCAATCCTCAAAGGATCTAATTATGGGAATCCGGTCATGACAAAATTTCACATGATACACTAATAAAAGAATTTCATCGTACAACGGCAGTTTCGGGAACGAACTCAATAAATCCACCGTTCATTAGATCCATAACATCATGTCAATCGTTATAATACATGATTTTTCTAATCCAACCATTGGATTATAAAATAAATATTTAGGTTGCAATTAGACAATCCTCGAAACCACTAAAATTGTTTAATGAGGACCATGAAAGGCCTTGACCTTAAGTCATCTTAAAATTTGGATCCAATTCGCCAGGTCCATCATTATTAGGCCTACCATACTTAGTTCACAACCCACTATTTGACAATCCTTACCCCAGCTTCTGGTAATTGAATATACCGTTGAGACTCATTTAAACAGGTCCCAAGGCCATTTTAACCGTTGATGTTCAGATTGGGATTAATCTAACCGCCGGAATGATGGTAATCGATAGTTAAAGGTCAAGATTTAGTTGACATGGCCCACCTAAGCTTTGTATTTGCCTCATCTCCGATCAAATGATCCAAATGGGCCCACAAAGGATCATGGACGGAGTGGATTTCTTAAAAACATCTCTGTGGGCCCCACAGTCATTTTGTGTGTGCACCAGAGGAGGTGCACTCACTATGCACCGAACCAAAAGGTTGGTTAAATCGTGTTTGACCTGATAGTTTCCCAAACAAGGAGGGGTCTCCTCCCGCTTTCTGCCAATGTCCGTTTTAAACAAACTGCTTCCATTTGTGTTGATATGTGGCCCACCATCACGGCCCAATCACATGATCTAGACCGTCCATCTGATGGAGAGCCTTTATTTGACAAAAACCTCATCGTCTGTGCTAGTTCATGCACACATGCATGAGCACTACAACGGGCGCAATGGAGCTGCGAGTGAGACATCTTCCGAAAACAAAAATCTCGCTTTTAGTACGACAGGCTGGCAATCCGCGTGCCTTTGCATCTGTCCATCCTAGCTGTCCCTTTGGGGTTATCTTATCCCTCTCTTTCACATGGTTTAGGGTTCCCTCAATACCAGAGAAAGAAACCAATGGACAGTTTCCTTTGTACTAGCGGTGGTCAAAGTTTATGGTAAAACCGAGCATCCAAGCCATTCATTTTCATCCAACACCTCTAGGATAGGTTAAGGTATGCTTAAGATAGGAGAGGAATGGCACGACATCTCTTCTTTTTTCCATTCTTGCGGCTATGGGAGAAAACCCACCGTAAGCTCCCAACGTCGAACCCACCGGTCCAATCTCCTCCAAACTTTGATGAAGCTTGTCTACAAGCTTTCTAGGGCCCATACAGATTGTCCCCAAGGAATGGATCAGAGGAAGAAGTCGGGAAGCTGACGACGCCATTAACGGTCGTCTTCTCCTCCACCACTGCTGTGACCCATGATGAGTCATTACTGCGAGTTTGTCTGAGTTTGGACTGATTCTAGAATTCTGTAAAACTCCAAGAAGGAAAGGAAACAAGAGAGAAAGAGGTAGGGGTGGTGCGACTGCACCATAGCGCTACTCAACTACACCAAGCTGCTGCCTGACTCAGTTGGGTCGTCGTTGGGTCGAGTCCAGTGGTGTTGCTGGACTTTAAAAAGAGAGAAGAGAGAGAGAGAGAGAGAGAGAGAGAGAGAGAGAGAGAGAGAGAGAGAGAGAGAGAGAAAGAAGGGAAGAAGAAGAAGAAGAAGAGAGAGAGATCCAAGGAGAGAGAAAAGAGGGAACGAGGGCGAGTCGCGTGTGGGTTGGTCGCTGACAGTCCGAGCTCGCTGACTCAGTTTTCTTCTTTGAGACAACTGGGTTTGGTAAAGTGGGCCTGGTTTAATCCAGTCGCCTTGTTGGGCATTGGGTTTTGGAAGAAAGATGGAAAGAAAGAGAGGAGAGGGACGTTGTTCTCTTCATGGGGCTGATGCTGAGTAGGCCCGCTGACTTAGTCGAGTCGCTAGCTCGTTTGGGACTCGGTCAAGCTAAGTTCAATGCTGGCTTAATACAGAAAGAAGAAGAAGAAGAAGAAAGGAAAAGAAGAGAAAAGAAAAGGAAGGAATGAGATAGGAAATGGAAGAAGAAAGAGAGGAAGAGAGAAGAGGAGAAATGCGATTGTGTTGTTGACTGGTCACGACCATGTTGACTTAGCTAAGGCGACTCACTAAACTGGCCAGTTGGGGGCTGAGTCTTGGACAAGTCTAATTGGCATTGGACTTGCATGAGGAAGCAAGGAAGGAGAAAGGAAAGAAAGGAGGTAGAGGAGGAAGAAGATGGGGCACAAGAGGAGTGGTGGCCATGTGGGGCTGTTGAAAACAGATCGGGTTTGGAAACCCAACTCACTATCAAGTCAATTAATGCGAGCTAGCTTCCTCTCCCAAAGTAAGTTGTTTGATTTATTATTATCATTGGTGTTCCTATAATCATTTCAATTATTAAATGTGATTAGCCATTAGCAGGTTATTTAGGATAATATTAGTTATTATAAACAAAACTACAACTGTTAGATATTAGATATTAGTGTTTATTTGTTATTCCTCAATATTATCATTGATAATATATCACATTACTTGGTACCATCAGAATGATCATTATTATCATGATAACTAATAGTAATTACATTGTTAATGTTAATGAAAATTTTGTGATTAACACTGCGATCAATCATTCATCAATTAATGTTAAAATCCTAAATGCTAAACCTAGAATTGAACTTTAGGATGAAATCTAAACCTAAGTGATCCAAACTCTAGGGTATAATCTTGACCCTAGATAGTTGTAGAAACTTGATATAATTGTACGGTTTCATAAATTATGATAGGATTCAACTCTAAGGGCGCATGTACTTCCTAGCGGCAATATAAATGGTTCAAGCTTTTCACTTTCGTGCTAGCTTAAGTGATAGTTTTTATTTTAATTTCAGTTGATAACTGATTTCTCTATTTCGTAATTACTTATGCTAGTTGTTGGAATTGAATTTTAAATTATATGCCCAATATTTATCCTACGTAAACATTTATATGTTACACTTATATATTTCTCATGCTAGTGGATTACTTATGGATTGCTTGTGGAATCTTGAATTGGTACATTAATTAGTGGAAAATTTTATTATTATTAATTTGTACACCCAGACTTGGGATGTAACTTGATTGATTGTGATTATAATGGACCCTCGACCTAGTGGTTACTTTGAATGATGTGAATTTTGATGAGGGCCTACCATCCATGGGTTATCGTGTCTGCGTGGCTTTTGAGGATGGTCTTTTTATCGCATCAATTTGATATTTGCCCTATGTTGATTCGATTTGATATTTTCCCTATATGATTTCAATTTGTTATTTGCCCTATGTGGCTTTGACTTAGTATTTGCCCTATATGGCTTCGATGATTTATTTCTACATAACCATGCGATGGTAAGTTCCACATGTTGAACTATGATTGGCCATGTCAATGAGGTTCCATTAAATATTCTAAGGTGGTAGCCTTATGAGCCGGGGATGGTGGTATGGGACCTATGCCCGAGCTGTTGGCCTACGCTGGGTGATGAGTCCCCCGTAGTGACCTTTGAGCTTTCTTAAACTGGCTGGTTGTAAATGAAATAATAACAGTTGGGCTAATCATACATTCATAGCATACGGGCAATGACGGGTGGCTAATTATGCATGTTATAGCACGTGCCTATAGGATTTAATTATGGAATCGTTTCGTTAGCTCCCAGACCACCAACTATTGACCCACTTTCGGTATGCTTGGCACTATGCATGTACGATGTACTTTCGCTAGTGACCGACCACATGCATAGGTTTCGCCTAAAAGCCAATTAGATGAGCATCCCCAGTTAATGAGCACTCATGCATCCATGCATTTAATAAGACTACATCATGTATTGTTTTGAATGCCTTTTTGTTTGCAACTATGCTTAACTAATGCGGTGGTGTGTAATCTTAAGGAAAATTCACACTAAGCTGGCCACTCATTCATCGAATATATAACTATATAGGTAGTGCAGGTAGCCTAGATGATATTCGTGTTCGTATTGATGAGGAGCAGGGTATAATTGTCAAAGATGCATGATTGTATTTGCCAATAGTTGTTACGTGATTTTATAGCTTAAGATTAGTTATAATTTATTTTGTTTCACATACGATATTATTTCATTTTATAATTGTAAGTATTGGGACATTGGTTTGTATAAATCATTTGGGCAATCGCTCGTAAGATTCGAATGTATAAGAAATTTCCTTTATATTTGATTTGTTCCTATTCCGCCTAAATGCTCACTCTGAAAAAGAAAATAAGAAAAAATATATATACGTGGAATTTGATTATCTTTAAAGGTTAACACTCTAGTTTTTGGAAAACGAGTCATATACTCGGGTTTTAAAAACACAGGGCATTACAAGAAGCTATAAGAAGCCCTCCTTTTATTGTTTCCTTTCCTAAAACAGAAAATAAGAGAGAGAGAGAGAGAGAGAGTCGTGAGCGCTACTCTCTCCCTGCTGCACCATAGCGAGTTGGGTTGAGTCTCGACTCGGTCCATGCTCTTCTAAGGAGAGGGAGAAAGAAAAAAGAGAGAAAATAGAGGAAGGTAGAGGTGAGAAAGAAGGACACAAGAGAGGCGAAGTGGGGTTGTGTTGCACTTTGTCACTACCCGAGTCAGACTAGCTAACTTGCTGGGTCGTAAGCTATTGATGGTGCAGTGGAAGAAAAAAGAGAGAAAAGGAGAGACTAATTTATAAGGCAGAAAAAGGGAGACAGAGAGAGAGATAAAGAGGAGTTGCTGCTGCTACCGTACTGAGCTAGGTTACGGGTTGCTGTCGAGTCGAGTGGATTCACTGCACTTGGTTTGAGTAGGGTCTGGGTCACCAGCTGGGTAGCTAGATGAGTAAAGAAGAAGAGGAAGATAATGTGAGGGAGAAAGGAAGAAGTAGTAAGGGAGAGAGAGTCGAGAGGTTCGAGTTGTGAGCTGACTCGCTATCGAGTCAACTAGGTCAAGTTGGGCTTAGGCCTGGTCTAGGTTTGGCTGGAGTTTCAATAGGGATAGAGAGAGCAAGCAAGAAAGAGAATGAGAAGAATAGAAAGGTTTGGGTGGTTGTTGCACCTGTCGAGTCAACTCGATTGAGTTATCAGGCTAATGTTGGGTTTAGCTTGAGTCCATGCCTTGTAAGAGTCCGAAGAAAGAGTAGAGGGAAAGGAGGAGAGAAAAAAAGGGAGAGAGGTGGAGTTGCTGAGTCACGATCAAGTTGACTCTACCACTTACCGAGTTTTGTTGCCGAGTTAAGCACTTTAACTCGTTAAGGCTGAGTTCGAGTTACATCAAATAGACCACGCTTCAAGGTGAGTTAAAACCTTGTATATTAGCCTTCTAGAAGAATTTTAGTTATTAAATTCCTATTTTGTGATAATTATCTTTTTTCCTCCTTATCCCCATCTACTTTCTCAATCATGTTGGATTCATGTTAGTGGAGGTGATCCGAGATGAACCCATATTAATCAAAATTTGGGGTGAGGACTCCCCCTTTAAGCTTCTCACTTAGATTCATCACTCCTGATATACACGATGCTTAATCTTTCACATTCAGTATCTCCTAAGTCACATGATTTACTTATCTCATTATGCGAATATGTCTATCTTTTGTGCAATCACCTCCTGTGTTGTATACTTGATATGTCTATTTAATGTTAGCAAGCATGAATGATTTGATTGTTACATGTTATCTCCAGTTGTAGAATTTGTTAATTAATTAGATGTTGCCACTTGCGGTAACTTGATGGATTGAATGAAACTTGTTGTGGACTTGTGGACTATATTTACCCTACGTGGCTTTGATCACATATTTGCCCCTCTGCATCTTTGATGGAATATTGGTGCCCTTTGGGGCTTTGATGATTATATTTGTGTAAACTTGTTGATTTACGGGTCATTACGCAGAGTTTGATATGATTTTTGAGTGGAGCTAAAGTTCATTTATTGATTTTCTAGCTATCTTACGGAGTTTATACAATTTCTGAATGACGTCGAAGTTCATATGTTAATTCTCTCTTCAAATTGTGAAGTTCAATTGTATTATGATTTTCGGGTGAAGCTGAAGTTCGTTTATCGATTTTCTACTCACCGTGTGGAGTTCACGTACGATATGATATTTAAGTGAAACAGATGTTAAATGTTGATATTTTATTCATCTTGCAAAGTTCACTTGTATTGTGATTTATAGATGAAGCTGAAGTTCTCATGTTGATTTTCTAATCACCATGCGGAGTTCATATGATTTCTAGGTGAAGATGAAGTTCATTTATTGATTTTCTAGTCATTGTGCGGAGTTTTATATGATTTCCAGGTGAAACGGAAGTTCACTTGTTGATTTTTAAGTCATTTTGTGGAGTTCACTTACAATGTGATTTTCTAGTGTAATAGAAGGTTGCATGTTGATTATTTGACTATCTGGACACATTCACTTACATTTTGATTACTATTACATTTTTCCAATGGTGAAATTATATTGATTGGCTATATTTATGAGTATATGATTATGATTTTGAATTGTGTTGTTTAATATATCTCTCATCATGTCTTGTGATCTATACTGGGTTATGAATGATGAGTGTGTAATCTTATAGGGTATTTTTCACTGCGTTAACCATTGACGCCATCAAAACATATTAGTTGATGTATGTGTAGAGTGAGCAGATGTTGTTCACTTGATTAAAGGAGCAGATCAGGCAGTTGAGGAGCTAGACGGGGTGCATGTGACACATATTGAGGTTTATCATTAGTTAATGTATTTCTGTTTTTGTTTAATAAACTTTTGGTATTTGGGTTATATCAGTCATGTATGGGCACTACATTTTCGATTTTTGTAGTGATTGGAAAGTTTTTATACAATGTATGGTTTACTTTGCCAATATTTGATTACTAACTTTGATTAATGATAAGATTGTTTAAATTTAGACTAAAATTTTAAAGGCTAATGCTCAAGTTTTCGAGAAACGAGCACTATATTCAAGTTTCGAAAATTGGAGTGTTACACAGAGGTTTTCAGATTATGTTTTTATTTGTATATCTATGGAACTAACTCTTTATCAATTTCTAACAAAAATGGGGAGAAAGATCAAGTCACACTAAAACAATAAATTCTGTTTCGTAGGATTTGTTTGTTTTATGCGTGGATTGATGAAGACATGAGGAGCAATTATAGGGAAGCATTGCTAGTATTACATATCTCAAGTCATGTATTTAAACTTGTAAATAATTATAATTTTAGACATGTAATATTTTGTGTTATATTGGTATGTCATTAGTATGGACTATGAAATTGTTTAGATTAAGTTTTTGTCACGTAATTGACAAATGGGGAGATTAATTGTTAATGCACTGATTTGTGCATGTTGTTTGTCAATCATGTGAGTCCTTGTGTCATGTAGTCAGTTAAGCCCTTAGAAGTTGAAGACTGAAGACACAAGAGGACATGAACATCAATGAGAAAATAATAAGTAAATGAGGTGTCTTAGTGACCCTAACCCTTGACCCAAAACAACCCATGAACCTCTAGATAATTATTAATCTTATAGGTAAATCTTGTTGATCATCCCTTAGCTTTAAGAGCCTTATTAAAATATTATAAGATAGGTTATATAGGTTCCTAAGCTGCTGGAAATTTAAACTGCACAAACCAACAATCTTGAAAGTGTGATCGAGCAAAGTTCGATCGAGTCGATCGACCGAACATGGCTTAAAACGTCTAACAAGCTTTGGCCTAAAATATGAATTAGTTCGAGCGCTCGAAGAACAAGCTTGATTGATATAGGGATCCTCGATCTCCGGACTATTTTCAGACTAACTCGATCGATCGAGTCTAGTTATTAGAGATCCATTAGAGCATGATTGTTATATATATTGCATTATGATCTCTGGGTAAATTATGGATTTTAACATTTTAGAGACCCTATTGCATCCCAAGCTTTACAAACCTCATATGCTCTATTTCAATGAGGTCCATGATTTCTTTTTAGTGATTCTTCAATCTAATGAGCATTTTAAGCTCTTCTGCAAGAAGATCATGATCTCAAGCCTTTTATAAATTTTAAACACCATTTCTGTTGGCAAATTCTAGTGTCTATCAACCTCTAGAGTGTCCATCAAGTATAATCCCTTAAGAATTCAACTTTCCATTAGTTGTAGGAGATTTCACCCATCTCTCATCACTTTGGTCATATTAAAGTATCACTACATGCAATGTATTTGATATTGGAGCTGAAGCCTTGGTAAAGCATCAACATCATGATTGGAAGAGAAAATTAGAGCTTATTAAAGCACGGGAGAGTATCAATTAAGCAATCCAAGAATGACACATCAATGTGGCTCAATCCGATAAGTAATATTATCAATTGTCGAGTCCACTCTTTCCTTCTATAAGATTGAGTGTAAGAGTTTGAATTGTCATACTCGACTAGGTTCTTATGTATGATCTAACTCAAAGTCCTTGTGTAAGTCATTGGACACGGGTGTATTATTTGTTAGTCTCTGAGGGAGCTCCGGAGGGAGTAAAGGTAAGTCCTTAGCTTAGGATTGAGCTTGTTAAACTTAGTTAGCTGATAGAAAACCAACTCAAGTCTCTTGCGGGAGCATCCGGTGGGAGTGTACACTGAGGTCCTTTTATATGACTATAAAGGTTAGAGGTGAACCTGATTTAAAATATCCGATAGTGAAATTTGGTACACTTATGGGTTGAATGTGCCCGCTTAGAGTGAAGTAGGGAAATAGAACCACTATGCGTAGTTGTGTTTATGATTGTCTTTGAGTAATTGTTTAATTTTGCTTATGCAATTGAATATTTAATTATATATATGCATGATTAGATAAATGCTAGGAGTTGATTAGTAGCATATCCCACACACACATGTATACTATCATTGTTATAAACTACTTGCTTCATAGGAATATGATTTGTAGTCTATGTGATTGAACACTTTATTAGCTTAGAAGCCTTAGAGTTAATTAACTTAGTTTAATTGTCATATTAGTTTAAGTTAGTTTAATTATCATATTAGTTTAAGCAAATAATTATATATTAAAAGAAAAAAAAAAATTTAGTCATAACCACTCCATTTAGAATATATCCTTTATTCTAGAGCTCCTCCAATCTTCCATAATTATAGCTATAGTTGTGTTCCACCACCAACTTACACAATTTCAAGAATCATTCACCACATTCAATTTGCTCTTGGGTTCCTGTTTTGGTCAAAGTATTCTTGATAGTGATCACATTTTTATGAAAGAGACTATTATCTTTACTAGAATAGTTAGGATTGCAAGGGAAAATTTTCACTGCTGAAAACTTTCAGAACGCATCTCCCTGCAAGTGTCCAAAGAAAAAGGCAGATATAACTGATTTGAAGTAGTTTACTTATTTATTAATTGAGTGTTTCCTCTCTGGCTTCAATGGGAAAAGTGTTTCCTAGAAAACAGGTCATCTACACACTACCACGCACGCCAGCAGCGCACAGAAGCATGAGATCCAGTCCATCCATCAGGTGGGTCCCATCATGTAGACGATCTGATCAAGAAATTATACCCGCATACTGAGCCACAATTTAGGGGAAAAAAAGGGACGGATGAAGAAGGCTTTCCAAGTTTTTCTAAAATGTCTCCTATTTCAAAAAAAAAAAAAAAAAAAAAAAAAAAGTGGCTCATTTGATGAGAGGATCAACGTGGTTTTGCTGCTCCAAGGCATCTAAACGGTGAGTCCCACCTGATGTCTTCAAGCAAGCATGTTTGTCTCATAAGCTTTCAAAAATGCCTTTCCCACTTTTGGTGATACAAGTAGGGCTGAAAATGGGCCAGACCCATCTAGCGTGGCCGATCAATCAATTGAATTCTGGGACCATGACAACCCTAGGCCAGGCTGGCTGCAAATATTGGGCTCGCAGCGGGTGGGCCGACACCCAGATTCGTGGATGGCTTGGACCTATTAGCTTAGCCGGTGGGATGGCTCGGGCCTGGCATACATGGTCCCATCAATATTTGGCTCGGCTCGTGCTCAAGTCATTTTAGCCCATGCCCAGCCAGACCAGCCCGTTCAACCCGACTTCATAAGTACCTATGTTACAAATATGCTATTCCAATTCTTGATTAGGCAATCCGTGCATCTCTAATGTAGACCATTCATTTTGTTCCTTTAGGTGTCTTTCTTTCTGCATGTGTGCCCACTTGATAAACAGATATGAACATTCAAGTCGGAAATAGGGATTTTATCAATTTTAGGTGGGTGGTAGGTATGTTGGGACCCAGGTCAACCAAATTTTTTTAGGCTCAAGCCTAGGTCTGCTGTACCCTGGTCTCCGGCCTTGAACATTGTATGGACTTGGCCCATGCCTAACCTGGTCTGGTCCAAACTCGACGCATTGCGCGGGACCCCTACTTTTGGTAATACAATAGTACAAAGTATTGGCTTTTATACTACCGAAATTAATAGAAGTTTACTATCTCAATAAGGTGGATGTCAATATCAATCACCTTAAAATCATTAGGTTTTCTAAAACCACACGAGGCACATGGGAGTGAGATTCAGGTTCTCCATCAGGTGTGGGACCCACCAGTTAGATGCCCTGTAACAAATCATCACATAGGCCATTATTTTTAGAATAACTAGACAGTTTAGAAAGATGGACAAGAGCATCCTGATGATGAGACCCACCTGATGGACTGATTGGATCTCGAGCTTATGTGATCTGCCAGTACGTGTGTGGCAGTGTATAGATAGACCACCTTACGCATGCGGGGGCTTAGGCTCAGAGATAGACGCCTGGCTCCCTTGTGTTTAGACCATGACGGGCTATCATGACCAGTCATGCTCTAGGCACACCGTCAACCGGCTTCTTCTCTCGGGCCTCCCCAGAGTGAAATGATATTCAACCAACCAGGGCCAGTAAATAATCCTAAGTATCTTCCTTAAATCTAATTAGTTGGGCATCCACATAGGCGTGTATCATGTGATATTCAGCCAACCAGGGCCATTAAATAGCCCTAGGTACTTCCTCAAATCTAATAAGGTGGACATCTACGTAGGCGT
The DNA here is from genome assembly GCA_030180095.1 of Magnolia changhungtana. NCBI lineage: Eukaryota > Viridiplantae > Streptophyta > Magnoliopsida > Magnoliales > Magnoliaceae > Magnolia > Magnolia changhungtana. The sequence continues at coordinate 728,613 of JASAUF010000640.1, forward strand.
GTATAATGCGTGTACGTATGCAGCATGCATGTCCGTTTCTAACACACGTTCTAGTGTTGCTTTCGTTATTTCCACGAAGTTCGTATATTTCTTCTTTGTTTCACATGAGCCAATTCAGTACAGAGATTATTTTGGTCGGGCCCTACCCGAAAAAAGCAGGTCGGTGGGATGCGACTTGCTGTAACCCAGCTGTGTGGGGGCCCACGACATGAGAGTTACATTCATTCTGTCCATCCATTTCACCGGCTGATTTTAGGACACGAGCTCCAATATGAGGTAGATCCAGAACTCAAGTGGCGCCAGGTCACAGGAAACGGTGGTAATGGAAATGCCCACCGTTGAAACCATCCTGGGCTGCCTGTAATGTTTATATGTCATCCGATCCGTTCATAATGTGTTCCCACCTGAATGGAGAGGAAACATACACAGAAAATAAAAAAGCCGCGTCCAGAAGTTCTGTGGCTACAAGAATGGACCGTTCAATCCCCACTTGGGTAGCCCAATATTTGAGTTTTGGGTCTCAGTTATACTTGGGTGCATAACTTAAAATGGGCTGATGAAAAAGATGAACGGAGGGGATATAATACGAATATCATGGCGCCCCCACAAAGCTTGTGGTTATAGGTAGAGCTGGGCAGAATCCTACCGATTTGATCCAATCTGAACCGAAGGCCAGGATCGGGTCGGATCGAGTATGCCCACTCAGATCCAACTATACATCGAGTCGAGTTCGGATTAGTGGCCAATTCGCACCGATCCGATCCACACAATGTTCATTCAACACTATTTCCTATAATGTTGTCCACTTGAGATTGGGATATACCTCATTTTTGGTTTAATACCATAAAATGATATAGAAAAATAAATGGATGGCATGGATGAAATAAATACATTATGGTGGGGTCCACATAGCATTGACCACCAGCCATTGGCTAATGGCCGGGGGAGTAGCCAATCCATCCTCTCTGCTTGTAAGACCTGTATCCTAGTCCGAACTGTTCCGTCAACTCCCGCGATCATTTCCGACGAATTCTGATTACCTACGACCTAAAATTGACATTTGCGCACCATCATAAGTCGTATCCTGTAGATCTGAGTTGGCTTAATCCGAGACTTGTACCATTATGACTGTGTCGTCGCTGCGATTCCAACGCTGCGTCTCGTGCACCAATCCAACGCTTAGATTATAAGATGTGGGCCGTGCATTATAATGACCGTAGACCGCATATTTTGGGACTCACTCATCCTATGTAGCACCAATCCCTAGGTAATCATGAGAGTGATGGATGACATCACCCTAGCTATAGCCACCCTACCCTAGTTATAGCCACCCTAACATAGCTAAAGCCACCCTACCCTAGCTATACCCTCCCAGCCTTCTTACAAGCACTTATTGCTAGCCACCCTCTCTTACAAGTCATCATTGCCTACTTAAGTTACTCTCCCTCTCTCTTATCTCTTCCTTCTCTCACTCTTTCTCTTCACAATTTTCAAGCAACCCATAAACACCAAAATTTCCAACGTCCAAGCTCCCAACCTCCACAAGAAGATTTTGTGTGTGGCCCACTTCCAAACCCCCCTCATTTACCATCTCAACCATCAAAACTCCATCATCTTCCGTTGGGATCAAAGCTAAAGAGCGAAGGAAGCCAAGGGAGCAAGGAGAAGATGGTGGGTGTTCATTAGGCTAGATTCTTCATGTTTTGATGATGGACCGAGTGAGGCCTACCGATTGATGGTATGGATCTCACTTTGGACCCTAGGTGTGGCCGATGGCCCACCTTGATGCTCATGATCGTTCCATGGACCCCATCATGATGTTTATTTTTCCCTTGCATGAAAAGAGGTCATCTAAACTGTCCATTTTGGGTGGAGATGGGATCTCCATCGTTGATCCTTGATTTGATAGGCCCACATGTATTGGGACCCACTTGATGTATGATTTCTTGCAAGGGAGGGCTCATAGTGGCGGAGCCCTCCATCACACGCATCCCACTCTATTTCTCTCTCTCTCTCTCTCTCTCTCTCTCTCTCTCTCCTTTTTGTGATGATATGGTTGTGTGGCCCACTTGGATGGACCCCACCTTACATATGTGTTGTATCTACACCATCTACCATTTGGTGGCCCACCTAAGTAGGGCCCACCTCAATGCATGTGCCATGCCCAAACCGTCGAGCGTCTGGGGACGCTGGACGTGGGTTAAAACACAAATATGAGCTTGGTTCAAGCCTTGGTGGTGGACCACTCATGCAGGCCCCACCTTGATGTATGTATTCAATCCACGTCGTCCATTCTATTTGCTAACTCATTTTAGGCGTTGAGCTGAAAGATGAAGCTGATCCAATCTTCTGGCGGGCCACACCCTTGAAAATAGTGATTTTCATCGTTCAAATTCACTTTAATTTTTCTACATACCGAAAGATGCCCAATATTGGGCTTGATGGATGGGTTATGGGCTGTAGAATCCATTGGCTGAGGTGAATTCACTTGATGCGGGACCCACGTGCGAAAAACCATGAAAAAACCATGATTTAAAAAAAATAAAACAAAAACTAAGTAGCAAAGACTGCTACCACCGACAGAGCAGAAAAGTGCATTGCCTGAACGGGCAAGGTCCCACCGGCCGACCGTGGATCCCCAAAAGTGGGCCCCACCATGATGTTTGTATGACATTCAAATCGTTCATTAGGTGGGCCGCTACTTGAAGTGGGCCCCCCTCCAAAAATCGGCCCGATTTGAAACTCAAATGGCCCACATCATATGAAACAGTGGAGATTTAACATCTGCCATTGGAACCCTTTTTGGGTTGACAGAGGTTTTAAATCAATATGAAATTTCTTTTTACTCTTCATCCAGGTATACGTGACCTTATGAACGGATTAGATGGCTTATAAAGAGTATGGTGGGCCTCACGTGGGACCCACAGTGATGTATGTGTTTATCCCCCACCGTCCACGGCTGTGGACGATGTAACCCACCGTGAGGTATGTGTTTTATCCACGCCTAGCCCCCTCCCCCTGACTCGGGTGCGGCACCAGTAGGCCCACCTTGATGTCTATGTTGTATCCAACCATCCTTCCATCTGGTGGGCCACACGTGTGGACCCTACCAAGAGGTATGTGACCCACCATGATGCATTTGTTGCATCCAAACCGTCCATCCATTTCTAAAGCTCATTTTTAGGCATGAGTTAAAGATTAAGTCAGATTTAAAGTTCAAGTGGACCCTACCATTTAAGGTAGTGGACAATAATGTCCACCATTCAAAATTTCTAAGGGCCATAGGAGTTTCCTATTAAGCTAATAGTTGTTTCCACTTCATCTATCACTATGTTAATTTATGAACAGGTGGGATGGAAAACATATGTTATGGTGGGCCTTAGGAATTTTAATGGTGAAAATCATTATCACCACTTATATTTGGTGCGGCCCATTTGATATACATGGGGCCCATTGGTGTGGCCCATTTGATGAACATATGGCCCATGTGATGGGACCCATATCAATGTAATTGTGGCCGTCACTAAGGCCCAACTTGATATTTATAGGGCCCATTTGAGGAGGCCCATCTCAACGTAGTTATGACCCATCCGTTGAGGCCCACCTTACTATATACATGAGGCCCATGTGATTAGGCCTACCTCGATATTCATAAGGCCCATTTGAGGAGGCCCATCTTGATGTAGTTATGGCCCATCCATTGAGGCCCATGTTATGAGGCCCGTTTGATGTATTGGAGGCCCAATGGGATGTATACAGGCCCATTACAATGTGTGATTCTACCATGGTTTGTTTAATGATGTTTACGGCGGTCATGCCTTCGGAGCAATGTTGGTTTGACGTCCACATTGTAAGAATAATGTTGGTTAAATGTCCGCATTATAACTCTCCCTTGGGCCCATTGATAGGCTCATACTGGTTACGTATAGGCGGTCTAGGCCCATCTTCGGTGTAAGGATAGTTCATTTCTTTATAACATGCTTAGTACACTTCCATGATTCATGTGCATACACATCATATGTATGCTTGATATGAGGAATGTTTGATCATAGCATAAGCCGTTGGGCTGAGACATCTATGGGACTCTTTATGAGACGGAGTGCCCCACATGAGCATGTGTTAGCATAAGATTGCTGCATGACTGATGGTGTGACTCATGCATCTCACATATGTGTGACTTAATCACTGCACGCCCTAATGATATCAGGGTCGTGGCCTCCACAGATACATCGCGGATGGTCGTATCGGATACCATAAATATTGGCTTTAGTATTGTGGGCACTTAGGATGTCCTTGGGTGAAAATCTCAGAACCTTTTTTATACCAGGGGATGCTCCAACGTCTAAACCGAGTGGATACACGAGCGCCCAAGTGCTGAATACCAGTAGGCCACGTCTCCCACTGTGTCGTGGTCGGATGAAAGGGGATGTGGCCTTATCTGCCCGAGTGAGGGGGCTATAAGCTAGGCTGAGTTTGACCAGCTCACAAATGAGTTCACTATCGACAAGCCGAGTAGGTATTGGCAGACTACTGGTCAGGCAGATAATGCGGTCTCTTCCACTTGCTTGACTGTGCAGCTAAGGAGGAGGTAGTCAGTGTGAGGTGTATTAGACCCCGCTGATATTCAGAGAGGAACTGTACTGATATGCATTCTTGATGAGTACTGGCACGCTTGCTTTGCATATCGCATATGACATTTGGCTATATAGGCCTTACATCGCATGGCCTTAGTATGGCTGATAGCATTCATGTCTTGCATTACATAACTTTGATACAGCTGATAGCATTCATGGACTTACTGCATATTTTCGTATTAATCTGATATTGTATACTTGGCACTCGCCTTGCGCACACACTTACACCACCCTCTAAGCTTTTGCAAGCTTATACACAACCGTTGCCTGCAGGTGTCGTTGGACAGTAGCAACGCTAAGGCTAGAGCACATACCAAGCTATTTTGGAGCTTTTTAATCACCCTGTATTTCCTTTCCGCATTGTACTTAAAGCTTTTGATATAGTGAATATGTGGTGATGTTGTTTTGTGACTTGGTTATGCTTATGGTTATGCTCCATTATATATATAAAAAAATTCATACTGAAAATCCTCATTGTAGGATCCTAAGATCGGAATCTGGCGTATGGACGCTGGGAGCCGAGAATGGGGTACTACGGAGGCTGTCGGCACCGGATTCGGCGATCGAAAATTTTGTGAGCCCGTTTTCCGAGTTAAGGGTGTGACACAGCTCATGGCTCATAGTGCATCAAGCATCGAGCTTTGACACGGATGCAAATTTCCTACGAAAGCCTTTGTCAAGAAGTTCCTGCGCAAGGAACTTAGGGGGTGCCGACCGTGATGTTCGTGATTAATCCATTTCGTCCATCCATTTTTGAGCTCATTTTAGGACATTAGGCTAAAAATAAGTCGGATCCAAGACTCAAGTGTGCCGAAAACATGAGAACTTGACGTCCACGGTTGAAATATTTGTGGGGCCACAGAAGTTTTGAATCAGGCTAATATCCGTGTTTTCAGTTCATCCCAGTAGGAATGACGTTATGAATGGTATAAATGGCATGTAAACATCACTTTAGACCCAGGTAAGTTTCAATGGTAGGAATTTCCCTACCCACCTTTTCCCTTACTGCGGCCCATAGAGTGTTTGATCCCTCTTGCTTTTGGTCTCATATCCTAAAATGAGCTTAAAAAAATGGACGTATAGGGTGGATTTATCACGAAAATCATGGTGTGCCCCACATAGGTTCCCAGCGCAGGAACTTCCTACTGGGAAATTCGTGTCCCTCTGACACAAGAAAAGAAAGAAATAAAGGAAGCGGATTAGCAGGTGTACCATGCACCAAGCCAGCTGTATTGATGTCAACAAGTTCTATGGGTCCCATCATGAGGTATGTGTTATATCCAAACCGTCCATCCATTTGGCGGGTTCGTCTTAAGGCTTGAGCTGAAAAATAAGACAGATATAAAGATCAAGTGGACCACACTACGAAAAGTAGTGGGAGGGTAGAACATCTACCATTAAAATTCTTTTAGGGGTCACAGAAGTTTCAGATCAATATGAAATTTGTTTTTCCTCTTCATCCATGTAGTTGACCTTATTAACAGATTGGATGGAAAATAAACGTTATGGTGGGCCCTACAAATTTTTTAATGGTGAAAATCATATTTTTTTTTATTTTTTTTTGAAATTTTCAAAAAAAAAAAAAACAGAAGATTCGATTTGAACCATACCCAACCCGATCCGACTCGGTTTCCCTAACCAAGTCAGACTAGGTTTGGGTCAGGCCAGCAGTGCAACGGATTGGATCAAGTAATAAGACTCGGACTCGGTCTCGGATCGGATTGAGTTCGGGTCAGTGCATTAAAAATTTTAGACCGAGTCAAGTTGGACCCAATCCAGTCCGACTTAACTCAATGCCCACCTCTAGTTATAGGTATAGGCAAGTCCCTTCCATGGTTAATGGGGCTGTGATAGTCGTCCGATTAGTGGCTTAAAAAGTTTTTTTTAAGAAATAACAAATATTTTATTAAAATAAACTAAAAGGCATTAATAGAGAGAGAGAAAGGGTGGGATCCCACAACACAACAATACATGCCACCTGTTATGGGTAAAGATGGGCTGACAAGAATATCCAGAGTAAGAGAATGCATAACACAAGTAATGGAGTTCGTGTAAGAGCTTGGCCCTGCCACCGACTAAACTCTTATCCGAGCTGTGCATCGACTAACATGGAAGAAACATTAAGCATAAAAGAGGAGATCATCTCGGTCTTTGCTCCCGAGCATGACCTCCGCGACCAGAGCCCGAGGACCAACCATGAGGGGTGTCCAGCTAACATCCCACTACCGTGACCAACGACTATATGTTGACTCGACCTTAAAGGTAGATTCCAACCACGATCGGTGATTTTGTTCGTTCCACGGGACCTTAACTAACCTGACTTAGAGGCCAACCTCAGTCATCGAAGGCTAACCACGTGCCTCGACCACCCCTCTTGTGAAGTCGGGCTCGGTCATTAATCTCGGACTCCTCGGAAGCTGACCACTTGGAAGTGTCGTTACAGTAAGATCTCCCTAGGATCCTTGCCTAAGATCTCGTAAAGACAAGGGCAATAAGTTAGAGGTAAGATCCCTTCTGTGATACGTACCTGCCAAGTAGGGAAGTTTCCCATCTACGTAACTGAAACTATAAATACATACCCCATCTACAGTGAGAGGTATGTACAAATACCCTAACTTGACTTAACTCAGATCCCTAGTTCTAACTTAAGCATCAGAGGGTCCCCCTGCCATAGCCAGGGTCACCATTATTGATTGGTGATTGCAGGTAGTTAACGAGTCTAATAGGGACGATCAGATTTCAACATTAGCAGTTTGACGCCGTTTGTAGGAATGATAAGAAAAGTCATTCCCATTACATTTACCATCTCCGACTACTCCACCATGGCAAAAGGTCGAAAGAAGACCTTAGCCGTTATTGCAGCACCTACACCGACTTCAGTCGATTTTTTTGTCGACATTCAAAACCCACCCTCTCAACATCAGGCGGGTTCCGCCCCCATAGTGCCTACGCCCAAATCCCGTAGTTGGGGTGATCAACTTATCTCTCTGAAAAACCAGGTTAAGGCCTTAAATTGCAACATGAACCAACTGATGCAGCTCCTGAAGAGGCAAAATCTACCTCCCGACCAAGAGGCAGAGGTTGACATTTCCACCAAGAAGTCACGACCTCCATGTTTCCCCCATAACCACTATGGAGCCAGAATACAAGTAAGGCATCACATCCACACACCTACTTGAAATTGCGGTGAGGACCACTTTAGTTAAAGTAGAAATAGCTCAAGGTGTCCTAGAGGGGAGTGAATAGGACTTTATATAATTTTATGCCTTATTTTAAATCTTATTACCTTAATCTTGATCTAATATGCAACTATCAAGATATTCCCAATTTAACTCTAATGGCTTCCAAGCCAAATAGAGGATCCAATCACAAGACTACTCAATATTAAGCATGATTCAACAAATAGTCTAAGATGGATGAGAAGTGTGAATGTGTATGAGATGTTCATATTATCAAGCTTGCATGTAAAAGATTAACATAATGAAAGATCAAGAAATAATAAATCCCAAACACAGTCGTTTATAGTGTTTCGGCTACGTGCCTACTCCACTCCCGGTGGACGCACTCATCCCACGAGTATAGCATATTTCACTAACGGAGGTTTCAAATCAGGCTCACCTCAAACCATTACCACCTACACAAGGTTGACTCTAGGACTTACACAAGGTACCTAAAATGTGCCTATACAAGACACAAGTTTATGCCCTACACAAGAGCAAAGGTCAACACGAAGCACCTAAGTTTTATGCCCTATACAAGAGCAAAGGATCCACATAAGGAACCACCATTTTAGGCCACATAAGCCAAGGATCCACACAAGGAACTAAGGTTTTAGGCCACACAAGCCAAGGATCCACATAAGGAACCTAGGTTTAAGCCACACAGGCCAAGGACCTACATAAAGGACCTAAGTTTATGGCCTACACAAGAGCAAGGGTCAACATACAACACCCAAACGTACTCTCTTGTCGGAGGCCTCCTATGAGGACTTTTAAGGGGTGAGATGTACCTATGACCCAATCCTACACAAGGAATGATCAACAGAGTCTCTGAACTCTAATGATTTATAGATAAGTAGATGAGCCCTGTTAAGCATGTTGATGAAGATCTCCTCCTTGATGATGAAGATTCTTCAACTCCCTTAATCCACAACACTTGATGATGTTCCAATAAAGGCGACGGGTTAGGTCAAGGTTATGTTGGAATCCTACTCTAATAAATATTTTCCTATTTTAGAGAAGGAGTGATTCCAAGCATTTAAGCATTCAAGGTATCCCAGCTCAATGATTTGCCATTAAGATAATAGCTTGATGATCCTCGAATGGGGAAGTTCATTCCTCAATCCACTCTATTGAATATCAATGATGAGGGTGTATTGAAGGATAAATTCCATGAGAAAATGAGCTTAGGGTAGGTGATATGCAATTACTCTCTTAAAGTTCTCTCTTTTTTTTTTCTCTGTGTTTACCAACCAAGAACAAGCTCTCCTTATATAGCCAAAAAAGTTCCAACAGAAATAAAATTGTCAGAATCTAACTGAGTTCGATATCATCGATCCTGATTCGATGTCATCGAACATATACTTTTGATGCCATTGAATCATAGTTCGATGATACGAACTCTCTTAAAAATTATTCTGGGAACTTTTTGATAGACTATCGATGATATCGAAACCGATTCGATTTCATCGATATTTGAATTTCGATGTCATCGATTCATGTTTCGATTCCTCGACATTATAACACAAGAGCTTGTTGGACATTTTAGAGTTGACCACGATGATATCGATACTGTTTCGATGTCATCGAAATTCAAATTATGATATCATTGAAACCAATTTCGATTCCTCGATCGTTTTGGAATTATTCCTTGAAAGCTTGTTGGATATATTTTTTCCAGATTCAATATCATCGAGACTTTCTCGATCTCATCGAAGTTTGAATATTAATGTTATCGAGGTTGTCTCGATTCCTCAATCATTTCCATTTGATTTTCCTATTAAGCTCACCGGACACAATCTGTCCAAATTCGATATCATCGATCAGCTCTCGATGTCATTGAAGTTTGAATTCAGATGATATCGAGGATGATTCGATTCCTCGAGTAATGTCAGAATATTTTCCAAGAAAGTTCAATGGACAGTACTTTAAGACCTTCGATATCATCGATTAACCGTCGATGACATTGATATTTGAAATTCGATGTTATCAAAGATCCTTTCAATTTATCGAACATTTTGTCCAAAATACTTTGTGGTTGCTAGACATAAATTGGCCTAATTTGAAGTCATCAAGTACAGTTCGATGTCATTGAACATAGGATTTTTATGTCAATGCTATATACTCAATATCATCGAACTCAGCTGAAAAACTTAGAAGATTTTTCCTGTTTAAAACTTAAGTTTTCAAACTTTTTCATCCTATGTTGTTCTAAGTCTTTTAAGGCTTTTGTTTACCTGGGTGTTTTGGGATTTGGGATGTGAGGTTGATTTACCTGTGATGAGCTCAGAACACACTTCTGGTTGAGGCGATAGCATGATCAATTTTCATATGGGGCTTATCTGATTCACTGACTCAACCTTCACGCTAATTGACGAACAAGGGCACTTTCAATCTCCCCCTCTGTCAATTACGTGACAAAACACAAAACACCTAGAACAATACCTAGAATAACATCTTAAATTGTGTGTACATGAACTTTACACAATTTTACACATGATCTAATGGAGTTCATACACACAATTGAAACTTTATGTAGCTGCTCCCCCTATCTTCTTGCAGCTACTCCCCCTATCACCTGCATCACCATGCATATAATCCATACAAACAATTGTTCTCATGGTGGGATTTGTTCTCCCCCTTTTTGTCAGTCATTGGCAAAGATTATTATATACCTATAGTAGATTCGACTGAAGTTTGAACTTGAAGAACATGGGAGAATCAAAGTAATTATATATCCAAAAATGCATAAATAGATAGCAGAATATTCAACATTCCGAAGAGCACATTTGCATTTGAATTTAAGGTATTGAAATCATCAATGAACATTCGTAATTAAACACTTTCACGGGCATGCAATAAATAGTAGTCAGCCTATCATCATGTTATATGTAGCATTTATCCCATAAACACTCAATACTAAGCTCACATAAAAAATCATCATTCATCCATAAGAGCAATCAAAAGAACTGCCTAAGCTTGGCAGAATTGAACTTTTAAAGCACCCAAAAATCTAGCCCATCCATGGGCACATAAATATTCTCCTCATCCAGAGACAAAATTGGACGATCAAGCCAGAATAATCTTCCCAACCATGGGCTAGATAACCAAAACACAATCATCATTGGGCCCATTCAGTTTATATCAACAATAAAAAGAAATTTTTAACCATATTGCCCATTCGTGGGCAATTCATACCGAGCACTAGTACAACAACTAAGGTGCTCTATTCTCTCCGTCTGTCAGCAAGTCAATAAATTGCTGTTGAGAGTGCTGAAGCGCATCTATTTTGTCCTCGATCCCAGTCAGGCACTTCTTGCAGTTGCGAAGACGTTCATCAATATTAGCTTGTCCATTCAACAGATGTCATTCGAGTTTGTGATGCCGATGATTGGTAACTGACTCTGGGCTGTGAAGCAGCGTCCGATTAGAGCCCCATGGCATTGGCAAATTTAGGCGCTGACTGTTTTCTGCGCCATGAGTTGAAGGAGGAGGACTATCCGGTTGATAGGAGGTGGTTAGATATAACTGCTGAAGGGCATCATCATTGAACCATACCTCTGGTTGTATTTCATCTGGCGTTAATGGTAGGCCCACAAAATGTGTTAGCTTACATATGAGAGATGGGAATGGAAGTGTATCATGATGTTCCCCTTTGACTATAAGAGTCAACTGCCTCAGAATAAGGGTTGGTAGGCACACTAGGACCTCTTGATATACGTCATACAAGACATTGAGCATGAAAGAGGTGAGATTACTTCCCTTTGTGTCACATGGATATACATTGGTACCAAAGATACTATGGAGAATCTTGGAGATGGTCCCAAGATAGTTGACACGCATAATATTTTCCTCATTCCTTGGAACAGAGGTACCCTGGCACAATGCACGCGTTATTTCCCCCCATACTCATAACCCATTCAGATTTCAATCAGTGATAAGGATTCGTGTCACTTTGATGTTTAGGAGACGACCAAGTATCACTGGAGTAATGAGTTTTGTTTGATGCATGAACTCCAGGCAGATATATGGCGGATTGTCATGAATAATGTGGTAGTTATTGAAGAATTGATTAATCAACTCATATTGGTAGGGACCACCAAGATTCGGTATATTCTGCCACCCTATTATCTCCAACACGAGATCCACTCCGTATGGATCAATAGCATTGTTGAGGACAATATGCTCTGCTATCGTGATTTGCTCCCAATCCGGACGAGTGGGAGGAGAACTATCAGCTGCTTGTTTGTTACTCCTATATTTCTTTGTTTTTAAAGATTTAGTGCAAGGAAGATCCTTACCTTTGCCTTTCACCATCTTTCCTTTCGTAGTTGAGAAGTACCTTCAAGGCAGGGGGAATGACGAAGAGCAAAATCTAGAGAAACAAACTCTAAAAAATTTTATTCTTTCATTCTCCTTTTATAGCAGAGATCGTCGATGACATCAAAACTGATCGATGTCATCGAATTTAGGCTCATACTGATATTGAAGACTGTGTCGATGACCGTTGGAAAGAACTAGCGGTTATTTTCGATATTCAAACCTTATCTTCCTGAGAGCCTTCAATGATATTGAAAATGACTTGATATCATCGAACATGTCAAAGTTTGGAAAAAACTTTATCTCCCTTGACCTACAGAAAATGGTAAGTACATGGGAATATGCCTATATTGTATATATACTTTTAACCCTAAAAAAAAAAAGAAGAGACTTTAGTCCTCAAATGTGCCTATTCAGTTTATTCTAACTGAGTTTTCTATCAATTTGCGCATAATCCAATTGATTTCTGAAGGTCACTAAATCTATTTGCATCAAGGGGCTTTGTTAGGATATCAACCAGTTGTTTTTCTATAGACACATAGTCCAACACAAGATCTTGTCTTCAATAAGTTCTCTGATAAAATGATGTCGAATGTCAATATGCTTAGTCCTTGAATGTTGAACAGGATTTTTTGAAATGTCGATGGCACTAGTGTTGTCATAAAAGAGAGTCATCGTAGATTGCTTAATCCCATAATCCAGCAATATTTGTTTCATCCAGAGGAGTTGTGCACAGCAACTACCCACAGTGATGTATTCGGCCTCGGCAGTGGATAGGGATATCAAGTTTTGTTTTTACTCTACCATGATACCAAACAATTTTCGATATAGCAACAACCGCCACTAGTTGATTTGCGATCATCTAAATTTCTAGCCCAATCGGCGTTTGAATATCCGGCAATGATGGTAGATGTTTCAAATGGATACCATAGTCTGAAAGTGGTTGTTCCAACCACATATTTGATGATTCTTTTAACTGCTGTTAGGTGTGATTCCTTAGGATCAGCCTGATATCACACACATGCTCCCACGCTAAATGATATATCTGGATGACTTGCTGTGAGATATAGTAGGCTTCCTATCATGCTTCGGTACAGGTGTTGATCCACACTCTTGCCATTTATATCTTTGGAGAGTTTGAGTGTGGTGCTCATGGGAGTATGATAGGTACGGCCAGATTCAAGTCCAAATTTTTTTTACTAAATCTTTTACATACTTGGTCTGACACATAAAAATCCCATTGTGCAATTGCTTCACTTGTAGTCCTAAAAAGAAGTTCACCTCACCGACCATACTCATTTCAAATTCAGATTTCATGAGATCGGCGAAGCTATAAGTAGTATCTTCACATGTAGAACCAAAGATTATGTCATCCACATAGATCTGGGCAACAAGCAATCAACTCTCTGTCTTTTATGTGAATATTGTTTTATCCACACTACCCCTACAGAATTTATGGTCCAAAAGAAATTGCGTTGAACGTTCATACCAAGCATGTGGTGCTTGTTTGAGGCCATAAAGTGCTTTGCTCAACCGATAGACATGTTGAGGATACTTCTGATATAAAAATCCCTTAGGTTGTTCTACATAAACTTCTTCATCAAGTACCCCATTGAGAAATGCACTTTTGACATCCATTTGAAATAGTTTGAATTTTAACGCACATGCAATAGACAAGAGAATCCTGATTGACTCAATGCGAGCTACAGGAGCAAATGTTTCATCAAAGTCAATGCCTTCTATCTGTGAATATCCTTGTGCTACCAATCTTGTTTTATTTCTAATCACATTGCCAGATTCATCGGATTTATTTTTGAAGATCCATTTGGTTCCGATGATATTTGTATCAAGTGGTCTGGGAACCAATTGTCATACCTCATTTCTTTGAAATTGTTGAAGTTCTTCTTGCATAACATTTATCCAATATTCATCTTTAAGAGTTTCCACAATATTCTTGGGCTCAATCTTTGAGGTGAAGCAAAAATGACTATAAATGCTTTTTATCTGACGTCGAGTTCTTACACCATCATTAGGATCTCCAATGATTTGATTTAGAGGGTGATCCTTAATGATGGGCATGTTAGACGACGGTTGAGGTTCATTAGATGTGGAAGTTTTGTTATCTGATTTACCTAGAATGCATGAATCCACATCATCTTCTAATTCATTCAAGGGACTTTCTTCTTCATGGGTTAGTCATCAACCACCATATTAGCATATTCTTGAATGGTGAGGGTCCTTAGATTGTATACTCTATAAGCACGACTATTCAAGGCATACCCTAGAAAGATGCCTTCGTCACTTTTAGACTTAAACTTTCCTAGGTGATTTCTGTCTTTCAGAATATAACATTTACTGCCAAAGACATGGAAGTATTTCACACTAGGTTATTTTCTGTATCATAGCTCATATGGTGTTTTGTTTAAACCTGCTCTCAGATATACTCTATTTATTATGTAGTAGGCGGTATTGACTGCTTTAGCGCAGAAGCTTTTGGCCATATCCTTTCCATTCAGCATAACTGATCCCATTTCCTGGAGTACTCGATTCTTTCTTTCAACAACTCCATTTTGCTATGGAGTTTTTTAGGCTGAGAATTCATGGCAAATTCCTTTCTCATCATAATATCTTTGAAACCGCTCATTTTCAAATTCACCACCATGATCACTTCTGATACGATTTATGCAGTATCCTTTCTCATTTTGAAGACGCTTTGCCATAATTACAAATTCAACAAAAAAATCAGATTTTTCTCGACGAAAGGTGACCCAAGTAAATTTGGAGTAATCATCCACCACCACCAATAATTATCTTTTTCTGCCATGGCTTTCAACTTTGGTGGGACCCGCTAGGTCCATGTGTAGCAAATCTAGTGGCTTCAATGTTGCTATGGTGGTTGTCTTTTTGTGTCAGACTTTTATTAGTTTACCCTTTAGACAGTCACCACATACAATCTTTTCTTCCTTTCTAATCTTGGGAAGTCCTCTTACCAAATTCCTTGAACTTAAATTGGCTAAGTTTCGATAATGAACATGTCCCAACCTTTGGTTCCATATTTTGGACTCGCTTTTCACAGCCATATGACATTTTGTGGACAATACATTCTCATTACTACTTTCAATAACATAGCAATTATCACTTGTGCGTAAACCTTTCATGATAGATTTTCCTATATGATCTAAGATTCTACACACATATTTTGAGAAGGTGACCAAGTATTCTTTGTCGCAGATTTGTGAGATACTAAGGAGATTATATTTTAGACCTTCCACACAAAGACAATTTTTAATTTTGGGGAGTCCTGGTCCAACTATTGTTCTTTGCCCAATTATTTTGGTGGAGCTTCCATCTCCAAACGTGACCAACCCACCATCAAATTCTGAGTAGTCACAGAAGTGAGTTTAGTCACCACTCATGTGTTTGGAGCACCAGTTGTCAAGATACCACTTGCAGCTATTACTAGCCTTAAGAGCAGTGTGAATTACTAGACATTTGTTCTAACTGTTTTTATTCTTGGTAAGGCTTAGTAAATTGAGAGATTCAAAATATAATTGATTTTGGGCATTTGTAGTGATATCAACTACTTCCTCTAGTCCTACATTTTTTACCATGATTCCCAACTTCAATCAAGATCACTCTCTAGGTGTTTAAACCCTTAAGAGAGACCCGCTTTGATACCAATTGAAATTGCGATGAGGACCGCTTTAGTTGAAGTGGAAATAGCTCAAGGTGTCCTAGAGGGGGGTGAATAGGACTTTATAAAATTTTATACCTTATTTTAAATCCTATTACCTTAATCTTGATCTAATATGCAATTATCAAAATATCCCCAATTTAACTCTAATGGCTTCCAAGCCAAGTACAGGATCTAATCACAAGACTACTCAATACTAAGCATGATTCAACAAATAGTCTAAGATGGATGAGAAGTGTGAATGTGTATGAGATGTGATTCAAATCAAACTTGCATGTAAATCAGGTTCACCTCAAACCGTTACAACCTATTATCAAGCTTGCATGTAAAAGATTAACATAATGAAAGATCAAGAAAGAATCAATCCCTTATAGTGGTTCGGCTATGTGCCTACTCCACTCCTGTTTATAGAGGTTTCAAATCAAGTTCACCTCAAACCGTTACAACCTACACAAAGTTGACTCTAGGACCTACACAAGGTACCTAAAACGTGCCTACACAAGACACAAGTTTATGCCCTACACAAGAGCAAAGGATTCATATAAGGAACCTCCATTTTGGGCCACACAGGCCAAGGATCCACACAAGGAACTGAGGTTTTAGGCCACACAGGCCAATGATTTAAATAAGGAGCCTAGGTTTAGGCTACACAGGCTAAGGACCTACACAAAGGACCTAAGTTTATGCCTTACACAAGAGCAAGGGTCAACACACAACACCCAAACGTACTCTACCATCGGAGGCCTCCTACGAGGACTTTTAAGGGATGAGATGTACTTGTGACCCAATCCTACACAAGGAATGATCAACAGGGTCTCTGGACTCTAATGACTTATAGATAAGTAGATGAGCCTCGTTAAGCACGTTGATGAAGATCTCCTCCTTGATGGTGAAGATTCTTCAACCCCCTTGATCCGCAACACTCGATGATGTTCCAATAAAGGTGACGAGTTAGGTCAAGGTTATGTTGGAATCCTACTCTAATAAATGTTTTCCTATTTTAGAGGAGTGATTCCAAGCATTTAAGCATTCAAGGTATCCCAGCTCGATGATTTTCCATTAAGATAATAGTTGGATGATCCTTGAATGGGGAAGTTCATTCTTCAATCCACTCTATTGAATATTAATGATGAGGGTGGATTGAAGGATGAAATTCCATGAGAAAATGAGGTTAGGGTAGGTGATATGCAATTACTCTCTCGAAGCTCTCTCTATTTTTTCTCTCTATGTTTAACAACCAAGAATAAGCTCTCCTTATATAGCTAAAAAAGTTCCAACAGAAATAAAATTGTCAGAATCTGACTGAGTTCGATATCATCAATCCTGATTCAATGTCATCAAACGTATACTTTCAATGTCATTGAATCATAGTTCGATGATATGAACTCTCTTAAAATTTATTCTAGGAACTTTTTGATAGACTATCGATGATATCGAAACCGATTCGATTTCATCGATAATTGAATTTCGATGTCATCGATTCATGTTTCGATTCCTCGACATTATAACACATGAGCTTGTTGGACATTTCAGAGTTGACCGCAATGATATCGATACTGTTTCGATGTCATCAAAATTCAAATTCCGATATCATTGAAACAAATTTCGATTCCTCGATCGTTTTAGAATATATTCCTTGAAAGCTCACTGGATATATTTTGTCTAGATTCGATATCATCGAGACTTTCTCGATCTCATAGAAGTTTGAATATCGATGTTATCAAGGTTGTCTCGATTCCTTGATCATTTCCATTTGATTTTCCTGTTAAGCTCGCCGGACATAATCTGATTAGATTCGATGTCATCGATCAGCTCTCAATGTCATCGAAGTTTGAATTTCGATGGTATCGAGGATGATTCGATTCCTCGAGTAATGTCAGAATATTTTCTAAGAAATTTCAATGGACAGTACTCTAAGACCTTCAATATCATCGATTAACCTTCGATGACATCGATATTTGAAATTCGATGTTATCGAAGATCCTTTCGATTTATCGAACATTTTGTCCAAAATACTTTGTGGTTGTTGGACATAAATCGGCCTAATTCGATGTCATCAAGTACAGTTCGATTGCATTGAACATAGGTGTTCGATGTCAATGCTATAGACTCGATGTCATCGAACTCAGCTGAAAAACTTAGAAGATTTTTCTTGTTTAAAATATAAGTTTTCAAACTTTTTCATCCTATGTTGTTCTAAGTCTTTTAAGGCTTTTGTTTACTTGGGTGTTTTGGGATTTGGGATGTAAGGTTAATTTACCTGTGACGAGCTCGGAACACACATCCGGTTGAGGCGATAGCTTGATCAATCTTCATGTGGGGCTTATCTGACTCACCGACTCAACCTTCATGCTAATTGACAAACCAGGGCACTTTCAGTCTCCCCCTTTGTCAATTACATGACAAAACACAAAACACCTAGAACAACATCATAAATTGTGTGTACATGAACTTTACACAATTTTACACATGATCTATTGGAGTTCATACACAATTGAAATTTTATGTAGCCGATCCCCCTATCTTCTTACAGCTGCTCCCCCTATCACCTGCATCACCATGCATATAATCCATAAAACGATTGTTCTCATGGTGGGATTTGTTCACCCCCTTTTTGTCAATCATTGGCAAAGATTATTATATACCTATAGAAGATTTGACTAAAGTTTGAACTTGAAGAACATGGGAGAATCAAAGTAATTATATCTCCAAAAATGCATAAATAGATAGCAGAATATTCAACATTCCGAAGAGCACATTTGCATTTGAATTTAAGGTACTGAAATCATCAATGAACATTAGCAATTAAACACTTTCACGAGTATGCAATAAACAGTAGTCAGCCTATCATCATGTTATATGTAGCATTTATCCCATAAATAGTCAATACTAAGCTCACATAAAAAAAAACATCATTCATCCATAAGAGTATTCATAAAAAAGAATTCATCCAAGTATTCAAAAGAACTGCCCAAGCTTGGCGGAATTGAACTTTTAAAGCATCCAAAAATCTAGCCCATCCATGGCACATACAAAATATTCTCATCATCCAGAGACAAAATTGGACGATCAAGCTAGAATAATCTTCCCAACCATGAGCTAGATAACTAAAACATAATCATCATTGGGCCCATTCAATTTATATCAACAGTAAAAAGAAATTTTTAACCATATTGCCCATTCGTGGGCAATTCATACCGAGCACTAGTACAACAACTAAGGTGCTTAAATCTCTCTGTCTGTCAGCAAGTCAATAACTTGCTAATGAGAGTGTTGAAGTGCATCTATTTTGTCCTCAATCCCAGTCAAGCGCTTCTCGCAGTTGCGAAGACGTTCGTCAATATCAGCTTGTCCATTCAGCAGATGTCATTCGAGTTTGTGATGCTGGCGATTGGTGACTGACTCTGGGCTATGAAGCGGCATCCGATTAGAGCCCCATGGCATTGGCGGATTTGGGCACTGACTGTTTTCTGTGCCATGAGTTGGAGGAGGAGGACCGTCATGCCCTAAACTCGAAAACCAGGCTCACAAAATTTTTGATTGCCGAATCCGGTGCTGACAACCTCCGTAGTACCCCATTCTCGGCCTCCAGGACCCATACGCTAGATTCCGATCCTGGGATCATACAAGGAGGATTTTCAACATAATTTTTTTTCAAGATAAGCATAAACACAAGTATACCCAAATCATAAATGCAACATCATCATCACGTATCCACTAATACAGTGCTGAAAGGGTAATATATATATCGAAAATCAAAATTTCAAAAGATAGCTGCACGCTCTAAGCTTGACGCTGCTGCAACCTAATGCCATCTGCACGTGTTTATTGTGCATAAGCTTATAGAAATCTTAGAGGGTGGTGTAAGTGTGTGCGCAAGGTAAGTGGCAAGTATTCAATACAATGCTATAATCATACAATGTTAGAAATACTGTCAAGATCATAAATCGTACGATATTAGAGTAAGCAGAAACATATCGGTAAGTCCACGAGTCATACAATATCAGAGTACGTAATGCAGATCATAATGATCCAAATATCATATACTGAGGATACAGTGCAATATGCAAATCCTACTAAGTCTGTGTAGGCCATATAAGTGCAGAAACATAGCAACCAAGAATACCATATGCCGTGGATGTAATGCAATATGCGATGCAAATGAAATAACCAAGCTGGAGTATGAAGTCGGGATGATAGTACGTAATATCGTAGGCTACGGGGTCCATCACAAGGGACTTCTATCCAAACTAGTCTCATACCTAAATTTGGATAGTCAGACTCAATGTGGTAAACTCCTGATCTTAGGTTAGTCGTGCACCTCAACCGAAATCCTAACCATAGTGAAGGTACATGTAACAAATAATTGTGCACCACCAACCTGAGTGGATAGTGAATGAATGAATGAATAAGTATGGAACTCCTACTCAATAAGTCCACATATCAGTATCGTACATCTCTGGGATCATCACCGGGGTCTATTACACTTTACGCCAGCTTGTCGCCCCTATCCGATCGCACAACTAGGTAAGTGGAAGAGATCTCACTATTCGCTTGCCAATATTGGGCCCAGCTCGTCGATAGCGAACCCATTGCTCAAACTGGTCAAACTCAACCTAGATATTGCCCCCTCACTTAGGCAGGTAAGGTCACACCCTCTCCCAACCGACCACGACATAGTGGGAGACGTGACCTACAATTATATGACCCTCATGCGCTCATATATCCACTCGATTTAGACGTTGGGGCGTTCTATGGTACCAAGAGGGTTTAAGGATTTTCACCCAGGGCCATCTATGGCGGTCCAATGCTAATAACAGATTTCTAGTGTCCCATCTGGCCATCCACAACATGCCCGTGGAGGCTATGGCCTTGATGTCCCTAGGGCGTATAGTAATCACAACACATAATGCAAGATGCATGAGTCACACAATCCAGTCATGCATCAATCCTATACATAGCGTGCTCTCATGTGAGACAATCTCTGCCTATCAGGAAGTTTCATAACAACCTGCCTAATGACATATGCAATGGCCAACCACATCTCATAACAAACATGCAGATGATGTGTATGGGCATGTATCATGATGCTATTTTGTCACATACTCATAATCGGTATTGACAACCGACACCGATAATAGGCATCGATAATCGGCCTTAATAATCAGCCTATACAATCGGCCTCGACAATCGGAATCAGCCTCGACAATCGGAATCGGTCTCAACAATCAGAATCGGCCTCGATAATCGGAATCAGTAATCGGCCTAACAAAGGGCATAAGGGAAGATCACAATGTAGACATTTAACCACCATTACCCATCAATGTGGACATTTAACCAACATTGCTCCTAAGGAGTGGCCCAAATAGAGCCTAACATATAGTGGGCTCATGGCCTCACATAAGGCCCTAATACACATCACTATGGGCTTCGCTCATGGGCCACATATACATCATAATGGGCCTCGGCACATGGGTCATAAGTACATCACATCGGGCCTTACCAAATGGGTCTCAATTACATCACAATAAGCCACAACCCATGGGCCTCAAATTCATCATGATGGGACTCATCACATGGGCTTCAAATACACAATAGGTGGGCCTCGCACATGGGCCTTAAATATATCACATGGGTTGTATGAATGGGCCGCACCAACGGGCCTCATATACATCAAGTGGGACACATTAATGGGCCGCACCAATGGGCCTTGCACAAATGGGCCACAAATACATCAAGTGGGCCACATCACATGGGCTTGAACAATGGGTTTTATATACATTAAGTGGGCCGCATCAATGGGCCGCACCAATGGGCCTTATATACATCAAGTGGGCCACATCAATGGGCCGCTCCATCTACACCATTCATATATTATTAGAGATCATTCAAGAGCATTTCCAAAAGAATGAATCATATCAAAAGATCATCTAGACCTAACCACAAATAGCAGTGTGGTCCACCTGATAGATCTGCCTCATTTTAGTCTCAGCCCTTAAGACAGGCTTGCCAATTGGATGAACGATTTGGATATAACACAAGCATCAGCGGGACCCATAGAACTTGCTGACGATATCACAGCAGTGGGTCCCACCAAACTTGTTGACATCATCAACAACTATGGATGGCGGGGTCTCCAGATGGACGGTATAAATAAAATAGTTACATTATGGTGGGGTCCACCCTCAAATGAATGGTGTTGATGCAACAGTTACATCACCAAGTAACCCACTATCCAGTAATCTGGAAGGTGGAGATAAAGCACATATATCATAATGTGGTCTATGGTCCAGGTCATTGGACGGACGGCGTGGATGAAATCCACACATCAGGTGGTCCCATCGTCTTGACAGTGGACAGTGTAGATGAAACACATCCTACGCGGTGGACCCCTATGTGGATGGACAATGTGGAGGTGATCCATACATCAGGTGGGTCCCACCGTCCATCCATCTGGACGGTGCAGATGCACACCCACACCACACATCAGGTGTCAGTGCACACCAGCCAATCCGATTTCATTCAAGCAGGCCCCACGTATGATGGGTTCCCACCGTCCAAACAATGGACGGTGAGGATAGGAGACATATGGTGGGCCCCAAAACATGCTGACGTCAACAACAGCTCTAAGCTGCGTGGGACCCACCATCCAGGATAGACAAATGGCATAGATGAAACACACACATTAGTGGTGGGTCCAGACGTGCGGCCCACCTCAGTTGTAAATAAAGCTTATATTATTTTCCCTTCACGCAGTCCAACCACCTCAGCTACTCAACGATCCATGACTGGATGGTGGATATAATTCGTCCATTAAGGTGGGGTCCACATACACGTGGCCCATGAACTACATACATCCGGGTGGGCCCATACAGCTTTGTATTGTATGGATCAAGTGGGCCACACCCATCACGAGAGAGAGAAAGAGAGACGGTGAGATAGAGGGACCCCGCCACTATGGGCCCCTCTTGATTACAACACATACATCATAAATGGGTCCCATCACAAATGGGCCCATAAAGAAAATCAACGATAGATCACCCACCTATTGCTCCTCTTTTTTAGCTCCTTGGACTACCTAGCTCCAAAGTTACAAGTTTGATGAGGATGATGGAGATTGGATGGTTGGATTGGGTGGTAGGGAGTGGGCCACACCAAGCTTCTCCTCTCTTTGGGAAGCCATGGAAGATTCTCTCCTTTGGGGTTGCTTAGGAGAATGAGAGAGAGAATGAGAGAGAGAGAGAGAGAGAGAGAGGTGATGCGAGAGAGGGATGGTGAGTGATGAATGGGTGTACTTAACTAGGTATGGGTTGTAAGAGAGAGTTGACTTTGGGGTTGCCCTTATACTTGACATGATGAGAGTGATGTGATTGATTGATGGGACATGTTCTCTTGGGTTTGCAAATGCGCAGTGTTTTCCTCGAACTAACCGTGGGCCCACATCTCCTGACCCACGTATCGCCTCAGCGTGTTAGATGCGACGTCAGAACTACGGCGATGGGGATACAAGTCTCGGGTCGAGCCAACTCTGGAATATGAGATACGACTCAGGGTCACATGCAACTGCTATCTATGCATCGCGAGTCACCGAAATTTAACTTGGAGGACCGAGGAAGCCTACAGAATGGTATGGATTAGGATACGGGTCTCACAGCTCTCCCATCCTAATAAGAATTTTTTCCTCAAAATTTAAATCATAATACAACCAATACAGTACTCACCAATGAAGGGAAATCATATCAGAATACCACATACCAACATAATCATATATTTAAAAGATAGGGATAATGCCAACGAATCTTAGCCTCTTGCTTCCAAGATGCCTCCTCAGCATTATGATGACCTCACTGAACCTCGGATCCTGGTCAGAAACAATTAAAATTGGAATAATATGCAACATAACAATCTCAACGGTAGGGAGCTATGTTAGGAAGTCTCTAAGTTATTCGAACTCGGGGATCTAATCATCTAAAGTTCTCAACAATCATACAGTGTAGGGTAGCTATTAGTTGATATGTGATGTTATCTTCAGGTATTCCCAAATTATGCTCTGATATCATCTTCTGTCACGCCTCAAACTCGGAAACCGGGCTCACAAAATTCTCAATCGCTGAATCTGATGCCAACAACCTCCGTAGTACCCCATTCTTGGCTCCTAGCACCCATACGCCAGATTCCAATCCTGGGATCCTACAAGGAGGATTTTCAACATGATTTTTTTTAAGATAAGCATAACCACAAGTATACCCAAATCACAAAGGCAACATCATCATCACGTATCCACTAATATAAATATTTGAATATAGTGCTGAAAGTGAAATATATATATATATATATATATATATATATATATCAAAAATTAAAGCTTCAGAAGATAGCTACACGCTCCAAGCTCACTGTTGCTGCAACCTAACGCCACCTACATACATCTATCGTGCATAAGCTTATAAAAAGCTTAGAGGGTGGTGTAAGTGTGTGTGTGAAAGGTAAGTGTCAAGTATTCAATATAATGTCATAATCATACAATGTCAGAAATACTGTCAAGATCATGAATCATAAGATATCAGAGTAAGAAGAAACATATCGATAAGTCCACGAGTCATACAATATCAGAGTACATAATGTAAATCATAATGAGCCAAATATCATATACTGAGGATGTAATGCAATATGCAAATCCTGCTAAGTTCATCTAGGCCATATAAGTGCAGAAACATAACAACTCAGAATATCATATGCCGTGGATGTAATGCAATATGTGGTGCGAATGAAATGACCAAGCTGGAGTGTGAAGTCGAGATGATAGTACGTAGTATCGTAGGCTACGGGGTCCATCACAAGGAAATTCTATCCAAACTAGTCCCATACCTAAATTTGGATAGTCAAACTCAATGTGGTAAACTCCTGATCTCAGGTTAATCGCGCACCCCAACCGAAATCCTGGCCATTGCGAAGGTACACGTAACAAATAGTTGTGCACCACCAATTTGAGTGGATAGTGAATGAATAAATGAATGAGTATGGAACTCCTGCTCAATAAGTCCACATATTAGTACCGTACATCTCTAGGATCATCACCGAGGTCTATTACACTTTTTGTCAGCTTGTCGCCCCTATCCGTGCAAACAACTGGGTAAGTGGAAGAGACCTCACTATCCACCTGCCAATATCGGGCCCGGCTTGTCGATAGGGGACCCATTCCTCAAGCTGGTCAGACTCAACCTAGATATTGCCCCCTCACTCAGGTGGGTAAGGTCACACCCCCTCCCAACCAACCATGACACGGTGAGAGACGCGGCCTACATGTATACGGCCCTCATGCGCTCATATATATCCACTCGGTCTAGACGTTGGGGCATCCTCTAGTACTAAGAGGGTTTAGGGATTTCACCTAGGGCTATCTATGGCAGCCCGATGCTAGAACAAATTTTTGGTGTCCCATTTGGCCATCCACGACATGCCCGCGGGGGCTATGGTCCTGATGTCACTAGGACGTACAATAATCACAACACACAATGCAAGATGCATAAGTCACATAATCCAGTCATGCATCAATCCTGTGCATACCGTGCGCTCATGTGAGATAATCTCTGCCTATCAGGAAGTTTCATAACAACTTGCCCAATGACATATGCAATGGCAACCACATCTCATAACAAACATGCAGATGATGCGTATGAGCATGTATCATGATGCTATATTATCACATACTCATAATCGGTATTGACAACCGGCATTAATAATCGACATCAATAATCAGCCTCAATGGTCGGCCTATACAATCGGCCTCGACAATTGGAATCGGCTTAAAAAATTGGCCTCGACAATCGGAATCGGCCTCGATAATCAGAATCAGTCTCGACAATCAGAATAAGTCTCGACAATCAGAATCGGCCTCGATAATCGGACTCGGCCTTGACAATTGGAATTGGTCTCGACAATCAAAATCGGCCTCGACAATCGGAATCGACCTCAATAATTGGAATCAATCTCGACAATCGAAATTGGCCTCGATAATCAGAATCGACTTTGACAATCGGAATCGGCCTTGATAATCAGAATCGGCCTCGACAATCGGAATCGGTCTCGACAATCGGATTCGGCCTCGATAATCGAAATTGGTAATCGGCCTAACAAAGGGCCTAAGGGAAGATCACAATGTGGACATTTAACCAACATTGTTCCTAAGGAGTAGCCTAAATAAAGTCTAACATATAGTGGGCTCATGGCCTCACACAAGGACCTAATACACATCATTATAGACTTCACTCATGGGCCGCATATACATCATAATGGGCCTTGGCACATGGGCCATAAGTATATCACATCGGGCCTTACCAAATGGGCATCAATTACATCATAATAGGCCACAAGTCATGAGCCTTAAATTCATCACATGGGCTTCAAATACACAACAAGTGGGCCCCGCACATGGGCCTTAAATATATCACATGGGTCGTATGAATGGGCCGCACCAACGGGCCTCATATACATCAAGTGGGACACATTAATGGGCCGCACCAATGGGCCTCGCACAAATGGGCCACAAATACATAAAGCGGGCCGCATCACATGGGCCTTAACACTGGGTTTTATATACATTAAGTGGGCCGCATCAATGGGCCGCACCAATGGGCCTCATATACATCAAGTGAGTCGCACCATCTATACCATTCATATATTATTAGAGATCATTCTAAAGAATTTTCAAAAGAATGAATCATATTGAAAGATCATCTAGACCAAACCACAAATAGCAGTGTAGTCCACCTAATAGATCTGCCTCATTTTAGTCTCAGCCCATAAGAAAGGCTCGCCAATTGGATGAATGATTTGGATATAACACAAGCATCAGCGGGACCCATAGAACTTGCTGACGATATCACAACAGTGGGTCCCACCAAACTTGTTGATGTCATCAGCAATTATGGCTGGCGGGGTCCCCAGATGGACGGTATAAATAAAATAGTTACATTATGGTGGGGTCCACCCTCAAATGAATGGTGTTGATGCAACACTTGCATCACCGAGTAACCTAACATCCAGTAATCTGGACAGTGGTGATAAAGCACATATATCATAGTGTGGTCTATGGTCCAGGTCATTGATGGACGGCATGGATGAAATCCACACATCAGGTGGTCCCACCGTCCTGACAGTGGACGATGTGGATGAAACACATCCTACGCGGTGGACCCCTATGGGATGGATGGTGTGGAGGTGATCCATACATTAGGTGGGTCCCACTGTCCATCCATCTGGACAGTATAGACACACACCCACACCACACATCAAGAGTCAGCACACACCAGCCAATCCGATTTCATTCAAGCATGCCCCACATGTGATGGGTTCCCATCGTCCAAGCAATGGACGGTGAGGATAAGAGACATATGGTGGGCCCCAAAACATGCTGACGTCAACAACAGCTCTGAGCTACATGGGACTCACCATCCAGGATAGACGGATGGCATAGATGAAACACACACATCAGTGGTGGGTCCACACGTGTGGCCCACCTCAGCTGTAAATAAAGCTGATATTATTTTCCATTCACGCAGTCCAGCAGCCTCAGCTACTGGATGATCCACGACTAGATGGTGGATACAATTCGTCCATCAAGGTGGGGTCCACATACACGTGGCCCACGAGCTACATATATCTGGGTGGGCCCATATGGCTTTATACTGTATGGATCAAGTGGGCCACACCCATAATGAGAGAGACGGTGAGATAAAGGGACCCCGCCATTATGGGCCCCTCTTGATGATAACACATACATCACAAAATGGGTCCCATTACAAATGGGTCCACAAAGAAAATCAACGGTAGATCACCCACCTATTGCTCCTCTTCTTTGGCTCCTTGGACTCCCTAGCTCCAAAGCTACAAGTTTGATGGAGGATTATGGAGATTGGACGGTTGGATTAGGTGGTAGGGAGTGGGCCACACCAAGCTTCTCCTCTCTTTAGGAAGCCATGGACGATTCTCTCCTTTGGGGTTACTTGGGAGAATGAGAGAGAGAATGAGAGAGAGAGAGAAGTGATGTGAGAGAAGTGATGGGAGAGAGGGATGGTGAGTGATGGATAGGTGTACTTGACTAGGTATGGATTGTAAAAGAGAGTTGACTTTGGGGTTGCCCTTGTACTTTACATGATGGGATGTGATGTGATTGATTGATGGGACATGTTCTCTTGGGTTTGTAAATAAGTGGCGTTTTCCTCAAACTAAACGCAGGCCCACATCTCCCGACTCGGGTATCGCCTCAGTGTGCGAGATGCGGCGACAGCGCAGTCGCAAGAATATAGTCTCGAGTCAAGTCGTATCTAGAATATGGGATACGAGTCAAGGTCGCGTGCAACTGCTATTAACACATCACAAATCGCCGAAATTCGACTGAGAGGACTGTGGAAGCCTACGAAACGGTACAGGCTAGGATACGGGTCTCACAAGGACTATCCGGTTGATAGGAGGTAGTTAGATATAACTGCTAAAGGGCATCATCATCGAACCATACCTCTGGTTGTATTTTATCTGACGTTGGTGGTAAGCCCACAAAATGTGCTAGCTTGCATATGAGAGATGGGAATGGAAGTGTATCAAGATATTCCCCTTTGACTATACGAGTCAGCTGCCCTAGAATAAGGGTCGATAGGCACACTGGGACCTCTTGATATAAGTCATACAAGACATTAAGCACGAAAGGGGTGAGATTACTTCCCTTTGTGTCACATGGATACACATTTGTACCAAAGATACTGTGGAGAATCTTGGAGATGGTCCTAAGATAGTTGACATGCAGAATATTTTCCTCATTCCTTGGAACAAAGGTACCTTGGCACAATGCACACGTTATTTCCCCCATACTCCTAACTCATTCAGATTTCGCTCAATGACAGGGATTCGTGTCACTTCGATGTTTAGGAGACGACCAAGTATCACTGGAGTAAAGAGTTTTGTTTGATGCATGAACTCCAGGCGGATACATGGCGGATTGTCACGAACAATGTGGTAGCTATTGAAGAATTGATGAATCAACTCATATTAGTAAGGACCACCAAGATTTGGTATATTCTGCCACCCTATTATCTCCAACACAAGATCCACTCCGTATGGATCAATAACACCGTTGAGGACAATACGCTCTGCTATCATGATTTGCTCCCAATCCGAACGAGTGAGAGGAGAACTATCGGCTGCCTATTTGTTACTCCTATATTTCTTTATTTTTGAAGATTTAGTGCAAGGAAGATCCTTACCTTCGCCTTTCACCATCTTTTCTTTCGTAGTTAAGAAGTATCTTCAAGGCAGGGGGAATGAAGAAGAGCAAAATCTAGAGAAACAAACTCTAAAATTTTTCATTCTTTCGTTCTCCTTTTATAGCAGAGATCGTCGATGACATAAAAAATGACTTGACGTTATCGAATTCAGACTCATACTGATATTGAAGACTGTGTCGATGACCGTTGGAAAGGACCAGTGGTTATTTCCGATATTCAAACCTTATCTTCCCGAGAGCCTCCGATGATATCAAAAATGACTATATATCATCGAACATGTCAAATTTACTATAAATAGTAAATTTACCATTTATAGCAAGTGTCCTATGTTGTTTAACCACGTTATTCTCCTAATTTTTCGAAGAACTTTTCATGTTGAACACAACTCCTAAATCTCAAAGGATTAAGATTTATAATAAAAATAAAACTGACTAAAAATTATAAAAACGGAAATTAACAGGGAATTCAACCGTCAATATGATGGAATCTCGCAAATTCGGCATGGGAAACCTGACATAGTAGGTTTGTTGGCTAAAGTAGTTTGTCCTACCCCAAAGTCATATATCGTAGGTCGAGCAACTCATTTTGGTTCACGAGATATGCCTGTTTTAAGGTTCTGACTGTCTTAATGACTTCTACCTCCGATCGGGCCTTCTCTGATCCATCTTGGACATGAAACTGTCCTCGACCCACTCTACATCAGTCCCCTCCACTTCAAAAGAACTCGTCCTACTTCGATTCTTGATACTCGGTCAGGTGCGCTGTAATGATACCCGGATCAAAAGTTATGGTCAATTTACGGTCTACCTTCTTTCGGTCCAACCATGCTAAGAACTTATCTTTGACACGTTCTACGTCAGACCCCATCCACTTGAAAAAAACTCACTCTCAAGTTACTCAAGGTACTTGGCTCATGATTCTAAGATAACTTCTGATGTCAATGTTTATTAACCCTTTTCTTGTACTTGACATCAGGATCTTGAGCTGACACAATACATGTACTCATGCTTTCCTTAACTTGACTAGTATTGATCAGTTCCTTCACTTCTGCTTACAAGATCTGACATTCTTTCTAACTCACCCGATAGTGAGGGTGGTTGGGCAAGCTAGCCTAAGGGATAAGGCCTATATGACGTTGGATGTTCCTCATGGGGGACAATCCATCAGGTAAATTTTTGGGCCAGACTTCTTTAAATTCATTCAGGAATGACTTTAAACTTAGATAAATGTCTAAGAGCTTCAATTCCTCGCCCTTTACCACTACGACTTACACCTCGCCGATTTCCTTGGATTCCTCCATGAAATCTTGAATGATCAAAAGGGAGCTCCCCTCCACTTTAAAAGCTTTGAGGTGTTTCTCTGGTGCCATAGGCACAAAGACTATCTTTCTACCATTCTTAACGAAGATGTAAATATTATCTTGCACTCAATGGGTCGCATCATGGTTGATTACCATAGTCGACCAAGTAACATATGACATACTTCCATATCGACCACGTCATAAAGTATCTGATCCTTATAAGTTTTACCAATTGAAAATGAGACAGTTCATTGTTCAGTTACTTTAGTCTCGTTCACCCTTTTAATCCAACCAATTGAGTAAGGGGAAGGATGTGTTGTCGTAAGTAGCTGCAACTTGTCCACATCACTTTCGAGGCGATGTTTTTACTACTGCCACTGTTTATAATCACATCACAGACTTTGCCACTGACGGTGCACCGCGTGCAGAATATACACTACAAGAAAAACAGGCAAAGGCTACAACCAAAAACCGTAGCAAAAACCCTTTTGCTATGGATATGATCTATAGCACGTTCGTCGCTATTGGTGGGGTAGCTAAAGGTATAGTTACGGATTATATCCGTAGCAATAGATACCAATAGCTACAGACGAAGCAGTAGCAATAGATACCAACATCTATGAATTATATCCATAGCAATAGATACCAATAGCTACAGATTATAGCCGTAGCAATAGATACTAATAGCTACCAATAATATCCGTAGCAATAGATACCAATAGCTACGGATTATATCCGTAGCAATAGATATCAATAACTACGGACTATATCCGTAGCAATAGATACCAATAACTACGGACGAAAGCCGTAGCTATAACTACGGATTATATTCACAGCTGTTTTTTAAAAAATTGTAATTATATGACCTGTTTCCATTGCAAGAACCTGC
Source organism: Magnolia changhungtana (assembly GCA_030180095.1). NCBI lineage: Eukaryota > Viridiplantae > Streptophyta > Magnoliopsida > Magnoliales > Magnoliaceae > Magnolia > Magnolia changhungtana. The sequence continues at coordinate 759,948 of JASAUF010000640.1, forward strand.
TATGATTGATAACTCATTTAAGCTTAATGCTGATAGAAATAGTACATAAAATGCAATCAGAAAAAAAAAATGATGCATTTATTACAAATAGCAATCAAATCATACAATGCATCCTACATTCACATTTCTAAATAAACAATACTTCACTTTGCTCAACCTATAATAAGAATTACAACTAAGACGTGCTCTCATATGCAAGAAATAAATACACTCCAACACAGTAAACACCCTCCATATGCATTCAATAATGCTCACGTTTTTATAGAATTTTCTTCCTTCAAATGGTCAATTTCAGCAAATGCAGAAGATAGAGCTTCTTCTTTCCTTGAAACTACAAACGTAACTTCTGTGGACTTCGACACAAGATCACTTTCAAGTTCTAAAACCCTTCCCTTGAGAAAATGAATTTCATCCTCCACTGACTTCTTTAGCTTGTCAACCTGTATAAAACATCATTTGTAGACACAATTAAACAAGCATGCCTTTGTACACATCTCAAAAGGAAGAAAGACAAAAAAAAAAAAAAAAAAAAAAACTTATATATGAAGAAATAAAAAATGTACCTACAAATCTTTTAAACTATGGCAAAATCCAACATGAGTAATGTGTTCAAACCTAGGATGGACTTTTAAACTCAAAACCTAGGTTTAGGTTAAGGTTATAGGTTTAGGTTCAAGTTTAGGTTTAGGTTTTAGGTTTAGGTTAAGGTTATAGGTTTAGGTTATAGGTTATAGGTTATAGCTTTAGGAATTGAGAATAGGTTAAGGTTTAGGTTTAGGAAATCGGGTTTGGGTTCGGGATCGGGTTTAGGTTTAGGTTTTCAAGTTTAGGTTTAGGTTTAAGTTTAGGTTAGGGAGTTGAGATTAGGATTAAGTGTAGGTTTAGGTTTAGGTTAGGGAATTAAGATTAGGATTAGGTGTAGGTTTAGGTTTAGGGATTTGAGAATATATTTAGGTTTTAGGTTTAGGTTTAGGTTTTAGGTTATAGGTTTAGGTTATAGGTTTAGGTTTAGGTTTTAGGTTTAGGTTTAGGTTAAGGTTAGGTCATAGGTTATAAGTTTAGGTTATAGGTTATAGGTTTTGGTTTAGGTTAAGGTTATAGGTTTAGGTTTAGGTTAAGGTTTAAGTTTAGGTTATAGGTTTAGGTTAAGGTTTATGTAACGACTCGTAAATTTTCATACAATGGCTCAAGTACCACCTCGACCAGAAATCACTTAGGATTAAATCCTTTAGAAATTTGACAAAGTTAACTAAGTGCTAAACTAGATTAGCCATGAAATCCATTTGAATCACTTTAAATACGATCTACAAGACCCAAAACTTGTAGAATCATTAACGCTAGGTTACCCTAAAATCTAGGATCAAACTCATTACCCGACTGCTCTCAGGAACACATTGAAACTCCGTATCAGGTCTGGACCGTACATCGAGAGTCCAAATAATACGAGGTTAAGGACTTAGGACCACCTCGCTGGGCTTGACAACTATCTCAGAAATCAGACCCAGACAGTGTCCCAAAACTGTTCGCTTAAGTCCGGAGCGAAGGAGTATGAAAACACATGTTTCCTTTACAAAATAAATATCTGGAATAGTGATCTGAGACTTGATATTTGCGGTCAATTTGTAAGCAACCAGACCGTCAGAATCTGACCCAAATACACCCTCGGATTAAGAAAAATTTCATAAACATTTACATGTACTTGGAATTTCGGATAGAGGCCTGCCGACCGTTGAACTGAAACTGGTCCGCCACACGTGATCTGGGAATCCGACTGAGACAAAAACTTAACTCCACGTAGATCCAAGGTTGGTGAGCTTAAGTCCAGCCTTTGGCTCAAGGAGGCCCGCCAGAAGTCTTCCGTTAAGTTGAAACAAGGCCACTTTGGTTATAACCTAAGTATACCTTGACATTAGGTCTAATTTGGAGAGATTTTAGGCTATATAAGGACCTTAGAATGCTCTCTCTCATAGTCATACGAATTTGAGAAAAATCCTAGAGAGAGAAGTGAGAAAAGAGAGAGACAGAGTGAGAGAAGTGGGGAATCTCCCTACTATCGTTCCCTGCCACTACACAAGCTACACCATCTGTTTCTCATCGCTTTCCCGGCGATACCGACTTCGTTTCTAGGTAAGAAACCCTAACCCTAAATCTATTTTAGGGTGTGAAGGTTGTAGGTTATGAAATAGCTAACCTATTTCATGTCTTAGGTTGCCGTTGTGCCTTAGACAAAGCGATAGTGAACGAACTGACTCTGTTACGCGTTTATCGGTGTAAGGTGAGGACTTTAGGTGTATAGGTTACAGTTTTCAACGCTTTCAATGTCAGATAATGATAGATTCATGATCTGTATGCAATTGCACTGTACAAAGTGCTTTCTGTTTTCTGTTTCGATTAAAGATGTAGATTATGGAATTTTACATATTCTAGGTATTCGTAGAAAATACCATATACGTATAAATTTTGAAAATGTGTTTGACATGATTATTTGTTGTATGAATATACGATATATGGATAAAATACTTATTTGGCGAAAGGATTCGCCCAAATACATATTTTACTAATATACACTATGTATGTAGAAATACTGTATTGTAAAAAGTACCGTATACATATATATTTTAGAGATGTGTTTGCCATGATTATTTGTTATATAAATATATTATATGTGTGTAAAATACTTGCTTGGCGAAAGGACTCGCCCTAATACATGTTTGCTAACATACACTAAGTATGTTGAAATAATGTATGTTAAGTGTTTGTGAAAATGCTTGTGTGAGTAAGTGTTTGGATGTTGATGCCTTAGGAGGAAATTCTCAACTACCTTAGAGACATGTAGGATTTCCTCCATGAGGTTGTTTACTTAAACCGCTTACTTTTACAATATATGTGTTTGTATTCCTACTTATGTAGTGCTTTATAACATGCTTTATAACATACTTTATGACATGCTTACTAACATGCTTGAATTACTTTATTTATCATACTTTACTCCACATGCTACGAATAAGGTTTGATTGAGTTTGGGATTATGTCTATAGTCCAGACAGTCGGTATCAGACTTGAGATTGTGGTTGAGTTTCATGTCGCCACGTAAGATGTGTTTGACGAACCCGAGTGGTACGTCAGTTAGCGACAGTGGTTAGGCCACGCGAAGTGTTTATGCACTTCATATCATCCAATTGATTGTGTGCTCGAGCTAGTCAGGCTTGTCAAGCAACTCGATATGTCTAATGTATGTTCACCATGTTTGGTCGCTACTGCTTGAACCTAGGGTACCAAACTTACTAGTGGAATCCCGTTAACCATGGTACCTCGATCCGCTAAGACTCATGAGCTGGGCATGGTGGTATGGGACACCGTGTTCGAGCTGTCAGCCTACGTTGGGGCCACATGCCTCCCCATAGTGACCAGTGAGCAACCAGACTCGTGAGCCGATTATGGTGGTATGGGACACTATATTAGTGCTGTCGGCCTACATTGATAAGGTGATGGGGGAGTGGTGTAACCTTTGTGCGTAACAGCCCTGGCAGCCTTTGCAGTGACCTAGAAACCACACAATCATCTGAGATTAATTAGGACTGACAACCCTAGAATGGATCATGTTTGGGAATAATACAAGGGAGGTACCTTAGTTTCCCAATCCTACTATTTGAAATGGACTAATAAAAACTCAGTAATCATGCTCATCATGCATTGCATGTGCCTGGAAGATGTGGAGCACTGAGGGATGAAAGCATGCTACAAACGTAAGATGGTGTCGCACGAGGGAGGGTGCGATGAGGGCATCCATCATGACTGCATTCATGCTTGCATTAATAAGAGTAGTTAGGAGTGTTTGATTTTACTGCTTTATCATTACTACTTGACTATATTGATAACATGTTAACCTATACTTTATTGTTTCACTGAGTTAGCTACTCACTCCCACGTTACGGGACGGTATTGCGTACACCAACCAGACTCTGTCTCAGTTTTAGATGAGCCGACGACTTAGGAGGCGGAGCCAGACTATGATGAGGACCAGGACGAGTTCTAATACATGCAGCATTCTGGCGACTTCGACTAGGCTACCAGGATCGGCGGGACTTGCAGGGATTACTCCTTAGTTAAATTATTTACATTTTATTCATAAAACAGACATATGTATATGGTGACTCAGATGGGTTCATACTCTGGAGAATGAAATGATTTTATTTCTGTTACATACATATATATACAATTGATCTAGAGTATGAATGACTGTTTTGGTATAATTTCACTCATGTTTGTTGCTCTAACACAGACAACATTTAATCATCATTATTTATGTTGCATAAGTGATGCGTTGGAACTCGAGAGTTGAGTTATACTCGACCCCCGATTTTCAGGACGTTACAGTTTAGGTTTAGGTTATAGGTTATAGGTTAAAGCTTTAAAGAATTTAGAATAGGTTAAGGTTTAGGTTTAGGAAATCGGGATCGGGTTTAAGATCGGGTTTAGTTTGGGTTTTTAAGTTTAGGTTTAGGTTAAGGAGTTGAGATTAGGATTAGGTGTAGGTTTAGGTTTAATTAAGAATACATTTAGGTTTTAGGTTTAAGTTTTAGGTTTAGGTTAATGTTATAGGTTTTTAGGTGTTATAGGTTATAGGTTATAGCTTTAGGGTATTGAGAATAGGTTAAGGTTTAGGTTTAGGAAATCGTGTTCGGGTTCGGGATCGAGTTTAGGTTTGGGTTTTCAAGTTTTGGTTTAGGTTTAGGTTAGGGAGTTGAGATTAGGATTAGATGTAGGTTTAGGTTTAGGGATTTGAGAATACATTTAGGTTTTAGGTTTATGTTTAGGTTTTAGGTTTAGGTTTAGGTTTAGGTTTAGGTTATAGGTTATAGCTTTAGGGAATTGAGAATAGGTTAAGGTTTAGGTTTAGGAAATTGGGTTCATGTTTGAGATTGGGTTTAGTTTGGATTTTCAAGTTTAGGTTTAGGTTAAGGAGTTGAGATTAGGATTAGGTGTAGGTTTAGGTTTAAGGATTTAAGAATACATTTAGGTTTTAGGTTTAGGTTTAGATTTTAGGTTTAGGTTAAGGTTATAGGTTTAGGTTAGGTTTAGGTGTAGGTTATAGGTTATAGGTTATAACTTTAGGGAATTGAGAATAGGTTAAGGTTTAGGTTTAGGTTTAGGTTATAAGTGTCGATTATAGGTTTAGGTTTAGGTTAGGTTATAGGTTAAGGTTTAGGGAATTCGGGTTCATGTTCGGGTTCGGGTTCGGGTTATATGTTTGGGTTAACGTGTAGGTTTAAGTTAAGTGAATTAAGTTTAGGTTATAGGTTTAGATTTAGGTTTATGTTACAGGTTTAAGTTTAGGCTAAGGGTTTAGGGATTTAAATTCGGGTTCAGGATCGGGTTTAGGTTTGGGTTTTCAAGTTTAGTTTAGGTTTAGGTTAGGGAGTTGAAATTATGATTAGGTGTAGGTTTAGGTTTAGGGATTTGAGAATACATTTAGGTTTTAGGTTTAAGTTTAGGTTTTAGGTTTAGGTTAGAGGTTTAGGTTTAGGTTATAAGTGTAGGTTATAGGTATAGGTTTTCGGATTAGAGTTCGGGTTCGGGTTCGGGTTATATGTTTGGGTTAAGGTGTAGGTTTAAGTTAAGTGAATTAAGTTTAGGTTATAAGTTTAGGTTTAGGTTTATATTATAGGTTTAAGTATAGGCTAAGGTTTAGGGATTGATTTGGGTTTAGGATCGAGTTTAGGTTTGGGTTTGCAATTTTAGGTTTAGGTTTAGGTTAGGAGTTGAGATTAGGATTAGGTGTAGGTTTAGGTTTAGGGATTTGAGAATACATTTAGGTTTTAGGTTTAAGTTTAGGTTTTAGGTTTAGGTTTAGGTTATAGGTTTAGGTTTAGCTTTTAGGTTATAGGTTAAGATTTAGGGAATTGAGAATAGGTTAAGGTTTAAGTTTAGGAAATCGGGTTCGAGTTATAGGTTTTAGTTAGGTTTAGGTTTAGGTTATAGGTTATAACTTTAAGGAATTGAGAATAGGTTAAGGTTTAGCTTTAGGAAATCGAGTTCGGGTTCGGGATTGGGTTTAGGCTTGGGTTTTCAAGTTTAGGTTTAGGTTTAGGCTTTAGAGTTGAGATTAGGATTAGGTGTAGGTTTAGGTTTCGGGATTTGAGAATACATTTAGGATTTATGTTTAGGTTTAGGTTTTAAGTTTTAGGTTTGGGTTAAGGTTTTAGGTTTAGGTTATAGGTTTTGGTTTAAGTTATAGGTTTTGGTTTAGGTTAAGGTTATAGGTTTTGGTTTTGGTTTAGGTATAGGTTTTAGGTTTAGGTTAAGGTTATAGGTTTAAGTTATAGGTTTAGGTTTAGGTTATAGGTTATACGTTTAGGGAATTGAGAATAGGTTAAGGTTTAGGTTTAGGTTATAAGTTATAGATTATAGGTTTAGGGATTTGAGAATACATTTAGGTTATAGGTTTAGGTTTAGGTTTTAAGTTTAGGTTAAGGTTAGGTTATAGGTTTTGGTTTAGGGTTTGGTTTAGGTTATAAGTTATAGGTTATAGCTTTAGGGAATTGAGAATAGGTTTAGGTTATATGTTTAGGATGTGGTTTAGGTTAAGGGTGTGGTCCCTGCAAATACAGATATAAACATGGTCTATCTAAATGGCCAGGCCCCTCCAATGTTGTCCATAGGAAATGGACAGCTTCATCATGGTCATAACAGCGGTTCCCATCTTCCAGGGACCCCCTTTCATCCGGATAGCTCCGACACATATCCGGGTCTGCTCCATTAATTTCAAGTAAATATATAAACATGGCTTATCTGTTCACTCCCCAAGTACAGGGTTGTGATGTAGTAATAAACTCAGTAAGACCGAGGTTGAATCCACAGGGAATGAAACCTATACGTAATCTGAAACTAACTAGGGCTAGAACTAGAATAAGATGAATTTTAAATCAATTGTGATTTGAAGAATAATTGTAAAATTATTATCTAAAACTAAAGAGAAATTCAGAGGAGGGACACTAGGGATTCAGAGGATCCACTTGTAGAGATCAGGGAGATCTTATGCCAGTATCACGAATTATGAAAATTTACTGAACTGCCATTAATATAGTTTTCAAGAGATGAAAGGTATATGAATTAGAATGGATTCCATCACCAAACCATGCCCAGGAGACAAAGCAAACAAAAGAATTAAACTAATTACCAACAAATCAATCATATCATGAAGGTTAGGAAGGGTACCGATATCCAACCATGCCCAGGAGACGATGGTGAACAATAGGGCTTCCTGACGTCATAAACATCAAAAGGAAAAGAACATGCTCAAAGCCATTGCAGACCCATTGTAATTTTGGTCACAACAGACCATTAAAGACTAGAAGCATTCCTTATAATCAAACTAGGATTAAATCAGTTCAGCATGAATCAAAGTCGTAGAAACTCCCATCACGCCACAAGCTTCACCTCTTAGCCCTAGCTAAGAGGTTTAGCCACGCATAGACATGGTGAGGCTATACATCTTAAAACAAATAATCAAACCAAATAGAAATAAGATAAATATTACTCTATTTTCACTCCATGTCCAGCCTCAAGCCAAGATGCACCAGCCCTCTCTCTGCCTTGCATCTTCACTGCTGTGCCTCCAAGCTAAGATGCCCCCCCCCCCCCCTCTCTCTCTCTCTCTCTCTCTCTCTCTCTCTCTCTTTTATAATAATAGCAAGGGAAGCCCGTGAAAGGGAGAGTCCGTGCTGGAGTCGTGAACAGGTGCGGACAGAGGAGAGTTCTCTGTTTACGCAGCAAGGCGAGCTTCTCTTGTGCTGAAGTGTTGGTGGGGCCCATTTCCATTGTTCTTTTGAGAGATCCACTCCGTCCACCGAATTCATATTGGAATTTCAATCGGGAATGTCAATTTTGGATGTCTATTATTGCGGCCCACTGATTCATCGTTTCTGCCGTCCGTTTGTATTGGAACGGCTGAGATCCCAAAAAGCTTCATCTCTTCAGATTTATTCAGCTAGACAAGGGTTTTTGCGGACCCGGGAAACGAATGGACGGTTCGAATCATCTTTTCAGACAATGATGGGGCCCACAATAAAAAACCGCAACTTTGTTTGCGAACAGAGCTTCTGCGTCAGTTCTGTGATGGATGGTGGCCCACTGATTGACGAGGAAAGAGTAATCCATTACGTCCATTGTATTCCCCTCGAAAAACTGTAAGGAATGGACAATTTTTGGAGTAGTTCAGTGTGGCCCACGAGATCTTTCACTTCGCGGTTCGTCCTGCTTTCAACGGCCAGGATCTTTCAATAGCTAGTATGGGGGAAAGAGGACACCTAGGTGAAGTTAATACCCCCCCCCCTTTTCACACAATGGACAGTCCAGATTGAGGATGTGGATGAGGAGTGGGCCCCACTGAGAGGAACCGGCGTCGGCAGCGAAGTTGTTGTTGCGTCTTTCGTTTGAGAGAGAGAACGTCGGTCAGCGTAATGCTGACCGACTTCACTTCATTCGGTGCACGCGTCTTCGTTGCACACGCACCATGTAGAGTGGGTCCCAGATGTGTACGAATAATCCACATCGCGTATAAGGGGCCGAGACCAAAAGAAGTGTATCCAAAGAGCAGGTGGGCCCCAAATTGCTGATATGTGGGCTAATCTGACCGTTGGGCCACTTATACAGGGATTTAAGATTTGAAATTTGACGTGTACGGTTAATTTGTGGTCCCCAGGCCATGTATGCAGTTTCAAGCCGAACGGATGGTGGAAACCCTGTGATCTTGCATTCTGACAGCCTTTCAGGCCACTTGATCTTCAGTTCCTCATTTTCTTGGATCTCTGGCGTTGATCTTGGTCTCTTGGGGTCCATCCCTTGCCTTTGTGACCTTTGAGCGTTATATCCATACTTTTAGCGCCCTTTTCGGTCCAAGCTTGCAAATACGTCCTGCATCACAATCATGATCAAATCGGTTCGTTAAATAGTACTATGTTCGTAAATCTGGCCAATAACAGGGGTCTGATATGCAATATTTGACCCTCAACACAACCCCCAACCAACATTTTGCTAGTCCCGAGCAAAATATGCGAAAAATAAGTTGAGAATTACAGGGCAGTTTCTATGCAACCAAGTGGAATCTTGAAAACCGATTCAGATACGAGAACTCTAAGATTCATAAATGTTGGGCATTATTCTCTCCTAGACTCAAGCACACGATAAACTTCATAATCAAGTTCAAAGTATTCATCCATCAATTCGAAGAATTCCAAACATTGAGTTCCATGGGTGTATAGTGTAATCTCGGCTTTCAACATTAAGATTCAATTCTCCATTTCAGGATATCATTGGTAACCAACAAGAGGATTCAGGACACCCAAAACCTAAACTAAAATGTGCCTAATGAATCATTCTTTTTTTTCTTTCTTTTAGCTTTTGATTTTTTTCATTAAAAGTAATGCCAAGAGGGGAATCCAGTCCTTACCTATAGGGAGCAAACCTATGGTGAAGACCGTACACTTAAATCTTCTTCGCATATTATCCATGGAGAATTAAACTTACACCTATAGGGAGCAAACCTATGGTGAAGATTATTCGCCCAACCCTTTCAATTCTTCTTTATAACGATACTAAAATTTTTCAGGCTGGTTCCTTTCATGCTTAGTGATTACCATTTTAATCGTTCAATATCGAACTGAAACCCTAATGTATGAGCGAGATGTGTCTTGTGAAATCATGACTCTATCAATGTTTACAACTTCTAATCATGGATTAACAATTCAAACTTAATTGTGAAATCTAACAGACACTGAATCCAAGAGTCATAATTTACCAACATTACGTAACTTGAAATTTTAGTGCTCTACATGACCGTCAAAAATCACTATGAATTCACAAGAATTTCCAGAAAAATTGTAAAAATTTTCACAATTTTTGCTCAAGACTAAGAAGAACACTAATTAGGTTACGTAATCCCCACCCCCAACCAAAAATCCACATTGTCCTCAATGTAAAAGATGTACGCATGCAATGCACATGGGACAACGAAAGTAAGTGAGAAGTGATGGGAAGATAATACCTGGATAACGAGTCGAGAGAGACTTTTCCATAGAGATCTCAACATAAGAGTGGGTCAGCACAAGAGTGAAACCAATCGAAAGTAAAACATAAATAACAGAATAAACTCCTACCTATACCACTTTTGCAGGTGCTCTCGATTGCATTTAGCGTATGCAACAAGCCTTTAAACCCCTAGGTTACCCCTAGTGGACGAGTTGTAGTCTCGTGAGGGTTTGCAGTAATGTTACCCACAAACATTGAACTAGCTAGGAAAATGAAATAAGTTGAAAAGCTGGGTTGCCTCCCAGGAGCGCTAAGTTTAACGTCTTCAGCCAGACCAAAGCAACTACCCTAGTCCTATGCAAACAGGAAACCTACCTATACCTCCATCAGACTAGGAGATCATTCCTGGTAAACAGGATCAGTCAGAGGCATGGACATGTCCTCTGAATCAAATTTCTCAACAAATGGCTTTAAGCGATGTCCATTTACTTTAAACTCCTTGCCATTGTCGGGGTCTCTTATCTCGATGGCCCCATGAGGATATGTAGTAACAACAATGTAAGGGCCGGTCCAACGAGATCGAAGCTTACCCGGAAAGAGATGTAATCGAGAATTATACAAAAGGACTTTCTGACCTGGCTTGAATGATTTTTGTAGAATATATTGGTCATGAAACGCCTTCATCCTGTCCTTGTAAATTCTCGAGTTCTCGTACGCGTCGTTCCGAATTTCTTCAAGTTCATTCAACTGAAGTTTGCGTAGCGAGCCAGCGTTGTCCAAATTGAAATTCAGATTTTTGATTGCCCAGTACGCTTTATGTTCCAACTCTACAGGCAAGTGACAAGCTTTCCCATAGACAAGTTTAAAGGGAGACATTCCAATAGGGGTTTTAAAAGTAGTACGGTACGCCTATAAGGCATCGGTCAATCGGATTGACCAATCCTTACGGTCAGGGTTAGCCGTTTTCTCCAAAATGTGTTTGATCTCCCTATTGAAAATCTCAGCTTGCCCACTTGTCTGTGGGTGGTATGGGGTGCTCACCTTATGAGAGATACCATATTTCTTCATTGAACTCTCGAATGGCCTATTACAAAAGTGTGAGCCCTCATCACTAATGATGGCTCAAGGCGTTCCGAATCGGGAAAGGATGTTTTCTTTTAAGAATTTAATGACCGTGCGATGGTCATTAGTTTGACACATAATTGCTTCGACCCATTTAGTGACATAGTCCACGGCAAGCAAAATATATAAATTCCTAAAAGATTGGGGGAATGGCCCCATGAAATCGATGCCCTAACAATCAAATGCCTCTATGATAAGAATATGATTCAAGGGCATCATATTTCAATGGGACAATGCTCCCAATTTCTGACAACGGTCACAAGCTTTGCAAAACTAATGAGTGTCCCTGAACATAGTGGGCTAATAGAAGCCACACTACAGAATCTTGGCCGTGGTCTTTTTTGCAGAAAAGTGACCACCACAGGCCTGTGAGTGATAGAAGGAGATGACACTCTGATGCTCATCGTCTGACACACATCTCCTTAAGATTTGGTCTGGGCAATATTTAAACAAGTATGGATCATCTCAGAAGAATTTGCGCACCTCGGTGAAAAATTTCTTCTTATCTTACGTGACCCAATGTGTCGGTATGGAACCTGTAGCAAGATAATTAGTAATATTACGGAACAAGGGGAATGGGAGACTCTGAAAAGCTTGTTCATCAGGGAACATGTCATTGATATGGGTCGCCTCAAGGGAATCAGAGGTATTAAGGCGAGAAAGGTGATCGGCCACTACGTTCTCTACTCCCTTTTTATCTTTAATTTTCAAATCAAATTCTTGGAGTAGAAGGATCCATCATATCAGGTGGGGCTTAGAATCATTCTTGAAAAGAAGATACTTCAGTGCCGCATGATCTTTATAGATAATGACCTTGGATCCGATCAAGTAGGACCTAAATTTATCCAAAGCGAACACTACGGCTAAGAGTTCCTTTTCCGTAGTTGAGTAGTTCACTTGGGCAGGATTTAAAGTCCTACTCACGTAATAGATGACGTAGGGCCTCTTATCTTTTCTCTGGCCTAGAACCGCTCCAAGAGCATAATTAGAAGCATCGCACATAAGCTCAAAAGGAAGGCTCCAGTCGGGTGGCTGCATGATGGGTGCAGTGGTCAACGTGCCTTTAAGCTTGGTGAAAGCTTCCTGGCATTGCTCAGTCCACTCATATGGAGCATCTTTTTGAAGAAGATTACATAAAGGACGAGAGAGGAGACTAAAGTCCTTTATGAATCACCTGTAGAATCCTGCGTGTCCTAAAAAGGATCGCACGTCCCTGATGTTCTTAGGTGGAGGTAGGTTAGAGATAAGATCGATTTTTGCCTTATCTACCTCAATTCCCTTGGACGAGATGATATGTCCAAGGACAATCCCCTTATGAACCATGAAATGGCACTTCTCCCAATTAAGTACCAAGTTCTTTTCTTCACATCTTTTCAGCACACATTTAAGAATTTCCAAGCACTCGCTGAAAGATGAACCATAGACAGAGAAATCATCCATGAAGACCTCTAGATATTGCCCCATCATATCAGAAAAGATACTCAGCATACATCGCTGAAAGGTGGCAGGGGCATTACATAGTCCAAATGGCATCCTTCGGTAAGTAAAGGTGCCGTAGGGACATGTAAAGGTGGTCTTTTCCTGGTCCTCAGGGGCGATTTCAATCTGATTGTAGCCCGAATACCCGTCAAGGAAACAGTAATAGGAATGACCAGCTAGCCTTTCTAAGATTTGATCAATGAAGGGCAAAGGAAAGTGATCCTTCCTTATGACGGTATTCAACTTTCTGTAGTCAATGCACATTCTTCAACCAGTAGTGACTCTAGTTGGCACGAGTTCATTATTAGCATTGGCTATAATGGTGATTCCGGACTTCTTAGGAACCACCTGAGTTGGACTCACCCATTGACTATCAGATATAGGGTATATGATACCCACATCTAATAGTTTAAGAACCTCAGCCTTAACCACTTCCTTCATGTTTGGATTTAGTCTACGTTGTGGTTGCCGAGTGGTCTTCGCATTATCCTCAAGATATATGTGGTGAGTACAAATCGAGGGATCGATTCCCTTGAGGTCCACGATCGTTCATCCATGGGCTCCCTTATGCTTAATGAGAGTAGCTATGAGCATACTCTCCTGTACTTTCTCCAGGTGGGCAGAGATCACCACCGGGTATGTCTCATCTTGACCTAAATATGCATATTTCAAATCAGAGGGCAAAGGTTTTAGGTCAAGCTTCGGTGCCTTGAGGTTAGACGGTAGAGGCACTGCATCAGTTTGTGGTAATTTTTCAAATTGTGGCCTCCACTGGTTAACTTCAAGTACGGGTGCAGTATCCAGAAAGGCACACGTCTCCCTAATCATATCATCATCAAACTCATGGGAGTGGGTCAGGCACGTCTCTAGAGGATCAAAGGATAAGGTAAGGGGTGTCCTATCTTCCACGAAAGTATCAATCATGTTAATGTCGTGGACATCATCATCATCCTCTGAGTTGCTACCGTTATTGAAAAAGATGTTTGACTCCAATGACAAATTTTCAAAAGACATAGTCATGACACCATTCCTGTAATTGATGATCGCATTTGATGTGGCAAGGAATGGGCGACCAAGAATGACGAGAATCTGAGTGCTCATGTTATTGATGGGTTCGGTGTCCAGGATGATAAAATCTACAGGGTAGTAAAACCTATCGACTTGGACTAACACATCCTCAATAATCTCTCTTGGTACACGAACAGAGCGATCGGCAAGTTGTAGTCTGGTTAGGGTGGGTTTTAACTCACCCAAACCTAACTATTTGTATACCGAGTAGGGAATCAGATTAACGCTCGCTCCTAAGTCAAGAAGTGCGTGATCAATTCGATGGTTCCCGATTACACATGATATGGTTGGGCTACCAAGATCCTTGAATTTCTGCGGCACGTCTTGCTTCAGGATGGCACTCACTTTCTCAATCAAGAAAATCTTCTTTTGAATACTATGCCATCTTTTGGTCATGCATAGGTCTTTCAGAAATTTTACATATGAAGGAATCTGTTTTACGACATCAAGTAGAGAAATATTGACTTTCACTTGTTTCAACACCTCCAGAATATCCTGAGAGTTAGAAAGACGTTTTGGTGCAACCAACCGTTGGGGGAACGGAGCAACTGGCTTTTCTAAAAGTTCCGGTTCTAATTTTTGTGGGGCATCACCAGATCCATCATTGTTGTCCTCTTCTGGTTCTTGAGGCTTTTCAGGCCTAACCGGAAGGGTTTTATCAATGATCTTCCCACTCCTAAGAGTGGTGACGGATTTAGCGTGCCCCATTTGATTTGAAGAGCTGGGATCATTTATCTCATACTGTGGTTTAGGGTTGGGGAGAGGTTGTGCAGGAAGCATCCCCTTTTTTATAACCGTCATACGTGAATCCATTTTTTGTATAAAGTCTGTAAGTCCACGCATTTCCTGAGCCAGCTCTTGTATGGAATTTTGAACCGGTTCTTCTTGAGGTTTCCCCTGATTTGGATTTTGATTGAAGAAACTTTGAGGGGTAGCAGTTTGTCCATTCCTCCAACTAAAATTTGGATGATTTCTCCAACCAGGATTGTATGTATTAGAGGTAGATCCATTAAAAGGTCTTTGATAGTTATTTACGGTATTAGCTTGCTCATTCAACACTCCTCAAAAAGCAGATATTGTAAGACAATTTTCAGTTGTGTGAATGTTGCAATCACAGATGCCGCAAACAATTTCATTAACCTTATCCTTCTTTCCTTCCATGGCCTCGACTCTTCGTATGAGATTAATCACTTTAAAATTTACATCATCCTCTTCTTTCAGGAGATATACTCCACCTTTCTCCTTAGATTGAGTTGGCCTAGACGTGGTGTTTGATTTTGGGTAATGGTCCCATGATTGTGCATTTTCGGCAAGTCTATCGAGATAATCCCATACCTCATCGACCTCTTTATTCATGAATTCTCCATTACACATTGTCTCGACCAGTTGGCGCATAGAAGATGTCAGTCCATCATAGAAAAAATTTGTAATCCGCCACATTTCAAAACCATGTTGTGGGCATGAACTGAAAAGATCCTTGAACCTTTCCCAACATTGGTAGAATGTTTCATCTTCCTTTGGGTGAAGTTCATGATTGCTTTTCTGAGGGTAATCATTTTATGGTGTGGGAAAAATTTCTTTATGAATTCCCTCTGCATATCATTCCATGTACCAATGGATCTAGGACGCAGTGAATGTAACCATGTCTTAGCCTTCTCTTTCAAGGAAAAAGGAAAGAGTTTCAGCCTGATTGTATCCTCGGATACATTGGGAAAGTATAAGGTGGCTATAATCTCATCGAACTCTTTCAAATGTAAGTATGGACTTTCTGATTCAAGCCCATGGAATTTAGGAAAGAGTTGGATAACTCCTAGCTTGATGTCCATCGTACTCACCCCCGCCGGTTGTAAATAATCTCGTAAAGTACGAGGCGGGGGTGCTTGATGCATCTCATTCTCATCATGTACTTCCTCATCCATATGTTAAGGTAGTGCTTGAGGTTGATTTGCAGCCATAACCTCAATTAACTCAGGGGAATTCGAGCGGTGTCTAGTCCTGTGATGGACAGTCAACCCCTCAACTAATCCTCCTTTAGTTAAGAGACGTCGAGTGTCGTCACTGGCCCACTTGGGCATGAAACACTCACAGCCCTCAATTAAGTCCTAAACCTAATCCTAAGAAAGAAAATAAGAATCTAGAAAGAAAGAGAGGTTTGGAAAGAAATTACCAAATTGGAGTCTCTAAGCTAAAGACCTACAAAACAAAACAAAGTAAGTTAGTTTCTAAATAGAAGAAGTTCCTAAAGCAAACCAAATCTAAAGAGTTAGAAAATCTAGAAAATCAGAAAGAGTTTACCAAATTAGAAGTTTTATCTTAACAACCTACAGAATAGGAAATAGGTTAGTTCTAGGAATCAAATAGAAAACAAAAACAAAAATTAAAATTAGTAAAATCCTAATCTTAAACTAATTCTAAAACTAATTAATCTTAGAAAACATAACCATCAGTCCCCGGCAACGGCGCCAAAAACTTGTTCACTCCCCAAGTGCAGGGTTGTGATGTAGTAATAAACTCGGTAAGACCGAGGTCGAATCCACAGGGACTGAAACCTGTACGTAATCTAAAACTAATTAGGGCTAGAACTAGAATAAGATGAATTCTAAATCAATTGTGATTTGAGGAATAATTGTGAAATTATTATCTAAAACTGAAGAGAAATTCAGAGGAGGGACACTAGAGATTCAGAGGATCCACTTATAGAGATCAGGGAGATCTTATGCCAGTATCACGAATTATGGAAATTTACTGAACTGCCATTAATATAGTTTTCAAGAGATGAAAGGTATATGAATTAGAATGGATTCCATCACCAAACCATGCCCAGGAGACAAAGCAAACAACAAAATTAAACTAATTACTAACCAATCAATCATATCATGAAGGTTAGGAAGGGTACCGACATCCAACCATGCCCAGGAGACGATGGTGAACAACAGGGCTTCCTGACGTCATAAACATCAAAAGGAAAAGAACATGCTCAAAGCCATTGCAGACCCATTGTAATTTTAGTCACAACAGACCATTAAAGACTAGAAGCATTCCTTATAATCAAACTAGGATTAAATCAGTTCAGCATGAATCAAAGTCGTAGAAGCTCCCATCACGCCACAAGCTTCACCTCTTAGCCCTAGCTAAGAGGTTTAGCCACGCATAGACATGGTGAGGCTATACATCTTAAAATAAATAATCAAACCAAACAGAAATAAGATAAATATTACTCTATTTTCACTCCACGTCCAGCCTCAAGCCGAGATGCACCAGCCCTCTCTCTGCCTTGCGTCTTCACTGCCGTGCCTCCAAGCTAAGATGCCCCCCCCCCCCCTCTCTCTCTCTCTCTCTCTCTCTCTCCCTTTTATAACAACAACAGGGGAAGCCCGTGAAAGGGAGAGTCCGTGCTGGAGTCGTGAACAGGTGCGGACGGAGGAGAGTTCTCTGTTTACGCAGCAAGGCGAGCTTCTCTTGTGCTGAAGTGTTGGTGGGGCCCATTTCCATTGTTCTTTTGAGAGATCCACTCCATCCACCGAATTCATATCGGAATTTCAGTTGGGAATGTTAATTTTGGATGTCTATTATTGCGGCCCACTGATTCATCGTTTCTGCCGTCCGTTTGTATTGGAACGGCTGAGATCCTAAAAAGCTTCATTTCTTCAGATTTAGTCAGCTAGACAGGGGTTTTTGCAGACCCAGGAAACGAATGGACGGTTCGGATCATCTTTTCAGACAATGATGGGGCCCACAACAAAAAACCGCAACTCTATTTGCGAACAGAGCTTCTGTGTCAGTTCTGTGATAGATGGTGGCCCATTGATTGATGAGGAAAGAGTAATCCATTACGTCCATTGTATTCCCCTCGAAAAACTGTAAGGAATGGATGATTTTTGGAGCAGTTTCAGTGTGGTCCACGAGATCTTTTACTTCGCCGTCCATCCTGCTTTCAACGGCCAGGATCTTTCAATAGCTAGTATGGGGGAAAGAGGACACCTAGGTGAAGTTAATAACCCCCCTTTTCACACAATGGACGGTACAGATTGAGGATGTGGATGAGGAGTGGGCCCCACTGAGAGGAACCGGCGTCGGCAGCGAAGTCGCTGTTGCGTCTTTCGTTTGAGAGAGAGAACGTCGGTCAGCGTAACGCTGACCGACTTCACTTCGTTCAGTGCACAACGCCTGTGCGAGCGCTGTGCACACGCACCATGTAGAGTGGGTCCCACCTTGATGTGTACGAATAATCCACACCATTCATCTGGTTTCCCAACTCATTTAAGGGGTTGAGACCAAAATTGAAGCGTATCCAAAGAGCAGGTTGGCCCCAAATTGCTGATGTGTGGGTTGATCTGACCGTTGGGCCACTTATATAGGGATTTAAGATCTAAAATTCGACGTGTACGGTTAATTTGTGGTCCCCAGGCCATGTATGCAGTTTCAAGCCGAACGAATGGTGGAAACCCTATGATCTTGCATTCTGACTGCCTTTCAGGCCACTTGATCTTCAGTTCCTCATTTTCTTGAATCTCTGGCGTTGATCTTGGTCTCTTGGGGTCCGTCCCTTGCCTTTGTGACCTTTGAGCGTTATATCCATGCTTTTAGCGCCCTTTTCGGTCCAAGCTTGCAAATACGTCCTGCATCACAATCACGATCAAATCGGGTCATTAAATAGTACTATGTTCTTAAATCTAGCCAATAACAGGGGTCTGATATGCAATATTTGACCCTCAACACTGTCCAAATGGTTAGGCCCCTCCAATGTTGTCCATAGGAAATAGATAGCTTCATCATGGTCATAACAACGGTTTCCACCTTCCAGGGACCCCCGCTCATCTGGATAGCTCCGATGCACATCCTGGTCTGCTCCATTAATTTCGATCAAATACATAAACACAGTCTTTCCAAATGGCTAGGCCCCTCCAATGTTGTCCATAGGAAATGGACAGCTTTATCATGGTCA
The DNA here is from genome assembly GCA_030180095.1 of Magnolia changhungtana. Taxonomy (NCBI): domain Eukaryota; kingdom Viridiplantae; phylum Streptophyta; class Magnoliopsida; order Magnoliales; family Magnoliaceae; genus Magnolia; species Magnolia changhungtana. Next base: position 778,591 of record JASAUF010000640.1, read on the forward strand.
TAACAGTTGTTCCCACCTGTAAGGGATGGAGGAGAAACTGATACGAGAAGTTCATATGATGTGAGGTCGTGATCCAGATCAAATGGTTGGACTTGATTGTTTTTTGCTGTGAGAATTACTTGGTCTGACTCTCGAAATCCTCAAAAAGACAATCATGTTACCTCAGATCTAATATTTTGGTAATGCATCTATGCTCCCTGTAACACCCTTCTGAATCATATAGCCCCAAAAATTAGGTCCTAAAACACCCTTCCAAATTGAAAAGTATGGTACCTGAGTTTTCATATGTGATAGAGCCAATTCCTTGATGTTGTTTGGATACTAGTTCCTAAAACACATTGAATATCAAATATCAATGTCTTTGATATTAAAGATACAAACATACAGACACAAGTTTTATAGAAAAGATACAAACAAGAGAGACAGTATAGAACTACAGAGAATCAACTGCTCTAATTACCCATAGTCATACCAATAGAGCATGTTTGCAATTAACTGTGCACCACATGGTAGAGAAATTTCATCCAGTCCACTCATCCATTAGATGTGTCACCATATTTTCACCTGGATCTTAAAAATTAGTCTAACCCAAAACTTGGGTGGGCCACACCATAAAAACTCTAAATTCTAAATCTTAAAAATCAGTCTAATCTAAGACTTGGGTGGGCCACACCATATGATTTTCAACATGTGCAAGAATTCAATTCAAAGCTTCAATCAATTGAATGCATCGAAATTTAAAAATAAACATGTGCAAGAATTCAATTCAAAGCTTCAATCAATTGAATGCATTGAAATTTAAAAATAAACATGTGCAAGAATTCAATTCAAAGCTTCAATCAATTGAATGCATCGAAATTTAAAAATAAACATGTGCAAGAATTCAATTTAAAGCTTCAAGCTCACTGAAATATACCAACAGAAGTAAATGACATTCTTGATTTTCAACTAGAAAGCATAAAATATGAACTGGAACATGAGAGCAGAGAAGTGTTGACTCACTTGTTCACTTTAACCCAAGAAACTTTTAGTGTTTCCTTCTTCTTTTCATCAAGCTCTTCAATCACCTTCTTGATTTTTAACTTATCATTCTAAGCAAGAGAAGAATACAGTAAACAAACAACTTCAAACATAAACAAATTCAATTTTTTTTTAAAAAAAAAAAGATGAGATCCTTTACAGGCTGAGAAATACAACAATATACCTCAATGATGTTATTCTTGGATAATAAGTCATTGTATTCATCTTCAGCTTTCTCAAACATTGTCATAACTTTTTTGTTGACTCTCTTCTCAAGGCTGAAAGCAATCAATCAGATTAACTGAGATGCATGTCCATTAACCTTCTTCTTTTAAAAAAAAATGCAAAACTAAACATCAATGAGGTGTTGAATCATACTATTTCATTGTCATGGAAAAGAAAACAAAGAAGCACAGGAAACAACACAACAAGTAATCCAATCACACACCCAGATTGTTCAGCTTGAAGTTTCTTAAGGTCCTCCCTTGATTTACGAGGATCATGAGATGAGAAGTCATAATCTGTCCCACTTTTTTCAAATAATTGTTTCTCAGCTGCAATCCAACTATGCCTTTCTAGTAGTTTATCTACCTTCAGGGAGCAATCTTTCTATTCCATCTCCATTCGCTTAATCTGTGTGAATGGGAAAGAGTGGGTTTCTATTAAGAACACATCCACAATTTCATAGATCAAGCAAGTTAAATAAAATAGGAACAGAATAACCACTGCAAGTACCTCATTTTTCAATTTTTTCCTATCAACATTTGCGAAAATACCAAATTCTAGTAGGTTCTTTTTCTTCCATGGACCTTCAGAAATGGCACAAACTCATACATTAAATGTAAAGTAGAATAAAAATAACAGTTTTCATTACATCTGCTCCACTCTAATAGTAGGTGGAGAACGCCTCCACTGAGGACTCTCTTCAAAGTAATCAAATGGCTGATCAATGAATTGAAATATAACAAATCGTAAGGGTCCAAACAAAACACCAGCTGGTCCCAAATAGTGACAAGACTCATGAGATGACATATTACAAATAGTGACAAGACTAGCTGGTAATGACAAGAGGTTAAGACATCAAATTATTTATGAAGAATAGAAAAAAAACAAAGATAAAACAAATAGTTAAAAACTTTACCATTTCAGGCATGCCAATGTAAACTATCTGTCTATGTAAAAGTAGAGATGGCAAATCTAGGGGATGTTTTCTTGACCTGTGCTCATTGTAAGTATCAGTGTGTTCCACCTAATACAAGCAATGAAAAGAATAATAAAACACATATCAAGAAGAGAGAGAAAAAAAAAACACATGATAAAGAAACGAAAGTAATTAAGACCTCCCATTTTCTGTGTATCATACTTGAATTTATGTTATCAAGACCTCTCTCAAAGAAACAAAATTAGCTATAAATTAAAAATTAAAATTCTGCAGAAAACCTTATTAAATTGAAAATTAAAATTCTGAAGAAGGTATGTAATCAAGACCTCTGTGAATATCAGTCAATGCCTAACAATGTAAAAGAAAATAAAAGAAACAATTAAAAATTCTGCTAGGGTGAATCTTCTAGATCAGAAGACCTTTACGGGTTTAAATTAGCATTCAAACACAACATGTAAATCATTTACAACCAGCCCCATTTATGTCAGGTAATTGGGTAAACTGATATCCATTACCAACCCTACTCACACAAACACTATCAATTAGTTGTTCAAGTTATCATCTGTTTTTATAATTGTTTACAGTTATATTAACTTCAGGATAGTATAGTTATTGCAGTCTTTTTACTTAGAGCATATTTTTTAAACTCTTCCATGCATTTTGAACGTTAGAGATGGAAGAAAAAAAAAATGAACGGGATATAATAATTTGATTTTTCTAGAGCTCGAATGCTCATTACTACAACAGCAACTTCACGTGGAGTGGAGGTCCTTTTTCTTGAAGCTATGTTTTGCAAAAAAAAAAAAAAATCAAAAAGAGAGTAAGTTAATACTCCTAATTTATGATTTCCACACAAGATGCAAAGGTCATTAGAACTGACATAGAAATCCTAATGATCCGATTGAAAAAATAGAAGGTTAAACTGAAAATTACTCAAAATTTGCCCGATACCAAACATCTGACAAGGGACCTTAACAATTGCACATCTAACAGTATGAAAGGTTATATCAAAATGAGGAAAAACTGAAAAACACCAAAAAATCAAGCAAAAGTGAATGAAAATATATTGTAAGAAACTTCATTGGAACAATTTTGTCAAATATGGAATTTGAACTGGATTTAAAACCTTTAAAACATTTCAAATGACTGGATGGAATTTTATGCTTGCCAAGAAAGATAATAACAACAACTATGGCATTTGTACTAGATTTAAACTTCCAAAACATTTCAAGTCCCAAGTAATGTGATACTACATCAGTGTCACATATAAAAATAGAGACATTACAGAAAAAAAGTTCAAGTCTAAGAATTTGTCCTAACATTCTCACTCTTTTCAAGTTCAATAGGTGTTATACATTGGATATGATGAACCTGAAATGAATTAATTGATCTACATTCAACCAACATCACCAAAACTCCTGCAAAATGAACTAGCAGAGAATCTGAATAGAAGTAACTATAAGAAAACCTTCTAATCTTTGTTAAATAAATTCATTAAATGCCATAGTAGTAACCTAGAAAAGCTCACGAACCATCCAGGCCCCCTCTCCAACATATTTTTGAACAAGCTCACTTCCAATAACACAAATAAAGCAGGCATCAATTCTTTTGGCTACATCTCTAACTAGTAAAGTTTTGCCTGACCATAACAGAGCACCCCCTTCAGAGGATCAATGTCAAGCTTCACAAATTTCTCTGGATGGAGCATGGAGCGTTCCAATACCTTTATTAAAATAATAATAATAATAATAATAATAGAAGACAACATCACAACAAGAAGGAAACATATATGTAAGAAAGTGTACCTGGATTCATCATCATCGTCTAAGCCTTATCCCAACTAATTGGGGTTGGAAAAGTACGCCTGGAGTGGTATCTATAAAAAATAATAATAATAATAATAATAATAATAATAATAAATATAGTGGCTGCTTGATAATTGCAAGGAAAATATACCCTGGTAAAGACAACCATACTGAAATTTTTATGTCATCTAGCAACAAAACCATGGTGAGAAAAAAATCAGCAAAAAATTGTTCCTTCTCTACATTGGGGAGTGATGACCAATGCACCCCTTAAATCACTAAGAGCTCACTGATTTCTACCTCAATATGCAAACAAACGGAAGCTCATATCTTACTATCAAACTGTAGCACTAACTTTGAACATTAAACAAAACTGCAATTCTTCTTCTTCCCCAGGATTCAAGAATCTGGAGTGATTCTGATCCTAAACCAAGCATGGACATGGAAAACTAGGGTGAAATTTTCCCTGAACTAGGAATTGTTGGTTACCCGACCCAGCCAGTCAATGACCAAGTAGTATGGACATGGAAAACTATAGTGAGATTTAGGTCATAGTTTGAGAACTATGCTTTTTCAGTAATCTTCATGTAAAACTGTCCACATCAATCATTTGTGCATGAGATTACTCTCGATTACTTAATTGCTCTTTTCTTAAGAATGACAAGATTCTGTGCAGCAATAGCGTCTTAATTCCTGTATGTTAAAATCTTGTCTAGAACATCCCAAAGGAAGACTTATATTAGTGGCCATCTTTTGAGACAATGAAATGCCTCAATCACAAACTAACTACGCAGTGATCTTCCATGTTCCCTAATTTTTCTAATGCCATTAATAATTATTTTTTAAGTGCCAAAAATAAAACCAAGAAACATACCGCAGAGTCATTGACCTTCTTGGCCATTTCCTTCTCCACTTTCTTTTTATTGGCAGAGTAGGGTTCCAAACCCTGCCATCCAAAAATTTCAAATATCAGAAAACATGATGCAGACCCCTATTGAACACTAAACACAACACCAATAATCCATATGACCAACAAAGTGAAAGAAAGAAAGATGCAAAAGCTCAATGCATTTAAAACCACAATAAAAAGCCATTATAAGTGACACAGATCCAAGTCTAAAAATACTAGATTCTTAGATTTTTTTTTCTCCCAGTATGCAAACGCCGAAATTAGATTTTCGAGAATATTCTCATTACTCAAGGGATTCCGACACTTGGGGCTTGCCCAAGGGACATGAAAGAACTGGATCCTATTCAGCAACAAACTAATATGGCTGAAGCATTTCTTCAAACAATTGATATACACATGTAGGGGGCCGTGGACAGCAGCGGATATGGCTGTTGCCCAATATCTGGCCATCAAAAGAGGAAATGAGAGAGAAAGAGAGAGTACCTTCGATTTCCTCCTCTGATTTCTTTTATTATCTTCAACTGTTGGAGAGAGACTGATGAAACTGTGCGTCGAAGAGAACGAGGGAGAGAGACATCGAGAGAGAGAGAGGGAGGGAAATCAAGGAGATGAGGAAGGGAGAGGGAGAAGCGCGGGGAGAGAGAGAGAGAGAGAGAGAGAGAGAGAGAGAGAGGAGAGAGAGAGAGAGGAAGGGAGATGGAGAAGCAAGACGGAAGAGCGATTGAGGAAGGAAGAGCGAGAAGAGAGGGAAATGAAAGGCGTGCTGAGAGGTCGAGGAAGGGAGAGCAAGAGAAGAGGGAAATGAAGGGCGCGCGGACAGATTGAGGAAGGGCGAGGGAGAAAAGAGGGAAAGAGAGGGAAATAAAATGAAATGCGCCTGGCTTTTTTTTAAGTAAAATCGTTTTGGGGGTGACGGACGGCACTTTCAATGCTTAGTTTTAGCACTCGTGGGGCCCACCATGATGTATGTTATTTATCCACTCCATCCATTCATTTTAACGGATCATTTTAACAGTTGATCCAAAAAATGAGTCAGATCGAAGCTGTAAGCGGACTACATAATATATTAACGATAAAAATTTATTTTTTATTATTTCTTATGGTGTAGTCCACGTAGACCTTTAATCTACATAATTTTTTGGCTCATCCATTGAAATTATAAATCAGAATTTATGGGCAGTTTAGATCAAACGAATATATTCCAATGGACCCCATGGAGCCCCTTAAGCACCATTAATATCTAATAAGGTTATGGTAAGGAGGTAGGTTTTAGCTACAAATAATTAGATTTTAGTTACGGATTAAGTCCGTAGCAACTATAGCTAAGGTTTATATCCCTAGCAAAAAACAAACGTAGTCTGTATGCTTTGCCCCCTTTTTTTGGTAGTGCTATTTTGTCACTGTGGATGTAATTTATTCCGTGGGGTGTACAGTAATCGCCTCATGACCAAAGATTTACCACGATCCTCGGTCATCCATCCTTTGCCACCAACTCCTTCCTCAGTGGTTTGTATATCTCATATGACAGATAATTTATTAGGGAGTTCATTGAGCACAATCACCTTGAAGTCTTGCAACACTGGTTTTAAATCCTCTGGGATGTTCACAGGCTCCATATATTTTTCTTCTTTAACTAATTCATCTTCATCTCATGTTTTCTTCGATTGTTTAACAAAATCATGTTCTGTTAGGAGAGATTGTCCCTCCACTTTAGAAGTCATGGGTTGGTTCTTCATTCCCATAGGGGCGAGGATAATCCTTTTACCATCTTTAATAATTATAAATACGTTATCCTGGCCTCTATGTGTAGCATCAATATTATATTACCATGGTCGACCAAGTAACATGTGACAAACTTCCATGTCGACTACGTCACACATTACTTCGTCTTTATAATATTTACCAATGGAAAAGGATATACGACATCGTTCAATTACATCTATTTTGTTGACCTCCTTGATCCATCTAATCGTGTAAGGAGATGGGTACCTTTCTATTTTTAGTTGTAGCTTTTTTACCATTATTTTCGACACAAAATTCTCATCACTCCTAGCATCGATGATCACATTACAGACTTTTTAGTATGCAATACACATTGTTCAAAAGATATTGTGTTGTTGTAAATTTATCTATACCTTTGGCTTGTACAATGGCTTCTTCATGTTCATAATAGTGGCCTACGATTCACCATTATCAGTGAGTGCTCTGCGAAAATTAGGGTTGTTTCATATAACGATCACAGGTGATTGAGCATTGCCTTGGACTCGAGGTAGAATTAACGCATCTGTAATACGATTGAGGGTTGCCTGCAACTCATGCATGGTCAACTGACTCTTCCAATGGAAAACTTCCATTCTTTTCAAAAGATAACGAATCTCTAGATCACTGTCCACAGAATTTTGGTTCATATATTTGTTGTTTGCCATCAGCCCGAGGGGAGTCCTCGCTCTAATACCAATTGATGCAGGGATGAATGTGATGAGGTCGATCACTGTCTTCCTCAAGGATAACTACTTCGAATCCACAAAGCTTCTCTGGACGCCTCACAGAGACTTCTCGAATCTACGAGGAAAAAACAAGAAAATAGAAATAGTATTCAAGAAAATTCGTAAATTGATTAATGATTGAAATAAACGAGTCTACAACCCTTTAAATAGGGATACCAAGCTGACAAAATTTCAGAATTAAACTACAACTAAAACTCCCTAAAATTCATAACTTACTATAAATAGTAAATTTACTATTTATAATAAGTGTCCTATATGGCTTAACCATGTTATTCTCCTAATTTTTCTAAGAACTTTTCATGTTGGACACAACTCCTAAATCTCAAAGGATGAAGAGTTATAATAAAACTAAAACTTAGTAAAAATAGTAAAAATGGAAATTAACAGGGAATTTGACTATCGATATGATGGAATCTTTTAAATGCAAGTTGATTGGATAAAGTAGCTCATCCTACCCCAAAATCATATATGGTACATCTAGTAACTCATTCCGGTTTGTGAGATATGCCTATTTTAAGTTTATGATGGTTTTGATGACTTTTACCTCCGATCAGGCCTTCTCTAATCCATCTTGGACATGAAAGTGTCCTCGACCTGCTCTACATCAAAAAGCTCCCGAAGTAATGAGGGAAAATGAAGTTCGTTGGGAGGTTAAACTCAAACAACTAAGGGATCAGATAGGTGACATTCGTCAAACGTACCACGCACAAGTCCCAACCTCCATCGATGCCATGCTGAAAGAAATAGAACCACCCTTCATTGATGACATCATGGGAGAACAACTCCTGCCTAGGTTTTAGATACAATAGATCGCCCCCTACTCCGGGTCTGGTGTTTCAGCCGAGCACCTCGAACCCTTCAAGGCGTGGATGGAGCTCCATGGTGCTTCGACATCGGTAATGTGTAGAGCATTTTCCCTGACCTTGTTAGGAACGATGCAGAAGTGGTACTGACAATTGAAGCTAAAGTCCATCAGTTCTTTCACGCATCTCAATAAGACCTTCATTACTCAATTTATTGGAGGGAAAGACATGCAAAAGCCTATGACACACCTCCTTACTATTACTCAAAAGGAGGATGAGCTATTAAAAGATTACATCATGCGCTTCAAGAAAGAAGCGATGTAGGTAGAAGGTTACTCGGATCAAATATCCATGGCTATCATGATATCTGGCCTAAGGGAGGATAGGTTTCTCTTCTCAATAGGCAAGAATCCTCTGATAACATCGGCTGATCTCCTCAACTGAGCACATAAATGCTCTAATGCCAAGGAGCTTTACATCTCGCGGAAAGCCACACGAAGCGTTGGGAGCTCGGCTATGGACAAAAAGCGCAAGGAAGAACAACCTTTAACAACCGGCAATAAGAAGAGAAGAGATGATGATCCGAGTAAAGGTTAGCGCCCGATCCAACGACTGAAGAGCCAATTCCACTCTTATACTCCCTTAAATGCTACGCTCGAGCAAGTCCTCATAGAAGTTCACAATAAGAGGATCTTGAAATGGTCGAATAGGATGAAGACTGACGCCAAAAAGTGAAACAAGTAGAAGTACTGTCAATTCCACCGCGACCATGGTCACGCTACCAGTGACTATTTCAACCTCAAGGAAGAGATCGAAGCCCTCATCCGTGATGGGCATTTGCGAGAGTATGTTAACAGGAGGGAAGAGCAACCAAATCAGAGGAATGGGCAGCAAAGCAATGGGAACAACAACGAAGCCACATGAGAAATCCGCACCATATTCGGCGGGCCCGTGAGAGGAGAAGATTCAAACAGAGCCAATGCCCAAAGTATTAGCAGCAATAGTGGCTCAGAATACTACATTAATCTCACAAGCAAGGCTCCCAAGGGAAAGTAAAATTGAAAAAATATAACCCACGCCCTACCTTAACAAGCGAGGCCACCACGTCACGCAACAGATCCATCGGATGGAGAGCTGAAAGAGCTATAATCTCCTCCTCGGACACATGGCGAGGCACCCATTTAGCCAGCCAAGCCAAAGGGCCCGACGAGGAGTTCGACCCACTGGCCTCCTCAGCTTCATGGGTAGCAGGGGCTATGTCCTCCGCTTCATGGGCAACATCTGGAGCAGAGCTAGCAGGGACAGTGGGAACCCCTTCCATTGGAGCCTCACCTTGGACTGAGGAATGCTCCAACTCGACTACCTCCCTAGTTACTGCTGGTGGAGGAGAGACAACGCGAACAAAGGCCTCAAGCATCGCCTCATCTATGGCCGCCATGAACTATTCGTCGGTGGTCGAGATTCCAACAAATGCGGGCTTGCCCGCCACACCGCCAGACGTCCCCCCTCAAAGGGCAAAGGAAGAGGTACCCCCTTCTTTATAGCTTTCTTCATCTATTCCATCTCGGGTGGAAGAGGGAGCTTAACTTTTTTCTCAAGGCAAAGACAATCAGACATATTTACAAAAAAAAAAAAAAAAAAAGAACCAAGTCAGATGCAGGATGGATTTTCAAATATAAAAGTGAAGATCCTGGCCAAGCACATCATTCTTGCTGGTCCGGGAGCGACTGGAGAAAGGACGATTAGATAAAGGGAATGAGGAGTGATCAGTCTCTTCCAACTCCTCTCGATAGTGCCATGTAGCCTTACACGAGCAATCCGCTGGAGTTGACGGGAAGAAAACTCGGGTTTCAAATGAGGAAGGACTACACATAGATAAGCACCGATCAACAAATAAAAGCATACATGTTACGACTAATCTTGTAAAACTCGATAACTCCCGACCTGGATTCACAAATCTGGTGGGAATACTCCTTGCTAAGGCTGCCCACTCCCCCGTTAACGAGAGCCTAGCCCTAATTTACCCAAGCTGAAAAGTAATACTAGCCTAAATGTATAGGGCTGGCCTTTGCTCTGTATAAGTACATGAACTCGTCCACGGACAGCTCGGGGTGTCTGAGCTGTTGCCAGAGGATATAAGTCCCAAACAATGCCCAACAGGCATTTGGAATCAACTGGTCTGGGGCCAACTTCAGAGCAGCAATGACTCCCTGTACTATGGTATGTAGAGGGAGCCAAAGATCACATTGTATAGCCACTATATATATGGCCACCTCACCCTCACAAGGATGACATGGGAGCTCCCCTAGTTCGGGCACCCGAAGCACTACTGACTCAGGGATATGATATTCCAACCTGACCCTAATTAGGTTAGCATCCCTTAAGACCGACCCAAAGGTCCCAACTCCCTGGGGTCCCACAGCCGATGGGACGTCCATTCTAGTTGGCGGGAGAGGTCTCCGCCTCCTCACCCTCTGGTATTGGAGAGGAAGGAGGGGATGGTCTATTTAGTCAGGTGTCCTCGGTGGCGGGATTGGATTCACCATGAAATTGTCCTGACACCGACCACCTATATGAGAGGTCTAACATCCTGGGTAGAGTACAAGTAGGAGAAAAGCTGCAAAAGAGGAAGAACAGACCGGAAAAACCAGAGCAAAGGGATTTCTGACTTACCGAAAATCACCTGGTCCGATGGAGAAGCAAAGTAGTAGGGGAAGGTAAGGTGAAAATGAGGAGGGCAAGGCACTCCACACTCCTTTTAAACTGATATCGTGGTCGAGCCATTAATGGCTGACAAATAATGACCAGATACGAGGAGGCGATATGACTCACGCCAGTGCACCCCGCGTACCATGTGGCAGCCTCTAGTTCATAGACGGGTCCAAGCATCGAGGCAAAGACAAGTGTCGCCCCATTACATGTAAGGCTGTACATTGAGCCAAGTCAAGTAGAGCTGGGCCAAGCTCAACTTGACTCATCCCTGCTATACTCGAGTTTGAGCTTGCCCTCGAGCTCAACATTAAAGCTTAGCTTGTTTGCCAAAGCTTTCGAGTCGATCTCGAGTCGAGCTAGTGGTTCAAGTCGAGTCGATCTTGTTCATATGTTAACCCAACGCCCAACTCGACCCAAACCCGCACCCGACTCAACCTAGCACCCAACCCGACCCAACCCAACCTCCACCCTGACCTAAACCTGCACTCGACTCAAAATTTAAAAAAAATATATCAATGGAATTGAAATCATACACATCTATGATATATATATATATATATATATATATATATATATATATATATATATATATTAAAAACATTATTAATCATACCTTCGTGGTGGCCGAATGGGTTAAGAGTAGTCACCGAGTGGGTTGAGACAAGTTGAGTTGGGCGCGAGCTAAGAGTAGTCGCTGAGTGGGTTGAGATGAGTTGGGTTGGGCACAGATCAAGGAGAGGAGAATGAGAGAGAGAGAGAGAGAGAGAGAGAGAGAGAGAGAGAGAGAGAGAGAGAGAGCTCAGCTTAGGCGGGCGCGGGATGGCGACCGGCGGGCTGTGGCTGGTTAGGTAAAGGAAAGAGGGTTGGGTAGGGTTGGCGTCGATAGGGTTTTGTTTTATTTTTATTTTTAAAGTTATAAATATATATATATATATAATACTCGAGCTCGAGCTCGAGCTTTGAGTCAAGTCAAGTTCGAGTCGAATCGAGTTGATCCACACCATGCTCGAACTCGACTCGATTTCAACTTGAGTTTTCAAAAGTGAGCTTGACTTTCCCCGAGTCGGCCCTTCAAGCCGAGTCAATCCGAGCTAAGTCGAGCCAAGTCGAGCGAGCTTTTCAAGCTAGCTCGACTCGTGTACAGCCCTAATTACATGTTCAGAAACGAAAGGGCGCCAGCATATGCGCCACCTCGAGCTACTCAACCATCATTAGTAAATCTGCTTTGGTTCCCGCGCCCGCTACCTTTCTATCATGATGGTGAAACCCTCTGACCACTTACACGCGAGTTCCTACACTCAAAGCGATACCCTACGACGCATCTACTTCGTGAGCCTCTAAAGAGTGCTCAGAAGTAGGGGGGCTACTGTTATGGGTAAAGATGGGCTGACCAGAATATCTGGAGTAAGAGAATGCATGTCACAAGTAATGGAAGACGGGTAAGAGCTCGGCCCCCTACCACCGGCTGAACTCTTATCCGAGTCGAGAATCGACCAGCTTGGAAGAAACATTAAGCATGGAAGAGGAGATCATCTCAGTCTCTGCTCCTAAGCATTACCTTCGCGACCAGCCCAAGGAAGAACTACGAGGGGTGTCCAGCTAAAATCCCACTACTACGACCAACGACTATATGTCACTCGACCTTAAAGGTAGATCCCGACCACGATAAGTGTTTTTGTTCATTTCACGGGACCTCGACCAACCTGACTTAGAGGCCAACCTCGGTCATCGAAGGCCCACCATGGGCCTCGACTAGCCCTCCTGTGAAGTCGGGCTCGATCGTTAATCTCGGACTCCTTGGAAGCCGACCACTTGGAAGTGTCATTACAATAAGATCTCCCCGAGATCCTCGCCTGAGATCTCGGAAAGATAATGGCGATAAGTTAGGGAGAAGATCCCTTCTATGATATATACCTGCCAAGTAGGGAAGTTTCCCATTTATGTAACTGAAACCATAAATAGAGACCCCATTTATAGTGAGAAGTATACACAAAAACCCTAACTCGACTTAACTCAAATCCCCAGTTCTAACTTAAGCATCAAAGGGTCCCCCTGCCATAGCCAGGGTCCCTATTATCGATTGGTGATTGCAAGTTCTCAACGAGTCTAACAGGGACGACCAAATTTCACAGCATCAACACCACCTTCGACCCACGTAATGAACCTCCAGGACAATGGTCCCCACTTCATGGGCAACTCAAGACAATGAGGTTCAAAATTGCCTAATCTCTACCATGTTTGTCATGTGGCCTATCTGTCTAGTGGCCAATAGATGCATGGTTGGGATCACCACACATGTTTCCATGTTTACAGTGGGGACATAGATCCATAGAACTTCCATCGGGCATCAGTTGTCGAGGCATTCGTTTTCATGCACCGCATTATATCTGGCCTTTCATCAGCAACAACTTGGTGATTCGGGGAAGAACGTGAAAAAGTGAAGAGAAAGACACTGCCTTATTCCAGTATGCAAAACTTTGAATCCACGTGATAAAAAGAGATATTTAAAATTTTATTATTCAATGATTCTCAAACTTCCCGATTACATTACTTATAAGCCAAAATAATAATAATAATAACCCAACCAGTTCTAATTTGATTAAACTAGAATTTATTCAAAAGAGTATAAATTTTACCAAAAATAAAAATTCCTAAAATAATCGTGCTAGATGATTCCTAACATGATTAGCAGTTCCTAATTAAAAGATTGCATGTACTAAAAATATAAAATGAAGGAGATATATCCGAATTAAAATTTACTAAAAGTAGTAAGTGTTTTCTAAAGTTGCAATTTTAAATTGGAAGATAGCGTTTTCTCCGGAAATGGATCTACACGACCCGTTGCGAGGGTCGGTTGACCCCGAATGGCCCGTTACGGTAAAGATTCATATGTCGTGCATCCCTAGCAATACCTGTATAAAAAGTTATGACCGATTTATGGTTCACACTTCAAATGGCAATTTTTTCCTATTCAAAATGAATTTCTTCGAACCAGACGCACTTAGAGTCCAATTACATCAAGCCCTACTTAGGACTAGACCTGAATCTAATGGACTACATCGGTTTCTGTTCAAGCTTTTCTCAATCCACTTGTGCCAAGAATAGGTTTACAGCCGGCTCTACAGCACTTGAGCACGCATGCACTACAGTATAGATTCCCAATCATAGGATCTACAGTTGAGACTTGACTAGAAATAGTAGCAACTAAATGTTAGGAGTGACAATGGGCCAGTTTTGGGCCAAGTAAACTACGCCTAGGCCCAAGCCCAGCCTAATAGTTAAGACACAAGGCCCAGCCTGACATGGGCCTAGCACTTAAAAGAATTGTTTGGACTTGGGTCCATCCGGCCTGACTAGGCCCAGGCTGAAAATCCTTATTTCTTACTTGAATGTTCTTAATCTATCCATTGGTCAGGTGGGCTACATGTGAACCAATAGATAGAAATTTTAGAAGAATTTTTAGAAGAATAAAACCAATGGTATATATTCTATATTAGGCAATGCTATATTTCTCATTGCCTTTTCTGCAATTTTTTTCTATTTTATTTTTCTTCTTAATTGTATTCTTTATTTGTTCCTAATTAGGAATTTGATTGGGGGATTTGTTTCCAACCCTTCGATAAATTCATTGTATTCTCATAATAAATATAAGAAAAGTTTTAAATTTGTTTTTTCTATTATTTGAATTTACTTTTTTTCATCTTATCATAGCATCCAATCCAGTGCTCTTGATCGCTTGTTGTTTCCGAACGATCTTCTTTCCAAAATCTGGGCCTCTGATTCATTCCCCATGGGGTCCTGCGGGGTGGGGCTAAGTAACTTGAGCCTGAGCTTGACCCGAAAATTAATTGTGCTATTTATACAAGGCCCAAGCCCGGCCCATGGACCAAGCTAGTAGGTGGAAGCCCAGCTCATGGCTGGGTCCACTTGGTCCATTTCCACCCTTACAAATGATCCTATCCACCTTGATCTCCATCAGTTGACCAGATCTAAAAATTCCACTAACAAGGTCAGATGTTCAAGATCTAGAAGTCAGAACTGTGGGACCTATAATTCTGACGGTCTGGATCGAGTACATTGGATGAGACACCACAACAAAATGGTGGTAGACCATAACTGCACTCTAGCCCATGCTTTATTTCATGTCGATCTATGATTAAAACGCTGTGACCAATATGTCCTGATAGGTGGGTCATGAGGCTCACACATGCCATGCGTGAATGCAACTTGAAGAGAATACAAATGTATAAATGCATGTTTGCTCTTTTCTCTGTGGTATGTACCAAAAACTGTAGGTTACGTACCCCTCTCAAAACATACATCCCTCATTTACGCTGTACCACAAAACCTTTCCGCAGCAGACCAAGGCATGTGCCACACAATAGGGAACATGTGAGCCCACACCTAAAAGAGACAATTCGACCCAGCAATTAATGAGTAGAACATGGTTGCACCATCTCCAAATCCTGGTGGGCCATGGTATGGCACACAACCACAAAAAGGGTTAGTTACATAGTGCAAGACACCTACTACAATACAGGTATATAAACAAAACAAAGCCAAGATAAGAGAATCTCTCTCTCAATAGCGCTAACAAACAAAATTAGAGGAAATCATAGGTACACTTGAGGGTATGATAATTCATGTGCGTGCTGTGGTCACTTGACACATAACATACATGTAAATAAAACTACACTCATCCAGATCATGAACAGAACTATGATGAGAAACATCATCTTTAAAAAGATTTTTTTTTTTTTTTTTTTTTTCCCTTTAAAACTAAGATTGATTGATGAACCTAAAACCTTTAAAATCTGCATAATCTACCTTCGTTATCTTAACACACACACACCCTTTAAAACTAAGAGTTAGATGAACAATCCATATTATGCCCATCCTACAATGCGATTAAGTTGGAGATATTTGACATCCTACAATCTTTTTTTTGTTTTTAATATACAACTCCCTTTCTTTAAAAACTAAATAAATAAATAAAGAAAAAAAAAAAAAAAAAAACAAGTTGGAGATATTTGACATGAGTCCATGAAGTCCACTTATGGCCGTAACTACTAGTAGGCGGGTCCCACCACTACAAGAAAAGGGGGCTTTAGCCTCGGTTCAAAACTGAGGCTAAAAAGATTAAAAAGTGAGGCTAAAGCTTTTAGCCTCAGTTTTGCCTCAATTACCCAAACCGAGGTTGAAAACCCCGTGGCTAAAGGCTTTAGCCTCACTTTTAGCAACTGAGGCTAAAATAACTTTTATAGCCTCCGTTCTTCAAATGAGGCTTTTAAAGTTTTCTCGAAATGAGGCTAAATCAAAATTTTAGCCTCCATTGTTTCCAACCGAGACTAAATCCAAATTTTAGCCTCAATTGCCTCCAACCGAAGCTAAATCTATTTTTAACCTCGGTTCTCAACAACTGAGGCTAAATCCTTTAGCTACGGGAATTTCAACCTTGAACAACAACCATTCATGCTGGGATTGCACACATCCTTCGTATTAAATAAATGTAATTGGTTACAATAAAACAATAAAGAGATAACAAATATACATAAATATTTGAAACATTGCAATCTTCTATTTAATAAACATCCAATTTCTGCTATGAGACAATGTGAACATAAACCATAGTAGAGATAGCATTTTTGTAAATTCAAAGAACCCAAGATGAGGGATTTTTTTTTTATTTTTTTTCTGCATGTGTCTAAAATCTCATTCCTAGAATAAATATCCATCAGAAATATGCACATATAAAAATGCACTACGTTCTACCATATTAGACTTATCTGGCATAGAAAATGCGCCGCTAGACATAACTTTTTTTAGATATACTTTTAGATAAATCTCTAAAATCTAAATACAAAAACCTAAATTACAACTTAAATCAAGAAGAATCGAAACAAAATCCAATGAAATCTCTAAGAATAAAGAGACATAAGTTGGATCAAGATCAAAACAAATCAAGCACCGTAAATCAAGAAAAAATTACAAAACCAAACCCTAAGTGGAAAATTTTGGAGAAATGAGAGGGGAAGCATACCGATTGAAAGTTAAACCCTTCCTCGTCGTCCTCAAAAAATGCCAACTCAGAATCTGAGTAACTTCTTCAAATGAATAATCAAACCGAGAAAAAAAAAATCGAAAAGAAGGGCAATATGCATCATCACTTAAAACAAAAATAAAAAAGCAAAGCTCTAAACAATGAGATCCAAAAGGAAAATAGATCTATCAAGAAGAATCGGATCAAAATCCAACGAAATCTCTCATAATCGAGAGACATAAGCTAGATTCATATTAAAATAGATTAAGCACTAAAAATTGAGAAAAAAAAACCATAAGTAGAAAAAAATTGGAAAAAAGCTCATAGTCTTTTGAGGATCTCGATGATCGGAGAGAGAGAGAGAGAGAGAGAGAGAGAGAGAGAGAGAGAGAGAGGTAGATTTAATGAAGACGAGAAAAATATTGGAGAAGACAGAGAGAAGAGCTAGGTTCACTTTCGGTGAGGAGCCGCAATGGTGTATATGCCCCTTGTTTTTCTAGCACTGCACCGAAATCGGCAATGGAGGAGCAGATTTCGCACTGGAGAACAGGTTTTGCTCTCGGATCGAACACCAAACCCTAATCGGCCGATATTGCAACAATGGTAAATCGCTCAAATCCAGCCGAATGAGCTAGAAACGACAGGATTTTCCACTTCGAGCAAGATTTCAGTGAAATCAAAAAAAAAAACTCCTCAAATCGAACCAAAAAACGTGGAAATTGGATTTTGAACGGCCAAATGGGGAAAACGCACGAAAATGAGAGATTTCTGCCCCGATTTTTTATTTTCGAGAGAATATCAGTTGAGAAATCAGTAGGGAAAAAAAACAGAGAGAGAGAGAGAATGAGTACGAAATCGGCGAAGAGATTCTGGTGTGGAGGACAGAATTTCCTTTCGGAGCTGAGGGATTTTGAGAGAGAGCTGAGGGATTTTGAGAGAGAGCTGAGAGCTGAGGGATTTTGAGAGAGCTGAGGGATTTTGAGAGAGAGCTGAGAGATGAGGGATTTTGAGAGAGAGATGAGGGATTTTGAGAGAGAGATGAGGGATTTTTCTTTTATAGCTCGTCTCATGGAAGGCAACATTCCTCCGTGTCATTGTTGTACACGTGCCATATATGAACTAGATCGAAACCGTTCATTAGACAAATTACAACCATCTGATAGATTTCTTATAAATGGACGGTTAAGATTTTATATATCTATATATAGACGTAATCGACTCTCTATTGGTTGAAAGCCCATGACAGATTGCTTATGGTTCTGAAGGATCATTTTTGTAAGAGAAAGCATCTCATCCATTGGTTGGAAAATGAACGGCTTTCAAAAAAGGGACAGCTTATAGATGGCTGTGGGCGCGCTACCTTCCTGATCCGATCCACTAATTTGCTAAAGTGGGCCTAGGACACCATCTTATAACAATCAGACTATGTGATGCACGGATGTTTATTTGGAAAATATACTTACGAATGCAGTATAAGAATGGCATTCTCCACCGTTGGAATGGCATAGCCATACATCATCCTCGAAATCGTATGTATCCAGCATCAGTGCTCGAACCCCGTTCTGAAATTCAAAGGAAATAGCTCACACGTGTCACGAATAATTCAACACTCGTGTAGAGTCATGTCATACACATACAGACACACGTGTGGCGGCAGATCGGAGTTCCCCATCTAGTTGTAGCCCGTTATACTCGGGTGGGCCACAAACAGCCATTTCCTAGCCGACCATTTGTTTTGTACGTGTGACCCACTTGAGGTGTAAAATGGGCTGATTTTCTTACGAAAGACCTAAACAGTGTAGCCCATCTGAGGGAAGGATCAGATCTCACACACGTGTTCCACAATGCCACGTGCGTCAGCGTGGATAGACAGGGCTCCGACACGGATGTAGAATCAACTCCCTTCACTTAACACGTGCTTAAATCATAACCTTACATTTAGTTGCTGCGTAACAGTGTCCTCTTGATTGGTGAATGTAACTCGAGGAACTCCCGTATGTGATGGCTCGCCGTCGATCGCAAAAGCATTGTGTGTGGTCAGGAATGCATATTTGTTGAACGGCAGTGAATTATTCTGTAGCCAAAAAAATAAATAAATAAATAAATAATCATGGCTTTTGTTAGTAGTTTCTATAAAATAAAAGGTTATGTTAATCACCCATATTCCACATTTATTTTTTTATTTTTATCAATGGCTACACGTTGCTTTCTATGGTATGGCTCATTTGATGATTGGATAGGGCTAAAAAGTAGACCTTTCACCTCGGTTCCTATGCAAGTGAGGCTAAAAAGTAGACCTTTCGCCTCGGTTCCTAGTAACTAAGGCTAAAAAGTAGACCTTTTGCCTCGGTTCCTATGCAAGTGAGGTTAAAAAGTAGACCTTTCGCCTCGGTCCTAGCAACTGAGGCTAAAAAGTAGACCTTTCGTCTTGATTCCTATGTAACTGAGGCTAAAAAGTAGACCTTTCGCCTTGGTTCCTATGCAAGTGAGGCTAAAAAGTAGACTTTTCGCCTCGGTTCCCATGCAACTGAGGCTAAAAAGTAAGCCTTTCACCTCGGTTCCTATGCAAGTGAGGCTAAAAAGTAGACCTTTCGCCTCGGTTCTATGCAACTGAGGCTAAAAAGTAGACTTCGCCTCTGGTTCAGCAATGAGGCTGGGGCAGACCTTTCGCCTCGGTTCCTATGTAAATGAGGCTAAAAGTAGACCTTTCGCCTGTTCCTATGCAAGTGAGGCTAAAAGTAGACTTTCGCCGCCTCGGTTCATGCAACCGAGGCTAAAAAGTAAAGCCTTTCACCTCGGTTCCTATGCAAGTGAGGCTAAAAAGTAGACCTTTCGCCTCGGTTCCTATGCAAAATGGGCTAAAAAGTAGACCTTTCGCCTCGGTTCAGCAATTGAGGCTAAAAGTAGACCTTTCGCCTCGGTTCCTATGTAAATGAGGCTAAAAGTAGACCTTTCGCCTCGGTTCCTATGCTGTGAGGCTAAAAAGTATACCTTTCGCCTTAGTTATTTAGCAATTTAAAAAGTAGACCTTTCACCTCGTTCCTATGCAACCGAGGTTAAAAAATAGACCTTTCGCCTCGGTTCTATGCAAGTGAGGCTAAAAAGATACCTTTCGCCTCTGTTCCTAACAAATGAGGCTGTAGACTTTTCGCCTCGGTTCTATGAACCGAGGCTGTGCAGACCTTTCGCCTCGGTTCTTATGCTACTGAGGTTAAAAGTATACTTTTAGCCTCGTTATTTAGCAACTGAGGCGAAAAATGAACTTTTAGCCTCAGTTCCATAGCAACCGAGGTTAAAAAATACATTTAGCCTCCATTTTTTCAATTGAGGCTAAAAAATTGAGGCTAAAGGCCTACTTTCTTGTAGTGCACATGAGTTTTCCTTTGAATTATTCTTTCTACTTATTTTTAAAATTTTAAATTTAAGTTTTAAAGTTCAAAGTTGATATTTAAGTCCAACAAGAATACGAGAGAGAGAGAGAGAGAGAGAGAGAGAGAGAGAGAGAGAGAGAGAGAGAGAGAGAGAGAGAGAGAGAGAGAGAGAGAGAGAGAGAGAGATATGTGGAATAACCCTTTGCCCCATCCAAATATCTTCCTTATCTCACGACTCCTTCCTTTTCAAGAAAGTATATATCCTTTATTCAATGTATATGTGTGTGTGATTTCGAAATGAGCATCTAGGGAGAATATCTTCTGTCCATTTGGCCCACATCTAGATGATCTAAACCATTGATCATACAATTTAAGGGTGATCTCAATCGTAAAATTACAGGGGTGACAAGATCCTCTTTGCTCTTGTAGTAGTTAAGTGGGCCTTTAGAAGTATATTGTCCATCATCGATTTTGTGCAAGGGTTCTAAGATTTTGTAGACTGTCAAATCCTACAGGCCCACACATAAGCCACCTTTTAGTACTTTCAAATACTTTTAAGAGTGATAATTCATATGCATGCGGGTAGCCATTGTACAAGTAACATACATGTAACTCAATCTAAATCCATCTAAATTGAGCTCCAAATTATGATAGGAAACATATGCGAAATGCGATTAATTAGAAGAACATTACCCTCATTATTTTTCTCTTTTAAATTTGCTTCATCTCCCCCTCCCTCTCAATGGCAATTCCATACAAAAATGGAGGAAATCACAAGTACTCTTGAGAGTATGATGATTCGTATGCATATGGGAAACCACTTTACACATAATATACATGTAAATGAATCTAAACCATCCAAACGATAATAGGCAACATCTCTAAAGTAAGATTGATTGGATAAAAATAACCCACATTTTTTTCTCTTTTAAATTTGGATAATTTATCTTCATTCATCTTAGCCATCCATTTATTCCCACCGACATTAATTTCCACACAAAATTAAATGAAATATAAGTACTCTTGATAGGTACTGATTCATATGCATGTAGACAACCATTGTACAAATAACGTGCATGTGAATCAATATGAACCCATTTAAATTGTGGGCCAAACCATGATGAGAAACATCTCTCCAAAGTAAGATTGATGGGATAAACATAACTCATATTTTTTCTCTTTCAAATATGGTTCATCATTCAAGCCCCCCAAAAGACACTTCCATACGAAATTAGGGGTAAATCACAAGTACTCTTGAGAGTACAATAATTCATCTGCATGTGGACATCCATTGCACACATAATGTGCATTTAAATCAGTATAAACCCATCCAGATCATGGACCAAACCATGATGGGAAATATCTCCGAAATAAGATTCATTGAACAAACATAGCTCTCAGTTTTCTCTCAATTAAATTTGCTTCGTCTACCTTCATTCATTTTAGCTACTCGTTTCCTGGCCCCTCTTTTGGAATCCAAGGTAAAAGAAAGTAAAAGAAAGTAAAAGAAATTATCTGACGATGATCTCCATGGAAACTATTAAAACATGAACTTTAGCTTCTAAGTTTTTTTTTTTTTTTTTTTTTTTTTTTTTTTGAATAGTGAGTGAAAATCTTGTGTTTCTTTGGCAGCACCCATCTAGTTTCTTGCGCGTGCGCACGAGAGTGTGTGTTTGTTTGTGTGTGTGTGTGTGTATGATTTATGAGCTAAATCCACCATTTTCTTTACCATCCACACAACTCAAATCATCACATCAAAGAAAAGCCTTTAAATAATAATAATAATTATTGTTATTAATTTCCATTTTTTGCATGGCATCCATGATTTCCAAACGTAAGTGACCTCAGAAGAACTCATAAATACTTTTACGAGTTTGATAATTCATATGCATGCACACAACCACTTTACACATAACCTATTTGTAAATGAATCTAAACCCATCCAAAGCATGGACCAAACCATGATCCCAAAGTAAGATTGATTTGATGAACATAACCCTCATTTTTTTCTCTCTAAATGTGATCATCTATCTTCATTCATCTTAGCCATACATTTTTTGCTCTCTCCCAAAGTAACTAAGATTGATTTGATGAACATAATCCTCATATTTTCTCTCTAAATTTTGGATCATATATCTTTGTTCATCTTAACCATATATTTTTTGCTCTCTCTCTCACCGCATCCATTTCCTCGAACATCAAATTGGTTGCAGGTACATTATGAACTCAAATTTTTTACCTTGTTAAATTTGTACCATCAACCTTCGATCATTTTAGCCATCGATCTCTCTCTCCTCACACGCATGCACACACCCATGTACCCGCACACACCCATGTACCCACACACAAGCACTTCCATATGAAATTAGTGGAATTCATAGGTACTGATGTAGAGCGGGTCGTGAATAGTTTCATGGCCAAGATGTATAAGAAAAGGCCTGATCGTCGACAGAAGTGATACGGACTGTCGGACCTTAGATTGGGCGTATCTCACAATTTAGAATGAGTTATCAGGCGTAAAATATATGATTTTGGGGTAGAACGAGCTACTTTAGCCATGCCGTATTGCGCAAGCCAGATTTACGAAATACCCTCGGATCGACGGTCGTTTCCCTATTTTAATTCCATTTTTTACTATAAATAGTAAGTTTTAGTTTGATTATAACTCTTCATCCGTTGGGCTTTAGGAGTTGTGTCCAACATGAAAAGTTCTTAGAATAATTAGGAGAATAGATTGGTGAAGCCAAATAGGATACTTACTACTTTTGGCTAAAAACCTTGCACACTAGTAGACATCACGACCATATATAAATAGTAAGTTTACTATTTATAGTAAGTTGCAAATTCTAAAAGTTTTAGTTACAGTTTGCTTCTAATTTCTCTCTCATTGCTTAGTACCCTTATTTAAAGGGTTGTGAACTCTTTTATTTCACTCATTAATTAATTTTGAATTTTATAAAATTTATTTTCTATTTTGCTTGCTTTCTTTCTCATGAATTCGAGAAGCCTTTGTGAGGAATCCAGAGAAATTCCATGGATTCGGAATAGTTATCCTCTTGAGGGAGACGGTGCTCGACCTCATCACTTTCATCCCTGGGTCAGGTACTCATGAGAGTGTGACAATGCATTCACATGCCTGAAGCCACTTTACACATAACGATACATGTACATCAATCTAAACTCATCCAAATCGCAGACCGAACTACCACGGGGCATATCTCCAAAATGAGACTGATTGTATGAACATAAGCTATATTTTCTTTGTTAAAACTTGGAGCGTCTACCTTCTGTTATTTTAAGCATCCATTTCCTGGCCACCAATTGGAACTTAAGGATTATCCATTGTGTATGAGCTCCACAATTTGGATTGATTGACACTATGCCACGTGCACGTTGGTATTCGGCATGCCTACATATCTCATACTTTTTCTTTTGTTTTTTTTGTTAGCTTGTTAGTACACACCCATCTCATGCTCCACCAGCGTGTCATATACATTAATTTAGGAGACCACATTCGTATCTTAAGTGATGATGCACACAATCATCAGATTAATATAAGAATAATAGAATATATTAATGTACAAAATCATCCCTAACCCTAAGAAACTGCAGCATTTTCTGTAATGCTGTCTAACCTTTTCCTGATTTGTCCTAATCGTTTTGTTTACTTGTCACCCACACTCAATTGTGAATTGGAGGTTTCCTCCTCGCAGGAGAGTAATCCATCCCCGCTATATCGATGATGTCCGGATAGTGCTCGGTGGTGGATAGCCGGTGCTCCAACACCGTCGATTTAACGGAGAAGCTCTCTTGATTCCCATTGACTTCTTTGCTCGAATGGTGGCCCAGCGTGGCTCCAATTTCCATCCCTTCATTTTCCGAAGTCTGTAAATGATGATTAAAATGGTTTAAAAATTCTTAAAGATGAAAAAGAAGGGTCTAAACCAAATGTTCTTTATTAACTAATAACAACCAACCTTGGAAGTAGACCTTGTGTTGGTTATGAGTTTTCTACTTCTTCCTGCATAAATAGAGTAGAACTACTTGAGAGAAGTTTTCTAGGTCTGATTGTTGAAAGATTGTAGCATGCGAGTGCGTTTGGATGCACTATTGAATTGAATTGTAATGGTTAATCTAATGACCTGGCCTCGAAATTGCAATTAGTTTACTTTCAAGTCAGATTTGGAAGTAATGTAATTGCAAGTAGGGCTTGTTCAGAACTAGGAATAATACTAGAAAACAAACTTGATTTTGTTGAATAATGTTCGCAAATCACGCCATTCATTCATCCAAACATGGCCTAAGCCTGGATTATGGTACAAATCAAGATTACATGGAATTTCTTGTCTTGTTGACACAAGACAGTTGTGGTTCAGTTCAACAAATGCTAACGAATCTGCCCATCTTTGTGAATGAAGGGGGAAGAAAAAAAGGACACGTAGAATGGTGCTAGTTTTGACATAAGGTAGTAAAAGGTTCTTCACAAAATTGTAACGTTTGATACATGGTCATGGGTTATTGCCTTCGAAAACCCAATTCTCATCAACTCAAATTAGTAATTTCTATGAGAGAGAGAGAGAGAGAGAGAGAGAGAGAGAGAGAGAGAGAGAGAGAGAGATTTTCAATGGTGCTTAGGTTTGTGACTCCTAGGGCCATAATAATCAGCATGAAATCCTGGTAGCCTATGGTGGGTTTCCTTGATTGCCCTAAAATGTCCTCTCTTCATGGTACCTGAACATTGCCCATCTTTGCATAGATTAACTTCTCCAACACCACCACTTTCTTCAACCAGCCTGCTTTCCTTCCCTTCCTGCACCCAACCATGTGTTTCCACCATTAGAAAAAAAAAATCCAGCTCAAAATATTCAAATAATGTCTAAACACACCATTAAAGCATGAAATTCATTATACACACATGGATTTTTCGATGGCTTGAAAGAGTAGACAGAGGTTCCAAACGTATACCTGAGGAACACAAATACAAAACATCAGATCTTCCATGCATTTCTACACAAAATGAACATACATGTCCCCGAACTTTTTATTTTTTTTTCTTAGAAATTGATATCTACACCCACCCTAGTTGATACTAACCCCATATTCTCTACTTTTGGTAATAAGAGGATGGGTGTATCTATCATAAGGGTGGGTGCAAAGACTGGCTACCATTTTCTTCTACATTTGCATACCTTGAGCTGTGACTGTTAGTAGTAGCAAAAGAAGGGGTACTAAAGCCATCGAAGGCCTCATTTGTAACAGCTTTTGATTTGAGAACAAAGAAAGAAAAGAAAGAGAATGGTAGGAAGACAGGAGAATGTTGTAGATTTTTTCCTTCTTCTCTTGCAAAGGAATGAAGGTAGGGAATGCTTGTAACTTGCTTATGAGGTTGCTCCAATATATATACCGGCTCCTCCGGAGCATTGTGACAAATATCGCCGGAGATTTTGGAAATACCGCGATATTTAAAAAGAATTTTTATTAAACGATATTATGAGATTTTAAAAATCTCGGAAAATTTACCGAGGATTAATTCCCACTTGTTTTATCCAGCATGTAAAAATACAAAACTCCTCGGGGTCCGCCGAGTTGTATACATACAATCCATTCCGTCCATACGGTTAGAATCATTATTTAAATAATACATACAGAAGATACGCTCAATTAAAGACTCCTGTAGTCCACAGCAATAGTAAAAATGTAAAATTGCTCTCAAAACTGATAAGTTCTCAACAGGAAGCCCACCTGAGGTTTTTTTTTTTTTTTTTTAATGGATTTTTGTATATTTTCTTCATCCTGGTGAGTTTCACCTGATTAATAGGGTTGATGAAAGATACACATCATGTGGCCCCACAGACAAACTACGGTCGGCATCCTATCCCCATTGCTCCATGTGGTGCGGCCTATCTCCATTATTCCATGTCGTGTGGCCAATCTGATTGGTGGATATATCTGATTTTTCGTCTTAAGGCCTAACATCTAGAATAAAACCTGATAGATGGAATGGATTTTACACCTGCAACAGGTGGGCCACACAGACTTGTGTACGAGTAAAGACTGATTTGTGGACAGTGATTCCTACCATGGAATATTGTGGACGGTAATCAAGGTGTCCCACTGATCGAAAACTCCTAACCATTGGATCACCGGGCTCCATGTTGTAAAATGAGAACCGTATATCGGTTGATATTGTCTGGCTGTCTCCAATATGGCCCACCTTTCAATAATTTCTGATCACCTTAACACGCCAATACTGGATGGTGGAGATTGGCGCTGAGCCCACGAACCACAGGGTTGATCAAGGCTGGTGAGGGGTTATATCTTTCAATGGACGTCCCTGGACTACCAAACAGAAACAGCGAGCTGTGATATTAATTAGGGGAGGCGAATTTTCTACCGACCACGTGACAGCCTGACAGGGAGCCCATGTTGGGCCCACTATAATGTCTGTGTTATATGCACTACGGTCCATTCACTTCTACAGCTTATTTCATGAGGCCATGAACCCCACACGAGGCAGGCCAAAGACCTATGTCGGCTGCAACACAGGGAAAATGTAGAGGTGAAAAGACCTAATGTTGAAACGTCCCTGAGGCCCACCATGATGTTTATATGTGATCTAAACCGTTCATAATGTGGTTTCCATTAGGATGATGAGGAAAAATAGGTATTAGCTTGACCCAAAACTTCTACGGCCCCCCAAGAAAAAAAGTTTTAATGGGGTGAATACAATCCCCACTCCCGCTTGATTTTTCTTTCTCCCTGGTGTCTCGGCTCTCCTAAATAATGAGCCGCCTAAATGGACGCATGGAGTGGATATAACACAACATATCATGATGTTCCCAAAGAGCTTGGGGTCGCAAGGGCTTTTTATAAAACTGAGGTACAGGTTACAGGCTTGCATGTGCCTCGTCAACACAAGGTTCTCTGAGGGTAAGTTATGTGCGTACCATGATGTCTGTAATAACTCTAATTCATTTGTCATTTTCGCAAGCTTTAACAGAACAGGAACACAAAAATGAAGCAGACCTAAAATTCAGATTGATCATATCACTAAAAATAACAGAAATTGAATACCCACCATTAAAACCTTTGTAGGCGGTTCATCCCAATAGAAATATTCTCATAAGAGGTTTCTCGATGGATATGATGTAGAGCGGGTCACAGATAATTTTATGGCCAAGACGAACTAGAAAAGGCCCGATTGTAGATGGAGATGATCCGGACCGTTGGAGCTTAAAATGAAAGTATCTCACAAACTAGAATGAGTTATCGAATGTACCATATATGATTTTAGAGTAGGACGAACTACTTTATCCACCCAACTAGGCAATGCTAGGTTGTGCATGCCGAATTTGCGAAAAACCATCATATTGACATTCGAATTCTTATTTTAATTTCGTTTTTACTGTTCATATTAAGTTTTAGTTTAAGTATAACTATTCAGCAGTTGGGTTTTAGGAGTTGCGCCCAAAATGAAAAGTGCTTAGAATAGTTAGGGGAACATCATGATTCAACCAAATAGGACACATACTATTTTAAGCCGAAAACCATGCGCCCTAGTAGGAATCACGACCGTCTATAAATAGTAAGTTTACTATTTATAGTAAGTCACGATTTCTACGAGTTTTAGTTGTAGTTTAATTCTAAAACTTCTCACTAGAGTTTATAGCCTTATTTAAAGAGTTATAATCTCATTTTTCATCATCAATCAAATTATTTCGAATATTTTAGAATTATTTCTATCTTCTTTTCCTCATGGATTCAATGCTTCTCTGTGAGGAGTCCAGAGAAGTTCCATAGATTCGGAACAGTTATCCCCTAAGGAAGACGATGCTCGACCTCACGTCCTTCCTTGTGTCAAGATATAAATATCATGATGGGCTCTCCAAAGACCTTAGCAGTGTGCATTTTTAAACCTTTTAGTATTTTCCGCTTTTCTAGCCTGCTTCAATTTTCAATTTACGTCATTTTTAATTCCTACCATATTGTGGTAACTGGATTTAGTGAAACTGGTGAAACACTCAGGTGGTGTCCTTATGTGGCAAGATTGATTGGTTTGCCATCATGTGACGTCGGTCAAGTTCTGAATCACTTTTAAACATGCTTTGTGAGAATGAGATTTGATGAGGCCATAAAGTTTAGCGAGGCCGTAACGCAGCACGATTTGATTGGGCAACATGACATAGTTAGATATAGTCATGTGAAGCATGTTTGAAAGTTGCTTGTTACCCAATTGAACCCACACAGGCTGGACCAATCAATTATTGCATTAGGGCTTCATTGTCCTCAATGTTTTCACCTCACCAAATCCAATTTCTTTCATGTGGCCCCCAATAGCAGCACGTGGCCCAATCAAACTTGTCACATTAGGGTAGGGGTGTACATGAACCGAGTTAGCTCGGTTAGCTCGCTCGACTCGACTCGAAAAAGCTTGATTCGACTCGGTTCGAAGCTGAGTTCGAGCCGAGTCAAGCTGATTTTTTTAGCTCGAAAAAATTTCGAACCGAGTTAGAGCTTGCTGAAGCTTGACTCAAATCGAACCCCAACTCGAATTGAGCTCAGATCGAACTAGTTCAGTGACTCAGTTACTTTGATATTGATGTTGGTCACCAAGTGTTTGATGAAATGACTCAACGAAATGTCGGAACTCGGATCGAACTAGTTCAGTGACTCGGTTACTCTGATATTGATGTTGGTCACAAAGTGTTTGATGAAATGACTCAACGAAATGTCGGCTATAGTGGCAAAGAAGGTATGTATATGAAACAAATACCATTTTTTCTTATTTTTGATATTACTTATAAGGTGTTTGATGAAATACTTGTAAACAACTACTGTTGTTCTACATACAATGAGAAAGTGAAAGTGCACTGCATGTCTTTGTGAAAATGCACAGAGGCACGATTTTGGCTCGAACTCGGCTCGAACTGGCCCGAGTGGCTGACCGAACTGAGTCGAGCTGGCCAGTTAGGCTTGAGGACTGAGTCGAGTTGAGTTCGAGTTGGGGTCAGCTAGTGGCCAAGTTGAGTCGAGCTGAGGCCAGCTTGACTCAGTTTGACTCAATGGACACCCATACATTAGGGCATCATTGAACTTGATGTTTCTCCAGTCCCATTGAATCTGGCTCCATGTAACTAGTTTGCGGAGCTAATAGATAGATGGAGGCAGATTTGTGATGGACATCTTCTTGTGCCCCATATAGTTTTCGCCACAAAAACTCTTTGGAGAAAAATAGGGAGGCCAATTGTGTGTTACTTACCGAGTAAACATTGTGGCACTTACCATGATGTATGTGTCTTTTCTAGTTCATTGTAGAGCATGAGCCCAAGATTGAGGCATATTCAAAGTTAGAGTAGACCATACTATAGGAAACACTAGGGATAATGATGTCCACCATTGAAACCTTTCTCAAGCCTATAGTAATGTTTATTTGTTATCTAATCTGCACATAAAGTCACACAAGATGGATGAAGAAGTTTTTCGCATTAGACATTCTATTTCTACTGTTTACAATGGTCTATTGATAGGGGTGTACATCGAGTCGAACTAAGTCAAGCTGGTGTTAGCTCAACTCGGCTCAGTCACTAGCTGACCTCAGCTCGAACTCGGCTCAACTCGGTCCTCGAGCCTGACTAGCCAGCACGGCTCAGTTTGGCCAGCAGCTCGAGCCAAGTTTGAGCCAAGATCGAGCCGAATTCGTCATTGAGGCATTTTCACAAACACTTGAACTGCAACTTCAAAATCCTACTGTTTTACAAACAGAGGCAATGGTTTTATGGGTGTTTAATCAAACACCTTCTAAGTAACATAAAACCCAAGAAAAATAAAGAGAAAAACAAAGAAAAAAGGTATTTATTTCATGTACATACCTTCCTTGTCACCGGCCACAATTTGTTGAGTCATTTTATCAAACAGTTGGTGAGCAACATCAATAGAAAGTAACCGAGTCACCGAACTAGTTCGATCCGAGTTTGATTGGAGCTGGATTCGATCCAAATCGAGTCGAGATGGGGCCTACACGAACTTGGCTCAAACTCATTTTCGAGCTCAAAAAATCAGCTCGACTAGGCTTGAACTCAACTTTGAACCGAGTCGAATCGAGCTTTTTTGAGTCGAGTTGAGCTAACCGAGCTAGCTGGGTTAGTGTACACCCTCTCTATTGATGCTTTAATTTTGGGATCATCACCTAAAATAAGCTAAAAAAACAATAGATGGGTGACCGTCCCACATAATGTGCCCAGATAGTATTGTAGGTAATCAGCATATGAATATGGGCTATCGGGATTAGACCCTGATCGTAGGGCCTACCTTAATGTATTCACTGTATATTCACAACGTTCATCTGCTTTTCAAGCTTATTTGACGACAGTGAAAAAAAATAAAGCACCTGAAATTTTCAAGTGGATCATACACGTAAAACAATTATCATTGAACACTCCCATTAAAAACTACCTAGCACCCATTGTAATATTTTTTGGCCATCCAGCCAGTTGATAAGGTCATTCGGACTTGGATGAAAGTTAAAAACAAATATCAGCTTGGTCTGAAACTGTTGTGGCCCACTAAAAGGTTTTTAACCGTCAATAACCACTATATCTTATGGTGTGGTGCACCTGAAATTTTGACCTGCTTCAGTTTCAGGATCATGGCCCAAAATAATCTGGAAAAACATATGAATGGCGTGGATACAATGAATGCGTCGAGGTGCCCCTACGGTCAGGGTCTCACCCACATGGTTGGTTGGGTGTCGCAGCCAAGTAGCGTAGCGGACGCCGATTGTGTCTTACCCAATCTCTGGTCATTTATTTGGGCAAGCCATGGTGTATGTGTTTATCCATGCCGTCCATCACTTCCCTCACGTCAGTTTAAGGTATTTGCACAAAAAAGATGTAGATCAGACGCTCAAGTGGACCACATCAAATAATAAACTTGGGTTGCATTAAATGAACAAACATTAAATGCCATAGTCATTTATGACGTGGTTCACTTGAGCGTTAAATTTGCTTATTTTGTTATCATATATTAAAATGACACGAGATAAGGAATGGACGGTGGGCCCGACGCAATCTACGTCCCGAATTAACGGGAACGGATTGGCTACTCCCTCTGCCACCAGCGCTGTGGCTGGTGGTCGGTGCTATGTGGGCCTACCATGATGTATGTGTTTCATCCATTCTGTTCATCCTTTTTAAAGATCATTTTACGGCTTGATCCCAAAAATTAGAGGTACGTAAATCTCAGGTGGTCCACACCACATGAAAACAATAGTAATTGGATATCCACCATTAAAATCCTCCTAAGGCCCACTGTACTGTTTATTTGATATCCAATCTGTTGAGTAAGTCATACAGGCCCAAATGAAGGGATAAGCAAAAATCAGCTTGATCCAAAGCTTTTGTGGCCTCATAATGTTTTTAATGATAGAAGCTCTTTCAACACTGTTTCCTGTAATGTGGGAGACTGGGATATACTTCATTTTTTATCTCATACTGTAAAATGATCGGTAAAAATAGTTGTACAGCATGGATGAAACATAAATCATGGTGGGCCCACAGAACACCGACCACCAGCCATTGGCTGGGGGAGTAGCCAATCCGTTTCCCGAATTAACATGGTACGTCATCGCTCAATCAAGCTCTGACGTGGCACGAGGGAACGTGAAAACCGATTGGCTGGTATACCACACACTGCCGACATGGTTGGTTGGTACGTGGTGGAAGACGAGTTGTAGCAACAGTTCAAAGGACATCAAAGTTATATGCCCACAGTAATGTATTTATTATATCCACACCGTTCATCCGTTTTGCAAGATCATTTTAGAGAATGAATCCAAAATTAAATAATATAAAAAATCTTAGGTAGATCACACCACAAATAACAATAGGACTGATTCTCACCGTTAAAACATTGGTAAGGCTCACCATAATATTTATTTTCCATCCACTCTGCTTATAAATTCACAGAAACTTAAACGAATAGGAAAAATCTTATCGTATTGATCCAAAACTTATGTGACCTCAAAAGGGTTTCAATGGTAGAAGTTAAATCCCTCACTGCTTGCTTTTTTTAAGTCTCCTCCAATTGATATATAGATGTCTTATTTTTCGGATCATAATTAAGACGAACTCACCAAATGAACAGACGGTTTGGATATAATGCATAACTTATGATGGGACCCACAGAACCTGATGACGTCAACACAGTAGCCAGGTCGGTGGTGTGTGGTACACTAGCCAATCCGCTTCCGGGGGAACAGGGGCAGTTATATTGACGGCGACAGTAGCCGTTGAAAGACCCATCCGCCGTTAGGTGACGGAAGGCGGTTTTGTCTTTAGGCAGGCCTCGTCAGACCGCTCCACGTGGCGGTCACGTCCACGCGCTTGGTCGAGCTGACGTGGCGGGTGGATGACTCGTGGGCACCGGCTCTCCCACGCGCGCTGTCCGTGCTTTGGCAAGCAGGGCGACACAATGGGGCGAGCGTGTTGGCGCTTGAAAATGGCACCCTCTTAAATATAAAAGACAACTTATTTCATGCCTTCGCTTCTTCCCTTGATTTTCTTTCAAAAAGAGCGGGCACATATCACATTCTCAGGATTGGTGTGTATCTATATGGCCGTCTGCGACTATCCATGAAACCGGTGGGGTCCACCGTGAAGATCATCACAGCCTAGCCCATACATGATCTGATGGTAGAGACAATGTAGCCCGTATGAGAGAGATTCATGGACGGATTGTGGCCTCCAGGCTCGATGCAATGCCCCGGTCACCTGAAGAAATTTTGAAACATATTACATCCATAGTGGGGCCCACCTTCTAAACGGTTAGATGTCTTGCATATTTGAACGGTGCACGTTTGTAGAGATTGACACCGTTGGCATCCAAAAGATGACGAGAGTGTTGGGGGCCTTGCACAAAACCTTAGGATCTAGCCCTCCAGATCAAACCAGAATTATGGATAATAAAGCAATGAAATAAATCAAAGCATCAATCACACACCACACAAGAGATTTTTACGTGGAAAACCTTCAAAGAGGTAAAAACCACAGGACCTCGTCCAGATCAACAATCCACTATGAAGTAGAACGTTACAAACTTCTTCACTTACGCATGAGTGGATAAACAATAAGAGAAATAGAGAAAACAGAGAGATCTAACCGACATTTAGGACATGAAGCTCGAGATATATATTGCTGATGAGATAACCTCCACCAAGGAGAACCTGCCTTCTATAAGCTTCCTCTCTCTCTTTCTCCCTCTCTCTCACCTTTGATAGCCCTAAACCCTTTAGCAAATCCCTTGTAAAGTTTTAGGAAACCGTCTTGTTATACCTAGAAAACCCTAGATAACCCCTTTTATAGTTTTGGGAAACTCTTTTCCACATCCCAGTTGCGAAAGGACTCAAATCCGCAGTTTTGCGCAAAATCGCGGAACAAACTGCATAACCTTCGACTAGTCGAGCCGAGTCTTCGACTGGTCGTAGGACCCCTTCGACTAGTCGAGACATCCTTTCGACTAGTCGTAGCTACAGTAAAAAACAGCAAGACAACTCGCTGGACTTTGAGTCGTGTCACGACTCGAACCTTCGACTGGTCGACCACCAACCTTCGACCAGTCGAGCAGGGCTCTCAACCAGTCGAAGATGGGTCAAAAAAACCCATCAAATCTCTTCCTTTTTTACCCAGGGGGGATCCACCTTCTTCAAGCCAACCAGGTTTCTACAAACCTCAAACTTGCCCTTGAGCAAAGCCTTGGTCATCATGTCTAACCAATTATTGTCCGCGTGGACCTTCTCAAGCTGTAACACCTTTTGTTCCAAAGTATCCCTGATCCAGTGATACTGAATCTCTATATGCTTCGACTTGGAATGCTGACTTGGATTCTTGCTCAAGTGTATAGCACTATGACTATCGCAATAGACCACGTGCTCCTCCTGCTTTAGGTTAAGTTCCTGTAGGAACCTCTTCATCCAAAGCATCTTTTTACATGCTTCTGTGACTGCAATGTACTCAGCCTCTGTCGTTGACAATGCTACGACCTTCTGTAGCTTGCTCTGTCAAGAAACCGCTTCCCCTGCAAACGTAAACATGAACCCCGATGTAGACTTCCTGGAACCTATGTCACCTGCCATATCTGCATCTGTGTAGCCCTCTAACATAGGTTTTTCGACACCATAGTATAGGCTCAACCTAGATGAGCCTCTTAGATACTGCAGTATCCACTTCACCACTGCCCAATGCTCTTTGCCAGGATTGGCAAGATACCGGCTAACAACACCAACCGCATATGATATGTCTAGGCGTGTACACACCATAGCATACATCAAACTTCCTACCGTTGATGCGTAGGATATCTTCTGTATCTCTTCCACCTCTGTTTTCATCTTGGGACACTGCCTGTCGCTCAATCTGAAGTGATCATCTAGTGGAGTACTGACCGGCTTCACTACATTCATATTAAACTGCTCTATGACTTTCTCAATATACCGCTCTTGTGATAGCCAGAGCTTCCTGCTGCTTCTATCACGACTTATCTCCATTCCTAGGATCTGTCTAGCCGGGCCCAAGTCTTTCATCGTAAAAGACTTGCCTAACTCCTGTTTCAGCCTGTCGATCTTCTTGATGTCTTTTCCCATGATGAGCATGTCATCAACGTATAAGAGCAGTACTAGGAAATCACCATCTGAGAACTTGCGCGTGAACACACAGTGGTCCGACTCCGTTCTGTCATACCCATGTTTCAATATAAACGAGTTGAACTTCTTGTACCATTGCCGTGGAGCTTATTTCAGCCCATACAACCTCTTCCTTAGCCTACACATCATATGCTCCTTGCCCTTGACTTCGAACCCCTCTGGTTGGTGTATGTAGATCTCTTCTTCCAAGTCACCATGGAGAAAGGCAGTTTTAACATCTAACTGCTCTATCTCCAGATCCATGCTAGCCGCCAACCCAAGCAACACCCGTATAGATGTCATCTTCACCACTGGTGAGAATATCTCCTCGAAGTCTATGCCTTTCCTCTGACCAAAACCTTTCACCACAAGTCTGGCCTTGAACCTCGTCTGTGAATTCTTCTGTTCAATTTTCTTTCTGAACACCCACTTGTTACTCAAAGCTTTCTTGCCCTTAGGCAATTTCACCATATCATAGGTGTGGTTCTTTTACAAGGATTTCATCTCCTCTTGCATAGCTTTCAACCACTCCCCCTTATGCTCGTCAGTTAGGGTCGGCCTCAGAATAATTTTCTGGCTCTCCCCCATCGGTTAGCATAATGTACTCATGCGGCGAGTACCTCTTGGATAGCTGTCTATCCCTAGATGACCTCCTCACCTGTGGCTCAACAGGTGGATCAAGTGGGGGCTGCTCCCCTGGTCCATCTTCTGAAGGAACTCCCTCTTCCTCCGCACCTTGTTGTACTCCCCCGTCATCAGGCACCACGAGAGGAGTAACCAGATCCATGTCTTCTAACTCACCTGAACTAGACTGGTTCTTCTCTGGCTTACCAATGTCTTTTATACACTGATCTTCAAAGAAAACTACATCTCTGCTCCTGACGAGCTTCCTCTCGGTCGGATCCCACAATTTGTAACCGAATTTTTCATCACCGTACCCTAAGAACACATACTGCCTGATCTTCATATCGAGCTTAGACCTCGTCCTTTTGTACGTGAATGGATGCCCTGTATCCAAACACCCTGAGATGACTATACGATGGATCCTGTCCAGTCCACACCTTCTCAGGTACTTCTCCATTCAATGGGGCTGATGGAGACCTATTTATCAAATACACCGCCATGTGCATTGCTTCTCCCCAGAACATCTTGGACAATTTTGCATGGGATAACATACATCTGATTCTTTCAACAATGGTGCGATTCATTCGCTCAGCTACACCATTATGCTAGGGGGTCTTAGGAACCGTCTGTTCATGCCGTATACCCAGGGACTTACAATATTCGTGAAAGTCACCAATGTATTCACCACCATTGTCAGTGCGGATGCACTTCAATGGTCTAGCTGTCTCTCTCTCGACCATAACATGAAACAATTTAAACACACCAAAGACCTCGTCCTTAGATTTCAAAGCATAAACCCAAACCCTCCTAGATGCATCATCTATAAAAGTAACAAAATACAATGCCCCACCCAAGGTTTTTGTCCTCATAGGACTACAAACATCAGAATAAACCAAATCTAGTGCATGCACTTTATTAACATGAGAAGCAATTTTAACAAATGAAACTCTATGTTGTTTCCCTGATAAACAATCAAGATAGGTTTTGAGAGGTGTACCTGTCACGTCTGGAAGGAGCCACTTCCTTGTTAGTAGCTGAAGCCCTTTTTCACTCATGTGGCCTAGACGCCTGTGCCACATGTCAATAGCTGAATCTTCTACTGCGTTCAACCCACCCTTACACATACTGACACTTGCCTTGTAAAGGGTGTAACACTTCTTTCCTCTGGCCACGATCAATGAACCCTTGATGAGCTTCCATCACCCACCAGCAAACCGGCTTTCGTAGCCATCATCATCCAGCCTTCCTATCAACATCAAGTTGAGGCGAAGGTCTGGGATATGCCTCACATCCCTAAGAACCAATGTA
Source organism: Magnolia changhungtana (assembly GCA_030180095.1). Classification (NCBI taxonomy): domain Eukaryota; kingdom Viridiplantae; phylum Streptophyta; class Magnoliopsida; order Magnoliales; family Magnoliaceae; genus Magnolia; species Magnolia changhungtana. Next base: position 815,524 of record JASAUF010000640.1, read on the forward strand.
CAGCCCACATCAGTTTTCACACAAATATCACCGACTCCCACGATTTTTGATACACTAGAATTTCTCATCTTCACAGTCCCATAGTCACCTGACTTGTAGCTTGTAAAGGAGTCCCTGTGTAGAGTCGCATGAAAAGAAGCTCCTAAGTCAACCACCCAGTCGGTGTCCTGACTCGTAGCCGTGAGACATACGTCATGATCTGTAGAAAGAATAACTACAACGTCGCCATCTGAAGCGACCGCAATACAATCTGATTCATCTTCCTTCCCTTTTTCCTTTCTTGTCGTTCTTCTTACCATGACATTCATGCTTGTAGTGGCCTTTCTTGCCACAATTCCAGCAATCAACATCTTTTCTGTTACTCGACTTGCCTCTTGATTTATTCCGGGCCTCCCGCCCTTCATGTTATTTCCTCTTCCCTGTTCCTGTGTCACAAGGGCCTCTTGCTGAGTAGACCCCTAAGACTTCCTCCTTGTCTCTTCATTGAAGAGACAGCTAGTTACCTGTTTCATAGATATCTTTCCGTCTGGTGCAGAGTTATTTAGAGACACCACCAATGTCTCTCAACTGTCAGGCAATGAACTAAGCAATAGTAAAGCCTGCAATTCATCATTCAGGACCATCTTCATAGAGGTGAGTTGGTTCACTATATTACTGACCTCATTCATGTGCTCGGCCACAGAACCACCATCCTTGAATTTGAGATTCACAAGTCGTCTTATCAGAAAATTTTTATTACCGACTGTCTTCCTCTCATATAGCCCTTGTAATTTCAGCCATAGGCTAGCGGCTGAGGTTTCTGTAGACACATGGTGGAACACAGAATCATCCAATCATTGTCTAATGAACCCCACCGCCTTCCGGTCCATCTTCTTCTAATCATTATCAGTCATATCCTTGGATTTTGCTGATATGCCTAAAATTGGAGAATATAGGTCCTTGCAATAAAGTCAGTTCTCCATCTTAGCCTTCCATATGGTCTAGTTAGAACTATTGAGGCTGATCATCCTTGATGAGCCACCTTCCATAATTCCAAACCGATCCTACCCGTTCAATGAACTTAGCTCTGATACCACTTTGTTGGGGGCCTTGCATAAAACCTTAGGATCTAGCCCTCCAGAACAAACCAGAATTATGGATAATAAAGCAATGAAATAAATCAAAGCATCAATCACACACCACACAAGAGATTTTTACGTGGAAAACCCTCAAAGAGGTAAAAACCACGGGACCTCGTCCAGATCAACAATCCACTATGAAGTAGAACGTTACAAACTTCTTCACTCACGCAGGAGTGGATAAACAATAAGAGAAATAGAGAAAATGGAGAGATCTAACCGATTACGAGGACATAGAAGCGCTGAGATATAGATTGCACAGTAGATAACCTCCACGTGCAGAACCTCCCTTCTATAAGCTACCTCTCTCTCTTTCTCCCTCTCTCTCACCTTTGATAGCCCTAAACCCTTTAGCAAATGCCTTGTAAAGCTTTAGAAAACCGTCTTGTTATACCTAGAAAACCCTAGGCAACCCCTTTTATAGTTTTGGAAAACTCCTTTCTGCATCCCAGTTGCGAAAGGACTCAAATCCGTAGTTTCGCGCAAAATCGCGGAACAAACTGCGTAACCTTCGACTAGTCGTAGGACCCCTTCGATTAGTCGAGACATCCCTTCGACTAGTCGTAGCTACAGTAAAAAACAGCAAGACAACTCACTGGACTTTGAGTCGTGTCACGACTCGAACCTTCAACTGGTCGACCACCAGCCTTTGACCAGTCGAGCAGGGCTCTCCACCGGTCGAAGATGGGTTAAAAAAAACCCATCAGAGAGAAGTGTGGTGAGACTGAAAATTACTTTGGGATATTCAAGAATTTCTCTTAATTTCTGGTTGTTTTTTCCAATGGGATTGGTAATTCTTTTAATGTATTAATGATCAGATCTTTAATGCTAAAGAGAGAAATGACCCCTCATGTTTTAAAAACACTAATCTACATTAATATTTAATTTGAACCATTTAAAACCAAATTTACAAATAACTTTTATAATGTTAATAATGTATTAAAAATGAGTTTAATCTAAATTAGTAGACCATTGTGGGGATTGGTGAAAGTCTCTGCCACAGATGTTCAGGATCAAAAGAGTTGCATGGTCATGAATTTCGAAGGCATGGTTAATTTACACAGTTTTTTGGCGACGAATTGTTGGTAGGAGGATTTTTTATTTTTCAACTAAATAGGGTAATCTCTGAATTCTTTTCTCTTATGTTTGAATCCTTTTAAGGCAGTTTAGTTTTTTTTTTTTTTTTTTTTTTAAAGGATTATTACCTTTTTGAGGTCATCCATCAATGCCAGAGGAACCATTTTAGTCTATCCATCATAGGAGAGGCATTTCATGGACTACGGGAAGATTCCACCTAACCATATGTAAAGGGAATGTGATATGTTAAGCCCATTAAGGCCCTGTTTGGCCAGGCAGATTGGATGGGATTGGAAGGGATTGGAAGATGGATCCCGGGATTGGCCAAGCATGCCAAACAAACATAGGATCCTGATCCCGGGATATAGCAATCCCATGGATCTTAAGACAATCCACTGACATCACCATCATTACCTTTAAATCCCAATCCACCTTAATCCCTTCAAAATTGACTGGGACATGTTTGGTTGAAGGGAATGAAAGGGATTGGAGGGTTTAATCCCAGGATTGGCCGGGAGTGCCAAACAGACCGGATATAGCAATCCCAGGATATAGCAATCCCATAGATCTTGCACCAATCCACTGACACAGCTATCATTACCTTGAAATCTGTGCAATCCACTCTAATACCATGCAATCCTGTCCAATCTACCTACCCAAACAGGCCCTAAATGAATGAGATCTCACGGATTTGTTTGTATTCATAAACTGTAGATTACAACAACTTTTTAGATAAATTATCTTTTGAATTTGTTGCAGGTAATGTGACAACCATCTAGAGGTAGTCAATTGTTGAGATTTGGAATAGTGGACGGCTCAGTTCAAAAAAAAAGTGTGGAGTTTTTTTTTTTTTTTTTTTTTTTTTGACAAAAGGAAAAACAACTGAGTTTTCTATTATGTGTAATGTGCGCAGGCATGCCAAAAATTAATAAAGTAGCTCGATCTAAACCGACTAACTTCAATCCTAAGTATCGAAATAAATAGATATGTTTAATATAAACATATATGACCAAATTTTTTAAAAGATCGATCATTTACTCCATCACTTGCAAAATTTTATAACGATTAGGCGAAATCAAATGGTAGAGTTCTTCCTTTGAAGATGGGTTGTGGAAAAAAAAAAGGACTTTTAGAATAACAATATAATCAAACAAAATTAAAAACTTAAAATCGATCCGTTGAAGCAACTGTATGAATGGGTCTCTTGAGAGAACTATGTGATATTGGATAAAGGACAAATACAATGCATGAGTATAAATTTGGATTGCAATTAAATATTATAGCAAAGAAGTAGTGCTACTCCTAGAATAAGTTGAGATAAAGTAAATTTAAAGATTTGTTTGGTTTGATTGGTAGATTGATTGTTGGGTATTTACCTCTGCGGAATTCCTCTGCTATTTATAGAATTCTATTACAACTTATTCTTTCATCTCCTTCTTCTATTGCTCCATTACTGCAATGGTTACAACATTGAAAAAGTCTTTCTCTAGATTCTTCTTGTTGTTGTGTTTTCCTTTTGTGGCAGTTCCTTTTCTGTCGCCCAAGTTTTGTTCTTCTCGGTCATCTTTTGTATCTCGAATTGCTTGACTGCTTTTTTCTCTTCGCTCATTAAACTTTTACGTAATTCAACCATGTCACTATATCGACTATCCATTTACTTGTAAAATTGTATTTATGTCAGCTATGATTTTGCAAAAAACACTCTAAGTATCTTGAAGATCTTTTCATCCACATTTTCTTATGCATTAATGCTACATGTCACCCTCCTATTGGTTTTTTTCGGAATAGTCATAAATAAGGTACAACACTTCCGATATCCAAGGAGTGGATCTGAGATGATGGGTTGCCGAGTAGATGTTGTACCATATTCTTGACCATTCTTGAAAAACCCAATTGAAAAGGACACGTGTTAAAGCAGTGGAAAGATATTACAACTTAATGATCTCCAAGGATGTTTAGAGTTCTTTTTACGGAATCACAGCTGACAACATAACAAGACAAAGAGCAATTGAGTTGATTTCCAAAGAAAACCAAGCAGTCAATGAAAGCGACTAAGTGTCATCCTAAAGGTTGATAAAGTGACTGATGTCTATCCTGAAAGCCGATCAAGCGGCCGATGTCCATCCTAGAGGTCGATCAAGCAGCCGAGTTTGATTCTTGAGGTCGATCAAGTGGTCGATGGTCATTAAAGAGCTTGACTGAGTGGCCGAGCGGAATGAGATCGAGTTAGCAACTAGGCTTGGAGTGGTTACTTGGATAGGTGGCAAGAAAACCTCTAGAAGGCAATAGTACTAATTAAATGGTTACACGACAGATGGTAAAGGGAGAAAAAGAGGAGTTAAGTGGTGGTGCTAAGTAGTTACAACAATTGTTAGAACATGAAAAGTATTCAAAAGGCAGTAGTGCTGAAAGGTTATGTAACCGTCGGAACGTGAGAAGGAACCAGGATGGTTGGATTAAAGCTATAAATAAAGGTGAAATGCAACAAAAGAAAAAATGGTCTCATACCAACCCAAAAAGCCAAATTCATCTTTCAATTATCCTGTCGATTTACATTTTATAGTGTAATAATTTATTTGTCAAGTAAGATTTACATTCCATGGTGTATCTTTACTTTCCAGCCTACCGTTTTACATTCCATAGCGTAATTAGTAATAGTAATTAAGTAGTCAGTAATCCATCTTTCAATTATCATGTCATTTTACATTCTATAGTGTAATCATTTATTTGTCAAATAAGATTTACATTTCATAGTGTAATCTTTACTTTCCAGCCTATTATTCGACATTCCATAGTGTAATCAATAATAGTAATTAAGTAGTCGGTAATCTTTAGCTATAATTTGAATATAAGCTCCCATGCTTAGAGTTAGGCATCGGACCGAGTCAGATCGGATTTGGTTCAACCTGATTTGGTTTGAAATTCACATGGTTCAACCCGAACCCGATCCAATCCGGGGCCGAGTCCAGGACATCGAACCCGAACCGATCCGATGCGCGGTCGGCCTGACCTGAACCGAGTTCGACTCGGTCAGGGAAACTGAGTCGGATCGGGTTGGGTATGATTCAGATAGATTTTTTTAACGGTGAGAATCATTATCATCGCTGCTATTTTCGGTGCGGTCCATTTGAGCTTTAGATATGATTCATTTTTTTTTTCATATGCTCTAAAATATTCACGAAAAATAGATAAATGGTATGGATATAATAAATACATCATTGTGGGCCATGTAATATTGATCTCATGTGAGTCGTTCGTACAACTCGGATCGAGGCACGTACAGGCACAGCTGTGTTTATGTGTTGTGCAAGGAAGTGCAGGCGTGCAGCTGTGGACTCACCTATCTTTCTGTCCATTTATTTGGCGAGCAGCTGATCATGGGGCATGTGTTATATCCAAATCGTCCATTTATTTGGCGAGCTCGTTTTAAGGCTTGAGACGAAAAATAAGACAGATCTAACTATCAAGTGGACCACACTGAAACAAGTAGTGGGGATTGAACCTATACCATTGAAACCCTTTTTGGGTCACAGTCTCACAAAAGTTTTAAATCAATTTGAAAAAAAAAATTCCTCTTAATTCAAGTTTTTGTGACCTTTATGAGCAGATTGGATGGAAAATAAACGTTATTGTGGGCCCTACGAATTGTTTAACGGTGAAAATCATTATCTCTGCTTCTATTTGTGGTGTGGTCTTCATTTTTTTGGATAATACTTTATAATGATCTCTAAAAATGTATGAATGGTGTAGATATAATAAATACATCACTGTAGCTAGGGCCATATAAGTTTGATCTCCTTTGAACCGTTCGTACAATGTGGAGCTCGAGGAGTGTCAGTGCTCGTCTTCGCACGACACGTACCAATAGGCTACAGCCTACAACAGCTATAGCCGGTGTGTGGTAAACCATCAAATACTATTCTTATTATACCGAGTAAACTTTGTTGGGGCCCACCATGAATGCATGTGGTTTATCCACACCGTCCATTCGTTTTTCTAGATCATTTTAGTGGTTGAACCCAAAAATGATGCATATCCAAAGCTCAAGTGGACCATACCAAAGGGATAAGTATAAGCTTTGATAAGGACAACTCTGGGTTGGGTCCGGTCGGGTTGGTATGGATCCATTCGGATCGGGTTTACGGATCGGATCGGTCTGGATTGACCATGACTCAATCTCGATCCGAAAACTTGTCGGATTTGGATGCCGTTTCGATCCGCAGCCGATCCGGACCGTCGGATCGGGGCTCGTGAAGTCGGATCGGTATGGTGGGCCGATCTCCGGATCAGATTAGATATGCCCACCTCTACCCACGCTGGATTCAGCTCATCCATCGAAAAAAGTGTTCTTTAGTTGTTCTTTGCAACTGAATGTAAGGATCTTTTTTTCATTTCATTATGATATGTATTGAAAAGTCCTTTCGTACGGAAGGCAGTGGTATAACCCATCATCAGAGGACGAACCCCACCCTCTGAATATCACTTGATGCAAATTTTACACACTGAGTGAGTGGTTGAATAGGTGACCAATCTCTTTAAATTTCGGTCACACATTACGTTTGCCTATCTTAGTGCTCGGGGTCATTATTGTTCATTTGAATTGAAGTTGCAATCTAGTGCACAAAACAACCGCAATAATAGAAAGTTAAAACAACCAAATGGTCATGATTGGAAAACAAAGGGAACAATTTTCCCTGGGGACTCAAATACCATAAAAGGAAAGGAAGGTGATATATATATATATATATATATATATATATATATATATATGGGAAAAGGTACTATGCGCTCGAGCTGATGGGAACGTACCTTGAGGTCGAGCTGTGTGGGCCCCACCGTGATGCGTTTCGAACATCTACCCCATCAGTCAGATGCACCATTCTATCGTGGGCCTAGGTCTCAAAAATCAAGTCAATCCACGACTTGTGTGGACCACACCACATACAGAAGTTGAGAGGGGCCGTGCACCATTAAAACATTCATAATCATTTTTTGGGCCCACCGAGATGTGGTTTGCAAATCCAACCCATCCATTATGTGTGTCCCACTTTGAAAGGTACTATGCGCTCCAGCGTAAAGCAGTCGTCCATGAGGTCGAGCTGGGGTGGGCCCCACCATGATTCCTTTCGAAGATCCACACCGTCCACCAGATGCATCGCTCCAAGTGGGACCCACACGGATGAAAATCGACTGTACATGGAACTCAGGTGGGCCATACCTTTTGAAAACATAAGTATACACGTGAAAACATATAAAATCACTTGGTGGGGTCCACCTGAGACTTGGATACCACCTGAAAAGTGGTATAAAATTATATCTAAGTGGGACACACATGATGGACGGTGTTGATCATCAAAAAACATCTCGAAAGGGGGCTACAAGTGGTTTTGAATGTTTGAATGGTGCACGGCCCCTCTCCACATCTGGACGTGGTGTGGCCCACAGAAGTCTCGGATGGACGTCATTTTTAGCCGTGTGGGCCCGTCCAGGGATGGTGCATCCGACCGAGGGGGTAGATGTTCGAACGGCATCACGGTGGGGCCCACCCCAGCTCGACCTCGTGGAGACCGCTTTACGCTCGAGGGCATTGTACCTTTTCCCCATACATATATATATATATATATATATATATATATATATATATATATATATATATATATATATATATATATATATGTGTGTGTGTGTTAATCCATCCCTTTGTAATTATAGATTAGAAAGGAAGATCCTGAGCATATACTAACTAAATACCGAAATTATGTGCATAATCATCAGGCATGCTATCAACGTCCATGAATATGGAAGTGGTCGGTTCAACTGATGGTCCACCTCTAGGATGGGTCATAGCCCAAGGATCACCGTGATTGCTGTGAGCCTAACCATACTCGTGAGAAAATTACGGGCAACATCCTGCATGATGTCCTCATGAGTTGGTTTCGATTACTGGGTGCATCATTTTATTTATTTATTTATTCATCCATCGAACAATAATGATCCACATGAAGGCGCGGTGGATGTTATGAACCGTCCATCTTCTGAGTACTATTGTGGATAGGCACGCTGTTCAATAACTGTGAGAAAGAACGACCCCAGCCGTCGAGTTGTAGAGTTGAATATGAGCCATTGATAGTTTTCCTTTCGAAGGTCTACATTCAACCGTACATAAATCGATGGTAAGAAAAGATTAACCCTGTACGATTTTATTGTATCTCATCCACGACTGCACCCAAAAGGTGACTGATTTACCTGCGTTCAGTCCTGGTTGACCTTATCAACAGGTTGGATGACAAATAAACATGACGGATATGCTTAAAGTGGGCCTTGGAAATTTTTAATGGTGATAGTTCAATGATCACTGTTTCTTATGGTGTGGTCCACTAGAGATTATTTGGACGTGCTTAAGTTTTTGAAACAAATCTTAAAATGAGCTGGAAAAACAAATGAACGGAGTGGATATACAACATATCTTCGAGGTGGGGCGCCCTACGGTAAGGGTAACACCTAGTCCACGCCCTACTGATCACCTCTGAACATCTCTGCAAGTTGGTCCCACGAGCTGTCGGATTCTGGATCTGCATGACTGGCTACTTAAAATGAACTCTCGATTGGCAGAACTAGTGCAACAGTTGGACGTGGAAGATGCTTCACACACGTAATTCCGTTTTACACTTTATAGACTAGCTTTTTTTTTTTTTTTTTGTTAGTTTGTTAGTACATCCACTGTCAGTTCACACTTCACTGTTAGCCACCCCAACTAGGAATCGATACCAAGGCCTCCGTGTTGAAATGAGGTATGTTTCACTCAGTCTACCACTTGAGCTATGGATCTGGGTGCAGGAGCGGATTAGGTGTGGTCCAGTCTATGTTAGCTCCCCCGGGCTCGTCTTGACGTATATTTTGTCACCATTTATCTGTTTTGCTAGCTTATTTTAAGATTCAGTTGTAAAATTACAATAGATCCAAGCCTGAAGCAGACCATACCATAAGAAATAGTGGTGATTGACCATTAAAAGCTTCCTGCTGGCCACAAAAGTTTTGGACCAAGTTTTATATACTGTTAGCTTGTTAGTACACCCCCAATGTAGTTCACACTTCACTGTTAGCCACTCCCGCTAGGGATCGATACCAAGACCCAGTGTTGAAATGAGGTATCTTTCACTCAGTCTACCGCTTGAGCTATGGATCAGGGTGGACTAAGTTTATATTTATTTTCTCATTTCATCATGCTTTGTGGAGGCACATATTGGTTACTACCCCATTACACCCTTTATATATATATATATATATATATATATATATATATATATATATATATATATATATATATATATATATATATATATATATATATATGTTTTTATCATGTTGCCTATCCATTTTGATAGATCATTTAAAGCATGAGCCAAAAAAGGAACTATGTTTTAGGCTTTAGCCGGCCACACTGCAAAGTGTAGTGAGAATTGAATTCCTATCATTGAAAACTTTCCAAAGGTCACTGTGCTGTTTATCTGCCATCTAATCAGTTCATAAGGTGGTAGACTTGCATGAAGTGAAAACATAAATATGATCAACTTAATTCAAAACTTCCATACCCATGTATATAAGTTTTCAACGGTGAGATTTTAATCCATACTACCTATAGGCCACTGTGCTGTTTATCTGCCATCTAATCAGTTCATAAGGTGGTAGACTTGCATGAAGTGAAAACATAAATATGAACAACTTAATTCAAAACTTCCATGCCCATGTATGTAAGTTTTCAACAGTGAGATTTTAATCCATACTACCTATAGTGTAGTTCACTTAAGCACTAAGTTTGCCTCCCTTTCAAGTTAATGCTCTAGAATGATAGTTAAAATGGATGTATATCGTAGCGAAAATATATACATTAAAGTGGGCCTAGAAAAGCCCTAACAGGACGTCTTGGGTCGTGGTGACCTGACCAATAGGTTGGATGGAGGCATTTTGGTGGGCCGGAAGAAGATTTTAATGGTAAGTGTTCAGTTACCACCGTTTCCTATGGTGCAGTCCACCTTAAATTTGGACATGCTCATTTTTGGGCTCATGCACCACGATGACACATTTTTATTTTTGTCACTCCCTTCTGAAGCTCTACAAAATTGCCCACTGTAACCAAGGGGATCCACGTGATGAGGATCATGGATCTCACACAAGTATTACATGTTGCCACGTGTGAGGAGCAAGTGGATACGCTCGAGTTTAAGGAGCATTCTCCTTATGGCAATTTGCTACCTAATGGCTGGTGGTCGGTGCTCTGTGGGCCTGCCATGATCTAGGTGTTTCATCCATACCATCCATTTATTTTTATAGATCATTTTGTAGTATGAGACCAAAACTTAGATGTATTCCAATCTAAAGTGGATATCATTACAGGAAACAGTGTTGAATGAACATTGACCATTAAAACTTTTTGGTGGCCATAAAATTTTTGGATCAAGCTGATCTTTGTTTTTTCCCTTCATCTGTGTCTGTATGACCCAATCAACAGATTGGATGTCAAATAAACGGTACAGTCGGCTTTAGGAGGATTTTAATGGTGGATATCCAACCACTATTGTTTTCCTGTGGTGTGGTCCACCTGAGATTTATATCCCTCTCATTTTGGATCGAGCCCTAAAATGATCTTCAAAAATTGATGAACGGAATGGATAAAACACGTAGATCATGGTGGGGCCCACAGAGCACCGACCACCACACACTGGGCTAGTGGCAGCGGAGTAGCCAATCCGATTCCATTTGCTAGAGCTAGAACATCACTGACATCTCGTACTTCTGAAAGTTGGACTCCAGCTCTTACATATTTCTGTAACAGTACAACTGGTCAATGGTCAAACTTATTTTAGGGTTTTCCGTACGAACAATGATACTGTAGACGGAGGAGAACCGGAGAATGGTGGAATTAACTTTTTACGGTACACGTGTCAAGAGTTAGGTGTCAATCTGTACGGCTGATATAGTAGGCCCAAGCATGGGTGATCCACCTACAGAAAATCATACGTATCAAATAATCCTTGCCCTCATTTTACTTCTTTTTTCAGTACTTAATTTTGACCGTTAAAATGTTTTGTTTTGAACCATTTATTTAAAAATCATTTATCAAATTGGTAGGATCATCTGATCCATGTGTACCTTTAAATATTTTTAATCCATTAGAGGAACAATTAGATGGAAGGCCCCGATTGATACATTGACATGTCACGTGTACTCCGGAGAGATGTCTCTATGGTACACGTACTCTACTTTACCATCTCCTCTTTTAACACTATTAAGTAGTAAAAATACATATAATACTCATAACCCAAGATTTCAACGAGTTACTAAGTTCAAACTCATAAATCCAATTTCCAATGATTTGACCCTCCAAACTATGATTTGGGCTTCAAACCTTGTGTTCATATAATAATACATTATAAAATGCTGATAGCGGTTTTAAGTGGCTGCTGTCGGTTGTACGGTTAGGTGGGCCCATACCACGGTGGTCACTTTATTAGACATCCTTACTTTATGGGGTTCAGCTGTTTAACAACCATGCTTTCGAATTTCAAAACAGTGGTTTGTTTTTTAATCAATTGTTGGCTGGCACACTTACATTTATTCTCATGTGAATGTGATATAACACACGGTTGAGGTGCAGTTGGGCCATAGTTTTAAATCTTGGTGACGCGACCTGAAACTCGCCGAGTCTCGGCTCGATGAGGGGCATTTGAGCTCACATACTCAGAAAAGCTAAACCAAAGGAGAGTCTACCTGAAAGCCACACAAATCATTTGTGATTCAATGGCTGTTTTTATACTAATCTATGTTATATGCATCTATTATTAGTGAAATGTTATACCTAATGTAAGTATTAAATACGAGTCTAATCGAATTGAGTTTTCGAGTTAAACGGAGTAGATATCGAATGCAGTTATTTAATTTGAAAGTTTCCGATTTTGGAGTGTTAGGGATGTATGCGTCCCCGGATAGCCACATGTTGGATTTTGAAGTTGTTCTTTGGAAATTTGGATCCTGGACGTAATTTTCTTCAGTGTGGTTCTCGGTGATGGCTCGAACGTGAAGCCAAGTGAGAGCTTGCCTGTTTAGTAGCCAAAATTGCTGGGATGAGGATTTGTTAGGTATCCAGATGCACATTCAGAGGGTGTGTAAGTTCGTTTAGGTGGGGTCCATTAGATTGATGGTTTGGATCAATAAGCCACTAGTTTCACCTGTATGGAATACTTCATGAACATGGTCGGTGGAATTTTAATTTTTTGCTGGGTTGGGCATCCTAGGTGTTGTGGGGAAAGTAGACGGACTTACTATTGACAGACAAAATCAACAATTCGAACACGCGACTGGTGTGGTCCCATGGCTAGACCTTTGTCACCTCGACTAAGTATGGAGGATGGTTGAGCTCGACCTCCTCGACCAAGTATGGAGAAAGACTGAGTTGGACCTCATCGACTAAGTACCGGGAAAGGCCGACCTCTACCTCTAGGTACGAGGTCAAGACATCTAATAAATTGCAACATGAAGCAAGCTAACTCGCCTCGTGTCGGTGAGACCCATCCTTAGATGAACACAGCGCCGACTTCAATTGTGACCTAGCTTAGATCACTTTGAGACGGCTGAGCTCACCCATTGTGGGATCCGACCTAACCTCAATCAGGTCTGGTTGTGTTCTCGATTGAATATCACAGAAATCGACTTCCACACAAATCACCCCGAGATTCCAGCCAAGGATATAGAAAGATCTGCCGCTCAAGGAATCTGAATCCTACTATAATCCGTTCCTACCAAACAAGGATATGTGCCCCTTATAACACCGCCTCTCCTCACCTATAAATAAGAAGGCCCCCAGTGGTGAAAGGTATACACAATCTCTAGCCCTAAAACTCCCAATATTTAACCAGACCTAGGTTTCTGACTTAGGCATCGGAAGGTCCAGGGTCTTCTTTGCCTGTCCCTTGTGCACGTTCGTGAGTCCAAGGAAGGCTAACCGGATTTCTCATCAACACTAGGAATAAACAACTCTCATACATCTATGTTCCTTCCAAGCTTAATGATCCAGACTAGCCATCCAAAGGGCCCCACCTTCAGTGACACATTAATCAAATATCATTCAAATTCGAGAAAATATACTTGTGGGGCAAATGGACCATAAAATATGATATGAAATATCTGTTTACAATGGCCAAAGAATATATCATATGTACGGTGAGGATCATTCGATCAAAAAGTATGAGCTTCCTCTTAAACGGGCTGGTGGACAGGTGAAATCCATTGAGGTGGGGCCCACTTGGTTGGATGTAATTTTGTAATAAATGAAGTTGCTACGGAGTAGATGAGTGGATGAGTGATTTTTTTTGTAAGGAGATGGGTCAGTGAAGCATTATCATTCAATTTAAAGGCCGTTATTTGATGTATTCCAGCAGGGTGTCTTGGTTGGCACTCATGTATTCGAAAATTGTTCGCATTGGGTACATATAACTCAAATTGAATTCCCAAAAAGTGGGGCCCACTGCGTACAATCCTAACCTTTGATTAACAAACATTTTTTTATCGAACTGGCACCATTAACTACTTTTCATTTTAACCGTCCACTAATGTCCTAGGCCAGTTTGAACATCAGTTCAGTGTATCTCTTTTAGTGTATGGTTTAATTCAAGTTACAATTATATTTATGAGTGCATGCATGTGTACGGTTTAAATCAAGTCTCACTTGTATTTATGGGCGCATGTATATGAGCTATTGTCCTTTCCCAGAGTATCAAAGTTTTTCTCATTTATAGATTGCATGCATGGTTGGTTGCCTAAGGTTTTTTTTTTGGCTCAGATTGCGTAGCGTGGCACGCCCCACCAACCTTGGTGGTGTGTTAATGTGGTGAAGTTATGTGGGACCACTATGATGTATGTGTTATATCCACACCATCCATGCATTTTAGCGGATCATTTTAGGGAATGATCCAAAATATGAGGAAGATTCAAAGCTTAAGTAGGCCACATGAAAACGGTGGGGATTGAATGCCTACCGCTTGAAAACTTCTTTTGGGGCCACAGAAGTTTTGGATCACGCTTGTATATATGTTTTCCCTTCATGAGGCTTATATGAAGAATAAACATCATGGTGGGCCCTAGGAAGGTTTCAACATAAGGCATCATTGTCCCACTGCTTTCTGTGGTGTGGTCCACTTGAACTCTGGATCTACATCATTTTAAAAGGACCTGAAAAAATGAATGGCTAGTGTGGATATAACTCATACATCACAGTGGGCTCACAAAACTTTGCCACATCAAGACATTGGAGGTCGATGGTGTATGCTAACTATGCAATCGGAGTCCGGAAAACAGATGAGGGCACGGAAATTTTGTACTCCGTTCATTGAGGCTACTAACTCTCATTCATTACGGACATTAAAAAATGTCTGTTTGTAGTTTGTATGCGTGCACAAACACGTGCATGTATGCATGTTATCGTTGCGTAGATCCCTTTTGGAGCAATCCATTGTTCCTAAAATAGCGGAATGATATCAATTCTCTGCCAGTACATTTATTGTTGAACAGGGCCATCTGATCTACTTACCCAGACTTGCTGATGACGGCCCCACACCGGATTGGCTATTGCTGAAAAAGGAAAATCATCGCCATCCAAATTCCAAACCATTGCCAACAAATGAAGCATTGGGAAATCTTGGGCAGAAGTCCGAATTTAATGGACAGAAATCCATTGGTTGGTCAGGTGTGTCATGATACTCGTCTGACATCTGTCACCGTTGTTAGTTATTAATTAGGTGTGTCAGTCATGGCATGCAACTGCTTCTCGTCTTGGTGTAGCTCAATGGATATTTGTCTTGTGTGTCATGATGACTCGACCGTTTATCTCGTCTCTCTTTGCTTTTAACCAAATTATGAGATTACCACCCTTTATCTCGTCTCTCTTTGCTTTTAACCAAATTATGAGATTACAACCCTTTATCTCGTCTCTCTTAGCTTTTAACCAAATTATGAGATTACAACAAGGATGATTTTATTTAAGAGATTTTTCCTAATGTGAATCTTATATTTCATTCTTCGTCTTTTTTTTTTTTCTCTCTCTCTCTCTCTCTTTCTCTCTTTCTCTCTCTCTCTTTTTTTCTTTTTTCTTTTTTTAAATTTTACTTTCTAAAAATATACCATTTTTTTCTGGACAAAAATACTCTTACATTATAAACCCATTTTCTGTAATATTCTCTCATCTCCTCCTCTGCAAAAATCTATTTTCTGAATTTTTATCTCTTCTTCATACAACAATACCTCTCTACCTGGATTCTTATCTCTTCTTCATATAACAATATCCCTCTATCTAAAACCTATTTTTCTATAATCTTCTATCATCTTCATACAATAATACACATCTACCTAAAATCCATTTTTTGAATCTTCTCTCTTCTTCATATAAGAATATCCTTCCGGCAAACCGTTACTTATTTTTCTTTATTTTAGTTTGTTAAGAAAGGATGAAAATGGTGCCTCCATCAAAGAAAGCACGCATTATAGATATATTTGATTAAATTGTCCTAAACTTAAACCGAAAAAATTTCTTATAGGCCATCGAAGTTTTGGATCAAGCTTCTATTTTGTTTTCCGTTCATCCATGTCTATATCATCCTATGAACAGGCTGGATGACAAATACAACATCACCGTGGAGCCTAGCAAGGTTTCAACAATGGAAATGATTATCCCCATTGTTTCCTATGGTATGATTCACTTGATCTTTGGATATTCTTCGATTTTGGGCTCAACCCCTTGAATTAGATGGAAAAACGGCATGGATAGACCACATACATTCATGTGAACATCAGTCAGTTTCATGTGATGCTCGGTCAATTTCATGTTAGGCTTGGTCAATTTCTATAACACCCTAGTCCTCGTAGCCTGAGGATGATCACTCGAGTATGAGAACCCGAGGGTTACATCATGAATAAAGGCCTCACACATACAATGTATAAAGAATTTTATGACATATCATAAAGAGAACTTCTACACAAGTAAAATTGTCGTGAGCATTAAAATAAAAATAAAAATCTGCATGTGTATCAACAAAATTAAATTCCACAGCAGGGGATTTTAATTACAATCCTCAAAATGTAAGCAAGATATAAAGTCTGAAATATGAAAGTAAGTAAATCTTAAGATATCAATGAAGCTCCAATAGCTCAACTACATCAGCATAAAGGTCCACCTCGCCGAACTCCTCCTCAACCATCCCTGGGGTCCCATCATAGGGGTCTCCATTTACCATTATATCTGCGTCTATTTGGTGCAACCGCACGATTAGATGAGTGAAAACTCAGTGGGAATTTCTCTCAAGGATTCAAGCATATCAATTCATTCCAATGTAGATTAAATCTGCATATTCATTTCATAAGACAGTAACATCATATATACATATGCATGGATGTATGAATGTATGCTCAAGTCACAGATCTGGGGATGCACATCCAGCTGTCAAAAGAAAAGGTCACCCGCGGTAGTCAGACTATCTGGAAAAGACCATGTAGGTGAGTGCGCCCAACGATATCTAACCTCCTGAAAAATATTCAGGATATACCCGAGGAGGTTTTAAAACCCAGAAAAGCCTCATCTAAAGAGTGAGCAGCCCATAGTGGTGCAAATGCATATATCCTAATGGTTAAACTTGGGTAATAGAACCTTTAGCAAACCCAATAGGATATGTCTTACTTTGAACACTCGGTAAAGCTCACATGTCATGCATGGATGTTATGCATCATGACATCTATATACATTTCTTCGATTGGATAAGAATGCTTTTCAAATTATGGATGTGATCAAGTCACAACGTTCTTAACAAAAGATTAAACATCTATCCATGAATTCAATATGAATTTCTATAATTTCTTTAAACTCAAAAGAGGGCTCACCAAATGTTATGTAAATTCTCAAGTGGAGTCATATCATTTAAATTATTTAAGAGCCCCTTCTGTATTCCTTAAAAAGAGACATCCCATGTACATTCTTTATACGACTCACAATGTTTTATGAAATGAAATTTGTAAGGCTCAAGTCATGTCATTAGAAATATATCCATAATGTAGAGATGACAAGAGTAATTTTAATTCCATGGTTAATCAGTAATAATTATGAAAGATAGGATTCCAAACATTTCTTTGTGCACTACTTATAAACTAATTCTCATTCACATATTCTAAGATCTACCCACATGATAAAGACAACTAAATTGGAAATTAGAGAATATAGAAAGCAATTAAGGTAATTCTTCACTATACAATTTATAGATAAATCAGTATGAAAATTTTCATTTCTTGTCATGTCTAGTAGAGGTGTACCCATAGGCAAACAATCATAAATGAGGCATGGAAATTATAAGACAATACTTCATACACATGATTAATTGTTGAGGGTCAAATATTGTGTATCAGACCCTGATTACTGCATAGATTTACAAACACAATAATGTTTAATGCCTTATGTTAACTGTGCATGTGATGCAAGGTGGTATTACGAACGTAGACCGAAGAAGGGTACTAAAAGCGTGGATTTGACGCTCTGAAATCACCACAGCAAGGGACGGACTCCAGAGGACCGATATTGAAGAATTTACACGCCAAGGATCCGAGAAAATCAAGCTGTTCAAGTTAAAGAGGCCTGAAATTGGTGCAGAATGCAGGATCACAGGGTTTCCACCATCCGTTCAGCTCAAAACTTCATACAGGGCCTGAGGAATGTAAATTAACCGTACAAGTCAAATTTCAACCGTTCGAAGAATGAATGGATAGATCAGCCCATAAAACAGCGATTCGGGGCCCACCTGAGATCTGGATATGCTTCAATTTTGGTCTCAACCGTTAAACTGAGGTGACAAAGTTGATGAGCGGATCGGATTTCACACAAACATTACAGTGGACCCCACGTGTACACAGGCGTGTACACAGCATCTATTCACCGGCCGTGCACCGAACGGAGAAAGTCGGTCAGCGTTGCGCTGACCGACAAATCACGATTCTTCATCTCTGTTTCAAAAGCGAGGACGCACCCGACCGCTGTTCTTTCGCACTGGGGTCCACACTTTATCTAAATCGACCATCTGAACCGTCCATTGAGTCCAGAGGGAGGGCTTAACTCAGACCTAGGTGAAAGAATAGAAAAAGACAATAAAGATCGATTTTTCACCGCACAAACGCAGCTTGGATGGTTTGCTGGAAACTCGGTGGGTCACACCAAATTTGATCCAAAACCGACCGAGCTTGAACGGTTTTTCGCCAGCATTTCAATGGACGGAGTGGATCTCATCTTCAGTGATGATTTTGGGGTGCCGAGCATCCCAGCGTAACTCGTTACGCACGTACGTGCGTCCGACCGCCGTGGACCCTACAGCTCCCTTGATCGTGATCGGACGGCAAATCCAGACCGTCCATACTCTCTGGAGGACGGCCAAGACCCTGGCTATGATTTCCTTCTAGTCCCATGCAACTGATCATGTGAATTTTTTTCCCAGACGGAAGACGAACGGTGCTATAGAAAAAGTCGTGGGCCGCACCTAATCCGAACCTAATCAACACATTTCTAAAGGATTTTTCGAGAGGATTCTAATGCATGGAGTAGATTTCCTATCTGGCATCAATCACGGGTCCACCAACCTTCACAGTTAGGGCAGCGCGTGCTCTGTTTCGCAACAGAGAGCTGCGGTCGATCTTAATGGGCCACCGGTGTTGATTAGATGGTTGATCTAACCCATCTATCTCATTGTCCGTCCAAAAACATCCCAAGGGACTGTTTCAGTTCACAAAGAAAGCGAGGAAAGTGTCGTGTTTGGCTGCATAAAAAAACCTCATGCAGGTGGATGCGTAAATCACCAGCATCTTCTACAGACTTCCAGAGCTGATTTCCCTGCCTATAAAAGGAGGAGAGAAAAAGAGAAAATTATCTCACGGCTGGAGTTCAAGGATCGGACGTGAAGAGAGAGTCTGGAGGCTTGGGCTTCTACGTGGAGCACCAGGGAGAGAGCAGAGTTAGAGTTTTTGTTTTTTCTTTATTTATTTATTTATTTTATTTTTTTTGTTATTTGTTTAAGGGGCTGGGCCCATTCATGTCGGGCTAAACCTCTTAGCTAGGGCTAAGAGGTGAAGCTTGTAGCGTGATGGGGTGCCTCTTTGCTTGTGCCTTTGTTTAGACTGAATTTGATGTTGATTTGGGTTTTTATTAAAGGAATGTTTTCAGTCTTTAATGGTCTGTTGTGACTGAAATTACAATGGGTCTGCGATGGCTTTGAGCATGTTCTTTTCCTCTTTATGTTTATGACGTCAGGAAGCCCTGTTGTTCATCATCGTCTCCTAGGCATGATCGGATGACGGTATCCTTCCTAACCTTCATAAACACGTTGATTGGTTGGTAATTAGTTTAATTCTGTTGTTTGCTTTGTCTCCTGGGCATGGTTTAGTGATGGAATCCATTCTAATTCATATACTTTTCATCTCTTGAAAACCAAATCAAAGGCAGTTCAGTTAATTTCCCTGATTTTTAATCCTGGCATAAGATCACCCTGATCTCTACAAGTGGATCCTCTGAATCCCTAGTTTTCCTTCTCTGATTTTCTTAAGTTTTAGATTAATATTTCATCATTATTCCTCAAATTACAATCGGTTTAGATTTCATTTCATTCTAGTTCTATTTCTACTTAGTTTCAGATAACGTACAAGTTCCAGTCCCTGTGGATTCGACCTCGGTCTTACCGAGTTATTACTACATCACAACCCTATACTTGGGGTGTGAACGAGATTTTGGCGCTAGTTCTTGGGATCGATAAGACTACGATTTTCTGAAATTAATTGGATTTAGAGTTAGTTTAAGATTAAGATTTTACTTTTTAATTTTGCTTTCTATTTTGATTCATAGAACTAACTTATTTTCTATTCTGTAGGTTGTTAAGATAGAACTTCTAATTTGGTAAACTCTTTCTGATTTTCTAGATTTTCTAACTCTTTAGATTTGATTTGCTTTAGAAATTTCTTCTATTTAAAAACTAATTTATTTTGTTTTATTTTACAGGTCTTTAGCTTAGGGACTTCAAGTTGGTGATCTCCTTCCAACTTTCTCTTTCTTTCTAGATTTTCATTTTCTTTCTTAGGATTAGGTTTTAAATTTGATTAAGGGCTGCGGGTGTTTCATGCCCAAGTGGGCCCGTGACGACACTCGACGTCTCTTGACTGAAGGAGGGTTAGTTGAGGGGTTGACTGTCCATCGCAGGATTAGACACCGTTAATTCCCCGAGTTAATTGAGGTTATGGCTGAAAATCAACCTCAAGCACTACCTCAACAGATGGATGAGGAAGTACATGATGAGAATGAGGTGCTTCAAGCACCGCCTCGTACCTTACGAGATTATTTACAACCGGCGGGGTGAGCACGCCCTCATGCATGATTTTTCCTGAAAACACAGGACATATGGACATCAAGCCAGGAGTTATCCAACTCCTTCCTAAATTCCATGGGCTTGAATCAGAAAGTCCATACTTACATTTGAAAGAGTTCGATGAGATTATAGCCACCTTATATTTTCCCAATATATCCGAGGATACAATCAGGCTAAAACTCTTTCCTTTTTCCTTGAAAGAGAAGGCTAAGACGTGGTTACATTCACTGCGTCCTAGATCCATTGGCACATGGAATGATTTGCAGAGGGAATTCATAAAGAAAATTTTCCTACACCATAAAACAATTACCCTCAGAAAAGCAATCATGAACTTCGCCCAAAAGGAAGATGAAACATTCTACCAATGTTGGGAAAGGTTCAAGGATCTTGTCAGTTCATGCCCACAACACGGTTTTGAAATGTGGCGCATTACAAATTTCTTCTATGATAGACTGACATCTTCCATGCGCCAACTGGTCGAGACAATGTGTAATGGAGAATTCATGAATAAAGAGGTCAACGAGGTATGGGATTACCTCGATAGACTTGCCGAGAATGCACAATCATGGGACCATTACCCAAAATCAAACACCACGCCTAGGCCAACTCAATCTAAGGAGAAAGGTGGAGTATATCTCCTGAAAGAAGAGGACGATGTAAATTTTAAAGTGACTAATCTCACTCGAAGAGTCGAGGCCATGGAAGGAAAGAAGGATAAGGTTAATGAAATTGTTTGCGGCATCTGTGATTGCAACATTCACACAACTGAAAATTGTCCTACCATATCTGCCTTTCGAGGAGTGTTGAATGAACAAGCCAATGCCGTAAATAACTATCAAAGACCTTTCAATGGATCTACCTCCAATACATACAATCCTGGTTGGAGAAATCATCCAAATTTTAGTTAGAGGAATGGACAAATGCTACCCCTCAAAGTTTCTTTAATCAAAATCAAAATGGGAAACCTCAAGAAGAACCAGGTTCAAAATCTCATACAAGAGTGACTCGGGCGGTGCGTGGACTTACTGAGACTTTATGCGAGAAAATAGATTCACGTATGACGGTTATAGAAAAGGGGATACTTCCCTGCACAACCGCTCCCCAATCCTAAACCGTAATACGAGATAAATGATCACACTCTTCAAATCAAATGGGACACGCTAAATCCATCACCACTCTTAGGAGTGGGAAGATCATTGATAAAACCCTTAGGTTAGGCCCGAAAAGCCTCAAGAACTAGAAGAGGACAATAATGATGGATCTAGTGATGTCCCACAAAATTTAGAACCGGAACTTCTAGAGAAGCCAGTTGCTCCGTTCCCCCAACGGTTGGTTGCACCAAAATGTCTTTCTAACTCTCAGGATATTCTGGAGGTGTTGAAACAAGTGAAAGTCAACATTCCTCTACTTGATGTCGTAAAACAGGTTCCTCTATATGCAAATTTTCTGAAAGACCTATGTACGACCAAAAGACGGCAAAGCATGCAAAAGAAGATCTTCTTGACTGAGAAAGTGAGTGCCATCCTGAAGCAAGACGTGCCACAGAAATTCAAGGATCCCGGTAGCCCAACCATATCATGTATAATTGGGAACCATCGAATTGATCATGCACTTCTTGACTTGGGAGCAAGCGTCAATCTAATTCCCTACTCGGTATACAAACAGTTAGGATTGGGTGAGTTAAAACCTACCCTAACCACACTACAACTTGCCGATCGAACTGTTCGTGTACCAAGAGGGATTATTGAGGATGTGTTAGTCCAAGTCGATAAATTTTACTACCCTGTAGATTTTATCATCCTGGACACCGAACCCATCAACAACATGAGCACTCAGATTCCCGTCATTCTTGGTCACCCATTCCTGGCCACGTCAAATGCAATCATCAATTGCAGGAATGGTGTCATGACTATGTCTTTTGGAAATTTGACATTGGAGTCAAACATCTTTTTCAATAACGGCAGCAACGCAGAGGATGATGACGATGTCCACGACATTAACATGATCGATACTTTCGTGGAAGATAGGACACCCCTCACCTTATCCTCTAATTCTCTAGAGACATGCTTGGCCCACTCCCATGAGTTTGATGATGATATGATTAGGGAGACGTATGCCTTGCTTGATATTGCACCGGTACTTGAAGTTAACAGGTGGAGGCCACAATTTGAAGAATTGCCACAAACTGATGTAGTGCCTCTACCGTCTAACCTCAAGGCACCGAAGCTTGACCTAAAACCTTTGCCCTTTGATTTGAAATATGCCTACTTAGGTCAAGATGAGACTTACCCGGTGGTGATCTCTGCCCACCTGAAGAAAGAACAGGAGAGTATGCTCATATCTACTCTCATTGAGCATAAAGGAGCCCTAGGATGGATGATAGCGGACCTCAAGGGAATCGACCCCTCGATTTGTACTCACCACATATATCTTGAGGAAAATGCGAAAACCGCTCGGCAACCACAACGTAGACTAAATCCAAACATAAAGGAAGTGGTCAAGGCCGAAGTTCTCAAACTATTGGATGTAGGTATCATATACCCTATATCTGATAGTCAATGGGTGAGTCCAACTCAGGTGGTTCCTAAGAAGTCCGGAATCATCATCGTAGCCAATGCTAATAATGAACTCGTGCCAACTAGAGTCACTACTGGTTGGAGAATGTGCATTGACTACATAAAGTTGAATACCGTCACAAGGAAGGATCACTTTCCTTTGCCCTTCATCGATCAAATCTTGGAAAGGCTAGCTGGTCACTCCTATTACTGTTTTCTTGACGGGTATTCGGGCTATAATCAGATTGAAATTGCCCCTCAGGACCAGGAAAAGACCACATTTACATGTCCCTATGGCACCTTTGCTTACCGAAGGATGCCATTTGGATTATGTAATGCCCCTGCCACTTTTCAGCGATGTATGTTGAGTATTTTTTCTGATATGGTGGGGCAATATCTAAAGGTCTTCATGGATGATTTCTCTGTCTATGGTTCATCTTTCAGCAAGTGCTTGGAAAGTCTTAAATGTGTGCTGAAAAGATGTGAAGAAAAGAACTTGGTACTTAATTGGGAGAAGTGTCATTTCATGGTTCATAAGGGGATTGTCCTTGGACATATCATCTCGTCCAAGGGAATTGAGGTAGATAAGGCAAAAATCGATCTTATCTCTAACCTACCTCCACCTAAGAACATCAGGAACGTGCGATCCTTCTTAGGACACGCAGGATTTTACAGGCGATTCATAAAGGACTTTAGTCTCCTCTCTCATCCTTTATGTAATCTTCTTCAAAAGGATGTTCCATATGAGTGGTCTGAGCAATGCCAGAAAGCTTTCACCAAGATTAAAGGCATGTTAACCACTGCACCCATCATGCAGCCACCCGACTGGAGCCTTCCTTTTGAGCTTATGTGCGACGCCTCTGATTATGCTCTTGGAGCGGTTCTAGGCCAGAGAAAAGATAAGAGGCCTTGCATCATCCATTACGCGAGTAGGACTTTAAATCCTGCCCAAGTGAACTACTCGACTACGGAAAAAGAACTTTTAGCCGTAGTGTTCGCCTTGGACAAATTTAGGTCCTACCTGATCGGATCCAAGATCATTATCTATACAGATCATGCGACACTGAAGTATCTTCTTTCTAAGAATGATTCTAAGCCCCGCTTGATACGATGGATCCTTCTACTCCAAGAATTTAATTTAGAAATTAAAGATAAAAAGGGAGTAGAGAACGTAGTGGCCGATCACCTTTCTCGCCTTAATACCTCTGATTCCCTTGAGGCGACCCATATCAATGACATGTTCCCGATGAACAACTCGTTCGAGTCTCCCATTCACCTTGGTTCGCTGATATTGCTAATTATCTTGCTACAGGTTCCATACCGTCACATTGGACTGCGCAAGATAAGAAGAAATTTTTCACTGAGGTACGCAAATTCTTCTGGGATGATCCATATCTGTTTAAATATTGCCCATATCAAATCTTGAGGAGATGTGTGCCAGACGATGAGCATCAGAGTGTCATCTCCTTTTGTCACTCATAGGCCTGTGGTGGTCACTTTTATGTAAAAAAGACCACGGCCAAGATTCTGCAGTGTGGCTTCTATTGGCCCACTATGTTCAGGGATACTCATGAGTTTTGCAAAGCTTGTGAGCGTTGTCAGAAATTGGGAGCATTGTCCCGTCGAAATATGATGCCCTTGAATCTCATTCTTATCATAGAGGCATTTGATTGCTGGGGCATCGATTTCATGGGGCCATTCCCCCAATCCTTTGGGAATTTATATATTTTGCTTGCCGTAGACTATGTCACTAAATGGGTCGAAGCGATTCCGTGTCGGAATAATGACCATCGCATGGTCATTAAATTCCTAAAAGAGAACATCCTTTCCCGATTTGGAACGCCTCGAGCTATTATTAGTGATGGGGGCTCACACTTTTGTAATAGGCCATTCGAGAGTTTAATGAAGAAATACGGTATCTCTCATAAGGTAAGCACCCCATATCACCCACAGACAAGTGGGCAAGCTGAGATTTCTAATAGGGAGATCAAACACATTTTGGAAAAAACGGTTAACCCTGACCGTAAGGATTGGTCAATTCGATTGAACGATGCCATATGGGCATACCGTACTGCTTTTAAAACCCCTATTGGAATGTCTCCCTTTAGACTTGTCTATGGGAAGGCTTGCCACTTACCTGTGGAGTTGGAACATAGAGCCTACTGGGCGATCAAAAATCTAAATTTCAATCTGAACAACGCTGGCTCGCTACGCAAACTTCAGTTGAATGAACTTGAAGAAATCCGGAACGACGCATACGAGAACTCGAGAATTTACAAGGACAGGATGAAGGCGTTTCATGACCAACATATTCTACGAAAATCATTCACGGCAGGACAGAAAGTCCTTTTGTATAATTCTCGATTACATCTCTTTCCAGGTAAACTTCGATCTCGTTAGACCGGCCCTTACATTGTTGTTACTGTATATCCTCATGGGGCGGTCGAGATAAGAGATCCCGACAATGGCAAGGAGTTTAAAGTAAATGGACATTGCTTAAAGCCATTTGTCGAGAAATTTGATTCAGAGGACATGTCCATGTCTCTGACTGATCCTGTCTACCAGGACTGATCTCCTAGTCTGATGGAGGTATAGGTAGGTTTATCGCTTTCTTAGGACTAGAGTAGTTGCTTTGGTCTAGCTGAAGACGTTAAACTTAGCGCTCCTGGGAGGCAACCCAGCTTTTCCATTTATTTCATTTTCCTAGTTAGTTCAATGTTTGTGGGTAACATTACTACAAACCCTCATGAGACTACAACTCGTCCACTAGGGGTAACCTAGGGGTTTAAAGGCTTGTTGCATATGCTAAATGCAATCGAGAGCACCTGCGAAAGTGGTATAGATAGGATTTTATTTTTGTTATTTTTGTTCTCTTTCTCTTTCATCTTTAACGGATTCCATCTGTGCGATTTCTTGGAAAGTCTCTCACGATTCATCATTCAGGTACTATCTTCCCATCACTTCACATTTACTGTTGTTGTCCCATATGCATTCCATGCTCATATCTTTTACATTGAGGACAATGTAGCTTTTAGGTTGGGGGTGGGAGATTAGGTAACCTAATCAGTGTTTTCTTGGTCTTGAGCAAAAAAAAAAAAAAATTTGTGAAAATTTTTAAATTTTTTTCTGGAAATTCTTGTGAATTTGAGGTGATTTTGACGACCATCTTGGATTTATAATGTTAAGATACGTATTGTTGGTAATTCATGACTTTTGGATTCAGTTATCTTTAGATTGCACAGTTAAAGCTTGAATTGTTAATCCATGATTAGAAGTTGTAAACATTGATTGAGCCATGATTTCACATACCACATCTCACTTACACATTGAGATTTCAGTTTGATATTGAATGATTAGCTTGGTAATCACTGAGCATGAAAGGAACCAGTCTGAAATATTTTGCTATCAGGGTATGAAGAAGAATTGAAAAGGTTGGGCAAATAATCTTCACCATAGGTTTGCTCCTTATAGGTGTGGATTTAACTCCCCATGGATGATATATGAAAAAGGTTTAGGTGTACGGTCTTCACCATAGGTTTGCTCCCTATAGGTGAGGATTGGACTCCTCTTCTTGGCGTTACCTTTATAAAAAAAATAAAAAAATAAAAAAAAAAAAAAAAGAAAAGAAAAGAAAAGAAAATCGAAGGCTGAAAGAAAGAAAAAGAATGATCTATGAGGGACCTTTTAGTTTAGGTTTTGGTTGTCCTGGATGCTCTTGTGGTTACCAACGTTATCATGAAATAGAGAATTAAATATTAATGATGGTAAGCCGGGTTTACACTATGCATCCATGGAACTCAATGTTTATAATTTTTCTAATTGATGGATTAATATTTGAACTTGATTATGAAGTTATCGTGAGCTTGATTCCAGGGAAAATTAATAATCAACACTCATGAATCTTAGAAATCTGGTATCTGAATTGGTTTTTCAAATATCATTCGAATTTGTAGAAATTGTCTTATAGTTCTTAATTTATTTTTTGCATATTTTGCTCGGGACTAGCAAAATGCTGGTTGGGGGTTGTGTTGAGGGTCAAATATTGTGTATCAGACCCTGATTACTGCCTAGATTTACAAACACAATAATGTTTAATGCCTTATGTTAACTGTGCATGTGATGCAAGGTGGTATTACGAACGTAGACTGAAGAAGGGTACTAAAAGCGTGGATTTGACGCTCTGAAATCACCACAGCAAGGGACGGACTCCAGAGGACCGATATTGAAGAATTTACACGCCAAGGATCCGAGAAAATCAAGCTGTTCAAGTTAAAGAGGCCTAAAATTGGTGCAGAATGCAGGATCACAGGGTTTCCACCATCCGTTCAGCTTAAAACTTCATACAGGGCCTGAGGAATGTAAATTAACCGTACAAGTCAAATTTCAACCGTTCGATCCTTGCAGAAGTGATCGAATGGACAGATCAGCCCATAAAACAGCGATTCGGGGCCCACCTGAGATCTGGATATGCTTCAATTTTGGTCTCAACCGTTAAACTGAGGTGACAAAGTTGATGAGCGGATCAGATTTCACACAAACATTACAGTGGACCCCACGTGTACACAGGCGTGTACACAGCATCTATTCACCGGCCGTGCACCGAACGGAGAAAGTCGGTCAGCGTTGCGCTGACCGACAAATCACGATTCTTCATCTCTGTTTCAAAAGCGAGGACGCACCCGACCGCTGTTCTTTCGCACTGGGGTCCACACTTCATCTAAATCGACCATCTGAACCGTCCATTGAGTCCAGAGGGAGGGCTTAACTCAGACCTAGGTGAAAGATTAGAAAAAGACAATAAAGATCGATTTTTCGCCGCACAAACGCAGCTTGGACGGTTTGCTGGAAACTCGGTGGGTCACACCAAATTTGATCCAAAACCGACCGAGCTTGAATGGTTTTTCGCCAGCATTTCAATGGACGGAGTGGATCTCATCTTCAGTGATGATTTTGGGGTCGCCAAGCATCCCAGCGTAACTCGTTACGCACGTACGTGCGTCCGACCACCGTGGACCCTACAGCTCCCTTGACCGTGATCGGACGGCAAATCCAGACCGTCCATACTCTCTGGAGGACGGCCAAGGCCCTGGCTATGATTTCCTTCTAGTCCCATGCAACTGATCATGTGAATTTTTTTCCCAGACGGAAGACGAACGGTGCTATAGAAAAAGCCGTGGGCCGCACCTAATCCGAACCTAATCAACACATTTCTGAAGGATTTTTCGAGAGGATTCTAATGCACGGAGTAGATTTCCTATCTGGCATCAATCACGGGTCCACCAACCTTCACGGTAGGGCGGTACAGGTCTTTATGTTTCGCACAGAGCTGCGGTCGATCTTGATGGGCCACCGGCGTTGATCAGATGGTTGATCTAACCCATCTATCTCATTGTCCATCCAAAAATGTCCCAAGGGACTGTTTCAGTTCACAAAGAAAGCGAGGAAAGTGCCATGTTTGGCTGCATAAAAAAACCTCACGCAGGTGGATGCGTAAATCACCAGCATCTTCTACAGACTTCCAGAGCTGATTTCCCTGCCTATAAAAGGAGGAGAGAAAAAGAGAAAATTATCTCATGGCTGGAGTTCAAGGATCGGACGTGAAGAGAGAGTCTGGAGGCTTGGGCTTCTACGTGGAGCACCAGGGAGAGAGCAGAGTTAGAGTTTTTGTTTTTTCTTTATTTATTTATTTATTTTATTTTTTTTGTTATTTGTTTAAGGGGCTGGGCCCATTCATGTCGGGCTAAACCTCTTATCTAGGGCTAAGAGGTGAAGCTTGTAGCGTGATGGGGTGCCTCTTTGCTTGTGCCTTTGTTTAGACTGAATTTGATGTTGATTTGGGTTTTTATTAAAGGAATGTTTTCAGTCTTTAATGGTGTTAGATTTGAAATTACAATGGGTCTGCGATGGCTTTAAACATGTTCTTTTCCTCTTTATGTTTATGACGTCAGGAAGCCCTGTTGTTCATCATCGTCTCCTGGGCATGATCGGATGACGGTACCCTTCCTAACCTTTATAAACACGTTGATTGGTTGGTAATTAGTTTAATTCTGTTGTTTGCTTTGTCTCTTGGGCATGGTTTAGTGATGGAATCCATTCTAATTCATATACTTTTCATCTCTTGAAAACCAAATCAAAGGCAGTTCAGTTAATTTCCCTGATTTTTAATCCTGGCATAAGATCACCCTGATCTCTACAAGTGGATCCTCTGAATCCCTAGTTTTCCTTCTCTGATTTTCTTAAGTTTTAGATTAATATTTCATCATTATTCCTCAAATTACAATCGGTTTAGATTTCATTTCATTCTAGTTCTATTTCTACTTAGTTTCAGATAACGTACAAGTTCCAGTCCCTGTGGATTCGACCTCGGTCTTACCGAGTTATTACTACATCACAACCCTATACTTGGGGTGTGAACATTAATGAATATAGAATTTGTGAAGTAGGGATTAAAAGAGTTACTTCATGAAAATCAACACAACTAGGAATAAAAGGAATGAAATTAGAACTTATGATTATCTAAACTTCTCAACATTTAAGATTTAAGCTAACATGAAAATTTGTGAATGCAAGAAGCAATAATGGGGATGTTCCTCACCTTGGGTGGGTATTGTCCTTGATTTGGTGTCCTTACAAGATGAGTTCAAGAGTCTTGTTCTTGGAATTGATTGAAGGGGAGTATCCTTTAAGGTGAACAGCTGCAAACAACATCTGAATGAGACATTCTAAGATCCTAGTGCATTATTACTGAGTTGACTCGGTTGGGGTTCTCAACTAGCAAACTAGTTGAGTTTAGGTCTTAGGTAGTCTACCTGTTGTAGGATCAGATTATTGATCTCCTGGGTCTGATGTTTCTTAAATTCTCCCTAGATGATTCTGACATCAGTTTTAGTTTGACTGTATTGGGAAACTGGACGAGTCAACTCGCCACTGAGTTAAGAAGGTTTTAAAACAAGATAGCAGGCATTGGTTTTATACCTGAATGGCGATTATTCTCAGCTGTCGAAGAGAGGATGGTCATTCTTCGGCGTAGTCAGTTGGAGGCGTTCCTGGAGGTATCATTACAACATGTTAACATTGAGTCAACTTGCTACCGAGTTGAGTGTAGCGTCACTTTTAAACGGCTGGGATAGATTCGGGTTACCTGATGGTGTAGAGAGACTGAAACAGATTGTTCTCCAGATCCGATTTAAGTCAAGGTTTTCCCTGAAGCACAGATAAGTTACTGACTCACCAATGACTCGATCCATAACTCAGTTTAGATAGCGACTCGTTACCTGGGATGCGAATTAGATGGGGTGTTTTCATCTGTTGGAGGAGGAAGGGTGGATTGTATTCGAATCTGAGTTCGTCTTAGTTAGGAAACTCGTTCACGGACTTAGTCCAGATGATAAGGGTGTTTGACTCAAAAGAGAGTGAGTCACGTTATTTCACTAACGAATCAAGTAATTATGGTGTGAGTAGGTGCGTTTCAACATATCACCTGAATGGAAGCCGATTCTAGGCGTAATTGGGGCTAGCTAGTCTGATCTGACCAGGGAGTTTGACGCAAGGATCAACCGAGACAACCTCAAATCCAGTTCGATAGGTTTCCTGGAAGACTAAGTTGCCGCCGAGTTGGTGGTTCTGCAACTGAGTGAGATTGAGTCTTGGGACGAGCTAGCTGCTGAGGTAGAAGGAGCTTCCTCTCTTTCTCCGTGTTCTACTTAGCATATGATCGGAGGGTCTGCCACTGACAGGCCCATGGAAGCAGCTGAGTCAAGTTACAATGGAAGTTCGTAACTTGCTCCACCAGCCAAACTTTTCTCTCCTTCTCTCTTTCTATTTTTTTCCTTTCTCGTCGATTTGCATTGGGAGTTGCCCTAAACTTCCAGGTTTAAATAGGTGTTCTTCCCCTTCTAGAGGCCTCTATATCGAGAATCCCACTAACAAGATTCTTTTGTTTAGTTAGGCGTTTGCATGGGCTCATATGGTCAACTCTGATAGATTTCTAATGAGGTGGGTCGTAGGATGGACGTCTTGAATTAGTGAATGGGGTAGCTTTGATGAGATGGGTTCTTTGGCTGGCTTAGAGAAGATGAGACCTTGGTCATGACAATTTTGTGACTACCGGATAATCTAATGATCTAGTTCGTTTAGATGGCTCTGATTCTTACCATCTAGCTTTGATGAAAGGATTGGAAGATAGATCCCGGGATTGGCTAGGCGTTCCAAACAAACACAGGATCCTGATCCCGGGATATAGCAATCCCATGGATCTCAAGACAATCCACTAACATCACCATCATTACCTTTAAATTCCATCCAATCCACCCTAATCCCTTTAAAATTGCCTGGGATGCACAAGCATGTATAGTGATTTGGTTTTCCTACTCCACTCCTGGTGGATGCACTCAACCCATAAGTGTATCGGATTGCACTATCGAAGGTTTTAAATCAGGTTCACCTCTGACCTTTATAGTCCTACATAAGGATCGCGGTCCTACATAAGAACCTATCTAGCATACACTCCCGTCAGAAGCTCTTATAAGAGACTTTAGTTGATTTTCTATCGATTAACCAACAACCTCAGCCTTAGTCTAAGGACTTACGTTACTCCTGTTAGAGGCTCTCAAAAAGAATAACACATAGACACCCGTGTCCGATGAATTTGGCCCCTACATAAGAGCATAGGTCCTGCAAAAGAACTTATTTGAGTTTGGGTCACTAACTCTTACTCTCAATCTTACATAAGGAATAAGAGTATGTACTTACTAAATGACAACTACTTGTCGGATTGAGCCTCTTTGATGCACTGCGCTTGGGTTGCTTGATTTATACTCTCATGTGCTCCAATAAGTTCACCTTGTGCTCCCCCGATCATTGAAGTCACTCTTCTTCCATTTCCTTGAATCAGCTACCTTGCAATCGATGCTCCAATAAGGCTACCAAGGTAATGGGAGAGGTTTGGTTAAATTTCCTACAACTAAAGGCTTAGTTGGTTTCCAAATGGGGATTCACCTAAATGAGCATTCTAGAGGTTTGAAAGATAAAGATTTTCCTATTGGATTGGTATCTAAAATAACTACGAAAAATCCTTTAAATAGTAAAAGTTCTCACCGACTTTAATTTTCGCACTTTTGTTAAGCTTTGGTCGCACTGAAGTTACCTTTGGTCACACCAAATTTCATATGAAAAATTTGTGCAAAATATGTCTAACTTAGGTCCCACCTAAGCTACCTTAGGTGGGACTGAAGTTTGAAAAGGCCAAGCTATATGTCCTAGGGGGGGGGGGTAAATAGGACTATGTCAAATTAAAATAAAATCAGCGGAATAAACTTAAACAATAGCCTTACAATTATAAATCAATAATCAATGCTGAAATCAAATCACCTTAATATATAAGTATTGAGAGGTTGATACAAATTCAGTTCTAAGGACAACCTTACACCATAATAAACAAGGGCTTATGGTAGGACAACCTTATTTCTAAAGCTTCTTTTGAATCAAGAACTCAATTTTAACAAAGATAAATGAACAGCAGAGAATTGAAATTAAATGCAGAAATGTAAATCTAATTTATTACAACACTCTCCACACTTGCTTGAAATGTAAATTGTTACAACATTCACATCCACATGTACATTCCACACAACTGAATGATAAAAGATATGAAAATTAAGCAAGCACTCAATCCACAAGACAAAGAGTTATAGTGGTTCACCTGTGTGTACACCAACTATTCTTGAACAACCACACAGAATGCTACTCCACTCCTAATATCCTCACACAGGGGATATTAGTGTTCACTATCAACTAGGTTTTCATAGGTTCACCCAAAACCTTTACAATTGTGTCTTTTTAACTTGGGCTTACACAATCCAAAAACCCACACTTCTGAGTTTTTTTTGGCTCTCCTCAGATAACCACACAATTTGAGATTTTTCTAGCGAATCCCAAATAAAAACCAAAAAGGAAAGGAATTTACAGAATTGTAAAATATCTGGATTTCTCCTCTTGTAGCTGCCCGGAAGAACCAATTGGAGTAGACATTTGAATATAGAAGTTTAATGTCCACAACTCACTTTAATATGGTTCTAAGTTCTAATTGATTTTAGATTTAAACCAGTTGGGCATAGCTATATTTGATTTTGATTCCAAGAAGAATGAATAAATCAATTCCTCTTTTCAAATCAGATTGGAATACAGAAACAAAATCAAATTAAATAAGCTATTAAAAAGAGAAAGAAATTATGCACAAAATAGCTTGAAAATAAACACTAACTTATCTCAGAGTGAAGCCTTGAATTCACTAAAAA
This sequence comes from Magnolia changhungtana, assembly GCA_030180095.1. Classification (NCBI taxonomy): domain Eukaryota; kingdom Viridiplantae; phylum Streptophyta; class Magnoliopsida; order Magnoliales; family Magnoliaceae; genus Magnolia; species Magnolia changhungtana. Next base: position 849,000 of record JASAUF010000640.1, read on the forward strand.
TATTCAATAAAAAACTCTGAAATTCGTGTGCTATTTATAGTAGAAAAAATTCGTCTTCGACTGGTCCTAGGGTCACCACGACTGGTCTTGAAATAAACTGAATTTTGAATTTTTGAGCGTGATCGCATCAGACTGTTTTACGACTGGTCGTAGGAAGTCCACGACTGGTCGAAGGCAGTCCACGACTGGTCGAGACCCATCTACGACTAGTCATACGACCCTTGATTTAGTCGCTAGAGTTTGAGTCGTAGCATTACGACTGGTCGAAGGTTGAGTCGAGACCATCTCACGACCGGTCGAGCAGACTCCAGGACTGGTCGTAGGCGCAACAAAAAATCTGATAAATTGCAACCATCTTAGGACTGGTCTTGGAATTTCTTAGACTGGTCGAGACAGTACTAGGACTGGTCGAACAGGGTCTAGGACTGGTCTTAAAGTAGACCAAAATCTTGTAATAATATTCATTTGGATTATGTATCCAAAGTGACCTACCCTAAGGTCAATCTAATGGTCTATCAAACCTGGAACATTAAGTATGGACATTGAACACTTCAATTGCTTAAACCTTGATCTTTACGAAGCTTGATTACTTCTCGATGTAGCTTGACTACTTCAGAAGCTTCAATGTAACTTTAAGTTGTACTTGAGTCCCGTATTTGAGCCTTGAACTTGCACATGAACTTGAGTCTTGAACCGGAGTTCTCTCTTCATATTGTAGCTTGAATTATCATGAAGCTTAAAGAATTCTTTGAGCTAGACCTCAAGTATTAATGATGTGTCTCGAACAAATTTATCAAGATACAAACACACAACATACGGAGGCGTTTTGACACATAAAATTTGACAATCAAAGAGGAATCAAATCATAGCACTTACAAAGTTAGCTTTGGTTGAATCGAAGGTTGACTCGAAGGTCGAGCTGAATTAATTATGAAAATCATAATTTTTTACTAGACTGTTTTGTGCACTTTCAATTGGACTGAACCGACCTTAGGTGGGATCGAATAATCTGTTTTTTTCTCTTGTTGGACTCGTGATTTCGCTTATCTTTTCTCCATCCTTTGCACTTAGTTTTCTTGGATATTTGGCATGTGAATTTTTCATTAATGACCTCCAAATATCCAATTCTTCATTATATTTTTTTGAGCTTTAAATTCATCCTTTTAAGCACATATTTATCTTTAGGTCCAAAACAACATTACATGATGAAAACATACATAATTATATCGGATTAAAACTTAAATGCCAGGAAAACTATTGTAATTGAAGGATTAAATATACAATATTTGAGTCTCGACAACTTACCCATATTAGATTTATAAATAGGTTTTTGTTCTTGGGTAACCTTAGCTTTCTGTTGAGACTCAAATATTGTATATTTTCCTCATTTATATCTTGATTTTATGAACATGATAATGCTTAATAGTATATTTTAATACATGTTTGCGTTGTAAGGTGAGTTTAAGAGCTTGGATTGAAAAGATTGGATCTTTGGAGACCAAGATTGAAGATTTCAAGACTCCAAGATGTAAGAAAACCAAGTGGAGGAGGAAGGAAGTCGAAAGAACAAAGTGCTGAAATTCACTTCACAATCTGTGTCACCAACCACAGTTTAATGACATCAAAGCCAGCGCTCGATAATATCGAACACAAGTCGATGACATCAAATTTATATATGAAAATTAAGTTGGTTGCTGGACATATTGGATGCAATTCTCGATGAATCAAAGTCATGTTTGATGACTCAAAGAAGATGCTCGAGGACATCGAAGGTTATTCGATGGCATTGAAATTTTTGAAGAAATTGAAACAACTCATTGGATTGCTTTAAACACATTCTCGATGGATCGAAGACCCTTCGATTGCATCGAAGGACTTCTTGATGACATCAAAGGACTTCTCGATGACATCGAAGGAAGGTTCGATGGCACAAGAACTTACGCAGTACGTAAAGGCGCGACTTCCAAAATTCATGTTACCTTCAATGACATCGAAGGATGTTAGATGACATCAAAGCATTACGCAGAGGTTACACGAACTATGTAAATTTGATACGATTTTACAATTTTATGGAAACTAACGTATAAATATGGGTTTCCTAAGTCTTTTTAAGATATCTAGGGTTTGGAGGAGCAGAGCAAAAAGGGTGGAGCCGTCATCCAAAGTTCTTCCTTCACTTCTTCTTAGTTTTTAATACTTACTTCTAGGGTTTTGAATCCAATCATGTCTATGGTTGGCTAAATCCCTTAGTTAGGGCCAAGGGGTGAAGCTTATAGCGTGATTGGGATGTTTTTCTTGTTTGGTTCTTGTTCTTGTTGAACTTCTTTGATTCTAATTTGATATTTAAGGAATACTTTTAGTTTTTAATGGTTTGTTGTGACTCAAATTACAATGGATTTGTAATATCTTTGAGTATCTTCTTTTTCTAAATTGAGATTGTGAAGTTAGTAAATTCTGTTGTTCACCATCGTCCCCTGGGCATGGTTGGGTGATGGAATCTCTTCTAACCTAAATTCTTCTATGTTTGGTTGTGGGATTGGTATATCCCGTTGTTTGTCATTGTCTCCTGGGCATGGTTAGATGATGGAATCACTTTCACTCCTCACAACTTTCATCTATTGAGAATTAGGTTAATGGAAGTTCAGATCTAATCGTATTGATATATGTCCCAATTAGATAGGATAGGACTCCAATTCCAATTGAGTTCCTTGAATCAAACAAGGAAACATCCTAACAGCTGCAAGTGGATCCCTGTTAAGTTCTCACTTTTGAATTCTTAAGTTTCTAATTAAATACTTCACAATTACTTTCTTTTACTCCCAATTTAGATTTAGATCTTCTTCTATTTTCTATTCTAGTTACTTTCAAAATACACATGAGATTAATCCCTATGGATTTGACCTCGGTCTTACCGAGATTATTACTACATCGTGACCTTACACTTGGGGTTGTGAACACTTTTCACTTATAGGAAGACATCATTCTTAAGCCCCTTAGATCGATATCAAGGTGGTTAAGCTCTTTAAAAGATATATGCTCTGATACTAATTAAAATTGCACCTGGCAGGCGCACAAGCTATGTACGGAAGCTAGGCGGAGCTAAGGAATGATGACTGACCTAGAGAGGGGCGTGATTTGGACCAAATAAAAATTTTCCTTTTAAACATAATTTCCTACTTAATATGCATATTAAACTAAGGAAATCAACTTTATGGCTTCCAAGCCATTAGAGGGTCCAATCAGATAGACTACAACAAATGTGGCACTTAAGAAAATAGTCTATAAACATGATAGTGTATATGTGTGTGGAGGATGTGTTACCTATCAACTCCTAGAATTCATCTAATCATATACACGTATAATTAAAAATTCATCACATAAGTATAATTAAACAAGTGCTCAAATACAATCCCAAACACAAGCATGTATAGTGGTTTGGTTTCCCTACTCCACTCCCAGTGGACGTAATCAACCCATTAGTGTACCGGATTTCACTATCGAAGGTTTTAAATCAGGTTCACCTCTAACATTTATAATCCTACACAAGGACCATCTCCCGCAAGAGAATATATATAGTTTTTTATAAGCTCGCCACAAACCTCGGTCCTACACAAGATCCTAATGACGTACACTCCTGTCAGATACTCCCACAAGAGACTTGAGTTGGTTTTCTATTGGTTAACCAAGAACCTCGATCCTAGTCCAAGGACCTACATTTACTCCCCTAGAGACTCCCACGAAAATAAACATGTACACACCCGTGTCTGCTGAATTCGACCCTACATAAGAGCCTAAGTCATAAACAAAAACCTATTAAGTTTGGGTCACAAACTCTTACCTTCAATCTTACATAGAGAAACATAGTATAGACTCACTCAATGACACTTGTTGAATTGAGCCCCGTTGATGTGTCATTCTTGATCAGCTTCTTCAAAGATCTCCCGTGCTTGAATCTAATCCTCAATTACTTCCTCAATCATCATGTCAATTCATCGCCAATGCTTTAGCTCTGAGATCAACCACCTTACATGTGATGCTCATTTGAGGTGATCAAGGTCATAAGAGGTTGGGTAGATTCTCTTACAACTAATGGAAAATTGTAATTCCTAGAAGATTCACCTATATGGGTATTTTAGAGGCTTTAGAGAAGGATTTAACTATTGGTTCAAGTCTAATGTATAGAATAAGTAGAGATTAAGTTTATCTTTATCATTGAGGATGGAATCCTCTTTAAAGTAATAAATCACAAGGACACCTAAGCTTCTATTATACTAAAAACCCATCTAAATGCCTAAGAACCGAATGCCCTATATATAGAGTTCGAGCTCTAATGGTTTAAAAAATGGAAAAATAACGACACTGTCAGTGCCATCGAGTGTAGCGTAGCTTCGTTGGCATTAAGAAAATTGAGTTTTCAGCTGAATTGTTGTTAGAATGTTTATACACTGCTACTCGATGCCATCGAGTGGTCTTCGATAGGATCGAGGGGACCCTTCGATGTCATCGAAGATTCCTCGATTCCATCGAGAAATTCAAATAAAAAATTATATCTTGTTGGATAAATTTGAGTTACCTACTCAATTCCATCTAGTGGTTTTCGATGTAATCAAAGATCCCTTGAGGATTGCTCAATGAGATCAAGCACCACTCAAAAGTCTGTTATTTTGGGTATATGATTTCACAACAGCTTATAGCCTTACTTATCATGTTCCAATTATGATTCTAAGGCTAAGGGATGATCAATAAGGTTTACCTATAAGGTGAAGATTTATCTAGATGTTGAATGGGTTGTTTTAGGTCAAGGGTCAGGGACACTAAGACACCTGATTAACTTGTTCCTTGCTCTTTGATGCTCTTGTCATTGTGTGTCTTCAGTCTTTAGCTTTCAAAGACTCAACCAACTATATGACACATGGACTCAAGTAATTGACAAACAAGATGCAAAAATTAGTGAATAAACAAGAATATATTCAGTCTTCAAAGATGAAGGTCGATCAAGATATTAGGAGATTAGTGGTAAATTTTATGTTGATCGATAAGAAGTTGTATTAAAAAGGAGTTTATAATGTATTATCGCGATGTTTTGCTAAGAAAGAATCTATTCTAGCCATGAGTGAAGTGAATGAAGGAATTTATGGAACACATAAGTTCAGAATAAAAATGAGAATTACGCTTTGGTGCTCTAGTTATTTTTGGCCGAGCATGTCAACTGATTGTGACCGATATGCTAAAGGATGTAAAGCATGTTGAAACATAGGCTGATACAACATGTTAGGAACATATCATCAAACCTTGGCCATTTCGAAGATTTATTAATTTGATAGGGAAGATTTACCCTTCATCGTCTAAGGGATAGTTTTATTATTATGGCGACCGATTATTTCACCAAGCAGGTAGAATCAATGTTGATGTTAGGAACATATCATCAAGAAATTATTGAATTTATTTAGACTCATATAAGTCATTAGTTTGGAATCACTGAATTGATCATGAAGAATCGATGAACAACATTTTCATCCAAACAGGTCAAGAAAATGGCTGATGGGTACAAGATTAAACCGATGCATTCATCACCTTATTACGCCCAGGCTAAAGGCCAAGTTGAGGTTAGTAATAAGGTTATTAAAAATATTTTAAGAGAAATGATTGATGAAAATCATAAACAATGGCATGTTATATTATCAAAAGTTCTTTGGGTATATCATAATTTATTTACAACAAGCACAAGAATGAGTCCATATAGATTGGTGTATGGACATGACGCCTTGTTGACATTATAAGTGACTATCCCATCATTGCGGGTAGTGTATCAAGTAGATTTAACCCTGACCGAGTTCATAGAAGTCATGCTAGTTGAACTTAAGGATTTATATGAAACTCGGCTGAAGGCGTTGGATTCTATTATGATAAACAAGGTTAAAGTTGCCTGAGCATACAATAAGAAGGTAAAAAAGCTTTTGGTTAAGACGATATGGTTTATAAAGTAATATTGCTTATCGGGACTAAAGATGTTGCATTTCGTAAATGGTCACCTACATGGGATGGACCATATATCGTTGTAAAATTTATTCATGAAGGAGCTTATGTTCTCCATGATATGAATGGGAAAATGTTCAAGAATCCAATTAATGGTTGATTCTTAAAAGCATATTATGTCGGTCTATGAGAAATATGGAAAGATTAGGGCAAAAGATAGTAGGAATTATCACAGATGGTTTGAAAATAGTCAAAATTGGTTAAGAAAACATGAGTACACAGAAATATAAATATTATATTAAGTGTCAAATGTTATCAATATACGACTGAATGGCTAATTGCATAGATTCAAAAAGAAGAAGAACAGAGCAAAGAAAATGAAAACAGAAGGATCGGTTAAAGAACAAATTAGGCATAAACAACCTTCATCTCCTTGAATTCCTTAACAGCTCGTTCCATGATGAGTTTGGCTGTTTTCCTTTAAGCCTTCTAGAATTCTTTGCTTTTTAGAACTCGGTCCAGAAAGCGCAAGACTTGATTGATCCCACCACTGATGACATTGGCCTTGTTCTCTGCTTCTCTCTTCCATTCACTGCTCTCACGCAACCGAGTATGATAGAGATTAACTTGAGAGTTGATAAACTTCAAGAGGGTCTGGGGATATTCTTGACATCTTCCAAGATAGAGTCTCTCAATTTTCTAGAGGTTATCACTGATCTCTCTGAATCGAACTTATAGAGTTCTTAAAATCACTTTGTTAAAATGATGTTGCCAAAACCAGTGCATGTGGTGGTACCAAGCTCGGTCATATATATGTTCACTTCCCCTTCTTCTAATGCTTCCTTTTCTTTAGCTTCCCCTGCATCTGCATTTAGCTTACCCTCTTCTCCTGAGTCACTAGAAGATGACTCCTGATTCCCGAAAGTAGAGTTATTAGAAGTGGATTCTCCATCTTCCCCCTCTGTGGATGATGAAGACAATGATGATTTTAGAGAAGATTCTATAATAACCACTTACTTTCCTTTCCGTATTGATTGCTTCTGTCCAGAAGTAGCAGGGTCTTCTGCGATAGTGGTCATCGGGAATATAGAAGATCTCGCCCATGTTTGTGATCTGGTCACAGGCGATGAAGAATCTCTGCGAGGAGGAGGTGGTGGAACAGATGAAGGCACCTCTTGAGGTTCTGAAGGCCGGACGACCTTTGGATTGGGGGCAGGATCTATAGAGGCGGGAATATGGGGTATCTCGGTAGCATCCGCAAGAGCATTTTCTTTGTTTGTAGGCTTTCTCTGGGACTTGAAGTGTGTCAATGGAAACCCGTGGGCGATCAAACCTTTAAGAGTGTTGGAGGGTTTGACTTCACGAATGTGTTCTTCCACGGAAATTCTGATGCAAGTCTCAGCAAGGGTGGGAGCATGGCAGTGTTCAACAGTGTAGCCTATCCCTTCTATCACATCACATTTTCTGATTTAAGGGGCGGGAATCCATATTGGCGAGTCTACTGGTAGACATCGACGGATGAGAAATGTTTAGTGAGCCCACCATCGCATCCACGGGTAGGTCGTGGGGATAAAGCAACCAAAGCCTGGAATAATGAATTTCGAATTAATTTAGGCTGCAAGTAGCTGCCTCCAGATCAAGCCCTAGTTGAAAGGCCCCACACCGTAACTTTGCATGTTGTGAGTCACTTCTTCAAAATGCTTGGGAATAGTCTAGTCATATCCGAACTGTCACGCAAACCAATTAGGGTAATATGGTTCCCTCCAAAATTCACTGCCCTCTCGCAAAGGTAGGCTGTTGGACCGTATTGATATAAAGAAGGCTCGCTCAGCCTAAGGAAGGTTGTCATCATCAACAGCTTCATGATCTACGATGTATTGGGCAAATGAGAATTGGTAGAAGTCAATAATATTTGTCAACTAAATAGTATCAATCACCCATTCATATATTCGCTTCAGCATTATCCTTCACTGGTAATGGTATAAGGAGAGTCGTGAGGGATGAACATATGCTTTTTCTGGATCGTCATATGTCCATGGGAAGTATATGCCTAGCCATCCAGAAAAGTAGTGCCATGGGGTGAACGCTGAACTGGCTCGGTCGGACGGGTTTTGACAGTATGTAGCGATATCTCCGAAGGCACGATATAATGAACAAAGTACGGGAGGTGTTAATTAATATTTCTACCCTTCTGCCAATCCGCCTGCGATGACAAATATGGATGGTCTGATAGCATCCGCCCACTTGGAACTTGGTAGCACTACTACACTCAGCCAATATGATAAGAAGGCCACTAGCTCACCTTTGGATGAGAATTTCGATGGGTTTCTTATTCTGTGACGTGCATTTTCCAGTTCATCTGAATGGCTATTCTTAAACTTGTCAGAGAAAGAAGGGTACGACTGAGAATAATGTTAGTAAATGCGTAAGAGTACGATATAAGGAAAGGGAATGTACTGCAGCTCTTGAGAGAAATGAGCCAGCCAAAGAGATATGAATCTTTCCAGTATCGGGGAATTTGAACATCTCCCTAAAGAGTTCAACGAAAGCGTCCGACACCAGTGCTTGTCTTTTAGAAGAGGAAAAGTGTGAGAATTCCTCATTGGTGGGAACGTATTCATCATAGAAGCGACCTGTTATGGGGAGGCCTACCATCCTATGAAGGTCCCACAAGGTGATACTGACTTCACCTAGAGGTAGATGAAAAAAGTTTGTGATAGGGCACCAGTAACTAAGGAATCCCTTATAGATCATATGATCTTTACAGAAGTATTCAGAAGTAGCCTCAATTGCACCATAAAGGCCGACCTCCATCAGCGTTGCAAAATGTTTGGCGAGAATGGCTTTGGCCTAGTTAGTATAATATTTGCGAGGTGACAAAAATCTGTGTGTGCGAAATTCTTTAGTCCCCCATAATAACCTTCTCTCCCTGAAGCGTTGGCGTACTGTCTCGTGGAAAACTATAGAAAACAGTGCATGAGGACTGTAGCATGGAATCAGAAATTGCATTAGATGCACTCTACAAATTTGTTGCTTCGATCCTCTCTGTGAAAGAATACCCTCCAACATTCTGGGTTCTCGAATTGACCAGTTGGAAGTATACATCATACGACTCTGTGTCGTTCGATCTGTCGGCTCATTTCAGAGGATAGACTGATGTCGTCGAATGTGCAGTGGGATCGTTATTAATTCATTCCTTAAAGGGCTATTGAATTTTATTTAGCCGTCTTGAACATTCACGGTGTCCCAAGTGTTCAGGAGCTTCCTCTTCTTATGCTCCTGAATCTTCTCTTAAAGTTCTTGTTGCTTCGATTTCTTCTGCTTCTTCTTTGAAAGTGTTGGTAGCGATGTATCTTCTCTTACCGGAGATTGGACAAATCGGTAGGCAAATTGGTTGTCAACTTCAACCAAGCTTCCCAGTCAACCTCCCAACCTTGCGTTGGAGGCCCTAATATTTCACCAGAACTGATCGCCTGACAAATTGGCCAAGACAATGTTTTAATTTTGCTAGAGAAGTTAAGAACAAGAAAGACTGGTTCCTTTATATACGCAAGCTATTTTTTGGTTACTTTGACTCATTTTCGTTGAGGCTCTTCACATGATGGAGGGGGAGAAGTGGCTACTTGGGTTAGAAATGAAGGTACAGGGGGTGTAGGAGCTGGCGAGGATTCAGGGGCTTGAGGAGAGTCAGGGAGGCTTGCATGAGAGGGCTGGTCGGTTGGTGCTTCTACAAGGCGATAGGTTCTCTTAGTACGGGCCATGGTTGGAGAGTTTAGAGAAATTGGTTGAAGTTTGAAAAGTTAGAAATTTCGGTAGAGTTTCAGAACGAAAATTTTTAGCACTAAGTGCTGAGGAGTTACACTGCCGAGGTGCACGCGTAAGTAGCATGGAACAGTTGTGCGCAAGAGGAGTTCGACAGGAGATAGAAAATTTGAAGTAAAGGATGATTGGGCGGTCTGGTATTTATAGACTAGTGAGACCATGCGAGTTGCGCGGGTAGGAGTTGCGCGAACCTGCACAACTCAAGTTTGCAAGAGCATGTTGATCCTTCAAATTGACTTAGAGAGAAGTCAAGTTTCAGATCAAGGGGGCATCTGTTGGGGTATAAAATTTGGTTAAGAGGAGAAGCTTCAAGGAGAAAAATCGGTGAAAGAAATGAAGGATAGAAGTGAAATGTAGCTGAGTGGGCAGGAAACATGTTACGCGGGGCCCGAGTTGCGTGGGAACGTTGTTGCACGAGAGTTGAGTTGCACGGGTCCGTAGAACTCAGCATTCGTTACATTGGGCCACACAACTCTCTCCAGAGAGGGACAGATTGAGAATGCGAAGTGGGATCCACGGCATAAGATTCGAGGGCTCACACGTGTGAAAGCCTATAAATACCCCCAACCCCCCTCATTTGGAGCATGAGATATCCTGAAGACTAGTGCCTCTGATAGGTATAGGGGACAGAGAGAGTGAGAGAGAGTACAGAAGGGCCAGGCCGCGCAACTCCATGCGAGTTCCGCCGACCCGTGCAACTCCTTGGTCCGCGCAACTCATGGGAGTTGCGCGGGTAGTCTTTGAGGCAACACCATGCTGCACAGTTTTCAGGTTTTCGGGCTGGTTTAAATGTTTCAAAGGGATTCTAGAACTCCTCCATCATGTCAATGAGGGTTAAAATGCATGGAAAGCTCACATAACTCATCTCCTCTGGAGATGTGACTGATATGAGCTGGAATGCTGCTGAAATTTACATTTGAGCTGATTCAATACTTGCATTTTGTATTTTCTAAGATTCTATCCTGGAATCAAAGGATCAAAAGGATGTAAATGAACTCAGAATAAATGAAATTGATGATTATTCTCTTTATTCTATCTTTTGTTAATATTGAGTGAGATAATTCCCCAAATCAAATGCTTTTTGTTTCTGGTTGAAACAATGATGCTCCTCTAACTAAACTTCTGAACGCCTTAACAAAGCTCTAAGCATCACCGATGCATATTTCGGTACTAAAAAAGATCTAGAAGATTTTGACTCTCACATGAACGAGTGTGCTTCCATCCACAAGGAAACCGACATCCTTTCCAATCAATAGCTCGAACTCAGTTTTAAACCAAGTCGAATTGAGCTTTCTTAAGTTGAGTCGAGTGAGCTAATCGAGCTAACCTAGTTCGTGTACAGCTGTATTCATCACACCAGATGATGAAACACCAAGGTCCTTAATAAAAGATTCCAAATAAAAAGCGGGAATAGAAGAAGAAGAAGAAGAAGAAGATACAACCATGATGATGATTTGAAGAAGGGAAACTGAGAAGAATGTATAATAGTGAAAGGAGAAGATGAGAAAGTTAAGGCACCAACTTTTGAATTGCTTATATATCGACCAATGTATGTATGCATTAGCGAAGATGAAATCATGACTCCTCATACGATACGCTTTTATGCGACGTGTCGTATGGACAACCTAGAAGCATGAGGCAAAGAATATCTCCTAACATGACATTGGCCAGGTAAACACGATGGGGAAGTAACACGTGGATCAATGGGTGATTGCATTTATAGTATTAAACAATAGAACAACGTTGCATTCACTTTTTTACAAAAGGCGAAGTGACGTGAGGAGCAATGTTGTATCTAAATTCTAACAATTCTAAGAAAGCCAATAAGAGAATAACATGTGGCATTATATGAGAGATAAAAAATTGATTAAAAAATTTTAAAAAATTGGAGCGTTTTTCGCGGGTTTACAGCTGGCATAAGTTTACATTTACACATTAAAGGATGGTCGACGGAATGTTGTGGTCGATATATAAGAAGGGCAGTCGAGTTGCTTAATGTATGAAGGGTGATCGAGGGTAGTAAAGACAAAGTCTTAACCGACAAAAGTGAAGCAAGTGGCCAAGATGTGTTCAAAAGAGGAATAATAGCAGAAGAGAAACATAACAAGAAAATGATCTAAAAAAAGAAACTTTTTTATTGCAGTAACCATTGTAATAATGGAAGAAGGATCTAGAGGAATAAGCTACAATTGAACTCTATAAATAACAGAGGAATGTAATAGAGGGAACAACCAATCAAAACACAATCGAATCTCAAAACCAATAAATTAACAGTCAAATTTATCTTATCAATTTCTTTTATCTCAACTTATTCTAGAAGTAAAGATAATCCAATAGCAGTAATTCTTAACTATAATATTTAGTTGTAATCCAACTGTACGCTTATATGCTAGATTTTTTTTCTATCCTATATCAAGCAAGTTTTTCGAGATACGCATTCTTTTGGTTGCTACTAGTCACCAATTATGAGTTTTTCCTCTTCTTCTTCTTTTCGCACTGGAATTTTGAAAGTCATTTCTTATAAAAGGCAAAAAGTAACCCATCTTCGAAAAATGAACCTTACCCTTCGAGTATCTCCTGATTGTTATCAAATTCTATAAGTAGCTGAGTCAAAATTGATAAGTTAAGATCGAGCCATTTTATCTATTCTCACACGCCTGCATGATTAAAAACAAACCCCGAAGCCAACACTCTGGACCTAGGAAGGTTTCAATCGTGGACATCCTTATTTCCACTGTTTCCTATGGTGCAGTCCACTTGAGCCTTGGATAAGATTCAATTTTGGAATCATACCTAAAATGATCTATAAAACAGATGTACCGCGTGGATAAGACACATACATCCGCGGTGGCCCCACAGAGTTAAGTCCTGTTAAAATTTTCTTTCCCTTCGTCTCTCTCTTTCTCCACGTGATTTGCACGTTTGTCATTAACTGCACTAATTCTTTGGTAGGAAAAGAGACCAAATTTCACGACAAATTTCCGTCCACAAACGTACCCCACATATGCTACGTGTGGGCCCCACAAGTTCTCTAAAGCTGGCTAATTTTTTCGATGAAGTGGGATTTCATGTCTTCGGTCTCGAAAGACACAAAAAAATATAAAAAAAAGATTCTTCGAGTTCTTGAAGATCTCTTCTTTCCCATATAAACAAAACAAGATACCGGTATTGTTGAAAATCTGTACCTATTGTATGGGAAGCAGATTGCCTGTCACCCCCGTCACATACATATTACTGTGCCCAGGGCCGTGTGGGCCCAAAGATATGTCCGTGACAAATCATCTCCGTCCATCTGATTTGCAAGACCACCGTAGGACATGATTCTAAACGTCAGGCAGATCCAAAACTCACTTGGACGTACCACACGAAACATGGGGATTGAGCTTCTGGGATGACAGAAGTTTTACAGTTTTCCCGAGTGATAATAACCCTATGAAGGTTTGAATGGCATATACACATCATGATCAGCTCAGGAAGGTTTCAACGGTGGACGTTTCCATTCCTACTGTTTTGTTGGTGTGGCCCACCTGATTTTTAGAACTGCCTTATTTTTATCCTCCTCTAATATTGTAATCTTTCAAAACAGATGGACAGAGTGGATTTGTCACGTACATCACTGTGGACCCACGCAACCCCGGGCACAGGTATATCTATTTGCCCGGGATCACTGACCATCTGCTTCCCAATGTACGTGGGACTTCTAGTCGACCTGCGATGTTCCCCCGTATTCTGTACCGTGCTTTTGAAATGTGAACCATGATCCTAACCGTTCACTCACGGGGGACATTCATGGCTGCGTCAGCGACTAAACATATATACAGTTATTTGACCATCGTCACCATTAAGAAATTACGGTGTACAAATATATCCGGTCAAATATTCCTGTGCTATTCTGATTACATGGTTAGGATTTTACGATCATTGTGAGTTTTAGTCTATGGTCCACTTACGGATCACTGTAAATGTATGCCGCGTGGTCAGTATAAACACGGTTCATATTCAATGTAAGCATATGGCCCAAAAAAAATCGAGCCAGTCTGATTTTTGTCACAAGGAATCATTAGAGTGAAGCCCACCTTGCGAGTGGATCAGATCTTGCACATTCTCACGTATGACCATAATCACACTAGCAATTGCACTGTAACACGTGCACATGTCTCGAAATAGTTCGTACGTTTCAACGGCACAACTTTTTTTGAATCTCTAAAAGAGGTTTACTAGAATACATTCCCACGCATTAATATACGAAGCTTTGGGAGTTTTATCTTTACATTTGGGCAATTTGAAAGATCGAAACCGTTTATTCGAAGGGGCTCAACTTGGATGGGAGAAATAAGAAAAATACAACCTTTTTCTATAAAATTTCAACCACATAATCATTTGATTATTTTCCTAAAATATGGACGATCTTTGTAACCTTTAAAAAATCAGAGATTTTGGAATTATTATTTTTTGGGTATACCTATCGATTATAATACCCCACCATATAAATGGTTGGATGTCTGAAATTGATCCCAATCCAACGGCTAAGATATTGATATATACTATTGCAGCGAGGATGTACTCTATCACACCTCCCGGGATAAAAAGGGCGGGCATGGACTGCACGCCTCCATGCGTCCTTCCATGCCCTATTAGTGGGAACATCACATGTATTTGAGTGGCACTCACGTGGATGTGAACGTGGCCTGCTTGAAGTGGAAGGCCTTGTTGCGTCTACTTAGGAAGACGTGGGGATCACCAATCGTGCCGTTGAATCACCGGACCACGGAGGCCATGCTAGATTTTGGGTATCACCGCCATCGTACTCCTTTTCTAGTGTCTCGTGTCTCCGCTCAAGCTACAGTTGCACCGCTCTCTCTCTCTCTCTCTCTCCAGAGCCCCAAACCGCCTTTGTACGGACTTATTTCTGTTCTCTCTCTCTCCACCCAGCCATATCGCCGCAAACCCCACCGAACTCTTCGCTGGAACTTTCGCAGGATCTTCCTGCGCTGGAAACCTAAGTGGGGTCCACCGTAATGTTTGTGAGAAATACACTCCGTCTATCCGTTTTCTGAGATATTTTTAGGATAAGAGGAAAAAAATGATCCGTATCCAATACTCAAGTGAGCCTAAAATGTGAGTATTGAACTTACATAGTTAAAATATTCGCGAGCCTAAAATGTTTTCAGTTCATCCCAGTAGGAATGATGTTATTAACGGTATGGATGGCATGTAAACATCACTTTCTATCCCACAGAGTTTTCAACGGTAGAAATTTTCCAACCCTCCTTTTCCTCTAGTGCAGCCCACTTGAGTCTTGGATCCTTCTTACTTTTGGTCTCAAGTCCTAAAATGTGCTCAGAAAACAGATTTACAGCGTGGATTTCTCAAAAACATCACGTTGGGTCCCACCCAAGTTTCCAGCGCAGGAACTGAAATCGGAAACGGATTAGCTACTCCCCATGACACCAGCCCCGTGGCTGGTGGTCGATGCTCTATGGGGCCCATCATGATGTATGTGTTTCATTCACTCCGTACATCCATTTTTAAAGATCATTGTAGGGGTTGGTCCCACAAATGAGAAATATATAAATCTCAGGTGGACCACACCACATGAAAACAATAGTAATTGGATATCGGCCATTAAAATCCTCCTAAGGCCCACTATACTGTTTATTTGACATCCAATCTGTTGATTAGGTCATACAGGCCCAGATGAAGGGAAAAAATAAAAATCACCTTGATCCAAAACTTTTATGGCCCCCAAAATGTTTTTAATGGTCGACGCTCATTCAACACTGTTTCCTGTAATGTGGTCCAATTGAGAATGGAATATACCTCATTTTTGGTCTCATACAGTAAAATGATCTGTAAATATTGATGGATGACATGGATGAAACACATACATCATGGTGGGCCCCACAGAGCACCGACCAGTAGCCATTGGCTGGTGTCAGTGGGAGTAGCCAATCCGTTTCCCAGGAAATCCGCGTCTCTTGGTTATGTTTCCTGGATGTGATTGTTTGCTGATTCTTGGTGAATGACCACGGTATTCTTTCATGATCTTAATTTAAACGGGGGTGGAATGATGCCATTAAATGAAAAGTTCACATCATAAAAGCACACGTGTCTTTCCATGAGAGGGATTCCAAGGGTCTCTTGGATCATTTCGCAGACATTGATCTCTTCTCTCACTATTCTCTTGTTTTAAGTTATTATGTAGAAGTTAGCGTTGTAAATTACAAAAAAATAAGGGCCTGTTTGGGCAAATGTTTTAAGGTGTATTAAAAGGTATTAGGTGGGATAGGATTGTCAAATCCCACCGACCCTACCCCCCTCGTGTTTGGGCGGCGTTGACTACAGGTAGTCGATCGTCCTTCGATGTATTCAGCGAGATATGGAGGGATTGCAAAATCCCTCCTTAGGGTACTCAGTTACTCGGCACGCAATCCACTTCCCTCGCTGTGTGGGCCCATAGAGAGGTCCAATACAAAAATGCTCCGTCCTTCTGTTTTGAAAGACCACAATAGAGGAAACCGATTACATACACTCTGTGGGGTCCACCGTTATTTATGTAATGTATCCACTCCGTCCATCTATTTTAACTGATAATTTCAAGGCATGAATTACAAAAATAAGCATATCCAAAGCTCGATTGGATCACACCACATGAAACAGTGTGAATTGAAGATCTACGGTTGAAAAATTCTTGGGGGTAACAGAAGTTTTGAATCAAGCTAATATTTGTGTTTTCTATAAATACATGTCTTTGTGATCTTATGAATAGGTTGACTGACAAATAAACTCCACTGTGGGCCCTAGAAAGGTTTCAACAATGAAAATCATTATTCCCACTGTTTCATATGATGTGGTCCACTTGAGATTTTTATACGCTTCAAGTTTTAGATCAACCCTTAAAATGAACTAGAGAAACGGATGGACAGAGTGGATAAACTACATACATTAAAGGTGGGCCCAACATACTTTATTGCATATTGACACAATCCCACTCCACAATAGTACAGGATTTTAAAAATAGGAAGATCCAAAACTCACATGGGGTTCGTGTAATCCAAAGCTTTGCAAGCCTGCTGAGTTATGTATCTAAGATCTCATCCGTTTATTAGTTTCAACCGATCATGTTAGTTTGATCTAAAGAATTAGAAGCATATTAAAGACTCAAGTGAGCCACATCACTTGCAAAAGTAGAGATGGGAACATCTATGGTTGAAACCTTCCTAGGCTTGAACGTGGTGTTTGTATGCCATCCAGACCGTTCATAAGGTGATTCCCAACATATGACGAGAAAGGACAAATACTAGCCTGATCTGAACCTTCTGTGGGCCCAAGAAGGTTTCAGTGGCAGGCATTCAATTGCCACTGTCTCTTGTAGTGTGGCCCACTTGAGAATTAGATTTATCTCATTTTTGGGTTATAATCCTAATGTGGGCTAACGAAACTGATGAACGGAATGAATTTTACACGGAATGGATTTTACACATCATTCCAGTGGTTATGACAGATACTGGAAGCAATTCCTCACTTATCTAAACAACATTAGGTGGTGGGATGGTTGCAATACCACAACACCCAAACACGACCGTAGCTGGTTTTGGAATTGGTGACTACACCCAAACCACCGACAGTCCACTGACAGCATTAAATGCGTCATATCAGCCAATTCCATACACCCCAATACACCTAAAAACATTTGCCCAAACAGGGCCTAAAGCAATTGGCATGTAAAATTGTCGCAAGAAGGACGTGCTAAGTCGAGCACCATCTTCCTGGGGGTAGGTATTCCAAATCCACCGAACTTGATACCTCACATAGATGTCTCGAATCTACAAAGAAAATTAAGAAAATAAAATAATTTTAGAAAATTCATAAATTGATCTATGATTCAAATAAACAAGCTTTCAACCCTTGAAATAGGGATATTAAACCTTAAAAGAAGTTTCGGAATTAAACTATAACTATAACTAAAACTCATAGAAATCGTGACTTACTATAAATAGTAAACTTACTATTTATAGATGGTAGTGATTTCCACTAGACCTCATGGTTTTCAGCCAAAAATATTAAGTGTCCTATTTGGCTCAACCATCTTATTCTCCTAATTATTCTAAGCACTTTTCATGTTGGACACAACTCCTAAAGCCCAATAGATGAAGAGTAATAATGAAACTAAAACTTACTATAAATAGTAAAACAAATGGAAATTCAACCATTGATCTAATGGAATCTTACAAATTCGGCATGCAGAACCCAATGTAGCAGTGTTAGGTGGCTAAAGTAGCTTATCCTATCCCAAAATCATAGATGGCATGTCAGATAACTCATTCCGGTTTGTAAGATACGCATGTTTTAAGTTCTGACGGTCTAGATCACTTCCACTTCCGATCAGGCCTTTTCTGGTCCATCTTGGCCATGAAATTGTACCCAATCCGCTCTACATTAGTCCCTTCCACTTCAAAAGAACTCATCCTCAATTTCTCGTCCTTCTTTGGTTCGTGATACTTGGTTAGGCCCGCGACATTGAAAGTGCACGAGATCTCCATATCATCCGGAAGATTAATAATGTAAGCATTGTCATTAATCTTTCGGAGGATTGGTACCGGTTCAATCTTCTTGTTCTTCAATTTGTTGTACGTTCCGGTTAGAAATCTTTACTTGCGTAGATAGACCATAACTTGGTCGCCCACCTTGAACACCTTTTGTCACTAATGCTTGTCAGCTTGCTACTTCTACTTATCATTTGAAGCATGCAACTTGTCTTGTACTTCCGCATGAATGTCCATGATCCTGTCTGCCATATGTTCTACTACAATGCTCGTGTTTGGAAGCTTGGGCAAATGAACTAAGTTAAGTGTGTTGCGAGACACTCAACTGTAAATAACTTATAAAAAGGACTTCCTTGTCGAGTGGTTCACCATGTTGTTGAATGCAAGCTTCGCTTGAGATAAGGCCAAATCCTATTGATTCAATTTTTTTCCTAAAATGTATCGAAAGAAGTTCCCCAACATGCGATTCACAACTTTAGTTTTTCCATCGGTCTGTGGTTGGTAGGCACTGCTGAACTCAAGTTATGTACTAAACTGATTCCACAAAATCCGCTAGAAGTGGTAATGAACTTCGTATTGTGGCTAGAAGTAACAGACTTGGGAACCTCGTGTAGCCGCACAACCTCTCTAAAGAATATATTAACCACATGTGTCACATTAAGGGTCTTCTTATATGGGATGAAGTGTGTCATCTTTGATAAATGATCTACGACAACGAACACTGAATCTATGTTACGCTGTGTTCGTGGGAGACCTGGCACGAAGTTCATAGATAGGTCCTCTCAAGGGTCATCAGGTATAGGTAAGGGGGGTATAGAGGCCCATATTCTGAGACTGCCCATTAGAGACCTGACAAACATGACAACACTGCACCGCTCTACCCACGTCACGTACTAATTGCGGCCAATAGTACCATTCTTCAACAAGAGCTCATGTCTTGTCTTGTCCAAGGTGTCTACTAAGGCCACCTCCATGTAATTCTTGGATAATCTGCTCCCTCAGCGAGCTTTTGGAGATGCACAGTCGATTCCCTTTAAAGAGGAACCCATCTTGCATATGTAGGTTACTAGTGTGGCGTTCTTGGCATCTAACCTATGCATCCTTGGAGTTATTGTCGCCGACGTATATGTCCTTAAGGCGCTCGAACCTGACAACCACATTGGTCATAGTGACTAATAAAGTTGCACGGAGGCTCAATGCATCAGCCACTTTGTTTTGCTGTCCAGATTTATGTTTCAACACAAACGTGAACTCCTACAAAAATGAAATCCACCTAACATGCACACAATTCACATTAGCGTGCTTATTAATGAATTTGAGAGCCTGATGGTCTGTGTAAAGAATGAACTCCTTTGAATTAAATAATGTCTCCAATGATATAATGTCTGGACCGCTACGTATAATTCGAGCTCATACGTCAACCACTTCTTGCATGCATTGTTAAGATTTTCATTGTAGAAGGCTATCGGCGTACCTTCTTGAGACAAAACTCTCCCAATTCTAACATATGAGGCATCACATTCGACTTCAAACAATTTATTGAAGTTGGGAAGTACAAGAACCAGAGTTATAAACAGCTTGTGTTTAATTTCAACAAAGCTCCTGTTGGCTTCGTCAGTCCAATGAAACTTTCCATTCTTAATGCAATTTGTGATTGGTTACACAATGGTGCTAAAATTCTTCACGAACCGAATATAGAATGTCGTCAGTCCGTGAAAACTCCATACCTCATGGATGTTTGTGGGAACCAGCCATTTCCTTGATTGTCTTCACCTTTTCCTCATCGACCAGAATTCTCGTGGATGTCATGACAAAGCCTAAAAATAACAGGCTATCAGTCGGGAAGCTACACTTTTTTAATTAAGATACAACTTGCTTTCAGTGAGTACTTGAAGGACTTGCCTACGATGTTCCATATGATTTGCTTCATCCTGATTGTATATCAAGATGTCATCGAAGTAGACCACAACAAACCACCTAATAAATGACTTCAGAACTTGATTCATTAACCTCATGAATGTAGTAGGCGTGTTCGAAAGACTGAAGGATATGACCATCCATTTATACAACCATTCCTTAGTCTTGAAGGTTATCTTCCATTTATTACCTGACCTATCCAAATATGATGGTAGTCGCTCCTTAATTCAATTTAGAAAATAATTTCACGCTCTCAAGCATGTCCAACATATCATCCATTCATGGTATGAGAAACTTGTATTTTATGGTGATTTTATTAATGGCTTGGCTGTCTACACACATGCGCCAACTCCTATCTTTCTTAGAAGTTAATAAAGCCAGTACGGTGCATGAGCTCATACTTTCTTGAATAAGACTCTTACGGATTAGTTCCTCCACTTTCCCTAATAGAATGTCGCACTCATTCAGACTCATCCGATAGTTAGGACAATTGGGTAAGCTGGACTTAGGGACAAAGTCAATATGGTGTTGAATATCATGCATGGGAGGCAACCCATTGAGAAGGTCATCTGGCCAAATTTCTTTGAATTCATGCAACAAAGATTTTTGTTTCTCAGGGATGATGGTGGGATCGAGCTCTTTTCCCTTTATAATTAATACATATATCTGTCATATTTCTTTAGATTCCTCCACGAAGTCTGTATGGTTAAGAGAAAACGGCCCTCCACTTTAGAAGTTTCAGGTGGTTCCTTTAGAGTTATAAGAGCTAATATGATTTTTCGACCGTCCTTGATGAAAATATACACATTATTTCGCCCTTTATGAGTGGCGTTACAGTCGAATTGCCATGGTTGATCAAGTAGTATGTGACATGCCTCCATGTCAACTACATTACATACTACTTCATCTTTATAATGTTTGTCAATTGAAAGGATATGGTGCACTGTTCAGTTACTTTTGCCTTGTTGACTTTCTTAATCCAACCAATCGTATATCGGGAGGGATGACGCTCCGTTTTTAATAGCAATTTTTTCACCATTACCCTAGAGATGATGTTCTCATTGTCTCCACTATCGATGATCATATCATAGACTTTTCGATTCACCGTATACCTAATTCAGAAGATGTCATGTTGTTATAGGTGTATCTCTTTCATTGGCACATACAATACTCGCCTTATAATGAGCGACTTGCCATGATCCTGCTAAACTTAACCTATCTCATGTGCCTCATCCTCTATGGCATACTCCAGTTCCTCAACATTCGGGTCATTATCGATATTCTCAGCACTATCATCATTAATGGCGAGGTTCGCCACTTGTCGCTAGGTATAAGTATTTGCTAGGTGACCTGGTTGGCCACAATGATAATAATGGTCAGGCGTTGGCTAACCATAGAGATTTGGGATCCCGGTTGGACCAGCAGTAGTTGTTATGCCCCTTTGGGGCCTGACTTATCCACTTCCTTGATCTCAGTTCGCTGGTGTAGGAGGCTGAGTGTGTGCTCCCAAAGGGCCTATTCCTTTGGGCTGTGAAGCTCCCTAAGATGGAGTTGCCACGGTGACCCTAGTGGTAGGATAGGTCCGTGGGTTGATGCATTCAAGTTGTGCTTCTGTTCGGATAGCCAACTTGATTGCATCATTCATTGTTCAAACGAGTTGCATCTAGACCCGACACTGGATTGTCATATGTAATCAACTGTTGAATTAGGTGACTTGTTGCGATTCAGTTTCAACCAAATCGTTACGCACCGCCAAGCGGTAAAATTCTTATGTGTAATCTCTCACTAACCGACTACTCTGCTGACAATTCTGGTATTGTTGAAATAGTATCTGATCGTAGTTGCTAGGGAGGAATCGTGCACGTCATAACTGCTTCATTCATTGCCATGTGCATATTGGTGCTTTCATTTGTCTTACTCCCATCAAGCTGAAGCTCGAAACTTCAACTTGTGGGCCACAAGTTTGACCTTCTTCACTTCAAGGATTTCGTAAGTATCTTATTTAGCTCAACTATGCTATTCTCCTGATTATTCTAAGCACTTTCCACGTTGAACATAACTCCTAAAGCCCAACAAATGAAGAGTTATAATCAAATTAAAACTTACTATAAATAGTAAAAATGAAAATAAAACAGAAATTCAACCGTCAATCTGATGAAATCTCGCAAATTCAGCATGCATAACCCGACATAGCGGAGTTGGGTGGTTAAAGTAGCTGGTCCTACCCTAAAATCATATGGCAAGTTAAATAACTCATTATGATTTACGAGATACTCCCCTTCTAAGGTTCTAATGGTCCATATCACTTCCACCCCGGATCGGGCCTTTTCTGGTCCATCTTGGCCATGAAATTGTACGTGACCCACTCTACATCAAAAATTATAACAAAATAATAAATAATAATAATAATAATAATAATAATAATAATAATAATAATAATAAAGGTCAAGTTTGTTGGCTGTAGAAGTGTGTTCCGAGTCCGATTTGTATTCTACAGATGAAGCCTACATTTCTCCAATTCAAGTGAGAGAGTTTACTATACATATACTGAAGGAGAATTTATTACAACCTTTTCACGAACTATTTTAAACATTGGTAGAATGTAAATATTGATTAAAGATAATGACACTATAACACTTCTTGAACTTATCTTTAAGTGTATTGTTTTTACCTCTTTCATGCACCTTTCATCTTTTACTTCTTGTTAGATTTGTCTAGCTGATAGGATAGTTATTGATATATGTACATATTTATTTATTAAATTATATTGAAATTTCTTTTTTTTTTTTTATGTTTGATTATATATATGTGTGTGTGTGTGTGTGTGTATTCAATTTCATTAACTAAATGTTGGCTTCACTTCTCAAACAACGTAAATTCATTGTGCAAGTGTGGACAATAGGAATAATGCACATTGAGATACATGTATATATCAGATGTACCGCTACGGTAATAAATGAAAATTTAGCTGGATGATGTCTCATACAAGTCAACATGATTAGCTCCGTAACCAATCACATTAGCTTATATATTACAAAGGGGATGGATTATTTTTTGATAGGATGGATTTCACATGATGATTGCATGAACGATGAATACTAAATCATTCATGACGTGTGAATTGTATTGTGAGACTATTTGACAAATCAATTCTTATCCGATCATTATGTGAGTATGCTAGTCTCCAATTAGTTTGTTAGTATGTTAGTCATAGGTGCCTCTAGTGTCTTTTATTACTCTAAGGGCATGTTTGGTCGCGTGAATTATAGTGGATTACATGGGATGGAATTACAGCCATCCCATCATTTATAACTTGCAGTGGATTGTCGGTTGCATATGGTGTAAACCTCTATCCCATGCGCCGCAGGTGAGCTGTTTGGGTTTTGTGCGATATCGAAAACTGCATCACTCCTTACAACTTCACCCACTATACGGATAACTATGTGGGACCCACCGTGATTTATGTCTTTTATCGGCTTCGTCCACCCATTTTATTAGATAATTTTATGCGTTCAACCCAAAATTGAAGCACACCCAAAGTTCAAGTGGACCACACCACAGGAAACAATATGAATTGAACTTCTCCTGTTGAAATTTTTTTTTTGGTATAGAAGTTTTTGATCTATATGATATTTATTTTTCTTTCCCATCTTTTATGTCTTTGAGATCTTATGAACACTTTGGATGACAAATAAATCTCACTATGGGTCCTAGGAAGAATTCAACGGTGGGAATCATTATTCCCATTCTTTCCTATGGTATGGTCCAATAGAGCTTTTGATATGCTTCAAGTTTCGACTCAATGCCTCAAATTAGCTGGAAAAATGGATGGACAGTGTGGATAAGCCGCATACATTAGCTGTAGGCCCCAGTACAGGAAAAAACATCTTAAATCTATAAGTCGCATATCTCGGTGAGATTTCAAAATCTCACTGACTCCATCGCACATGCCAATCCTTCTTAATACGCCGAGAGACGGACGCCATCCAAACACCACTTCATCCGTCACATCAGGGATTAGAGAATCCCATCCATCGTAATACCGATTAAGCCAGCTACCCAAACTGGTCCTTACATCGTGTGAGTGGAGCTACTTTAGTGTTCATTCTTAAGGCCATAATATATATATATATATATATATATATATATATATATATATATATATATATATATATATATATATATATATATATATTCAACTAGATCAAAAACACGTCAAGCAAGTGACCAATTAAGATCAAGGCAAAGAGATGGATTGAAGAAAGATTGTAGATAATCACATGATATTAATGATGTATACGGAACTTACTAACACACCAATCAAATGAGCAATTAGATTTAATTGTGAGTGGTTTTAAAAATATTCATATATCATTATATTAATTTCTTTCATGAGTTTTTGATTAATAGAGTTTACAAAGATAAAAATCCGTTCGATCTTAAAAGTAAATATGTATTATGATTGGAGTGTTGAAGTTTGTGTGCATGTGCAAATGAAATCAAACATGCCCAATTGAGTGTGATTAGATCAATGATTTAGAATAAGTAGTTGAAAATTGGGATAAGTCGTTTTAATTCACTTGTGAATTTGGTGCAATATCATCCTCTATTAAAAATTATAGTCTCAAAGATCTCACTCTAAATCTACCTAATTAGAGGTATAGATTGAGTTTTCTTATTATGAGAGAGTATGATAATACAGTACACTTCACTACCATCATATATAAGACACATTAGAGTTTACTTCTAACAGAATTTCTCTAGGATAGAGACATATAATATATGTACGAGAATTTTGGTTCGAGACACTTTTCTTTCTCTTCTCAAGCCCTAGTCCTAATGAGATAATTTCTTTACTAGAAATTTTAGCTTACCAAGTCTAAAGATCCCAGGGTGGATTATAGTGTTTTCTTCTTTTATGTAAATTGAGAATCAACATCTCTAGCAGACGCTTTTCATTCGTCTCAATGCTCATTTTGTAGTTACATATTCAAAGTAATTTTGTTTATAAAAATTTTAAATTTACATTTAAAATTTTTTATTTTTTTTTTTTACATTTGCACATTTACCTCTCCCTCTCTACTTATCTATGTTTAGCTATGGTTATCCATTTTTAGACATGCATTTTCACCTCTCTCTCTCTATAATTCTATTTAAACATCATTCTTTTTTGGATATCTATGGATAATATCAAAACTGACCACCCTTACACAAATGACTCCTCGACGGTTATGTAGAAGGATTAAATGATCTTTTGTTTGTATTTGAATTCCTATAATTATTGTGTAACATCTCTATATGTATACGTCATGTATTTGTTTTTATCCGAAGGAAGCTAACCAAGCCTCTCATCTCACAGTGATGAGATCGAAGAATTGTTCATATTATTTTTGTAATGTTTTCATTGTATCAAAAGGGATGGTCAACCTATGATTCCTATTTCATCCAATTCATATTAATTGAACATGCCATGGGGAAAACACTATTTGGCTAGCATTTGAAAAATAGCTTTGACTTCTACTTAAGAACAACTTTCAGCTTCTAAGGCTTACTTCTTCTGCATCTATTCATTGGACAACTGTTGGGCCCACATGATGGAGTCCAAGTATGGGCCACACCTTTGATCTATAATCATAGGTAAGCCCATAAGATGATTTGTCTAGTCTTTATCACTGATTGGTTAGACTGGGCCAACATTGACAATCAATGGTCCTGTTGGAAGAATGTTGAAGATGAATGGTTTGATTGAAACGATAGTAAAGAAAAATAGTATATTAGATATATATAAAAGATGAATAGTTGAATTAGTCTAAATTAGAAATCAATGCCCCAATTAGATCGATGTTGGAAATGAACGGTCCTATTGTGTTGAAATTGGAGATGAATGGTACGATTTGGTCCATATTGAAAGTTAATGGCCCAATTGGACTGTTTTTCAAGATAAATGGTCTAATTTAAAAGATACTAAAGATGAATAATCTGATTACACCCATACCAAAGACAAATGATCTAATTTATCCAAAATAAAGATCAACATTTCCATTGAACTGATATTGAAGATAATTGTCTGATTTAGTTGAAATCGAATATGAATTGTCAAAATGGACCGATATTGAAAAAGAACAACGTGATTGGAAGATAGTCAAATTTGAATGGTCTGATTCGAATGAAAATAAAGATGGATAGTTAAATTGGATCTGTAAAAAAATAATAATTATTGGTATGATTTGGAACAACGTGTTCATCTTCAGTATTAAACTGTTGATAATAAATATCAGCCAATTAAACCATTGATTATTGGACCGATTGGCTCATTCTCTAATTTCGGCCTCAGCATATCATTAGATCCAATCTAATTGTTAATCTTCAATATTAATCTTCAATATTGACCCAAATGGCTTGTTGCTCTTCAATATCAATCGTTCTAATTTCATCTCCAATTTTAGCCCAATCAAACAGTTCTTCTTTGATATTGATCATATAAGGGTGTTGACCTTTAATATCATAACCGTTCTTCTTTGATATTGAGCATATCAGACCGTTAATCTTTAATATCCGCCGAGTACAACTGTTCATCTTCAATATCGATCTAATCAAACAGATGATATTCAATTTTACCATTCATCTCTGATGTTGGTCCAATCGGACCATTAATCATTAGTATCACTTGAATTGGACCATTCATCTTCGATACTGGTCCAACCTGTCTATTGATTTTTAATCTTAGCCCAATTGGACCATTTATATCTAATTTCAGCATAAATGGACCATATATATTAAATATCAGTCCAATTAGACGGTTGATTTTCAATATTCGCCTAATCAGTCCATTCATCTCTAATTTTATCACAATTGGGCTATTCATCTTCAATATCAATCTAACTTGACCGTTGATATTCAGTTTTCAACTAATCGAATAGTTTATCTTTGATATTGGACAGATCAAAGCATTCATCTTAGTATCGTTTAAATCAAATCATCAGGCTTCGACATTGATCCAGTTAGTCTGTTCAGTTTCATATTGATCGGATTGAACAATTCATCTCCAATTTCATCATCAATGGATCGTTCATCTTCCATATCAATCTAATTGAACTGTTAAATTCATTTTGAACTAATTATACTGTTCATCTTTAATATCCTTCAAAGTAGACTGTTCATCTTTAGTATCATTCAAATCAAACCATTAAACTTCCACGTTGATCTAACTAGGCTATTGATTTTCAATATCGGCATAGTCGAACTATCCATCTCCACTTAAAGAGAAGCTGACAAAGTAGGCACTGGTGGCGTTACCAAAAGTACCCTTAGCCTTTGGATATGGTTTACCATCCAATGATCTAAATGCTTTATATGCATGGGCCTCACTTTATATGGTGGATATTAATAAGTAAAATCTACTAACCCTTTGGTAATTTGGCTCTTTAGGCTTGAATATTGATGGCCATCATAACCAGATGATAATATTCGATCTAAGATTTTCTTTTAAGCGTCTCCAATCTAAGAAAAGAATGGTTTGGGTCATTGGAAATAATCCAAATCCAACGACAGATCATATTATAATATGTCCAAATGCATTCTAGCAACACTACCTTGGGATGGACAAAAATAAAATAAAATCTAGAATAACTTCACATCTAGAAAACTTTTAGGCAGCCTCATCAGAGTATATTTCATCAGATCAATGGTTTGGATCACCTTAAAATAGCCCCACATGTATGGAATCTTGCATGTCAGAGAACTGTATGGTTGATCTTGCAATGGTTATGAACAAGCACATATCATATAAAAAAGTTGAATAAAAACATTCTGAAATAATAGTGTTATGATCCTTGATTTGAGGACATGGACAGTGTATACTCATTCTTTCAATTTGCATAAGTGAGGCCCATAGGTTCAGTGATGCAGAGCATTGGGCTGTTCGCCCTGCCATGGACAGACCATGCCCCCAAAAATCCCCTTCATGGGAAATTCCTAACCTTTCATTTTTTTTCCCCTATGAATAGATGTACATGAGAAATACAACAACGGTCTACATTCAACTGGAAAAAGGCCAAGATTGGTGGCTAGGTTCGTTCAATCTGAGATTATTTTGAGACAACAGTGGGGCACATTAGACGCATGATCTGAATAGTTGAACATGTGAGCCGTGCTTGTACAAACTGAAATGCAGAGTATACTGGTCATGCTCTTCCATACTTAAATGCCGAAACCAACTCAATAATCTCTACCTCATCGACTGCAGTCTTTTGCTTGTATGAATTTTATAACTTCATGTGACAATGTCCAAGAAACCAGATCCTAACATTACTGGGCCACTTCGAAATTACCTTGATCTCCAAACAACTATGAAATACAGTAATAAGAAACTTGATAATCTCACTGTGATCTGAATTAAATATAAGTTCATGTGGTCGCATATAGATGAAATGGAAATTAGATTCTTTCATGATCCAATTATCCTTGTTGAAGAAAATGTGTTTGATGACTACCTCCTGTTTCAGTGGGCCGCATGTCGCTTTCATGGAGCTTCTGTTGGACATGAAATATGAACCCATGATCATATTAGGTCACACTCGACAGCTTAGATGAAGTTTGATGTTACACTAGCACTCTCATGCATGGGCCCCATGTATCGGAGTTCTATGAATCGTTAATTTGTGGAGGAAGAAGAGGGTTTCCATCAATCAAATCGAAGAGTTCATCTCCGACACCAAACCCAAGCATCCTAGCCATGTCGCTCGTCTTTAGCCTAGGCTTTGGAATCTTGTGTTGCCTCAACCAAGTGTACACGATAAAAACCTTCTTCATGGCGAATAACTCCAAGGCCTCAGGATTGAACACAACGCCCAGTCTCACACTCATCTGCAGAATAATTCAGCAACCGAAGGAAAGAATGGTTACTGAAGTGTATGCAAAATATCCAAGTGCAAAGATGATGAACTGAAATAGCAAACAGTCATTTTAGTGCCTGTTTCGATGCACCAAAAAATGGGGTCACAGGCCTGCTTTTTCAAGCGACTCGGAAAAAATCAATCTGGTTGGTTTTTCCCAAGTGGGCATTTCAGTGGGAGAGGGGATGGGGGTGCCCAAAGTGCATCCAAATGCACGGCAGCAATTGCCAAATGGATAAAAAAGGCATTTAGGCCTCAAACACCTTTTGGAGGGTGCATCCAAATGGGCCCTTGATCAAGTTGAATTTTGCTAGTATAATGAGGAACTCACCCTCAAATTGCAATTTTTCCATTTTCAAACTACAACTTGTAACAATATGAATTTTGATGTTAGGATGGACAAGGGAGTTGAATTGCGAGCAATCAATTTAATCAAGAGGAACGGAAAAAACCAATAATGTTTCCCGATATTCATTACAGGAGAAATGTGGTAATTTGACTTCCAAGTCCAGCTTGAAAGTTAAGTGATTGCAATTTGGAGCCAGACAATCAGTACCATGAACACTAAGGTAATTACAATTTGGTCAGCTCCACTTTATTGGGCTAGTTATTGCAAATCAATTCAATAGGGCATCCAAACACACCCAATGGGAACTATAGCTCGGCTATTTTCACTTTACTAGGTTAATCATTCAATTCAATAAGGTTATTACAGTTTGGTTAGCTCTATTATTAGACTAATTATTGCAATTCTATTTAATAGTGCATCCAAACACACCCCAAGGAACAGAACTATAGCTTTGCTATTTCCACTATACTATGCTAATCGTTGCAATTCGATTCAATATTGCATCCAAGCACACCCTACAACTGTGTTTGGATTTACAATTAGCCTAGAATGGGAGAATTAAGCTACAAAAAAGTGAAATTTCTAAGTTATGATAATCCAAACTACTGCATATGTTGCATTTGGATGCATGAGTGAACTGAATTGTGGACATCCAGTTTAATCTCAAAGATAATGATGTTTCCCAGTATTCTTAATGCAGAAAGTAGCCCTCAAATAGAAGCTGCATTTCTTTCGAACCCAGCATGAAAACAGTGGAATTGCCATTTGGGGCCATATCCTCTATTTGAATGCTAGGGAAATCACGATTTATTATCTCCACTTTACGATTGAGATGGTTTGGCCATGTGTTAAGAAAACCAAAAACAGTGTAGGGGAACTTTTAACTCGGATTTTGTTAACCCATCCACCTGTTTCCAATATTGGGGGCCACATGCTGAGTGGACCAGATTTATTGTTGGGAAAGCATGTACAAGGTTGGACTAACCTGATGGATGGATTGGATCTTCCAACTATTCGCCATGCTAGCAGGCGTGGTGTGTAATGGAGCTTTATTGCACACGTTCACCTAGCAAAGCTCTGTAGGAATTTTCGCTAACCAAAGATAATGGATTTTGGTGAAACATGACACTCCAAAAGCTGACCCCACTTATCTAGGACGACGATGATCACGATGACCTTACCAAGAGAGGTAGGTACAGTAGGGAACAATTTCTGAAAATTCTATCCGTCCATCCATAAAGAGGAAAGGAGAGAGGGACGAGCACATGCATTTCCTTCATTGCGACAAATGAGAAAAAATGAGGTGGACAACTTCTGGGCGCACGTTAATCATTAAAATGGTATTTGGCACCACGAGCAGAAGTCGATGGAGGAATGCAGCAGCCAAAAGTACTTCTTTGAATCCTGATTGGGCATCAGGCATCATGAGCAGAAGTTGATAAAGGAATGTGGCAGCCAAGATCTAGTCCTTTCAAATCCAGACGGGGAATTGGTTCAATCTGATCTTAGAACTTTCGTTTGAGGAGACCCAACAGACATGTACGGTTCACAATTCGAT
Organism: Magnolia changhungtana; assembly: GCA_030180095.1. Lineage (NCBI taxonomy): Eukaryota > Viridiplantae > Streptophyta > Magnoliopsida > Magnoliales > Magnoliaceae > Magnolia > Magnolia changhungtana. The sequence goes on from JASAUF010000640.1 coordinate 880,062, forward strand.
TTGATAGTTCATAAATTGAAGTACAATTGTTAGTCTAATAAAGTGGAGATAACTTGATTGAAATTTCTTTCCTTACGCCCTGTTGGGTGGACACCTAAAAATGAGTTCATCTCGTTCTAGTTAACAGTGATAATGTATTATAGATCTTGATCTCTAATACATAGTGAGTTCACGCTATCATTAATTATGACATAGAGATCAAGATCAGAGATTAAGTGCCGTTAACTAAAATCAGATGAACTCATATTTAGGCATCTGCAAAAAAGGGCCTTAGTATTCATATTGAGGGTCTGGACTCACGATCCCATTACTTCCACATTGCCATTATCAATACAAGTAAACATCATTAGTTTTTTTTGTCACTTGATTCAACTGAATTTTTGTGATTCAATTCCCTTGTGCATTCAAATGAAGCCTTAGAGTGAATAACCAGACCCAATTCATCACTACATTCATTTTAAATTGGCATTCAGTCAGATACAGTTGCAATAATATTGAGATGCAACTGGCATTTCTGATTGGAAAAAGCATCATGAACGTTCACTACCACTATGCTGTAACTCTATTTAATTCAATTAAGTATCCAAATGACGGCCAAGTGCTGAGAATCATTAGATGGTCTTAATCAAGTTAAGCATCCTCTAAAATATCAATGCAACCTTTGCTAATCCAACAAACACCTCTGCATTCAACTATACTTACTCACCTATAGGGCTGTCATGGCCGGTCTTGGGCCATGCAACTTCAAAATTTTGAATATGGCTTACTTCACAGGCTGGGCCAACCAGTTCAGAATTTGGCCCAAACAAACCAGTCCTGGCCAGACCTACACAACCCAGAAAGTGATTGGAAAATCCAAGCCGTGCATCAGGGGGGGCCCTATCTCTAGATGACCTGGAACAATATCAGGCTGGTCAACTCATCAATGGACAGTTTAGAAAGTGCCAAATATTTAATGCTTCTGAGTATCCCCCCTGACTGGTGAACCATCCTGATTTAAATTCTAGGTGCACTACATTGTGGTGCAAACCTAACACATACATTGGATGTCCCAAGCCAGTTTGGTATGTATGGCGAGGCCTGGCGGCATGCGTGGACTGTGGAGAAGTGCCTTTTGGTCTTAGTAAAATTAATATGCATGCAACTAATACTACCTGATGAGGAACTAGCATTGCTGCATAGCGAGCGAGCTCTCCAGCTCTCCAATCCAACACCACAGGCAACCATGGATAAGAAGCATCGAGCCTCACAAACCATAATCTTATATCGGGGAATTCGGATAGTTCACGAAGATCATATTGATCTTCTCTTTCATAGTTTATGGTGAAGCCTACTGTCCGTTCCAGAAGCTCTTTTGGTTTGATTATGGAGCCATCTGCACACACTTACGGAAGTCATGAAATGGTGGCAGTATATAGATAAGGGAGGGTTCAAACATCAGCTTGACTGTGCCATACATGCATGCCAATCCAGACTCCCCAATTCCTGGGCTCCATTGTAAATGGTTACATGATGATCCTAATATTCTATGGGTACCTACCAATTGGATGATTAAAAAGAAAATGGTTAGTGGACCAAACCCAATGGCCGATATCGAATGGTTAAGCCTGCTCCATCAACAATGGCACTCACAAATTGGATGGTCTGGATTGATGTGGATGTATGCCATGAGTACAGGCTCCACAATTCAAGAAATTATGGAAAACAAACATAGCCCTTCAGACAACATATACAGAAGAATTTAGTTCTGTATCTGACACTTGATAAAAAAAAGACTTGCCTTCTGGAAGTGAGCTATTTCCAATTGTTGCATGAACCGGCGATAAGTCAAGACGCCTAATTACATCATTGTTGATTACAACTTCAAAACGCCCCTCTGTTGGTGGCATTGGAGGGGCAACTTTGGGAGCATCTATCAATCAAGGGATATCGAAATTAATGGAGTGCAAGTCGACTGAGAGACATCTGAAAATAGAAGATCCAACCAACCAAAGCTCTATTACTGTTGTAAGAAAACACCAAATGAAATCCAAGCTCCGCTGACTAATCATAACTAGAAGAGATACTTGTTGAATGTTCTTAAGACTTGAATAGTTCATTTTTGTGGAACTGATTTGGTAAACGTTTGGAGGAATGATTTGCTTAGAAAGTAAGTTGTTTGTGACTAAATCTAGGCCCAAATTTGTGAGTTTTAAGGGGTTTACTTATTTTTAATTATTAAATCGATTTTGTAAACAATGGCTATAATAAATTTGGACGGATTCTAGATCTCATTCGATTTGCTCCATGAGGAGTATATGATAAAAGCCAGAGAGTTCCAAATGTTAGACAGGCTCACATACCTTGTATAGCTAGTATACCTTATATAGTTCATTTCCATAGGTAAGAGTGATGCAGGACATGAAAATTAAATATGATATGCGAGATTTCAGGCTTAAGATCACGTTAGTTCAAAAACAATTACACAAATTCCATATCCCACATGAAAGTCCAAACATTCAATTAAGAGGAATTTATGCGGGTCCAGCCCTACACATGAAAGGGTTGGATCAATAAAAATTATGAACCAAACGATACTCAAAGATAAGAAATAATCATCCACACATGCGTAGTAATCAGTCCCTAATCCAAGGGATTCACTAATTTCAAATCAAGGAACCCTAGGGTAAGAAAATGGGCATAAAATTAGAGATTTGAGTAATTTAGGGTTAGGTTTAGGGATTTTGGGTGAAAGTGGAGTGAAAAGAGGAGAGAGACGAACCAGAGAAGTACCGCACGCGTGGACAACAACAATGGCCCAGACGCATATGCGTGTATCTCAGCCGCACGTGTGTAAGGCCCACTATTCTAAAAAAGGCCACCTTGGCCCTGGTCGGACAGGGATGGACTCCAAAACCCTTAAATCTCAGCTCGATCCAATGTACGGTTTGTGTGTGGTGCTTCACCGAAGTTTCAACCTTCCTGTAGGGCCATATTCCGAAATTTTGTTATGGGAAGGAGAATTGCTACAATACATGATTGATTTGAAGTGTAGATGATGGGGTGAGATGAAAAGAAGGGATGGTAGAAGATGGGTAGTAGATATAGCGATTGATGGAGGTGAATCGGGATAGATGTAGCTTCGCACCACGGTAGTTAACCCTTCGATGAATGGAGGGCTTCACACCTAATTAGGCTTCACAACTCAGAGTGTAGAAAAATGCAGAATTTTTATTAATCTTCAATGAATGAAAAAAAGCTACAGGGGTGCCTATTTATAAGAAAACCCTATACCCTAAAACTCGCGCCATGTGCGCAACCTATTACTTGGCGATGAAGTAAACCAAAATAAAAACTAATCAAAGAAATCTAAAACATCCATAATGCTCTAAATAATATTAATAAGCAAAACCTAAAATATGAAATCAATATGACTAGTGGGCCACAATCACGAGATCCCATGATGAGCTTTTCTTGACTAATGGGCCCACTCTTTTGAATCAAAACTTCGTCTTCTAGTTAGGAGGCCCTCCCTAGACGTCGTCATCGATCCACATCGACGGTGGGACCCTCCTTCTGACATACGTGCGTAGATGAGGGGGGTCATAGAGGACTTTGATTTTATTATTTTCCTTATATAGATGACTGTAATCTCTATATATTCAACCCCTTTGAGTTGTCTCAAATACAGAAAAGCTTTTGGCTCCTCTCTACTTTCATGGTATCAAAGCTTCACTGATCCAAAACCGTCACCACTTGTTAGATCCAACCATCCATGCGTCCGATCACCACCCCTGCTGCGTCCGGCCCCCATCCCTACTGCGTCCGACCACCATCCCTGCTCGTTCGACCGCCCCTGCGTCGTTTGGTCACCCCTGCTGCGTCGTTCAACCACCCTACAACGTCACTCCTGCTCGTCCGACCACCCTACAGCGTCGCCCCTGCTCGTCCGACCACCCTACAGCGTCGCCCCTGCTCGTCCGACCACCCCTCTGCTCGTCCAGCACCCCTACGTCGTCTGGCCACCCATATTACACACCCCTCTGCTCTCCGATCTGTTCCAAATCCAGTAACTCCTGTTGTTGTTCTAGATCTAGCTTTTCCCAATCCAGTGCCCTTGTTGTTGTTGCTCTAGATCTAGATTTCCTAGATCCAGAGCCCATATTGCTGTTGCTATTCCATCATATCTAGAAACTGCAATCCCTTGGGTATCTCCTACTGCACGGTACATCTAAAACCTTCTTCTGCTGCACCTCTTTGCGTGCTTTACATTACTTCAGATCAATGGACAAGGACTCATCACGTACCGAGGTCCCAAGTTGTAGTTTTGATGGTACCAACTATTCTCTATGGGCCATCCATTTTCAGAACTTCCTCAAGGGTCATGGTTCGTGAGGATTAATTGATGGATCTGTTACTATCCTCACTTCCACAGATGCCGACAAATTAGCCGATTGGGAAATGAACAATGGACAAATTATTACCTGGATTCTCGATTCGGTCGATCGGTCCATTGTTGTTGGCCTCGCACTTCAGCTTGCTGCTAAGGCAATGTGGGAGCATCTCCAGACAATTTATCAACAGATTAATGCGGCCTGGTTATACCGCCTGGAACAGGATCTCGTTAACCTTACTCAGGGTGACGACAGTATTCAATAATTTTACTCCAAAATTGTCACAATTTGGACAGAGATGGCTATGATGGATTCAACATTTCCTCATGACTTTAAGATATTCTAAACTATGCGCGAGAGTGCGCAAGTTCGACAATTTCTTATGAAGCTGCGTCCGGAATTTGAGCATTGGCAGGCTGCTCTCTTGAACCGTAGCCCTACTCCTTCATTGAATTCGGTTATTAATGTTTTATTGGCTGAGGAACAACGACTGAAAGTTTTCTCTTCCTTCCTCAAATCCGGGATCATCTAATATGGTGCTTCCTGTGTCTACCACTACACCACCACGTGGTTCCACTCCTTCGACTTGTCGCGGCTGCAATAAGGTGGGTCATATTGTCTTTCAATGCAAAGAATGGTGTACTTATTGTCGACGGATTAGTCATGATATTCAGGACTGCCGTACACATGCCTACGCATCTTCTTTCGGCCATGGACGTGGTGGTCGTGCTCTTTCTGCTACTGCTGCCACTATTTCTTCCGAACCGTTTGTTAGTGATTCTGCATCTACTGTTTCTGCTGAAGTTCTTTCATTACATTTGACTCCTGTGATGCTCCGGCAAATCGTTCAGGCCTTTCTGCGGCCGGTATGTCAGGTATATCCCCATCTTCTACATGGTTCTTCTATTCGGGTGCTTCCAATCACATAACTGGTGTTGTATCCCATCTTCGTGACATTCATCCCTACACCAAAAATCAGACTATTTCTACCACGGATGGCACTAGACTACCTATTCAGTCCGTTGGATCATTGACTCTCTCCTTCTGTTCATCGCCAATTCACCCTTCGTGATGTGTTTCGTGTCCCTAACCTCTCCTCCAATTTAATTTCAGTTGGTCAACTCACATCCAATTACTTCTTAGTCATATTTCTTCCCAACTGTTATTTTGTGCAAGATCTGACAACAGGGAAGTACTTGGGATGGGTATGCGGTATGGTCGTCTGTACATGCTGGACTTTGATCCATCTGTCACTCCGGGTCGTTGTTTCTTTTCTCCATCTGCATCAAATATTTGTTCGGTAAATAAATTATGGAAACTGTGGCACTTTCGCCTGGGTCATCCACATTCCGATCAGTTAATTCAGTTATTTTCTTTTGGCATGTGAGGGAACGTTTCTCTTAATAAAAAATATTTGGATTATTCTTGTTCATCTTGTTGTCTTTCAAAAAGTAAGTGTATTCCTTTTCCTCTAAGTACTACAAAATCATCTTCTATGTTTAAACTAGTACATACAAATGTCTATGGTCCTTCACCAATTATGTCCATCTCTGGGTTACGATACTATGTTATATTCATTAATGATTTCACACGTTATACCTGAATTTATTTTCTGCACTCGAAGTCACAAGTTTTTTGAAAAATTCAAGATATTTCATTCTATGGTGGAGACTCAATTTCGGGTTCCAGTTCAAACTCTCCGCTTTGACTCGAGGGGGGGGGGGAATCGCTCAATAGATTTTCGTACATTTCTTCAGGGTCATGGGATTATTCATCAGACCACCTATTCTGATACTCCACAACAGAACGGGGTGGCTGAACGAAAAAATCGTTATATTGTTGAAACTGTCAACACCCTGATGATAGCTATGAGTGTTCCTTATTATTTCTGGGCGGAAGCAATGTTACATTCAGTCTACTTGATTAACCGGATGCCCTCTGAGCAGTAAATCTCCATACTTTGTTCTCAACGGCTTACCTCCTGCATATTCCACATTTCCTGTTTTTGGTTGTCTGTTATGTTCACCTGGCTTCACGTGAGCGTAACAAACTATCTCCAAAATCGATCAAATGTACTTGGGATTTGGAGAAACTAGAAGTGTTTTTGATGTTATGATCCGATTTCTCATCGTGTTCGGGTTTCACGACATGTTGTTTTTCTTGAACATATTGTCTTTCATTCATCTCTTCCTCCTCCACACGCCCCAAAATCTCCTGGTCTAACCACCTTTCATGATATTCCCCAGTAAAATCTCAATCCGAACCTATTGTTTTTCTTGAACATATTGTCTTTCATTCATCTCCTCTTCCGCACGCCCCAAAATCTCCTGGTCTAACCACCTTTCATGATATTCCTTTTGCCTCGAGTACTCTCCATCGTCCGTTGCAGGTTTCTCGCGTCGACCACGTATAGCTCCACCACCTATTACTCAATCCGAACCTACTATACCTATTGCAGATCCTGAACCTACCTCGATACGTCATTCCGATCATATACATCGAGCGCCTGATCGCTTAATATGTTCTATGTTTGCCATGAATGTTACTCTAGATACTGTTTCTATTCCTACTTCATACTCTCAGGCAGCCACTCATGATTGTTGGACGAAGGCCTTGGCAGAAGAACTTGCGGCATTGGATGATAATTATAGGTGGGACATTGTCACTCGACCTGCTGACCAACAGCTAATTGGTAGCAAATGGATTTATTCTGTCAAGCTCAAGTCTGATGGATCATTGGATCGATACAAGGCTCGACTTGTCGCTCAAGGATACAAACAAGAATACAGGATTGATTATGATGAGACATTCGCTCCCGTGGCCAAGATGAAAACTGTTCGTACTCTTCTGGCAATATCTTCCGTTCGCTCATGGCCACCTGCTCAAATGGATGTGAAAAATGCTTTTCTTCATGGAGACCTCTAAGAAACCGTATATTTGAAACCTCCTCCTGGCTCTTTAATCCCTGACAATAAGGTATGTCGCCTAAAAAAAGCCCTGTATGGCCTTAAACAGGCACCTCGGGCATGGTTCCAACACTTTTACGATGTTTTTACAGTTGCTGACTTTACTCAAAGTAGTCATGACTCATCCTTATTTTTACGCACCACTGCTCGCGGAATTGTCATTGTTCTCATCTATATGTTGATGACCTACTTCTGACTAGTAGCAATGCTACTGGCATCTCGGCTTTAAAGGAAGTTCTGCAATCATCCTTCAAGATGAAAAACCTCGGCCATCTCACATACTTTCTTGGGCTTGAAATTTCACGTTCTAAACGTGGGATCCTAGTCAGCCAACGTAAACATACCAAGGATCTTCTCTCCTTGGCATCATTAACAGATCAAAAGACAATTCAGACTCCCTTAGAACTTAACGTTCAATATGGCCGTGACAATGGTGATCTACCTGTACAGCCCGACTTATACCGCCATTTGACTGGGAGTCTGGTTTACTTAACTATAACTCGCCCTGATATTGCCTACGCTGTCCAAGTTGTCAGTCAGTTTGTTTCTGCTCCTCGGACTCTTCATATGACTGCGGTGTTGCGCATCCTATGGTACCTACGCGGAACTCTAGATCGATCACTGTTCTTCTCCTCCATAGCGACTCTGGACCTTCATGCTTATTCGGATGCTGATTGGGCCAGTTACGCTCTCACACGAAGATCTACCACTGGCTATTGTGTTTTTCTCGGCACTTCTCTCATTTCTTGGAAGTGTAAGAAGCAGGCCACTATTTCCAAATTGAGCACAGAAGCCGAGTATTGGGCGATGTCCGCTGCGTGTAATGAGCTTGTTTGGTTACATGGACTTCTTTCCGACTTGGGCATTCCTCTGCAGAATCCTACTCCATTCCATGTCGATAATCTACGTGTCATTCAGATTGCCTCTAACCCAGTTTTTCATGAACGGAGGAAGCATATTGAAGTTGACTGTCAATATGCTACTGTGTTTTTCTTGGCACTTCTTTCATCTCTTGAAAGTGTAAGAAGCATGCCATTGTTTCCAAATCAAGCACAGAAGCTGAGTATTGGGCGATGTCCGCTGCGTGTAGTGAGCTTGTCTGGTTATGTGGACTTCTTTTTTACTTGAGCATTCCCCTGCAAAATCCTACTCCACTCGATGTCGATAATCTAAGTGCTATTCAGATTGCCTCTAACCCGGTTTTTCATGAACAAACGAAGCATATTGAAGTTGACTGTTACTTTATCCGCGAGAAATTTCAATCTAGGCTCATTTCTCTTCCACATGTTGCATCCCATGATCAAATTGTTGATATTCTCACCAAGTCCCTCACTTTTGCACGTCACTCTTTTCTAGTTGGCAAACTATTACTTGTCGATGACAAGCATTAGCTTGAAGGGGGATGTTAGATAGGCTCACATACCTTGTATAGTTCGTTTCCATAGGTAGAGGATTCTGATTTTATTATTTTCCTTGTATAGATGATTGTAATCTCTATATATTCAACCCCTTTGGGTTGTCTCAAATACAGAAAAGCTTTCAACTCCTCTCTACTTCCACCAAAACTATGATCGAACAATCTTATCCCTTGGAGCAGCAACCTTTTAATAGATGGGTGTAAAAAAGCACAACAACGGCTCATAGTCAACGGAGGAGAATGAAGATCCGATATTTGGAATCTTCTCATCAATGATGGTTTTAGGGCATGATCTGTTGGATCAATGGCCATGAGGCCCACTTGATACTAACCATTCATGGCGGTCCTGGCGGTGACCAGGGTAATCCCCACAATGGTCTGCTAATCCAAATGTTTAACTCATTTTTAACCTATTATTAATATTATAAACAATATTTATCTTATGAAATCTGTTCAAAATCAATGTCAATGTGAATCAGTGACTCTAAAGGATGAGGTGCGCGTTTCTCTTTGGGGTATTAAAGATTTGACTATTAGGATGGTGGATTGGATTTCCATAAAAGGGGATTAGCAATCCCATTACACATAAAACAAAAAGAGCAAGAAATCAAAAGAAAAATCCTAGAAAATCCCAATAGTCTAGAAGAGCATATCACCAAAGGGATTCCCAGTCTCAAAACACTTCACTCCTCATCTATTGGATGTTGATCATTGGTCATGATCTCTGTTTGTTTCATGATCCATTCATGGTGGTGCTTCAAATCAACCGTATGGATCACAAAACCATGCCCCCACTTGTAGAAACGAAAGGCCATCATATCTTGGAGCATAAGCATCATGTTCCAACTCTTTAAATTGTTACCCTCTAGATTAAAATTCCAGGTGAGTACTTGGTTGGAAGTTCCCTTCAGGCTTTTGATTTGCAAAAGTGGATCCCATTTTTCAGCAATACAGACCATTGATATTATAGGCCCCATAATGAATGGCTTAAACACCAAAAATCTTGCAGATGGAGAGAATGTTAATCTTTAATTAACAGCCACATAAATAGATGGTTAAAATGAAAATACAGATATAGTTCACATTCAACAAAGAAAATGCCAGAAATTATATAGCTAGATCTTTAGATATGGGAGGTTTACGTGCATGGCCATCCACAATAAGGCCCATCATGTCAATGGTTTGGATCATTGAAAAATGCACCCCGGTGACAAAAAAAATCTTGACCAAGCATTCAATACTAACTTCATATTCAAGTTGTTGCCTTTACATTTTTTTTTCTGGATGTCTAGATTGATGTTTCTTAGATCTTCAATCCGTCTCTGTTTTCTGTTTTGAATCTCTCAATCTATATCATGTGTCGTTTGTGAATTGTGAACTGGATCGCTTTTTGTACCTGTTAGACAGGCCACATGCATTGTATACCTTGTATAGCTAGTATACCTTGTATAGTTCATTTCCATAGGTAGAAGATTCTGATTTTATCATTTACCTTGTATAGATGAATGTAGATCTATATATTCAACCCCTTAGGGTTGTCTCAAATACAGAAAACATAGTCTTCTCTCTGTTTTCATGGTATCAGAGCCATACTGATCCAAATCCGGCACCCCCTTCGTCACCGGCACCACCTCCCGATAGATCCGGCCCCTGCCGCATCGCACAGCCTCATCCGACCTCCCCTGCCACCTCACACAGCTCGTGCAACCACCCTGCTCCTACGTTCGGCCACCCCTGCTGTGTCTAAGGCAATGTGGGAGCATCTTCAGACAATTTATCAACAAATTAATGCGGCTCGGTTATACCGCCTGGAACAAGATCTAATTCACCTTACTTAGGGTGACAAAAGTATTCAATCATTCTACTCTACAACTGTTGCAATCTGGACAGAAATGGCTATGATGGATCCGAAATTTTCTCATGACTTTAAGATATTCCAAACAATGCACGATAATGCGCAAGTTCGACAGTTTCTTATGAAGCTGCGTCCGAAATTTGAGCATTGTAGGGCTGCTCTCCTGAACCGTAGCCCAACTCCTTCCTTGTATTCGGTTATTAATGGTTTCTTAGCTGAGGAACAACGACTGCAAGTTCTCTCTCCCACATCCCCAACTCAGGGACCATCTGATTTAGTACTCCATGTATCCACATTTGCACCACATCGTGGTTCTACTCCTTTAACTTGTCGCGGCTGTAACAAAGTGAGACATGTCATCGCTCAGTGCAAAGATTAGTGAGCGTATTATCGACGGACTGGTCATGGTATTCAGGACTATCATTCACGTACCTATGCTTCCTCTTTCGGCCATGGATGTGGTGGTCGAGGTCGTGGTCGTGGTCGTGCTCTTTCTGCTACTTCTGCCACTACTTCTGAGCCTTCTATAAGTGATACTGCATCTCCCGCTTCTACTGAAGGACCTTCCTCACCTTTAACTCCTGCAATGCTCCAACAGATCGTGAAGGCCCTTTCTGCTGCCGGCATGTCAGGTATATCCTCATCTTCTACATGGTTCTTCGATTCAGGTGCTTCCAATTATATGACTAGTGACGTATCATATCTTCGCGACATTTGTCCCTACACTGGAACTCAGGCTATTTTTACTGCGGATGGCACTAGACTACCCATTCAGTCCGTTGGTTAATTGACTCTCTCCCTCAGCCTATCGCCGGCTCACCCTTCATGATGTGTTTCATGTCCATAAACTCTCTTCAAATTTAATTTCTATTGGTCAACTTACATCCCATAACTGCTTGATCATATTTCTTCCAAATTGTTGTTTTATGCAGGATCTGGCAACGGGGAAGGTATTTGGGTGGGGTAGGAGGCATGATCGTTTGTACGTGCTGGATTTTGACCCATCTATGACTCCGGCTCGTTGTTTCTTTTCTCTATTTTCTTCAGATATTTGTTCAGCAAATAAAATGTGGAAACTCTGGCACTGTCGCCTGGGTCATCCACATTCATATCGGTTGATTCAGTTATTTTCTTCTGGCATGTTAGGGAATATTTCTTTTAATAAAAGTGGTTTGGATTATTCTTGTTCTTCCTGTTGTCTTTCAAAAAGTAAGTGTTTTCCCTTTCCTCTAAATACTACCAATTCATCATCTATGTTTGAACTAGTGCATACGGATGTCTAGGGTCCTTCACAAATTATGTCACTCTTTGGATTAAGATATTATGTTATATTCATTGATGATTTCACACGTTACACATGGATTTACTTTCTGCACTCTAAGTCACGGGTTTTTGAAAAATTCAAGATATTTCATTCTATGGTGGATACTCAATTTCGGGTAAAAATTCAAACTCTCCGTTTTGATTCAAGGGGAGAATATTTTTCAACATCTTTTCATACATATCTTTAGAGTCATGCAATTACTCATCAGACCACCTGTTCTGATACTCCACAACAGAGCGAAGTGGCTTAACGAAAAAATCGCCATATTGTTGAAACTACCAACACCCTGATGATAGCTATAAGTGTTCCTCGTTCTTTCTGGGCAGAAGCTCCATCTACTTGATTAACCGGATGCCAATCAAAGTTCTGAAAAGAAAATCTCCCTTCTTTGTTCTCACCGGCTTCCTTCCTACATATTCCGCATTTCGTGTTTTTAGTTGTGTATGTTATGTTCACCTGACATCACGTGAACGTAACAAACTCTCCCCAAAATCAGTCAAATGTATGTACCAGGGATTTGGTGAAACTCAAAAGGATTTTTGATGTTATGATTCAATTTCTCGTCGTGTTTGCGTATCAAGACATATTATTTTTCTTGAGTATATTGTCTTTCATTCATTTGTTCCTCCTCTGCCCACACCCAACTCTCCTGGTCTTACCGCTTTTCCTGACATTCATTTTGCCTCGAGTACTCCCTCGTCCGTTGCAGGTTTACTCACGACGAACACATACAAATCCACCTCCTATTGCTCCCCCTACTGCACCTGTTGCCGATCCAAAACCCACCTTGATACGTCATTCTGCTTGTGTTCATCGACAACCTAATCGCTTGATATGCTATACGTCTGCCATGAATGCTACTCTGGATACTCTCTATTCCTACTTCATACCCTCAGGCAGTCACTCATGATTGTTGGAAGAAGGCAATGGCAGAAGAACTTGCAGCATTGGTTGATAATCATACGTGAGACATTGTCACTCAACCCACTAACCAACAAATAATTGGTAGGAAATGGATTTATTATGTCAAGCTCAAGTCTAACGGATCATTGGATCGATACAAGGCTCGGCTTGTCGCTAAGGGATACAAACAAGAACACATAATTGATTATGATGAGACATCCGCTCCTGTGGCTAAGATGAAAACTGTTCGTACTCTTCTAACAATATCATCCGTTCGCTCTTGGCCACTCACTCAAATGGATGTGAAAAATGCTTTTCTTCATGGAGACCTCCAAGAAACAGTATATTTGAAACCTCCTTCTGGCTCTTTAATCCCTGACAATAAGGTATGTCACCTAAAGAAAACTCTGTACGGCCTCAAACAGGCACCTCGGGCATGGTTATTATGCTTTCACGATGTTGTTACAGGTGTTGGCTTTACTCAAAGTAGTCATGTCCCATCCTTATTTTCGCGCACCACTGATCACGGAATTGTTATTGTTCTCGTATATATTGACGACCTACTCCTGACTGGTAGCGATGCTACTGGCATCTCGGCATTAAAGGAAGTTCTGAAATCATCCTTCAAGATGAAGGACCTCAGCTATCTAACATATTTTATTGGGCTTGAATTTTCATATTCTCAACGTGGGATCCTGGTCAGCCAGAGTAAATATATCAAGGAACTTCTCGCCTTGGTCTCATTGACGGATCAGAAGACAGTTCAGACTCCCTTAGAACTTAACGTTCAATATGGTCGTGACGATGGTGATCTCTTTGCGCAGCCCGCATTATACCGCCGTTTGATTGGGAGTCTGGTTTACTTAACAATGACTCGCCCTGATATTACCTACATTGTCCAAGTAATCAACTAGTTTGTTTCTGCTCCTCGGACTCTTCATATGACTGCGGTGTTGGGCATCCTACGGTACCTACGTGGAACTCTACATCGATCACTGTTCTTCTCCTCCACGGCTACTCTGGACTTTCGTGTTTATTCCGATGCTGACTGGGCCGGTTGCGCTCACACGAAGATCTACTACTGGCTACTGTGTTTTTCTCGACACTTCTCTCTCATCTCTTGGAAGTGTAAGAAGCAGGCCACTGTTTCCAAATCGAGCACGGAAGCCGAGTATTGGGTGATGTCAGCTACTTGTAGTGAGCTTGTCTAGTTACGTGGACTTCTTTCCGACTTGGGCATTTATCTACAAACTCCAACTCCACTCCATGTAAATAATCTAAGTGTCATTCAGATTGTCTTTAACCTGATTTTTCATGAACGGACGAAGCATATGAGGTTGACTATCACTTCATCCGTGAGAAGTTTCAGTCTGGGCTCATTTCTCTTCCGCATGTCGCATCCCATGATCAGATTGCAGACATTCTCACAAAGTCCCTCACTTCTGCACGTCACTCATTTCTAGTTGGCAAACTGTTACTTGTCGATGACCAACAGTAGTTTGAGGGGGGATATTAGACAAGCCGCAAGCCTTGTATACCTTATATATCTTGTATAGCTAGTATACCTTGTATAGTTCATTTCCATAGGTAGAGGATTCTGATTTTATCATTTAACTTGTATAGATGACTGTATATCTATATATTCAACCCCTTAAGGTTGTCTCGAATACAGAAAACCTATTGTCTTCTCTCTGTTTTCACTGTTTTCAGTACCAACTTGGAAGTTGTTTACTCTACTGTTGGTCAAGTTGTAATTTAAATTTATATTTAGAATGTAGATATTTATATTTGATTTATGCAACAGCAGCCACATCATAGAATACTATGCATGCAAGATCAATAACAATAACATTTACATTTCATTAATGATATCAATACACACCCACAACCACATATGCACACATTCACAAGCATGTATCATAAGTGAACCACCTGTTTATAGGGTGGTTTGGTCCACATACCCATTTTGACCTAGAAACTTGCTTCATTTAGAACAAAAGAACAAAAAAAATTAATAGCTAATATGTTGTTAGCCTGGTGGTTAAAAGTTTTTTTTTTTTCTTTAGTTGTATACTTTTTACCAGAAAATTATCCTCATAACGAATGGGTTTTAAGGTGATCCCGCCCTTTTTGGTACTTGGGAATATTTTGAAGAAAGTAGTTTACCATATAACCTTCATCTCGATTTAATGATGGTAGCGCAAAAAAGAGCAAATTTATTTTCAAGAGGTTTGTTAGCAAGGCTCAGCTGCTAGGCACTTGCCCAAATTTCTCACCCTATTGCCCAAATCTCCATCTAGAAGCTCATATACTGTACAAGTTGGTCGTAAGCAATTCAAACTCCATGCATAACTATGAAAAGGAAAAGATGACTGCAAAAACTGAGTCAAAATAGAGAAGTGGTCTAGTGATCCACTATCCAACCACTATAAGAAGGAGAGTTGATCTTCACTCATTATACTTGGATGGTGAACAAAGGGGGGATTGGTCTTGACGTATGCCGGAATTTATCATGCTCTCTTTGTCATCTACTCTTTTCTCTCATACTTTTTCTCTCCCTTGGGGTTGGGGGTTCCACCTTCAATAGGGCTAAGTGAGTGCGTGAGTGGGGGTGATACAGGACATGAAATTCAACTATGATGTGCAAGATTTTCAGGCTTTAGATCACACTAGTTCAGAAACAATTACACAAAATTCCACATCTCACACAAAAGTTCAAACACTCAATCAAGGGAAATCTTATGTAGATCCAAGCCTACACATGGTAGGTCCGGATCAATCAAAATTATATACTAAACAAGAATCAAAGGAGGGTAAATTCATCCACACATGCACAAAATAATTTTCCAAATCCAAGGGATTCAGAAATTTCAATTTGGGGAACCCTAAAGTTGAAGAAAGGGCATAAAATTGGGGATTTGAATAATTTCGGGTTAGGTTTAGGGATTTTGGGTGAAAGAGGAGTGAAAGAGAGGAGAGAAACGAACCAGAGAAGTACCGCACGTGTGGACAGCATTAATAGCCCATACGCACATTCGTGTGATCCCGGCCGCATGTGTGTGGGGCCCACTATTCAGAAAAGGGTTAGCTTGGCCCTTGTCGGCCAGGGGTGCACTCCAAAACTCTCAAATATCAGCTTGATCTGATGCACGGTTTGTGCGTGATACTCTGTCGAAGTTTCAGCCTTCCTGCAGGGCCAGATTCTAGAAATCTATTGTAGAGAGAAAAATTACTGCAATAAAGGATGGATTTAAAGCGTAGATGATTGTAGGAGAAGAGAAATATAGATGGTAGATAGGTGTGGCTTCGCACTATAGTAGTTAGCCCTTCAAAGAAGGAAGGGCTTTGCACCCAATTAAGTTTTTGTAACTCAGAAAGGAGCAAGAAAACGTAAAAATTTCATTAATCTTTAATAAATAAAAAAGACTACAAGGAGTGCCAATTTATAATAAAGCTCTATATCCCAAAACTCACACCATGTGTGCAACCTATTACTTAACGACGAAGTAATAAAAAATAACAAATAATCAAAGCAATCTAAACCGTCCGTAATACTCATAATAACAATAATAAGTAAAACCCAAATACTAGATTAATTCGAATAGTGGGCTAAGATCATGAGAACCCATGGTGGGATTTACATAACTATCGGGTCCACTCCAATAAACCAAAATACAGTCCTCTAACTAGAAGGCCCTCCCTGGACGTTATCATCGATCCAGATCAATTGTGGGGCCCTCCTTGCGTACGTGCGTAGGGGGACGTGCGTGTGCCCGTGATGTCCCCATCAACTCTCTCCGACTACGAAGATTTCCCCACTAGCAAAATAAAACTCTTGAATCGCTCCAAGATGTCAGGATCAAGACTCTAAAGCTTCTCCTGAGTGAGTCACGTACTGTCTGAAGCTGGGCGTGACTTCCACTTAACTAGGTACTTCTGAAACCTGCTGTCCGATGTGGATATTATCTGATGATCCAGAATATCCTCTTTCTCCTCTATGGGTGTGGGAAGGGTAGGTATAGGAGGTAGAGGCTGGAAAAATGGGTCGAAAATGGTAGGTATGAAAGGTAGAGAATGGGACAATGGGTCGGAAATGGTAGATATGGGAGGTAAGGACTAGGAAGATAGGTCGGGAAAGGGCCATGGATCAAGGGAAAAGTCTGGGAAATCAAAATGGTTGGGCGAATGACAGGACAAAGTATCAGTGGTCCCCTGAAAAGTAACTAGATCCTCCACATTGAATGTGGAACTAATTTCCATGGAATGTGGAAGATCTACCACATACGCATTGAGACCGTTTCATTTTATAATTTTGAATGGTCCAGCACTACACACATATAATTTATGAACGACTCCCTGAGGGTACCGCTCTGGCATGATGCGGATCATCACAGAGTCTCTTACATTGAATTCCTTGAAACGTTTATGTTGATCTGTAGAAAGTGTGTAATTTCATTACTAGTCATGATAGTCTGTCTGATTTCTTGATGCCATGAATGAATGTGATGCATAAGGGACTCTACAGACTCTGATGGCCTATGGGATAGTGACATAGGGACAAGATCGATAGGCTTCCTAGGAACAATATTACACCAAAATGTGGCTTTTATGACCCAAATTGAATAGGAACAAAACAACGGCGCCAACTATCGGTATTATTTGTTTGTGTAAAGGTGCGACGCACAACTGCAAGGGTCGCAAACTCTTACACTCTCTTCCTCATCACTAGGGGCTTCTATTGGTTCATATTCTTCCTCCTCACCGTCACTTTCTAGGTGCACTACTTCTACTTGCCTATCAATATGGAACACCTTGGTGCCCTCTCTCATACCATACTGGTGGGCAAAGTGACCAAACCCCTGACACCTAAAACACCTAGTTGCTTCGCTTCTACGCAAGCTAGACCCGATAACGTCTTTACCCTTATCATCCTTGGGACTGAACTGAGAACTGCTTGAAGGTTTGTCTTGGTATCCAGTGCTAGGCTTAGCCTCAGAAAGGCTGGCCTTAATACTATAACCGTGAAAGTCAAACCGCTTTCCCATATGTGTTTTGAGGTATTGTTCGACCTCTAACACTACTTGATACAACTGTTCAGTGTCTATGTCTTTAGCGAGCAATTCTCTCCTAATGTCAGTACAGAGGCCTGTTTTAAATCGAGCAAGGGTGAGTACGGGATCCTCATCAACTTCACAGCTGGTCAAGTACTCTTCGAACTTCTCAATGTATTCCGCCACACTCATGGAACCTTGTCGAAGAGACTGTCATTCTTCAATCAACCATAAGCGATAAGAGAAAGGGAGGTACTTCTCCTTAAGTGTTTCTTACATTTCTCCCTAATGGACTACTGGGAACTCCCTCGCTCTCTTTCTTTCGCTCAACAGTAGCCCAAAACCTCTTTGCTTGGCACACAAGCTTCATCTTGGCAAATCGGATTCGACGAGCATCCGATATGTCTACCACTCAAAATAGTGGTCCATATCCGCCAACCAGTCTAAAAAGGCTTTAGGGTCCAAGTGGCCATAAAAAATAGGAGCATCTACTCTTAACTCATTTAAAGAATTGTGCATCTGGGTCATATTGTTCATGATGTCCCTCACGGTGTGGGTGTACGAGTGCGCGCCCATTGACCAGTTGGCCACCTTCATTCCTTGGTCTAACCTTTTGATCACCTAGCCAAGATTAGACATCTTCCCCAATGATGGGGTTTGCCCCAGCGGAGGTCTCCAATTGGGTAACACGCACATTAAGCTGCTCAGAGTGTTGGTACATACGTTACTTCAAGCGCTTACCCAAAGATTCAAATTGTTGGGTCAGCTTGTTCATTGACTCTTGCAATTGCTCTATGTTTAGTGTAGGGTGCAAGCCAAAACCACGACCCGTACGTGTGGGCATACAACTACTAACTCAATCTAAGGGCCTTCTACTATGACTATATGCACCTATATAGGATTCGACGAGCATCCGATATGTCTACCACTCAAAATAGTGGTCCATATCCGCCAACCAGTCTAAAAAGGCTTTAGGGTCCAAGTGGCCATAAAAAATAGGAGTATCTACTCTAACTCATTTAAAGAATTGTGCATCTGGGTCATATTGTTCATGATGTCCCTCACGGTGTGGGTGTACGAGTGCGCGCCCATTGACCAGTTGGCCACCTCCATTCCTTGGTCTAACCTTTTGATCACCTAGCCAAGATTAGACATCTTCCCCAATGATGGGGTTTGCCCCAGCGGAGGTCTCCAATTGGGTAACACGCACATTAAGCTGCTCAAAGTGTTGGTACATACGTTACTTCAAGCGCTTACCCAAAGATTCAAATTGTTGGGTCAGCTTGTTCATTGACTCTTGCAATTGCTCCATGTTTAGTGTAGGGTGCAAGCCAAAACCACGACCCGTACGTGTGGGCATACAACTACTAACTCAATCTAAGGGCCTTCTACTATGACTATATGCACCTATATAGGACTAAATGCTTCTATAGGACTCTATATAAAGAAAACGATACACTACTACGCAATTTTCAGCAACCTATCTGTCCAAAAAATCTGTCAACACAAAATCCAACAAAGAGATATGCGAATTTTCTGATAGTAGAAAATTCAGCAGATTATGTCAAAAATTATGGACCTCTAAACAACTCTATATGATGATACTTAATGCATAATGGACACAAATAAACTAAACCCTAAACATGTAATGCATTCCCCTACAAAAACCTTGTGCTTTGATATCAAATTTGATGCAGGACATGAAATTCAAATATGATGTACAAGATTTTCAAGCTTTAGATCACACTAGTTCATAAGCAATTACATAAAATTCCACATCCCGCACAAAAGTTCAAACACTCAATCAAGGGGAATCTTTTGCGGATCCAGGCTTACACAAACTAGGGCCGGATCAATCAAAATTATAAATCAAAAAAGAATCAAAGGAGGGTAAATTCATTCACACATGCACGGAAATAATTCTCCCAATCCAAGGGATTCAAAAATTTCAATTTGAGGAACCCTAAGGTTGAAGAAAGGACATAAAATTGGGGATTTGAATAATTTCGGGTTAGGTTTAGGAATTTTGGGTGAAAGAGGAGTGAAATAGATGAGAGAGATAAACCAGAGAAGTACCACACGTGTGGACAGCAGCAATGGCCCAGCCACACGTGTGTGATCCCATCCGCACGTTTGTGGGGCCCACTATTCAAAAAAGGGCCAGCTTGCCCCTGGTCGGCCAGGGGTGGACTCCAAAAACCCAAATATCAACTCGATCCGATGCACGGTTTGTGCGTAGTGCTCCGTCGAAGTTTCAATCTTCCTGTAAGGCCAGATTCTGGTTGTAGAGAGAAAAACTGTTGCAATAGAGGATAGATTTGAAGCGTAGATGATTGTAGGAGAAGAGTGAAAGTGCCCTGGTTTGTCAATTAGTGTGAGTGTTGTGTCAGCAAGACAAGTGAGCCCCATAGGAAGATCATTTAAGCATCTGCCTCAATAGGATGTGTGCCCGAACTTGTCAAAGATAAACTTAGCCTCACATCCCCTGACCCAAAACACCAAGTATGTAAAACCCTTAAAAATGGATAGAACAACTTAGGGTTTAAGGTGTGAAAACTATTTTGCAAAATCAAGAAAATCTCTAAGTTTTCAGCCTTTGTCGTTTTATCGATAAGTGGTTCGATGAAATCGGACTCTGTTATCGATGTCCTCGATACTCACTCGATGTTATCGAAATGAGGACTTTAGATGTCCAACAACCACAATGAATCCTGAACTGAATTATCGATGAATCGATGACAGGCTCAATATCAACATCTTTTGAATCTCGATTACATCGAGACGGCTAGATAAAATCGACATCTGGTCAGTTTGTGTCAAATATGTAGTTAAGGAAAATCATGTGATTTTCGATATCTCGAAGAGAGCCTCGATATCCTCGAAATTCAAATCTCGATGATATCGACAGATCTTCGATGATATCGGATTGGGACACAAATCTATCCAACAAGCATTCAAGTAAAATCTTTCAAAATGTTCGAAGTATCGAGAATCACTCGATGATATCGATATTCGAAGATTGATCATATCGAGACCAGGTCGATGGCATCGAATTAGGACACAAAACTGTCCAGTAAGTTTATAGGAAAAATCCTTGAAAAGATCGATGAATCGAAACTAGTATCGATATCATCGATATTCAAAACCAGATGATATTGAGGGATACTCGATCATATCGATGCCTGTTCAGTTTCAAAGGCAAGTCTGCTCTCAGGTTTTTCAAATGTCGAGGAATCAATCCATGGGTCAATGTTATCGGAGTTCGAAATCCGATGACATCGAAGCCTACTCGATTTCCTCAATCTATTGGCAAAAAGGTTCAAAAGCGTTTGACAGATTGAGTTTGTGTCATCGAGCGGCCATTCGATGCTATCGAGAGTATACGCTCGATGATATCGAAGCCTACTCGATGATATCGAACTCTGTCAAAAATATGACTATTTTATTTCCATTGGAACTTTTTGCCTATTTAATGAGAGCTTGCCTGAGGTTGTTTGTAGAGAAAATAGATAGAGTTTTTGAGTGTTTAATCCAGATCACCTACCCTAAGCCTTTTTTTCTCTCATGTGAGTTCATTCCTTTATCCACCCTCATCATTGATATTCAATAGAGTGGATTGGTGAATGAATTTTTGCATTCAAGGATCCTGCAGCTACCACCTTAATGGCAAATCATTGAGTTGGGATACCTTAAATGCATAAATGCTTAAAATCACTCCGTCTCTAATATATGAAAACATTTAATGGAGTAAAATTCCAACATAACCTTGACCCAACCCGTTGCCTTACATTGGAGCATCATAAGTGTTGCGGATCAAGGGAGCCAAAGATTCTTCATCATCAAAGGAAGAGATTTTCATCAACGTACTAAATGGGGCTCATCTACTTATCTATAAGTCACTAGAGTCCAGAGACCCTACTGATCATTCCTTTGTGTAGGATTGGGTCACAAGTGATTCTCACCCCTTTCAAGTCCTCATAGGAGGCCTCTGATGGGAAAATACGTGTGGGTGTTATGTGTTGACTCTTGCTCTTAGGAGCATGAACTTAGGTCCTTAGTGTAGGTCATTGGCCTGTGTGGCCTAAAAACCTAGGTGTTGTGTGTTGACCTTTGCTCTTGTGTAGGGCATAAACTCTAGGTTCCTTGTGTGGATCCTTGGCCTGTGTGGCCTAAAATTTGGGTGTTGTGTGTTGACCCTTACTCCTGTGTGGGGCATAAACTTGTGTCTCATGGAGACATGTTAGGTACCATGTGTAGGTCTTACAGTTAGCCTTGTGTAGGTTGTACTGGTTTGAGGTTAACCTGATTTTAAACTTCCGTTAGTAAGATCCGGTACACTTAAGGGTTGAGTGCGTCCGCCGAAAGTGGAGTAGACATGTAGTCGAACCACTATAAAAATGATTGTGTTTGGGATTGCTATTTACTTTTACTGCTTGTGTGATTTCTCTGAATGTTCTCATAATACATGTTTACATGATTACCTAGAACTAATTAGAATCACATCTCACACACAGTCACATCCATCATGAACTATGTTATACATCTTGTTTATGTTTTGAATAGTCTTATGATTGGATCCTCTATTTGGCTTGGAAGCCATTAGAGTTACATTGAAGAAATCCTGCTATTTGCATATTAGTTCAGGATAGAGTTGATAGGTTTTAAATCATCATAAAATTTTAAAAAAGTCCTATTTACCCCCCTCTAGGACATCTTGGCATATTCCCACTTCGACTAAAGCGGTCATTACTGCAATTTCAAAGAGAAATATGAATGGTAGAAGGTGGGGGTGAATTGGGATAGGTGTGGCTTCGCACCACGGTGTTAGCCCTTTAAAGAAGGAATGGCTTCGTACCCAATTAAGTTTTCATAACTCCGAAAGGAGTAGGAAAACGCAAAAATTTTATTAATCTTCGATGAATAAAAAAGACTACAAGGGGTGTTTATTTATAATAAAACTCCATACCTTAAAACTCGCGCCATGTGTGCAACTTATTACTTGGCGACGAAGTAATAAAAAATAACAACTAATCAAAGCAATCTAAACCATCTATGATACTTGTAATAACAATAATAAGCAAAACCTAAAGTACTAGATTAATTCGAATAGTGGGCCACGATCATGAAACCCATGGTGGGATTCACATAACTATCGGGTCCACTCCAATAAACCAAAATGCAGTCCTCTAACTAGGAGGCCCTCCCTGGATGTCGTCATCGATCCAGATTAATGGTGGGGCCCTCCTTGCGTACGTGCATAGGGGGAGTGCGTGTGCGCGTGATATCCCCATCAGGGGAGTAGGCTATGATTAAGAATCTTTCCTATTAGTGCACTTATTTGTACACCTCGTTTGTCAATTATGTGAGCCCATGTGTCAGGGAGTCGGTCAAGCCCTTGGAAGCTGAAGACCGAAAACACATGAGGACAATGAGCATCAAGGAGAGAAAAAATGAGGTGCCTTGGTGACCCTAACCTTGACCCAAAACAACCTAGACCTCTAAATAATCATGGCTTAATAGGTAAACCTTTTGTTGATCAGCCATAGCCTTAGAAACCTAAATTGGAACATGATTAGATAGGCCATTAAAGATGCAAAGTTGCTATGGAATTGTAAGTCCAAAACAGCAGTTTTCGAGTGATTCTCGATCCCATCGACAGGATTAGATAGGCTATTAAAGATGCAAAGTTGCTATGGAATTGTAAGTCCAAAACAGCAGTTTTCGAGTGATTCTCGATCCCATCGACAGGCTGTTGATTAGTCTTGATGGAATCAAAGATCCACTCAATGGGATCGATTAAGAAATCCAAATTTGTCCAGCAAGCATTGATTTATTTGTCTGGGTTTCTCGATGGGATCATCAACCTGCTCGATCCTATCAAGAGGCCTATTGATCCTATTGAAGACTGCCTCAATCCCATCAATAGAGCCATTTCTGCCCCCTTTTTTATTGGTGGAGCTCTATCTCTTTAAAAGGGGCATTCGAATCTTGGGCATGATGATGGTTTTTTGTGCATTAAAAGCCTAAGTGATTCCATGTTCAAATCCCTCATCCTAAGCCTCTACACTAATGAGTTCCAAGTTATCTTCCTTGATATTATCACTCTAATGAAGATTCCTCTACCTTGAAGATAAACTTGAACTCTACTATTTTCTAGAGATTAGAACCAAACTTATAGTTAAATCCTTGTCTAAATCCTATAGAATACCCATTTAGGTGAATCCCCTGTGAAATCAACTATCCCATTAGTGGTAGAAGATTCCCCCATCCTCCATTCCCTTGGTCACCTCATTGGCACAAAATATACAAAGCGAATGATTGTAGGAGCTGAAGCATCGGCATCAACAATTGAGGGATCAATTGATGAGTGGATTCAAGCAAGGAAGAGCTTTGAAGCAGCAACTTAAGCAAGGCGCTACAAAAGGGCTCAATCCATAAGTAAGTTGTCAAGTGTGAGTCTATATACTCTTTCCTTGTATAGGATTGAGTGTAAGAATTTGTGACTCAAACTTAATAGGTTCTTGTGTAAGAGTTAGGCTCTTGCGTAGGGTCGAATACACCCGATATGAGTGTGTACATGTTAGTCTCCGTAGGAGCCTCTAGCGGGAGTAAACATATGTCCTTGGACTAGAATCGAAGTTGTTGGTTAACAGATAGAAAATCAACTAAGTCTTCGAGGGAGCTTTCGACAGGAGTGTACATTAGGTTCTTGTATAGGACCTAAGTCCTTGTGTAAGTCTGTAAAGGTTTGGGGTGATCCTGTTGAAAATCTTCGATAGTGAAATTTGGTACAGTGTAGGAGAGAGTGCGTCCACCAAGAGTGGAGTAGGGAAACTGAACCACTATACATGCTTGTGTTTGTGATTGTCATTTGAGCACATTTTCTAATTATGCTGATGGATTTAATTTGTTGAATTATATGTATGCGTGATTAGATGAAATGCTAGAAATCGAATAGTTAGTGCATCCCACACACACATGTACACTATCTTGTTTATAGACTAGTTACTTGTTTGGCATATCTCTTGTAGTCTATGTGATTGGACTCAATTAACTTGGAAGCCTTAGTGTTAATTTTCTTTAATTTTTTAAGATTGATAGATTAGTTTAATTAAGGAAATTAGTGTTTTAATTGGCAAAATGTTTAAGTGGTCCTATTCACCCCTTCCCTCTAAGACAAAGTCTTTCATTCTCTAGATACGCTAAGTTTCTGCGCATAGCATATGGTAGAGTATTCCTCTCACATATAATTTCAATTAGTGTCAAAGTGGGTATTTCTTAATGGGCTTAACCACCTTGAGTTGATCCAAGGAGCTTGAGAATGATGTCTACCCAAGAGGGTTGTGCCGTCACACGACCACCTTATTTTGACGGGTCTTAACTACACCTATTGAAAGGCTAGGATGAGGGTCTTTCTAAGATCCCTTGACCCTATAGTTTTGACAATTATCAAACAAGGACGGACTATGACCATAGAATAAGTCGTGATTGATGGTAAAACCATTAGTACTCCCAAAGATGAATCCAAATGGAGTGCGGATAAGAAATCTCGGTATATTTATGATGTTAAAGCTCTCAATGCTATTTACTGTGCGATATTCCCTGATTATTCAAACGTATTTGTACTTGTGAAACGGGAAATGAGCATGGAACACATTGGAAGCCACCTACGAGGGAACTTACATGGTAAAAAGTTTGAAGCTTTAACTCTTGATGACCAAATTTAAAAATATAAGAATGAAAGAGTCTGAAACTTTCATTGAGTTCTATTCTAAATACACCCAGATCTATAGCTCAATTGGCAGACTGAGTGGAGATACCTCGTTTCAACATTTGAGGTCTTGGTATCGATCCCTAGTGGGGGTGGCTAACATGGAGTGCGTGTACTGACATGGGTGTGTACTAACAAGCTAACCCAAAAAAAAAAAAAAAAAGTTCTATTCTAAATTGAACGACATTTTCAACTCCATGTTGGGCTTAGGAGAGAAAATTTTGGATGGCCATATATATAGGAAAATACTTAGGTCCCTGCCAAAAAGATTTAGCTCCAAAGTCACATTTATTAAGAGTATAAGAATATAGACGACATGAAAGTAGAAGAATTCTTCAGTTCCCTACAAACTTATGAACTACACTTTAAGCCCCCCCTCTACAAAAAAGAAACTAGCCATCCTTAAAACATCACATAGACATTCACATAACCATAAGATTGTTGAATTAGAAAGTGATAGCGATGATGAGGAGGACGAGGAATTTAAAAGAAATTTTAAGAAATTCCTCAAATTGAATAAAAGGAAGAGTTGTGACAAGGACAAATCGGTTGAGAAGCAAAAAAGTAAATTAGTTAAACAGCCTAAACAAGTCTAATGTTACAACTGAGTGTTATGGACATGTTACCTCCGAATGCATTAGCAAAGTACAATTTAAAGGTAAAGCTATGACAATAATATGGGATGATACGGAGGAGTCCAAATCTAATTCACAAGACACCTCTAGTGATGAAGACCTTAGTAACTTACGTGAAGGGCCTCTGCCACCATTTTCCTCACTAGAGAATTGTGAGACCATAACACCTTAGATAGGTGACCTCAGAAGGTCTTTATGGGCGTAATTAGAAAATTAGTGGAGTTTAGCATCAGTGTGATTAATTGGTAAATCTAAAGATTTAAGCCTCATTAGTGAGCACCATAGGCAAATTTGATATTTAGCCTCATTTTTTATAATTTAGCTTTAAAGTTGCTTAATTTTAAATATCACATGTCTGTTACTAGATTATCATTGGTCATTTCTATTTTGATTGATATATCTCTTTAAATTATCATAATAAACATGCTAGATGTATTTAATATTGACATGCATACTTTAATCCCTTACTAATATGTGCTTATAGCAATATTTATGACTTATAGAGTTTCTTTCGATTTTATGGTTTTATTAGTATATTAATGGAATTAAAACTTTGTCAAATACTGACCAAAAAGGAAGAGAAAGATCAAGTCTGACCAAAATAAGTTAAATTATGTTTTGCAAGATTTGTTTGTTGTTGCAGGAATTGATGAAAATAGGTAGAGCAAATATGGGGGAGCATCGCAGTTTTGCATGTCTTGTTTGTATCGAGATGTAAATCATATGTAATTAGACATGTAATATTTTTGTTGTTTTGGCTTGTCATTGGTATGTACCATGACAAGGTCTAGGTTAAATTTTTGTCACGTAATTGACAAATGAGAAGATTGTTAATGCACCTTGTTTGTTAATCACTTGGGACTATGTGTCAGGGAGTCAGTTGAGCCCTTGGAAGCTGAAGACTAAAGACACAAGAGGACATGGAGCATCAAAGAGAGAAGAACAGGTAAATGAGGTGACTTGGTGATCCTGACCTTGACCCAAAATAACCTAAATTTCTAGATGATCATGGCTTAATAGGCAAACTTTTTTGTTGATCAACTATAGCCTTAGAAATCTCAATTGGAACATGATTAGATAGGGCTATTAGTGGTGCAAAGTCGCTGTGAAATTGTATACCCAAAACAACACTTTTCGAGTGATTCTCGATCTTAATGATGGTTTGTTGATGGGTCTTGATGGAATAAAAAAACCACTCGATGGGATCGATTAGAAAATCCAAATCTATCTAGCAAGCATTGAACTATTTGTCTAGGCTTCTCAATAGGAACAACAACTTGCTTGATCCTATCAAGGGGCCCGTCGATCCTATCGAAGACTACTTTGATCCCATTAATAGAGCCATTTTTTGACTTTTTTTTACCGTTGAAGCTCGATCTCTTTAAAAGAGGCATTTGGTTCTTGGGCATGATTATGTGTTTTTGGTGCAATAGAAGCCTAAGTGATATTATGTTCATATCCATCATCTTAAGCCTTTAAAACAATGAGTTCCAAGTCATATGCATATTCCTTAAGATTATCACTCTAATGAGGATTCCAACCTCCACCATAAAAATGATGAAACCCACCAGTTTCTAGAGATTAGACCCAAACTTATAGTCAAATCCTTATATAAATCCCGAAGAACACCCATCTAGGTGAATCCCATAGGAATTCAACCATCCTATTAGTTGTAAGAGATTCATTGAGTAGATTCAAGCATGGGAGATCTTTAAAGAAGCAACTCAAGAAAGGCGCTACAAAGGGGCTCAATCCATAAGTTGTCAAGTGTGAATCCATACACTCTTTCCTTGTGTAGAATTAAGTGTAAGAGTTTGTGACCTAAACTCGATAGGTTCTTGTATAGGACTTAGGCTCTTGTGTAGGGCCAAATACACTGGACATGGGTGTGTACGTTTTAGTCTCTGTGGGAGTCTTCAGTGGGAGTAAGCGTAGGTCATTAGACTAGAACCGAGGTCGTTGGTTAGTCGATAGAAAACCAAGTAAGTCTCATAGGGAGCCTCCGACAGGAGTGTACGTTAGGTTCTTATGTAGGTCTATAAAGTTTTAGGGCGGACCTGCTAAAAACCTCCGATAGTAAAATCCGATACACTCTAGGAGAGAGTGTGTCCACCGGGAGTAGAGTAAGGAAACCGAACCACTATACATGCTTGTGTTTTGGATTGCTATTTGAGCACATTTTCTAATTATACTTGTGGATTTAATTTGTTGAATTATATGTATACATGATTAGATGAATGCTAAGAATTGAATAGCTAGCACATCCTACACACACGTCCATTATCTTGTTTATAGATTAGTTGCTTGATTGACATATTTCTTGTAGTCTATGTGATTAGACCAACTTGGATTGGAAGCCTTAGTGTTAATTTGCCTTGAATGTTTAAGATTAGTATATTAGCTTAATCAAGGCAATTAGTATTTTAATTGGCAAAAAATTTAAGTGGTCCTATTTACTCCCCCCTCCAGGACAAAGCCATTCATTCTCTAGCTCCGCCAAGCTTCCGAGTATAGCATATGGTAGACTATTCTGCCCATGTGCAATTCATTTCCTAATAGGAAAAGTTCCTTAAGTAAAGTAAAGAAGGGGGAGAGATTAAAATTCCTTTTCCAAAAGAAGACACCCTTTGCGGGGCTATTAATGGGTTGGGTCCTAGTGTTCCCAGAACTAGGTTAATTAGGTTTGAGTCTTGCCACGTCTGAGTCCTTTCGGTTTTGGTCATTTTGGACCGAAACCTGGATCTGATCAAGCTCAGGTACCTATTCGGTTCCATCAGGCTTTTGTACCTTGGTTTTGAATTAGGTTGACATCAAATAAGGACACTGACATGATTGGGCCCACTTGAATGGATGGATTAGATCACACACAAATGTGCCGCTTGTACACGTTCAAGGTGTAAATGGGCTATCTTACATGTGCATGGCTTAATAAACATAATTTCATTGCTAGAATAAATAATGCATACATACATACAGGGGGTGATTAATGCGGGGGCATTTTCATACCGGGCTTGAGTGGGGGTTGCCTCTGGGATGCAGGGGCACACCCAGGATAGGTGGCCCGTGTCAGGCAGGTAGCTCATGTCAGGCAGTACCTATGTGATTTGGGGCCTACGGGGGAGTTTCGACCGAGATCCTAGCCCATGCAATGTGGGGCCTGGGCTATGAGATAAAGGGATTAATTTTCCATGCTCTATCAGTTCAAGCTTTTAGAGCAAATGGTTAATTGTCCTGCATCAAATGTACATACATACATACATGCTAGACCTGACCTGAACTAGGCTAGACATAGTATGTAATTGTATCCAAAATGGTGGTTCCGAACCTGACCCAATTTCTGAGCGGGTCCAATAAATTGGACCTGGACGCATTAAACTTGGGTTAAGTCCCTCTAGTACCCATGGGTCCAGGTACCCCACTGACAGCTTATCCCTTTTGAGTATATGAGTTTTGTAGCTATCAAGTGGGGCCCACCCACCAGGGGTCACACAAATGGGCCCCATGGTGTCCCATGTCCTACAATACAGTCATCAAAAGAAGCATCTCACTGATTTGCAATCAGCATCCTTCATCCTCGTTAAGTCAGCTTGTATGGATGGTTGATCTCATTTGTTCATCATGAACAATCTATGGGGCGAGGACAAGAATTGACTGGATAATTACATAGTGGGGCAGAAGGGATGAGAAGAATGGCGAACCTCTAAGCAAAAACCTTGCTAGCAACAGTCTACTTTCGGCACAATATTTAAATTAATCATCATCAGATTGTCAGGGTTTATGATAAAAACCAGTGGCAGAAGTTTAAAACCGGCTGCCAACTGTAAACAATCCTCCTCGTTTATTTGGGCTTGGGACAACAGTGAGAGCACAAAACTCCCACTGGTAGAATTTTCAAGAATTAAGTTACTATTTTATTTTACTTTTTGTGAATCATCTGGTGGATTCATGTAGCCGACCCCAATTTGTTGGGATAAGGCTGAGATAATGATGGTGATTTTGTAATTCATCAAAGCAAATGGGTGTTTCTTCCAACCAAATTCATTCATAACCATTCATCAGGTGGGCCCACCAGGGATGAGTGATGGACCAAAAACCCACCATCCACTGGACAACCCAGCCATAAAATCGGCGGACAATTTTCTGCAGTGTAAAAAATGATGCCTACTGAATTTCAACCATCAATTTGTAGGCCAGCAATCGACTGGTAGGGATACCTGAAAAGGGATTTTTTTTTCAGCTTCACCCATCCAAGGGAGGGTCGACCAGACAAGTGCTCCGATCAATACAATGTAATTCCCACCTCTAACCATTGCAATTAAAGCTAATAAAGAACTTCAATTACAAATAATAATAATAATAAATAAATAAATAAATAACAAAAAACTAAAAATAGAAGAAGAAGGAAGAAAGAAAGATGATTTACCATCTTGTTCTTCCGCATCGGTAAGAGAGAGATCGAAATTCCCAGATGGATTGAAGGCTACGGAGACTGCGACGTCTCGACTGCTCCGACAGTGGTGTGATGGAATGGTGAGAAGGGAAGAGCCTGAAATTGAGATGGATTTGCAAGAAATGGGAGAAGAGGAGTTTGTAGAGGAGAAAGGAGTTCTTGGTGAGAGGGAGAGAAAAGAAGAGAAGACATTGGTCGGGGTGGCAGCAGCTGCCATGAGAGGAGCGAGTTTTGGAATTTTGACTCAAAACTATACTGAAGCTGCCAATTTATTGTTCTGGTTCTGTTTATCTTTGTTTTGTCTGGGTTTTCATGTGGCCTTGGCTTCAAATTCTCCCATCCGTTATCACTTCTCTCAACTTGACAAAAATACCCCTTGCCTGGCACGTGTATGATGTCGTGCATTTCAGCTGCGGTCCCCACCTTGTAAATGCAATGGCTCAAGTACCGTGCTGGTCTGATGGTCAACTGGGTGGGTCACACACTTATGAAAACACAGATGGATGGGGTTGAGTGATCCCACGGTGAGGATGGCAAGATTAAAAATCAGGTCCATTTGATCACCTGGGTGGCCTCACGTGTATGTCGAATGTGCACCGTTGGTTAATATCTACTGACCATCCGTTATTTCGCACCCTGGCCTCTCATTTAATGATCAGCTCGGCTTGATATCTGAACAACGCATATTCACTGTCGGACGCATTGGCCAACCGACGCTGTCAGTGGCCAATATCTACTGAACGGTGCTCCATGGGCTCCACCCCACTGTGTTTTATCCACGTGGTTCATCCGTTTCTTTTCCGAGCCAGAAAATGATGCAGATCCAAATCTCATCATGTGAACCACATCATTGAAAACAGTTGTGATTGACCACTCACTATTAAGAACTCCGGGGCTATCAAGTACTTGAAAACGGATTGGCTACTACCTTGCCTGTCGGGGGCCTTGCACAAAACCTTAGGATTTAGTCCTCTAGAACAAAATAGAATTATGAATAATAAAGCAATGAAAACAATCAATGCATTAATCACACACCACACAAGAGATTTTACGTGGAAAACCCTCAAAGAGGTAAAAATCACGGGACCTCATCCAGATCAACAATCCACTATGAAGTAGAACGTTACAACCTTCTTCACTCACGCAGGAGTAGATAAACAATAAAAAAAAAAAATAGAGAAAACAGAGAGATCTAACCGATTACGAGGACATAGAAGCGCTGAGATATAGATTGCACAGTAGATAACCTCCACGAGCAGAACCTCCCTTCCATAAGCTTCCTCTATCTCTTTCTCACCTTTTGATAGCCCTAAACCCTTTAGCAAATCCCTTTTAAAACTTTAGGAAACCCTTTTGTTCTCCCTAGAAAATCCTAGGCAACCCCTTTTATAGTTTAGGAAACTTCCCTTTCGCATCTCAGTTGCTAAAAGACTAAAATCCGTAGTTTCGCGCAAAATCGCGGAACAAACTGCGTAACCTACGACTAGTCCTGAAAATTTCAGGACTGGTCTTAGCCTTCTTCGACTGGTTAAAGCTCACCTACGACTGGTCGAAGACCACCTTTGACTGGTCGAGGCTCACCTACGACTGGTCGAAGACCGAGGAGAAAAATAGTCCGAACTCGCTGGACTTTGAGTCGTACCACGACTCGAACCCACGACTGGTCGAACACCAGCCCACAATCGGTCGAGCAGGGCTCACGACCGGTCGAAGACGGGTTAAAAATACCCATTACTGCCATCAGCCAATGGCTGATGGTTGGTGCTCTGTGGGCCCACCATGATATATGTGTCTCATCCATGCCGTACATCTATTTTTCTAGATCATTTCAGGGTATGAGACAAAAAATGAGATATATCTCAATCTCAAGTGGAAGACATTACAGAAAAAAGTGTTGAATAAACGTTGACCATTAAAAGCTTTTTGGGGCCATAAAAGTTTTGGATCAAGCTGATCTTTTTTCTTTCCCTTCATTTAGGTCTGTATAACCTAATCAACAGATTGGATGTCAAATAAACAGTACAGTGTGCCTTGGGAGGATTTTAATGGTGGATATTCAATCATTATTGTTTTCCAATGGTGTGGTCCACCTGAGATTTGTATCCCTCTCATTTTTGGGTCATGTTCTAAAATAATTTGTAAAAATGGATGAACGGCATGGATGAAACACATAGATCATGGTGGGGCCCATCAAGCACCAACTACCGGCCACTGAGCTAGTGGCAAGGGAGTAGCCAATTTGTTTCTGAACTAAGAACTTATCGCCTACCTGCTCACGCAGCTGAGCAAATTCAGCATGTGCCCTCAGCATGCGTGGAGCGAGCAACAAGATAAAGAAGAGTTAGAAGAAGTTGAGCAACCGGAAACAACAGATAACCTAATCATGGAAGACGTACTTACCCAAGGAGGCTGTTCATCGCGAACGCAAGGGCCGACTCCACTGGGGAGTTAAATAGAGTAACAAATTCCGCCTCAGGCATGTGGTGGTCCACCCAAGTGAGGATCCCCTCGATTGCCTGGCGGAAACCCCCACCTTGTTCCTCCCGAGCTTCGGAAGGACCACTTGAACGATAGGTGACCTCTTCCGCCCTAGAAGAACGAGCCTCTACGGGAAGCTCGAAAACTCCCTGTGCCTCGGCAGAGCGGGCACCTTCCTGAATGGTCTCCCCGACCGTCCTAGCAGCATCAGGGGCAGGCTCCATTCCCTCTCCTTTCATTTTCACTACGACTGGGAAGGAGGGGCCGACCTTTCCCTTGCTCTTGGAGGAGATCTTCTGCTTCTTCTTCTTCAACCCTGCTAGCTCCCCCGAGGGGGAGCCTGGAGCTTGGAAGGCCTTAGTAGAGGACGAGCTTCAGGAATCTTTACATCAAAACACGAAGAAACTTTGTTAGAGAAGTTCGCAAAAAAAAAAAAAAATCCTAAGTCCCAGAGCTCGGCTAAGGGTCTTACTAAAGGTCTTACCGGTGAGTGCGAGGTCCAAGCCCCGATTTGAGAAGTAATTCAGGTTATAGAAGTACTCTCTAATATCTCAATTCCTCCTCTAGCGCTTTCACGTCCCTAATCCGATGAAGCGACCTGTGTCGAGCAAGGGGACATGCTTGGGGATAATCGCAGCAGAAGATACATGCGAATGAGGTTAAATGAATTCAAAAACTGACCAACCAAAGACGAGTTAACAAACAACTACTTCCACAAAATACTAACCTGGATATATATAAAAAAAAAAAAAAAAAAAAAAAAAAAAGCTCGAGGAACCAAGGGCTGATCTAAATCTAGGCTAGCTACCTCCCAGCACCCAGAGGCCCAGAACTACTTGTCCCTCTAATTTTTGTTAGAAGACAGAGGGTCAGTAATAAGGCCCCCTCTAGTTCCTCGTCAAGTGGAGAAGTAATACCAGCTTGGCTGCAGCTTGTTCAGCTTCAACTGGTACAGATGTAGCAACTCATCAACAGTAAGCTCAGGTTGATTTAGCTCAGCCCACAAAACCGCGCAACCGATCAGAGCCCTCCGTCCGTTGGGAATCATATGTCTCAAGGCCAAATTCAACCGGGTGAGCAAATGTCTCACCAGACCTTGAAGAGTGTCACGCCTCATACCGCATTGAAGAGCGACGCAGAAGACTATAATAGATCCCTTCGAAGGTCGATCGAGAAGCTCGTCCGACGAGGGATCCAGAGGAACCTCGGGAATAGATATCGGCTCCGAACTAACTCCCCCCTCGGTGAGGGTCAAGGATATCGGATTCCCTTGGACCCTCCTACAAGGAGGATCTTCTAACAATCAATTTGATTTCAGTAATGAGTACAACCACAAGCATAACCCCGTATAACCACAAGAACACCATCATCAATCCTGCGATCCAAGTGAAGTCACTTTATGAACAAAAGCCATTTGAGTACAATGCGTAGGAAAGGGAAATCAAGATATGCTAATACACAAAACTCGAGTCGGTTTAATCACACTCCAACTACGGCGAGACTACGGCCGTCTTAGCGCCACGGTGCATGCATCAATCGTGCATCAAGCTTATCCAGAAAGCAGAGGGTGGTGTAAGATGTGTGCGTATGGCGTATTTCAAGAAATGCGGGGCGAGTAATGCTCGATCGAGAATGAGTACATGAACCCATCCCATCAATCTATCGTATAAGATATGAGTCAATCAATCACCAATGACCATGAGATGCAAAACACTCCATGCAATCCTCATGTTAATACAAGTTATCAGCAAACCTGAATAATCACCTGGGGTCTAGTACACTCAAGCCATCACTTGCCGCCCCTATCCGAACGCACCGGGAGAGTGGAAGAAACCTCACTATCCTTTGCCAATCACCCTCGGCTCGTCGATCCATGGACCGATTCCTCAAGCGGTCTCAAACTCAAGTGTGAAATTTCCCCCCTCACTCTCATCTTAACCGTTGGCGGGTAAGGTCATCATCAACCACCTTTGAAAGTGGAGGTTAGGAGCTAAGGACGCTAAGGGAGAGACACGGCCTAATAAGGTGGGTGATCCTCGTGCGCTTACATCCACTTTAGGGCCTCGACGTTGGTGAGTCATCATTTGGTACCATCGGGTTTAGGGATTTTAACCAAGAGGGACATCTATGGCGCCATATGCTGTGTCCAAACTCTATCTCATCCATCTCCTCTCTCTCTCTCTCTCTCTCTCTCTGTCCTAGAATGAAGTGGGCCCCACCGATGTCATGTTAAGGGCATATCACAATCACACAAATGCAAATGCATGTATCACATTTTAGGCCGGTCATGCATCGTCTGGTGGAAAGTCTTCATATAATATAACGTGCTCATACTAGGGTAACTGTATGCCATCGTGGAGCCACGTGCACCGGGACCCACCATGAAGGCATATGGTATGATCAGTCACCCCTCATCTCAAGCATGCATATGATGCGTATGATCATGAATCATGGGCGAGACTATGATGGTGGGCTAATAATGGCGTACGCTCAAAGTGAAGATGGGTGGTGTACTTACAAGTAACAAAAAGAAAAATGTGGTTATGGGGTGGGCGCTCATGCAAGCCCCATCTTGATGTATGTAGATGATCCACCAACATTTATTCCAGCCCATTTTAGGCGTTGAACCAACAAGATGAGGCTGATCCGATAATAAAGTATCATTACCACAAATCAGTGGAATCCGTTAAAACTTTGAAAAATACATCTCATTGGGCCTCGTAAAGCTTGGAGTCCTCAAATACATGAAATTGGTTTGGACGCCTAATTTTATGGGACTTTCATACAATCAAGTGGGTAGATCATTAAGTGGGTCCCTTATGTAACAAAAATTATATATATGAAAAGGGGCAGACACCATGGGCCTTTGAAAACATCACAATGGGCCTTGTAAATGGGTCCATATACATCAAAGTTGGCCTTAACTAGTTGAGCCCCGAATACCGTGAATGGGTTCTAAATCTCATGGGCCTTATGTACCTTCGAGGTGGGCCGATTCAAAAATCAGCCATGAATATACTTAGAGTGGACCACAACACTGCCATAAATACACATAGGTATGTTAAACCTCGAAATGATTGCTGGGGTCTACTTGAAGCTTGGACCCACCTGAAATTTGGTCGGACTACTAATTACATTATGGGACACATACAAAATGGATAAGGTGGGTAGAACACTGGTCCTTATATGTGGGTCCCACCATATATATATATATAAACAAATATATAATATATATATACATATTAAAATAAATATTATATATATACTGCCATGACACTCACACACAGGTGGTCCCACATGGCACACTAGTTGTGGACACACCGTGCACACTGTATACGCATGCACACACACGTGCATATACACACACGCACACATATGTACACGCACACTCAAGACACACACCGTCCGCTCAGGAGGACGGTGTGGATGATTGAACATATACGTCATTGGGAACCGTCCATCGTCAGTCCGGTGAGAATGAAACACGACATTTGTGGGTCCATCTGGGGCCCACCATAGTGTTTATCTTCCATCTAATCTTCATTCAGACCACATGTGACCTCATGAAAGATTGGATGGCGTATAAACAAATTTGGGCCCGAAACACATGGGACCCACAATGAGTTTCATGTAAACGTTCATTCACACCGTTTCCTATGATGTGGCTACCCGAGCCATGATGTTTTGATTTTCGGAGGGGACCCACCGTCAGGGGGTGGTCCAACGGTGGGCGTGTGTGGTGCACAAAATATACATCATGGTGGGGTGCACGTGCGTGTGTGCATGCGTGTGGAGTGTGCACGTGTGTGTGCATAGGTGTGTGAGTGCATGTGTGTGTGTGTGTGTATATATATATATATATGTATATATATATATACACATATATATATATTATATATATATATATATATTTACACTCTTTTTTTTCTGATGGTGGGCCTCTATGGGCCCTACAATGGGGCATGTGTTGCATCCGGGAAATCCATTCCACCCATTAAAGCTCTTTTATGCCATGACTTACAGAAGGAGTTAATATCATAGTTCATTTTTAGACCCAAAGATCAAGATGGGCTTTTAATGGTAATGTCACTATTTTCTATAGTTGAGGCCCCGAGAATGATTGATTTGGCAAATCTTGAGGCCAACCTTGAAATGAGTGAGGTAATTGTGGCCTTTATTGAGAGCCTTATATCAAGGTGAGGCCTACATGAGCAGGCCCATTGTGATGTAATATGGCATGTGGTAGGCCCAAGCAAATATTTGTGTTTTCCCATGTTTTACGCCCATTGTGATGTATATATGGACCATGTGTTTAGGTATAACACATGCAATTAAGGTGGGCCCCACTGGGTGGGCCACCAAATGATTTGATGGTGTGGGTACACACATGTGAAGTGGATCCCACTTATGATGACTTGGATAAAAGTTATGCCTCGTGGTGTGGTCCATTGAGTGGGCCCAATAAGGCCATAATATCATACAAAATAATAATTCCTCCATGGCAGTGGGACACGATGATGGAGGGGCCCCGACATTATGGGCCAATTTTTCAAACATCCAATCATATAATCAATGGGTCCCATTGCATATGGGCCCTCCAAATAAAAGATCAACGGTGGAGATCCTCTACTCTACCCAAAATTTAGGCCTATCTTGACCTCTTTATGCAAGAATATAAACATCATGATGGGGTCCATGGAGAATGGCCCCATCATGGAATGATCATGAGGATCAAGGTATGCCATCGGCCACACCTATGGTCCCAGTGAGATCCACACCATGGTTGATCGGTAGGCCTCACTTGGCCCATCATGCAAAAATGCATTGTGTGAAAACCTATCTTATAAAGCACCCACCGGTTGATCTCTTCGGTCCGTTGGAACGCCACCCTCCTTGTGCTCCTCTTTGATGGTGGAGATGGAAAATGGATGGCTAGGATGATGGGTTTTTGGAATGGGAATGGTGGGCCACAAATCACTTTTCTCTCATGGAAGGCTTGAACGTGGGTGTTTTTTCCTTGCTTGGGAATGTGGAAAAATGAGAAGGAGAGAGAGGGTTGTAAGGAGAGAGAGTGATGTGAGGTGAGTGATGTGAGGTGATGGATGTGGTCTCTTGACTAGGTATGGGTGTGTAAGAGAGAGGGTGAGAAAGAGTTGACTTTGGAGAGAGAAAGCATGGGTTGCTTGTACTTGACATTGAAGTGATTGATTGATTGATGTGATTGATTGATTGATGGGATTGATTTGACATTGTGTAGAGATTCTCTTGGGATAGAGAAAGTGCGGCGTTTCTTGAAATAAACGTGACTCACATCTTACTCGGGGTATCGATCGATGCGTGAGTCGCGGCATTGGAACCGCGGACGGTGCGGTCGCAATGATATAGGTCTCGGATTAAACGACGACGAATCTAAAGGATGCGACTTACAATCGATTGCAATGTCGATTATCAGTTGCGGATTGCCGGACTTCGACAAAAATGATCGTAGGATTCATCGGAACAGTACGAACTAGGATTCGGGTCTTACAAAGAGGAACCTTGTGCATGGAGTTCTTGTGGTATAATAGATCCTTGAAGGTTATCTTGTGGAAGCTCGTCCGACGAGGGAATCCAGAGGATTATAGACTCGGGAATATGATATCCCAGTCTGATCCGAACTAACTCCCCCTCAGTGAGGGTTAAGGATATAGGATTCCCTTGGACCCTCCTCGCCAACGAACTCTTCCAATTCTTTCTTGCCGGATTAGTCGCGCTTACACTCATCGGCCTCTCTGCTGGAGATCTCTCTAATGCCCGCAATGCCGAGAAACCGACATCTGCCATCATCACCAACGGCGACGATGGGTTCGACATTACCCAGAGACTACTTGCCCCACTATCACCGCCGGA
The DNA here is from genome assembly GCA_030180095.1 of Magnolia changhungtana. Classification (NCBI taxonomy): domain Eukaryota; kingdom Viridiplantae; phylum Streptophyta; class Magnoliopsida; order Magnoliales; family Magnoliaceae; genus Magnolia; species Magnolia changhungtana. The sequence goes on from JASAUF010000640.1 coordinate 919,174, forward strand.
GGCCCCCTCCCATGAGTTTGAAGAGCTAGACATGGCGATTTTTCGGGTACTGAGAATCGCTGTAAAAGGAAAAATAAAGGAGGCAAGGGCAAACGAAGCTCACTAGGGAGGAACGAGCAAGTCTCAGCTTAGTCGCTAGTGAAAATGGTTGTCGGAGATGACTGGGAAAAGCAATAGCAAAAACAAGGGTTGTGAACGGAAAGGGCGAACGGAAAAACATAAGGGTTAGGGCTTCCCTTATATAGAGTTGCCACGTGGCAGCCATTAAAGGCGTCATCAATGCTTGCCCGTATAAACATCCTTTCGACTGCTTTGTCTTGACACGTGGCGTGACCTCATAGCCTGCTTGACTCCAATATTGAGTAAAAGCCACACGTCACGACTTTGTGGGCCCGTCGCCGAAACGGCGGCTTGGCGCCCCACGTGACCTTGAACTATGAAATGCCACGACGTGTTCGAGTACTGACACTCCTCGACTGTAGTGTTGGCTGCCATACATGACATTTATGACAATACGACCCGACCTAAGCTACACATAACTCAACCTAGCTACAATCAGCTTACTTTCTGAGCCCCAGTAGATCAACTCGAAAAGTAAGGGAGGCTCGCTGTTGGGGGAAAAATAGATAGGTCGACTTATGGAATGGACCAACCCTACAAAACCAGCACGGACCCAATAAGATTCAAGCCTTAAGAGGCACCTGCGTCCAAAGACAGGTCGACCTTCACAGAGGTCGACGCAACTGTAAAAACGCTAAAAGATGATAAAACTATAAGCTCACTCAAATGGCATGTTATCGACCTAACCCATAGTTCGGCCATAGCTCTGTTATAGGTCAGTTGTAGATCGGTTATAAGATGGTCATAGCTTAGCTATAGGTTAGTCATAGCTCGATCATAGCTTAGCTATAGATCGGGATAACCCTTGAAGCAAGGCAGAAGCTGGTTTCATGGAGAGTTCAATATAACTCGTGGTTGCTATAACAAATACGACCTCCTCTCGGATCAAGAGTCTGGGAATCTCTCCAATGGCCTGAAGATCTCTCCTAAGATCTTCGGAGGATCAAGCCAGATCCTAAGAACTTCAGACAATAAAGATCTTGGAAGATCCCAAACGAATCTGGAAGTCTCCTTTACGTCACTACCTTTCTTCACCTATAAATAGAGGTACCCTCAGCCAATGTGAGGTACGTTCACTAATCCAAATATAGGATTGGTGACTCTTTTCCTTAAGATTCTACCCAACAAAGGACCCCATAACTGACTTAGGCATCGAAGGGTCCCCTGTACAAGCCAGGGTCTCCTTCGTTTATTTTTCTTCATCTATGCAGGTCCAGAAGGGTTAACCTAGGAGGGTTTACCGAAAAACTGCATCAACGGGGCCACGCAGAATATGGAAGGTTTTTAGTGTCGGGAGTCTTCATCATAAGTGTTCCCTGTGGTGTGGTCCACTTAAGTTCTGAAAATTTCTAATTTTTCTGTCACAGAGAATACAAGGGTTCTCGCATGATAGACAGATTGGATGTCAAGAAAAAATCACAGAAGGTCCCACACATTGTGTTGTGCGTTACGATTAACTTACACAATTTTTTTAGCGGATACAGCCTCGTCAGTATATATACTCACATGCATGGTGCCTGTAGCCATGCTATTTTTTCTGGAGAAATTTCCAACTGTACGACCAGTATATGGGCCACAACCTTTTTAAGCCCATTTCTTTTTAGTTGCCAAGAATACTCCCCAGGCATACGGCCCTATTTCTCTGGTTGAAAATGCCCCTGCTTTCCTTCCTGAGGCGGATCGCCTGGTGCTCGAAGACGAGCGCTTACGCTCCTCGAACTCCGAGTTGTACGAACGGTTCAAAAGAGATCAACGTTACATGGGCGCCACAGTTATGTATTTATTATATCCACAACGTTCATCCATATATTGAGATCATTTCGGAGCATTATACAAAAAAAAAAAAAAAAAAAAAAATCATATCCAGAGATCAACTGGACCACACCACAAAGAGCAGCAGAAAATTGATTTTCACCGTTGAAACTTTTATAGGGCCCACCATAACATTTATATTCCATCCAATCTATTCATAAGGTCACAAAGACCTGGATGAAGAGGAAAAACAAATTTCGTAATGATCCAAAACTTCTGTAACCCCTAAAAGGGTTTCAATGGTAGACGTTCAATTCCCCAATGCCTTTTAAAGTGTGGTCCATTTGATAGTTAGATCTGTCTTATTTTCCGTCTCAAGCTGTAATACGAGTTCGCCAAAAAGATGGACGGTATGGATATAACACATACCTCATAATAGGACCCACAAAAAGCGGTGGAATTACTACAGCAAAAAATAATAAAATAATAAAATAAATAAAAAACCAGGAACTTATGGCTATAGGGCTGTCTATGGCTACAGATAATAACCATAGCCATAGCCCTCGCCTCTGCCATTTCAATATGTCCTCTTATATGTATCAAAGGTCTTTCAATATGTACTTCGATATGTATTTCGATATATCGAATGTCTTTCGATTAATCGAAAAAGGTCCAAAACTGTCTAGCGAGTTTGCCTCAAAAATCCTGCAATTTTTGATTAATCGAAATACATTCGATTAATCGAAAAAGGTATTTTATCTTTAGCTACGAATTATAACCGTAGCCATAATTGTAGTCTGTGCCAATCTATGAAATTTTTTATTATTTTTTTTGTTTTTATTTTATTTTTTACATGGAGAACTTCATTCTACCTACAATTTTCTCAAATACATATTTATATAAATATGAATATATAAGCATATAAAAAAAAAATTCTCTCTATTTTTCATTTCTTTCTTTATTCATTTAACAAGAATATCTTCTAAACCGAACATAGTTACTTGATGTACCCTATATGATTTTGGGGTAGGAGAAGCTACTTTAGCCAACTAACATAGTTATTTTTCAAGATTCCATCGGGTCGATGGTCGAAAATCCATTTCATTCACTTTGCGGTCAATTTCAATAAGTTCGTGGTCAATTTCATTCATTTCATTTACTTCATGGTCATTTTCATGCATTTCATGGTCAATTCGCTTCACTTAATGGTCATTTCCATGAATTTCACAGTCATTCTCGCCTATTCCGTGTTGATTCACGGTCATTTTGAGGCATTTTACGGTCATTTCGACGCATTTCGCGGTCATTTCCCTTCACTTCGCGGTCATTTCCATGCATTTCACGGTAATTTCGATTCATTTCACGGTCATTTCCATGCATTTCACGGTCATTCCAAACAATTCTGTGTTGATTTACGGTCATTTCGACGCATTTTGCGGTCATTTCCCTTCACTTCGCGGTCATTTCCATGCATTTCATGGTCATTTCGATTCATTTCACAGTCATTTCCATACATTTCACGGTCATTCCAAACAATTCCGTGTTGATTCACGGTCATTTCGACGCATTTCGGGGTCATTTTCCTTCAGTTCGCGATCATTTCCATGCATTTCACAGTCATTTCGATTCATTTCACGGTCATTTCCATGCATTTCACGATCATTCCAAACAATTCTGTGTTGATTCATGGTCATTTTGACGCATTTCGCAGTCATTTCCCTTCACTTCGCGGTCATTTCCATGCATTTCACGGTCATTTCGATTCATTTCACGGTCATTCCAAACAATTCCGTCTTAATTTACGGTCATTTCGACGCATTTCGCGGTCATTTCTCTTCACTTCGGGATCATTTCCATGCATTTCACGGTCTGGGTTTTTTACTTGAATTATTAACCTTTCGACCTCTTTGAGTCTTCCAGCACGACCGAGTAGATCAACCATGCATGCATAGTGATCTTTGTTCGGTTCTTTGTTGGGATTGCTAGTCATATTGGAGAAGATACGGCGGCCTTCTCCAAGCAAGCCTGCATTGCTACATGCAGAGAGAATGTTGATAAAGGTCAAATCGTCTGGTTCTAGACCCAAATTCCTCATTTCATCAAAGAGTCTTACCGCTTCATGACCATAACTGTTTTGTGCATATGCATGGATCATTGAATTTATTGAAACCAGGTCGAGTTCAACCAAGCTACTGAAAGCGGATCTCGCCATTTCAACGCTTCCACATCTACCATACATGTCGACGAGTGCAACTCCTACAAATTTATCTCCATCCAATCCAGTTTTCATGATGAGTGCATGCATCTGTTTCCCTTGCTCGAACATTGCAAGGCACGAACAGGCTCTGAGAGCTGTAGATAAGGTGAACGCATTTGGGTTTATTGAGTTGCAGATCATCTGGCGTAACATCAAAAGAGAAGACTCTTCTCTACCATTTTGCACAAGACCCATGCTTACAGCTGTCCAAGTCATGAGATTCAGATCAACTAACCAATCGAAAACCTTCAAAGAATCATCAACCAACCCACATTTCGAATACATGAGATTCGGATCAACTAACCAATCAAAAACCTTCACGGTCATTTCCATGCATTTCAATTTGATTCCAAACAATTCCGTGTTGATTCACGGTCATTTCGACGCATTTCGCGGTCATTTCCCTTTCACTTCGCAGTCATTTCCAAGCATTTCACGGTCATTTCATGACCGCGAAGTGAAGGAAAATGACCGCGAAATGCGTCGAAATGACCATGAATCAACACGAAATTGTTTGAAATGACCGTGAAATGCATGAAAATGACCGTGAAATGAATCGAAATGACCGTGAAATGCATGGAAATGACCGCGAAGTGAAGGGAAATGACCGCGAAATGCATCGAAATGGCCGTGAATGAACACGGAATTGTTTGGAATAACCATGAAATACATGGAAATGACCGTGAAATGAATCGAAATGACCGTGAAATGCATGGAAATGACCGCAAAGTGAAGGAAAATGACCGCAAAATGCGTTGAAAATGCGTGAATCAACAAATTGTTTGGAATGACCGTGAAATGCATGGAAATGACCGTGAAATGAATCGAAATGACCGTGAAATGCATGGAAATGATGCGAAGTGAAGGGAAATGACCGTGAAATGACCGTGAATCAACATGGAATTGTTTGGAATGACTGTGAAATGCATGGAAATGACCATGAAATGAATCAAAATGATCGTAAAATTCATGGAAATGATCAGGTTTAAGGAAATGACCGCGAAAATCGTCGAAATGACCATGAATCAACACGGAATTGTTTGGAATAACCGTGAAATGCATGAAAATAACCGTGAAATGAATTGAAATGACCGTGAAATGCACGAAAATGACCGCGAAATGAAGGAAAATGACCGCGAAATGCGTCAAAATGACCGTGAATCAACACGGAATTGTTTGGAATGACCATGAAATGCATAAAAATGACCGTGAAATGAATCGAAATGACCGTGAAATGCATGGAAATGACCGCGAAGTGAAGGAAAATGACCGCGAAATGCGTCGAAATGACCGTGAATCAACACGAAATTGTTTGGAATGACCGTGAAATGCATGGAAATGACCGTGAAATGAATCGAAATGACCGTGAAATGCATGGAAATGACCGCGAAGTGAAGGGAAATGACCACGAAATGCGTCGAAATGACCATGAATTAACACGGAATTGTTTGGAATGACCGTGAAATGCATGGAAATGACCGTGAAATGAATCGAAATGACCGTAAAATGCATGGAAATGACTGCGAAGTGAAGGAAAATGACCGCAAAATTTGTCGAAATGACCGTGAAATGCCTCGAAATGACCGTGAATCAACACGGAATAGGTGAGAATAACCATGAAATGCATGGAAATAACCGTTAAGTGAAGCTAATTGACCATGAAATGCATGGAAATGACCATGAAGTAAATGAAATGAATGAAATTGACCACGAACTTATTGAAATTGACCGCAAAGTGAATGAAATGGATTTTCGACCATCGACCCGATGAAATCTTGAAAAATAACTATGTTAGTTGGCTAAAGTAGCTTCTCCTACCCCAAAATCATATAGGGTACATCAAGTAACTAATTTTAGCTTAGAAGATAATCTTCTTAAATGAATAAAGAAATAAATGAAAAAAAGAGAGAATTTTTTTTTATATGCTTATATATACATATTTATACAAATATGTATTTGAGAAAATTGTAGGTAGAATAAAGTTCTCCATGTAAAAAATAAAAAAATAATAAAAAATTTCATAGATTTGCACAGAATACAGTTATGGCTATGGTTATAATCCGTAGCTAAAGGTACAATACCCTTTTCGATCAATCGACAGACATTCGATTAATCGAAAATTGTAGGATTTTTGAGGCAAACTCACAGACAATTTTGGACCTTTTTCGATTAATTGAAAGTACACTGCTGTTGGATTATAGCTACAGCTATAGCTACGGTTATAATCCGTAGCTAAAGGTAGCCCCCCACCAGATTGAAAAGCGGAAGCAAGGGCATTATCGACCTGACAAATGGGGCCGTACAGCTGGGGAGTATGCTTGGGAGGTGAAAAGCGAGTGGGCTTCAAAAGGTTGATGGGCCATATATTGGTCGTACAGTTGGAAATTTCTCTTTTTATGTGAAGCAACTTAAAAAGATCCGTACATTGCGAGGCACTGGATACATGGGGGGACACAGGCCTACCATAGCCATGGTAGCGTTGCAAGTATATCGTATGCAGCCGTGAATCTCACTTCAAGAGCAGCTCTTACACAAGAGATGAGCCCAAGGGTCGTTGCTGTCAACAGTCGTGGCACCCATTGCTTATTTTGTTGAGAGGTTCTCTCTCTCTCCTCAAGTTTTGACAGGTGGGCCATGGTAGAATAATCCACACCGTTGACAAGATTGGGTTCCATCTTGCATACACATTGGGTGGCCCATAGTTAAAAAACTGAAAAACTCGATTCGACTCAATAAGTTATGAATGGTCATGAATGACGTGTGCATGGCTTCTCAATAGAGCTAGTTGATGGAACCTTCATCAAGTGACTCAGTTCGAGCCGTGCTGGGTTGCATCGAATCGACTGAGTCAGAAAGCCAAGTCGTGACTGAGTCCAGCTCACCAGCGAGTTACATGGTGACTCAGCTTAAAATCCCGTAGAGTTGACTCAGCAGAATTTTGAGTCGAGTCATAGAGTAGTCTTTAAAACTATGGTGTGGGGAAACGGATTGGCCACTCCCCCTAACACCAGCCCAGTGGCTGATGGTCGGTGCTTTGTGGGCCCCACCAAGATGTATGTGTTTCAACCGTTCAGTTCCATTTTTACGGATCATTTTAGAGCTTGATCCAAAAAATGAGGGGATGTAAATCTCAGGTTGACTACATCACAGGAAAACAATAATGATTGGATATCCACCATTAAAATCCTCCTAGGCCCACTGTAATGTTTATTTGACATCCAATCTGTTGATTAGGTCATACAGGTCCACATGAAGGGAAAAAAGAAAAAATCAGCTTGATCCAAAATTTTTATAGCCCCCAAAAGGTTTTTAATGGTCAATGCTTATTCAATACTGTTTCCAGTATTTGGTCCACTTGAGATTAGGATATATCTCATTTTTGGTCTCATACCATAAAATGATCTGAAAAAATAGATGGACGACATGGATGAAACACATACATCATTGTGGGCCCACAGATCACCTACCACTAGCCATTGGCTGGTGGCAGGGGAGTAGCCAATCCGTTTGTATGGTGTGGACCATGGGTTGGCACCTGTGATAGTTCACCAACATTTTGAAATTTGTGATGAATCATCTCCTTCACATGGCACTCATGTACGTCTATCCAGATCGTCTAAATTGTGGGGCTATGTGGGTGGGATATACTCTAAAATAACACCGATCAAGAGATTATAAACATCCAATTGATGGCTATCAACACACCACCGACCTGACTGATGGGTCGGCGTCACCAAGTTCTGTAGGTCCCATCATGCGATATGTGTTGTATCCAAACCGTCTGTGCATTTGGTGAGCTCGACGTCTTGCTTGAGCCGAAAAATAAGCCAAATTCAAAGATCCAGTTGACCACACTGCAAAAAGCAGTAGGGGAACGCCTACCATTGAAATGCTTTGGGGGTCACAGAAGTTTTGGATCAAAATGATTTATTTTTCCTCTTCATTCGGGTCTGCGTGACCTTATGAATAGATTAGATAGAAAATTAACGATATGGGGAGCCCTGCGAATGTTTTAACGGTGAGAATCATTATCCCCACTGCTATAGCAGTGGTGTGGTCTATCATTAGTATATTATTTAGCACAGAACCCTCAATTTTAAGGGGCCCACCGTGTTGTGTGTGTGATGTCCACTTCATTTTTCAGGCCCTAGGGTCAAAATTCGGCCCAATGCACAACTGTGGGTCACACTACAGAAAAATGTGGATGGAGACACACCATGAAAACTTTCTAGTTAGTATGTGGGACCACAGTAGTGTATAATCACCCTATCGGGCGCCACATGCTGAGGTGGTCAGGTGATCACAACCGTCAATATTTTGGATGCGTTACCATATGGCCACCCTGGATTCAAATCATTATGGTTGACCGCGCGTTATCCTATATTGGATCGAGTTGACTGGATTTGGACGGTTAAGATAACTTGGGCTGGGTACAATCTGGGTCAGAGTACGGTTTAGGCTCAGGCCAAGACTGATGTAGCAATTGGGATGGGCTCAGTCGTTTTTCCTGCAATGGTCTGGTCATGAGCCCTATCAGAGCATAAATATATAATTATATGAGAAGGTGATCCACAAAGCTCTTTCTCATTCTTTCCACAGTACCTAAGACACAGGCGTAGATTTTGCTTGAATCAATTGATTTTAATTGAAAACAATATCTGCAGATCGTGTGATTCAAACTAATAACCTTGACTAATTAAATTAGCAATTAGCATTTAGCAATTAACCAAATACTGTTTTTTGTCTTTTAAGTTGCGTATTTTTGTATTTATATCTTTAATTGTTTTATTATTAGTGTACTTAAATTACTAGTTTAATTATTAAAAAGTCAAGTTTAATCAAATTGTTAGTCAACCTGACACGACTAACATCAAGCTCAGTGGAGTTTTCAAAATTTTAAAATATATTGCCAACCAGTTGTCATTATTAGTGGAGGTTCTTTCTAAGGCTGTTTGGATGGGAGTAAATGGAGGTAAATTGATGGAATTTGGAGTAAATAGAGGTAAATGGTATTTAAAGTATGGTTATATATGGACGTAAATGTATGTAAATAAAATAAAATATGAATAAATGTGCATGTAAATGAAATCCTCTTTACAAGGGAGGATTTGGAAGTAAATGGGGGGTGAAATGTATTTTTAAGTTCCCTTAGAGGGTTGGACATGTTTACAAAGGTGCTGCTATGCATGTGCAATACATGTGTCATCCTAATGATACTCCAAAATAATATAAATATTAGCTATATCACTAAAATTACACCAAAAGAATGATCCAAACCATCTAAAGGATGACCATTTAAATATGGACTCGGTTAAAAGAATATTGACATGTTTCTTGTTTGTGATCCTTATGTTTGTAGCTCACCTGAGGCTCAAAATTTCTTCATTTTTTAATGAAGTATATATTTCAATGGGCTTATTACAGTCATTCTATTAAATACTACATATGTATGTTGGGGAATTGTGCCACGGAATCACACAAATATGGATCTAGGATAACAATCCAATGACGCCAAGAAATCACAAGAGAACACAGAGATTTAACGTGGAAAACCCTTGTGGGAAAAGACCACGGCACAAAGCGACAAAGATTCACTATGAAACAGAAATTACAAACTGAAAGAACTTACCCGATTTGAACAACCTCGAATCTCACCATTGCTATACCTTTTGCAAACCCTAAAACCATTTTAGAAACTCTTGTAATACCTTTAGAATGCCTTAGAAAAGCCTCAGGGACTAATATTTATAGTTTAGGAAACTCCACTTATGCACCGACTTTGGAATAGTAGGAAACCGCCTCAAATTTACGCAGTCCGCGTGCTGTCTGCGTAACGTTCGACTAGTCGAAGCAGGGCTTTGACTGGTCAAAGACCTCGGGAATTCCTTGCTGGACTTCGAGTTGAACTTTCCCTGGGCTAGTTGAGCTTTGCAGATTTAAACTTCGAAGCCCTCTGGTTGCTTCATGTAGATTTGTTCTTCTAATTTCCCATGCAGAAGTTCAGACTCCACATCAATCATTTTCAACTCAAGATCGCATTGACAACCAATGCCAATACGAATCTAATAGACATCTGTTATACCGTCGTCACAAATATCTTTGAGAAGCTGATCCATTCTCTCTGAACATGACCCTTTGCTATCAACCTCGCTCTTTATATATGTTGTATCCCCTTGAAGATCCATCTGCATCTAACCACTTTCAGCCCACTGGAAGATACACTAGCTCTCATGTGTCGATTTGGTATAACAAGTCTATCATATCATTCATAGTTACCTTCCACTTCTTAGCACCAGGCTCACCTAGTGCCATTTGAATAGTAGATGGATCTCTCTCTCCTGTAACGAGAGCATATATGATATTGGAGTTGTCCATATACCTCGCCAATATCCTGCGATTATGACGTGTAATTCTTCTTACAGGTGGCTGCTCCATCTGCTCTGTATCTTTGTCCACGCATCTCGGCATTCATGCCTTGCCCGCTCATGTGGCTATGCCCAACATGCCACACACGTTCAGAAGTGGAATTTGCTACAGCCACTGCAGCTCCACCTGTTGAACCGATCAATCTGTACATGTTGTGAGTTGTCGCACTTTCATGATTATCCGTGCCCCCTTAGATACTTTAAGGACACCATCAAGTCCGGTAAACTTGCATCCTTTTGCCTTAAGTACACGAGAGAAATCAGGCTCTTCTTCATGTCGAGAACGTGCTTCACCTCAGTCAAGGTACGCTTGACCCATCAAACATCTTGATACGTACCGTACCAACAACCACAACATTACATGCATTGTCATTGCTCATAAACACCTGTCCACCATAGCAGTCTTTGTAACTGGTGAACCAACTCCGATGAGGAGTCATGTGAAAGATGCCTGTGTATAGAATCCACTCGTCCTTACGATCATCGTAAAAGTGTGTGATCGTAGACATAGACAAAACATCACCATCACATCCACTTGATCCATCCGACGTGGTAGCATTGGCCTCCCTGTATGAAACCTTAGAGTCTTCTCTCTTAGATTTAGGATTTATACAATCCTTCTTCACATGTCCTCCCATCCCACAATTCCAATACTTTAACTAACTTTTGCCTTTGCCCATGGACCTAGTTCTTGACCTTGAAGATCCTGTACCTTATTCAGAATTTCTGTCCCTCGTAATCAGTGCATCAAAAAATGTCCTCATGTCGATGTTACGCTTTTTCATGGCCTTCCCTTGAAGAACTGAGATAACGGTATTAATACTTAGGGATTTATTTACGGTGCACATCGTGTCCTTAAATGACTCATACGATACCGAAAGAGAATTCAACAACATACATGCTCGTTCCTCATCTTTGATCACTTCCTCCATATCCAACAATTTGTAAATCAATTTATTAAAGTTACTGATGTGGGCTTCCAAATCTCCACCTTCTGCCATCTTGAAGGTATGTCACTGTGACTTCAAGTGTACATGATTTTCAGAGGATTTTTTCGCATAGACATCCTCTAACTTGGCCCATAACCTAGTCACAGTTTTCTCCCTCATGACATTATAGAAAACCTCATCCGTGAGACATAAACGGATGGATGCTAAAGCATTCCTATCAAGAGTTTCTCATTCTTCATCTTTCATAGCCGGTTTTCGTTCCTCAGGAGCCTTAACTTCGCCTTGCTTGGTTAATAAACTAATTATCTTAATCTTCCATAACTCAAAATTATTTTTTTCAGAGTACTTCTCAATATCAAACTTAGTGTTTCTCATTATTGCTAATCCTGCAGATTCAGATCTGTGCCCCAACAATAGCTCTGATACCACTTGATGGGAAATTGTGCTGCGGAATCACATAGATAAGGATCTAGGATAACAATCCAATGGCGTTAAGCAATCATGAGAGAACACAGAGATTTAACGTAGAAAATCCTTGCGGGAAAAAACCACGACACAAAGCGACAAAGATCCACTATGAAACGGAAATTATAAAGTGAAAGGACTTGCCCGATTTGAACAACCTCGAATTTCACCCTTGTTACACCCTTTACAAACCTTAAAACCCTTTTAGAAACCCTTAAAATATTTTTAAAATGCCTTAGAATACTTTAGAATAGCCATATGGACTCATATTTAGAGTGTAGGAAACCCCACTTATACACCAACTTTGGAATAATTCGGAAACCGCCTCAAATTTATGCAGTCCGCGTGCTGTCTGCATAACTTTCGACTGGTTGAACCTGTCCTTCGACTAGTCGAAGACCTCAGGAATTCCTTACTGGACTTCAAGTTGAACTTTCCCTGGGCTAGTCGAACTTTGTACATTTAAGACATATGTTAATAACAATGTACAATAAGTCAAATATTAAAGTTGATTTGGGATATCACATATATTCATGTGAATATATTGAAAAAATCATATGCATTCCAATTCCTCCCAGTTATACCATTCAAACATAATATTTTGATTTCAAATGCATTTCATGTACTCCCATTCAAGCACAGCCGTGTAAGTTATTTACTCCCATTTCATTCACCTTCAAATCCATTTCCCATTTACTTACATTTACAAGCTCCTGATATACTTGCTAATTGTGTAAAAATTTTTTTACCAAGTTTAATCCATCCAAACACATTTAGGTTATTTTCTGCAATATACAACACACACACATAACCACCATATCTTATGCTATTATACAAATATCCCTCCACATACCATCTTAAAACACACTATCATACAACCCACCATATCCCATAGCTATAATTGATTAATCCCATATATATGATTTTGATATCAAATGTTTAATCAAAACAATCTTCAGAAGGAAGTGTAGTTGGTTACGTACATCAATCATTATGATTCTTGATACAAGGTCAAACCATTAAAGTTATAGATTCTTTCTTGACAATTTTAGTTCTCATAAGAAATTTAATTAATCACCCAACACACCAAGATTCACTTGACAATCCTAATCCCCATAGGAAAAAAACTCAACATTATTTACCAAAAGGCTCATATATTAGTGAATAAAAGTAACTTGTTAAATCCCATTAAGACTATAGGTCTTCTTAAGATTAAAGTGCATAGAAAGTACATTCTCCTACCAAATAATAAAATCCAACTTGATGTCCTGGATCCAATCAATGCATAAACAAGCACATACCTACACATACGTGGGGACAATGACCGATGGTGGTGACTCAACATATTGTCAGTTGTCACACTATATATGGTGGTCCATAGGTTGTCCCCACTTATCTGGTAGCTATGACAAATTCTAAATTTGAAAAAAGCCCGAAAACATATTAAGCCTTTCACGTCAAACTTGTCTTCATTTCTTAAGGATATAGAGGTCGTGAAAGGTCTCCCAACCAAAATGTCTCAATCATATTCATATCATATATGCATAATAACAATAAACTTTTATAGGATAAAAAGATATAATTCATTAGATTAAAAGAGCACACATTCCAACATATTTCACCCATGAATAATTTAAGTCCCAATAAAGCAAGTTAACACAAGTAATCCATTACGTATTTTTATATTCCTATATGTTTTGTGTTTTTGTATAACTCTAATTGCATATTTCACGGGATAAAACCAACTGCAGTGGCTTTAGGAGTAAAGAGCTTGTCTTTGATGTTTATTATCTCTCTAATTGGGTATGTTTCAAGGATAGTTTTCTTCTTATTGAATGATTATATGCAATTGGTTTGTATCCAATTACAGTGCCTATGTGTTGATTTGAACTAAGAACAACCACCTTCTAATGATCTAAACCATCCAAATGATGGTCCTTTTGTTTTTTTGGCTAATCATTCATTTCCAAGACATGATATTTGATGGTTATGATTAGTTGTATCAAAATCATTCTTAAGATACATAAGCAATCCATCGTAGGTCTACTTGATGGATTGTCTAGTTCCATTTTTGGACCTTTTGCAAATGCCATGATTGGACCATTCACTTTGCAATTTTTTGATCAAATGGTTGAGATTAACTGGTAAGTGTCATATTTCTTTATTGGCCCATGAAGAGTTGTTGGACCAAATAAGTGCCATATTTCCTTATTGGCCCATGCAAATCATAAATCAGATTGTCCCTGAGTTAGATGTAACACATTTGCATAATGATGGAAAACAAACTGGTGTTGGTCCATTTCTTTAGCTCTAAACAAGTTCTCTTTGTTTCTCTTTTTGTAATATGAATTATAGTTGTTTCTATTTTTTTTTTTTTAATATGGTTGGAAGATTGACTTCCTTTGCAGGGTAACAGCCAACCAAAACTGCTATTTCACGGGCATGTCTCTCACATCATCATCAATTGCAAGCGCCGTGGGTAACCTACTTCCAGCGGTTACTTTTGTGATGGCAGCTTCTTTAGGGTAAATCCTTTAAAACTAATGTTTAATAAATGAAGAAATCACTTTAAATTCATTAAAATGGTCCTTCAATGGAAAACTACTTCATTAGTGACTAATAGGAAAGAGAACAAAAGGTCTGAGTTAGATCCGAGACTATTCCTTTTAGTGATCGGTCCGGATTCCCAACTTAGACCTAATTCATTAATACGCATAAGTGTGGCCTCATTTTAGTCCATACACAAATAAGTTGGTCTTGGTCAAGCCTAAAATAAAAGGATCAAAATCAAATGTATTAATCTATCAACGAGGAACAAGTAGCGGACAACTTTATAGATTGTTAGAATGAAAATAGGCCAGAAGATTCCACATAGGGAAAAAACAACCTAACTCGCATTATAATTTCCAACAACCATAATCTTGCAACCAAATATTAGAACTGTTTGGGGAAAAATAGATAAGTTGATAAGTCGGCTTATGGAATTGAACAACTCTATTGAACCAGCACAGACCCAATCAGGTTCGAGCCTCAAAGAGGTGCCCTCGTCCAAGGATAGGTCGACCTTCAAGGAGGTCGATGCAATTGTAAGGACACTCAAATAATACAACTGTAAGTCCACCCAAATGGCCAATTGCCGACCTAACCTATTGTCACACCCCAAACCCAGAGATCGGACATACAGGAATTCTGATTATCGAATCCGGTGCCGACAGCCTCCGTAGTACCCCATTCTCGGCTCCTAGTGCCTATACGTCAGATTTCGATCCTGGGATCCTACAAGGAGGATTTTTCAACGTACATTTGTTTCATAAGAAGCATAACCACAAGTTTACTCAAATCACAAAGGCAACATCATCATCACATATCCACTAATATAAACAGTTAAATACAGTGTTGAAAGGAAAATACATATGTCAAAAATCAAAGCTCCATAAGTCTGCTACATGCTCTAAACTCAATGCTGCTACAACCTAACGCCACTTGTACACATCTATCGTGCATAAGCTTTTAGAAGGCTTAGTCGGTGGTGAAAGTGTGTGCACAAGGTAAGTGCCAAGAAAGCAATATCAGAGTAATCAGAGTAAGCGAAAATACTGATAGGCCCATAAATCATACAATATTAGAATAATGCGAAAATATGCTAATAGGTTCATAAATACCATCACCCTTATCCAGGCTATACGATGCAAAAATATAATAATTAATATCATATACTGAGGAAGCAATGTAGATCATTTATGCAATGCGAAGACAGTAAGCCAAATACTATGTGCTGATGATGTAATGTAATATGCAATGCGAATGAAATGACCAAGCTGGAGTGTGAAGTCGGGATGATAGTACATAGTATCGCAGGCTACGAGGTCTATCATAAGGGACTTCTATTCAAATCAGTCCCATACCTAAATTTGGATAGTCAGACTCAATGTGGTAAACTCTTGATCCTAGGTTAGTCGCGCACCCAACATAAATCCTGATCATGAGAAGGTACACAACAATTAGTTGCGCACCGCTAGCTCGAGTGGATAGTGAATTAAATGAATACATGAGTATGCAGCTCCTACTCAATAAGTCTATATATCAGTACGGTTCCTCTTTGAAAAATCACCAGGGTTTATTAAACTCCAAACCAAATTGCCACCCCATCACGCACAATAAGGTGGGTGGAAGAGACCTCACTATTTGCCTGCCAATATCGGGCTCGGCTCGTCGATAGCGGACCCATTCCTCTAGCTGGTCAGACTTAGCCTAGCATTGCCCCCTCCTTTCGGGCAGGTAAGGCGTACCCCCTTCCAACCGACTACAACACATTGAGAGACGCGGCCTAATGGTATACGGCTCTCATGCGCTCATGCATCCACTCGGTCTAGACGTTGGAGCAACCTTTAAAACTAAGAAGGTTTAGGGACTTTCACCCAGGGATATCTATAACACCCCATGTAGAACAGATTTTCAGTGTCCCATCTGGTCATCCAAGATATGCCTGTGGAGGTTACAACCTTGATGTCGCTAGGGCGTACGATGGTCATATCACAAAATGTGAGATACATGAGTCATACCATCCAGTCATGCATCAAACCTGTGCGTACCGCGCGCTCATGTGGGGTAACTCCGCCTATCAGGGAGTCCCATAAATAACTGGCACTATGATATATGCAATGGTCAATCATATTTCATAACAAACATGCAGATGATGCATATGGGCATGTATCATGATGCTATGTTGTCACATACTCACAATCGGTATCAATAACCAGCATCGACAATTAACCTCGATAATGTGGACAATTAACCAATATTGCCCCCAAGGAATGACCCACATAGAGCTTAACATATAGTGGACCATGGCCTCACATAAGGGTCAAATATATAACACTATGGGCCTCACTCAAGAGCTTAATACACATCACGATGGGCCTTTCACATGGACTTAACATACATCATATTGGGCTCCATTGTCTGGCCCTCAAATGCATTTCAATGGGCCTCATCACATAGGCCTTATATACATCATATTGGGCCTTAAACATGGGCTGAATACACATTACAATGGGCCTCAAATATGGGCCACATATTGAAAAGGCCTAGCTATATGTCCTAGGGGGGAGGTGAATAGGACTATGCCAAATTTAAAACTTTAACAGCGGAATTTAAATGAATAAAGGAAAGATAACACTTTAAATAAATCACAATACGAAAATGTAAAGCAACCTCAAATACTAGAATAGAGAGGATGATACCAATGTTGTTCTAAGGACAACCTTGCACCATAAAAACCAAGGGTTTATGGCAGGACAACTTTACTAGAATAATTTGAATATTAAAAACTCAAACTAAAAGGAAATAGTAATAAATAAATTCTAAACTATTACAACATTCCCTACAATGCTTGAAATGTAAATATTACAACATTCACATCCACACATACATCCACAAACTTGAATGATAAAAGATATAGAAATTAAATAAACATTTCAACCACAAGACACAAAGAAGTATAGTGGTTCACCTATGTATACACCAATTGTTAAACAACAGCCACACAGCTTGCTACTCCACTCATAATATCCTCACACAAGGGATGTTAGCGTTCACTATGAAAATAGGTTTCTCAGGTTCACCTAAAACCTTCACTATTATGTCTTTTAAATGGGTTTACACAATTCAAAAACCCCACTTTTGAGTTTTCTGGCTCTCCTTAGATAACCAACATAATGAGATTTTTCTGACTAAATCTCAAAAGAAACCAAAATAAAGGAAATTTACACAAATGTAAAATACATGGATTTCTCCTTTTATAGCCGCCCGGTTGAACTAATCAGAGTAGAAGTTCGAATATAGAAGTTCAATTGTCCAATACTCACTTTGAAATGGTTCTAGGTTCTAATTGATTTTAAATTAAACCAGTTGGGCTAGCTCTATTTAATTTTGATTTCAAGAAGAAGGAATACATAAATTTATCTTTTCAAATTAGATTGGAATATTGAAACAAAATCAAATTGACAAAGCTAACAAAAGAGAATATTAAATATGCACAATGTAGCTTAAAAAAACACAAACTTATCTCAGAGTGATGCCTTGATTTTACTTGAATTGGATGTGAAAGTTTAAAATTCGTGTTCTATTTCACTACCAAAAAATAGAGTAAAATCGACGGATCTGCGGCTGTTTTGGCTACGGCTTTTAGCCGTGGCTAATTCCGACGGCTAAAATCCGTAGCTGAAATACCAATATCCGCAGCTAAAACATAGATTTTTAAAGGTGGACGTTCAATCACTATTGTTTTCCTGTGGTGTTGTTCACTTGAGATTTATTTCAAGCTGATTTTTTGGTATCAACCTTAAAAGATTGTTTAAAAATGGATTTATGGTTTGGATTAAACAAAAACATCATGGTGGGCCCATAGAGCCCTACCAGATCCAAAGCTTAAGGTACCGTTTTCATTTGTACGGTGAAAACATGTTAGATTTGCATTTTATGTTAAATAGTGGTGACTTGTTCATAGAAAATGTGGGTTTGATATATGGCTATCCAGACCATCCAAATAATGGGTCTTGTTGTAGATGATTTATATTTATAATTATCTTATGTAATAGTATCTTAACCATCCACTAAATGGACCCTTAATTGTACAGCTGTGAATACAGTTTATTATATAAAATATGGAAAACTCACATTTTACGGATTTGAACTCTAATCCCATTTCAGAAGAGGAATTTTCATTTTCCCTCTTTCGACCGCCCTTTTCTTCCTCTCCTTTCCCTCTTTCGAGCGCCATCTTCATCGCTAGATCGCCCTTCGATCGCCCTTCTGGCTTGTGGTGGCGTGATGATTCAGACCATTCATCCAGAAGCTGGTAAAGGAAAAAACATCCGAAGTCTGGTAGAAACCTGCGATTTTCTTCTATAGAACCGATAAATGGCTCCGTTATGGTACTTTGCTACCTTTTCTTTCTGCATTTCACTGCTTCTCGGCCTCTGCACGACTGGAGATCCTTTCATCTTCTACGACTGGGATCTCTTTTACATCACTGCCTCTCCGTTGGGCATCAAACAACATGTTCTCTACCTCAGACCTCTTTTGCCTTTTTCTCTCTCACTAGACACAGATCTTTGGTTATTTTGTAATTTCTATCCTCGGTTTGGGCAAAATCATACAGTTCAGTTGGCAGAGTGAGTTACTGAAACAATGCATTTGAAGTAGATCGATTCTAGTTTGCGGGTTTTCTTGTGGGATTTTGGCATCCGACCTTTGTTTTGTTCTCTTTTACACTGCATTTTATTTTCATATGTCATGGATCTACTAAATACGATTAGATGCTGAGATTGCTTTTATTTGGATTTGATTTTCACTATTCTGATCTTTATTTAGACTCTAATCTTGCTTATTTGAAATTGATGTGAAATGCGTTGTTTTCTCCTTTCCATTTGAAAAATCACTATCCGTTTGTTAAAATGCATATTCCATCTCTCTCTCTCTCTCTCTCTCTCTCTCTCTCTCTCTCTCTCTCTCTTTTTCTTTTCTTTTTTAGTTTTTCTGAATCCTTCTCATTTTAAGCATTCTTGATGGAGGATTTATCACCTACAACCGATTGTATGCTGCAACTTTTTATTTTATTTTATTTTTTTTTATTTTCTTTGTAATTCTTTGGCTTGACCCTTACAAATAAAGAGATCATCATCTCGAAAAAAATTAAAAATTAAAAAGTCTGATCTGATAGAACCAAATAAGCTTAAGTTTCTTTTATGATACATCTACACTAGGTAGCATAATTTCGACGATTTAGTTAAACTGCTTGTATGCCACATGATCAATCTCTAAGTAATTCTAAGTGCCTATGTATCATTCATCACACACTGGCAGATTACCAAAGTTTTGGAATCAATTGTCACTGATTGTAACTTGATATCTAAATGATATTTTCCTGGATTTTGTATCTGTCCGCCATGTGGCAGTGGGAACTCATGTGCAGATGTGTGCGCAATTAGTATTTTTGGTGCTTTGGACACAATTCATCTTTACATTCACCTCGCTCATACAAATCTTGTGACCATTGGATTTTGTTGTTGCTAATCGACGGTTTCCACATCAAGAATATGCCACTTGTGTGCCTACAAACCGCAGCTGGAACTTGAGGTAGTCCCAAAAACCAATTCAATGGAGCATGTTTTTACCATTTGGGTATCATTGCAAATTGCTCAAGTAATGTTTCAATTATACTATTAGTTGATTATTCTTATTAAATGTTGAAGTTATTTTATGGTAGATCATTTGGTGAAAATTTCCTCATTCGTGGTTACTTTTAAGAAAACAATAATGGAAATTAACCACAACTTTAGTTTCCCAGTAAATAATGGAGTCGATCAGGTTTAGACTTTTTTTTTTTTTCTTTAATACATCTACGCCAGGGCTGATCCTACGCCTGGGCCTGAATTTTAGATTAATCAATATGAGCTTGATATGAAATGGGTTAGGCTCTGATCTGATCTAAGATCAACCTGCTGGAGATTTCAAGCCTATGCCCACTGCTTCAACCAGTTAGATTTATGTGGTGTATTTCTTTCAAAACTTATGGCAGGATGTAATTCTTTATGAATCTTTCTTGTAAGGCCTGAAAACTGGGATGTATTATCTGCGAACACGGCCGTGACAGATGCAATAAAATTCATTGTGGATACCTCTGTTCTCAAGGTAAAAGCAGTTGTCCATTTTGCTTTATTTTGGGGTGTGTTTTGAAATATGGTCAAACTGAAGATGTTTGGATTTCATGGCTTTTCCTTGGTGGGTTTTTGTATTTATTTTAGACAGGATTATGTTCCTATAGTGTTTGATAATTTCAGTGCAAATGCGGTGGTTGATGGGCAGACAGTGAATCTTGGACTCTGGGATACTGCTGGTACATTTCTATAATCTCTTCTAGAAATTTTGATTTTTGTTTTGAATTTCTTGGTTTAAATGTCTCTGCTTTTTTTTTTTTTTTTTTTTTTTAAGAACGTATTGTTGGAAATGTGGAAAGTTAATCGCTTTATTTTCTCTTTTGTTTGCTATTCTGTTCTGGGTGAATTTTATTTTTTACCTTTTGAGATATTTGCTTGTAGTAGATGAGTACGAGACGTAGAAATTTTTATAGATCAGTTGAAGGACCCCCTGCTAATCTTATTTGATCCAGTAAGCTAAGGGGTGATATACCCTTTGATTGGCCACAATGGGTGATCAAACCTAGAAGAAACGGCAGCTACAGTTGGCATGTGGAGCCTGACACCTTTGTAAGCCAATCGAATGGCGAGTTTGCCCCCTCTTTTCTTACTCGAGCAAATAAGATTTGCATTAGATATTTCGTTTGTTTCGAAGTTAAGAAGCATGTCTAAGTGCAGCTAGGCACGTTTTAAGTGCGTCTGGATGCGTCTAAGTGACTTTTAAGTATATTGAGAAATGCACTTACACCACACTCGGAGATAGTTAAATGCACTTAGATGCACTTAGACTCACATGGTATGCATACAAAGCTTTGAATTGGATCCTGTCTCATAGTAGAGTAGAGGCTAAGGCAAGGTTATCTTATACTATTTTCTTTCTTGCACATTTGGTCCAATTACTTGTTGTGACATTCTATTTTCATTTTTTTTTTCAGATTGCTTTCCTATTCCTGTGAAAGAGTCATATATCCGTAGTTCCATTGTGAACTGTAGAGTTTCATTCATGGGTTCATCAGGAAATGAATAAGGGATTTTCTTTGAACAAAATGTTTGGACTTGCAACTCAAGGTCAGCACCCATTTTCATTTTCAGTTGCTTGGATGTTGAACTGACTTTCCATTTTAAAGGTTTTGCTCAAAAATCATGGATAGACTTCTAAGGTTAAGAGAGACAACACTTGCAAAGATGATATGGCAATTAACATATTGATTTAGAAATTCTATTTCATCCTTTGATTTAATTTCATGGTTATCTTCTTCTCATGTGCTTGTAGTCTTCTTAATGCCTGAAAAAGAAGTCAGGATGGGGACTTGTACTCATTTTATAGTACAAGAAGATAAGAATAAAATTAAATTAAATTTTCAAAAAGAAAAAAATCTGGCTTGTGTTGATGTTCACAGGCCCACTTCAACAACCATAAATCATCAATGGAAATTGCTTGGAAAGAAACCCACTGCTGCCATCATTGAATTATTGTTTCTGTGAAAAGAAAGTTCAGGGCTTTATGGTTTCATTGCTAGGGAGTTGTATATTTCAGAGAATGAGGCTCACCTGAGGTTTGCATACAATCTCAATCAGCTGGTTCGTTCAGCGTCACAGGTGTAGAGTGCTGCCCATTCTAACTTGCCAATATGACATGCAAGATCTAAGCTTTCAATTAGGTGGGCCACACTTTTTAGATGTTCTACTTAAAAATCAGTATGCATTAGTCCTCAGGCCAGAATGGCACACCTGAGATTTAGGGTACAATATCTAAACAGTGAAGCCCACCTGAGATTTAGGCTAGAAGATCTAAACAGTGAAGCCCACCTGATGGGAGGCTCAAATCTGATGGACTTACTGTTGCTCCTGGTAAGTTGGAGCCTGATTCATGTCTCGATGTCTTTCATTTTCAGTGTAAAGGAGAACCTGGCAATGCAGCTAAACAGAAAATCTTCTTTGAAGATGGGAGCTCTGACATGAAGAAGCACTTGCTGACTAATCTGCCCGAAGGTTGCAAACTGATGAAATTGATCAAAGTTGCAAGGCATTCATGGATTAAAAATTGGGAAATCCTTCAAGATTGTGCTATTCGCTTCCTTTATGTACTATCATTAGATTAGTATGCTTTTTATTTATCTATTTTCAATTCGAGTCTCTTACTCTGCCTGTGAAGGCCTCTGGTTTATGTTGAATAAGAGCTTTGTATCCACATGGACAATGAACCATCATTAATGCTCTCTCTCTCTCTCTCTCACCAAGAAAATATAAAGGAAAGAACCATAATTAATGCTACTTTCATGGTTTTGAGTGGAGCTTTTCAAATATTTATTTTTTCCCTGCTTTGATTCATTCTTATTAAAGTGCTCTTGCATTTGTCCATGTTCTTGCTCTTCTTCTTTTTGTTGAGTGATTTTCATTTAGTGAATCTTTTCCTTGATCTGTTGATGCAATTTTGGAGATTATGTTTTTAATCAGGTTGTTACCCCTGTTCGGGGAACTTGTGCTCAAGCACTAGGTGCCACACTTAAGTACATGCATCCTTCACTAGTTCATGAAACACTGAATATCTTATTACAAATGCAAGTAATGATTATGAAGGAACTGGTACTGTTGTCTTCATGGTGTAATTATTGCTCTTGATGGAATGAGCTTGACTATTGCCAGTTTATTTCTTTTATAATCCTCTTGCTATTTCTTTCAATGTAGACAAGAATGGGAAATTTGTCATGGAACCCTTTTGGGGATCGAATATTTGGTTGCTGTTCGAAGGGTATGGTGCTTCATATATTCTACCTACCTTCTTCTTTTGTTTTACTTTGGAGTAGTGTTTCCCATGCATGTTTGATAATTGTTATGGTCGGTACTCGGTAAATCTGCAGACATCAACTCTAGGTGTATGGTGTTGCAAGCATGAAAATTAGGTGCTGGTAAAAAATAAATTGCTGTTCACATGTCATGTACCTAGAATCCAATCCATCCAAGTAATGGGACCCACTGTAGATGGCCCATGGTTCAACAATCTAAACCATCAATATCATGGCCTCACAGTAGATGGCCCATGCATGAACTTTGAATAATCATGGGCCCACGTCTTCTTGTAGAAACTCAAGAATTCCACAGTGATTTATAGTGCTTCCTATTTAGGCTTATTTTCCCCTATTACTATAATGCTTCGCAGGTCCCATTACGTGATCATTCTGTTTGATCTGATGCATGTCTTTTCTCTGTGGAGGATCAACTGGCTTATTTATCTATGCATACTGCCTCTACTACTATCATGCTCGGTCGGATATGTCTGGTTTCATGCAAACGTCTTTCTTTGGGTACATGGCTTGCATATGCTATGGTTTCTTCCTCATACTTGGGACCGTTGATTTCGGTGCCTCCCTACTCTGTCCGCCACATTTACCACTCTATCAAGTGCAAGTAGTCGATCTGCACCAAGTCAGTTATGTTCCTTTTTGTTTCCGTAAAAGCTTTGTTGTAGAGAAGGATAGTAGTTGATGTTAGTTAAAGGGTAGTTGGGGAATACGTTAGAGCTCGAAAGCGACATGGTTTTTAGAAGTTTGAGGCCATGTTTCCTGGAAACGGGTATTGACTCAATTTTTGTTGATGGTGAGGAGGAAAATTCTTCAGTTATAAGAAAGGAAAACATGTATCATTCCATTATAATACATGTATCTGCAGCAACTCTTTGGAAAACAGTTTTTTTTTCCCCTCAATTGTGTTCTTATTTTAAAGACGTTCTCACTGATTTCTTCTCCAGAGTTTTATTGGAAAATTCCTCAACAGTTCTCATCTTACCAAACAATGTGTCCATCCGTGAGGAGATTGTACGTTCAGGGCAAGGAGATAAATGGTGCAGGAATCAATTCTAGTTTTGCTGTCCACCAGGTCCGGTTTTTAAGATTCCCGTGCATCACCTTGCTTATTCATAGCTGGCTCTATTTCTTAATTATCATCTCTGGAAACATTGGTAACTAGAAATTACACTTCACAGAGCCTACTATCATGAAGAGCCTACCGTCATGAAGAGCCTACTAGCATGAAACTATCATCCAGTTCCATACATGTGGTGTTAGCCTGGGTATTATTTTAGCAGCATGTTGTTTGACATCTTGTATCTTGTTGTGTAGGATGTTGATGGTAGAGCTACAGAAGTGGCCCTTGGATGGTCGGTTGCTCTTGGTCTCCATTTACATTTGCCACTACATTGGATTAAGAGTACAAGAGTGACATTTTTGGCGAGCGTGGTAAGCTCATGTTTCTTTCTTTCTTTTTTTTTTTTTTTTTTCCTTGGAAAGGATAAAAAAAATTCATTGAAAGTGCTATCTGATTTTGCCATTTTACTACAATATCAATCTAGTCTGCACAAAGACATGGTCATGGTGGCTTTTCCACTACCTTGTGTCTAATTTTGTATTTCCTTGTTAGAGAAAATACTGCTGCCCATGCCCAAAACAGGTATACATATCTATGCCAATGTTGCATTGTTGCAACATTCTTGTTTTAAGCCGTCCACAGCCATCAGCGCTTCCGACGGCTAAAATCCGTTGGCGAGCAATGCCCATGTCCCTTTTCCAGACGGACCGTCCGACGACTAAAAGCCGTTAGGGAAGGTCAATGCCGACGGTTTTAAGCCATCGGTGTTTCCCTGTTTTTTGGTAGTGTTTATAGATGTAGAAATTGCGTCTACGACTGGTCGTGTGGCCACCACGACTGGTCATAGGTCGAACTGCATTTTGAAATTTTAAGCGTGATCGGATAAAACCGTTCTACGACTGGTCGTAGGGTGTTTACGACTGGTCATGAGGCCTCCACGACTAGTCATGACCAATCCACGACGGATCGTGAGGAACCAGGAAAGGTCGTTGGAGTTTGAGTCGTAACTGCATGACTGGTCGTGAATGAGTCGGCACTGTTCTTACGACCGGTCGAGTAGACTTCAGGACTGGTTGAAGCTCAACCAAAAAATTCTGAAAATTTGTAACAACTTAGGACTGGTCTTGGAATTTCTTGGATTGGTCGATCCAGTTCTAGGACTAGTCGAAAATGGTCCAGGACTAGTCTTAGAACAGACCAAACACTTATAAAATGATTCAATTTGAATTATGTATACAAAATGACCTACCCTAAGGTCAATCTAAGGTCATTCATACCTTGAATGTGAAGTAAGAACATTGAAACTTCATTTCTTCAGATGATGGTTGACCTTTGAAGATTATGAAACTTGAGATCTCTATACTTGATGTAGCTTGAATTTGACATCTTCTAAAGCTTGGATTTGTCATTCTTGAAATGTACTTCATCTTGAGTTAAACATTATCTCGAGCTGTACTTGAATCTTGAACAAGCACTTGTCTTCTGATGTAACTCTTGAAATATTCTGAACATTGAAGCTTACAGAAGTGAACAAAGAACTTGACCTTGCATTTCTTGAAGTAGATCACTATTCTTAACTTGTAGCATTGATGCAGTGCCTTGAACAAACAAATCAACATGCTACACAAGACATAATTATGTTTTTGGCACCATAAAATTTGACAACCAAAGGAGCAGGAAACCATAGCACTTACAATTTTCCCCGTTGTCAAATTTGTGACAAACACACTTAACAAAAATATGATCAATATGAAGATAAAGAATCATGCACTAGTTATCATTAACTAGCACAAATTCCTCATTACTTACTCCCCCTAAATAGCACATATAGATCCACCATAAAAATTATGCTACTCCCCCACAATCCATATACATTTCATATTTATCAATCAAAAACTTAAAATATTCTCCCTCTTTTTGTCACAATATGACAAAGGAAGACGGAATAAATGGTCGTGGAAGACCAATAAGAGAGTAATAAAGGAGTTAAATAGACAAAAGTTATATAGGCAAATCCAAAGTGCATATACCAGTGTAATCCAAAGTAAGTGTAGCACACTGAAAGAAACCAAAATAGTCTAACAGTTATTACAGACCAATGAATAAAAACATTTAATTAGATCCTGAAGAAGGAACAGGTATGCTAGGATCAAGTTGATGAAGGCCCTTGTTTAAACGTCTAACATACTTGCGTGTATATTTAAATTGTAAATCATGGGCAACATTCATGTTCTCAACTTTCTCCTCAAGTGCACGAAGACAAGCATCAAAATCAGATGGCTCATAGTCAGGATCATTAGTAGAATCTGATTCAATTTCATTAAAAATGTCATCCATATTAATATCATTAGGAGGAAGATCACCACATTCTTCTTCATTTCCTGCTTCAGCACCACCACCACCTACATCTCTTTGGTCAGGAGCCAATTCCAATTTCATCTTGTTGATATTAGAATTGTTAAAAATAAGATGATGAATAGGAGCCTCTCCAACAGGCATAACAACTAGCATGTGAGAAGCTAACAAGTCATAAGATAAGCAAATGGAATATCACTGTGTCCTGGATGGAGACTAAACTGAATGATGAAATGACATATTAAAGAAGGCAGACAGACTTTAGTACCAGTGACGATAGAATGTAAAACACAAACCATAAAGGAAGTCAGTTCTATTTTGTTACCAGAACGTGGATACAAATTTTTTGTAAAGATTCTGTGGAGAACCCTATATCTGGGTAAAAAATATTTTGAGGGGAGCGCATTCCCTTTATGAGTCCATTGCACATCCATATTGCATAGATCTCTAGTTAACATGCATTTTTCTGTTTTTGACGGTTTTTTAAGTTGAGTCTGAATAGAAATACCCTCGTCATTAACAGGTATGTCCATTAGAGCCGAAACCAAATGATGGTCTACATCAAATGGGCCTTCTCTAGTGGCTATTTTAAATATTAAATTATCAGTCGAAAATTTAGAAATGCATGCAAACATGGCCTGAGCAATAGATTGGTATACAGGCCCACCCCAATGTAGGATGTTATCCCAACCTACAAATTTGAGAAGAGGAAAGAGATCAAAAGGAGTAATCTGTGCAATATGAACAGGTCTTTCAACAATAACATTTTGCAATCGCAAATCCCATACATGTGAGGGATCATCTTTGGGTGACCGAAGATGGCGCCTAGTGATAGTTGAAGGACGAGAGGAAGAAGGACCACTGGAAGTTTTCTTTTTCCCTCTAGAATCCATTTGCAATAGGAATATCAAATAACCAAGAAGATGCAAAGATTATAGAGTGGGGTATGCTAAGATCAGATTTTTTTAAAAGAAAACCCCAAAATTGCAATAAATCACAAAATAAATTACTCCAAGAGTGAAAATGAAGTAATATTGACTAGAATCTACAAGAAAAACACAAATGATGTACTAACCTTGAGGAATCAGACAGTTGGGTACGACTAGTCGTGCTACGGCCTGTTGGAGAAGAAATAGGAAATGAGGAAGATGAGTTTTTTTTTTCCAAATTTTAAGACATTCAGCATGCTACATGACTGGTGGAGGACCGTTCTCGACTAGTCGTACCACGACTGGTCGAGCACGTCCTTGGCTGGTCGTGTACCAACAAAAACATGCATTTTTTATCAAAATTTAAAATTTAAATCAATAAATTATCAAATATATATATATACTATGATACACACATACATGAATAATCAATTTAAATTACACATACCAAGATTAATTTTCAATTTATTAAACTTGCTTTTGTCGAGCAGTTTAGTGAAAATGTCAACAAGTTGAGTCTCGGTCGGAATGTATTCCAATAAAATTATTTTTTCTTCTACCAATTCATGAATGTAATGAAATCTAATGTCAATGTGCTCGGTATGTGAATGTTGAATTGAATTTTTAGAAATATTTATTACACTGAAATATCACAATATAAAATCATTAAATCCTGTGCAATTCCATAATGGCTTAACATGCGTTTCATCCAAACAAGCTGAGTACATGCATTTCCAGCTGCGACGTATTCAGCCTCAGCATAAAAAGCGATATAGAACTTTGCTTCTTACTAAACCAAGAAACTAAATAATTTTCAATATAAAAACAACCACCATTGGTTGACTTTCTATCATCGATATTTCCAGCCCAATCAGCATCTGAGTACCTCGCCAACTGAACGCTAGTATCATATGGATGCCAGAGACCCAAATTAGCAGAACTTGTGACATATCGCATAATCCGCTTAACAGCAGTTAGATGAGACTCTTTAGGATCAGATTGATATCTAGCGCAAATACCAACACTAAAAGCAATATCAGGTCTATTAGCAGTTAAATAAAGCAAACTACTAATCATACTATGATATATTTTATGATCCACATTTTTACCTGTAGAGACTTTTGAGAGTCTTAATGTTGTACTCATAGGAGTATCAAAATTCTTACCATTCTCAAATTAGAACTTTTTAATTAAGTTCAAAGCATATTTGGTTTGAGAAATAAAAATACCATCAGGTTGTTGTTTTACTTGCAACCCTAGGAAATAATTCAATTCCCCAACCATGCTCATTTTGAACTTAGATTTCATTAAATCTGCAAACTCAACAGTCATGTTAGTATAGGTAGATCCATAAATAATTAATATCATCAACATAGATTTGCACCATTAAGATATGATCATTATGTTTCTTAACAAAAAGAGTCTTATCAACACTTCCCATTAGAAAATTATGACTTAGTAAAGACTTAGTCAATTTTTCGTACGATGCCCTGAGAGCTTATTTCAAATTGTAGAGAACCTTTTTTAGGTGATAGACATAATCAGCATTCTTAGGGTCTTCAAAACTTGTTGGTTGTTCAACATAAACTTCTTCATGCAGATCGTCACTTAAGAAGGCACTCTTTACATCCATTTGATAAATTTTGAATTTTCTAAAGCACGCAATGGATATGAATAGTCTGATTGATTCAAGACGAGCTACTGGGGCAAAGGTTTCATATAGTCGATGCCTTCAATTTGAGTGTACCCTCGTACAACTAGTCTAGCCTGGTTTCGAATTATATTACCAAGTTCATCAGACTTATTTTTGAAAATCCACTTAGTTCATATAATTTGTTTATCTTTAGGTCTAGGAACAAGATACCAAACATCATTTCTCACAAATTGGTTAAGCTCTTCTTGCATAACTACTATCCAGTTTTCGTCAGTAAGAGTTTCTTTTACATTAGCCGGTTCTATCTGGGATGTAAAACACACGTAATTACATGTCTTGTAGTTATCTACGAGTGCGCACACCAGTGAGAGGGTTTCCAAGAATTTGAGTGGTTGAATGATCTTTGACAGTTCTTAGTTCAGAATTAGTTTGATTTAATGAAGTATCTGGTTTGTCAATTAAAAGAACTTCATCATTATCTGAACTTGGGGCAGGTGTATTCAAGTGATCATCAATGACCACATTGATGGACTCTTGAATCACACCGGTCCTCTTATTCAGTATTTGATATGCACGACTGTTCAAATTAAGAATACCCTAAAAAGATACCTTCATCACTTTTAGGGTCAAACTTTCCCAGATTTTCAAGGTCACGTAAAATATAGCACTTACTGCAAAAAACTAAAAAGTATTTAACAGTAGACTTCTTATCAAACCATAGTTCATAAGCAGTTTTATTATTTGATTTACTTATATAAGCCCGGTTGATTGTATAGCAGACAGTATTTACAGCTTCAGGCCAAAGATTTTTAGGGAGCTTCATACTATTTAACATTACATTAGCCATTGCTTGAAGCACTCTATTTTTTCTTTCAACAATTTCATTTTGTTGTGGTGTTTTGGGTGCAGAGAATTCATGTGATATTCCCTGATCGCAACAGAATTTCTCAAAATTGCTATTTTCGAATTCTGAACCATGATCACTATCGATCTTACTAATTTGAGAACCTTTTTCAATTTAGATTCGTTTGAGAATCCTTTTTACTTCATCAAGGGTTTTTGATTTATCTCTTCAGAAGATTACCCAAGTAAATCTGGTATAATCATCCACGATCACCAGTATGTATTTTTTACCACCTCAACTCTTCGTCTTGGTTGGTCCTATAAGATCCATATGGAGAAGTTCGAGCGGTTTTGATATGGCATTAGAGTTCAACTTTTTGTGAGTACTCCGAGTTTGCTTGCCAATCTGGCATTCGCCACATATTTTTTCTACTTTCTGTAATTTAAGTAGACCTCTTATCAGTTCTCTTTCGTTCAATCTATAGAGATTGTGGTAGTGCACATGTCCAAGACGTTTATACCATAACTCGGTCTCATCGGTATAGATTATGTAACACAGTTGATTAGATGAGCTAGAATCACTAACGATATAGCAGTTTTCAGAAGTTCTACGACCAGTTAATATTACAAAACCATTTTTGTTTAATATTTCACATCCTAGGTTAGAAAATTTAATACTATGATTTTTATCGCATATTTGAGAAATGTTTAACAAGTTATGTTTTAAACCTTCAACGTACAGAACATTCTCAAATAAGGGGAGGTTAGAAAGTCGAACCATACCTTGGCCAATAATCCTGCAGTTATTACCATCACCAAATGTGACTGAACCATTAGTCATGTCTTTAAGAGTGGTGAACAGACATTTGTCACCAATCATGTGCCTGGAGCATCCACTGTCTAGGTACCACTTTGAATGGCTTGAAGCTTTGAAAGCCGTGTGGGTAACCAAGCAAGTAAGTTTAGGATCCCATTTCAAAACTGTTTTGGTTTTAGGAGTATTGTTGGTCTTCTTATGTTTGTAGTTGTTGTAAGAATGACCCACTGAGTTAGATTTTAAGAGCTCCTTAAGTAGACCAACTATTTTCTCAACTAAAGTGTTTCGGTTCTGATTTTTGTAGTTGATATGGTTACTTTTAGTTTTGAAAGATTAAAAAGTTTTAACATTTTTAAAAAACTTTTGATTAGAACTTTTCTCTTTTGAGTTTGAGAACTCTCCTTTTACAAACTTAGGAGAAGTATTCTTCTGTTTAGGAGGAACATTTTTATCATAGCCCAAACCGGATCAGTCGCCACATTTTCTTGATCTAGACAATAATTTTTCTAATTTTGGATCACCTTGGGCATATCTCCATGTATCCTTTAAACTCAAAAGTGAAGAGATTTTAAGTTTAAAATTTTCATTTTCAGATTTCAAATTTTCAATCACGGAGGTTTTGAATTCTAAATCGCATTTATATTTTTCAAAACAATCAGAAATATGGGATTTTTCTAAAATAAGAGTTTCAAAATTTTCTTTAAGCTTTGAAAACTTTTCTTTCTGAAGTTTAAGTTTAATAACAATTTTACAACTTTCCTTATATAGGGCATTATAAGCATCTTGAAGATCTTCTTCATTTTCATGATCACTATTTAGATTTTCTTCACTAGTAGAATCATCATGATCTAAAAAAGTGAACTTGGTTAGAGTCATAAGAGTTTCGACTTCATTGCTCGACTTGGTTTCAGAATCTTCTGATTCAGAAGAGGCTTCAGTGCCAGAAGATTCATCCTAAGTAGCAACATTCCTTTCTTTTTAGGTTTGTCGTTTTTAGGACATTTGTTTGCTAAATGCCCATATTCTTGGCCGTTGTAACATTGACTATCTTTTAAAGATTTCCAAGTTTTAGATTTAGATTTAGATCTTTTCTTATCATTTGATTTTTGAAAGTCAGCCCTCTTTTTACTTTTGAAAATCTTGTAAAACTTTTTTGCTAAGAGAGCCATATCATCTTCAAAATTATCAAAATCAGAATTTTCTTGAGAAATACATTTAAAAGACTTAAGGGCAACAGATTTACCTTTAGGAGTTTTAAGATTTAACTCGTAGGTTTGTGAAGACCCAACTAATTCTTCTACCCTCATATTGTCCGTATCACGAAATTCTTGGATCGCAGTTACCTTTGAGTTGAATCGTTCAGGTAGTGAGCGTAGTATCTTTGCACACACTTTACTTTTGGGGATTTTATCGCCAAGACCCCACATAAAGTTCACAATGTCATTCAGTCTTGTATAAAAGTCTATGAACATTTCATTTTCTTCCATATGTATTTCCTCAAATTTAGTTATGAGGATTTGAACTTTAGACTTCTTGACAATTGATGTACCCTCGTGTGTCATTTCTAAAATATCCCAAGCTTGTTTTGCAATATCACATGATATAATTCTTTTGAACTCATCCGGTTATAGTGTGCAAGTGATTGCATTTAGTGCTTTTGCAATGACACTACTCTCACTTTTTTGAAGTGTGGTCCAGGTAAAATAAGGTGAGACTTTCATTGATTTTGATCCATCGATACCAGTCACTTTAGTGGTAGGAGGAATCCATTCAGTCATTATGTCTTGTCACATGCTTTCATCCATGGATTTAAGGAAAATCCTCATCTTGGCTTTCCAATAGGCATAATTGGAGCCATCAAATGGTAGAGGCCTAGTGACTGAAAGGCTATCAAAATTTGACATCTTATAAATAGCTTAGATCGATTAGCTCAGGAAATAAATCCAAATAACAATTAAAACGAGCTATTAGGCTTTGATACTACTTGAAAAGGCCTAATTATATGTCCTAGAGGGGGGTAAATAGGACTATAACAAATTTAAAACTTTAACAGCAGAATTTAAATGAATAAAGGAAAGATAACACTTTAAACAAATCACAGTACGAAAATGTAAAGCAACCTCAAATACTAGAATATAGAGGATGATACCAATGTTGTTCTAAGGACAACCTTGCACCATAAAAACCAAGGGTTTATGGTAGGACAACCTTACTAGAACAATTTGAATATTAAAAACTCAAACTGAAATGAAATAAAGGAAATAGCAAGAAATAAATTCTAAACTATTACAACATTCCCCATAATACTTGAAATGTAAATATTACAACATTCACATTCACACATACATCCCATAAACTTGAATGATAAAAGATATAGAAATTAAAAAAACATTCAAACCACAAGACACAAACAATTATAGTAGTTCGCCTGTGTGTACACCAACTGTTAAATAACAGTCACACAGCTTGCTACTCCACTCATAATATCCTCACACAGGGGATATCAGCGTTCACTATGAAAATAGGTTTCTCAGGTTCACCTAAAACCTTCACAATTGTGTCTTTTAAATGGGCTTACACAATTAAAAAACTCCACTTCTGAGTTTTCTGGCTCTCCTCAGATAACCAATATAATGAAATTTTTCTTGCTCAATCTTAAAAGAAACCAAAATAAAGGAAATTTACATAAATGTAAAATACCTGGATTTCTCCTTTTGTAGCTGCCTAGTTGAACCAATCAGAGTAGAAGTTTGAATATAGAAGTTCAATTGTTCAATACTCACTTTGAAATGGTTTTAGGTTCTAATTGATTTTAAATTAAACCAGTTGGGCTAGCTCTATTTGATTTTGATTCCAAGAAGAAGGAATACATCAATTCCTCTTTTCAAATCAGATTGGAATATTGAAAAAAAAAATTGACAAAGCTAACAAAAGAAAATATTAAATATGCACAATGCAGCTTAAAAATAACACAAACTTATCTCAAAGTGATGCCTTGATTTTACTTGAATTGGATGTAAAAATCTGAAATTCGTGTTCTATTTATAAATGTAGAAACTGCGTCTACGACTGGTCGTGTGGCCACCACGACTGGTTGCAGGTCGAACTGCATTTTGAAAATTTAAGCACGATCAGATAAAACTGTTCCATGACTGGTTGTAGGGTGTTCATAACTGGTCATGAGGCCTCCACGACACGACTGATCGTGAGGAACCAGGAAAGGTTGCTAGAGTTTGAGTCGTAGCTGCATGACTGGTCGTGAATGAGTTGGTATTGTTCCTACGACCGGTCGAGCAGACTCCAGGACTGGTTGAAGCTCAACTAAAAAATTCTAAAAATTTACAACAACTTACGACTGGTCTTGGAATTTCTTGGATTGGTTGAGCCAGTTCTAGGACTAGTCGAACAAGGTTCAGGACTAGTCTTAGAACAAACCAAACACTTATAAAATGATTCAATTTGAATTATGTATACAAAATGACCTACCCTAAGGTCAATCTAAGGTCATTCATACCTTGAATGTGAAGTAAGGACATTGAAATTTCATTTCTACAGATGATGGTTGACCTTTGAAGATTATGAAACTTGAGATCTCTATACTTGATGTAGCTTGAATTTGACATCTTCTAAAGCTTGGATTTGTCATTCTTGAATTGTACTTCATCTTGAGTTGAACATTATCTCGAGCTATACTTGAGTCTTGAACAAGCACTTGTCTTCTGATGTAGCTCTTGAAATATTCTGAACATTAAAGCTTATAGAAGTGGATAAAGAACTTGACCTTACATTTCTTGAAGTAGATCATCATTTTTAACTTGTAGCATTGATGCAGTGCCTTGAATAAACAAATCAACATGCTACACAAGACATAGATTGTGTTTTTGGCACTATAAAATTTGACAACCAAAGGAGCAGGAAACCATAGAACTTACACATATGCATCTCATTAGGCCTCAAACACAGGCCAAATGCACATCACAATGGGCTCAAATACGCGTCGCATATGCATCTCATTGGGCCTCGACAATCAGAATTGGAATGGTCAATCAGAATCGGTATCGACAATCGGAATCGGCCTCGACAATCAGAATCAGAATCGGCCTCAACAATCAGCCTCGACAATCGGAATCAGCCTCAAAAATCGGAATCAGCGTCGACAAATTAGAATCGACCTCGATACTCGGCCTCAACAATCAAAATCGGCTTATACAATCAACCTTGACAAATCAGAATTGGCCTCGATACTCGGCCTCGACAATCGGAATCGGCCTCTACAAATAGGAATCGGCCTCGATACTCGGCCTCTACAATCGGAATCAGCCTATATAATCGGCCTTGACAAATCAGAATCAGCCTCGATACTCAGCCTCGACAATCGGAATCGGCTTATATAATCGGCCTTGACAAATCGGAATCGGCCTCGACAATCGAAATTGGCCTATACAATTAGGCTCGATAATTGGAATCGGCTTCGATACTCGTCCTCAATAATCAGAATTGTCCTTGACAATAGGAATCGGCCTATTCAATCGGCCTCGATAAATCAGAATCAGCCTCAACAATCGAAATCGTCCTATATAATTGGCCTCGACAAATCAGAATCGGCCTCGATACTCGACCTCGACAATCGGTCTCGACAATCGAAATCGGCCTTAACAATCGAAATCAGAATTGATAATCGGAATCGGCCTCAACAATCGGCCTTGACAATCGAAAACAGAATCGGCCTTGACAATCGAAAATAGAATCGGCCTCGACAATCGAAATCAGAATCGGCCTCGACAATCAGAGTCAGGATCAACAATCAGAATTGGCCTTAACAATCGGAATCGGCCTCGACAATCAGCCTCGATAAATGGAATCAACCTCAACAATCGGCCTCGAGAAACAATCGGCCTTAATAAATGGAATTGGTAATTAGCCTAACCAAAGGCCTAAGGGAAGGTCACAATGAGGACTTTCAACCATCATTGCCCATCAATGTAGATATTTAACCAACATTGCTCCCAAGGAGTGGCCCATACAAGGGATTCATACACAATGTAACGGGCCATACATATATTGCATTAGGCCTCAACCATGGGCCTCGAATACATCACTATGCGCCTTGCCCATGGGCCTCAAATACCTCATATTGAGCCTCACCCATGGGCCTCGAATACATTACATCGGGCCTTGCCCATGGGCCTCGAATACATCACATTGGGCCACAACCCATGGGCCTCGAATACATAATAGGTGAGCCCTACACATGAGCCTTATTCACATCAAGTGGGATACGTCAATGGGCCACACTAATGGGCCTCATACACATCAAGTGGGCTACATCAATGGGCCGCACTAATGAGCCTTATACACATTAAGTGGGTTGCATCAATGGGCCGCACTAATGGGCCTCATATACATCAGGTGGGCCGTAACAATAGTCACCCCAATAGGCCTCATATACAACGAGTGGGCCACATTAATGGGCTGCACTAATGGGCCTCATATACAATGAGTGGGCTGTAACAATAGCCACCCCAATGGGCCTCATATACAATGAGTGGGCTGTATCAATGGGCCGCACTAATGGGCCTCATAGATGGGTCACAAGATTCATCAAAGTGGGCCTCTCGTGGGAGCTTGGATTACATCTAAAATCATTTCAGTAGTGGCAGGTGCAGCATGTGTATCACTTCACTGTACACAATCATTCTAAGGGGCACACGGCACCCTAATGATGATCAACACCTCCCTAACATGGCCTATATAAATTAACACTGTCCAAACATTAGATAGCACCGTCCAAACACTGTTCATGTAAATCAGTACCATCCATACATGTCCAGCACTATCTGGCCGGTGTGGATGAAACAAATCACTACAAGAAAGAGGGTTTTTAGCAACGAAACTTTTAGTGACGAAACACATTTTCGTCACTAAAAGTAACTTTTAGCGATGAAATAAATTTTTGTCGCTAAAAGTAACTTTTAGCGACGAAACTTTTCGTAGCTAAAAATCATGGATGAGACTTTTAGTAAAAAAAAATTTTGTCGCTAAAGGATGCAAACAAATTTTCTAACAAATCAAATGAATTACTTTTAGCTACGAAAATTTTCTAAAAATCGTGTAAGATACTTTTAGCGACGAATATTTTCGTCGCCAAAGGCTGCAAACAAATTTTCTAACAAATCGAATGGATTACTTTTAGCTACGAAAATTTTCTAAAAATCGTGTAAGATACTTTTAGCGACAAATATTTTCGTCGCCAAAGGCTGCAAACAAATTTTCTAAAAGATTCGAATGGAATTACTTATAGCTACGAACATTTTCGTAGCTAAAAATCGTGCATGTGACTTAAATTTTCATCGCTAAAAACTGAAATATGGATTACTTTTAGCTACGAATATTTTCGTAGCTAAAAATCGTGAATGAGATTTTTAGTGACGAAACTTTTCGTTGCCAAAGGCTACAAACAATTTTTAAAGAATTCGAATGGATTACTTTTAGCTACAAAACTTTTCGTAGGTAAAAAATGCGGATGAGACTTTTAGTGATGAAAATTTCTATCACTAAAGGCTATAAATAGTTTTTGAAAAAATCCATTGGTTTACTTTTAGCTACCAAAATTTTCATAGCTAAAAAATGCGGATGAGACTTTTAGCGATGAAAATTTTCGTCGCTAAAGGCTATAAACAGTTGTGAAAAAAAAATCAAAAGGACTTTTAGCTGCGAAACTTTTCGTAGCTAAAAAACGCAGATGAGAATTTTAGCAACGAAAAGTTTCGTCGCTAAAGGCTATAAACGGTTTTTGAGAAAAACCAAAAGTTTACTTTTAGCTACGAAAATTTTCGTAGATAAAAAATGCGAATGAGACTTCTAGCGACGAAAATATTCGTCGCTAAAGACTGTAAGCAGTTTTTGATAAAAATCCAAAGGTTTACTTTTAGCTATGAAAATTTTCGTAGCAAAAAAACGCAAATGAGACTTTTAGCGACAAAAATTTGTAAATAGTTTTTGAAAACTTTTAGCTACGAAACTTTTCGTAGCTAAAAAAACGCGGATGATAATTTTAGCGATGAAAATTTTCGTCGCCAAAGGCTGTAAACAGTTTTTCAAAAAATTCAAAGGCGTACTTTTAGCGACGACAATTTTTGTCGCTAAAGACTGTAAACAGTTTTTTAAAAAATTCAAAGGTTTACTTTTAGCAATGAAATTTTTCGTAGCTAAAAAATACGGATGCGACTTTTAGCGATGAAAATTTTCGTCGCGAAAGGCTGTAAACAGTTTTTGAAAAAAATCCAAAGGTTTACTTTTAGCTACGAAAATTTTCATAGCTAAAAAATTTGCATGAGACATTTAGGAATGAAAAATTTTCTCACTAAAAAAGTCCAAATGTTTATTTTTAGCTACGAAAATTTTCGTGGCTAAAAAACGTGGATAAAACTTTTAGCTACGAAAAGTTTCGTCGCTAAAGGTTGTAAATAGTTATTTTTATATATATGTGTGTCACTACAATAATGTTTTGATTTTTAAAATTTTTTGTCGGTAAAAATCACCCATACGAAGTCGATCAGAGCCGTTACGCTGCTAAGACAAAAAATGAGATATACCGCGCAAATGTGTGTGTGTGTGTGTGTGTATAATTTTTATATCATATGAGTAAAAATTTATATATATATATATATATATATATATCTATATATATATAATTAAAAGGTAATATTTAAATGATTTGTAATATCATATAAAAAAAAGAATATTGAAAAGTTTGTAAATTTTAACAATGTTTGAGAAAAATTTTGAAAACAAAATGGTGCTTTTGAAAAAAAAAATTGGCAATTTGAAATTTTTGAGAAAAAAAAATAAAATATAATAAATTTTTTGAGATTTTGAAAATAAAAATCAAAATTTGTATTTTAAATATTTTTTAATAAAAATGATATTTTGTTAAAAGAGAAAAAATATACATTTTGAAAAAAAAGAGTTATTTTTAATAGAAAATTGAAATTTATCTGGGAAAAATAAAATTACTAAATTATTAGGCACATTTACTAATTGAACCTTTAATCATTTT
This sequence comes from Magnolia changhungtana, assembly GCA_030180095.1. NCBI lineage: Eukaryota > Viridiplantae > Streptophyta > Magnoliopsida > Magnoliales > Magnoliaceae > Magnolia > Magnolia changhungtana. The sequence continues at coordinate 958,363 of JASAUF010000640.1, forward strand.
TGGACAATCTAATCAGTTCAAATTGAAGAGTAAATAACTTCAGATGTTTAAATCAAATTTCACTGAAATTGTTGATCAATCTTGTATGCTTAATATTTTTCTCATATGTAGCCTAATTGAGGTGAGTAACTAGTCAAATTGAGAGTATTGATTAGTAAAATAGAGTGAATGGACTAGACATGTAAAATGGGCCAAATATTCTGGTTAAAATTGTGACCCAACTTACTGACCTCGTGAGAACCTAAGAATTGATGTTAGTTAAGTTTTATGGGCCCCATCATGATGTGTGTCGAACATCAACACCGTGGATTTGATGTGTCCCCTTTAGGTTATGAGATATCTCAAAAATCATCGGTAAACAAAACTCAAGTGGGCCATACCATTTAAAACTATGTGAAGACATCCTCAAAAATATAAAAGCACTTGGTGGGGCCCACATGAGTTTTGGATGCGGTTGAAACTTGGTTTGACCCCTTATCCAAGTGGGACACACATAATGAGTGGGTTAGATATGTGAATCACATTTAGGTAGGCCCAATATATGATTATGAATGTTTTAAGGAAACCTTTCTGCACTACATTTAAGTGAGTTACATGTTACCTTTACCAGAGTAAACTCTGTGGGGTTCACCGTTATTTATTTATTTTATCCACTCCATTCATCCATGTTAACAGATAATTTGAGGTCTAAAGAACAAAAAGGAAGCATATCCAAAGCTCAAGTGGACCACACCACAGGAAATAGTGTGATTGAACCTCTACCATTTAAAATTTCTTAGAGGCCATAGAAGTTTTGGATCAAGCTGATGTTTGTGTTTTGTATTCATTCATATATTTTTGATATTATGAACAACATTTAACCGTTTTTAGACAATCTAATCAGTTCAAATTGAAGAGTAAATAACTTCAGATGTTTAAATCAAATTTCACTGAAATTGTTGATCAATCTTGGTATACCCAATATCTTTTCTCATATGTAGCCTGATTGAGGTGAGTAACTAGTCAAATTGAGGGTATTGATCAGTAAAATAGAGTGAATGGACCAGACATATAAAATGGGCCAAATATTCTGGTCAAAATTGTGACCTAACTTACTGACCTCGTGAGAACCTAAGAATTGATGTTAGTAAGTTTTGTGGGCCCCATCATGATGTTTGTCGAACATCAACACCGTGGATTTGATGTGTCCCCTTTAGGTTATGAGATATCTCAAAAATCATCTGTATATGAAACTCGAGTGAGCCATACCATCTAAAAATATGTGAAGACATCCTAAAAAATTTAAAAGAACTTGGTGGGGCCCACATGAGTTTTGGATGCGGCTGAAAATTGGTCTGACCGGACACACATAATGAGTGGGTTGGATATGTGAATCACATTTAGGCAGACCCAATATATGATTACGAATATTTTAAGGAAACCCCTCTCTATTATATTACGTGGTGTGGCCCACCCAAGTCATGGATTAACTTTATTTTTAAGCTCTTGGATCACCTAAGTCATGGATTGACTTTCTCCATACCGTTCAACGCTTTTCTCGGATCATTTTAAGATATTAACCAAAAAATGGGGCGGGTCCAAAGCTTAAGTGGACTACAAAGTTGGGACTGAACGTCCACCATTAAAAATAACATTCATAGAAGTTTTGGATTAAGCTGATGTTTATGTTTTCTCTTCATTTATATCTTGTTGATATTATGAACATGTTGGATGTCAAATAAACATTATTGTGGGCCCAAGGAAGGTATCAACGGTGGAAATCATTATTCCACACTGTTTCGCGTGGCATGGTACACTTAAGTTTTGGATTTACCCAAAATTTGGGATCAACCCACACCGTTCATCCATTTTTCAAGATAATTTTAGAGAATTATCCAAAAAATGAATCATATCCAAAGATTAAATGGACTACACCACAAATAAGGGGAATGGATTGGCTACTCCCCCTGACACATCCAATGGCTGGTGGTTGGTGCTCTGTGAGCCCTACCATGATGTATGTGTTTAATCCATGTCGTCTATCTATTTTTAAAGATCATCTTACGATATAAGACAAAAAATGAGATATATCCAAATCTTAAGTGGACCACATTCCAGGAAATAGTGTTGAATGAGCGTCAACCATTAAAAAACACTTTGGGGCCATAAAAGTTTTGGATCAAACTAATTTTTGTTTTTCCCCTTCATCTAGCCCTATATGATGACCTATATAATCAACCTATTAGATGTCAAATAAACAGTACAATGGGCCTTAGGAGGATTTTAATGATGGATATATAATAATTTTATAATTATATATATATATATATATATATGGGAAAAGGTTCCATGCGGTCGAGCTCACGAGAACTTCTCATACAGTCGAGCTATATGGGCCCCATCGTGAACTTCTCCGTGATGGGTGTCAAACATCTACCCAATCAGTCAGATGCACCATTTCATGGTGGGCTTAGGGCTTAAAAATCAAGTCAATCCGTGATTTTTTTGGGCCATACCACATACAAAAGTTGAGAGGGGTTACCCTCCATTAAAATATTCATAATCATTTGTTAGGCCCACCGAGATGTGGTTCACAAATTTGGCCCATCCATTATATGTGTCCCACTTGGATGAGGAGTTAGACCAAGTTTCAAATGCATAAAAATTTCAGGTGGGCCCCACCAAGTGCTTTTATATGTTTTAGGCATTTCTTCACATGATTTTAGATGGTATGGCCCACCTAAGTTCCGTATACGGCTGATTTTTGGGATATCCCATAATTTAAAGGGGGCCCATCAAATGCACGGTGTTGATGTTTGACACATGTCATGGCGGGGCCCATACAGCTTAACTTTTGTGTTTAATCCATGCCGTCCCCATGAGGTTAAGCTATGTGGGCCCCACCATGACATGTGTCAAACATCAACACCGTGCATTTGATGGGTTCCCTTTAAATTATGGGATATCCCAAACATCAGCCGTATACGGAACTCTGGTGGGCCATACCATCTAAAATCATGTGAAGACATGCCTAAAACATATAAAAGCACTTGGTGGGCCCCACCTGAAATTTGGATGCATTTGAAACTTGGTATGCCCCTCATCCAAGTGGCACACACATAATGGATAGACTGGATTTGTGGAGCACATCTCGGTGGGCCCAAAAAATAATTATGAATGTTTTAATGGAGGGTAACCCCTCTCAACTTTTGTATGTGGTGTGGCTCACACAAGTCATAGATTGATTTTATTTTTAATCCTTGGGCCCACCATTGGATGGTGCATCTGACTGATGGGGTAGATGTTTGACATGCATCATGGTGGGGCCCACAGTGCCATACCAGACCCCGGCCTAAATTTGGGCACACGTTGAAAAACAGAGCCGCGCCCAAAAAAAAACCCCAAAAATAGAGTCGCACTTAAAGGCCTTTCCTTTCTTTCAAAACATCTCTCTTTCCCCCGAAACTGAATCTCATTTCTCTGCAATTAGGGCACGAAACGAGAGGTTCAGGTTGACGCGAAAATGGCAGATTTCGATCTCCTCTGCATCCAGTTGTCTCAGATTGATCAAGATCCATAGGTATCAGCTTACTTAAATCAAATGGTTGTCATTTCTTGGTTTTCTATGATGAATCCGAGGGGCCGACATCCGTCCGGTATCGGCAACATCTGTTGCGGGAATCCGAGGGGTTTTTGGTGGGAAGCAGTGCAGATTTAGAGCTCAAGGGGTTTCCTAGGTTGCATCCATGCCGACGCTCGTCAACTATAGAGGTAGGATTCGGGATCTTTGCTTCTTGAGGTAGGATTGCAAGACATATCAAGCACATATCAGAGGTACATCATCTTCTTAATTTTCTTTTTCAACAGCTAAATTCATAGTGGAACTCTAGATTTGTTCATTAGATCAGGATTTGTCTAGATCTACCTTCATTTCTAAGAATGGCCTGAAGGTAAGAGGACCTCTACTTCTCAAATGGGCCGCAGTTCCAACTCTCAGGTCCTAAAGCTCGGCCTTCGAAGGCCTAGAAGCTGCTTTCTTTCCCCTCCACCATTCCCGTATCAAACCTAATGCCTTGTTTACATGCCTGTTTATCTCTGCTCCAGTGTCTTTAAGCCCTTTCACAATCCGCTGCTTCCAATCCTTCTCGGTAGATTCCTTATCTCTTAGGACTTTCCCCTGAAAAGAAAAGAGACGGGTCATGTTTTCACTGATCAGATTGATGATTTGAACAGAAGCTTCGGTGGAAATACAAAAGCAAAGCCTGCATCTTTCTTAAAAAATGTCGACCTGACTTGCAGTCAGGTATGCTAAGTGCAAGTCAGGTATGCTAAGTCCAAGCCCCTCATCATGCAGGGTGCACTTAGTGCTGGTCCACTCATCTGGTGGATCACACATGTATGCTAGAAGTGGACTGCAAAAAGGCATGCCTCCTCCAGGGCCTGTTTGGATGCAACTTCGACAAAAGGGGGTTTCAACAAAAGGTCCGTAATTTCAACTCACTGAAAACCAATCCAATTGGTTTTTGGCGAGTGGGATTTTTAACACCTATTTGTCCAGCATGGGATAAAAGGTGGGTTACAAAAGTGCATCCAAACACCCAACTTGAAAATGAGTTTGGCTTAAAAAAATGGCATTTAGGCATCGAGAGCTCTTAAAGGTGCCTCCAAATGGGACCTAAGGCACTCTTCCAAAAGGAAAGATCAATTCCCAGCTTTTTAGTTCAAAGGCGATCCACAAATGGGTGGAATTACCCAACATTTTGGGCCAGGACATCCAAATGATGGTGTGACACTTGACAAGGCAGTTTGGGTGTCACATGCATGCTGTATGGACACATAAGAACTGCTCATGCAAGTCCCATTAGCAGCACTCATAGGCAAGCATTATTTACCAATTTTGAAGGGAAGCCATCATCATCCTCATCATCTTCGTCGCCATCTTCATACCTAAAATTTTTCATGTTCAACAGATCGTCTTTTGAATACATCTTCATGCCTGGTGCTCCCGGCATGCCCTGAGACAGTAAATCACACAGATTAAACTGTCAAATCAAGTGGACAAAATGCTAATGGCAGTCAATTTCTAAATTTCTATCTATTAGAGAGAATTGTATGATATTGTAGAAGATCGACACAGCATGGTAGATGACCACAGAAAACTGTTTCTTAGAGCTTGTTGATGAATGATAGATGAACAGGTGGTAGTTGTTTGTTTCATTGTCTAAAAATTTGTTAAGTCTGTTGAAGGTTAGTTATGATTAGCACATTTGTATCAAGATTAGTTGGATGTTAGTTGCAGAAAATCTCTACACATCATGCTTCCCTATAATTTAATTTTTAGTTTTGAACATTGTTGACAATATGACAGAGTTATGAAAGGAACAGAGTCTCTTTCCTCTCTTGTTTGGAAGGTCTTTGGCATTGCAATACACTTGGATTTTGCTGATTCCCATTGCCTCTTTGATCCCTTTTACAGTCACATTGTAATCTTTCACTCTCATAAAATCACCAACAATCACCAAAAGATTAGCAATTAACAAAGCATGTGATGTCAAAATGATGTCACTTGGTGGGCCTCAAAAAAGATGTATACTATTTGCTTCTAAAAGCATTTCCCTTCACCCTTCTCTTTATCCAGTTTAAAATTCAAACTTATATTATCTGCTTTACTTCTAGATTAAATCTTGTAACTCCCCTAGTCAACTCTTAAACTCTCTCTCACTCTCTCTCTCTCTCTCTCTCTCTCTCTCTTATTTTTTCTTTTTTTTTTTTTAAAAAAAAACAGTAACACTACAAAATATTGTTCCCAATTGATCTACCCATCTGTTGAGACCATTTGAAATTGTGAGGTAGAACTCCTCTATTAAAGCTTTCATGTTCAAATCACTATATAGGAAGAGGAACTTCTAATGAAGTTATTGCTTGTAAGTTATAACCTTCTGGCATACATGCTATATGCATTTCACTTTCACAGAAAAACGCAATGATTTTCTCATTAATTGAATTAGAAATGAATCATCACCATCATCATGCCTAGTCATAGCTTATATGGAGTTAGCTTTATGAATCCCATTTCACCAACCACACTTCAAGATTTGGAACATGAATTCTCATTTCTTCACAAAGTTTGACAAACAAATTCCTACTTAAAATCAACCCTCCCTTACCTGTTCTTGGGACCAGCAAGCACATAAGAACTAAGAGGTTTTGAATCAAATGAAAAGTGGAAATCTCCTAAAAAACAAACAGAAAAGAAAAATAGCACTTTTACAAAGTACTTAAAAGAATGTAGATTTAGTTCAATTAGCTTCAAAGTTCAAAGTTCTTTAGTAGAGTTACAAACTACTCAAACTCATCTCAAAAATAAATAAATAAATTCACATAATGTTTCTTTTCATCATGTTAGGCCACAGGCAAATGAGTAGCAAAATCATTAGCTTGAGGAGGGGTTAACAACAACTCCCCCTGCCGTTAGCCTATCATAGAGTTAGAAGACATAATCTAGAATAAGTTGAAAGATAAAAGCTATGTCACTCTTCTTCTTCTTCTTCTTCTTTGACTAATTTTTATTAGAGAAAAGTGAAAAAAAAAAAAAAAAAAACCAAAAAACCAAAAAAAAAAAAAAAAAAAAAAAAAAAACAAAACAAAACAACAACTCCTAAGGCAGAAGAGATGATAAGCTATCATCCCCAAGGAGCAAGCATCGAGAAAAGAAAATACAAAGCCAACCCCTAAAAAACTCTCTAAACCCAATTGGTGGGATCTAGGAAGAACTGAGGCAAATAAATGACCAATTGGCTATGAGGTCTGATATTGAAATTCCTCTAAAATTTGGAAAATGCATAATCCAACCCACAGCTAAAAAGTGAATCCTTCCAATGAGGCTCTCCACTTTTGCCACTCTGCCTTTCAAACATGAGGGTATTTCTTTCTTTCCAAATACAACACAACACAGGAATGGCACCAACTGTAACATCCCAGATTTTTGCCAATCTGGAATTAGACGTCCTTAGGTAATGGGTCGATCCTAACACCTTATTAACCTGTCAGAACTCAATCCCAAAGTCTAAAACTGCTTTTGAACCCATTTCCTTCACAAATCCCACCCTTCACCACATTGTTCTTTCAATTTTTCTAAGTACTTTCACCCTAGACACTATCTTAAACTAGCTAAGTATTATAGCTTGGATCACCTTAGGTACAAACTACAAAGGCCTAGGTACCACCTCAGACAGAAATCTTATAGGACTAAATCCTTTAGAAATGAGATAAAGTAACCAAGTGCTAAACTAGATTAGCTACGAAATCTGTTTGATCCACTTTAAATACGATCTGCAAAACCCAAAACTTGTAGAATCATTGACGCTAGGTTACCCTAAAATCTAGGATCAATCTCATTACCCAGTTGCTCTCTCTCGGGAGCACATTGAAACTCCGTATCAGATCTGGACCACACGTCGGAAGTCCGATTAACACGAAGTTAAGGAATTAGGACCGCCTTGCTGGGCTTGATAACCATCTCGGAAATCAAACCCAAATGTGTCCCACGACTATTCGCTTGAGCTCAGAGCGGGGAGTGAGAAACATGAAAATAATTCTAAAATAAATAAGAATTTATGAAATCTGAGACTTGTCGCTTGTGGGTCAGTATTAAGCAACCAGACCGTCAAAATCAGGCCAAATTACACCCTCAGATCAGGGATATTTCCCCAAACATATCCATGTACTCGGAATCTCCGATCGAGATCCGCTGACCGTTGAACTGAAACTGGTCCGCCACGCGTGATCTGAGAATCCGACCAAAACGAAAACTTAACTCCACCTAGATCCAATGTCTATGAGCTTAAGTCCGACCTTTGGCTCAAGGGGCGCCGCTAGTAAGTCCTCCGTTGAGCTGAAACTAACCCACTTTAGTTATAACCTAAGTATACCTTGACCTTAGGTTTATTTCGGTGAAGTTTTAGGCTATATAAGGACCTTAGAACCCTCTCTCTTCCAGCCATACGAATTTGAGAGAAACCCTAGAGAGAGAAGAGAGAAAAGAGAGAGAAAGAGTGAGAGATGTGGGAGCATCTCCCTGCCATGCTTCCTTGTCGCTTCACGAGCTTAACCACTCCATTCTGATCGCTTTCCCGGTGATTTCGGCGTCATTTCTAGGTAAGAAACCCTAACCCTAATCTGTTTTGGGGTTTTGACAGTTGTAGGTTATGAAATAGCTAACCTATTTCATTCTATAGGTTACCAAACTGCCGAATACGAAAGCTTAGCAAACCTATCGTATTCGTTGTGATTCTACGATAAAAGGTGCAGACTTTAGGTGTATAGGTTATGGTTTTCAATACTTTCAATGTTAGATAATATGATAAATTCATGATCTGCATGCAATTGCACATGACAAAGTGTTGTCTATTTTCCGTTTCGAATAAAGATGAAGAATATGAAATTTTACATACTCTAGGTATTTGTAGAAAGTACCGAATATGTATAAATTTTGGAAATGTGTTTTCCATGATTATTTGTTGTATGAACATATTATATATGCGTAAAATACTTGTTTGGCGAAAGGACTCACCCTAATATATATTTTACTAATATACACTATGTATGTGAAAATAGTGTATTTAAGTGTTTGTGAAAATGACTGAATGAGTATAGAATTCTCATTCGTGCTCGTCATGACTAATTGTTATGGATATATGATTGTTGTATTGGCGATACCCCCTTGACGAAAGAATTTACCCTAAATCACGCCACGACCACTATATACTATAAATGTTGAAATGTGTAGCCCAAGTGTTTGTGAAAATGTTCAAATGTATATGAAACTTGGATTCATGCTTGCCATGATTATCCGTCGTGGGTGCATGCGTGTTATAATTGGGGAAACTCCCTAGTGAAAGGATTTGGCCTAATGCCTATGTGATCAACATATGTCAAGTATGTTGATGTATGTAGTTTAAAGGGTTTGTTGAAATGTCTGAATGAGTAGTAGTTAGTAAATTGTAATGTATAAGGGTGTTGAGATATGATTCTCAACTTCTTTAACTATGTGTATGATTTCTTTAGATATCTGTGTGATTAGGAATTGAATATGTATAAACTCATGCTTATGTTGTACTTCATAACATGCTCAACTGATTGTATGATTTTATCTATGTAATGCATATGTTTAAATTCATGTTTATATTGTATTCCATAAGAGTCGTGAAGGGTGATGGGGGAGTGGTGTAACGAGTGCTTGCAACAGCCCTGGCAGCCCTAAGCGGATATTATCAGACTTTGATTGTATGATTTAAATCATGATCCATTACTGCTTTAACTATCTGCAATTGAATGTGATTGGGGCTATTGTATAGTCCAGGCAATCGGCAATGAAACTGAGTTCGTGGTTGAGATTCAGTCGCCACGAGAGATGTGTTTGTCGAACCTGAGTCGTACTTCAGTTGGCGATAGTGGCTGGCCACACGAAGTGCTTATGCGCTTCATATCGTTCAACTCGTTGTGCGCTCGAGCTAGCCGAGCTCGTCAAGTAACCCGATCTGTCTTATGTATGTTCACCATGTTTGACGCCATTTCTTGAACCTGAACACAGGGTACCAAACTTACTAGTGAAATCTCGTTAACCATGGTACCTCGATCTGCTAAGACTCATGAGCTGGGCATGGTGGTATGGGACACTGTGGTCGAGCGTCGGCCTACGCTGGGGCCATGTGCCTCCCCGTAGTGACCAGTGAGCAACCAGATTCGTGAGCCGATTATGGTGGTATGAGACACTATATTCGTGCTGTCGGCCTTCATTGATACGGTGATGGGGGAGTGGTGCAACGAATGCGTGTAACAGCCCTGACAGCCCTTTGTAGTGACCTCGAGCATACTCTGAATTTGCGGTGAGGCGACGAGTTTTGCCGTAGTGTATAGAGTATGAACTAGGCCTGTTTCAATTTAGTGATGAACCGTTATAGAGGTGATGGGGGAGTGGTGTAACCATTGTGCGTAACAGCCTTGGCAGCCTTTGCAGCAACTTAGAAACACACCATCGTATGAGATTAATTAGGACTGACGACCCTAGAATGAATCATGTTTGGGAACGATACAAGGGAGGTACCTTAGTTTCCCAATACTGTTGTTTGAAATGGACTAATAACTACTCGGTAATCATGCTCATCATCGCACTGCATGTGTGTGAGACCCAACCTGAGTTCTCATGTGTGCATGTGTGTGCATAAGTGTGCATTTCGTTCATTTTGGTCCCGCGGTCCTACCGGTCGAATCCCGGCGACTCGCGACCCTTAGATTATGTTGTGGTCATCCTTAAGTTTGGTCACATAGACTCGACTCGAATTGACCCGAGACCCATGCCATCTTGTCCGTATCGGCGCCGCGATTCTAACACCGTGTCCCATGCATTAATCCGACGTGTACATCTCAAGTTATGAGCATTTCATCATGTGGCCCACTTTTTGTACAAATGCATGTGGACCACCTCAATGGCACAATTTTCCATGCACACCACACACACTATACAATTCCCATGGAATAAACACTACCCACCCTACACACACCACCCAAAAGCCTACTCTACCCTACAACCTTGTTTTCTCCTCCCATAGGTAATTATTTCTTTTCTTACAAACAAATGATTTCTCTCTCTCTCTCTCTATCTCCTTATCTCTCTCCCTCATTCTCATTCTCTCCATAGCCAGCAATTCCTCCATTTTCTCCAAACCCCTTCTCCCTAAAATACCTCCTCATCTACCCCTTCTCACTTGATCTTAGCCATTGATCCATGTTGCTTGGAGCCTCTAGATGATGGTGATGTAAGTTTCAAGGTTGATCTAGGTGGGTGCTCTTAGATCTTTCTTCATTTCTTTCTTAGGAGCTTGTGGGACCCATCAAGTGGTGATGGAGGTCCCTCATGTCTCATGGTTGAGGCCAATGACCCTTTTTCCTTACATGCATGATCCATGGATGGGGCCATTCTCCATGGACCCCATCATAGCATTTTCCTTTGATGCATGTCATTTTTCTCTCTTGTGGCTGGATTATTTTTATTTTTCATTATTCTATTCTTGATTTCTGATGTGTGTGGCCCACTTAGTGGCCTCGAAATATCCAAACCGTCAAGCAAAGTGGATGCCCATGGTGTCCATTCCTTGGACATTGGCACTCTATTTGTTCCATTTTGGGCACATGCAATGGGTTTCATGGAAGGAGTATGAATCGGATGTTTGTGGGGCCCACTGGGTGGTCCATACCACAATTTCCATGGATTGATTTCTCTTTTTATAGTGATTATAATTATTTTAATTCAAGATATGTTGTTGTCCAAAAGCCATCTCGGGCAGATTTTTGAGTTGTCTTGAGCTCGATTTTGGGGATGATTGGTGGGGTGTTTGGTCCCATTTGATATATACCTCTTAAAGGTGGAGATCCCACCTAAATGTTCTCAAATTTCACCCTCATCCGTCTCCTGTTTGATCACCCAAAAGAGTGGGCCAAGGAGGGTGGATAGTCCAGATTTTCTCGGACTGCCTAGCAACCATGCATGCTTTGTACAAACATAACTATCGATCTGTTTCGAAATGGTGGGCCACCTTTGTGGACCCCACCTTATTTGTATACTTGTGTAGGGATGTTGGTCCTACATTTTCTTAAAATTTGGCAGACACTGGCCCACTCTAATGGGGTGCACAAATCGAGTGGGCAAAGACATTGTTTCAACAAAGCAGAATGTTTTTGAAATACCTTGCTGTCCATAAATTGTAGGAATTAAATAAAATACTTTTACTATCCCAAAAATTATAAAATTTTGTAGAGAGGTGTCCCACCTAGGGTAGGGCCTACCTGAAAAATTTTAGGGCCAATGGACCCCATTTGGGTATCCAAATGGGTGGGCCAATATAGTGTTTGCCAGAAATTTCTGCTATGCGATCAATGACATAGTTTCATAAAAATAAATTAAAAAATATTTTCTATAAAGGTGGGTCATTTTGTATTTGGGTCCCACCTTGTTGTGGGCTTGATGAGGGACCTTGGGTCCAAATTTCAAGAATTTTGGAGGCCCAGAACCCACCCATTTGATGGCACAAATTCAGATGAGTTATATTCCAAATGGATATTTCACCCTGCATGATTATATTCTTTAAATTAATTAAAATACTTTTGAGTATCCAAAAATTATGAAAATTTATAGGGAGGTAGTAAACTCATGGTAGAACCTACCTACCAAATTTCAAGTCTAATGGACCCCTGTGTATCCCGTAGCAAGGCCCGGACTGGCCCACCACGTTGGGACGTCTAGGCCAGTCCAATTTTCTGGACAGCTTGTTTTATTCAAATTAATTAAATTATTTCTAGATGTCCAAAAATTCTAAAATTTTTTGGGGTTGTGTTCCACCTATGGAAGGACAATCCTGCAAATTTTTAGGGCCATCGAGCCCCGGTGGCGACCGTGGTATGGCCTGTAAGTTGGGTCGATTTTGGGCCAAATACCCAGGCCCAAATGACTAACCACCATGGCATGCCCCTACCTTGCAGGCTCTTGGGCTGCATTCTAACGGCATGGCCCACTTGAAGTAAGTGTTGTATATCCCCCTTCTCATCCGGTGGGACCCATTTGTGATATGTGTGAGTCACCATGGGTCGAACCCATTTAAATTAAATAAATCGGACTCAGCGAGGCCCAGGAAGTGGGTGGGCTGGAATTCTAGCAATGGGCCCAAATTTGTGCATAGTTGATCTTTTGGAGCCGTGGCGGTCTACCAGATTTAAGGGAGTGTTGCACACACTCTTTGCCCTCCTTCCTTAGACATTTTGGGATTAATTAGTGCCCCTTGAGGCCCACCTTTGTGGTGGTTTGTGGGCTAACCTTAACAGAATTTTTGATAGCTTTATAGGCCCAATGGCCTGGAAACCTATCCCTTGAGCCCAAGATTGTGCAAGGGCTGACCTTATTGATTCATGGGCCCAATGGGCCGTCTACAAGCTGATCATGTGCATTTCTTAGCCTTGATGCCCTCATGAAGTGCTTAATTGTGGGCTGACTTGCAAGGCCCGCATAAATGTATATTTTGGGGACCTTGCTAAATCTTTGGGCTTGTGTGGCAAGGCCCACACTGTCAGTATAGGCCTTGCCCATGTGTATTCTTGGGCTTGCGGGCTACCTTCAAGTCTTCCATAATGTATGAATTGGATGGCTTTTGTTTGGGCCATTTCTTTTGGGCCCATTATGTGATATATTGTATGCATGTTGTGTTAGCAAGTAGGCCTTGTGGACTCAATTCTTTTGGATAGGCCCATTGATCTTGGGCCTATACTCTCCTATTTGTTGTGATGGGCTTAGGGACAATAATACACAAGAGGTTGGGCCCTTGGCTACCCACTAAACTGACCCTGTACTTGGGCCAAAAGTGAGGCCCAACTCACTTGTTTTAAATGTGAAACTTGCCCATGTAAATGAACTACTGGGCTAGCTATGAAGCCCACCACAACATGTGAAATTATGACCTTTGTGGTTGGGCCCAAACCTTACTTGAGGGCCCACTATATGGCCTATGAGTTGGGCTTGGTGTATGGCCCATTAGGCCATGCATTGCTTGGGCTTTAGACCTTACATTATATGAGTAGTGGCGGGCTACCTCTTGGAAATCAGTTGAGGTTGGATGTCCTCCTGGGTGATCCTAAGGTAGGCCCATAGGTTTCTCTATGGATGGTTAAAGGCCCACCATAGACCCTAGGCCATTTGTTTAAGGCTCAATGTGTATGTATGTGGAACCTACCTTAACGCATGATTGGTCCAGGCCGTTCAAGCCTAGGATCACCCGATTATGGAAGCACTCCTTGCCTTGGGTTGCTGCTGGCCTCACAATCCAGTAGCAAGCCCACTTGATCTTTTCATGATATATACACACTCTCCATCTGGTGGGGTCCCCCAGTGAGTATAGTTGGCCTTCATGAGATCATTCCCACTTATTTGACTAATTTCTAGGCTTTAGCAGGCCCAAGAAGCTGAGTGGGCCGAACATTTATCAAGGGACCTCAAATGTACATTGTTATGGTTGAAACTTTATTGGACATGGGACCCACCATATTGAGAACTTGTGTACGTGTTGCATTCTTGGGTTTTCTTATAATCTTTGGGCTTAATCAGTGCATTCTTTTGGGTAACCTTTAGTGATCACATGAGGACCTCATCTTAGATCAGATTTTTAGGACATCCCTTAGGCCTAGAGTGGGCTAGGATGTCCCAGCAAGGCCCAACCATATATTGGGCCGACTTCCACCATTTTGATGGACTTGTGGGCTGAGGTAAGGATAGTATTGGGCTCTTGGTTGCCCACTTAAATTGCTAGTTATTGGGCTGATGTAGTTGGGCCCATTTCATCATCCAAACTTAAACTTATTTTGGGCCGTATATTGTGTATGCGGGTTGCCCACCAAGTCCAACTTAATGCATGGATTCTATGGCCATTGGGAATTGAGCCTTGGGCCTTAATTTCTCTCTTGGGGCCCGTGTTGTTAAAAGTGGTATTGTATCTTTTTATGGCCTATTATGAGGAATGTATGTATGTGGTTACCTGTGTTCTTATCTTGAATGTAGGGCCTTGGGCCTTGTATCCATATAGTTCGTGGTTGAGATGCTTCTTGAGGAATGGTGGTTAAATGTCCCCATTATGGACCCCTCTAGGCCCGATTGTATCTAAATGTGATTAGATACTCATCTTAGACTCTTGTTAGGCTCATTTCCACATTACTTAGACCTGTAGTTTGTATACTTAGTTCGTGGGCTACCCCAGGAAAATGGGCCCCCACTAGAAGTTGGATTCCTTAAGGATATTGTCAAGTACCTGGTCTTGGTTCCTTCTTGGATAGGAGGAATGTAATATACATTGTGTATCGCCCTATAGTGTGATTAAATTCATCCTCATGACCATGTGCATCATTGTATTCTTGGTTGACACTGTGTGTGGTCATATTGGGCATTGCATGATACCTTCCCCGAGGGACGTAGTATCCCCTCTTGAGCACGTTGGATGCTTGGGATTGATGCATGGTTGATTGTGTGATTCATGCATCTGACATTACATAGCATATGAGCATTATTGCCCTTGCTTCATCAGGGTTGTAGCCTCCACAGATACATCATGGATGGCCATGTTTGGACACCGGAAATGTTACTTGAGCATACCGGGTGCATAGGATGCCCATGGGTGAAATTCCCAAAACTTCCATGGTACCAGGATCTGCTCCAACGGCGTGACCGGGTGGTATATATGAGCGCATGAGGGCCTTATACCATTAGGCCGCGACTCCCATGTCGTGTAGTCGGTTGGATAGGGTGTGGCCTTACTCGCCTGATGTAAGGGGGCATTGCTGGTGAGTCCGACCCACTCGTGAATGGGTCCGCTACCTTCAGGCCTTCCTGGTGATTGGTTGTCCGCAGGAAGGGTAGTGAGGTCTCTTACGCTCGTTTGTTGCGGGGGGTCTCGTAGGCGGTCATCAGCTATCCAAGCATGTAATGGACCCCGATGATTTCCTTATGATGGAAATGTATTTGATATGTGGATTGGATATGAGCACTAACATTACTTCGCATTGCATTTGTATCTATTTGTGTAAGCCTCATATTGCATTACAAGATCTGATTGCATTACGGTGCTCATCGCATTACAAGATTACTCATGGCATTACAAGACTATTGCATTACATGACTCATTGCATTATATAGCCTTGGTATGGCTTCCTGCATTATCGTACTGCCTTGGTATAGTTTCTTGCATTCATGATAGCCTTGGTAAGGTTAGTGGTATTGATATTGATCATGACTCCCTTCTGTATTCTCTATCTTCTTCTGAGCACTATTATCACACACTTACACCACCCTCTAAGCTTCTAAAGCTTATGCACGATTGATGCGTGCAGGAGATCCTAGGCAGGCACCGTAGCAGCAGAGCGTGGAGTAGAGTTGAGCTTGAGGACTCCAGTGTTGCTGATTTTTTTCTCTCTTTTCCCATTATCTTATGTATGTCCTTTTTGAACCTGATGTAAGCTTGTAAAAGTTCAAATTCTTAGTGGATTTTGTGATGTGTATCCTTTGTTACTTCCAGATGTACTTGCTGTGATCTTGGGTATGCTCGTATTGGTAATGATTATACTGTTATGAAAATCCTCCTTGTAGGATCCCAGGATCGGAACCTGCCTCAGGAGCCGAGAATGGGGTACTACGGAGGCTGTTGCGGCCAGAACCGGCCATCGGGTTCCTTGTGAGTCCGGTTACCAAGTCTGGGGCATGACAATGTGCCTGGTAGATGTGGAGCACTGTGGGATGAACGCATGTCGCGAACGTAAGATGATGTCGCATGAGGGTGGTTTGGCAAGTGCATTCATCATGTCATTCATACTTGCATTAATAAGAGTATTTAGAATTGTTGATTGTACTGTTTTATCATTACTGCTTGACTGTTTTGATAACATGTTAACCTATGCTTTATTGTTACACTGAGTTGATCACTCACTCCCACGTTACGGGACGGTGTTGTACACACCAACCAGACTTGTTTGAGTTTCAGATAATGGCGATCGCGAAGCGGAGCTGAACTTTTATGAGGATGAGGAGGATTCCTCCTTTATGCTATTTCAGGCGGGTTCCTGTGAGCCGTGTCCTGATCGACGGGGCTTTCTGGGATATTGACTAGAGGACCTTACACATTTGGTATATTTTAGGATTGTACTTGTCATTATTTAACCTGTTAACGTTATCACACTCTGGAGATTCACCACAGTTTATATCTTTTATCTATCTATCACAGTCTTCCGCTTGCAAATTTAACTGTCTCTGGAGTATGATATGTTATTTTGGCTTAATCTCACTCATGTTCACTACTCTAATATAGTCAACATTCAATCATCATTCATTTTGTTGCGTAAGTGATGCGTTGGAACTCGGGAGTTGAGTTTATGCTCAACCCCTGATTTTCAGGGCGTTACACCAACTCCCGTAAAATAATTCTGTGAGGTGAGAACAGGCATCCCTCCCATACTGCAGTCGGATCCAAAATGGAGGTATTGAGGACTCATTTAACTCCAATTTTTTTTTCAATGGAGTGTGAACACTCAATGGTTTTCCTTACAAAACTTGTGTACTTCTTGACTATAATTTGAAGGACGGCCATCTATAGGATTTTGTAATTGCCTTTTCATACATGAAGCACATATTTGGAATTACCATATTTCTTTTCTTAAGGTTGTCAACCATGAGAATTTTATTTTCCATAGTAATCCACACAAAAGCCACGTCACTCTAGGGAATGACGTTGAGGATTTTCTCCATGTGATGAAGGCATATGTTACAGGGATGTGCAAATGTACGCAGAATTTTGTTCATCTTGAATTAAATTTTAAAAACATAATAACCCTAGAATAAAGTAAAACCTAAAATACAAAATGATAATAAAAGATGGTTATTAGACCATGACCTGTAAACATCTTAGATTGGAAGATCCTAGATGCCAAACTAGCAACTTTTTTAGTTGAATTGGGCGCTCGATGTTTTTCCTTACAAAACTTGTGTATTTCTTGGCTATAATTTGAAAGGTTACTGTGGTCATCTGCACTTAGATGCAACGCACGAATAGTTGAGAAAGCCACTCGATGGTCCTCACCTTTTAGAAATGAAAACCCAAGTAAGTGTGCACCGTCTTAGGGTGAGGATCTTATAATTACTCATTAAGTGTATCCCTATCTTCCTATTTAGAAAGCAATAAATCTACAGACCAAGGCTGCCCTTACTACAAGTGGCTGAACTATCTCTGTATGTTACACATAATTTGTCATCCACTAGTTTCTGTAAATGAAAATAAGAGGATTGATCTTAACAGTACGGCCGTCATGCACATAGACAGAAAATGCTTGTAATGAATGTTTATGAGTACTTGGTAATTTTGGAGTCCTTGGTTAGGGTTTGGGCTGAAAGTATGAGTGTTGGAGTCGACGCTTTCGGAGTCCGAACTCATTCTTTAAAAAATTAGAAAAATGGGAATATTAGTAAATATGGATTCTCTTGTTAAGAAGAAAATGGAAGGTAAAGAAGAGACATAACTGAAACTTTGCACTGTGAAAATATTAACCATCTTACTTTCCCCGTTGAATTTGACGTCCAGGAAATGGACCTTTTCTAGAAAACTATGGATTTAAAACCATTAAATCCTTCTTAGAAATCTGAGTTTATTGAACTGAATTGAATTATTACAATTCAATTTTGTTGAATATCCAAACGCAAGGTTTCCATGAATTAGGCAAATGAATTCATTCTAACCCATTTTGTTGAATATCCAAACGCAAAGATTTTTTATTTTTTATTTATCATTATTATTATTATTTATTTTTTTTGTAATATGCAATAGCTTTTCAGAATTCATATGTAGGTGCATACTTGTGCTCATTCACATGGACTTTGACTATCTTTCTTAAATTTCTTTGGTTTTTCTAATTTTTGTATTTAATTTTGAATTTCTAGGCCCTAAAACAAGATTCGAGGTGCTGTCAACAATGCTAACAGAATCCTCCAGGTCAGATTATTGATTAGATCTAATTTTATTTAAATGATCTTGATAATCCATTTTATTTAAATGAGCAGACTCGGATATGCGTCGGAGCTATCTGGATATTGAGCGGGAGTCCTTGGAAGGTGGGAACCACTATTATGACATGATGAAGCTGTCCATTTCCCATTGACAGCATTGGAGTGGCATGGCCATTTCGACAGGCCGTGTTTATATCTGTATTTGCTCAAAATTGATGGAGCAGACTTGAATGTGCGTCGGAGCTATTCGGATGTTGAGCGGGGGTCCATGGAAGGTGGGAATCGCTGTTATGACCATGATGAAGCTGTCCATTTCCTATGGACAGCATTGGAGTGGCTTGGCCATTTGGACAGGCCGTGTTTATATCTATATTTGCTTGAAATTGATGAAGCAGACTCGGATGTGCGTCGGAGCTATCCGGATGTTGAGCGGGGGTACCTGGAAGTTGGGAACCGCTGTTATGACCATAATGAAGCTGTCCATTTCCTATGGACAACATTGGAGTGGCCTGGCCATTTGGACAGACCGTGTTTATATCTGTATTTACTCGAAATTGATGGAGCAAACCCGGATGTGCGTCAGAGCTATCCGGATGTTGAGCGGAGGTCCTTAGAAGGTGGGAACTGCTGTTATGACCATGATGAAGCTATCTATTTCTTATGGACAGCATTGGAGTGGCCTGACCATTTGGGAAGGCCGTGTTTATATCTGTACTTGCAGGGACCACACCCTTAACCTATAACACAAACCTATTCTCAAATCCCAAAACCCATAACTACAACCTTAACCTATAACCTATAACTTAAACTCAATTCCCTAAATTCTAACCTACAACCTAACCTAAACCTATATTTATAACCTAAATTGATTCTCAAATCCCAAAACCTATAACCTAAACTCAATTCCCTAAACCTTAACCTATAACCTAACCTAAACCTATACTTATAACCTAAACTTATTCTCAAATCCCAAAACCTATAACTATAACCTAAACCTTAACCAAAAACCTATAACCTATAACTTAAACCTATAACCTAAACTCAATTCCCTAAACCTTAACCTACGCCCTAACCTAAACCTATACTTATAACCTAAACCTATTCTAAATCCCAAAACCTATAACTTAAACCTAAACCTATAACCTATAACTTGAACCTATAACCTAAAATCAATTCCCTAAACCTTAACTTATAACCTAACCTAAACCTATACTTATAACTTAAACCTATTCTCAAATCCCAAAACCTATAACTATAACCTAAACCTTAACCTATAACCTTCACCTAGAACCTAAACTCAATTCCCTAAACCTTAACCTATAATTATAACCTAAACCTATTCTCAAATCCCAAAACCTATAAGCCTCCTTAACCTAAACCTAAACCTATAACCTAATGCTATAACCTATAACCTAAACCTAAACCTAAAACCTAAACATAAACCTACACTTATAACCTATAACCTAAACCTAAACCTAAAACCCAAACGTAAACCGATCTCGAACCCGAACCCAATTTCCAAAACCTAAACCTTAACGTATTCTCAAATTCTTGAACTTAAACCTATAACCTAAACTTAATTCCCTAAACCTTAACCTATAACCTAACCTAAACTTAAACTTTAACTTAAACATAAAACCTAAACCTAGACATATACTTATAACCTAAACCTATTCTTATAACCTAAACATATACTTATAACCTAAACCTATTCTTATAACCTAAACATATTCTCAAATCCCAAAACCTATAACCTAATCCTAAACCTTAACCTAAACCTAAACCTAAAACCTACACTTATAACCTAACTTAAACCTAAACCTAAACCTAAACCTAAACCCAAACATAAACCCGATCTCAAACCCGAACCCGATTCCTTAACGTATTCTCAAATCCCTAAACCTAAACCTACACCTAATCCTAATCTCAACTCCTAACCTAAACCAAAACCTAAACTTGAAAACCCAAACCTAAACCAGATCCCGAACCCGAACTCGATTTCCTAAACCTATTCTCAAATCCCAAAGCCTATAACCTAAACCTAAACCTATAACCTTAACCTAAACCTAAAACTTAACCTATAACCTAAACCTAAACCTATAACCTTAACTAATAACCTAAACCTAAACCTATAACCTTAACTAATAACCTAAACCTATAACCTAAACTCATTTTCCTAAACCTTAACCTATAACCTAACCTAAACCTATAACCCAAACTCGATTTCCTAAACCTAAACTTACACCTAATCCTAATCTTAACTCCCTAACCTAAACCTAAACCTAAACTTGAAAACCCACACCTAAATTCGATCCCAAACTCGAACCAGATTTCTTAAACGTAAACTTATAACCTTAACCTAAACCTATTTTCAAATCTCAAAACCTATAAACTAAACCTAAACCTATGACCTTAACCTAAACCTAAAACTTAACCTATAACCTAAACCTTAACCTATAATCTTAACCTAAACCTAAACCTTAACGTATTCTCAAATCCCTAAACCTAAACCTACACCTAATCCTAATTTCAACTCCCTAACCTAAACCTAAACCTAAACTTGAAAACCCAAACCTAAACCCGATCCCGAACCGTAACCCGATTTCTAAACCTAAACTTATAACATTAACCTAAACTTATTCTTAAATCCCAAAACCTATAACCTATAACCTAAACCTTAACCTTAACCTAAACCTAAACCTTAACCTATAACCTAAACCTATAACCTAAACTTAATTTCCTAAACCTTAACCTATAACCTAACCTAAACCTAAACCTATAACCCGAACCCGATTTCCTAAACCTAAACCTTAACGCATTCTTAAATCCCTAAACCTAAACCTACACCTAATCCTAATCTCAACTCCCTAACCTAAATCTAAACCTAAACTTGAAAACCCAAACCTAAACCCGAGCCCGAACCCGAACTCGATTTCCTAAACCTAAACTTATAACCTTAACCTAAACCTTTTCTCAAATCTTAAAACCTATAACCTAAACCTAAACCTATATAACCTTAACCAAAACCTAAAACTTAACCTATAACCTAAACCATAACTTATAACCTTAACTTATAACCTAAATCTATAACCTAAACTCAATTTTCTAAACCTTAACCTATAACCTAACCTAAACCTAAACCTATAACTCAAACCCGATTTCCTAAACCTAAACCTTAACGTATTCTCAAATCCCTAAACCTAAGCCTACAACTAATCCTAATCTCAACTCCCTAACCTAAACCTAAACCTAAACTTGAAAACCCAAACCTAAACCCGATCCTGAACCCAAACTCGATTTCCTAAACCTAAACTTATAACCTTAACCTAAACCTATTCTCAAATCTTAAAACCTATAACCTAAACTTAAACCTATATAACCTTAACCTATAACCTAAACCTAAACCCAAAACATAACCTATAACCTAAACCTAAACCTATAACCTTAACTTATAACCTAAACCTATAACATAAACTCAATTTCTTAAACCTTAACCTATAACCTAACCTAAACCTAAACCTATAACCCGAACCCGATTTCTAAACCTAAACCTTAACGTATTCTTAAATCCCTAAACCTAAACCTACACCTAATCCTAATCTCAACTCCCTAACCTAAACTCGAACCTAACCTTGAAAACCTAAACCTAAACCCGATCTCAAACCTGAACTTGATTTCCTAAACCTAAACTTATATCCTTAACCTAAACCTATTATCAAATCCTAAAACCTATAACCTAAACCTAAACCTATAGCCTTTACCTACCTAAAACTTAACCTATAACCTTAACTTATAACCTAAACCTATAAACTAAACTCAATTTCCTAAACCTTAACCTGTAACCTAACCTAAACCTAAACCTAAAACTCGAACTTGATTTCCTAAACCTAAACCTTAACATATTCTCAAATCCCTAAACCTAAACCTACACCTAATCCTAATCTCAACTTCCTAACCTAAACCTAAACCTAAACCTAAACTTGAAAACCTAAACTTGAAAACCCAAACCTAAACCCGATCCCGAACCCAAACCCGATTTCCTAAACCTAAACTTATATCCTTAACCAAAACCTATTCTCAAATCCCAAAACCTATAACATAAACCTAAACCTAAACCTAAACCTATAACCTTAACCTAAACCTAAAACTTAACCTATAACCTATAACCTTAACTAATAACCTAAACCTATAACCTAAACTCGATTTCTAAACCTTAACCTATATAACCTAACCTAAACTCCGAACCCAATTTCTAAACCTAAACCTTAACGTATTCTCAAATCCCTAAACCTAAACCTACATCTAATCCTAATCTTAACTCCCTAACCTAAACCTAAACCTAAACTTGAAAACCCAAACCTAAACCCGATCCCGAACTCCGAACCCGAACCCGATTTCCTAAACCTAAACTTATAACCTTAACTTAAACCTATTCTCAAATCTTAAAACCTATAAACTAAACCTAAACCTAAAGTTTAACCTATAACCTAACCTTAACCTATAACCTTAACCTAAACCTAAACCTTAACGTATTCTCAAATCCTTAAACCTAAACCTATACCTAATCCTAATCTCAACTCCCTAACCGAAACCTAAACCTAAACTTAAAACCCAAACCTAAACTTGATCCGAACCCGAATCCGATTTCCTAAACATAAACTTATAACCTTAACCTAAACCTATTCTCAAATCCCAAAACCTATAACCTAACTTAAACCTAAACCTAAACCTTAACCTAAACCTAAACCTTAACCTATAATCTAAACTCAATTTTCTAAACCTTAACATATAACCTAACTAACCCTAAATCTATAACCCGAACCCGATTTCTTAAATCTAAACCTTAACGTATTCTCAAATCCCTACACCTAATCCTAATCTCAACTCCCTAACCTAAACTTAAACCTAAACTTGAAAACCAAACCTAAACCCGATCCTAAACCCCAACTCAATTTCTTAAACATAAACTTATAACCTTAACCTAAACCTATTCTCAAATCTCAAAACCTATAACCTAAACCTAAACCTAAAACTTAACCTATAACCTAAACCTTAATTTATAACCTAAACCTATAACCTAAACTCAATTTCCTAAACCTTAACCTATAACCTAACTTAAAGCTAAACCTATAACCTGAACACGATTTCCTAAACCTAAACCTAAACCTAAACCTTAACGTATTCTCAAATCCCTAAACATAAACCTAATCCTAATCTCAACTCCCTAACCTAAACCTAAACATAAACTTGAAAATCCGATCCCGAACCCGAACCCGATTTCCTAAACCTAATCTTATAGGTAGGTTAGGTTTAGGTTATAGGTTATAGGTAATAGGTTATAGGTTTATGTTAAGGTTTATGGTATTTTTGTTTATGATGTTAAGCTTATATGTATTTATGTGTTAATGAATGTGATGTGGATAAGATTGTTTGTGTTTGGATGAATGTATTTATGTTTGGATGGATTTACTAGTTTAGGTTTAGATGGATGTGAATGTGAATAAGTTGTATATCAGGATGAATATGATGTCACAGGTGTATAACAGGAATTTTGTGCTGGTATATATATATTTTTTAAAGAGACTTTTAGCGACGAAAACTTTTCTAGCTAAAAGTTTTGCAAAATATTTTTAGCGACGAAAACTTTCGTAGCTAAAAGTTCTGCAAAACGTTTTTACTAACGAAATGTTTTGTAGTTAAAAGTTTTGCAAATTATTTTTAGCGATGGAAATTTTCGTAGCTAAAAGTTATGCAAATATTTTTTAGCGACGAAAATTTTCGTAGCTAAAAGCTTTGCAAATATTTTTATCGACGAAAATTTTCGTAGCTAAAAGTTTTAAAAATTTTTTTAGTGACGAAAATTTTCGTAGCTAAAAGTTTTGCAAATATTTTTAGCGATAAAAATTTTCGTAGCTAAATGTTTTGTAAATATTTTTAGCGACGAAAATTTTTGTAGCTAAAAGTGTTGCAAATACTTTCGTCGCTAAAAGTATTTGCAAATGTTTTTAGCGACGAAAATTTTCGTCGCTAAAATTCTTTAGGAAATCGGGGGTGTGGATGCAAAATACATCCATCACGAGGGCTCCACGTCCAGCGGACTTGACGTGAATGATACACGTACATCATGACAAACCTCACGTCCCGAGACTTGGACGGTGGGGATACAATACATTCATCAATATAGTCCCACGTCCAGATCATTTGGACGGTGGGACGAGTTCCTATATCAAGGTGAGCTCCCATGTGTGGACGGTTTTGATATAACATATATCTCATGATCAGGCCCACCTAATTGGGCTGCTGATCCACCGTCCTTAAATGGACAGTTAGGATGGAATGCATACCACATGAGGGTCCACAGACCTTGCTGACGTTAGTCCAGGTGCTGGGCTATTGGCCAGTAGATGGACGGTTGGAAATGAAACATATACGTCATGGGTCCCACCGTCCAGAAATTCTTTAGACGGTGATGATATTCAACATATACATTAAACTGGTTGGTATGGATGAAACGCAGACATCAGGTGGGCCCACACATGTGGCCCACTTGCTGATAAAGCTGGCGTTTGTATTTTCTCTTCACCTACCAAACCGGTCCCAGCGAGGGTTGCCGTTCACGGTTCGTCCAGTCGAGCCAAGCGGAGCACCCACTGCTAGATGGATGGCTTGGATGAAACACATACATCAAGGTGGGTCCACGTGGGTGTGGCCCACCTACCCCAGATCAAGCCGATATTTGTATTTCGTCTTCATCCAGGCCTGTCCAAACGGACAGGCAGGTGGATCCTGCCGCTGGACAGACAGCGTGGATAAAATGCCTACATCATGTGGGCCACATTTTGGGCAGCGTGGATCTTCAACATACATCATGGCGGGCCCCACGTTCCCAAGCAATGGACGACATGGATATACTGCACATGCATCAGGTGGGTCTCACACACTCCAGACTGCTGGATGGTGTGGATGTAATATATCATCAAGGTGGGCCATCAAAATAGGGAGAAGAAAGAGGGGAAAGAGAGAAAAAGAGAACGGATGGAGGAGGGACCCTGCCACTATGGGCCCCTCAAGACGATACAAATCGTACATCAAATGGGTCCCACCATAAGTGGGCCCTCAAATCATCAAATCTAAGCAAAAGAAACAATTATAATCCTAGAAAATGCCCACCTTTCCTTCTTCTTTCTTCCTAGTGCTCCAAGGCTCCTAAGAAGGTCCTTCAATGGTGGAGATGATGATCTAAGGGTTGGATGGTGAGGATTGAGGGGGTTAGGGAGTGGGCCACACCTAGCTCTCTCTTGGAAGGCTTGGACATTGGAGTAGCTTGGGGAATGAGAGAGAGATGAGAGAGAGAAGTGTAAGAGAGAGAGAGAGGGATGGGTGAGTGATGGGGTGTTATGGGTGAGTGAGTGATGGATGTGTATTTGGGTAAGAGAGAGTGTTAACTTTTAGGGAAGGTGGTTGTACTTAGGGATGGGATGGAGTGATGGGTTGTACTTTGATTGACTGATGTGATGTGTCATAGAGATTCTCTCAGAATTGCAATGTGCGGTGTTTTCCTCGAACTGAACGCGAGCCCATATCTCCTGGCTCGGGTATCGCCTTAGTGCACGAGACGCGACATCTGAATCGCGGCGATGGCGTGGTCACAAGGGTACAAGTCTCGGGTTGAGCTAACTCTAGATGCAAATGCCAATAGCAGATCGCGGGTCGCCGGAATTCGACTCGGAGGACCGCGGAAGCATACGGAACGGTACGGGCTAGGATACGAGTCTTACACCTATAGGTCGGTCATAGTTCGAATGTAGGTTGGACATAACTCAACTATAGCTCAGCCATAGCTCGGCTATGGATCGGATATAGTTTGATCATAGCTTAGCCGAAGCTTAGCTAGAGATCGGCTATGGCTCAGGATAACCTCTGAAGCAAAGCAGATGTCAATCTTATGGAGAGATCGATATTGCTCACGACTACTATGCCAAACAAGATCTTCCCTTGGATCAAGAGTCTGGGAATCCCTCCAACGATCCAAAGATCTCTCCAAAGATCTTTAGAGGATCAAGTTGGATCCCGAAGGCTTCGGTCGGTGAAGATCTCAAGAGGATCCTGAATGAATTGGGAGGTCTCCCCTACAACGATATCTTCCTCCTATAAATAGAGGTATCCCTAACCAATGTGAGGTACGTTCACTAATCCTATTACTCGACTAGTGTCTCTTTTCCTTGACACCTTACCCTACAAAAGACCCTATTACCTGACTTGGGCATCAGAGGGTCCCCTAGACAAGCCAGGGTCTCATTTGCTTGTTCCTTTCATCTGTGCTAGTTCAAGAGAGCTAACTTAAGAAGGTCTATCGAAAAACTACATCAATAGTTTGGCACCGACTGTGAGAAGCGAGATTACAGCCGTTTCCTGACCTACCATAGAAACTACAATGGCTAGAGGGAAGAAGAAGACTCGAGCCTCCCCTGTTCCCGACCTAATGGCTCCTGAGCACATGCCACCACTCCCAGAATAGCCTGACAATCCACGGGATTCATCGTCCCAACAACAGGCTGATTCTGGCTCGGTGAGGCACGGGCAACAGTCCTGCAACCGGGGAGGACAACTGAAATCCTTCGAGAAAGAAGTCGGAATGATAAGAGAAGACATGGGCTATATGAAACACTTACCGGAATGGTTGCAACCTCAGCATGTGCAGAGGACCGATGGGGAGGAAGAGCGATCAGACGACCGACCTCCTCCACCTTCCAGCACGCCCACCGCTTCGCAGAGAAGCCGACAACATGGCTTGGCTAGGTGAGCACCAACCCACGTCTCAAGGATGGCGGCTCTGCCCGCTTTCGACCTACATCACAAATTAGATTAGAAGAAGCGCTACAAAGCCCCGGTCAAGGCTACTACTGAAAGTGGCGAGCTCTAGTAGGCCGAGCTCAAAGACTTGCGCAGTCAAATCGGTGACATTTGAGACACATGTCGATCGAATATCTTGACCCCAATGGAGGCCATAATGCAAGAGAACAGGCCCATTTACTGTCGACATTATGAAGGCTCGACTTCCAGACCGGTTTTACCTTCCCCGGATTGCCCCATTCGTAGGAAAAACTGACCCATCAGATCATCTGGAATCCTTTCGAGTATACATGGAACTCCATAATGCATCCAATGCAATCATGTGTAGAGCTTTTTCTCTGATCTTGAGTGAAGTCACACAATTATGGTTCAAATAGCTGAACCCGAACTCCATCAGTTCGTTCTCTCAGCTCAGCCAAATCTTCATCACGAACTTCATCGGGGCGAAGAAGAAGCTCAAACCATACTCTCACCTCTTTAACATCATCCAGAAGAACAATGAACTACTGAAGGATTACATCAAACGCTTCAACCTGGAGGCATTACAAGTACAGAAGCATTCCGAAGAACTCGCTTTGGCTGCGATCATGGGGGGACTAAGAGATCAGTAGTTCCTCTTCTCGCTGGATAAAAATGTGATAATGGTCGACCTACTCAATAAGTTGCAAAAGTACGCCAATGCCGAGGAAGCTTGTGTCCTTCGGGATGCTGTCCAGAACAAGGGTCCCCCGGCCAAAGAGCCCATAAAGGCAGAGCCTAGTTCGGCCCCCAACAACCGGAAGAGGAAAGATGACCAACCACGAAGCGACGATCATCCGAATAAGTGGCCCGACAGTAAGTTCGAAGCATATACCCCGCTCAACAAGGCACGCGAGTAAGTCCTAATGGAAATTCAGGACAAATAACTTCTCAAGTGGTCGGGCAAGTTGAAATCTGATCCCGACAAGAGGAGTAAGAACAAATACTGCCTCTTCCATCGGGATCATGGCCATCTGACCCGCGACTGTTTCGACCTTAAGCAAGAGATCCAGGCTCTCATCCGAAACGACCATCTAGGAGAGTATATCAGTCACCAAGGGGAACTGACCACGACAAGAAGCGAAAAACTGGTCAACAATCAACCCTTTAGAGAAATCCGAACTATCTTCGGAGGCCACAGTGGTGTGGGCGACTTAAATCGCGCCCAAAAGCTCACACACGAAGCATTGGTGGTCCCGACCATGAAGTTTTCGTTGTTAGCAGACCTCAAAAAGAACATAAGGTAGAAGTGCAAAAGGTGAGCTTAACAGTCCTAGAGAGAGGGGCTGGGGTGAATAAGACTATGGCAAATAAAAATTAAAGTACTCAAATAATAATAAAAAATAAAAAAAACTCAATCGCACTAGTATTGAAAATTTGATTCAAACTAGTTCGTAGGACAACTTACACCCAAAACAAATTTTAGGTAGGACAACATTATTTCACGAACGATCGTAAAAATCAAAATCTCAAATCAAGCAAGAGAAAATAAATCTATCTATTACAAACATTCACAACTTTTATATAAATAAAATTACAACCATTCTCCACAAATGCAAAAAGTAAACATTCATCACAACACCAAGAGTTATAATGGTTCAGTGTGTATAACAATTGTTCTCAAATAGCCACACCTCCTCCACTCCCAATAATCAATATCCACGTGATATTGGCTTTCACTACAAACAAGATTTTCACAGGGTCACTTTAAAACCTGATACAGTTGTGATTTTAAAGGGCTATCACAAACAAAAAAAAACCCCTTACTGAGATTTTCTGGCTATCTCAGAAAAACCAACAAATGACATTTTTTGCCTATCTCAATAAAACCAAAAACAAAAGACTGAATATACTTATCTTCACCTTGAAGACGTATCTATTGATGTAGCCTGTAGAACCGCTTCTCTTGCAGTATATTGTTCAATGTCCAGTCATATAAACAAGGGTTCTAGGTTCTAGATTGATTTTAAATAGATTCAAACCAATGACTACTTGTTTGAATTCCTCAATATCTCAAAGAAGAGTTTCTACTCTCTTTATAGAATAAGATTCATAAAATAGGAGATTAAGGAATTAAAAAAAAAGCTATTAAAAGAATATTAAAAATACCATGCAATAGCTTGACAATAATGGGGACCTCTCTCTCTCTCTTAATGAAGGCTTTGATCAGCTTGACTTGGTAATTTCAGATTGAGAGAATGCATCTATTTATAGGCACAAAAGTTGTTGCTTCGACTCCTCTAAGAATTAACAAATTTTCAAAATTTGAGCGTAATCGGTTAAAACAGAACTTCGACTGGTCGAAGGCCTTGCTCGATTAGTCAAGGGCCCTGTTCGACTGGTCAAGGGTGCTAAAATTTAGTTGCTGGACTTTGAGTCGAGCAACCCTTGACTGGTAGAAGGCCCCTCTTTAACTGGTTGAGCAGTCTGCTCAACTGGTCAAAGAAGTAACGGAAAAATCCATTTTTCTGAGTTTAAATTAGGACTGGTCGAAGATTTCTTAGACTGGTTGAGCCACAGCTTAAACCAGTCAAACTTTAGCCTATACTAGTCGAAATATAGCCTAACATAAGTATAAAAACCCATATAAGTTTGTATCTTGAAAGAACCTAAGCCTAAGGTCTTTCTAGGGTCTGTTATACCTGAAACGACTGAGCATTAAAGTGGATGAGATGTTTTGAACTTCACGAAACTTGTTCTTCTACTTTATTTTCCAATAGAGCTTGTAGTGGAAAATGGAGCTTGAACTTTTAGTCGAAGTGTAATAGAACTTGAACTCACTCATCTTGAACTTAGTAAAGCTTGAACCTTCCATCTTGATCTACTTCTTGACTTGAACTTCATTAGAGTCTTGAACTTAGTAGATTTTGAACTTTCTTGACTTGAAGTAAAGACTTGAACTTCCATCTTGATCTACATTAGACGGACCACTTCATAAGCTATTTTGTATAATATAACACTTACAAGAAGTGCATAGCCTGGCCTTCACTGAAGAAGACACCTGAGGCATCCATAACTCACACAACGATGCGCTCGTGGTTACCCTTACCATAGCCAATCGAAAGGTGTTCCAAATCCTCGTGGACACTGGCTCCTCAACTGATGTTCTCTTCGCCCAAGCCTTCGACAATATGAGAGTTGGCCGATCTCGACTTCGGCCAGTTAGAACCCGATTGCTTGGATTATCAGGAGGACAATGTTCACAACCCCAAGTGTAGGGTCGCGATGCAGTAATAATCTCGGTGAGAACGAGGTCGAATCTACAGGGATTAATCTCGTGTGTATTTTGAAAGCAACTATAAGTAGAACTAGAAAAAGATATGAATCTAAATATGTAATTAAAAGGGGTAATTGTGAAGTGTGTAATTAGAAACTTAAGAATTCAAAGGTGACAAATAGGGTTTCCAAGGATCCACTTATAGCAATTAGGGTGATACTATGCTCGATTCAAGGACATAACTAGAATCGAAGTCCTATCTTATCCAGTTGGAAGATATAGCAATAAAACTAAATCTAAAATACCTTTGATCTAATTCTCAATGGATGAGAATCATGAGGATTATGAGTGATTCCACCACAAAACCATGCCCAAGAGACAATGACAAATAATAAGATCTACCAATTCCCATAATCAATCACAAGAGAATTATGAAGATTAAAAGGGATTCTATCATCCAACCATACTTAAGGACGATGGTGAACAACAGGATTTCTTAATTTTACAATCTCAAAACATGAAAAGAAGATACTCAAAGCTATTACAAATCTATTATAATTTGAGTAGCAATAAATCATTAAAAACTAAAAGTATTCCTTAAATATCAAACTAGAATCAAAGTTCAACATAAACATGAATCAAAGCAATACAAACATCCCATCATGCTACAAGCTTCACCTCTTAGCCCTAGCTAAGAGGTTTAGCCAACCATAAACATGATTGGATTAAAAACCCTAGAAGAAAGCATGAAAACAACTAAGGAAGAAGAAGAAAAACTCTTGGCGACAGCTTCTCCACCCTTTTTCTCTACTCTTTAAACCCTAGAAGATGCCATGGAGCATCCTAGGGAGTCCTATTTATAATTGTGAAACTTCAACTTTTGCGCCTACTTGGAAAACTTTAAAAACTGCCTCAAATTTACGCAGTTTGTTAAAATAGACTTCACTCTGGACAGTTTCCTAAAATAGATTTCACTCTGCGTAATTTCACAGAATGACCCAGAGTTTCAAAATATGCTTTTTCAAGACGATTTCAGGATTCCTTTTCTTCACTTCAAATCTTTGATTCTCTTCATTCCTTGGTTTTCTTGGATCTTTGGCATGTGAATTCTTCAATCTTGGTCTCCTAAGACCTATCCCTTACCTTGGTGATTCTTGAGCATCAAATCCATACTTTTAACACCATTTTCAATTCAAGCTCTTAAATTCAACTTGCAACACAGACATGAGTAAAATATAACATTAAGCATTATTATGTTCATAAAACCAAGATATAAATGGGGGATAATATGCAATATTTGACCCTCAACACAATCCCTAACCAGCATTTTGTTTGTCCCGAGCAAAGTATGTGTGAAATAAATCTCAATGCTTAATGTCCAAAACCTCTCTAGGAACATAATCTTTTGTACGCTCAAGTATGAATGGGTATAATTAAGATACGAAAGTGGGGTTTTAAAAACTTATAGTCAAATCACATAAGAAACCAATCAAGTAAATTCTTTGTTCATTAAATCGAGCATAATTTGCATATCAAGTTTTTCAATGTGCTCAGTGAAAATCAACTTACTTCCTGTACGAATATTATTAGTTCACCATGTTAGCCATACTCATCACTTCAAGATCAGTTTGAAACTCAAGTACTAATTCCGAACTTATCCCCTTTCCTTCTTTTTCAAGTCTTTGATTTTATATCGATGGTCAATTTTTTATTCATTCTTTTTATTCTTTTTCATGACCTCTATGTCGATGTCCTTTTTTTTTAAACTAGTTCTTTTCTTCTTTTAAAGTAGATAAAATTCTCCAGACTCGATTCTCACCATCTATCAATGATTCACATACTAACAATCAAAACTTCTAGCATGTCTTATAGAAGATAAATTGAATGTGTCTTGTAATTTAAATTAACACGATATTCAAACTATCTCTTAATTAATTGAGCGCAATAACTTAGGTGATAGATTGCTTAGTTGATCAAACTCCAACAATCCAAAAGTCAATCTCTATTTTTATCATATACAACGCATTCTTAAGTACATAATTCATTGATTCCCAAACAAATTTCTACTTGAAATATTGAAAATTTTCAAAAATTTTGCTCAAAACTGAGAAAACACTGATTTGTTCACCTAATCCCCCATCCCCAACGGAAAAGTCTGCATTGTCCTCAATGTGAAAGAAATAACCATGTAATATAAAAGTGGTAATGAAAAGAGAAGGGAAGTGATGGAAAGGTAATACATGAAGAAGGAATTTTGAGGCTTTTCGAATGGTCTCAGTGTGAAGATGGGTTAGCATAAGAATTAAACCAACAGAAAGCAAACTATCCTACACAGTGAAAAACAAACTATTTTAAACAGAGGAAAGCAAACTATCCTAAATGGTGAAAAGCAAACTATCCTAATCCTAAATTCTTTGAAAGTAATAAACCTAACTAGGAAAACAGAGGAAAACTACTTAGTCATGCCCCAAGGTTCCTCCTTCGGCCAGCATCTTGATAAATTTCTCTGTAGGTTTCATAACAAGATCATCCAAAAGCCCTTTTTTGCAATAAGCTTGGATGCCCTGGAGTATGATTTTCTAGAGAAATTTATGATTTTCAGAGAAATTTATGGACCTTAGCATAAAGTTTCCAAAGTTAGCGCAACATTTAATCTCATGAGAGTGTCTAAAGTGATGTATATATGATTCGGGCCGATTCTATAAGCGACACTTTTGTTTGTCAAATTTTAAGAGAAAGTTTCAAAGTGATGGAAGCGAATGGACATGGTGAATCAAGTGGATTTTTAGAAAGATGGAAAGATAAAATGATGGAAAGTTCACCTTGAGAACAAACCAGAAATTATAAGTAGGTGATGTAGTCTTAACATATTCGAAATTCCACCTTCAAGTAGAAGATTTTCGGAGATTCTAGATAAAATAAGTAAGTAGGTATGTAGTCTCAACATACTTTTGTTTGTCAAATTTTAATGAGACAAAACATCTTAAGTGATGGAAAATGGATCTTCGAATGGACCTTTAAGTGGACCTTCAAGAATGCAAGTGGATTTTTAAGAAAGATGGAAAGTTCAACTTCAAGAATGATGGAAAGTTCACCTTCAAGAACAAACCATGAAGATTGAATAAGTGCAATTCAAGCTAAAGAGTATTCAAGTTCTATGACTTTTCTAGTAGAAGATCAAGCTCCACCTTCAAGTAGAAGATTCACACTTCAATGTCCAAATTTTTCAGGTATAAATGATCTTAGAAATACCTTAGACTTAGATATTTTCAAATGTTAAATTTATATAGGTTTTTATACTTTAATTAGGATTTAGTTCGACTAGTTTAAGCCTTAGTTCGATTAGTCCTAGCTTTGGTTCGACCAGTCCAAGAATAACTTTGACCAGTCCAAGATTCAAACTATAAAAATGGATATTTCCAGTGGTTTCTCAACCAGTTGAGTAGGCTGCTCAACTAGTGGAAGGAACACCTTCGACCAGTCGAAGGGTGCTCGACTCGAAGTCCAGAAACCAATTTTAAGCACCCTCGAACAATCGAACAGGGCCCTCGACTAGTCGAAGAATTGTTTTATCCGATCATGCCCAAAATTTGAAATTTGGTTTGATCTTAGACGAGTCGAAGCAACAACATTTTAGCCTATAAATAGAGGCCTTCTTTCATTCCGAAATTACCAATCCAAGCTAAGAAAAGCCTTCATTTAGAAAGAGAGAAGTCCCCACTATCATCAATCTATTGCATGGTATTTCATATTTATGTTTATATAGCTTTTGTTTTGATTCTTTGATCTTTGGTTTGTGAATCTTACCTTTTAAAAGAGATTAATCACTCTTCTTTTTAAGATCCAAAGGTTTGTAGCTTGAGGTTTGAATTAATTTAAAATTAATTTAGAACATAAAACCCTTAATTGCTTTACTGGACATTGAACATTCTACATCAAATGAAGCGGTTTTACGGGCCACATCAAGAACGTCTTCAAAGAAGAAGATAAGTATCATTTTATACTTTTGTTTTGGTTTCTTTGAGATATCTAAAAAATCTCATGTATTGGTTTTGACTGAGATAGCTAGAAAATCTCAGCCTGAGGTTTTGTTTGTGATAGCCCATCTAAAAAGACAACTGTATAGGTTTTAAGGTGAATCGCTAAAAACCTTGATTATTAGTAAACACCAATATCACGTGGGTTATGATTATTAGGAGTGGAGTAGGTGTTGTTGTTTGAGAATAGTTGGTGTACACACCGAACCACTATAACTTCTAGTGTTTGTGGTGAATGGTTTAAGTTTTTATATATGTGGTGAATGTTTGTAATTTGTTTATGTTTGTGTGATGAATGCTTGTAATAGATAGCTCTCTCTTTTCTCTTGCTTAGTTTGTGATCTTGATCCTTACTACGTTCATGAAATCAAGTTGTCCTACTTAAAACTCTATTTTTAGTGTAAGGTTGTCCGATGAACAAAGTTTGAATCAATTTCTCAATACTACTGCTATTGAGATCAGTGATTTATTCTGATTTATTTATTATTTCTGTACTTTAAAATTTTTATTTGGCATAGTCCTATTCACTCCCCCTCTAGGACTGTTAGCTCGTCTCTTTCAAGTGGTATTAGAGCTAATAGACAGAGAAATTCCAACTCTCTTAAACAGAGAAAAACTAATGAAACTCCTAAACCCAGAACTATAATGAAATGGGTTCCAAAAGTTACTTGTCTTGTTGCCCACACTACCTTCAAAGCTTTTAGTCATTCAAAATGGTACCTGGCAGTGGATGTTCAAGATATATGACAGGTGACAAAGAGATATTCACCAACTTCCAAGAGATGAATAATGGTTCGGTTGCTTTTGGTGATGGAAGCAACTGCAGAATTATAGGCCAAGGTACTGTTCAACTTTCTAACCTTCGTCTTTTTAAAAATGTTTTATATGTTGAAGGACTTAAACACAATCTTCTAAGTATATCTCAAATCTGCGATAACAAACACAGCGTGAATTTTACTAATCACGGATAAGAGATAACAAATGAGAAAGGTTGTATGATATTAAATGGTCGTAGGACTTCTGAAAATTACTATATTATCAATGAATCATGTTCTTCTAATTTTTCCTACTACATGGTCTAAACAGACGAAACAGAACTATGGCATAAACGTCTTGGACATGTTAACTACCAAAATCTTTATAGATTGAGCAAAATAGATCATATTTGAGGTCTACCCAAATTAAAAAGGGTTGATAAAATATGTGGTGTATGCCAAATTAGCAAAGAAACAAGGAGTAGTCACAAGAAAGTGAACTCCTTAACCACAACCAAACCTCTTGAACTTCTCCATATGGATTTAGTTAGACCAACAAGAATGGAGAGTAGATGTGGAAAAAAGTATTTTCTGATTATCGTTGATGATTTTACCAGATTTACTTAGGTAGCCTTCATAAGAGAGAAATTTGAGACTCTCGATGAAGTCAAAAGAATACTAAAATGAATTCAGACTGAAAAAGAATTAAATATAATCAAAATAGAAGTGATCATGGTATTGAATTCGAAAATAGTAATTTTGAAAAATTATGTACAAATTATGGCATATCACATGAGTTCTCTGCTCCTAAAACACGTGGGTAAAATGTAGTTGTTGAAAGGAAGAATAGAGTGCTACAAGAGATGGCCAATGTTATGTTAAATAGCATGAATTTACCAAAAAACTTGTAGGCTGAAGCTATTAATACTGCATGCTTCATTATAAATCGAGTGTATGTAAGAAAATCAAAAGATAAAATAGCCTATGAGTTATGGTTTAATAAGAAACCAACTGTCAAATACTTTCGAATTTATGGAAGCTAGTGCTACATATTACGTAAAAGGGAAAATTTATGAAAATTTAGAGCTAAGAGTGATGAAAGAATATTCTTGTGTTATGCCATTAATAGTCGAGCATATTGTGTTCTTAATAAAAAATAGGAGTGATCTAGGAATCTATTAATGTTATAATTGATGATCACCTAATCACACCCACATCAAGTCTAGATGATAATGAAGTCAACTTTATCGAGAACCTGACTCTTCATCTAATCCAGTTAATGCTGAACTAAGATCAGTCGAAGACCATCTTATTGATTTGATATTAGGTAATCCTCTTACTGGTGTACGAACAAGAAAATAGTTAGAGAATATCTGTAATTATGTTTGCTTCACTTCTCAAATTGAACCGTTTAATGTAAAAGAAGCACTTACCGATGAAAATTGGATAGTTGTCATGCAAGAAGAGTTAAATCAATTTGTAAAAAATAATGTTTGGTATTTGATTCCAAGACCGACCGATAAACGTATAATTGGAACCAAATGGATTTTTAAGAACAAATCTGATGAAATAGAAAATATAGTTAGAAACAAGGCTAGATTGGTTATACAAGAATACACTCAGATAGAAGGAATTGATTATGATGAAACATTTGCACCAGTAGCTCGCTTTGAATCGATCAGATTGTTTATATCTATTGTATGTTTTAAAAAATTCAAGATATATCAAATGGATGTTAAAAGTGCATTTTTAAATAGTGATTTATATGAAGAGGATGTTGAATAACCTAAGGGTTTTGAGAACCATAAAC
Source organism: Magnolia changhungtana (assembly GCA_030180095.1). NCBI lineage: Eukaryota > Viridiplantae > Streptophyta > Magnoliopsida > Magnoliales > Magnoliaceae > Magnolia > Magnolia changhungtana. The sequence continues at coordinate 995,612 of JASAUF010000640.1, forward strand.
TCTCATGTCATGTATATCGTCTTAAAAAGGCACTTTAGGGCCTAAAACAAGCTCTCAGGGTATGATATGAGAAATTTACTAAGTTCTTACTTAGTCACAACTTTATCATGGGAAGCGTTAATAAAACTTTATTTGTTAAAAAATATAATGAACACATACTGATTATACAAATCTATGTTGATGATATTATCTATGGTTCTACAAGTACTAACTTGTCCATTGAGTTTACAGAGCTTATGAAATCCAAGTTCGAAATGAGTATGGTTGAAGAATTGGATTACTTTCTAGGTTTACAAGTAAAACAACATGAAGATGGTATTTTCATCTCTCAAACCAAATATGTTTGGAATTTGGTAATGAAATTTGGATTCGAGAACGGTAAAAAGTTTGATACTCTTATGAGTACAACTCTTAAACTTTCAAAGGATGAAACAGGTAAAAGTATAGACTCTCGCTTATATCGTAGCATGATTGGTAATTGTTGAGTGTCAAATATTGCATATTATCCCTAATTTATATCTTGGTTTTAGGAACATGATAAAGTTTAATGTTCTATTTTACTCATATTTGTGTTGCAAGGTGAATTTAAGAGCTTGGATTGAAAAGGGCGCTAAAAGCATGGATTTGATGCTCAAGAATCACTAAGGCAAGGGATGGATCTTAGGAGACCAAGATTGAAGAATTCACATGTCAAAGATCCAAGAAAACTAAGGAATGAAGAGAATCAAAGATTTAAAGTAAAGAAAAGGAATTCTGAAATTGTCTTGAAAAAGATATTCTGAAACTTTTGATAATTCTGTGAAATTGCGCACAGTAAAGTCTATTTTGGGAAACTATGCAGGGAGAACTCTATTTTAGCAAACTACGTAAATTTGAGACGGTTTCTAGAGTTTTTCCACTAGGTGCGAAAGTTGGAGTTCCACAATTATAAATAGGACTCCCTAAGATATTCCTAGGCATCTTCTAGAGTTTAAGGAGTTGAGCAAAAGGGTGGAGAAGCCGTCACCAAGAGTTTTTCTTCTTCTTCCTTAGTTATTTTTATGTTTTTCTTAAGAGACTTTGGTGTAATCATGTCTATGGTTGGCTAAATCTCTTAGCTAGGGCTAAGAGATGAAGATTGTAGCACGATGGGATGTTTCTATTTTTTTTATTCATGTTTATATTGAACTCCATGGATTCTAATTTGATATTTAAGGAATACTTTCAGTTTTTAATGGTTTATTGTGACTCCAATTACAGTAGATCTGCAATAGCTTTGAGTATCTTCTTTTCCTGGTTTGAGATTGTAAAATTAGTAAGTCCTGTTGTTTACCATCGTCCCTTAGGCATGGTAAGGTGATAGAATCCTTCCTAATCTTCACAATTCGTCTGCTTTGAGATTATGGGATTGGTAAATCCTATTGTTTGCCATTGTTTCCTGAGCATAGTTTGGTGATAAAATCCCTCTCAATTATCATAGTTCTCCTTCATTTGAGAATTAGGTCAATGAAAGTTCAGATTTGATTTTATTGATATATTTTTCAATTAGATAGGATATGACTCCAATTCTAATTGTGTTACTTGAATCAAGCAAGAGGGCTCCCTAATCACTACAAGTGGATCCTTGGCACCCTAGTTCCCACCTTTAAATTTTTAGTTTTAATTACCTAATTCACAATTACTCTCTCAATCACTTCAAAATTAGCTTTACATCTTTTTCTAGTTCTACTTCTAGTTAATTTCAGAAACGTACAAGATCAGTCATTGTGGATTCAACCTCAGTCTGACCGAGATTATTACTACATCGCGACCCTACACTTGGGGTTGTAAATAAGTTTTTGGTGCCATTGCCGGGGTTGTAAAAACTTGTTTACAACCCCAAGTGTAGGGTCACGATGTAGTAATAATCTCGGTAAGACCGAGGTCGAATCCACAGGGACTGATTTTGTGCGTTTCTCAAATTAACTAGAAGTATAACTAGAAGAAAATGTAAAACTAATTCTGAAGTGATTGAGAGAGTAAATGTGAATTAGGTAATTAAAACTAAGACTTTAAAGGTGGGAACTAGGGTGTCAAGGATCTACTGGTAGTGATCAGGGAGCCCTATTGCTTGATTTAAGTAACACAATTAGAATTGGAGTCATATCCTATCAAATTGGAAAATATATCAATAAAATCAAATCTAATTTTTCATTGACCTAATTCTCAATGAAGGAAAACTATGATAATTGGCAAGGATTCCATCACCAAACATTGCAGAGGAGACAATGACAAATAATAGGATTTACCAATCCCATAATCTCAAAGCAGGAGAATTGTGAAGATTAGGAAGGATTCCATCACCCTGCTATGCCCAAGGGACGATGGCTAACAATAAGACTTACTAATTTCACAATCTCAAATCAGAAAAAGAAGATACTTGAAGCTATTGCAGATCTACTATAATTTGAGTCACAATAAACCATTAAAAACTGAAAGTATTCCTTAAATATCAAATTAGAATCCAAGAAGTTCAACATAAACATGAATTAAAGCAATAGAAACATCTCATCATACTATAAGCTTCACCTCTTAGCCCTAGTTAAGAGGTTTAGCTAACCATAGACATGATTAGACCAAAGTCTCTTAAGAAAAACATGAAAATAACTAAGGAAGAAGGAGAAAGACTCTTGGCAATGGCTTCTCTACCCTTTTGCTCCACTCCTTAAATCCTAGAAGATGCTTAGAAACATCTTAGGGAGTCCTATTTATAGTTGTCGAACTCCAACTTTTGTACCTAGTTGGAAAACTCTAGAAACCGCCTCAAATTTATGCAGTTTACTAAAATTGACTTCTCGCTACACGGTTTTCCAAAATATACTCCACTCTGCATAATTTTACAGAATAACCTAAAGTTTCAAAATATGCTTTTTTAGGATAATTTCAGGATTTCTTTTCTTTACTTCAAATCTTTGATTCTCTTCATTCCTTACTTGGTTTTCTTGGATCTTTGATATGTGAATTCTTCAATCTTAGTCTCCTAAGATCTATCCCTTGCCTTGGTGATTCTTAAGCATCAAATTCATGCTTTTGGCACCCTTTTCAATCCAAGCTCTTAAATTTACCTTGCAAAATAAACATGAGTAAAATAGAACATTAAACATTACCACGTTCCTAAAACCAAGATATAAATGGGGGATAATATGCAATATTTGACTCTCAACACAATCCCCAACCAGTATTTTGCTAGTCCTGAGCAAAGTATACATGAAATAAATCTCAATGCTTAATGTCCAAAACCTCTCTAGGAAAACAATCTTTTGTATACTCAAGTATGAATGGGTAGAATTAAGATATAAAACTGGGGTTTTGAAAACTTAGAGCCGAACCACATAAGCAACCAATCAAGTAAATTCTTTGTCCATTAAATCGAGCATAATTTGCATATCAAGTTTTTCAATGTGTTTATTAAAAATTAACTTACTTCCTATACGAATACTATTAGTTCATCATGTTAGCCATACAAATCACTTCAAGATCAGTTTAAAACTCAAGTACTGATTCCAAACTTATTTCCTTTTCCTTCTTTTTTCAGTCTTTGATTTTATATCGATGGTCAATTTTTTATTCATTCTTTTCCATATTTTTCATTCTTTTTATTCTTTTTCATGACCTCTTTGTCGATCTCCTATTTTTTTAACTAGTTCTTTTCTTCTTTTAAGGTGGAGACTTGATTCTCACTATCTATCAATGATTCACATACTAACAATTAGAACTTCTAGCATGTCTTACAGAAGACAAATTAAATGTGTCTTTTGATTTATATTAATATGATATTTAAACTATCTCTTAATCAATTGAGTGCAAGAACTTAGGTGATAAATTACTTAGTTGATCAAACTCCGACAATTTAAAATTTAATCTTTATGTTTATCATCCCCAACGCATTCTTAAGTACACAATTCACCGCTTCCCAAACAAATTTAAACTTGAAACATTGAAAATTTTCAAAATTTTTGCTCAAAACTGAGAAAACAATGATTAGTTCACCTAATCCCTCATCCCCAACTGAAAAATCTACATCGTCCTCAATGTAAAAGAAATAAGCATGTAATGTAAAAGAGGCCATGAAAAGAGAAGGGAAGTAATGGAAATGAACACCTAAAGAAGGAATTTTGAGGCTTTTTGAATGGTCTCAGCGTGAAGATGGGTTAGCACTAGAATTAAACCAACAAAAGTAAACTATCCTAAACAGTGGAAAATAAACTATCATAATCCTAAATCATATGAAAGCAAATAAATCTACCTATACCTCTGTCAAACTAGGAGGTCAATCCTGGTAAACAGGGTCAATCAGAGGTATTGACATGTCCTCTGAATTAAATTTTTTAATAAATGGCTTTAAACGATGTTCATTTACTTTGAATTCATTATCATTATTTGGATTCTGAATCTTGACAGCCCCATAAGGATAAACATTAGTAATAGTGAAAGGGTCAGTCCAATGAGATCAGAGTTTACCCAGAAAAAGGTGTAACTGAGAATTATACAAAAGAACTTTTTGACCTGGTGTGAATGATTTTTGAAGAATGTGTTGATCATGAAACACTTTCATGTTGTCCTTATAAATTCTCAAGTTCTCATATGTATCATTCCAAATTTCTTCTAGTTCATTCAACTGAAGTTTGCACAGTGAACCAGCGTTGTCCAAATTGAAGTTCAGATTTTTTAATCGCCCAGTAGGCCCTATGTTCCAACTCCATAGGCAAGTGACAAGCCTTCTCATAGACAAGTCTAAAGGTAGACATTCTAATAGGGGTCTTGAATGCAGTACGGTAAGCCCATAAAGCATCGGTCAATTGGATTGACCAGTCCTTATGGTCAAGGTTAACCATTTTTTCAAAATATGTTTAATTTTCTTATTGAAAATTTTGGCTTGCCCACTTGTTTGTGGGTGGTATGGAGTGGTCATTTTGTGGGAGATGTCATATTTCTTCATTAAGTTCGCAAATGGCCTATTACAGAAATGTGAACCTCCATCACTAATGATGGCCTGAGGCATTTCGAACTGGGAAAGGATGTTCTCTTTTAAAAACTTAATAACTGTTTGATGATTATTGTTCTGACACAGGATCGCTTCGACCCATTTAGTGACATAGTCTACCGCTAGCAAAATATACAAATTTTCAAAAGATTAAGGGAATGGTCCCATGAAATTGATTCCCCATTAATCAAATGCTTCAATGATCAAAATGGGGTTCAAAGGCATCATATTTCGATGAGACAGTGTTTCTAATTTCTGACAACGCTCACAAGCTTTACAAAACTCATGAGTGTCCTTGAACATAGTGGGCCAGTAAAAGCCACACTAGAGAATTTTAGTTGTGGTCTTTTTAACAGAAAAGTGACCACCATAGGCCTGAGAATGATAGAAGGAGATGACACTTTGGTGTTCATTATCTGGTACACTTCTCCTCAAGATTTGGTCTGGGTAATATTTAAACAAATATAGATCATCCTAGAAGAATTTGCGTACATCAGCGAAAAATTTCTTCTTATCTTGCACAGTCCAATGTGTCAACATGAAACCTATGGCAAGATAATTAGCAATATCCACAAACTAAGGTGAATCGGAGACTTTAAACAGTTATTCATTAGGGAACATGTCATTTATATTCGTCATCTTAAGAGAATCAGAGAGATCAAGGCGGGAAAGATGGTAAGCCACTACGTTCTCTACTCTCTTTTTATTTTTTATTTTCGAATCAAATTCATGGAGTAGGAGGATCCATCTTATCAAGCGGGTAGGAGGATCCATCTTATCAAGCGGGGCTTAGCATCATTCTTAAAAAGAAGATATTTGAGCACTGCATGATCTGTGTAGATGATGATCTTGGATCCAATCAAGTAGGACCTAAATTTATCTAAAGTGAATACTATGGCTAAGAGTTCCTTCTCTGTAGTTGAGTAATTCACTTGGGTAGGTTTTAGAGTTCTATTTACGTAGTGTATAACATATGGCTTATTCTCTTTTCTTTATCCTAACACTGCCCTAAGAGCATAAGTAGACACAACACACATAATTTCAAAAGGAATGCTCCAGTCGAGTGGCTGCATGATAGGTGTAGTGGTTAATATGCCCTTGAGTTTAAAAAAAGCTTACTGGCATTGCTTAGTCCACTCGTATGGTACATCCTTCTGAAGTAGATTGCATAAAAGACCAGAGAGATGACTAAAGTCCTTTATGAATCTCCCGTAAAATCCGACGTATCCTAAAAAGGATCGCACGTCTCTATGTTCTTGGGTAGAGGTAAGTTAGAGATAAGATCAATCTTAGCCTTATCCATCTCAATTCCTTTGGACGAGATGATATGTCCAAGGACAATCCCCTTACGAACCATGAAATGACACTTCTCCCAATTTAATACCAAATTCTTTTCCTCACATCGCTTCAATACACATTTAAGATTCTCCAAACAATCGCTGAAGGATGGACCAGTGACAGAGAAGTCATCCATAAAGACCTCTAAATATTACCCCATCATGTCAGAAAAAATACTCATCATACATTGCTGAAAAGTGGTGGGGGCATTCATAGTCCAAATGGTATCCTTCAGTATGCAAAGGTGCCAAAGGGACATGTGAATGTGGTCTTTTCCTGATCTTTAGGGGCTATCTCTATCTGGTTGTAGCCCGAATATCCATCAAGGAAATGGTAATAGGAATGACTAACTAGCCTTTCCAAGATTTGATCAATAAAGGGCAAAGAAAAGTGGTCCTTCCTTGTGATGGTATTCAATTTCCTGTAGTCAATGCACATTCTCCAACCAGTAGTAACTCTAATTGACACGAGTTCATTGTCGACATTGGTTATGATAGTGATTCCGAACTTCTTAGGAACCACCTGAGTTAGACTCATCCATTGGCTATCGAATAGAGGGTATATGATACCCACATCCAATAGCTTAAGAACCTTGGCCTTAACCACTTCCTTCATGTTTGGATTTAATTTACGTTGTAGTTGCCGGGAGGTCTTCGTATTGTCCTCTAGATAAATGCGGTGAGTACAAATCAAAGGGTCAATTCCCTTGAGGTCCGCAATCGACCATCCAAAGGCTCCTTTATTCTCAATGAGAGTAGAAATAGGCATACTCTCTTCTTCTTGCTCAAGGTGAGAAGAAATCACCACTGGGTATATCTCATCTTGACCTAAATAGACATATTTCAAATCAGAGGGCAAAGGTTTTAGGTCAAACTTCTATGTCTTGAGGTTAGACGGTAGAGGCATTATATCCATTTGGGATAATTCTTCAAATTGTGGCCTCCACCGGTTAACTTCAAGTACTAACATAGTATCAAGTATGACACCCGTCTCCTTAATCATATCATCATCTAAATCATGGGAATGGGCCAAGCACGTCTCTAGAGGGTTAGAGGATAAAGTCATCAAAGTTCTATCTTCCATGAAAGAATCAATCAAGTTAACATCGTGGGCATCATCATCATCCTCTGCATATTTGCTCATATTGAAAAAGATATTGAGCTCCAATGTCATATTCCCAAAAGACAAATTCATGACTCTATTCCTACAATTGATGATTGCATTTAATGTAGCAAGGAATGGGAGACCAAGGATGACAGGAATTTGAGTGCTTATATCTACGATGGGTTGAGTATCTAGGACGATAAAATCTACTGGATAGTAGAATTTGTCAACCTAGACCAACATATCCTCAATTATCCATCTCGACACATGAACTGAGCGATTGGCTAGTTGTAATGTGGTTTGGGTGGGTTTTAATTCACCTAAACTCAGTTGTTCGTAGACCAGGTATATGATCAGATTTACGCTCACTCCTAAGTCAAGAAGTGCATGCTTAATCCGATAATTTTCAATTACACAGGCAATGGTTGGGCTACAAGGATCTTTGTACTTCTATGGCACATCTTACTTTATGATGGCACTCACTTTTTCTGTTAAGAAGATTTTCTTTTAAATGTTTTACTGTCTTTTGGCCATACATAAATCTTTCAGAAATTTGACAAATGAAGGTGTCTGTTTTACAACATCCAGTAGAGGAATGTTAACCTTCACTTGCTTACGCACCTCTAGAATATCCTGAGAGTTAGAAAGAGGTTTTGGTGCTATCAACCGTTGGGGAAATGGAGTAATCGGTTTTCTTTGAAGTTCTGATTTTACCTCATGTGGAGCATTGCTAGGTCTATCAGTCTTATCTACATCTAGGTCCTTACGCTTCTCAGTACTTACTGGAATAGATTTGTCAATTATCTTCCCACTCCTAAGAGTGGTGATAGACTTAGTTCGTTCCATTGGATTTGAAGAACTTGGTTCACTAACTCCATATTGTGGTTTAGGATTGGGGATAGGTTAGGCGGAAAGCATCCCTTTCTCCATAACCCTAACGCGTGAGTCTATCTTTTGTATAGCCTTTGTGAGTTCCTGTAAGACTTGAAGAGTACTTTTATAGATGAGTTCTTGAGAATTTTGAACCAATTCCTCTTAAGATTTCCCTTGATTTAAGAATTGATTAGGGATTCCTTGAGGTATAACAGATTGTCCATTCCTCCAACTGAAATTCGGATGATTTCTCTAGCTGGAGTTGTACGTGTTCGAAGTGAGTCCCTTGAAAGGCCTTTAGTAGTTGTTTACGGTATTTGATTGCTCATTTAATATTTCTTGGAACACAGGTATCATTGGGCAATTTTTAGTTGTATGAATGTTACAACACAAATACCGCAGACAACTTCCTTATCCTTATCCTTCCTAAGTTCAATGGCCTTGAGTTTTCTTGTGAGACTGGCCACTTTAGCTTTGATATTATCTTCCTCTTTCAAAAGATATATTTCACCTCTCTCTTTTGATTGAGTAGGCTTAGACGTGATGCTCGTTCTTGGGGAGATGTCCCATGATTGTGCGATTTCAGCAAGTTTATCAAAGTAATCCCACACTTCATCAACATCTTTGTTCAGGAATTCTCCATTGCACATTATCTTGACAAATTGGCGTATAGAAGATGTCAATCATTCATGGAAGAAATTTATTATGCGCCACGTTTCAAAACCGTGTTGTTGGCATCAACTGACAAGATCCTTGAACCGCTCCCAACATTGGAAGAATGTTTCATCTTTCATTTGGGCGAAGTTCATGATCGACTTTCTGATGGTGTTCATTTTATAATATGGGAAGAATTTCTTTATGAACTCCCTTGTCATGTCATTCCATTTGCTAATAGATCGTGGACATAGTGAATGTAACCACGTCTTAGCCTTTTCTTTCAGGGAGAAAGGGAAGAGTTTCAGCCGGATTGTGTCCTCAGACACTTTAGGAAAGTATAAAGTAGCTATGATCTCATTAAACTCTTTCAAGTGTAAATATGGATTTTCATATTCAAGCCCAAGGAACTTTAAAATGAGGTGGATCACTCTTGGCTTGATGTCTATGTTTCCAATATTTTCTGGAAAAACAATATAGGAAGGGGTGCTCACCCCCATCGATTGTAAATAGTCTGTAAAGTATGAGGTGAGGGTGATCAATGCACCTCTCTCTCATCTTGGATTTCGTCCACCCTATGTTGGAGTGGATTTGGAGGTTGATTGGCTTGTTGATTTGTAGCCATAACTTCGGTTAGCTCTGTGGATCTCGAGTGGTGTCTAATCCTGTGATGGATAGATAACCCCTCAACCAATCCTCCTTCAGTCAAGAGATGTTAAGTGTTGTCATAGACCCACTCGAGCATGAAACACTCAACCCACAAGTTCAGAATCTAACCTAAACTTAAAAAAGAAAAAGGGAAATATAAATCTAAAAATAGAAAGAGAGAGAATTAGAAAGAAGTTACCAAACTAGAAGTTTCTATGTTAGGATCCTGTAAAAGGAAAAGGAAAGTGAATTAGTTTCTAAAAAGAGAAATAGAAAGTTTCTAAAAATAGAAAGATGAGTTAGCTTCTAAAAACAAATTAGGAAAGTTTCTAAACCAAGAAAAAGGAAAGTGAGTTAATTTCTTAAAAAAATGAACTAAGAAAGCAACCTAGTTTTTTAAAAAAAAAAAACAAAAAGGAAAAGAAATTAGTTTCTAAAAACATATTAAGAAAGTTTTTTTAAAAAATAGTTTCTAAAAAAAAATTAAGAAGGTTTCTATCTTAAAATTAGAAAATAAATTAGTTTCTAAAAATAGAAAAGGAAAGTTTCTAAACCTAGAAATAGAAAGCTAAGATAATTTCTAAAATAATTCAAAAAAAAAACCTAACCTAAAAATAAAAAGTAGAAAAACCCTAATCTTAAACTAAGTCCAAAACTAGTTAATCTTAGAAAAACGGAACTATTAGTCCCTGGCAACGACGCCAAAAACTTGTTTACAACTCCAAGTGTAGGGTCACGATGTAGTAATAATCTCGGTAAGACCGAGGTCGAATCCATAGGGAGTCATCTTGTGTGTTTCTGAAATTAACTAGAAGTAAAACTAAAAGAAGATGTAAAACTGATTCTGAAGTGATTGAGAGAGTAATTGTGAATTACGTAATTTAAACAAAGAATTTAAAGTTGGGAACTAGGGTGCCAAAGATCCACTTGTAGTGATCAGGGAGCCCTCTTGTTTGACTCAAGTAACACAATTAGAATTAGAGTCCTATCCTATCCAATTAGAAAATATATCAATAAAACCAAATCTGAACTTCTATTAACCTAATTCTTAATGAAAGAGAATTATGATAATTGGCAGGGATTCCATCACCAAACCATGCCCAGGAGACAATGGCAAACAACTGGATTTACTAATCACATAATCTCAAAGTAGGAGAATTGTGAAGATTAGGAAGGATTCCATCACCCTACCATGCCAAAGGGACGATAGTGAACAACAGGACTTACTAATTTCACAATTTCAAATCAGGAAAAGAAGATACTCAAAGCTATTGTAGATCTACTATAATTTGAGTCACAATAAACCATTAAAAACTGAAAGTATTCCTTAAATATTAAATTAGAATCCATCGAGTTCAACATAAGCATGAATCAAAGCAATAGAAACATCTCATCATGCTACAAGCTTCACCTCTTAGCCCTAGCTAAGAGGTTTAGCCAACTATAGACATGATTAGACCAAAGTCTCTTAAGAAAAATATGAAAACAACTAAGGAAGAAGAAGAAAAACTCTTAGCGACGGCTTCTCCACCCTTTTTGCTCCACTCCTTAAACCCTAGAAGATGCCTAGGAACATCATAGGGAGTCCTATTTGTAGTTGCGGAACTCCAACTTTCGCACCTAATTAGAAAAATCTAGAAACCACCTCGAGTTTACGTAGTTTGGTAAAATAGACTTCACTATGCGCAATTTCATCGAATGACCCAAAGCTTCAGAATATGCTTTTTCAAGAGAATTTCAGGATTTCTTTTCTTCACTTCAAATCTTTGATTCTCTTCATTCCTCACTTGATTTTCTTGGATCTTTGACATATGAATTCTTCAATCTTGGTCTCCTAAGATCCATCCCTTGCCTTGGTGATTCTTGAGCATCAAATCTATGCTTTTAACACCCTTTCAATTAAACTCATAAATTCACCTTACAATACAAACATGAGTAAAATAGAACATTACGCATTATCATGTTTCTAAAACCAAGATATAAATGGGGGATAATATGCAATATTTGACCCTCAACAGTAGTCTCTTATATTTAACTGCTAGTAGACTAGACATTGCTTTTAGTTTTGGAATATATGCTAGATATCAATCTGATCCAAAAGAATCTCATCTTATTGCTGTTAAACGTATAGTCAAATATCTAGCAAGTACAACTAATTTTGGTCTGTGGTATCCACATGATACAAATGTAGCCGGATATACCGATGCCGACTAGGTAGGAAACATTGATGATAGAAAATCTACCAGTGGTAGATGTTTCTATGTTAGAAATTGTTTAGTTTCCTAGCACAGCAAGAAACATAGTTCTATATCTTTATCTATAGGTGAAGTGGAATACATCCCAGTTGGTAATGCTTGTACCTAGCTAGTTTGGATAAAAAGAATGTTAGTTGATTATGAAATTGTGCAAGATATAATGATCTTGTATTATGATAACTCTAGCGCAATCAATATGAAAGAATCCTATTTAACATTCTCGCATGAAACATATAGACATTATATATCATTATATTCAAGAATTGCTTGATGATAAAAGCATTTCATTCGAATATATCCAGACTGAAAATCAACTTGCTGACATTATGACTAAACTGCTTGACAGAAATAAATATTTCAAATTAAAACATGATATTGGTGTGTATTTCTACTTAATTAAATCATGTTGTGTATTTATTATTTTATTTGTAAATAAATAAAAAATTATAAAACATTTAAAATAATAAAAATGAGATTTTTTTCATTTGCTTGACGGGTCGAGTACGTCCTCGACCAGTCGACCACTCGATGAGTCAAGGACAACACTCGACCGGTTGTGGAATGCGGGCTGACCCATTAAAAGAGGGAAAACGTATTTTTCACCCCATTTCTCTCTTCTTCCTCGAGTAGTTGTGGCTCCACTCCTCAAACCCATCTTCATAGAGGCATTATAAGTGCTTTATTTTCTATTTCCTTCTAGATTTGGATTCTGTATGCTAGTTAATCTTCATTTTATAGTTGATTTGAGATTTGCATCCTTTTTATAGAGAGTATTTGGGCAAAAATCTTTTTTAAGCCAAACCTATCATTTACATCTTCTTGTGCAAACTCTACATGGAGCATCGGTCCAAGAGGAAGACTTTTCACAAGGGCCCTAGTCGTTCCTCCTCCCAGATGACTCTAGTTAAGGTGAGAACCCTGAGAGCTCTCGAAGAAGATTCAGAGCATGTACAGGATTTTCGCACTAGAGATATAATCATAGAAAGGACTGTAAGTCTTAATCATATTGCTCATTTCAAACTCTTGCCCATCTTGTTAGTCGTCGGTTGAGAAAATATTCTGGGTTGGGGCGGAACGACATACCGCTCCATAGAGCTCAAGAAATGTATGCCTCCATAGGAGAATTGTCTCTTGAAAATCTTACATTCTCTATTAACTTTAGAGAAGGGACATTTCCAGTTAACAGACACCTGATCTCAGGATTGCTTGATGTAAATGTAAATGATGAAGGCATACCTATTCCTCGCCTTGTAGATAGAATGTATGAGTTTCAGCGTCGGGATATTACCCGGAAACTTTGTCGGTTTGATGCCAAATGAAGTTCTGGTAATGCTCGTCATGCCACCTAGATGATTCGTAGATTCAGAGCACTTCATCGCATTTTTACTTCAAATGTGTATCCTCACTTTGGGAATAAGTCTGAACTTACTCCCTTCATGACACGTGTTCTTCATGCCATTGCATTTGGCTTACCTATCTGTCTACCATCTTTGATATGTTATTTAATCATTCAATTTCGTATTCATCTAGGTCATGGTTCAATTCCATTTACCTATCTCATGACAACGTTGCAATGGACTCTTGCTATCCATTGCAACGTTGTCATTCCTTCTACTGAGGCTCCTGAGGCAATTTTACCTTTTGACAACAAAAATATTAACAAGATGAACTTGGAGTACCTCCCCCAATCAGTGAGATGAGGATGATGTAGAAGAAGAGGAAGCGCCTTTGCCTGCAGACATGACTATGGATGACATATTTGTTGAGATAGAATCAGATGATGAAGCTGATCCTGATTTTCAGCCTTCTCAGGTTGAAGATCGGCTTCGATCTTTAGAGGAGAAGGTTGTTGAATTGAAGGTATCCCAAGACAATATGGTAGAAAGTCATAGATCCTCAATGAAGTATATGCGTAAATACTTTCATCGCATTACTAAAAGACTACACCAGATTGACCCATTGATACCTCCTCCATCCTCATCTAGTTCTTATAACTTTGATTTAATTCTCTTTCATGTTGGGCTGTATAACTTTTAACTTTGTTGGGATGTATAACTTGCTACACTCTTGGATCATCTCTCTTTTTATGCTTTCGTTGTATGCTGCACTTGCTGAACTTCATTATAATGCCTATCTCATAGTTCAATTATGATTATCTAGTTCTTATTCTGATAATTCAGCCATATATATGTTTACATTGATACTCTTTCCTTTGTCAATTTGTGACAAAAAGGGGGAGAAATTTAGTATTTTGATGATAATGAATGGGAATGGTATGGTTGATCTGTTAATGAATGGTTGTTGGAATTGGAATTGTGCATGTATATTGCATTGGGAGTATATGTTATAATATAGGTGAAATAGAATGGTACAAAGAGAAGCTCACATTGAGGGGGAGTAGTAGAGTAACAGTGGAAGAAAGTGGAAGAAATTTTAGTTACATTATTTTTGTGATTGATGTACTTTGTGTTTTGTCATGAATTTGACAAAGGGGGAGATTGTAAGTATTGTCCAAACTTTTGTTTGTCAAATTTCGATGAGACAAAACACTCAAGTGGTGGAAAATGGATCTTCAAATAGACCTTTAAGTGGACCTTCAAGAAAGATGGAAAGTTCACCTTTAAGAATGATGGAAAGTTCACCTTTAAGAACAAACCAAGAAGATTGAATAAGTGCAATTCAAGCTAAAGAGTATTTAAGTTCTACTACTTTTCTAGTAGAAGATCAAGCTCTACCTTCAAGTAGAAGATTCATCCTATACACTTCAATGTCCAGTTTTTTTAGGTATAAATGATACTAGAAAGACCTTAGACTTAAGTGCTTTAAAATGTTAAATTTATACGGGTTTTTATACTTTAATGAGGTTTTAGTTCGACTAGTCTAAGCCCTGGTTCGACTAGTCCTGGCTTTGGTTTGACCAGTCCAAGATTCAAACTCAAAAAATAGATATTTCTGTTGGTTTCTCGACCAGTCAAAGGGTGCTCAACTCGAAGTCCAGAAACCAATTTTAGGCACCCTCGAGCAGTCGAAGGTTGTGTTCAACCAGTCGAACAGTGCCCTTCAACCAGTCGAGCAGGCCCTTCAACCAGTCGAAGAACGGTTTTATCCGACACGCTTAGAATTTGAAATTTGGTTGCATCATAGACGAGTTGAAGAAGACCTTAGATGAGTCAAAGCAACAACATTTCAGCCTATAAATAAAGGCCTTCTCTCATTTCAAAATTACCAATCTAAGCTATGAAAAGCCTTAACTTAGAAAGAGAGAAGTCCCCACTATCATCAAGCTATTGTACGGTATTTCATATTTATGTTTATATAGCTTTTATTTTGATTCTTTGATCTCTGGTTTATGAATCTTACTTTTTAAAAGAGAGTAATCACTCTTCTTTTTGAGATCTAAAGGACTCAAACAAGTAGCCTGAGGTTTGAATTAATTTAAAATAAATTTAGAACCTAGAAACCTTAATTGTTTTACTGGACATTGAACATTCTACATCAAACGAAGCGGTTTTACGGGCCACATCAAGAACATCTTCAAAGAAGAAGATAAGTAACATTTTATACTTTTGTTTTGGTTTCTTTAAGATATCCAGAAAATCTCGTATATTAGTTTTGACTGAGATAGCTAGAAAATCTAAGCCTGGGGTTTTGTTTGTGATAGCCCATCTAAAAACACAACTTTATAGGTTTTAAGGTGAACCGGTGAAAACCTTGATTATTAGTGAATGCCAATATCATGTGGGTTGTGATTATTGGGAGTGGAGTAGGTGTGGCTATTTGAGAACAGTTGGTGTGCACACCGAACCACTATAACTTATGATGTTTGTGGTGATTGGTTTAAGTTTTTGTATATGTGGTGAATGTTTGTAATTTATTTATGTTTATGTGGTGAATGCTTGTAATAGATAGCTCTCTCTTGTCTCTTGCTTAGCTTGTGATCTTGATCCTTACTGCGTTCATGAAATCAGGGTGTCCTACCTAAAATTCTGTTTTTGGTGTAAGGTTGTCCTATGAGCAAAGTTTGAATCAATTTCTCAATACTACTGCTATTGAGATTAGTGATTTATTTTGATTTATTTATTATTTTTGTACTTTAAAATTTTTATTTAGCAGTCTTATTCACCCCCCCCCCCTCTAGGACTGGTAGCTCGTCTCTTTCAGGTTCAACTTTTAGCTCCTCCTCCCTTAATAGTAAAAATTCAAGATCTGTGGAAGGAGTGGCTTCAGAATAAGGGTTCTCTCGATCAGTAACAACCACCGAGGTATTGTTTTACAAGACATTCATTAGTTCTTTTATTATGAGACCATTTAAATCTACAAAGTGTGCCAAGCAATCTTCGAAACATTCAGCTGAAAGGAGTTCATTCACCACATCGAGATCTATGATGATATGCCCAATGACTCCTTTTATCTTTTTCAAGAATGGAAATGAGCATACTCTTTTATTTTTTCTTAAGGTGGGATGAAGTCACCACCGGGTATGTCTCTTCTTGACCTAAGTAAACCTGTTCAAGATCAGCGGGCAAAGATTTTAAGTCAAGCTTCAGTGTCTTCAAGGTAGACGATAGAGGCATTACATCAGTTTAGGGCAAATCTTCAAATTGTGGACTTCCCCGGTTAACTTCAAGTATCGGCGCAGTTTCAAGCATGACATCCATCTCCCTAATGTGTTATCATCTAAATCAGTGGAGTGGGCCAAACATGTCTCAAGAGGGTCAGAGTATAGAGTAAGGAGTGCTCTATCTTCCACGAATGAGTAAACCATGTTAATGTCATGGGCCTTGTCATTATCCTCTGCCTGTTTACTCATATTAAAAAAATATTGAGCTTCAATGTCATATTTCTGAAAGATAAATTCATGACTCCATTCCTACAATTAATGATTGCATTTGATGTAGCAAGGAATGGGAGACTAAGAATGACAGAAATTTGAGTGCTCATATCCATGATGGGTTGAGTATTCGGGATGATAAAATCTACTGGATAATAGAATTTGTCAACCTGGACCGACACATCCTCAATGATCCCTCTCGATACACGAACTGATCGATCGGCAAGTTGTAATGTGGTCCGGGTGGGTTTTAATTCACCTCGATCCAATTATTTGTAAACTGAGTAAGGAATCAGATTAACACTCACACCTAAGTCAAGAAGTGGGTGCTCGATTCGGTAGTTCCCAATTACACAAGTGATGGTTGGACTACCAGGGTCTTTGTACTTTTGTGGCACGTCTTCTTGAGGATAACACTCGCTTTTTCTGTAAGAAAATTTCTCTATTGAATAATCTGTCGTCTCTTGGTAGTGCATAGATCTTTCAAAAATTTGGCGTATGAAGTGATTTATTTAATGGCATCCAGTAGAGGGATGTAGATCTTCACTTGCTTAAGCACCTCTAGAATATCCCGAGAGTTTGATAGAGGTTTTAGTGCAATCAACTGTTGAGGGAATGGAGCAATCGGTTTGCCTTGAGGTTCCGATTCTAATATATATAGAGCAATGCTAGGTCTATCATCCATGTCTTCTTCCAGTTCCTTAGACTTTTTAGTCTTTACCGGAATAGATTTGTCAATTGTTTTACCACTCCTAAGAGTGGTGATAGACTTAGATTGTTCCACATATTGTTTTGAAGAGCTTAGTTCACTAATTGCATATTGCGGTTTAGGATTGGGGAGAGGTTGGGCCAGAAAGATCTCTTTCTCCCCAATTGAAATTTTTATCTCATACCCTTGTATAACCTTTGAAATGTCTTAAATCGCCTGCATTATACTTTGGTTAAAAAGCTCTTGATTTTGAAAGTGTTTTAAGACTGGATCCTCTTAAAATTCCCTTGATTCGGGAATTGGTTAGAGAATCCTTGAGGAGTAGTAGTTTGTCCATTCCTCTAGCTGGAGTTGTATGTATTTGAGGTGGGTCCACTAAAAGGTCTTTGGTAGTTGTTCACGGCATATGACTGCTCATTCGAAATTTCTTAAAAAGCAGGTATTATTGGACAATTTTTAGTTGTATGTATGTTGTAAGTGTAAATACCACAAACTTCTTTCTTAGCCTTAGACTTCTGTTATTCTATGGCCTTTACTCTTCTTATGAGATTGGTCACCCTTGCATTCAAGTCATCTTCTTCTTTTATAGCATACATTCCTCCCCTTTCCTTTAATTGAGTAGGCTTGGAAGTTGTGGGTTTTGGAGAGATGTCCCATGATTGTGCATTTTCAGCAAGTCTGTTTAAATAATCCCACACATCTTTGACATCTTTATTCATGAATTCCTTATTGCACATCGTCTCAACCAATTGGTGCATAGAAGATGTCAGTATATCGTAAAAGAAATTTGTGATGCGCCACATTTCAAAATCATGTTGTGGGCATGAACTGACAAGATCCTTGAACCGCTCCCAACATTGGAAGAATGTTTCATCTTCCTTTTGGACGAAGTTCATGATGGACTTTCTAAGGGTGTTCATTTTATGATATGGGAAAATTTTCTTAGTGAACTCTCATGTCATGTCATTCCATCTACCAATTGATCGTAGACGTAGTGAGTGTAACCACGTCTTGGCCTTTTCTTTTAACGAGAAGGGAAAGAGATTCAGCGTGACCGTGTCCTCAGACACATTAGGAAAGTATAAAGTGCCTATTACCTCATCGAACTTTTTCAAGTGTAAATATGGATTTTCAAAATCAAGTCCATGGAATTTTGGAAGGAGTTGGATCACTCCCAGCTTGATATTTATATGTCCTACATTCTCTGGAAAAACCATACAGGAAGGTGTGCTTACCCCGGCCGGTTGTAAACAATCTCATAAAGTACAAGGCGGGGGTGCTTGATGCACCTCATTCTCATCCTGAATTTCCTCAACCCTAGGTTGAGGATTTGGAGTTTGATTGGTCGGTTGATTGACAACCATAACTTCAATTAACTCTATGAATCTCAAGTGGTATTTAATCTTGTGATGGATAGATAACCCCTCAACTAATCATCCTTCACTCAAGAGATGTCGAGTCTTATCACGGACCCACTTGGGCATGAAACACTCTCAGCCCTCAATTTCAGAATCTAACTTAAACCTAAAAGAAAGAATGAAAATGAAAATCTAGAAATAGAAAGAGAGAGAATTAGAAAGAAGTTACCAAATTAGAAGTTTCTATGTTAGGATCCTGTAAAAGAAAAAGGAAAGTGAATTAATTTCTAAAAAAGAAATAAGAAAGTTTCTAAAAATAGAAATAAAAAGATGAGTTAGTATCTAAAACTAAAAAGGAAAGTTTTTAAAAATAAATTAGGAAAGTTTCTAAAAAATGTAACCTAGTTTCTAAAAACAAAAAAGGAAAGTTTCTAAAAATAAATTAGGAAAGTTTCTAAAAACAAATTAGAAAAGTTTCTAAAACATTAACCTAGTTTCTAAAAACGAAAAAGGAAAGTTTCTAAACCTAAAAATAGAAAGAAAAGTTAGTTTCTAAAAACAAATTAAGAGAAACCCTAACTTAAAAATAGAAAGTAAATAAATTCTAATCTTAACCTAATTCCAAGACTAATTAAATTTAGAAAACACAACCGTTAGTTCCCGGCAATGGCGCCAAAAACTTGTTCACAACCCCAAGTATAGGGTCGTGATGCAGTAATAATCTCGATGAGACCGAGGTCGAATCACAGGGATGAATCTTGTGTGTATTCTGAAAGCAACTAGAAGTAGAACTAGAAAAAGATATGTATCTAAATCTAGAATTAAAGGGAGTAATTGTGAAGTGTCTAATTAGAAAGTTAAGAATTCAAAGGTAGGAACTAGGGTTTTCAAGGATCCACTTGTAATAATCAGGGTGATACTATGCTTGATTCAAGGACACAACTGGAATTGAAGTCCTATCTTATCTAGTTGGAAGATATAGCAATAAAACTAAATCTAAAATTCCTTTGATCTACTTCTCAATGGATAAGAGTCATGAGGATTGGGAGTGATCCCATCACAAAACCATGCCCAGGAAACAATGGCAAACAATAGGATCTACCAATTCCCACAATCAATTACAAGAGAATCATGAAGATTAGAAGGGATTCTTTCATCCGACCATGCCCAAGGACGATGGTGAACAACAGGATTTTCTAATTTTACAATCTCAAAACATGAAAAGAAGATACTCAAAGCTATTGTAGATCTACTGTAATTTAAGTCACAATAAACCATTAAAAACTAAAAGTATTCCTTAAATATCAAACTAGAATCAAAGTAAGTACAACATAAGCATGAATAAAAGCAATAGAAACATCCTATCTCGCTACAAGCTTCATCTCTTAGTCTTAGCTAAGAGGTTTAGCCAATCATATACATGATTGATCTAAAATCTTAGAAGAAAGCATGAAAACAACTAAGGAAGAAGAAGAAAAACTCTTGGCGATGACTTCTCCACCCTTTTGCTCTATTCCTTAAACCCTAGAAGATGCCTTGGAGCATCCTAGGGAGTCATATTTATAGTTGTAGAACTCTAACTTTCGTACCTAGTTGGAAAACTCTAGAAATTGCCTCAAATTTATGCAGTTTACTAAAATAGACTTCACTCTACGTAGTTTCCCAAAATAGACTTCACTTTGTGCAATTTCATAGAATGACCCAGAGTTTCAGAATATGCTTTTCAGGACGATTTCAGGATTCCTTTTCTTCACTTCAAATATTTGATTCTCTTCATTCCTCACTTAGTTTTCTTGGATCTTTAACATATGAATTCTTCAATTTTGGTCTCCTAAGATCTATCCCTTGCCTTAGTGATTATTGAGCATCAAATCCATGCTTTTAATGCCATTTTCAATCTATGCTCTTAAATTCACCTTACAACACAAACATGAGTAAAATAGAACATTAAACATTATCATGTTCATAAAACCAAGATATAAATGGGGGATAATATGCAATATTTGACCCTCAATAACAGGTTATTCTCGAGGGGGCAATACAGCTCCCGCGCATAGCTGGGGATGGACCAAACTAAGTAACTATAATGGTCGACTTTCTAGTAGTCGATTGTCCATCTGTCCATAATGTAATCCTCGGTCGACCATCTCTCGACCTACCACTTGGCCCTGAAGTTCCCGACTGAGCAAGGCGTCGGTACAGTGAAGGGCAATCAACATGAAGCGCAGTGTTATGCAATGGCGCTGAGGATTTCACATCAAGTGCTAACCATTACCTCTCTGAAACCTCGCGAAGACTCTACGGAAAGAGGTCGCCCTGTAGAAAGACCTTGTCCCCATTCTGCTCGACAAATCTAATCCGTCCAAGACTATCCACATTGGGTCATCCTTAACAACATTACTACAGGACAGGATGATAGCTCTTCTTTGACATTACGTAGACATCTTTACATGGTCCCATGAAGACTTGCCCGACATCGATCCCAGCGTTATCATGCACCGACTGAACATCAACCCATCCTACTGGTCGATCTGACAAAAGCGACGCGTGTTCAGGGCGACAAACTTCTCAAGGCCGGGTTCATCGAGGAGGTTTATTATCCAGACTGGGTGGCGAATGTCGTGTTAGTCAAGAAAGCTAATGAGAAGTGGCAGGTCTGTGTCGACTACATAGACCTAAACAAGGCCTACCTCTAAGATAGCTTCCCACTTCCTCGGATCGATCAGTTAGTCGATGGTACAGCAGGGCATTAACTACTTAGTTTTATGGATGCATACTCCAAATATAATCAAATTGTAATGTACCCTCATGCTAAGACTAAAACTACCTTTGTCACCGACAAAGGTCTTTACTATTACCATGTGATGCCCTTTGGTTTGAAAAATGCTGGAGTGACCTACCAACGGCTAGTCAATAAGATGTTTGGCCATCAAATAGGGCGAACAATGGAGGTCTACATCGATGATATACTCGTTAAAAGCATTCAAGCTATAGATCACGTAGCTAATCTCAAGGAAATGTTCCTCGTTCTGCGTAAGTATCAGATGAAGTTGAAGCCTAATAAATGCAACTTCGAGGTTAGATCGGGAAAATTCCTCAGCATCTTGGTTAGTCAACAAGGAATCAAGGCAAGCCCTACAAAAATCAAAGCTCTGCTCGACATGGAATCACCTAAGATGACCAAAGAGGTTCAATGACTTATAGGGAGGATTACTGCGCTTAATCGCTTCGTGTCCTGAGCCATGGACAAAGGTCTCCTCTTCTTTAAATAGTTGAAAGGGAAATAGTTGGTCGATTGGATGAAAGAATGTGAGGCGGCCTTCCAAAGCCTCAAATAATACCTTAGGTCACCTCCGCTGCTCTCCAAACCCAAGTAAGGTGAACCTTTAATGTTATATCTGGTCGTCTTCGAGGCAACAGTTAGCTTAGCCTTAGTCACAGAACAAGAAGGGAAGCAATTCCAGCTCTACTATGTCAATAAGGCCCTAGTTGTAGCTAAAACCAGATATCCAAGCCTAGAGAAACTAGCATTGGCCTTGGTCATCTCCTCTAGATGCTTACGACCGATTAACCGCTTCGTCAAGTACTCTAAAAAATTGAAGCATCCAGAAAATTGACCAAGTGGGCGATCGAGTTTAGCGAGTTCGACATCAAGTATCGCCCTCGAATTGCTGTAAAAGGGCAGGCAGTGGCAGACTATATTGCCGAGCTGACTCCCACGATCGAGCAAGACATTGACCTACCTAGGTCGGAGCTCGTCCTACATGTTACATCTGACCAAATATCCACTGAAGCGTCCGACTCCTAGGCTCTTCCCAACCCACCCACGTGGACGCTGTATGTCGATGGCTCATCCAACTCTTAGGCAATCGGGACCGGGGTGGTTGTCACGCCCCGAACTCGGAAACCGGGCTCACAAAATTCCCGATCGCCGAATCCAGCGCCGACAGCCTCCGTAGAACCCCATTCTCGGCTCCCAGCGCCCATACACCAGGTTCCGATCCTGGGATGCTACAAGGAGGATTTCTAATGATCCATTTGATTCGTAATGAGCATAACAACAAGCATAACCCACGAACAATAACCACAAGAACACCATCACAAAATCCACTATGAACAAAAACTTTAAGTACAAGGCGTATAAAAGGGGAAATACAATATACTGAAAGTGACAAAACTCCAAAAGCTCCAGAAGACTGCTGCACGCTCCGAGCTCAACGATGCTGCAACCTAACGCCACCTGCACGCATCTATCGTGCATAAGCTTACAAAAGCTTAGAGGGTGGTGAAAGTGTGTGTAAGGCAAGTGCCAAGTATACAATATCAGAGTAATGCGGAAATATGTGGTAAGTCCATGAATGCTATCAGCTATAATAAAGCAATGTGATGCAAGGCATAAATGATATCGGTCATACCAAGACCATGCAATGCAAGATGCAGCTCAAGCATGCCAATCCTCATGTCAATACAGTTATCAGTCTGGATAATCACCGGGGTCTAGTACACTCTATGCCAGCTTGTCATCCCTATCCGGACGCACAACTGGAAGAGCAAAAGAGACCTCACTATCCGCCTGCCAATATTGGGCCCGACTCGTCGATAGCGGACCGATTCCTCAAGCTGGTCAAACTCAACCTAGAAATTGCCCCCTCACTCAGGCAGGTAAGGTCACACCCCTTTCCAACCGACCACGACACAGTGGGAGACGCGACCTCCTGGTATTCGGCCCTCATGCGCTCATACATCCACTCGGTCTCGACGTTGGAGTCATCCTCTGGTACCATCGGGTTTAGGGATTTTCACCCAGGGACATCTATGGCGCCCGTATGCTAGAACCAAATATTTCCTAGTATCAATCTAGCCACCCACGATGTGTCTGTGGAGGCTATGGCCCTGGTGTCGCTAGGGCATACAGTAACTACAATCATACAATGCAAGTGCATGAGTCACACTACCAGTCATGCAACAGTCCTGCGTAAACCATGCGCTCATGCAGGGCAACTCCGCCTATCAGGGAGCCCATAAACAGTTCGCCCGAAGGCATATGCTATGATCAGTCACTCCTCATACCAGTCATACATATGATGCGTATGATAATGAATCATGGATCTATACTAAACATGTATATAGGGATGGGCTCTGCGTATCACAGAGATGGGCCTAGACGGCCTGCAGAGTACAAGTATGGACCTATCAGTGGGCCTTAAGGAGTGTCGTAATGCGGACATTTAACCAACATTAAACTTGCAATGTGGACGTCAAACCAACATTGCTCCCAAGGCGTAGCCCGTAGTGAATACCATTACATGAACCAGGTTGGGGTCACGCATTGCAATGGATCTTAGGTACATCCCATTGGTCATTAAATACATCAAATGGGCCCTGTCATATGGGCCTTATATTCATCAAGTGGGCCACATCAATGAGTCGCACCAATGGGCCTTAGTTACATCGAATGGGCCTCCTAATATGGGCCTTAGAATACATCAAATGAGTCCAATCCCATGGGCCTGACATATATCAAATGGGCCTATTCCTATGGGCCTTATGTGTATCAAATGGGCCACACCAATTGGGCCCTATATGTGTAACAAATGGGCCTCAACCCATAGGTCCTAATACAATTCAATGGGCCTTAACCCATCGGCCTTATATCTCAAAGTGGGCCTCGAAACATTGTAAGGTGGAGCCCACTTGGACTATGGATTTGGCTCATTGTTAGCCTCAAGCCTTAAGCCAGGCTGGTCAAATGGTGCATGGCTTTGGGGGCAACACATGCATCACGGGTGGGCCCACAAGAAGGCCCACCATTAAATATGTATATACATACATATATATATATACACATGCACATGCACATATATATATACACATGCACATACATATATATATATACACATGCACATGCCTGCACACACATACACACCACACACATACACACCCACACACACGCACGCACGCACACACTCGTGCACACACACATACACGCACGCACACACCTCACAGGGGCCCCACCGTCTGCCTTGACGGTGGGTAAAACACAAACATCACAGTAGGCCCCCCCACCGCCCGCCTGGACGGTGGGATAGACACATACATCACTGTGGGCTCCAAGTGGGGCCCACCATGGCGTTTACTTTCCATCCAATCCGTTCATAAGGTCACATAGACCTGAAAGAAGGGGAAAAACAAATCCCACCTTGATCCAAAACTTCTGTGGACCCAGAAAGGTTTTCAATGGTAAACATTCATTCACACTGTTTCTTATGATGTGGGCTACCTGAGCCATGGATTGGACTGAT
This sequence comes from Magnolia changhungtana, assembly GCA_030180095.1. Lineage (NCBI taxonomy): Eukaryota > Viridiplantae > Streptophyta > Magnoliopsida > Magnoliales > Magnoliaceae > Magnolia > Magnolia changhungtana. The sequence goes on from JASAUF010000640.1 coordinate 1,020,686, forward strand.
TTTTGGAGGGGGCCTAAGTCAGGCAGTGGCCCACCTCATGGACGGTTTAGATACAAAATATACATCATGGTGGGGCCACGGCTGGAGCCGTGGGTCCCTGCCTACACGCCCGCCCGCCCTGGACGCTGGCGTCCTCTGGCGGTGTCAGCGGCAGCAGCCTCTGCTGCTGCCATGCATTTTTATTTTTATTTTTGAAAATTTGGTTTTCTCTAGGATTTTTATACGTGGGGCCCGCACCAGCTGAATCTGATCCTGCCATCGGATTTCATGGTCCATATCCAACCCATCAAGCCCAATATCGGGCATTTTTCGGTGTACAGAAATGTCAAGGAAGTTTTTAAACGGTGAAAATCGTCGTTTGCTATGTTATGGCCCGCCTGAGGGTCAGATTAACCTCATCTCTTGGTTCAACGCCTAAAATGAGGTAGGAAAGGGGATGAACGGCTTGGATTGGATACAAACATCAAGGTGGGTCCTATACAAGTGGGTCACCCAATGGCTTGTAAAATCTAAGCCATATTTGTGTTTTCTTTTTTTACGTCCAGAGAGTCCCTGGGCTTTTTTTTTTTTTTTTTTTTTGTTTGGGCATCCAGTGCCTTTAGGGTGGGACCTTTGTAGATGGGCCACCACATGATGAGGTGGTGTGGTCACCATACATATGTAAAGTGGGCCCCACCTTTAGATGGTTTGGATCCCAATACATGCACATAGTGGGGTCCATCGAAGTGGGCCATACAAACATAACATCACAAGAAAAGAAAAAGAGAGAGAGAGAGAAGAGGGAGAGCGGGACACACGTGTGATGGAGGGACCCCGACACTATGGGCCCTCCCTTGCATTCCATCATACATAAAAGGGTAATCAAAGTGGGCCATTAGCCACATCATAGGGTCCCAAGTGAGATCCCTACCATTGATCGGTAGGCCTCACTTGGCCCATCTAAGAAAGCATGAAAACTACCCTATCAAAACACCCACCGTCGATCTTCTTCGGCCCGTTGGAACGCCAACCTTCTTGTGCTCCTCTTTGACGGTGGAGATGGGAAATCAAGGGCTAGGATGAGAGGTTTTGGGAAGGGAAAGGTGGGCCACACAAGGTCATTTTTTCCATGGAAGGCTTGGACGTGGGAGCTCTCTTTGCTCTTGGTGTTGCTTGGAAAATAGTGTAGAGAAAGAGAGAGATAAGGAGAGAGGGATGGGAGATGTGAGGTGAGTGATGTGAGGTGATGGATGTGAGTGATGGGTGAGGTGATGGATTGGTGGACTTTTGGGTTTGCTTAACTTGTGGAAAAAGAAAGCATGGGTGCTTTGTACTTGACATTGAAGTGATTGATTGATTGATTGATTGATTGATGGGATTGATTTGACATTGTGTAGAGATTCTCTTGGGATCGAGAAAGCGCGGCGTTTCTTGAAATAAACACCGACGCACATCTTCAGTCGGTGTATCGGATCGGTGCGTGAGTCACGGCGTTGGAACCGCGGCGACGGTGCGGTCGCAATGATACAGGTCTCGGATTAAACCGACTCGAATCTAAAGGATACGACTTACGATCGATCGCAACGTCGATTATCAGTCGTGGATTGCCGGACTTCGACGGAAATGATCGCAGGATTCATCGGAACAGTACGAACTAGGATACGGGTCTTACAACTCTCCCCACCTAATAAAAATTTTGTCCTCGAAATTTATACTACCATCGCAACTAAACGTAACTCATAAGAGGATAGGGAACATAACATTATGTATGATCAAAACACAGTACAACATACATCAAACATCAAAAGACAGGGATGACGCACATGAATCTCAAGCTCTAACTTTCAAGACGCGTCATCCATAAGCAATCTAGCAAGATGGTGTAGGGGCCAAGTCACATGAATCATCGACGACTGCTCCTGATGACTGAGGGTCCTGCTGAACGGCATAAAATCTGCCTGGCCCCGGGGAGGTGCGGGTCCCCTCGAGGCCTGGCCGCTGCGGGGGGAGGTCCGGGAGGCCGGTGGTTTCGCCGAGGGGGCCTCGGTGGTGGAATCGCCCGCCGTCGCCGCCTGTCGGAGGTCGCCGCAGCGGAGGCCGCCGTGGTGCTCTCGCCGCTTGTGGAGGCCGCCGAGGTGCTCTCAGGCCGCCTTCGCCTTGAGGTCGGGGACACTCCCACCTACGGTGTCCTATCCCACCACATCCATAGCAAGTATCAGGGAGCTGTCTCTGAGGTAGTGGTGCTGTTGGGGGTGCCGACGGTGCTACTGGTGCTCCGGCAGATGGGTGACTCCTAAACCTCTGCGGTCGTCTATGCTGCTGTGAGCTACTGGAGGGGGCCTGCCTCTTCTGACTCCTCCTCTGATCTCGGTCGCTCTGTCCGCCGGCCCACTCGGCCTCATAGATCTGAGCCCTCCGCACTACCGCCTGGAAGGTCGGGAGCTCATGTCCAATAACACGGCCTCGAAGACCGTAACGTAAGCCGTTCTCGAAACGGCGGGCCTTTCGCCCCTCATCATCAATCATGTATGGCGCAAACCTCGATAGCGCCACAAAACGAGCCGCGTATTGCGCCACGGTCATGTCCCCCTGCACCAGAGTCTCGAACTCCAGTGCTCTCTGACGTCGGATGTGGTCAGGGAAGTACTGTTCCTCGAATCTATCGATAAAGTCATCCCATGTCCAGACGTAATCAGGTCCTGCAACACGGGTAACGGAGGTCCACCAATGTTCTGCCTCACCCTGAAAAAGGAATACCGCTAACCGAACTCGATGCTGGGTCATGCATGACATAGTATCGAAGATCTTCTCCACATCAGAGCGCCATCTCTCTCTGCTCGGTCGGCTCGCTCGCCTGGAAACGTGGAGGATCAAGCCGTCTGAACTCACGTAGAAGAGCACTCGCACGCTCCTGCTCTGCCTGCTCTGGTGAAACAACTGGGCATCTGCCCTGCCCCTGAAGCGCAGCAGTCACAGCCTGCAACATCTGCTGTAACTGCGATGCACTCACAGAAACGGTCGGATCCGCACCGACATCAGGTGGAGGAACATCATCCTCAGAAAAGGGAGTAGGGATCTCTGGCGGTAGAATGGGAGGCACAGGTGGTAAGGCTGGAGCCTCGGGATCCTCAGGTGGTGGGACGGGAGTCGATCGGGTCACTCGCCTACGCGGCATGTCCTATAGGAAGAATAAGGACGCTTATCAACTTCGAGAATCGCACGCTAGGGAACTAACTCGGAAGGTTTCGCACTCGGAACCTAATCGCCTTAAACTCATAGTAAACATGTGATGCTGTTCTCGGTTATTCCCAAGTTATGCTCTGATACCAACTTCTGTCACGCCCCGAACTCGGAAACCGGGCTCACAAAATTCCCGATCGCCGAATCCAGCGCCGACAGCCTCCGTAGAACCCCATTCTCGGCTCCCAGCGCCCATACACCAGGTTCCGATCCTGGGATGCTACAAGGAGTATTTCTAATGATCCATTTGATTCGTAATGAGCATAACAACAAGCATAACCCACGAACAATAACCACAAGAACACCATCACAAAATCCACTATGAACAAAAACTTTAAGTACAAGGCGTATAAAAGGGGAAATACAATATACTGAAAGTGACAAAACTCCAAAAGCTCCAGAAGACTGCTGCACGCTCCGAGCTCAACGCTGCTGCAACCTAACGCCACCTGCACGCATCTATCGTGCATAAGCTTACAAAAGCTTAGAGGGTGGTGAAAGTGTGTGTAAGGCAAGTGCCAAGTATACAATATCAGAGTAATGCGGAAATATGTGGTAAGTCCATGAATGCTATCAGCTATAATAAAGCTATGTGATGCAAGGCATGAATGATATCGGTCATACCAAGACCATGCAATGCAAGATGCAGCTCAAGCATGCCAATCCTCATGTCAATACAGTTATCAGTCTGGATAATCACCGGGGTCTAGTACACTCTACGCCAGCTTGCCGTCCCTATCCGGACGCACAACTGGAAGAGCGAAAGAGACCTCACTATCCGCCTGCCAATATCGGGCCCGACTCGTCGATAGCGGACCGATTCCTCAAGCTGGTCAAACTCAACCTAGAAATTGCCCCCTCACTCAGGCAGGTAAGGTCACACCCCTTTCCAACCGACCACGACACAGTGGGAGACGCGACCTCCTGGTATTCGGCCCTCATGCGCTCATACATCCACTCGGTCTCGACGTTGGAGTCATCCTCTGGTACCATCGGGTTTAGGGATTTTCACCCAGGGACATCTATGGCGCCCGTATGCTAGAACCAAATATTTCCGGTATCCAATCTAGCCACCCACGATGTGTCTGTGGAGGCTATGGCCCTGGTGTCGCTAGGGCATACAGTAACTACAATCATACAATGCAAGTGCATGAGTCACACTACCAGTCATGCAACAGTCCTGCGTAAACCATGCGCTCATGCAGGGCAACTCCGCCTATCAGGGAGCCCATAAATGATTCGCCGAAAGGCATATGCTATGATCAGTCACTCCTCATACCAGTCATACATATGATGCGTATGATAATGAATCATGGATCTATACTAAACATGTATATAGGGATGGGCTCTGCGTATCACAGAGATGGGCCTAGACGGCCTGCAGAGTACAAGTATGGACCTATCAGTGGGCCTTAAGGAGTGTCGTAATGCGGACATTTAACCAACATTAAACTTGCAATGTGGACGTCAAACCAACATTGCTCCCAAGGCGTAGCCCGTAGTGAATACCATTACATGAACCAGGTTGGGGTCACGCATTGCAATGGATCTTAGGTACATCCCATTGGTCATTAAATACATCAAATGGGCCCTGTCATATGGGCCTTATATTCATCAAGTGGGCCACATCAATGAGTCGCACCAATGGGCCTTAGTTACATCGAATGGGCCTCCTAATATGGGCCTTAGAATACATCAAATGAGTCCAATCCCATGGGCCTGACATATATCAAATGGGCCTATTCCTATGGGCCTTATGTGTATCAAATGGGCCACACCAATTGGGCCCTATATGTGTAACAAATGGGCCTCAACCCATAGGTCCTAATACAATTCAATGGGCCTTAACCCATCGGCCTTATATCTCAAAGTGGGCCTCGAAACATTGTAAGGTGGAGCCCACTTGGACTATGGATTTTGCTCATTTTTAGCCTCAAGCCTTAAGCCAGGCTGGTCAAATGGTGCATGGCTTTGGGGGCAACACATGCATCACGGGTGGGCCCATAAGAAGGCCCACCATTAAATATGTATATACATACATATATATATATATACACATGCACATGCACATATATATATACACATGCACATACATATATATATATATACACATGCACATGCCTGCACACACATACACACCACACACATACACACACCCACACACACGCACGCACGCACACACTCGTGCACACACACATACACGCACGCACACACCTCACAGGGGCCCCACCGTCTGCCTTGACGGTGGGTAAAACACAAACATCACAGTAGGCCCCCCCACCGCCCGCCTGGACGGTGGGATAGACACATACATCACTGTGGGCTCCAAGTGGGGCCCACCATGGCGTTTACTTTCCATCCAATCCGTTCATAAGGTCACATAGACCTGAAAGAAGGGGAAAAACAAATCCCACCTTGATCCAAAACTTCTGTGGACCCAGAAAGGTTTTCAATGGTAAACATTCATTCACACTGTTTCTTATGATGTGGGCTACCTGAGCCATGGATTGGACTGATTTTTGGAGGGGGCCTAAGTCAGGCAGTGGCCCACCTCATGGACGGTTTAGATACAAAATATACATCATGGTGGGGCCACGGCTGGAGCCGTGGGTCCCTGCCACGCCCGCCCGCCCTGGACGCCTGGCGTCCTCTGGCGTGTCGCCAGCAACGCTCTGCTCTCGTCACGCCATGCATTTTTATTTTTTTTTTTGAAAATTTGGTTTTCTCTAGGATTTTTTTATACGTGGGGCCCGCACCAGCTGAATCTGATCCTGCCATCGGATTTCATGGTCCATATCCAACCCATCAAGCCCAATATCGGGCATTTTTCGGTGTACAGAAATGTCAAGGAAGTTTTTAAACGGTGAAAATCGTCGTTTGCTATGTTATGGCCCGCCTGAGGGTCAGATTAACCTCATCTCTTGGTTCAACGCCTAAAATGAGGTAGGAAAGGGGATGAACGGCTTGGATTGGATACAAACATCAAGGTGGGTCCTATACAAGTGGGTCACCCAATGGCTTGTAAAATCTAAGCCATATTTGTGTTTTCCTTTTTACGTCCAGAGAGTCCCTGGGCTCTTTTTTTTTTTGTTTGGGCATCCAGTGCCTTTAGGGTGGGACCTTTGTAGATGGGCCACCACATGATGAGGTGGTGTGGTCACCATACATATGTAAAGTGGGCCCCACCTTTAGATGGTTTGGATCCCAATACATGCACATAGTGGGGTCCATCGAAGTGGGCCATACAAACATAACATCACAAGAAAAGAAAAAGAGAGAGAGAGAAGAAGAGGGAGAGCGGGACACACGTGTGATGGAGGGACCCCGACACTATGGGCCCTCCCTTGCATTCCATCATACATAAAAGGGTAATCAAAGTGGGCCATTAGCCACATAATAGGGTCCCAAGTGAGATCCCTACCATTGATCGGTATGCCTCACTTGGCCCATCTAAGAAAGCATGAAAACTACCCTATCAAAACACCCACCGTCGATCTTCTTCGGCCCGTTGGAACGCCAACCTTCTTGTGCTTCTCTTTGACGGTGGAGATGGGAAATCAAGGGCTAGGATGAGAGGTTTTGGGAAGGGAAAGGTGGGCCACACAAGGTCATTTTTTCCATGGAAGGCTTGGACGTGGGAGCTCTCTTTGCTCTTGGTGTTGCTTGGAAAATAGTGTAGAGAAAGAGAGAGATAAGGAGAGGGATGGGAGATGTGAGGTGAGTGATGTGAGGTGATGGATGTGAGTGATGGGTGAGGTGATGGATTGGTGGACTTTTGGGTTTGCTTAACTTGTGGAAAAAGAAAGCATGGGTGCTTTGTACTTGACATTGAAGTGATTGATTGATTGATTGATTGGATTGATGGGATTGATTTGACATTGTGTAGAGATTCTCTTGGGATCGAGAAAGCGCGGCGTTTCTTCGAAATAAACACCGACTCACATCTTCTGGTCAGGGTATCGGATCGGTGCGTGAGTCACGGCGTTGGAACCGCGGCGACGGTGCGGTCGCAATGATACAGGTCTCGGATTAAACCGACTCGAATCTAAAGGATACGACTTACGATCGATCGCAACGTCGATTATCAGTCGTGGATTGCTGGACTTCGACGGAAATGATCGCAGGATTCATCGGAACAGTACGAACTAGGATACGGGTCTTACAACTCTCCCCACCTAATAAAAATTTTGTCCTCGAAATTTATACTACCATCGCAACTAAACGTAACTCATAAGAGGATAGGGAACATAACATTATGTATGATCAAAACACAGTACAACATACATCAAACATCAAAGACACGGGGATGACGCACATGAATCTCAAGCTCTAACTTTCAAGACGCATCATCCATAAGCAATCTAGCAAGATGGTGTAGGGGCCAAGTCACATGAATCATCGACGATTGCTCCCGATGACTGAGGGTCCCTGCTGAACGGCATAAAATCGCCCCTGGGCCCCCTTTGGGAGGTGCAGTCCCCCTCGAGGCCTCTGGCCTGCGGGGGAGGTCCGGAGGCCGGTGTTCTTTGCCGAGGGGCCTCGGTGGTGGAATCCTCCGCTGCTGCCGGCCGGCTCTTCTTTGCCGTGTGGTGCTCTCTATTTGTGGCCGCTCGAGGCCGCCGAGGTGCTCTCGAGGCCTCCGCCGAGGTCGGGAACACTCCCACCTACGGTGTCCTATCCCACCACATCCATAGCAAGTGTCGGAGCCGTCTCGAGGTAGTGGTGCCTTTGTTGGGGGTGCCGACGGCTGCTACTGGTGCTCCGGCGGATGGGTGACTCCTAAACCTCTGCGGTCGTCGATGCTGCCTTTGTGAGCTACCGGAGGGGCCCGCCTCTTCAACTCCTCCTCCGATCTCGGTCGCTCGTCCGCCGGCCCACTCGGCCTCATAGATCTGAGCCCTCCGCACTACCGCCTGGAAGGTCGGGAGCTCATGTCCAATAACACGGCCTCGAAGACCGTAACGTAAGCCGTTCTCGAAACGGCGGGCCTTTCGCCCCTCATCATCAATCATGTATGGTGCAAACCTCGATAGCGCCACAAAACGAGCCGCGTATTGCGCCACGGTCATGTCCCCCTGCACCAGAGTCTCGAACTCCAGTGCTCTCTGACGTCGGATGTGGTCGGGAAGTACTGTTCCTCGAATCTATCGATAAAGTCATCCCATGTCCAGACGTAATCGGGTCCTGCAACACACGGTAACGGAGGTCCACCAATGTTCTGCCTCACCCTGAAAAAGGAATACCGCTAACCGAACTCGATGCTGGGTCGTGCATGACATAGTATCGAAGATCTTCTCCACATCAGAGCGCCATCTCTCTGCTGCAGTCGGATCTGGCTCGCCCTGGAAACGTGGAGGATCAAGCCGTCTGAACTCACGTAGAAGAGCACTCGCACGCTCTGCGCTGCTTGCTCTGGTGAAACAACCGGGCATCCGCCCCGCCCTCGAAGCGCGCGCGAGCCACTGACTGCAGAACATCCGCCGTAATCGCGATGCACTCACAGAAACGGTCGGATCCGCACCGACATCAGGTGGAGGAACATCATCCTCAGAAAAGGGAGTAGGGATCTCTGGCGGTAGAACGGGAGGCATGGTGGTAAGGCTAGAGCCTCGGGATCCTCAGGTGGTGGGACGGGAGTCGATCGGGTCACTCGCCTACGCGGCATGTCCTATAGGAAGAATAAGGACGCTTATCAACTTCGAGAATCGCACGCTAGGGAACTAACTCGGAAGGTTTCGCACTCGGAACCTAGTCGCCTTAAACTCATAGTAAACATGTGATGCTGTTCTCGGTTATTCCCAAGTTATGCTCTGATACCAACTTCTGTCACGCCCCGAACTCGGAAACCGGGCTCACAAAATTCCCGATCGCCGAATCCAGCGCCGACAGCCTCCGTAGAACCCCATTCTCGGCTCCCAGCACCCATACACCAGGTTCCGATCCTGGGATGCTACAAGGAGGATTTCTAATGATCCAATTGATTCGTAATGAGCATAACAACAAGCATAACCCACGAACAATAACCACAAGAACACCATCACAAAATCCACTATGAACAAAAACTTTAAGTACAAGGCGTATAAAAGGGGAAATACAATATACTGAAAGTGACAAAACTCCAAAAGCTCCAGAAGACTGCTGCACGCTCCGAGCTCAACGCTACTGCAACCTAACGCCACCTGCACGCATCTATCGTGCATAAGCTTACAAAAGCTTAGAGGGTGGTGAAAGTGTGTGTAAGGCAAGTGCCAAGTATACAATATCAGAGTAATGCGGAAATATGTGGTAAGTCCATGAATGCTATCAGCTATAATAAAGCTATGTGATGCAAGGCATGAATGATATCGGTCATACCAAGACCATGCAATGCAAGATGCAGCTCAAGCATGCCAATCCTCATGTCAATACAGTTATCAGTCTGGATAATCACCGGGGTCTAGTACACTCTACGCCAGCTTGCCGTCCCTATCCGGACGCACAACTGGAAGAGCGAAAGAGACCTCACTATCCGCCTGCCAATATCGGGCCCGACTCGTCGATAACGGACCGATTCCTCAAGCTGGTCAAACTCAACCTAGAAATTGCCCCCTCACTCAGGCAGGTAAGGTCACACCCCTTTCCAACCGACCACGACACAGTGGGAGACGCGACCTCCTGGTATTCGGCCCTCATGCGCTCATACATCCACTCGGTCTCGACGTTGGAGTCATCCTCTGGTACCATCGGGTTTAGGGATTTTCACCCAGGGACATCTATGGCGCCCGTATGCTAGAACCAAATATTTCCGGTATCCAATCTAGCCACCCACGATGTGTCTGTGGAGGCTATGGCCCTGGTGTCGCTAGGGCATACAGTAACTACAATCATACAATGCAAGTGCATGAGTCACACTACCAGCCATGCATGCAGTCCTGCATAAACCATGCGCTCATGCAGGGCAACTCCGCCTATGGGAGCCCATAAACAGTTCGCCCGAAGGCATATGCTATGATCAGTCACTCCTCATACCAGTCATACATATGATGCGTATGATAATGAATCATGGATCTATACTAAACATGTATATAGGGATGGGCTCTGCGTATCACAGAGATGGGCCTAGAAGACGGCCTGCAGAGTACAAGTATGGACCTATCAGTGGGCCTTAAGGAGTGTCGTAATGCGGACATTTAACCAACATTAAACTTGCAATGTGGACGTCAAACCAACATTGCTCCCAAGGCGTAGCCCGTAGTGAATACCATTACATGAACCAGGTTGGGGTCACGCATTGCAATGGATCTTAGGTACATCCCATTGGTCATTAAATACATCAAATGGGCCCTGTCATATGGGCCTTATATTCATCAAGTGGGCCACATCAATGAGTCGCACCAATGGGCCTTAGTTACATCGAATGGGCCTCCTAATATGGGCCTTAGAATACATCAAATGAGTCCAATCCCATGGGCCTGACATATATCAAATGGGCCTATTCCTATGGGCCTTATGTGTATCAAATGGGCCACACCAATTGGGCCCTATATGTGTAACAAATGGGCCTCAACCCATAGGTCCTAATACAATTCAATGGGCCTTAACCCATCGGCCTTATATCTCAAAGTGGGCCTCGAAACATTGTAAGGTGGAGCTCACTTGGACTATGGATTTGGCTCATTGTTAGCCTCAAGCCTTAAGCCAGGCTGGTCAAATGGTGCATGGCTTTGGGGGCAACACATGCATCACGGGTGGGCCCACAAGAAGGCCCACCATTAAATATGTATATACATACATATATATATATACACATGCACATGCACATATATATATATACACATGCACATACATATATATATATATATACACATGCACATGCCTGCACACACATACACACCACACACATACACACCCACACACACGCACGCACGCACACACTCTTGCACACACACATACACGCACGCACACACCTCACAGGGGCCCCACCGTCCGCCTTGACGGTGGGTAAAACACAAACATCACAAGAGGCCCCCCACCGCCCGCCCCGGACGGTGGGGATGACACATACATCACCGTGGGCTCCAAGTGGGGCCCACCATGGCGTTTACTTTACATCCAATCCGTTCATAAGGTCACATAGACACGAAAGAAGGGAAAAACAAATCCCACCTTGATCCAAAACTTCGTGGACCCGAGAAAAGTTTTCAATGGTAAACATTCATTCACTTGTTTCTTATGATGTGGGCTACCGAGCCATGGATTGGACCGATTTTGGAGGGGGCCTAAGTCGCAAAGCGGTGGCCCACCTCATGGACGGTTTATATACAAAATATACATCATGGTGCCACCACGGTGAGCCGTGGGTCCCCGCCACACGCCCGCCCCGCCCGGACGCCTGGCGTCCCTCAGCGGTGTCGTGGCAGCAGCTCTCTCTTCGTCGCCATGCATTTTTTTTTTTTTTTTTTGAAAATTTGGTTTTCTCTAGATTTTTTTATACGTGGGGCCCGCACCAAATTGAATCGATCCCGCCATCGGATTTCATGGTCCATATCCAACCCATCAAGCCCAATATCGGGCATTTTTCGGTGTACAGAAATGTCAAGGAAGTTTTTAAACGGTGAAAATCGTCGTTTGCTATGTTATGGCCCTCCGAGGGTCAGATTAACCTCATCTCTTGGTTCAACGCCTAAAATGAGGTAGGAAAGGGGATGAACGGCTTGGATTGGATACAAACATCAAGGTGGGTCCTATACAAGTGGGTCACCCAATGGCTTGTAAAATCTAAGCCATATTTGTGTTTTCTTTTTTTACGTCCAGAGAGTCCCTCGGCTCTTTTATTTTTTGTTTGGGCATCCAGTGCCTTTAGGGTGGGACCTTTGTAGATGGGCCACCACATGATGAGGTGGTGTGGTCACCATACATATGTAAAGTGGGCCCCACCTTTAAATGGTTTGGATCCCAATACATGCACATAGTGGGGTCCATCGAAGTGGGCCATGCAAACATAACATCACAAGAAAAGAAAAAGAGAGAGAGAGAAGAAGAGGGAGAGCGGGACACACGTGTGATGGAGGGACCCCGACACTATGGGCCCTCCCTTGCATTCCATCATACATAAAAGGGTAATCAAAGTGGGCCATTAGCCACATAATAGGGTCCCAAGTGAGATCCCTACCATTGATCGGTATGCCTCACTTGGCCCATCTAAGAAAGCATGAAAACTACCCTATCAAAACACCCACCGTCGATCTTCTTCGGCCCGTTGGAACGCCAACCTTCTTGTGCTCCTCTTTGACGGTGGACATGGGAAATCAAGGGCTAGGATGAGAGGTTTTGGGAAGGGAAAGGTGGGCCACACAAGGTCATTTTTTCCATGGAAGGCTTGGACGTGGGAGCTCTCTTTGCTCTTGGTGTTGCTTGGAAAATAGTGTAGAGAAAGAGAGAGATAAGGAGAGAGGGATGGGAGATGTGAGGTGAGTGATGTGAGGTGATGGATGTGAGTGATGGGTGAGGTGATGGATTGGTGGACTTTTGGGTTTGCTTAACTTGTGGAAAAAGAAAGCATGGGTGCTTTGTACTTGACATTGAAGTGATTGATTGATTGATTGATGGGATTGATTTGACATTGTGTAGAGATTCTCTTGGGATCGAGAAAGCGCGGCGTTTCTTCGAAATAAACACCGACTCACATCTTCTGGTCAGGGTATCGGATCGGTGCGTGAGTCACGGCGTTGGAACCGCGGCGACGGTGCGGTCGCAATGATACAGGTCTCGGATTAAACCGACTCGAATCTAAAGGATACGACTTACGATCGATCGCAACGTCGATTATCAGTCGTGGATTGCCGGACTTCGACGGAAATGATCGCAGGATTCATCGGAACAGTACGAACTAGGATACGGGTCTTACAGTGGTCCTAGAAACCCCAGATCGTACATGTCTACAGTATACCTTAAGATTTGGATTTCTAGCCTCGAACAACGTAGCATAATACGAAGCCTTAATCATCGGACTAAGATTGGCAGCCATCATGGGAGCTCAACACCTCAAGGCCTTCAGCGACTCCTAATTGGTTGTCAACCAAATAGCAGACGCATACTAGGTATAGAAGGAACACATGAAAGCCTACCTTTGGAAGGCCAAGGAATTGATCGAAAACTTTGACAAATGCAGCGTTACTTTAATCCCTCTGATAGAGAATTCCAAAGCAGACATGCTGGAAAAACTAGCTATCGTGGATGAAGACGATAATCCACGATCTACCCTGATCGAATTCCTCTGCAAGCCAAGCATAGACAAGGCAGACCTTCCCACGTTCCTCCCAGTTAGATCGGAACCTACCTAGATATATCTGATCATCGAATACCTCAAGGATGCCAAGCTACCTAAAGATTGGATGGAGGCACGTAGACTATGGGTCAAAGCAGCTCGGTACACAATCGTGAATGACATCCTATACAAGAAAGTGTGATATCTCCCCTATCTCAGGTGTCTCCGACTAGACGAAGTAGAGTATGTCGTAAGGGAGACACATGAAGGCATCTGCGGGAACCATTCAAGGGGGCGAGCCCTACCTTACAAGGTCATCCAATAGGGATACTACTGGCCAGCGATCCAAGCCGATGCTCAGCAGTTCACTCAAAAATGCGAGAAGTATCAGCGATTCGTGAATATACCTCGGTAACCGCCCAAAGAGCTCACCGTGATGACCGGGCCATGGCCATTTGTCCAATGGGGGATCAACATTATTGGCCCTCTCCCAACTGGAAAAGGTCAGACCAAGTTTGTCGTGGTCGTAGTCGATTACTTCACGAAGTGGGCCGAAGCCAAACCTCTTGTAACGATAACCGAGCAAAAAATGATGGACTTTGTCTGGAAGAACATTATCTGTAAGTTCAGGATCCCCCAAATGATCGTCTCTGACAATGGCAAGGAGTTCGACAACAACCAATTTCAGGGGATGTGCCGGAACCTCGGGATCCACAATGTCTACTCCTCACCACGGTACACGAAGGAAAATGGTCAGGTCGAAGCCGTCAATAAGATCATCAAGAACCACCTTCATACGAAGCTCGAGAAGGCCAAAGGAGCATGGGTTGAAGAGCTCCCGAAGGTCCTTTGGGCCTACCGAACTACCACTCGGTCAGCTACTGGGGAGACCCCCTTTGCTCTGGCTTATGAGGCAGAGGCAGTTACTCCAGTAGAAATCAGGCTACCAACTGCCCGAACATAGTCATTCGACGAGGAGATCAACACCGATCTAATGGCATTGAGTCTCGACCTTCTTGAAGAAAGAATAGAACAAGCTTGGATCTGGACCATGATCTGCCAGCAGTAAGTGACGAGATTCTACAATGGCAGGGTGAAGATCAGATAGTTTCGAGTAGGCGACCTAGTCCTTCGAAGGACTTTCCAAAACACCAAGGAGCTAGGGTTAGTGACCTTAGGACCGAGCTGGGAAGGACCTTACGTCATGGTAAGTACAAGCTGACTTGGCTCATACCACTTGGAAGACATGGGTGGTCAACTCCTGCCTCACCCCTGGAATGCCAAATATCTCAAGATCTACTATCCTTAGCTTTTACTGTACATTGATCAACTTTAAGAGAAATAATAAAGAGATGTTGCAGTAAAACTCAATCTATTGTATCTATTGGGTTCAATTAAGGACCGACCCATGCTTGACCTATGTCCGACCTATGTCCAAACTACATCTAATTTATAAGATCCGAACTATGGTCGAGCTAACCTTAAGGTTTGAGATTTATCCTATCTACCTATTGAATTCAATACGACAGTTGAGTACAACCTACTTAACTTGGAAAAAATTCGCAAATAAACACAGCGTTTCAAAAAGAAAGAGCGGATTTCATTGATATGAGCCCCAAAAAAAGGGCATGTTTACATCGGTCTATGTTCAAAACAATATGTCGATCTACATTCAAAGTGTCATGTCGGCTTGCAAGCCAAAGAAAAGGGAAAGGTATTACAAAGCCAAGGAAAAAAGAAAAGAAGAACAGGTCGTCAAACCTCGGGGGGCTGTCGGGAGCCGCTTAGACGGTGGGCTGCTCAGAAGTCGCCCCATCACCAGGAATCTCGAAGCCACTTTGCCAACCGATATGTCGAAGCCTGACTCAGACTCATCAAAGCCAAAAAGGTCCAACTCAGGGAAGGACTCTTTCATGACCATGATGCACCTAATGTAGCCTTAGCGATAGATGGCATTTTTGTCCTCTACATGCTCTTGGGAAGATTCGAACTCCCTGACAACATCCTTTCGGGCTTGGGCGAGTGTCGCTCGAGTTCCCGTCTTGAGTGTCTCGAGCTTTATCTCAGTCTCCCTGAGCTTCTTCTCAGCTTCCTCGAGCTTCACCCCGGCTTCCTCCAACTTCACCCCGGTCTCCGCTAGTTTTGCCACCAGCTTAGCCTCTCGTCGAGCCGACCTTGTAGAGGCCTCTTCGAGAAGCTTCCTCATAACCTCTAGCTCGGTTTTCACAGAAGTAGCTAGATCCTGCAATTGGGCAAGCTGCTTGTTGGTCTCACCCACCAGATCACGTAGCTAAGAAAACTCAGCATGCGCCCTCAGCATGCGAGGAGCGAGCTGCAAGATGAAGAAAGTCAGATGAAGTCGAGAAATCTAAAGTAACAATGACATAACCGTGAAAGACGTACTTACCCCAAGGAGGTTGGTCGCCACGAATGCAAGGGCCGACTCCATTGGGGAGTCCAATAAAGTAACAAATTCCACCTCGGGCATGTGGCAGTCCGCCCAAAGGGGGATCCCCTCAATAGCCCGGTGGAGACTCCCACCTCATTCCTCTTGAGTTTCAGAAGGATCACCCAAGCAATGGGCGACCTCTTTCGCCCCTGAAGAACTAGCCTCCATAGGAAGCTCAGTTGCTCCCTACGTCTCAGCAGAGCAGGTCCCCTCCTGAACGGTCACCCCGACCATTACAATAGCATCAGAGGCAGGCTCCACCTCTGTTCCATCTCCTTTCACCTCCACCACAACTGGGAAAGAGGGGCCAACCTTCCCCTGGCTCTTGGAGGAGGTCTTTTGCTTCTTCTTCTTTAGCTCCACTATCTCCCCCCGAGGAGGAGCCTAGAGCTTGGAAGGACTTAGTAGAGGACGAGCTTCAAGCATCTTTGCATCGAAACACAAAGAAACTACGTTAGAGAAGTTCACAAAAAAATTCCTAAGTCCCAAAGCTCATCTAAGTGTCATACTAAAGGTCTTACCGGTCAGTGCGAGGTCCAAGCCCGATTTGAGAAGTAGTTCGGGTTGTAGAAGTACTCTTTAAGATCTCTTCTCCTACTCTAGCGCCTTCTCATCCCTGATGCAAGCAAGTGAACCGTTGTCGAGTAAGGGAGCGTGCTTGGGGATAGTTGCATCAGAAGACACATGCGAACAAAGTTCAGCGAACTTCGAAGATCGACCAACTAAGGATGAGCTAACGAACAATTACTTCCACAAAATACTAACCTAGGTTAGAGAAAGCTCGAGGGACCAAGGACTAATCTAAGTCTGGGTTGGTTACCTCCCAGCACCTAGAGGCCTAGAACTACTTGTCCCTCCATTTTTTGTTAGACAATGAAGGGTCAGTAACAAGGTCCAAAACCATTTTTTGTTACTTCTCCAGTTCCTCACCCAAGTGGAGAAGTAATACCAGCTGGGCTGCAGCTTGTTCGCTTTAGCTGGTATAGATGGAGGAACTCATCTATGATGAGCTCGGGTTGGTCTAGCTCAACCCACAGAACCGCGCAGTTGATCAGAGCCCTCCATCCATTCGGAATCATCTGCCCTGGGGCCAAATTCAGTTGGGCGAGCAAACACCTCACCAGACCTTGCAGAGGGAGCCTCGGGCCGCATTGAAGGGTGACTTGGAAGATTGTGATGGTTCCCTCTAGAGGTCGATCAGGAAGTTCGTCCGACGAGGGAATTTAAAGGATTACAGACTTGAGAATATGGTATCCCAGCATGATTCGAGCTAAGTCGTCCTCAATTAGGGTCAAGGGTACAAAACCCCTCGGACCCTCCTCACTGATGAGTTCTTCAACTCTTCCTCACCGAATTGGTCGCACTCTACACTCACCAACCTCTTTGCCATGGACATCTCTAACACCCAAGACGCAGTCACCAGCCTCTCCGTCGGGGACCGCTCTAACGTATATGAAGCCCAGAAGTCGACATCCGCCATCATCACCAACGACGATAGTGGGTTCGACATCACTTAGAGGCGGCAACTCGCCCCACTGTCGCTGTTAGAGGCCCCCTCCCATGAGCTCAAAGAGTTGGACATGGCGATTTTAATGGGTGTTAAGGATCGTTATAAAAAGTAAAAGAAAGGAGGAGGCAAGGCGAACAGAGCTCACCGGGGGAGAACCAGCAAGTTCCCACCTAATCGCTGATGGAAATGGTCGCTAGAAGTCACCTAGAAACATTGAGGAAGACAATAGGGAAAATGGCAGCAATAAGGGGCAAAAATGGGAAAAGGCACGCAGAACGGCCTAAGGGTTAGGGCTTCCCTTATATAAGGAAGCCATGTGGCACCCATTAAAGGCGTTCATCAAAGTCAGGCCATACAACGTCCTTTCGACTGCCCCGACTTGACACGTGGAGTGACCCCATGCGCTGCTTGACCCCAATATTAAGTAAACACCATGCATTACGACCTCGTTGGTCCGTCACCAAAATGATGGCTTAACGTCCGACGTGGCCTGTAGCCATGAAACGACGCACCATGATTAAGTATTGACATGCCTCGACTACCGTGCTGGCCACCATACCTGACATTTATGACAATATGATCTGACCTAATCTACACATAACCCGACCTAGCTACAACCAGCTTACTTTCCGAACCTCCATAGTTCGGCTCGAAAAGTAAGGGGGGCTCACTGTTGGGGGAAAAATAAATAAGTCGATAAGTCAGCTTATGAAACAGACTAACTTTACTAAACCAACACGGACCCAAAGAGGTTCGAGCCTCAAAGAGGCACCCTCGTCCAAAGACAGGTCAACCTTCAAGGAGGTCGATGCAACTGTAAGGACACTCAAAGAATACAACTATAAGTCTAACCAAATGGCCAATTGCTGACCTAACCTATAGGTCAGTCATAGTTCAACTATAGGTCGGACATAACTCGACTATAGCTCAACCATAGCTTGGCTATGGATCGAATATAGTTCGATCATAGCTTAGCCAAAGATCGACAATGGCTCAGGATAACCTCTGAAGCAAAGCAGATGCCAGTCATATGGAGAGCTTGATATAGCTCGTGACTATTATGCCAAACAAGATCTTCCCTCGGATCAAGAGTTCGGGAATCCCTCCAACGGTCCGAAGATCTCTCCTAAGATCTTCGGAGGATCAAGCCGGATTCCGAAGGCTTCGGGTGATGAAGATCTCGAGAAGATCCCGAACGAATTGAGAGGTCTCCCCTACGGCATTATCTTCCTTCTTCTATAAATAGAGGTATCCCCAACCATTGTGAGGTACGTTCACTAATCCTATTACTCGATTGGTGTCTCTTTTCCTTGAGACCCTACCCTACAAAAGACCCCATTACCTGACTTAGGCATCGGAGGGTCCCCTAGACAAGCTAGGGTCTCCTTTGCTTGTTCCTTTCATCTGTGCAGGTTTAAGAGGGCTAACTTAGGAAGGTCTACTGGAAAACTGCATCAACAAGAACTATGTATATAATATGTTGTTGGAAAGCAATTAATAAGCCTTGTAACTTGGTCAATTGATTTCATGACATTATTTATCATCTAATTTCACAAAATAAATTTATTTTAGAGGTTAATTTTCAGTTTGAAGTCAAAATTTACTTTTTTAAAAATAAATTTTAAATTAATTATGTATGTGTTCGAGAAGAGTTGTATGTTATCTCAAAAACTTTTTTTAAAGTTATCTTAGAGTAATTTACTAATGTGTGTAGGTTTTAGTGTCTTTACTATTTTTAGTAATATAGTATTTTGAGTTGAATTAAGAATGTAAGCTTATTTAAGCATATCTATTGCATTGGAAAGAACAATTTATTCTTTATTATTCATTTCTTCTCGTTTTAGTATAATTTTTTCCTTATGCATTAAAAAAGACTATGATCTTTTCTCCCTCTTTTTATGCACTCAGCTAAGTGGAGTTAGTCTGATTTATAATTCCTTATTCTATATAGGTTTACGATTGGGTACTCAAATAGATGTTTTCTTTAAGTACATTTGATATTTTATTTAATTGTATAAAGGCCTTTTTGGGTGCCAATTAATAATGAGTTCATCTCATTTTTCTTAATAGTTATTGTTAGATTTTCTATTATTGTATTTCTTTCATTGTATTTTTACAAAGATACAAATATATAGGGAGATTAACAACCCTATTCTTGGTTATACATAGATATTGTACAATCACGAATATAATCTTTCTAATTTGTCTCTTAATTGACAACTCATTGATTGATTTGACAACTCACGCCAACACTCCCTCTCAAGTGGAAGCATCTAAATCTTCAATGCGCAACTCGTTTAATGAGTTGTAGAAATCCTTGCTTAATACGGCCTTTGTAAGAATATCCGCTAGTTGGTTTTCGGACTTCACAAATGGAAACTGAATTATTTTAGCTTCGAGATTTTCTTTGATAAATTGTCTATCAAACTCCACATGTTTGGTATGATCATGTTGGATCAGATTGTGAGCAATGGCGATAGCTGCCTTGTTATCACAAAAGAAGTCCATCTCGGATGTAGGAGCAAACCCAATTTTGGTTACAAGTTCTTGGAGCCACAAGAGTTCACAAAGTCCTTTAGCCATTCCACGAAACTCTACTTCAGTACTTAATGATGCCACCACCTTTTGCTTATTACTTCTCCATGTAACAAGATTCCCTCCAACAAACATGAAGTAGCTTGAGGTGGATCTTCTGTCTGTGGTATTCCCTGCCCAATCTGGGTCTCTATGACCATTAACTCTAAGATGGTTATTTTTCGAAAACATAAGCCATTTTCCCAAAGAAGATTTTAAGTATCGTAAAATCCAGATCACCGCCTCCATATGATCCTTACTAGGTTAATGCATGAATCGACTTATTACACTCACTACGTAGGCAATATCTGGATAGATATGGGAGAGGTAAATAACTTTACCAACTAATCTCTAGAACCTTCCTTTGTCTGTTGGCATTTGGCTTGGATATTTTCCGAGCTTGTGGTTCTGAATGATTGGAGTGTCTACTGGCTTACAGTCCAACATTCTAACCTCACATAATAAGTCTAATATATATTTTCATTGAGAAAGAAATATACCTCGCCTTGATCCAACCTCTATTCCCAGAAAATATTCAAGTCCTCCTAGATTTTTCAACTCGAACTCGATCACCAATTATTTCTGAAGCTTAGCAATTTCCTCTTTATCATCCCTTGTGATGATCATATCATCAACATATACAATTAAAGTTGTTACCTTGCCCCGTTGGTGCTTTAGAAATAATGTATTTTCTGAATTACTTTGGTGAAAGCCATACTTCTTTGTTGCCAGATTGAACCTCCCAAACCATGCTCGAGGTGATTGTTTTAATCCATATAGTGCTTGCTGTAATTTGCACACAACTTCAGCTTTTGCAGATGTTTTGTAGCCTGGAGGAGTATCCATGTAGACTTCCTCTTCAAGGTCACTATGGAGGAATGCATTCTTTACATTAAATTGGTGCAATGGCCAGTCCAAGTTGGCTATGAGAGATAACAGGACCCTGACTATATTTAACTTGGCTACCGGCGAAAAAGTTTCTTGATAATCTATGCCATATGTCTAAGTGTATCCCTTTGCGACTAGCCTTGCCTTGTATCGTTCTATAGATCCATCTGCCTTGTGTTTAAAAGAGAAGACCCATTTACACCCGATTATTATTTTTCCTTTGGGCAATAGAACCAAGGTCCATGTTTGATTCTTCAGTAGTGCTCTCATTTCTTCTTCTATTACCTATGTATACTTGGGATCAACTAAAGCTTCCTGAACTGTAGTAGGAATATAACATACGGACATCTCATGTGAGAATATCTTGAGAGGTTCAGATAGCTTTTCGATGGAGACATAGTTAGCAATTGGATACCTCGACCCACTTTCCTCAATGTCTGGAGAGTATCTGTTTGGTGGCTTGTCACGGTTATGCCTGAAAGGTAAGGTATACCCATCAGATGAATCTATATTACTCATAAATGAGGTGTAGTGAGATTGCTTACCCCAAGAATATTCTCAGGAGATGGGTCTGCAGGCACTAAGAGATGAGGGGATTCTGGTTCTTCTACTGATGATGTGAGCTCATTGGCCGAAGGCCCCCTAAATTAAGAGGATATGTCAGGCCCTAAAGATGTATTTGTTGATTCCTCGCCAATTATTGGTGTGTTATTCCAATCTTCAAGCTAGTCAAAACACAGCCAATTCAACTCTTCATCTAATGTCTCCCCCTGAAGAGAAGAAGTGGATGCCAAAGAAGGATAGAATGGTTCAGACTCCAGAAAGGCACTACAAAAAAGAGGGTTTTTGGTGATGAAACTTTTAGCGACGAAATGCATTTTCGTCACCAAAAGTCACTTTTAGCGACGAAATAAATTTTCGTCGCTAAAAGTGAGATTTTAGCGACGAAAGTTTTCGTAGCTAAAACTAGTGCATTAGACTTTTAGCGACGAAAATTTTCCCCGTAAAATGCTCCACACATTTTACTTCGAAGTGGAATAAATTTCTTTTAGCTGCAAAAATTTTCGCAGTTAAAAATACTGTATGAGACTTTTAGCGATGAAGATTTTCATCGCAAAAGACTCTAAACATTGTCTTAAACTTTTAGCGGTGAAACTTTTCACAGCTAAAAGTCTTGTACTGTAAAAGACTTTTAGCAGCGAAAATTTTCACTGCTAAAAGTCTTGTACAGTACAAGACTTTTAGCAGCGACAATTTTCGCTGCTAAAACTAAACTAACATATCTTTTAGTGACGAAAAGTTTAGGTACGCAAAAGTTTCTTTAAAAAAAAATTATTCCAGTTCAAAATATGTACAAAATTCCTGATATACTCCTGTTAACAATATATTCCATCATATTCATCCTGATATACACATTTCATCATATTCACATTCACATTAATCTAAACCCAAACAACATAAACTTTTAGCGGCGAAAATGTTTGTCGCTAAAAAATACTATACAAGACTTTTAGCAGTGAAACTTTTCACTGCTAAAAATATTTTTCAAAAGATTTTAGCAGCGAAAATATTTGTGGCAAAATAAATTTTCCAAGACTATTAGTTGCAAAAATTTTCGCCGCTAAAAAATTTCAAAGACTTTAGCAGTGAAATTTTTGCAGCAAAAAAAAACATTTCCAAGATTTTAACAGCAAAAATTATCGCTGCCAAAAAATTCTAAGACTTTTAGTAGCGAAAATTTTCACCACCAAAAAAATTTCCAAGAATTTTTAGCAGCGAAAACTTTTGCTGCTAAATAATCGTTCGACTTTTAGCGACGAAAATTTTCGTCGCTAAAAGTCCTTTTTTTTTTTTAAATATACAGCTCAAAATTCCATACAAAATTCCTGATATACACCTGTTAACAATCTATTTCATCATATTCATCCTAATATACACCTGTTATATAATAGATTTCATCATATTGACATTCACATCCAGCTAAACCCAAACCCAAACATAAATTACATTCATCCAAACACAAACAATCTTATCTGCATCACATTCATTCATGTATAAATACATATAAATTTAACATAAACAAATAAACAAAAAATCACAAAGATAAAGGCGGAGGTGGTGGGGCATCGGTGGGTAAGCGTGTAGTGAAAGCCTGAAGCATCTTCGTCATCCGTCGCTCATGCTCCACCCGCATCTCTTACATTCTCCTCTCATGCTCCTCCCTCTGCCTCACCAACTCCTCCTCCATCCTCCTCTGCCTCGCGAGCTGATCCTCTATCCTCCTCTCTGCTCCTCCTCCCTCTCGCCTTGACTCCTCCGAGTTTAGGTTTAGGTTTCGGTTTAGGTTCAGGTTATAAGTATAGGTTTTGGGATTTGAGAATAGGTTTAGGGTTTAGGAAATCGGGTTTAGGTTTGGGTTTCAAGTTTAAGCTTAGGTTAAGGTTAGGGAGTTGAGATTAGGATTAGGTGCAGGTTTAGGTTTAGGGATTTGAGAATACATTTAGGTTTTAGGTTTAGGTTTAGGTTTAGGTTTTAGGTTTTAAGTTAAGGTTTAGGTTTTAGGTTTAGGGTTTAGGTTATAGGTTATAAGTTTAGGTTATAGGTTATAGGTTATAAGTTTAGGTTATAGGTTTAAGTTTTGGTTTTAGGTTTAGGTTAAGGTTATAGGTTTAGGTTCGATTTAGGTTTAAGTTATGGGTTATAGCTTCGGGAATTGAGAATAGGTTAAGGTTTAGGTTTAGAAACCGGGTTCGGGTTCGAGATCAGTTGAGGTTTGTGTTTTCAAGTTTAGGTTTAGGTTTAGGTTAGTGAGTTGAGATTATGATTTGGTGTAGGTTTAGGTTGAGAGATTTGAGAATACATTTAGGTTATAGCTTTTAAGTTTAGGTTTTAGCTTATAGGTTTAGGTTATAGGTTTTGGTTTTAGTTTTAGGTTTAGGTTATAGGTTAAGGTTAGCTTTAGGTTTAGGTTATAGGTTATAGCTTTGGGAATTGAGAATAAGTTATGGTTTAGGTTTAGGAAACTGGGTTCGGGTTCAGGATTGGGTTTAGGTTTGGGTTTTCAAGTTCAGGTTTAGGTTTAGGTTAAAGAGTTAAGATTAAGATTTAGTGTAGGTTTAGGTTTAGGGATTTGAAAATAGGTAAAGGTTTAAGTTTAGGAAATTGGGTTCGGGTTCTAGATCGGGTTTAGGCTTGGGTTTTCATGTTTAGGTTTAGGTTTAGGTTAGGGAGTCGAGATTGAGATTTGGTGTAGGTTTAGGTTTAGGGATTTGAGAATAGGTTAAGGTTAAGGTTTAAGTTTAGGAAATCGGGTTCGGGTTTGGGATCGGGTTTAGGCTTGGGTTTTCAAGTTTAGGTTTAGGTTTAGGTTGGGAGTTGAGATTGGGATTAGGTGTAGGTTTAGGTTTAGGGATTTGAGAATAGGTTAAGGTTTAGGTAGAGGTTAAGGTTTAGGTATAGGTTTAGGTTTAGGTTTTAGCATATAGGTTTAGGTTTTGGTTTTAGGTTTAGGTTAAGGTTATAAGTTTAGGTTATAGGTTATAGGTTAAGGTTTAGGTTATAGGTTTTTATTTAGGTTGAGGTTATAGGTTTTGGTTTAGGTTATAGGTTTAGGTTTAGGTTTTAGTTTATAGGTTTTGTTTAGGTTGAGGTTATAGGTTTTGGTTTAGGTTATAGGTTTAGGTTTAGGTTTTAGTTTATAGGTTTAGGTTATTTATAGGTTTAGGTTTCGGTCTTAGGTTTAGGTTAAGGTCATAAGCTTAGGTTAAGGTTTAGGTTATAGGTTTTGGTTGATGTTAAGGTTATAGGCTTTGGTTTAGGTTAAGGTTTAGGTTTTGGGTTTAGGTTAAGGTTATAGGTTTAGGTTAGGTTTAGGTTTAGGTTATAGGTTATAGGTTATAGCTTTGGGAATTGAGAATAGGTTAAGGTTTAGGTTTAGAAACCGGGTTCGGGTTCGGGAGGATCGGGTTTAGGTTTGGATTTTCCAGATTAGGTTTAGGTTTAGGTTAGGGAGTTGTGATTAGGATTTGGTGTAGGTTTAGGTTTAGGGATTTGAGAATACATTTAGGTTTTAGGTTTTTCTGTTATAGGTTTAGGTTATAGGTTTTGGTTTTGGTTTTAGGTTTAGGTTATATGTTAAGGTTATAGGTTATAGCTTTGGGAATTAAGAAAAGGTTAAGGTTTAGGTTTAAGAAACTGGGTTCGGGTTGGGGGATTATGTTTGGGTTTTCAAGTTCAAGTTTAGGTTTAGGTTAGGGAGTTGAGATTAGGATTTGGTGTAGGTTTAGGTTGAGGGATTTGAAATAGGTAAAGGTTTAGGTTTAGAAATCGGGTTCGGGTTCTAGATCGGGTTTAGGCTTGGGTTTTTATGTTTAGGTTTAGGTTTAGGTTATGGAGTTGAGATTGGGATTTGGTGTAGGTTTATGTTTAGGGATTTGAGAATAGGTTAAGGTTAAGGTTTAGGTTTAGGAAATCGGGTTCGGGTTCGGGATCGGGTTTAGGCTTGGGTTTTCATGTTTAGGTTTAGGTTTAGGTTAGGGAGTTGAGATTGGGATTAGGTTTGGTTTAGGTTTAGGGATTTGAGAATAGGTTAAGGTTTTATAGGTTTAGGTTTAGGTTTTTTATAGGTTTAGGTTTTGGTTTTAGGTTTAGGTTAAGGTTATAAATTTAGGTTATAGGTTATAGGTTAAGGTTTAGGTTATAGGTTTTGTTTAGGTTAAGGTTATAGGTTTAGGTTTAGGTTTAGGTTTAGGTTTAGGTTTTAGTTTATAGGTTTAGGTTATAGGTTTAGGTTTTGGTTTTAGGTTTAGGTTAAGGTTATAAATTTAGGTTAAGGTTTAGGTTCTGGTTTTGGTTTAGGTTAAGGTTATAGGTTTTGGTTTAGGTTAAGGTTTAGGTTTTGGGTTTATGTTAAGGTTATAGGTAAAGGTTATAGGTTTAGGTTAGGTTTAGGTTTAGGTTTAGGTTATAGGTTATAGCTTCGGGAATCTAGACTAGGTTAAGGTTTAGGTTTAGGAAATCGAGTTTGGGTTCGGGATCGGGTTTAAGCTTGGGTTTTCATGTTTAGGTTTAGGTTTAGGTTAGGGTGTTGAGATGGGGATTTGGTGTAGGTTTAGGTTTAGGGATTTGAGAATAGGTTAAGGTTTAGGTTTAAGAAATCGAGGTTCGGGATCGGGTTTTGAAGTTTAGGTTAAGGTTTAGGTTTTAGGTTTAGGTTAATGTTAGGTAATAGGTTATAAGTTTAGGTTATAGGTAATAGGTTAAGGTTTTAGATCATTGGTTTTGGTTGAGGTTAAGGTTATAGGTTTAGGTTAAGGTTTAGGTTTAGTTGTAGGTTGAGGTTTAGGTTTAGGTTATAAGGTATAGGTTTAGGGAATTGAGAATTGGTTTGGGTTTAGGTTTAGGAATCGGGTTCGGGTTCGGGTTCGGGATCGGGTTTAGATTTTGGTTTTCAAGTTTAAGCTTAGGTTTAGGTTAGGGAGTTAAGATTAGGATTAGGTGTAGGTTTAGGTTTATGGATTTGAGAATACATTTAAGTTTTAGGTTTAGGTCTTAGGTTATAGGTTAAGGTTTAGGATTTAGGTTTAGGTGAATGGTAGGTAATAGGTTATAAGTTTAGGTTATAGGTAATAGGTTAAGGTTTTAGGTCATAGGTTTTGGTTTAGGTTAAGGTTAAAGGTTTAGGTTCATGTTTAGGTTTAGGTTATATGGTTTAGGTTTAGGTTATAAGGTATAGGTTTTGAGAATTGGTTTGGGTTTAGGTTTAGGTTATATGGTTTAGGTTTAGGTTATAAGGTATAGGTTTAGGGAATTGAGTTTGGGTTTAGGTTTAGGGAATTGGGTTTGGGTTCGAGATCAGGTTTAGGTTTGGGTTTTCAAGGTTAAGCTTAGGTTTAGGTTAGGGAGTTGAGATTAGGATTAGGTGTAGGTTTAGGTTTAGGGATTTAAGCATACATTTAGGTTTTAGGTTTAGGTCTTAAGTTATAGGTTAAGGTTTAGGATTTAGGTTTAGGTGAATGGTAGGTAATAGGTTATAAGTTTAGGTTATAGGTAATAGGTTAAGGTTTTAGGTCATAGGTTTTGGTTTAGGTTAAGGTTATAGGTTTAGGTTAAGGTTTAGGTTTAGTTTTAGGTTCGGGTTTAGTTTTAAGTTATAAGGTATAGGTTTAGGTAATTGAGAATTGGTTTGGGTTTAGGTTTATGGAATTGGGTTTAGTTTTAGGTTCGGGTTTAGGTTTATGTTATAAGGTATAGGTTTAGGGAATTGATAATTGGTTTAGGTTTAGGTTTAGGGAATCGAGTTCGGGTTCGGGATCGGAGTTTAGGTTTGGGTTTTCAAGTTTAAGCTTAGGTTAAGGTTAGGGAGTTGAGATTAGGATTAGGTGTAGGTTTAGGTTTAGGGATTTGAGAATACATTTAGGTTTTAGGTTTAGGTTTAGTTTAAGTTTTAGGTTATAGGTTAAGGTTTAGGTTACTATTAGGTTATAGGTTATAAGTTTAGGTTATAAGTAATAGGTTTTGGTTTAGGTTAAGGTTATAGGTTTAGGTTAAGGTTTAGGTTTAGGTTAAGGTTTAGGTTAAGGTTTAGGTTTAGGTTATAAGTTATAGGTTTAGGGAATTGAGAATTGGTTAAGGTTTAGGTTTAGGGAATTGGGTTCGGGTTCGAATTTGGTTTAGGCTTGGGTTTTCATGTTTACGTTTAGGTTTAGGTTAGGAGTTGAGATCGGGATTAGGTGTAAGTTTAGGTTTAGGGATTTGAGAATAGGTTAATGTTTAGGTATAGGTTTGGGTTTAGGTTATAGGTTTAGGTTTTGGTTTTAGGTTTAGGTTAAGGTTATAAGTTTTGGTTATGGGTTATAGGTTAAGGTTTAGGTTATAGGCTTTTGTTTAGGTTAAGGTTATAGGTTTTGGTTTAGGTTATAGGTTTAGGTTTAGGTTTTAGTTGATAGATATTTTGTTTAGGTTGAGGTTATAGGTTTTGGTTTAGGTTATAGGTTTAGGTCTAGGTTTTAGTTTATAGGTTTAGGTTATAAGTTATAAGTTTAGGTTCTGGTTTTAGGTTTAGGTTAAGGTTATAAGTTTAGGTTAAGGTTTAGGATTCTGAGGTTTTGGTTTAGGTTAAGGTTATAGGCTTTGGTTTAGGTTAAGGTTTAGGTTTTGGGTTTAGGTTAAGGTTATAGGTTAAGGTTTAGGTTTAGGTTAGGTTTAGGTTTAGGTTATAGGTTATAGGTTATAGCTTTGGGAATTGAGAATAGGTTAAGGTTTAGGTTTAGGAAACCGGGTTCGGGTTCGGGATCGGGTTTAGGTTTGGGTTTTCATTAGGTTTAGGTTTAGGTTAGGGAGTTGTGATTAGGATTTGGTGAAGGTTTAGGTTTAGGGATTTGAGAATACATTTAGGTTTTAGGTTTTAGGTTTAGGTTATAGGTTATAGGTTTAGGTTATAGGTTTTGGTTTTGGTTTTAGGTTTAGGTTATAGGTTAAGGTTATAGGTTATAGCCTTGGGAATTGAGAATAGGTTAAGGTTTAGGTTTAGAAACCGGGTTCGGGTTCGGGATCGGGTTTAGGTTTGGGTTTTCAAGTTCGGAGTTTAGGTTTAGGTTAGGGAGTTGAGATTAGGATTTGGTGTAGGTTTAGGTTGAGGGATTTGAAAATAGGTAAAGGTTTAGGTTTAGGAAATTGGGTTCGGGTCTGGATAGGTTTAGGCTTGGGTTTTCATGTTTAGGTTTAGGTTTAGGTTAAGGAGTTGAGATTGGGATTTGGTGTAGGTTTAGGTTTAGGGATTTGAGAATAGGTTAAGGTTAAGGTTTAGGTTTAGGAAATCGGGTTCGGGTTCGGGATCGGGTTTAGGCTTGGGTTTTCATGTTTTGGTTTAGGTTTAGATTAGGGAATTGAGATTGGGATTTGGTGTAGGTTTAGGTTTTAGTTTTAGGTTTAGGTTTAGGAAATCAGGTTCGGGTACGGGATCGGGTTTTGAAGTTTAGGTTTAGGTTTAGGTTGGGGAGTTGAGATTGGGATTGGGATTAGGTTTTGGTTTAGGGATTTGAGAATACATTTAGGTTTTAGGTTTAGGTTTAGGTTTTAACTTATAGGGTTAGGTTATAGGTTTGGTCAAGGTTATAAGTTTAGGTTATAGGTTATAGGGTTTAGGTTAGGGAGTTGAGATTAGGATTTGGTGTAGGTTTAGGTTGAGGGATTTGAAAATAGGTAAAGGTTTAGGTTTAGGAAATTGGGTTCGGGTTGGATCGGGTTTAGGTTTAGGTTTTCATGTTTAGGTTTAGGTTTAGGTTAAGGAGTTGAGATTGGGATTTGGTGTAGGTTTAGGTTTAGGATTTAAGAATAGGTTAAGGTTAAGGTTTAGGTTTAGGAAATCGAGTTCGGGTTTAGGATCGGGTTTAGGCTTGGGTTTTCATGTTTTGGTTTAGGTTTAGGTTAGGGAATTGAGATTGGGATTTGGTGTAGGTTTAGGTTTTGGTTTTAGGTTTAGGTTTAGGAAATCGAGTTCGGTTCGGGATCGGGTTTTGAAGTTTAGGTTTAGGTTTAGGTTGGGGAGTTGAGATTGGGATTGGGATTAGGTTTTGGTTTAGGGATTTGAGAATACATTTAGGTTTTAGGTTTAGCTTTAGGTTTTAACTTATAGGGTTAGGTTATAGGTTTTGGTCAAGGTTATAAGTTTAGGTTATAGGTTATAGGTTAAGGTTTAGGTTATAGGTTATTGTTTAGGTTAAGGTTATAGGTTTTGGTTTAGGTTATAGGTTTAGGTTTAGTTTTAGGTTTAGTTATAGTTTATAGGTTTAGGTTATAGGTTTAGGTTTTGGTTTTAGGTTTAGGTTAAGGTTATAAGTTAAGGTTTTTGTTTAGGTTAAGTTTATAGGGTTTGGTTAAGGTTTAGTTTTGGGTTTATGTTAAGGTTTTAGGTTAAGGTTATAGGTTTAGGTTATAGGTTATAGGTTATAGGTTATAGGTTATAGGTTAAGGTTTAGGTATAGGTTTTAGCTTATAGGTTTATGTTTAGGTTTTAGCTTATAGGTTTAGGTTTTGGTTTTAGGTTTAGGTTAAGGTTATAAGTTTAGGTGTTAGGTTATAGGTTTTTGTTTAGGTTCAGTTTATAGCTTTTGGTTTAGGTTATAGGTTTAGGATTAGGTTTAGGTCTAAGTTTTAGTTTATAGGTTTAGGTTATAGGTTTAAGTTTTGGTTTTAGGTTTAGGTTAAGGTTATAAGTTTAGGTTTAGGTTTAGGTTCTGAGGTTTTGGTTTAGGTTAAGGTTATAGGTTTTGGTTTAGGTTAAGGTTTAGGTTTTGGTTTATGTTAAGGTTATAGGTTAAGGTTATAGGTTTAGGTTTAGGTTATAGGTTATAGGTTATAGCTTCGGAAATTGAGAACAGGTTAAGGTTTAGCTTTAGGAAATCGAATTCGGGTAGGCTTGGGTTTTCAAGTTTAGGTTTAGGTTTAGGTTAGGGAGTTGAGATTGGGATTAGGTGTAGGTTTAGGTTTAGGGATTTGAGAATACATTTAGGTTTTAGGTTTAGGTTTAGGTTTAGGTTTATGTTATGGATTGTTAGTTAAGTTTAGGTTAAGGTTTTAGGTTTAGGTTTAGGTTTAAGTTATAAGTGTCAGTTATAGGTTTAGGTTTAAGTTAGGTAATAGGTTATAGCTTTAATGAATTGAGAATAGGTTAAGGTCTAGGTTTAGGAAATCAAGTTTGGGTTCGGGATCGGGTTTAGGTTTAGGTTTTCAAGTTTAGGATTAGGTTTAGGTTAGGGAGTTTAGATTAGGATTAGGTGTAGGTTTAGGTTTGGGGATTTGAGAATACATTTAGGTTTTAGGTTTCGGAAATCGGGTTCGGAATCGGGATCGGGTTTAGGCTTGGGTTTTCATGTTTAGGTTTAGGTTTAGGTTAAGGAGTTAAGATTGGGATTAGGTGTAGGTTTAGGTTTAAGGTTTTGAGAATACATTTAGGGCCCATTTGGCCAGACTGATTAGAAGGGATTGAATGGTATTAGAAGGGATTGGAAGTTAAATCCCGGGATTGGCCGGGCGTGCCAAACAGACTGGGTGATCTTATCTCGAGATATCGCAATCTCATGGATCTTAAGACAATCCACTGACAACACCATCACTACCTTTAAATCCCATCCAGCTCCACCCCAATCCATTCAAATTTGCCTGGCACATGTTTGGGTCGAGGGATTGGAAGGGATGGGAAGGTTTAATCCCGATATTGGCCGGGTGTGCCAAACAGACTCCATATAACAATCCTGGGATATAGCAATCCCATGGATCTTAAGACAATGCACTGACAACACCATCATTTCCTTGAAATCCATGCCATCCACCTTAATACCATTCAATCCCTTCCAATCCACCCGTCCAAACAGGCCCTTAGGTTTTAGTTTTAGGTTATAGTTTATAGGTTTAGGTTATAGGTTTTGGTTTTGGTTTTAGGTTTAGGTTAAGGTTATAAGTTTAGGTTATAGGTTTAGGTTTGAATTAAAATTATAGGTTTAGGTTTGAGTTAAAGTTTAGGGATTCGGGTTCGGGTTCGGGTTTGGGTTCGGGTTTAGGTTATAGGTTTTGGTTTAGGTTATGGTTATAAGTTTAGAATAACGTTTAGGTTTAGGTTATGGGTTTTGGGATTAGAGAATAGGTTTAGGTTATAAGTATAGGTTTAGGTTGGGTTATAGGTTAAGGTTTAGGTTTAGGTTATAAGTATAGGTTTTGGGATTTGAGAAAATGTTTAGTTATAAGTATAAGTTTAGGTTAAAGTTGTAAGTTTAGGTTTAAGTTATAAGTATAGGTTATAGGTTAAGGTTTTTGTTTAGGTTTAGGTTATAAGTATAAGTTTAGGGATTTGAGAATAGGTTTAGGTTAAGGTTATAAGTTTGGGTTAAGGTTATAAGTTTAGGTTAAGGTTATAAGTATAGGTTTAGGTTATAGGTATAGGTTTAGGTTTAGGTTAAGGTTTAGGTTAAAGGTTTTGGTTTAGGGTTAGGGGTGTGGTATCTGCAAATACAGATATAAACACGGCCTGTCCAAATGGTCAGGCCCCTCCAATGTTGTCCATAGGTAATGGACAGCTTCATCATGGTCATAACAGCGGTTCCCACCTTCCAGGGACCCCCGCTCATCCGGATAGCTCCGACGCACATCCGGGTCTACTCCATTAATCTCGAGCAAATACATAAATACAGCCTGTCCAAATGGCCAGGCCCTTTCAATGTTTTTCATAAGAAATGGACAGCTTCATCATAGTCATAACAGCAGTTCCCACCTTCCAGGGACCCCCGATCATCTGGATAGCTTCGACGTACATCCAGGTCTACTCCATTAATCTCGAGCAAATACATAAATATAGCCTGTCTAAATGGTTAGGCCCTCCCAATGTTGTCCATAGGAAATGGACAGCTTCATCATGGTCATAACAGCAGTTCCCACCTTCCAGGGACCCCCGCTCTTCCGGATAGCTCTGACGCATATCCGGGTCTGCTTCATTAATCTCGAGCAAATACATAAATACGGCCTGTCCAAATGGCCAGGCCCTTCCAATGTTGTCCATAGGAAATGGACAGCTTCATCATGATCATAACAGCGGTTCCCACCTTCCAGGACCCCCGCTCTTCCAGATAGCTCCGACACACATTCGGGTCTGTTCCATCAATATCGAGCAAATACATTTAAAAACAAGGTAGGCATCTGTTTTTTTATGAATAAAAACCAATCTTAAAGACTATTCATCAGGAAGTCCCTACAATGGATAGTAGTTGGACATTGAATAATTAAAAGCATTAACCACTTCTGTTGCTTTTTTGCATATACACAAGATCATAGGCTGAAAATTTACCATTGAAATCATGTTTTATGTTCAGTTGGTAGAGACGGACAAGCTCTTTATACCATATGACCTACAACTGATGAAAATTTCAAGTAAATTGTACGAGGTTTATAATAATCTTAGAGATTATAAAATTTTCAAGTATGTGCATTTCAGTCTAAGTTATTTCTCTAATCACGATAGCCTTGGGAGGGTTAATACGAGGGATGAGTTGATTGCAAGAGGCATGATTAAAACTGTATTGGGTTATCTTGCTGGACATAATCATTTCAAGGCCTGACAAATAACCCAATATAGTTTTAATCAGCCTCTTGCAATCAACCCATCCCTCGTATCAACCCTCCCAAGGCTATCGTCATTAGAGAAATAACTCAGACTGAAATGCACATACTTGGAAATTTTCTAATCTCCAAGATTACTGTAAACCTCGTACAATTTACTTGAAAATTTTATGACGTGAAATAGTACATGAGTGAGAGAAGACAATGTAACCTTTTATATAAAAGCCAGAAATTGATAAGTTGGGATTGTCCTATCGAGGAGATTGTTAGGCGTAGTCCATCTACTGTTGGGACAAACATGCATGGGTTTGGATTATTGGACCATGGACCCCATCCGTCATTGAAAACCAAGGATTAAAATGGTGTGAAAATCTATATGTAGTAAGATATATATATAAATCCCTTGTGTAGTATTTGTGGATTATGTATTTGTGGATAATGTGTAGTTGTGTACTATCATTTATACAAGAACATGTCTTGACTATATATGGACACACATGCTAAGACATACGTATGTGAGATTGGTGAAGCTAAATTGAAATGGATCACATTAACTCTACACTAATTTGATATATTATAAACTAAAATCTACACTAACTTGATCTTTTAACTTCAGATCATTGGAAGTATAATAGATGGTTGAAATGCAGTACAATGATCAAAATTCAGCAAAAAAATGTCCATTAATCAAACTCTATAATAACCAAAACAATTTAGATTTGAGATTCCACTAGACTCTCTGGTAGGCGTTTCCCTTCCTTCATACAATTCTCAAACCAAAGATGGTTAACTATTTTTGTTCCCAAATCCTTAGCCACACTATATTTCTTGAGAAAGTAACTCATCAAACTCATCACTCAAACCGGTACTATAATTGATTCCTTCATTTCAAAACTCACCAAATGTGTCGTCGATTTAGACATTGTCCCGACATAACTAGCACCGGTTTGATTGATGAGCTTGATGAGTTTAAACTTCTTTAATCTCCCAAGCTGGACAGCTAGATCAAATCTGTAATTAGGATCGGTAGCGACTTCAAGTGCATCCTCCAACATACCTCGAGATTCCAAAAAATGAGCCACACTATAGCAAGTAAAATACAGTTTTCAAGACTATTAGAATTCAAGACAAGTTCAACATAACACACATAAATAGGAAGAATCTCAGGTTCAGGATATGGCAGCTGATAAACTATTAGGAAAATACATAACCAAAATCATTGATCATAAGCGGAAACACATTAAAAAAGAAAAGTATCTCAAAAGATGCATATATAGATTGTCTTCATAACATTTTATTGCATGAAAATGACTACATCAGGAAAATTCTCATAGATGTTACAATTTACAACCATAAGGGATAAGAGGTTAGAAACTTAAAAAGGTTGTTTACTGTCAGACCTTTACAGTTTCGACATCAAGTAGAGCAAGCAGAATAAGAATGGGCAACAATAGAACTCAACAGTAATACAAGCTACCATTTCAATGGAATGATCAAATGGTTATACCATAAGTTTAGGTTATAGGTATTAGGTTTTGGTTTAGGTTAAGGTTATAGGTTTAGGTTAAAGTTTAGGTTTAGTTTTGGGTTAAGGTTTAGGTTTAGGTTATAAGCTATAAATTTAGGGAATTGAGAATTGGTTAAGGTTTAAGTTTAGGGAATCGGGTTCGAGTTCGGGATCTGGTTTAGGCTTGGGTTTTCATGTTTAGGTTTAGGTTTAGGTTAGGGAGTTGAGATTGGGATTAGGTGTAGGTTTAGGTTTGGGGATTTGAGAATAGGTTAATGTTTAAGTATAGGTTTAGGTTTAGGTTTTAGCTTATAAGTTTAGGTTAAGGTTATAAGTTTAGGTTATAGATTATAAGTTTAGGTTATAGGTTAAGGTTTAGGTTATAGGTTTTTGTTTAGGTTGAGGTTATAGGTTTTAGTTTAGGTTATAGGTTTAGGTTTAGGTTTAGGTTTAGGTTTTAGTTTATAGGTTTAGGTTTTGGTTTTAGGTTTAGGTTAAGGTTAAGGTTATAAGTTTAGGTTAAGGTTTAGGTTACTGAGTTTTGGTTTAGGTTAAGGTTATAGGCTTTGTTTTAGGTTAAGGTTTAGGTTTTGGGTTTATGTTAAGGTTATAGATTAAGGTTATAGGTTTAGGTTTAGGTTATAGGTTATAGGTTATAGCTTTGGGAATTGAGAATAGGTTAAGGTTTAGGTTTAGGAAATCGGATTCGGGTTCGGGATCGGGTTTAGGCTTGGGTTTCAAGTTTAGGTTTAGGTTTAGGTTAGGGAGTTGAGATTGGGATTAGGTGTAGGTTTAGGTTTAGAGATTTGAGAATAGGTTAAGGTTTAGGTTTAGGTTTTAGCTTATAGGTTTAGGTTTTAGTTTGAGGTTTAGGTTAAGGTTATAAGTTTAGGTTATAGGTTATAGGTTAAGGTTTAGGTTATAGGTTTTTGTTTAGGTTAAGGTTATAGGTTTAGGTTAGGTTTACGTTTAGGTTTAGGTTTAGGTCAAGGTTATAAGTTTAGGTTATAGGTTTAGGTCAAGGTTATAAGTTTAGGTTATAGGTTATAGGTTAAGGTTATAGGTTTTGGTTAAGGTTTAGGTTTTAGGTTAAGGTTATAAGGCTATAGGTTAAGGTTATAGGTTTAGGTTTAGGCTATAGCTTTGAGAATTGAGAATAGGTTAAGGTTTAAGTTTAGGAAATCGGGTTCGGGATCAGGTTTAGGCTTGGGTTTTCATGTTTAGGTTTAGGTTTAAGTTAGGGAGTTGAGATTGGAATTTGGTGTAGGTTTAGGTTTAAAGATTTGAGAATAGGTTAAGGTTTAGGTTTAGGAAATCGGGTTCGGGTTCGGGATCGGGTTTAGCTTACATTTTCATGTTTAGGTTTAGGTTTAGGTTAGGGAGTTGAGATTGGGATTTGGTGTAGGTTTAGGTTTAGGGATTTGAGAATAGGTTAAGGTTTAGGTTTAGGAAATCGGGTTCGGGTTCGGGATCGAGTTTAGGCTTGGTTTTCATGTTTAGGTTTAGGTTTAGGTTAGGGAATTGAGATTGGGATTTGGTGTAGGTTTAGGTTTAGGGATTTGAGAATAGGTTAAGGTTTAGGTTTAGGAATTCGGGTTTGGGTTCGGGATTGGGTTTAGGCTTGGGTTGTCATGTTTAGGTTTAGGTTTAGGGTAAGGAGTTGAGATTGGAATTAGGTGTAGGTTTAGGTTTAGGGATTTGAAAATACGTTTAGGGCCCATTTTTCCAGGCAGATTGGAAGGGATTTGATGGTATTGGAAGGGATTGGAAGTTAGATCCCAGGATTGGTCGGGTGTGCCAAACAGACTGGGTGATCTTATCTCGAGATATAGCAATCTCATGGATCTTAAGACAATCCATTGACAACACCATCATTACCTTTAAATCCCATCTAGCTCCACCCTAATCCATTCAAATTTGCCTGGGACATGTTTGGGTCAAGGGATTGGAAGGGATGGGAAGGTTTAATCCTGAGATTGGTCGGGTGTGCCAAACAGACTCCATATAGCAATCCTGGGATATAGCAATCCCATGGATCTTAAGATAATGCACTGACAACACCATCATTGCCTTGAAATCCATGCCATCACCTTAATACCATTTAATCCCTTCCAATCCGCCCGGCCAAGATATAGCAATCCTGGGTTCAGGTTTGGGTTCGGGTTTAGGTTATAGGTTTTGGTTTAGGTTATGGTTATAAGTTTAGAATAACGTTTAGGTTTAGGTTATGGGTTTTGGGATTTGAGAATCAGATTGTGTATGAAATCAGATTATCAAATCATCTGATCATTGCGATTCTTAGACAATGCTCCATCCAAAGAAGAAGAAAAAATCACTTGAAATGTATATGCTTAGAATACAACTTCTAAAAGTCCTCTATTTATCAAGACTCATGCAAATCTAATTAGGAGTTCCTAGCCATCCAATCTTTAGCTATCTTTTCCCAGGCTATTGATGTATTATTTTCTTAATCGTCTTTTCCTCATTTAATTTAAAAAGAACATGTTAGGTTCACATGTTTTGGTTGAATTTTATATTCTTTTAGAAAGTAAAAAAAATTGATCCAACTTCTAACTAGGGAATGGAAAACCTTCACAATGAAAATATAATTTGAAGATTTTTTTATCAAATAGGGAAATTTACTCAATTCCCCACAAGTACTGTACCAACGGTAACATTCTTCCGTTTATCGTCCAACTATGAATGTGGACTGTTTAACCTTTCGATTGTTCACTTTAATATCCAGAAAACATTTTAACAAATCAAATTGTAGACCTCAGTCCACTGCCATGGTAGAACATCAGAATATAGAAATAAGAAACCCAGATCAGGAACCAAAACATGCATCAGGAAGTCCATCGATCTGAATAACAAAGATAGGTGTAGTCAAACACTCAATTAGCCTTTTTCAAAGACACCTTCTAGATTTACAAAAAAATAGCAAGAGATTAATGCCTTGCCTTTGATTTAGAAAGGATTCTAGCCATCAGATATTCTAATTAATATATAAGAAGATGCAGAAATCAGTCTACTTATCTCTTATCTGTCACGAATCAGCCAACTTGGGATGAGCTTCATGTGGTAATTACGTTTGTTTTAATTTCAGTTGATTAAAATTCCCCAAACAAGCATCAATAACTAGAAAAATCATCTCTGTCTTTTCCAATCATCTATCCATACATATGTACATGTCTAACCATCCAAGCATCCATCCATGTAAATCAGAAATCCCTAATTCTGGTTGGATCCTCAGATCCCAAAAATCCTCAAATCCCCAAATCCCTAACTTGCAAAATCAGAAAAATCCCAATTCGAGGTCCACATTCAAATCTGTAAGCCCCAAATCCCTAATTTTTAAAATCCCTAATTTGTAAAATCAGAAATCCCTAATTTGTAATATCTGAAATCCCTAATTATGGTTGGATCCTCAGATCCCCAAAATCCTCAAATCCCTAATTTGTAAAATTAGAAAAACCCTAATTCGGGGTCCACATTCAAATCTGTAAGCCCTAAAATCCCCAAATCCCAAAATAAGGGTCCACATCAAATTAAAAATCTGTAAATTACTGAATCCCCAAATTCCAAAATCAGCACTGAGAGAGAGAGAGAGAGATACCTCACGTTCGACAAATCCCTGTCAACCGAGCTTCAGAGAGAGAGAGAACAAGGGCGTGCGTGGGCAGGGCGTTCGTGGATCAAAGAAATGCAAGAAGGGTTAAGGAGACAGAGAGAGAGAGAGAGAGAGGAGAGAGAGAGAGAGAGGGAACACGGATTAGCTACTGACAGGTTGAGAGAGAGAGAGAGAGGGAGAGGATTAGGGCGAGAGAGAGAGGAGAGGGGAACGCGATTAGCTACGACGAGAGAGAGGGAGAGAGAGAGAGAGAGAGAGAGAGAGAGAGAGAGAGAGAGAGAGAGAGGATTAGGGTGAGAGAGAGCAGAGGTTCTCTGTTGGTAGTTAGACGCCGGACGCGGATTAGATACAGGTTGAGTAGTGAGTTGGCTACTGAAGTGACATCACCAAATTCTGTTGGGCCCACTATGATGTATGTGATGTATCCACACCGTCCATCCATTTTGCGATATTATTTTAGGGCGTGACCCAAAGAATGAGGCAGATAAAAACATGTAGTGGACCTCACCATAGAAAACACTGGAGAGAGAGAGTGATTCCCACCATTGAAACTATCCTAAGGCCCACCATAATTTTTATTTGAAATCCAACCTGTTCAAAAGTTAAAAAAGACATGAAATAAGGTAAAACACAAATATCAGCTTGATCTAAAACTTTCGTGGCCTTTAGAAGTTTGTAATTGTGGGTGTCACTGTCCCCACTGTTTTCTGTATTGGGTCCACTAGAGCTCTCGATTTAACTATGGATATTGCCCTAAAATGATCTCTCTAAATGGATGGAAGGTGTGGATATAAAACATACATCACGGTGGGGCCCAAAAATGAGAGGTATATAAATATCAAGTGGACCACACCACATGAAAACAATAGCGATTGGATATCCCGTCGTGATGTATGGATTTTTTTTCCCTGATAGTTGCTAAAAATAGTAGATAGAAATTTAAAAATAAAAAATAAAATAAAATAGAAAATTAAAATGAAGTAAAAATCACTAATGTGTTTGAATCCATGCGTATCTAAGTCACTCCACTTGAAACCAAATACATACGTCCTCCTTAGACTGTGTTACAAGTGCAACAAGAATTTCAAGCAGTTGGCTTTTGGAATACAGCAAATATGTCCTGGTCCTAATAATACACTTGTTTGTATATGGACTCAAACCAGCATGCAGAATATAGACCAAAGTAAGTTCAGTTGGAAAAAAACTCAGTTGCAGATGACCAAAAAGTCAGAGACTATTTTAAAATAATCAAATTGAGATAAGGTATTTTTATAGACTGCGATTAAATACTTAAAGCACCATTTCAAATTAGTTAAATTCATTCTGCAAATATATTCATATTCAACCCGGTAAAACACAAATATCAGCTTGATCTAAAACTTTCGTGGCCTTTAGAAGTTTGTAATTGTGGGTGTCACTGTCCCCACTGTTTTCTGTATTGGGTCCACTGGAGCTCTTGATTTAATTATGGATATTGCCCTAAAATGATCTCTCCAAATGGATGGAAGGTGTGGATATAAAACATACATCACGGTGGGGCCCAAAAATGAGAGGTATATAAATATCAGGTGGACCACACCACATGAAAACAATAGCAATTGGATATCCATCATTAAAATCCTCATAAGGCCCACTGTAATGGTTTATTTGGCATCCAATCTGTTTTTTAGGTCATACAGGCCTAGATGAACGGGAAAAACAAAAATCATCTTGATCCAAAACTTTTATGGCCCCCATAATGTTTTAAATGGTTGACGCCCATTCAACACTATTTCTTGTAATGTGGTCCATTTCAAATTGGTACATGCCTCATTTTTTGTCTCATGTCATAAGATGACCTTTAAAACAAGTATCAATGGTTAAAAAAGAGAAGAGTTAAAATCAACCTGCATTCGCAACCTCAAAGGCTATGAAACCTCCTCATCATATATGTCTGGATCAACGTTCATCTCCAAATCAACTTCAAGTTTTGATAGTTTAGGCTGTACCCTAACCTGGACCAGGAAGAATTAAGTCAAGGGACAACTTAAAAACTGGAGCCTATGTAAGTTGTACAAATGAAAGAAGTGTCCTAGCTATCTTTACTTTTATTCTAATAGTAACATACAATTGCCAATGCCAATAAAATTTTAATTAAGAAGTGCCTTGTAATCTTCAGTTTCAGTTTGATACACAATAAAAAATGAAAACCTGAATTTTCAGGAAATGAGAACGGAGACCGGAGACCCACGCTTCGAGATGTAAATAGCAAATATGGGTGTAATAGAATGTAAGATTTTTTTTTTAAATCAAGAGGTATAAAATCTGGTGGGAAGTAAAAGGGCAAATGATGGTACAATTCAAATGGATAAAACTGAAATGCCCAACAATTCAATCTACTGATAGCCAGCAAATATCATATGAGAGAGTACAAGTAATTATTAAATGTTTCCAATGCACCCGAACAAGGTCAAATGATTTCATACCATTCCTAATCAGTTGATGTACAGACAGGCATAAGAATGAACACTACTGGTCTGATGTAAATACGTAAAATGCAAACAATAGCTTCTTGTTTTTAAGGCAAACAGAAATCATGTGTACTTGTCTCTTCAACTGACTGTTTGGATTAAACAATCTAGAAATAAATCGAACTGTTGGTGGCTTATTTGGATAATCCTCTGTAAACTAAAGTGTCAATTTAAACATATTTGTAAGTCTCCATTAAAATATTCATAATCATTCGTTGGGCCCACTGAGATGTGGTTCATAAATCTAGCTTCTCCATTATTTGTTGAGATGTGGTTCATAAATCCACCAAGATGTTGGGTCCACTTGAGATTTTAATCTAACCCATTTTTGAGCTCATGCCCTAACTTGATATAGAAAAATGGATGGACGGTGTGGATAAAACACATACATCATCGTGGGGCCCACGGAGCACTGACCACTATGAAATGGCTGGTGGCAGGGGGAGTAGCCAATCCGTTTCCTAAAAATGGAAGCGGATTGCGTACTGAGTAACTCAGTATGTAGTAAACCCTGTGGGGCCCACAGAAGTTTTAGATTAAGATAATATGTGTTTTCCATTCGCCCATGTCTGCGTGATCTTATGAACAGTTTAGATGACAAATAAACATCACTGGGGACCATAGAAATGTTTCAATGGTGTAAATCAATACTTCCACTATTTCCTTTGGTATGATATACTTGAGCTTTTGATATACTTCAGTTTTGGGCTCAACCCCTGAAATTTTTTTATCAAAACATATGGATGGTGTGGCTAACCCACATAAATTTAAAGTGGGCCCCACATAGTTTACTCAGAACGATAAGAGCGGAAACGGATTGGCTACTCCCCTTGACACCAGCCAATGGTTGGTGGTCGGTGCTCCGTGGGCCCCACCATGATGTATGTATTTCATCCATGCTGTCCATCTATTTTAACAGATCATTTTATGGTATGAGACTGAAAATGAGGTATATCCCAATATTAACTGGACCACATTTGTGGAAACAGTGTTGAATGAGCGTCAACCATTAAAAAACATTTTAGGGCCATAAAAGTTTTGGATCAAGCTGATTTTTGTTTTTTCCCTTCATCTGGGCCTGTATGACCTAATCAACCTATTGGATGTCAAATAAACAGTACAGTGGGCCTTAGGAGGATTTTAATGATGGATATCCAATCACTATTGTTTTCATGTGGTGTGGTCCACCTGAGATTTATATACCTCTCATTTTTGGGAAAAAAGCATAAAATGATCTGTAAAAATGGATGGACGGAAAGGATGAAACAAATACATCATGGTGGGGCCCAGAGAGCACCGACCACCAGCCAGGGGCTGGTGTCAGGGGAGTAGCCAGTCCGTTTCCATGTACTGAGTAACTCATACGCAATCCGATTTCCCTTAAAAACGCCCGCCGCCCCTCTCATCCCAAAACCCACATCTCCCGCCCACCCCTCCCAAAACCCAAATCCCTAAACCTATTCTCGCGCGCTCACCCCACTCCCAAACCCTCTCTCTCTCTCTCTCTCTCTCTCTCTCTCTCTCTCTCTCTCTCTCTCTCTCTCTCTCTCTCTCTCGCTCGCACGCGCGCCCGGCCCCCTGTTTCCCAACACCTCTCTCTCTCTCTTTAGGGTTTTGAAATCCCCCTTCATCGCAAACCCACCTTCGATCTGTGACAGAGACTTGGAGAGCACTCGAAAGAAGAAGAAGAAGAAGAAGAAGAAGAAGGAGAAGAAGGAGAGGAAATCTAAACCTGGAAAGACATCTCTAGCTCTGATCCGACAACGGTTAGTCTCTCTCTCTCTCTCTCTCTCTAATACGGTTAAATCCTGTTATTTTCCTTTGTGGACCACACAAAACATAGTTTGAGAAAAAAAAATTTACACACCCATACAGAGCAAAGATGAAAGATGAAGAGTCCAATGATTAACATCTTTGAATCTGTGAGATTTTTGGGTCAGCAACCATCCATGTGGGGGTGCCATATGACAGTCTGGACGACTGTACCATGGATGTCACATGCACAAAATCTGGCACTTGAGTAAACTATAGATTGCTGAGGTCTAGGGTAGCAGATCTGGGAGGAACAACTTGAATTTAGGGAACAATGCATACATTTGATTTGTAGAAATTCCAGAGCTATTTTATTCTTGCCCGATAAAGCAAGACCATGAAGACCGCGACGACCTGGATGAGATCCAAGATCAATGAGGACCTGGTTTTGATGTTGGTTTTGTTCATGTGGGGAATTCATGGTCTTGTTTAGTTTGTTGGGAAATTCATTCTCTGCTTTTTATGTTTTCTTGGGAATGTTAGAGTTGGCTTAGTATTTTTAAGAAAAATAGTAAATTTTGTTCAGTTGATGCAGTGGATTTTTTTAAAACTCTGTTTAGTTGATGCAGTGGACTTTGGGTTTCCTTTCATTGCAAGAAAAGCTGAAATTTTCTCAAGATACAACCTAACTCCATATATTTTAAAAGATCATTTAAAAAAAAAAAAGTCACTATTTGTGCAATTCAATTTGAACTCTTTCTTCTTCTTTTTTCCCCCTTTTTTGTCAAAAGAAACATGGGCGCACATAGCATTTCTCATCTCCTATGGTATGTTTACTAGATGCCTAAAAATGAGTCCATCTCATTTTAGTTAATCAGAATTATGTAATAGATATCGTGTTTCCTTTTCATCTACGTCACGATTAACTAAAAGGAGATGAACTCATTTTTAGCTGCCTACAAAACAACCATATAATACTTAGTAACAATATTAAACCCAAATCATTATTTTTAAAAAAAATTTAGTCATTTCAATTTATTTGAATGTTTTTTCAACCATTCTTTTAAATATTGAGACCGAATGAAACAGAGGCATTTCTCTTCACCAATTTTTTTTCGTGTGGTGATTTGCTGACTATGGTTTGGACAATATATCTTCCAAAATCCAGATGAGTGGGAAAATAAATCACCTAGAACCATATCTTTACATAGAGGACATATCATCCACAAGGAAAGGTGGGGCCCACAATGAAGGTCCCTGCCTTGGAGCTCAGGTTGGGCTACTACATCCAAGTCTCTATGAAACTCTATGAGGAGTCTGACTCGGTTCACATCCGTTGAGTAGGCTCGCTTACTGATGCAAAATCAAAAGATATCCATTTTAAAATATGGGAAGCACTCACACGGCAACTAGTTGCAGATGAAATGCATGTGGAGCCCACCTAACTATGCATGAGTTAATCCATCCAACAAGGTTGTCCCATTATGGAAATAAAATTACGGCCCAAAAATCATGTCAATCCAATCATGATGTAGGCCACATGACAGAAAAAGTTAGATAACCAGCAA
This sequence comes from Magnolia changhungtana, assembly GCA_030180095.1. Classification (NCBI taxonomy): domain Eukaryota; kingdom Viridiplantae; phylum Streptophyta; class Magnoliopsida; order Magnoliales; family Magnoliaceae; genus Magnolia; species Magnolia changhungtana. The sequence continues at coordinate 1,064,648 of JASAUF010000640.1, forward strand.
AAATTGTTAAAATTCAAGTGATGCCCAAAATGATGGTTGGATCGGCATGATTTCTGTGGAAGACCGTTTACATTATAGAGCTCGGGGTTGCAGTAACTCATACGCATCAGCTAGAAGCGGACATGAAATATGGGCCAGTGGCCATATTCGCTTTTAAACATGACAGCAACAACATGAAAACAAGAGTAAACCTCAGTATTTATAAACATGAAAATGCCTTTCAGTGCTTTCTAAAGTAATACCATAATGATGTTGTGTTTGACAGACACAATTGTTTGAATATTGCTTATAATGCTTAATTCAGTCCACTTGGACATGTGTTTACAATGCTTGAATCAGTCCACTTGGAGATGTGTTTACGATGATTAAATCACTCCACTGGAACATGTGTTTATGATGCTTAAATCAATCAACTCGGATGTGTAGTAATGATGCCAAGATATTTAGCAACAACATGTGTTTATGATGCTTAAATAAATCGACCTGGATGTGTGGTAATGATGCTAAGATCAGCCCCCTAGAACATTTGCTTTTGATGCTTATATCAATCCACATGAACATGTATGAATGATGCTTGACTTAGTTCACTTGAACATGTGTGAATGATGCTCAACTTGGCTGTTTACAAAAATGTGCGAGTGATGCTTAACTTAGTTCACTTGAACATGTGTGAATAATGCTTGACTTGGCTCACTTAAGCATGGGTGTATGGTACCTATGTTGTACTTTATAGATTGCCTATCTTGTACTTTATCGATTTGTAAGTTAGATAATTAGTTACTCGTTTGAGGATTTCTATGGGGCCATACATAGATATGGTGTGTTTTTGGTGGCATAGAAATCGCTCAAATTGTCCCATTTTGGACAGTTCAAGGTTAAATGGAAAGTATGCTTTCATACAATCTATTTAAATGTCCATGCTTGATCCGCGGTCCATCTCCTCGTTTCTCTCTAGATATGTTTCTTTCGTTTTGTATCCAATGTCAAATATCTTTTCATTGATTTAGATATTTGGCATCGAAATGTAACGTAAGATCAACTTATCTGGAGAGGTATGGGGAGATACTGCTGGATTTTCGGTGTGGACGTTTAAATGGGAATATGAAGGTATTACAATCTATCCAACCTTGGATGAGTAACTAATTTAGGATTTAATTATATTAGCTTAGAATTGATGGAGCAGACCCGGATGTGCGTCGGAGCTATCCGGATGAGCAGGGGTCCTTGGAAGGTGGGAACCGCTGTTATGACCATGATGAAGCTGTCCATTTCCTATGGACATTATTGAAAGGGCCTGGCCATTTGGATAGGCCGTGTTTATGTATTTGCTCGAGATTAATGGAGCAGACCCAGATGTGCATCGGAGCTATCCGGATGAGCCGGGGTCCCTAGAAGGTGGGAACTGCTGTTATGACCATGATGAAGCTGTCCATTTCCTATGGACAGCATTGGAAGGGCTTGACCATTTGGACAGGCCGTGTTTATGTATTTACTCGAGATTAATGAAGCAGACCCGGATGTGCGACGGAGCTATCCGGATAAGTGGGGGTCCCTGGAAGGTGGGAACCGCTGTTATGACCATGATGAAGCTATCCATTTCCTATGGACAGCATTGGAAGGGCCTGGCCATTTGGACAGGCCGTGTTTATGTCTATATTTGCAGGTACTACACCCTTAACCTAAACCTATAACCCAACCTAAACCTATACTTATAACCTAATCATATTCTCAAATCCCTAAACCTAACCAACACTTAGACCTTAACCTTAATTTATAACCGATTCTCAAATCCAACACCTATGACCTAAAACCTTAACCTATAACTTATAACCTAAAGCTATAACCTATAACCTAACATTAACCTAAACCTAAAACCTAAACCTTAACCTATAACCTAAAACCTTAACCTTAACCTATAACCTAAAACCTAAACCTATAACCTTAACCTATAACATAAACTTATAACCTTAACCTTATCCTAAAACCAAAACCAAAACCTATAACCTAAACCTAAACCTATACCTAAACATTAACCTATTCTCAAATCCCTAAACCTAAACCTACACCTAATCCCACTCTCAACTCCCTAACCTAAACCTAAGCCTAAACATGAAAACCAAGCTTAAACCCGATCCGAACTCTAACCCGATTTCCTAAACCTAAACATTAACCTATTCTCAATTCCCTAAACCTAAACCTACACCAAATCCCAATCTCAACTCCCTAACCTAAACCTAAGCTCGAACTTGAAAACCCAAACCTAAACCCGATCCCGAACCCGAACCCAATATCCTAAACCTAAACCTTAACCAATTCTCATTTCCCAAAGCTATAACCTATATAAACCTAAACCTACAACCTAATAACCTTAACATAAACCCAAAACCTAAACCTTAACCAAAACCTATAACCTTAACATAAACCCAAAACCTAAACCTTAACCAAAACCTATAACCTTAACCTAAACAAAAACCTTAACTTACAACCTTAACCTAAACCTAAAACCAAAACCTAAATCTATAACCTAAACCTATAAAACTAAAACCTAAACCTAAACCTAAACCTTAACCTATAACCTCAACCTAAAACCAAAACCTAAACCTATAACCAAAACCTAAACCTATACCTAAACCTTAACCTATTCTCAAATCCCTAAACCTAAACCTACACCTTAATCCCAATCTCAACTCCCTAACCTAAACCTAAGCCTAAACTTGAAAACCCAAACCTAAACCCGATCCTGAAACCCAACCCGAACCCAATTACCTAAGCCTAAACCTTAACCTATTTTCAATTCCCAAAGCTATAACCTATAACCTAAACCTACACCTAACCTTAACCTAAACTTATAACCTAAACCTATAACCTTAACCTAAACTTATAACCTTAACCTTATCCTAAAACCATAACCAAAACCTATAACCTAATCCTAAACCTATACATAAACATTAACCTATTCTCAAATCGCTAAACCTAAACCTACACCAAATCCCAATCTCAACTCCCTAACCTAAACCTAGGCTTAAACATGAAAACCCAAGCCTAAACCCGATCCAAACCCCAACCCGATTTCCTAAACCTAAACCTTAACCTATTCTCATTCCCTAAACCTAAACCTACACCAAATCCCAATCTCAACACCCTAACCTAAACCTAAACTCCGAGCTTGAAAACCCAAACCTAAATCCGATCCCGATCCCGAACCCCAACCCCAACCCAATTTCCTAAGCCTAAACCTTAACCTATTCTCAATTCCCAAAGCTATAACCTATAACCTAAACCTACACCTAACCTAAACCTATAACCTTAACCTAAACTTATAACCTTAACCTTATCCTAAAACCATAACCAAAACCTATAACCTAATCCTAAACCTATACCTAAACCTTAACCTATTCTCAAATCCTAAACCTAAACCTACCCCGAATCCCAATATCAACTCCCTAACCTAAACCTAAGCCTAAACTTGAAAACCCAAACCTAAACCCGATCCCGAACTCCAACCCGAACCCAATTTCCTAAGCCTAAACCTTATCCTATTCTCAATTCCCAAAGCTATAACCTATAACCTAAACCTACACCTAACCTAAACCTATAACCTAAACCTATAACCTTAACCTAAACTTATAACCTTTACCTTATCCTAAAACCATAACCAAAACCTATAACCTAATCCTAAACCTATACCTAAACATTAACCTATTCTCAAATCCCTAAACCTAAACCTACACCAAATCCCAATCTCAACTACCTAACCTAAACCTAGGACTAAACATGAAAACCCAAGCCTAAACCCAATCCCGAACCCCAACCCGATTTCCTAAACCTAAACCTTAACCTATTCTTAATTCCCTAAACCTAAACCTACACCAAATCCCAATCTCAACTCCCTAACCTAAACCTAAACCTGAACTTGAAAGCCCAAACCTAAACCCGATCCCGAACCCCAACCCAAACCCAATTTTCTCAGTCTAAACCTTAACCTATTCTTAATTCCCAAAGTTATAACCTATAACCTAAACCAACACCTAACCTAAACCTATAACCTTAACCTAAACTTATAACCTTAACCTTATCCTAATACCATAACCAAAACCTATAACCTAATCATAAACCTATACCTAAACATTAACCTATTCACAAATCCCTAAACCTAAACCTACACCTAATCCCAATCTCAACTCCCTAACCCAAACCTAAGCCTAAACAAGAAAACCCAAGCCTAAACCCGATCCCAAACCCCAACCCAATTTCCTACTCCTAAACATTAACCTATTCTCAATTCCTAAACCTAAACCTACACCAAATTCTAATCTCAACTCCCTAACCTAAACCTAACCTGAAATTAAACCTAAGCCAGATCCCGAACCCGAACCCAATCTCCTAAACCTAAACCTTAACCTATTCTCATTTCCCAAAGCTATAACCTATAACCTATAACCTATAACCTAAACCTACAACCTTAACCTATAACCTTAACAATAACCCAAAACCTAAACCTTAACCAAAACCTATAACCTTAACCTAAACAAAAACCTTAACTTACAACCTTAACCTAAACCTAAACCATAACCTAAACCTATAACCTAAACCTATAAACTAAAACCTAAACCTAAACCTAAACCTTAACCTATAACCTAAACCTAAAACCAAAACCTAAACCTATAACCTAAACCTAAACCTATACCTAAACCTTAACCTATTCTCAAATCCCTAAACCTAAACCTACACCTAATCCCAATCTCAACTCCCTAACCTAAACCTAAGCCTAAACTTGAAAACCCAAACCTAAACCCGATCTCGAACCCCAACCCAAACCCAATTTTCTAAGCCTAAACATTAACCTATTCTTATTTCCCAAAGCTATAACCTATAACCTAAACCTACACCTAACCTAAACCTATAACCTTAACCTAAACTTATAACCTTAACCTTATCCTAAAACCATAACCAAAACCTATAACCTAATCCTAAACCTATACCTAAACATTAACCTATTCTCAAATCCCTAAACCTAAACCTACACCAAATCCCAATCTCAACTCCCTAACCTAAACCTAGGCCTAAACATGAAAACCCAAGCCTAAACCCGATCCCGAACCCTAACCCGATTTCCTAAACCTAAACCTTAACCTATTCTCAAATCTTTAAACCTAAACCTACACCAAATCCCAATCTCAACTCCTAACTTAAACCTAAACTCGAACTTGAAAACCCAAACCTAAACCCGATCCCGAACCCCAACCCGAACCCAATTTCCTAAGCCTAAACCTTAACCTATTCTCAATTCCCAAAGCTATAACCTATAACCTAAACCTACACCTAACCTAAACCTATAAACTAAACCTATAACCTTAACCTAAACTTATAACCTTAACCTTATCCTAAAACCATAACCAAAACCTATAACCTAATCCTAAACCTATACCTAAACATTAACCTATTCTCAAATCCCTAAACCTAAACCTACACCTAATCCCAATCTAACTCCCTAACCTAAACCTAAGCCTAAACATGAAAACCCAAGATTAAACCCGATCCCTAACCCCAACCCAATTTCTTAAACCTAAACATTAACCTATTCTCAATTCCCTAAACCTAAACCTACACCAACTCCCAATCTCAACTCCTTATCCTAAACCTAAGCCTAAACTTGAAAACCCAAAACTAAACCCGATCCCGAACCCGAACCCAATCTCCTAAACCTAAACCTTAACATATTCTCATTTCCCAAAGCCATAACCTAAAACCTATAACCTAAACCTAACCTAAACCTACAACCTTAACCAATAACCTTAACATAAACCCAAAACATAAACCTTATCCAAAACCTATAACCTTAACCTAAACAAAAACCTTAACTTACCACCTTAACCTAAATCTAAAACCAAACCTAAACCTATAACCTAAACCTATAAACTAAAACCAAAACCTAAACCTAAACCTATAACCTAAACCTATAAACTAAAACCAAAACCTAAACCTAAACCTTAACCTATAACCTAAACCTAAAACCAAAACCTAAACCTATAACCTAAACCTAAACCTATACCTAAACCTTAACCTATTCTCAAATCCATAAACCTAAACCTACACCTAATCCCAATCTCAACTCCCTAACCTAAACCTAAGCCTAAACTTGAAAACCCAAACCTAAACCCGATCCTGAACCCCAACTCGAACCCAATTTCCTAAGCCTAAACCTTAACTTATTCTCAATTCCCAAAGCTATACCCTATAACCTAAACCTACACCTAACCTAAACCTATAACCTTAACCTAAACTTATAACCTTTACCTTATCCTAAAACCATAACCAAAACCTATAACCTAATCCTAAACCTATACCTAAACATTAACCTATTCTCAAATCCCTAAACCTAAACCTACACCAAATCCCAATCTCAACTCCCTAACCTAAACCCAGGCCTAAACATGAAAACCCAAGCCTAAACACGATCCCGAACCCCAACTCGAATTCCTAAACCTAAACCTTAACCTATTCTCAATTCCCTAAACCTAAGCCTACACCAAATCCCAATCTCAACTCCCTAACCTAAACCTAAACCCGAACTTGAAAACCCAAACCTAAACCCGATCCCGAACCCCAACCCGAGCCCAATTTCTAAGCCTAAACCTTAACCTATTCTCAATTCCCAAAGCTATAACCTATAACCTAAACCTACACCTAACCTAAACCTATAACCTTAACCTAAACTTATAACCTTAACCTTATCCTAAAACCATAACCAAAACCTATAACCTAATCCTAAACCTATACCTAAACATTAACCTATTCTCAAATCCCTAAACCTAAACCTACACCAAATCTCAATCTCAACTCCCTAACCTAAACCTAGGCTTAAACATGAAAACCCAATCCTAAACCCGATCCGAACCCCAACCCGATTTCTTAAATCTAAACCTTAACGTATTCTCAATTCCCTAAACCTATACCTACACCAAATCTCAATCTCAACTCCCTAACCTAAACGACCTTGAAAATCTAAACCTAAACCCGATCCCAAACCCTAACCCGAACCCAATTTCTAAGCCTAAACCTTAACCTATTCTCAATTCCCAAAGCTATAACCTATCACCTAAACCTACACCTAACATAAACCTATAAACTAAACCTATAACCTTAACCTAAACTTATAACCTTAACCTTATCCTAAAACTATAACCAAAACCTACAACCTAATCCTAAACCTATACCTAAACATTAACCTATTCTCAAATCCCTAAACCTAAACCTACATCTAATCCCAATCTCAACTCCCTAACCTAAACCTAAGCCTAAACATGTAAACCTAAGCCTAAACCGGATCCCGAACCCCAACCCGATTTCCTAAACCTAAACATTAACCTATTCTCAATTCCCTAAACCTAAACTTACACCAAATCCCAATCTCAACTCCCTAACCTAAACCTAAGGCAGAACTTGAAAACCCAAACCTAAACCCGATCTCGAACCCGAACCCAATCTCCTAAACCTAAACCTTAACCTATTCTCATTTCCCAAAGCTATAACCTATAACCTATAACCTAAACCTACAACCTTAATCTATAACCTTAACATAAACCCAAAACCTAAACCTTAACCAAAACCTATAACCTAAACCTACAACCTTAACCTATAACCTTAACATAAACCCAAAACCTAAACCTTAACCAAAACCTATAACCTTAACCTAAACAAAAACCTTAACTTACAACCTTAACCTAAACCTAAAACCAAAACCTAATCCTATAACCTAAACCTATAAACTAAAACGTAAACCTAAACCTAAACCTAAACCTTAACCTATAACCTAAACCTAAAACCAAAACCTAAACCTATAACCTAAACCTATACCTATACCTAAACCTTAACCTATTCTCAAATCCCTAAACCTAAACCTACACCTAATCCCAATCTCAAATCCCTAACCTAAACCTAAGCCTAAACTTGAAAACCCAAACCAAAACCCAATCCAGAACCCCAACCCGAACCCAATTTCCTAAGCCTAAACCTTAACCTATTCTCAATTCCCAAAGCTATAACCTATAACCTAAACCACACCTAACCTAAACCTATAACCTTAACCTAAACTTATAACCTTAACCTTATCCTAAAACCATAACCAAAACCTATAACCTAATCCTAAACCTATACCTAAACATTAACCTATTCTCAAATCCCTAAACCTAAACCTACACCAAATCCCAATCTCAACTCCCTAACCTAAACCTAGGCCTAAACATGAAAACCCAAGCCTAAACCCGATCCCGAACCCCAACCCGATTTTCTAAACCTAAACCTCAACTTATTCTCAATTCCTTAAACCTAAACCTAAACCAAATCTCAATTTCAACTCCCTAACCTAAACCTAAACCGAACTTGAAAACCCAAACCTAAACTCGATCCCGAACCCCGACCGAACCCAATTTCCTAAGCCTAAACCTTAACCTATTCTCAATTCCCAAAGCTATAACCTATAACCTAAACCTACACCTAACCTAAACCTATAACCTTAACCTAAACTTATAACCTTAACCTTATCCTAAAACCATAACCTAATCCTAAACCTATACCTAAACATTAACTTATTCTCAAATCCCTAAACCTAAACCTATCGATAAATTGATAAAGGTAGAAAGCTTAAAGATTTTCCTAACTTAAAAAAAAAATGTTTTCTAATAAAAAACCTTACGGTGGTCTATGCAATTTTAAGGGTTTTAATTACCTGGTGTTTTGGGACATGGGATGTGAGGTTAAGTTTTACCTGTGATGAGTTCGAGCACACATCCAGTTGAGGCAGACGCTTGATCAATCTTCCTATGGGGCTCCTTTGTCTAGCTGACTCAACGATCACACTAATTGACAAACTAGGGCACTTTCAATATATAGGAAGATTAACAACCCTATTCTTAGCTATACATAGATATTGTACAATTACGAATATAATCTTTCTAATTTGATTCTTAATTGACAACTCATTGATTGATTTGACAATTCACGCCAATAGTTATTATACATTAAAGAGCATAAGAACTGTTTATATAAAAGTGATTTGTAATACATAATTATCATTAACTAAAATCAAATGACTCATTTTTAAGTGGTATCCAAATGGGCCATTAATTAAGTAATTTTTTAAAGTGTGTTTTAAATCAGGTTCCCTAGCTTAATATTTGTTGAATGCATTTTTGAGTGTATAGAAAAATCCAAGCCATTAGCCACTTGAAAGTCAGTTCTGGAGTGGGGTCCACCTTGATATATTCAAAGGCTAGCCAAATTGATATTCGGAACCTAATGATGATTCATCATTAGACAAGCATTAGCCAAATGCTAAGTTTATAGGTTTAAATAAGTTACTTAGGCCACCTTCTGTCACGCTCCAAACTCAGAAACCGGGCTCACAAAATTCACGATCGTCGAATCCGGCGCCGACAGGATCCGTAGTACCCCATTCTCAACTCCCAGTGTTCATTTGCCAGGTTCCGATCCTGGGATGTTACAAGGAGGATTTTCAACATCAGTTTGATTCGTAATAAGCATAACCAAAGGCATAACCCACAAACAACCACAAAAAACTCCATCACATTTTCACTATGATAAAAAACTTACAAGTACAATGAGCATAAAGAGAAATACAATTATAATGGTCAAAAAGCTCCAAGATGATCTGCTAAGCTCTCCTGCCTCAGCATTGCTGCGGTCCAATGTCACCTGCACGCAACAGTCGTGCATAAGCTTATGGAAAGCTCAGAGGGTGGTGAAAGTGTGTGCGCAATATAGTAATACAATTATGCAATATTAGAGTAATGCAGGATATGCTGATGAATCCACGAATACTATTAGTCATACCAAGGCAATGCGATACAGAGCATGAATGATGTTGGTCATACTAAGGCCATTCGATGCAAGATGCAAACCAAGCACACTAATCCTCATCTAAGTCCACATATCAATACAGCTTAACTCTGGAATATCACCGAAATTTGGTATACTCCAAGTCAGATTGTCACCCCATCGCGCCCAATAAGGTGAGTGAAAGAGACCTCACTATCCATCTGCCAATATCGGGCCCGACTTGTTGATAGTGGACCCATTCCTCGAGCAAGTCAAACTCAGCCTAGCTTTGCCCCCTCCTCTCGGGCAGGTAAGGGCGCACCTCCTTCCAACCGACCATGACACAATGGAAAGAGTGACCTTCTGGTAATCGGCACTCGGCGCTCATGCACTCACTCGGTCTAGACGTTGGAGCAAGCTCTTGGTACCATAAGGGTTTAGGGACTTTCACCCAAGGATATCTATAGCATCCCATGTAGAACAAGATTTTCGGTATCCAATCCTGCGAACCACGATACACCTGTGGAAGCTATGACCCTGATGTCGCTAGGGCGTTCAACATACATGTCACACAATGCAAGATATATGAATCACGTAATCCAATCATACGACAAACATGCGCATATCGCGCGCTCATGTGGGGAACTCCCCTTACCAGGGAGTCCCTAACAATCTGCCCAATGGCATATGCTATGATCAATCACTCATCTCATCACAAGCATTCAGATGATGCGTATGGTCATATATCAATATGCTACGTTGCCACCTACTCATAACTGAAATCGAAAGTCAGAATCGATAATCGAAATCGAAAATCGAAATCAATAATCGGAATCGAAATCAATAATCGGCCTTTAAGCAAGGCGGGGCCCATATATGAATAGTCGATAAAACCATAATATAAAGATCGACCCTCGGCCGTGGTTATATTAAATTCGATAGCACAAAACCATCCGTCTACGGTGAATGGGGCCCACTTATTTGGGTTAACCTATGAAGAGAATGGGCCTAACAAGGCCTAAGGGAAGTTCATAATGAGGACATCTAACCATCATTTTCCATCAATATGGACATCAAACCATCATTGCTCCCAAGGTATGACTGCCAAGAACATCATCACATACATCATGGTGAAATCTCAATCAAATGGGCTAAATGAATGGGCCGAATCGAATGGGCCGAATCAATTAGGTCGATTCAAATGGACCGAATCAAAGGGCCGATTCAAATGGGCCAAATCGAATGGGCTGAATCAATTGGGCCGATTCAAATGGGCCGATTTAAATGGGCCGAATCAACTGGGCTGATTCAAATGGGCTGAATCGAATGGGCCCAAACCAACACACCATTCATCTATTGCTAGAGATCATTTTTTTAAGCATCATCACAAAAATGAGTCATATCCAAAGGATTGTCTAAACCATACCACACCTAACAGTGGTGATGATGATTTCCACTGTTAATTTCCAGTGGGCCCCACCATAGTATTATTTCCCATCCAATATGCTCATTAGGTTACAAAGGCCTGGATATAGAGGAAAACAAATATCGTATTAGTCCAAAACTTCTATAACCCAAGGGGTTTCAATGGTGGACGATCATCCCACTATTTCTTATAGTGTGGTCCACTTGATATTAGATCTAACTCATTTTTCTTCCCAAGCCTTAAGATTGTCTCACCAAATGGATAGACGGTTGGATGAACCATATATATCAAGGCGGGGTCCACGTACGTGGCCCACCATAGAACGAGCTCGCCAAATGGGTAAACGGTTTGGATGTAATATATATATACATCATGAAGGGCCCACCGTCCAGCCATCCAGATGGTGTGGATAGGACCCCTATGCCAGGTGTGGCCCATCCGACGTCGTCCAGAAGGGGATGGGGTGCTACGAAACATACATTATGATGGGGTCCAACCCACCTGCTGATGCCAGCAGCAGCAGCTATGGCAGCTGCAAAACAGATGCACAGCATGGATGAAATCCACATCACGGTGGGACCCGTCCAAATGGACAGACGGTGTGGTGCAAACCATATAGCAGTGGGCCCCACGTCCAGTGCACTGCACACGTGCAGACACCTTTGGTGGGTCCCATGTCTGGGCACGGACGGGGTGGGTCCTCACATCATCAAGGTAGACCCTACGTGTGAGGGTGTGATGAGGCCCACACCTCATGGCGCTGACGCCCTCCATACTAGCTACGTGCTGGTGTGATATACACTGGCCAATCAGATTCAGCAATGGGTCCCACGTACAGGCCACCCTCCCCTCATGCAATATTATAATATATATATATATATATATATATAATATAAACTAATATTAGTATAATGCATCAACGTCCAGGCCCTGGATGACTTGGATAGTTGCATGCATCCACACGTGGGCCACTCAGATGTGTGTGTGTGTATATATATATATATATATATATATATATATATATATATATATATATATATAAAAAAATATATTTATTATATTATATTATATAAAAAAATAAGAGTAGATGGATGTACACTCCACCGTCAATTCACACTACACATTTAACCACACCCCATGTCAGTTCCCACTCCACTATTGACAATGACAGTGTGGGTATATCCCTCATCAAGGTGGGTCCCACATGGCCCACCTGTTTTTGGATCTGCCTGATATTTGTGTTTTACTCATGTCCAGTAGTGACTGTTGCTGGACAGTGCACGTACCACCCATGTAAATAGTGGGGTCCATAGCAATGGATGGCGTGGATAAGGTCATGTATCAAAGTGGGCCACAAGCCATCGTACATAAAAAAAAACAAAGAGAGAGAGAGAGAGAGAACATGTAGGGGAGGGACCCCTCCACTATTGGGCCCTCCCTTGAACCATACATACATTAAGTAGGTCCTACAACAAGTGGACCCTTAAATCACAAAAGTAAGAATGTGGGTCCAAGATCACCCACCGTCCACTTCTTCTTACTCCCTTAGCTTCCTTTGCTCCTTAGCTTCGATCCTAACGGAAGAGATGGAGTTTGGATGGTTGAGATGGGAGATGAGAGGGTAGGAAGTGGGTCACACACAAAGCTCTCTTGGAGGTTAAAAGAGCTTGGACGTGTGATTTTTCTCTTGCTTGGAAAAGTGGTTCGAGAATGAGAGAGAGAGAGAGGGTTGTAGAGAGAGAGAGAGAGAGAGAAAGAGAGATGGGTGATGGATGTGGTGAGTGATGGGTATGTAAGAGCTATTTGACTTTAGGGGTAGACGGTGTAAGAAAGGTATGGGGTGTGTAAGAACTTTTTGACTTTGGGGGTTGCTTCGGGATGGGTGTGAGGTGATGTGTATATTACATGTACTTGACCCTTGATGGTATTTATTGATTGATGGATGGATGTGACATTCGATAAAGATTTTCTTCAGTTTTACAATGCTTGGTGTTTTTCTCGAACTGAACGCGGGCCCACATTTCCTGGCCTGGGTATCGCCTAGGCGCGCAAGTCACGGCATTGGAACTGTGACGACTACGCGGTCGTTAGGGTACAAGTCTCGGGCTGAACTGACTCTAGTTGACGGCATATAATGCAGGGCCATGTACAAACATTGGATAAAGGTCGAAGGTTACCGAAATTCGACAGGGAGGATCGCGGTAACCTACAGAATGGTACGGACTAAGATATGGGTTTTACAACTCTCCCTACCTAATAAAAATTTCGTCTTTGAAATTTACACAATCATCGCAACTAGACATAACTCATAGGGAATAAGAAACATAACATCATCATATAAAATCAGAGACAGCATGCAAAATACAACACATAATCAATCATAAAAAAGATGAGGATAGTGCTCTTGAATCTCGACCTCGCTCTCCCAATAAGCCTCCTCAACTGAATGGTGACCCCATTGAACTTACACCAACGGAATAACCTTGGTCCAAAAGACCTGCTCCTTCCGATCAAGGATGCGAACCGGCTGCTCAATATAGGAAGCGTCCTCACGAACCTCAAACGACTGTCAATAAATAACAGGAACGATGTCTGACCCATACTTCCTCAATATAGAGACATGAAAAACATTGTGGACACCAGACAACTGAGATGGCAAGGCAAGCCGATAGGCCATGATGCCCACGCGCCCAGTGATTTCAAAAGGTCCTATGAACCTCAGGGCAAGCTTGCCCTTCGCTCCAAATCGAACTACGCCCTTCATGGGCGAGACCTTGAGATACACATGGTCCCCTACCACAAACTCTAAGGGACGACACCGGCAATTAGCAAAACTCTTCTGTCGGCTCTGAACTGTGCGCATCCTCTGCCTGATGATATCGATAGCCTCTAACGTCTGCTGCACAAGCTTGAAACCTAGGAAATGACGCTCTCCAACCTTGGTCTAACAACTTGGTGATATGCACGGTCTGCCATATAGTGCCTCAAAAGGAGCCATGCCGATGGTTGCCTGATAGATGTTGTTGTTACAAACTCAGCCAATTGTAGATGCTCATCCCAGCTACCCCCGAAATCAATCACGCAGGCCTAAAGATATCCTCAAGAATCTGATAGACCCTCTTGGTTTGGCTATCGATCTGCGGATGGTACGCAGTGCTGAGTTGCCTATCAGTCCTCATCGCTCTTTGAAAGCTTCCCCAAAACTAATACGTGAACCTTGGGTCTCGGTCAGAAATGATTGATACTGGAAAGCCATGCAGTCTCATAATCTCCTCGATGAATAACTTCGCAAGCCGGTCTATAGACCAAATCTCACGCATCACAAGGAAATGTGCCGACTTCGTCAGACAATCCACAACAACCCAAATGGCGTCATGACCGCGCTAAGTCCTTGGCAAACCCATAATAAAATCTGTTGATACATGCTCCCACTTCCACATCAGGACACTCAACAACTGCTATAAACCAGGGGGTATCTGATGATCGGCCTTGACACGCTGGCACATGTCATACTCGACCACAAAACTGGCTATCTAGCGCTTCATCCCTGCCCAAAAATACTGTCACCTCATGTCATGTTACATCTTCGTCGAGCCAGGGTGGATCGAAAACCGTGATCTATATGCCTCGGTCATAAGGTCTCTGTGCAACTCAGGAATATCCGGGACACATAATCAGGCTTTGAAGTGAAGTCCACCATCTGAACCAAGCTGCTAATCTTCCTGACTCTCGGATGCCGCCTCAGCCATATAACTTTGCAACTACTTATTAGCCTGTTGAGCCTCGATCACCCTTGCGACAAGAGATGGTTGAATCGACAGGCTTGATAACTACATGATGGAAGACTGCAGACCGAACTCAAAATCATACTCCGCTATATCATCAAGCATCCTCCACTCCTGAATCATCATATGCGCCACCATGCCGCGTAGCTAACAGCTGAGGGCATCTGCCACCATATTTGCCTTGCCCAGGTGGTACTGAAGATCGAAGTCATAGTCCTTCACGAGCTCCATCCAGCGCCTCTGCCTCATGTTCAGCTCAGACTGAGAGAACAGGTACTTCAAGCTCTTGTGGTCGAAGAAAAACTCGAACTTAACCCTATAGAGATAGGGACTCGACACCTTCAGTGCGAAGATAACTACAGCTAGCTCCAAATCATGCGTGGGGTAGTTCAGCTCATGGACCTTAAGCTGACGAGACGCGAAGGCCACTGGTCTCCCATGCAGCATCAGGATAGTACCCAAACCAATATGCGAGGCATCAGTAAATACAATAATCCATCACTCCTAAAGGGAAGAGTGAAGACAGGAGCGGACGTGAGACAGTCCTTCAGCTCTACGAATGCCTGCTCACATGCGTCGTCCCAAATAAACTCTACGCCCTTCCGAGTCAACCTGTTCAACAGGGCTGCGATACGGGAGAAGCCCTCAATGAAATGCTGGTAGTAGCCTGTTAAACTAAGGAAACTGCGGATCTTGGACGCAGTCGTGGGCTGGTCCCATAGACGCACTGCCTCGACATTAGAGGGGTCCACCACTACACCCTCCCTCGTCACCACATGACCGAGGAACTTCACCTCCTCCTCCCAAAACTTGCACTTCTCCAGCTTCGTATACAGCTGGTGGGAGCAGAGGGTTTGCAATGTAATCTCTAAATGCTGCTCGTGCTCCTCATGGGTCCTCGAATAGATTAGAATGTCGTCGATGAAGACTACAACAAACTGATCGAGATATGGACGGAAGACCTCATTTATCAACTGCATGAAAACCGCGAGTGCATTGGTCAGTCCAAAGGACATGACATGAAACTCAAAATGACCATAACGAGTCCTAAAGGCTGTTTTTGGGATGTCCTCCTCTCGGACCCGAATCTGATGATAACCGGAACGCAGGTCAAACTTCGAAAAGAACTGTGCACCCTGCAGCTAATCAAATAAATCATCGATCCTTGGGAGCGGATACTTGTCTTGATCGTGACTTTGTTGAGCTCGCGGTAATCCACATAGATCCTCAACGAGCCATCCTTCTTCTTCACGAACAGTACCAGTACTCCCCACGGTGAACTGCTCGGACGGATAAGACCCAACTCGTGCAACTCATCCAACTGCTTCTACAGTTCCCGTAACTCTAATAGTGTCATACGATATAGGGCCTTCGAAATAGGCGCAGTAGTAGGCATGAGATCAATCTAAAACTTGGTGTGTCGGCGAGATGGTAATCCGAGAATCTCCTGGAACACGTCAAAAAAATCGCAAACCACAGGCAACTGATCAATACAAGCGACAACAGGCTCCTCAATGGCATAGGACATCAAGCAAGATAATGGCTCTCCCCGGGGCTCTGCAACGAATTGAAACTGTGGCAAACCTGGTATACAAAACATGACTGTCCTCGCAGAGCAGTCCAAAATGGCGTGGTACTCGGCAAGCCAATCCATGTCCAAGATAACGTCGAAATCTAACATCAGCAATACGTACAAGTCGGCGAGCAAGAAAATCTCTCCTACTAACATGGGGCAAGACGAACAGAAGCGACATAATACTGTAGTCTTCCCTAAGGGCGTCGATACAGTCAACCCCTCTCGAGCAAACTCTATCGGCAATCCAGTCGAATGACAGAATCCCTCAGAGATAAACGAGTGTGAAGCACCAGAATGACTCCAAGCAATGCATATAGAGACTGAAAGTATACCCTCAACGACTCCTCCAGATGATTGCGATCCTGCTGAGCCACATAAAACCTAGCCTGAGCCAGATGGGGAGGTGTCTGTCCCCTCTGAGCGTGCTGCTGCTGCTGCTGTTACTGAGATGGTTGAAACTGCTACCTCTGTTGCTACGGCCTCAGAGGCTGATATTGATGATGCTGCCGAGGTGGCCTCGGTGGTGGAAGTTATTGTCGTTGCTGTTGTGGTGGTCTCTGCTGCTGCTGTGGTGGAGGCTACTGTGAACCTCTCGGTTGTTGTTGCTACTGGGGGCAAGGACACTCCCACATACGGTGCTCTGTTGCACCACACCTAAAATAGGTGCCAGTAAACTGCCTTGGAGGTGGTGCTGGAGGTGCTACTGGCGCTTGGAAGGCTAGGCGACCTATGCGCCTCTGCTGTTATGGTCGACGCTACTGGGAGTCACCATAGGGAGCCTACCTCTTCCGGTCTCTCCTTTGACCGCGATCAGACTGAGAACTGGCCCACTCAGCCTCAAAAATCTGGGCCTTCCGTACCACCCCCTCAAAAGTCGGGAGCTCATGCCCAATCACACAACCTCAAAAACTGTAATGCAAACCATCCTCGAAACAGTGAGCTCTCTGCCCCTCATCATCTACCAAGTACGGTGCAAATCTGGACAGTTCTACAAAATGAGCCATGTACTGAGCCACTGTCATATCACCCTGCATACATACAAACCGATCCATAAAATCCTCCCTCATCCATACAAAATCGGCGCCTGCTGCTCAGGAGACTGATGTCCACCAATGCTCAGCCTCACCATGGAGAAGAAATATTGCTAATCGGACTCACCGCTGGGTCGTACCTCCTATCGTATCAAATATCTTCTCTACATCGGAGAGCCATCTCTCAGCTGTTATTGGGTCTGGCTCACCCTGGAAATGCGGGGGATCGATTCGTCGAAACTTTTGAAGAAGGGTGCTGACGCGCTCCTGCTCTGCTTGGGCTGGTGAAACAATGGGCTACCTGCCCTGCCCGTGAAGGGCTACCGTCATAGCCTGCAACATCTGCTGTAACTGGGAGGCACTTACTGGTACAGTCGGATCCACAACGATCTTTGGAAGAGGAGCGGCATCCTCAGGCTTGGCAGTAGGATTTCTGGTAGTGGAGCAAGGATCATAGGTGGTAGTGTGGGAGTCTCAGGTGGTAGAGCGGGAGTCTCAGGTGGTGGTACAAGAGTCGATCAAGTCACTCTCGTGGGCAGTATGACCTACAGGAAAGAGAAAAGGTGCCTATCAACCTTAAAAGCTCTCGAAGGCATGTTTGTTAAGGGTCTATAATAGAAGATTGCTAAGCTATCCAAAACTAGGACTTAATCGTTCTAAACTCATAGCAGACATGTAATGTTGTTCTTAGTTATTCTCAAGTTATGCTCTGATACCAACTTCTGTCACGCACCAAACTTGAAAACTGGGCTCACAAAATTTTCGATTGCCGAATCCGGCGCCGACAGCCTCCGTAGTACCCCATTCTCGGCTCCCACCGTTCATTTGCTAGGTTCCGATCCTGAGATGCTACGAGGAGGATTTTCAATATCAGTTTGATTCGTAATAAGCATAACTAAAGGCATAACTCACAAAAAATAACCAAAAACTCCATCACATTTCCACTATGATCAAAAATTTATAAGTACAATGATCATAAAGAGAAATATAATGATAATAGTAAAAAAGCTCCAAGATAATCTGCTAACCGCTCCTGCCTCAGCGCTGCTGCGGTCGAACATCACCTACACGCAACGGTCTTGCATAAGCTTATGAAAATCTTAAAGGGCGGTGGAAGTATGTGCACAATGTAGTAATACAATTCTGTAATATCAGAGTAATGCGGGATATGCTGATGAATCCATGAATACTATTAGCCGTACCAAGGTCATGCGATGCAACGCATGAATGATGTAAGCTATACCAAAGCCATGCGATGCAAGATGCAAACCAAGCACACCAATCATCATCTAAGTCCACATATCAATAAGCTCAACTCCGGAATATCACCGGGGTCTGGTACACTTCAAGCCAGATTGTCGCCCCATCGCGCGCAACATGGTGAGTGAAAAAGACCTCACTATCAGTCTGCCAATATTGGGCCCGACTCATCGATAGCGGATCCATTCCTTGAGCTGGTCAAACTCAGCCTAGCTTTGCCCCCTCCTCTCGGGCGGGTAAGGCCACACCTCCTTCCAACCGACCACGATATAGTGGAAAGCATGGCCTTCTGGTAATCGGCACTCAGTGCTCATACACCCACTCGGTCTAGACGCTGGAGCAATCTCCTGGTACCATAAGGGTTTAGGGACTTTCACCCAAGGATATCTATAGCACCCTATGTAGAACAAGATTTTCAGTATTCAATCCTGTCAACCATTAAACGCCTGTGAAGGCTATGACCTTGATGTCGCTAAGGCGGTCAGCATCATGTCACACAATGCAAGATGCATGAATCATGCAATCCAGTCATATGACAAACATGCGTGTATCACGTGCTTATGTGGGCAACTCCCCTTATCAGGGAATCCCTAACAATCTGCCCAATGGCATGTGCTATGATCAATCACTCATCTCATCACAAGCATGCAGATGATGCGTATGGTTATGTATCATGATGCTATGTTGTTATATACTCATAATTGAAATCAATAATCGGCTTATAAGCAAGGTAGGGCCCATATATGAACAGCCGATCAAACCATAATATAAAGATTGACCCTCAGTCGTGGTTATATCGAATCCAATAGCATAAAACCATCAGTCTACGGCGAATGGGGCCCACTTATCTGGGTTAACCCATGAAGAGAATGGGCCTAACAAGGACTAAGGGAAGGTCACAATGAGGACATCTAACCATCATTGCCCATTAATGTGGACATCAAACCATCATTGCTCCAAAGGTATGACCGCCAAGAACATTATCACATACATCATGGTGAAATCTCAATCAAATGGGTCAAATCGATGAATCGAATCGAATGGGGCTGAATTAAATGGATCGAATCAATTGGGGTGATTCAAATGGGCCAAATCAATGGGTCAATTCAAATAGACCAAATCGAATGAGCCGAATCAATTGGGTCGATTCAAATGGGCCGATCAATGGGCCGATTCAAATGGGCCGAATCAATTGGGCTGATTCAAATGGGCCGAATCGAATGGGCCCAAACCAACACACCATTCATCTATTGCTAAAGATCATTTTTTTAACATCATCATAAAAATGAGTCATATCCGAAGGATTGTCTAGACCATACCACACCTAATAGTGGTGATGATGATTTCCACTGTTAATTTCCAATGGGCCTCACCATAGTATTATTTTCCATCTAGTATGTGAAATGGCAATGAAGACCGCACTGGTTGAAGAATGCATATGTCGATATGTCATGAGGGGGGTGAATAGGACTTTTTAAAGTTTTATGATTTATTTAAAAATCTTACTTCACTAATCCTATGAATATGTAATTATCAGGATTACTCAAATGTAACTCTACTGGCTTCCAAGCTAGGTAACGGATCCAATAAAAAACTATTCAAGATAAAGCAATATGCAACTTAGTTTACGTTGGATGTGATTGTGTATGTGTAAGAGGTGTGATTAGAAATATAGATATGAATGCATTGACTTAAATCACGAACATAGAAGAGCAATCACGAACACAGTCATTTTTTTAGTGGTTCGACTACTTGTCTACTCCACTCCCGATAACTGCACTCAACCCTTGAGTGTACTGGATTTCACCAAGGACGTTTCACAATGGTTCACCTCAAACTTAAGGTTTTAAATCAAGTTCACCTTCAACCTTTACAACTTATACTAAGGTTGACTGTTTATGCTCTCACGAGCAAGGATCTTCCATAAGACCCTACTGGAGGTTTCTACATGGTTCACCTCAAACCCAGGAGTTTTACTGGTTCACTCCTAAACAGATGTTTATGCTCTCCATAGAGCAAGGGTCCACACAACGTACCCACCACGTACACTCCCGCTGGAGGCCTCGTTAAGGACTTCAAAGGGTGAGAACCACTTAAGACCCAATCCTAAAAAGGAATGATCACAAGTGTCCTCTTAGACTCTAGATACTTATAAATAAGTTGATGAGTCCCGTTTAGCACAATGCTAAAGATCTCCTCCTCCATGTTGAAGAAGAGTCTTCTACTCCCTTAATCCGCAACAGAATGATTTACTAATAGTCAGCTTCGGGTTGGGTCAAAGTTAAGATGGAATCCTACTCTCTAAAGGTTTTCCTATAAGGAAGAGAGATTAGTTCCAACCTTATGCATTCAAGGTATCCCAGCTTAATGATTTGTCATTAAGGTAGTAGCTGGAGGATCCTTGAATTCGAAAGTTCATTCCCCAATCCACTCTATTTAATATCAATGATGAGGGTAGATTGGAGGATGAACTTCCTTGAGAGAAAGGGCTTTGGGTATATGATCTAAGGTTAAACACTCAAAAGCTCTCTCTTCTTTCTCTCTCTCATCAACAATAGACAAGTCCTCTATATATAGGTAAAAAGTTTCCAACAGATATAAAACGGTCACATTTATGACTGAGTTTGATATCATCGAGCATATACTCTCGATAGCATCGATGGTCTGCTCGATGACTTAAACTCAAAGTCATACGCTTTTGAAACCTTTTGCCAGATGGTCGATGAATCTAAACCACTGTTGATATCATCGAATTTCAAACTCCGATTCCATCGATGGTAGGATTGATCAATCGACACTTGAAAAATAAGAGAGACTTGACATGAAATATTTCAAGTTTTTAAGATATGATCAAGGGTCAGCCGATGTCATTGGAATTTGTATATCGATGATATCGAAGGCAGTGTCGATGCATCGATAAATCTAATAGATTTACCAGTAAACTCGCTGGACAATTTATGTCCAGTTTCGATATAATCGACTCAGCCTCGATATCTGTAATGACTCAGAAAATTTCCTACAAAGACCCGAGTACCATCTCAAGCAGAAATCACTCAGGATAAAATCCTTTAGGAATTAGACAAAATTAACTAAGTGCTAAACTAGATTAGATGTGAAATCTGCTTGAATCACTTTAAATACGATCTGCAAGACCCAAAACTTGTAGAATCATTGACGCTAGGTTACTCTGAAATCTAGGATCAATCTCATTACTCAGTTGCTCTCGGGAGTACATTGAAACTCCATATCGGATCTGGACCATACGTCGAAAGTCCGACATTTATTTATGTCCTTCAGTTTCTGCTTGTGTTTTACAACTTGATCTGGAGTATGAATTACTATTTTGGTATAATCCCACTCATGATTAATGCACTAACATAGACAACATTTAATCATAAGCATATATGTTGCATAAGTGATGTTTTGGAACTCGGGAGTTGAGTTGCTACTCGACCCCTGATTTTCAGGGTGCTACAAGTTAGTATCAAAGCATGATTTGGATTAAACCGGACCTGGGTTATGATCACACACCGTATGCTGATGCAAATTCAACTTAGGTAGGTGTGAGAAAATGTAGAAACAATCATAAGAGTCCCAATTTCACCAATTGGCGAAGTTTACCGTAAATGATCCCCGAGATCGGGTTTGTACTCTCCCATGATCATTTAAAGCGACCCTGGATCACTCCTAGACCATCAAATGATAGGTCTAGACCATAAATTATCCCATCCCAGCCTTCAAAAATCCCTATGTGCAGCTGTACATCAGAATCATGCCCGAAAGGATCCGAAACGAAGCAAACCGGAGTCAGGGGCCTAATGGAACCTATCCAGAGGGACCTAGGGTGGGCCCCACACATTTTTTGGGACCCAGGGGGCAGGAGGACCTCATCCAAATGGCGAACCCTCGCCAGAACCTCCAGAGGTCGGCAAGGACCTCACCGGTTTGGCGAGGCCTCGCCGCCAAACGGGCCTGGCCGGGCCGACCAACTCAGGCCGATGTGTTTAGGGCATAGTGTGGCTCACTTGTCGATGGGGTTTTGATTTAAACCTCTCTTAGGTCGCCCTTCCTTCACAAACTACCACTCCAAGCTTTCCCTTTTCTTCAAAACTTCTTGTTTCTCTCTCAAATCGCCCCACCAAGCGTTCTCTCTTCCATTTTCGTGCACCCTCTCCACTACCTTGCTGCAAACTCTCTTCCATTGCTGCCTACCCTCTCCATTCCCTCTCATTTGAGCTCTTAAACCCCCCATTTGAGGCTCACATTCGTGTAAGCCCCTAACCCATCCCATCTCTTCATTTTCCTTCTTCAACCCCTGTCATTTGAGCCTTGACACACCCTTTGAAGGCATAAATCTGTGGAGACCTAAAGACTCCAACCCTTTTCTCCCTTTTCTTCACTTTTCCATGGCTCTATTCAAGCTTATTACAACCGTATTTTTGATTTTCACCTTTCTCTCTCTCTCATGGGAAAGAGGAAGGGTGTTATGGATGAAGCCGTGCCTAGTTGTCCTACTCATTCAAGTAAAGAGAAAAGCGCCATCGCAAGCACGGGCATTGAACGTGAGGTGCGGACTAAGTTGGATCTCGATCCCCAGGCACCTCTCCCAAGAGCTCTATTGGCAGATTTATCATATAGAGTTTATGAGGGCCGTAGGGTCCTTTTTGAAGCACACGTAGATGAGAGGCTCTTTGGGGAGTATCTGTTATTGGAGAGCCTGGGTGAGGCCGGTTGGGGCCCTGTGTTTGAGGAAAAATATCGTGCAAATGTGGGCACTGTCCATGTATTCTATGCCCATATTCAAGAGCCTACGCTGAAGCCCTTGCAGTTCAAGATTCCCGCGGGAAGAGGTCGGGAGGCCACAATTGACACTGGCCTGATAGCTCGACTTATTGAAATACCGCTTGGCCAAGTCCACATGAGCGAGACGAATCTGAAGAGTGCACGTGAAAGGGATCACCGTACGTATTTCTTTTGTGGTCGACTGGTTCAATGGCAGCCCAACAATAGCCTTCTAGCGACTAATATGACTGGCAATTTTTACCTACTCCACCATATCTGCACGTTTAACGTCTACCCTAGGTGGAGCAATCGTAGTGAGTATACGCTCTTAATGGTAGACTTTCTATACCAAGCGGGGCAGGGTGAGAAGTTGTGCGTGCCTACATATATTTTATGACAGATAGTTCTTACCTCACGCTCCAATAGAATGACTGATTTGCTCCCCTTCGGCCAACTTATATGCAAGATTACACGCGAGTTCGACTACGGACTTGGCACAGAACTTCCGATGCCGCAACATTTCATCAATGAAACTACTCTCAATCAGATGGAAATCGGGCCATGAAAACGGCAAGCCCGACTTGAGGAGAGTGAAGATGAGATGGAGAGTGAAGAGATACAGAGTGAGGAAGAGGGTAGAGCTGAAATAGAAGAGGAAGAGAGAGAGAAAGAAGAGGAGGCCCAGGACACGGAGGAGAGCTCCCCTCCTACGGCACCAGAGCAGGACGCTAATCGGACTGCAAAGGATGCTCATTTAACTCGACTTGAAGAGGGTCAGGCTATCCTACGACAGGATCTTATGGATCTTCGAGGCCTCGTGAAGCATAAGTTCAAGAAGGTGACTCTTACTTTGAAGTCTATCCTGTGCTGATTGCAGGAGAAGGGTGCCCCTCCTCCATCGCCAGACTAGGATGCCTAGTCATCCATGCCGTTGTCTTGCAACTTGTTTTGGTTACTACTTTAGGTTATGTTTGTATTCATGTCGATGGGCCTAGTATTGTAGTAGTTAGTAGAATATTTTCAGTGTTTGAAGCTTTGGTTGTATTAGCTCACATGCATCTTCTGTCATGATTCATGTAACTCTGTATTCCATGTATTATGATAAATTTTGGTGAATGAAATGCATGCAGTCCCTGTTACTATGAAGTGTGTAGAATGCTTAAAGGATTGTGTATTGTTATGCTATATTTTACATAAATTACACCTTATGTCATATAGGGCATGCCATGGAAGGTCAAGCGGAGCACGGCACGCCTCGTACTTACTGGTTCGATAGATCAGGCACCTCCCCAGAGTGATGGTCGTACCGACCCTGGTTTGGGCCTGGTTCGTGAGACTTTACCTGAGTCTCAGCCTTCTATTGGTCCTATAGTTGGACCGCCACCGTACACACTACCGGTTCATGAGCAGAACCATGCGTCTTCTTCGACGCTGCATGTGCCTCAGTCAGCCCGACCTGCGGATAGGTTGGAGCAGTTGATGACGATGATGCACCAGCAGCACCAGCAGCTCTTAGCTACTATTGCATAGGCCCTAGCTCAGGGTGGAAGTGCGACTCCACCTTCACCATCTGTATGCCCTGCTGAGACTATAAGGCCTTCTGCTCAGGATAAGGGTGTCCCTCTCCCTGTACCTACTACATACCCTACGGGGAATCTGGGTACGAGTGGTCTACTCGAGCGATTCCAGCGCTTGAGGCCTCCAACCTTTACGGGTTCTCGCAGACCCGAGAAGGCAGAATATTGGCTCGACCACATCTCCAAGATGCTGAGGATGCTACATTGTACAGAGCAGGAGCAGGTCTAGTTGGCCACCTTTATGTTTGAAAAGAAGGCTAGCTTGTGGTGGGATAGTGTTCTGTGAACAGTTACAGTTGGCTATATGTGGACATGGGCAGCTTTTAAGTTCCACTTTCATGAGAAGTACTATCCCCAGACATACCGGTACGAGAAGGAGAATGAGTTCTTACGCCTCAGATAGGGAGGCATGACAGTGACAGAGTACGAGCACCGGTTTACAGAGTTGGGCAGATAAGTCCCTACTATACTTGCTGACGCGCAGATGCTGATGCGGTATTTCTCCGAGGGCCTGTGACCTGACATTCGATCGAAGATGTGTTGTGCTAGTATACCCTACTATGCTAAGCTAGTACACATGTCTATGCGAAAAGAGTAGGACGGGGATAGATTGACACGCTCTCGTGGGGCTATGGTTACTAGACCACGACCAGATATGCCGAGCAGGCCTTTCTTTGGCAAGAGGCCCCATACCGACTCTCCTCCCAAGATTGTGGTGCCATTAGTTCCGATGGGGCACCCGGGTGTGACATACACTTACTATGGGAGACCAGGTCATGCTGCGGAGAGCTGTTTTACACGAGCAATGAGACTTCTGGAAGGAAGAAGTCAAGTTCCTGGGACATGTGGTGTCCAAGGAAGGAATCGCGGTGGACCTTGCTAAGGTAGCCACGGTTCGGTTACTGAGGTGAGGAGTTTTCTTGGTTTAGTGGGGTACTACCGATGATTCATTCAGGACTTCTCCAAGATAGCCAGACCTTTGTCTCAGTTGACTCGAAAGGATCTTAAGTTCGCCTGGAACGAGAAGGGAAGCAACTTTCCAAGAGCTAAAGGACAAGTTGACGTCTGCCCCTGTGCTAGTATTGTCAGAGCAAGGGGTCAAGTATACTATATACACCGATGCGTCTCGTGTCGGCTTGGGTTGTATCCTTATGCAGAAAGACAGGGTGATAGCCTATCTTCGCGACAGTTAAGGAAACACGAGGAGAATTACCCTACGCACGACCTCGAGTTAGCAGCGGTCATCTTTGCATTTAAGCTTTAGAGACATTACCTCTACAGAGAGGAGTTCGAGCTTTTCTGCGACCACAAGAGCCTTCGCTATATATTCATTCAGAGGGACCTGAATATGAGGCAGCGACAATGGATGGAGACCTTGAAGGACTTTAAGATCGAGGTTTCCTACCATCCTGACAAGGCTAACCTTGGGGCAAACGCATTGAGCCACAAGAAAGTGATAGCATTTGCGGCTCCGCTGATGGTTAAGGAATGGCACATAGTGGAGTTTGTGCAGGACTTCGAGCAGAAACTCACTGTGAGGGACCCATTCGAGAGTGTCGCGCACATTCGACTGCGATCACTTATTGATGACAGGATTATCGAGGCCTAGAAGTGCTATGCGCGATTGTCTAAGCTTCGAGAGTAAGCTAGCGATGACGAGGACTCCAAGTGGAGAGTTGGCACAGATGGGGGCCTATGATACCGTGGCCGCTTATGCGTCCCAGACATTCATGACTTAAGATAGGAGATTCTCGAGTCTACCCACAAATCGAAGCTTGTGATGCATCCTGGTAGCACGAAGATGTATCAGGACATGAAGAGGTTATATTGCTGGGACAATATGAAGGCTCATATAGCAGAATATGTCTCCCGTTGTCTCACATGCCAGCAGGTCAAGGCTGAACATCGCCAACCTCCTTGACTGCTTCAGCCCATGCCCATAGCTGAATAGAAGTGGGACTTCATCTCTATGGATTTCATATCGGGGCTGCCGAAGACGAGGAAGGGTTATGACTATATTTGGGTGATCGTGGACCAGTTAACGAAATCGGCTCACTTCCTCCCGATTAAAGTCTCAAACTCTGCATACGAGTTGGCCAGGCTGTACATTAAGGAGATTGTGCGTCTACATGGAGTTCCCTTAGAGATCGTGTCAGACCGAGACACGCGATTCACGTCCATCTTCTGGACTCGCATCCAGGAGGCGATGGGTGTGAGGTTGAAGTTTAGTACCGCGTTCCACTCACAGACCAATGGACAGACAGAGCGGGTGAATCAGATTTTGGAGGATATGCTGCGGGCCTATGTTTTAGACTTCAAGGACAGTTGGGATGACTGTCTCCCGTATGCAGAGTTCGCCTACAATAACAGTTTTCAGACTAGTATTGGCATGGCTCCTTATGAGGCCTTGTACGGGCGCCCTTGTCGAGCACCGCATTGCTGGGCAGAGGTCGACGAGCGCAGTTTGATTGGCCCAGAATTAGTACAGGCGACCTCAGAGAAGATCAACATTATTAGACGTCGACTTCTAACGACCCAGAGCAAACAGAAGAGTTCTGCCAATACGAGGCGGCGACCGCTTGAGTTTGAAGTTGGAGACCATGTATTCCTACGAGTTTCTCCCATGAAGGGAGTCCTACGTTTTGGCAAGAAAGGGAAGCTTACGCCACGGTTCATTGGCTTGTTTCAGATACTTGATTGAGTGGGTGTGGTGGCATACCGTCTTGCTTTGCCCACACCACTGCAGTCATGCACAACGTATTTCATGTATCTATGCTGAAGAAATACGTTCCTGATCCTTCCCACATTATCAGATGGGAGTAGGTGCAGTTGAGCAAGGATGCTAAATGTGTACTGCGTCCGACGCGTACCCTAGACAGGAAGGAGCAAGTGTTGCGTAGCAAGGTCATCCCACTTGTGAAGGTATTGTGGACACATCACACTGAGGAAGAGGCTACTTGGGAGACAGAAGCCGAGGTCAAAAAAAATTACCCTCAGATTCTCGAAGAGCACGAAAATGTACTAATTTCGAGTACGAAATTTTTCTTTAAGGGGGGTAGATTGTAACGACTCAAAAAAGTTCGTACAAAGACC
The DNA here is from genome assembly GCA_030180095.1 of Magnolia changhungtana. Taxonomy (NCBI): domain Eukaryota; kingdom Viridiplantae; phylum Streptophyta; class Magnoliopsida; order Magnoliales; family Magnoliaceae; genus Magnolia; species Magnolia changhungtana. The sequence continues at coordinate 1,093,015 of JASAUF010000640.1, forward strand.
CGAGTATCATCTCAGGCAGAAATCACTCAGGATCAAATCCTTTAGGAATTAGACAAAATTAACTAAGTCCTAAACTAGATTAGCTGTGAAATCCGCTTGAATCACTTTAAATACGATCTGCAAGACCCAAAACTTATAGAATCATTGACGCTAAGTTACTCTGAAATCTAGGATCAATCTTATTACCCAGTTGCTCTCGGGAGCACATTGAAACTCCGTATCGGATCTGGAACGCACATCGAAAGTCTGAGTACTATGAAATTATATAATTAAGACCGCCTTGCTAGACTTGATAACCACCTCGAAAATCAAGTCCAGATAGTGTTCCAAAGCTATTCGCTTAAGCCCGGACTGAAGTGTGTGAGAAACGTGGATATTTTAGAAATACAAATCTAAATTTAGGTAATCTGAGACTTGTCGCTTGCGGGCCGAATATAAGGATTCAGACCGTCAGAATCTGACCCAAATACACCCTTAGATCAGGAGAAATTTCCAGGTCAGTGTACTTGTGGCCCTGATCGGTGCTCGTGGGCCGTTAAATTGAAACTAGTCCGCCACGGGCGATCTGTAAATCTGATCGGACTGAAAACTTAACTCGACCTAGATCCATGGTCAGGGAGCTTAAGTCTGACCGCGCATAGAAAGGGGGCCTCCGGTAGTGCTTCATTGGATCGAAACAAGCCTCCTTTAGCTATAACCTAAGTATACCTTGGCCCTGGGGCCATTTCCATCAGTTTTAGGCCTATATAAGGACCTTAAACCCTCTGTTATTCATTCCATACGAATTTGAGAAAACCTAGGAGAGAGAAGAGAGTAAAAAGAGGGAAAGTGTGAGAGAAGTGGGAGAAGATTCCTGGTACTCTATCCTGCCGTTCTACGCGCTTGACCATCCCTATCTAATCGATATTCCGGCGATTCTGACTTCTTTCTTAGATAAGAAAACCTAACCCTAATTTGTTCTAGGGTTTCAATTATTACAAGTGGCGAGATAGCTGACTTAATTCATGTTATAGGTTGATGTACCATCGTTGATGAAGCCTTAAAGTTTCTAGCGAATTCGTTATGCTTTTACGACGTCAGGTGCGGACTATAAACATATAGGTTATGGTTTTCAAAGCTTTCAATGTCGGATAATGATAGATTCATGATGTGGGTGTTATTTCACATACAAAATGCGATGTTCATTTTGCGATTCATTTATATATGCGATTTGTAAAGTTTAGTGTATTCTATCTATTTGTAGAAAATACTATATACGTATGAAATATGAAAATGTGTTTGCCATGATTAACTACTGTGTGTATATGCTAGATATATGTGTAACAACTCTTCGACGAAAGGATTCGCCCTAATACATGTTTTGGCCAATATACGTTATGTATGTTAAACAAGTGTAGTCTAAGTGTTTGTGAAAATGCTTTTATGAGTAAGTACTTAGGAGATAGTGCTTTAGGTGGGTGTTGAGAAGAATTCTCAACTACCTTAGAGATGTGTATGATTTCCTTCCATGCAAGTTGTTTAGTTTAATCGCTTAATTATGAAAGATATGTGTTTGGATTTCCTGTTTACATTGTGTTTTATAACATACATGTTAATATGTTTGAATTACTTGGTTAATTTTACTCTGACTACTTCACATGCTTACTGGTTAAGGATTGAATGTGTTTGGGACTACAGTATGGTCCAGGCAATCGGTAACAGGCTTTGAGTTCGTGGCTGATATTCATTCGCCACGTAGGACGTATTTGACAAACCCGAGTTGTACTAGAGTTGTCGGTAGTGGTTAGGCCACTCGGAGTGTTTATGCACTTCATGTCGATCAACTTCAGGTGCACTGTGCTAGTCGAGCTCGTCAAGTTACCCGATTGACCCGATATATGCTCACCATGTTTAGACACTACTACTTGAACCTAAGGTACCAAACTCACCAGTGAAAATCCCGTTAACCTTGGTACCTCGATCCGTTAAGACTCATGAGTCGGACATGGTGGTATGGGACACCATGGTTGAGCTGTCGGCCTACGCTGGGGCGAAGAGCCTCCCCGTAGTAACCAATGACCAATATCGCCTCGTGAGCCGAATACGGTGGTATGGGACACTGTATTCAAGCTGTCGTCCTACACTGATTTGGTGACGAGCCCTTTATAGTGACCTTGAGCATACTCTGAGTCTAGGTGGAGATGACGACCCTTCCGTAGCAACCAGAGTATAAACTAGGCATGCACTGATTTGGTGCCGAGACCTTTGCAACGACCTAGAACCGCAACATCGTATGGGAATTCCTAGGATTGACGACCCTAGAATGGATCATTGTTTGGGAAATGATATAAGGGAGGTACCTTAGTTTTCCAATCCTGCTATATGAAAAGGACTAATAAGAACTCGGTAAACACATTCATAACATCGCACTGCATATGCCCCAGGTTGAAGAGCACAGAGGGAAGAAAGCATGCCGCTAATGTAAGATGGTGTCGCACGAGGGAGTGTAGACGAGGGCATGCATCATTGTTCATATCATTCTTGCATTAATAAGAGTATTTAGGGATGTTTGATTTTACTGTTTTATCATTACTGCTTGACTGAATTGATAACATGTTAACCTTTGTTGTATAGTTCCACTGAGTTGATCACTCACTCCTACATTACGGGACGGTGTTTTAAACACCAACCTGACTCTGTCTTGATTTCAGATGACGACGTGACCCCTGAGGCAGAGCCTGATTACTATGATGATCAAGACGAGTTCTCTTATATGCAGATCTCCGGCAGCTTCGCTTAGGCTATCCGAATTGACGGGGCTATAGGGATTATCATTGTAGTTATACTATTTGACATTTTGATTTTGAGACTATTATATGTATATGGTGACTCAGTGATGTATTCATACTCTAGAGACTGATCGTGATCTTTTGACTTATATACGTTTATTTATGTCCTTCTGTCTTCCGCTTGCATTTTACAACTTGATCTGGAGTATGAATTACTGTTTTGGTATAATCCCACTCATGATTAATGCACTAACACAGACAACATTTAATCATAAGTATATATGTTGTATAAATGATGTTTTGGAACTCGAGAATTGAGTTGCTATTTGACCCCCGATTTTCAGGGCGTTACAATATCATTAATATACTAATATCGATTTCCTCGAATGGCCCCCAATCAAAGTTAAAAACAACCTGAAATATCTGCTGAAAGAAATGCACGCCCACAGTCGATATCATCGATGGACTTTCGATCTTATCGATATTTGATTTCAAATCATATCAGACGGTACATCGATATATTAAAGAAACTCAAATTTCTCTAAAAAACAGGGGCGCCGAAAATCTGCCTGTCGATCTTATCAAGCCAGTTTCGATGGGCTCGAGATTTGAGTATCGATAGTATCGATAGGTTATCGATACATCGATAATTCGTCCAGATATGTTGAAAAGTTGCTGGACATATTTGGTCTTCTTTTTTATCATATTGATGAAGCATTGAGGACTCGACAGTGCAGGTCGATCATATCGAGGGTGCTTCGATAAAATCGACAAGGCGAGAAAAACTTGGAGATTTTCCTATTTTGAAAAAAGTTTTCTCACCTGAAAAACCCTATGTTTGTCTAATTTGTTTTTAAGGGTTTTATTCACCTAGTGTTTTGGGACAAGGGATGTGAGGCTTTAATTTTACCTGTGGAGAGCTTGTACACTTCCGGTTGAGGCAGACGCTTGAATTGATCTTCCTATCAGGCTCTATAGACAATCTGACTCAACACTCACGTAACTTGACAAACCAAGGCACTTTCAGTATGCTCATCAGGTTATAAAGGCCTGGATATAGAGGAAAACAAATATCATATTAGTCCAAAACTTCTATAACCCAAGGGGTTTCAATGGTGGACGATCATCCCACTGTTTCCTGTAGCGTGGTCCACTTGATATTAGATCTGACTCATTTTTCTTCTCAAGCCTTAAGATTGGCTCACCAAATGGACAGACAGTTAGATGAACCATATATATCAAGGCGGGGTCCACATACGTGGCCCACCATAGAACAAGCTCACCAAATGGGTAAACAGTTTGGATGTAATATATATACATCATGAAGGGGCCACCGTCCAGCCATTTGTATGGTGTGGATAGGACCCCTACGCCAAGTGTGGCCCATCCGATGCCGTCCAGAAGGGGACGGGGTGCTACAAAACATATATTACGGTGGGGTCCAACCCACCTGCTGATGCCAGCTGCAAAACAGATGCAAGGCGTGGATGAAATCCACATCATGGTGGGACCCATCCAAATGGACGGACGGTGTGGTACAAACCATACAGCAGTGGGCCCCACGCCCAGTGCACTGCACACATGCAGTCACCTCAGGTGGGTCCCACGTCTAGGCACAGACAGGGTGGGTCCTCACATCATCAAGGTAGACCCACATGTGGGGGTGTTTCCCAACGTCCAACAATGGACGATGAGAATGAGGCCCACACCTCATGGTGCTGACGCCCTCCATACCAGCTAGGTGCTGGTGTGATATATACCGGCCAATCAGATTCAGCAGTGGGTCCCACATGCAGGCCACCCTCCCCTCATGCAATATTATATATATATAGGGAAAAGGTACTATGCGCTCGACCTCACGATAAGCTCCCGTGAGGTCGACCTGTGTGGGCCCCACCGTGATGCGTTTCGACCATCAACACCGTGCATTTTATAGGTCCCCTTTAATTTATGGGATATCCTAAAAATCAGTCGTATATGGAACTTAGGTGGGCCATACCATCTAAAATTATGTGAAGACGCCGTTAAAACATATAAAAGCACTTGGTGGGGCCCACCTGAGTTTTGCGTGCGCTTGAAACTTGGTCTGAACCCTCATTCAAGTGGGAAACACATAATGGATGGGCTGGATTTGCAAACCACATCTCGGTGGGCCGTCAAAAATGGTTATGAATGTTTTAATGGTGCACGGCCCCTCTCCACTTCTGTATGTGGTGTAGCCCGTACAAGTCACGGATTGACTTGATTTTTGAGACCTAGGCCCACGATGGAATGGTGCATCTGACTGATGGGGTAGATGTTCGAAACGCATCACGGTGGGGCCCACACAGCTCGACCTCATGGGACGGACTCATGAGGTCGAGCACATAGTACCTTTTCCCATATATATATATATATATATATATATATATATATATATATATATATATATATATATATATATATATATATATATATATATATATATATATATATATATATATATATATATATATATACTAATATTAGTATAATGCATCAACATCCAGGCCCTGGACGGCCTGGATAGTTGCATGCATCCACACATGGGCCACTCAGATGTATATATACAATATATTATAATATATATATATATATATTTATTATATTATATAAAGGAGTAGCTAGATGTACACTCCACCGTCAGTTCACACTACACAGTTAACCACACCCCACTATCAATTCCCACTCCACTGTTGACATGGACGGTGTGGGTACATCCCTCATCAAGGTGGGTCCCACATGGCCCATTATTTTTGGATTAGCCTGATATTTGTGTTTTACCCATGTCCAGTAGTGACTGCTGCTGGACGGTGCATGTACCACCCATGTAAATAGTGGGGTCCACATCAATGGACGACGTGGATAAGGTCATACATCAAAGTGGGCCACTGGCCATCGTACAAGAAAAAAAGGGAGAGAGAGAGAGAGAGAGAGAGAACGTGTAGGGGAGGGACCCCGCCACTATTGGTGTAACGACTCGGAAAATCCCGTACAAAGGCCCGAGTACTACCTCAGGCAGAAATCACTCAGGACCAAATCCTTTAGAAATTAGACGATGATTAACCAGTGTTAAACTAGATTACATACGAAATTCACACTAATCACTTTAAATACGATCTGCAAGACTCAAAACTTGTGGAATCGTTGACGCTACATTATCCAAAAATCTAGGATCAATCTCATTACCCAGCTGCTCACTCGGCTGCTCTCGGGAGCATCACGAAACTCCGTATCAGATCTGGACTGCACATCGAAAGTTTGAATAATACGAGGTTATAGAATTAGGACCGCCTTGCTAGGTTTGACAACCATCTCGGAAGTCAAAACTAAATAGTGTCCCAGGGCTATTCGCTTAAGCCCGGAGCGAGGAGTGTGAGAAAACATTGTTTTCTTTAGAAATTAAATCTAATTTAAGTAATCTGAGACTTGTCGTTTGCGGGCCAAATATAAGCAATCAGACCGTCAGAATCTGACCCAAATACACCCTCGGATCAGGGAACATTTCCCATACATGTCCGTGTACTTGTAACCCTGATCGAGTTTCAGTGACCGTTGAACTGAAACTAGTCTACCACATGTGATCTAAGAACCCGACTAGAACGAAAACTTAACTCGACCTAGATCCAAAGTCAGTGAGCTTAAGTCCGACCTTTGGCTCAAGGGGGGGCTTCAGAAATGCTCCGTTGAGACGGAACAATCTGTATTTGGACATAACCTAAGTATACCATGGCCCTGGGTCTATTTCTGTGAGTTCTGGGCCTATATATGGACCTTAAACCCTTACTCTCTCATCCCATACGAATTCGAGAAAACCCTAGGTGAGAGAGTGAGTAAAGAGAGAGAAAGTATGGGAGAAGTGAGAGAAAGATCCTATTGCTCTAACTTGCTACCAAACGTGCTTAGCCACCATAGTCTAATCGTTATTCTGGCGATTCTGTCTTCATTCTTAAGTAAGAAAACCCTAACCCTAATTTGTTCTAGGGTTTCAACTATTATAAGTAGCGAGATAGCTAACTTAATTCATGTTATAGGTTGTTGTGCCGCCGTAGACGAAGACTTAGAGATTCTATCAACTTCGTTATGCTTCTATGGCGTAAGGTGCGGACTTTAGACGTATAGGTTATGGTTTTCAAGGCTTTCAATGTCGGTTAATGATTTATTCTTGTTATGGGTGCTATTTCACATGCAAAATGCGTTGTCCGTTTCATGTTTCAATTATATATGAACTATGTGTGTTTCAATTATATATGAACTATGTGTAATATAGTGTATTCTATGTATGTGTTGAAATATTTGAATACGTTTGGAATTTGGATTTGTGCTTAACATGTTTATTTGTCGTGAATATATGCTTAATACATGTGCGACAACTCCTTAGCGAAAGGACTTGCCCTAAAATTACGTCACGACAAATACACACTATATGTGATAAAGTGTGTAGCCCAAGTGTTTGTGGAAATGCTTAAATGAATATGGAACCCAGATTCGTGTACGCCATGATCATCTGTCGTGGGTATATGCATGTGGTTTACGGGGCAACTCCCTAGTGAAAGGAGTTGACCTCATATATGTGTAAACCGCATACATCATGTATGATGATGTATGTAGTCTAAGTGTTTGTAGAAATGTCTGAATGTGCTAAGTATTACTAATAGTAGTTTTATATGAGGGCTGAGATATGAATCTCGGTTACCTTAATTATGTATATGATTTCCTCCATGTACAATGCATTATGATGTCTGTTTAATTCGTGTAATGAATGTGTGTGCAAATCATGTTTGTGTTACATTTCTCAACATGCTCACATGCTTGTACGAATTGAATTATTTTTTCATTACTGTTTTGACTGTCTCTTATGATTACCTGTTTGAATGAAGTGAAAGTGGGGCTATGATATAGTCCAGGCAATCGGTAACAGGTTTGAGTTCGTGGCTGAGATTTATTCACCACTTAAGATGGGTTTGACGAACTTGAGTCATACTAAAGTTGTCGGCAGTGGTTAGGCCACACGGAGTGTCTGTGCACTTCATGTCGCTCAACTCAATGTGTGCTCGTGCTAGTCAAGCTCGTCAAGTAACCCGAGCTGCCGATATATATTCACCATGTATGGACGCCTCTGTTTGAACCTAAGGTACCCAACTCACCAGTGAATCCCGCGTAACCTTAGTACCTTGATCCGTTAAGACTCATGAGCCGGGCATGGTGGTATGGGACACCGTGGTCGAGCTGTCGGCCTACGCTGGGGCGATGTGCCTCCCCGTAGTGACCAGTGAGCAACCCAGACTCGTGAGCCAAATACAGTGGTATGGGACACTATATTCGAGCTGTCAGCCTACACTGATTTGGTGATGGGGGAGTGGTGCAACGATTCCATGTAACAGCCCTGGCAGCCCTTTGTAGTGACCTCGAGCGTACTCTGAGCCTATGTAAAGGTGACAACCCTTTCGTAGCAACGAGAATACAACTAGGCCTGTACTGATTTGATGATTAGCCATGTAGGGTGATGAGGGAGTGGTGTAATGAGTGCGTGTAACAGCCCTGACAGTCCTTTGCAGCGACCCAGAACTGCACCATCGTATGAGATTATCTAGGTCTGACGACCCTGGAATGGATCATTGTTTGGGAATGACGTAAGGGAGGTACCTTAGTTTCCCAACACTGTTGTATGAAAAGGACTAATAATAACTCGGTAATCACTCTCATAACATAGCACTGCATGTGCCCCAGGTTGAAGAGCACTGAGGGATGAAAGCATGCCGCGGACGTAAGATGGTATCGCACGAGGGAGTGTAGGCGAGGGCATGCATCATGACTACATTCCATACTTGCATTAATAAAAGTATTTAGGAGTTTGATTGTACTGCTTTATCATTACTGCTTGACTGAATTAATAACATGTTAACCTATTCCTTATCGTTCCACTGAGTTAGCTACTCACTCCCACGTTACGGGACAGTGTTGTACACACTAACCAGACCCTGTCTTAGATGCAGGTGTTGACGAGACGCAGGAGGCTGAGCCTGACTACTATGATGATCAGGATGAGTTCTCCTACATGCAGTTCTCTGAAGGCTTTGCTTAGGCCATTCAGATGACGGGGCTACAGAGTTTACCATTATAGTTGTACCATTTTTTGGCATTTTGATTTTGAAACTAATACATGTATATGGTGACTCAGTAAGGTGTTCATACTCTGGAGACCGATTGTGACTGTTTCTGGCTTTATATACATTTATATATATCTTTCAGTCTTCCGCTTGCGTTTTATAACTTGATTTGGAGTATGAATTACTGTTTTGGTATAATCCCACTCATAATTTATGCACTAACACAAACAACATTCAATCATAAGCATTTATGTTGCATAAGTGATGTTTTAGAACTCGGATGTTGAGTTACTACTCGACCCCCAATTTTCAGGGCGTTACAATTGGGCCCTCCCTTGAACCATACATACATCAAGTGGGTCCTACAACAAGTGGACCCTTAAATCACAAAAGGAAGAATGTGGGTCCAAGATCACCCACCATCCACTTCTTCTTGCTCCCCTGGCTTCCTTTGCTCCTTAGCTTCGATCCTAACGGAAGAGATGGAGTTTGGATGGTTGAGATGGGAGATGAGAGGGTAGGAAGTGGGCCACACACAAAGCTCTCTTGGAGGTTGAAAGAGCTTGGATGTGTGATTTTTTTCTTGCTTGGGAAAGTGGTTTGAGAATGAGAGAGAGAGAGGGTTGTAAAGAGAGATAGAGAAAGAGAGAGATGGGTAATGGATGTGGTGAGTAATGGGTGTGTAAGAGCTTTTTGACTTTAGGGGTAGATGGTGTAAGAAAAGTATGGGGTGTGTAAGAACTTTTTGACTTTTGGGGTTGCTTGGGGATAGGTGTGAGGTGATGTGTACTTGACATATACTTGACCCTTGATGGTATTGATTGATTGATGGATGTGACATTCAGTAGAGTCTTTTGAATTTTGTAACGCACGGTATTTTCCTCGAACTGAATGCGGGCCCACATCTCCTAGCCTGAGTATCGTCTCGGCGCGCAGTCACGGCATCGAAACCACGGTGACGGCGCGGTCGTTAGGGTACAAGTCTCAAGCTGAACCGACTCTAGTTGACGGTGTGTAACTCAAGGTCGTGCACAAACGTCGGATAAAGGTCAAAGGTTACCGAAATTCAACAGGGAGGATCGCGGGAACCTACGAAATGGTACGGACTAAGATACAGGTCTTACACCTTCAGCATGCATAAACCCAGACCCAAGTGGATTAGTTATCTGACCTAGAACATCAGACCCTGGCCCAACCCTAGTGGTCATCTTGCAGCTGAGCCAGCTTCGCCCATTTGCAACCTAGAGGTCCACCTAATGCAGATGACCTTGACGAAAACTAGGCAGGCCCCACATGTGCAGTGAATGTGGACGGTCGGCCTTTTTTTTCAGACAGTCCATTGTTTACATAAAGAAAGCATCCATCTGGTAATTGGATCGACCTAATTTCTCAGCAAGGTCGTCTACTTAGTTTGGGGCCCACCTAATGAGTGGTTTAGATGATGTCCACAAAAACATTAACATGGTGCTATTTTGATTAAGCTGATCAAATTGGAGAAAGTCAATATAAGAAGTTTGGCGAGCGTAGTTAAGGTGATCGGAACTGTTGTTTGCGTCATGGGAGTAGTGTCCATGGCATTGATCAAGGGCTCAAAGCTTCTCAACATGAAATTCCCAACATCCAACTTTATTTTCCAATCAAAGGCTAAGAATTGAGTTTTGGGTTTTGGGTTTTGGGTTTTGCACTTCTCTTTGGAAGCTGTTGTTGCTGGGCAGTATGGCTGATTTTACAGGTATGTAGTATTATGCCTTTTCAAGTTCCTCATGTTTCTCAATCATGCAGTACGCCCTCAGCTCACACGTGTGTACGTGCCACACGTGTGCTAGGTGGAATCCATCAGCTCATCAGCTGGGGTGCATGTATGCAATTTAACTTAACCAATTGTAACGCCCCAAAAATCGGCACCCAAGTATAGAGACTCTGATCCCGAGTTTCTAGGTGTTAACCTAACAAAAATGCATGTGTGTTCTCATTTATATTTATATTAATTTCATATATAAATAATCAGAATAACGCATTTTAACTTAGCGTAACCAAAGCGACGTAGAGATAATCAAATTCAAAAATATGGGGCTACCATCCAAAAATTATAGATCTAAAAGTGGTGACCACCCATATGAGAATTATATGAACCACAATAATTGTTATAAGAATAGAAGAACAACTACTAAGTGGTAAGAAGATGGAGATCTATTTGGCGACCCAAGTGCATCACCGACTGGTCCTATTCCTGAGTTATCTGCATATGTTAAATAGGAGGCGTCAAACACCAACATAGTGAAGAAAATCTCCAAGATTGTTACTTGAGACATTTTAGTGATTAACAGGTATACAACGAATACATATTCATACACTCAAGCATGTTATTTTTAATACACAGCCACTAAGCAAATTACACATGTTATCAACACAACCAAACACAAGTAATGATGACATAACAAACAAACAGATTTCTAATCTATTTGGTAAATATATTAATTCTGTGATGAAATGGTGTATGCTCCTTATGATCCAGCACTCCCTCACAAGTAACTTCCACACCTATTTCATAAATGCCAACACTCCCTCACAAGCGACTCCAACGCCAAATCACAACCTATCCTAGGATATGCATGATTAGCCAAGTTATTATTAATTCCAGTTCATACAGTAGGTTGGCGAAGCCAGGATACCGCCATTATGTCACGAGTCATTATCTAAATTACATGGCTTGTTGCGGCATATGGCGGCTCATCACCAGTGTCCCTTGATCCAGATTAAGGCATCAACAAGATACAGGTCATCACACGAAATCGAGTATGAACCATCAATTCAGAGGTGCGGGCTTGTCACTCAAAACTAATTTAATACAAAGGAAATAGCTCATCAGCCAATTTCATTCACGACCGGTCATTCGAACGGTACTCTAGCACGGAACATCGGCCGAGTAAGTTGAAGAGGGTCGTTTGAACAACATTCTATCATCTCTATCAGTGCTCAATGGTCATTATGGAAGTCTCGTCATCCCAACATATGCCGATAGCTCGAACATGGTGTCTGTTACCACCAAGCTTGCCTCAAGTCTTTGAGGATCATAACGCACTAATGGTTATGAGTATATCAATTCAATAGTAACAGTGGTATCCCAGATTCTATTAAATGTTATATAATCAACAAGTATGAGAATGATCGAGCTTGTAATAGACTGATGTGATCGATTTCAGAGGACCCCGAGGTAAACCGCCATTAGGTGCAAAGCATCTCATGTAGCTCCAATTACCGTTGATCGTCCGTGTTCGACTTCGATCGATTGTATAAGGTTGGGATTGCCACCCTAAAGCGGGCTATCCGCACATTTAAATAATTTGCGAAGCTCGATCACCACAACAATAATTCAATCATATTAACATTTCTAAGCATTCAATATCAAAGCATTATAATATTAAGAGTTTCATGTCATTCAAGCATTTCATCGAGTATGTTATCAACTAAATAGAAAACATACACATTTATTTATTCTAAAATGTCAAGTAGAAGCTTGAGGGTAGATCTTCACCTTAGAATTGAGATCATCAACTCAGATGCGGCCCTAGCATTGAGAATTTGGGAAAAATACTCTTAACTTAAATTAAAGTATATAACTATCATTAATGATGTAGATTAAATCTTAATTAAACATTAATAATGCATTATGGGTTAATTAACTCAATTGAATGATCCTTCAACTCGGTTCAACGAATCGGAACCCAAAATCAGTGCACAACCGAAATCCTAACGAAGTTGAGCCCGATTACGGCTCTCGCAAGAGTATAGACCGCTCCAATCAATTGTTGGGACCCCAAATCTTAACATGAACAAACCCTAAAGTTAAGCTTTTAGGAAAAAATACTGATTCCTAGGTCAAATGAAAGAATCTATGTAAGATACATGGAATTCATCACTAAGGAGCTTAAATTGGAAGGTGGTATGCAAATCTTACCTCCGATCGCAAGTGAAATTGGATTCGGTGGAAGAAGCGGTACTCTAAGGATTTTAAGTCAAAAGGAATTTGGTGAAATTAATACCAAGAACGCCCTTCTCTCTCTCACTCTCATTCTCTTCCTCTTTCTCTCTTCCTCTCTTTCTTTCTCTCATTTTTTATGAAAAAATTTGGATAGGGGGCAAGGGATGCCCTCAAAATTCCTATTTATAACACCAGATTTGGTGCAAATGACCCTAAGGGCTGAATTTTTACTATATTAGCCCTAGGAGTTAACACCCACCATATGATAGTTGGATCTAGTGATGATCTATGCATAAACACAATCGGCTTACCATTTAGACGTGTCGATCAACGGGTATAATTAAAAGTCAGTTTGACGGTCACCGACCATCGATCGGGCCCGCGACTATACAGATTTGTGTAGGACACTACTTTAGGTTGTTGCCTTAAATTTGGTCATAATCTAACAGTCTGAAAGCCACAACTTGGGCAAAGACCGAACGCAGATAAGTAACTTAAGTTCTTGATTAATTTTAAGAATATTCGCATAACTCATACACTGACCTTGCAAGTCCAAGTTGAGCAATTCGAGGCATGATCTCGGCTCGACGTCCCACGATGGACGTCAAACCCACTAAGACGAATGTCTTTATATGGTCCCAAGTTTGGTGGCCTACTAATAAGTTGTTTAGAGCTTGTTTGGATAATCAGAGCATTTCTAGAATAAATTGGGTAACAAGATTTCTTATGCATAATGATTAAGGTTTAAATTAGCTAAGTTCATATTGTGGCATATTCCCAACTAGTAGAAATGATGATTCAGTTATAATCACTCTAAGCCATTGGTTCTTTAGCTAAAAGGATAAGTGGGTCAGTTTGGTTTATTAATTAAGATCTGACTCCTACTTGTGTCAGTTTTTTATAGTTTTATTTAGATGTGGTTATCTTGATTAGTGAGTGATAAATTGGCTAGATTTGAGTCCTATGTAAACAAATCATGAGGCTAAACTTGATGTTTAAGTGATCGGGCAAATTCGTTAGCTTCCTACGGTTGATAATCGAATTTGTACTGTTCTTTACTAGTACCACTCACGTATAGGCTCACTCGAGCGTCAAGGATAAGTAAGTAATAATGTAGAATAATTATATCAAAATTTTTTTTAAGATTTTTTAAAATTCGAAATAGCAAAAATCTAGGATGTTACAGCAATGGTTCAAATTTAACATACATGTATAGTCCACCAAATGAGTGGGCCAGCATGATTTTTACAGAAACATGTGGCGCATGTAAGCCAAGAGTACTCAATCAAGTGATGTTTACCCTTTTGTCTATGACAGGTACCCATGTCTAAAAGGTATCCTGACCATCTATCTTTATCGGCTTGGATGTGTATCCTTGCGAAAGATTCAGTCAGGAACTGTCGTGATCTTTTTAGAACCGGTCATTAAAGCTTGGGACTTGAATTCAAGCATTAAAATCTTGTGTTCTATCTATACCGTAAGTAGTTCTTTTAATTATAATTTCACTATCTTTTCTTTATTGAGGAACTATAGAGATTTGTCCTCGGTCTTGATTACGTACAGATGTGGCCCGTTCTTTTGTAATCGAGACCATTGGTCAGCTGGGCCGCATCATGGATGGACCCTATCTTATGGATCTTCCAGATTGTAAGATTCTCGCCGTCTATCTTTGCTCCCAAGGAAAATGAAGGGCATGGTCCATCCACAGTGGGTCAGGAACAGTCTGGATCAGTTAACTGTGGGCAACCACATACAAGTAATTTAATAGGGTTTTGCTAACATCCAACTAACGTCCCCACCTTCATTGGATGTTAGCAACATCCCAAAAACTATAAGATGACACGTGTAAGTACCAATCTTCAATCTAAACCGTCCATTCATTCATACAACAAAGGAATAAGCTATTATGCAAAAATCACATCAATTGGACTATCAATAGCATGAAAAATGGACAGTCAATATAGAGCGGACAACAAAATAAGCCCAGTCATCATCTTGAAACATCCATTTGATAGATCTCACATTATATTGCTTATGATTCCATAGAATCATTTATGTCTGATAATTCCAACCACGTAATATATGGCTTATAAAAAAGGACGGTTTTCACATCATCCAATCGGGGTAATTCTAGCACCATGGCGGGAACGGATTGGCTACTCCCCCTGCCACCAGCTCCGTGGCTGATGGTCGGTGCTCTGTGCCTCTGTGGGCCCCACCATGATGTATGTGTTTCATCCATTCCATTCATCCAGTTTTAAAGATCATTTCATGTCTTGATCCAAAAAATGAGAGGGATATAAATCTCAGGCGGACCACACCACATGAAAACAATAGCGATTGGATATCCACCATTAAAATCCCCCAAAGGCCCACTATACTGTTTATTTGACATCCAATCTGTTGGTTAGGTCATACAGGCCCAGATGAAGAAAAAAAACAAAGATAAGCTTGATCCAAAACTTTTATGGCCCCCAAAATGTTTTTAATGGTCGAGCCTCATTCAACATTGTTTCCTTTAATGTGGTCCATTTGAGATTTGGATATACCTCATTTTTAGACTCCTACGGTAAAATGATCTCTAAAAATAGATGGAAGGAATGGATGAAACACATACATCATGATGGGTCGACATAACACCGACCACCAGCCATTGGCTGGTGTCAGGAGTAGCTAATCCGTTTCCCACCATGGCTTTCTCCTAATGGTATTATTGAATGGACGGTTCGGATTGATGATTAGACACATGTCATTGCTAACGCACCCCCTAAAGGTGGGGACACTAAAAAACCCTTTAATATAAACTATTCAAAGTATCGTCCCGGTATAGATGCATCATGAACCAAATTACAGTTATTTGCTTAACTGACTATTGGACTGATGGTCATTTATTGGACGGTTAAAATGAAAAGTATCCAGCCATCATATCTCAACGGCCCACTGTAGATAGGCCACATGGTGAAAACCTCACTCATCAGAGATTACACTGTCCATAAAGGGTGAGTTAGAACGAATGGTCCAGAAAACTAACGTTTTTATGGATGGTGAGGATATCCAATTGGTGAAACTTCTTCCTAGTGGACCATACACAGCATGTATAACAAGACGAACGGTCTGGATCATGACATTAAGGGTCATAAGGGGCGAAATCATAGGTGGGCCACCATAACATTCATCTTGCAACTGTAGCAGTCCAAATATCATCTGATAAGTTCGTGTGCAGGGAATTATGGGATCTGGGATCTCATTTTACGTGCAGTCATGCTGCATTTCAAAAAGAGGGCCCCTATTCTCTGCAATGTTCAACCCGTTATGTACGGTGATCGTGACCATTTCAGCTTGTGTATTCCTCCATGAAGATCTTTACGTTGGAAGGTACGTTTTTTAAGTGTCATTTGAGCCTTTGGTAGGGCTGCTAATGGGCCACTGGCCCACTTCTGGCCGTAGCCCGAACTAAGACAGGCCTGGCCCATCTCATTCATGGTTTCAACTGCAATTTTCTCATCTATCAAGCATGATGTGCTACAGTATCTATCAAACAACATAGATCTTGCACAAAAGTGGGTGGCTGTGCTTGGGCTCAAGCCGTTATTTTTTTTCAAGATCTGATGATCTACACGAGTTTTGGAACTCTCACAAAGCAGAAGATTGACGCTCCAATGGTCCGCCTATCTACTACTGGAGCAGATGGATCTATTCACACTTCTGATCCTACGGTATAAGTGGCATCGGATCACGATCTATGGATTAGATCGTATCAAGGATAAGCCGAATGGACAGACTACTGTGCACACTATATCTCTTTCTGTATACTCTCGGTATTACTTATCATATATTACGGGAGAGAGAGTCTCATCCTTTATATAGAAAAGGAATGAGAGATTGGATGAGACCATATCATCCTGTCTTATCCTATCTCTTATCATAAATCAAATTCAAAGTTGAATTTGAAATATGAAAAAGGCCGAAGAAGCCTAAACTTGTGAGACCCACCCACTAGTGATTGTTCACCAGTGGGCCCCACTTGGCTACGTAGGAGATGTTGGACGTAGGCCAGTGGGGCTTACTCGTGAGCAATCACTAGTGGGTTCTTCCGGTTTTCTTTTTTCTTTTTTGTTATATTTCAAATTCAACTTTGAATTTGATTTATGATAGGAGATAGGGATGTGACCGGATGATATGGTCTCATCCGATCTCTCATTCCTTTCCTATATAAAGGATGAGACTCTCTCCCATAAGATAATATAAGTAATACCGAGAGTATACGGAGAGAGATATAGTGTGCACAGTAGTCTGTCCATTTTGGCTTGTCCTTAGGACGATCTAATCCATAGATTGCAATCCAGGACCGCTATATACCGTAGGATCAGAGGTGTGAATAGATCTATCTACTCCGGTAGTAGATAGGCGGGCCATTGGAGCATTAATCTTCTGCTTTGTGAGGGTTCAAAACTCGTGTAGACCGTCGGATCTTGATGGCTCGCCTTCCGCACTTCCCTACAGTGGATCTGATTGGGCTCTGGGTCCACTGCAACCTTATTAATAGATGCTTAAGCCCTAATGTGGGTTCATGTGAGTGGCTTACACGTGCGAATATGGCATACGTGTGTGAGATTTTAACCACTCATCGAGAGGACCCCACCATCGAGATTAGATGGTCCAAAATCAAGGCTAATTTGGTCATCAGGTAGGCCATATTGTATTACAAAAGTAATGGACGGTATGCCTGACTGGATGAGCCAAAGCAGCTCTATTTTTTGGCCAGGGCATTGACATGGTAGGGTCCACCGGATGAGTGGCTCAGATCCTGGCTAAACCTTCTATGTTGGTATGTGTGGCTATAAAAATAGAAGATGCATGTGCATGTTCACACAATACTCTTTACTACATGCCGGCTTCATCCTGTCATTGGTTTTTAATAGATTGAGGAACGATATTAACGAAATGACTATTTTGTCCCCCTGTTTGGTAGGTACTATTGCTGTTGTGGGTGAGTTGTATGCTGTTCTTCGGGAAAAGGCCCATGATCTAGATGTTAGGACGAAGGTAAGCCCAAGAGATGGTTCTGTACAGATAAAAAGCTCATCAGATGAATCAATGGACGGTTGTAAAATCGATATCAAGGAGCCCCTTTTGGGTGATAAATTGCAAGCATTTGATCGAAACGATACTACCCACTGAGTGGACCCAATTGTAATTTTGTTTTGATTTAATGGTTTTAAAATTTGTTTGTAGTGGGGCTCACTGCACCAATGTCATAGATGATGAGATGATTAAAAGCTGTCCAATTCAAGCCCACATGAAGGCCCAATCATGATCTTAGTGGGTCAGACCCGGGCCTGATCACGAGGTCAGGTTATTAAGGGACTGGTCTGATCTAACCAGACCCCAGTAAGGGCGTAAAGGGTTGGTCTGGCCACTCTAACATACATAAAAGTTGTAGATAAGTAAGGGTGGCAATATGCTAGGTTAGGATCTGCCAGTGCTGTAAGTAGAGCTGGGCATCGAGTCGAGTCAGACCAAGTTAGGGCTGACTCGGACTTGATCCGGTTTTGAAATAGGTCGGACCCAAACTCGATTCGACTCGATACCGAGTCCAGCATGCCTGACTCGATCCAAGTCCAGTCTGGCTTGGACTGATCTCAATCGAGTCTAATCCAATCAGAAGTATCGAGTCGGGTCAAGTTGGCATTGAGTCGGATTGAGAGATGAGGGAGGGAGAGACCGAGAGAGTGGAGAGGAGAGAGAGGAGGAGGAGGGTGGTGGGTGGTTGTCGGGCTTGGAAGATGAGGAGGATGATGGAAGGAGAGAGATTTTGGGATTCGGTTGGGGTAGGGTGCGGCGAGTAGGGTTAGAGAGTCGGGTTTCGAATTGAGTCAGGTCTAACCGGATTGAGTTTCCGGTCGAGTTACTAGGTAACTCAAACTCGACTCGGTTTGAGTTCAGATTGGGTGAAGCCTACTCGGTTTGGACCAACTCACCCATTCGGTTAGGGTCGAGTTGGATGATTCGAGTTAGCCGAATTAAGCTGTCCGGTGCCCACCTCTAGTTGTAAGCTCTGTCAGTGTCCCCACTCTAACTAAAAAGGGCTTGGCCGATACCAAGTTTAGGGTTTGTTTTAAGATTTTGAAAAGGATATAGAAAATATAACTATTGGAAATTTAATTTTTAGATTTATGGTCCTATTTAGATGACGAAAAATGACAAAGGATCTGCATTTAGATAATTTTATGTTCTTCAATTATTTAGAGGAAGTTTCGTTAAAATGACATTGTCGAACTCTTGCATGGCCAATAATTACACCGCATGGCCGATCTAGGACTTTAATTAAAAAAGAAAATACCTTAGAGAACATTTGTGATCCTTTTAGAAGCCATGAGAAAATCGAAACAAACGGTAAGAAGCCATCCGAAGAAAGAAACATTTACTCACGGTGGCATTATATAGTAAGGACTCCATAATCAAGTAGGATAAGGCCACTACGTAAGGTCTTGCACAAGTAACAAGATCTTACGTACGGCCACCGCCAATCCAAATTATAAAAACAATACTCGACAATGAGCTTAAGGCCTCGTGCCAATACATTCATGCACAAACTTCCAACCCTATGATGCTTATCTTTTATGTCATCCATGATCATCTATTAGTTTAATATTATTTTCCACTACTTTTGTCCAGCACCATGCTACGGCAAGTTCAGAGCTTTTAGTTTGAAATCGGATTGCGTACCGTGTTACTCAGTACACTTTTATCATACAAAGTAAACTCATTTGGGTCCACTGTGAATGTATGTGGTTTATCCACACCGTCCATACGCTTTTCCTACTAATCTTAGGGCCTGTTTGGTTTTCCGCAATACCAGCAATTGGCAGTAAAGAAAGCATTAATTACAATTAATAGCAATGATTGGGTAAATTTCAGTTGACTGCTATCCTACGCTTGATTTCCTGATATGTAACAGTGTAGTAGGCAGACTTTCTCTAATCATGTGTTTGGGTGTGCACTGTTATAATCCTGTCATTACAAATGAATGGTATGGTGTCTAGCACATCAGCTCTACAACGATTGCATACCGGTGTTTGATTTCCACAGCAGTGTGCAACATGGATGCGTACTGTATTTTATAGCCAATTATCAACTTTACATGGACAGCGGTCACCATGACATGCTGGTACCCACTATCTATGATGAATCCAAGTACCACGCAGTACTAAGGTACATGTGGGGCCCATATGAATGTATGTACTTTTGTACCCACGCGAGATATACTTACGTACATACGTATTTATCAATTTTTTGATATAATTAAACAATTCTTCACGGACCGAGTACCGGTCAATCACGTAGGCGTGGATATACGAACTATAACCAAATATCAGCTTCAATGCTGGTATGTTCTCTGACCGCGTATTGGTCAATTACCACATCGTCATCTTCCTGCCATCTGATCCACCTGTTATTTGAATCTACCTCATGTCAAAGACAAAACTAATCCGAAAAAAGACATGAACGTGAAAGATGCATATTATGACATATAGGTCACAGTCCTCGCAGCCCAGACAAGTCCGTCACCTCACCTAATCCCTATAACGAATCGAAAATACATCGGCACATCCACGTACCCAATTACCCCATTGTAAGTAAGGTCAAAAACCCATGCTATTCTAAACATTGCAAAACAGAAATGAAGAAGACATAACATATAGACAAACATTAGGACGTACTGTCAACGTCCTAGGCAACGTCCAAAACAATCGATCTTAAGCAATTTCCCGACAAAAGAAAAAACAAAAATAAGAATTTAAAATATCCACATCAAACATGCCAGTTCAGTTAACGCCAGTACATGATCTGAACGATGATAATGAAAACCAAGCAGCCAACGATAAGGTGTATCAGTTCTCGAAGTGACTCTAGTGCATCTTCCAGAGCTTCATGTTATTTCCCGTATTCTTCGCTGAAAGGCCGGAAACTATATGATGATGGGGCAGTCGCTGGAGGGAACGGGTAACTACATTCGGAACCCAGTCCATCGTTCGCCATATGATTGTCCTGTTCCTGCTCGACAACTAGTTCAGGTGCATTTCTACGCTTCAAAGACTCGCAATACGATGTCCACTGAAAGAAAGCTTCAGACGTCGATTTGTATCCCCGAAAGCGGGCCATTGAATAGCCATCGACATTGGCCCGGCACTCTTACCATGTGTAGTAGATACTTGGTCGTCGTCCATTAAAAACAACATATATCTTCTTACCCATCTGCACTTATAACAAAATTATCATAAACAACATCAAACAGATGGTTTTATTACTTTAACATAGTAATATAAACAATTGAAATTTCAATGTAACTATATAAGAAATTCCTCAATATATATCTTCTTACCCATCTGTACCTATAACAAAATTATCATAAACAGCATCAAACCGATGGTTTCAATACTGTAACATAGTAATATGTACAATTGAAATTTCAATGTAACTATATAAGTAATTTTTCAATTTATGTAAAGATGATTCAATACATGAAAGACGCCGTGAAACTGAAATTGACATACCTATGTCTGTATCTGTATCTGTATCGTTGTGTACATATAACCATCATAGTCAACAACATCAAACATGCCATTAATATGAGGGAGATTATAAGCAGGTTGACGGACATTCATATGATTAAGCAGTGATCGAACATGAATATCCCTAAAAAAAAAAAACAGAAAACACCCATATAATCCAAAAATTACAACATCTAAAGAGCTGGTATGCTTCACTAGCAGCAGAAAACCATAAACAACTGTCCAAAAAACCCATTGGTTATCCAGCCAACCATGTTGCAAACAAAAAAGGGCAGGGAATCTGTGATCAGTCGAAAAACTGATCTGGTGCAAACTGTATCAACACAAAGTCCAGCCTCCTAGGTCAGGAAGAGAAAGAAATGAGGCAGATTGTTGTTCATCTTTCGATAGGATCCTTGTTGAGCGTAGGATCTCGTTACTTGTGAGGCCTTCAATCTGCTCCAGTGCAGGTACAATCTGCTCCATACGTATCATGTCCTTCCCTTTGTGTATGGTTATAGCTAGTGACTTCACAACTTCTGCAACATCACTCATTCCTTTGCCAATGACGTTGAAAGGACGTTCCAATCTGGCTCTCTTCCTGGAACTGTTTGTACTTCCTGTGTTCACGGATGTGTTGCCATTGAGATTCGGACTACGATTTGCAACATGAGTACCGTCATGACTTTGAAAGGACCATTAGATGTTATGCGCACTGTCTCTCATCTCCTCACTGGATAAAACAAGTGAATCATCATTCAAATCAACCGAACCAGTCGGTGTATCATCGTCATCGCGAGACTTTCTCGAACGCATCTTATATCCCATATTCCCCGTCGAAGCACGCAATCCAGTAGCTCGGTCATTTTCAAATAAGTACGTGAGGTCATCATACAATTCGCACAGGTTTACCGCGAACATGTTGCGCATAGGGATGTGACTATTGCAAAGGACATAGAAAAATTGAAGAATTGTTAACACCATTCGAGAATAATGTGGATAATATAAATGAATAATTTACCAATCTCACCTATATGTAATCATCCCACACATCATCTGGCACGGTTATTACCTTCTTATCATCATCCCAACCAAACCCACTGGCATTCAGGGTGTCTTGAACCTCAAAATATAATCTCTTCAATGTCCTCAGGCGATTACCAACATGTTTCTCCAGAACTGACATCCCTAGTGCACTCCTCACTGTTTCGACGACTGTTTTATACGTCTCCTTTTTAAATCCGTTCGCACTCTTTCAGCCATTTGCAACCACATCCATCAACGTATCGATGAGACAATCATCCATTTCGTCTGTCTAGCACATTACACCGCTAAACATAGCCTTTTCATCAAGCGATTTTGATTTGTATTTGTGTGGTGTCCTTTGTGGTGTGATGCATCGGCCTTGCGTGGGTTGTTTCATTGGTGTAGTCTGATTGGCCTGCCTATTCGGATTCATTTCATCGTCACTATTAACTTTGATAATCTACAAATAGTACAATGAACATATTTAGTACAGTTAACCCTAAACAAAACATTGAGAACGTCATGTGAATGCAGTCCATCGCCAAATCGCAAAATATCATACACAAATACATAGTATGGTATATACATGTGGGGATAATGATCATCTTTGTAAAAGCATCCAAAAACATCATGTTCTCTAACACAGGCCTTGTAGGGCATCTAAGTAAATTCATGTGCTGGTATTACATACTACAAAATTACATTTTGCAATTCAAGTATTAAACAATACGACTCACAGGATGAGATTTATTCCAAATCCTAGTTGCAATATTGTCTCGATATATCGCCCATTCGTCATTCTCATGTTGTGTCACATTAGTATCGCATGGTGATAGATATATACTCTCCGACACATCTGTAGATGCAAGTTCATCCTCTACCAAACTATCTCTTCTAGATATACGGATAAAGTTGTGTAAGACACAACATGCGAGGACCATCTTCACCTGTGTTTGAAGGTTGTAGGGAGGAGCAGATTTCGGGATTGAAAAGCAGGCTTTCAATACTCCAAAAATTCTCTCTATAACGTTTCGTAGTTGAGCATGCCGATAGTTGAATAGCTCTTTCTTGTTGAAAGGATTGTGACCAATGCGATATTCATTAAAGTGGTACCGTACACCACGGTAAGGAGCCATAAATCTAAGAGAATGAGCGTAACCAACATCAACTACGTAATACTTCCCTACAAATAATTGTGAAGAATTATCAATCTAAATCCAAGAGAATGAGCGTAATCAGCATGAAACATATATACACGCAGTACCCGCAGGGATAGTAAAGCGATCCTCGAAATGTGTCAAAGCACTTTGTAATACACGTGCGTCGGAGGAAGATCCCTCCCATCTAGCGAGTACATATACGAACTTCATGTCAAATGTACATGCATCCATTACGTTCTGAGAGAGTACCCCTTTCCTGTTACGGTATGTTACACTTTCTAATGCCAGTACGTAGGTGGATATATGAGTCCCATCAATTGCACCAATGCAGCCCTAATTTCACCTTCAATAATCAGGATATCAAATATAGTATATGACATTTGCCAACATTGCATAATGTGTTTGAACATACCTGAAAGTAATCACTCCAATTAGGATTGGCTAGGATCTCGACGGGTGTTTCCGATCCTGGGAGTTTCACGAACTCCGGATATAAGCCGACAATGGCATCAACCGCTTTACTAAAATATCGGCTTACCGTTTCACCAGATCTTATAAACCGATGTCCGATGACACGATTTCTAACATTATGCCCTACCGTATGAAGGAAAATGACAAGTTGTTCCTCCATAGATACATGTTTGCCATCTGGAATGAGATTTCTATCTCTGATAAACGAGCATAGGTTGAAGAATGTGGCCTTGTTCATTCAGAGTTGTGCTACACACTTATTATCACCCGCTCTAATAATCTCATTTATTACCTTCTTTCTTTCAAAGTCCCCGAACCTCGAAAGTGATTTAAATATTATACTATTGCAATATTCTCCGATTGCAATTATTGTCGTTGTTGCAGCAAGTGTAGCTGCAAAGGCAGCCATTTCTTCCTCCGTCCATCCATCCATGTTATGTTGTTTTGTTGTGTAACACACCGAGTGAAACTGATTCAGCAGCATCATCCACATCAATATTCGGCTACATTTTTATATTAATAGAAGAAAATTTTAAAATGTTCGTCAAGAAATACGAAGTTCAACATTTCGATTAATAGTTGGAAAACTATGTCCTGTCGATGGGAAGTTGTTCGAAGCACATCAGTTATTGCTTGTATCATGTACATTATACATATTTAATATTGAAAGTCTGGCACAAACTATATTGGCCATTTTCCATTTTTTCTTTTTTATGTTAGCTATTTTAAGGTGTTGTATCTTTTGTAAATTGAATAAGATAGTTAGCAGTCATTTCTCTTTACATGAATCAGATAGAGGTGTATCAGCATTGATCTCAGCTACTCACTCTAAGTATCATTCACAACATACATAGGATGGATAAACGGGTGCATTTATAAAACACTCTATCCTGATAAAAAGACACACAATGAATCCAATAGTAATTTGGATCATTGATAAGATATGGATAAACAGAAATGGAGAATTCAGTGGTTAAACATTTTCTATTGGTCAGTATCACATTCATAATCAAATAAAATGAAGAAGAAGAATAAGATGTCAGTTGGCTGTTAAGCAACAATACAGATGTAAGCATTTGAGCCACTAAAAATTAGTAACCAGAATGTTGCCATATCAACCGGGATGTGGTTATTCAATGATTGAGCTCCATCCGAACCCATCGAATGGAGGCGGGAAATTTTCCAGCAGCATAGTAATAGTAAAAGTTATGGGAGAAGAAGAAGAAAAGGCCTGTCAGTTTTCTACAACGATATCTGATGGCCCACAATTCTTTTATAGAAGAATGAATGTCAAACATGTGGGCCACTAGGGCCTGACCACATCCAGAACAGGACGATTCTTCTTTTCCACTAACCACATTAGGCGTCATAACTGTATGAAGACATTCAATCCAATAGATTACCTGTTTTGAAGTTGCCGTAGCTGGTAGATGGGGGGATGTCAGTCGCAGACGACAGAGAAGATCGTTGCATGATAGCGGAAAATAATTAATCAAATAAATGGTAAAGATCACAGAAAGTGGAATACGTGATTTTTAGCCGTAGACGGGTAGTTTTCATACCTGTTATGGACTCGCCGTAGGTTATGGAGAAGGTGTCACTCTCAGACAGGAGAGAGAACCGCTGATACAGAGAGGTAACAGGTACAGCAAGGGGTAACAAAGACGGAAAAACTGGAATACAGGAGATTCCAACAACATGCAAGGTTGCTTACTTCATGCAGGATGTAATATCATGGATGGCAAAAACGATGGAGTAACATGCAAGCCCGAATCTTTCGAATAACATACGAAGAAAAAAATGAAGAAGATGAAAGTAACACGCAGTGATTTATCTGAATCAAACTGGAAAAGTACCAACAATCAGATAGAGGTGATGCAGAATCTGCCGATGAGAGAAGCTTCGAACCCCTCACCCTACGACAATAGAAACAGAGTAGAGAAATGAGAAGAGAAGAAAAACTTTGCCTACAAGATAAGAGAAGATCAGATTGAGGAGAATGTTATCGCCGTCTACCTTAGGGCCGCTCGATCGCTATGACTGGTATATCTTCTCGGCCTCGGATGATGGAAATGAGGAACGGGTTTCGTTTTTATCAAGTATATGATATCCCGGTGTCAATGTTGCAGCCATGCTCCTACGGACCACGTTACTTGATGAGAGGCTAGTTATTACATCAACTGCCGATCCCTGTAGTTGGTAAAGAGATATTACATCAGGTGTCACTTTTACGCCAGATTACCGTCATTTCGGATGGGTCGCCTTTACGTCCGAATCGAGCCATTTTCAAACATCCGAAAAAAGTAATAATTACTTTAAGTAATAATTACTTTTTTACCGTCAATTGCCTGTATTGCGGAAAACCAAACAGGCCATTAGGGGTTGATCCCAAAATTGAAGTAAATCCAAAGCTCAAAGTAACCATTCGGCAGTAAATAGTGTGGAATAATGATCTCCACCGTTGAAACCTTCCTAGGGCCCACAATAATGTTTATTTGTCATCCAACCTGTTCATAAGATCACAAAGACATGGACGAAGAGAAACTACAAACGTCATCTTGATCCAAAACTTTTGTAGCCAAAAAGAATTTTTCAATGGTAGAAGTTCAATCACACTGTTTCCTATGGTGTGGTCCACTTGAGCTTTGGATATGCTTCCGTTTTGAGCACAAGCTTTAAAATTATCTGTTAACATGTATGAACAGAGTGGATAGAATAAATAAATAACGGTGGACCCCACAGAGTTTACTCTGTACGTTAATGGTACTGAGTTACTCAGTATGCAATCCGTTTTCTTAGCATAGTTTTATTACTATCCAGCACAGTGTTTTAGTACCCCACTTGATTAATATAAATATCCACAACTCCGTCTTTGGATCTATAGATTATTGAGTTCTTACTTAATAAATCTCTGGTCACATCCTACCGACCTTACACCACGATCATCTGGTATTTTCCACGACCGTTTAGGTCTGGATCACCGTCAAGATCACAGTCATTTTGCCAGCATAGACCACCATAGGTAATCTCTTTTGCTTATTTTTCTTTTTCTTTTCTTTTTTCTTCTTCTTTTCCGATTACACTGCATTAACACTGACTAATAAAGTCGGCTATCAAGTCTTTATTTTTAATTTGTTTGTTTTTTATTTCTTTTATTGAGAAACGTTATTTAAGTCATTACCGTTGAAAGAAAATTCATTCGTCTTCAAGGTAAAAATAACTCATCCAAAAAGGACTAACACTTCCCCTTCATCAATTGGCCAATCGCTTTTAACAATCAGTGGTTGAAAAGTAAGGCCAATCTTCACAAATTCAGTCCTAATTCAATGCCAGGGATCACAAGCACTCAGTTTGATTCTAGTAAAAAATGACTCTGGCACACTCCGTGTCTAATCTAATCACATACCTTGAACCAAAATTGAGTTGTCCATTATACACGTGGCCATGTGTCCGGATTGAACAGCAACGGATAACACACAAGCACTTGCACATTGCAAACTTGGAATGTAACTAATTCAAATTAAGGGTGTCTAATCTAATCACATACCTTGAACCAAAATTGAGTTGTCCATTATACACGTGGCCATGTGTCCGGATTGAACAGCAACGGATAACACACAAGCACTTGCACATTGCAAACTTGGAATGTAACTAATTCAAATTAAGGGTCGCCATTTAGATGCATCATGAAACAAAATTTATGGTTATTTATTTAATTCAAATTATCGGATTAGTGCACATTTGTTTTTAAATGAAGGCCATCCAACGGTCCTACATCAACAAATTAGTGGACAAAAATCAGAGAGTAAGATTGTTAAACCAATCTGGTTTTGGCACTTTGATTGGTTAATTCAAATTAATGTACGGTGCCTGCGCATACAATTTCCAACTGCCTGTCCTACTTAGGCGGAGTATCAAATCACTCCCCATTTCAATCCCTGCAGTGAATTAAAAAAGAGGCAGTAAATGCTTACCTCTTTACCTTATTTAAAAAAAAAAAACAAAAAAAAAACAAAAACAGAGAGACGCGAGCTCAGCGCGTACCACAAAAAGCTTATAGGACCCACTTGATGTCTGTGTGACTTCGTCCATTGATTGTACTAGATCGTGCTAGAACGTGAACCGAAGAATTAGACAGACCGGAAATTAAGTTGGCCACACCACAGGAAAAAGCGTGAATGAGCACCCGCTAGTGAAACCTTGTTTTGGATGAGTCTGATATTTGTGTGTTTTGTTATCTCATGATGGGACTCGCCTTGCGAACGGGTAGCTCATGTAAACATCACGATGGGCCTCTTTGAGGAAGGTTTCAATGGATCATGGATCTTCCTTACTTTCGGGCTGATGTGTGATAACTTCAACCTTTTTCATGTGCATGTGACATCCCGTCTGTCCAATTGGGTCTGACCATTGTGAGGATTGCCGCATGCAAAAATCATCCACACGCACCCATTGGATATATATAACAGGTATTCTTAAATAGCCCATGAGACATCTTGGGGTTGGGGGGTGCACATTGGCTTCACAAGGTCCCCACCAGCTTGTATAACAACCCACCGGCCCCTAATCAACATGGCTCATTGGATTTCTTACACTTCAATCTGTCAAAACACAGCAGCTAAAATAAAACATACAACCAAAGAGAGTTTTTTGCTTTGGCCATTCCTAAAAGCATTTACTTCAGACCATTTAGCTCTGCTGCATCACATAAAAAAGCACTAGTATCCAAATGTACAGTATCGGTATCATTTCCGAGTTAAGCAGCTTACATCACCTAAAATACAAAAATCCCATCACACATTATATTAACATGTACAAGAAACATCCCACAATACCAACCATTTTAAAGTTTTGTGGGGATGCAACACCTACTGATATTCTAGAATGTGTTAAAAATGCAACTCCCCAGTGAAAAACAGTGTTGCGCAACACAACTCTTGTTCACTATGTAAATGTATCCTCACGATCTCCTCCTTCAGCAGTCTCACCCTCCAAGTTACTGAATTCGAGAAAATGTGTTGGCCTGTGGTCCTCATGATAGTAGTCTCGAGGTGTGCCCAGCTTTATTCCATACTTCATACTCACCGTATGTTTCACTCCCATGAAGTTGTAATTCCACGGACCATTATCTGGAATCTGAGAAAATCAACAGACAACTTGTAAAATCAGCAACTGTTTGGAGACATCACCTATTCATTATTTGTTGATTCTGCACTTGTGCTCGGAGCCTCATGGGCCCCAAATTGCCCGCTGGTCAGATGAGACAGGAATACATCCCATCCACTCCCTAACTAATAAATCCCCAAACAGTTCATAAGAAAATGACCAAGAAAAACCAAACAGCATAAAGATATGGGCTAGTTCGGTTAGAAAGGGGTTCATTTGGAGAGGAGGCAGAATAAGTGCACAAAAGACAAGGAAAGAAGATAGAGCTGTTGAAAAGAACCAGCATATATTACCATGTAGAATCCAAGGAAGCGGTCACTGAGAAGCATTTGAACCTTCTCGTAATGGGTTGGCAGGTACCCATGTGGATTACTTCCTGTGTCTTTATTGACACGCCCCCATTCATAACCCGTTGGGGTAAGCTTATAGGCAGTTAACGAGCAAGAACCTGGAGTGAAACTGCATGTTAGGATAATGCACTTCTCACCATCCCACTGCTTGTTATTCTCAAGAATTCGAGCATGGCACGTGAGATCCTGAAAAATAAACATATGAAACAAGTGAGCCCCAATCAATGGCTGATAAAAGATTCAAGTCCAAAAAACAAGAAAAAAAATTAATAAATAAATAAAAACAGATTTGACAGCTTGGTTGGCCATCAGAAATGAGGAATCATATGATCCTTCGACACGATGATACAAACAGTGTAGGGCCCATCTCAGGGATGCAGATGGTTGGCCTGATGGGCCGTACGCTGGATAGGGTACTCCCCAAAAGGGCCGAAGTCTTGTCCTATACCAAAAAAATATACAATGCTCAGCCCCAGAGATGTACAGTACTGTTCAGGTTTTGTCAGTTTGTACAAGTAGTACCCAAGGTTAAGTTAACCAGAATCCTGGCGGACTAAGTGGAGAAATCTCATTTCAACACTTGAGGTCTTGGTATCGATCCCTAGCGGGGGTGGCTAACATGGAGTATGTGTAATGACATGGGTGTGTACTAACAAGCTAACACAAAAAAAAAAAAAAAAAAGTTGACCAGAATCTGCATGCTCCAAGCACCACAAGCTACCCAGATGGAAAATCCTAAAGCTTTAAATAGGCGACAAACAAAGGACTGGTTAAGAACAAAAATACAGCAACCATCCCCATTCAACCAATAAAATACCAAATATTTTATAATCTACCATCTCTTGGGGAACTTTTGGAGCATGGGCCATGCATGACAAGTCTTATCGTATCAATATTTTGGATAACTGAACCATGGGCCCCACTTGAACAAACCGAAAACCCAAATGTAACGTGCAATCTTTAGGCCCAAGTTCCTTTTTTTTAATGATGTGTACGCTGAACATTATATGATTCCTATTCCATTACAAGAGCTCCATGCAACTGAGTCAAACTTGTCAAATCATGACTGGACAAACTTACCAATTCAAAAGATTCTCAAAAGTCAACTAATCTAGGGTGTTTTATGCCTTATATTTAAAAAGTGAAGGTACTTTTTTATGTTCACATATTTCTTTCATGAGTGTATTTTTCAAGTCTCGACTCATTAAGGTTTTATTAAGGATTACAGATCAAGAAAGCTCCAAATATTCGGTTTTCCTTTCCACTTTCCAGCGTTTGGGTTGCAATTTTGAAAGGAAAACCTCTTTTCCCGGGCCATTTAAAATGGGGCTTTTTGCTAATACACACCCCAGGTTTTGTGGGAGCTCTCAAATAGCATCACTTTTCAAAACATTACTTTTTTACATGTCCGTGCACTGACTCCATTTTTCCTAGAAGAAATTGCCCTTAAGCACCTTTTTCAAATTTCTAATCAATGGGGTACCTTATCTTGTCATTAACTTCTAACAAACTCTTCTACCTATGCACCTTTTTTTTTATTAACTTTTTTTAATTTCTTATGCATCTCAGAAAAGAGAACGGATTAGGTGTGGTCCCGGCCTCACACCCTTATTGTGGGGCCCTCTTTGATGCATGTATTCTATATCAATGCTGTCCATCCATTTTTCCATATCGTTTTGGGGCACGAGCCCAAAAAAAGAGGCACATCAAGTTTCAGGTGGACCATGCCATAGGAAACAATGGTAATTGACCATTAACAACTTATAATGGGCTACGAAAATTTTGGAAGAAGCTGATATTTGTTTTTCCCTTCATCCAAGTTCATGTGACCTTATAAACAGGTTGGATGGCAAATAAACATTATGGAAACATTACAGTGGGCCATAAGAAGTTTTTAATGGTAGGATGTTCAATCACCACTGTTTCATATAGTATGGTCGACATAAGATTTGGATCTGCTTCATTTTTAAGCATGTAGCGTAAAATGATTTGGCAAAACAGACGGATGGCGTGGATATAAAACAACTACATTAAAGTGGGCCCTATGATAAGAGACGCATCACATTGGGTGAAGTTAGGGCCACAGCTAATCTAGTCGCCTCAGAAAACGGGTTCTTCTTTCATCAAAAAATTATAGATAGATAGGTCTTTTGCAAAGAAACATATAGAAGGAAATAAAACTGATCGAAAAACAAGGGAGTTATGACGTTTTTTTGTGAGTTGTTCGGTGCTGGAAACTAGAGCGAACACTAACGACATCATAGACTTTAGGCACACTTTTGAATAGTCCAAATGGTGTTCAACTGAGATGATTCCAAATCCATCTGAAAGTTTATCAATTTATCTTTCCAATGATCACAAGATTACCCGATCTGACCTATAACGAGGGAGTTATGACTGTTTTCATGGGATCGCATGCAGCTGGAAACGAGAGCGAACATGACAACTTTGGGCTCACTTTTAAAAAGGCAAATGGTGTCCAAATGAGATGATTCAAAAGTCATTCAAAGGTTTGTTGAATTATCTTTCCAACAAGTACAAGATCACCTTGATCTGACCTCTAACTAGGGGAGTTATGACCGTTCTCATGCCAAGCTGAAAGTGAGAGCAAACGTGACCGAACTATATAATTCACTTTGGGCCTACCTTTGGACAGTCAAATGGTGTCCAAATGAGATGATTCCAAAGACAATTGAAAGTTCATTGAATTACATTCTAAACGAGCACAAGATCACTCTGGTTAGAACTGTAACGAAGGAGTTATGATTGTTTTCACCCGAACACTCGATGCTAGAAACGAGAGCAAGCTCGCGCGACTAATGTCGTGATGGAATTTGGGCCCACTTTTGGACTGTCAAATGGTGTCCAAATAAGATGATTCCAAAGCCATTAGAAAGTTCATCGAATTATCTTTCCAACAAGCACAAGATCACCCCGATCGAAGATGTAATGAGGAAGTTATGACCTTTCAAAGTGGGGTCAAAATCCAATATTCTCCCGCGATCATGCGAGCTCACTCTAACATCACGATGGACTTTGCGCCAACTTTTGGTCGGTCAAATGGTGTCCAAATGAGATTATTCCATAGTTATTTGAAAGTTCATCGAATTATCCTTTTAACGAGCACTAGATCACCCCGATTGGAGCTGTAACGAGGGAGTTACGATCATTTTCGTGTGGACGCGAGATGTTGGAAACGAGAGCAAGCTCGCGCAAGAGTACTGGATTTTGACCCAACTTAGAAAGGTCATAACTCCCCCAATACAGCTCCGATCAGGGTGATTTTGTGCTCGTTGGAAAGATAATTTGGTGAACTTTTAAATAGCTTCTAGCCAGAAATTCTCCATGGCTTCAGGATCACTTGGCCATTCCCTCATTCAGCAGGTAGTCTCCTAAAGGCATGGCATGGAGTAAGATTGGGAAAACACAAAACCATTCTTTGGAGAGTGTCTATTCTATCTGTTTGGTGGTCTGTCTGGGAAGAAAGGAACAATAGATGCTTCAGCAATATCTCAAATTCCGTAGAGTCCATAGCTTATAGGGCGAGGCAGTTAATTGTTACTTAAGTGGGCAGCCACTGAAAAAAAGTTAAAGGGTAGTAATTTGCATTTCATTGGAGTGTAGCTGTATCACAATCTCAACAGTCCAGCTCCCTCTCATATCTGTAACTCTTTGTTCAATGAAGTTTCTGTTAGCTTTAAAAAAATAATAATAAATAAATAAAATAAAATAAAATAAAAACTTTTAAATGCCTTTAGAATTATCTCATTTGGACACCATTTAAGTTTTTAACAGTCCAAGAGTGGGCCCAAAGTCTATCATGACGTTAGAGGGAACTCGCGCAAACGCACGAGTACTGGATTTTGACCCAACTTTGAAAGGCCACCCTCATTACAGCTCCGACCGAGATGATCATGTGCTCGGTAGAAAGATTATTCAATAAAGTTTCAAATGGCTTTGGAATCATCTCATTTAGACACCATTTGATTGTCCAAAAGTGGGCCCTAATTCCATGACGTTAGAGAGCTCACACAAACGCGTGAGAATATTAGATGTTGACCCCACTTTGAAAGGTCATAACTCCCTCGTTACAGCTCTGATCAGGGTGATCTTGTGTTCGTTGAAAAGATAATTTGATGAACTTTTAAATGGCTTTAGAATCATCTCATTTGGACACCATTTGACCGTCCAAAAGTAAGCCCAAAGTCCATCATGATATTAGAGTAAGCTCACACGATCGCGCAAGTAATGAATTTTGACCTAACTTTGAAAGGTCATAAATCCCTCGTTACAACTTCGATCAAGGTGATCTTGTGCTCATTAGAAAGATAATTCAATGAACTTTCAAATGGATTTGGAAACATCTCATTTGGACACTATTTGACTGTCCAAAAGTGGGCCCAAATTCCATCATGAGATTAGTCGCGCAAGCTCGCTCTCGTTTCTAACATCGAGCGATCGCGTGGAAACGATCACAACTCCTTCGTTACAACTCCGATGGGAGTGATCTTGTGCTTATTGAAAAGGTAATTTGATGTTCCAAATGGCCTTGGAATAATCTCATTTTGACACCAGTTGACTGTCCACAAGTGGGCCCAAACTCCAAAGTGAATCATGGTGCTCAGTCATGTTCGCTCTCGTTTCAAACATCATGCGATCGCACGAAAACGGTCACAACTCCCTCATTGGAGATCGAATTAGGGTGATATTGTACTTGTTGGAAAGATAATTCAACGAACTTTTGAATTACTTTTGAGTCATCTCATTTGGACACCATGTGATCATTCAAAAGTGGGCCCAAAGTTGTCGTGTTCGCTCTTATTCCCAATTGTACGCGATCCAATGAAAATGGTCAAAACTCCCTTGTTATAGGTCGAATCAAGATGATCTAATGCTCTTGGTATCGATTCCTAGCTGGGGTGGCTAACTTGGAGTGTGTGTACTAACAAGCTAACCTTTATAAAAAATAAAAATTTAAAATTAAAAATTAAAAAAAAAAAAAAAAAAAAAAAAAAAAAAAAGAAAAGATGATCTAATGTCGTTAAAAAGATAATTCAATAAACTTTTAGATGAATTTGGAATCATCTCATTTGGACACCATTTGACTGTTCAAAAGGAAGCCTAAAATTTATGATGCCATCAGGTCATGTTCGCTCTCATTTCGAGCATCAAGCGAACCACAGAAACAGTCATAACTCCCTTTTTTTTGTTTTCTCTTTTCTTTCATTATTATCTATTTCTTGGCAAAAGACCCATCTACGTAGAACTTTTGAAGAAAGTAGAACCCATTTTCTGAGGGGAGTGGATTAGTTGCAGCCCCAACTTTACCCAAGACGATGCACCTCTTATCATGGGGCCCACTTTGATATAGTTGTTTTATATTCACACCATCTATCTGTTTTGCCAGATCATTTTAGGCTACGCGCTTAAAAATGAAGCAAATCCAAATCTTATCTGGACCATACATAGGAAATGGTGGTGATTGAACATCCCACCATTAAAAACTTCTTATGGCCCACCATAATGTTTCCTTAATGTTTATTTGTCATCCAACCTGTTTATACAGTCACATGAACCTAGATGAAGGGGAAAAACAAATATCATCTTTATTCAAAACTTTTATAGCCCATTATAAGTTGTTAGCGGTCAATCTCCACTGTTTCCTACGGCATGGTCCACCTGAGACTTGGATCTGCTTCTTTTTTGGGCTCATGCCCTAAAATGATATGAAAAAATGGATGGACAGCGTGGATATAAAATACAAGCATCAAAGTGGGCCCCTTGGTAAGGGTCGAACCGTCTTAGGCGAGGTCGGGGCCACACCTAATGCATAAGAAATTGAAAAAAGTTCATATAAAAATAAATAAAGGTGCATAGGTTAGAAGAGTTTGTCAGAAACTAATGACAAGAGAAGGTACTATTGCACC
The DNA here is from genome assembly GCA_030180095.1 of Magnolia changhungtana. Lineage (NCBI taxonomy): Eukaryota > Viridiplantae > Streptophyta > Magnoliopsida > Magnoliales > Magnoliaceae > Magnolia > Magnolia changhungtana. The sequence continues at coordinate 1,128,548 of JASAUF010000640.1, forward strand.
GACATTTGAAAAGGGTGCTGAAGGGCAATTTCATCTAGGAAAAATGGAGTCAATGCATCAACATGTAAAAAAATAATGTTTTAAAAAGTGTTATTATTTAAGCGCTCCCACAAAACCTGGGATGTATATTAGCAAAAAGCCCTGTAAAATATCACAAAAGGGGGGAACCTCTTTTCCCACCAATTGACTTTTTGAAAATAATAATAATAATAAAGATCTTATCACTTTTCAAGGAAAGCAACTCGATTTCCTTCTCTTTTTAGGTTTGTCTAGGATTTGTCAAATAGAGAAAATGTCACATCAAAGGAATTCATTTTGCTTTCCTAAGTTTTCTAATGTTTACATCCAATCCAAAAACGCCCTCAAGGACTGTTTCGATTAGTGGAAAACAGTATTCAACTGTGGAAAGGAAATCTCACTCTTTCAACCATTTGCAAAAGCAAAATCAGTTGTGGAAATTGGTTTTCCTTTCCATGTTTTTTAGAGACAGATTTCACTCTTTGACCATTGAACTTTCCACATTTCCGTTGAAATCGTGTATATGCTAAACAAACAGGGTATTTAGGATTCTTTTCCATAGATTTCTATTTCACCTTTTGGATTCCACCAATCTAAACAGGCCCAAAGAGAAAAAGGGAAGGGAAAGGGGAAAAAAACAAATTTATGTGCGTCTTACCGATAAACTTCCCTCTTTTTAAAAAATTTTAATCATATACTTGTATATAGGTGTGATCCTGTTTATTAACTATGAGATAATAAAAATAAATAATAAATAATTACTTGGTTGTCAAATGTTAGGCTGAGACAACTTCTGTAGTTCTCCTCTCCAACCTTATCCACAGCCTACAACCAGTAAGCTGAAAGTTGGGGACACATCCAACAAGAGGTGCCAAAAATTGGAAGGTGACAATTTTTCAATCGGGGAGACAAATGGCGCTACATTAGGTCCCAACAGATGAATGTTCTGTGTCACCAATCTGTGGGGCCCGGGTGTACACCCTCTGAAGAGGGTGGATCGAGGATGGTCATTTCCTCACCTCAAGGATCATGTAATTGCTCATAAGTCATAAGAGAACCCTCTGATGAGTTGCAAGAAACAAACCTGAGGTGATAACTGAGGAAGCTCATTTGGTTGTGTATGCATCCATCCCAGTGGCTCTAGATCATTCAAAAAGTCATGCTCAGGAAGAGCAGATGGGAGATGGACTTGCTGATGAGTCCCCCACTGAGGTGCCATGGCTATACAGCGGATTTCCTTCACTTGAGGGTTATCTGGGGGGCTTATGCCATACAAATATCCTGCAATTTGAGTCCGAAGATCTGCTATGCAAATAAACTTCTTCAAAATGTTCTTGGGCATGATGTATGTGTAGCCTGTCTCCTGTAATCAGGAATTACTCACATAAGTTCAGTTTCCAGAACCTTGAAAGTTAAAAAGTGCATACAATGGAAAATAGCCATAATTATTTACCTTAATGTCCTCAGTGTTCACATAAATATGATTGACTCTAAGATATAGATTCGTCGCTGAGATTGCTCTCACACGCCAAACAGTTTTAGAACCAAATGCTGCTTGCTCGTAGGGGCTTGTTATGGTGACAATGAGTTCATCGTCGTGCACAATTGTTATCCTTGTTGTGACTGCTATAAGTTGGCTTGCTTCTTTCGCCTACACATGAAGATTTGCTGAAGATTAGTAGCCAAGTGAAACTGGCAAAGAAGCTTCTCAGCTTGATAGACTTTTATTAAACACAACACCTGCTTCTCAATCTCCATAATCTGTTGCCTCTGTTGTGAAGGTGGAGTTATCTCAGCCCCCAGTATTATATCACGAATTTTAGACTGTGTCAGTGCTGAGGTGTTTACATTATTCTTCTTGGCATAATCTGAGAGTATAAGATCTCTCAGAGCAACCTCAACCTGCATTGAAGGAGATATTAGCAACTCTCATAACAATGACATTTGCAAAATAACTAGTCAAAAGTAGAAGTACCTTCATCCATTGATCATCAGTGAGAGAAGGCCAGATGTGATGTGGTTCAGTGATGATACTCTTGTCAGGTTTCAATAACATTTTTGCCTTCTCATTGTTGACATGGAGTGCACGTAAGATCAATATGAGACGAGAGAATGCAGTGTATGATGAAATACTCTTCAACCAATCATCATAAATGTTGAAAAGAACCATCTGTGGCTCTGTAGCCTTCAGAATCAAATCACCAAACTTCTCGATTTTCAAGCATGCCTGGAATGGCAGCTGCAGCTCACTCCCCTTGATAACAATGTTTGGAAAATCAAGTAAATGGACTTCTAAAGGATCCAGCATTCCCTTGCGTGTCACAATGATTTGCTTTGGCTGCTCTTCAACGGGCAGTGACCGCACCAGAGCAGCTACTTCTTCAGCTGTTTTCCACTTAGCAAGCTGACCAAGACGCTTTTGCCCAGCCCAAACACTCGTGTGGATGACCTACAAGAATTCAGGATAATGCATTTGAGTAAAAGATGATGGTGAAGCCCTGAATGCATTTGAGCAGAAGATGGTGGTGAAGTCCAAAAGCTAAGATTGCCTAAATATTGACAGCAATGACATAGAACGAACCTTCAGAAACAGTTGTCCAGTTCTTGGATTGAAAATGAAGATGGCACCATTTATGGGTTTGGTAGTAAGATTTCCTTCAAATGTCTTGTGGATTGTAACACGATATACATTTGTGTCATCGACAAACCATATAATCTGATTGCTGAAAATCTCACCATAGTTCTGAGATGACAGATATGGTTCTGTAGGTTCAGATGAATACAGTTGCAAACCCTTTCTTATTCGCTCTCTCAGGACGTACAAAGCCGGATTTGACTGCACATGCACATGAGACCATTAGTTGATTCACTTCAGAATATTTTTGTTGCTAAAATCGAGCCCTTGGAAATGAATAAAACAGCTACCATTAAACACAGCATACCTTCATGATCTTATTCATTGCTTGAGCCAGCAAGGGTTTTGACCCAGGAAACCAATTTCCAAAGGCAGAATGCAAGTTATATGCCAGATCGATGCCAATCATCACCCCTATAGAAGAAGCAACATTCTTATTCAAGCCTAAAAAAAAGGCAAATATTCCAATACGTATCTAAGTCAAACAAAACAAGACATACCAGTTGGAGATGGATAGATGGACATGTTGTCTGTAGTGTAATCCATAAATTTGGCCCGGGTATATCGTTCAATATCATGAGAATCATAGTCTCCCCAGCGGAGCTGCACATCGATCCAGTATTTATTGCTTGCTTTCTGATCGAATACATCCTTTGACTCAGCCACTAAACTGGGTTTGGACATGGGCCATCTATGTGCAGCAAAAAGAAGAATGTCAGCGCAAGAGCTGTTCATCTTGTAACTCTTCCTTGGATGTATTGTTTCTTTCTGCACAGTTTCAATTTCCAAGGCATCCAACTCCTGATCCAAAACCTGGCAAAGGTCCATGACAACACTCTCATGGACTTTTTGCCAAAGATGAGCACGGAATATCTGAATCAAAGATATCTTCAAGGTAGGAATTTTCCCATGCATGAATATCCCTGTCAAATCTAATTGAACTTGGAAGCCTACGTAAACATTGGCACGGTTTATCGTAGGAGACCACCAAAGCGTAAATCTACGATTAGGGATTTGATTTAGTCCAGATCGTTGTGCATTTGTCAGCTTCTTATACTTCATAGACTCCTCAAAACCAGACGCCTTCTCCCAGAAAAGACCTTCCCAAGTTGGAAAGCTGATATAAAAGGCAGGAGTTAGTGATAATGTCTGATAAGATTCCTTCAATTATTTACCAAATAAAGAAGTTACAGGATTAGAAAACTGTAAGCCAGCCTGAGGTATTCAAAACTGAAGCCAGTTCATGATTCAAGATTGTGCAATTGAAGATTTTATTTTTATTTTTTTAATTGTACAGACCGTTCAATCAATTGAAGATTTTGATTTCGATCAAAAAGCATTTAGTATAGACCTTTGAAAAAAATCAAAAAGCATTTAGTATGTTATACTTCGAATTGCATCTAATGAATCATAAACATGACCTTGCTCACGATTGCACATCCTCAGCAAAGCAAAGCTCACTGCACCCAGAAAGCTTAACTTCTCCACGAATGGCTTCTGCTAACTCAATCTACTTCTAGCATACTTGGAAGGACTATGATGCTTACATCAAGCTGAAGTTTCTGCGACAGCAGATTATGAACATGAAGTGGATAGTGCCGTCCAAGTAGTCTACAAGTAGGTGGCCAAGTTGTGAAGATGCCCCTTCTAGAGGGGACATGCCAGGTTTGTTTCCAGCTCTCAGCTGTTAATGACAAAAGGAGAAAGGGAATATGGAAGGGATTCTGGTGCAGGTAAATACACACTGCCAGTGGGATAGCTTAGGGAAGTCTATTTCAAAATGTACGCGAGTATGAAAGCCTGGGGTGTCAGAGACAGCATGACACAATACACTAAGTTCAAAGCAAGAGCAGCACCATAGAAGGTTCAGCAACAAGATCCAGCTATACTGGTTTCATTCCTGCCAGAATCGTTATCCAACCCACCAAAACACAATGCTTTTCAAGTAACTAACTTACTAGGTTCCTTTAAATAATGTATGTTCAAGAATTCCCTCAACTCCTCCAAGTGCCTGGATGACATCAGTCCGGTAATTATTCAAGTTCCATAGCTTGCCATCATGACGTTGGTGAGTCCACCAAAAAGGGTTCTGTTTGAGGACTTGATATTGCTTGAAGTCAGTCCGCACTCTCCAACCTTTGTCGTAAGCCAAAGTGTGCCTGTCTTTCTGAAAGAGGGTATTGATCCGAGGTATCCCCCTATCCCACGAATCCTGCAAAAGTGCAATATAACCAAGGAAATTGTCGTTATTGGAATTAGATAAATCATAAAGCAACAAAAGTAACTCATACATTTCATACTTTCATGTGGATTCTCATTTTTTGGTTTGTACGCATGCAACCAATAGTTCAATTGCCCAGATCATTTGAACTGATGGCTTCCAGTGGATAGACCTCTAAAATGACCCCTCCTCAACACGAAAATTGTGACCCTATTGTGGGCTGAAAGTAAACAGTCAAGAAAATAAATACAGCAATGGTCCATATTCAGCTGAGATGAAGACCAGAAAATGACAGTATAGGATCTTCAATCAGGTTATTATCTTAACTGTGATTTGTCAATAAAATCTGGTTATTTTTAGTACATGGGAGATTGATTTTGGAGGGCAATCACATGAGTAGTCTAGGTAATGAAACCCTGGGCCCCGCTTGTACAAAAAGTAAATTGAGGATATATGCATATTGTGAGGGCAAGTGCTTCACATAATTACTCACTAAACCAAGCATAAACATGAGAAGAAAAGGGGTTGATACTAGATGCAGATTTAGATGCAAGTGCAACAGCTGCAGATTTTCTATCAATAATGAAGAAACTCCTCTAGCCGAGAAAATGAAATTATGATGATGACAAATAGAGAAACTCACCTCAAGATCCTCAAGAGTCAAGCGCCTGTTTTGTGATTGTGCTTCCTGCCTCTTCAATGCATATTCGGCCCAAACGCGTTGTGAATCTATGAATTCACTTTCCCAAGGCTGAAGGAAAACAGGACCAGATGGTTACAGAACAGAAGCTATACCCAGATGACAAAATAACAGGCATGGTATTCTGTAACGGTAATTGTGGTTATAACAGCCACCACCGTTACCATAACGACCATTACAGTCTTTTTTTGAACCAAAAAAAAAAAAAAACTTGTATCAGCCCCGTAACGGACCGTTACGGCTGTTACGGGAGCCGTAACGGCCATTACAGGTCACTTTATCTGTAACGGCCATTATGAAACACCTTGATGACGAACACCCAATAGTTAAGTGGATCAGTTTTAACCTGTATGTAGCGATAAAGATTTGGAATAAGCTGGTCCTCCTCATGACTCATACCACTCCGAAAATGTGTTACTCCAACATCTGTCTGTTGGCTGTAACGGAGGTCGCTCTGTGGAATCAATATGTGACCCATAGATAACATGCCAAGACCTCCAATTTCCTTCGGCGTGTAAAAAATGACAGGAGGGAACCTGGGGAGAGAAACACAAATCATATAATACATAAAAAGACTGAATGCCTGATAAGAAACTACAAAAAGACTGAACGACATCAATTGAAATATACTCAATACATATCTCTGTGTGCCTTTGTACTGGTTAGCAACCAAACTTACCTACTAGGCATCTTGGAATTTAAACCAATCTTAATACGAGTTTGAATTTTATTTTCACATTTAACAAGCAAATCCAACAGCTCCTGAGTATGAACAGTTGCTTCACGAAAATATGTCATGAGACCTGTAGAAATGAATATTTTTCAGCGAGTTGTGCCATTGGTATAAACAATCTCATCAAAATATAAAACCTTTCAAATAGAGAAACAAACTAATAAAAGTAACTACCTATAAGAGCAGTATTCCATTTGTTGACAATCTTAGTAAATGTTGTGGATCCTGATGACATAAGAATCTGCCTCACACGATTCTCAAACACCTTCATGTGCTCATCATCGACACGTAAAAAGGCAATTGCTGTTCGCTCTTTCGTCTGCTCATTTTGTAAATTCCAAACTCCATCCTTTGTGTTGCTAAATGCCTCCTGAGTCATTCTTATCTTTGGCAATATCCTCACTTCAAACCCGCACCTGGATGCCAATGTCATATTTTGTTACCACAAAGAAGAAGACGCCAAACAAAGATGAGTGTGGAGTCCAAACAGCAAAATGTTATTCAAGTCCAGCCACCAAATAGGAGACCGGCAAATTCTGGCAGCCAGACAGCTCAAACAGGACTGGTTTAGATTAGTCCCACAAAAAAAAAAAAAAATTTCAAAAGACTCGAGAAAGAACAATAACAATAATAATAATAATAATAATAATAATAATAATAAAAAGATGATGATGATGATGATGATGATGACGACGATGATGATGAGAAATGCTCCGTGCTTTCAGAGAACTATTAGTTATATAGTGCTCCTAGTTGCATCGGTTCACTTGGACAATCCAATCAAGTGATCAGAGCTGTCCATTAAGCTCAAAACACATTGTATGGCTTACAATGCAAAAAATCACACCACAGATTATCCAAAATATCTTGATTTGTCCTTATTTTATATAGCCGTCCTTTCTCCAAGACATGGATGGGATAGTTATGACTGCCTAACAAAAGTGATTCTTTAGATTCATAAGCAATCCATGATGACCACTAACAAATAGATGGATCATATTGTTGCAGGCCTATTTGTATGTAAATGATCTTGGCCATCCATATTTCACGTCATTGATCATGTGGCTAATATTTTTCAGATTACTGTGATGTTTCCATGGTGGACCAAGAATTGTCAGTTGGACCTAATCAACAGTATAGATCAATCAATTGGACTACCTCCCAATGCAAGCACTGGTGCATTGCTCAATAATAATGATAATAGAAATACTAATAGGAAAAAAAAAACTAGAATAAATGAAGAAAGATAATATTAGAAGCCTTTCTGAAGCCTTTTATTCACAGAGAAGTGTGTGTGGCTCCACTCTGTCTCTGTCATGAGGACCACAATATAGATAATCCACAGCATGAAAGTGCTCCCAGCAGACTGGACAGATGGAAAAACAGATTGGAGTACAAGCAAAGGGCAAGACTCTCCAGTCAGATGGTACCATCCAATTGGAGCAGGAGGGCCACAAAGATTAACCGTAGCTGAGAATGCACCACATGGACAATCCTGTCAAATCAGTTCTGTATGAAAGGATAACATCATCCAATTGGAGCTACTTTTGAGCTACTACCAATGGAGAGGGCTCAGCTAGATGGGAGGTCATGCTGACAGCATGTTGGTGGCCCCACTCACGCATTCCAACTTTCCAAGTCATGCAATAAAAAAACCAAAACTGTGTTGGGTGGATAGCCAAACTATTCACAGAGTAACTAGAATGGTCCAGTATTTTAACCAAACGTCCATGCAAAAGATGTTTGGCGGCTAACCTAACAATCAAACCAGGTGGTTTCAACTGAACCAATTGAACCCACCAATCCACTGCAGTTTTCATAATGCTTTTCTGCATGTGTAACCAGTTGCATGGGACAAAAACAAATCAAAGCTAATGCATGTTCACAAAACATTGGGAAACCAAGGGCCTGTTTGGATTCATTAATTGAGAAGAAGAAAATTGATTTCCTCAGAAATAACTACTCCAGGAAAATTGGTGGAAGTGAAAATTTATTTAGGTGTTTGTTTCTCACAGATTTTTCTACAGAAATTGTTTCACTTTGCCACTTTCGTCGTTTGGCAGCCGACCTCATTTCCATAGAATATTACGACTTGGTATACATTTTTTTTCTTGAAAAGTAACTTGATATGCATACTAATAACATCCACAACAAATGGCTCATCTCTTACTGTCACACATGCATGAAGTAGGTTAGGATAGACTAACAGTGAACCCCACATAGTTCATCATCATCATTGAAGCTGTATCCCAACTACCAGGGTCAGCTACATGGTTAGTATAGACTTAAGGTGAGCTCCACATAGTTCATCATCATCATCTAAGCCTTCTCCCACTAATTGGGGTCGGCTACCTGTTCCACCATTCCACTCTATGAAGGGTCATAACTGTAGAGCCCACATGGTTAAGATCATCTAACGATGGGCTCCACATGGAAATGCACATAATTGGGATCAACTAACGATGGGCTCCACATGGAAATGCACATAATTGGGATCAACTAACGATGGGCCTAGCATAGTTAAGATCATCTAATGTTGGACACAACATGGAAATACACAGTTATGATCAATTACTGATGGGGGGCCCACAAGGCTGAGATCATCTAACAATGGGCCAACATGGAAATTCACATGGGTATGATCGACTAAAAATAGGCACCGCATAATTATGATCATCTAATGAGGGCCCAATGTGGAAATAAACATGTTAATGATTGATCAACTAATGATGGGACACACATGGTTAGGATCACCAACGAGCTCCATGCAGATATACTTGTGCTTAAGATTGACTAATGATAGGCCCTACTTGATTAAGATCATCTCACATGTTGAGTGTCAAATATTGCATATTTTCCCCTGTTTATATCTTGGTTTTATGAACATGATAATGCTTAATATTATATTTTATACATGTTTGTGTTGCAAGGTGAATCTAAGAGCTTGGATTGAAAAGAATGCTAAAAGCATGGATTTAGTGCTCAAGAATCACCAAGGCAAAGGATGGATCTTAAGAGACCAAGAATAAAGAATTCACTTGCTAAAGATCCAAAGAAACCAAGTACCAAAGATGAAGAAAGGACCCAAGTTCGGTCCGACCGAAGTCGCACAAAACAATCCAGCAGCCAACGATGAAATTCAGAGTTAATTCGGTCCAACCGACGGATAATTCGGTCCGACCGAGACCCAATTCGGTGCGACCGAAAGTGCACAAAAAGCTCCAGCGATGAACGATGAATTTTGGAGATAATTCGGTCCGATCAACAACATAAGTTTAGTCCCGATCGAAATCGAGCAATTGCTGAAACAGAATCCTGTCTCAACTCGACTTCGACTTTAGTCTGATGTGTAACGCGGAGTTAACGTAAGCGGTTTGCGAAAATTCTAAGGCAATGCGCAAGATGGGGGGTTCATAACTATAAATAGGAGTCTCTAAGACGTTTCTAGGTACCTTCTAGGGTTTAAGGAGTAGAGCAAAAGGGTGGAGAGCCGCTGCCAAGAGTTTTTCTTCTACTTTCTTAGTTATTTTTATGTTTTTTTTAAGAAATTTTGGTTCAATCATGTCTATGGTTAACTAAACCTCTTAGCTAGGGCTAAGAGGTGAAGCTTGTAGCGTGATCGGGATGATTACTTTGCTTTGATTCATGTTTTTATTGAACTTCATTGATTTCTAGTTTGATTTTAAAGAATATTTTCAATTTATAATGGTTTATTATGAATGAAATTACGGTAGAGCCTGCGATAGCTTTGAATATCTTCTTTTCCATTTGAGATTGTGGGATTGGTAGATCCTGTTGTTCACCATCGTCCCGTGGACATGGTAGGGTGATGGAATCCCTTCCAATCGTCATAATTCTCCTCCATTAAGGCTGGATCAATGAGAAGTTCAGAGAATTGATCATCTCTTCTTCCAATTGGATAAGATAGGACTCTAATTCCAGTTGCACTTGTTGAATAAAGTAAGGTAGCATCTTGATAGCTACAAGTGGATCCTTAGCACCCTAGTTTTCACCTTTCAATTGATAAGTTTCAATTACCTCATTCAAAATTACTCTCTATTATTTCAGATTTAGATTTTGATGATCTTCTAGTTAAATTCAGAAACATACAAGATTAGTCCTTATGAATTCAACCTCGGTCTCATCGAGATTATTGCTACATTGCGACCCTACACTTGGGGTCGTGAACAAGTTTTTGGCGCCATTGCCGAGGACTACGGCTACGCTTTTCTGAAATTAATTAGTTTTAGAATTAGATTAAGATAAGGATTAACTTTTTGTTTTTAGGTTAAAGTTTTTCTGAATTATTTCTAGAAACTAACATCGTTTTCTATTTTATAGGATCCTAACCTAAACTCTTATCTGGTAACTTCGTTCCAAATCTCTCTCTTTCCTTTTTTAGATTTCTTATTAGCTTTAGTTTTCTTTCTCTCTTAGGTTTAGTTTTTAGTTGCTTGTGGGCTGTGAGAGCGTTTCATGCCCAGGTGGATCCATGATAACACTCTACGTCTTTTGAGTGAAGGAGGATTAATTGAAGGGTTGCCTATCCATCACAGGATTAGACACCACTTGAGGTCCTCATAGTCAATAGAAGTGATGGCAGCAAATCAACCTTTTTGGTTGAGGAAGCCCAAGATGAGAATGAGGTGCATCAAGCACCCCCGCCTCGTACTCTACAAGATTATTTACAACCGGCGGGAGTGACCGCACCTTCCTACATGATTTTTCTAGAGAATGCAGGACATAGATATCAAGCCAGGAGTGATCCAACTCCTTCCAAAGTTCCATGGACTTGAATCTAAAAGTCCATATCTACACTTGAAAGAGTTTGACAAGAAAATAGCCACTTTATATTTTCCTAATGTGTCCAAGGACACAATCAAGCTGAAACTCTTTCCTTTCTCCTTAAAAGAAAAGGCTAAGACGTGGTTGCACTCACTACATCCACAATCTATTGGCAGATGGAATGACATGACAAGAGAGTTCATAACGAAATTCTTCCCATACCATAAGACGAACATCATAAGGAAGTCGATCATGCACTTCGCCCAAAAGGAAGATGAGACATTCTTCCAATGTTGGGAGCGGTTCAAGGATATTGTCAGTTCATGCCCACAACACGGTTTTGAAACGTGGCGCATAACAATTTTATTTTATGATGGATTGACAACTTCCATGCGCTAATTGGTCGAGATGGTGTAATGGGGAATTCATAAACAAAGATGTAAATGACGTGTGGGATTATTTTGACAAACTCGCTAAAAAAGCACAATCATGGGACATCTCCCCAAAACCTAACACCACTCCTAAGCCTACTCAATCAAGGAGGGGTGGAATGTATGTTTTGAAAGAGGAAGACGATATAAATGCTAAAGTGGCCAATCTCACAAGGAAACTCGAGGCCATGGAACTTAAGAAGGATAAGGCTAAGGAAGTTGTCTGCAGTATTTGTGCTTGCAACATTCACACAACTGAAAATTGTCCAACAATACCTGCTTTTCAAGAAGTATTGAATGAGCAGTCGAATGCCTTGAACAACTACCAAAGGCCTTTCAAAAGAACCACCTCAAATACATACAACTTCGGCTGGAGAAACCATCCCAATTTCAGTTGGAGGAATAAACAAACTACTACTCCTCAAGGAATCCTTAACCAATTTTTGGATCAAAGGAAACCTTAAGAAGATCCGGTCCTAAAACATATTCAAGACCAAGAGCTACTCAATTAGAATACGGCACAAGCATTCCAGGATATTAAATCAGCAATAGGAATGCTTGCATCATCCGTTCAAAGAATAGAGTCATACTTAGCAATTGGGGAGAAAGGGATGCTTCCAGCTCAAGCTCTCCCCAATCCAAAACCGTAATATGAAATTAGTGACCGAAGCTCTTCAAATCAGATGGAGCGAGAAGTCTATCACCACTCTTAGGAGTGGAAAGACAATTGACAAAACTATTCCGGTAATGGCTGAAAAGCCTAAGGACTCGGAAGTAGATGAGAATGATAGACCTAGCACTGCTCCACATGGGTTAGAACCGAAACCTCAGAGTAAGCCGATTGCGTCATTTCCCCAACGATTGATTGCACCAAAACCTCTATCTAATTCACAGGATATTCTAGAAGTGTTAAAACATGTGAAGGTAAACATCCCTCTACTGGATGTCGTTAAACAAATTCCTTCATATGCCAAATTTCTGAAAGATTTATGCACGACCAAAAGACGACAAAACATTTAAAAGAAAATCTTTTTGATAGAAAAAGTGAGCGTCATCCTCAAGCAAGATGTGCCACAAAAATACAACAAAAATACAAAGATCCCGATAACCCAACCATCACTTGTGTAATTGGGAAGTGCTAGATTGAGCACGCACTTCTTAACTTGGGGGCGAGTGTTAATCTGATTCCTTACTCAGTTTACGAACAACTGGGTCTAGGTGAATTAAAAACCACTAGGACCACATTACAACTTGCTGATCGATCGGTTTGTGCACCGAGAGGGATAATTGAGGATGTGTTGGTCCAAGTTGACAAATTATACTATCCAATAGATTTTATTGTCCTGGATATTCAACCCATCATGGACATGAGCACTCAAATTCCCGTCATTCTTGGTCACTCATTCCTTGCTACATCAAATGCAATCATTAACTATAGAAACGGAGTTATGAATTTGTCTTTCGAAAATATGACATTGGAGCTCAATATCTTTTTCAATATGGGCAGACAAGCAGAGGATGAGGACGATAACCACGACATTAATCTAATCAATTCTTTCGTAAAAAATAAAGCACTCCTGACTTTATACTCTGACCCTCTAGAGACGTGCTTGGCCCACTCCCCTGATTTGGATGATGACATGATTAGGGAAATGGATGTCATGCTTGATGCTATGCCGATACTTTAAGTAAACCAGTGGAGGCCACAATTTGAAAAATTGCCCCAAACCAATGTAGTGCCTCCACCGTCTAACCTCAAAGCACCAAAGCTTGACCTAAAACCCTTGCCCGCTGATCTCTAATATGTATACTTAGGTCAAGATGATACATACCCGGTGGTGATTTCTTCCCACCTTGAGAAAGAACAAGAGAGTATGCTTATCTTTACTCTCATTGAGCAAAAGGAGCCCTTGGATGGTCAATCGCGGATCTCAAAGGAATTGATTCTGTGATTTGTACTCACCGCATTCATCTTGAGGATAATGCGAAGACCTCTCAACAACCACAACGTCGATTAAATCCAAATATGAAGGAAGTGGTTAAAGGAGAGGTTCTTAAATTGTTGCATGTGGGTATCATCTACCCCATATCCAACAGTCAATGGGTGAGTCCAACTCAGGTGGTTCCTAAAAAGTCCAGAATCACCATCATAGCCAATGCTGAAAATGAACTCGTGCCAACTAGAGTCACTACTGGTTGGAGAATGTGCATTGACTACAGGAAATTAAATATCGTCAAGAGAAAGGACCACTTCCCTTTGCCCTTCATTGATCAAATCTTGGAAAGGCTATCTAGTCACTCTTATTATTACTTCCTTGATGGGTATTCGAGCTACAATCAGATAGAGATAGCCCTTGAAGATCAAGAAAAGACAACGTTTACATGTCCCTATGATACATTTGCTTACCGAAGGACGTCATTCGGACTGTGTAATGCCCCAGCCACTTTTCAGCGATGCATGTTAAGTATTTTCTCTGACATCGTGGGGCAATATTTAGAGATCTTCATGGACGACTTCTTTGTCTTTGGTCCATCCTTCAGCGAGTGTTTGGAAATTTTGAAAAATGTGTTGAAGTAATGTGAGGAAAAAAATTTGATACTAAATTGGGAAAAGTGTCATTTCATGGTTCCTAAGGGAATAGTTCTTGGACATATAATCTCGTCCAAGGGAATTGAGGTAGACAAGGCTAAAATTGACCTTATCTCTAACCTACATCCTCCCAAGAGCATACGAGACGTGCGATCCTTCTTAGGACACGTCGGATTTTACAGACGATTCATAAAGAACTTTAGTCACCTTAGGATACACCATTCGAGTGGAGTGAAGAATGTCAGAGAGCTTTTTCTAAGCTCAAGGGCATGTTGACTACCGCTCCTCTCATGCAGCCACCCGACTACAGCATTCCTTTTGAGATCATGTTCGACGTATCTGACTATACTATTGGGCGGTGTTAAGTCAGAGAAAAGAGAAGAAGCCCTATATTATTCACTATGCAAGTAGAACTCTAAATCCTGCCTAAGTGAATTACTCTACTACGGAGAAGAAACTCTTAATCGTAGTATTCGCCTTGGATAAATTTAGGTTATATTTGATTGGATCCAAGATCATCATCTACACTAATCATGCGGCACTGATGTACCTTCTTTCTAAGAATGATGTTAAGCTCCGCTTGATAAGATGGATCCTCCTACACCAGGAATTTGACTTGGAAATACGAGACAAAAAGGGAGTAGAGAACGTAGTGGTTGACCATCTTTCAAGACTTGATCTCCCTGTTTCCCTTGAGACGACACCTATACACGACATATTCCATGATGAACAATTGTTAAGCTCTCCCAACTACCTTGGTACGCTGAAATTGCAAATTATCTTGCTATAGGTTTCACACTGACACGTTGGACTGCATAAGATAAGAAAAAGCTCTTCGCCGAGATACGTAAGTTCTTCTGGGACGATACATACTTATTTAAGTATTGCTCAAACCAAATTCTACATACTTGTTTAAGTATTGCCCAAATCAAATACTAAGGAGATGTGTGCCAGACAATGAACACCAAAGTGTCATCTCCTTTTATCACTCTCAAGCCTGTGGCGGTCACTTTTTTGCTAAAAAGACCACAGCCAAAATTTTGCAGTGGTTTTTACTAGCCCGCTATGTTCAACGATAGTCATAAGTTTTGCAAAGCTTGTGAGCGTTGTCAGAAATTGGGAGCATTGTCCCATCGAAATATGATGCCTCTAAACCCCATTCTGACCATTAAAGCATTTGATTGTTGGGGCATCAATTTCATGGGGCCATTCTTCCAATCCTTTGGAAAATTATATATTCTGCTAGCAGTAAACTATGTCACTAAATGGGTCAAAGCGATCCCGTGCCAAAACAATGACCATCATACGATCATTCGATTATTAAAAGAAAACATCCTTTCCGGGTTCGGAACGCCTCGGGCCATCATTAGTGATGGAAGTTCACATTTCTGTAATAGGTCATTTGAGAACCTAATGAAGAAATATGACATTTCTCATAAGGTGAGCACTACATACCACCCGCAGACAAGTGGGCAAGCTGAGATTTCCAACAGGGAAATTAAACACATTCTGAAGAAAACGGTTGACCCTAACCGTAAGGATTGGTCAAATCTGCTTGACCGACACTTTATGGGCTTACCGTACAGCTTTTAAGACCCTCATTGGAATGTCCCCCTTTAGACTCATCTATGGGAAAGCTTGCCACTTACCTGTGGAATTGGAACATAGAGCCTAATGGGCTATCAAAAATATGAACTTTGACCTGGGCAACGCTGGCTTGCTGCACAAACTTCAGTTGAATGAACTTGAAGAAATCCGGAATGACGCATACGAGAATTCGAGAATTTACAATGATAAGATGAAGGTGTTCCATGACAAGAACATCCTTTGGAAATCATTCATAACTGATCAAAAGGTCCTTTTGTATAATTATCGATTACATCTTTTTTCGGGTAAGCTTCGATCTCGTTGGACCGGCCCTTTCACTGTCACTAATGTCTATCCTCTTAGGGCCATCAAGATTCAGAATCCAATGAATGGCAATGTTTTCAAAGTGAATGGACATCGTTTGAAGCCATTTGTTGAGAAGTTTAATTCGGAGGATATGTCCACGCCTCTGACTAACCCTGTGTACCAGGATTGACCTCCTAGTCCGATGAAGGTGTAGTTAGATTTACTGCTTTCATAGGACTAGGATAGTTTGCTTTCAATTGTTTAGTCTTTGTGTTAACCCATCTTCACATTGAGATCCTTGCCAAAGCCTCAAAATTCCTTCTTCATGTACTACCTTTCCATCACTTCTCCTTTATTGTTGTTACCTCATTTGCATTGCATGCTTATATTTTTTACATTGAGGACAATGTAGATTTTAGGTTGGGGGTGTGGATTAGGTAAACTAATCGGTATTTGCTTAGTTTTGAAAAAAAAAAAAGGATTGTGGAAATTTTGAAGTTTTCGAGTAAAAATCTATTCGGAAAATGATAATTTGCATATTTAAGAATGCTTTGAGTATGATGATAAGATGGAAATTGAATTTTGAATTGTTGGATTTTTGATCAACTAAGTAATCTATCACTTAAAAGTTCTTGCACTGAATTGATTAAGAGGAAGTTTGAATATTATGTTAATCTAAATCACAAGACACGTTCAATTTGCTTTCTTGGGATATGCCAGAATTTCTGATTGATAGCATGTGAATCATTGATAGATGTTGAGAATTGAGTCTGGAGAATTCTATCCACCTTTAAAAATAATAATAATAATAAATAAATAAATAGAAGATCGTCAAAAAGGTTGTGAAAAGGCTGATAAAGAATGAAAAATCTGAAAATGAATGAAAATGAAAATACTAAATGAATACAAGTGACCGTCGATATAAAATCAAAAACTGGAAAAGGAAGGAAAAGGGGATAACTTCGGAATCAGTACTTGAGTTTTCAATTAATCTAGATATAGTAAACATGGCTAACACGATGAAATAATGGTATTCTTATGGGAAGTAAATTGATTTGCATTGAGCACATTGAAAGACTTAATATATGAACTTATGCTCTGATGTAATTGATAAAGAACCTATGATGCAGGACAATTAACCAGTTGCTCTAAAAGCTCGAACTGTTAGAGTATGGCGAATTAATCCCTTTATCTCATAGCCCAGGCCCCACATCTCATAGGTTTAGGACCTTGGCCGAACCCCCTTTGTGGGCCCCAAATCACATGGGCTGCCCACCCCGAGTGTGTTCCCACATCCCACGGGCTACCCCACTCGAGTCCGGTGTAAAATGCGCATTAATCACCCCTGGTAAGGAATCTCGAACACGAGACCTCTCCCGTAGGCCCCAAATCGCATGGGTCACCCACCCCAAGTGTGCCCCTACATCCCACAAGCGACCCCACTCGAGCCCAGTGTGAAAATGCCCCTGCATTAATCACCCCCGGTGAGGAGTCTCGAACACGAGACCTCCTACTCTGATACCAATTTTGATGCAGGACAATTAACCACTTGCTCTAAAAGCTCGAACTGTTAGAGTATAGCGAATTAATCATTTTGTCTCATAACCCAGGCTCCACATCTCATGGGTTTAGGACCTCGGCTGAACCCCCTTCGTAGGCCCCAAATCACATGGGCCGCCCATCCCAAGTGTGTCCCCGCATCCCACGAGCTACCCCACTCGAGCCCGGTGTGAAATGCGCATTAATCACCCCTAGTGAGGAGTCTCGAACACGAGACCTCCCCCGTGGGCCCCAAATCACATGGGTCACCCACCCCGAGTGTGCCCCTGCATCCCACAAGCGACCCCACTCGAGCTCAGTGTGAAAATGCCCCTGCATTAACCTATTTGATTGATTGCTTAAGTGATTCAGCTCTAGTAGGTTTTCAAGATCACACTTTCTCGTCTTAAATCTACTCATTCATACTTGATCGTAGAAAAGATTGTTTTCTGAAAAAGGTTTGAACATTGAGAATTGAAGATTATTTCACGCATGTTTTGCTCGAGACTAGCAAAATGTTGGTTGAGGAGTGTGTTGAGTGTCAAATATAGAATATTTTCCTCTGTTTATATCTTGGTTTTATGAACATGATAATGCTTAATGTTATATTTTATACATGTTTGTGTTGCAAGGTGAATCTGAGAACTTGGATTGAAAAGAAAGCTAAAAGCATGGATTTAGTGTTCAAGAATCACCAAGGCAAAGGATAGATTTTAGGAGACCAAGAATAAAGAATTCACTTGCCAAAGATTCAAAGAAACAAAGTACCAAAGATGAAGAAATGACTCGAAAGATTTCAAGAACTGCGGCAAAAAACAGACAGGTTCGGTCCGGACTGAACCAAAGTTCGGTCTGACCGAAATCGCACAAAACAGTCCAGCAGTCAACGATGAAATTCAGAGCTAATTCAGTCCGACCGAGACCCAGGTCGGTTGGACCGAAGGGAGGATTTGGTGCGACTGAAAGTGCACAAAAAGCTCCAGCGAGGAATGATGAATTTTGGAGATAATTCAATCTGACCGATAAACAATTTGGTCAGACCGACAAATTAAGTTCGGTCCGACCGAACCCAGCTCGGTTCAACCAAAATCGGGCAACTGCTGAAACAGAATCCTGTCTCGACTTGACTTCAACTTTGGTCCGACCAAAGGTGACTTCAATCCGACCGATTCGTAACGCAGAGTGTGTAACTTGAGGCGGTTTGCAGAAATTCCAAGGCAGTGCGCAAGATGGGAGGTTCACAACTATATATAGGAGTCCATAAGACATTTCTAAGTATCTTCTAGGGTTTAAGGAGTGGAGCAAAAGGGTGGAGAGCCGCCGCCAAGAGTTTTTTCTTCTTCTTCCTTAGTTGTTTTTATGCTTTCTTTAAGAGATTTTGGTTCAATCATGCCTATGGTTAACTAAACCTCTTAGCTAGGGCTAAGAGGTGAAGCTTGTAGCATGATCGGGATGTTTACTTTGCTTTGATTCATGTTTATATTGAACTTCATTGATTTCTAGTTTGATTTTAAGGAATATTTTCAGTTTTCCATGGTTTATTGTGACTGAAATTACAGTAGAGCCTGCAATAGCTTTGAATATCTTCTTTTCCGTTTGAGATTGTGGGATTGGTAGATCCTGTTGTTCATCATCGTCCCCTGGGCATGGTAGGGTGATGGAATCCCTTCCAATCTTCATAACTCTCCTCCATTGAGGCTGGATCAATCAGAAGTTCAAAGAATTGATCATCTCTTCTTCCAACTAGATAAGATAGGACTATGATTCCAATTGTACTTCTTGAATCAAGTAAGGTAGCATCTTAATAGCTACAAGTGGATCCTTGGCACCCTAGTTCCCACCTTTCAATTGATAAGTTTCAATTACCTTATTCAAAATTACTCTCTATTATTTCAGATTTAGATTTAGATCTTCTAGTTCTGATTCTAGTTAAATTCAAAAACGTACAAGATTAGTCCCTATGGATTCGACCTCAGTCTCACCGAGATTATTACTACATCGTGACCCTACACTTGGGGTTGTGAACATCATGGAAGGCTCCATGTAGAAATATTGGTGGTTAGGATTGACTAACGATGGGCCCACATGGTTAAAATCATCTAAATGGCAAACGAGACAAAGTAGGGTGGAGACAGGGAAGGAGAAGAGGGCTCAAGTTAGGTTTTAAAATGGAAATTCAAATGGACCATTTTCCTGAAAATTCAAAGGGGGGGGGGGGGGGGGAATTGAATTTCCATGAAAATTTTGAAACCAGAAAAACAAACATTTGAAATTTTATTTCCACAGAAAATCAACTTCCACTTTTCAGTTTCAACAAATCCAAACAGGCCATAAACAAACAGCAACAGAAACCATTTCAGATATGCAACGAATTCAGTCAACAGCAGTGAGAAAACTATACATACATGCTGAACAGCAGGTTGGGATTATCCTTGCTGTAAACGGAAACAAAGCTGTTTTCCCACTCTAATGTCGTGATACTTCGAGGAAGTCGGTTCTTCATATCCCAGAAAACACTTCTCCCAAGGTTGACTGCAAAGCAATGGAAACATATATTAAGCTGATGAAAAACAATGAACTTATAAATTTTTTGAAGAGAGAGTGAAGACTACCATCATGTTTCATGAGCCTCATTCTCGCATCTCTCGGCCAACACTTCTTGTTATTATAGCCCACCATATTTTCATTGTTCGGGTCAGGATGTTCTGTAAGATAGCGCTGAATAAGGTCGCGTGCCTCTTCATGAGTGAACCGGAACAATATGTGTACCCTGTCAATGTAACGAGAGTATAATCGTATAGGATGCCGTGTTTCTACTTTAGTGTCCCAATATGTAATAAATTCATTAGGCATCTGAGGTGGACCAGCAATTTCACTGGCTCGAGTCAACCCAAGCAGCAAGAGATCCAGCACTAGGCCATAATATTGCACAACAAATGACGCAAACTGAAGCCCACGAATTAGACCATATGAGTTTGTGTGACTCATGTCCTTGTATGACAGAACGACATTGTTTTTAGCAGTGACATAATCAGCAATGTTGTGGTCAAGAACCAGACGCAGAAGCCTGCAGAAGCATAAAATATAAGACTCAAGTTCTGCAATAATTGAAAGCTTGTCATGGACCATTTCAAAACTGAAACCTGAAGCTAAATTTGCATTTTTTTTTTTTCTTGGGAAAGATAAGCTAAATTGCATTTACCTATTAAGCATTGTCAAGTCAATCTTTTCAAAGAATTTCTCAAACTTTGTCTGGAGCATAACAACACATTGCCCATCACTAGTATCCCAGATGCCCTGTAAATTGTTTATACCTTGACACCATTTATAGACTAAAAGTGGAGGTGGCTCCGAATCTGCAGGCTTAATCCAATTGGGGAAGAGATGGCGTTTGTCACCTTCATACCATAGATACTGATCCAAGTACGCATCCGTGATCTTCTCCAGAGGTTCAATTTCATATACAGGAATCAGATAGCTATACAAATCCATGAACTCAATACCCACCTGCCACAGAATAACTTATCAGTTCATACTAGTCAGCCTAACAAGAAAAAGTGTTCAAAGCTCTCATGTTATTCTTAGTGACAAGTTTAACTTACTTCTTTGAATGCACGCTGTGTAAGCAAGTGACGCTTTATTCGTGATAAAGCCTCATGGGGATTGTCATATGCTTGTTCAATGAGACCTAATTCTTCCCTCTGGAGCTGGTTTAATCTCACTGCCACACTGTAAGACTCCTTCAGCCTCTCAAGTGCAAGGATGAGAAGTTTAGTATCATGTTTATAGGACAAAGGTGGAAACGGAATAGGGGAAAACTTCCTGGACTCCAGCCAGTGCACAGTAGTTGTGTAGATAGCCACAGCCTCCTCGGGAGTGACATATGGACCATCTTTCAAATAATTGTGTTGTCGCTCCTACAAGAAATAGATGAGGTATATAAGGACTAACGGGCAATGGATAGGCAGCATAAAAATAAGATATCTTTAAAAGAAATGGCTTGCTTCGGTTGGCACCAACAGGCAATATTTTGAACAAAATGCAGAGCAAAACTGATCACAGAACAAATAGACAATTGTTACCTGCTCCGCTTTCAACCACAAACGTGTCAATCTTCCAAGATTCTTTCGACAAACTGTCTTGTCAACTGTTGCACCTCTCCTTATACGTTCACGATTATAATGAGCAACATTTGTCCACCAATCTGCCTTCGACTTAACATAACGAAGAATCATGTTCTCAATCGGGACTGGCAGGCCGGGCACCTGTAAATTCCTAAATGTGAGATGACTATGAGGAAAATAAGATTTAGCAGGTATAGGTGAATTACAGCAGATTAAAGCTACACATAAAGCTGTACCTTCCAAGGAATGTTTGCTTTCCAACAACGCCATGCTTCGCTAAGATGCTGCAAAATAGTCCTAGCTTTGTTCTGCTTAATGCCCTCTGCAATTCAATGATAAACACTTAGCATGCCATGTCTTCTTTTCAGTTGAAGGTTCAGAGTCATGCACAAGTCAAGAGTTCAAGGTGAAATTATTTATCCAGAAACCTTTAATGGCAGAATAGCATGCGCAAGTGGAGAATAAATAGAGAAACAAGGAACTCATGTAACACAACATTTGCTACGTAGCCTAGAAGCAGAAATCATATGATTATTTGGCATGCATAAGCAGTTAAAGGGATGTTAGCTTATGAAGTAACCTGGCATTGCATCGAGAACATCATGCATGACGGCAGCTCTAAGTTCCAAGTCAAAATGGCTTTCAACACGTTGCTTAGTAACAGTCTTGGCAACTCCTTTTGAATGACGCCCTTCAAATTGCCGGGCAAGTAAATTCCCCAACCACCTTTCCAGCAAAGGCACAATGCCCCTAAGGAAAAATAGCCAAACCCTCCACATTGGTGCCCAGAAACCACATCCAGGTCCCTTTCCAACAGGACCCGTATTGAAGCGGTAATAAATCAAGTGCTTCAAGTCTTTACACATCCTGATCTGCCGCATAAGTCGGTATTTGTAACGATACATACCAGTCAACTGGCCAACATGCGAAAATGTATACTGTAAACCATCTGCTAATTGAAATGCATCTACATTTCCCAAACGGAACTGAATGTTGGCATCAACAACAAGTTTTGTCAGTCGCAGAATTTCACGGCACAGATGGAAAGCATTTCCAAACCGTGACTTTTTCCTCTCCTTTGTTGTCAGAGTCTTTACAGGCTTCAAATTAAAATTGTAGTCCAGGTGAAGATAGTTCAAATTCTTTCTGTGTATAAGTAGATTCAGCATGTTGTAGCCTTGCTTACAGACTTGAAGTCCTGCTTCAGCCCAATCCAGTTCTGTAGTCTGAAAAAACTTCGTTGCTTGGAGAGAACGGAACAAGTGCTTCTTTTTTTGTGCCTTGGGAGGTCTATGATGCAGCTCATTCAGTACAAAACACTTCAATAATTTCTGGTAGCTGACACGTACTTTAACAGGGTATGAGGGAGGGCTGCAAGTGTAATGTAAAGTGTTAGAGAAAAAATCAAAGCATGATTTGAGGCAGTACACCTAGCTGCAGAAAGATAGCAACAAATGAAGCTTACCAGTGCTCCTTATACCATTCTGATACAAGCGGTATATCTTCAGCCCGTCGCATCCGACCAGATCTCATGTTGAATGGCCGTGGCGCAAACAATAGTGAAATACCTGCAGCTGTAGTATCGGTATAAAGTTGAGTGCTGTGCAGTAACGGATCCACCCCAACTGGGAGTTCAAAATCATCATCATCTTCCTCTTCATAAAGTTTCTTCTCCCGGCGGTCAACCTTGTTAATGGAGGTTATGGGGTGTATCAAAGGATCATAATAAAATGCAGGTAAATCAGGATCCTCGGTTTTTATGTACATTATCATAGGAGTGTGGTATACACAAAGCTTAACTTTCCTCGGCCTATTGTTATAAAGATGAGGAAATGCAATCCGATACTCCGTCCTGAGTGGAGAACGTATGATGAGTTTATTGATGTCGTTGAACTCATTCCAGTCCTCATCTCCTTTCTCCATATCACGATATAAAGGCTCAAACTTGGGACCACCTGCAACAAGAAAACATGATGAAGTAAAGAAATGACTCATTTTCCAACAAGCCACTTAAGTGCGTAACAGTTCACAATCAGAACCAATTGTTGGCTACCCTTCTTCCACCTGATGACAACAATTATGGCACTGCCTGCTAGAATTTTATTTTTATTTTATTTATTTATTTTATATGGTGCTACTCCCTGCTAGAGTTATTCATGCTTAAATAAGTGATATGGATATCTAAAACGCGTTGCATCCAAATATAATCAATCAACGTAGATGGTCCAAATCCTGATTCCCTGTTGATGGCTCAACTCAAAGGGAGGATTTGTTAGGTGCCTACTTTGTCAACGTGAAGCATAGCCTTCAAAACCTACAATGTGCTATATCCAGAATTATCTGAATCGATAATGTCCTTAAAGAAGCCAAGTGATGGTTTACCATAATACAAACAAAGGGCAAGAATTACCTGGTATGCACATGTTCAATGCCTTGGCGGTGAAGAATGATTCCATATCAAACAAATAGAAATAGTTACGGTCAATCAAATCAGAAAGTAGCTGCCCTGCAAGCCGATGAAGTGTTGCCATAATTGGAAGCGACAAATGCCATCTCCTATAACTAGGACCATTGATGAGCTTTGTTTTTACCAAAGGTTTATGATCGTAGAACCAAGTATATACAGCAGAGTCTTCTTCTTCATCCAATTCTAGTTGTATTGGCTCCAAAGGATCCACATCTAATAAGTTGTCTGCATAATCCAAGGGAGGCTCCTCATCATCAAAAGGTGGGAAACGCATTCTTTTAAAGTGTCTCCGATCCCTTTTCTCCCTTCGCATCATAATCCACATCGTACCCCACTGTAAATATTCATTTACCAACAAACAAAAGAATTAGTAAGATTCAAAAAAGACTGTTCTGATTATAGTTTATGTTTCTTTAGAAAAAACTAAATTGGTTTGATTGAAAATTTTAACTGATTTAATGAAAAGTGGCATGCCTGTGCTAAATATATCGGCTCAACCACCCATGGAATTTCATTGACGAATGTGATTGCTCCAGTGATGTGATATAAAATCTTCACATCTCGGACCTGTAACCACAAGATTCTGTAAGCTAATTGAAGCAACAAAAAGCCAAGCAACCTTTAAAAACAAAAACCAACACAACCAGTTGCAGGTACAACAAATACGCAAAACTGATAAATAACAGCTAAGTTCTTCAGAGATGCAGTAAATATTCTTACCTGCTCCCAAGGCATTGGCATGTTCTCAAGAAGCTTGTAAACTGCATGTGGAATGAATTTGAGGGCTCCAAGATACACACGCTTGTCATGTCGGTATTTCTTTGATGACATGTCTCCATGGTCTCTGTCAAAAGAAAATGATCGAATCAGAAATAAGAAGCAACCGCCTGTACTTTCAAGATTGCACCAAAATGAGGGAACATCCATCCAGATAAAAATAAATAAAAAAATAAAAAATCAGATCATCTGGTTTGCCAGGATACAAGAACATGGCTATCGAGAAGCATTGCAATAACTGAAACCAGACACAAGACATTCTAAAAGGTATCAAAGAATATAAATGACATCATCAGGATGCTAAAAAAGTTGAATGATAATGCATACAAAATCCAAATTTTCATGTGAAATGTGTCAAACAACCATTTGCTCTAAAAGCTCAAGCCTTTAGAGGATGGTGTATCAAATGTATATTGAGGGACTTTAACACTCCCCCACACGTGCCCCACATGAGCAAGGTGTAAACTCCACATGGGAACATACTAGGCACACCATAAACGGCCCCGTGGGAGAATATATTAGGGAGACATATTTGTTGCTCCCGGCATTCGAACACAAGACTTTCCGCTCTAATACCATGTTAAATGACCACTTGCTCTAAAAGCTCGAGCCTTTAGAGGACGGTGTATCAATGTATATTGAGGGACTTTAACAAAATGAACTTCTACCTTTAAAACAAAATGCAAGTGAAGTGATAATTGCTGAACCAAATTCCAATCTTCCATTCTTACTTTGGCGAGACCATTATAGCCATCGACTGGAAACGAAGCAAATATAGGGGCAGGGTCATAAAAGAATAAACAGTAGAGGACAACATTACACAGATGTATGAATGAGATGGCTTCTCATTTGAGACTCATGGAAAGGAAATAACTCTAGAGATCCAAAATTCCATAAGACATGCCTGATAAAATGGACCGGGTGGCCCTAGGCCCCTAAACATGGCCTGAGGACAATGCCCGGGCTGGAAATCCAAGCCTGGTACCTGACAGGGCTGGACCTAGCAAACAACAGATTGTCTGGATTGTTGCTGCTCATTTGCAAGAGTTATCCATTCATTGGGATTTATAGGATATACCATCTTTGGTAGCGCCCAGCATGTGACTGGTCAGGTTTTGCTATATGTATTTTCTGAGAGATGATAAATAAGATATAAGCAACAACAATGTAGGTATTTTCAGAAAAAAGGTGATCTACTCGAATTTCAAGCAGAGAAAATTGACATGCTAAAATCTTGCACCTCTCCACACATGAGGTGCAAATGTATGAAATCTGGACTGTCCATCCATCAGACGTGATAAGTCCTGCATATCACAATTTTTGGATAATCGTTAACAACAGATTGGAAGATTTTCACCCATTGGCTGGACCATTTTTTATCATTCATCTCTAATCATCAAAACTCCAAATGGTAACCATTCATCTCTAACTCTTTTTTAACAAGGCCAGACCAGGGAAAGGCCCAAGGGAGCCTAACCCATCACCACCCCTAATGTCTAAAGAATTATCTTTACATTTTGAGGAGCATTCAAATTCGGATTTCCCAACAATAAATACAACCAACAATTCATATATACAAATGTGTCAAAAATAAAAGAATGGGAACATTATCTTTTGGAGATATCAGGAGGAAGAGAGGAGATCTAAGAATTTTAATACTCAAAAATCAAAACAACAAAATCAAGATTCTTTTCATGAGTCAAGGAAATTGATGTAGGACAATTAACCACTTGCTCTAAAAGCTCGAACTGATAGAGCATGGCGAATTAATCCCTTTATCTCATAGCCCAGGCCTCAAATCCATAGGTTAGATTCTCAGATGAACCCTCCTCGTGGGCCCCAAATCCATGGGTTCTGCCCCCTTATGGGCCCCAAGTCCATAGGTTCCGCCTCACACGAGCCCCAAATCCATGGGTTCTGCAGGCCGCCCACACTGAGTGTGCCACCGCATCCCACAAGCCACCCCACTCGAGCCCAGTGTGAAAATGTCCCCGCATTAGGAATTGAATGCTGCCTTTTTCCAACATGATTCTACACTCAAGAAAGGTACAGATGAACTTAAATTATTAAAGAAATGTTGTATGTTTTAGAAGTTAATTTACTTGAAAGACAAAATATAAAAGAATGGGACAAGAATCTTTTGATACTATCATGATAACTACACTGTATAAAGGTAGGTTCTCAACTAATATCATGATGTGTATTGCTTTTCTTGAAGCATGAAGATGGAAAATGGATCATCTATGAGTTCTTTATTTTTCCAGATTCTTTTCCATTTTTTTATAATTTGACCCCTATTATGATCTACAATAGGGTAACAAATTTGAATTCAACATTTCTTTCAGACATCAAGCCATAATAATGAACACACCATAATATTGAACACAGAAGAACAAATCCTGAACCATACTACACTATGTAAAGGTCTTTGGAAAAAACAGCTAACCAAATTTAAAAGCAATCAGAATGATATAACCTAATGCAATTAAGATATTCGTCGAAGTAAATCCAAAGCAAAAAGGAGGAATACTAACATAATCCAAGATTTTATGCAATTGGATTATATGGGTTTTTCTTCTTTTTTTTCTTTTTTTTTTTTCTTTTTACTTTTTGAAAGGCACGGAGATGGATTGTCAAGCAGCAATTGAGCGGAAAAATGAGCAACGACCCAAGATTCAACTGGAAAGACATGCAGTGGTTCCAATCGACACAATTTGCATGCTGAAGCCGACCAACAAGGTGGGCCACTAAACGAGTTTGCCAAGACTCCATAGAACTTCCGCATTGAAAAGCACATTATAATAGAATTTCTCAAGCAAAAAAATAAGTAAATAGAGATATGAAAGAGATCGAAGTCCAAAAGGCACTAAACCAATAGACAATCACTAAACGAGTTTGCCAAGACTCCACAGAACTTACGCATTGAAAAGCACATCATAATAGAATTTCTCAAGCAAAAAATAAATAGATAGATAGATATGAAAGAGATCGAAGTCCAAAATGCACTATCTCACCTGATGATCTTCCTGACGTGTTCAGGCGGCATGTCCTCCTTCTGAGTCTCAACAAACCCAAACTTCCTCTTGTCGCCATACCGCTTGGAATTGAGTTGCATCCACTTGCGGGCCTTCTCTTCAAGTTGTGCCTCCGCCTCCGCTGCAGAAAGCGGGATGCTGTAAGACGGCTGCATCGCAGGGGGAGGAGGAACCGAAGATCCTCCAGTGCCGGGAGGCACCATGCCGCCGCTGCCACTGTTGTTCCACATCTCCTATTTCTGCAATTGGAACAGAATATGAAGAGCTAGAAAACCCTAGAATCCTTTCGAAGAGTCCTATGGAGGTTGGAGTCTAGGGTTTTGGAGAGAGTAGATTAGGGTCTTGAGAGAAGAAGAGAGGAAGAACGAAATGGTTTACTCTTAGGGTTTTGAGAGAAGAAGAGAGGGAAAATGAAATGGTAAGAAGGGTTTCTATAGCTGGCCTGTTACTCTCATTGTCGGGACACTCTCGGAGCCGAGAGAGACTGGAAGAGTCGGAAAGAAAGGGGTTTTTTTCACTTATATCTCTCTACTGGAGAAAGGCGGCAACGGTCCTAGCGGCGGTCACATCTGCGATTTGTGCCAATGAGCTCTCCCGAAGCGACGGTCGTAATAAAAGGAATTTTATCGTCTGGCTACGTATTGAGCAATGGGGCCGGACCCTGACTTGAAATCAGGGCATGCGTCATGTCGCTCAGCTGGACCTGTTTGGCAATTTCCGCACCTATATCTGAAATGGGCAATTTTAAGTGATTTTGCCTGATTCAAATTGTTTTGCATATCCAAAACATTAAGAAAGTATTTAGACCATAAGTTACTACTGAAAAAGATAAGATAGGGTTCGTTTGGATGCCTATAATTTTTTATAGTTGTAAACACATTACACCTGAAAAGAATTTAAGTGTTTTCAGTTTACATGCTACTTTGTTCAGCTTTTAAGTAATAATTTGTTTACATGTAAATAGATAGTGTGTTTAGTTAGCTTGTAAAGTGTTTACAATGAATAAAGTATGTATCATATTGCAGAGCTTGAGTGGCAAACTTTCAAAATCTACAAATCATGTAAGAATTATTTGATTTTTTTTAAGACTCTAAGAGAGCATTAAAGCATGCACATACTAAATGGATTAGATGTCTTCCACATCATAGTGGGCCCCAAATGCAATCTATAAGTTTTTAATGGTGGACGTCCCATCTTTCCCTCCTGTGGTCCATTTAATAATGGACTAACTATTTTTTTAAGCCATAGGAGAGCATCAAGGGAAGTACATGATGAATATATATTAGATGCATTATGCTCATTATGTATAATGACCTTGATAAATTTTAACTAGTCCATCTATGCATGCACATACCAAACCAAACCACACACACCATTCACCATTCACATGGCACACACATGTGGCACACATGTGAAAAAATAAGAAATAAATGAAAATATATATATATATCAATAAATAAATAAAAATGTGGGAGGTCTAGCAACCAACGTTGTTTTAATTATTTTATTTATTTATTGAGATTATATTGGAGAAATATAGATAATGTTAGAATTCCGCACACTTCACCCATCTGAACCATTCTAATCTCATTGTACTCACATTCATCAACTGCCAATGTATCCTCATATCAATCAAAACCATCCAAAGAGTTTAGTCCCTGACCTACTTCTCAGCAGATGGTCTAACCAATCAAAACTATCCAGTGGCGAACCGTATCGTTTGAACTATTGAATTGGAATATGCCGTAAAGGCTGCCCATCTAGAAATCTAAACTATTCATTATCCGAACCATCTAAGCATACATCTAATGAACGGTATTCTATCTACATATCTCGCTTATATACAAATTATTTTAGTTATAAAGTGCAATCTAGTGACGACACAATTAAGTCGTACGATAACTCTGCGCAATAGTATAATGACCCAGCACATGGATATAATGATTTAGTATAACCATATGATGATACAACACATGAATTCGATGACCCAACACCCCGTGTGAGGATCTAGCACTATCGACAGACTCAACCACATTATCAGACACCAAAGCTGCCGGGAATGTAGTCGAAGGTACCACCATTATATTCACATGTCTAATTAGAGTATCATTTGATTATGGAGCGTTGCATTCATTTATTTCATATTGCCTCATATGCTCGTTGGGATTATCTCCTCTTTCATTAAATAAAAAATTAGTAGTTATGACCCCTCTTAGTAAATCAATAAACCTAAGTCAAATATGTAAATCCTGTCCAATTATGCTTGAGAATGTAGAGTTGTCAGCCGATCTTGTAGTTATGCAGATTAGAGAATACAATATCATCCTAAGAATGGATTGGTTGTCCTTATATGGAGCCAAAATATATTGATTCAAGAATATGGTAACTCTAAATGTTGTTGGGTGACCACTGCTACAGTTATTTGGGATGCAAAGGAGGGAAGCATCAGTTAGCCTATCAGCTCTTTCGAAAGCGGACCTATAGGAAGAGGAATAGAACAAATCACAATTATTAACGAATTTCTATAAATATTTCAGGATTACCGCCACAAAGGGAAGTGAATTTTGGTATCGATCTTGTACCAGGGACCACACTAATCTATGGAGCGTCATATCGCATGCCTCCAGTCAAATTGAAAGAACTGAAGGAACAAATTCAACAACTCTTAAATCAAGGTTTTATTAGGCCAAGTACTTCATCGTGATGAGTACCAATTTTATTCATGAGGAAAAATTATAGTTTTGTGAGGATATGTATCAACTACTGACAACTTAATAAGATGACCATTAAGAACAAGTACCTATTATCAATGATAGATGACTTATTCGATCAGTTGAAGGGTGTGCGATATTTCTCGAAGATAGACTTACGATATGGATATCACTAGTTAAAGGTTAAAGATGAAGACATACCCAAGACCGCTTTTAGGACACAATATGGTCACAACGAATTTCTCGTGATACCCTTTAGTATGACGAATGCCCCGATAGTATTTATAAATCTTATAAATAGGACCTTCAAACCGTATTTGGATCAATTTGTTATAGTAATTATAAATGGCATCCTAATATATTCAAAGACCCGAGAGAATCATTCTGAACACCTGAGGATCGCTTTACAAACATTAAAAGAAAATCAGTTGTATGTTAGTTGATAGGTGTGATTTTTTATAAAGAGAAAGTGAAATTTTTAGGTCACGTGGTGAAAAGGAGAGCTTAAGTAGTCCTAGAGGGGGTGAATAGGACTATGCCAAATAATCAAATAAAATGCTAAATAATAAATAAATCAGAGATCTCAATTGCACTAGTATTGAGACGTTGATTCAAACTGATTCGCAGGACAACCTTCACCCAAACAAGTTTAGGTAGAACAACCTTATTTCACGAATTTGATAAGAATCAAAATTTAAAACTGAGCAAAAGTAAATAAAATAAATATTACAATCATTTACCACTTATACTGAAATAAAATTACAACAATTCACCATAAAAATAATAAAAGCATTCACCACAAAACATCAGAAATTATAGTGGTTCGGTGTGTTAACAACTATTCTTAAACAACTACACCTACTCCACTTTTAAGATTACTAACCACGTAATTTTGGCTTTCTCTATGAATAAGGTATTCACAGGGTTACCTTAAAACCTGATACAGTTGTGATTTTACCGAGCTATCACAAACAAAGAAACTCTAAACTGAGATTTTCTAGCTTATCTTAGAAAAACCAACACTGAGATTTTCTAGCAATCTCAGAAAAAATAAATACGAAATGTAAATGTATACTTATCTTCACCATAGAAGAAGTTGCACCTGAAGAACAATTTTTCTTGAATGTCGAATGTTCAATGTTCAATTCGATAAAAAAGGTCCTGGGTTCTATTGATTCTAATTAGATTTAAACCAATGCTACTTGTATTAATTTCTTTAAATCTCAAAAAGAAGAGTATTCCCTCTCCTTTTAGAATCAGATTAATAGAATTAGAGATTAAAGCATTAAACAAAAAAACTATAAAATGATTTATAAATACCGATCAATAGCTTGATAATAATTGATGCTTCTCTCTCTCTCTTGCAGAAGGATTTTGATAGACTTGAACTTATTTTTGGATTGAGAAAGAACCTCAATTTATAGGCAAAGAAATTGTTGCTTCGACTCGTCTAAGACAGTCTTCGACTAGTTCAAGCACCAGATTCTATTCCAACGGATTTTCAGATTTGAGTGGGATAAGATTTAATAGATCTTCAACTGGTCGAAGGCTCTGTTCGACTGGTCGAATATAATCTTCGACTGGTCAAAGGAGCTAAAATCTAAACCGAATTAGTTATTGGACTTTGAGTTGAGAAACGCTCGACTGGTCGAAGAGTGACCTTCGACTGGTCGAGCAGACCACTTGACTGGTCGAAGGAGTAACAAAATTTTCTGTTTCACTCGGGTTGTACTAGGACTGGTCGAGAAAATCTTAGGCCGGTCGAGCTAAAACTAAGGCTGGTCGAAACTCAACCAAATACAAGCATAAAAACTCAATTTTAAATATATTTTGAAAACTCATAAACCTAAGGTCTTTCTAGGATTTATAATACCTGTATAAACTGAACTTCATTGTCTTGAAGTAGATTAGAGACTTCAACTTCTTTAAAGAGCTGAATCTTCTACTAGAACATTAGTAGATCTTGACTTCATGTTGTTTACTTTATGTTGTCTTTCGAGCTTGATCTTCTACTAGAACTTAAACTTATTTTGAACCTTGATCTTGAATCATACCTGAAGATTACTTGATAAGGTGTTTTGACTAAACGAAATTTGACAAACAAGGTGTGAAGTGTGCTTTGAACATTATAGCACTTACATGTGGTTTATGAGAAATGAGTGTCCGTAGATCCATTAAAGGTCGAGGCAGTAATAAAATGGGAGCAGCCAAGAATGTGACCGATGTGTGTAGTTTCCTTAGCTTAGCTTAATATTATAGGAGATTTATCAAAGGATTTTCTAAAATCACTAGATCGTTAACTCATTGACAAGAACAGGCACGTATTTTAAATGCAATGAAAATTATGAATTAGCTTTTTCTGAATTGAAAAATCAATTAATTTCAGCGCCAGTTCTAACCTTACTAGTCAAAGAAAAAAGATTTGTAGTGTATAGTGATGCATCATACAATGGGTTGGGATGCGTTCTTATGCAATGTGGTAAAGTAATATCATATGCATCAAGGCAGTTAAAAACTCGTTAATAGAACTATCCTACGCATGATCTAGAATTAGCAGCAATAATATTTGCCCTAAAAATTTGGAGACATTATCTATATGGCAAACAGTTTGAACTATATTCTGATTACAATAGTCTAAAATATATTTTTAACAAAAAAGAATTAAATATGTGGTAAAAGAGATCGATGAAATTCTTAAAAGATTATGATTTTAAACTTTGTTATCATCCGGACAAGGCAAATCTTATGGATGATACATTAAGTAGGAAGAAACAGAAACTTATGGCATCTCTAATTATTCAAGAGTGGAAGATGCTTGATAAAATAAAAGATTTTAATCTTCAACTTATAGTAGATGGTCCACGGGCTTATCTTCACAACATAGTAGTACAACCCACTCTAGTGCGTGAAGTGATAAAAGCGCAAAAGAATGACACATGGCTACAGGCAAGAATAGTGGAAGTGATAGGACATGATAATTTAGAATGGTGAGTAAGCCCCGATGATGGAATCAAACTTTGAGGAAGATTATATGTTGTGCACATTCCTGAATTGAAAAAGAAAATTCTAGATGAAGCACACTACTTGAAGTTCACAGTTCACCCGGGAGGGACGAAAATGTACCGCGATGTTTAATGACAATATTAGTGGAACGACATAAAGAGAGAAATTACCAACTTAATCATTACCTTATATTATTATTATACATATAAATATATAATATATTGTAATATTTTAAACGTATTGAAGGCGGGCGCCCACAACATTGCCCGATGTAGTGAGTCATTGGCAGTGGATGCCAGTGCGTATATAAGGCATTCAAGATGCATGGACACACATGAGCATATAATAAAACAAAGAGATAGAGAGAAAGGAAATGAGAAAGAAATAGAGAGTACAAAGAAAGATACAGAAATACAGAGAGGGTCTGAGGATTGAAGTTCACCGTAGGTACTGCCCAAAGTGGCTTAAAGGTTTCCAATGTACCGACATGCTGCCCAACACAGGAGACGAAAATGCCATCAAAGAAGTAAAAAAAACTAAGAATTTGTCCATCTCTATTCAATTTGCATTCCATTCCACACACTTTAATTACATTACGCATATCCACATTTCATTCTATTTCATTCTGCATTATTCTCCATCTTCCATTTTTCACTTTATTGGCCTGCCCAGGATCTTAAATCCTTGATGCAAGGCTAGTTAGCATTTTTATTTTATTTACTGCATTTTACTTTATTTGTCTACCTGGGGCCACTTGGATCTGTGATGTAAGGCTAGATAACTTTTCTTTATCACTGTCTACCCGGCCCTCACAACTTATGCGAAGCATGACCAAATATAAAATACTGAAATTCCATTAAATCCCCAAAAATTACAACTCTTGTGAAATAGAGACCGTACATTGTGTGAGCAGAAAATGGTGCTTGAACCATTCCTTTTCCATCACCAAGGCCCTTACTTAGAATCTACAGTCACAAACTAATCGCATGAGTTACTTGAGTTAGTAAATCGTGAGATTTTCTGACTCCTAAGCGATTCCATGCTTCCAAGCCGGCCGTAGATTTTATGCTTTATTTGGCTTGTGGCGACTCTCAAATCAAATGCATTTTTACACCCGAATCATGTAAATGTTATATCGTAAATCTAGCCCATAAAGTTGTCAAATTTTGTTGTACCAAATCATTTAGAATATGTATCATGTTTTGATGAGATGATTAGATCAACTTCATGCATTTTAAAGCTGTCAAGTCTTCGTCGAATTTCTCTATGTATTCAAGTTGAAGAAGCGTTGTCGAAGTTCAAGATTTCAAGCTCAAATACAAGTACAAGTTCAAGGCTAATCTTCAAGTTCAGTACTTTAAAGACTTAAGAATTCAAGTCTTTACTCAAGCTCAAGTTAAAGATTTGAAGACAAGCTTCAAGTATTTCAAGTGTGTGAATTTGCAGAGCGAACGATGTTTCAATTGTTCAAACTCACAAACAAGTATGGATGACTTTAGATTGACCATAGGTTAGGTCATATTCATTGCATATGCTATGTGGGTCATTTAATAAGTTTATAGGTCATTTCCTTGACTAGTCCTAGTCTTTGTTTGATTAGTCCAAGCTCTGTCTCGACCAGTCCTAGAGTTTTTCGACCAGTCCAATATTTGTTGCAAAATTTCAAAAATTTCTATTGGACCCTCGACCAGTCGTGGAGACTGCTTGACCAATCGAGTGAACAGTGCTTGACCAGTCGTGCAGGCTTGACTCAAAGTCCAACAAGATTTTTTGGTCCCACTCGACCAGTCAAATAGGCCACTCGAGCAGTCAAGCAAGACACTCGACTAGTCAAGTAACGACCTTATCTTATCGCGCCAGAAATTTTAAAATTTGGTTGGTCCTTCTACCAGTCGAACTGACCCATAGACCAGTCGAGTGAACAGTATTTTTACCTATAAATAGATGACGAATCTCAAAGTTTTTCATTCATTCCAAGCTATATCAAACCAACACTCAGAGAGATAAGTTCTTGCACTTCTTAAGCTATATTGTGTTCATTTTAAATTCTCTTAAATAACTTTTCGCATTTGATTTTGTGATCTCCATTCAACTCTATTTCTTTAAAGAAGGGAATTGTGATTTTACCATCTTTGAGTTCAAAATCAAATCAAGCTAGCCCAGGCTGAATTTGTAACGCCATGAAAATTGGGGGTCAAGCATAAGCTCCACTCCCGAGTTCCAACGCATCACTTATGCAACATAGATAATGATGATTAAATGTTGTCCGTGTTAGTGCATTAAACATAAGTGAGATTATACTAAAACACTATATCATACTCTAGAGACAGTTAAATTACGCAAGCGGAAGACTGTGATACATATATAAAGCATATAAATGGTGGTAAGTCCCCGGAGTATGATTAGATTACCAGGTTAAATGATTACATATATAGTTCCAAAATTCACAAAATGATACAATATAATGTTCAACTAGTTGTATTTCTGAAATCCTGGTAATCCCCGTCGATCAGGACACGGTTCACATGAAACCGCCTGCCAACTGCATGTACGAGAATGCCTCCCGTCATCCTCGAAGTCTGGCTCCGCTTCATAGGCATCACCATCACCTGTAGCTAAGACATGGTCTGGTTGGTATTTAAAGCACTGTCCCAGAACATAGGAGTGAGTGATCAACTCAGTGGAACTATAAGGCATAGGTTAACATGTTATCAATTCAGTCAAGCAGTAATGATAAAGCAGTACAACAAACATGTCCTAGATACTCTTGTTAATGTAAGAATGATATGCGATAATGATGCATGCCCTCACCTGCACTCCCTTAGCGTCTTCATCTTACGGCCCGCATGACAACCACACGAAAGTGTTCTTCCTTACCAAAGCACATGCAATGCAGTGCATGCTCATGTTCGTCAATACTTAATTAGATTTATTCATACAACAGTTTTGAAAAGCTAAGGTACTTCCCTTGTATCATTTCCTAAACAATGATCCATTCTAGAGTCGTTAGTCTTAGCTAGTCTTATATGATGTTGCGGTTCCAGGTTGCTACAAAGAGGCTCGTCACCATCAGCGCAGGCCTGCTTATACTCTAATTGCTACGGAAAGGCTCGTCACCTCAGCGCAGACTTAGAGTATGCTCTAGGTCACTACGAATGGATCGTCACCTAGTCATAGGCCGACAGCTCGAATACAGTGTCCCATACCACCGTGTTCGGCTCACGAGCTTAGGTTGCTCACTAGTTACCACGGGTGGGCTCGTCACCCTGGCGTAGGCCGACAGCTCGACCATGGTGTCCCATACCACCATGTCCGGCACATGAGTCTTAGCGGATCAAGGTACCAAGGTTAAACGGGCTTTTCACTGGTGAGTTTGGTACCCTGTATACAAGCAGTTGCGTCAACACATGGTAAACACACAATAGGTGAATCGGGTTACTTGACAAGCTCGATTGGTACGAGCGTACGTTAAATTGATCGACATAGAGTGCGTAAGCACTCCCCGTGGCCTAACCACTGTCAGCAAACTCCGTATGACTGGGATTCCTCGAACACATCTGTTGTGGTAAAACTAACTCAGTCACTCGTTCGAAAACCGTTACTGATAGCCTGGACTACGTAGCAGTCCCAAACGCATGTAAATATAACAGGATAACACGTGTGGTAGGCATATCAAAGTTAAACAATTAATTCAAGTAACGTATCCAATTGAGCATTTCATGAAATACAATGTAAACATAATTTGCACAAATGTATTTCATGCTAAAACACACAAATTTAATCTAAGGTACATGAAGGAATATATACACATAGCTAAGGTAGTTGAGAATCTCACCTCAACACCTATATAACATACACTTTACTAAATATTTACTCATCCAGACATTTTCACAAACACTTAGACTACACACATCAACATACATGACGTATGTTGATCACAACATGTATTAGGGCAAATCCTTTCACTAAGGAGTTGTCATGAATACAACAAGCATATATCCACGACAGATAATCGTGGCAAGCAGGGATTCAAATTCCATACTCATTTAATCATTTCCACAAATACTTAGACTACACATTTCAACCTACACTATACAACTCAGTTATAAGCTATATTAGAGCAAATCCTTTCATAAGGAGTTGTCATGTATTCAACAATCACATGTTCACGGTGAATAATCATGGCAAGTACAAAACCAAATTCCCGACATATCCAGTCATTTCAACCTACACATGGAATAGCCTATATTTAACATAGTTTACATATATATAACCGTAAAGCGAGAAAAATAGCGTATCTAACATGTGAAATGGTAATCCAGTCAGTTATAAATCATTAACCGACATTGAAAGTATTGAAAACTATAACCTATACGTTTATAGTCCGCACCTTTCACCGGTAAACTCGTAATGGATTCAGTTTGAATATTTCACCTTCATCTATGGCACAACGACAACCTATAACATAACATAGATTAGCTATTTCATTACATACACTATCTGAATCCCTAAAACAGATTAGGGTTAGGATTTCTTACCTGAAAACGAAATCAGAACCGTTGGAATAGCGATACGGTAGTGGTAGCTAAGCACGTGGAACGGCGGGATTGAATCCTGAGAACAAACCCTAACTCTACCTCTCATTTTCCCTCTCTTTCCTTCTCTTTCTTCTCTTTCTAGGGTTTAAAAATT
This sequence comes from Magnolia changhungtana, assembly GCA_030180095.1. Lineage (NCBI taxonomy): Eukaryota > Viridiplantae > Streptophyta > Magnoliopsida > Magnoliales > Magnoliaceae > Magnolia > Magnolia changhungtana. Next base: position 1,166,902 of record JASAUF010000640.1, read on the forward strand.
CATATGTGAAGGGAGAGAGAGGGTTTAAGGTCCTTATATAGGCCCAAAATCGACCTTAATGGCCTCAGGGCCATGGTATACTTAGGTTATAGCCAAAACCTGACTGTTTCGGCTGAACGGAGCTGTTCTGGAGGCCCCTTTTCTACGTGCGGTCGGACTTAAGCTCCTTGATATTGGATTCAAGTCGAGTTAGGTTTTCGGTCCAATCGGATTTACAGATCGACCGTGGCGGATCAGTTTCAGTTCAATGGTCACCGATACTTGATCAGGGCCACGAATGCACTGACATATGTTGAAAATTTTTTCTGATCCGAGGGTGTAATTGGGTCAGATTCTGACAGTCATAATCCTTAGATTTGGCTCGCAAGTGAACGACTCAATTCACTTAAGTTTCAGTTCGTTTTCTAAAGATATTTGCGTTTCTCACACTCTTCGATCCGGGCTCAAGTTGTGCGGTTTGGGATATTATTTGGACTTGATTTTCAGGATAGTAGTCAAGCCCAATAAGGCAGTCATATTCGTATAATTTTGCAGCAATCGGACTTTTGACCCGCGGCCAAGGTCCGATACGAAGTTTCAACGTGCTCTCAAGAGCAATTGGGTTTAGAGTTTGATCCTAGATTTCAGGGTAATGTAGCGTTAGTGATTCTACAAGTTTTGGATCTTCCAATTCATATTTAAAGTGATCTGAACTAATTTCACAAATAATCTAGTTTAGCACTTAGTTAATCTCTTCTAATTTCTAAAGGATTTGGTCCTGAGTGATTTCTACCTGAGGTGGTACTTGGGTCTTTGTACGAATTTTTTCTAGACGTTACAATTAATCTAAAAATCATTTAGATTTATAACCTTTTATTTGTGAGACTGAATATTGAATATCTTCGTGTACATCAGATTTGGTTCTACCGGGCTTCTTCAGAAGGAGAATTTGCAAATAAGTACCATTTATATTTTATGTATCTTTTATGGTTTGTGAGGTTGTGCCAGAAAAATCTCATTTTTGATTTTGTCTAAGGTAATCTAGAAAATCTCAGAGTATGGGGTTTTTGTAATTGTGAGACCCGTAGCCTAACCCGTACCTTTCCATTGGCTCCCCCGGTCCTCCGGGTCGAATTTCGGCTACCTGCGACGCGTAGATAGCATTTACACACCACCTTGAGTGTCATCCTGTAATTCTGAGTCGGCTAGACCTAAGACCTATGTCATTGCAACCGCATCATCGCTGCGGTTCTAACGCCGCGTCTCATGCGGCAATCTGAGTTGTACATCAAAATATATAGGTCGCACTCTATTTGGACCATTGATTGTGTTTTGGTGGGACCCACCTATCATTATGACACCTTTCCCAAGGCTAAGGTGACATCACCCTAAGTCATCCATAATTACTAGTCAAAGCAATAATGACCCTAGCCCATAATTACTCCCTTTTCCCAAGAGAGAGAGAGAGAGAGCTATCATCATTACTCTCTCTCCTTCATCTCTCTCTTCCCTTTTTCATTCCTCATTTCCACCATTGTAGCAAGACCTTGGGCGTCCCAAGCTCTCTAAGATTCTCAGCCCTTTCTCACCTTAAATTTCCCATATCCTGCTATCAAAAACTCATCTCTATCGTTGAAGGAGCCCTATTGGAGCTTAGGGAGGAATAAGGAAGGTGGGTGCTTCTCCTTCTCTCTCTTTCTTTTATTTATTATTTTTTTTATGTTGCTGATGAGGTGTGGCCCACCTTGATGGTGATCCATGTTGTCCATGTGGGACCCACCTAGAATGAATTTTACTCACACCATCCAGTGTCCCTAGATGTTGGACGTGTTGTGAGAGGTGACCAGACAGTGGGATGCACGTCTGGATGTGCCATGTGAAAACAAAAATATCAGCTTGGTTTGAAGCTTTTGGGTGTACGCTTATGCAGGCCCCACCTTGAAGTATAGGTGTAATCCACGCTGTCCATTCCATTCCCCAGCTCATTTTAGGCATTGAGCCAAAATATGATCCCAATCCGATTTCCTAGTGGGGCATACCATAAAAAACAGTATTGTTACTATCGAAAACCCACCTTAATGTGTTACTCACCAAAACATACTAGATATTGGGCTCTTTTGGACAGTATCAAGCCATGAAATCCAATGGATGGAGTGGATTCACCTGATGCGGACCCCACATGAGAAAAACCTCAGAAAAACTCTATTTTTTTAAAAAAATATATAAATGAGCAAGAGGCAGCAGGTGTTGCTGCTGGCGGCAGAGGACGCTGTACAGTGTCCTGCTGCGCTCCTACGTTGGGAGTGAATGTCAGGGACATGGGTCCCACTTGTAGGCCCCACCGTGATGTGTGTTGTTCATCAACACTGTGAATTTGTTTGGTCCCCTTTGGGACAGTGGGCCCCCCAAAAATCAGCCATATTTACAACTCAGGTGGCCCACATCACAGAAAACAGTTGGATTGAACGTCTGCCATTGAAACCCTTTTGGGTGTCACAGGAGTTTTGGATCATTGTGAAATTGGTTTTCCCTCCTCATCTAGGTCTGCGTGGCCTTATCAACAGATTGGATAGCAAATGAACGTTATGGTGGGCCCCACGTCTGACCCACAGCGGTGTATATGTTTTATTAACACCGTCCACACCCCTTGACGGTGGGACCCTCCTTTGTATTTGAGTGGCTATGGGCTGTCCATTTGCTGGACAGCCAGCGGCGCTGACTGCTTTGTTGACTTCATCAATGTGGTGGGCCCCATCATGCGGGGTGTGGTATTCGGCCGTCCATTAACCTAAACCTAAAATCTAAACCTAAAACTAAAACCTAAATGTATTCTCAAATCCCTAAACCTAAACCTACACCTAATCCTAATCTCAACTCCCTAACCTAAACCTAAACCTAAACGTGAAAACCCAAACCTAAACTCGATCCCGAACCCGATTGAATGGGCCCACACACAATCTTAAAGAATCATCCTTATACAAGTAGATTATTCATAGCCTATTTCCTGTATGATTTCAATTGAATATCTTGTTAGGACATTAGCTGTTGTCTCTTATTATGATGATTTTTATCCTCTTTTGTAGGCATGGAAGGTGGTTAGAGGGGGATTCGAATTACGTCTGTTCCCCACCAAGGTGGAATCTAGGTGGGGCTCACTCTGATATTCTTGAGAAATTCATTGTCTATTAATTTTATAAGCTTATGTTAGGACATGTGCCCAAAAATGAAGTAAATCTATACTCAAGTGAATCACATGACAAATAAGAATAGAGATTGAATGCCTACATTCAAACCTTCTTTGGGATATAAGAGTTTAGGATTAACAAACTTTTGTGTTTTTTCAGTTTATTTTAGTGGAAATGACTTTATAAACAATTTGGATGACATATGAGCATCACGAATCTAGATCCTCTACTTACCATTGATACAAATAGAAAATTTTCGTTTTCTTGCATTGTGACTGCAAGTCCTACTCATCATTAACGTTACCAGCATTACTGCATCAAATGTAGTATATAATAATGCAGCCCAATCACATGGCAACAAACAAGAAAATCTTGCTTTGTTGGCAAGCATACTCAAACTCAAGCATCACAATGCATCTATTTCCATCTCCACTATCTCTTATAGCATAAATTATTTGAGATTTGGATTTATCTCATTTTTAGAGTTATGTCCTAACACAATATGATAATATTAATAGACAAGGTAGATTTGTCACCAACATTATTCCAAGACCCATATAACTTCTCCTGATAGGAAGTTGGGTAGGACACATTTAGCTTGAATCCATTAAAGGAGATAAGGATTACCTCTCATATGTTCTTTCTCTCTTTTCATTTGTTTTTTTCCCATAGGATTGTTTATTTTGTGGTGTCTGCGCAAATATACGTACAATATTTTATCATGTTAATATAATTATAAGTGGCTGATCTCACCTTTCTAAAAACAACTAATAATAATTTCTACTTAATCAGAAATCACCAAGTACCATTAGGCTCAACCCAAAAGATAAATCAGTATTTTCTTTCTTTCTTTTTTCTTTTAACACACACACACACACCAGAGTCGCTTACGGCCACAATGGGTACTGAAACTCGTGACCTTGTATTGAAACTATTTTGAATCTACCATTAAGGCATGAGTAAGGACTTAGGTGTGTGTGCACACTAACCTCGGCGATGTGTTGACCACACTGAATGTTGTGAGCCCTAGTAGGAAATAGTCTATGAATAATTTTTTATATTTTATTTATGATGTTAAGCTTATATGTATTTATGCGTGGATGAATGTGATGTGGATAAGATTGTTTGTGTTTGGATGGTTGCACGTAGTTTGTGTTTAGATGGATGTGAATGTGAATATGATGAAATATATTATAACAGGTATATATCATGAAGAATATGATGAAATACATTATAATAGGTGTATATCAGGAATTTTTGCCCTAATATTGAAAAAAATGAGATATTTACGTACAAAATATTTCGTAGGTAATGGTTTTATCTACATTTTTTACCAATGAAAACTTTCGTAGGTAAAAGATTCAACCACATTTTTTCCTACGAAACATTTCGTAGGTGAAAGTTTTTACCTACGAACAATTTCGTAGGTAAAAGTCATACCAATGACGAGAAAAACAAACTGCATAGTTTTTACCTAAGAAAATTTTTGTAGGTAAAAGTTTCATAAATATTTTTTACCTATGACAAATTTCGTAGGTAAAAGTTTTGTGAACATTTTTCGTAGGTAAAAGTTTTGTGAACATTTCTACCTACGAAACAATTTGTCGGCAAAAGTTTTGTCAAAATTTTTTACCTATGAAAAATTTCGTAGGTAAAAGTTTCGTGAACATTTTTACCTACGAAAACATTTGTCGGTAAAAGTTTTGTCAAAATTTTTTACCTACAAAAAATTTTGTTGGTAAAAGTCTTACCTTTGCCGACGATTTATTTTTTTGTCGGTAAAAGCCTTTACCCTCGGTCTTTTACCGATGAATTTACCAACAAAAAAATTCGTCGGTAAAACCCATTACCTAAGAAAATTGGTCATTTAGCGACGAATTTTTTCATCGGTAAAAGTGGATTTTCTTGCAGTGTTATTAACACCTGATTTTCTTGGGCACGAGTATGAACTCTGGCCGTGAAATTTCAGGATATTACAGAAGCCTCTTTGACATAGTCAATATAAGTTATGACACTTTCTTTTAAGGAGTTTTCTGCATAGGCTTGACATGATTGTGCATCTTATGCTGGATTGAGTGCAAAGCATTGCTCTATTCTCTCTTGCGAAGATTTTATAGCAGAGGCTTTGTCTCGAACATTATCTAGGTTAAGATAAATTCCAGTTGGATTAATTAAAATTTCGGCCATTGTTCTTTGTCCTTCGAATGACTAGGTAAACCTTTAACAAATGTATGTTTATGTTTCTCAATGCATTTGTAAATAGGTATACTAAAGCATGTGCTCTAGTATCTCTATTTTGCTCTGGAGTTTGTTATGATGGTCCTGCATCATCAACTTTTCCTGGGCCAACTTGGTCTCCTGCTGCCATGTTGCACCTTCCTTTGAACTTAGATTTTTATCTAGTTTTAAGTGTGCATTCTTCTATAAGAGGTTTGGAAAACCCTTCCATTTTTTGACTACTTGTCTAAGTTCATCAAAGCTCTTTGCTTCTCTTATTCTAGTCATGTAGAATCATGCACTGGAAGACTTTGTGAAAGATTTATAGGGTCTTTCTGAAGATGTTTCACCTTCTTCTCTGTATCTGCTGGTGCTGGCTCTTACTGGTATGTGAATACTAGCTTTCTTACAGGATTCACCATGCTCAATTGTTGTACTTTGATAAAACCGGTCTGGGGCATTCAAAGTAGGATTGTTCAACATTGTTGCGAGTGGAAATCCATTTAGGTTTGCCAAATTGCAACAAAACATCGCCAGTCTCTGTTTGGTGAAAGAAGGCAACATCTTTCTAGATCTTTCTCTTTGGCACCAACTGTGGAAAATGTCACATCTCAAAATTGTTGTTAAGCATTTCAGAAGTATTGTGACGACTCCAGGTATGGTCGTTATCAATGCTTTTAGATCTAACAAGAATTTCTTGGTTCAAATTTCTGCTCTAGATTGAAGGGTGTAAGCCTTCTTCTGGGTTCTGATGATACATTACACAACACTGATAGTGTAACGTCCCATGTTTTCAGGACCCGAGTATATGACCCATTTTTCAAAAACCCAAGTGTTAACCCATAAAGAGCCAAATTCCATATATATATATATATTCTTTATCATTCAGAGTTAGTAGTTAGCATAGTATGGACAAATCAAACGTAAAGGAAAGTTACATTATCGCCCATAATGACTTATACAACCAATGTCTCTGAAATTAACAATTACAAGACTTTCATGATTTAATACATGAGAAATAAAAAGAAGTATATAAATCGGAGCTATAAGACTCCACAGCTCCTCCTGACAATATAGCTATGCATATCTGGCCATATACCCAGTTCCTCATCAGTTTGAACCTGAAAATCACTTAGGCCACCTGTGCTACCTGTATTTGATGGATGAGTGGCCAACTCAGTGTGAATTTCCCTCAAGATTACACACCGTCGTCTAAGACAAGTATAATATGAAAGCAATAAGGCAATCAAAACATAACAAAATGCGGTCTTATTATATGCATGGATGCGTGAATGCATCATCGTGCCGGAGATGCTCATCCGTACTGACATTGGGCTTGTCACCCATGCAAAGAGGCTGGCCGTTAATAAAACACATCACGTACTGCATAACGACTACCTATCGTACATCACGTACATTAGCGATAGACACCGGTCTGTGCCATGTATGCATGATTAGCCAAACCATTATTAGTCCAATTACAATCAACCAATTTAAATAGATTTAAGGTCATTACGGGGGCTTGTCACCAGCGTAGGCTGAGGGCTTGGGCATAGTGTCTCATGACCACCATCCTCGGTCCATGGGTCCACCGCCTTGGGGTGTGTATAGAACCCATCAACACGTGGCTAATCAATTTTCGATGTATGGGAAACTACCATCGTATGTTGAGTGGAAATGATTGTCAAAGGTACTAAAATACGATGATTAAAATGAGTCGGTAGGCCTGCCTTAAACATGAATAAGCAACGGTGATAAAAACATCAAATGGTTCATCCCAAAATCAAATAGGTGGATTCACTCCATAGATGGTAAGTTCCATGAATAAATTGCCGCTAACATAACCTCTATATTGATGGTCTATTTCTAGCACAACCAGTCTCATTACACCTTGAGTATGGACTCTCTTTCTTAAATAGAGGTTCAACTCACAAACTAGAGAGATTTCAATTCACGTATGTCTTGCAAATAGTACAAAAGCATATCCAACTAGCGTAGAGATCAAGTATTGAATTAAGATACCATCCTAATAGAGTACAACCTAAGTGCAAGTATAAATATAGTTCAAGAACTATTAAATGAATCAAGGACTAACATATGCATTTGATATTCATAATCAATTCTCAACATATATCTAAGTAAACTAATCATATAATTAATCAAGCCCTAAGACATCATTCATAATCAATTTTAAAAGTTATCCTTGATCTAATTTAGAGATGAAAAGCTCAAGGGGAAAACTCATCACCTTATACTTTGAATCGCCTTCTAGTGTCGCTAAGTGCTTGCGCCCTTAGAATTTAATCCTACCACAAATCATGAACTTATACAATCAGATCCAAGTTCTACACACAACCTAGGTTTAAGATCAGAGCCTAGGGTTTGAATGATTTACCTTAAGATTTTTAATGTAAAATTAGGATTTTCATCTTAGGGTTTAGTCTTTAACTTAGATTATAGGACTTGAACTCCAGTTGGTGTATTAGTTACAATTTAATATTAATAATTATAAGATAAATATTAGTGTTAGTGTTATAATTTATATTAGCTAACATATCTATAATGATGGTTCACAAGTTCATATTTAAATGTACCGACATTATCTAACATTCTTATAATGACTGATAACCTCCTAATAATACAAGTAATAATAATAGAATCTTTACTAACGATAATATAATAAGGACTAATACTAATAATTATATTAACAAGAATTGTACTAATCCCGTAATGAAAATGATGATATTTTCTAATGATGATAATAATAGCTATCAATATTGAACCTATTCATGATAATACTTCAGAATGGTAAATAAAATATAAATATCTAATGATCATAGGTTTGTTTATAACATCCAATATTAGTACGAAGAATTAGCCAATGGTCAATTATACTTGATAATCACAATGATCATGGTTACGGTCTTAACCTAGGGTTTGGATTGCCTAGGTTTAGGGTTTAGAGTTTAAGATCTAATCCATACAATTAATTTGTAACAATATTAGAAATGAAGTAATGATAAGTAATAATTATCAATTAATACTGTTAACTCTAATCTTATCATAAATAGTCTACTAATGACAACATAAGAATAATAATAATAATAATAATAAATGTTAATATCTAATACGAACAATCGAGTATTAGAATTAGTAACGTCCATTAATAGTGAAAGTGCACCTACTTGTACCCTGGTTTATCAAGTTACGTGAATGATGGGTCAGACTGTCTACAAAGCTCAATAGGAAGATTATTTCAAGCGTCTGCCTCAACCGGAGTGTGGAAGCTCGCAATAGGTAAATCATAGCCTCACATCGCATGTCCCAAAATACCAGGTGATTAAAACCCTTAAAACAAGATAGACATCTTAGGGTTTTTAAAGTGAGAAAACTTTTTGCAAAATAGGAAAATTTCTAAGTTTTTCTCATCTTATCGATTTTATCGAAGCACCCTCGATATGATCGACCTGCATTGTCAATGTCCTCGATACCTTAACGATATTATCGATAAGAGGACCAAAATGTCTAGCAACTAAATATTTATCTGGACGGATTTATCGATGTATCGATACACCCATCGATATCATCGATAAAATCACTAAATATGTCCAGCAACTTCACAATATATCTGGACGAATTATCGATGTATTGATACATATATCGATATCATCGATATTCAAATCTCAAGACCATTGAAAGTGGCTCGATAAGATCGACAGACAGATTTTTGGCGCCTCTATTTTTTAAAGAAAATCGTTAAATTCTTTGATAGCATCGATGCTCTTCCGATATGATCTGAATTCAAATATCGATAAGATTGGAGGTCCATCGATGATATCGATTGTGGGCGCGCATTTCTTACAGCGGTTATTTCAGGTTGATTTTAACTATGATCAGGGGCCCTTCGATTTAATCGATATTCAAATATCGATGATATCGACACCAGATCGATTGCATCGAACTAAGCCATAATCTGTCCAGCAAGTTCAAAGATAAATCAGCTGGATTTATCGATGCCTCGACTCTGATCTCGATATCATCGACATTCAAATTTTGATGACCTCGACGGTTCCCCCGATCATTCATAAAAACCTGAAATATCTTAAAGTCAAGTCTCTCTCATTTTTCATGTGTGGATTAATCAATCCTGTCATCGATGAAATCGGAGTTCGAAATTCGATGACATCGACAACTGTTTCGATTCATCGACCAATTGGCAAAGAGTTTCAAAAGCGTATGACATTGAGTTCGAGTCATCGAGCGGACCATCGATGCTATCGAGAGTATACGCTCGATGATATCGAACCTGCTCGATGATATCGAACTCTGTCATAAATGTGACCGTTTTATATCCGTTGGAAATTTTTGCCTATATATAGAGGACTTGTCATTTGTTGCTGTAAGAGAGAATAGAGAGAGCTTTAGTGTGTTTCAACTTACATCTTATACCCTAAGCCCTTTCTCTCAAGGGAGTTCATCCTCCAATCCACCCTTACCATTGATATTCAATAGAGTGGATTGGGGAACGAACTTCTGCATTCAAGGATCCTTTAGCTACTACCTTAATGACAAATCATTGAGCTGGGATGCCTTGAATGCATAAGATTGGAACTACTCTACCTTCCTTATAGGTAAACCTTTAGAGAGTAGAATTCCATCTTAACCTTGACCCAACCTTAAGCCTAGTCTTAGTATATCTTTTGTGTTACGAATCAAGGGAGCAGAAGACTCTTCATCAACAAGGAGGAGGAGATCTTCGGCGTTGTGCTTAACGGGACTCATCAACTTATTTGTAAGTATTTAGAGTCCAAGAGGACACTTGTGATCATTCCTTTCTAGGATTGGGTCTTAACTGGTTCTCACCCTTTAAAGCCCTCGTAGGAGGGCTCCGGCGGGAGTGTACGCTGTAGGTGCGTTGTGTGGACCCTTGCTATGTGGAGAGCATAAACATCTGGTTAAGAGTGAACCAGTGAAACTCCAAGGTTAGAGGTGAACCGAGTAGAAACCTCTGGGTGCATTGCGTGGACCCTTGCTTTATGGAGAGCATAAACATCTGGTTAGGAGTGAACCAGTAAAACTCCAGGGTTAGAGGTGAGCCGAGTAGAAACCTCCATATAAAAGTTGAAGGTGAACCTGATTTAAAACCTTAGGTTTAAGGTGAACCCTGGGAAACCTCCATAGTGAAATCCGGTACACTCAAGGGTTGAGTGCGACAACCAAGAGTGGAGTAGACTTATCGTCGAACCACTATAAAATGGCTGTGTTTGTGATTGCTTTCTCTATGTGTGATTCATGACAATGCATTCATATTCATATATCTGATCACATCTCACACACACACACAGTCATATCCAACATAGACTAAGTTGCATATTGCTATATCTTGATTAGTTTGTGATTGGATCCTTTACTTGGCTTGGAAGCCAGTAGAGTTACATTTGAGTAATCCTGAAAGTTGCATACATGATAGGATTAGTGTGATAGGATTTTTAAATAACTCATAAATCTTTAAAAAGTCCTATTCACCCCCCTCTAGGACATATTGGCATATTCCGACTTCAACTCAAGCGGTCTTCACCGCTATTTCAAATAGTTCATAAAAATAGTAAAGTATTGATAATTTGATTTTAACAATTCTAATGTATGAAAATGGGAAGTTGGGATACCTTAGTTGACCGGTTCAATGGACTCAGCCCGATCCAGTGAGAAGGCCTGGGCTGCTACAATGCTATACCACACTGACCTTGACTCGGTCCTAGCCGAGTTGACTTGACACAACTCGACCGCCCACATACTCTCTCTCTCTCTCTCTCTCTCTCTCTCTTTCTTCTTCTCCTCCTTGCTTCTCTTCTCTCCCTAGACTTCCCAACAGTTTAGACTGGGCCGACTTGCACTCAACTCGGACGTGCATCAGCCCTGACTCACACTCCAGCGAGTCAACTCGGTCTGACTCAATTGACCGACGACTCACTCTCTCTCTCTCTCTCTTTCCTTTCTCTCCTTTCTTCCTTCTCTCTCTCTCTCTCTCTTCTTCTTCTTCCTGATTTCTCTCTCTCTCTCTACCCTAGGGTGAACTAGACCCAACTAGGTCTGTCCCAGTTCGAACCGAGTCAGCGACTCGATTGGCTGAACATGAACGTGGTGCACTGCACCACCCCAACTCTCTCTCCATTTCTCTTCCTCTCCCTCTTTTCTTTCTCTTTTCTCATTTTCTCTTCACTCTCTCCCTCTGTCCAACAGCAGCAGGACTGAACCCAGACCCAACTCGAGCTGAACTCGGCAGGGAGTAGGGTTGCAAGCCACCAGCCTCGGCCCGACTCGGTGCAACTCGACAACTTGCTGGGTGGAGTCACCATCAACCATCCCCCTCTCTGCTTTCTTTTGCAGGGACCCCAACATGTTTTGTTTGGGCCCATCAGACCAATAAGATGGACTGATCGGATCAGCTCTAGGTGGCCTGTGTTGATTGCAAATGATCGATTAAGGAGCTGGAAACACAATTCCTCCCGCGTGCTAGCCTGATTCAGCTGGGATCCATGCGCATGCATGTGCGCATGGGCTTATGTGGATGACACTATCCTATCTAGATATGAGGGATGTGCATGATGGACAGTTCCGATCATGGAGATGGGACTTGATTGGTGGGCCACGATCAAGGTTTTGGATGGTTGTCCGATTCCTGGCGAAGATGCAAAAGACAAAAGGAGGATTTCTTCTTCGGGCTCGGGTCAGACTCTGTTAGACCGATCCCATGGTCCAGTGCACCGTAGGTGCACACCTACTGTGGTACGAACACGATGAAATGTGGGGTCCCCAGCGATGTTGGAAGAAATCCACTCCATCCATTCAATTTGGGGGCCTATCAAGGCCTCTAACTAAAAAATCAGGCCGATTTAAAGCTTAGGTGGGCCATGCACATAGATATAGGTCTTAAATTGTGGATTTTTGTTGATCCGATGGCCATATTTCATTCAACCTAATCATTAACGGTAAAAGGGTACTAATGGGCTATGTGTATATTCAAGACCTTCATAATATGTTAGTAACCAAGAATAGTTTTAATACTAATTTTATTATTACTTTATTATAAATTATTATTATCTAAAATTGGAATCGTAGGGCCCACGATGATGATCTTGGCAAATCCCATCCATTCATTCATCTCCAAGAGCTCACTTAGGACCTTCGGCTAGAGATCAGTTAGAGCCAACATTTGGGTAGACCATAACAACGAATTTCCTCCTACATACTGATATTTGTTGATCCAGTGGTTGGATTGATCCCAATTGGGATATCAACGGCCAATAGGCTCTAGGATCATTTGTGTGTTTAGGCCCACCTATCCTATGTGTTGACAATACCATTATTGCTATTAAAATCCCTCTAATGATATTATTCATATTATTATACCATTGCCACTTATTTTATTTGTATAACACTATTATAAGCGTATCCCTAAATACTTATTTCATTTATTTATCTATTTAATTTCTTTTTTTTTTAGACCTTTAATTAGAATCATCAATGATTTAAATAATTCCATATCGAGCCATGTGCCCAATTTTTAGGTACACATGTTACTCAAGAGGTTTATGGTTGATTTTATAATCTGATGGTTGATTTAGGAAGATCAATCGTTAGATCGATCATAGAAACGTTGTGGACCTAATGATGGTGAAAGTTCCACTATTTCTCTAGGGAGTCCTATTAGTGTGATCGAGCGATGTGTCAAGGGACAAGGAGTCATGGCCCCATTGATTTAGGCTTTAAAGCCTAAGATGCATGGTTAGGTTTAGCCTAATAAGGGTGAATGTTTAATGAACTAGGTTTATGTAACTAAGTTAGATCTCCATGATAACACCCGAGTACTGTAAAGTACGGGGTGTTACAGATAGCCAATAGCTAAGATATCAAAGATTTTATCAAATGTCTCGTATCCGATAGTAGATATGACTAACTTGACTGACTGACTAGCGGCAAGGGTTATTGTATACCCTAGCAACACATTGAAGTATGTGATGTTGTTGCTAAAGTCTAATTGGCTGATGCCAAGTATGCTTTCTCTAAAATTACTTTCTTTGGTGTTTACAAGGCAACAACAATTTTTTAGAAGGTGTAGACCTTGAATTATGCATTGGAATAATCCAAAACCTTGGTTATATCCCTTTTGCTGAGTCCATTCTGGTTTAAACACTTGGAATTGTTGAACTGAATCAACAATAGTAATTGTCTCTGAGTGTTTAGTTAGCTCCTATTTCTTTATTTTAGGAGTTACTTCATGAATAAAGATATCAACATACCTGACTTTTGGAAGTTTATATTTGTTGAGAGCTTCTTCGATGGCTTTCCTTTCGAAGGTGATAAATTTGGACCAATTAAACCTTTCAGGTTTCTGGTATCACTCTTGGAAGTTGTTGTGAATATTTGCACCATGCCTCTTAGTAGCTTTAATCATAAAGATTTTAGTGTCTCTGTCCTACAGGTGGATTTGATGATTGAACCTGTGAGGTTTGATCTAAACCTTCATTTAGGATTCTTTATTTGGCTAGTCCTTCGATGGATTATGGATTGATGGTAGGATGCGGTAAGTTAAGAGTGTATCGACTGTCACCGTTGAGCCAGTCATGCCCTCCAAAAAAGTAGTCATATAAAGGCATGCTTGCATTATGACTCAACATATGAAGCCATTATAAATTTATTCACTTAGAGGGATGTCTAGTCAGCAAGGTCTTGGTCGACAACGACATGACTGTAAATATCGTCCCTACCAGAATGATGACAAAATTGAAAAAAACAAATCGGATGATCTAATTTTGACTGAAGTCACGGTCAACAATTTTGCTAGAGTAGTAACACAAACATGGTTTCTTGCCTATCGAGTTGACTGCAGGAACCAAGAAGGTGTAGGATATTTTTTTCATGGTTGACACTTCATCAAATTAAAATGTCTTATTTCTTTCTCATGCAATCTATCATCCTTGCACCAGTTCATCATCTTTTGGAATCAAGACAAGGTTGAATTGGTGTTGGCTGATAATAAGCCATTTTTAATCACATCCAATGCGGTTGAAGCTTATTTTTACAAAAATGAGTTTGGAACGATACGTTTTACTAGAAGGGATAAATATGGATGTCCAACTAGGATAGACTCCACAATCAATCCAAATAATATAGTACCGGATATTACTACTATACTATACCTAATAATAATCTGTTGAAGGCTATAATAACTTATCGGGCAGTTCTATGTTGTACTATAGAAGAAGTCCTGTGATGAGTTTATCATCAATTAAGGGAAGAACAATTGAGTTTATGACCAAAATAAGAAAACTCCAGGAGAGTTTGAAAGAGTATGGTAATGGATGCTTCGTCGACATGGCCAAAATAATGATACCGATTGATGAGGTAGATGAGGTTGGTGCAGAATTGAAGTATCTCAAACAGCCACCCAAAAAGTTAGATGAATCTCAGGCCCAATTTCAAGATCCTCTGATTAAAATAAACTTAGGGACATGAAAGAATCCTAAGCCTACTTTTATTAGCGGTTTGTTGGAGCCACAAGTCTAGGCCGAACTCATTGATTTTCTTAAGGAATTTACCAATTATTTCGCATGGGATTACCATGAAATGATTGGATTGGGCTGAAACTGAGTTGTATTGAGACCTGGAGCCACATCTGGACGGCCGCTCGACCAATTGAGTGCCGTGCTCGATCGGTCGAGTGGCCCACTCGACCAGTCGTGGACTGGCTTGACTCAAAGTCTAACGAGTATCAGTTTTTTGGTTCCACAGTACTCGACCGGTCGAGGTTCATGCTCGACTAGTCGAGGGTCCACTCAAATAGTCGAGCACCCTGCTCGACCAGTCGAGGTTACGTAGATTCGTTTTCGGATTTGATGCAGACTGTGGATTTTCGAGTCGATTTTCGTAGAGGTGTGAAAGGGGAGTTGTCTAAACTATAAATAGGGGTCCTTACGATATTTCTAAGTATTATGAGAGTTATTCCAAGGTGTGGGCAAAGGATTTTCTTTGTACTTCCAAGGGAGAGGTTAGTATATTGCCTTGTAATCTTTATTTTTCTTCATAGTGGAAGTTTGCATCCGTGGTTTTTTACCCTTAGGGTTTTTCCACGTATATCTTGTCTTGTGGTTTGTTTGGAATGCTTTGATTCTTTTTCTAGTTTATATTTCTTCTTGTTTATCGTTTGTAGGTGAGACTGGAGATTGGATCTCGGTTCACTGCGTTGTTGGCATGCTGTGCAACAACTAGTATCAGAGCTATTAGTTTAGTTCTATTGGGAGTGATAACGGAAGAAGGGAAGATTAGAATTGAGAAGTTTGATGGTTCAAATTTTACCTTCTGGAAGATGCAAATGGAGGATTATCTATATTAGAAGGACTTCTATATTCCTCTAAGAGGAAAAGAGAAGAAACTAGAAAAGATGACAGATGATGAATGGTTTTTATTGGATCGGAAGGCTTTAGGAACGATCCGACTCTCTTTGTCTAAGAGCGTCGCCTTTAATATATCCAAGGTGAAAACCACAAAAGAATTAATGGAAGCTCTAACTACCATGTATGAAAAACCCTCAGCGTCCAACAAGGTTCATCTTATGAAACAACTATTCAACATGAAGATGTCAGATGGTGGGAGCATGGCTGAACATCTAAATGACTTCAGTACAGTCACGAGCTAGTTGGAATCCGTTGGTATTGTTTTTGAGGATGAGGTCAGGGCGTTATTGATCTTATCCAGTTTGCCAGATAGTTGGGATGGTTTGGTGATTGCTATGAGCAATTATTCAGGGTTGACAAAGGTGAAATTTGATGATGTGGCCAGTCTAATTCTTAGTGAAGAATATAGAAGAAAAGCATTAGGAGTTTCAGTGGATTCAGGGAGTGCTCTAAACATTGAAGGAAGAGGAAGATCACTGAACAAAGGAGGTAATAAACACAGACGTTCTAAGTCGAGGAAGAAGTCCAAGGGATTGAAAGACAAAGACAGGTGTTAGCATTGTGGCAAGAAGGGGTACATAAAACATGATTGCAGGGCGCTCAAAAAATAAGAAGGAAGCTCTCAAGGTGGGAAGGATTCATTGAATCTATCTAAGGAGAGTGACACAGAGACATTGATCTTGTCTCTTGATGCGAGGAATGTGTCTTGGGTTATAGACTCGAGTGCTTCATTTCATGCCACCTCATGTAAGGAAGTTCTCCGTAATTATGTATCAGGTGACTTCGAGAGAGTCTACCTGGGTGATGATGAGCCTTCCGGTATTGTTGGAAAAGGAGACGTTCATGTCAATCAGAAAGATGGAACGACTTTAAAATTGAAGGATATCAGACATGTATTAAGTTTGAAATGAAACTTGATCTCAGTGGGGCAGTTGGCCGATACCGGTTATGTGACAACATTCACCAGTGATTCTTGGAAGATCACAAAAGGTGCCTTGGTGATATCTCGAGGTAAGAAGGAGTGTACTTTATATATGACTTCAGGATTATATAGTTCACTCGTAGTCGCATCAACTAGAGTGAATAGACAATTATGACATCAGAGGTTGGGACATATGAGTGAGAAGGAGATGTAAGTGTTATTGTCAAAAGGGAAGCTACCAGGGCTGAAGTCTATTGACTTGGAATTCTGCGAGGATTGCCTGTATGACAAGCAGAAGAGAGTAGGTTTCAAGAAGATAGAATATGCTCCAAAGATACATCTGTTGGAGCTTGTACACTGATGTGTGGGGACCGGCGTATGTATCATCTCTTGGTAGCTCACATTATTTTGTTTCTTTTATTGATGATGCTAGTAGAAAACTGTGGGTTTATTTCTTAAAGCACAAATCTAATGTATTTGATGTATTTAAGAAATGGAAAGTTATGGTAGAAAATGAGACAAGTAAAACAGTGAAATTTCTCAGATCTGATAATAGGGGAGAGTACCATGATAAGAAATTTGAAGAGTATTGTGCAGCAAATGGAATCAAACATCAGAAAATAATTCCAGGGACACCACAACAGAATGGTGTGGCTGAGCTCATTAACAAGACTATCCTTTAGCGCGCCAGGAGCATGAGGTTACATGCAGGGTTGCCTAAGACATTTTGGGCAGATGCTGTGAATACTGCCGCATATCTCATCAATAGAAGTCCCTCAGCACCATTGGATGGTGGACTACCAGAAGAAACATGGACTGGGAAAGAAGTGAACCTTGCATATCTCAGAGTGTTCGGTTGTACTTCATACGTTCACATTGATGCAGAGCACAGAAACAAGTTGGATGCGAAATCTAGGAGGTGCACGTTTATAGGCTACGAGTAGCATGATTTTGGCTATAGGTTTTGGGATATAGAAAATAGAAAAATCATCAGAAGCAAAGATGTAGTCTTCAATGAAAAAGTGATGCATAAGGACAGTGTGCAGGAAAGTAAGGCCGAGGAGAAAGAATTCATAGAGTTGGAAGAGTTATCGGACACAGGTGTTGCAGCGCCACAGGATGATCATGCATAGGAGCATTATGAGGCAGAGCTACAAATACCAGTTGTGAGGAGGTCTACTCGGGAGAGGAGACCTACGGTCCGATACTCACCCTCCTTACATTATCTACTGCTGATAGATAATGGTGAAGCAGAGTGTTTTGAAGAGGCATTACAGTTATATACACAAGTTAAGTTGGAGCAGGCCATGGATGATGATATAGACTATCTTGAGTCTAATCATACATGGGAGCTGGTCACTCTACCCAAGGGTAAGAAGGCTCTTTATAACAAGTGAGTTTATAGACTGAAGGAGGAGCATGATGGTTAAAAACGATACAAGGCTAGATTGGTTCTGAAAGGGTTTCAATAAAAGGCAGGTATTGATTTCACTGAAATATTTTTTCCGGTAGTAAAAATGTCTAAGATTCGCATGGTCTTGAGTATAGTGGCTACAGAGGACTTACATCTAGAGCAGGTAGATGTTAAGACAACCTTTCTTCATGGGGACCTTGAAGAAGAGATATATATGTATTAGCCAACAGGATACATGACATCAGGAAAGGAGAATAAGGTGTGTAGACTGAGAAGAGTTTATATGGCCTGAAGCAGGCCCTGAGGCAGTGGTACAAAAAGTTTGATAGTTTTATGTCGGGAAATGGTTTTAGGAGATGTCATGCAAACCACTGTTGCTATTCGAAGAAGTTTGATATGTCATGCATAATCCTTCTTCTATATATTGATGATATGCTTGTGGCCGGATCAAGCATGAAGGACATCTCAGATCTCAAAAGATAACTGTCTAGAGAATTTGCCATGAAGGATTTACGAGCTGCAAAACAAATCCTAGGCATGAGGATAAAGCGTGACAGAGAAAACAAGCAACTGGTTTTATCACAGGTAGAATACATAGCCAAGGTACTTGATCGATTCAATATGGGAGGTGCTAAGCCGATTACACTCTATTAGCCAACCACTTCAAGCTTTCTAAGGATCAAGGTGCAAAGACGCAGAAGGAATGAGACTACATGGCTAAAGTCCCATACGTGTCAGCTATTGGGAGTCTCATGTATGCTATGGTGAGCACGAGGCCAGACATTGCTTAAGCAGTGGAAGTTGTTAGCAGGTTCATGAACAACCCCGGGAAAGAACATTGTGAAGCTGTGAAGTGGATCCTCAGATACCTGGTAGATACTGCGGATATAGGGCTGTACTATAGTGGATCAACAATTAAGCTACAAGGCTACATAGATTCAGATTTGGTACGAGATATCGACAGCGAAAGAAGCACTACAGGTTATGTCTTTACTCTGGATAGTGCTGCAGTTAGTTGGGTCTCTCAGTTACAGAAGGTAGTATCTATCAGTACTATGGAAGCAGAATATGTTGCAGCTACAGAAGCGTGTAAGGAGATGGTGTGGATGTAAGGTTTCATAGAAGAGTTGAGGAAGAAGCAAGCAGATTGTAAGCTGTACAGTCACAGTCAGAGTGCAATACACTTGACTAAGAATTCAGCCTTTCATTCAAGAACCAAGCATATTGACATCAGATATCACTTCATACACTCGTTACTGGAAGATGGATCGATTGCTCTTGAGAAGATTCATACAAGTGAGAATCCTACGGATATGCTGACTAAGGTGGTCACACAGGAGAAGCTAAAGCTCTGTTTAGCTTTGATTGATCTTCAGGCTTGAAGATGGGGAGGTGGTGCACTCTGGATGTGTCTTCAAGTGGGAGATTGTTGAGATGTGGAGTCACATCTGCACAGTCGCTCAACCAGTCGAGTGCCGTGCTCGACCGGTCGAGTGGCCTACTTGACCAGTCGTGGACTGGCTCAACTCAAAGTACAGCGAGCATCGGTTTTTTGGTTCTGCGGTACTCAACTGGTTGAGGCCTATGCTCGACCAGTCGAGGGTCTACTTGACCAGTCAAGGTTATGCGGATTCGTTTCCGGATTTAATGCAGAATGTGGATTTTTGAGTCAGTTTTCGCAGAGGTGCGAAATGGGAGTTGCCTAAACTATAAATAGGGGTCCCTAAGGCTTTTCTAGGTATTATGAGAGTTATTCCAAGGTGTGGGTAAAGAGTTTTCTTTGTACTTCCAAGGGAGAGATTAGTATATTGCCTTGTAATCTTTATTTTTCTTCATAGTGGAAGTTTGCATCCATAGTTTTTTTTTTTTTTTTTTTTAACCCTTGTTAGGGTTTTTCCATATATATCCTATCTTGTAGTTTGTTTGGAATGCTTTGATTCTTTTTCTAGTTTATATTTCTTCTTTTTTATCGTTTGTGGGTGAGACCGGAGATTGGATCTCAGTTCACTGCATTGTTGGCGTGCTGCGCAACAAGTTGAGCATATGTTACCAATAAAAGAAGAATATTAATTGCATGAGCAACTGCCTAGGCGAATGATAGCTGAAGTTACTCAGAAAATAAAAGAAGATATCAAATGGTTGTTAACAGAAGAATTTATTAAACCCATCAAATATGCTGAATGGATCTCCAATGTGATTTCGGTCGTCTTGAAAAGTGGTAAACTTTAAGTCTGTATTGACTTCAGGAATTTAAATCGAGCCACACCTAAGGATCAATACCCAATGCCCATTGTTGATCAATTGATTGATCAAGTAGCTAGACATCAGATGGTTCTTTTTTGAATGGCCATTCAGGATACAACCTAATAAGTATTACACTTGAAGATGTATCATAGATGAATTTTAGATCTCCTAGACCTTTGGGGACATTCTATTGTGTGGTGATGTCATTTAGGCTTAAAAATGCAAGGGTTACTTACCAAAGGGCCATGAATGCAATTTTTCATGATATGATTGGCCATTTCATGGAAGTATACATTGACGATGAAGTAATTAAATCGGCCTATAAGGAAGAACATTTTTCTTACTTGCGCAAATCATTTAAACGAATGAGGGTCCACAATCTGAGATGAACCCCCTCAAATGTGTTTTTAGCATATCGGCTGAAAATTTCTTAGGATTCTTGGTATATCAATGAGGAATTGAAATAGACCAAAATAAGGCTCGAGCAATTATAGATGCTCGATCGCCTAGATACAAGACAAAATTACCACATTTACTTAGCTAGGTTTATTTTATTTGTAGGTTCATTTCCAAATGTGCACGAAAGGCTAACGTATTTTCTCAATTAGTGAAGCTGAAATAAGGAAATGAATTCAATTGGAATGCAGAATATCAGTCAGCTTTCGACTAAATTAAGAAATACTTGATGAAGCCATCGGTGTTAATCCCACTAGTCAAAGGTCACTTGCTCAAGTTGTATGTTGCGGCCACTATAGAGTTAATTGGATGAAGTGTTGACCATGAATAAAGGAGCCAACACTCTTTTAGTACCTACAGTCAAGTCGACCAGTAATACACCATATGTATTTGTGACATGCCTAGAAAAGTTATTGACCGTAACCTCGGATGGGATCATATCAGCCATAGTTTTTTTTTTTTCATCATTCTTGCTGGGAGAATATTAACGGTAACCCCATTGTCAACCAAGATTCTAATTACTAGGCTGCCCTTTAGGTGAGCATATATATCTAAAATTTTAAGATATTGAGTCATATCATGGGTGAGCCTTTCAATGACGACTCTTTTGAATGGCGTCCTTAACTCTATGGTAAGAATATTTACTCGTGGTGTCTCACTCACTCTCGGTGCTCCCTCAACTGCATCTTCTTGGAGAAAAGAAGCATATTGTATTGCCACAGGAGGACCAAGTTCCTCTATGTCACCTACCATCTTACTGTGCTGAGATGGCTTGTCTTGAAAACCAGATGAGAGTAAGTACCATATTTAAATCAACCACCATGGGTGACAATGATCTAAAAATGATCTCTGAATGCAAACATTTCCCCTCAACTATTTCTGAGTTGTGTTGCTCCTTAGAACCTTTCCCAGAACACTCGACATTCTTATTGGTCATTGGAGTTGCCCCTTTCTACTTAAAAGCAGGTAAAGACACTTCCAATACTCCGATTGTTGCCATTAGATCCTTAATAAAAAAAATATCTCCTGAAAACCACTCATCGTTGAGATAATCGAACAAGTCATCACGATTGTCAATGTTACTCAATTGTATTGTATCGTTAGGTTGAGTATTATCTTCAATGACCTGATCGTGCATGAAAGGCCTCATAATTGCTTTGACCATTTTTGTGGTAAACTATTCCTCAGTTTGAGGGATTCTTCAGAATGGACATAGCTGCATGATTCCTAATTGAGATGCTTTTTTCAGTCTCTGCCAATTGTCTTATTTTAGTTGCTTGACGCTGGTGACAACGGCATTTATGGGTTCGAGTCATCGCTTCAGGGGTGATAGGGAATTTGAGATGCATAACCCACTACAAGAAACAACGTTTTTACCGATGAAACAAATTTCGTCGGTAAAAGTACTGTTTTACCGATGAAATTTTTTTTCGTCGGGAATAATGTTTTTATCGATGAAAATTTTCGTTGGTAAAAGTGTTATATTTTTAAGATAGAAAATTTTCGCTCTATTTTGAAAAATTTCCCACTAAGAGTTTTATCGACGAATATTTTCGTCGGTAAAAAGCAGAAAACCACTTTTATTGACGAAAATTTTTGTTGATAAAAGTGTTGTATTTTTAAGTTAGTAAATTTTCACGCTCGGTTTTACCGACGAACCAAAACCGTTGGGAATAATATTTTCATTGATGAAACTTTTTGTTGGTAAAAGTGTTATATTTTTCAGATAAAAAATATTCCATTGAGAGTTTTACTGATGAATATTTTCATCGGTAAAAAGCAGAGAACCACTTTTACCGACAAAAATTTTCGTCAACAGAAGTGTTGTATATTTAAGCTAGAAAATTTTCACCCTGACTTTTACCGACGAACCAAAACCGTTCGGAATAATATTTGTACCAACGAAAAGTTTCGTTGGTAAAAGTGTTGTATATTTAAGTTAGAAAGTTTTCGCCCTGACTTTTACTGATGAACCAAAATCATCGGGAATATTATTTTTACCGATGAAAATTTTCATTGCTAAAAGTGTTATATTTTAAAGATAGAAAATTTTCCACTAAGCATTTTACTGACTAGTAGTTTCGACGGTAAAAAGCAGAGAACCACTTTTATCGAAGAAAATGTTCGTCGGTACAAGTGTTGTATATGTAAGTTAGAAAATTTTCACCTTGACTTTTATCGACGAACTAAAACCGTCGGTAAAAAGTAAAAAAACAACTTTTACTGTCGAAAATTGTCGTTGTTAAAAGTGTTATATTTTTTATGTAAAAAATTTATGCGGTGAGTTTTACCGACGAAACTTTTCGTGGGTAAAAAACCAAAATAATAACTTTTACCGATGAAAGTTTTCGTTGCTAAAAGTGTTACATATTTGAAGCGAAAAATTTACGTAGTTAGTTTTACCGACGAACCTTTTCGTCGGTAAAAAGCAAAAAAACAACGTTTTACTGACAAAAATAGTCATCACTAAAAGTGTTACATTTTTGAGTTAGAAAATTTACGCAGATGAGAGTTTTACCTACAAAATGTTTCGTAGGTAAAAAACGTGGATGAGACGTTTACCTACGAAATATTTCATAGGTAAAAGTCCCTCTCTCTCTCTCTTTTTAAATATTCCAGCACAAAATTCCTGATATACACCTGTTACAATATATTTCATCATGATATACACCTGTTATATAATATATTTCATCATATTCACATTCACATTCACATCCATCTAAACCTAAACTACGTAAATCCATCCAAACTTAAACTACATTCATCTAAACATAAACTACATCCATCCAAACACAAATAATCTTATCCACATCACATTCTTCCATACATAAATACATATAAGTTTAACATCATAAATAAAATATAAAAAATTATTCATAACCTATTTCCTGGTGGGGCTCACAAAATTCAGTGTGGGGAACACATCGCCAATTGTGCACACACTTAGGTCCTTACTCATGCCTTCATGGTAGATTCAAAATAGTTTCAATACAAGGTCACGAGTTTAAGTACCCATTGTGGCAGTAAGCGACTCTGGTGTGTGAGTGTGTGTTAAAAGAAAAATAAAGAAACAAAATATTGATTTATCTTTTGAGTTGAGCCTAATTGGTACTTGGTGATTTCTCATCAGGTAGAAATTATTATTAGTTAATTTTAGAAAGGTGAGATTAGGCCACTTATAATTACATTAACATGATAAAATGTTGTACGTAAACAATCCTATGGAAAAAAACAAATGAAAAGAGAGAAAACATATGAGAGGTGATCCTTATCTCCTTTGATGGATTCAAGCTGCATGTGCCCTACCCAACTTCCTATAAGGAGAAGTTATATGGGTCTTGGAATATTAGTGACAAATCCACCTTGTCTATTAATATTATCATATTGTATTAGGACATGACTCTAAAAATGAGATAAGTCCAAATGTCAAATAATCTATACTATAAGAGATAGTAGAGATGGAAATAGATGCATTATGATGCTTGAGTTCGAGTATACTTGCCAATAAAGCAAGATTTTCTTGTTTGTTGCCATGTGATTGGGCTACATTATTACATCAATCGGGTTCGGGGTCAAGATCGGGTTTAGGTTTGGGTTTTCAAGTTTAGGTTTAGGTTTAGGTTAGGGAGTTGAGATTAGGATTAGGTGTAGGTTTAAGTTTAAGGATTTGAGAATTCATTTAGCTTTTAGATTTAGGTTTAGGTTTTAGGTTATAGGTTTAGGTTTAGGTTTTAGGTTATAGGTTATAAGTTTAGGTTATAGGTTATAGGTTTTGGTTTAAGTTAAGGTTATAGGTTTAGGTTTAGGTTATAGGTTTAGGTTAGGTTTAGGTTTAGGTTATAGGTTATAGGTTATAGGTTTTAGGCTATAGCTTTAGGGAATTGAGAATAAGTTAAGGTTTAGGTTTAGGTTATAGGTTATAGGTTTTAGGCTATAGCTTTAGGGAATTGAGAATAGGTTAAGGTTTAGGTTTAGGAAATCGGTTCGGGTTCGGGTTTAGGTTTGGGTTTTCAAGTTTAGGTTTAGGTTAAAGAGTCGAGATTAGGATTAGGTGTAGGCTTAGGTTTATGGATTTGAGAATACATTTAGGTTTAGGTTTAGGTTTTAGGTTTTATGTTTAGGTTTAGGTTTTAGGTTTAGGTTAAGGTTAAGGTTAGGTTATAGATAATAAGTTTGGGTTATAGGTTATAGGTTATAGGTTAAAGTTTAGGTCATAGGTTTTGGTTTAGGTTAAGGTTATAGGTTTAGGTTTAGGTTAAGGTTTTGGTTTAGGTTATAAGTTTAGGTTAAGATTTAGGTTTAGGTTATAAGTTATAGCTTTAGGGAATTGCGAATAGGTTAAGGTTTAGGTTTAGGAAATCGGGTTTGGGTTTTCAAGTTTAGGTTTAGGTTTAGGTTAGGGAGTTAAGATTAGGATTAGGTGTAGGTTTAGGTTTAGGGATTTGAGAATACATTTAGGTTTTAGGTTTAGGTTTAGGTTTAGGTTAGGTTATAGGTTAAGGTTTAGGAATTGAGTTTAGGTTAGGTTATAGGTTAAGGTTTAGGAATTGAGTTTAGGTTATAGGTTATAGGTTATATGTTATAGGTTAAGGTTTAGGTTTAGGTTAAGGTTTAGGTTTAGGTTATAGGTTTTGGGATTTAAGAATAAGTTTAGGTTATGAGTATAGGTTTAGGTTAATGGTGTAGGTTATAGGTTTAGGTTATAAGTTTATATTAATGTTGTGGGTTGTATGTTATAGGTTTAGGTTTAGGTTTATGAATTTGAGAATACATTTACATTTTTAGGTTTAGGTTTAGGTTTTACATTCGTGTTAAGGTTATAGGTTTAGGTTTAGGTTTAAGGTTAGGTTATAAGTATAGGTTATAAGTTTAGGTTTAGGTTAGGTTATAGGTTAAGGTTTAGGGAATTGAGTTTAGGTTATAGGTTATAGGTTAAGGTTTAGGTTATAAGTTTTAGTTTAGGTTATAGGTTTTGGGATTTAAGAATAGGTTTAGGTTATAAGTATAGGTTTAGGTTAATATTATAGGTTATAGGTTTAGGTTATAAGTTTATGTTAATGTTGTCGGTTATAGGTTTAGGTTTAGGGATTTGATAATACATTTAGGTTTTAGGTTTAGGTTTAGGTTTAGGTTAAGGTTACGGTGTTAAGGTTATAGGTTTAGGTTTAGGTTATAAGTGTAGGTTATATGTTTAGGTTTAGGTTAGGTTATAGGTTAAGGTTTAGGGAATTGAGAATAGGTTAAGGTTTATGTTTAGAAAATCGAGTTCGGGTTTAGGTTTGGGTTTTGAAGTTTAAGTTTAGGTTAAGGAGTTGAGATTAGGATTAGGTGTAGGTTTAGGTTTAGGGATTTGAGAATATATTTAGGTTTTAGGTTTAGGTTAAGGTTATAGGTTATAGGTTTAGGTTTAGGTTATAGGTTATAGGTTATAGGTTATAGCTTTAGGGAATTGAGAATAGGTTAAGGTTTAGGTTTAGGAAATTATGTTTAGGTTCGGAAATAGGTTTAGGTTTGGGTTTTCAAGTTTAGGTTTAGGTTAAGGAGTTGAGATTATGATTAGGTGTAGGTTTAGGTTTAAGGATTTGAGAATACATTTAGGTTTTAGGTTTAGGTTTAGGTTATAGGTTTAGGTTATAGGTTATAGCTTTAGGAATTGAGAATAAGGTAAGGTTTAGGTTTAGGAAATCGGATTCGGGATCGGGTTTAGGTTTGGGTTTTCAAGTTTAGTTTTAGGTTTAGGTTAGGGAGTTGAGATTAGGATTAGGTGTAGGTTTAGGTTTAGGATTTGAGAATACATGTAGGTTTTAGGTTTAGGTTAGGTTTAGGTTATAGGTTATAGGTTTATGTTCGGGTTTTAGGTTTAGATTAAGGGTAAGGTTAGGTTATAGGTTATAAGTTTAGGTTATAGGTTGTAGGCAATAGGTTAAGGTTTAGGTCCTAGGTTTTGGTTTAGGTTAAGGTTATAAGTTTAGGTTTAGTTTTAGGTTTAGGTTATAAGCTATAGCTTTAGGGAATTGAGAATAGGTTAAGGTTTAGGTTTAGGTTATAAGTTATAGCTTTAGGGAATTGAGAATAGGTTAAGGTTTAGGTTTAGGAAATCGAGTTCGGGTTCGGGATCGGGTTTAGCTTTGGGTTTTCAAGTTTAGGTTTAAGTATAGGTTAGGGAGTTGAGATTAGGATTAGGTGTAGGTTTAGGTTTAGGGATTTGAGAATACATTTAGGTTTTAGGTTTAGGTTTAGGTTTAGGTTATAGGTTTAGGTTATAAGTGTAGGTTATAAGTTTAGGTTTAGGTTTGGCTATAGGTTAAGGTTTAAGGAATTGAGTTTAGGTTATAGTTTATAGGTTTAGGTTATAGGTTATACGTTATAGGTTAAGGTTTAGGTTATAGGTTATGGTTTAACTTTAGGTTATAGGTTTAGGTTTGGGTTTTCAAGTTTAGGTTTAGGTTAAGGAGTTGAGATTAGGATTAGGTGTAAGTTTAGGTTTAAGGATTTGAGAATACGTTTAGGTTTTAGGTTTAGGTTTAGGTTATAGGTTTATGTTAAGGTTATATGTTTAGGTTATAGGTTTAGGTTAGGTTATAGGTTATAGGTTATAGGTTATAGCTTTAGAGAATTGAGAATAGATTAATGTTTAGGTTTAGGAAATCGGGTTCGAGTTCGCGATCAGGTTTAGGTTTGGATTTTTAGGTTTAGGTTTAGGTTTAGGTTAGGGAGTTGAGATTAGGATTAAGTGTAGGTTTAGGTTTAGGGATTTGAGAATACATTTAGGTTTAGGTTTTAGGTTATAGGTTTAGGTTTAGGTTAAGGTTAGGTTATAAGTTTAGGGCCTGTTTGGCCGGGTAGATTGGAAGATAGATCTCCGGATTCGCCAGGCGTGCCAAACAAACACGGAATCCTGATCCCGGGATATAACAATCCCATCGATGTTAAGATAATCCACTGACATCACCATCATTACCTTTAAATCCCATCTAATCCACCCTAATCCCTTCAAAATTGCCTAGGATGTGTTTGGTTCGAGGGATTGAAAGGGATTGGAAGGTTTAATCCTGGGATTGGCCGGGCGTGCCACACAGAACGATATAACAATCTCAGGATATAGCAATCCCACGGATCTTACACCAATCTACTGACACAGCTATCATTACCTTGAAATCCGTGCAATCCACTCTAATACCATCTAATCCCATCCAATTTGCCCGGCCAAACAGGCCCTTAGGTTATAGGTTATAGGTTAAGGTTTAGGTTATAGGTTTTGGTTTAGGTTAAGGTTATAGGTTTAGGTTTTAGGGTAGATCCAAAGCTCAAGTGGATCTCGAAATGAATTGGGGCCACAAAAGTTTTCGATCAAGCTGATATTTGTGTTATTCCTTCTTCAGGTCTAGGTCTGTGTAAACTTACCGACAAGTTAGATCTCAAATAACCACCATGGTGGGTCTCAGGAAGGAATCAATGGTCGGGGGCATTGTCCCCACCATGATGTTTAGTTTTAGGTGTAGTTTTAGGTTTAGGGTTATACTAAGGTCTGCTCCAACAATTTCGAGCTAATACATAAACACGGCCTGTCCAAATGGCCAAACCACTTCAATGTTATCCATAGGAAATGGACGGCTTCATCATGGTCATAACAACAGTTCACACCTTCCAAGGACCCCGCTTAACATCCGGATAGCTCCGACGCACATCCGAGTCTGCTCCATCAATTTCGAGCAAATACATAAACACGGCCTGTCCAAGTGGCTAGGCCACTCTAATGTTATCCATAAGAAATGGACAGCTTCATCATGGTCATAACAACGATTCCCACCTTCCAGGGACCCCCGCTCAACATCCGGATAGCTCCAACGCACATCTGGGTCTGCTCCATCAATTTCGAGATAATACATTTAAAAACAACATAAAAGGTAAGAAAAGCAAGAAACATCCATATGAAGATATTGAGAGGAATTACTAGTGTATCTATATTCCTTCTATGTACTAGGTTGATTTTGAGTTGATTATGACTAAGATGTTGATATTACATTATATGTGATGAGGGTTGCATTACTAATATATCTATATTCCTTCAAAGCGATCACTTGGATAGTTATGGATCACCAAATGGTAGGTCAACATATGTACAATTTGTTGGTCCTAGGGACAATGGACAAGTAGAATCCGACCATCAGGAATTCCCTTTTGACTAGGGACACACTACGTGAAAAATGGAAAAAAAGGACGGATTTAGAGACGGTTCTGGACCGTCTCTAAAATTGCTTGGTTTAAAGACGCTTTAGAGACGGTCGTAAACCATCTCTAAAATTTTAGACGGCCCCTGACCGTCCTTAATATTGTCTTAAAAATTTAAACATCCAAAAATCATTTAAGACGGTCGTTAACCATCTTATATGCGGTCATCTGAGACGGTCATTGGCCGTCCGCATTAGAGATGGTCCTTGACCGTCTTATATAAGGTCATCTGAGACGGTCAATGGTCGTCTGCATTAGAGACGGTCATTGGCTGTCTTTTACTTATAATCTGAGACTGTCAAAGACCGTCTCTATTAGAAACAGATCCTTAGCCGTCTTATAGCCCTGGCAAAGACCGTCTTTATTAGAGACTGCTAAAGGCCGTCTCTATTAGAGACGGTCAAGGACCGTCTTTATTAGAGACAGTTTAGGACCGTCTCTATTAGAGACTGTCAAAGACCGTCTCTATTAGAGACGGTCCTGAACTGCGTTATAGCCTCTATTAGAGATTGTCAAAAGGCAGTCTCTATTAGAGAGATTCTATACCGTCTCTAATGCTCAGTCAAAAATTAAGAAGAAAAAATTTATGAATTTAAAAAAAATTAGTTGAGAAGCTTAGAAAAATAATTAACAATGTTTAAGAAAATTTTAAATTTTGAAAAAAAAAACTGCAATTTTATAAAAATCTAGATTTTGAAAAAAAAAATTTGGTAAAAAAATGGTATTTTGAAAAAGAAAATGTTAAAAATTAAACAAAATTGTAAAAAAATTGACAAATTGTAAAAAAAAAAAATATTTTTTAAAAAAGAAAACTAGATTTTGTATTTTAACAAGAAAAATTAAAAAGTTATATAACAAAAGTGAGATTTTAAAAAATGATATTTGAAAAAGAAATTTTAAAAAATTAAACCAAATTGTGAAAAAATTGACAAATTGTAAAAAAATATATTTTTTAAAACAGAAAACTAGATTTTGTATTTTGATAAGAAAAATTAAAAAGTTATATAACAAAAGTGAGATTTAAAAAATGATATTTTGAAAAAGAAAATTTAAAAAATTAAACAAAATTGTGAAAAAATTGACAAATTGTAAAAAAAAATATATTTTTTAAAAAAGAAAACTAAATTTTATATTTTGACAAGAAAAATTGAAAAGTTAAATAACAAAAGTGAGATTAAAAAAATGATATTTTGAAAAAGAAAATTTTAAAAATTAAACAAAATTGTGAAAAAATTGACAAATTGTAAAAAAATATTTAAAAAAAAAAAGAAAACTAGATTTTGTATTTTGCCAAGAAAAATTGAAAAGTTATATAACAAAAGTGAGATTTAAAAAATGATATTTTGAAAAAGAAAATTTTAAAAATTAAATAAATTTGTGAAAAAATTGACAAATTGTAAAAAAATATATTTAAAAAAAAAAAAGAAAACTAGATTTTGTATTTTGACAAGAAAAATTGAAAAGTTAGATAACAAAAGTGAGATTTCGATAAAAAAAATGATATTTTGAAAAGGAAAAATTAAAAAATTAAACAAAATTATGAAAAAATTGACAAATTGTAAAAAAATATATTTTAAAAAAAAGAAAACTAGATTTCGTATTTTGATAAGAAAAATTGAAAAGTTAGACTTAGATAACAAAAGTGAGATTTTGATGATGTGTTGTATATCTTTGCCGCCCATACGTTTCTCTAACCCATTAAGTGGACCACACCACTGGAAAGAATGATAATATAGTATCTCGCCATTATAAATTATAAAGAGCCCATCGTAAGTTTTAGTAATGTTTATTTGCAATCCAACTTGTTGATAATGTAAAGAAGATCTAGATGAAGGTAAACTACAAAGATCAAATAGATCCAGAACTTTTGTGGCCTTCAAAAGGTTTTTAATGATTATTCATCATATTGTTTTGATTGGTATGACCCACCTAAGATTATTTAGTTCTTATGATTTGAAATCACATCCTAAAATATGATGGAAAAATATATGGATGGTGTCGATATACATAAAATATATCAAGGTGGGCCCTACACGGTTAAAGTAACACCCATGAAGGAGTTACCTAAAATAGTGAAATTGTACTATAAGGTCACCTCATGGGAACTTTCCATGAGGTTAATCTATGTGCGCCCCGCCATGATGTGTGTAGAACATCAACACCATGCATTTGATGTGTCCCATTTAAGTCAAAAAATCAATCATATATGAAACTCAGGTGGGCCATAACATCTAAAACTATGTGAAGACATCCCTAAAATAGATAAAAGCATTTGCTGGGGCCCACATGAGTTTTGGATGTGTATGAAACTTGGTCCGACTCCTCATCCAAGTGGGACACACATAATGAATGGGTTGGATTTATGAACCACATCTAGGTGGGCCCAATAAATGATTATGAATGTTTTAATGGGAGGGTAATTAATCCTCTCAACTATAGTATGTGGTGTGGCCCACCCAAGTCATGGATTGACTTTATTTTTAAGCTCGTGGCCCACCATGGAATGGTGCATCTGATTGACGGGGTAGATCCAAAGTTCAAGTGTACCCACCATAGAAAAGAGTGGGATAGTGACACCCACTATTGAAACCTTCTTAGGGCCCGCCGCGATGTTTATTTGAGATCCAATCTGTTTATAAGTTAATACAGACATGGATGCGGTTGAAACTTGGTCTGATATCCCTCATCCAAGTGGGACACACATAATGAGTGGATTGGATATGTGAATCACATTCAGACAGGCCCAATATATGATTATGAATGTTTTAAGGAAACCCTTCTCAATTATGTTTGGGTGAGTTACTCGTTACTTTTACTAGAGTAAACTTTGTGGGGTCCACTGTTATTTATTTTTTTATCCACTCCATTCATCCATGTTAATAGATAATTTGAGGTCTAAAGAACAAAAAGGAAGCATATCCAAAGCTCAAGTGGACCACACCACAAGAAATAGTGTGATTGAACCTCTACCATTTAAAATTTCTTGGAGGCCATAGAAGTTTTGGATCAAGCTGATGTTTGTGATTTCTATTCATTCATATATTTTTGATATTATGAACAACCTTTAAC
This sequence comes from Magnolia changhungtana, assembly GCA_030180095.1. Taxonomy (NCBI): domain Eukaryota; kingdom Viridiplantae; phylum Streptophyta; class Magnoliopsida; order Magnoliales; family Magnoliaceae; genus Magnolia; species Magnolia changhungtana. Next base: position 1,199,074 of record JASAUF010000640.1, read on the forward strand.
TGTTTTTGGACAATCCGATCAGTCTAGATTGAAAAGAAAATAACTTCAGATGTTTAAATTAAAATTCACTCAAATTGTTGATCAATCTTGTTTGCCCAATATCTCTCTCATATGTAGCATGATCGGGGCGAGTAACTAGTCAATTTGAGGGTAATGATCAATAAAATAGAGTGAATGGACCAGACATGTAAAATGGGCCAAATATTCTGGTCAAAATTGTGACCCAACTTATTGACCTCGTGAGAACCTAAGAATTGATGTTAGTAAGTTTTGTGAGCCCCATCATGATGTGTCGAACATCAACACTGTGGATATGATAGAAGTTTTGGATCAAGCTGATGTTTATGTTAGTCAATTTCGAGATCATTTTATAGAATTATCCAAAAAATGAATCATATCGAAAGATTAAATGGACCACAACACAAATAAGGGGAACGAATTGGCTCCTCCCCTACACCATCCAATGGCTTGTGGTTGGTGCTGTGTGGGCCCAACCATGATGTATTTTTACAACTACATGGATGAAGGGAAAACTAAAATATTAACTTGGTCCAAAACTTCAGTGGCCTCCCAAAATTTTTCAATGGTAAACGTTCGGTTTATATTATTTCCTATGATGTGGTCTACTTTAGATTTTTATGGGCTTCATTTTTGAGCTTATATAATAAAATTATATGTTAAAATGGATGGATGAAGTGGATAAAATGAAAAAATCATGGTGGGCCCCAAGGGATTTACTTAGTATGCTTGGGAACAGATTGGCTACTCCCCCGACACCAGCTAATGGCTGGTGGTCGGTGCTCTGTGGCCCCCACCATGATGTATGTGTTTCATCCATGCCGTCCATATATTTTTACAGATAATTTTATAATATCAGACCAAAAATGAGATATATCCAAATCTCAAGTGGACTACATTATAGGAAACAATGTTGAATGAACATTGACTATTAAAAACATTTTGGTAGCCATACAAGTTTTGGATCAAGCTGGTTTTTGTTTTTTCCCTTCATCTGGTCCTGTATGACCAAATCAATAGATTGGATGTCAAATAAACAATACAGTGGGCCTAGGAGGATTTTAATGGTGGATATCCAATCACTATTGTTCTCATGTGGTGTGGACCACCTGAGATTTATATTCCTCTAATTTTTGGCATGAAGCTCTAAAATGATCTTTAAAAATGGATGAGCGGAATGGATGAAACACATACATCATGGTAGGGCCCACAGAGCACCGACCACGCCAGCCCAAAATTGGGCACTCGCTCAAAACAGAGACGCGCGCCCAAGCTATCACTCGACACACCCTCTTCTCTCTCTCTCTCTCTCTCTCTCTCTCTCTCTCACCCCTGCCCTCCCTCGCCGCCCTCCCTCGCCGCCCTCTCTCACTCTCGCGCATCCCCTCTCTCTCTCTCGGTCCTCTCTCCACCGCGCCTTCTCTCTCTGTTTCTCTCTCGGTTCTCTTTCTCTCGCGCGCATCCACGAGGTATCTCTCTCTCTCTCTCGTGCATCCACATGAGGTATCTCTCTCTCTCTCTCTCTCTCTCTCTCTCTCGCTCGCTCGCTCTCAATCTCTCTCAATCTCCCTCAATCTCAATACCGATTGAAACGATTTGGGGGTTTAGGGATTTAGGGATTTAGGGCCTGTTTGGCCGCGTAGATTGGATGGTATTAGAGTGGATTTCACAGATTTCAAGATAATGATAGCTGCGTCAGTGGCTTGGTGCAAGATCTATGAGATTGCTATATCCTGGGATTGCAATATCCGGTCTGTTTGGCACGCCCGGCCAATCCTGGGATTAAACCTTCCAATCCCTTTCAATCCCTCAAACCAAACACGTCCCAGGCAATTTTGAAGGGATTAGGGTGGATTGGATGGGATTTAAAAGTAATGATGGTGATGTCAGTGGATTGTCTTAAGATCCATGGGATTGGTATATCTTGAGATTAGGATCCCGTGTCTGTTTGGCATGCCTGGCCAATCCCAGGATCTATCCTGACATTCAGTGATTGCAATGTATGTAGTACAGTATCTCTGGGAAAAAAATCCAAAAAAAATAAAATAAAATTTGGAAATGTGTACATTAGTTCCAAATTTGTTAATGCTACCAATGCTGCTTGTCTTTTGGTCAGATAAAATATGTTTATGTCTACATAACACTGCTTGTTACATTCTGTGCTTTCCCCAACATTTTCACATAAAAAATCATCTATGTTGTATGCACAGCTACATGGAGTCAGACCCTATAAAAATTGTAGCAAAAGGTGTAGTGAAGTAATCTATGTGCCTATGGTCCTTTGTCAGAATTCTAGTAATAGTTTTCCTTGCTTGCATATATATGTTGTTGCATATACTTGAGTAAAAATAATTTTAATGAGTTGCATGTAGTGATATATGTGCCTGGCCATGGAATTCAAGTAATACATTTGCTTACATATGTTGCAATATTATCAAATCAGCTGCAGTTCTTCAAATTTCAAATACTTTAGGGACTAATTAGATACTTGGAAATTATTGAATCAGAAATTGGAGCGATATAGAAAACCTGAAAGCCAACATACAAAGTCATAAAAAGGAAATGAAATGAATTTTATGTTTGTTGAATCGTGAATGAAAATCCTTCCTAATGTGCAGGTGCTTGTTTGTTTGTCTTATTTAACATTGCCTCTTTCTTTCCGCCAGGATTGTTTCAATCCTATAGTTGAAAAAATAGGTCGTGATCTGATCCCTGCTATGGTGTATGGGTAAGTCATGGACATTGTTCATTTGAATCTTGTACAAATGAATTGATTCTATCTGCCAGCAAGGGTGAGAATGTGAATAACTACACACCGGCCCATATAAGGACACAAGTGATCCCAATTGCATGCGGGCATGAATGCCTGTATTTATTACTATTATCATTATTTTGTTTTAGTGTAAGGCATAAATTGCCGATTCCTTGTATCCTTTTCTTCTCCGCCTTAATGATTTATATCTTGTATAGCATCCCACATTGCTGTGGTTTCTTAAATATTTTGCAGAAGAAATGTAGCAGGTCAAGAATTTAGTGGGATGTATTATGCAATTTTAATTGTAAAGTAAGAACTTGCATCTTTAAGCCAAAATATAATTTTGCAGAAGATTCAAACTTTCACATTCATATCTCTTTGCAGTTTTTGTATTTCAGATCATAATTGTTTTGATAATTGCATTTTTAATCAATGCAGTTCAGATGTTGTATCAGCTGGAATCCTTTGACGCAAACTATATCCTCATTATGAGAAGAAAAAAAAAGTTGGTTGAACATCTGTTAATTCTACCATTTTCATGCAGGACTGGGCATTGTCCCTTTGATGCTATTGTTCAATGAATTCCTATTAGCCAGTCTAGTTGATGCCTGTTTCCAGCGTACATCTTCTATGGTTAGTTTCTTCCAAGTTCAAAGGATTGCGTTGGTTGTGCTATCGTAAGATTTTACCTTGTTGACATCTCCTTAGCTCATGCGCTGCTTTTAGACTGCAGTGCTATCGTAAGATTTTACCTTGTTGACATCTCCTTAGCTCGCACTGCACTAAATGGATTGGTGAGGGTCCAAAAATCAAGGCAGTTGGACAAATTCTAACCAATTGATTAGAGTAGGCCATGTTTAACTTTGTTTTTTGGAGTTCCAAGTGTATATTTCTCCTCAAAATTGCAGGGCTAAGGATTATACTGCAGTAGAACAACCTATGGAAGCATTCACGAATATCCTTTTCTTATCTGGAACCACAGGTAACTTGAAACCTTTTAATTGAAACATCTCAAAGATCTTGATGCTTCATCTTGCATATTTCATGCAAATTTCAATTTTTTTTAATGCAAAACACTGCTTGGTGTTCTCAAGCGGTCTATGGAACGCTTCTTGTTTCACGTTAAGGCTCTCCTTCACAACACATCAAACGGGGAAACTTTTTGGATGGGTGCATTATATCTCAAACAACTTACTGTTTTTGAATAGATTGGTATTTTCAATGCCATGTGACATGTCTGTTATTGGAACTTTTGCAATTTGATTATGAACCATTACTGTATTTTTTTCTTAACCATTATTTTTTCCTAAACTATAGCTCTTGTTCTCCATTCAACAGTTTGGGTTTTTAGTTCATACAAGTGTAATTGACAGGATGGGTTCTCACCCTAGATGGCCCATGCACTGAAAATCTTTCATATTCAGTTGATCGAGAATTGTTGTATTTTTTAATATTGTCTTTTTTTTTAACCCTCTCCTGAGCCACATTGTTTATGATTTATAGCAGTGATGTCAGTTTCTTTAGTTCATTTAGTTGAAGTGTCCATTTTAGTTGATTGCAGGGTATAGGTAGGATTTTGAAGGGTCTTATTTTTTCATGGTATCCCTTTAAATATGTTCTAAACTTAATAGACGGTCTAGATCTATCTCTTAAATTGTCCAAGTTACCCAATGCAACTAAAACCGTGTAATTCACAATGCTCCAAAAGAGCATTGAATCATTTCTCAAACTTAGAAACTCCACCAATTTAATAGCCTTTTAAATCTCTCATCAAAGAAAAACTAACCACCCCATCTATTTTTAAGTACTTTAAATGAAAAAACAACCATTCATTTCTAAGTTAGTGATCCTCTTATCTTTATAAATAGCAATTTCTTCCTTTATTTCATCGTTCAGCTATCCAAACATACATACAAGAAAGAGAGAGATGGGATGTTTGTAATAATATTAAAAAAAATAGTTTATATATAAAAAATTTCCTTTTGATTTTTTTGGTATGGATGCATCATGCATGGTTTTATGATAAAACACATGTATGTATAAAACAAATTATTTTTTCCAAACAGGACATTTATGATAAAACAAATTATTTGTTCCAAATAAGACATTTATCAAAGGAGCACTATCAGGTGATATTTAAGATTTTCATTATAAATAGATTAAGAGCCAATGATAATTATAAGTAGACTTGCAACCAAAAATAAAGAATTTGATTTTTTTCAAAACATGGAAAGACTAATCAGTCCTACTTCTTGTAACTTCAGCCACTGCTTCAAATGGAGGGACTGCATAGATTTGGTTAGGGAGACAACTGATGGTGAACTAGTAGCTATAACAAATATGAGAGTTACAAAGGTGAAAAGAAACATAAGGCGGTCGGTAAGATAAGATAGATTGACAGTACTTGTTTTAATTTTCTTGGATGGATGACGAATGTATTTAGGAATGTAAATGAAAATAAAAAACTTATAATATATATATATATATATATATATATATATAAAAGTTATCAATGGAGGATACCTTGTTTAGGGGGACACGAAATTCTTGTAGCTTATGGTATGGTGCCCCAATATTGGTTGTTTGTTACTAGTATGTAGTAGATAATACTAGGTTTAATAGTAAATAATACTAGAGAATCCCTAAACTTGAACCTACACCATCTACTCCTAAACCTAAGCCTAAACTTGAAAACCCAAACCTAAATTTGTACACAAACCTGAACCCGAACCCAATTTCCTAAACCTAAACCTTAACCTATTCTCAATTCCCTAAACCTAAACCTACACCTAATCCTAATCTCAATTCCCTAACCTAAACCTAAACCTAAACCTAAACTTGAAAACCCAAACCTAAACCCGATCCCGAACCCGAACCCATTTCCTAAACCTAAACCTTAACCTATTCTCAATTTCCTAAACCTTAACCTATAACCTAACCTAAACCTAAACCTAAACCTATAACCTACACTTATAACCTAAACCTAAACCTATAACCTAAACCTAAGCCTAAAACCTAAACCTATGACCTAAAACTAAATGTATTCTCAAATCCCTACACCTAATCCTAATCTCAACTCCCTAACCGAAACCTAAACCTAAACTTGAAAACCCAAACCTAAATGCGATCCCGAACCCGAACCCGATTTCCTAAACCTATACCTTAACCTATTCCCAATTTCTTAAACCTTAACCTATAACCTAACCTAAACCTAAACCTAAACCTAAGCCTAAAACCTAATCCTATAACCTAAAACCTAAATGTATTCTCAAATCTCTAAACCTAAACCTACACCTAATCCTAATCTCATCTCTCTAACGTAAACCTAAACCTAAACTTGAAAACCCATACCTAAACCCGAACCCGATTTCCTAAACCTATACCTTACCCTAAACCCTAAACCCTAAACCCTAAACCTAACTTATAACCTAACCTAAACCTAAACCTAAACCTATAACCTACACTTATAACCTAAACCTAAGCCTAAAACCTAAACCTATGACCTAAAACCTAAATGTATTCTCAAATCCCTAAACTTAAACCTACACCTAATAATAATCTCAACTCCTTAACCTAAACCTAAACTTGAAAACCCAAACCAAAACCCAATCCCGATCGAACCCGATTTCCTAAACCTAAACCTTAACCTATTCTTAATTCCCTAAACCTATAGCTTATAACCTTAACCTAAACCTAAACCTAAACCTAAACTTAAACCTAAACCTAAACCTAAACCTAAATGTATTCCTAAATCCCTAAAGCTAAACCTACACCTAATCCTAATCTCAACTCCCTAACCTAAACCTAAACCTAAACTTGAAAACCCAAACTTAAACCCAATCCCCAACCTATAACCTAAACCTAAACCTTAACCTAAACCAAAACCAAAACCTATAACCTATAACCTAAACCCGAACCCATTCTCAAATCCAAAACCTATAACCTAAACCTAAACATATAACCTATAACCTAAATCAATACCTATAACCTAAACCAAAACCAAAACCTATAACCTAAACCGAACCCATTCTCAAATCCCAAAACCTATAACCTAAACCAAAACCAAAACCTATAACCTAAACCCGAACCCATTCTCAAATCCCAAAACCTATAACCTAAACCTAAACTAAAACCTATAACCTAAACCCGAACCCATTATCAAATCTAAAAACCTAAACCTTAACCAAAACCTATAACCTAAATCCGAACCCATTCTCAAATCCCAAAACCAATAGCCTAAACCTATACCTAAACCTAAACCTAAACCAAAACCTATAACCTAAACCCGAACCCATTCTCAAATCCCAAAACCTATAATCTAAACCTAATCCTTAACCTAAACATAAACCAAAACTTATAACCTAAACCAAAACCATAACCTATAACCTAAACCCGAACTCATTCTCACATCCTAAAACCTATAACCAAAACCAAAACCAAAACCTATAACCTAAACCCGAACCCTATTCTCAAATCCCGAAACCTATAACTTAAACCCGAACCCATTCTCAAATCCCAAAACCTATAACCTAAACCTAAACCTTAACATAAACCAAAACCAAGACCTATAACCTAAACCAAAACCAAAACCTATAACCTAAACCCGAACCCCATTCTCAAATCCCAAAACCTAAACCTTAACCAAAACCTATAACCTAAACCCGAACCCATTCTCAAATCCCAAAACCTAAACCAAAACCAAAACCTATAACCTAAACCTAAACCAAAACCTATAACCTAAACACGAACCCATTCTCAAATCCCAAAACCTATATCCTAAACCAAACCCAAAACATATAACCTAAACCCGAACCCATTCTCAAATCTAAAAATCTATAACCTAAACCTAAACCTAAACCAAAACCAAAACCATTAACCTAAACCCGAACCCATTCTCAAATCCCAAAACCTATAACCTAAACTTAAACCTAAACCTATAACCTAAACCCTAACCCATTCTCAAATCCAATAACCTATAACCTAAACCTAAACCTTATCCTAAACCTAAACCAAAACATATAACCTAAACCAAAACCAAAACCTATAACCTAAACCGGAACCCATTCTCAAATCCAATAACTATAACCTAAACCTAAACCTTATCCTAAACCTAAACCAAAACATATAACCTAAACCAAAACCAAAACCTATAACATAAACCCGAACCCATTCTCAAATCCAAAACCTATAACCTAAACCTAAACCTTATCCTAAACCAAAACCAAAACCTATAAGCTAAACTCGAACCCATTCTTAAATCCCAAAACTTATAATCAAAACCAAAACCAAAACCTATAACCTAAACCAAAACCAAAACCTATAACCTACACTCGAACCCATTCTCAAATCCCAAAACCTATAACCTAAACCAAAACCAAAACCTATGACCTAAACCCGAACCATTCTCAAATCCAAAACCTATAACCTAAACCTAAACATATAACCTAAACCTATAACCTATAACCTAAATCAATACTTATAACCAAAACCAAAACTAAAACCTATAACCTAAACCCGGACCATTCTCAAATTCCAAAACCTATAACCTAAACCTAAACCTTAACCTAAACATAAACCAAAACCTATAACCTATAACCTAAACCAAAACCAAAACCTATAACCTATAACCTAAACCAAAACCAAAACCTATAACCTAAACCCAAACCCATTCTCAAATCCCAAAACCTATAACCTAAACCAAAACCAAAACCTATAACTCGAACCTAAACATATAACTAAAAACCTATAACCTATAACCTAAATCAATACTTATAACTAAAACCAAAACCAAAACCTATAACCTAAACCCAAACCCATTCTCAAATCCCAAAACCTATAACCTAAACCTAAACCTTAACCTAATCCTATAACCTAAAATCAAATCCCTAAACCTTAACCTATAACCTATAACCTAACCTAAACCTATACTTATAACCTAAAACTATTCTCAAATCCCAAAACCTATAACTTAAACCTAACCTTTCCTAAACCTATAACCTAAACTCAATTCCCTAAAGCTAAACCTACACCTAATCCTAATCTCGACTCCTAACATAAACCTAAACCTAAACTTGAAAACCAAAACTTAAACCCAATCCCGAACATGAACCCGATTTCTAAACCTAAATCATAACCCATTCTCAAATCCAAAACCTATAACTAAAACTTAAACCCAATCTTGAACATGAACCCGATTTCCTAAACCTAAACCATAACCCATTCTCAAATCCAAAACCTATAACCTAAACCCGAACCCATTCTTAAATCCAAGAACCTATAATTAACCTAAACCTATAACCTATAACCTAAATCAAAACATATAACTTAAACCAAAACCAAAACCTATAACCTAAACCCAAACCCATTCTCAAATCCTAAAACCTATAACCTAAACTAAACCTTAACCTAATCCTATAACCTAAAATCAAATCCCTAAACCTTAACCTATAACCTATAACCTAACCTAAACCTATACTTATAACCTAAAACTATTCCCAAATCCCAAAACCTATAATTTAAACTCAATTCCCTAAAGCTAAACCTACACCTAATCCTAATCTCAACTCCTTAACCTAAACCTAAACCTAAACTTGAAAACCCAAACTTAAACCCAATCCCGAACTCCGAACCCGATTTCCTAAACCTAAATCTTAACCTATTCTCAATTCCCTAAACTAAACCTAAACCTAAACCTCAACCTAAACCTAAACCTAAACCTAAGCCTAATACCTAAATGTACTCTCAAATCCCTAAACCTAAACCTACACCTAATCCTAATCTCAACTCCCTAACCTAAACCTAAACCTAAACTTGAAAACCCAAACCTAAACGCGATCCCGAACCCGAACCCGATTTCCTAAACCTATACCTTAACCTATTCTCAATTCCCTAAACCTATAGCTTATAACCTAAACCTAAACCTTAACCTAAACCTAAACCTATAACCTTAGCCTAAACCAAAACCTATGACTTAAAACCTAAATGTATTCTCAAATCTTCTAAACCTAAACCTACACCTAATCCTAATCTCAACTCCCTAACGTAAACCTAAACCTAAACTTGAAAACCCATACCTAAACCCGATCCCGAACTCGAACCCGATTTCCTAAACCTAAACCTTAACCCGTTCTCAATTTCCTAAACTTAACCTATAACCTAACCTAAACCTAAACCTAAACCTAAGCCTAAAACCTAAACCTATGACCTAAAACCTAAATGTATTCTCAAATACTTAAACCTAAACCTACACCTAATCCTAATCTTAACTCCCTAACCTAAACTTAAACCTAAACTTGAAAACCCAAACCTAAACCCGATCCCGAACCCGAACCCGATTTCTAAACCTAAACCTATTCTCAATTCCCTAAACCTATAGCTTATAACCTAAACTAAACCTAAACCTTAACCTTAACCTAAACTTAAACTCGAACCTATAACCTATAACCTAAATATATTCTTAAATCCCTAAACCTACACTTACACCTAATCCTAATCTCAACTCCCTAACCTAAACCTAAACCTAAACTTGAAAACCCAAACCTAAACCCGATTCCGAACCCGAACCCGATTTCTAAACCTAAACCTTAACCTATTCTCAAATCTCTAAACCTAATCCTAATCTAAACTCAGAACCTAAACCTAAACCTAAACCTTAACTTGAAAACCCAAACCTAAACCCAATCCCGAACCCGAACCCGAATTCTTAAACCTAAACCTTAACCTAATCTCAAATCCCTAAACCTACACCTACACCTAATCCTAATCTTAACTCCCTAACCTAAACCTAAACCTAAACTTGAAAACCCAAACTTGAACCCGATCCCGAACCCGAACCCGATTTCCTAAACCTAAACCTATTCTCAATTCCCTAAACCTATAGCTTATAACCTAACCTAAACCTAAACTTATATATATGTATTATGCGTGGATGAATGTAATGTGAATAAGATTGTTTGTGTTTGGATGGATTTTCATAGTTTGGGTTTAGATGGATGTGAATGTGAATGTGAATGTGATGAAATATATTGTATAACAGGTGTATATCAGGAAGATTGTGTGTTTGGATGGATTTACATAGTTTGGGTTTAGATGGATGTGAATGTTAATGTGAATGTGATGAAATATATTGTATAACAGGTGTATATCAGGAAGATTGTGTGTTTGGATGGATTTACGTAGTTTGGGTTTAGATGGATGTGAATGTGAATGTGATGAAATATATTGTATAACAGGTGTATATCAGGAAGATTGTGTGTTTGGATGGCTTTACGTAGTTTGAGTTTAGATGGATGTGAATGTAAATGTGATGAAATATATTGTATAACAGGTCTATATCAGGAAGATTGTGTGTTTGGATGGATTGATGGATGTGAATGTGATGAAATATATTATATAACAGGTGTATATCAGGAAGATTGTGTGTTTGAATGGATTTACGTAGTTTGGGTTTAGATGAATGTGAATGTGAATGTGATGAAATGTATTGTATAACAGGTGTATATCAGGAAGAAGACTAGGTCAAATTTGGTCCTTCAAGGGTCACAAGAGACGGTCTATATCAGTCCTTTAAAAGGATGGTCCATGACCGTCCTTTGAAGGCTTAAACAAGACGGTCCATGACAGTCCTTTTAAAGGACGGTCCATGACCATCCATTTAAAGGACGGTCTATCGCCATCCTTTGAAGGCCCATAACAGACAGTTCATGACAGTCTTTTTTAAGGACGGTCCATGACAGTCCTTTTAAAGGACGGTCCATGGCCGTCCTCTTTGGACTCATAAGAGACGGTCTATGATAGTCCATTTTAAGGACGGTCCATGACCGTCCTTTTTTAGGATCGTCCATAACCGTCTTTTTTTTTTGTCAATAAGAATGACGGTTTTCAACCGTCCTTTGAGTAATAGGACACGTCAAAATTTGATTGCCTCTGTGACGGTCCATGACCGTCCTTTTTGGTCATTTTAGACGTTTTTGGACCGTCCTTTTTTCGCTGTTTTAGCGTAGTGACAATGGACAAGTAGATATGTTCTGAAAGGGTTTCTTCTACTTAAATCAAGAACATAATTCAGATATGCCACATTCTCCTTTAAAGCGACTGGCTCAAGGACAGAGGTTTGATTTCAAAATATACAGTTGTTTCTCTCTGACCAGATATTTCATAGTGGAAGGTAAAACAAATTTCCAAATAGTGCTAGAGTGGCCTCGAGCTGAGTAAGCAGTATGCCACTGAAGAAAGTTATATATATATATATATATAAAACTTTTTATTACATTATTATGATGTATTATGATAATCCTCAAGTCCAAACAAACTCTAAGGGCCCCTTTCATGCACTATCAAAACCCATGTTTGGAGAAGAAAAATAAGGGTTAATTGGCAGTCATAGGAAAACCCACTTGAAAACATAGTTTTCAAGATCAACTGATGAAATAGGAATTAAAATGCCACCCATCCGAAAATCAATTAGATTGGATTTCACCTACTAAATGAAAACATTGATTTTGCTTTTGCAAGTTGCATCCAAACAACATTAAGGAAGATTAAAAATCATATGATCATTTACCATAGGATGATGGGACATAGATAGTATGCTCAGATTATCAGTTTGTAAAAGTGGGGCCAAGGTCCTGTGATCCAGACCGTTGAAATGGTAGCACTAAAAGCCTCCCAATTGAGAATCTAGCCAATTCAATCTGTAACATCCTGGATTTTTCCTAACATGGGATTAGACGTCCTTAGGCGATGGGTCGATCCTAGCACCTTATTAACTTGTCAGAATTGAATCCCACAGTCTAAAATCGCTCCTTAACCCATTTCCTTCACAAATCCCACCCTTTACTACCTTGTTCTTTCAATTTTTTAAAGCACTTTCGCCCTAGACACTATCCTATACTAGCTAGGTAGTATAACTTAGATCACTTTAGATACAAACTACAAAGGACTAAGTACCACCTCAGACAGGAATCTTATAGGACTAAATCCTTTAGAAATGAGACAGAGTAACTAAGTGCTAAACTAGATTAGCTACGAAATCCGTTTGAATCGCTTTAAATACGATCTGCAAGACCCAAAACTTGTAGAATCATTGACACTAGGTTACCCTAAAATCTAGGATCAAACTCATTACCCGACTGCTCTCGGGAGCATGTTAAAACTCTGTATCTGATCTGGACTGCACATCGGGAGTCCGAACAATACGAGGTTAAGGACTTAGGACCGCCTGTGGGCTTGGCAACCATCTCAGAAATCAAATCCCGGTGATGTCCCACTACTGCTCGCTTGAGTCCGAGCGAGAGAGTATGAAAACACTTGTTTTCTTTAAAAATAAATATCTTGAATAAGTAATCCGAGACTCGTCGCTTCTAACGGATCGGTTTTAAGCAACCGGATCGTCGAATCGGACCAAATTACACCCTCGGATCGGAGAAATTTCATACACATTTACATGTACTCGAATCTCCGTCGAGATCCGTGACAGATTGAACCGACGGTCCGCCACGCGTGATCTGAATCCCGACCGAAACGAAAACTTAATAGAACGTAGATCCAACGTTAGTGAGCTTAAGTCCGACCTTTGGCTCAAGGAAGCCCGCCAGAAGTCCTCCGTTGAGCTGAAAAAGTTCCGCTTTGGCTATAACCTAGGTGAACCTTGTCCAGAAGTCTATTTTGGTGAAGTTTTAGACTATATAAGGACCTTAAACCCTCTCCCATTTTAGCCATACGAATTTGGATTTGAGAGAGAGAAAAGAGAGAGAAAGTGTGGGAGATGTGGGAGGAACTCCTATTGCCTTCATTCCTGCCGTATTCGGGCTCCACCTTTGATTCTCATCGCTTCCTAGGCGATTCCGATTGTTTCTAGGTAAGAAACCCTAACCCTAATCTGTTTTGGGGTTTAGAGCAGTTGTAGGTTAGGAAATAGCTAACCTATTTCATTCTCAGGTTGCCAATATATGCGAATACGGAAGCTTAGCAAACCTACCGACTCCGTTACGATTCTACGACACAAGGTGAGGACTTTAGGTGTATAGGTTGCGGTTTTCAACGCTTTCAATGTCCGATAATGGTAGATTCATGATCTGTATGCAATTGTACATGTATAAAGTGCTTTCCGTTTTCTGTTTCGATTAGAATTCTAGAATTTGGAATTTCACATACTCTAGGTATTCGTATAAAATACCGTATACATATTTTTTATGGAAATGTGTTTGACATGTTTAATTGTCGTATGGATATATGATGTATGGATAAAATACTCATTTGGCGAAAGGGTTCGCCTAAATACATGTTTACTAATATACACCATGTATGTAGAAATACAGTATTGTAAGAAGTACCGTATACGTGTATATTTTAGCGATGTGTTTGTCATGATTAATTGTTGTATAAATATATTATGTGCGTATAAATTAATTGCTTGGTGAAAAGAATCGCCGTATTACAAGTTCCCTTGTAAACATTATGTATGTTGAAATTGGGTATCCTAGAAAATACCCTATACGTATAAAATTTGCTGATGTAATTGTCATGATTATTTGCTGTATGAATATGATGTATACGTATAAAATACTAGTTTAGTAAAGGGACAGCCCTAATACACATTCCGCTAACATACGTCATGTATGTTGAAATAGTGCACTCTAAGTGTTTGTGAAATTGCTTGTGGGTGTAAGTGCTTAAGTGTTTGCACTTTAGGTAGGTCTGAGATAGAGTCTCAACTACCTTAGAGACAAGGTTGTTTACTTTAACCACTTACTTATGAAATATATGTGTTTGTATTCCTAGTTTTATAGTGCTTCATAACATGCTTATAACATGCTTTATAATATGCTTTATGATATGCTTGATAACATGCTCAACTGATTGTATGATTTTAATTATGTAATGCGAATGTTTATATTCATAATTACGTTGTATGATCCGTCATGGGTGATGGGGAGTACGGGAGCAACGAGTGCGTGCAAATGACCACAGCGACCCTAAACGGATAATACCAGACTTGATTGTATGATTTGAATCTTGATCCATTACTGCTTTATCTATTTGTAATTGAATGTGATTGGGACTATTATATGGTCCAGGCAGTCGGTAATGGAATCGAATTCGTGGCTGAGATTCATCCGCCACGTAGGACGTGTTTGACGAACCCGAGTCGTGCGTTGCTTGTCGACAGTGGTTAGGCCACGCGAAGTGTTTATGCACTTCATGTCGTACAACTCAACGGGCGCTCGTGCTAGTCGAGCTCGCCAAGTAACCCGATCTGTCTAATGTTTGGTCACCATGTTTGGACGCAACTGCTTGAACCTAGGGTACCAAACTTACCAGTGAGAATCCTTTTAACCATGGTACCTCGATCCGCTAAGACTCATGAGCCGGACATGGTGGTATGGGACACCGTGGTCGAGCTGTCGGCCTATGCTGGGGCCACGTGCCTCCCCGTAGTGACCATTGAGCAACCCAGACTCGTTAGCTGATTATGGTGGTATGGGACACTATATTTGTCTTTGTCGATACTTACAGCGGAGCCGAGTACGGTTGACGGCCTGACGAGTCCTCCGTAGTATCTTCAAGTATACTCCAAGTGTCTCGTGATTGGCGACGAGTCTTTCACAAAGCAACTAGAGTATGAGTTGAGCCGAGTACGGTGAGACACGTATTCGAGACGGCTAGTGATTGAGCCGCAGTACGGTGAGACCCGTACTCGAGTGACGTCGACAATTGAGCCGCATATGGTGAGATTTGTATCCGTCTTTGACGGGTGACGAGCCCTTTGTGATGCCTTCGCTACGCCTCTCAAACCATAATATCGTATGAGATTAACTAGGATTGACGACCCTAGAATGGATCATGTTTGGGAATGATACAAGGGAGGTACCCTAGTTTCCCAATACTTCTGTTTGAAATAGACTAATAATAACTCGGTAATCATGCTCATCATCGCACCGCATGTGCCTAGTAGATGTGGAGCACTGAGGGAGTTATGCATTCGCGAACGTAAGATGATGTCGCATGAGGGTGGTTTGGCAAGGGCATACTTCATCATGTCATTTCATACTTACATTAATAAGAGTACTTAGAATTGTTTGATTGTACTGCTTTATCATTACTGCTTGACTGAGTTGATAACATGTTAACCTATGCCTTATTGTTCCACTGAGTTGATCACTCACTCCCACGTTACGGGACGGTGTTTGCAACACCAACCAGATTTGTTGAGTTTCAGGTGATAGCAATGCTTATGAAGCAGAGCTGGACTACTTCTATGGTGATGAGGAGGAGTTCTCCTATCTGTATCTCTCTGGCAGGTCTATGAAGACCTGATATTGGATTGACGGGGCTATGGTACTTGGTATAGAAGACATTACACTTCCTCACATTAGGTATATTTTAAAATTGTACCTGTAATTAATTAACCCGGTAACATCATCACACTCTGGAGACTCACCATAGTTTATATATTTTATATGTCTATCACAGTCTTTCACTTGCAATTTAACTGTCTCTGGAGTATGATATGCTGTTTTGGCTTAATCTCACTCATGTTCAATGCACGAATACAGTCAACATTCAATCATCATTCATTTTGTTGCATAAGTGATGTTCTGGAACTCGGGAGTTGAGTTTATGCTCAACCCCCGATTTTCAGGGTGTTACACAATCTTTGGCCCTTTTATCGGTTGAAAGCTGCCCATTACTCAAACTTCTCTGTTAACGACCTATTTACAATCTGCCTACAGATGGTTATGATTGTCAAATGAAGGAGAATTACAGTGCATGGCCCATCAAAAGGTAGCGCCAACAGGGAAGTGCTCTGGATGCACTGAAACATGGGCACCCACTTGTACAAAGATGTTCATATCTCAGGTCGAGGATCACACTATCTACGACCTCCAAAGCTATCTGCTCCATTCATCATTTCAGGTCTGAACAGGGGGGCCAACAAAGATGACATGCAATACAAATCAAGAAACACACTCATATTCAAAAGTCCTTAATCAACATTCTAAAATCGGGATGAGATCTGTCAGCGGACTGATTCAAACAAATGCATAAATCAGAATACTCAACAACAATGATGAACAGTCACTATCCCACAATGCAATATGAATCACACTTTCTGTTGTCAAAAAAAGGTTGCACGCACCAAACCCATTAAACTACCAATATGGTTAGATCCATTACAGAATGTGATTAGAAATGTGATTTGGGTACCATAATCCCCAATTTCAAAACCTCCAGATTTGAAAATCCCCAATTTCAAAACCCCTAGATTGAAAATGTGATTAGGGTACCATAATCCCCAAATTCGAAGTGGGAGTTGGGTACCCAAATCCCCAATTTCAACACCACTAAATTTGATTTGGGATTAGGGTACCAAAATTCCCAAATCAAAATGAGATTAGGGCCCACCTTCATTTTATCGGTGTGTGCTTGGGTCATGGGTTAGGGTTTTTACCTTTCGAGGTGAGAAGAAGAGAACGAGAGGATGGTTTGAGTCGGAGCCCCAATCCGGTTTTTGAGCTTTGAGGAGATAAATTGAGAGAGTTGAGCTGAGAGATCTCCAATCGGGTTTCCGAGCTCTGAGGGGAGAGAGAGAGAGAGAGAGAGAGAGAGAGAGAGAGAGAGAGAGAGAGAGAGAGAGAGAGAGAGAGAGGCTGCGAGAGAGACTGAGAGAGGATAGGGTGGAGAGATCGAGAGAGAGGAAGAGAGAGATAAAGAGCGAGAGGAGGAGAGGGTGCGAGAGAGAGAGAGAGAGAGAGAGAGAGAGAGAGAGAGAGAGAGAGAGAGAGAGAGAGAGAGACACTTCTCATGGGCACGACTTAGATACTAGTTGAGTAGCGAGTTGGCTACTTAAGTGACGTCACCAAGTTCTGTGGGCCCCACTATGATATATGTGTTGTATCCACACCGTCCATCCATTTTGAGATTTTATTTTAGGGCATGAGCCAAATAATGAGGCAGATAAAAAGATGTAGTGGACCTCACCACTGAAAATAGTGGGGAGAGTGATTCCCATCGTTGAAACTATCCTAAGGCCCACCATAATTTTTATTTGAAATCCAACCTGTTCAAAAGTTAAAAAAGACATGAAATAAGGTAAAACAAAAATATCAACTTGATCTAAAACTTTCATGGCCTTTATAAGTTTTTAATGGTGGGTGTCACTGTCCCCACTATTTTTTCTGCTGGGGTCCATTGGAGCTTTGGATTTATCTTTGGATATTGCCCTAAAATGATCTCTCCAAATGGATGGAAGGTGTGGATATAAAACATACATCATAGTGGGGCCCAAAAATGAGAGGTATATAAATATCATGTGGACCACACCACATGAAAACAATAGTGATTGGATATCCATCATTAAAATCCTTGTAAGGCCCACTGTACTGTTTATTTGGCATCCAATCCATTTATTACATCATATAGGCCTAGATGAAGGGGGAAAACAAAAATCATCTCGATCCAAAACTTTTATGGCCCCCAGAATGTTTTAAATGGTCGACGCTCATTCAACACTATTTCCTATAATGTGGTCCATTTCAGATTATGATATGCCTCATTTTTGGTCTCATGCCATAAAATGATCTTTAAAAATAGATGGATGACATGGATTACACACATACATCATGGTGGGGCCCACACAGCACCAACCACCAGCCATTGGATGGTGTAGGGGGAGTAGACAATCCGTTCCCCTTATTTGTGGTGTGGTCCATTTAATCTTTGGATATGATTCATTTTTGGATAATTCTATAAAATGATCTCGAAAAATGGATGAACGGTGTAGGTTGATCGCAAATTTTCAGTAAACCCAAAACTCAAGTGGACCATGCCACACAAATAGTGTGGAATAATGATTTCCACCGTTGATACCTTCATTGGGCCTGCATTAATATTTATTTGTCATCAAACATGTTCATAATATCAAAAAGATATGAATGAAGGGAAAACTCAAACATCAACTTGATCCAAAACTTCTATGAATGTTATTTTTAATGGTGGACGTTCAATCCCCACTTTGTAGTCCACTTAAGCCTTGGACACGCCCCATTTTTTAGTTAATATCTTAAAATGATCCGAGAAAAGCGTTGAACGGTATGGAGAATGTCAATCCATGACTTGGGTGGGCCAAGAGCTTAAAAATAAAGTCAATCCATGACTTGGGTGGGCCACACCACATAATATAGTGGAGAGGGGTTTCCTTAAAACTTTCATAATCATATATTGGGCCTGCCTAAATGTGATTAACATATCTAACCCACTCATTACGTGTGTCCCACTTGGATGATGGGTCAGACCCAGCTTCAGCCGCATTCAAAACTCATGTGGGCCCCACCAAGTGCTTTTATATTTTTTTAGATGTCTTCACATAGTTTTAGATGGTATGGCCCACCTGAGTTTCGTATACGAATGATTTTTGAGATATCTCATAAGCTAAAGGAGACACATCAAATGCACGGTGTTGATGTTCGACACACATCATGATGGGCCCCACAAAACTTACTAACATTAATTCTTAGGTTCTCAGGGTGTCAATAAGTCGGGTCACAATTTTGACTAGAATATTTGACCCATTTTACATGTCTAGTCCATTCACTTTATTTTATTGATCATTAACCTCAATTTGACTAGTTACTCGCCTTGATCATGCTACATATGAGAAAGATATTGGGCCCATCATGATGTGTGTCGAACATCAACACTGTGCATTTAATGTGTCCCCTTTAGCTTATGAGATATCTCAAAAATCATCCGTATACGAAACTCAGGTGGGCCATACCATCTAAAACTATGTGAAGATATCTAAAAAATATAAAAGCACTTGGTGGGGCCCACATGAGTTTTGAATGCGGCTGAAACTGGGTCTAACCCCTCATCCAAGTGGGACACACATAATGAGTGGGTTAGATATGTGAATCACATTTAGGCAGGCCCAATATATGATTATGAAAGTTTTAAGGAAACCCCTCTCCACTATATTATGTGGTGTGGTCCACCCAAATCATTGATTGACTTTATTTTTAAGCTCTTAGCCCACCCAAGTCATGGATTGGCATTCTCCATACCGTTCAACGCTTTTCTCGGATCATTTTAAGATATTAACTAAAAAATGGGGCGGGTCCAAGGCTTAAGTGGACTACAACGTGGGGATTCAACGTCCACTATTAAAAATATCATTCATAGAAGTTTTGGATCAAGTTGATGTTTGAGTTTTGAATTAAAAATAACATTCATTGAACGGTGGAAATCATTATTCCACATTGTTTCGTGTGGCGTGGTCCACTTGAGTTTTGGATTTACTGAAAATTTGAAATCAACCCACACCGTTCATCCATTTTTCGAGATCATTTTATAGAATTATCCAAAACATGAATCATATCCAAAGATTAAATGGACCACACCACAAATAAGGGAAACGAATTGGCTACTCCTCTTACAGGAAACAGTGTTGAATGAGCGTCAACCATTTAAAACATTTTGGGGGCCATAACAGTTTTGGATCGAGATAATTTTTATTTTTCTCCTTCATCTAGGCCTGTATGACCTAGTAAATAGATTGGATGTCAAATAAACAGTATAGTGGCCCAAGGATTTTAATGATGTATATCCAATCACTATTGTTTTCATATGGTGTGGTCCACCTGATATTTATATATCTCTCATTCTACCATGATGTATGTTTTATATCCACACCTTCCATCCAGTGGACCCCAATGACGAAAACAATGTGATAATGATGCCCACCATTAAAAATTTCTAAAGGCCACAAAAGTTTTATATCAAGATGATATTTGTGTTTTCCCTTATTTCATGTATTTTTTAACTTTTCAACGGGTTAGATTTCAAATAAACATTACGATGGGCCTTAAGATAGTTTCAACGGTGGGAATCACTCTTCTCGCTGTTTTCTGTGGTGGGGTCCACTAAAGATTTATATCTGCCTCATTCTTTAGCTCATGACTTAAAACGATATCTTAAAATGGATGGACGATGTGGATATAACAAATACATCATAGTGGAGCCCACCAAAAAGTGAGGTGTACGTGAGTGAAAGTAGGGCGTACAAGAGACGCCCTACAGATACGGAAACGGATTAGCTACTCCCCTTAACACCAGCCAATGGTTGGTGGGCAGTGCTCCGTGGGTCCCGCCATGATGTATTCGTTTCATCCATGTCATCCATCTATTTTTACAAATCATTTTATGGTATGAGACCAAAAATGAGATATATCCAAATCTTAAGCAGACAACATTCTAGGAAACAGTGTTGAATGAGTGTCAACCATTCAACAACATTTTGGGGCCATAAAAGTTTTGGATCAAGTTGATTTTTGTTTTTTCCCTTCATCTGGCCTTGTATGACCTAATCAACATAGTGGATGTCAAATAAACAGTACAGTGAGCCTTAGGAGGATTTTAATGATGGATATCTAATCACTATTGTTTTCATGTGGTGTGGTGCACCTGAGATTTCTGTGGTGGGGTCCACTATAGATTTTTATCTACCTCACTCTTTGGCTCATGACTTAAAATGATATCTCAAAATGGATAGACAGTGTGGATAAGGGGCCCTATATAGCCTAAAAAGGTGCCACACCATTAATAATTAACGATGGTATAAGGGGCCTTACAGGGCTTTAAAAAATGTGTTCTATCTAAGCCGTCTATATATTTTGAAATATTATTATAGGGCATGAAACCAAAAATCATCTAGATCGAAGGCTAAAGTGGACCATACGGTAGGAAACATGGAGATTAAATCACATGTGCTTCCTATGGTGTGGTTTACTCGGGCCTCTAATCAACTTTATGTTTGGGATTATGAACTAAAATAATTTATTAAAATTAATGGATGGAATGGATAAAGAAAATACATCATAGTGAGCCCCACAGAGTCCCTGAGAGGACCGTCCATGGTCCAGCCTAAAATTGGGCGTGCGCTCAAAACAGAGCTACGCCCAAATCTCCCCCCATTTCTCTCACTCTCTCTCACCCCTGCCCTCTACCCTCTCTCTCACCGCCCTCCCTCTCTCTCTCTCTCTCTCTCTCTCTCTCTCTCTCTTGTCGTCCGGTCCCAGACACCTCTACCCCAAAGGCCGTGCGTCGCCCTCCTTTTGACGGCCCGATCTCTCTCTCTCTCTCTCTCTCTCTCTCTCTCTCTCTCTCTCGCTTGCCGTCCCAACTCCCAATCGCGGCAATCTCTCTCTCTCACCGTCCCAATCACCGAGACCTCTCTCTCTCTCTCTGTCTCTCTCTCTCTCTGTCTCTCTCTCTCTCTTTCGGTACGCCATTTTCTTTCTAGGTTTTTCGAATTTCTCCCCACTTTTCAAAACCCTAGCTCGACATCTCTAATCCATCTCGAATCCCGGTGCATAAACCAATATCATGTCGATGGACACCCCTCTCTATCTTTAAAATACCAGCTTCCGGATTTTGATGAGGACAGCCTCACCAGCAACCTGCCTCTGGTGTCTATCGACACCGACGACGATGTATAATGCATGATCAATGAGTACGACAAGGTCGCGGAGTATATGGAGAGTGCACGGTTGAGGATCTTTGTATGCAATTTTAGTGGGTATGTATCAAGGTTTAAATCAGATGAGATTCTAAGAAATATGGTATGTAGCTTCATAAAACCTGATTAGTCTCTTTTCTTTTGAATCTAATTGCATCGTTTTTTAATCTAAATTCTAGGTGTACTATATCATACAACCCCAAAATCTATCACCTCTCAGCTAGCCCAATGTCTCGCAAATCAGGCCTATAACAGCTCCATACCAACCCTTATTTTAACTTAATCTCTGTGCACAAATCTGTCCCTAAACTGTCAGCCAACACTCTGCCCCAAGCAGCCAATATGGCCATCAAGTGAACCTAAAATCATCCTCCATCTGTCCTAACTTCAGTCTAAAAAAAATCCAGAATTTGTTTATCCCCAAGGACCATATACTAGTACATATCAGTCCATGGTACTAACCAAATTCCAACAGCCAGCACCATACCCCAATTATTTACAAGCATTTTGCAGCATCCAAACATTGCCTGTAAATCATGTTCCTATATTTCATTTACAGCATTCAAACATTGCCTGTAAATCATTTATATTTGTTTTGAACCTAAATCATTTACAACATCCAAAGTTATGATTCTACAGATAACTCATGTCAGTTTAATCAGCCAAAGGTTGAACAGAACCAGTAGACTGCATTTCTCCTCACCTGATTATTGGACTTAATTTTTTGGGCTCACATGATCATCATGGTGGAATGAACCTGTTGTATGGGTTGAATGTGAGGAACACACCATGAGGGCCTAAAAATGCCTTATCTTGACACTTCTTCTCATTTCACAGTTGTCACCTCATTTACTTGGATGTCACAAGACACCATAATCTACACATTTCTATTTCAATCCAAGAATATGGTTATAAAACTGATGCTTTTGCAATTATATGTGAACAGATGCAGTGGGTCTCTTGGAACATGTAGCAAACCTGGAGCCCTTTCTTTCTGGCTATATGTATATTGATTTTTGTTACTTTATTTTCTAGCTTTGTTCCCTAGTCTCCTTACAAATGTACACAAAGTCTCTGCCCACTCATCAAAGATTATCTCTTGTGGAGAAATCTAGACAGAAGCCTCAGGAAAGAATGAGGGGGTTGACCGATGTAGGTTATTTATTTCATTTTCTTGTCATGCTGAATTCATTACCATGAAGGTTATTGTTGATTTACTGGAGTGCTTTGGCATCTGAATTGACTTCCTGCAGGCATTAAAAGGTAATAACTATGATGCTGATCCAATGTTACAGGCGTGTGGTGTTACAAACAACACACACTTCACTTAAGTAGAAGGACGTGTACTAACTGCACCAAAGGTCTTTTTATTTGTTTGTTTGCAAACATTTCTTGCATATACGGGGTCTTTGTCGTGATCTTAGCAGATGTGTATGGCGATCAAAAAGGAATTGTATGTTCTTTCATACCCTATAATCTTCTTACTATGAATTTAGTTGTTTCAGCAGTTTTGTTTGGACCCTTACAATTTGTTATATTTCAGTTCATTGATCAGTCATTTGATTACTTTGAAGAGAGTCCTCAGTGGAGGCGTTCTCCACCTACTGTTAAAGTAGAGCAGATGTTAGAACTGATCAAGACAAAACTACATGGGCTTGTATTGTCACTTAATGCATTGCACCTCAAAGAGTCAATGACCAATGCCTGACAAATGTTCTTTTGAAGATAAATGCCAAGGTGAGCTATCACTGAAATATCATGTACCTTCCCTTAGGTCTTTCGGGTGTGATCTCTCTATCTAGCTGACAACTTCCTTTCCTTTCTTTTCAACAGCTTGGTGGAATGAATTCCTTACTCGTAGTTGAACACTCACCTTCCATTCCCCTGATTTCTGGAGTTTCCACAATCATCTTGGGGATGGATGTATCACATGGTTCCTAGGCCAGTCCGACGTGTTGTCAATTGCAGCGGTAAAATAAGATGCATGATTTTTCTTTTCAACTGTTAGTCATAGAGTGATAGTACTTGTTTTAATTTTCTGTCAGATAATATAGATTCACTCGTGCATGCAACTAGATTTTGTTGCTTTAAATAGATAATATAGATTCACTCCTGCATGCAACCAGATCTGCCCATAAGGGTTTTGGGATGAAAATCCTTACAAATAAATTACAAGATCTACTGCACCGACACACTCTCAATGTTTGGGGGCAAGTTACTCTGGCCCTTCTTGAATTAATTTTACATGTAGGCCGGTATTAAGTATTACAATCTAACCAACCTTGGATGGGTAGCTAATTTATGATTTAATTGAGCGGTGGTCCGTGGAAGGTGGGAACAGTTGTTATGACCATGACGAAGCTGTTCATTTCCTATGGATAGCAATATGGGTGGCCTGATTATTTGGATAGACCCGTGTTTATGTATTAAATAATAATGGAGTAGACCAGGATGTGCGTCGGAGCTATCCGGATGTTGAGCGGAGGTCCCTGGAAGGTGGGAACTGCTGTTATGATCATAATGAAGCTGTTCATTTCCTGTAGACAATATTGGAGTGGCCTGACCATTAAGACAGACCATGTTTATGTATTAGCTCAAATTTGTAGGAGTAAACCCGTGTTTATGAAAATCTTCATTTATGCTCGAATTAATTTTGTGTAATTTGAAATGAGCTTAACTGTAACCTATAACCTAAACCTATAACCTAAAACCTAAACCTAAACCTAAAACCTAAATGTATTCTCAAATCCTTAAACCTAAACCTACACCTAATCCTAATCTCAAATCCCTAAACCTAAGCATATACCTAATCCTAATCTCAACTCCCTAACCTAAACCTAAACTTAAACTTGAAAACCCAAATCTAAACTCGATCCCAAACCCGAATCTGAATCCCTAAACCCTTAGCCTAAACCTAAACCTAAACATAAACCTATAACCTAAACTTAATTTACTTAACTTAAACCTACACCTTAACCCAAACATATAACCCGAACCGAAACCCGAACCGAACCCGATTCCTAAACCTAAACCTAAACCTAAACCTAAACCTAAACCTATAACCTTAACCTTAACCTATAACCTAAACCTAAACCTATAACCTATAACCTAACCTAAACCTAAACATAAACCTATAACCTAAACCTATTCCCAAATCCCTAAACTTATAACCTAAACCTAAACCTAAACCTATAACCTAAACCTAAACCTTTAACTTATAACCAATAACCTAAACCCAAACCTAAACTTATAACCTTAACCTAAACCTATAACCTAAACCTAAACCTAAACCTAAACCTTAACCTATAACCTAAACCTATAACCTAATAACCTAAAACCTAAACCTAAACTTAAACCCGATCTCGAACCCAAACCCGATTTCCTAAACCTAAACCTTAACCTATTCTCAATTCCCTAAAGCTATAACCTATAACCTAAACCTAAACCTAAACCTAAACCTATAACCTTAACCTAAACCTAAAACCTAAACCTAAAACTTAAATGTATTCTCGAATCCCTAAACCTAAACCTACACCTACTCCTAATCTCAACTCCTTAACCTAAACCTAAACTTGAAAACCCAAACCTAAACCCGAACCTGAACTTGAACCTGATTTCCTAAATCTAAACCTTAACCTATTCTCAATTCCCTAAACCTTAACCTATAACCTAACCTAAACCTAAACCTATAACCTACACTTATAACCTAAACTTAAACCTATAACCTAAACCCATAACCTTAACCTAAACGTAAAACCTATACCTAAACCTAAAACCTAAATGTAATCTCAAATCCCTAAACCTAAACCTATAACCTACAACATTAACATAAACTTATAACCTAAACCTATAACCTACAACATTAACCTAAACCTATACTTGTAACCTAAACCTATTCTCAAATCCCAAAACCTATAACCTAAACCAAAACCTATAACCTAAACCTTAACCTTAACCTATAACCTAAACCTTAACCTATAACCTATAACCTATAACCTATAACCTATAACCTAAACCTATAACCATAACCTAAACTCAATTCCCTAAACCTTAACCTATAACCTAACCTAAACCTAAACCTATAACCTACACTTATAACCTAAACCTAAACCTAAACTCAGAACCTTAACCTAAACATAAAACCTAAACCTAAACCTAAAATGTAAATGTATTCTCAAACTCTTAAACCTAAACCTAAACCTAAACCTATAACCTAAACCTATAACCTACAACATTAACATAAACTTATAACCCACAACATTAACCTAAACCTATACTTATAACCTAAACGTAGTCTCAAATCCCAAAACCTATAACCTAAACCTAAACCTATAACCTAAACCTAAACCTTAACCTATAACCTAAACCTTAACCTATAACGTGTAACCTATAACCTAAACCTATAACCTATAACCTAAACTCAATTTCCAAAACTTTAACCTATAACCTAACATAAACCTAAACCTATAACCTACACTACAACCTAAACAACCTAAACCTAAACCTAAAACCTAAATGTATTCTCAAATCCCTAAACCTAAACCTACACCTAATCCTAATCTCAACTCCCTAACCTAAACTTAAACCTAAACTTGAAAACCCAAACCTAAACCCGATCCCGAACCTGAACCGGATTTCCTAAACCTAAACCTTAACCTATTCTCAATTCACTAAAGCTATAACCTAAACCTAAACCTTAACCTAAACCTATAACCTAAACCTAAACCTTAACCTAAACCTAAACCTTAACCTATAACCTATAACCTAACCTTAACCTAAACCTAAAACCTAAACCTAAACCTATAACCTAAACATATAACCTAAAATCTAAACTTAAACCTAAAACCTAAATGTATTCTTAAATCCCTAAATCTAAACCTACACCTAATCCTAATCTTAACTCCTTAACCTAAACCCAAACCTAAACTTGAAAACCCAAACCTAAACCCGATCCCGAACCTGAACCCGATTGATGTAATAATGTAGCCCAATCACATGGCAACAAACAAGAAAATCTTGCTTTGTTGGCAAGCATACTCGAACTCAAGCATCACAATGCATTTATTTCCATCTCCACTATCTCTTATAGTATAGATTATTTGAGATTTGGATTTATCTCATTTTTAGAGTCATGTCCTAACACAATATGATAATATTAATAGATAAGGTGGATTTGTCACCAACATTATTCCAAGACCCATATAACTTCTCCTTATAGGAAGTTGGGTAGGGCACATGCAGCTTGAATCCATCAAAGGAGATAAGGATCACCTCTCATATGTTCTCTCTCTCTCTCTCTCTCTCTCTTTTCATTTGTTTTGTTTTATTTTTTTTCCATAGGATTGTTTATTTTGTGGTGTCTACTCAAATATAAGTATAACATTTTATCATGTTAATATAATTATAAGTGGTCTAATCTCACCTTTCTAAAAACAACTAATAATAATTTCTACCTGATGAGAAATCACCAAGTACCATTAGGCTCAACCCAAAAGATAAATCAACATTTTATTTCTTTCTGTTTCTTTTAACACACACTCACACACCAGAGTCGCTTACAGCCACAATGGATACTTGAACTAGTGACCTTGTATTGAAACTATTTTGAATCTACCATGAAGGCATGAGTAAGAACCTAGATGTGTGTGCACAGTCGGCGATGTGTTCACCACACTGAATTTTGTGAGCCCTACCAGGAAATAGGCTATGAATAATTTTTTGTATTTTATTTATAATGTTAAACTTATATGTATTTATGCATGGATGAATGTGATATGGATAAGATTGTTTGTGTTTGGATGGATGTAGTTTATGTTTGGATAAATGTAGTTTATGTTTGGATGGATTTATGTAGTTTGGGTTTAGATGGATGTGAATGTGAATATGATGAAATATATTATATAACAGGTGTATATTAGGAAGAATATGATGAAATATATTGTAACAGGTGTATATCAGGAATTTTGTGCTAGAATATTGAAAAAAAAAAGAGACTTTTAACTACGAAATATTTCGTAGGTAAAAGTTTTGTAAATATTTTTACTACGAAAATTTTTGTAGGTAAAAGTTTTGTAAATATTTTTACCTACAAAAATTTTCGTAGGTAAAAGTATCGTGAAATATTTTACCTATGAAAAAATCGTCGGTAAAAGTTCTATAAATATTTTTACCTATGAAAAGTTTTGTAGGTAAAAGTATCGTGAAATATTGTACCTACGAAAAAAATCGTCTGTAAAAGTTCTGTAAATATTTTTACCTACAAAAAAAATCGTCGGTAAAAGTTTTTTACTTATTTTTTATTGATTACTTATTTTTTATTAACAAAAACTTTCATCGGCAAAAGTTTTGTAAATATTTTTACCTACGAAAAAATTCGTCGGTAAAATTTTTTTACTTATTTTTTATCAACGAAAAAAATTGTCGGTAAAAGTTTTGTAAATATTTTTACCTACGGAAAAACTCGTCGGTAAAACTTTTTTACTTATTTTTTACTGACGAATTAAAAGTTTTATAAATATTTTTACCTACGAAAAAAATTATCGATAATTTTTTTTTGTTATTTTTTACTGACGAAAATTTTCGTCGGTAAAAGTCTTTCCTTTCCTGACGAAACTTTTTTCGTCGGTAAAAGCCTTTACCTTCGGTCTTTTACCGATGAATTTACCGACGAAAAAATTCGTTGGTAAATCTTTTTACCTATGAGATAGGTTGATTTAGCGACGAAAATTTTCGTTGGTAAAAGTGGGTTTTCTTGTAGTTCAGGCTTCTTTCTAAGTTGGTTGTGCCTTGACCATTTTTTGACTCAAAGTCCTTTGCTGAGGCTGGTGGTCACGAGGTGAAAACACTTTTTATGGCCGATAGGGCTCTCTACTGTCGGCCCCCTTTTGGAATTGCATGTCCGACTTGCCTTACTAGTTGAGGAGGGGTTTCAATGTCTTAAGTCATTCTGGCATGTTGGTCGCATAATGG
Organism: Magnolia changhungtana; assembly: GCA_030180095.1. Lineage (NCBI taxonomy): Eukaryota > Viridiplantae > Streptophyta > Magnoliopsida > Magnoliales > Magnoliaceae > Magnolia > Magnolia changhungtana. Next base: position 1,228,332 of record JASAUF010000640.1, read on the forward strand.
TGAGTCTTACCGTTACGTTATGTGGCTCTTGATTTTTTTGCGAAACCTGCGATCACTGTGTATGAGTTGTATTGCCCTGATATCGGTCATCGTGGTGAACCATGGTAATGACCAGGACGAAGATCAACCCTTTACCTTGGTCAATCCAATCTCCACAGATTCACCGTGGCCATGTTGACGTCTAGATTAAGTAGGAATGGATCAGTGTCTTTCATCATTGCTTCTTCATCCTTCTTCGAGAATTTCAACAGTCCATGATCAATATTATCTTGGACAATGTTCCTAAATACAGCACACTTGTTAGTAGAATGAGAATACATTCCATGCCATTTACAATATTCAACCTTTTTCAATTCATCAGCCGTGGGTATTTTATGATTACATGAAACTTTAATAAACTTCCCTACTAGTAGTATGTTGAATATCTCATCGGCCCGGATGATATCAAAAAAATATATCTTCTGAGCCTTTTTCGTGGTCGGCTCAGTTGTTTTTGCATTAACTAGTGTTGAGCAAATGAGTGGCCTTTTTTCTATTATCTCGACAATCGCAACATCATAGTTAGGGCCATGATAATATGTTTCGATTGTCGAGTTCTTTTGTCTAGAACCTTCTTGGAAAAGCTCCTCATATATAAAAACTTTCATGATTAAATCATATAAATATACACACTTTGTTCTAGTGAATTTCTTTCAAAGCTTGTATTTCAAGCTATCCTACCCAAGCGGCACAAATTTAGCCTTGGTTGTAGTGACCTTACATCGAATTTTTGCTCTTTTGAACCAAGTGATGTAGCTCTTGAAAGATTCCCCAGACAACTATCGAAAACATGTGAGATCGGCCATGGTCATCTCACTGTCTTTGGAAAAGAACTGAGCATGGAAATTTTCTTCCCTCTCCTATCATGTATGGATTGAATTTGGCAGTAAGTTGGAGTACCATGTAAAAGCTGATGCCATCAATGAATGATTGAATAATTGCAACTAGTGATATTCATTATTAGCCAGTTCACCACACTGCATAGTGAATCATCCTACGTACTCGATGGTTGATTGATCGGATCACCTGAGAATAGCAAAAAATTCGGTCGATAGTTCCTTAGTAATGGGTGTTATTGGTCAATCCATTCAAGATATGGCTTATGGTAGACTGGGATAACATTACATCCAATGACTTGGCTTGCTACTTCTTGGACTATTTGCATGATGTGGTCATGATCCACCTATTTAAGTTTAACCATTGGCTGTGGATTACGACCTACCCAGTTTTGCCCCTCATGGAACAATGGATTTCTAGGAAAATGCTGGAAGGGTTGTCTTCCTAACATACCATAATTTCAAACTTCAAGAACAAAATTCTTAATCTCTTGCTCTGGTCATCCGAACTCTGTGTCAAGTGGAGTATTCCTCCCATCCTAAATCGAGACAGGAGGTGACTTCCGTTGTATGGGAGGTATTAATGGCGGTTGAATCATGTTACTAACTGAACTTCATTCGACATTATACTATGTTGCCGTAGGTGCTCTTTCGGTGAAGATGGCCATTAATCAGTGCATGGCCTCGGTCTGGCTAGCCATCCATTCGTTTATAGTCTCAGTTTGAATACAAAATTGTTCGGTTTGAGCATGTACCAACTCTACCTGAGATCTCCCATATTCTTGAACATTTTGGATACGTAGTTGAACATCCTGCAATCCAACTGTTATCTCTTCAAGGAAAGCGGTCCAAGAGGTCGATGCCTCTTCCTAGTTGGTGGGATTGAGTATTGGATTGGTGTTTAAATTGAATAATTTAGGGGTCGTTTGAACCAACATGTCCTCGGTCAGAGGTGGTGTGGTTGGTGTTGAGTCTTCAACCCGAGCATTTTGATTACTTCTTCTATTCATATTTGGATTGATTGATTTGTAATATCACATTGGTAAGTAAAATAGAGAGAGTGTCCCACCGGGTGTGCTAAGAAAAATGTTGTCGTTATTTCAATCTCGGTCATGTGATTAGTGCGGGCATGCTAAAATTAAATGTGCGACTCATTTTAAACCGAACAATTATGACCCCTAGTGCCAAGATAGGCAGATACATCAAAATTGACCATATATGGCCGAGATTTTATAAGATTAGTTGCTTATTTAACCACTTGCACAGCGTTGCTTAAGAAGATCAGGTGATTGTCAGAGGGTGGGGTTTGTCCTTTGAAAATGGGTTATATATACCTCTAGCTTCCGTACATTCCTTTCAGTATAGATAAAACAAAAAGAAAATTCTTACATTCAGACGTGGAGAACAACTACAGAACACCTCTCTAGATGAAGAGCTTTGCTTGATATTTAAACTGAATCCAGCTTATAAGCGTATAACCGTATATTCGAATTACAACTAGAGTTAACAATTACTTGATTACTACTATGGATTGCACTAAGGAATGTAAATGATAAATAAAGTTAAAGATTACACTATGTAAATGATAGGTAATTAAAAGATATATTTGGTTTGATTTGGTTTGGTTGGTATGAGATGATCTCTTCTGTTGAATTCCTTTGTTATTTATAGCTTTAACCTAAACATCTGGATTCTTCCCATGTTCGTTCCTATGGTTGTTATAACTACTTCGACACTATTAACCCTTTGGAGTCTTTTCTTCTTAGCTTGCCACTTGTATAGATAACCACTCTAAGCTTCCTCGTTGACTCACTTGTATAGATAACCACTCAAGCTTCCTTGCTGACTCAAACATGTTCTACTTAGCTACTATTACTTTATAAATGACGTGACATCGCTTGGTAAATGCCAACAGTATTACCTATAAAATCATTTTTTGGGTATCTCCAAGTATTGTAAATACACAACTCATGTAAAATTACACGGGTCTCTCTTTAATCGACTCCGAGGGAATGGGACAGAAATTAGGTACAACAATTATGCATGTACTAGGAATTGCTCATCTAATGGGTTCTGCATTGGTGGAACGTTGCCCAAAATTTTGGCCACGATAGCTATGCAGTTGCACCATCTTATCTTTTCTTTCCTACTGAACGTGGGCAGCTGCACCATCTTTTCTTTCTTATTCAATGTAGACAATTGGTGCACACTTTACCAAATTTATTTATGGGCCATCAAAGGATCATTCTTGTTCCATTAGGAAGATTTTTTTGGGGTCAGTCAACTCGGGCCATCAAATCAACGGTCTTGATAGCATGGCCATAGGCCTTTCTTTTCTAGGAGCGCGCCAGGTACCGCCGCTGCAGTGATAGCTGCCTGTGTTGAACTTTCGTGTGGTCGTCCTTCATTTGCCTCAAAGAACCAAATATCATGACCATAAAAAAAAACTCTGGCAAGCCACACTTTAGGAAAAGTTTGGAACACGCTTGCTGTTAACTTTATATAAGGCTCACCGTGGTGTTAATGTACCACCTAATCATTAGCAAAAAGTCACACTATTCCCAAAGTTAGGTGGACCATGCAACGTAAAATTAAAGGCTTTTAAATCTAATTTTATTAGTTGGCCCACCTGAGTGTTGAATCAATCTTGACTTTTGGGATCAAGGTTAAACAGTAGGGTGATCGACCTGATAAACAGCGTGGATTTGGTGGATTTCATGCGTAAATTAATTCATTCTCAGTAGGTAACGACACCGGGCGGGCAACGGTTTCCTTCTAAGAATGTCATTTAATATTGTGTTTGAGCCCCCCCTCCCATGTGAAGCGTCATGTGAAGCGTGGATTGAAGACTGTGACTCGGACTGACTCGTTCATTCTTGAGTTGGCTCGAAACTTGGCACAGATGGGCCAAGTCAGGCATATTTTCAATGCTAATTTGTGGTGCTCAACGGGTCAGACTCAACCGAGTCGAAGTTAACTCGGATAGCATCCAAGTTAGACAATTAGGCCGTGTTTGTTAACGCTGAATTTTTGCACTTAACACGGAATGAGGAAAATTTTCCATGTTTAGTGGTGTTTGTTAATGCGGAAGACGGAAAGCGCTAAGTGGTTTTTCACTGAATTCTTTCAGTGATAGGAGTCTGGCTTAGGCCATGTTTGTTAACGCTGAATTTTTGCACTTAACGTGGAATGAGGAAAATTTTCCATGTTTAGTGGTGTTTGTTAATGCGGAAGACGAAAAATGCTAAGTGGTTTTTCACTGAATTCTTTCGGTGACAGGAGTCTGGCTTAATGGTGAACGCGGAATGCGCTCTGTGATTTTTCATTAAACAAAAATTTTTTGCTTCCAAAAGTACCCCTTTTCAAGTTACTACGAAAATTATTTCTTTTAAATTGTTTGCGCAATATAAAATAAACCTTTAAACTATGAAACTTCTTTATGCCCCACTATGATTTGTGTTTGATCCATACCATCCATCAACTTTTTCAGATAATTTAAGGTGTGATCCAATAAAAGAAGCAGGTCCAATGATTAATTGGACCATAAGGCGGGGATTGAACGTCCACTGTTAAAAACTTCTTGAGAGCTGGAGAAGTTTCAGATCAAGCTGATATTTGTGTTTTCACTTCATCCACGTCTACATGACCTAATGAATAGGTTGGATGGTAAAAAAACATCACAGTGGATTAGTGAATTTTTTAATGGTGAAAATCATTATCCTGCTGCTATTTTTGGTGTGGTCCATTTGAGCGTTGGATTTGCCTCATTTTTGTGTTCATGCCTTAAAATAATCTGAGAAAAAGGATTGACGGTTTGGATGTACAGATACATCACGGTGGGCCCGCCAGCGGAGCTACCCGTTTGGAGCTAGGGATGGGCGTAGTATGCAATTCGCGTCCTCGTAGAACTCTGTGGATGCGGATTTCCTGCGAAAGCCTTGCACAGGAACTTCCTGCGCAAGGATGCTGGGTGGGGCCCACTGCAATGTATATGTTAAATCTATTCCATCCATCCGTTTTGAGAGATCAATTTAGGGGCTGTGACAAAAAATAAAGAGGATACAAAACTCAAGTGGATCACACGAGAGGTAAAATTGGTAAAGAAATTTCTACCGTTGATACCTTTCTGAGCTCCACCTTGATGTTTATATACTATCTAAACCGTTTATAAGGTCATTCCCAATGGGAGGATGGGAAAACACTAAAAAAATAGAATTATACAAAACTTTTATGGCCATGAGAATGCTTCAACGGTGCTTACTGAATTCTAACATTTTCCTCTCGTGTGGCCCACTTGAGTGTTCGATACACTTAAATTTTGGTCGAACATCCTAAAATGATCTCAAAAAGTGGATGGACAGGGTGGATTTCTAACAAACATCTCAGTGGGCCCCAACCAGCATTCTTGTGCAGGAACTTCATGCGAAAGCCTTCCGTGAGGAATCCCCGTCCGAGTCAGGGACGGGATTGGGAAGCAGATTGGCTGGTGTATTGAGGTAAGCAAGTTCTGTGGGTCCCATCATGATGTATTTGTTATATCAAACCGTTCATCCATTTTGCGAGCTTGTCGTAAGACTGGAGCTGAAAAATGAGACATATATAAAGATAAACTGGACCACATTGCAAAAAACAGTAGGGGATTGAATGTGTACCATTGAAACCCTTTTGGGGTCATTGAAGTTTCGGATCAATATGAAATTTGTTTTTCCTCTTCAACCAGATATTTTTGACCTTATGAATACATTAGATGGAAAATAAACGTTATAGTGGGCCTTGCGAATTTTTTAACAGTGAAAATCATTATCCCACTGCTATTTTTGGTGTGGTCCATTTGAGTTTTGGATATGATTCATTTTTTGGACAATGTTTTAAAATAATCTTAAAATTTTTATGAACGGTGCGGATATAATAAATACATTATTGTAGGGCCCATGTAACTTTGATCTCATTTGAAACCTTCCTACAAGGCGGACACGTATCCACATATCAACGGATTGGCTACTCCCCCAGCCACCAGCCTGGTGGGTGATGGTCAGTGCTGTGAGGCCCCATGATGTATGTGTTTCATCCATTTAGTTCATTTATTTTTTACATATCATTTTATATCTCTATCCCAAAAAATTCCACCACACTTATATATAAAAATCATTAATTTGCAATCTGTATTCATGAATTATGATATTGTAATTTTCTATTAAGTATTTTATAGTTTATTTGAATTAAATAGAATAATTTTATTTTCATTTAATAAAAAATAATTTCTTTATAATGTAAAATATTTTCATACAGGAGATAGGGGCAAATGTGTCAAATCAACATATTTCAGCAATTCATATGTTTGTTAACAAACAAATTGTTTCAAATTCAATACTTAATTTTTGGACTTCAGCCATAATTACCAAACAAGTTTTTTGACTTCAGATTTCAGATTCAAGCTTCAGATTTCAGATTCAGGCTTTAGACTTTAGATTTAACAAACGGGGCCTTAGTCACAGAACTTTCAATTGAACTAGAAATTTGGTCTCCCTCTAGTTTCGTAGCAAAAGTAATTGCCGGTGATAAGCCTCTTTATTTGGGTGGTTGGTAATCTTGCCAACTTTGTTGCAAGTCTTTCATTGCCCTTATCTGGAAGGGAACTAGATATGGTGGTGGATATCCCTAATAATCAGATTCCATGGAGTCTATCATAGTGTATGTGTTTTATTTGGCAGTTCATGTGTTTTGCCAGCTCATCTTAAAACATGAGCCCAGAATTGAAGCATATATGGACCACACGATAAGAAACGTTGGGAATTGAACTCACATAGCTGAAATTTTTTTGGGGCTGTGGTATGCTCTATATGAGTTTTAACAGTATTGAGGCCATGGATTCGAGGTTCACAGCTTCATCTGCAAAACCGACCCCGAAACCCGGGCGCGTTAATTACATTCGAGCCACGCCAAATCATGCTGGAGAAGCAGAAGATGAAGAATCAGAAGAAGGAGAAGGATGGCAAAGATGTTAATATCGCTCAACGGAAGGGCAATCTCCTCCTCCATCAATAGCTTCTTATCTCCGCAACAAAGGATTTTCCAATACTTATTTTATTTTATTTTATTTTAAAATCTTTCTGCTCTTCAATTCGAAGCTCCGTCCGAGGACGATGGTTGGAAGGCACATTCTATTGATCTTGAGGATGTGTTTTGCAAATACTTGGAGACAAGTGCATATCCACTGGAAGAAAATGTCAACAAGTCCAAAGACAGATTCATCAAAAGATGGCAATGCCCAAGATGTTACAGAAGCCATTTCTACAAAAAAGAGAAAGAAGAGCAAAGGTGGTGAGGCTGACACGGGAACCGAGCCAAATAGACCTTGTTGGGTGTACAACCCAATGACTTGCTGATGTGTGGCTACAGCCACCGTAGAACAGAAACTCTTGGAGGAAGAAGGGAGAACTATCGCTGCTATATTGGAATCGCATAAAATCGTACTACACTGATGCCTTTTTATAAGCTTTCTTATTATGTGAAATCACTAAACTATCTCTGTCTAGATTCATCCTAGGGGTAGCTAGAGAAAGAAAAAAAATCCAGGAAAAATCTACTAATTATCTTCTCTCAACTAATATTCTAAACTTAGAAAAAACTCACAACTAGCAAAATCTCACAGCTAGCATGCACAGCTAGCTCATACGATGCTCACACGGTTTTGGATTTGCACAAATCCATCACCGTTTCCAACACTCCCCTTCAAACCAAAACCGGCTTCATTCCGAGCATCGTTCTTAGTCATTTGAATGCATCTGTCGGCAATGCCTTCGTGAAAATATCCGCTACCTGTTCCGTGGTATTACAATACTCTAATTTCATCATTTTCTGCTTCACATGATATCTTAGAAAATGGTATCGGGTATCAATGTGTTTGCTTCTTCCATGCTGCATTGGATTTTTGGCTAGCTCGATTGCCGACTTGTTATCCACATATATGACTGTGGATTCTTCCTGCGGATGCTTCAGCTCCGTTAGTAGGTTTCTCAACCAAATTCCCTCACAGACGGTGGACGATGCTGCCATGTACTCTGCTTCACATGTGGATAGGGCGACCACACTCTGCTTCTTTGAATTTCATATGAATGCTGTTGACCCAAGATAGAAAACATAGTCTGTGGTGCTTTTTCTTTCATCTTGGTCACCACACCAATCACTATCAGAGTATCCATACAATATTGCCTCATCATTGTACGGATAAAAAGACCAAACTCAATAGTCCCTTTGATATACCTCAGTACTCATTTTGCAGCTAGCCAGTGTGACTCTTTTGGGGCTTCCATATACCGGCTTAAAAGCTCAACACTGTAGATTATATCTGACCTAGTGATTGTGAGGTACCTTAAGCTTCCGATTAGGCTCTTGAATAGGGTTGAGTCGACGTTTCTTCCTTCTCTATCTTTTTTGTGAGCCTTTGCTGTCAGTAATGTGTGTATTTACTGACTTTACGAATCGACCATCTGAAACTTCTCAAGAAGTTCCTTTGTGTACTTCTTCTGGGATATGTGAATGTCGCCGACTTGTTACTTCACCTCAATGCCCAAGAAGAAAGACATCAATCCACCATCAGTCATCTTGAACTCTTTGAACATAGCCTACTTGAATTCTTCAAACATCATTGTTTAGTGAACAATGATCATCAACATATAAACAAGCAATAAGCATATCACCACGGGCATTCTTCTTTGTGTAGACGGCATGCTCATATGGACATTTGATGAAACCATTCTCTTGAAGATAACCGTCGATCCATGCATTCCAAGCACGAGGAGCTTGCTTTAACCCATACAGGGCTTTCTTCAGCCGATACACCTTGTGTTCCTCCCCTTGCATGACAAAACCTTCAGGCTGGTCAATGTATATTTCTTCTTCTAGTATCCCATTTAGGAATGCGGATTTCACATCCAGTTGGTAGATCATCCAACTGTGATGAGCCGCAAAGGAGATAAACATTTTTACAGTGTCAAGGCGAGCAACTGGGGCGAAAACTTCTTCATAGTCTACCCCATATTTCTGTTTGTAACCTTTTGCTACGAGCCTTGCTTTATATCGTTCGATCTTACCATTGGCATTCCGCTTGATTTTGTACACCCATTTGAGACCGGTCTTCTGGCTTTTAGGGAGTGAGGTCAACTCCCATGTTCGATTCTTCTCGATGGCATGAATCTCTTCTTCCATAGCCTTTATCCAACATTCTTCATTCATAGCCTCCTCGAATGTGAGAGGCTCATGGTCCGCATACAGGCAAAGTAAATTCACTTCCTCAGTTTCTGCACAGATGTCGTTGAGGCTTCTCATTTTAATAGGAGCCAAGGGTGATGAAGATGTGCTCGATGAATTCTGATTTGATGAAGTACTTACAGGAGATATGGAGCGTACTCCTGAACTTCTGCGATCCAAAGGGGTTGATGTGGGTGTCTGCTCCTGATTCACATGCCTCTCTTCTTCATATTCTTCAGCCTCAACCTGACTTTCTTTGGCCGAATCTTCTTGGTTCCACTTCCAAGATTCTTCCTCGCAGAATACTACATCTCTACTTAGACTTATTGGTTAGTGGGTTATAGAGCTTGTATGCCTGCTTGACTCTTCACGTAGCCGATGAAGATGCACTTCTCGCCACGATCATCAAGTTTTTCCAATTCGGAACTGAGCATAGGCGACACACCCAAAGATCTTAAGGTGCGCCACGCTCACTTGTAACCACTCCATGCTTCCCGCGGCCTCGAATCCTCGACGCTCTTAGTTAGACTGTCGTGAGCAGAAGGCAAGACATAACCGCTCTGCCGTAAATTCTTTGTGACTTTTCTCCTTCAGCATGGTCCTCGTCATATCGAGGATGGTGCGGTTTTTCCGTTCCGCAATTCCATTTTGTTGTGGCGTGTACGTTGTAATGTGTTGTTGCTTAATACCATGTTCCCTTTAATATTCTAGAAAAACATTTGAGGTGTACTCCCCACCTCTGTCAGATCTAAGGGTTTTTATTTTAAGACCACTTTCTTTTTCAACAAGGGCCTTAAAATTTTTAAAAATAGGTGCAAATGCAGACTTCTCTTTGATGACATACACCCATAACTTCTCTTCAGAATCCATGAAGGTAATAAAGTATTTATTACCTCCAAGAGAGATTGGCTCTAATGGTCCACAGATGTCAGTGTGAACCAACTGCAATGGTTCTCTTGCTCTTTGAGATACTCCACTTGGAAAGGAGTTTCTTTGTTGTTTCCCAACTGTGCACGCCTCACACACATGTTCTGGAGCTTCAATGGCAGGCAAGCCATGCACCATGCTTGATGAGGATAGAAGTTTCAAGCCACTGAAGTTTAGATGGCCAAAGCGAAGATGCCACATCCATGAATCATTCTTTGCTTTTCCATAAAAACACTTCTCAAGCATTGTGTTTATATGGAGAGGAAATATACGATTCTTCTCCATCTGGACTTTTACAATCAAACGTCCATGCATATCTCTTATGGAAAGAGAAGAGTTCTCCATGTGTATGACATACCCTTTTTCAAGGAGTTGTCCGAGACTCAATATGTTACTTTTCATGTTGGGTACGTAGTACACATTAAAAATATAGTTTGGAACACCATTCTTTTGAAAGATTTTGATTTTACCTTTACCTTTCACCGGTGTTTTTGATGAGTCTCCAAATGTTACATCGCTATGAACTCCTTTTGTGAGTTCCACAAAGAGTTTCTTGTCGCCGCACATGTAATTACTTGCACCCGTGTCGAGATACCATATATCTTGCTGATCACTACTTTTCTCTTGTGCAAGGAGAAGGGTGAAGCTTTCTTGTTCATGGCCTGATGCTTCGGCATAGTTGGATAGCTTGTCTTGATTCACCGGCTTGCTCCAGCAATCAGATGCATAGTGACCAAACTTATTGCAATTATAGCATTGGATGTTCTTTGTACTTCTTCGTCCACGCATAGATCTACCTCTACCATTTCCTCTTCCACAGAAATTGGTATCTTTCTCACTGGTTTTGGCCATGGCGATTGTTAGTGAAACGTCCACCACGTTGTGAACTTCCACATCCACTATTGTTATCATTCAGAGTCAATCTTGACTCAAAAGCTTGTTCCATCGGCATGGAACTGGCATTCTTCTGCATTCGTTACTCATGAACTTGCAACGATCCCATCAACTCCTCAATGGAGAGTTTTTCAATATATTTTGATTCTTCGATCGCCACAACCACATGCTCAAACTTGGTTGTGAGAGATCGAAGTATCTTTTCAATAACTCAGACATCTTCAATCTTTTCACCATTTCTTTTCAAATTATTGACAATTACAAGCAAACGCAAAAAATAATCAATAACCTTCTCACCTTCCTTCATGTGAGTCGCTTCGAACTCGGCTCTTAATGTTTGAAGGCGAACTCGCTTCACTCGATCTACACTCTTGAAGATGGTGCCAAGGGTATCCTATGCTTCAATTGCTTGATAGCTTCCAATCTTTTCAAAGGTGGATTCATCCAACCCTTGATAGAGGAGAAACAAAGCCTTGTTGTCTCTCTTCCTTTGATTTTTGAGCGGTCTTTTCTTCATTGGTGAAGGCTTCTTCTTCCATAGTGGGTTCTTCATACCCATCGGTGACAATCTCCCATAGTTCTTTGAGAACAACGCCTTCATTTGGATGCACCATTTTTCATAGTTGTCATTTGACAACTTAGAACTCTTGAACTGGATGGTGTCATCTTTTCCTATTGTTTTAAGAATCCAAAAGTGGGAATCGTAGACAGATTCTTGGCCTTTTGCAATCTGATTTTTTTTTTGCTACAATTTGATTTTTAAAAAATCTGATTTTTTTTTTTAAAAAATAGATTTTTTTTTTCACTGCAATCTGAATTTTTTTTTTAAAAAAAGAGCAATCTGATTTTTTTTTTTTTTTTAAAAACAGATTTTTCTGAAATGGTGGATCTGGACGTTTCGAATTAATTGAAAAACACTGAAAACAGATTATTCTGTTGCGACTGAAAACAGATTTTGAAACTGTTGAAAAAACAGATTTTGAAACTGCTGAAAACAGATTTTTGAAAACAGATTTTTCTGTTTTGGTTGAAATCTGCTGGAACCTTCTCACGGCTGATGTGGCCCAAGGATCAGTTGCTTTGATACCAGTTTGTTGGGTGTACAACCCAACAACTTGCTGATGTGTGGCTACAGCCACCGTAGAACAGAAACTCTTGGAAGAAGAAGGGAGAACTATTGCTGCTATATTGGAATTGCATAAAATCATATTACACTGATGCCTTTTTATAGGCTTTCTTATTATGTGAAATCACTAAACTATCCCTGTCTAGATTCATCCTAGGGGTAGCTAGAGAAAGAAAAAAAATCCAGGAAAAATCTACTGATTATCTTCTCTCAACTAATATTCTAAACTTAGAAAAAACTAACAGCTAGCAAAATCTCACAGCTAGCATGCACAGCTAGCTCATACGATGCTCACACGGTTTTGGATTTACACAAATCCATCACCGTTTCCAACACACCTGAAGATGGAAATGGATCGGCCAAACATGTCAATGATTCGATTGAGAAACTACCGGATATTGTCGTAGATGATTTACACGTTGAATCTAAAGAGATGAAAAGCAAGGACGATTCAAAGAAGAAGTACAAATCCGAAGCTGAAAATGGCGATCTTTGTGGAGACCCACATGGAAAATCCAAAGAGAAGAAGAAAAAACACAAACTTGTTTCTGATTCTCTCAGTGAAAATATCGAACAAGTCGAAACAGGCCATGAAAGTCGATCAGAGGAGATGCAAAAAAAATCTGAAGAGAAGAAGAAGAATAAAGACAAGCCAATCGCCGATTCTTGTGACGTGAGTGCTGAGCAGGCCAAATCGGAAGCATTGCAGGAGGTGATTGAAGAGGCTACGTTAGACGAGTCAAACACAAAATCTAAAGATAAGAAGAAGAAGAAGAAGAAACACAAATCACTTTCTATGGATTGTGGGATTGCGGGAGATTCTAATGAAACCGATTCCAAGAAGGACGATGCTTCGGTTCCGGAGGAGAATGCAGTTGCTGTTGCCGATGAAAAAGAAAAGTTCCAAGACAAGGAAGAGATTGGCATCTGAGGAAGGAGAGCTTCGGGGTGGCGATGAAACTGCGAGTAAAGAGTCGAAGCTAAGCAAAACAGATGGTTTGAAAGAGAAGGCAAAGGAGAACGGATTTCTAGTAGGAGACGGAGATCTTAATGCGGGTAAGAAAAGGAAAGCAGGAATAAGCGATGCGGGTGTGGATGTTTCTGCTGATGGGCAGAAGGAAGCGAACGGACATGCTGATGGGAACGTCGGGAAAGAAGAAAGAGAAAGGGGTCCCACGCCTAAAACGATGAAGAAAGAACGTAGCGGTTCAGCTCAGCCCAAAACGGCAAGTGCATTTCAAAGGGTGAAAGTTGATGAGGTGGAATTTGTCGATGAGCGGCTTCAAGATAATTCTTACTGGGCAAAGGACGGTGCAGATATCGGCTATGGTGCAAATGCGGAAGAAGTTGTTGGGCAAGTCAGGGGCAGGGATTTTCGACATGAGAGGAGAAAGAAGAAGCGGGGAAGCTACAGAGGCGGACAGATTCATTTCCACTCACACTCAGTAAAATTCAATTACTCTGATGATGATGAGTGATGGTTGGTTGGGATTCAACGGCCGATTTGTGCACCAGATGGACGTTTGGATTCCACACGCACGTTACTGGTGGGCCCTGCATATGCAGGTAATCATTCCCCATTGCAACTGTTACAATGGACATTATAAATTGGGCTCCAATATGGTGTGACGAAGGAATCACGCACATTCCTGTTGCAATTTCCCACCATTTATGAGGTGGGTCCCACGTCGTTGCTGTCCTCTCTGATAAATCAGGTTGATCCGATCCGATCACACTACCTGGCCGGACATCCGGATGAAATAAATATCCAATCAATAGGAAATTGATCATTTAAAAAACAAAGAAGAAAAAAGGTCATGGATTCGACCGTGTGGCTGTGAATGTCTGTAGGAAAAAACAAACTACAGCTTAACTGCGGGACCCACAGTACTCTTTTCGTCTCCTTTGTTCACAAACTTGAGATATGGTAATGAACTATCACCACAGCTTTCCTCTTTTGTCAACGATGCATGTCCTCACATCTTCAATGGCTCCTTCATCGGTAAGCGGATTGGATGGTGTACGTCACACCACCTGTATGCTGCTGTATTAACATTAGCAAGTTTGAGTCTGATCACGAGGTATGTGTTATATCTAAACTGTTCATCTATTTGGTGAGATCGTCTTAAAGTTTTAGACTAAAAATAAGACAAATCTAACTATCAATTAGACCACACTGTATAAAGCAGCGTGAGATTTCACGTCTACCATTGAAACTCTTTATGAGGTCGCAGAAGTTTTCGGTGGGTATAAATTTTTTTTTCTTTTCTTCTTCATTCAGGTTATGAACAGATTAGATGGAAAATAATCGCTATGGTTGGCCCTACAAATTTTTTTAATGGTAAAAAAAATCATTCCGCTGCTATATGTGGTGTGGTCCGGATGATCTTTGAATATGATTCATTTTTTTGAATAATGATCCGAAATGATTACTAATAGTTGATGAACGGTGTAAATATAATAAATACATCGGTGTAGCGTTAGTGCTCGTCTTCGCACGACACGTACCTACAGCAGATACATAGCTGGTGTGTGGTACGCTAGCCAAATCGCTTCCACTTCATCACCTTCCAAGCAAAACCCGGGCTCCTGAGGAACAGGCCATGGATTCACCTCGACGGAGACATGATCGCGAGTGGGTCAAGCGTATCATTCAAAGCCTCGAGGCGGAAATCGAAGACAACGAGCAAATACCCGTCAGCATCTTTACCATCCCCAAAACCCTGATTTCCCCTAAAATAGAGGCTTATGCTCCTCAACAAGTCGCCCTGGGCCCTTACCATCACCGTCGATCAGACCTCTACGAGATGGAGCGGTACAAGCTCTCTTCGGCTCGAAGAACCCAAAAAAAACTCACCAGTGGTAAGTTACGGGACCTTGTGGCCCGCTTCATGAAGTATGAAAGCCGCATCCGGGCTTACTACAACAAATACTTGGACTTCGATGGAGAAACCCTAGCATGGATGTTGGCGGTCGATGCCGCATTCCTGTTAGAGTACCTACAGACGTTCAACACAGGGATGGGGGCATCACTCACTAGAATTGCTTCAAATATGTCGCATTTGATGGATTTCACCAGACGGAAATTCCTCGGCCGTGCAATCCTAAGAGACGTTATCATGTTGGAGAACCAGATTCCACTCTTTCTACTCAGAGAGCTTCTTGGATTTCACCAAATTGAAAACCCTAATGACGTGCTAGCCAAGATGGTGAAGGGTCTGTACGAAGTTATATCCCCCATCAAAGCCGTGGATGATTTCGCTTCATATGAAGAAGAATTTCTAGCTAAAGGTAATCACCTGCTGGAGCTTCTATATTACATGCTTGTGCCCGCAACAAACCAAGGAGGATCAATCACGATCTCTGTTGGGGTTGAGGACCGAGTCGATAAAGAAGAACATGAGAGAGAAGGATGCTTTAGGAAAGCCTTCACATCCATGACGAATGCGTTATCACGTCTTTGCTCAGCTCCCACTCGCTGCATAAGAGGGATTTTAGGGTTGGAAGGAATCAAGATCATGTTGAAACTGCCATTGGTAATCATCAGTAAGATTCGTGGTGTTGCGACAGAAGGCGTGCTTGAAAATCTAATAACGACAGCAGGAGAAGTGGCAGGTGTAGAGTCGTCACATTCTCAGACGGACGCGACACCTCTGGCGGACGCGACACCTCTGGCAGAAGAACTCACCATCCCCAACGTAACCCAACTCTCCAACGCCGGCATCAAGTTCCATCCTGCCAATGGTGGCCTCACCACCATTGAGTTCGACCTTTCGTCCACCACATTCTATCTACCGACCGTCGATTTGGACGACAACTCGGAGATCGTGATGCGGAATCTCATAGCATATGAGGCGTCGGTTGGTCGAGGGATGATGGCATTGATGCGGTACATAGATCTGATGAAGGGGATCATCGATGGCGATGAGGATGTGAAGTTGCTTAGGGAGGCGGGGATCGTCTTGAATCATCTGAAGAGTGATGCAGAGGTCGTGAAGCTTTGGGACAACATGAGCGAAGGTGTGACGGCGACGAAGGTGCCGGTCCTCGACAAGGCAATCAACGGCGTCAATACATACTACGAAGCAAGATGGAGTGTTAGGGCTAAGAGGTTTATAAAGAAGTATGTTTTTGGCTCATGGGCACTTCTTACCTTCTTAGCAGCCAACATTTTGTTGCTGCTGACCGCTTTGCAAGCCTTTTGTTCCGTGTACGATTGCAGCCGTTGGATTTCTTCTCAGTAAATCCAACTTGAAATGTAGACCATCTGTCTAGTGCAATTTATCCGTGGACAAGTACAGCTCTATGAACGGTGGCCTTTAAATAGACGGTTAGAATCATCTGATCTGGGTGATTTAAATATCGCCCATCTGCAGATTGGCCCAGTAAGTGGGAAGTCTGGATCCGCGTAAATATGTTTGTATGCTGTTGTGGGTTCTCTTTCATTGTACCAAAAGGCTTTTATCCTCTTCTTTATTTTAGTATTGGATTCCATTGAAGACTGTATTTGGATTCAGTTTTTGCTGGCGGGCCCATTGTTAAGTAACCTTTGGGTCCGCTGCCAGCCAGCGTTCGCAGGCAGTTCCTCTACATCTCCAACGAAATCTGATTGCGTACCGAGTTTTTTTTTTTTTTTTTTTTTTTAAAATTTTTGTTTTTATTTTTTAAAGCTTGATACTACACCCACTATCAGTTCACGCATCACTGTTAGCCACCTCACTAGGGAATCGATACCAAAACCTTGGTGGTGTTGAAACGAGGTATCTTTCACTCAATCTACCACTTCTATGGTTATGGGGGATGCGGATTGAAACGTGATGTATGTTTCATCCTCACGTCCAACGATTTTTTCAGAAAATGAACCTACCACTTGAGTGGACCACAAAGTGGGGATTGAACGTCCACCATTAAAAGCTTCTTGGGAGCTAGAGAACGGATCAAGCTGATATTTGCGTTTTCCTCATCCACTTCTACGTGACTTATGAATAGGTTTTACGGTAAAAAAAAAAATCACGTAGGCCCTAGAAACATTTCAACGGTGGGTGTCATATCAGTGCAGGTTCCTTTGGTGTGGTCCACTCAAGGCTTGGACCTGCCTCATTTTTCAGTTCACATATTAAAATTTTCTGAAAAAATCGTTGGACGGCAGGATGAAACAGTTACATCACGGTGGACTCTACAGAGCCCGGTAGGACGCAATCCGCGTCCGGTTCTGGGTGTGATTGCGTACCGAGTTACGCTCTTACGGTACTGAGTAAACTATGTTGGGCCCACCGTTAAAGTATGTGGTCTATCCCCGCCGTCCATCCGTTTGCAGGCAGTTCCTCAGCATCTCCACCATCGGAAGATTCTAAAAGAATCATTGACCTGTTTTATTTTTCTTTTGAATGTGGACCGTCCGTGTACTCTTCTTAACCGTTTGTCCCCTAGTCATGGATTGAGTGTTAGGATTGCCCTGTAAGGATATTTTGGGCATGATCATCATCCCTGGTGGGCCCAAGGGATAAAATGTTCGAATTATTGACCCATTGGCCCACTTGCACGAACGGAGGCCCTAATATTCCGTGCATATCTTCGAATGAACCATTGGCCCACTTGAAGACAATGAAATTTTCTTTCTCCTGTCTTTTTTAGTCAGTTGTTTTTTATTTAGTGACCGCTCGTTATTTCAGCTGGTTAGTGGACCCCACCTAACTTAGGGAGGGTTTAATGGCTGTGGTCCATCTTCAACAATCTAGATAAGGAAAGACTAACGTTTGGATATCATTCGGAGAAATGCTCCAGTGATCTCATAGCCTTGTTAGTTATGATTCTCCTAGTTGGCATTGGGACCCTTCTAGACTGTCCATTAAGTTCTGAACACATTTCGTATGCTATCGTGCAAAATTCACATGATTAGAAGATCCAATCCATCCTTGATTTGGGCTTGTTTCCTACAGCCGTCATTTTTGTCACGCCTCAAACTCGAAAACCGGGCTCACAAAATTTTCGATCGCCGAATCCGGTGCCGACAGCCTCCGTATAGTACCTCATTCTCGGCTCCTAGCGTCCATACGCCAGATTCCGATTCTGGGATCCTATAAGGAGAATTTTCCAATGTACATTTAACTTGTAATAAGCATAACCACAAGTTTATCCAAATTACAAAGGCAACATCATCATCAAGATGGGTCCCACCGTAAGTGGGCCTTTTAATCATCATAATTAACAAATAAAATTACCCACCTTTCTTGCTTCTTCTTGGATCAATGACAAGCTAAGCTCCTCGGCTACCACTTTGATGGAGGATGATGGTGATTGGACGATGGAGATAGGAGATAGAGAGGTAGGTGATGGATGGGTGTACTTGTGTAAGGGAGAGAGTTGACTTTAGGTAAGGTTGTGTAAGAGAGGGATGGGTCGGGTTGCTTGTACTTGATTGATGGATTGATGTGATGTGTAATAGAGATTCCCTTGGGATTGCAAATGTGCAGCGTTTTCCTCGAACTGAACGCGGGCCCACATCTCTTGGCCCGGGTATCGCCTCGCCGCGTAATACGCAGCGTCGAAACCGCGGCGACATTGCAGTCGCAAGGGTACAAGTTTTGAGTCGAGTCAACTCTAATATATAGGACACGACTCAGGATCGCGCGAAAAGGCCGATAATAGATAGCGGGTTACCGAAATTCGACCGGGAAGACCGCAGAAGCCTACGGAATAGTATGAGCTAGGATACGGGTCTCACAATTTTTCCATGCAATGGATGAAATTATTATAAATGCCGAACAAATGTAATTAATCAGAATCACAAGAAATCCAGATAGGCCCTAACAAATTGATGGATCAAACTGTTGATTGGACCTTTTTTGTCTAAAAAATCATGACCATCCATGTTAAATACCATTAATCAAATGGTTAATGTTTGTTAAACCGGTGTCATTTTTGCATGGTATATCTCATGAAATGTTTCTTGACCTAAGCAATAGTTTGTCTTCTTGTAGTGAATGCCACTAAGAGCACTGTGAGAGCACTGGTGTATGTCTGTATTATTCATTTCCATTATTATAATGTTGTAAATATTCCAGTTATTTATTATTTAGTTGAATAAATTAAGCATATAATTCCATCTTTATATATGGGTTTCGTTTCCACCCACTCGGTGAAATAATCAGTAGCCATGGTGATGAAAGAATCTATGCGAGATGAATGTGGATGGAGTTGGCCTATCAAATCGATCGATCATCCTTGAAAATGCCATGGCTTGATAATCGGATGAATTTCGTCCGTAGGTACATGCTGTATCAGTCTATTTTTTTAAGCATGCCACACACCCTTTGGTATACTTGAATGCAATCAACCATAATTTTTTACCACAAATATCTGTAACGACTGAGCATAAGCCTCATTTTCCTCTCGGTGTATCAAAATCAAAAGATTGTACGGAAAAAAGGGCACCTGCACATACTTGGGCCTGGATGCTTGAGAAGCATGATCGAGTCCAAGTCAGCATAGTGAGATCCCCATAAGGACTCAGAAAGCTTAGGGTAAGCTAACCACTCTGACAATTAGGCAAAATAAGCAATCCTGGGGTGATATGGAAAATAACAGACATTTTAGTTCAGGTTAGTATCCTCGTAAAGCTTCAGAAAGTGTAGATGCCCTACAGTACCTTTTCAATATTAGTACAGATCAGAAGTGAAAAGGGTTGTGATTGGTTATCTATAATGCAGCAAAAAGCAAGGAGACATTATAACATTTTCCTCAAACCCTCATGACATGTGCGAGTTATCTATTTCCAGCCAACCAGCTGACATCGACACAAAGGCATGTAACAAATCCAAACCATATTTACAATCTGACCAAGAAAGGTGGGGTGTCCGCTCGCTTTGGCAGTCGGTCGCATTCAACTTCCGTCAAAGAGGGGCATCTGTAGAGACTACACCCCAGACTGACAAGCTGATTAAAGTTGGACGGTCTCGTTGGTAAAACCTTAATCCAAATTCCAACTTAAAACTCTCGACTAACCTTAACCCAAACCATGGCCTAAACCCCGACCTAAACCAGAACCTCAACCTAAACCTCAACCTAAACCTAGAATCTTAGAAAACCCAAACCCGAGGATTTTTAAAAGCAAGTTAAACCAAGATAACCCCTCGAGTTAACTCACCGAGTCATTCCAAGTCGACTTGTTGATCCAAAAACTAGCCAACTCATCTAGTCAAACCAAGACTTAAACAAGCCCAAAACCAAGCCTAAAATGGCAACCCATAGGCCCAATGTAGTTTCACAACTCGGACACCAAGTGAATATCACTGCAAACAGAGATCCCTCATGCATGTGGGAGACCTCTTGCCAAAGGATGGGGAAACCCATGCCTTGGGTGGCAGTCTAATCGCCGCCCGACATGTGGCAAACCCCTTGCCTCGGCAGGGATCTCCCCACGAGTGCCAGACCTCTCATTACAACATCTGCAAGCGTAAAAATGCAGAAATATCTCTCTTTTTCTTATTTGAATCCAAAATTACACTTTTACCAAGCAATGTAGCCATCTGAATTATTGTGCCATATGGCGATTTGGAATCTTAGCCATTCAAACCTTTCTTAGCCCCAGACTTGCTTAGAATCACTAGAAAACCAGACTTAGGGGCTATAAATAGCCCCCTCCTCTTCTCGTTTCAACACACCTCTTCCTTCAGGAAACCCACTTAAGGCCCTTAAGCCTCTCTTAGCCTAGCTATTCCATCCCTCCACCAAGAAGATGGGAGAGAGTCCAACCCAGGTCAAGCATAGTCTAATCCAATCCAAAACACCTGAGTTAACAAAACCCTGATAATAACTGCTTAATCAAATTCGTGCAATATTACCATTCATCCAACGATCCAATTCTCACTCGGCTTCATCTAATCCCAGCGTTAGCATTATGTAACATCTACTCCCTTATCAACCCCCTTGCTTAACAAAGTCATCAACTCTATATTACATCACATTCTACACTTGATCGATCTAGGTGTATGCTCTGTGGCTTGCCGATATAATCGAATCATGCCTATCAAAAACCTTAGTCGAATAGTTATTATGTCATAAGTATCGCATCATATATATAATCATCCTTGCATCTGATTAATACAAATGTATGCTTTGTGGCTTGTTGATACAATCAAATCCTGCCCATCAGAAACTTGTGTTGATTTACATTTAACACTACACTATACTACGTACCATCGCATCACCAGTGTAAAATCATGAACAAATCCTTGAAGATAGTTTAATCGCATGGTGTATAGACCGTACATTGTATGGATATAGTTGGGTGTTGTAGATACCCCACGCAGGCTTGCAACTTGATAGAGCATGGATGATCCTTACGAACTGAACTTAAACCCCACACCCTACCTAAAACTGTAGCCATTTCCCAAACCTGATCCAAACTCGACCCGAATATGAGCCATTCCATTACCCTAAACCCTAACTTAACTCGGGCCATCACTCAAGCCAAAGCATGCCTTCATCCAAAATCAATCCAATTTTTGAGCCATTTTCAAGTCATAGTCAAGCCAATTTCGAGCCATTTTGAGCCAAATGTTCAAAATGGGCTTTGGGCCACTCTCCAAGATTGAAAAAAGCTCACTTGCTAAACTTTGGAAGCAATCACATGGAGGCGGTAATCAGTTTACCGCCCCACCTTGACAGATGTGCTCCCTAGCTCGCAGCTGTTGGTTCCCTTAAAAGTCAGCTATATTGATCTGTTTGACCCCAAAATTCACCCTATTTACCATTCTACCAAGCCCTTTAGCCTATAAAGAAGCACCACATGACATCTCCCTTATCTCTACTAATCCAAAACTGCCACATCATCATTTACCTTTTATAAACCCTCAAATTGCACAAAAGTCGTCCCAAGGGGCTATAAATACCCCCTCCTCTTTTCATTTCACACCAACAATTACCATCTAAGAAAGAGAAGGAGAGTGAGAAAGAGAGGAAGAGAGAGAGAGAAAGTGAGTCTCCGGATTCTCTAGCTTTTACATATTCTGCAGGTTCTAGCCGATTGCGGGATTTTAAGATAATTGGCTAGTGACGACTCCAAGTCTATGCATCATCAATCCAAATCAGCCCCTATCTAAACCATAAATTAGCATGGGCACCAATTTCTAGTGTTCATAGAGTGGCGACTCGCTCCAGTAGGGATTTTGCTAGTCAACGCTAGTTGAGATCTAACTCGAAAAAGTGTAGTAATCCAATCTTAGGGAATATTCTACATATAAACATTTTCATTCATACGTTGCATAAAAATAATAAAAATAAAACAAAAATAAAGATGAGGATCAATCTTTGGCTTGCACCCACTCAAAGCTTCTGCTCACCCCATGCTTACTCGATTCAAAGTTGCCATGACAAACCAAAAACAAAAAACCATTGCGCCTAAAAGACATCCCTCGGATCACCTGATCTCATCGTTAGTAATACAGAAACTACCGCATCGATGGCTGATGTGGCCCAAAATCTCAAGGCTTTGTAGGACCTTCTTACCTAATGTATTCAAAGAGAGGCTGTCCAAACTATACAAGTATCATTACCAAGTGCCCCAATCATCTTAACTTTCTAGCATCCTCCCCACAATGAGAGTCACTTTCAAGGCCAATTTATCCCAGCTGTCAATCATTTCAAAAAGCCTCTCATTAATGAGAGATGCTACCAAAATCAACCTACCGCAACTAGGAAACCCAATCAATTCCAACATCCTCTTCCTAGTAGGAGATCCGATCAATTCCAAAGGGCAAAACCCCTCTCATCTGGTCCTTCCAAAATCAAAGTGCTCCAAGAGAAATTACAAGATATGTAAAGGAAAATATGAAAGTAGCAGGGGGTGGATATCCAATCCACCAAGTTCAGGGATCTTTATCCCTTCCCTGATGCAAAGGTACTTTAAGACTTTAAGGTACCAAATTTCAATAGATATGATGGTACAGGGTATCCTATGGACCACTTAAGAGTATTTTGTGGAGAGTTTAATACTGTGGCAGGTAATGACGAAGCATTGATCCGTCTGTTTCAAAAATTATTGAAAGGCGATGTGTTAGATTGGTATATGTTATTAGACTACCATCGAATCAAAACTTGAGAAAAACTTTCCCAAGCATTCATCGACCAGTTCGTGTACAATCTTGATGTAGCACCCAAAAGAACAAATCTTGCAGCATTAAGGCAAAGGAATTATAAGTCATTATCAACTGATGTTGGACGATGGCGGGCCATGGCCACTAGAATGAAAACACTCATCAACGTCAATGAGCAAATCTCCATGATCGTCCATTCGGCAAACCCAAGTATCTATGGATACCTCGTCTCGTATTCATATGCTAACTTTACCCAACTCATCCGTGCCGAGGAACAAGTCTAAGACAGAATAAGGGCCGGGACGATCTCCCCCTGGTGGCCTCATTAGGCCTCCCCAGTATAACAGATAGTGGAAAGAAGGCCTACTGGATATATATAAGAACGGTAACAGAAGTATTCCTGACCTCCATCCAACAGAAGAAGACAATCTTATCACCTTTACCCAAGGCACTCAATTCGCCCCCTCAAGAGGGACAATGGAAACAACAGCAGCAAAGGAAAATTCCTCAATACCCCAATCATAGTCAGCAGATGGGGATAGCCTAGGAACCTAAGCAGTTTACACCGATAGCCCAAAGCTATAATGAGATAGTAGCCACACTAGTCCAAAGGTAAATACTTACACTGCTACTGCCTAGACCCCCACCAAACTCTTTACTACAAAACTATAATGAGAATGAGTATTATGCATACCACCAATCTTAAGGCCACATAACAGACCATTGTTTCACCCTGAAGCATGTAGTCTAAGATCTAATTAATAGCTAAAGAATTGTGGTTACCTCTCCTGCGGTTGTCTCAACCAACTACATCCTCCAGAATCCCCTGCCATGACATCAAGTAGGCCCCAACTCATCAGACACTCCTGCCACTTATATCATCCAGGGGGAATCACCTTGGCATCTAGTCCAATCCATTCATGCAATCACTGCCAACCCAACACCAATACTCCCGATTCTTCAAGGGGTACACCCAGCCAGTTCAATTTCTGCGTCCTTAAATATGCTAGGGGCATCTCCAGCCAGTCCAATCTCTATGCCCCAAAGTTTACAAGAGCCACTCCCAATCAATCCAGTCCATACATCTTTTATCTTACAAGGGGCACCACCTGCCTATCCGGCCCCTACTCCAATTGTCATACTACAAGAAAATGCTCATTCCTCGATCAACATACCACATGCCCTAACAAAACTAGGGCCCAGCTTCAATCATGCATTGACTTTCCAGGAAGGACATTCTGTTACTCAAAGTGATTTTCCTAGATCTACTCAATCTTCGATACTTCAAGAGAAGAGTTTAAGACGGGTGATTCCCACCTCTAGGAGAGAGGTCGAGGGAGAGATTAATGTTAAGACCTGATTACTCCCAAAACATCAATCATCACTTTTCAGGTCTTCAACATTACAGCTTCATTTCATCTCCTCCTTCATCGATCTTGGATCCATAGAGTCAAGGCTCTCTTTAATTCTTCACCAAAAGGCCAAGTACATTTTCAGAGACAAGGCACTGGCCATCTTGGATGATCCCGAACAAATCTTTCTGATGAAAGCATCCAATCATCAAGAGGTAAATATGTCGTTAATAGATGTACAATGGTCTAGTGAGGACATCCCATACTATAGTCGTGAGATAGAGACTGTGAATTACATTCCTCTTGCATGTCCCATCGGATCAAACTATGTCTTCCCACTAGTCGAGCACTAACATTTTATTATTAGATCGAATATAAAGAGAATGCAGGCATTAGAGGACTAGAATATCAGCCTCCTATCGGTGAGATAGCAAAGCAAAGATATATCGAAGGAGGGAAAAGTCGGCAAGAGGAGGATGATCCCTTCATCCACACATCAATCGGATCCATCAGAGAAGGGATCATCTATCTAGTTGGTAGGCTGAGTGTAACACCCCGTGCTTTTTAGTACTCGAGTGTTACCATTTAAATCAAATTTAGCATGAGCCTGTGTGGAAACACACATAGCCACCTTACACATCATCATCCAATGATTCACAAATTGTTCATCGTAACCACTTGAGTTAGGATATGACGAGGGTTTAAAGTCAACACATTTTGAATTAACCCTTAACTTCTCATAGGAGGGATTGCATCATGAACGATCATACGAACTACAATCTAACCATTGGATCATAAAGTTGTTTGTTAGATTGCTCGAGGCCATCAACTAAACACTAAAGTCCTTGTTGTATGGCCCATTGATTGCATAATCTTTGGACTAATGACCCCAAAAGCATCTTTAGAAGCTATTGACCGAAGGAGATCTTACAACAGGTGTCTATGGGCCCCACTTGGATTGTAGCAAGTGCACTAGAGAAAGTACAACTGTTGTAAAAGTACAACTGTTGTATACCAAACCAAGACCCATGTATTATGACCCACTTATAATTAAAATAATCCAATCTTTTTTATCAAAGCCATATAGGGGGCTAGGTGAAGGAATAAATGTTACAGATCGGGGTGTGGCCCACATAAATAAATTAGAGAAAAGTAGAAGAAATTGTACAAAATAATAATAACAATAATAATAGTAATAATAAGGTTATTAAAAACATTGTAATAATGATATTTAATATTATAAATGTGTATGGAGTCATTTGTGTAATAACCCAAATAAATTTTGACCGTCAAAATTTAACCATTGATCGACATACATAATTAGTCTGATTTGATCGTTGATCTACAAGATCAATTGGTTCAATCTCAACCATTAATTTGGACACATCCAAACCAACTGTTCATTAACTAATGAATCTAACCATACATTTAACCATTCATCCAATAATACAACCATCTAACCATCCATATGTTGAAAATCATTGGAACACTTGCCTTTGCATCTGAACTGACCATCCATCATATTGGTCATATGGCCACAAGCAATCCTACCCGTCCATCCACAACTATACCTTGGAGTCTAGCCATCAATCATACAACAACGCATCTGCATATATCTATTCATCCATCTATGCATACATTAATCCATCCATCCATCTACATCATACACCTATGCACCATCAAATATATCACAACCACACACATGCACCAAACACATCATACACATCCATTCACCTATCCATACATCCATCCGTCCATCTATTAATCCATCCATCCATCTACATCATACACCTATGCACCATCAAATATATCACAACCACACACATGCACCAAACACATCATACACATCCATTCACCTATCCATACATCCATCCGTCCATCTATTGATCCATCCATCCATCTACATCATACACATTACATACATACCTCTCACGCATACACAAGTAGCCCATACATGCCTCATAGCTTACACATACATGTGTCACATGCATGCGGTACACATAAGATGCATGGTACATATGTGCATTTAACCAACCCACGTTGGAAAAAAAAAAAAAAAAAAAAAAAAAAAAAAAAAAAAAAAAAAACATGATGAAAAGAATTGCATAACGGAAGCATAAATGGTGTGAAGTGTTTAGACTTGTGCACGTGGTGTAAATCAAAAGAGAAACGTGATGTACAAAGAAAAAAAAAAGGAAAGAAAACTGAAATTTTAAAAGTGCATTAATAGCACACGTGATGTTATCAGTATAAATAAGGAACAAAGAAAGAGAAGTGGGATGTGGTGTGACGTGAGAAGAGTGAGGAGAGAGAGAAAAGAGAGAGGGAATAGAGAAAAAATAATATATAATAATAAGGGTTGCTTGGACATTCACGTTGGAAAGAGAGGGAGAGAGAAGAGAGAGAAAAAGGAAGAAAGAAAAGAGGAGAGAG
Organism: Magnolia changhungtana; assembly: GCA_030180095.1. Lineage (NCBI taxonomy): Eukaryota > Viridiplantae > Streptophyta > Magnoliopsida > Magnoliales > Magnoliaceae > Magnolia > Magnolia changhungtana. Next base: position 1,255,285 of record JASAUF010000640.1, read on the forward strand.
AAAAAGGAAGAAAGAGGAAGAAAAGAAAAGAAAAGAAAATAATTTTTTTTAAAAAAAGTGAGTTCTCTCTCACTTGATATTTAAAATAATAATAATAATAATGTTTTTTATTTATTATTATTTAATTATTCATTCATTCAAATAATTTGATCTTACTTGCCCATCTTGTTGTTTGTTTAAATTTTTATTTTTTAAATGCATACTATAGGTTTAAACATGTCATTTTAATTTTTGTCGTTCAGTTGTCTTTATTTTATTGACATGATATTATTGCAAAAATCTTGAGTTTATAAATTTTGGATTCTTAAATCAAATAAATTATATTGCAAGTTTATTTTTTTTTATATATATATATATATATATATATATATATATATATATATTTGTAGAACTTTCGTCATGTATATGTAATTTACATTGATTAACAATTTTGTTTTAAATTTAATAAATTGTGCACATCACGTATTATGAATTGATCAATAGAGTCGTTAAATGTTTTTTTTGAAATATTTGATTTGTGAAATATTAAAATCATGCATCATTATAATTGTGAAACACCATAAAATAGGTGGGGCGATCAAGTCCTCTCTGGGTTGAAAATCCCTAAAGCGTAAATAGGTGGGGCGATCAAGACCCTTGGGTTGAAAGTCCCAAACCCAACGGTACCTTTTGGAACCTCTACCGCACCCTTTGAGTGGGTGAGCATATCAGATTGCAAAGGTTCCCTTGTCAGGTTCGGTAGGGGGTAGTAGTCGACCAAACTAACGCACGAATGGGTCCCTCACCAAGTGCCCTTTGGATGGGTGAGCATGTTATGCGAGAGGTTCCCATTGCCAGGCTAGGTGTTGTATTGGCGCGGTGTTGGCCAACCTGTAAACTGCCTGGTATTAAAAAGAATAAACCACACATGTTATTATGGAGTATAACATATGTTGATTTCATTCATTCATTTTTCTTTGAATTTACATTGAAGTATTTTGTTTATTAAATCTCCTCATTTGTTGTTTTGCCTAAATAGGTATGGTATCTTTTAATACTTCTATTCACGTTATATGAGGTTATTTTGAAACCTGTGTTGAGATTACTCACTAGGCTTCGCAGCTTACCCTGTTGGGATTTTAAAATTTCAGGATCGGGATCACAGAGGAGCTTAAAGAGATTTCTTTTATTTATTTCTATTTCTTTACCATTATCTAAATAAGTGTAATGGACATTTAGTATGACAACATTTCGATGACATGTGAATGGGTAGAACATTGACATTTTAGTCTTCTTTAAATAAATGTTTGATTATTAAATTTTTGGATTGTTATATTTTATGAATGAGATAAATTTGTCAATACATATGTGAATTATGAAATGTAGACATATAAAACAAAAGTCATGCTCATGGCTGAATCGGGTCAAATATACCAGGTGCCGGATTTGGGCGTGACATGATTGGTATCAGAGCTTAAGTTTAGAATCTGTGAGGACCTAGGGTTTTACTTGAAAACGTAATCACTTTGAAAATTAGGATATATCCCCTGCAAGTGTTGTTGTGATAAAAAAAATAAAAAAAATAATTAAAAAAAAAAAAAACTTAACTTGTTGTATTATCTTTTAGTGATTCATCCTTATGTGATATCTAAAGCTTATTGTTTGATTTAGAACATGTCCGGGAGCCTAGGCGTGATAGAGGTAGAGGTAGAGCCGGTCCGTGGCGGCCACACCGGGACCACCGAAAGTGGTCAATCACTTGATGGGGTCTTTCGTGCTTTAGGCGACATGGCGCCCATTCTTGGACAACACATTCGTCGTGATAATAGAGGTGTCACCCAAGTTGTGCAGATGGCGTTGGGGGGCTTAATAGAGAAATTTAAGAGATTGAAACCACCGCTTTTGAGGGTTTATCGGCCCTATGGAGGCGAGAAAAGTGGAAAAAGCAAATAGAAAAGATATTCATTGTTTTAGGATGTGATGAGGAGCGAAGGTTACACTTGCGGTTTTCATGTTCGAGGGAGAGGCCGACCACTGGTGGGAGACAATTGCTAGAACAATTGATGAAAATACCGTATGGACATGGGATATGTTCTGTGAGAAGTTCAATGAAAAATACTTTCCTGAGTGTGTACGGGAACAGAAAGCAGAGGAATTCATAAGCTTAGAACAGGGGGAGATGACTGTAGGCCAGTATGAGTCTAAATTTACTGAATTATCCCGTTTTGCCCCATTTATGATTCAGGATGAAGCTCATAAAGCTAAGAAGTTTGAGCGAGGTCTGAGAGGGTCAATTCGTAACAAGTTAACTCCACTTAAGCTTAGATTGTATGCCGATGTAGTAGAACGTGCTCTAATGATAGAACGAGACAACGAAGAATTCTGGAAAAGTCGTAACCAGAAGAGAGAAGCGAAGAGCAATGGTAGGGCTACACCGAATACATATCAAGCACAGGGCGATGCTTCTAAGAAACAAAAGGTGACGATAACAAACACCTCAACTCCTGCTCAGTCAATGAACCGATTTACGGGTAAATGTTATAACTGCGGAATGGAAGGTCACTCTGCTCGCTTTTTTGTAAACAACCGCCTCAAGAACCACATTATCAAGCGCCGCGCAGATGCACTCGAGACCTCAGCTACAGTATCAAGCACCTCAGCCACAGTACCAAAGACCTCCATATCATCAAGTACCGGAACAGTATCAGAGACATCCACAACAAAGACCCTCAAGAAGAATAACGCCCACAACAACAACACTACCAGCCGAGGCAGGAAGGTCAAGCTTCTCGACAACCGGCCCAGGGTCGTGTGTTTACTATAGTACCATCAGACGCAAATGCTAATGGAGCAGTGGTGGAAGGTACCATAATTATCTATTCCTCACCCGCTCAAGTTTTATTTGATTCAGGAGCTACGCATTCTTTTATTTCGACTCTTTTCGTGCATACATTGGGTCTATCTCCTGAACTCCTAGATAAGAATTTAATAATTGCTACACCAATAGGAAGCTCCGTAGTATTAAATCAGATATGTAGATCTTGCCCTGTCATGGTTGGAGATTCTGTATTATTAGCCGACCTTATCGTATTAGATATGCAAGAGTTCGATGTTATACTGGGAATGGATTGGTTAGCTTCGTTCCATGCAAGGTTGGATTGTTTTGAGAAGACCGTGACATTCTCTATTCCTGGGCGACCGAGACTCCAGCTTCTTGAAAAGCAAAAGAATGGACCGTTATGCGATTTCTTAGCACTTTTGGAGGAAGAACTATAATAAGTAGGTATCGATCAAATTCCAATCGTATGTGAGTTTTCCGACGTATTTAAGACATACCTGGGGTTGCCCCCAAGAAGAGAGATCGAATTTGGTATAGATCTTATGCCCGGAGTCTCACCAATCTCCATGGCACCATACCGTATGGCACCAGTAGAGTTGAAGGAACTGAAGGAGCAGATTCAAAAGTTATTGGAGCAGGGTTTCATTCGGCCGAGTACGTCACCATGGGGTGCGCCAGTCTTATTTGTAAAGAAGAAGGATGGCTCGATGAGATTATGTATTGATTATCGCTAGCTAAACAAGGTCACCATTAAAAACAAATACCCACTTCCTAGGATAGATGACCTTTTCGACCAGTTGAAAGAAGCCAAGTTTTTCTCCAAAATAGACTTGCGGTCAGGGTACCATCAGCTTAGAATTAAAGAAGTGGACATACCAAAGACAGCCTTTAGGACTCGTTATGGCCACTACGAGTTTCTTGTGATGCCGTTTGGACTAACAAATGCACCAAAGAAGATTTATGGACTTGATGAACAGCAGTATTTAAGCCACACCTAGATTGTTTTGTCATAGTATTCATTGATGATATTCTTATATATTCTAAGACCCAGGAAGAACATGAGCAACATCTTAGAGTTACTCTTCAAACACGGGAACATCAATTATATGCTAAATTTGAAAAGTGTGACTTTTGGAAGGAGGAAGTGAAATTTTTGGGCCATGTAGTTTCGAAGAAGGGCGTGTCGAGAGACCCATCAAAGGTAGAAGCAAGAGTACTAAAGTGGGAACTGACCCACTGAGTGTGACCGAAATACGTAGTTTTCTTGGTTTAGCGGGGTATTATCGAAGATTTATCAAAGACTTCTCTCGAATTGCAAAGACCGTTAACTCGATTGACCAAGAAGGTGTAAAGTTCATTTGGGATGATACTTGTGATCAAGCATTTTCAGAGTTAAAGATTAGGTTGACGACACGACAATACTGTCCTCACCATTCCTTCGAGTGGTGAAAAGTTTGTAATCTTGGTGACGCTTCATATAGAGGTTTAGGTTGCGTCCTTATGCAAAGAAGGTAAGGTTGTAGCTTACGCCTCTAGGCAACCGAAAGTGCATGAGCAGTAATTACCCTACTCATGACTTGGAGTTGGCAAGCGGTGTGGTTTTCGCTCTTAAAGTATGGAGGCATTATCTATATGGGGAGAAGTTCGAGCTATTTTTTCGGACCATAAGAGTTTGAAGTATCTTTTCTCACGTAAAGAATTAAATATGAGGCAACGTCGGTGGATGGAATTCTTAAAGGACTATGATTTCACCCTCCAATATCATCCAGGTAAAGCCAATGTAGTAGCGAGATGCCTTAAGTCGTAAGTCGCACGGAGTAATCGCTCACCTCATGATTCAGCGATGGAAAATGTTAGATACGGTGAAGGATTTTGACATCAATTGAATCCGCAAACATCTGTAGCTCGTCTCTTTAACCTAGCCGTTCAACCTTCCTTAGTTAGTAAGGTTATAGAAGCTCAACAACAAGATTCATGGCTACAAGCTAAGGTAAAAGAAGCTGAAAAAGATGGTAAGTCGGAATGGAAAGTTGGTACCGATGGTGGATTAAGATTCCAAGGAAGATTATGTATACCAAATGTGGTGAATTAAAGAAGGAAATTATGGACGAGGCACACCGCACAAAGTTCACAATCCACCCGGAGGTACGAAGATGTATCATGATATGCATAGGCAATATTGGTGGAATAATATGAAGAGGAGATCGCCGATTTTGTGGCCAAATGTCTGACATGTCAACAGGTGAAAGCAGAGCATCAGAAGCCGTCAGGGATGTTACAGCCACTACCGATTTCCGAGTGGAAGTGGGAGCACATATCCATGGATTTCATTATGGGATTGCCACGTACACGTAATAATCATAATGCAGTTTGGGTCATCGTTGACCGGTTAACTAAGTCTGCACATTTTCTTCCTATACGTGCTACCTATCCCCTAGAGGAATTATGTAAACTATATATTAAAGAAATAATTAGACTGCACGGAGTGCCTGTATCTATCGTATCCGATCGGGATTCCGAGGTTTACGTCTCGTTTTTGGAGAAGTTTACGAAGGCACCGGGAACCACTCTTGATTTTAGCACCGCTTTTCATCCTCGGTGATGGGCGGTGAACGCAGTGAATCAGATCCTTGAAGACATGCTCCAGGAGCTTGCGTCTTTGGATTTCAAAGGGAGCTGGGATGATCATTTACCATTGATCGAGTTCGCTTATAATAATAGCTACCAGGTGAGTATCGGCATGGCGCCATATGAGGCTTTGTACGGGAGGCCTTGTAGATCTCCAAATTGTTGGACAGAAGTTGGAGAAAGTAGTTTGCTTGGACCAGAGATTGTGCAAGAGACAACAGAGAAGATTTTTATCATTAGAAACCGTTTGCGTGCGGCCAAAGTCGTCAGAAGAGTTATGCAGACAATCGTAGAAGAGATCTAGAGTTTGCAGTTGGAGATCATGTCTTCTTAAAGATTTCTCCTATGAAGGGCATCATGAGGTTCGGTAAAAAGGGAAAATTGGCTCCAAGGTATATAGGTCCGTTTGAGATTCTAGAGAGGGTTGGTGTTGTCGCATATAGGCTTGCTTTACCGCCTCAGTTATCTAGTATTCATGATGTTTTCCATGTATCGATGTTAAGGAAATATGAGCGGGACATTTCTCATGTTATAGAGTGGCAACCATTAGAGATCCGAGAAGACGCTTCATACATCGAATACCCATACGTATTCTTGACCAGGAAAGACCAAGTGCTTCGATCTCGAGTTATACCATTAGTCAAAGTTCGGTGGAGTCACCATACTGAGGAAGAGGCTTCTTGGGAACGGGAGGCCGAGATCCAAGAGAAATACCCTCATCTATTCGCATTATAGGTATGTAAATTTCGAGGACGAAATTTCTTTTAAGGAGGGTAGAATGTAATAACCCAAATAAATTTTGACCGTCAAAATTTAACCATTGATCGACATACATAATTAGTCTGATTTGATCGTTGATCTACAAGATCAATTGGTTCAATCTCAACCATTAATTTGGACACATCCAAACCAACTGTTCATTAACTAATGAATCTAACCATACATTTAACCATTCATCCAATAATACAACCATCTAACCATCCATATGTTGAAAATCATTGGAACACTTGCCTTTGCATCTGAACTGACCATCCATCATATTGGTCATATGGCCACAAGCAATCCTACCGTCCATCCACAACTATACCTTGGAGTCTAGCCATCAATCATACAACAACGCATCTGCATATATCTATTCATCCATCTATGCATACATTAATCCATCCATCCATCTACATCATACACCTATGCACCATCAAATATATCACAACCACACACATGCACCAAACACATCATACACATCCATTCACCTATCCATACATCCATCCGTCCATCTATTAATCCATCCATCCATCTACATCATACACCTATGCACCATCAAATATATCACAACCACACACATGCACCAAACACATCATACACATCCATTCACCTATCCATACATCCATCCGTCCATCTATTGATCCATCCATCCATCTACATCATACACATTACATACATACCTCTCACGCATACACAAGTAGCCCATACATGCCTCATAGCTTACACATACATGTGTCACATGCATGCGGTACACATAAGATGCATGGTACATATGTGCATTTAACCAACCCACGTTGGAAAAAAAAAAAAAAAAAAAAAAAAAAAAAAAAAAAAAAAACATGATGAAAAGAATTGCATAACGGAAGCATAAATGGTGTGAAGTGTTTAGACTTGTGCACGTGGTGTAAATCAAAAGAGAAACGTGATGTACAAAGAAAAAAAAAAAAAGGAAAGAAAACTGAAATTTTAAAAGTGCATTAATAGCACACGTGATGTTATCAAGTATAAATAAGGAACAAAGAAAGAGAAGTGGGATGTGGTGTGACGTGAGAAGAGTGAGGAGAGAGAGAAAAGAGAGAGGGAATAGAGAAAAAATAATATATAATAATAAGGGTTCTTGGACATTCACGTTGGAAAGAGAGGAGAGAGAGAAGAGAGAGAAAAAGGAAGAAAGAAAAGAGGAGAGAGAAAAAGGAAGAAAGAGGAAGAAAAGAAAAGAAAAGAAAATAATTTTTTTTAAAAAAGTGAGTTCTCTCTCACTTGATATTTAAAATAATAATAATAATAATGTTTTTATTTATTATTATTTAATTATTCATTCATTCAAATAATTTGATCTTACTTGCCCATCTTGTTGTTTGTTTAAATTTTTATTTTTAAATGCATACTATAGGTTTAAACATGTCATTTTAATTTTTGTCGTTCGATTGTCTTTATTTTATTGACATGATATTATTGCAAAAATCTTGAGTTTATAAATTTTGGATTCTTAAATCAAATAAATTATATTGCAAGTTTATTTTTTATTAATATATATATATATATATATATATATATATATATTTGTAGAACTTTCGTCATGTATATGTAATTTACATTGATTAACAATTTTGTTTTAAATTTAATAAATTGTGCACATCACGTATTATGAATTGATCAATAGGAGTCGTTAAATGTTTTTTTTGAAATATTTGATTTGTGAAATATTAAAATCATGCATCATTATAATTGTGAAACACCAGAAAATAGGTGGGGCGATCAAGTCCTCTGGGTTGAAAATCCCTAAAGCGTAAATAGGTGGGGCGATCAAGACCCTTGGGTTGAAAGTCCCAAACCCAATGGTACCTTTTGGAACCTGTCACCAGGTACCCTTTGAGTGGGTGAGCATATCGGGATTGCAAAGGTTCCCCTTGTCGGGTTCGGTAGGGTAGTAGTCGACCCGACTAACGCATACGAATGGGTCCTCACCAAGTGCCCTTTGGATGGGTGAGCATGTTATGCGAGAGGTTCCCATTGCCAGGCTAGGTGTTGTATTGGCGCGGGTGTTGGCCAAGGTGTAAACTGCCACTGGTATTAAAAAGAATAAACCACACATGTTATTATGGAGTATAACATATGTTGATTTCATTCATTCATTTTTCTTTGAATTTACATTGAAGTATTTTGTTTATTAAATCTCCTCATTTGTTGTTTTGCCTAAATAGGTATGGTATCTTTTAATACTTCTATTCACGTTATATGAGGTTATTTTGAAACTGTGTTGAGATTACTCACTAGGCTTCGCATGACTTACCTGTTGGGATTTTAAAATTTCAGGATCGGGATCACATGGAGGAGCTTAAAGAGATTTCTTTTATTTATTTCTATTTCTTTACCATTATCTAAATAAGTGTAATGGACATTTAGTATGACAACATTTCGATGACATGTGAATGGGTAGAACATTGACATTTTAGTCTTCTTTAAATAAATGTTTGATTATTAAATTTTTGGATTGTTATATTTTATGAATGAGATAAATTTGTCAATACATATGTGAATTATGAAATGTAGACATATAAAACAAAAGTCATGCCTGCGGGTACGGAATCGGGGTCAAATATACCCAGGTGCCGGATTTCGGGGCGTGACAATTTGACTCCAAAACTAGCCATTGATTTTTAGCTAAGTGGTCCCTAGGAACATGTTCACCGCTGATATTCAGATTTGGAATTATCTGACCATTAGATTGACGGAAATCCATCATTAGAACTATAAATCAATTCGTATGGCCCACCTAAGCTTTGGATCTGACTAACCTTTGGTCAGAGGCCCTTATTGGGACCTTTAACGGGAATGGTTGGTGTTGATTACTCAAAAACATCCTTGTGGGTCCCACAACCATTTTGTGTATGCACAAGAGGAGGTGTACATGCGGTGCACGGGACCAAAGAGGCTTGGTCAAATCGGGTTGACCCGACAGTTTCCCAAACAAGGAGGGGTCTCCTCCCGCTTTCTGCCAATGTCCGTTTCAAACAGACTGTTTTCATTTGTGTTAATCTGTGGCCCACTATCACGGCCCAAGGCCATGATCTGGTCTGTCCATCTGGTAGAGGGGTCGCAAGGGATCCAAACCTCATATGTTTTACAAGTTGATGGGCCCGATCACGCGCATGACAACAGTTACAAGAAGGATGGCGTGTAGGCAAGTTGTGTTTCTAGCCCTCTCAAAACCAACTTGTTGTGATTAATGTGGTCCACCTTGAGCCGATACAAACCATTCAGGTTGTAGGCCTCTCAAATCCATCCAAGATAGTGGGACCCTCATAGATTCATGCACACGTGCGTGTACAAAAATTCAGCCCAAAGTCACCTTCTCACGAGCATTCCATTTTCAAAAATGGAAATTGTTCCTTTCCTTTCAATGATAGCTATTGTGATCCGCATGAGCTCTCTCTCCCATTATCCTAGCTGTTCATCTCGTTTTATAAAAGAAAGAGATGGAAAGAGAGAGCAGCGGTGGGAAGGTACTTTGGTGTGTTGGCACGTACCAGCCACCCATCTGTTTCTGAAAAACCACTCCGAATCAATTAAGAGCATCTAAATCAGGATATAACATCCCAGGAAACCTTAAAACACCAGTAACATGAGGAAAATCCACAGCCGTATCGGCTTTTTTCAGATTTTTCAAAAAATAGTCTGTTTCCTTCCACCTTCAAACCCACCATGAAACTGTCATCGAAGCTTCATTTTTCTACTCCTACAAGTACCACATGGAAGGTCTAGACCCTCCAGCAGCCTCGTTTTGAAGAAAGGTGGCCCACATTTGAATCTGCCATTCGAGCCACCCTTCTCCCCCACCGTTCTTCCACACCGTGTGGGACTGAGTCGTGCTACAAAGCAGCAGCTGGGACTAAGTCTAGACTCCATCTGTTGTAAACTAAGAAAGAAAAGGAGAAGAAGAGAGTGACTGAGAGGAAGGAAAAACAAGACAGAGAGAGCTGGGGTAGTGCCGCAATCCCGTTTGATCTCAAGTTGAAGTCGGGGGCTGCTGCAACTGCTCGACTCGGTTGAGCTATCTGTCCCAAGTTGTTGCAGCCCATGAAGAAAAATAAAGGAGTAAGGAAGAAGAAGAGAGAAACGAAGGAAGGAGAAAGAGAGAGGCGAGGCTGTTGTTACTGCTGTTGACTCAGTAGCTGAGTTTCGGTCTGACTGAGTTACTAGATCTAGTCTAGCCACACCGTCTGGTCAGAAGAAGAGAAGAGAAGGAGAGTAAAAGAAAGAAAGAAAGGAGGAAGGAAGAAAGGAGAGAGATAGAGTGTTGTCAATCTGCTGCCAGGTGAGTCGTAGACTCAGCCTGTCCGAGTTTGGATTCATGCAGGCCCTTGAACGTCCAGTTCACTGCTGAACCTAAAACTGCCTAGCTTGCTGGTTCGAGTTGCAGGCCTGCTGGATGTTCTAGCAGGAAATACAGGGAAAGGGAAGCAGTAGAAGAAGAAGAAGAAGAAGAAGAGAGAGAGAGAGAGAGAGAGAGAGAGAGAGAGAGAGAGAGAGAGAGAGAGAGAGAGAGAGAGAAGAAGAGAAGAAGAAGAAGAAGAAGAAGAAAGGGAAGGGAGTTGTCCTAGCCAAACCCAGTTGACTCGCCGAGTCACAGTTGAAGGCTGGTGTGTCTGGGCATTTTTAGTCAGGCTTTGTATGAGCCCATGATTTGTTGGACTTATAATATGAGAGTGAAGGAGAAGGAAGTGAAAGAGATGGTGAGGAAGAGGAAGATAGAGGAGAGGAAGTTTGAGTCCTAGGTTGTAGCCGAGTTAACTCAACTAGAACTGAGTCCAGATGGGTTGAGTTAGACTTAGGACTGGTCCAGGCATGACTAAAGCTCCAGAAGAAAGAGAGAGAGGTGGGTGATTAAGTGGAACTGAGTTAACTCGGGTGCTAAATTAAGTTGATTTAACTCGAACCAACTAGGTATGTATTTTCCTCCCACCTTACATTAGATTTTAAATTAAAGTTTTAGTTGGTTGATTGATTTCCTAATCTGAACTAAGATGTAGCCTAACATCGCACTTTCAATTTCATATTGTTCGAGCTGAGGGCAAGTCAAGTCAAGTCTATCTCGAGAAGACTTTAAGGGTACACACACTTCCTATCAACAATGTAGGCAGTTCAAAACATAAGGTGATGATTTCTTCCCATTGAGCTTTCCATTTTCTCATTAGCTTAAGTGATATTTTTTATTTTAATTTCATTTTGATAATTGACATCTCTATCTCATGATTACAAGTGCTAGTTGTTGGAATTGAATGCTAGATTACATGCTCAATATTTATCCTACATATTTTCTCATGTTTGTGGATTACTTGTGGATTGCTTATGGAACTTAAACTGGTACATCAATTAGTGGGAAACCCCACTTATAAATTTACACCCATACTTGAGATGTACTTGATTGATTGTATTTATAATGGGCCCTCGATCTAGTGGTTATTTGAATGATGGGTTAAATGGAATATTGATGTGGGCCTACCATCTAAGGGTTGTTGTATTTAAGTAGTTTTTAAGGATGATCTTTTATCACATAGTTTTGATATTCATCCTATGTGGTTTAGTTTTGATATTTGCTATATGTGGCTTCAACTTAGTATTTGCCCTATGTGGCTTCGATAATTTATCTCTACATAACCATGCGATGGTAAGTCCCATATATTAAATTAGATTGGCCACTAGTCGATAGGTTTCCATTAAACATCCTAAGGTGGTAGCCTTATGAGCCAGAGATGGTGGTCTTGGGACACTATATTCGAGCTGTCAGCTTACGCTCGATGATGAAACCCCCGTAGTGACCTTTGAGCTTTCTTAAATTAGGTAGTTGTAAATGGAATAATAATGGTTGGGCTAATCAAGCATTCATAGGATATGAGTGATGACAGGTAGCTAATTCTGGATGACATAGCACATGCCTAATAGGATTTAGTTGGGGTATCATTTCGCTAGCTCCCAAAGCACCGACTATCGTCCCACTTTTGGTGAGCTTGACATTACACATGTACGATGTACTTTCGCTAGTGACCGGCCACATGCATGGGTTTTGCCCAAAAGCCAAATGGATGAGCATCCCCAGTTGATGTGCACTCACGCATTTATACATTTAATAAGACTGCATCGTGTATTATTTTGAATGCTTTTTATTTATAACTATGCTTACTTAATGCGGCAGTGTATAATCTTAAGGGGAATTCACACCGAACTGGCCACTTATTCATCAAATATATAACCGTACAGGTAGTATAGGTGGCTAAGATGATATTTGTGTTCATATTGATGATGATCAGGTTACGATTGTTGATGATGCATGATTGTATTTGCCAAGAGTTGCTACATGATTTTATAGCTCAAGATTTGTTATAATTTACTTCATTCCACATGCGATATTATTTCTTTTTGTAATTGTAAGTATTGGAACATTAGTTTGTATAAGTCATTATGGGCAGACGCTCGTATATTCTGAATGTAAATGCAAATTTTCCTTTATATTTGATTGTCCATCTTTTGCTAAATTGCTAAATCTGAAAGAAAAAGGAAAAAACCTGAATGTGACTATCTTTAAAGGTTAACACTCAGGTTTTTGGAGAACGAGTCATATACTCGGGTTCTAAAAACTCGTGGCGTTACAGTTGGTATCAGATCATAGTTTGGACAAACCAGGCCTTTGGGAAATGAACTTATACAAACTATAAATGTCTCAAGTAGGATGTTGGAAATTAGAAATTTGAACTTAGGTGAATCTCCTTTAAACTTAAGGAAAAATTTGAGAATATAGAAGTCCAAACTTAGGTTCCCTTAGAAATTATTAAGATAGCCATTTGAATTGACATGGAGTCTCATTAAAATTAGGAGAAATTGAGAATATGGAGAGTGAAAATTTTAGGCCCATTAGAAATTTATTTGGATAATCGTAGAACTTAGAAATCACTACAAGAAATCGCGCCTTTAGCAACGAAAATTTCCATCACTAAAAGCCAAAATTTTGTAGCTAAAACGTTTTAGCGACAAAAATTTTCGTTGCTAAATTCGTCGCTAAAAGATCGACGCAAAAGGTTTTTAGCGACGAAAAATTTTAATCATCGGCAAAGGTTAGTTTTTTAGTGATGAATTTTTTCATCGCCAAAAAACTTTTAGCGACGAATTTTTTCATCACTAAACAATAAATGTTAAACTTTTAGTGATGATAGTTTTCGTCGCAAAAAATAATTACAAAACTTTTAGCGATGAATATTTTCGTCGCTAAAAAAATAAATGTTAAACTTTTAGCGACGATAGTTTTCATCGCTAAAAATAATTACAAAACTTTTAGCGATAATCATTTTCGTCACTAAAAATAAATATTAAACTTTTAGCGACGATTGTTTTCGTCGCTAAAAATAATTACAAAACTTTTAGCGACGAACATTTTCGCCGCTAAAAAATAAATGTTAAACTTTTAGCAATGATAGTTTTCGTCGCTAAAAATAATTTAAAAACATTTACCGACGAAAATTTTCGTAGGTAAAAATATTTACAAAACTTTCACGTACAAAAATTTTCGTAGGTAAAAGTCTCTTTAAAAAAAAAAATCCGCAAAAATTCCATACACCTGTTACAAATATATTTCATCATATTCATCCTAATACAACTGTTATATAATATATTTCGTCATATTCACATTCACATCCATCTAAACCCAAACTAGTAAATCCATCCAAACATAAACTACATTCATCCAAACACAAACAATCTTATCCAAATTACATTCATTCACGCATAAATACATATAAGCTTAACATCATATACAAAAATACAAAAAATCACAAAGATGAAGGTGGAAGTTTAGGTTATAAGTATAGGTTTTGGGATTTGAGAATAAGTTTAGGTTAAGGTTATAAGTTTAGGTTAAGGTTATAAGTATAGCTTTAGGTTATGGATTAAGGTTTAGGTTTAAGTTATAAGTATAGGTTTTGGGATTTGAGAATAGGTTTAGGTTAAGGTTATAAGTTTAGGTTAAGGTTGTAAGTATAGGTTATATGTTTAGGTTAAGGTTTAGGTGTAGGTTATAAGTATAGGTTTTGGGATTTGAGAATAGGTTTAGGTTAAGGGTATAAGTTTAGGTTTAGGTTATAGGTTAAGGTTTAGGTTTAGGTTAAGGTTTAGGTTTTAGGTTTAGGGATTTGAGAATACATTTAAGTTTTAGGTTTAGGTTTAGGTTTAGGTTTAGTTTAGGTTATATGTTATAGCTTTAGGGAATTGAGAATAGGTTAAGCTTTAGGTTTAGGAAATCGGGTTCGGGTTTGGGATCGGGTTTAGGTCTATAGGTTATAGGTTATAGGTTTAGGTTATAGGTTAAGGTTTGGGTTATAGGTTAAGTTTAGGTTTAGGTTATAGGTTATAGGTTATAAGTATAGGTTTAGGTTTAGGTTAAGGTTTATGTTTAGGTTATAAGTATAGGTTTTGGGAGTTGAGAATAGGTTTAGGTTAAGGTTAGGTTTAGGTTATAGGTTAAGGTTTAGGTTTAGGTTATAAGTATATGTTTTGGGATTTGAGAATAGGTTTAGGTTAAGGTTATAAGTTTAGGTTAAGGTTATAAGTATAGGTTTAGGTTATGGGTTAAGGTTTAGGTTATAAGTATAGGTTTAGGTTATGGGTTAAGTTTAGGTTTAGGTTATAAGTATAGGTTTTAGGATTTGAGAATAGGTTTAGGTTAAGGTTATAAGTTTAGGTTAAGGTTGTAAGTATAGGTTATAGGTTTAGTTTAAGGTTTAGGTTTAGGTTATAAGTATAGGTTTTGGGATTTGAGAATAGGTTTAGGTTAAGGTTATAAGTTTAGATTAAGGTTATAAGTATAGGTTTAGGTTATAGTTTAAGGTTTAGGTTTAGGTTATAAGTATAGGTTTTGGGATTTGAGAATAGGTTTAGGTTTAGGTTATAGGTTTAGGGATTTGAGAATACATTTAGGTTTTAGGTTTAGGTTTAGGTTATAGGTTATGTTAAGGTTATAGGTTTAGGTTTAGGGAATTGAGTTTAAGTTATAAGTTAAGGTTATAGGTTTAGGTTTAGGGAATTGAGAATAGGTTAAGGTTTAGGTTTAGGAAATCGGGTTCGGGTTTAGGTTTGAGTTTTCAAGTTTTAGGTTTAGGTTAAGGAGTTGAGATTAGGATTAGGTGTAGGTAGGTTTAGGTTTATAACATTTGAGAATACATTTAGGTTTTAGGTTTAGGTATAGGTTTAGGTTATAGGTTTACGTTAAGGTTAAGGTTATAGTTTAGGTTTTAGGTTTAGGTTTAGGAATTTGAGAATACATTTATGTTTTAGGTTTAGGGTTATAAGTGTTGGTTATAGGTTTAGGTTTAGGTTAGGTTATATAGGTTAAGGTTTAGTGAATTGAGAATATGTTAAGGTTTAGGTTTATGAAATCAGAATTGGGTTCGGGATCGGGTTTAGGTTTGGGTTTTCAAGTTTAGGTTTAGGTTTAGGTTAAGGAGTTGAGATTAGGATTAGGTGTAGGTTTAGGTTTAAGGATTTGAAAATACATTTACATTTTAGGTTTAGGTTTAGGTTATAGGTTTATGTTATAGGTTTAGGTTTAGGTTATAAGTGTAGGTTATAGGTTTAGGTTTAGGTTATAGGTTTAGGTTTACGTTATAAGTTATATGTTAAGGTTTAGGGAATTGAGAATAGGTTGAGTTTTAGGATTTAGGAAATTGGGTAGGTTTGGGTTTTCAAGTTTAGGTTTAGGTTAAGGAGTTGAGATTAGGATTAGGTGTAGGTTTAGGGATTTGAGAATACATTTAGGTTTTAGGCTTAGGTTTAGGTTAAGGTTATAGGTTTAGGTTTAGGTTATAGGTTATAACTTTAGGGAGCTGAGAATAGGTTATAGGTTATAGCTTTACGGAATTGATAATAGGTTAAGGTTTAGGTTTAGGAAATCGGGTTCGGGTTCTGGATCGGGTTTAGGTTTGGGTTTTCAAGTTTAGGTTTAGGTTTAGGTTAAGGAATTGATATTATGATTAGGTGTAGGTTTAGGTTTAAGGATTTGAGAATACATTTACGTTTTAGGTTTAGGTTTAAGTTTAGGTTTAGGTTAAGTTATAAGTTTAGGTTATAAGTGTAGGTTATAGGTTTAGGTTTAGGTTTACATTATAGGTTATATGTTAAGGTTTAGGAATTGAGAATAGGTTAAGTTTTAGTGTTTAGGAAATCGGGTTGGGGTTTAGGTTTGGGTTTTCAAGTTTAGGTTTATGTTAAGGAGTTGAGAATAGGATTAGGTGTAGTTTTAGGGATTTGAGAATACATTTAGGTTTTAGGTTTAGGTTTAGGTTATAGGTTTAGGGAATTGAGAATACATTTAGGTTTAGGTTTAAGTTATAGGTTATAGCTTTAGGGAATTGAGAATAGGTTATAGGTTATAGCTTTACGGAATTGATAATAGGTTAAGGTTAAGGTTTAGGTTTAGGAAATCGGGTTCGGGTTCGGGATCGGGTTTAGGTTTAGGTTTTCAAGTTTAGGTTTAGGTTTAGGTTAAGGAGTTGAGATTAAGATTAGGTGTAGGTTTAGGTTTAAGAATTTGAGAATACATTTACATTTTAGGTTTAAGTTTAGGTTATAGGTTTAGGTTAAGGTTATAGGTTTAGGTTTAGGTTTAGGTTATAGGTTATAGCTAGAGGTGGGCATCGGTTCGGATCTGATCAGATTGGGTTCCACCCGATCCGATCCGAAACTGGAAATGGTGGTTTCCCCCGAAACCCGAACCGACCCGAACTAAATCGATACGTGATTCCCCTGACCCGATCCGACTCCGACTCGGTCAGAGAAACTGAGTTGAATTGAGTTGGATCACATGAACCTAATTCAACTGTTTCTTGTGATGTGGTTAACTTCAATCTTTAATATATGCCATTTATTTTTTCAAGGCCTAAAATGATATTTCAAAATGGATGAACGGCTTAGATGAAACATATACATCAAGGTGGGACTCACATGGCTCTGAAAGAGCTTTTCATATACATATACCTATATTTACTGGACGTTAACTTGACGTGCACGGCAAGCAACTGTGACCTTGCTTTTCACGCTTGCATAGTTGTGTAGATATCCAGGGCCTTTTTCGGTCATATTCATATTAGCCATCTATTTTCGGACTATCTACATAGTCATCTCAGCCCTTCGATCGTTGGATGATCATTGGGTATTTGCTTTCTTTGTCTCGATGTATAGCCTAGTCATGCTTTTATTTCTCTTACTCCATCTCTACGATCAAACACAAGAAAACCCAGACAAGAGGGAGAGAGATTGAAGGTCCCTATATGGGTGGTTGCTTTTGCCTTCAACAAATTTATTTTATTTTATAAAAAAAATTTTTTTTTTTTACAGATTTGCCTTCAACATTATTTTTGCAGATCGTGTTGCAATGATCACGAATGTTGTTTCCGTCTGGGCAATTACCGCCTTCAGCATCATTCTTGGGTTTTAATTATTTTTCATTTTTCCAAAAAAAATGCTTGTTATGGCATTATGTATGGGTCTTATCCAGACAGTCCATTCATTTTTTTCTATCATTTTAAGATATAAGCCCAAAACTAAAGCAGATCCAAGGCTCAAGTGGACCACACTAATCTTGGATCTACTATAATTTTGAGCATATATCCTAAAATGATATATACAAAATGAATGGACGGTATGGATACGACTCATACATCACGTGGCCACTTAAAGATCCTACCCAGATTGGGTCGGGTCGGATCGAATCGGATCTAAACGGGTCAGATTCCGAATCGGATCGGTTTGAGTAAGTATAAATCCGAACCCGACTCGAAAATCTTTCGGATCTATACTGCCCGACCCGATCAGGTCCAATTTGGGTTGTCGGTTCTATTCGAAACGGGCCGGATCGAGTCGGATCGGGTCGAATCCGCAGGATCGGGTCAGTTCTGCCCACCTCTAGTTATAGCTTTAGGGAATTGAGAATAGGTTAAGGTTTAGGGTTAAGAAATCAGGTTCGGGTTTGAGATTGGGTTTAGGTTTGGGTTTTCAAGTTTATGTTTAGGTTTAGGTTAAGGAGTTGAGATTAGGATTAGGTGTAGGTTTAGGTTTAAGGATTTGAGAATACATTTAGATTTTAGGTTTAGGTTTAGGTTAAGGTTATAGGTTTAGGTTATAGGTTTAGGTTTAGGTTATAGGTTATAGGTTATAACTTTAGGGAATTGAAAATAGGTTAAGGTTTAGGTTTAAGAAATCGGGTTTGAGTTCGGGATCGAGTTTAGGTTTGGGCTTTCAAGTTTAGGTTTATGTTTAGGTTAGGGAGTTGAGATTAGGATTAGGTGTAGGTTTAGGTTTAGGGATTTGAGAATACGTTAAGGTTTAGGTTTAGGAAATCGGGTTTGGGTTCGGGATCGGGTTTACGTTTGGGTTTTAGGCTTAGGTTTTAGGTTTAGATTATAGTTAGGTTATAAATGTAGGTTATAGGTTTAGGTTTAGGTTAGGTTATGGGTTAAGGTTTAGGGAATTGAGTTTAGGTTATAGGGTTAGTTTAGGTTTAGGTTTAGTTATAGGTTAAGGTTTAGGTTAGGTTATAGGTTTATTAGGTTAAGGTTTAGGTTGTAGTTATAGGTTTGGGATTTGAGAATAGGTTTAGGTTATAAGTATAGGTTTAGGTAGGTTGTAGGTTAGAGTTTAGGGGATTGAGTTTAGGAGGTTTAGGTTATAGGAGTTAAGGTTTAGGTTGTAGTTATAGGTTTTGGGATTTAAGAATAGGTTTAGATTATAAGTATAGGTTTAGGTTAGGTTGTAGGTTAGAGTTTAGGGAATTGAGTTTAGGTTATAGGTTATAGGTTTAGGTTAAGGTTTAGGTTGTAGTTATAGGTTTTGGAATTTAAGAATAGGTTTAGGTTATATGTTAAGAGTGTGGTCCCTGCAAATACAGATATAAACATGACCTGTCCAAATGGCTAGGCTACTCCAATGCTATCCATAAGAAATGGACAACTTCATCATGGTCATAACAGTGGTTCCCACCTTCCAGGGTGTCACGCCCCAGACCGGTAACCGGAATCACAAAGAACCCGATGGCCGGTTCTGGCCATAACAGCCTCCATAGTACCCTATTCTTAGCTCCTGAGGCAGTTTCCGATCCTGAGATCCTACAAGGAGGATTTTTCATAACACTATAATTATTACCAATACGAGCATACCCAAGATCACGGTAAGAACATTTAAGAATAACAAAGGCACACATCGTAAAATCCACTATAAATTTAAACTTTTACAATCATTCATAAGATCCAGAAGGACATACATGAGATAAAAGGAAAAAAGAGAAAGGTCAGTAACACTGGAGTCCTCAAATGCTCAGCTCTACTTCATGCTCTACTGCTATGTCGCCTACCTAGAGTATCCTGCACGCATCAATCATGCATAAGCTTATAGAAGCTTAGATGGTGGTGTAGGTGTGTGATAATGGTGCACAGAAGATTAGTAGGAGATACAAGGAGAGAAGCATGATCAATGAGGATATCACTAGCCTTACCTAGGCTTATCATGAATAAGATGTAATGAGTACTGGGTGCCATGCCAAGGCAATGCATGAAGGGGCTTGTACAACCAATGTTAATGCAATGTAAGTAATGTCAGTGCTCATATCCAAACCACAAGTCATGTACATTTCCGATCATAAGGAAATCACCGGGGTCCATTACACCGTTGAATGACTCGCTGCTCTGCTGCACTCCCCGCATAGTCAAACGAGCGTAAGAGACCTCACTACCCGCCTGTGGACAACCAATCACTAATAAGGCCTGAAGGTAGCGGACCCATTTATGAGCTAGTCAGACTCAGCCTAGCAATGCCTCCTCATATCAGGCAGGTAAGGCCACACCCCTATCCAACCAACTACACGACAATGGGAGTCACGGCCTAATGGTATAAGGCCCTCATGTGCTCATATATTCCACCCGGTCACGGCGTTGGAGCAGATCCTTGGTACCATGGAAGTTTTGAAAATTTCACCCATGGGCATCCTATGTACCCGGTATGCTCAACTAGTATTTTCGGTGTCCACACATATGGCCATCCACGAATACCCCTGTGGAGGTAAGGCCCTAATGAAGTAAGGGCGGATATCCATAAGCTATGCAATGTCAGATGCATGAATCACACAATCACCCATGCATCAATTCCAAGCATCCATCTCTCGGGGAGATACCAACATGTCCTACACAATGACACAACTATGGCCAATCATACCTCAACCAAGCATGTATATGATGCGTATGAGAGTGGGCCATGAAGATGAATAGGGGTGCCAATGAGGTGAAGATGAACTCTCTACCTAACCATGAAGGGTCTAAGTACTTAACTAATTTCTCATAAGAAATACAACCTCTGGTGGGGGCCCATATACCTGGGGTAGCCCACAAGACTAAGGAGAATAATGATATGGGCTTAAATAGATGAAACGAGCCTAGTAAGGATCTATGGTGGGCCTTTAACCACCCATAAAAGCCCATGGGCCTACCTTAGGGTTACCAATATGGACATCCAACCACAATTGGTCCCCAAGAGGTAGCCCATCTCTAATTGATTATGGATCAAGGCCCAAGGCTCACACAACATTAGAAATAAGAAATGGGCAGCCATTACATACCACATATATTCATGTTGGGCTTCAGAAAGGCAGCCCAAGGCCTATTCAAAATATAGGTCCAAGGAGAACGCACGTAGCCTAACCCATATATACTATTATGGGCCCATAGGGGGAAGGTTAGGGCCCAACATAAAGGCCACTAATCCCATAAATTGTGGTAGCCTAGTGGGCACATGGGCAATTGTCATGCTCTTAGTCAAGTAAGTTGGGCCTACAATCCGGCCCAAGTATAAAGTTGATTTGGTGGGCAACCAAGGGATATACTTGTGTAGTCCGGCCCACTATTCTAACACAATAGTATGGTAAAAATGGCCCAAGAGTTCAATGGGCCTATCTGGAAAGTTCCAGCCCAATTGGGCCTAAAGAGTTCAACAACTAGCTACATTCATGGACCCAATTAAATTCAACTGTGGTGGGCCTCAAAAGTGCATTTATTAAGCCCAACATTTAAGGAACTAAAGGTATAAATTATTACCTCTAAGATTCTTCACAATGTGGTGGGCTCCACTCCTCAAAATTTTAGCCTAAAGGCCAAACATAATTATAACATGTTGCTGTCCTAAATTTGGGCACTCCATTGGAGTAGGTCCAGGGCCTCTAAAACTCTGGAAATTGAGGGTCAGGGTCCCTTATCATGCATACAATAAGAAAAAACCTAAAAAGGTGGCTCACCATCAGAGGAAATATTTTTGAATTATAGCTTTTATCAAGGCATATTGCTGGACTGCACAGCAGAAAATTCTGGCAATCTAATCATCTCGGCCCATTCTTTTGGATGCCCAAATGGGGTTAGTTGGGGCTGAAATTTTATAGAGTGACACTTCCATAGGTGGGAAACACCCCCACAAAATTTTAAAATTTTTAGATATTCCTAAATATTTTAATTAATTTAAATAAAACAGTTTGTCCAAACATCGGATAGACCTGGATGTCCCAACGTGGTGGGCCAGTCCGGCCCTCACCACAGTGTACACATAGGTCCATTGGCTCTAAAACTTGGTAGGTAGGTCCCACAATGGGTGGAAAATAACTCCACAAAATTTCAGAATTTTTAGACATCTAAAAATATTTTAATTTATTTAAAGAAATCAATCTGCCCTGAAAATTGGACTGATCTGGACACCATATTGTAATGGGACGGTCCAGCCACCACCATGGTGTGTACAGGTGTCTATTGCCCCCAAAATTTTTTAGGTGGGTCCTACCATGAGTGGACCACTTCCCTATAAATTTTTATAATTTTTTGACACCTAAAAGTATTTTAATAAATTTCAGAATTCCAACCTATTCAGGGTAGAATGTTGCTGGAATAGTGCAGAAAATCCAGACTGTCCACTTCACTTGAACCACACCTTTGGGACCCCAATGAAGGTTAGATGGGGCTGAAATTTGGTATGGTTGTAGGTGGGTCATAAGGCTATAATAATCATATATTATTTTATTTCAGTATTCCCACCAAAGACCCATAATCAGGCCCCAATGTGGCCCAAAAATCTGTCCAGGCAGATTTAGACAGCAACATGTTGCTACCCAAACCACCCCAAAAGATAATTAAAAGGGAAATAAATCAGCATTTCCTCAAGATGGGGTCCACCTAGATGGGTCACACAAATCCCAGACCCAAGCCCCTTACAAGATCATCTATAAAATCAAGCCCAAAGGCTGTCCAAAACATGCCAACAATATGGGGCAACAAGGTGGGCCTGGATGTCTAACCACTTGGGCCGAGTTGCATGGCACATCAAGTGGGCCCCACATATATTAGATTTACAATAAAGACAAGAAAGAAAAGATGGAGAAGAAACATAATCCGGCAATGGGGTAGGGTTCCACCACTAATGGGCCCTCCCAAGAATGAATCATACCCATATAACTACATTGATTGTGCATGCAACATAAAATCACTACATGCATGATCTATAATTACTATGGATGGTTGGGATGCCATCCCAACATGATCCTTAAGGTCTAGATGACCTTAAGATGGAGTGGATCATTACATACATCATGATGGGGTCCATGGAGAATGGCCCCATCATGGATCATGACATGCATGTAGGATGGGCCAAAGGGCCACATCCATGGGATCAAATGGGATCCCCACCATGGATTGGTGGGTCCCATATGATCCATCCATGAAGAAATAATGAGATTAAGGAAAATAAAGGAATTCAATAAAAGAATAGTCACCCACCTTAAAGATGACCACCAAACTTTCACACTAAGATCCTTTAGCACCAAGGGAGATGGATCAATGGTGGAGATGGGGTTTTAAGGGTTAAATGGTGGGGGATTAAGGAGGAAGGTGGTTGGAAAAATGGAGAAAAATGGGCTGGAGAAATGGAGGAAAATTTCTAGAGAAGAAGAGAAGAGAGAGAGAAATGAGAGGGAAAGAGAGGAAAAGCTTTTTAAGGAAAATAATCATAACCTATGGTGATACAAACAATGTTTGCTAAGGTAGGTTAGGTATAGGTAGTGTTTAAGGTAGGTAGTATTTATTCCATGAAAATTGTAATAGGTGTGGGTGGTGTGCAAGGGAACTTGTGCCATAAGAGTGGTCCATATGCTTTTGTATAAAAAGTGGGCCACATGATGAAATGCTCATAACTTTTGATCTATAAGTCGGATGAATGCACAAGATGCGTCGTTGGAACCGTAACGACGATACGAATGAGATGGCATAGGTCTCGGGTTGATCCAAGTCAGGTCTATGTGACCAAACTTAAGGTGACTGCAAACACAATCCGAGGGTCGTGGGTTACCGGAATTCGACCGGTAGGACCGCTAGACCATGATGAATAAGATGCATACTCACACACACACATGCACACAAGAAAACTAGGGTCAGGTCTCACACAGGGACCCCCGGTCAACATCCAAATAGCTCCAATGCACATTCGGGTTTGCTCCATTAATTTCGAGTAAATACAGATATAAACACGGCCTGTCCAAATGGCCAGATCGCTCTAATGTTGTCCATAGGAAATGGACAGCTTCATCATGGTCATAATAGTAGTTCTCACCTTCCAAGGACCCCCACTCAACATCTGGATAGCTCCGACGCACATCCGGGTCTGCTCCATCAATTTCGAACAAATACAGATATAAACACGGCCTGTCCAAATGGCCAGGCTACTCTAATGTTGTCCATAGGAAATGAACAACTTCATCATGGGTATAATAGCTGGTCCCACCTTCCAGGGACCCCCACTCAATGTCCGGGTAGCTCCAACGCACATCCGGGTCTGCTCCATCAATTTCGAGCTAATACATTTAAAAACAACATAAATATATTTAAAAAGCATCTGGATACCTGGGGAAGGCCTCCCATATTCGTATTGTTGGTTACTCATCCCTTTGTCTACAAGCCACAATCGACTAACAATTTCTATCGCTACCTATACTCTAAAACCAACACAAATATAATAGGAAAACAATATAAGGAATAAGAAAAAATGAATTTACCTTTCAAAAGAAAAGGATAAAATAAATTTATAGAGATTTAAGCAAATGGGAATTAGTCGTCATAACTATTTGCACTTTTTAGGTCATGTTTAGAAATGTGGAGTCCAAGGATAAGAAAGGAGCAAAATATATCTAACAATGGTTTAGGTTTATGTTTAGGTTAATGTTATAGGTTATAGGTTTAGGTTATAAGTTTATGTTAATATTGTAGGTTATAGGTTTAGGTTTAGGGATTTGAGAATACATTTACGTTTTAGGTTTACGTTTAGGTTTTACGTTTAAGTTAAGGTTATAAGTTTAGGTTTAGGTTTAGGTTTTACATTTAGGTTAAGGTTACAGGTTTAGGTTTAGGTTTAGGTTATAAGTGTAGATTATAGGTTTAGGTTTAGGTTAGGTTATAGGTTAAGGTTTAGGTTATAGGTTAAGGTTTAGGTTATAGGTTAAGGTTTAGGTTTAGGTTATAGGTTTAGGTTTAAGTTAAGGTATAGGTTTAGGTTATAGGTTTTGGGATTTGAGAATAGGTTGATTTTGAGTTGATTATGACTAAGATGTTGGGATGGATGCATTAAGGCATGTCATTATTTGTTTATATTACATCCCTTTGACATGGTGAATTGTCCTTGCCATGAGTTGAAGGAAACTTGTTACATATTGTACATTATATGAGATTAGGCACAGGACGTCTCAATCAATGGGAGGAAATACATACCATAATCAGTTTGGTTTAGAGCTCATACTTGAAGATGTTTATGTTGATTCCCGAGAAGCATATGAAACATGTAGTTGATTCCCAAGGAAAACAAACTCATCAAGTTTCCTCTTTGCAAACTTGCAAAAATCAGGCCACATATTCAAATACACCATGTTGTGGCCCTACATTCACAGTTGAATACTCCAATGGCCATATAATGGAAATTATGAAAAACAGAGGTATATTTGTTGCATTTTGAATCTGTTGCACCTTATTGAAAAAAAAAATGCATATTCAATTAATAGCCCAAATTAGATGCTAGAACATGTTCTAATTAAAAATTCATTATGACAGAAATTAAAATATTCCAAACAAAAAGTAAAGATAGATGAGGGAGAAAATTTTAAATCAAATGGTCCTAAAAAATGGATTAAAACAATCACTTCATGACTATGAAAAATCTTCCTAGTTCATACTAGATGATTCCCCAGAACATGACTGAATTTAATTCCCCCTTCGTGCATTGATAAATTAAGGCCATGATTGGGTGCACACTTAAATTGAATTGCTAAAATTCAGCATAAACAAGAAGGAACATAACCATGAATGATGTTTCTTAGTATTCACAGTAAGGAACTAGCTCTCAAATTGCAATATTTTTTCTTTTTTTGAAGAACAAAGAGAAAACAGAAATTTACTTGAAGAACAAAAATCACATAGTGTATTTTTTTCCTTTATTTTTTTCTTTTCTTTTGTTTTTTGGAATTGCTTCTACACAAACTATATAGAATAACTGAATAAAAAGAAAAAAACATGAACAAAAGGAGCTTTGCAATGAAATGAAAATATTCTCAATCAAAAAATCCTAGGAAGCCGATAACTTTCCTGTAAATGTGACCAACAGTCTCAACACGTAATATGCAATAGGAGGTAAGTATAATGATTGGATGGTTGAGATTGTTCAATGCATTAGTCCTTCTGTTCATTCCCAATCCATATTGTGGCCTGCAAGATGAATCAACTAGATCTATGAAGACCATACATGTACAAATGTTGGCTTGAATAAAAACCTTGAGCACGTTTTCTTCTATGAGGCTAGCATTTTAATCCAAAATTAGAATAGATGTCCACTCCATTAATATCGATTTTGATAAAAACCTTGAGCATGTTTTTTTTTTTTTTTTTTTTTTTTTTTGGGGGGGGGGGGGGGTTGCAGGAAGAGTTGAAGAATAACACAATCACAAAGGTGGAGCAGAATGAAGTTCTGAACACTCTTGGTGTAGAGAGATAGACTAAGAGGGAGCTTTTTAATGCACTTTTTTTCTTTTTACCCCCAAAGAAGTCTTCATATTTGGAAAAAGGAGATGCCACAACCAAAGCTAATCACAACAAAAAGAGATAAATAAAATTGAGAAGATATGACGTTTAACAGGTTTCATATCTTAGAAGATAACCTTTCACATTTAAAGACGCCAGTGGTTTCAAACTAGTTGCTTCATTATATTACTTACAACTAATTGAGAAGAGATCCCAATTTTTGCAACAACCTCCTTGCTTGCTCCTAATGTTCACAGTTCACCTAATCACACTAAACGTTATCATATCAAAAAACTTACATGATTTTAAATTATATTCATTCATTCACAATGATCTTCAATCATTTATAAGTATTCTAAATCCAGGCTCCCAAATAGGCTCTAATCCACATCAATCCTTCCATTTGTATGGTTGGAAATTGACTTTAGAAAATAAATTATGCTATTTTAAAAAATATATATATATATATATATATATATATATATATATTGATAGTATTAAAAATTATTTTGAACATCTTATTTATCAAACCATTGTGGGGATTTCTTGGTCTCTACCACGAATGATCAGGATCAAGAAGATTTCACTATTTAGGTAACTCCTTCATGGGTGTTACTCTAATTGTGTAGCGTCCACCTTGATATATTTTATGTATATCGACACCGTCCATATATTTTTCCATCATATTTTAGAATGTGATTTCAAATCATAAGAACTCAATAATCTCAGGTGGGCCATACCAATCAAAACAATGATGAATAACCATTAAAAACCTTTTGAAGGCCACAAAAGTTTTGGATCAATTTAATCTTTGTAGTTTACCTTCATCTAGATCTTCTTTATATTATTAACAAGTTGGATTGCAAATAAACATTACTAAAACCTTACGATGGGCTCTTTATAATTTTTAATGGCGAGGTACTATATTATCATTCTTTCCAGTGGTGTGGTCCACTTAAGATATTTCAGTGACAGAGAGTTTTTTCCACTCCTTAAATAGTAATCAGCCAACCATTGCCTAAATGGTGGATTCCAACTGATGGACGGAGTGGATTTTCATATCCAACATGGTGGGCCCCACATAGCTTTGGTGTTTCACACTCTCTAATTAGAGGAAGTGATGAATAGAGGAAGTGATGCTTACCTTTTTGTGCCAACTGATGAATATTATAAAGTAGCATGCCATAAATGATTCATGTCAAACAACAAAAGTTGCCAACTTAACATGTCAATAATTCAAAAGCTGAAAGTTATAGAAAAAATCTTCATATGATCATTCTAAGACCCTTCACTGCATAAATCAAAAAAGTGTTTCTTGCAACATAAAAAAGCATGTTAAATTGTTGAAAAGATTAAAATAGTCTATGATCATTCCCAGACCCTTCATTGCATAAATCACATGTTACATGGAAATTGATCAACACTTCATTCTCTAGTTCTCAAGGAACGGTTGAAAGGTTCTGTCATTTTTTAATAATTTCCATGTGCTAACAAAGTTGGTTAGCCGTGCTAGCCTGTTCTCAAAGAATCTGCTAAGTGTAGAGCTAGACACAAGCCTAGCCAACTTATATAAGATCTAACTTGTAGAAGTCAAAACATAGACTAAAAATACATAAGTAGGATAACTAGGACTGCTTAAGTTGCTCAAGAAGTAAATTGAAAACAGATAACTAAGATGCGAGATGCGAGGCTTCATACAATCCCAGGATGGCAAGAGAAGATCAGACTAATGTGTTTTAACAAATTCTAAATATAACAAATCATTGAAAATATTAAAATCAGAAAGGCACTTCCTCTTTTTTAAAGAGACAAAAGGTACTTTCTTTTTTTCTTAAGGGAGAAGTACTTTTCTATCAAAAGACTTAAACAATTAAGAATCCTTTATGAATTCATATGTACACTAATTCAATTGTTTAAATGTATAATCATACAACTAAAGAATCATTACAATGCATCCCAACATTGTAATAACAGCATCGATGATGCATGCAAATTAGAATTTAGCAAGTTCTAATGCCAAAGCAGAAAATTCAAGAAAACATACCGAAGACATCCCTGACAACCACTTTGTAACGATAGCAATATCCTGCCGCCACTCATGTTCACACTGCCAGCAGGTGGCATCCCATGCAAGATTTACAGAACCCTGAATAATGCCAGAATAAAATGCATTAAAGGTGGAAGAGTAACACTGAGAAAACAGACAACACGCCTCATGAAAATAAACAAATGTATATCACCCGAGAATAAATAAATAATGTTCCAATTCTAAAAATAAATAAAGAAAAAAAACTAATATAAAAAGGAAGAACTCCATCCAGAGTTGCAACATACCCAAAACAAACTCTTCACAGTCCACATGTTGAGGTATTTTGACAATTTTAACTGTCCATATTCTTTGAAGTACCATGAATAAGCTATGGTCCCATAATCACATTTCAGTGATGCTCCTAACCTTTGATTTCTGGAGTCGAGCATGAGCCACAGGAAATTTCAATCTATTAAATTCATCTACGCATAACGATGGTAAGGATCATGCATTCAATGTAAAATGCTCACGATTTCACTTAGAACATAGGACCTAGAACATAGATGGTTTCGATCATCAGACCAGCACAACATGTGGGCCCACCAATGGAAGATTTTCAAATGCAGGGAAAAGCTGTAAATCAATTGCAACCAGCATTTACAGGAAATTTCAGCATCCAAATAGGCCCTGTAATCCATTTACCAACAATTGATTTATGACTTGCAGATTACAGCATCCAAGCAACCCCTAAATCAAATCCAAACATCCAAAAAAAAAAATCATCTAACACCAAAACATTAAAACCCAAATAAAAAAATGCATAGTAGAATGGGATATTACTCATAGTCCAAGCTCTTGATAGTCCAAAATCCTAAAATCCCCAAATCCCTAATTTATAAAATAAAAAAAACCCCAATTCGGGGTCCACATTTAAATCTGTAAGCCCTAAAATCCCTAATTTGTAAAATCAGAAATCCCTAATTTGTAAAATCAGAAATCCTAATTTGTAAAATCAGAAATCTCTAATTCTGGTTGGATCCTTAGATCCCCAAAATCCTCAAATCCCTAATTTGTAAAATCTGAAAAACCCCAATTTGGGGTCCACATTCAAATCTGTAAGCCCTAAAATCCCCAAATCCCTAAATGAGAGTCCACATCAAATCAAAAATCCATAAATTACTAAATCCCCAAATTCCTAAACGACATTGAGAGAGAGAGAGAGAGAGAGAGAGAGAGAGAGAGAGGGAGAGAGAGAGACCTCACATTTGACAAATCCCTGTCAACCGAGCTTCGAGAGAGAGAGAGAGAGAGAGCGAGGGTGTGCATGGGCAGGGCGTTCGTGGATCAAAGAAACACAAGAAAGGTTAGGGAGACAGAGAGAGAGAGAGAGAGAGAGAGAGAGAGAGGATTAGGGAGAGAGAGAGAGAGAGAGGGAGCGGATTAGCTGCGATAAGTTGAGAGAGAGAGAGAGGATTAGGACGAGAGAGAGAGAGAGAGAGAGGGGGATTAGCTGGATTAGAGAGAGAGAGAGAGAGAGAGAGAGAGAGAGAGAGAGAGAGAGAGAGAGAGAGAGAGAGAGAAGAGAGCAGAAGCATTCTCTACCGGACGTGGATTAGATACAAGTTGAGTACCAAGTTGGCTAACGAAGTGACATCACCAAGTTCTGTGGGCTCCACTATGATGTATGTGTTGTATCCACACCGTCCATCCATTTTAAGATATTATTTTAGGGCATGACTTAAAGAATGAGGCAGATAAAAACATGTAGTGGACCTCACCACAGAAAATAGTGGAGAGACCATTGAAACTATCCTAAGGCCCACATAATTTTTATTTGAAATCCAACCTGTTCAAAAGTTAAAAAAAGACATGAAATAAGGTAAAACAAAAATATCAGCTTGATCTAAAACTTTCGTGGCCTTTAGAAGTTTTTAATGGTGGGTGTCATTGTCCCCACTGTTTTCTGTGCTAGGGTCCAGTGGAGCTTTAGATTTAACTTTGGATATTACCCTAACATGATCTCTCCAAATGGATGGAAGGTGTGGATATAAAACATACATCATGGTGGGGCCTAAAAATGAGAGGTATATAAATATCAGGTGGACCACACCACATGAAAACAATAGTGATTGGATATTCATCAATAAAATCCTTGTAAGGCCCACTGTACTGTTTATTTGGCATCCAATCTGTTTATTAGGTCATACAGGCCTAGATGAATGGGAAAAACAAAAATCATCTCGATCCAAAGCTTTTATGGCCCCTAGAATGTTTTAAATGGTTGACGCTAATTTAACATTATTTCTTGTAATGTGGTCCATTTCAAATTGGGATATGCCTCATTTTTTATCTCATGCCATAAGATGATCTTTAAAAATAGATGGATGGCATGGATTAAACACATATATCATGGTGGGGCCCACACAGCACCAACCACCAGCCATTGGATGGTGCAGGGGGAGGAGCTAATCTGTTCCCCTTATTTGTGGTGTGTTCCATTTAATCTTTGGATATGATTCATTTTTTAGATAATTCTATAAAATAATCTCGAAAAATGGATGAACGGTGTGGGTTTATCCCAAATTTTCGGTAAATCCAAAACTCAAGTGGATCATGCCACACAAAATAGTGTGGAATAATGATTTCCACCATTGATACCTTCCTTGGGCCTACAGTAATGTTTATTTGTCATCCAACATGTTCATAATATCAAAAAGATATGAATGAAAGGAAAACACAAACATCAGCCTAAATGTGGGCCACACCACATAATATAATGGAGAGGGGTTTCCTTAAAACATTCATAATCATAAATTGGACCTGCCTAAATGTGATTCACATATCCAACCCGCTCATTATGTGTGTCCCACTTGGATGAGGGGTCAGACCAAGTTTCAACCGCATCCAAAACTCATGTGGGCCCCACCAAGTGCTTTTATATTTTTTAGGATGTCTTCAATTAGTTTTAGATGGTATGGCTCACTTGAGTTTCATTTACCGATGATTTTTGAGATATCTCATAACCTAAAGGGGACACATCAAATCCACGGTGTTGATGTTCGACACACATCATGATGGGGCCCACAAAACTTACTAACATCAATTCTTAGGTTCTCACGAGGTCAGTAAGTTGGGTCACAATTTTAACCAGAATATTTGGCCCATTTTACATGTCTGGTCCATTCACTCTATTTTACTAATCAATACCCTCAATTTGACTAGTTGCTCGCCTTAATCAGGCTACATATGAGAAAAGATATTGGGCATACCAAGATTGATCAACGATTTTAGTGAATTTTGATTTAAAGATCTGAATTTTTATTATTTTTTATTTTTTTTAACACACGCACACACACTACCACACACTCACACTGAAGTTATTTACTCTTCAATTTGGATTGATTAGATTATCCAAAAATAGTTAAAGGTTGTTCATAATATCAAAAATATATAAATGAATAGAAAACAAAAACATCAGCTTGATCCAAAAATTCTATGGCCTCCAAGAAATTTTAAATGGTAGAGGTTCAATCACACTATTTCCTGTGGTGTGGTCCACTTGAGCTTTGGAGATGCTTCCTTTTTGTTCTTTAGACCTCAAATTATTTGTTAACATGGATGAATGGAGTGGATAAAATAAATAAATAACGGTGGAGCCCACAGAGTTTACTCCGGTAAAGGTAACAAGTAACTCACTTAAATGTAGTGGAGAAAGGTTTCCTTAAAACATTCATAATCATATATTGGGCCTGCCTAAATGTGATTCACATATCCAACCCACTCATTATGTGTGTCCCACTTGGATGAGGGGTTAGACCAAGTTTCAACCGCATCCAAAACTCATGTGGGCCCCACCAAGTGCTTTTATATTTTTTAGGATGTCTTCACATAGTTTTAAATGGTATGGTCCACTTGAGTTTCGTATACCGATGATTTTTGAGATATCTCATAACCTAAAGGGGACACATCAAATCCACGGTGTTGATGTTCGACACACATCATGATGGGGCCCACAAAACTTACTAACATCAATTCTTAGGTTCTCACGAGGTCAGTAAGTTGGGTCACAATTTTAACCAGAATATTTGGCACATTTTACATGTCTGGTCCATTCACTCTATTTTACTGATCAATACTCTCAATTCGACTAGTTGCTCGCCTCAATCAGGCTACATATGAGAAAGATATTGGGCATACAAGATTGATCAACAATTTCAGTGAAATTTGATTTAAACATCTGAAGTTATTTACTCTTCAATTTGAACTGATTAGATTGTCCAAAAATGATTAAAGGTTCAATTAGTGGATGTGCCTAATAATTTAATAATTTTATTTTTCACAAATAAATTTCAATTTCCTTTTAAAAATAACATTTTTTTTTCAAAATGTATATATTTTTTTTACTCTTTTAAATAAATATCATTTTTATTATAAAATATTTCAAAAATATTTAAAATATAAATTTTAACTTTTTATTTTCAAAATATCAAAAATTTTCTCATATTTTATTTTTTTCTCAAAAATTTCAAAATGCCGATTTTTTCCTTCAAAAGCATTATTTTGTTCTCAAAATTTTTCTTAAACATAGTTAAAATTTCTAAACTTTATAATATTCTTTTTTATGTGATATTACAAATCATTTACATATTACCTTTTAATTATATATAAAAAAAATTTCCATTCATATGATATAAAATATATATATATATATATATATATATATACACATATATATATACACACACACACACATATATATTTTTACTGACAAATATTTTTAAAAATTAAAACATTTTTACATTATTACTGACGGTTTTCAGCCGTCGAGAAAAAGATTTAGGAAAAATACTTTCATTGACAAACATTTTCGTCGATAAAAGTCTTACTGCGAACATTTCCAAGACAGTGTGAAAATTTTTGTTCTTAAAATTCAAAACACCCTTTAGCGACGAAAATTTTCATCGCTAAAGGTGTCTTTTAGCTACAAAATTAATTTCGTCGCTAAAAGGAAACTTCTCGACTTTTGTCTTTTCAAAATTTCAAAACACCCTTTAGCGACGAAGATTTTCATTGCTGAAAGTCGCCTTTAGCTATGAAATTAATTTCATCGCTAAAAGAAAACTTCTCGACTTTTTTGTTTTTTCAAAAATTCAAAACACCCTTTAGCGACGAAACTTTTCGTAGCTAAAAGTCTCATCCACGTTTTATAGAAGTTTTTCAAAATTGTTTTTATCTACGAAAATTTTTCATCGCTAAAAAAAGTCTCATCCACGTTTTTTTTTTTTTCAAAAATTTAAAACACCCTTTAGCGACGAATATTTTTGTCGATAAAAAACATTTCATAGCTAAAAGTCTCATCATCATTTTTTAGCTACGAAAATTTTTGTAGCTAATAGTAATTTCAAAAATTATTGCCTTTAGCAATGAAACTTTTCGTAGCTAAAAGTCTCATCCATTTTTTTTAGCTACGAAAATTTTTGTAGCTAAAAGTAAACCTTTCGATTTTTTTCAAAATTTGTTTACAGCCTTTAGAGACAAAACTTTTCGTAGCTAAAAGTCTCATCCACGTTTTTTAGCTACAAAAATTTTCGTAGCTAAAAGTAAACCTTTCGATTTTTTCGTAAATTATTTACAGCCTTTAGTGATGAAACTTTTTGCAGCTAAAAGTCTCATCCACGGTTTTTAGCTACGAAACTTTTCGTACCTAAAAGTAAACCTTTCGATTCAAGTCTCATCCACGTTTTTTGCTACAAAAATTTTTATATCTAAAAGTAAACCTTTCGATTTTTTTCAAAAATTGTTTACAACCTTTAGCGACGAAAAGTTTCATGGCTAAAAGTCTCATCTACGTTTTTTAGCTACAAAAATTTTCGTAGCTAAAAGTTAGCCATTCGATTTTTTCCAAAAATTGTTTACAGCCTTTAGCGACGAAACTTTTCGTAGCTAAAAGTCTCATCCATGTTTTTTAGCTACGAAACTTTTCGTAGCTAAAAGTAAACCTTTTGAATTGTTTACAGCCTTTAGCGACGAAAATTTTCGTAGCTAAATGTCTCATCCACGTTTTTTAGCTACGAAACTTTTCGTAGCTAAAAGTAAACCTTTTGAAATGTTTACAGCCTTTAGTGACGAAAATTTTCGTAGCTAAATGTCTCATCCACGTTTTTTAGCTACGAAAATTTTCGTAGCTAAAAGTAACTTTTCGAATTTGTTTGAAAAATTGAAAACAACCTTTATCGACAAAAATTTTCATCGGTAAAAGTGACTTTTAGCTACGAATTTACAATTTCATCGTTAAAAGTAAACTTTTAGCGACAAAAATTTCTTTCATTGCTAAAAGTGACTTCTAGCGACGAAAAAAAGTTTCGTCGCTAAAAACCCTCTTTCTTGTAGTGAATGAACTTAGGCCCCTTTGAGCATTTTAGTTTTAGTCGTTGGAACTTAGGTGAATTTCTCTTAGAATTAAGGAAAATTGAAAATATAGATACCCAATATTTTAGGTTCCTTAGAGAGTTGTTTGGATAATCCTAGAACTTACAAACCAAACTTATGTCCCTTGAAAATTTTAGGTTCGGTCATTTTAAGTTAGAACAAAAACTTTGGTTCCCATGTAAACCACAGAAACTACTATCACTACGCCAAAACTTCGAAAAAAGGACAGTCCAAAACTGTCTCAAATGACCAAAAAGGACGGTTATGGACCGTCGCATGGGCCGTCAAATTTTGACGTGTCCTATTACTTAAAGGACGGTTGAAAACCGTCATTCTTATTGACAAAAAAGGAACTGTCATGGACAGTCTCTTATGAGCCTTCAAAGGACGACCAAGGACTATCCTTTTAAAGGACGGTCATGGACCATCCTTAAAAAGGACTGCTATGAACCATCTCTTGTGAGCCTTCAAAGGACGGTTACGGACCGTCCTTTAAAAGGACGGTCATGGACCATCTTTAAAAAGGACTGCTATGAACCGTCTCTTTTGAGCCTTCAAAGAATGGTCATGGTCCGTCCTTTAAAAGGACTGCTATCAGCCGTCCCTTATGACCCTTAAAGGACATTTTCAAATTTAACCTGTTACAATATATTTCATCGTATTCTTCCTGATATACACCTGTTATACAATATATTCCATCATATTCACATTCACATCCATCTAAACCCAAACTATGTAAATCCATCCAAAAATAAACTACATCCATCCAAACACACAATCTTATCCACATTACATTCATCAACACATAATACATATGAGTTTAACATCATAAGTATATATAAAAAAAAAGGAAAATAATCAGCAACAATTTTGTCTTTTATCTAATAAAAAAATATTCAACCAACAAAACATCATACTTCAAAATATTGAAGAATTGCAGAAACTTCTTCCGAAAAAGTGGGCACCTTTTTAAAATAAAACTAATACGAGCAAATAATGCAAAAAAGTGTTTCAATTAATAGAAACAACAACAAAAATTAAAGCTGTGTAAAAAGGGGCATGTGTTAAAAGGGATACATTCTTGCTTGTTGCCATGTGATTGGGCTACATTATTACAACAATCGGGTTCGGGTTCGGGATTGGGTTTAGGTTTGGGTTTTCAAGTTTAGGTTTAGGTTAGGGAGTTGAGATTAGGATTATGTGTAGGTCTAAGTTTAGGGATTTGAGAATACATTTAGGTTTTAGCTTTAGGTTTAGGTTATAGGTTATAGGTTTAAGTTTAGGTTTAGGTTTTAGGTTTAGGTTAAGGTTGGGTAATAGGTGATGAGTGTCAAATATTACATATTCGACCCTGATTATTGCCCTATTTTATATACATGATAAGGCCTAATATCGGATTTTTAATTATATTTTTGTTACATGAGGAAATTAGGAGCGTGTATTGAAAATTAATGTTAAAAGCATGGAATTAACATTTTGAAGTCACCAGAGCACGGGATGGACTCCAGAGAACCAATGGTGACGATTTTACATGCCTGAGATCGGAGGAAAGCAAGCCAAAGGGGCCCGAAAAGGGTCCAGACTACAAGATCACATGGTTCCCACCATCCAATTGACTCGAAACTTCATACGTGTGATGGGGACCGTGAATTAACCGTCCATATTAAATTTCAGCCATTGAAAATCTCGGAAAGTGGTCCAATGAACAGATCAGCCCATTAATCTTCAATTTGGGGCCCACCTGTTATCTGGATATACCTTAACTTCGGATTCAACGCTTTAAATGAGGGTACCAACTAAATGGATGGAGAGGATTTTACTAAAATATCAAATTGGACCCTATTTTGCAGTGCATGTATACCATGTACATGAGTAACTGCCGCGCACCGAACAAACAGAAGTCGGTCAGCATACGCTGACCAACGTTTCGTCAAAAGCCGCTCGGATTCTACTGCGAACCGAACAGAGGAGCATCGGTTGATGCTGTGGACCCCACCCTTCATCTAAAACGATGATCTGGACCGTCCATCGGTCTCCTAACATATTCTTTATGACTGCCTAGGTGGAAGAATCTCAGAAGATAGTGAGAATCGGTTTTTCACCGTCCGAACAGATAATCGAGGCGAAATTAAATAACAAGTGGGCCACCACGGTCTTGATCAAAACCGATCATGTCGAAACGGTTTGCGTGGAAGAAACGAATGGACGGAGTGGATTTCTCAAAATAACATCACAGTGGACCCCACCATCTTCGCAATGGAAGGGAGATCCGCGTCGTTCGCCTCACAGAACGCACGGCCGTGGCCATTTTTTCGGAAGATCAGTTGGGCTGGGCCCACTCCGTCACTTGTACGGCCAATCCGAGCCGTCCATCGTGTAGATGAGTTCGAGAACTACAAAAGCATGCTGATCTTCCACTCCCATGCGTACACACGTGCGCGATACAGAGGCCACAAACAGGCGGTCTTGTAACGTTCAAAACTGAGTTTTTCGTATTTTCTTCTGTGGGCCACGTTAATGGACCTTCAAAATCACCCATTCTTGACTGAAATTTCGTCCTGAATCCAATGGACGGGGTGGATTTTCCAAAAACACCTCTGTGGGGCCCACCGATCACGGTTGTGAAAATCGCACTTCGAGTCCGTCTTCACGACTCGCCACCGATTCCACCATCCAATAGACTATAAAAGGGAAGTTTTGGACGTGGGAAAGGCATTGAGATCAGGGAAATTGAGATCCGAGTGGGGAGAGGAGAAAGAGAAGAAAGAGAAGGAAGAAGAGAGAGAGATTGTTCGGTTTGGTGTTTTATTTTATGAATTTTATTTAATATTTTTTATGGATTTTATGGGTAACTAATCTCTCAGCTAGGGCTGAGATGAAGCCCCTAATTTGATCAGCTCTTGTATTGGTTGATTTACTTTGAACTTTAATTAATTTTTTTTCTTTCTCTAAGTGGGTTTGATTGGTTTAAATTCCATATTTCTCCATCTATGAACTTGAACAAAGTATATAGATGGATGTTGTTGGATGCTTATTACAGTGTGCTTGTATCTGATTAAGAACGTGAGTTTCCTATAGAGGAAGAAACAGGGTGCTTTAATAAATGTACATTCCATGTGCCCGACCAAGGACATGGAATATGTTGTTCATGGCATTGCTTAAAGGAATTAGACAGTCTGTATGCCCGATTTAGGACAGATTGTGCCTTCTCTGGATAAGTGGTATCAATCAAGATCAAAGTGAATCAACAGACAAAACAAGGGTTAGGATAGTTAGGGGTGGATTCGAAAGTCCTAGTGCTTTCTCTCTGATCGAATTTTCTTCCCTATTCTTAATTGTTTTTCCTAAAATTGTGCTTAGTAGTTTAGTTCATTATTCATTGGATTAGTTAAGAAGAATCATAGATTTGAATTGTGACAACCAGTCCTCGTGGGATTCGACCTCGATCTTACTGAAGTTTATTACTACATCACAACCCTATACTTGGGGAGTGAACAAGTTTTGGCGCTTGGATTCTTGCACGGGAGGCATGTGCCACATGTTCTAGTCCCTGCTTGCTTGCAGTCTTGTCCATCCGGGGCAAAGATCCTCGAACTTCTCTCGAACAAGTTCATGCTATGAACACTTTTCAAAAACCCGGGAATGATCCTTACTCGAACACATACAACCTGGGGTGGGCTAGGCATCCAAATTTTTTGGACAAAAGGACCACATCAAGGAGGACCATCTGGAAATCCTCCCATGCAACCGCACCTCCAAGTTGGCAAATCAACAAATTTCGCAATATCAACAAGCGCCTACACAATCAAGGAACCCATCTCTTGAGGATACACTTCATCTTTTCATGCGAGTTCTCTCCAATTCCAAAAAGATACCCAACAAACCCATCGGCCAACCAAGTAAAGCTTACATGCAAATGCACAATCCATTGCTTAATTTGGAAATTCAAATGGGTCAACTAGTTTAGCCGCCACATTCAAATGAGAGAGAAAAGGGCAAGTTCCCTAGCCAACCTGAGGCTAACCCAAAGGGACAGTATGAGATTGGCTCTAATTCCAACCAAAGGCAATATCATGAGGGTTTGCAGTAATGTTACCCACAAATATTGAAGTAACTAACTAGGAAAAAGCATAAAACAAAAGACTGGGTTGCCCCCCAGGAGTGCTAAGTTTACTGTCTATCCTAAAATAACATAAAGGAAACTACCCTAGTCCTAAGAAAGCAGGGAAAAACTACTCAGTCATGCTGCAAGGTTCCTCTTCCGGCCAGTATCTTGATAAGTTTCTCAGTAGATTTCTCAACAAGATCATCCAAAAGCCATTTTTGCAATAGGCTTGGATGCCCTGGAGCATGATATTCCAGAGAAACTTACGTACCTCATAAGAAATTTTTCGTTGATTCGCCTGAGGTATCCAGAGTATATACGATTCACCTACGACAGAAGACGTTTCAACATTAATATCCCATGGTGAATCAGAGACTACACATAGATGAAAGTCTGAAAAATTCTCAGAAAGTGACGTAGTCTCAACACATTCCGAAGTAGCAGACTTCGGTTCAATCGTTAGCTCCTCCTCCCTTAATGGTAAATATTCAGGATTTGTGGAAGGAGGGCTTGAGTAAGGGTCCTCTCGGTCAGTGATGACTACCGAGATATTGTTTTGCAAGGCATTCACTATGTCTCTTATCATGAGATCGTTTGAATCTGCAAAGTGTGCCAAGCAATCATCCAAAGAGGTGGGACATTCAGCTGAGGGTGACTCATTTTCTACATTAGGGCTCGTGATGATCTGCCCAAGGAATCCATCATTTTTTAAGGTAAACGGAGGTGTGCTCTCTTGCTCCAGCCCTGCACAGACAGATTGAAGATCAGTATATGAAGCATTGATGTATGGACTCTGTTCATCGATACTACTCAGAAGAGGCGATGAATCGTCATTATTCAATAGTTCAGATGGTGGCCTCAACTGAGTGATTTCAAATTCAAGAGTCATATCAAGTAGCTCGTCCATCTCCCGAATCATATCATCATGTAATTCAGAGGAGTGGTCCAAATACGTTGCACAAGAGTTGGAAGGGTCGGTTGTAAGGGGCCCGTCCTCTACCTTAAAATCAGACATGTTAGGTGAGGGGAGTGGCTCATTATGACCAACCACGTGTACGTCCTGATCATTGACTTGGACCAAACTTGAGATTGGTTCCAAGGGAATTGGTCGAACATCCATGATCATCATCCCAATACACATCATTGTCTAATTGCAATGCAGTGCGCACTTGGGATGGGATCGCTTTCCTCACATTCTAAATTTGGTTGAGGTTGAATAAACTAACCTCTACCTCATCATTGAGATCTGTGTGTCATGTAAGGAAAGTGTGTCATCATCATCGTATTTGAAAGACACCCAAGTATCTCCATCATTCTTTTGAACAATCATTGAGATCGACTCATTAGGAATTGAACCGTGTGCTCATTAATGGAATCCAACTCCTCATTCCAAATTCCGATTTCGTTAAAAAGCAGTGAGGATCACTTTCCTCGCATTGTATTTACGGATTGGATTGTAGTTGGAATGAGCGAGCTTCCTCTATCCTTTCAATGTGCGAATTGAGTGCTTCTAATGATTTCATCAATTTCGCAACATGCTTTGGTTGAATTGTTCGGATTAAAACATGAATCCTCTTGGATCGTTTTGGTTGGAGCTCAAAGGTATGGGATCCAAGAGAATAATTATTACAATATGTTGTTGGTTCATATTCCCAGTTTTGATGGTTCCACTGGTTATAGTCATACTGATCATACATGGGAGAATATGATGGTTGATAATAGTCCTCATTCCCATAATTATGATCGTATACGGCCCTATTAACCGATGGAACATAATGTTCTAGTCGGTTCTCAATGTCTGTTCTCGATGGAGAAAAATCTTGAGGTATACGTTGGATTCCACAACCTTCAGGCATTTCCCAATAAAATCTATCCAACTCAGCATATGCATCTACCCACGATTCCATGGTAGAACCTTAACTCTGAGTCTAATCCTAGAAGAAATCAAAATCCTACAGCAATACAGAAAGTAAAGGAGAAGTTAGAAGGATGTTACCAGAGTAGAAGTTCCTATGTTAAAAACCAAATTAGAAGTTTCTATCTCAGAATCCTACAAAACAAGAAATAGGTTAGTTTCTAAAAATAAAATAAAAACTTTAACTTAAAGTTAGTAAAATCCTAAGACTATGAATTATGATAAGAGAGAATCCTAAATTCAATTTGGGCGAAAGCACTGATCCCAAGTGGCGCTTAAAAACTTGTTCACTCCCCAAGTATAGGGTTGTGATGTAGTAATAAACTTCGGTAAGATCGAGGTCGAATCCCACAATTTGGTTGTCACAATTCAAATCTATGATTCTTCTTAACTAATCCAATGAATAATGAACTAAACTGCTAAGCACAATTTTAGGAAAAACAATTAAGAACAGGGAAGAAAATTCAATCAGAGAGAAAGCACTAGGACTTTCGAATCCACCCCTAACTATCCTAACCCTTGTTTTGTCTATTGATTCACTTTGATCTTGATTGATACCACTTATCCAGAGAAAGCACAATCTGTGTCATAAATCGGGCATACAGATTGTCTAATTCCTTTAAGCAATGCCATGAACAACATATTCCATGTCCTTGGTCGGGCACATGGAATGTACATTCATTAAAGCACCCTGTTTCTTCCTCTATAGGAAACCTGTTCTTAATCAGACACAAGCACCTGTAATAAGCATCCAAACAACATCCATCTATATACTTTGTTCAAGTTCATAGATGGAGAAATATGGAATTTAAACCAATCAAACCCACTTAGAGAAAGAAAAAAAATTAATTAAAGTTCAAAGTAAATCAACCAATACAAGAGCTGATCAAATTAGGGGCTTCATCTCAGCCCTAGCTGAGAGATTAGTTACCCATAAAATCCATAAAAAATATTAAATAAAATTCATAAAATAAAACACCAAACCGAACAATCTCTCTCTCTTCTTCCTTCTCTTTCTTCTCTTTCTCCTCTCCCTGGCTCTGGATCTCAATTTCCCTGGATCTCAATGCCTTTCCCACGTCCAAAACTTCCCTTTTATAGGCCGCTTTGGATGGTGGAATCGATGTGAGTCGTGAAACGGACTCGAAGTGCAGATTTTCGCAACCGTGATCGGTGGGCCCCACAGAGGTGTTTTCTTGAAAATCCACCCCGTCCATTGGATTCAGGACGAAATTTCAGTCAAGAATGGGTGGTTTTGAAGGTCCATTAACGTGGCCCACAGAAGAAAATACGAAAAACTCAGTTTTGAACGTTACAAGACCGCCTGTTTGTGGCCTCTGTATCGCGCACGTGTATACGCATGGGAGTGGAAGATCAGCATGCTTTTGTAGTTCTCGAACTCATCTACACGATGGACGGCTCGGATTGGCCGTACAAGTGACGGGTGGGGCCCACAGTCTTCCGAAAAAACGGCCAGCTGCCGTGCGTTACGCGGGCGAACGACGCGGATCTCCTTCCGCTGCGAAGATGGTGGGGTCCACTGTGATGTTATTTTGAGAAATCCACTCCGTCCATTCGTTTCTTCACGCAAAACCGTTTCGACATGATCGGTTTTGGATCAAGACCGTGGTGGCCCACTGTTATTTAATTTCGTCGTCGGTTATCTGCTCGGACGGCTGAAAACCGATTCTCACTATCTTCTGAGATTCTTCCACCTAGGCAGTCATAAAGAATATGTTAGGAGACCGATGGACGGTCCAGATCATCGTTTTAGATGAAGGGTGGGGTCCACAGCATCAACCGATGCTCCTCTGTTCGGTTCGCAGTAGAATCCGAGTGGCTTTTGACGAAACGTTGGTCAGCGTATGCTGACCGACTTCTGTTTGTTCGGTGCGCGGCAGTTACTCATGTACATGGTATACATGCACTGCAAAATAGGGTCCAATTTGATTTTTTAGTAAAATCCTCTCCATCCATTTAGTTGGTACCCTCATTTAAAGCGTTGAATCCGAAGTTGAGGTATATCCAGATAGCAGGTGGGCCCCAAATTGAAGATTAATGGGCTGATCTGTTCATTGGACCACTTTCCGAGATTTTCAATGGCTGAAATTTAATATGGACGGTTAATTCACGGTCCCCATCACACGTATGAAGTTTCGAGTCAATTGGATGGTGGGAACCATGTGATCTTGTAGTCTGGACCCTTTTCGGGCCCCTTTGGCTTGCTTTCCTCCGATCTCAGGCATGTAAAATCGTCACCATTGGTTCTCTGGAGTCCATCCCGTGCTCTGGTGACTTCAAAATGTCAATTCCATGCTTTTAACATTAATTTTTAATACACGCTCCTAATTTCCTCCTGTAACAAAAATATAATTAAAAATCCGATATTAGGCCTTATCATGTATATAAAATAGGGCAATAATCGGGGTCTAATATGTAATATTTGACACTCATCAATAGGTTATAAGTTTATGTTATAAGTTTAGGTTATAGGTTTTGGTTAAGGTTTAGATTATAGGTTTTGGTTAAGGTTTAGGTTTAGGTTATAGGTTATAGCTTTAGGGAATTGAGAATAGGTTAAGGTTAAGGTTTAGGTTTAGGAAATCGGGTTCGGGTTCGGGATCGGGTTTAGGTTTGGGTTTTCAAGTTTAGGTTAGGGAGTTGAGATTAGGATTAGGTGTAGGTTTAGGTTTAGGGATTTGAGAATACATTTAGGTTTTAGGTCATAGGTTTAGGTTTTAGGCTTAGGTTTAGGTTATAGGTTTAGGTTTAGGTTATAAGTGTAGGTTATAAGTTTAGGTTTAAGTTAGGTTATAGGTTAAGGTTTAGGGGGTGAGAATAGGTTAAGGTTTAGGTTTAGAAAAAATCGGGTTCGGGTTCGGGATCGGGTTTAGGTTTGGGTTTTCAAGTTAGGTTTAGGTTTAGGTTAGGGAGTTGTGATTAGGATTAGGTGTAGGTTTAGGCTTAGGGATTTGAGAATAGGTTAAGGTTTAGGTTTAGGAATTCGGGTTCGGAGTTCGACATCTCGGGTTTAGGTTTGGGTATTCAAGTTTAGGTTTAGGTTTAGGTTAGGAAGTTTAGATTAGGATTAGGTGTACGTTTTGGTTTAGGGATTTGAGAATAGGTTAAGGTTTAGGTTTAGGAAATCAGGTTCGGGTTCAGGATCGGGTCTTAGGTTTGGGTTTTCAAGTTTAGGTTTAGGTTTAGACTAGGGAGTTGAGATTAGGATTAGGTGTAGGTTTATGTTTAGAGATTTGAGAATACATTTAGGTTTTAGGTCATAGGTTTTGGTTTAGGTTAAGGTTATAGGTTTAGGTTTAGGTTTAGGTTAAGGTTTAGGTTTAGGGAATTGAGAATAGGTTAAGGTTTAGGTTTAGGAAATCGGGTTCGGGTTCGGGATCGGGTTTAGGTTTGGGTTTTCAAGTTTAGGTTTAGGTTTAGGTTAGGGAGTTGAGATTAGCATTAGGTGTAGGTTATGGTTTAGGGATTTGTGAATACATTTAGGTTTTATGTTTAGGTTTAGGTTTTAGGTTATTGGTTAAGGTTTAGGTTAAGGTTAGGTTATAGGTTATAAGTTTAGGTTATAGGTTATAGGTTAAGGTTTAGGTTAAAGGATTTGAGAATAGTTTTAGGTTATAAGTAAGGTTTTAGTTTTTGGTATAGGCTTAAGTTATTAGTTATAGGTTATATGTTTAAGTTAAGGTTTAGGAATTCGGGTTCGGGTTTGGGTTTGGATTCGACTTTAGGTTATAGGTTTTGGGATTTGAGAATAGTTTTAGGTTATAAATAGGTTTAGGTTGGGTTATACATTAAGGTTTACAGATTTGAGTTAAGGTTATAGGTTTAGGTTTAGGTTTAGGTTTTATGTTTAGGTTAAGGTCTAGGGATTTGAGTTTAGGTT
Source organism: Magnolia changhungtana (assembly GCA_030180095.1). Classification (NCBI taxonomy): domain Eukaryota; kingdom Viridiplantae; phylum Streptophyta; class Magnoliopsida; order Magnoliales; family Magnoliaceae; genus Magnolia; species Magnolia changhungtana. The sequence goes on from JASAUF010000640.1 coordinate 1,299,995, forward strand.
ATAAGTTTAGGATTAGGTTAAAGGTTTATGTTTAGGTTTAAGTTATAGGCTTAGGTTATAGGTTATAGGTTATATGTTTTAGGTTAAGGTTTAGGAATCGTAGGAGTTCGGGTTTGGATTCGGGTTTAGGTTATAGGTTTTGGGATTTGAGAATAGTTTTAGGTTATGAGTATAGGTTTAGGTTGGGTTATAAGTTAAGGTTTAGGGATTTGAGTTAAGCTTATAGGTTTAGGTTTCACATTATAGGTTAAGGTTTAGGAATTGAGTTTAGGTTAAGGTTTAGGTTTAGGTTTAGGTTTAGAAGTTAAGGTTTAGGTTTAGGTTATAAGCTATAGGTTTAGGGAATTGAGAATAGGTTAAGGTTTATTTTTAGGAAATCGGGTTCGGGTTCTGGGGTTCGGGATCGGGTTTAGGTTTGGGTTTTGAAGTTTAGGTTTAGGTTTAGGTTAGGGAGTTGAGATTAGGATTAGGTGTAGGTTTAGGTTTAGGGATTTGAGAATACATTTAGGTTTTAGGTCATTGGTTTAGGTTTTAGGCTTAGGTGTACATTATACGTTTAGGTTTAGGTTATAAGTGTAGGTTATAGGTTTAAGTTTGGGTTTTCAAGTTTAAGTTTAGGTTTAGATTTAGGTTAGGGAGTTGAGATTAGGATTAGGTATAGGTTTAGGTTTAGGGATTTGAGAATACATTTAGGTTTTAGGTCATAGGTTTAGGTTTTAGGCTTAGGTTTAGGTTATAGGTTTAGGTTTAGGTTTAGGTTATAAGTGTAGGTTTTAGGTTTAGGTTTAGGTTAGGTTATAGGTTAAGGTTTAGGGGTGAGAATAGGTTAAGGTTTAGGTTTACTGAAATCGGGTTCGGGATCGGGTTTAGGTTTAGGTTTTCAAGTTAGGTTTGGGTTTAGGTTAGGGAGTTGAGATTAGGATTAGGTGTAGGTTTAGGCTTAGGGATTTGAGAATAGGTTAAGGTTTAGGTTTAGGAAAGTGGGTTCGAGTTCGGGTTCGGGATCGGGTTTAGGTTCGGGTTTTCAAGTTTAGGTTTAGGTTTATGTTAGGGAGTTGAGATTAGGATTAGGTGTAGGTTTAGGTTTAGGTTTAAGGATTTGAGAATACATTTAGGTTTTTAGGTCATAGGTTTAGGTTTTAGGCTTAGGTTTAGGTTATAGGTTTAGGTTTAGGTTATAAGTGTAGGTTATAGGTTTAGGTTTAGGTTAGGTTATAGGTTAAGGTTTAGGGAATTAAGAATAGGTTAAGGTTTAGGTTTACGAGATCGGGTTCGGGATCGGGTTTAGGATTTAGGTTAGGGAGTTGAGATTAGGATTAGGTGTAGGTTTAGGCTTAGGGATTTGAGAATAGGTTAAGGTTTAGGTTTAGGAAATTGGGTTCGGGTTCGGGATCGTGTTTAGGTTTGGGTTTTCAAGTTTAGGTTTAGGTTTAGGTTAGGGAGTTGAGATTAGGATTAGGTGTACGTTTAGGTTTAGGGATTTGAGAATACATTTAGGTTTTAGGTCATAAGTTTTAGTTTTGGTTAAGGATATAAGTTTAGGTTTAGGTTTAAGTTATAAGCTATAGGTTTAGGGAATTGAGAATAGGTTAAGGTTTAGGTTTAGGAAATCGGAGTTCGGGTTCGGGATTGGGTTTAGGTTTGGGTTTTCAAGTTTAGGTTTAGTTTTAGGTTAGGGAGTTGAGATTAGGATTAGGTGTAGGTTTAGGTTTACTGATTTGAGAATACATTTAGGTTTAGGTTTAGGTTATAGGTTATAGGTTAAGGTTTAGGTTAAGGTTAGGGTTATAGGATATAAGTTTAGGTTATAGGTTATAGGTTAAGGTTTAGGTTAAGGTTAGGGTTATAGGATATAAGTTTAGGTTATAGGTTATAGGTTAAGGTTTTAGGTCATAGGTTTTGGTTTAGAGTTAAGGTTATAGGTTTAGGTTTAGGTTATAAGCTATAGGTTTAGGAAGTGAGAATAGGTTAAGGTTTAGGTTTAGGAAATGGGTTCGGGTTAGGGATCGGAGTTTAGGTTTGGGTTTTCAAGTTTAGGTTTAGGTTTCGGTTAGGGAGTTGAGATTAGGATAAGGTGTAGGTTTAGGTTTAGGGATTTGAGAATACATTTAGGTTTTAGGTTTAAGTTTAGGTTTTAGGTTATTGTTTAAGGTTTAGGTTTAGGTTTAGGTTAAGGTAAGGTTATAGGTTATAAGTTTAGGTTATAGGTTATAGGTTATAGGTTAAGGTTTAGGTTTAAGGTTTTGAGAATAGTTTTAGGTTATAAGTAAGGTTTTAGGTTTAGGTATAGGCTTAAGTTATAGGTTATTTGTTTAGGTTAAGGTTTAGGAATTCGGGTTCGGAGTTCGGGTTTGGATTCGGGTTTAGGTTATAGGTTTTGGGATTTGAGAATAGTTTTAGGTTATAAGTATAGGTTTAGGTTGGGTTATAGGTTAAGGTTTAGGGATTTGAGTTAAGTTTATAGGTTTAGGTTTAGGTTTAGGTTATAGGTTTAGGTTTAGGGAATTAAGTTTAGGTTATAGGTTTAGGAAAGGTTAGGTTAAGGTTATAGGTTTTGGGATTTGGGAATAGTTTTAAGTTAAAAGTATAGTTTTAGGTTAGGTTATAGGTTAAGGTTTAAGGATTTGAGAATAGTTTTAGGTTATAAGTAAGGTTTTAGGTTTGGGTATAGGCTTAAGTTATAAGTTATAGGTTATATGTTTAGGTTAAGGTTTAGGAATTCGGGTTTGGGTTCGGGTTAAGGTTATAGGTTTTGATTTTGGTTTAGGTTATAGGTTTTGGTTTAGGTTATAGGTTATAGGTTAAGGTTTAGGTCTAGGTTATAGGTTTTGGGATTTGAGAATGGGTTCGGGTTTAGGTTATAGGTTTTGGTTTTGGTTTAGGTTATAAGTTATAGGTTTAGGTTAAGGTTTAGGTTTAGGCTATAGGTTTTGGGATTTGAGAATAGGTTTAGGTTATAGGTTTTGGTTTTGGTTTTGGTTATAGGTTATAGGTTTAAGTTTAGGTTATAGGTTTTGGGATTTGAGAATAAGTTTAGGTTAAGGTTTAGGTTTAGGTTATAGGTTTTGGGATTTGAGAATAGGCTTAGGTTAAGGTCATAAGTTTAGATTTAGGAAATCGGGATCGGGTTCGGGTTCGGGTTTAGTTTTTGGTTTTCAAGTTTTGGTTTAGGTTTAGGTTAAGGAGTTGTGGTTAGGATTAGGTTTAGGTTTAGGTTTTATGTTTAGGTTAGGGTTATAGGTTTAGGTTTAGGTTTAGGTTAGGTTATAGGTTAAGGTTTAAGGAATTGAGTTTAGGTTATAAGTTTAGGTTAAGGTTTAAGTTATAGGTTTTGGGATTTGAGAATAGGTTTAGGTTAAGGTTATAAGTTTAAGTTTAGGTTGTAGGTTTAAGGATTTGAGTTTAGGTTTAAGTTATAGGTTTAGCTTTAACTTTAGGTTTTAAGTTTAGGTATAAGCTTAGGTTATAGGTTATAGGTTATATGTTTAGGTTAAGGTTTAGGAATTCAGGTTCGGGTTTGGATTCAGGTTTAGGTTATAGGTTTTAGGATTTGAGAATAGTTTTAGGTTATAAGTATAGGCTTAGGTTTGGATTTGGGTTAAGGAGTAGATTAGGATTAGGTGTAGGTTTAGGTTTAGGGATTTTCTAGTATTATCTACTATTGAACCTAGTATTATCTACTACATACTAGTAACATAAAACCAATATGGGGCACCATACCATAAGCTACAAGAATTTCATGTCCCCCTAAACAAGGTATCCTCCATTGATAACATATAAATATATATATATATATATATATATATATATATTATAAGTTTTTTATTTTCATTTACATTCCCAAATACATTCATCATCCATCCAAGAAAATTGAAACAAGTACTGTCAATCTATGACTAACAATTGAAAAAGAAAATCATGCATCTTATCTTACCGATCGACTTATGTTTCTTTTCACCTTTGTAACTCTCATATTTGTTACAACTACTAGTTCACCATCAGTAGTCTCCCTAACCAAATCTTTGTGCAGTCCCTCCATTTGAAGCAGTGGCTGAAGTTACAAGAAGTAGGACTGATTAGTCTTTCCATGTTTTGAAAAAAATCAAATTCTTTATTTTTGGCTGCAAGTCTACTTATAATTATCATTGGCTCTTAATCTATTTATAATGAAAATCTTAAATATCACCCAATAGTGCTCCTTTGATAAATGTCTGTTTGGAACAAATAATTTACGTAAAACTCTTTTATGTTTTTTCAATCCATCTTCCATTTTCTTCTTAATAAGAAAATCCATATTTACTAATATTCCCATTTTTCTATTTTTCAAAAGAATGTGTTCAATTAAAATTTACTAATAAGAAAATCTAGATTTCCCTTTGTTGAAACCTTCCTAGGGTCTAAAGTAATTTTTATTTGTCATCCAACTTGTTAATATGATCACAAAGACATGGATGAAGAGAAAGCACAAACATCGACTTGATCCAAAACTTCTTTGGCCTCCAAAAAATTTTCAATGGTAGATGTTCAATCAAACTGCAATTTCTGTCTTTGTAATACTTTCATATTCTCATACATGCCTAAGTTGGATTGATGTTGTGGAGATGTTTTCCTTGTAATGTTTTCCTAATGGACGGTACGGATGGGTGATGTGGAGGCCAACTGATCCAAATGCAAGTTGATATGTGGAACTGATCCAAATGCAAGTTGATATGTGGAAAGTTTTCCATGCACTTGTACCATGGAAAAATTTTCCATTTGAGATTGTAAATCTATATCATGTACTCAACTCATTTGAACGGTATGTATTCTTCAAAAGTTAACCAACCAAACATCATGGATGGAAGTTGAAGTCGGATAAATCCATTGCCCAATTGACAATGTAAACTACCATGATATTTATTTTATAAGTATTCAACAAGAGAAGCAACTATAGGCTTTTGTAGTGTAATGAATAAAGAAGGCTGTGATAGGAAACCTGGTGTTAAATGTTAATGGGACCACCGAATAGCAAAATAGAGTATGGAGAGACGATGCTAGTATCTCGCAAAAATACTTTACTAGTTTCAACCTGAAAACATGAGAAAATATTGAAAATTTAGAAATCCATTCTCAATCACAGCATTAGAATTAAGAACTTACAGAAAATCTTAAGGAAAATGCTTGAAAAAAATGTCAAAGTTGTTTAACTAAAACATTGTGAAAAAAATATACACATGAGTGCACACTTTCCCATGAGAAGAAACACATATACATAAAGAAGAAAATTAACATCCACCTCAATAGTCCTACTGTCCACCTAGACCACCCATGCCAGTATGCGATTTGTATACAAAATTGGGTCCATCCAAAAGGTGATTTTTTTTTTTTTTTGTATATGATCATTTTCACAATGGGAGCCAGCCTATGCACTGCTCACTGTTAGGATCGTATGCATGCTCTACTCCTTCAGCCTGATTTTTTGGGTGAGAACATCTTGACAGCTGGACCAACCTGATGGATGGCTTTGATATTGCATTGTCTGCCATGGTGAAGATTAGTCATGCAATCAGGTGTGTGTGACTTAGCAAGGAAACAAGTTAAGATCAGGATCAAGAATCTTATTCATATAGATCAACTAAGTTCAGGATCAAGAATCTGATTCATATAAATCTCCCTTTGAATCATCATTTACCAAGAATTCTCATGTTGATCATCACTTTATGCCTCCACAGAGGGTGTTACAGTCAAAAACAGAAAGTGCTGATGATTTCAAGAGTAAATTTGCTGAAGCACAACGTGCAAGTGAAGAGAAAAACAAGAAGTTAGAGGCAGCAGAAGGAAAAATAAGTCAACTTCAAGAATCTTCATGTGTTTCAACCAAGGCTATCTACCGGTGGGGCCACCATTAGTCTGTTGGACCCATAATAGATGGACCAAGCATTGAATATCTCCTTGATAGGACAATCATAACATTCAACTTTATGGCCTGTAAGAAGATAGTCAAGAAGAGATGCAATGGTTACAAGTGACTGTGGTGCCAGCATGGATGCATTATCTGAGCTGTTCATTAGACTTGCTTAATGAGTCACCTGGACTCACACAAGTGTCCCATGTTGGCATGTGTGGGGCACTTGCAAGCACACATTACTTGCATGCATGTTACATACGATACATTCAACTATTTCCTCTTTGGTGAAAAATGCTAATAGAAAACCTTGATATATATATATATATATATATATATATATATATATATATATATATATATATATATATATATATAAGAAGACTAATTCATCTTAAAATCTGTCTCCTCCTATTCCTTGCTCATTCCAATGAAAAAACTCATCTAAGCTTCTTTTAATATAAAATTTCTTCTTAACAAATTCAAATTTGGAAATGGTTTTCTCAGGAGATTGCTGATATGATAAATTTAGTTAGAAGGAACAAACAGGACGATGGTAGCCATACCAAAATATCATTGAAAATCTCCAATGATACTTTTCTCTTGTTCAAAGAAAAACATTTATAACAATGATGACAGAGGACAACAAGTGATGGTTACCTGACTGAGAACCTCAAAGTTCGATGGCTGTTTAGCCATTGAGTAATACCCCTGCATTGATTGAAGCCCAATGCATATGAATGTGAAAGACCAATATTCAAAGCTCACTGTAAAGAAAGAAGAAAAAAGTAAAAAGGTAGGAACTTAACTGTTACAATTTCCATAATTCCTTTTTAAGAAAAGAAACCTAAATGAATACAATTGAATTATAAAGTAAAAAAGTAAAAGGCAAAATCACATGAACTAGTAATTGTTTAGCTAAAGGAGTAAATGGATAATTGCTTGCTGCGTCAATTTCAACAACATATGAAGAACATAGACATGGTATTAACGTGAATCATTCACAAAGATAACCTGATCAAAGATAATGCTTAGAAAGCATCATGAAACACCAAAAATATTAATGCCATGGAAAACTGTATGAAACATTCCTTAAAGTGAAGCAGGCAAAGATGTATATTTACAAAAAGTTTCCATCCAAAAGACATTTCCTGTTAGAAGACAACCTAGAAAGAGAAAAAAACAATGTCAAAATTTTCACATGATGAAGGCAATCAGTAAGATGTATCAATTACAACTTGGAAATTAGATAGAAAACTATCTATAAGTAGAAATATCTAAAATTTAAAATTCACCTTAATCATTTCTTCTACAATTTGGACATCTTTTCTAATTAATAATGTGCAAGTGGGGCCATTCTAGGCATTGTGTTAGCTTAAAAAATAGCACTTAGTGATTTTTATTTTTTTTAAGGCAAAAGAAAAGCTTCAATTCACTCCAAATGCCATTCATAAATGAAGAAAAAAAATAACATCGACACCTCCTCTCATAGAAAAAGATAAACCCAAATCTTCCAATTTACAACGTCACGAAATAAAATCCAATTTACATTTTTGCCATAATTTTCCCAATGACACCATGGATTAACTGCATATCAAATTTGAAACACTAAAAGGAAAGGGAAAAAAAAACAAATCAGTCACTCCTCTGGAATGTAGAAATCCCAAATAAACAAATTCCAAACATACCACTGAAAAATCCTAAATCAACGAAATCTAAATAGACTGTAGAAAACACCAAATCAACAAATCCAAACACACCACCATAAAAATAAAAAAAAAAAAAAACCCTAAATAAGCTAAATCCAAACACACTACACAAAACCCTTCTCCCACACACTCCAAACCTCTCAATAAGCTTCAACTCAAACTTGCCCAATTTCACCCAAAGAAAAAAGACCAAAGTGATCAAATATAAGGTGGGTTACATATGTATTAGAATTTTATTTTTTTTTTATTATTTTTTTTTTTTATAAAAGACCAAAGTGATCAAATATAAGGTGGGCTACATATGTATCAGAAAATTAACAGTCAAAATCAGGGGTTCATGCGCATCTGGTGTATATGCTTGCCATGTGGGCCATAAAACGTGTGTACCCAAGTATGAAGCACATGCAATAAAAAGGAATAGGGCCACCATGGTGTGTTACATATACAACCACGTTGTCCATCATTGAAGACATCTCATGTTGGATGCAAATATACTGTATCAGAATGCTCTCTAACCAAAAAAGTAAGAGCGGCTAATACCTTAACAACAAAAATCCCATTACTTCCCAATCAAGCTACAACCATTTAATCTTAACAGCCTTGCCTCAACAAGCAGACATGAAACAACAAATGTCACCAGATCATATGAATCATCCAATTACTTGAAAAGGTTAGTTATAATAAATTTTCCAAGTCAAACCATACGAATCATCCAATTACTTAAAAAGGTTAGTTGTAATAAATTTTCCAGATCAAACCAATGGGGCATCAATCATTTCCTCTGTAATCTACTTCATGACTCATCTATCATATGCATTAGAAAGACATGGGAAAGAAAGGAGGACAAACCTTGGAGCCCTTCTGTGATGCTTTGGCAATCACCAGATCTTGGCCCAAAAATATATAATGGAATGTCTCAAGTAAAAGGGTATTATCTTCATGGAGACGGTTACACAAACCAACAATATGTTACGTCATAACTATGATCAGATCCATAACATTTTCATGAAATAAGAGCTCCAAAAATCTATCTCTGAAACCAAAAATTAAAAAAATAAAATAAAATTTGCATGGCAGATCCAGATGCTCTCTGTTGCAGTGAAATTTCTTGGATAGCAAGAATATTCTGAAACAAACAAATTCAGACATTTCATCAAATAGTTTCTAAGCAAGAGAGATTGAGAGAGATTGGGTCTCTAGCCTGATCAACCGTAGCCCTCAAGTCCCTAAATCCCTAAATCCCCAAATCCCCAAATCCCTTAAATCCCCAAATCCCTAAATTCCAAAATCCCTTAAATCCCAAATCCCTAAATTCCCAAATCCCTTAAATCCCTCAAATCCCCAAATCCCTAAATCCCCAAATCTCTAAATCCTTAAATCCCAAATCCCCAAATCCCTAAATCCCCAAATCATTTCAATCGGTATTGAGATTGAGAGAGATTAGAGAGAGAGAGAGAGAGATACCTCATGGTTAACCGAGCTTTAAAGGAAGAGAGCAAGTTCTTGTTTGAGTTGGAGCCCCGATCACGAGTCCGCGCCAAAAATAGGGTTCCCAAGCTCGAGGAGAGAGAGAGAGAGAGAGAGAGAGAGAGAGAGAGAGAGAGAGAGAGAGAGAGAGAGAGAGAGGATGCGTGAGAGAGGACCGAGAGAGACAGAGAGAGAGGAGCGAGAGAGAGAGAGAGAGAGAGAGAGAGAGATGCGAGAGAGATAGAGAGAAGGGAGAGGATGCGTGAGAGAGGATCGAGAAAGAGAGAGGATGCGCAAGAGAGAGAGAGAGAAGATCGAGAGAGACAGAAAGACAGAGAGAGAGGATACGTGAGAGAGAGGACCGAGAGAGAGAGAGAGGGTGCGCGAGAGAGAGATTGAGAGAGTGAGAGAGGACAGAGAGAGACTTGAAGTCCCTCGGGAAACGGATTGGCTACTCGTGCTGACACCAGCGCCAATGGTTGGTGGTCGGTGTTCTGTAGGCCCCATCATGATGTATGTGTTTCATCCCCACCGTCCATCTATTTTTCCATATCATTTTATGGTATGAGACAAAAAAATGAGATATATCCCAATCTCAACTGGACCACATTATAAGAAACAATGTTGAATGAGCGTCGACCATTAAAAACCTTTCGGGGGCCATATAAAGTTTTGGATCAATCTGATATTTTTTTCCCTTCATCTAGGCCTGTATGACCTAATCAACAGATTGGATGTCAAATTAAAAGTATAGTGGGCCTTAGGAGGGTTTTAATGGTGGATATCCAATCACTATTGTTTTCATGTGGTGTGGTCCACCTGAGATTTATATCCCTCTCATTTTTGGTATCAAGCCCTAATATGATACGTAAAAATAGATGGACAGCATGGATGAAACACATACATCATGGTGGGACTCATAGAGCACCGACCACCAGCCACGGGTATGGTGTCAGGGGAGTAGCCGATCCGTTTCCCTCTTGGACGCCATACCGTGACGACACCAAGTTTTGTGGGCCCCATATGATGTATTTATTATATCTACACCATCCATCCATTTTGAGATATCATTTTAAGTCATGAGCCAAAGAATGAGGTAAATAAAAATCTGTAGCAGACCCCACCACAGAAAACAGCAAGGAGAGTGATTCCCACCGTTGAAACTATCTTAAGGCCCATCGTAATGTTTATTTGAAATCCAACCTGTTGAAAAGTTAAAAAATACATGAAATATGTGAAAACATAAATATCATCTTGATATAAAACTTTTGTTGCCTTTAGAAGTTTTTAATGGTGGGCGTCACTATCCCACCGTTGAAACTATCTTAAGGCCCATTGTACTTTTTATTTGACATCCAATCTATTGATTAGGTCATACAGGCCTAGATAAAGGGGAAAAACAAAAATCATCTAGATCCAAAACTTTTATGGCCCCTGAAATGTTTTAAATGGTTGATGCTCGTTCGACACTTTTTCCTATAATGTGGTCCATTTCATTTTGGGATATGCCTCATTTTTTTTGTCTCATGCCGTAAGATGATCTTTAAAAATAGATGGACGGCATGGATTAAACACATACATCATGGTGCGGCTGACATAGCACCAACCATAAGCCATTGGATGCTGTCGGGGGGGAGTAGCCAATTTGTTCCCCTTATTTGTGGTGTGGTTCATTTAATTAATCTTTGGATATGAATCATTTTTTGGATAGTTCTCTAAAATGATCTCAAAAAATGGATGAACAATGTAGGTTGATCCCGAATTTTCATTATTTTAGGACTTGTGGGGCCCACCATTGTGTATGTTAATTATCCACTCCGTCCATTAATTTTAACGCTCATTTTTATGGTTGATCCAAAAAATGAGTCAAATCGAAGTTGTAGGTGGACCACACCACATACTAACGTTATAAATTTATTTTTCATTATTTCTTATGGTGTGGTCCACTTAGACTTTTAATCTTTCTACTTTTTGACCTCATGCACTGAAATAATATTTCAAAATTTATGGACGGCTTAGATAAAACAAATATATTGAAATGGGCCCCAGGAGCCCCTTAAGCATCGTCAGTCTCTAATAAGGTCCTATGGGGAGGTACGTTTTAGAGCTTAAAAATAAAGTCAATCCATGACTTGGGTGGGCCACACCACATACTATAGTTGAGAGGGTTATCCTCCCAGTAAAACATTTCATAATTATTTATTGGGTCCACCTAGATGTGGTTCATAGATCCAGCCCATTCATTATGTGTGTCCCACTTGGATGAGGAGTCAAACCAAGTTTCATACACATCCAAAACTCATGTGGGCCCCACCAAATGCTTTTATATGTGGGGCGCACACACATTAACCTCATGGGAAGTTCCCATGAGGTGACCTTATAGTACCATTTCACTATTTAGGTAACTCCTTCATGGGTGTTACTCTAACTGTGTAGGGCCCACCTTGATATATTTTATGTATATCGACACCGTCCATATATTTTTCCATCATATTTTAGGATGTGATTTCAAATCACAAGAAAATAATCTCAGGTGGGTCATTCCAATCAAAACAATGATGAATAACTATTAAAAACCTTTTGAAGGCCATAAAAGTTTTCGATTAATTTGATCTTTGTAGTTTACCTTCATCTAGATCTTCTTTACATTATCAACAAGTTGGATTGCAAATAAACATTACTAAAACCTTATGATGGGCTCTTTATAATTTTTAATGGCGAATGTCAGAGCAGAGAAGGATTGCATCTATCAAGATGTCCTCGTAATTTATTTATTTTTTGTTTTTTTTTAAAAAAATTTTAAATAAAAATTTGTAAAAAAATATGAAGCGATCCGAATAGTGCCCCATCCGATCCAACTCAGTTTTCCTGACCGAGTCGGACTCAGATCGAATCAGGACATGTATACTTCGGGTCGGTTCGAGGCCGGCGACCTAAACTCGATCCCGGTTCAGATCGGGTTCAAGTTAAGCCATTGAGATTTCAGATCTGATCGGGGATCCAATCCGGTCTGACTCAGACCGATGCCCAGCTCTTGTATTAACTTATAAACAAGTTGGATCTTAAATAATCATCGCGGCCCGCGGGCCCTAAGAAGGTTTCAATAGTGGGTGTTACTATCTAACTCTTTTCTATGGTGGGTCCACTTGAACTTAATTTGGATCTGCCCTGTCAATCAGATGCACCATTCCATGGCGGGCCACGAGCTTAAAAATAAAGTCAATCCATGACTTGGGTGGGCCACACTACATACTATATATAGTCGAGAGGGTTACCCTCCCATTAAGACATTCATAATCATTTATTGGGCCCACCTAGATGTGGTTCATAGATCCAGCCCATTCATTATGTGTTTCCCACTTGGATGAGGAGTCAGTCCAAGTTTCATACATATCTAAAACTCATGTGGGCCCTACCAATTAAATGCTTTTATATATTTTAAGGATATCTTCACATAGTTTTAGATGCTATGGCCCACCTGAGTTTCATATACGAGTGATTTTTGGACTTAAAGGGGACACATCAAATGCATGGTGTTGATATTCTACACACATCATGGTGGGGCGCACACAGATTAACCTCATTGGAAGTTCCCATGAGGTGACCTTATAGTACCATTTCACTATTTAGGTAACTCCTTCATGGGTGTTGCTCTAACCGTGTAGGGCTCACCTTGATATATTTTATGTATATCGACACCGTCCATATATTTTTCCATCATATTTTAGGATGTGATTTCAAATCACAAGAACTCAATAATCTCAGGTGGGCCATACCAATCAAAACAATGATGAATAACTATTAAAAACCTTTTGGAAGCCACAAAAGTTTTGGATCATTTTGATCTTTGTAGTTTACCTTCATCTAGATCTTCTTTACATTATTAACAAGTTGAATTACAAATAAACATTACTAAAACCTTACAATGGGCTCTTTATAATTTTTAATGGCGAGGTACTATTTCTTTCTAGTGGTGTGGTCCACTAAAGATTTAAATCTACACAATTTTTTATACTTGGCCCAAAAATGGGTTCAAGAAACATAGGGGCGGCAAGGATATACAACACATCATCAAAATCTCACTTTTATATCTAACTTTTCAATTTTTCTTGTCAAAATACAAAATCTAATTTTCTTTTTTAAAAAATATATATTTTTTACAATTTGTCAATTTTTGACAATTTTGTTTAATTTCTTAAATTTTCTTTTTCAAAATATCATTTTTTAAAAAAAAAATTTCACTTTTGTTATATAACTTTTCAATTTTTCTTGTTAAAATAAAAATCTAGTTTTTTGTTATTAATATATATTTTTTTTACAATTTGTCGATTTTTTCACAATTTTGTTTAATTTTTTAAATTTTCTTTTTCAAAATATCATTTTTTTTATCGAAATCTTGTTATATAAATTTTTAATTTTTTTTGTCAAAATACAAAATCTACTTTTCTATTTTAAAATATATATCTTTTTTTACAATTTGTCAATTTTTTCACAATTTTATTTAATTTTTTATATTTTCTTTTTCAAAATATCATTTTTTTTATCTAAATCTTTTTTTTTTTTCAAAGTTATCAACATTATTCAAAGTTCTTAAATTTTTTTTTCAAAATCTAGAATTTTTTAAAATCACATATTAAAAAAAAAAATCTAAATTTTTCTTAAACTTTGTTAATTATTTTTTCTAAGCTTCTTAACTATTTTTGTGTTGAATAGAAATTTTAGCATTAGAGACGATTTAGGACCGTCTCTAATAGAGACTGTCAACGACTGTCTCTATAAGAGACGGTCTTTGACAGGGCTATAAGACGGTTAAGGCCCATCTCTAATAGAGACGATCATTGACAGTCTCTAATAAAGACGGTCTTTGACAGTCTCTAATAAAGAGTTTTTCTAAGAGAGTTTTTAACAAGGCTGTAAGACGACTAAGGACCGTCTCTAATAGAGACGGTCTTTCAGAGTCTCAGATTACAACTAAAAGATGGCCAATGACCGTCTCTAATGCAGACGGCCAATGACCGTCTCAGATGACCGCATATAAGACGGTCGATGACCGTCTGTATTAGAGACGGTCTTTGGCCGTCTCAGATGGCCACATATAGACGGTCAACAACCTTCTTAAATGATTTGTGGTCGTTCAAAATTTTAAGATAATATTAGGGACGATCAGGGGCCGTCTAAAATTTTAGAGACGGTTTACGGCCGTCTCTAAAGTGTCTTTAAACCAAGCAATTTTAGAGACAGTCCAGAACCGTCTCGAAATCCGTCCTTTTTTTTTTTCCATTTTTCACGTAGTGTATATGAACTTAAAAACAAAACTTAGGAACTGTGGGAGAGAAAATGCCCACTACGATTAAACAGGATCACATAGAACATTCCTTGAACTTGACTCTCGGTAAAAAAATTTATAATTCTAGGAATTTGAACTTCTTTAAAAATTTTCTAGTTAAAAATAATGTTGTTGCAATATTCATTAAATAAAACAACCTTAGGCATTGTAGGAAAATCCTTACCCTTTTATATATTATGTCAAACATAAGCACTCCTTAAACTTAAGAATCACACTAGGAATTGTAGTTTGAATTCCCTAATACAGCTCCTTACTTGGAAATAACATTTCCCACAAATTCCACCACGTAAAATTTATTTGAGGTGAAGTTATAGAATTTTATGTAAATTTTCAGCCCTATGTTGAGCTTAGGAGGACTAGATTTCAGAATCTGGATAAAATTTAGCAAATTTGAATTTGGACGTCATGAAGAAAATATCCTTGAAATTTCAAATAGTGCATTAAGGTAACCTAAGTGGGCATTGGAAGCATGACGCTTCACGTGAATTTCAGGCACTCGTATTGTGAGATTAAAAGATTACATGATATTTTCCAGGAGTTTAGAATCATCGGAATCACGAGTTGATGGAACCATATTTAAGCAAAGTTGCGTTGTTTGATCCAAACTCCATATCCTAGCAAATTCTAATGATCTCAATGCCCTGATCAGGCAGAAGATCGAGATTTACCAGGATTAGGAAATGATACAGTAAGTCCTCTGTTCTGCGCAGGCATAGGACTCATGTGTTGGACTCAAACTTACTACAACCATCTATTCATGACGGCCCGAGCACAGGAAACCAAAAAATTGTATTGTACTTTAGATATTGGGAACTATCATTAAAGGTAAAAGAAAATAAAAGGAAAGATAATATATTGTTATTAGCCACCCAAATGAACTTATAATCTTGCTAATTGTTATAAGAAATCCTGATGTTAATGAGCATTAGGATGATCCTCTAGTCCAAGTTAATACTTAAATGATTTTTAACCCCTAGTTGAACCTAAACGCATCAGTTGATTTGCTAGACTAGAGACTTAAGGGTTGTAGTAAATTGGAATATAACATTGGAATTTCACACTTAGGCATATATAAAATAGGGTACACCTTGTTACCAAATCTCGAGGATGAGATTTTCTTTAAGGGGCGTAGATTGTAACAACCCGTACTTTTCAGTACTCAAGTGTTACCATTTAAATCAAATTTAGCATGAGCCTGTGCGGAAACACACATAGCCACCTTACACATCATCATCCAATGATTCATAAACCGTTCATCGTAACCATTTGAGTTAGGATATGACGACCCACAATGTATATGTAGGGTCTAAAGTCAACACATTTTGAATTAACCCTTGATTTCTCATAGGAGGGATTATGTCATGAACAACCATCTGACCTACGATCTAACCATTGGATCACAAAGTTGTTTGTTGGATTGTTCGAGGCCATCAACTAAACACTAAAGTCTTTATTGTATGGCCCACTGATTGCATAATCTTTGGACTAATGACCCCAAAAGGATCTGCGGAAGCCGTTGAGCGAAGGTGATCTTCCAATAGGTGTCTATGGACCCCACTTGGATTGTAGCAAGTGCATCAGAGAAAGTACCACCGCTGTAAACCAAACCAAGACCCATGTATTATGACTCACTTACAATTAAAATAATCCAATCTTTTTATCAAAGCCATATAGGGGGCTGGGTGAAGGAATAAATGTTACGGATCGGGGTGTGGCCCACATAAATGAATTAGAGAAAAGTAGAATAAATTGTACAAAATAATAATAACAATAATAATAGTAATAATTAGGTTATTAAAAACATTGTAATAATGATATTTAATATTATAAATGTGTTTGGAGTCATTTGACCCCAAAACTAGCCATTGATTTTTAGCTAAGTAGTCCCTAGGACCTTATTCACCGCTGATATTCAGATTCAGAATTATCCAACCATTAGATTAACAAAAATCTACCATTAGAATTAGAAATCAATTCGTATGGAACACCTAAGCTTTGGATATGACTGACCTTTGGTCAGAGGCCCTTATTAGGACCTCTAAAGGGAATGGTCAGTGTGGATTTCTCAAAAACATCCTTTTGGGCCCCACAGCCATTTCATGTATGCACCAGAGGAGGTGCACATGCAATGATCAGGGACCAAACAGGCTTGGTCAAATCGGGTTGACCCGACAGTTTCCCAAATAAGGAGGGGTCTCCTCCCACTTTCTAACAATGTTTGTTTCAAACGGACTGCTTCCATTTGTGTTAATTTGTGGCCCACCATCACGGCCTAGGGCCATGCTCTAGTCCGTCCATCTGGTAGAGGGGTCGCAAGGGACCCAAACCTCATAGGTTTTACAAGATGATGGGCACGATCACATGCACAACAATGGTTGCAAGAAGGCTAGTGTACAGGAAAGTTGTGTTTTTAGCCCTCTCAAAACCAACCTGTTATAATTAATGTGGGCCACCTTGAGCCGATCCAAACAGTTTAGGTTGTAGGCCTCTCAAATCCATCCAGGATGGTGGGACCCTTGTAGATTCATGCACATGTGCGTGTACTAAAATTCGGCCCAAAGTCACCCTTTCACGAGCATTCCATTTCCAAAAATGGAAACTATTCCTTTCCTTTAATGACAGCTATTGTGATCTGCGTGAGCTCTCTCTCCCTTTATCCTAGTCATCCATCTCATGCAATCCTAGAGATGGAAAGAGAGAGCAGCAGTGGGAAGGTAGGTTGGTGTGTTGGCACGATCCCAACCACCCATCCATTTCTGAAAAACCACTCTGAATCAATCCAGGGCATCTAAATCAGGATATAACATCCCAGGAAACCCTAAAACACCAGCAACATGAGGTAAATCCACAGCCGCATCGATTCTTTCAGATTTTCCAAATAACAGCCTGTTTCCTTTCACCTTCGAATCCACCATGAAAGCGTTATTGGAGCTTCACTTTTTTACTCCTATAAACACCACATGGAATGTCTAGGCCCTCTAACAGCCTCGTTTTGAAGAAAGGTGGCCCGCATTCAAATTTACCATTAGAGCCAACCTTCTCCCCCACTGTTCTTCCACATCGTGTGGGACCAAGTCGTGCTTTAAAGCAGCAGCTGGGCCTAAAGTCTAGACTCCATATGTTGCAAAGTAAGAAAGAAAATGATTAGGAGAGAGTGACTGAGAGAAAGGAAAAATGAGACAGAGAGAGCTGGGGTAGTGCTGCACTCCCATCTGATCTCGAGTTGAAGTCCGGGGTTGCGACAACCGCTCGACTCAGTTGAGCTACATGTCTCAAGTTGTTGCAGTCCATGAAGAAAAAGAAAGGAGAAAGGAAGAAGAAGAGAGAAACGAACGAAGGAGAAAGATAGAGAGGGAGGCTATTGTTGCTGTTGTTAACTTAGTAGCTGAGTTCTATGCTGACTGAGTTGCTGGATCTAGTCCAGCCACACCGTCTGGTCAGAAGAAGAGAAGAGAAGGAGAATAAAAGAAAGAAAGAAAGGAGGAAGGAAGAAAGGAGAGAGATAGAGTGTCGTCAATTTGCTGCCTTGGTGAGTCGTAGACTCGACCTATTCGAGTTTGGATTCGTGCAGCTGCTTGAACGTCCAGTTCACTGCTGAACCTAAAACTGCCCAGCTTGCTGGTTTGAGTTACAGGCTTGCTGGACGTTCTAGCAGGAAATACAGGGAAAGGGAAGAAGAAGAAGAAGAAGAAAAGAAAGGGAAGGGGGTTGTCCTAGCCAAACCCAGTCGACTCACCGAGTCACGGTTGAAGGCTGGTGCATCTGGGCACTTTTAGTCGGGCTTTGTATGAGCCCATTATTTGCTGGACTTACAACATGAGAGTGAAGGAGAAGGAAGTGAAAGAGATGGCGAGGAAGAGGAAGATAGAGGAGAGGAAGTTTGAGTCCTAGGTTGCAGTCAAGTTAACTCAACTAGAACTGAGTCCAGATGGGTAGAGTCAGGCTTAGGACTGGTCCAGGCATGACTGGAGCTCCAAAAGAAAGTGAGAGGTGGGTGGTTAAGCGGAACCGAGTTAACTCGGGTACCAAATTGAGTTGATTTATACATTAGGTATGTCTTTTCCTCCCACCTTATATTAGATTTTAAATTAGAGTTTTAGTTGGTTGATTGAGTTTTTAATCTTAGGGCTGAAAGTTGGGCGGGTTCAACCCGACCGACCCGTGACTGACCCGATATTGGGTTGGGCTCGGGCAGGATATTTCGGGTCCGATCTTAAGCTTGGGCTATACAAACACCAACCCGATAAAACTTGGGTCGGGCTCGGGTTGAGGTCTCGGGTTGCCCGACCTAACCCAAACCCGATCAATATATAAGTTACTTATAAATTATAATTGAGTGTGGATCGTTTGTGTCGAAGGCACACTAGTGATGTCGAGTCTCATTTGTCCACGTCATTTCCAAGGACTCAAGCTAATAAGATATGCTAGATTTCTCTCTCCTAAATGGACTTCATGCTATTCTACATGACTTTTAAAGGAATAGTTATCTTATATTTTAGCTTATTTTTTTAAAGAAAAAAAATGAAGTTCTTTATAATGAATAATCACATATATAATTAATAAACTTATATATAAGTAATAATGAAAATATTAGCACGTATACACCCGACCAACCCGATCAACCCGACCGAGCCCGCTTGGGTTGGGCTTGGGTTGAGAATTCCCAACCCAAGATTGGGTTGGGTTGGGTTAGGGTTGAGGTATAGGAACCTTGGGTTGGGTTAGGGTTGAGCAACAACCTGACCCAACCCACCTGACTTTCAGCCTTAACTAAGATGTAGCCTAACATCGCACTTTCAATTCCATTTTGTTTGAGCTGTATATCTCGAGAAGACTCTAAGGGTACACACACTTCCTATCAACAATGTAGGCAGTTCAAAACATAAGGTGATGATTTCTTCCCCTTGTATTTTCCATTTTCCAATTAGCTTAAGTGATAGTTTTTATTTTAATTTCAGTTTGATAATTGACATCTCTATCTCATAATTACATGTGCTAGTTGTTGGAATTAAATGCTAGATTACGTGCTCAATATTTATCCTACATATTTTCTCATGTTTGTGGATTACTTGTGGATTGCTTGTGGAACTTAAACTGGTACATCAATCAGTGGAAAACCCTACTTATAAATGTACACCCATACTTGGGATGTAACTTGATTGATTGTGTTTATAATGGGCCCTCGATCTAGTGATTATTTGAATGATGGGTTAAATGGAATATTGATGTGGGCCTACCATCCATGGTTTGTTGTGTCTAAGTGGTTTTTGAGGATGGTCTTTTATCGCATAGTTTTGATATTCATCCTATGTGGTTTAGTTTTAATATTTACTCTATATGGCTTCCATTTAGTATTTGCCCTATATAGCTTTGATGATTTATTTCTACATAACCATGTGATGGTAAGTCACATATATTGAATTAGATTAGCCACTAGTTGATGAGTTTCCATTAAACATCCTAAGGTGGTAGTCTCATGAGCTGGGGGTGGTGGTCATGAGACACTATGTCCGAGTAGTCGGCTTATGCTGGGTGATAAACCCCCCATAGTGACCTTTGAGCTTTCTTAATTAAATTAACTGGATGTAAATGGAATAAATAATGGTTGGGCTAATCATGCATTCATAGCATATGGGCGATGACAGGTGGGTAATTCTGGATGCTTTAGCATGTGCCTAATAGGATTTAATTAGGGTATCGTTTCGCTAGCTCCCAGACCACCAACTATTGTCCCACTTACGGTGACCTTGGCACTACGCATGTATGATGTACTTTCGCTGGTGACCGGCCACATGCATGGGTTTTACCAAAAAGCTAACTGGATGATCATCCCCAGTTGATGTGCACTCACGCATCCATGCATTTAATAAGACTGCATTATATATTGTTTTGAATGCTTTTTGTTTATAAATATGCTTACCTAATGCGGCGGTGCGTAATTTTGAGTGGAATTCACACTGAACTAACCACTCATTCATCGAATATATAACTATACATGTAGCACAAGTGGCTTAGATGATATTTGTGTTCATATTGATGAGGAGCAGGTTACGATTGTCGAGGATGCATGATAGTATTTGCCAAGAGTTGCTACGTGATTTTATAGCTCAATATTTGTTATAATTTACTTTGTTCCACATGCGATATTATTTCCTTTTGTAATTGTAAGTATTGGGACATTGGTTTGTATAAGTCATTATGGGTAAACGCTTGTATATTCTGAATGTAAATGTAATTTTCCTTTATGTTTAATTGTCCATCTTTTGCTAAACTGTTAACTCTAAAAGAAAAAGAAAAGAAAAGAAATACCCGAATTTGACTATCTTTAAAGGTTAACACTCGGGGTTTTTGGAGAACGAGTCACATACTCAGGTTCTGAAAACTTTGAGCGTTACACAGAGATCCACTGTGGAGGATCAAATGAGCGGAATGAGCCTAACTAAGCTATTTGAAAATGACTCGGGAAGGGGTAAGAATTGCCCCTGATTGACTGGAGCACAATTTGGGTCCCACCTGATCTAGAAGAATGGAAAGAGACACAATGCATCGGGGATGGGCTAAGAAAAGTGATATCTAACACCAACTTAAATCCCAATCCCAAATTCATCATGAAGTTTGGGCATAATGGTGAGGGCCCAATTACTGATTCGTCTGGCCATGCCTCCTAAGAGGAGGGAGTGTAGGGCAGTAGCTGGTTCATAGTCCCCATGACGATACAATAAAAACATATAGTTTTTGGCTCCCTAAGCTAAATCAGGCAATCCCTGGTTCACATCGTCATCTTGCTCGGGTCCCTTTTAAAAAAATAGAAATATTAAAAAAGCCCAAAACATTAGATATTTTCAAAATGCAAAAAAATTCAGATACTGTCACAAAAAAAAAATAAAATCCCAAAAGCCAAAAACCCTAGATATTTCCAAAATGCCAAAAAATTTAAATACTTGTTGAAATCCGAAAAAATAAAAAATTTCTCAAAACAGAAAAACAATAGAAAATCTTTTAAAAATTAGAAGTAATATTGTGCCAAGTTTGTCTATTACAGCGCTTGAGTATAAAGTCAACTCGTAGGATTTTGATCTAGAGTTAGACTTTAAACTCATGGGTTTGGGCAAAGCCTAGGATGTGAAAAATGATGATCCAACTCTTGAGTTAGAGGATTCCCTCAAAAAGTTCGAAACAAGTGCCAATGTCGTTACGAATGATTTTAAAATCGTGAACTTGGGATCCCTTGAGCTCCCTAGAAAAGTATGCATCAAGAGATCCTTGCCTCTTGAATTCAAGCAGACAATGACAAAATTCCTGAGGCTCGGGGCTATTTAACCTCATATCCTCCTATGAAGCCTTACCCAAATCCAACGAAGAGCTAGTTATATACCACCTTCTATGAAGTCTAAAGTCAAGCCCATCAAGTAGAAGCTGTTAAGATTATGTCTGAAGTCCACAATGGAGTACACAACCTGTGCATAAACGAACATGTGATGTCTAAGAAGAACTTGAGACTAGGCTATTACTTATGAACAATGGAGATAGACTATTGCAACATATCAGGAAGTACTTCAAGTGTTCGAAGCTTGCATAACGGATCCATGTGCATGCATGCTTCAAGTCTTTATAACATGGCAATACCCTAACCCTTTTTCATTACGGGGTATGGTCATCATTGATAGAATGAACCCAAAGGCACCTAATGGTCATGAATGCATTCTCGTAGCAAACAAAAGTGGGTGGCGATAACATCCTACATCATCGGTACGAATGAAAAGAGAAGTCAAGGAAAGTGAGTGGTGGCAAGCTTAATACGACAACTGCATCTTGCAAACATAAAGTGCGTGCACATGCTAAGTTACTCACAACTCTATTAAGACCAATGACAAGTAGGTCCAAAGATGAAGGTCAGCAACATGGTATTAATGCATATCTTATCACTACACCTACTAGATCCAGGGGGCAAGTTTAAGCCTTTCGAGGATGGTCTGCTATTCATCCACAAAGTTCTTCCAGGATGTGCCCTTCGGCTCATCAACATGAGGGGGGTGAAGATCATCTAGATCCCATCAACACCGACAATGCGAAGATTTATCATAGGTAATCCTACTTGATTATGTCAAATACCACAATTGTAAAGCTAAAGTTAAGAGGTTAGCATCTTACCTTTCATCGAATAAATATTCCAAAAAAATAAAGGGTTAAAAAAAGACAAAAAAATTAGTAGAATAAAGAGCATAGTTCAAGAAAAAAAAGAAAAAAGAAAAAGAAAAAGAGAGAGTCAAACCCAATGAGTGAGAACACAAGTCACCAGCTCATTTTACCTCTGGATAGTTTACCTCATTGTCAGCAGCTTCACGGTCGTGATTGAAGATAAAGTCAGGAAGCTCACTAGTCGACCCATAATGAATAGAATCTAGCATCCCACCTCTGTTACTTGAGAAAGAAAAAGAAAAATCAAAAGAAAAATAACATGCTTAAGTGAAACAGGCGAGGTAAAAATTCGAAAGGACACCTCGATTAAAAATAGCGGGCATGTAGCGGACTTGATAAAAACCTGAAAGGGCGCCAAGGGTAAAAAGAGCACAGCTGTCAAGGGGCAGGCAAGATCAAAATCCTGGGATGTGGTGAAAATTCGAAAGGACGACACAGGAAAAACTGACTAGGAAGCCAGTCGTGGTGAAAACCTAAAAAGGCGTTATGGGAAAAAATGACTACAATTTTTTTTTAAGTGCAGGAATAGAAGAAGATAGTGCAATGAGTAAAATGAAGAAGCACAAGGAAAATATAAGTCATGGATCAAAATTCTGTCAAACTCTACCCAAACCCAAGGAGCAAGGTTCTAGTATGCAGCTACTCTCAGGAAATCGAGATCCTTAATAAATAACCCAGAATACCAAATACCAAGTGGGCCTAGTCTAATGATCTGATTCTAACATCCAGAGCACAAATTTAATCACAAGCACACACATATATATATGGCACAAAATTTTCATTTCATTTTCATTTTTCGTATATAATCTCATCCTTTTAAAAAATATTTTAAAAAACAAGTTTTCCTTTTTTGGCAGTTCATGTATGAAAGACAAAGGTACATATGGCTCTCCATAAAAAAATTTGATCGTTAATTTTTTTAATCCTCTCTCGATCACTTCCTATGGGCGACTATCTTCCGATCATCATCGCTCAAAAGGTACCAGGGTTCTTCTAAGAAATCACAAACCATGAGGCAAAAAAGGCCTAACCTTTCCAATGGTTAGATGGATTTGATCTTCAAGAAAGACAAGTGGGGGGACCACCCATCATAGCCATCCCATCACCCAAATCCATGCCACCCATCATACAAATCCGTACCACTCATCATAGCCATCCCATCACTCAAACCTATACCAAGCCCTATTTACCATTCTACCAAGCCCTATTTACCATTCTACTAAGCCCTTTAGCCTATAAAGAAGCGCCACATGGCATCTCCATTCTCTCTACCAATCCAAAACTGCCACATTATCATTTATCCTTCATAAACCCTCAAATTGCACAAAAGCCATCCCAAGGGGCTGTAAATATCCCCCTCCTCTCTTCATTTCATACCAACAATTACCATCCACTAAAGAGAAGGAGAGCAAGAAAGAGAGGAAGAGAGAGAGAGAGTGAGCAAGAGTGAGAAGGTATGTTTTGAAATTGTGATAAAACTGCTAGTACTAAAATATGAAGTATGACTAATTGTCCTAGAGGGGGGTGAATATGACTTTTTTAAAATTTGTTATCTATAAATAGCAACATATGCCTAACTTTTACAAATAGGGAAGTAAGGCAAAGTAATTCTATGGCTTCCAAGCCAATAGAGGGTTCAATTCACATAGGCTTATACAAGATACATATGTAAAATCAAAGCCTATAAGGATAGTGTGTATTGTGTGTAGGATGTGGCTTTTATCAATACTTATACATAAACTAAATCATGCATCAATGTGAACATATGACAAACATAAGCATAATTAGGTAAATTTACTTAAAACAATCTCAAACACAATCATATATAATGGTTCGGCTACTTGCCTTGTCTACTCCCGGCGGACGCACTCTCTCCTAGAGTGTACCGGATTTCACTTAAATCAGGTTAACCATGAACCTTCACAACCTATACAAGGTTAAACTAGGACACCTATATAAGGTTCTTAGATACCTACATAAGGCGACACGTACTACCTAAGGACTTAACATTAGGAGCCTACACAAGGTAACCTAAGCCTACACAAGGGATAACCTACGTAAAGCTATTTGTCCTACACAAGGACACAATGTATTCTTCCGTCATAGGCTTACAACTAGGACTTGACGAGCTTGACACTCAAACTTTGAATCCCAATCCTAGACAAGGAAAGGGCTTTAGACACTTTAGACTCTAAGTACTTACAAAGTAAGTTGGTGAGTCCTGTTCTCGCACAATGTGAAGATTTTCGATGATGACAAAGAAACTTCAGCTCCTTTGAACCGCAACCTGTTGATGATGCTTTCGTGAAGTCTTTGAGGTTATGAGGTTTAGGATTTTTGATCTTCTTTATGTAAATGATGAGATTTAAATCAATAGAGAAGGTTCCAATAAGCTAGGCATTCAGAAGTTCCAAAGATAGTATGATTAGTTGGAAACTTCATGAATACTAGAGTTCATAATTCAATCTAAGCATAAATGATATGAGTTGATGCTCAAGTAAGGGATTGAGTGATGAAATCTAATGGGAAGGAGAGAGTGAGTAAGAAGGTAGATAGACCTTGGAATAACAGGCTCAAACTCTCTTGGATTCTAGCTCATTTTATCAAGAGCAACACTTGTGTATTTATAGAGTAAAATCCCAACAGTAAAAAAATGAGTAGAATTTTGAAATCGTCAATGCTATTGAAGGATGTTTGATGTTATTGAAATTTGAATTTTAATATCATCGAAGCACCTTCGATTACATCGACTCTCTACTCAATATATTCATTTGAGAGTTGAATAGATTCTGACTATTTTTTAGTCGAGCATCTTTCGATGATATCGACTTGTACTTCAATTCATCAAGAGACACTCGATTCCATCGAGATTTTCTTTTTAAAATACATAAAGGTTGCTAGACAGTTTTGTCTCATGTTCGATCTTATCGAGGAGCCCTTCGATCTATCAAGTTTGAATTTTGATGATATTGAATGGTCTTCGATGAACTCGAACAAAATAGATTTTCTTTGAAAAACTTGCTAGACAAAACTGAGTAAGTTTCGATTCTATTGAATAGACTTCAATTCGATCGATAACTTACTCTCGATAATATCGAGGAGGCTTCGATGTCATTGAGGAGCACTTATAGTATTTTCTGTTTCTTTGGAAGAAATTCAGGGTCCAAGTAATCGAGGGCCATTTAATGTTATCGAAGAATGGACTTCAATGATAACGAATAGCAGTCGATGCTATCGAGATCTACAACATATCTTTCATTTATTGCTAGCCAGAATGGGTGATCGATCGATGCTATCGACTGATGTTCGATGGATCGAAGACTCCCTCGATTGTAGTTCGATGCACTCGACCAGTACTTGTGATTTTTCAAGTTTTGTTTCTTTCTTCCCTTTATACTCTTGGTGCTATAAATACCAACTCTACCATACGATGTTTTAATTCATTTTAAGGGTAAGTTGGGATTATGTGGGGTTATATACCTGCTAGGGTTTGTTGTTAGATGATGAGACTATGGCTGACAGGTTTGATCTTGAACATTGCCTTCATCTTTTGTTAAGGTTTGGTTTAGATGTCTTCTTCTAAGAGTTCACTTGAACTGAACGACTCAACACTCACATATATTGACAAACAAGGGCACTTTCATGTTTAAATCTTAAATCTTTCATCCTACTAACCTCTCCATTAGTCTCATTTAGCTACGCCTTGATTTCTCATATTTATTTGAGCCAAACCTCCCAACCATAGTGACCAAAACATCCAAACCTCTTCAAGTGCAAGCCAAGGATCACACATTCACCATTAGTATTCACATCGCATCATTATTTCTCTTCTTAACCCCTTTGCTTCTCTAGGTTTCCATTGAATGTATGTTTTATGACTTGCCGAAATTCCAGATCCTGTCACATCAGAAACTCATAGTAGCCTAGTCCTCTTACATAACACCCTATCATCATCACATCCATTTCTTCTCTA
The DNA here is from genome assembly GCA_030180095.1 of Magnolia changhungtana. Classification (NCBI taxonomy): domain Eukaryota; kingdom Viridiplantae; phylum Streptophyta; class Magnoliopsida; order Magnoliales; family Magnoliaceae; genus Magnolia; species Magnolia changhungtana. The sequence goes on from JASAUF010000640.1 coordinate 1,326,574, forward strand.
AACATTCTCACGACATATGCTCTAAGGCTTGCTGGAATTCCGGATCTTGCCGTATCAGAAATTCGAGTTTGCCTAGTCCCATTTCAATTTCATCATCTTATCCCCTAAGACTATCTTGCCACATGAAGTGGAGACTGTACATTCGCACTAGCAGAGTAGGTGCCTAACACCTTCCCTCTTTGTAACTGAGGTCCCTTACTTAGAATTCTAGGTTGTAGATCAGGAGTCAACTTAAAGCAAGGGAGTCTCTGGATTCTTTGGCTTTTACATATTCTGAAGGTTTTAATCAACTGTGGGATTTTGAGATAATTGGCTAGTGGCAACTCCAAGTCTACTGCATCATTAATCCGAATCAGCCCATATCTAAACCATAAATTAGCGTGGGAGCCAATTTCCAGCGTTCACAGGTGCCTAACACTTTCCCTCGATATAATCTCGGTCCTTACCTTGAATCTCTAGATGCAAATTTAAAAGTCATCTTAGAGTAGAGAATCTTTAGTTCCTCTTAGCTAGAGTTGCTATAGGCTCTAGCCAACTATAGAAATGTGGTAATTGGCTAGTTATGACTCTAGTATACCATAACACATTTTAAAAAATATACCAGTATAAAAGCCTTCGCAAGAGACAACCCATGAAAGCCCAGGAGTCAATTCCATTCGGAATATAGCATCTACAAGGGAGTGAGCCCAAAATTGAAGCATATCTGTACCACGCCCCAGAAACAGCAAAGATCAAACTCATATGGTTGGAATCTTCTTGAGGGAAGGTTTAGGATCAAACTGACATTTGTGTTTTCTCTTCATGCATGTCAATGTGGCCTTCTAAACATGTTTCAATAGTTGATGTCATTATCCGCACTATTTCCTATAACATGGTTCACTTGAGCTTTGAATATGCTTCAATTTTGGGCTCATGCCCTAAAATGAGCTGGCACAATGGATGGAAGGCTTCGATAAAACACATGCATCACATTCGCCTCATAGAGTCTGATTGGATATGGGTGGTGTTGAGGTCACCACCCAATTTGCTTCCAGCTAAAAAAATATTATTTTTGGTAATTTGTCTTCATTTAAAATGGGCCACGATCAGCATTTTGTCCAAGATGGACGAACAAATAGCCATTTTGACCCTCCAATCTTACTAAGGTTGGGTAAAAGAGACCATTAGAATCACCGCTAGAGTTCATGTTTCAAAGAAAGTAATCAAGTAGTCGACTCTCTTGCTAATATGATTCTCTTTAAGACATTGTTTTCCTGGGATCCACTCTTCCATCATAGGCCCAAACAGCTTGTTGTTTATGCCGATAAGCAAATTGTGTACTATGCAACACAATACACTGTACTACTGAGTAAACTCTTTGGGTCCATAATGGATGTGTCTTAGCCACACTAACTGATGCAGGGATGAACGTGATGAAGTTGATTACTGTCTTTCTCAAGGATAATTATTCCGAATCCACGGAGCTTCTCTGGACTCCTCATGGAGACTTCTCATATCTACGAAAAAAAAGCAAGGAAAATAGAAAATAAATTCTATAAAATTCATAATTTGATTGATTGATTGAAATAAACGAGTTTATAACATTTTAAATAGGGATACCAAGCATTGGAAGAAGTTTCAGAATCAAACTACAACTAAAACTCCCTACAATTCGTAACTTATTATAAATAATAGACTTAATATTTATAGTAAGTGTCCTATGTGGCTTAACCATGTTATTTTTCTAGTTTTTATAAACACTTTTCATGTTGGACACAACTCTTAAAGCCCAACCGATGAAGAGTTACAATCAAACCAAAATTTACTATAAATAGTAAAAATGGAAATAAGATTGATTTTCGACCATTGATCTGATGGAATCTCGCAAATTCGATCAGCGTGGGCAACTGGGTTGGTTGGCTAAAGTAGCTTCTCCTACTCCCAAAATCATATATGCTACGTCGAGTAATTCATTCCGATTTGCGAGACATGCATATTTTAAGGTTTTGTCGACGGTCTTAATGACTTCCACATGAGCTTTCTTTGATTAATCTTGGACATGAAAGTGTCCGTGACCTGCTCTACATCGTCAACTATACGTTTTTCAGATAGTTTTAGTGCACGAATTCAAAATTATAACATATCCAAAGCTGAAGTGAACCACACTAATGAAACAACAGGGATAACATGGAGATACCTCGTTTAAACACTTGAGGTCTGGGCATCGATCCCTCGTGACATGGGTGTGTACTAACAAGCTTTAAAAAAAAAAAGAAAAGAAAGAAAGAAAAGAAAGAAAAGAAACAGCAGGGATAATGACGTCCACTGTTGACACCTTCCTAGGCCCACAGTGATGCTCGTTTGAAATTCAATCTGTTCATAGGGTCTGTGTGTATGAAGGGAAAACACATATATCAGCTTGATTCAAACCGTTAGCGTCCCCGGGAAGTTTTCAATGGCTGGTGTTCATGGTGCAGTTCACACTGTTTCTGTGGTGCGGTCTACTTTTAGAGCTTTGGATATGCATCAATTTTGGGCTTGTGCCCTAAAATAAGCTGGCAACAGCGTGGATAAGGCAATACATCACAGTGGGGCCCATAGGCTTTATTAGCGTATGTACTAAGTTACTCCGTACACAATCTGCTTAGGGCGTTTAAAGACTCGAAAACTCAACTCGCCAGGAGTGGTCCTGACTCCAGGGTTTTCATTGGTCCAGCTCCACCCTAGTGCCACGTAGGCAAAAGAAATCCTATCAAAATATCTAACGGAGAGCGACGAAGAGAGACGCCGATTGCGTCCTACCACCGCCCGGACGGTCTGTGGGGTCCACCCTGATGTAATAGTCTTATCTACACCGTTCATCGTTTTACTCGGATCATTTTAAGGTATTATGTTAAAAATGTGGCAGGTCCAAGAATTAAGTGGACCACAAAGTGGGGATTGAACGTCCACCATTAAAAGCTTCTTAGGAGCTGGAGAAGTCTCGGATCAAGCTGATATTTGTTATTTCACTTCATCCACGTCTAAGTGACCTTATTAATAGGTTGGATGGTAAAAATACATCACTAGCCCTTAGAAAGGTTTCAACGGTTGGTGTCATTCGAACGATTTGAAATGAGCAGATTGCGCTTGCATGCTTCAATAGCAGAATTCCAAAGACATGTCTGAATGATTTGAAATGGGCAGATTGCGCTTGCATACTTCAATAGCATAATTACAAAGACATGTATCAATTAAAGAGGATTTGAATCCGAAAAAGTCTCTTTCTGAAGTTTCACAGAGAGGATCCTCAGAATATTCAAAATCTGAATGATATTTGTCACACTGTTGACAATGACGTACTAGGTTTAAACATAATGTGCTAGATTCTATGGATTCCTGAAAATATTGTGGGTTTTTATGATTATTTCAACTTGCTGATTCTTTCTTTATGCAGTTTTTTCTTTGGGGTTTGATGGCAATTTTAGCTGAAACTCAGCCAGAGATAGCTCATAGGTTTGATTGAAAAAGGCTCCTGAGATGTCTGAATTCTAACTAGACTCGAATTAGTTTCCAGTTCTTTTAAGCACTTGATTCAGTTTTTCAATTTTAGGTTATGCTGCATTTTTGGGGCAAAAAAAAAAAAAAAATGTTAGGAAAAACTCGAATCTTGATTAATGTTAAGTTGACTGGGCCAAGTCTTCTAACTAATCCTATTTACTATGTTCCCTTTTGCCTTTTGTCTTTTATTAACTTATGCATAAATGAAATTCTTGCATTTTGCTGGACTTAACTTTCTAGTTTGTTGATGAAATGGGTATGGAGTGATTGATGGAGTGAATGAATGAATAGAGACGGATTGATGTGGAAGGTTGCTTCTGATAAGTGTCATAAATGGGTTTTCAAAGAACCTTCTGAATGTGAACCCACCATCTCTAACTACTGGACTTGAGACTACCTTTCTAGTTAGTTTGATGAAATGCTTTAGCCAAGTCCTTTTTTGGATGAAACCATGCTATCAATTGGACTTGAGACCACCTTTCTCAATTGGGATCAAGTCAATGTCACAAAGACAACTACATTTCTTAAACCTTACTCCAAAATTTATCTTGATGGCCACAACACCATGGGCAGGGGTGCATACATGATGCTGCACAGATTAGATAATCTCTGGGCCATCCCTTGAAAACCAAATCATTCACATGATCCTACCTTTGGAAGCATTTGTCAATACACTACAAGAAAGGAAGGATTAGCCATCGGTTGGGGGAACCCTTTGCCGGCGGGAAGTAAAACCGGCCGCGGGGAAAGGGTTCTTATAAGACTGAAAATAAAAAATCCTCCATCTCATTCTTTCCATTTCCCCGCCGCGCGCCCGACTCTCTCTCTCTCTCTCTCAGTGTCTCTCCCTTTCTGCTCGCGCCTCTTCCTTCTCGTTCGATTTGCTTCTGCCTCTCCCTCTCTCTCTCTCTCTCTCTCTCTCTCTCTCTCTCTCTCTCTCTCTGCGTCTCTCCCTTTTGCCGCACCTCTTCCTTCCCTCTCGATTTCGTCTCGCTCTCTCTCTCTCTCTCTCTCTCTCTATGTGTGTGTGTGTGCGCCTCTCCCTCTCCCTCTTCGCTCGATCTCTCTCTCTCTCCCTCCCTCTCTCAAAACCTAGCCCTCTGTCACTCTCACTCAATTCCTCTCTCTCTCTCTCTCTCTCTCTCTCTCTCTCTCTCTCTCTCTCTCTCTCTCTCAAAACCCTAGTCATCCCTCTTTCTATCTCCTTGGCCCTCTGCTGCAGTTCGGCCTTCGGTTGCCAGGTATGATGTAAGGTTTTTCCCTTCTCACTGTTGCGTTCTGCAATTTAGAATACCTAATTAGGGATATGCATTATCGGATCCCTAATTAGGAATTTGTATAACAAATCCCTAATTAGGGATGTGTATTCTCGAATCCCTAGTTGGGGATTTGCATTTTCGAATCCCTAGTCTGTTGCAAGGTGTGATTAGCCTAGGCAAAGTTGTGGTTATCTATTGCATGCTTATTGGGCTTGCTGCATTGTGGTTTGTATGTTGTGTGCTCGATAGGGGCAGAAGCGGACCCACTGAGTGTGCATACCCTTGTTAGCTGAAATAGCACCGCTGGATTTTTATTTTTATTTTTGGATAGGGGCACCACTGGGTATTTTTCATTTCCATCCTGCAATAATGTCCACCTATCTGATAGTTAATAGAAGTTTGGCTTTTGGTTTATAATCCATCTAAACTATCCATAATGTGTCCAGATTACTTTGAATTACTTGTATGCCATGTGTACAGTATCTTGGTGCCTGGGTATCATCCATCACACTTTGCCAGAGTATCAAAGGTTCTTCTCATATTAAATATGAAATTATACTTTATGGCCTAGTTAAACAGCCTTTAACTAAAACCCAGGGCCTTGTTTGGCAGCCACTTAAAAATGACTTCGTCTCATTTTAGTTAATGGTAATTATGTATTAGAGATTCGAACAGTGCTCGGTGGACCCCACAATGATGCATGTATTTTAGCTACGCGGTCCATTCACTTGGATCATTATTTTAGGGCAAGAGCTTAAAAAAGAGTCATATCCAAATCTCAAGTGGACCATACCGCAACAAAACAATGGTGATTGAGGCCCCACCATTTTTGTAAATGGAGTTGAGTGTGTTCTTCTTTTTTTCCTTTTTTTTTTTGTTGTAAAATTTTAGTTGGAAAATATCTTTAAATAAAGTTGCCTTTTTCAAATTATAAATCATAAAATATTTTTTGCAAGTGCTGAAATTTTTTTAAATAAAATTTCATTTTCTCTTGATTCGAATGCATTTATAACCACTGTATAGAGCATTGAAAAACATTCAATGTGTAGTGCCTAAAAGCTTGTTCCTGGTTGGAAATGTAAAGAGCCGAAATATTTTCCAACAAGTTGTAACTTCATCTTTTAGCCTTCTCTCCATTATTCTTCTTTTTGTTACAATTTTCAATCTAAAGCATGGTACCATCCTAGGTAATTGGAAAATGCAAGTTTAAAATCATCAAAATATAAAGTACAATGGAACAGTACAAGGCTTGAAGTATATATTGAGAACTGAGGGTTTTCGTGGCCTATTTAAAGGCAATGGTACCAATTGGCTATGAGCAAGCATCTAGGTTTGGTTTCTTTGCATCGAATCATTTTCTTGCCTTGTTTGAAGGCTGATGTCAATATCTCGTTAATTTTATTTGTGCTGATTGATGTCTATGAATGTATAACATTTTGTCATGATTGATGTCAAGTTCTTTAGACATCTATGTTCGATGCCTATGATCCTTGTTTTAGTAAATGGCATAAAAGTCCCCTCATTGTGCATACCAAAACATTTACTTGGAATGTTATTGTAAGAGTACATGACATAATCATCAAACATGCCATCCTTTTGGCTTTTAATATTGTTGCTAAATATTAATTTATTAGAATGCCTATAAGTATCTCACAAATTGCCTATATCTTGAAATTCCTAATGATCCTAATAAAAAGCACCATGTACATGTGCTTTCAGATGCAAAAATAATAAAATAAAAAAATCTCACAAGTTAAAATAGAAAAAAAAAAAAAAGAAGATTTGTTTGATGCCACTATACATATTCACATGCACATGAACATAGCAGGTGGAACTGGCAGTTGGACTACTTTGAACTAAACGGTGGCAAAAAAATGGCTCAGGGTCCAGTTCTGGTTTTAAATAGTTGATTGAATTTTTTATTTTGATTTTCCTTTTGTCTTTGAGCATATGGGTTATACATTTGAATCTGATTGCTAACTTTATGGATGTTTGGATGAGAAGATTTTGGAATTGTGTTTTATTGCTTTGGAAAACATTTCGGTCTATTAGACAATGGTTTAACAATCGTACAAGCAATGTCGTTTTAGAGACAGTGGACCATTAACAAATGACAAAAATGCCATTTTCTCCGGCCATGTATCTCGATAATCTATTCGTGCATGCCTAACCTACCCATGATTTTCTTTCCTAGTCTTCTGACATGCTCAGCTTCAGAAATTGTCTAAACAGAACCAACAGAGCAAAAATTCAGATTCATGTTGACCAACCATTCTAAGTTTCTCGATTGATATTTATAGCTCTCCAAGTTAGTCCTTAATTTAAGTCAATCATGGCAGAGATGTTGGTAAAATGGATTCCTTGTGCAGAGTCCTCGATATTGCACGGGTGGAATTTGGAATCATTCTACAACAGCCTCCTATGAGGGAAGCTCCGACTTCATGCCATTTGCTGACATAAGAAATGAAATCTTCATCTGAAACCCCTGTATATGCCTGTAGCAGGATAGAAAAGGAAAGAGAAGTTGAAGTATTTTCAGTAAGCATTTTGTTGGCATCTAAAATGCAGAATTACAAGAAATTTGGTTCCATTTCACTAGCATCTTGGACTAGTTTATTCTATGGCTAATACTGCATTAGTACTTTGTAGACAATGTAACAATCGAGTTGTTGTCTAGCTCCCATGAAAAATGGAACTAAACAAAGAAATGAAGGAATTTCTTAATATTGGATAATTGGTTGTGTTCATGTTCCACATGTTTTGAAATGACAACTTAATTGCTAAGTTGCCGTCTAGTTGGTCCACATGTTTTGAAACACAACAAACTTATAGTATAACCATTTGATCATTCCATTGAAATGGTAGCTTGTATTATTGTTGAGTCCATCTCAATCTTAGAGAATATGCACTCTAGAGGGTAAGCATACATATTAAATGCCCAGGGATTCAAATTCCATGATATGCTTAAATTATAGAGGCTGATACACATACAATAAAATCACATACATGCTACATTTTGTGGTAGAGATGTACACTTGATGAAGTCTTGGAGAAATTTGCCTTTTCTATTAGTCATAGTTTTTCTGTTTCTACTTCCAACACCATGCTTCTGTGTCTTATATTAGTTATGTCCATAGAGATGTGAGGCCTAAAAATTTTCTACAGGATCAGAGAACTTGCTTTGATACCATGTTGACCGCATACAATTTTATGTGATAGAATGCAAGATATAATATTTATGAACCTCTAGTACCAAATGCAGGAAGAATCTAGAATAGCTAGGAGGATTGGAGAGATCCAGAAACCAATATAGTTGCAAGTTTCCTATCACAAAAGAATTATAGGAATGCCATTACAAATCATCCCTCAACAAGTACAGCTTTGTCTGTTAATATGCACAGGTGATTGATCTTTCTCAAAGTATCTGGGTATCATGATTACGGGAAAATCAGTACCAGTTCATGTGAAATGGATCGATTATACTTTCCCTGGCCGTGCTTCCATTTGTATGTTTTACTTGCATTTCTAAATTTGAAATGGTGATGTATAGAGTGAACCAATTGTAAGGCTTCCCCTAGGATCTTGAAGAGGACCTTTGGTCATAAGGTTCTAGTTCTTACATATATGTTGATGATTTTACCGGCATGAACTTGAAGAATGTCAACATCAATGAGAAAGTTTATTCCTATTCTGACTTGTAGAGTAGACAAGAGACTTAATTCTCCTCAATGAATATTTCATGGTAGTTTTAGATCTTGATTTAATATCCCAAATGGGTTGTTTGTTATGGGTAAGTTGCAAGGAAATTGAAATCTGAGCCATAAAACTATATGTTTGTCCACTCAATGGATTAGTGACTTCTAATACTTCCATTCTCTTTACACAAGCCATCTAATTGGAGGAAAAAGTGAATCCATTTTCACGACTTCATGTTGGGTGTCCACTGTCGCCTTCAAGTAAGAATTTTTCTTCAATTTCTTCATCTAATAGTAATCTGGGAATCTAGTTAGAACATAATTCTTTACGAGCCCCAAATCTACTTTGGTTGATTTGTTCTCTTGTCATCTTGTAAATGTAGCTTGATTAAGTAACTTTAGAAACATGGATTTATATGTTGAATGTTTAATTCTTTAAACTCTATTGAGTTGTATGATTGTTCATTTCTATATACTGCTTGATTTCCATTTCCCTTTCTTAGTCCTTTCATTTATGGTCTTCTCTCGTTTTGTGTGCGCAGGTCAGGCAGATTTTCTACACATCAAGGGATTTAATGCTCATCGGGCCCATGACCTGCCTTATACAAACCAAACATAACCAACTATGCAACAATCATTTAGTTGTTACCATCCATCTGCAACACCTACCCAATTTGAAATCATGCTGGGTTCATGTTGAGCAAGTTTCTGTCATGTTAGGTCCAGTTTGGAACAATCCCATGTATTTGGGTTGAGTATCAAGGAATGTTAGGTCCAATTTGGAACACCTTCCTTAGTATTCATATTGATAGAATAGGCTCCAAACTTTGATTTTGTTACTTCCAAGTTAGACTTGAAACGCGCCTAACTACAGTTTGAGGACTAGTTTTCTCTCCATTATACTATCACAATCCAGTTCAGCAGTGCAGCCAACTGCAAAGTAGCCAAACTAAGCATCTACAAGCTAATTTAGTTGTGTTTGGATGTGCCAAATTGGATTTTCTCTGATTTTCATTGTTGATGTGCCCCTCTAAGGTCTTTCTTTTATGCATGTCCAAGACATCAATTTCTTCATATTAGCTACATAGGTCATTTTGGAGAAATGCAGATCTTGTTCGGTGAGGTTTCATATTTGGATGCTCAGTTGGACTTAATTGTGATAATCCATTTCAGTTAACAGGAAATGACCAAAATGGAGGTTGGCCCATTTTAGTTCATGATAATGATCAACCTCTACTTGCAATTCCAAGCTTTTCTGTCAAATTCGGATTTGGGGATGGCTATTTCATTACCACATTTACCATTTCTGCTTTATTTAATTGAAGTATTTGAATTCAATTCGATCAAGCATCTAAGCACAGACTAAAAACATTACTTGTGTTTTTTTTTTTCTTTCAATCTCTCATGAATTTTGAATTCTGGGAAACAGATAGGATACACATTCTTGCCATGTGTGCTTTCAATGAGTCAGTGCACCCCAGTACAAAGTGAGGAAGTTTGGATCGTCGGATCATGGCTGCATATTGGCAAGTGATGTTGACTGTGTAATTCTTCCTATTGATGCTTGGGGAGGGGATGGAACTCTTGCTTTCGCAAGAAATTCTAATAAGGTAAAACACGTTTTAGTCTAGTTGATATGGTGGGCACCACCATTTGATGGTATTATACATGCATTTCAAATGGTTTTGGAATCTCTGTTATTAGAATTTCATGACATTGATATGTATATATGGACATGAAATTCTCACAATTGAATGTAATTTCCATCATGATTTCTTGAACATTGGCCATGAAACAACTGTCTTTTTTATTGAATATTGGCCGTGGAACAACTGTCATTCTGTCTCATAAATTACAACAGATTTGTAAGTTAACAAGGTTTATAAAATATCAATTGAATATTGCCCTATTTATCCTGTTTTTAGATGGTTCCTTTTGGTTCAATATTATCTCTTGGGCCTGGAATTATAATAATAAAAACTCAGTTGTGCATTCTTCCTCTGCTTAACCCGAGTTAGATTTTTGCAAGACTTTGTTCTTTTTCAATATGGTAGCTTGTGATTATTATGACATCTCTAATTGAGGTGTTTTGGATGTACAGGTTGAAAGCATTGTTTTAAGTATTATTTCCATGCTTTCAGGTCCTAATGATGAATCTCCTGCAAACATTGAAGCTGCAGTAAGTAAAAATTTACAATTCATCCATTTTCTTTGCTTACTCATTTGTTCATGACGGTCAACTAGGGTGGTATTGCAATTTCATAAATTCAAATGGAGCAGAATGACCTTTGGCTTGAATGTCTATACTATTGTTTCTTTCCTTCGAAGAAATGGGCCGACTCGCCATTTCTAGCTGGTTTGACATTCCATTCTTTGTTCTCCTCAATGAGGACTAGGATTTCCACACTCTCCAAACCTAGCACTGTTTACAATTTAGAAGAGTTGTTTAATGATTCTGAGAGTATGGCTGGATCATTTGCATAAGATTATGAAAGTTCAAGTTATTCTTTCCTTTTTTGATAAGTTAACACTTTCTTTCTTCCGAATAGGTGTTCAATATGAGTTGGTAGATACGCTTGATCAAACTGCAGGTTTTTACCCACAAAAGATAACCTGAGGAGAAGGGAAATGGACAAAGAAGTGCAAGCTATTATGAGAAGAGGGAGATGGCTATGAAAATGGGAGAAGTTCATATTGCTAATGGAATCTAATTTCAAAGAATCCCAAAATCAAGGGAACTCCAAGAGCATGACTATTGAAGATGTGATAGATGAGTGCAGACTACTTAGCAGGGCATGGGATCATGTCACCTTTTCTTTTCTTTTTCTTTATCTTTTTTATATATATATATATATATATATATATATATATATATATATATATATATATATATGAGAAAGATTTGCTCTATTGCTATGGATATTCATAAGCCTTAAGTTATATGGCTACGGATTTAACCCGTAGCTTTTGACCATTTTCTGAAAAACTTATGATTTAGGGGCGTCCAGCACAACCATGGGTAAAGGTCCCTGACAGCCAGTAAAGCCTTTACCAATGCCACTTTTATCGGCGGTTACCTGACCGCCATTAAACCCTTTACCGACAGTTTTTTTGGCCTTTACTGGCAGTTAAAACTACCGATAAAGGCCAATTTTCTTATAGTGATAGCACGTTTTTTGTTGGAAAGATCTATAATATTAAAAAAATCCTTAATTTGGCTATTAGGTTACTTCCACCACTCCCAACTTTTGAGAAGTAAAGCAATCCATAGGATCCATTGGATCAAAAGGGCCTAGTGGTTGACATGAATCAGAAATATAGATTATGCATGACTTGAAAGTAACAGATATGGAACCCTTTTCAAGGAAAGAAACTTGAAAGGGTACATGTTACCTTTCACTATGTTAGCACAACCTTTGGTTAAACAGAAAAAGTGGTTGCTGAACTAGAAATATCATGGACAGGACTTCCAAAGGCAGTATCATCCATAAACTTTTGGCTGCTTCTTCTTCATCTTCTTTGCATTTTGTGTTGTAGACTTGCATTTTGTGATCATTCTTTGTAGAAGCATGTGGGTGTTAATTGATGAATTTTCAGGGATTCTATGCCCACTTCTTTAGTCTTAAGCACAACAAGTTAAGTGATATGAGCTTAGCTACAGGAACTTTCTGCTCAAGATGCCACTCCTGCTTCCTTTCCCATTTGAAGTTGTGATGCTGCTACAATTTTCTTTTTTCTATGAATTTCAACCACCGTGGTATTGGATGCTCCAGGCCTGGTCATATGGAGAACTTTGTCTTGGTTTTTAATTAATTGTGGGCTTTTCTATTATATTACTGTTCTTTCTGGAGAATGTACAAATTAAGTGGTGAGCTTTCATAGTTTTTGCTTTAGTTATTTGCTCTAGGAATGCAACTATTGAGGGATTTAACTCTTTGAACTACTAGAAGATGCCTATACCAGACATGGACTACTGAGCCATGTATGATGCATATAGGCTTCTTCTCTTTTCTTTCGTAGGTTATTAAAAAGAAAAAAAAAATGTCGTTCCTATAACTTCTGATCAACTACTAGAGGTTATAAAAAGTGTCTCAAAATTTCAAGTCTTCATTGTATTATAAATTAGAGGTACAATTGATCTACAGTGAGAGTCCTTAACACAATTTCATTTTCTAAGAAGCGTATGCTTAAAGTAATGTAAAATCTTGAGAAGTTATTGATCTACTTGTAGCTCAACCAGGTCCTTTTAATTGGCTTGGCCTCTTGAATCTAAAATTGACCTATTACATTACCAACCTAGCAAAATTCTCCTGACAGTTCACTTAGACTGCAAAATCAAAATACAATTTTCTCAATGGACTTTCAAAATTATCGAATTAGAATTATAAGCTAGCACATAATTGGATGCATCTCATGCTTGTTTACTCTCATTGTTGAAATCTGAAATTGCTTGGCGCGATGCAAACTTTGCCCAGATATTGAAATGCCTTTGAGATGAGTATGAGCTTGCGCAACATTTTGGAAGCCTCGATTTCAAATTGAAATTTGTGGAGGTATAGGCCTTCTTGCTATTGTTGTTTACCTTTAAAATAATGTCTTATAGAGTTCAATGTTCGCGATTCAAAACTTACCGATTGAGCTAAAATCAACTTTCTGGCTTTGCTGTTGGACTGGGTTTAATTGCGCCTTGTGCACCAACTCCAAACTCTTATCATAGTTTTGTTTGTTTTCGATCAATTTAATTGACTCACAAATACTCTTTAAGACTGGTAAGTTTGTTGCTGACTCTACTAAATTGAAGGTGGAGATTGAACAGCTTATTTCAATGTTTCAATAGAGATTGACAGGCTTCCAAGTCTTATCTTCTTTTAAAACCCTGCACATGGTTAGTTTTGGAGATCATTGCTGATTTTTATACTCAAATCCAGCATCATTTGCATCATGGTCTAATTCTAAAAAATGCATCAGCAAGCTTCAAAGAGAATTTCAAGAATCGTATGGTCTCTTATTGGACTTTGGAACTGCACTCTATGCATAATTTCTTCATGCATCCATTCTAATTATTTCAATACTTTATCCTATTTCTGTAGGTAAGGGCTTGTTGAAGAAACAAGTATAGAATTGGAGAAGATTGAAGGAACATATGCACAGTCAAATTGACAAAAAAGAGCGACGTTTATAGCTTTGGGGAGCTCTTGCTCAATCTTTTTACTGGAAAGAAGGCTTATGGCCGGAAGAGGACGGGTGACGGAGGTGCTTCATTTTCAGATCTGGTAATTTCTTCCATTAAAGAGGAATGGCTTAGCCTGGATTTGGAGGCCAGCATTGAGAGCGACAAAAAGATGGAGCAACTGATAGCTTGGGTAGAGCTTGCTTTAAGCTGTGTCAAACCAAAAGGGGAGGAAAGGCCTACAATGAAGGAAGTGGCGCAGGAGTTCATAAGAATAAAAGGAGTCAAGAATTATTTGTAAGGATATCACTACAAGTGTTGTTGTGTTACGAAAGATTTTCATAAGCAGGTTTTTTCGCTTGTTCCATTCTCTTCAGAATTTGTGTTGGTAAGACCATTGCCTTTTGGCACATACGATCAGGTTTTACAAGGTTATTTAGAGCCATGTATGTTGATGATTGTAGATTGGTAATGAGATTGTTTATGATTTTATTTTTATGCTTAAGTACTTATCTAAATGAAATTAGATAAAAAATGCTGCTTGTGCTCGACGAATTAACTGGTCAAGAAGCTGGTTGAAGATGTTGACAGAGATGGAAATAGTTCAAATGGAGAAGCGGTGATGTTGTAACTAATTCTCCATCATAGCATGAGTTTTGGAGAAGCTTCCAGTCTCGTTCTTGGTCCATCGCTTTTATGTGTGTATTGTCCATGAAATCTTGTGATCCAGCAATGGATGCTCATGGTACAAAGAACACATAGTTCATCATTATCCCTTGCCATGGCCGTGTTTCGACTCGATTCAAGATCATCTTAGTCATTGGAAAAAAAAAAAAAAACCATGCCTGATTGATGTTGTGCATTTCAAATTGCTGTTTAGTGGGGTTGTTCTTCCATGGTCATTCCAATGTTACAAAGTTCATCCCAATGTCATAAAACCTAGATGGGGCCTTGTCCTGTTTCCAAACAGGTCCAACTAATTGTTAGATTGGTTCAACCCTGACTTTACTTAAATGGATAAGATGATAGATTTTAAACAACTAAACGCATGGCAAAGTGAGTAGTGTTTGGTTTGTATAAAATTCTATACGCTCAATTGGCCAACCTTACCTGATCCGTGACCAGATCCAGGGACACCCATCTGACAATTCAATCCAGATTAAACTTAACATTCTTTCGGTTAAGAGTCCTGTCCATGGTAAACATGGCATAAATGCACAAATTCAATATGGAATTTGCCACATGATGACCTTGGAAAGCAAGCCAAATCACATGTAATCAAGACCTTAAGCCCTCTCATGTCTTGAGGTCTAAGGATTAATCAGGTTTAGAGGAACCTCAAGGATTAATCAGCTATGGATCTAATCTGTAGCAATAGATGTTTAGCTATGGCTTTTATCTATAGTCTTTGGCCGTCTTTCTGGTAGTGTTTATTTTTAATTTCTTCACATTTTTATTTTATCAAATTTCAGCTAAAGAGGCCCCATCTCCAAGATTGCTCTGGTTAACACCTAGCTGATTGGATGCTCTTTTCAATTTACTTGGCAACCCCGTTACCTTATCTAATGGAATCCCATCACTTTATTTAGTAATCGCGTCACTTTGTCTACATAAACCTTGTACTTTATCTAGCATCCCTTTCACTTTATCTTATCTAGTGAAATCTCGTCACTTTGTCTAATAACACTGTCACTCTATTTAGCAACCATGTCATTTTGTCTAGTGAATACCGTCACTTTGTACCGCAACCTCGTCACTTTGTCTAGTGAATACCGTTACTTTGTATTGTAACCTCGTCAGTTCGTTTAGTGGAACCAGGTCACTTTGTTCAACAACCCGTTACTTTTTTCAACAATATACTGGTTAGATTGGATTTTCATTTAAGTATAATGTTTGACCCTTTAAAATTAAGGGTGGATGTCTCTCTCCTTGACTATTTCCTTTAGTGCATATCTTTAGGCCTAATATTGGACTCAACAGCTAATGGTTATAGTGTATCGTACATAAACATTGCATTGGGCCCCGATAAAATCAATAGTCGCGCCCCATACAAATAAAATATTTGGAAGAGAGACATGCACCCTTGAAATTTATAAGACCCACCATGATGATTATGTAAAATGGCCACGTTACTTTGTCTAATGGAACCCTGTAAATTTGTCAAGTGAAATATTGTTGCTTTGCGCAGTAACATTGTCACTTTGTTTAGCAGAACCAAGTTATTTTTGAAGGAAACTCATCATTTTGTCAAGTGAAACCCTATCAATTTACTTGGCAATCCATTACTTTATATAATGGAATCCCGTTACTTTATCCAGTAATCTTGTCACTTTATATACAATAATCTTCTCACTTTGTCTATATAGCACTCATTTCACTTTATCTAGTGAAATTTCTTCACTTTGTCCAACATCTCCATCACTCTGTCTAGTAAAACCCTGTCCAATAGTACAATACAACATCATCTCTTTATCTAGTAGACACTTTGTCCAACAACTTAATTACTTTGTCCAGTGAACCCCGTCACTTTGTCCAGCAACCTCGTCACTTTGTCCAACAACCACGTCATTTTGTCTAGTACAAAATGATAGTATTTTCCAAACAAAGCGACTGTGTTACATTTCACAAAGTGATACATGATGGTGCTCAGATAAAGTAACAAACCTGCACTACACAAAGTGACTGCTTTATTGGGTAAAATGAGGTGGTAGAGGAGGGTGGCCTAGGGATTAGAAAGCTCAATGAGGCGGTGAAAGCTACTAGATTGAGAATGGCATGGGCCTGGTCATGTACGCGATCTTCTGATTCATGTACGCGATCTTCTGATTCAGATCAGAGGTCTGATCTTCTTAGAGAAAGTGGGTCTCAGTTCCATTATATTAGTGCCATCGGGCAACTAGGGTGGTTGTTTTTTCTTTTCTTTTGGGAAATTCATCGTCGTTTGCTGTTTTTTTGTATTGCATCGCAGATCCTTTGTATAGGATATGATAGGTGGCCTTTCTTTGGTGTTGTTGCCCCGCCTGAATTAGCTCAGGTTGTATAAAGTTTTTTTTTTTTAGGAAGCTGGTGGGGCCTTTGATCTCGGCTGCACCATTTTTTTGAATATAAATATATATATATATATATATATATATATATATATATATATATATATATATATATATATACACACACACACAAATGAGGGGATTTCTTTTGTTGTGGTCCACGCCTGAGATTTGAAACTTCCATGGAGTTCACTATAATGTTTAAATATTGTCCATATCTTTCATAAGTTCATTTTTTTACTAGTGAAACACCGTAATTATATCGTAAGTCCGTTACTTCAACCAACAACCCTGTCAATTTCTATAGTGTAACCTCTGCACTTTTTATATTGTAATCTCATCACTTTTATTTGAATCCTGAACACATCCTCTAGCTAACCGTGTCACTTCTACGCTAGGATGGATCCATGGTTTGCTAGGATGGATCCATGGTTTGCATAGAACACCTGGCTAAAAAAATCAGTCCCTCCCTTTCCATCCAACATCAATGCTAGCCAGTTAGAACTGCATCAATTAAAATTTTTGATTAAGCCATACATCAGAGAAAAAAAATAAAAAAAATACATTTGTCTGTCTGCTTACAAAAAAATTACACAATAATGCTTGAAAAAAAAAAATTAATTAAAAAAATCTCTCCAACCCCATCATTTGTCTCCGCCTGTAAGACAAGATAACAAAAATAAATAAATTACATTTGTCTTTGGAATGTGATTGGGCCAACCAGGTGAATGGCTTAGATTAAAATTTTTGTTTCCATCCATGCTTCCTATGGTGGTGAGGCATCCGGAAACATGTACAACACTGGTATCAGTCGAAGCATCAGGTTCAAGAGCTAAAAGCAATCCCCACTTTGTGGTCCACTTAATCCTTGGACCTGCCACATTTTTTGGATAATATCTTAAAATGATCTGAGCAAAACGATGGATGGTGTGGATAAGACTATTACATCACGGTTACCGTCGGGGCAGTGGTAGGACGCAATCCACGTCTCTCTCCGTCACTCTCCGTTAGTCATTCTGATAGGATTTTTTTTTTTAAAAAAAAAATTAAAATTTTTTTTTTAAATTTTATTTTAATGTATTAAAAAATTGCCTACTTTGGAGTGGAGCTGGACCAATGAAAACCCTGGAGTAAGGGAGTTCCTGACTCTAGGAAACACCAGATCCGCAGTCGACTGGCCAGAAATCTTGGTGAGTGGAGTAGATGAGTGACTGGAACGAACAACTTGCGAATTATTGGAGAGAAGGGGAGACTGTTACGTGTTTGTTTCATCTCCTTTGTCCACTAACTTCGGATATTGTAATGAACTATTACCACAGTTTTCTTCTTGAATTGTCAACGAGAATGACCGTCCAAAATCTTATGGATGCATGCCCTCACATCTTCAATGGCTCCTTCATCACCCTCCAAACAAAACAATGGCCTCAGAGGAACAGGCCATGGATTCACCTCGACGGAGACATGATCTCAAGTGGGTCGAGCAGATCAATCGAAGCCTCGAGGTGGAATTTGAAGACAAGCAAATACCCGTCAGCATCTTTACCATCCCCAAAACCCTGGCTTCCACTAAAGTGGAGGCTTACGCTCCTCAACAAGTCGCCCTGGGCCCTTACCATCACCATCGATCAGACCTCTGCGAGATGGAGCGGTACAAGCTCTCTTCAGCTCGAAGAACCCAAAAACGACTCACCACTGGTAAGTTACGGGACCTTGTGGCCCGCTTCATGGAGCATGAAAGCTGCATCCGGGCTAACTACCACAAATACTTGGATTTCGATGGAGAAACCCTAGCATGGATGTTGGCAAACGATGCTGCATTCTTGTTAGAGTACCTACAGAGATTCAACACAGAGAGGGCGGCATCACTCACTAGAATTCCTTCAAATATGTTGCATTTGATCGATTACACTGGACGGAAAATCGCCTGCCGTGCAATCCTCAGAGACATTATCATGTTGGAGAACCAGATTCCTCTCTTTCTGCTAAGAGAGCTTCTTGGATTTCACCAACATGAAAACCCTGATGAGGTGCTGGCGATGATGGTGAAGGGTCTGCATAAAGTTCTATCTCCCTTCAAAGCGATGGATGATTTCGCATCAAACGAAGAAGATTTTCTAGGTACAGGTCATCACCTGCTGGAGCTTCTCTATTACATGCTTGTGCCTGCAACAAACCAAGGAGGATCAATCACGATCTCTGTTGAGATTGAGGACCAAGTCGAAAAACCAGAACAAGAGAAAGAAGGACGTTTCAGGAAAGCCTTCCCATCCATGTCGAATGTAGTATCATGCGTTTTCTTTGCTCCCGCTCACTGCATAAGAAGAATTTTAGGGTTGAAAGGAATCAAGGTCATGCTGAAACTGCCATTGCAAATCATTGGAATGATCCGCGGTGGGTTTTCCACAAAAGACGCGCTTGAAAAAATAATAAGGTCGGTGGTAGGAGTGGCGGAAGATTTAGATTTGTCACCCTCTCAGACAGACACACCTCTCGTAGAAGAACTCACCATCCCCAACGTAACACAACTCTCAAATGCCGGCATCAAGTTCCATCCTGCCAGGGGTGGCTTCACCACCATTGAGTTCGACCTCTTGTCTACGACATTCTATCTACCAACCATCGATTTGGATGAGAACTCGGAGGTTGTGTTGCGGAATCTCATCGCGTATGAGGCGTCGGTTGGTATGGAAGTGATGGTACTCACACGGTACACGGATTTGATGAAGGGGATCATCGATGGCGAGGAGGACGTGAAATTGCTAAGGGAGGCGGGAATTGTCTTGAATCATCTGAAGAGCGACCCGGAGGTCGTGATGCTTTGGGATAGCATGAGCAAAGGCATGACGGCGACGAAGGCACCGGTCCTTGACAAGGCGATCAACCGCATCAATACATACTACGGAACAAGATGGAATGTTAGGGCTAAGCGGCTTATGAAAAAGTATGTGTACGGTTCATGGGCACTTCTCACCTTCTTAGCAGCCATCGTTCTGTTGCTGCTCACCGCATTGCAAGCCTTTTGTATCATGCACAATTGCAGCCGTTCGATTTCTTCCGCATAAATATATCTTGAAATGTAAACCATCTGTATGGTGCAATTTATCCATCGATAAGTACAGTTCTATGAACGTTGGCCTTTAAAGGGACGGTTATTTAAATATAGTTCATCTGAGATTGGTCCACTAAGTGGGAAGTCTGGATCTACGGGCATAATTGACTTGTGGGCTAATAAGTTTGTTTGTATGCTGCTGTGGGTTGTGTTCTCGATTGTACCAAAAGGCTTGTATCCTCTTCTTAATTTCAGGATTGAATTCCACTGAAGACTGTATTTTGATTCTGTTTTTGAGACGCGGATTAGGGAAGCGGATTGGCTGGTGTACCACACATCAGCTATATAGCTGCTGTAGGTACGTGTCATGCGATGACGAGCACCGATGCTCCTCCAGCTCCTGGTTGTACGAACGGTTCAAAGGAGATCAAAGTTACATGGCACCATAGTGATATCTACAAGGTTCATCTATTTTTAAGGATCATTTTAAGGCATTATCCAAAAATTGAATCATATCTAAAGATCATCTGGACCACACCACAAATAATAGCGGAGATAATGATTTTCACAACGTAGGGCCCACCATAACGTTTACTTTCCATCCAATCTGATCATAAGGTCAAAAAGACCTGCATGAAGAGGAAAAAAAATTCATATTGATCCAAAACTTCTGTGGCCCCCAAAAAAGGTTTCAATGGTAGACGTTCAATTCCCCACTTTTTTTTTTTTCCAGTGTGGTCCACTTGATAGTTAGATCTGTCTTTTTTTTTTTTTTTTTTTTTTTTTTTTTTTTTGTCTCAAGCTTAAGACGAGCTCGCCAAATGGATGGACGGTTTGGATATAATACATACTTGATGATTAGACCCATAGAACTTGCTCACGGCAAGACACCAGCTATATAGCTGGTGTGAGGTACGCCAGCCAATCCTCTTCCACCGATTAGCTAGTGACAGGTTGAGCAGTGAGACTGGCTACTCAAGTGACGTCACCAAGTTCTGTGCACCCATCACAATATATGTTTTGTATCCACACACCGTCCATCCATTTGAAGAGATAATATTAGGACATGATATAAAGAATGATTCAGTTCCAAAGCTACGCCAAAATAGTGAAAAAAGGACGGTCCAAAATCGTCTCAAATGACCAAAAAGGACGGTCATGGACCGTCGCATGGGCCGTCAAATTTTGACGTGTCCTATTACTTAAAGGATGGTTGAAAACCGTCATTCTTATTGATGAAAAAAGGACGGTCGATGACCATCCTTTTAAAACGACTGTCATGGACCATCTCTTTTGAGCCTTTAAAGGATGGCCATGAACCGTTCTTTTAAAGGACAGTCATGAACCATGCTTAAAAAGGACTACTATGAACTATCTCTTATGAGCCTTCAAAGGATGGTTATGGACCATCCTTTAAAAGGACGGTCATGGACTGTCCTTTAAAACGACTGCTATGAGCCGTCTCTTATGACCCTTGAAGGACTTTCAAATTTGACTTGTTACAATATATTTCATTGTATTCTTCCTGATATACACATGTTATACAATATATTTCATCATATTCACATTCACATCCATCTAAACCCAAACTACATAAATCCATCCAAACATAAACTACATCCATCAAAACACAATCTTATCCACATTACATTCATCCATGCATTATACATATAAGTTTAACATCATAAGTTAAAAAAAGGAAAAAAATCAGCAACAATTTTCTTTTTGTCTTTCATCTAATAAAAAAAATATTCAACCAACAAAACATTATAATTTAGAATCATGAAGAATTGCAGAAACTTCTTCCAAAAAAGTGGATACTTTTTTAAAATAAAACTGATCATTAAAATAAAACTAATACGAGCAAATGATGCAAAAAAGTGTTTCAATTAATAGAAACAACAACAAAAATTAAAGCTTTGTAAAAAAGGGCATGTGTTAAAAGGGATACATTCTTGTTTGTTGCCATGTGTTGGGCTACATTATTACAACAATCGGGTTCGGGTTTGGGATAGGGTTTAGGTTTGGGTTTTCAAGTTTAGGTTTAGGTTTAGGTTAGGGAGTTGAGATTAGGATTAGGTGTAGGTCTAGGTTTAGGGATTTGAGAATACATTTAGGTTTTAGGTTTAGGTTTAGGTTTAGGTTATAGGTTATAGGTTTAGGTTTATGTTTAGGTTTTAGGTTTAGGTTAAGGTTAGGTAATAGGTTATAAGTTTAGGTTATAGGTTATAGGTTAAGGTTTAGGTTATAGGTTTTGGTTTAGGTTTAGGTTATAGGTTATAGTATATAGGTTATAGCTTTAGGGAATTGAGAATAGGTTAAGGTTTAGGAAATCGTGTTCGGGTTCTGGATCGGGTTTATGTTTGGGTTTTCAAGTTTAGGTTTAAGTTTATGTTAGGAAGTTGAGATTAGGATTAGGTGTAGGTTTAGGTTTAAGGATTTGAGAATACATTTCAATTTTAGGTTTAGGTTTAGGTTTAGGTTTTAGGCTTAGGATTAGGTTATAGGTTAGGTTATAGGTTATAGGTTTAGGTTTAGGTTAGGTTATACGTTATAAGTTAAGGTTTAGGGAATTGAGTTGAGAATAGGTTAAGGTTTAGGTTTAGGAAATGGGTTCGGGTTCGGGATCGGGTTTAGGTTTGGTTTTTCAAGTTTAGGTTTAGGTTTAGGTTAGGGAGTTGAGATTAGGATTAGGTGTAGGTCTAGGTTTAGGGATTTGAGAATACATTTAGGTTTTAGGTTTAGGTTTAGGTTTTAGGTTATAGGTTTAGGTTTAGGTTTAGGTCTTAGGTTTAGGTTAAGGTTAGGTAATAGGTTATAAGTTTAGGTTATAGGTTTTGGTTTAGGTTTTTAAGGTTAAGGTTTAGGTTTAGGTTATAGGTTATAGCTTTAGATTTTAGGCTTAGGCTTAGGTTATAGGTTTAGGTTTAGGTTAGGTTATAGGTTAAGGTTTAGGAATTGAGAATAGGTTGAGGTTTAGGTTTAGGAAATCGGGTTCGGGTTCGGGATCGGGTTTAGGTTTGGGTTTTAAGTTTAGGTTTAGGTTAGGAGTTAAGATTAGGATTAGGATTAGGTGTAGGTTTAGGTTTAAGGATTTGAGAATACATTTAGGGTCTTTTAGGTTTAGGTTTAGGTTTTAGGTTTAGTTAACATTGAGATTGCCAAGGAGTTAGGTTAGGATTGGTTAGGTAATTATTAGGTTAGGTTAGGGTTATAGGTTTAAGTTTTAGGTTTTAGGTTTAGGTTTAGGTTTTAGGTTTAGGTTTTAGGTTTAGGTTTTAGGTTTAGGTTAAGGAATAGGTTACAGTTTAGGTTATAGGTTTGAGGTTTTAGGTCATAGGTTTTATTTAGGTTTAGGGGAATTTTAGGTTTTTGATAGGTTTAGGTTTTAGGTTATAGGGTTATAGGTTATAGGTTAAGGTTTGGGTTTTAGGTTTAGGTTAAGGTTAGGTTATAGGTTATAAGTTTAGGTTATAGGTTAAGGTTTTAGGTCATAGGTTTTGGTTTAGGCTAAGGTTTAGGTTTAGGTAATAAGCTATAGGTTTAGGGAATTGAGAATAGGTTAAGGTTTAGGTTTAGGAAATCGGGTTCGGGTTCGGGATCGGGTTTAGGTTTAGGTTTTCAAGTTTAGGTTTAGGTTAGGGAGTTGAGATTAGGATTAGGTGTAGGTTTAGGTTTAGGATTTGAGAATACATTTAGGTTTTAGGTTTAGGTTTAGGTTTAGGTTATAGGTTATAGGTTTAGGTTTAGGTTTATGTTATAAGCTATAGGTTTAGGGAATTAAGAATAGGTTAAGGTTTAGGTTTAGGAAATCGGGTTCGGGTTCGGGATTGGGTTTAGGTTTAGGTTTGGGTTTTCAAGTTTAGGTTTAGGTTTAGGTTAGGGAGTTAAGATTAGGATTAGGTGTAGGTTTAGGTTTATATATTTGAGAATACATTTATATTTTAGGTTTAGGTTTAGGTTATAGGTTTAGGTTTAGGTTATAAGCTATAGGTTTAAGGAATTGAGAATAGGTTAAGGTTTAGGTTTAGGAAATCGGGTTTGAGTTCTGGATCGGGTTTAGGTTGGGTTTTCAAGTTTAGGTTTAAGTTTAGGTTGGGAGTTGAGATTAGGATTAGGTGTAGGTTTAGGTTTAAGGATTTGAGAATACATTTCGATTTTAGGTTTAGGTTTAGGTTTTAGGCTTAGGTTTAGGTTATAGGTTTAGGTTTAGGTTAGGTTATAGGTTAAGGTTTAGGGAATTGAGAATAGGTTAAGGTTTAGGTTTAGAAATCGGGTTCGGGTTGGGATCGGGTTTAGGTTTGTGTTTTCAAGTTTAGGTTTAGGTTAGGGAGTTGAGATTAGGATTAGGTGTAGGTTTAGGTTTAAGGATTTGAGTATACATTTTGGTTTAGATTTAGGTTTTGGTTTTAGGCTTAGGTCTAGGTTATAGGTTTAGGTTTAGGTTAGGTTATAGGTTAAGGTTTAGGAATTGAGAATAGGTTAAGGTTTAGGTTTAAGAAATCGGGTTCGGGTTTGGGATCGGGTTTAGGTTTGGGTTTTCAAGTTTAGTGTAGGTTTAGGTTAGGGAGTTGAGATTAGGATTAGGTGTAGGTGTAGGTTTAGGGATTTGAGAATACATTTAGGTTTTAGGTTATAGGTTTAGGTTTTAGGTTTAGGTTAAGGTTAGGTAATAGGTTTATGTTAAGGTTAGGTAATAGGTTATAAGTTTAAGTTATAGGTTTTGGTTCAGGTTTAGGTTAAGGTTTAGGTTTAGGTAATAGGTTTAGGTTTAGGTTATAAGTTATAGTATATAGGTTATAGCTTTAGGTTTTAGGTTTAGGTTTAGGTTATAGATTTAGGTTTAGGTGAAGGTTTAGGGAATTGAGAATAGGTTAAGGTTTAGGTTTATGAAATCGGGTTCGGGTGTAGGTTTGGGTTTTCAAGTTTAGGTTTAGGTTAGGCAGTTGAGATTAGGATTAGGTGTAGGTTTAGGTTTAGGGATTTGACAATACATTTAGGTTTTAAGTTTAAGTTTAGGTTTAGGTTATAGGTTATAGGTTTAGGTTTAGGTTTATGTAAGACCTTTATCCTAGACCGTACCGTTCCGTAGGTTCCCGCGGTCTTTCCGGTCGAATTCCGGCAACCTTCAACCCTTAATCGGTGTTGCGCATGACCTTGATTCACACATCGTTAATCTAATTCGACTCAACCCGAGACTTGTACCATTGCGACCACGCCGTCTCCGCGGTTCTGATGTCGCGACTTGCGTGCCGAGGCGATACTCTGGCCAGGAGATGTGGGCCAGCGTTCGGTGCAAGAAAAATGCCGCGCATGAAAAACTCAAGAGAATCTGTACGAGTTGTCACATTAATCCATCAATTCATCAATCACAACATGTCAAGTACACATCAACTTTTCACCCTTTCCCAAGCACGCCTCAAAGTCAAAAAGTTCTTACACAAGCCATGCCTTTCTTACACAAATGGCCAACAAAGTCAAAAAGTCTCTTACACCCATCACTCACCACATCCATCACTCCATCAAACATCACCCATCTCTCTCTCCCTTTTACAAACCTCTCTCTCATTTTCAAACTTCATTCCCAAGCAAGAGAGAAATTTTCATACGTCCAAGCCTCTCCCATACCTCCAAGAGAACCACAAGTGTAGCCCACCTCTTCCTACCTTTCCATCTTCCATCTCAACCATCCAAACCCCATCTCCTCCATTGGAATCAAAGCTAAGGAGCAAAGGAAGCCTTGGGACCAAGAAGAAGCCGGTGGGTGATCGTAGATCTTTGTTTTTCATGCATTTTGTTTGATTAAGGGTCCACATATGTGGGAGCCACCTTGATGTATATTTGTATGCAAGAGGGGCCCATAGTGGCGGGGTCCCTCCATTCTCACCGATCTCTCTCTCTCTCTCTTCCTTTTCCTTTGTGTATGATGACTTGTGGCCTACTTGATGTATGTATCTCATGCACACCATCCACATAGTGGGCCACCTTGGCCTTTTTGTTTTTGGTATGGGCCATCCAAAGGTGGGCCACTCAGATAAAAGGGGAAACACAAATAGCAGCTTGATCCAAAGTCAAGTGACCACGTCCCTGTGGGGCCCACCATGATGTGTGTGCTCTACCCCCACTGTCCAGCATTTAGGGACACTAGACGTTTTGTAAAGTGAAGGGAGGGTGACTAACAGTGAGGTACGGTGGGTCCATGGGACCCACTCTCGTCCTGCACCCCTCCAACGGGCCACACTACAATATATATGCCTTATCCACACCATCCATCATTTTGGACGGTGGGCCATATCCTTGTGGGACCCACTTCTTCACCCTAATCCATAGCTCACTGACGGACTGAGTGGAGGTCCCTAGTTTCAACGATGGGCCCCAGCTCATGTGGTAGACAGAGTGAATGATACCTCGTTTCAAACACTGAGGTCTTGGTTTCCCCAGTGGGGTGGCTGACTATGAAGTGTGAACACGGTGGGGTCCAAGGGACCCCATCCACGCCGTCCAACCATTTTGGTGGGCCACACCATCACACGTGGTGTCCACCATCATTAGACGGTGGGACCCACCTTGTGCGGCCCCTTGTTGGACACCCAGATCCTTAGATCAACTGGCAGTGGAGTGGAGATACCTTGTTTCAACACCTGACGTCGTGGTACGACCCCCCCTAGAGGGTGGCCTGCACGTGGGGCCCACCTGAGTTCGGATGCGGCTTAAACTTGGGCTGACCCTTTATTCAAGTGGGACACCTACGATGGGTGGGCTGGATTTGTGGACCCCATCTCGGTGGGCCCAATAACTGATTTTGAATGTTTTACATGGAGGGTAGCCTCCCAACTATTGTATCCGGCGTGGCCCACACAAGTCACGGATTGACTTGATTTTTGAGACCTAGGCCCACGCTGGAGTGGTGCATCTGACCGGCGGGTTAGATGTTTGGCAAACATCAATGGTGGGGCCCACATAGCTCGCCCTCATGGGAGCTTACCGTCATCACGAGCAGTATCTTTTCCCATATATATATATGTGGTGGGCCCTACGTGGGACCCACCTCTGTTCGATGTCAGCAAAAGAAAGAAAGAAAAAAAGAAAGAAAGAAAAAGAAAAGAAAAGAAAAAGGAGAGGGGCACGTGGCAGCCCTCTCTCTCTCCTATCTCTCTCTCTCTATATCTCTCTCTCTCTCCGATCTCTCTATATCTCTCTCTAGCTCTCCCTCTCTCTCTAGTTCTCTCTCCCTATCTCTCTCTCTCTCTATATCTCTCTCCCTATGTGCGTCAGCAGGGTGTAGGCCCCACTTAATGTATGTGTTCTACTCCAGCCGTCCATCCATTTTTGATGGTGGGACCACCTTAAGGATGCACTGCATCCACCATCCAGCCCATGGACGGTGGATCCCAGCCATGATGTATGGGTTTTACACATGTTGTCCATCTATTTTGATGGTGGGACCCATTGTGAGGTATGTGTTTTATCCTCGCCTGGCCCCCCTCCCTGACGTGGGTGTGGCACCAGTAGGCCCACCTTAATGTCTATGTTATATCCACCCATCCTTCCATCTGGTGGGCCACACGTGTGGACCTCACCATGAGATATGTAACACCACCAGGATGCATGTGCTCCATCCAAACCGTCCATTTTTAAAGCTCATTTTTTTGGGTGTGAGCTAAGGAATGAGCCTAATCTATAGTTCAAGTGGACCCCACCTTGCTACATGTTATGGGGCCCATTTTGATTTGATTATGGTCATCTATTGAGGCCCACCTGATATACTTAAGGCCCATGTTATACGGCCCATTTGTTGTACCTAAGGCCCATGGGTCGAGGCCCAATTGAATGTACACAAGTCCATTAAAATGTATGACCCTACCATGGTTTGTGTAATGATGATATCACAGTCGTGCCTTGGGAGCAATGTTGGTTTGATGTCCACATTGTAGAATAATGTTGGTTAAATGTCCGCATTATGATTCTCCCTAGGGCCCATTGTTAGGCCTATACTTGTAGGCCGTCTAGGCCCATCTTCGTTATGAACAACATCCATTACCATATAACATGTTTAGTATAGTTCCATGATTCATGATCATACGCATCATATGTATGCTTGATATGAGAAGTGACTGATCATAGCATATGCCTTCGGGCAGATTATTTCGAGGCTCCCGGATAGGCGGTGTTGCCCTACATGAGCGCACGATACGTGCCAGATTGCTGCATGACTGGATAGTATGATTCATGCATTCGCATTGTGTGATATGGTACTGTACGTTCTAGCGACATCAGGGCTGTAGCCTCCACAGGTATATCGTGGTTGGCAGGATTGGATACCGAAAATCTTGTTCTACATGGGGTGCTATAGATATCCCTGAGTGAAAGTCCCTAAACCCTTATGGTACCAAGAGGTTGCTCCAACGTCTAGACCGAGTGGGTGCATGAGCGCCGAGGGCCGATTACCAGAAGGCTACGCTTTCCACTGTGTCGTAATCGGTTGGAAGGGAGTGCGGCCTTACCCGCCCGAGAGGAGGGGGCAATGCTAGGCTGAGTTTGATAAGCTCGAGGAATGGGTCCGCTATCGACGAGCCGAGCCCGATATTGGCAGGTGGATAGTGAGGTCTCTTCCACTTACCTTATTGCGCGCGATGGGACGACAATCTGGTTTAGAGTTTACTAGACCCCGGTGATATTCCAGATTTGAGCTGTATTGATATGTGGACTTAGATGAGGATTTGCATGCTTGAGTTGAATTTCGCATCGCATGGCCTTGGTATGGCTGATACCATTCATGCTTTGCATTGCATAGCCTGGGTATGGCTAATGGTATTCATCGACTCATCAGCATGTTCCGCATTACTCTGATACTTCATAATTGCATTACTACCTTGCGCACACATTTTCACCACCCTCTAAGCTTTCTATAATCTTATGCATGACAGTTGCGTGCAGGTGACGTCAGGACGCAGCAGCGCTGAGGCAGGAGCACAGAGTAGACCATTTTGGAGCTTTTTGTCTATCATCATTGTATTTCCCTTTATGCTCATTGTACTTGTAAAGTTTTTAATCATAGTGAAAATGTGATGGAGTTTTTGGTTGTTGTTTGTGGGTTATGAATTTGATTATGCTCATGACGAATTAAACTGATATTGAAAATCCTCCTTGTAGCATCCCAAGATTGAAACCTGGTGTATGGGCGCTGGGAGCCGAGAATGGGGTTCTACAGAGGCTGTTAGCGCTGGATTCGACGATCGAAAATTTTGTGAGACCGGTTTCTGAGTTTGGGGCGTGACAGAAGTTAGTATCAGAGCATAACTCGGGAATAACCAAGAACAACATTATGTCTGCTATGAGTTAGAATGATTGAGTCCTTAATTCAGATAGCTTAGCGATCTTTTATTACCGACCCTTAACGTACGTACCTTCGAGAGTTTTCAAGTTGATGGGCGCCTTCGATCTTCCTGTAGGACATGGCGCGCCAGAGAGTGACCCGATCGACCCCTGTACCACCACCTGAGACTCCCGCATCACCGCTTGAGACTCCCGCACTACCACCGACGATCCCCGCTCCACCACCAGAGATTCCTACTGCCCAGCCTATGGATGCAGCTCCTCCACCAGAGACCGGTGTAGATCCGACAGTATCCGTGAGTGCTTCCCAGTTACAGTAGATATTGCAGGCTGTGACGACTACACTATAGGGGCAGGGCAGACACCTTGTTGTTTCACCAGATCAGGTCAAGCAGGAGCGCGCGAGCGCCCTTCTTAGTGAGTTCTGACGACTCGATCCCCCGCATTTCCAAGGCGAGCCAACCTGACGGTAGCTGAGAGATGGCTCACCGATGTGGAGAAGATATTTGATACGATGGGATGTATGACCAAGCGTCGAGTCCGATTAGCCGTATTTCTTCTCCACGGTGAGGCTGAGCATTGGTGGACGTCAGTCTCTCTAGCAGCAGGTGCTAATTTTGTGTGGACATAGGAGGATTTTGTGGATCGGTTCGACCGACAGTATTTTCCTGATCACATCCGACGACAGCGAGCGTTGGAGTTCGAGGCCCTGGTACAGGGTGATATGACAGTGGCTCAGTACGTGGCCCGTTTTGTAGCGCTGTTCAGATTTGCGCCGTACTTAGTAAATGATGAGGGGCAAAAAGCTCGCCGATTCGAGGACAGTTTACGCTACGGTCTCCAAGGCCGTGTCATTGGGCATGAGCTTCCGACTTTCGAGGGAGTAGTACGGAAGGCCCAGATTTATGAGGCTGAGTGGGCCGGTTCTCAGTCTGATCGCGGTCAGAGGAGAGACCGGAAGAGGCCCGCTCCTTCCGGTGACTCGTAGCAGCAACGATCGCAGCAGCATAGGTGCACAGGTCGCCCAGCCTTCCGAGCGCCAGCAGCACCTCCGGCACCACGTCCGAGGTAGTTCACCAGCACCTGTTTTGGGTGCGGCGCGATGGGGCACCGTATGTGGGAGTGTCCCTGCCCTCAGCAGCAGCAGCAGAGGCCCCCACAGCAGCAGCAGTCGAAAGGTCCACAACAGCCTCCACCACAGTAGCAGAGACCCTCACGGCAGCAGCGACAGTAGTCCCCACCACCGAGGCCACCTCAGCAGCAGCATCAGCACCAGCCTCCGAGACTGCCGCAGCAGAGGTAGCAGTTTCGATCGCCTCGGCCGACCCCAAGAAGCGAAAAGACGTTCGGAGGAGACAGCATCTCCCCGGCCCGGCTCAAAGTTAGGTTCTACACGTTCAGCAGGATCCACAGTCATCTGGAGGGGTTGTCGAGGGTATGCTTTAGTCTCTGCATGCGCTGCACGTGTGTTATTTGATTCTGGTGCATCGCATTCTTTTGTGGCTAAGAGTTTCTGCCGATCGACTGGCCTACCGTTGGAGTCTACTCATGAGAGTCTGTCAGTATCGACTCCCTTGGGGAAGACTGTAGTGTTGGGCCAATTTTGCTCATCTTGCCTCATTCTAGTCGGGGGTACCTTTTTGCCTGCCGATCTATTTGCATTACCGATATCCGAGTTCGATATCATCCTAGGCATGGATTGGCTTGCCAAGTACTATGCCATATTGGATTGCTTCGCGAGGACAGTCACGTTCTATATACCCGGTGTGTCGCAGTTCCAGTTCGTTGCAGAGCCCCGAGGAGAGCCGTTGTCTTGCTTGATGTCCTGCGCCGTTGAGGAGCCTGTTGCCACTTGTATTAATCATATGCCGATTGTAAGTAATTTTCTTAATGTGTTTCAGGAGATTCCGGGATTACCGCCTCGCCGACTTACCGAGTTTCAGATTGATCTCGTGCCTGATACCGCGCCTATTTCGAAGGCCCTGTATCGTATGACACCATTGGAGTTGCGGGAATTGTAGAAGCAGTTAGACGAGTTGCGCGAGTTGGGTTTTATCCATCCGAGCAGTTCTCCATGTGGAGCGCCGGTACTCTTCGTGAAGAAGAAGGATGGATCATTGAGGCTCTGCATAGTTTACCGCGAGCTCAACAAGGTCACGATCAAGAACAAGTACCTACTCCCGAGGATTGATGATTTGTTTGATGAGCTGCAAGGTGCACAGTTCTTTTTGAAGATTGACTTGTGTTCCGGTTATCATCAGATTCGGGTCCGAGAGGAGGACATTCCGAAGACGGCTTTCAGGACGCGCTACGGTCATTTTGAGTTCCAGGTCATGTCCTTCGGACTGACTAATGCACCCGCGGTCTTCATGTAGTTGATGAATGAGGTCTTCCGGCCTTATCTCGATCAGTTTGTTGTAGTCTTCATCGACGACATTCTGATCGGGTTTAGGTTTAGGTTTAGGAAATCGGGTTCGGGTTTAGGTTTGGGGTTTCAAGTTTAGGTTTAGGTTTAGGTTAGGGAGTTGAGATTAGGATTAGGTGTAGGTTTAGGTTTAGGGATTTGAGAATACATTTAGATAATAGGTTTAGGTTAAGGTTAAGGTTTAGGTTTAGGTTTAGGTTTAGGTTATAAGCTATAGGTTTACAGAATTGAGAATAAGTTAAGGTTTAGGTTTAGGAAATCGGGTTCGGGTTCGGGATTGGGTTTAGGTTTGGGTTTTTAAGTTTAGGTTTAGGTTTAGGTTAGGGAGTTGAGATTAGGATTAGGTGTAGGTTTAGGTTTAGGGATTTGAGAATACATTTAGGTAATAGGTTTAGGTTTAGGTTTAGGTTATAAGCTATAGGTTTAGGGAATTGAGAATAGGTTAAGGTTTAGGTTTACGAAATCAGGTTCGGGTTCAAGATCAAGTTTAGGTTTGGGTTTTCAAGTTTAGGTTTAGGTTTAGGCTAGGGAGTTGAGATTAGGATTAGGTGTAGGTTTAGATTTAGGGATTTGAGAATACATTTTGGTAATAGG
Organism: Magnolia changhungtana; assembly: GCA_030180095.1. Taxonomy (NCBI): domain Eukaryota; kingdom Viridiplantae; phylum Streptophyta; class Magnoliopsida; order Magnoliales; family Magnoliaceae; genus Magnolia; species Magnolia changhungtana. The sequence continues at coordinate 1,358,668 of JASAUF010000640.1, forward strand.
TTTAGGTTTAGGTTAAGATTAAGGTTTAGGTTTAGGTTTAGGTTTAGGTTATAAGCTATAGGTTTAGGGAATTGAGGAGAGGTTAATGTTTAGGTTTTGGAAATCGGGTTCGGGTTCGTGATCGGGTTTAGGTTTGGGTTTTCAAGTTTAAGTTTAGGTTAGGTTAGGGAGTTGAGATTAGGATTAGGTGTAGGGTTAGGTTTAGGGATTTGAGAATACATTTAGGTAATAAGTTTAGGTTTAGGTTGAGGTTTAGGTTTAAGTTATAAGCTATAGGTTTAGGGAATTGAGAATAGGTTAAGGTTTAGGTTTAGGAAATCGGGTTTGGGTTTGGGATCAGGTTTAGGTTTGGGTTTTCAAGTTTAGGTTTAGGTTTAGGTTAGCACTACGTGAAAAATGGAAAAAAATGACGGATTTAGAGACGGTTCTGGACCGTCTCTAAAATTGCTTAGTTAAAGACGCTTTAGAGAGCCGTAAACCGTCTCTAAACTTTTAGACGGCCCTTGGCGGTCCTTAATATTGTCTTAAATTTAAACGTCCATAAATCATTTAAGACAGTCAAAAACCGTCGTTAACTACGGATAAAGACGACCATTGACCATCTGGAATAAGAGACGGTCTCTGACCGTCTTATATGCAGCCATTGGAGACGGTCAAAGACCGTCCGTATTAAAGACGGTCATTGGCCGTCTTTTCCTGTAATCTGAGACTGTCAAAAATAGTCTGTATTAGGGACGGTCCTTAGTTGTCTCCATTTGAGACCGTCAAAGACCGTCTCTATTAGAGACGGTTCTTAGCTTTCTTATATTGGTCATTTGAGACTGTCGAAGACCGTCTATATTAGGAACAGTCCTAAACCGTCTCTAATGCTCAGGTCAAAAATTAAGAACAAAAAAAAAATTATAGATTTAAAAAAAAAATAGAGCTAAAAAGCTTAGAAAAATAATTAACAATGTTTAAGAAAAAAATTTTAGATTTAAAAAAAAATGTAATTTTATAAAAATCTAGATTTTGAAAAAAAAAATTAAGAACTTTGAATAATGTTGATAATTTTGAAAAAAAAAAAAGATTTCGATAAAAAATGATATTTTGAAAAAGAAAATTTATAAAATTAAACAAAATTGTGAAAAAATTGACAACTTGTAAAAAAATATATATTTTTTTTTAAAAAAGAAAACTAGATTTTGTATTTTGACAAGAAAAATTAAAAAGTTATATAACAAGATTTCGATTAAAAAAATGATATTTTGAAAAAGAAAATTTTAAAAATTGAACAAAATTGTGAAAAAATTGATAAATTGTAAAAAAAAAATATATTTTTTAAAAAAACAGAAAACTAGATTTTGTATTTTGACAAGAAAATTTGAAAAGTTATATAACAAAAGTGAGATTTAAAAAATGATATTTTGAAAAAGAAGATTTTAAAAATTAAACAAAATTGTGAAAAAAAATTGACAAATTATAAAAAAAATATATTTTTTAAAAAAGAAAGCTAGATTTTGTATTTTCACAAGAAAAATTGAAAAGTTAGATAACAAAAGTGAGATTTTGATGATGTGTTATATATTCTTGCTGCCCTTATGTTTCTCCAACCCATTTTTGGGCCAGGTATAAAAAATTGTGTAGATTTAAATCTTAAGTGGACCACACCATTGGAAAGAATGATAATATAATACCTCGTCATTAAAAATTATAAAGAGCCCATCGTAAGGTTTTAGTAATGTTTATTTGCAATCCAACTTGTTGATAATGTAAAGAAGATCTAGATGAAGGTAAACTACAAAGATCAAATTGATCTAAAACTTTTGTGGCCTTCAAAAGGTTTTTAATAGTTATTCATCATTGTTTTGATTGATATGGCCCACTTGAGATTATTGAGTTCTTATGATTTGAAATCACATCCTAAAATATGATGGAAAAATATATGGACGGTGTCGATATACATAAAATATATCAAGGTGGGCCCTACACGGTTAGAGTAACACCCATAAAGGAGTTACCTAAAATAGTGAAATGGTACTATAAGGTCACCTCATGGGAACTTCCCATGAGGTTAATCTGTGTGCGCCCCACCATGATGTGTGTAGAACATCAACACCATGCATTTGATGTGTCCCCTTTAAGTCCAAAAATCAGTCGTATACGAAACTCAGGTGGGCCATAGCATCTAAAACTATGTGAAGACATCCCTAAAACATATAAAAGCATTTGGTGGGGCCCACATGAGTTTTGGATGTGAATGAAACTTGGTCTGACTCCTCATCCAAGTGGGACACATAATGAATGGGCTGGATCTATGAACCACATCTAGGTGGGCCCAATAAATTATTATGAATGTTTTAATGGGTGGGCCACACCACTATAGTATGTGGTGTGGCCCACCCAAGTCATGGATTGACTTTATTTTTAAGCTCGTGGCCTACCATGGAATGGTGCATCTAATTGACGGGGAAGATCCAAAGTTTAAGTGGACCCACCATAGAAAAGAGTGGGACAGTGACACCCACTATTGAAACCTTCTTAGGGCCCGCCGCGATGTTTATTTGAGATCCAATCTGTTTATAAGTTAATACAGACATGGATGCGGTTGAAACTTGGTTTGATCCCTCATCCAAGTGGGATACACATAATGAGTGGGTTGGATATGTGAATCACATTTAGGCAGGCCCAATATATGATTATAAATGTTTTAAGGAAACCCTTCTCTACAACATTTGAGTGAGTTACTCGTTACCCTTACCAGAGTAAACTCTGTGGGATCTACTATTATTTATTTATTTTATCCACTCCATTCATCCATGTTAACAGATAATTTGAGGTCTAAAGAAAAAAAAGGAAGTATATCCAAAGCTCAAGTGGACCACACCATAGGAAATAGTGTGATTGAACCTCTACCATTTAAAATTTGTTGGAGGCCATAGAAGTTTTGGATCAAGCTGATGTTTGTGTTTTATATTCATTCATATATTTTTAATATTATGAATAACCTTTAACCGTTTTTGAACAATCTGATCAGTCCAGATTGAAGAGTAAATAACTTCAGATGTTTAAATAAAAATTCACTCAAATTATTGATCAATCTTGTTTGCCAATATCTTTCTCATATGTAGCATGATCGGGGCAAGTAACTAGTCAAATTGAGGGTAATGATCAGTAAAATAAAGTGAATGGACCAAACATGTAAAACAAGTCAAATATTCTAGTCAAAATTGTGACCCAACTTATTGACACCCTGAGACTGAGAATTAATGTTAGTAAGTTTTGTGGGGTCCATCATGATGTGTCGAACATTAACACCGTGCATTTGATAGAAGTTTTGGATCAAGCTGATGTTTGTGTTTTCCCTTCATTCATATCTTTTTGATATTATGAACATGTTGGATGACAAACATTACTGTGGGCCCAAGGAAGGTATCAACGGTGGAAATCATTATTCCACACTGTTTTGTGTGGCATGGTCCACTTGAGTTTTGGATTTACTGAAAATTTGGGATCAACACACACCGTTCATCCATTTTTCGAGATCATTTTACAGAATTATCTAAAAAATGAATCATATTCAAAGATTAAATGGACCACACCACAAATAAGGGAAACAAATTGCTACTCCCCCTACACCATCCAATGGCTAGTGGTTGGTGTTGTGTGGGCCCCACTATGACGTATGGCCCCATGACCATTTTTATTTTTTATTTTTACTTTTGAACTAGTTGGATTTCTAATAAACATTACGATGGGCCTTAGGATAGTTTCAACGGTGGGAATCACCCTCCTGTTGTTTTATGTGGTGGGGTCCACTACAGATTTTTATCTGTCTCATTCTTTGGCTTGTGACTTAAAATGATATCTTAAAATGGATGGATGGTGTGGATATAACAAATACATGATAAGTTTTTATATTTTAAAAAAATTATATATATATGGAAAAGGTTTTATCCGTCGAGCTCATGGGAACTCCCCATGAGGTCGAGCTGTGTGGACCCCACCATGATGTGTGTTGAAAATCAACGCCATGCATTTGATGGGTCCCCTTTAAATTATGGAATATCCCAAAAATTAGTCGTATACAAAACTCCGGTGGGCCATACCATCTAAAATCATGTGAAGACATGCCTAAAACATATAAAAGCACTTGGTGGGGCCCCACCTGAAATTCGGATGTGTCTGAAACTTGGTATGACCTCTCATCCAAGTGGCACACACATAATGGATAGGCTAGATTTGTGAACCACATCTCTGTGGGCCCAAAAAATAATTATGAATGTTTTAATGGAGGGTAATCCCACTCAACTTTTGTGTTCGGTGGTCTATGGGTCCCATCATGATGTATGTGTTTCATCCATGCTGTCCATCTATTTTTATAGATCATTTTATGATATTACAAAAAAAATTGAGTTATATCTCAATCTCAAGTGGACCACATTACAGGAAAAAGTGTTGAATGAATGTCGACCATTAAAAACTTTTTGGGAGCCATAAAAGTATTGGATCAAGCCGATCTTTGTTTTTTCCCTTCATCTGGGCTTGTATGACCTAATCAATAGATTAGATGTCAGATAAACAGTATAGTGGGCCTTAGGAGGATTTAAATGATGGACATCCAATCACTATTATTTTCCTGTGGTGTGGTTCACCTAATATTTATATCCCTCTTATTTTTTGGACTAAGGTCTAAAATGATCTTTCAAAATGGATGAATGGATTGGATGAAACACAATGAAACACATACATCATGGTGGGGTCCACAGACCACCGAACATTAGCCCCTTTCCACCTTAAAAACTCGATCCTGCATGCGCCCATCTCCCACACCCGAAATCCCTAAATCTCTCTCGCGTGCCCTCCCCTCCCAAAACCCAAACCTTCTCTCGTGCCCAAAATCTCTCTCTCTCTCTCTCTCTCTCTCTGAAATCCGGCTATGGCTACTCTCGTCTCAACCGTCGATCTCGTTTCAACCGTCGATCAGCTATGGGCTACCCTGAAAGATTCCATCACAACTTACATAGGCCTCTCCTTGATTACCTTCTTCATGGTCCTAGCACTAGCGATGGCCTCTCTCTCTCTCTCTCGCCTTGGACATGGCTGCCAGAGCTTGAGTGGAGGATTTCCACAGGTGACAGCCATGGATGTTGGCGAGGAGTTCCACATCCGTCAGGAGATCGAGTGAAGTTCACTCCAGGTATGATAATGGAATCCCCAATCTGATTCTATATTGAAATCCCCATTCTGACAATTGGATTTGGGGTTCGAATTCAAAATCCCTAATTGACTGATTCAAATCCAAAAAAAAAAAAAAAATTCCTAATTTCAACTGGATTATGGGGTAATATGACTGGAATCCCCAATATGGGACTTGGGATTCGAAATCCCTAATTTCTGATTTGGGGATTCAAATCAGAAAACCCTAATTGCTGGATTTAGGATTCGAAATACCTAATCAGCATGTATGGGATTCAAAAATCCCTAATTAATGGATTTGAGGATTCCGAATTGAAAATCCCTAATTTTCTAATTTAGGGATTCACATCTGAAAAACTTAATTTCCAGATTTTGGGATTTAAAATTTGAAATGCCTAATCTTATTAGCTAATGTGTTTATTAGGCCCTTAACACATGACATTGGATATCACTTCCAATGTAAGATGTTATTCTCTCTGGTAAATCAGAAACCCATGTTATAATGCAGCCCCTCTACTTGCCAGCACACATGTGAAGTTGGCACCATGTGGTAAACATGTGGGCTTATGCATCATGTGGACTTCGTCATGTAGATTTTTCTGGACCCTGGCCCAAAAATGAGGCCATCCACTCATTAGGTGAGCTACAATGTGTGAAACAAATGGATGGTTTCCATCTACTTGTTTCATCAACTCATTAGGTGTTCCATTTGAGCTACAATGTGGACTTCATCATGTAGATGTTATTCTCTCTAGTATGTGTTTCCTCCACTCATTAGGTGAGCTAAAATGAGGCCATCATGTGGACTTCATCATGTAGATCTTTGGTTTAATTAACATCATTACAGTTCCGTGGGCCCCACCATGGTGTATGTGTTATATCCACACCGTCCATCCATTTTGTGAGAAGCCTAGCCAAAAATGAGGCATATCCAAACCTCAAGTGGGCCACACTAAAGAAAGCAATTGGGACAATGACAACCACTGTTGAAACATTCCTAGGGCCCACCATGATGTTTATCTGCCATCCAACTAGTTTATAAGGTCACACAGACCTGGATGAAGGAAAACATAAATATCAGCTTAATCCAAAACTTGTGGCCCCCAAGAAGTTTTCAATGGTAGGTGTTCAATCCCCACTGCTTTCCGTAGTGTGGTCCACTCGACCCAATTCTTGGATATAACACATACATCGAAAAGTTGGCCTTTTGTTGAATATGGACTTTGCAGCATTTTCTTTCCAAACTGTCTATTTACTGGACATGAATTGAAGGGTTAGGATTTTCTAGTCTTGGGCATTTTTTGGTGCATGAGCCATGCACAGTGAGGCATATCACTCCTTTTTTGAACGATTTCTTTGGTTCTCTTGTTGCTCAATGAACTTAGATTGAGTTTTCATTGGATCATTTGTTCAGTTAATCAATTGTATTTCATAACTCAATTCACCATGTATGATGGCATTTATATTTTATCCTTGCATATCTTCCAAATAAAGCCACTAAGAACCTCCATCATATTTGTGCTTATGCAGCCAGCTTCACTAGTTAATGATACCAATCCCTACATTGTATTCAGGCCTAGGGAGAAAGCCCATCGACTCCACACAAGAAGGGTAGGTATTAGAATTTTGTTTCATGTGTTGAAAATTTGTATATCCCATTGAAGTTTCAAGCATATTAGATGATCCCAGCTAATAACAAAATTTCTATATTTCTTTATGCCACCACGAACAGAACAAATTAATTTATTATCTTTATCAACCTCTAACTGTTCATGGTTTTTAGATGCAAAGGCGAGAGAATAATGTTCAGTCCTTTGAAAAGCTTTGCCAGGTAAAACTTGATTCCCTCATAGAAAAGTAGTGGTTAAATTTCACACACACAACTTTGTAAGAGCTGATATCTTATTCCCTAGGATCTGGTTCAGCTTTCTGATCTTTTAACAATTTTACATCACACATTTGTAACACATACAAAATTGTAAGAGTTGATATTTTGTCCCCTAGGATCTGGTTCAATTTTCTGATCTTATCTTTTAACAATTTGTAACACATACAATCTTAGAAGTTTAAATTCATTTACTGGTTTTGCTTAAAGTAGCAGCCTATATAGCTGTGTGTATCAGTTCTTTGAAAAACTGATACCCAACAATGCCAGTATACCTCAACGAATGCATTGGGGCCTACAATTTGTGGGAGTTTAGGAAATCATGCATGCGTGAATTGCATTTGTCTACTTTGGCCATGGATCTAGACATTACCTTACGAGTGATGCTGCCAAAAATATCCAAAATTGTTGATATCTAGTTATGATGTTTTGGAGCATTCCCCCAAAAACATTTTGTATGATGAAAACTTGATTATTCACTGAAATCCTTTTTTGATCAATTTGCCTTTTTTATTTATTTAATCTTCAGCATCCTTTTTATTAATTGTGGCTTGTTGTCATTTATTTTTTATTAACCAAGTCACTAAAGGATTTTAATTTCAATATAACTGAAGTATTGACAGAACATTGTCTCTTGTTGCAGTACGAGATGTAACAAGAATATACATTGATTGTGTATTAGTTCTTTTTTAAATGCACCAACCAGAAACGATTTGAGATGACATTCAATGATACTTTGTTAAATATGAAATTTATGACCTTTAGTAGCTTGGTTAATTAAAAAGAACTACGTAGTGGCTTGAACCCAATCTGACTTTTTGGGTACGTAGGTAGCCGTTCATAATGTACTAGAATATCGGTGCAGTCACAAATCTTTTTTCTCCTTTGAATTGTAACAGACTGTATCAGTTGCATTTTTCTCTGTCATATAGGTTGTGGCTATCAAAGATATAATATCACCTCCTTATAGGGAAACATTTAATGATGTGTACAGGTAAATTCATTTTTTCTTATTCCTTATATTGTTTCCCAGTTATATTTGTGTTGGTTTCAGAGTACAGGTCCAGTTATATTTGTGTTAGTTTCAGAGTACAAGTAGCGATAGAAATCGTTGGTCAATTGTGGCTTGTAGACAAAAGGATGAGTAACCAACAAGACAAATATGGGAGGCCTTCGCCAGGTATCCAGATGCTTTTAGATATATTTATGTTGTTTTTAAATGTATTTGCTCGAAATTAATGGAGCAGACCAGGATGTGCGTCGGAGCTATCCGGATGAGCGGGGGTCCCTGGAAGGTGAGAACCGCAGTAATGACTATGATGAAGCTGTCCATTTTCTATGGACAACATTGAAAGGGCCTAACCATTTGGACATGCCATGTTTATGTATTTGCTCGAAATTAATGGAGCAGACCCGGATGTGCGTTGGAGCTATCCGGATGAGTGGGGGTCCCTAGAAGGTGGGAACCACTGTAATGACCATGATGAAGCTGTCCATTTCCTATAGACAGCATTGGAAGGGCCTGGCCATTTGGACAGGCCGTGTTTATATCTGTATTTGTAGGGACCACACCCTTAACCTATAACTTAAACCTATTCTCACATCCCAAAACCTATAACTACAACCTAAACCTATAACCTATAACCTAAACCTATAACCTATTCTCAAATCCCTAAACCTAAACCTACACCTAATCCTAATCTTAACTCCCTAACCTAAACCTAAACCTAAACTTGAAAACTCAAACCTAAACTCGATCCCGAACCCGAACCGATTTCCTAAACCTAAACCTTAACCTATTCTCAATTCCCTAAACCTATATCTTATAAACTAAACTTAAACCTATGACCTAAAACTTAAACCTAAACCTAAACCTAAACCTAAAACCTAAATGTATTATCAAATTTCTAAACCTAAACCTACACCTAATCCTAATCTCAACTCCCTAACCTAAACCTAAACCTAAACTTAAAAACCTAAACATAAACCCAATCCCGAACCCAAACCCGATTTCATAAACCTAAACCTTAACCTATTCTTAATTCCCTAAACCTACGACTTATAACCTAAACCTAAACCTTAACCTAAACCTAAAAACTAAATGTATTCTCAAATCCCTAAACCAAACTTACACCTAATCCTAATCTCAACTCCCTAACCTAAACCAAAACCTAAACTTGAAAACCTAAACCTAAACCCGATCTCCGAACCCGAACCCGAACCCGATTTCCTAAACCTAAACCTTTACCTATTCTCAATTCCCTAAACCTAAACCTTAACCTAAACCTAAACCTACACCTATAACCTTAAACTAAAACAAAACCTATGACCTAAAACCTTAACCTATAACCTATAACCTAAACTTATAACCTATAACTCGAAACCTAAAACAAAATCTATTCTCAAATCCCTAAACTTAAACCTACACCTAATCCTAATCTCAACTCCCTAACCTAAACCCAAACCCGATCCCGAACGCGAACCCGATTTCCTAAACCTAAACCTTTACCTATTCTCAATTCCCTAAACCTAAACCTAAACCTAAACCAATAACCTATAACCTAAACCTAAGCCTAAAACCTAAATGTATTCTCAAATCCCCAAACCTAAACCTACATTTAATCATAATCTCAACTCCCTAACCTAAACTTAAACCTAAACTTGAAAACCCAAACCGAAACCCAATCCCGAACCCGAACCCGATTTCCTAAACCTAAACCTTTACCTATTCTCAATTCCCTAAACCTAAACCTAAACCAAAACCTTAACCTAAACCTAAACCTACACCTATAACCTTAAACTAAACCAAAACCTATGACTTAAAACCTTAACCTATAACCTATAACCTAAGCTTATAACCTATAACCTAACCTTAACCCAAACCTTAACTCGTAACTCCGAAACCTAAAACTAAATGTATTCTCAAATCCCTAAACCTAAACCTACACCTAATCCAAATCTCAACTCCCTAACCTAAACCTAAACCCAATCCGAACCGGAACCCGATTTCCTAAACCTAAACCTTATCCTATTCTCAAATCCCTAAACCTATAGCTTATAACCTAAACCTATACCTAAACCTAACCCTTAACCTAAACATAAACCTATAACCTATAACCTAAACCTAATCAATAATCTAAATGTATTCGAAATCCCTAAACCTAAACCTACACCTAATCCTAATCTCAACTCGCTAACCTAAACCTAAACCTAAACGTGAAAACCCAAACCTAAACCCGATCCCGAACCCGAACTCGATTTCCTAAACCTAAACCTAAACCTAAACCTATAACCTATAACTTAAACCTAAACCTAAACCTAAAACCTAAATGTATTATCAAATCCCTAAACCTAAACCTACACCTAATCCTAATCTCAACTCCTTAACCTAAACCTAAACCTAAACTTAAAAACCCAAACATAAACCCGATCCCGAACCCGAACCCGATTTCCTAAACCTAAACCTTAACCTATTCTCAAATCCCTAAACCTACACCTACTCCTAATCCTAATCTCAACTCCCTAACCTAAACCTAAACCTAAACTTAAAAACCCAAACGTAAACCCCGATCTCGAACCCGAACCCGATTTCCTAAACCTAAACCTTAACCTATTCTCAAATCCCTAAACCTACACCTACACCTAATCCTAATATCAACTCCCTAACCTAAACCTAAACCTAAACTTAAAAACCCAAACAAAAACTCGATCCCAAACTCCGAACCCGATTTCCTAAACCTAAACCTTAACCTATTCTCAATTCCCTAAACCTAAACCTATAACCTAAACCTAAACCTAAAACCTAAATGTATTCTCAAATCCCCAAACCTAAACCCACATCTAATCCTAATCTCAACTCCCTAACCTAAACATAAACCTAAACTTAAAATGCAAACCGAAACCCGATCTCGAACCCGAACCCGATTTCCTAAACCTAAACCTTAACCTATTCTCAAATCCCTAAACCTACACCTACACCTACACCTAATCCTAATCTTAACTCCCTAACCTAAACCTAAACCTAAACTTAAAAACCCAAACAAAAACCCGATCCCGAACCCAAACCCGATTTCCTAAACCTAAACCTTAACCTATTCTCAATTCCCTAAACCTAAACCTATAACCTAAATGTACTCGAAATCCCCAAACCTAAACCTACATCTAATCCTAATCTCAACTCCCTAACCTAAACATAAACCTAAACTTAAAAATGTAAACCGAAACCCGATCCCGATTTCCTAAACCTAAACCTTAACCTATTCTCAAATCCCTAAACCGACACCTACACCTAATCCTAATCTCAACTCCTCAACCTAAACCTAAACTTAAAAACCCAAATAAAAAACCCAAATATAAACCCGATCCCGAACCCGAACCCGATTTCCTAAACCTAAACCTTAACCTATTCTCAAATCCCTAAACCTACACCTACACCTAATCCTAATCTCAACTCTCTAACTTAAACCTAAACCTAAACATAAAACCCAAACAAAAACCCGATCCCGAACCCGAACCCAATTTCCTAAACCTAAACCTTAACCTATTCTCAATTCCCTAAACCTAAACCTATAACCTAAACCTAAACCTAAAACCTAAATGTATTCTCAAATTCCCAAGCCTAAACCTACATCTAATCCTAATCTCAACTCCCTAACCTAAACATAAACCTAAACTTGAAAATTCAAATCGAAACCCAATCCCGAACCTAAACCCGATTTCCTAAACCTAAACCTTTACCTATTCTCAATTCCATAAACCTATAGCTTATAACCTAACCCTAATCTCAACTCCCTAGCCTAAACCTAAACCTAAACTTAAAAATCCAAACAAAAATCCAAACATAAACCCGATCACGAACTCGAACCCGATTTCCTAAACCTAAACCTAAACCTTAAACTATTCTCAAATCCCTAAACCTACACCTACACCTAATCCTAATCTCAACTCCCTAACCTAAACCTAAACCTAAACTTAAAACCCAAACAAAAACCCGATCCCGAACCCGAACCCGATTTCTAAACCTAAACCTTAACCTATTCTCATTCCCCGAACCTAAACCTATAACCTAAACCTAAACCTAAAACCTAAATGTATTCTCAAATCCCCAAACCTAAACATGCATCTAATCCTAATCTCAAATCCCTAACCTAAACATAAACCTAAACTTAAAAATGCAAACCGAAACCCGATCCCGATCCCGATCCCGAACCCGAACTCGATTTCCTAAACCTAAACCTTTACCTATTCTAAATTCCCTAAACCTATAGCTTATAACCTAACCCTAAACCTTAACCAAAACCTTAACCTAAACCTAAACCTAAACCTATAACCTTAACCTAAACCAAAACCTATGACCTAAAACCTTAACCTATAACCTATAACTTAAACTTATAACCTATAACCTAACCTTAAACTAAACCTTAACCTATAACCTAAAACCTAAACCTAAACCTAAAACTAAATGTATTCAAATCCCTAAACCTAAACCTACACCTAATCCTAATCTCAACTCCCTAACCTAAACCTAAACCTAAACTTGAAAACCCAAACCTAAACCCGATCCCGAACCCGAACCCGATTTCCTAAACCTAAACCTTTACCTATTCTCAATTCCCTAAACCTAAACCTTAACCTAAACCTAAACCTACACTTATAACCTTAACCTAAACCAAAACCTATGACCTAAAACCTTAACCTATAACCTATAACATAAACTTATAACCTATAACCTAACCTTAAACTAAACCTTAACCTATAACCGAAACCTAAAACTAAATGTATTCTCAAATCCCTAAACCTAAACCTACACCTAATCCTAATCTCAACTCCCTAACCTAAACCTAAACCCGATCCCGAACCCGAATCCGATTTCCTAAACCTAAACCTTAACCTATTCTCAAATCCCTAAACCTATAGCTTATAACCTAAACCTATACCTAAACTTAAACCTTAACCTAAACCTAAACCTATAACCTATAACCTAAACCTAAACCAATAATCTAAATGTATTCTGAAATCCCTAAACCTAAACCTACACCTAATCCTAATCTTAACTCGCTAACCTAAACTTAAATGTAAACTTGAAAACCCAAACCTAAACCCGATCCTGAACCCGAACCCGATTTCCTAAATCTAAACCTAAACCTATAACCTATAACTTAAACCTAAACCTAAACCTAAAACCTAAATGTATTATGAAATCCCTAAACCTAAACCTACACCTAATCCTAATCTCAACTCCCTAACCTAAAACTAAACCTAAACTTAAATACCCAAACATAAACCCGATCCCGAACCCGAACCCGATTTCCTAAACTTAAACCTAAACCTAAACCTATAACCTATAACCTAAACCTAAACCTAAAACCTAAATGTATTCTCAAATCCCCAAACCTAAATCTACATCTAATCCTAATCTCAACTCCCTAACCTAAACATAAACCTAAACTTGAAAATGCAAACCGAAACCCGATACCGAACCCGAACTCGATTTCTAAACCTAAACCTTAACCTATTCCCAATTCCCTAAACCTATAACTTATAACCTAAACCTTAACCTAAACTTAAGCGTAAAACCTAAATGTATTCTCAAATCCTTAAACCTAAACCTACACCTAATCCTAATCTCAACTCCCTAACCTAAACCTTAACCTAAACTTGAAAACCCAAACCTAAACCCGATCCGAACCCGAACCCGATTTCCTAAACCTAAACCTTAACCTATTCTCAATTCCCTAAACCTATAGCTTATAACCTAAACATAAACCTAAACCTAAACCTAAACCTAAACCTATAACCTATAACCTAAACCTAAACCAATAATCTAAATGTATTTTGAAATCCCTAAACCTAAACCTACACCTAATCCTAATTTCAACTCCCTAACCTAAACCTAAACCTACACCTAATCCTAATTTCAACTCCCTAACCTAAACCTAAACCTAAACCCGATCCCAAACCCAAACTCGATTTTCTAAACCTAAACCTTAACCTATTCTCAATTCCCTAAACCTTAATCTATAACCTAACCTAAACCTAAACCTATAACCTGCACTTATAACCTAAACCTATAACCTAAACCTATAACTTAAACCTAAGCCTAAAACCTAAACCTAAAACCGATCGCCCTAATAGGATTGAGATGGCTCTGATGGATGTACACAAACAAGCCACTAAAAACCTACAAAGTGGAGATAAGAAGAAACATCTCCAATTGCTTATTATCATTTTACCTGACATGAGTTGTTCATATGGTGAGTGCAAACAAGACCCTAAATCCTAGAGAGATGGAATGAATCAACTAAAGCATTTTATTTTTTGATTTTGCAAGAAAGATAAAACGTGTTTGCGAAATGGAGTTGGGCATAGTGTCGTAGTGTTGCCAACCGAGACAGGCATCCAAAGTCAATAAACAGTATCTCAAAAATGTTGCCTTAAAAATTAATGTCAAGGTTTGTGATTCTTTGAAGTGGTTGAACTTTGAATGTCCGATGTGTTTTTTCTTTTGCCTCTTTTAAAGTTGTTCTCGGCACAGCCGCATCAGCAGGAGCTGATAAGAGATCTTTTTCAAGTTGTGCAGGATCCTTAAAGAGGTTCTATGAACAAAGGGATGATCCGGTAAGTCTTTTTCTCTGTTTTTGTATGATCTTTAGTGCAAGTGTTTGAATTCAATGTTTAAAGAATATCTATGGTATTTGGCAGAAAATGACTGATTGCATTCAGGCAAGCAACGGGACAGAAGCCTCATCGCATCATATTCTATAGGTAATTCTTCACCTTGGGAGTCTCTATAGAGTATGAATATTATGATTTAGTCTTAGTTTTTGTTGGATGAGAATTGTTTGGTATTTTGGCTCATGATTTGGAGTTTTGCAGGGTTGGTGTGAGCGTATTTATGCATGGATGAATGTAATGTGGATAATAATATTTTTTATGTTTGGATGAATGTAGTTTATGTTTGGATGAATTTATGTAGTTTGGGTTTAGATGGATGTGAATGTGAATATGATGAAATACATTATATAACAGGTGTATATTAGGAAGAATACGATGTTGTAACAGGTGTATATTAGGAAGAACATAATATTGTAACAGGTGTATATTGTTTTTGTTTGGATGGATGTAGTTTATGTTTGGATGAATGTAGTTTTTGTTTGGATAGATTTACGTAGTTTGGGTTTATATAACAGGTGTATATCAGGAAGAATACAATATTGTAACAGGTGTATATCAGGAAGAATACAATGCTGTAACAGATGTATATTAGGAAGAATATGATATGAACAGGTGTAAATGTAAATAAGAGACGGCTGAAGACTGTCCTTTTAAAGGACGGTTCACGACCGTCCTTTCCAGGTTCATAAGAGACGGTCCTTTTTCGGGTCATAAGAGACGGTATATAACCATCCTTGTTATTGACGTCATGGGTCGTCCTTTTTACGGATGGTCAGAGACTGTCCTTTTCAAGTCGACTACTTAGCTACCATTATAGACGGACTATGACCATCCTTTTTTAGAGACGGTCCATGACCGTCCTTCTTTAGAGACGGTTTATGTCCATCCTTTAAAAAATAAGACACGTCAAAATTTGTGGCCGTTATGATCCAGACCGTCTTTTTGGTTTTTTGAGACGGTTTTCAACCGTCCTTTTTTTGCTGTTTTGGCGTAGTGTAGGGAGTTGAGATTAGGATTAGGTGTAGGTTTAGGTTTAGGGATTTGATAATACATTTAGGTAATAGGTTTAGGTTTAGGATAAGGTTAAGGTTTAGGTTTAGGTATAGGTTATAAGCTATAGGTTTAGGGAATTGAGAATAGGTTAAGGTTTAGGTTTAGAAATCGGGTTCGGGTTCGGGATCGGGTTTAGGTTTGGGTTTTCAAGTTTAGGTTTAGGTTTAGGTTAGGGAGTTGAGATTAGGATTAGGTGTAGGTTTAGGTTTAGGGATTTGAGAATACATTTAGGTAATAGGTTTAGGTTTAGGTTAAGGTTAAGGTTTAGGTTTAGGTTTAGGTTTAGGTTATAAGCTATAGGTTTAGGGAATTGAGAATTGGTTAAGGTTTATGTTTAGAAATCGGGTTGTGTTCGGGATCGGGTTTAAGTTTGGGTTTTCAAGTATAGGTTTAGGTTTAGGTTAGGGAGTTGAGATTAGGATTAGGTGTAGGTTTAGGTTTAGGGATTTAAGAATACATTTAGGTAATAGGTTTAGGTTAAGGTTAAGGTTAAGGTTTAGGTTTAGGTTTAGGTTATAAGCTATTGGTTTAGGGAATTGAGAATAGGTTAAGATTTAGGTTTAGGAAATCGGGTTCGGGTTCGAGATCGGGTTTAGGTTTGGGTTTTCAAGTTTAGGTTTAGGTTTAGGTTAGGAGTTGATATTAGGATTAGGTGTAAGTTTAGGTTTAGGGATTTGAGAGTACATTTAGGTAATAGGTTTAGGTTATAGGTTAAGGTTTTGGGATTTTTGAATAGGTTTAGGTTAAGGTTATAAGTTTAGGTTAAGGTTGTAAGTATAGGTTATAGGTTTAGGTTTAGGTTTAGGTTTAGGTTAGGGAGATGAGATTTGGATTAGGTGTAGGTTTAGGTTTCGGATTTGAGAATACATTTAGGTTTTAGGTTTAGGTTTAGGTTAAGGTTATAAGTTTTGGTTTTGTGATTTGAGAATAGGTTTAGGTTAAGGTTATAAGTTTAGGTTAAGGTTATAAGTATAGGTTTAGGTTATAGGTTAAGGTTTAGGTTTAGGTTATAAGTATAGGTTTTGGGTTTTTAGAATAGGTTTAGGTTAAGGTTATAAGTATAGGTTTAGGTTATAGGTTAAGGTTTAGGCTTAGGTTATAAGTATAGGTTTAGGTTATAGGTTAAGGTTTAAGTTTAGGTTATAAGTATAGGTTTTGGGATTTGATAATAGGTTTAGGTTAAGGTTATAAGTTTAGGTTAAGGTTGTAAGTATAGGTTATAGGTTTAGGTTTAGGTTATAAGTATAGGTTTTAAGATTTGAGAATAGGTTTAGGTTAAGGTTATAAGTTTAGGTAATTGAGAATAGGTTTAGGTTTTAAGTTTAGGGTGTGGTTTAGGTTAAGGGTGTGGTCCCTGCAAATACAAATATAAACACGGCCTCTCCAAATGGCCAGGCCCCTCCAATGCTCTCTATAGGAAATGAATAGCTTCATCATGGTCATAACAGTGGTTCTCACCTTCCAGGGACCCCCGCTCATCCGGATAGCTCCGACGCACATCCGGATCTACTTCATTAATTTCGAGCAAATACATAAACCCAGGTTGTTCAAATGGTCAGGTCCCTCCAATGCTATCCATGGAAAATTAACAGCTTCATCATGGTCATAACAGCGGTTTTCACACCTTCCAGGGACTCCGGCTCAACATTCGGATAGCTTCGATGCACATCTAGGTTTGCTCATTTAAATAAAATGGATTATCAAGATCATTTAAATAAAATCAGGTCCAATCAACAATCTAACCTGGAGGATTCTGTTAGCATTATTGACGGCATCTCGAACCTTGTTTAAATCCAGGTTGCAATCTGTGACCACTGATGTTATTTGTCTTTCTGTGAAGTTGGCAACGATTTTTGCATCAAACCCAACGAAAGCAGCATTTTGATTTAGAAAAAAACTAATGAAACAAAGGAAATGGTGAAGTATCCAGATCTTCAATCAATTTATTAATTATTGCAAAAAACGAAAGAAAAAATTTTAAGAAAGAGAAGGAAAAAAAAAGGAAAATTCCCTCATAGCCAATAACATTTGTTCCTCATAGCCAAAAAGGAAAATTCCCTCATAGCCAATAACATTTATTTCACAAACAAAGGAAATGGTGGAGTATCCAAATCTCCATGTAATGTCACTATGTGCCAGAGCATACCTCCATCGCAGGGCACAGATTTTTCTTGTGAAGGGAGAAGCCTAGAAGATTCATGTACAGGGCTACCAGTTTCACACATCTTGACCAGTTGTATGCTTTAATGTGACTTGCAGATGTGCTAAGATTGAGAGTCGGCTGATAGTAAACTACTAATAATTTTAACTAGGACAACCTGGGCATGTTCATGGCATGAACATAATTTTAACTAGAAACTCGGTCCTCGACACCATTAAACCTAGAAAGAGCTCTGATGCAGATGAGTAGGGTTGCTAGACATGCATATAACCATTCAACCCTAGCATTCAAACATGAGCTTCACAAGTGATCTACATGACCTAGGTTAGGACATCTCAACTGTATATAAACTAGTCGAGTAGCCGTAATTGTTTGATGAAATGTGTTCACACAGAAATTAGTGGAAAAGGAAATGGAATGTTTGGTTTTTTGTTTTTTTTTTTTTTGTTCCATGTACTTGGTTGACACTTTTAGGTGCTCAATTGAATTTTAAGAAATGAAATTACAACTTCAACACTTGACCAAGGTTTTTTTTTTTTGTTCCATCTACTTGGTTGACACTTTCAAGTCCTCAATTCAACCACAGTTTCCCTAGAGCCAAGACAAGTTCACTTTCTTTATTTAAAAAAAAAAAAAAAAACTGATAGAGCCAAGCTGACCCTGAAATGTTCTTGACTGCTAATCCATATTTTATAAAGTTTTTTTTTTAAAAGAAATTGTATTATCATTTTTTTTAAAGAATGTTTTGTCAAAATAAAAGGGTGATCAACAGATCTCCCAAGCAACAAATCTAAATTAAACCTACTCCTGAAAAAGGCTTGTCATGTTCCAACCATGACAACCTAAATGTAAGTGACTATTGTGATGATGATTGGGTTTAAAACAGAGTTTTGCTACTACCTTTTTTGAGTAAATCCTTGGAAATGAAAACCAAATTCACAACAGTTTTTTTCACTAACAGTGGCTAACTCAATTTCCATGTAGTCAGAATTCATTTCCAAGGTGAATTTTATTCTATGGGCCCACTATCACCAAGGCTGAAGTTTTTGTATTTAAGTTCAATTTTTTAAGATGATCTCCAACAATGTTGTATTTAAGTTCAAAGTTCAAACAAACACATTTTCAAAGTTCAAACAACCATAGCACTGTAGTGCATCAAAGAGATAGTGCCATAAATCCACACAATATGTTCAAAGTGACAAATAATTTCAAAATTTACCTTTTTTTATGAGAAGAACACAAAAGAAAAAGAGTTGGACAAATTTTACCTTTTTATGACAATCTAATTGATGTATCATAACATAGTGTTTCATAGCAGACTGCAGAAACAAAAAACAAAAAACAAAAAACAAAAAACAAAAAGTAATAAACAAATAGTATCATACAAACATGTAATTGAGATTCCGATAAAAAAAAAAAAAAAGAAGCCGCATATTCAACTAAAAGTGCAAGTGGAATGTTCAAAGCCACCAATCTAGAGACTCTGGCTTCGACCTTATTAGAATTAATAGTGCTATAATTTAGGCAATTGTTCTAGACAGATGTGGCTCACCTTCCATCAAACAATTACAGCTACTCAACCAGTAGGCTTTTGCCCATCAACAAGTTTAAAAATGTATATAGGCGCAGGATGCATTCAACACCTTAATCTCCTTCTCTGTGCTTGAAATCTTCAACTTCAATCGTATCCACCCCCAAACATGTGAGAAATGGCCATACATGCATGCCAACTATAGTAGTGTGAAGAAAAACAACAGCAATTTCAGGTGTGGGAGCAAGGAAGTGTCTCTTTCAAAATGTAAACAAGTATAAATAGGTTGGAAGTGGGAGTATGAGAGAGTCTGAAGCAGCATCAACACAGAATGAAGTTTAAAGAGAACACCTGCCAAAGGTCTACAGGTTTTAGGAGCCAATTTGTCCACCAGTCCCATGGTTTAAGGGGATCGAGGGTGTAGTGAATAACCCGTAGTTTTTCCTCATCTACTATCCACTGCAAAAAAGAACGTTTATAAAGAAAAAATCTAGTTACAACTTTTAACAAACAGAGTTATTTTCAAAATGAGCATACTGAAAATAGAGAAAATGATTTTTTAGAACTAAATTGGGAAATGACAAGATCTGATATGCTATATGAAGTTGCAGACATTGTCACGGAGATGAGTGCTCCATCCAAAAAGCAAAAATAGATATTTAGCTAGGAATGTTGTTTCGCAATATGGATTTTTTTTATCTAAACTATCTAAATGAAAGTCAACAGAAGTTTCAAAACTGAAATTCACAAATCAGCCACAGATCTCACACATGGAGTGGTCGGATTGGACACTGGACAATTCCAATAGAAGAAGAAGAAGACGAAATCTAAAAGAGATAGATTCGATCATTTTTTTCCTCAAAAAGCACTTCTCGTACTTACAAAACATTAGACACCTTTCTACTGAGTGAGAATCCTCTAGCAATTTTGCAGTAAATATCTCTTTCCATTTTAGTTTTTATTTCATAAAACTTAATATATCCTAAGAAAAACCTCAAGATTAGCAAATCTTAGATGATGATATGAACCACAAAAGCACTAGATCAGCTCTAACTAGAGGAGCCCCACATGCAACCTGTTGACATAATGCCAATGTATCATGTCCACTCATCTGGTAGGCCTAACTTATACTTTAGATCGGCATGTATCAATTTATTTATTTTCCTCTATAATGTGGCCCACATGATGAGTAGATCAAAAAAGTTTTTGCATCATGTGTCCTTCATGTAGGGCCAAATACTAGGAAATGCTACTGAAATTCGAGGTAGAACTCCTCGCTATAAATATTGGGAAATTTCATCAGTTTCTGTCATTTCCTGTAAATTAAATAGAATGATCAGAATCAATCTACTTTGCATCCAAACGCAACAACAATGTAATAATTCATCAACCAAATTGACAAGTCTGGTTTACAAACAAAATCCAAGGGTAGCTTGAAAGCAATTGCAATACATAATTCCAAAGATAAAGTACTAGTTAAAAGACCAAATACTTGAACTTTGGAGCAGTAAAAGTAAGGAAATAACATCCTAACAATAATTTATTTACATGAAAGTAATTCAAAAAAAAAATTAGCATTTATCTACAATGATGTAAGAGAATGGTATGGTCAAATCTGTAAGCCCGAAAATCCCTAGAATCCTTAAAATCCCCAAATCTGCAAGGCCTAAAATCCCCAAAATCTGTAAGCCTTAAAATCCCCAAATCTGTAAGCCCTAAAATCCCCAAATCTGTAAGCCCTAAAATCCCTAAAATCTGTAAGCCTTAAAATCCCCAAATCTGTAAGCCCTAAAATCCCCAAATCTGTAAGCCCTAAAATCCCTAAAATCTGTATGCCCTAAAATCCCCAAATCTATAAGCCATAAAATCCCCAAATTGAAAAGGGAAGTGAGATAGACAGAGACGAAGGAAGAGAGATTGAGAGAGAGTACCTTCGATTTGATGGCAGCTATTGTTGACAATGAGGGACAATCCGTCGTACACCTCAGCTCCTCCTCCGTGATCTCCCCGAGATGGACCGGAGGCGGCAGAGGCTCCATCTTCTCCTCGTAATCCCTTACCTCTGCAGAGGAGGCGGAGAATCGAAGAAGCTGGAGACAGCATAGTAGAAGGCCATCGTTAGGGCTACGACCGTGAAGAAGGTAGTCAGGGAGAGGCCTGTGTAAGCTGTGATGGAATCTTTCATGGTGGCCCACAACTGATCGACGGTTGAGCGAGATCGATGGTTGAGATGAGATCGACGGTTGAGACGAGAGTAGCCATGGCCGAATTTCTAGAGAGAGAGAGAGAGAGAGAGAGAGAGAGAGAGAGAGAGAGAGAGAGGTGCGAGGAGAGAGGGTTTGGGTTTTGGGAGGGGCGGGTGCGCGAGAGGGATTTGGGGTTGTGGGAGATGGGCGCACGGGATTGGGTTTTTAGGTGGTACAGATTGGCTACTCCCCCTGACACCAGCCACGGGGCTGGTGTTCGGTGGTCTGTGGGCCCCACCATGATGTATGTGTTTCATCCAATTTGTTCATCCATTTTTAAATATCATTTTAGGTCTTCATCCTAAAAATAAGAGGGATATCAATCTTAGGTGGACCACACCACAGGAAAATAATAATGATTGGATATCCATCATTTAAATCCTCCTAAGGCCCATTGTACTATTTATCTGACATCCAATCTGTTGATTAGGTCATAAAGGCCCAGATGAAGGGAAAAAACAAAGATAAGCTTGATCCAATACTTTTATGGCTCCTGAAAAGTTTTTAATGGTCGACATTCATTCAACACCTTTTCCTGTAATGTGGTCCACTTAAGATTGGGATATAACTCATTTTTTTTGTAATATCATAAAATGATCTATAAAAATAGATGGACAGCATAGATGAAATACATATATCATGGTGGGGCCCACAGACCACCGAACACAAAAGTTGAGAGGGGTTGCCCTCCATTAAAACATTCATAATTAGTTTTTGGGCCCACAGAGATGTGGTTCACAAATCTAGCCCATCCATTATGTGTGTGCCACTTGGATGAGGGGTCATACCAAGTTTCAGACGCATCCAAATTTTAGGTGGGGCCCCACCAAGTGCTTTTATATGTTTTAGGCATGTCTTCACATGATTTCAGATGGTATGGCCCATCGGAGTTCTGTATACGGCTGATTTTTGGGATATCCTATAATTTAATGGGGACCCATCAAATGCACGGTGTTGATTTTTAACACACATCATGGTGGGGCCCACACAGCTCGACCTCATGAGGAGTTCCTATAAGCTCCACGATATTACATTTTCCATATATATATATAATATTTAAAAAAATATAAAAACTTATGATGTGTATGTTATATCCACACCGTCCATCCATTTTAGATATCATTTTAAGTCACGAGCCAAAGAATGAGATAGATAAAGATCTGTAGTGGACCCCACCACAGAAATCTTAGGTGCACCACACCACATGAAATCAATAGTAATTGGATATCCATCATTAAAATCCTCCTAAGGCTTACTGTACTGTTTATTTGACATCCAATATGTTGATTAGGTCATACAGGGCTAGATGAAGGGAAAAAAAAAAAAGCTTAATCCAAAACTTTTATGGCCCCAAAATGGTATGACATCCAATATTGTATTGTTTATATTTTTTTTAGATGTCTTCACATGGTTTTAGATGGTAATCAACACCGGAGTTTCGTATACGGATGATTTTTGAGATATCTCATAAGTTAAAGGGGAGACATCAAATGAACGGAATTGATGTTAGACACACATCATGATGGGCCCATTTTACATGTCTGGTCCATTCACTTTATTTTACTGATCATTACCCTCAATTTGACTAGTTACTCGCCCCGATCATGCTACATATGAGAAAGATATTGGGCAAACAAGATTGATCAACAATTTGAGTGAATTTTGATTTAAACATCTGAAGTTATTTACTCTTCAATCTGGACTGTTCAGATTGTCCAAAAACGGTTAAAGGTTATTCGTAATATCAAAAATATATGAATGAATAGAAAAAACAAACATCAGCTTGATCCAAAACTTCTATAGCCTCTAAGAAATTTTAAATGGTAGAGGTTCAATCACACAATTTCTTGTGGTGTGGTCCACTTGAGCTTTGGATATGCTTCCTTTTTGTTCTTTAGACCTCAAATTATCTATTAACATGGATGAATGGAGTGGATAAAATAAATAAATAACAGTGGACCCCACAAAGTTTACTTTGGTAAGGATAACAAGTAACTCACTTAAATGTAGTAGATAAGGGTTTCCTTAAAACATTCATAATCATATATTGCATCTGCCTAAATGTGATTCACATATCCAACCCACTCATTATGTGTGTCCCACTTAGATGAGGGGTCAGACCAAGTTTCAACCGCATCCATGTTTGTATTAACTTATAAACAGGTTGGATCTCAAATAAACATTGCGGTGGACCCTAAGAAGGTTTCAATAGTGGGTGTCATTATCCCACTCTTTTCTATGGTGTGGGTCCACTTGAACTTTGGATTTGCCCCGTCAGTCAGATGCACCATTCCATGGTAGGCCACAAGCTTAAAAATAAAGTCGATCCATGACTTGGGTGGGCCACACAGTTTTAGATGGTATGGCCCACCTGAGTTTCGTTTATGACTGATTTTTGGACTTAAAGGGGACACATCAAATGCATGGTGTTGATGTTCTACAGACATCATGGTGGGGCGCACATAGATTAACCTCATGGGAAGTTCCCATGAGGTGACCTTATAGTACCATTTCACTACTTTAGGTAACTCCTTCATGGGTGTTACTCTAACCGTGTAGGGCCCACCTTGATATATTTTATGTATATCAACACCGTCCATATATTTTTCCATCATATTTTAGGATGTGATTTCAAATCATAAGAAATAAATAATCTTAGGTGGGCCATACCAATCAAAACAATATGATGAATAGCCATTAAAAACCTTTTGAAGGCCACAAAAGTTTTAGATCAATTTGATCTTTGTAGTTTACCTTCATCTAGATCTTCTTTACATTATCAACAAGTTGGATTGCAAATAAACATTACTAAAACCTTACGATGGGCTCTTTATAATTTTTAATGGCGATGTACTATACTATCATTCTGTTCAGTGGTGTGGTCCACTTAAGATTTAAATCTACACAATTTTTTATACCCGACCCAAAAATGGGTTGGAGAAACGTATGGGCGGCAAGGATATACAACACATCATCAAAATCTAACTTTTGTTATCTAAGCACTTTTCAATTTTTCTTGTCAAAATACAAAATCTAGTTTTCTTTTTTTTTTTTAAATATATTTTTTTACAATTTGACAATTTTTTCACAATTTTGTTTAATTTTTTAAATTTTCTTTTTCAAAATATTATTTTTTTTTTATCGATATCTCCACTACCAAAAAAATGACCAACGCCGACGGCCATGTAGTGGTTTCCTCGACGGCTTTTAGCCGTCGGCATCGCCGACTGCTAAAAGCCGTCGGTGAATCACAAAAATCCGTCGCCAAAGATAAGGTGGTTTTTAATGGTGAACATTCAGTCGTTACTATTTTCCTTTGGTGTGGTCCACCTAAGATTTAGATCTTACTCGTTTTTTAGATCAAGCCCTAAAAGGATCTTGAGAAATGTATAGATGGCATGGATGAAGCACATTCATCGTAGTAGGGTCCACATAACACTTGCCACGACCCACCCAACCGGTGGCAGCGTCATGTGCCAAATCGCACGAGGAAGCGGATTGCGTCCTGCCACGCCCAAATGATGATTTATCCGGGCAAGGCTCATGGGGCCATCTTGATGTAGGAGTTTAATCCACGCTGTCCATTTATATTTAAAGATCATTTTAGGATATAAAGCAAAAAATTAGGCGGAAAAAATGTTCAAGTGGACTGCAAAGTGGGGATTGAACGCCCACCATTAAGAGCTTTTTGGTAGCTATAAAAGTTTTGGATCAAGCTGATATTTGTGTTTTCACTTAATACAGGTCTACATGACCCTATGAATAGGTTGGATAGTAAAAGGTCATCATAGTGGTCCTTAAAAAGTTTCAACGGTGGGTATCATTATCACGCTTCTTCCTTTGGTGTGGCCCACTAGAGTGTGGGCCAGGCTTCATTTTTGTACAATACCTTAAATTGATCTAAGAAAAGGGGTTAATGGTGTGGATAAAATCTTTACATTACGCTTGGCCCACAAAGCCCTGCCAGATGTATCATTGTACAGGGGCGGGGGTAGGATGCAATCCGCTTCGGTCTTAACAGGCCATTCTCCAGTTCGGCGAAAGGAATCTGGATGGGGCCCACTGTGATATCTGTGAGAAAGCCACTCCATCCATCCATTTTAATAGCACATTTTAAGACATGGGGCCAAAAATAAGGTGTATCCAAAACTTTAATGGGCCACACGAGAGGAAACCGTGGGGATTTAGCGACCACCGTTTAAACATTAATATCGCTACAAAAGTTTTGTAACGGTCTAATTTTTGGTATTTTCACTCCATCCCAATGAAAATGACCTTATAAACCGTTTGGATGGAATATAAACATCAAGGTGGAGCGTAGGAAGGTTTCAACGGTAGGTATTCCTTTCCCTACTATTTCATCTCGTATGGCACACTTGAATTTTGGATCCATCTCATTTTTGGCCGCTTGTCCTAAAATGAGCTCAAAAAATGGATGGACGGATTCGATTTCTAATAAACATCACAGTGGACCCCATCTTCATCCCAGCGCAGGAAATCCGCGGAAACGGATTGGCTACCCCTGCCACCAGCCACATGGTTGGTGGTCGGTGCTCTGTGGGCCCCACCATGATGTATGTGTTTCATCCATTCCGTTCATCCATTTTTACAGATCATTTTAGGGCTTTTTGCCAAAAATTAGAGATATGTAAATCTCAGGTCGACCACACCACATGAAAAAAATAGTGATTGGATATCCACCATTAAAATACTCCTATGTCCCACTATACTGTTTACTTGACATCCAATATATTGATTAGGTCATACAGGCCCAGATGAAGGGAAAAGAAACAAAAATTGGCTTGATCCAAAACTTTTATAGCACCCGAAATGTTTTTAATGGTTGACACTCATTCAACACTGTTTCCTGTGAAGTGGCTCACTTGAGATTGGGTTATATTTAATTTTTTTCATAATACCATAAAATGATCTTTAAAAATAGATGGACGGCATGGATGAAACACATACATTATGGTGGGGCCCACAGAGCACCGACCATCAGCCATCGACGGGTGTAAGGGGAGTAGCCAATCCATTTCCCTAATCCGCGTGGCTCTCTCTCTCCCCAAAACAAAAAAATTCCCAAAATCGCGCGCTCCCTGCCCCGAAAATCCAAACCCCTCTCTCCCCCCCAAACTCAAAAAATCCCTAAAATCGTGCGCTCTCTACCCCTAAATCCAGATCTTTCTCCTTCCCTCTCTCTCCCCCCAAACTCAAAAATCCCTAAAATCATGCGCTCTCTACCCCCAAAATCTAGATCTCTCTCCCAATCAACTGATCACCGCCGGAAGCAGAGATCGCCCTATTTGATAGCCACAATGGTACGGCTATTGATGCACAAAGTGGTCGACGAGACAGAGAAGAAGGGGGAGATGGAAGATTTGTTTTTGGGAGGGGTTGCAATGGAGATTGCCGGTTTTGAGATGAATGAGTAGAGAGATTTGGGCGTCCCAGAGTAGCGGGATGGCTTCTTTGTTGGGTGGATTTGACTATCTAAAGAAGGTTTTTATAACAGAGATGCGAGAGATGGGTTGATGGTGATGCGGCAATGTAGAGATGGGCTTAGATGCCAAACCAGATCTTTAGATTCTCAATCTAATCAAAATGCATCTTACAATTACAATAGTTCATCTTGCAACTTGGTTTCACATTGTTCTCTAATAAAAGTAACCTGCATAGCAATGATTATAGTTTTTAGATGAGCACAACCCTATAATTCCTCTAGCTAGCTTAATCCTAAAACATGAGATGTCTTGGATCTCATTGCAAAGGAGAAAGCATAGAGGATATGCTTATGTTGGAGATCATGTAAATAGTTTTTGCTCTACTCATGTTTATATTTTCCGGTGTATATGCATGCAAAATAATTTACTAGAGTAGAAAATACTAGGATGTTGACCGATGTCTGGATTACTATGGGACATTCTTATAAATATCATATAGGATTGCCTGTTTAACTATTTAGCTTCTGTATCAGGATGTGAAATTTAGTTGTGTTGTGGCTTTTTTCTTGTATCATCGGAGTTTTAACTCGCTTCTATGGAATACCTTCGGTAGGTGTGTTCTTCAAATTTCACTGTTTCTCCCTACTGCTAGATGAACTTGGTTCATGTTGATTTTATTTACCTTGATTGGGGTATTGGATTCTCTTAGAAGCATACGTGGAGGATGTATTTGGATGGTATAGGAGATGCTTTCGATAGTATATGGCATTTGTATTGGGATGTATCGATGATCCTGTACATAATGCATCTGTATTGTTTTGCGGGATTAATTTGTTACAAGCATTCCCAATAAGATTGTTAAGATCATCCGTTCAATATTATTATTATTATTTTAATGTGGTCGAGCAATAGTGGAAGATAATAGTAAGGAGCACCGATGCACCAAATAGATGACCTCTTAATTTGAAATGTTTTTTTCTCATTGAGCTATGGACTATGGAGGTAGTTATATAGATTTTGCTTGTGTCCTTGATTTTCAGATATTCAAGTATATGTCGGATGGTGCAAAAGCTTGTAAACATTGTAAAGCAAATCAATCCAAGAGACCCTTACAGGATTGAAATGACTGATTCACTGTTAGAAAAGTTGAGTTCTTTTTTACTTGATGAAGCATCAATTAGCATATGAACACTAATATTTTCTTGACGATCATATTCTTTTATGTGTGGCTGTTTTTTTTTTTTTTTCTGCTAGTTTTATATACAGAAGTAAATCGTGAGTTCTAAAATAATTATACGAGTCTCTCTGTGCTGAATTAACTTGCTTGAATTAGAGAAGATCCTAACCCATGTGCTATGTTGCAGGATGCAAGGGGAAATAATGTGGATCTTAGCACTTACAAGGGAAAAGTTCTGTTTGTTGTAAATGTCGCATCTCAGTGGTTGATCATCATATCAAATTATTCTCCTTTTTTTTTTTTTTTTATTTTCATTCTATTTTGCTATAATCTAATTGATTGTTTGCAGTGGATTGACTAACTCAAACTACACAGAACTTAGTCACTATGTGAAAAGTACAAAGATCAAGGTTTGGATCTATGCCTTCTTTCCTGCACTAAACACTTACGTAGGGAAGTTAACAATCACTGACTCTCCATACTAGTGGCACACATCCATGGGATTCACTCCATTCATCTGTTCAATCCTGCTGGTTATAGCATATACTCCAAAAATCATGATCACTCCTAGCGCTAATTAGAGGAAACACAAACACTATAAGGGTCTGAAGTTGAACCGGTTGGACCGTAATTTATGGGCCATCTAACTAATAACTTCACACAGTTGTCAGGTTGGATGTCGCATGCATATGAAAGGTTGGAAGTTATCTGCTACGTGGACAGTGATTTATGGTCCAACCGGTTGGACTTGAGACTTCTCATATATGTGTATCTATGCATGCATGAATTTATGTATGTATATAAAATGGTTTGCAATTTGAGAGAAATTTCCACCATAGTGGATGGTTGTGCTATTCTCGATTGATCTTTAAGAAAATCATTCACCCTTCTTTTCTAACCAATAGATTTGCAATTATTAGTACTAGAAGAGGTGGAATGGAATACCAAGTCTGTGAAATTGCTGCCTCATGGTGTAAGGCCAAGATCCTTGCCATTATGCCTTTGACAAAGTCATTCTTTTTACATGTATTGATCGATATTTGGAGATATCTGCATGAGCGATTTGTGAAGAAGCTTCCAAATAAAGTTATCGTGCATCGTGAGTGTTTTTTTTTTTTGGTTCCTTTCAATTTATATGAAATGTTGTTTCCCTTTGCCTTGTGATTGTTTTAGTGACTATACATGTCTTTGCTAATAAGTGAACTGGATAGCTGAATTTATTTTCTTATTATCTTCAATAACAAGGAAGCTTAAAGCACATCATGGGATTTTGGAGTGCTAACAAATGGATGAGTGCCTCATCCATGGGATTGAATGTTGAATGTGTTCTCCAAATTCAATTGGCTGACAGGGTTCAAATGCTCTGGTCATTTGTTTATAATATAATTTGAATTCCTCTTTTTCTCATGGACCAGTAGTCTATGAAATTTCACTCTTCTTTTTCTAGTCTTTGGTGAATAGAAGGTTGACTTGAGATTGATCAGACTCTTCCATGTGAATGTCATTTTTTGACCATATAATCCATTTCTGCCTTTGTCATTTTCATGCAGACAGTGAATGCAACTCCTCAAGATTGACTTGATGGGTGAGAGATTAGCTGAAGAGGTACACAACATTATTTTGCCCTTTTTCTTTTGTATATTCTTTGATATGACTTCTTTAAGAAATAAGGTGTTGACTGCTCCTTTCTGCATGATTTTTTAACATGTTGATCCTATGTCAACTTGAACCAAGTAACTTTCATGATTCTTAAGTTTTATAATCTTTCTTGCATTTTCGATGGTATTTTATTGTCTGTTGTGTCTACCTGTCTTATTTACAACATGAATTTTTAAGGGCTCGAGATCCTAGTTTGGAATTTGCTTTGCTGGAAAAGATTTGTAGGAGATGATTCACCTTTAGCACTTTTCTCTGGTGTAGGTATTGTCAGTTGTTAGACGTAGGCCAGGGGTGCAAAAGATCTCATTCGTGGCTCACTCATTGGGTGGCCTAGTGGCCCGGTATGCTATTGGAAGGCTTTATGTACCTATTCTAGAGAGGGAGGCTTCGGTTATTAGTGGGAATTACTTGAGTGAAGAGGGCTCAAGTTACTCAACGCAGTGCCTTGAAAAGCATCAAGAAGGCAGAGTACCTGGGTTAGATCCCATGAACTTCATAACATTTATCAAATGCAAATCGTAGCAGAAGAGTTCATTTTTATTTGGGACTGTTTTTGAAGTTGAATGCTTGTTATTTTTGGTATTTTCTGCAGTTTCTAAGATCATATTGCCAATATCAAGTTCCCCATCTTTGATTTTCTTAGGAATTACATTTTCTGAATGCAAACAGAGGACTCTTGCATATTTAGTTAATGGGATTGTTTTTGAAGTTCAAAGCATACAACTTAAAGATGTTTTGTGTTGTTTCTAAGATCAAGTTGCTGATGTATGTTATTTTTATAGGCATTGCGGTTTTAAACAAAAATTTGAGCAAAATTGTTGTTTTGGGTAATTGAGACTGTTTTGAAGTTGAATGCAGGTGGTTTTATGGTTGTGTGTTGGATTTTACTTATAATTTTTTGTACTAGTGGATATTTTCTTCTATATGAAAGCAGCTGCTCTATTTTTTATTTTTTTTAATTAATGAGAATCGCTTGACGGTTTTTAACGCAAAAGCATGACAGATTTTATGTCATGAACACCGACGGATTTATGCCGCTTGAGATTACCGACGGATTTTAGCGCCGACAACAAGCGGTTTTTAGTTGATTGTAACGCCGACAAACGCACCCTTTACCGGACCTTTGCGACGCTAAAAGCGTCGGAGAGAGTCATCATTGCCAAGCGGTTTTTAGCGTCGGCGTTACCTAATTTTTTGGTAGTGCTCACTTTTGTTATCTAACTTTTCAATTTTTCTTGTCAAAATACAAAATCTAGTTTTCTTTTTTAATATATATATATATATATATATTTACAATTTGTCAATTTTTTCACAATATTTTTTAATTTTTAAAATTTTCTTTTTCAAAATATCATTTTTTAAAATCTCACTTTTATTATCTAACTTTTCAATTTTTCTTGTCAAAATACAAAATCTAGTTTTCTTTTTTTAAAAATATATCTTTTTACAATTTGTCAATTTTTTCACTATTTTGTTTATTTTGTTAAATTTTCTTTTTTAAAATATCATTTTTTTTAATCTCACTTTTGTTATATATAACTTTTCAAATTTTCTTGTCAAAATACAAAATCTAGTTTTCTTTTTCAAAAAATATATTTTTTTTCAATTTGTCAAAATTTTCACAATTTTGTTTAATTTTTAAAATTTTCTTTTTCAAAATATCATTTTTTATCAAAATCTTGTTATATAACTTTTTAATTTTTCTTGTCAAAATACAAAATCTAATTTTCTTTTTTAAAATATATATTATTTTACAATTTGTCAATTTTTTCACAATTTTATTTAATTTTTTATATTTTCTTTTTCAAAATATTATTTTTTTATCGAAATCTTTTTTTTTTTCAAAATTATTAACATTATTCAAAGTTCTTAATTTTTTTTTTCAAAATCTAGATTATTATAAAATCATAGTTTTTTTTTTTTTTTTTTTCAAAATCTAAAATTTTTTTAAAAGTTGTTAATTAATTTTCTAAGCTTCTCAATTTTATTTTTTTTCGAAATTCATAATTTTTTTGATGTGAAGTGTTGACCATTAGAGACGGTTTTGGACCGTCTCTAATGCAGACGGTATTTGACTGTCTCCGATGACCGCTATAAGATGGCCAAAGACTGTCTCAAATTAAGACGGCTAATGACCGTCTCTAATTGAGACGGTCCTTGACAGTCTCAGATTACTAGTAAAAGATAGCCAATGATCGTCTCTAATTGAGACGGTACTTGACAGTCTCAGATTAACAATAAGAGACGGCCAATGACCGTCTCTAATACGAACGGTCTTTGACTGTCTCAAATGGCCGCATATAAGATGGTCAGAGACCTCTTTTCCAGAAGGTTGATGGTCGTCTTTTTTCTGCAATTAACGACGGTTTTTTATCGTCTTAAATGATTTGTGGACATTCAAATTTTTAAGACTATTAAGGACCGTCAAAAGCCGTCTAAAAGTTTAGAGATGGTTTACGGCCATCTCTAAAGCGTCCTTAAACCAGGCAATTTTAGAGATGGTCCAAAACTGTTTTTAAATCCGTCATTTTTTTTTCATTTTTCACGTAGTGAATTAAAGTCCACTAGAAAAAAACAGTGGGAAGAGTGATGCCCACTATTAAAAAGTTATAAGAGCTAAGAAGGTTTTTTTATCAAGCTGATATTTTTGTTTTCCCTTATTTTATGTCTGCTTTAACACGTAAACAGGTGGATCTTAAATAAACATCAAGCAGGACCTTCGGAAGGTTTCAACAGTGGGCGTCACTCTCTTGCTATTTTCTGTGGTGGGTCCACCTCAGCCTTGGATCTGCCTCATTCTTTGGCCCTAAAATGATCTCTCCAAATGCTTGTACCTTGTGGTATAATACATACATCATGGTGGGCCCACAGAACTCAGTTACATCACTTTAGTAGCGAGTCTCGCTAGTCAACCTGCCAGTGGCCAATCTGCGTCCCTGTTTTCATAGGTGGGGCCATGGTTCAGTGATTCAAACCTTTGGTTCAATGCCAACCAACATTCCAAGATTCTCAAAAGAATCATTGACCTTTTTATTTCTTTTTGGGTTGAACGTAAACCATCCATGTACTATTCTTAACAGTTTGTCTCCTAGATATGGCTAGATACGGATTGAGTGTTAAGATTGTCTTATAAGGATGTTTTGGGCATGATCATTATCCATGGATTGGTCCACTTTAAAACAATGAAATTTTCGTGTTTGTTTTTTTATTTTTATTTTAGTCTTGTTGTATTTGATTTAGTGACAGCTCATTTTTTCAGCTGGTTAGTGGACCCCACCTTACCTTACTTAGGGAGGGTTTATTGGTTGTGGTCCATCTTCTACAATCTAGATAAGGAAAGACAAACGTTTGGATATCATTCAAAGAAATAATTCAATGCTCTCGGAGCGTGATGGAGGGAGGACGTGTAGAGGTCGGAGCACATCTTCCTTACAAAGATACCTCAAATCCACAAAGACAGATAGAAAATAAAAATAATAATAATAATTCTAATAAAATTCATAATAATTTGATTGATGATAAAAAAAAACTAGCTTAGAATCTCTTAAATAATAATATAAACCCTAAACAGAAGTTTCAGAATCAAACTATAACTAAAACACTTACAAATTGTGACTTACTATAAACAGTAAACTTACTATTTATAGACGGTCATGATTCCTACCACTGCATGGTTTTCGGCCAAAAATAATTAGTGTCTTATTTGGTTGAACCATGATATTCCCTTAATTTTTATAAGCACTTTTCATGCTAGACACAACTCCTAAAGCCCAACATAAGAAGAGTTACGATCAAACTAAAACTTACTAAAAAATAGTAGAAACGAAAATAAATAGGGATTTCGACCATTGATCTGATGGAATCTCACAAATTCGGCGTGGGAAATCTGGTCTAGCAAGTTGGGTGGCTAAAATATCTCGCCCTACCCCAAAATCACATATAGCACGTCAGATAACTCATTCTGGTTTGCAAGATACGTCCGTTTTAAGTTCTGACGGTGTGGATCACCTCCGTCGCCGATTAGGCCTTTTCTAGTCCATCTTGGCCATGAAAATATCCACAACCCGCTCTACATCGGAGCGCCATAAGTTATAATTCTCCTAGTTACATTGAAACCTTATTCAGTCTAGTTAATCTGTACGAACTGTGCATGAAGTTCAGAACACATTTCATATGCTACGGTGCAAAATTCACATGATTAGGATGATCCAATTATTAGGGATTTTGACCTGCGGAATCACACAGATCTAGATCTAGGATAGAAATCCAATGACACCAAGCACACCTAAGAGAACACAGATTTAACGTGGAAAAACCTTGCGAGAAAAAACCACGGCACAAAGCGACAGAAATCCACTATGGAGCAAAAATTACAAGAGAGTGGACTTACCCGATTTAAACAACCTTGAATCTCACCCCTGCTACACCCTTTAATTTCTCTAGAACCCCTTTAGAAAGCTTTAGAAATATTCTCCATCTTTCCCATACCCTAGAAAAGCCCTAGGAACACTTATTTATAGTTTAGGCAACTTCCCTTCCGCATCCCAGTTGCAAAAGGACATAAATTTTTGCAATCCGCAAAATCGTGGAACGAATCTGCGTAAACTACGACTAGTCGAAGAGGAGCTACGACTAGTCGAGCTACGACTGGTCGAACAATCCCTACGACTGGTCGAAGGCCCCGGACATGAAAAACAGGGTTCGCTGGACTTTGAGTCGAGCGGGCTATGACTAGTCGAGCCGCTCCCACGACCGGTCGTGCACGTTCAAATTTAGGTCATATGCCAACAATTTCCACTATGTCTTCAATCTTGAATTGTGTAGCTTCTTGACCTCTTCTCTTATTTCTATATCACATCATAGCTTCTTATGCACACTCCGTCTTTCTTTTATGCCATGGCCAAGCCTAGAGAAGTTACACAGACCTTAAACTTTTCTACAAGAACGATCTAGGTGATCATGTCTACAGGATCAAAATCTACAAGCTCAACCACCTTTGCTCCTGTCTTCTCAAAAAGAAAGACGTAGCCTTCTTACCATCTCACTGCTACCCAACATTGCTTGCCGGGGTACTTGCTCACAACACTGATAGCATGTGAAATAACCAGTCTAATCCAGACCATGACATATACTACCAACCACATTCGAATAAGGCTCATGAGATATCCTGCTTTTCCTCATCTGTTTTGGGACATGTGCTGAGGAAAACTTGAGGAGAGACGTGAAGGGAATGCTCTCTAGCTTTACCTGGCACATCACATCCTTAATCAATACCTACATACAAGGTATTCCTGTGATTACCACAACCTACTCCTTCAATCTCAATGCCAAGAACCATCTTTGCAGCCCCCCGATCCTTCATCCATGAAGGAATCAAACCACTGCCTAGGCGACAGGTTAAACCACGACCTCCTGTAAAGTCTTTTCTCAGCCTCTTTAACTTCGAACCGCTCTGGTTGCTTCATGTAGATTTGCTCTTCACTTTCCCTTGTAGAAGTGCATACTCCACATCCATCCTTCCAGCTCAAGATCACGTTGGCTGACTAGTGCCAATCACGGATCTAATAGACACCTGCTATACTGTCGGTGTGAATATCTCTGAGAAGCTGATCCATTCTCTCTGAGCATAACCTTTCACTACCAACCTCGCCCTGTATCTATGCTGTATCCTCCTGAAGATCCTCCTGCATCCAATCGCTTTCCGGCCCACTGGAAGCTCCACCCGCTCCCATATGTTGGTCTGGTACAATGAATCCATCATATCACCTATAGTCACCTTCCACTTCTCAGCATCAGGCTCACCTAGAGCCATCTGAATAGAAGATGAATCCTCTTGCGATATTGGAGTAGTTCATGTACATCGCTGATATCCTGCGATTATGTCGTGTGATTCTTCTCACAGGTGGTTGCTCCACCTGCTCTATATCCTTGTCCACACATCTTAGCCTTCCTGCCCTGCCCGCTCATGTGGTCATGCCTAACATGCCACACACGTGCAGAGGTGGAATCCGCTACATTTACTTAGCTCCACCGTTTGAAGTGCTCCTGATCAACCTGTACAAGTTACTGAGTCATTGCGTTTTCATGATTACCCGTGCTCTCTTAAATACTTTAAGAGCGCCATCAATACCTGTATACTTGCATCCTTTTGCCTCAAGCACACCAAGAGAAATCAGATTCTGCTTCAAATCAGGAACGTGCCTAACATCAGTTAAGGTACGCTCCACCCCATCAAACATCTTGATACACACCGAACCAACAGCCACAATATTATAGGCAATATCATTGCCCATAAATACCTATCCACCATCGCACTCCTTGTAGCTGGTGAACCAACTCCTATGAGGAGTCATGTGAAAAGATGCCCTTGTGTCTAACATCCACTCGTCCTTACGATAATTGTATGGCCGCCTGATAGTAGACACAGACGAAACATCACCATCACATCCACTTGATCCATTTGACGTGGCAACATTGGCCTCACTATACGAAGCCTCAGAATATTCTCCCTTTGATTTAGGATTTCCACAATCCTTCTTCACATGTCCTTCCTTTCTACAGTTCCAGCACTTTACCTTTCCTTTGCCCTTGCCCTTGGATTTGGATCTAGAACCTGAAGAACCTGTACTATGTTCAGAATTCCTAGCTACTGTAAACAGTGCATAAAAAAATGTCCCTACGTTGTTGTTTAGCTGTCTCATAGCCTTCCCTTGAAGGGCTGAGATAACGGTGTCGACACTCAGGATTTTATTCATGCTGCACATAGTGTCCTTGAATGACTCATACGACACCGGAAGAGAATTCAGTAACATACATGCTTGTTCTTCATCTTTCATCACCTCCTCTATATCTAGCATTTGCAAACTAATTTATTAAAGTTACTGATATGAGCCTCCAGATCTCCACCCTCTGCCATCTTGAAGTTATACCATTGCTGCTTCAAGTGCAGGCAATTTTCAGAGGATTTTTTCGTATAGGCATCCTCTAACTTCGCCCATAACTTAGCCACTATTTTCTCCCTCATAACATTGTAAAGAACCTCATCCGTGAGACATAAATGGATCGATGATAATGCCTTTTTATCAAGAGTATTCCAATCACCATCAATCATAGTAGACTTTCTTCGCCTTGCTTGATCAAGGAACTCATCATCTTGATCTTCTATAACTCAAAATTATTTTTCCCTGAGTACTTCTCAATCTCATACCTGGTGCTCAACATTATTACTAATCCTTTAGATTCAGTTCCGTGCTCCAACAATAGCTGTGATACCACTTGTTAGGGATTTTGACCTGCGGAATCACACAGATCTAGATCTAGGATAACAATCCAATAACACTAAGCACACCCAAGAGAACACAGATTTAACGTGGAAAACCCTTGTAGGAAAAAACTATGGCACAAAGCGACAGAAATCCACTATGAAGCAGAAATTACAAGAGAGAGGACTTACCCGATTCAAACAACCTTGAATCTCACCCTTGCTACACCCTTTAATTTCCCTAGAACCCCTTTAGAAAACTTTAGAAATATTCTCCATCTTTCTCATACCCTAGAAAAGCCCTAGGAATACCTATTTATAGTTTAGACAACTTCCCTTCCGCATCCCAGTTGCAAAAGGATACAGATTTCCGCAATCCGCAAAATCGCGGAACGAATCTGCGTAAACTACGACTTGTCGAAGGGGAGCTACGACTAGTCGAACTGTGACTGGTCGAACAATCCCTAC
This sequence comes from Magnolia changhungtana, assembly GCA_030180095.1. Lineage (NCBI taxonomy): Eukaryota > Viridiplantae > Streptophyta > Magnoliopsida > Magnoliales > Magnoliaceae > Magnolia > Magnolia changhungtana. The sequence continues at coordinate 1,396,405 of JASAUF010000640.1, forward strand.
GACTGGTTGAAGGGCCCTGACATAAAATACAGGGTTCGCTGGACTTTGAGTCGAGTGGTCTACGACTAGTCGAGCCGCTCCCACGACCGGTCGAACCTGACCCATGACCGGTCGTGCAGGTTCAAATTTAGGACATATGCCAACACCAATCCATCCTTGATTTGGGCTTATTTTCTAGGGCATCATTTTTCCATGCCATGGATGAAATTGTTACAATTACCTAACAAAAGTAATTCGTTAGAATCATAAGCAATCCAGGATAGGCCTAGCAAATATTAGATGGATCAAATTATTGATTGTACTTTTGTGTGTGTGTGTGTAAAAGAATCACGACAATCCATATTGACGCTACGGATGCTAGTGGGTCACACTAGCATATGTAATGGGGACACGTGCAAGATTAGGTACCTCATGTGGGTGGGTTATTTGAATGGTCAATGGATAAAAAAATTATGTAATGTTTTTGAACGGTGGGTAGATCGGGTCGATTTGTTCTAAAGGGTTTTCCATGCTCTGCTCATTTATTTAAATGTATTCCTTTGATTGTCTCAAATCAATATACATCACGCTAAAAAACAGAAGAAAAGAAAGGAGAAAAAAAGAAAAAGAAAAGGAAAAAGTCGAGAGAAAGGAGAGTCGAAACAGTTCACCTTCAGGTTGCAATCGACAATAAATCATATTCCGTTTATCCTGAGAAAAAGACGAGAGGTTTAGAAACTTTCATGAATAAAGATTGTTATCATGGGAACTTTATTAATGTATATATTTTAAAAGGCACAGGATCCTACAAAGGTTTGTAGGATAAGGTTATCCAAGAAAACTTTTTATGGTGCTCATTGCTCATATGTTAATGGCACATTTCAGCCATCCATCATATAAGAACTTTATTTTTATCCTTGGATCACAAAAATCAGGCTGATCCTAAACTAAAGTGGGCTAGACCATGTAAAATCATACCGAAATATCTAAAATCACATTTTGTGGCTATATGTTAATGGCATCACATCCATCCATCATATAAGAACTTTATTTTCTCCTTTGATCACAAAAATCAGGCTGATCCATAACTAAGATGGGCTAGACCATGAAAAATCATGCCAAAAATATCTAAAATCACGTTTTGTGGCTTGCCTAAATTTTAGAATTACATGATATTTGTGGTATCCATTCATCTTGATCAATGCATCATGAGAATGGATTGGAAGACGTATAGAAAAACAAAGTGGCCCCAAATGTATCGTGAAAAGTTTTTAATGGTTGGTTCCCTTTCCCCAACTATTCCTTCTGTGCTTCCACCTAAGTTTTAGATCATCCTGGCTTTAGGAAGCCAAGAAGAACATGAGGGGCACACATGACAGACAGATAAGATATTGTTTACACATCACAGTGGGCTCACAAAAAATTTTAATTTGTATGATAAGCTTATCCTATAAAGCTAGCTTTGTAGTGGATCCTGCCTCATTTTAAAAATTAGTTGTTGACTTTGCAGTAGAAGTTATTTTGCTTCAATTTTATGTGGTTTTGATGTAATTTCATGCACTCCCAAAGTAGCTATTAAATGGACATGGATTCATGCAAAATAATATTATGTAAGGTTCTATGGGCAGTTCTATGTGAGAGTCGAGTCAAAAACTAATTCCATCATCTTTTCTTCATTTTGAGCAAGTAAAATTTTATAATTTGATTGAACATTGCATCCTTGAGATGACTCTTGCAATGGATGTTTATCTATAAAGTGAAACTTTCTTTCTTTCGTTATAATTATGATTTTTCCTCTCTCTCTCTCTCTCTCTCTCTCTCTCTCTCTCTCTCTCTCTCTCTCTCTCTCTCTCTCTCTCTCTCGCTCTCTGTGTCTCATCACATACATGGACCACATAAGCCATGCTTTTTCTCAACTTCAGTATAGTTCATGGTTTAGTCGACTCCATGTGATCATTCTCCTCCATAACTCCTCCATTGGGGAGTTGTTTGATACTCCGGTGCATATGTAGCTTGATGCACAAGAAGTTTGGAATGGTACACATGGTGTATATTAACTCAAAACTGACTAAATTGTGGAACTCATTATTGCTATCTAAAAATCAGATTGGCTGAACAATCCTTAATCTAGTTCATGGACCTTCTATTTTAAAATAAGATCATTGAATATTTTTCAGCTGTAACCATCTAATAAATATACAACAATGTGATATTTAACAACCAAATAAGACTAAGTTTTTATTCATGATACATATAAGATAGTACCCATAATTTGAATGGTGAAACTTTAATTACTTGCATGCAACATATGTAATTACCAACTACACATATCATCTATCACGCTCAACAATGTCAAAGTGTTTCTCTAATCCTTCTGCAAGCAATTGTTAATCAATTTAACAGAATTTTTTGGTGTTTTAATTGAAAATGACTTACATCTTGAAATAGCTATGGGAAATAAACTTGAATATAATAAAACAGAAAAATATATGGAACTTTCCATATGTTTAAGATGATTATATGGGGAAGATGTGTTAGAGTTTTCTTTCTTGGGCGAGGCACAAACATAGTTATTGTCTTTGAGATAGTTTGTGTAAGGTCTGTGAAAAAATAAAATAAAATAAAATAAAATTTTAAAGAGATTTCATATCTCATCTCTATATCTCCTATTTTATCTCTATATCTAATCCTTCTCCCTTACATATATCTCTAACTTTTCCTGTATTTCTCAATCTCTTAAATGAGCCTTTCTTTTTAAAGAGGGTGTCATAAGATGAGTTCTACTCTAACTCAAATATTAACCAAAAGGCACCCTACGTACAACTGAGAAAGGGAGAGAGAGAGAGAGAGAGAGAGAGAGAGAGAGAGAGAGAGAGCTTAGATCCGATAAGTTTATTGTCATTCATCCATTATTATTATTATTATTATTTTGCATTTAGTGTAATTTGACTCGATATATGCAATGAACAGTATGTATCGGGCAAACGTTCATCTCATTGATTTGTGGGTATATATGATATAAAGATAATGAGAGACTAAAATTTCATGCGAAGTTTCTTGTCGTAGAGATTGATTAGTGTGCATGTAGTCGAATTAGATTAGATTTGTATGAATCATACGATCTCTAATGCTAAAATATATAAGGGCCCTAACTTACATCTCAATTTGACTATCAGATGGGTCACATTAGTCAAATATGGAAGTGTTTAATAAGAAAAACTTAGATTTCTACACAAGTGTTTGTATCACTTAGCTAGAAGGTCGAGATGGGTCATCATTATATGTGTGGTTAAATCCTCACCATTCATCCAATGTGTAAAGGCAAAATATGCCAAGACTTTAAGAATTTGGATGATCCAATTATCCGATGGGCCACCATGATCAATCATTTGACATTCAATTTCAGAATTTAGATGTAAATAAGCATATGAATGGTTTATATTAGTAAATCATGGGTCTTCTCTAGTGTTTGACAATAGAGTGGGCAATGATGGGTGTACATCCGTCTAAATTGATTAAATTCCGTCCAACGATCTGTGTACCGTAAAATGTATTTTCTCTATTCGATGGCATCAATCAATAGTTGTCTGAATAGAAATTTCAAAAATATGAATTTTGATAATTGAATTTAATGAACATATTATTTCAATTGTCTAGTCATTTAGGGTTTGGCCACTTATGATGTTAATCAAAGGTGGTCCCTACCGTGTAATATAACCAGATGAATAAAAATGTTGTGGATATAATTAATAGGATTTCTGAATTCAAATCAATTTGATAATCTTGTAGATTCTTCACTAGTAGACTCAAGTGAGTAACCAACGTGTCACATGTCCATTGGAATTAAAGAAATTATTTGTGATGATTTGATTAATCGATGTACTAATTGGAGTATTTTGTTACAATATTGTTGATTTAATTACTATGAATGTATGATATGGTAAATCACTTGTTAATCTGTGCCAAATTGTATGAATTATGATAATTGTATGTTAAATTTACATATGAATGTTTTGATAAAGACAATCAACTATGGAAGTTATGAACATGATGCATTCATACATTATCTATTATACAAATACATTGCATTATCAATCTTGCATGCCCTCCCTGGAATAAATGTTGATCTTAGTAGAGTATTATCAAATGCGGGCTATGTCTAAGCCTATCGAAAGGTAGAAGCCTACCCAACGGGTGGATGTGGGTTAACGATCTCTAACCCAAGCAGATGAACAATCATCCCATTTAATGCGTTCATATACCATTTGCATCCATATCATTGTGCATACTCTATTTCTATTATATTTTAATTTCAATAAGCATGAACTATGTTTGGTTTTCTCCCTAAGCCTGGCCAGCTTACATTTTTATTGATGGAAAAACTTTACATATGAACAATTAGTTGATGAATTAACGCAAGAACAAGAAGTTGTGACTAAATTGGTATACGACACATGTGAGACATGGTCTTATCAGAAGAGGATCTGACTCTATTTGAACTATTCATAATTATTTAATTAGAATTTTACTTGCTAGGATAGTATGATTCATATATAATGAATAATGGTATTAGTTATATAATTTTAAGCATTTGATTGGTTTTATTTAATTGAATTGTTTTAGGTCTGTAGAAAGTACTCATTAACAAGTTGTATTAACTAATGAATGGTGCCTAATTTTCGTTGATTGAATGTTTATGGATATTGAGAATGGACAGATGTTGATGCTTAAATCATTTTGTTTGAATGATTGTGAATGGACCTAAATGGAATGTAAAATGAATATTACTTTTGCCTATGAATAATCATATAATTGAATGAGTTAAGTATATAATATACGAGTTACGAGTCAAAACTTGGATATGAGGGTGCATAATCTGTACTTGAATTTTGGGGTGTGATAGTTCATACCCCTCAATTATTTCATCCTATGCAAGAAACTCTCAACGTGATACCTTCATGATATAACACCCAATGTGCTTATCTCTGGCATGCACAGACGCTGGATAAACCTAACACCTAACACCAAGAGCTAGTGTTTTGTATGCCTAGTTAAAGAAAAAGGAAAAGATTATTATTATTTTTTAAATCTATATGGGACACTTGCTGTGGGAATGAGATTGTGTTTAAAAAACCAAGAAACAATCCTTTATATAGACATAGGGAGTGGTTCTTATAAAAAGGGTCTCATTCATAAATGGTCAGACATTTTCAATTGTAATGATGGGCCAAAGCATTAACTATGAAACATGTTTCTCACCATGAAAATGATCCAATCATTATTGGCTCATTACGTGACACATTGCACAATAACTTATAATCAAAATATGGACATATTCTTTCATATGAGAGAATACCCATGTGGGTAGTTTCAATGGTTCACTTCTCTCCTTTAATTTCGTAAGAAGTTTTATGAATCAGTGGGTTTTATGGCATCCTTTCCAATGCTTTTCCACTCTTGTGTCTTCTACCTTTTTCATTGAAATGACAAAGCAATAGTGTTTCTGCTGTGCTTATATTTTAGTGGCTATATGAGGTGGCTTGAAATAAACACTCGTATATGTTTTTATTATTCCTCATTGACATTCGAGGTGGTCTGGAGACATGTAGTCCAATTTTTAATAGCTATTCCTCACAACAATCCAAAGGCTTGAGTGGTATACACTTTGCTGTGCTCATGCAAAGTAAAGAAATATAGTTCCATGATTTTTTGGCTTTCCATAGTGCATAACTCAATAAGTGGTATCAAAATCAAGTATGTTTCACAATTCAATTGTTTGAATAAGAAATGTTCACTGAGCAGTACTTTATTTCATAAAAAATAACGCCTCAAATTAATCTACGGTTGATTACGATATACTTATATTGCAGAATTGATGGATCGTTTATACATCAACAATGGAGATTCAAAATCATAAACTGAAAGCATACCTGATTGGGAAGACATTCTGCCAACAGGAATCTTGATCTTCCGCACCTTACACCTTTAAGAAAACCTTCAATGGGACTAGGGTTTTTTCTCTTGTGTTGGTGAGGGGACCAAGACATATATCTATATATATATATATATATATATATATATATATATATATATATATATATATATATATATATATATATATAAAAGAAAGAGGGCTAGAAGCTTACCCATCACACTTCTCCCTCTAGGGTCTCCACATTATAGGTTTCCATATCTGGCTTAATAACTGAGTATAGGAACAATGGTTTAAGTGTCCCCCCAAACCTATATACAATGATCACTACTATAGTGGGGCCCACTGAATTGCTCAATCTGAATAATCCAATGGCCAGATTTGAATCAATGATCATGTATGGCCCACCTGATAGGAGTCTTACATTCTCCCACTTGGGCCACACTGATCTCTGAAAGAAAATAAAATAATTTATTTTAATTGTGAAAACAATTTCAAAAAATATATTTGCTTTCGAAAGTTCCTAATGGGCACCCTACTGAATTTTAAAACAATACCGTTGGATAATTATGAGCAATGCTTGTCAGATCCGGTCCATCAAGACTAAGATATTGAATCGTGGTAGTCGACACAACATGTATACATTTTGAAGTGCGATGAATTACGATCACAAATACAATAGCCTCAATGACATAGATTAAGGATATGGGGTGTGGTATGAAGATCGCACATTTAATGTGATCACGTGTGCCTATCTTCAAGTGGTCCATCTGAACGTGTCACTAAGACACAAACCAAAATCTAACTTACTCAAAATTAAAAGTGCACACTGAAGGAGAAGTAAGATATAAATTGAATAAAAGAATCATCAATGCATATAAAAGATATCTCTGAAATGTTTGTACATAATCGGATCAAAACTAAAAAAACTCCCACCACTGAAATACATCCTTGACATCTATAATCCTATAGACGTCACATGTTTCTTAAAGAGCGTAATAGGAAGACATTTAGTGAGAAGATCCACTATCATCTGCCTCGTGCCGATGAGTTTTACAGACACATGATGATTCTGAACTCTCTCCTTCACAACAAGATACTTAATGTCAATATGCTTTGACCTCGATAAATGCTTGTTATTATTGAAGAAGTTAACTGCAGCTGAATTATCACAATAGATTTTCAATAGTTTCAAGATCATCTACACAACCCGTAAACTAAAGAAAATACTCTGAAGCCAGATCGCCTGACTCGTGGCGTCATAACAAGCTACATGCTCTGCTTCCATGGTGGAAGATGTCATAATCAACTATTTTACACTCTTCCATGATCGGCTTCTCCACCCATCATGAATACATAGCCCGAGGTGGATTTCTTACTGTCGAGACATCCTACAAAATCTGCATCTGTATCCAGCTCCAAATGGTCAGATCTCCTATACATGAGTGCAAAGTCCTTTGTCCTTTACAGGTGCGCAATACTTTCTTAACAGCTATCCAACGGTTCATTCTTGGATTGTTAAGGTACCTGCCTAACATTCCAACCATAAAAGCAATATCCAGATGCGTACAGACCTAGGCATACATGATGCTCCCTATTGCTGACGCATATGAAATATTTTTCATTTTATCCCTTTCTAGGTCATTCTTAGGATACCAAAATTGACCAAACCAGTCATCTTTTATAATAGGTTCTTGGCCAGGAGCACAACCTTGCATGTTAATCTTTTTGAGAATCCTATCAATATAGACCCTCTGCAGCAAGCTAAGTAATCCACGTGATCTGTCCTGGCTAATATGAATGCCGATGATAAATGATGCATCGCCAAGATCTTTCATCTTAAAGTTTTGAGATAGAAATTTCTTAGTCTCACGCAACAATCAAATATCACTACTGGCTAACAAAATGTCGTCAACATACAAGACTAAAATAATAAACCTACTCCCACTGATTTTCATATATATACACTCATCCGTAGTGTTTTCAATGAAACCAAGTGAGGAAACAACTTCATGAAATTTTAGGTATCACTGTCGTGATGCCTGTTTCAACCCATAAATGGACTTCTTAAGCTTGCAGACCAGATGTTCCGAGTCATTGCCTTTGAAACCTTTTAGTTGTAACATATATACATTCTCACTTAGGTCTCATTGAGAAACACTGTTTTCACGTCCATTTGATGTAACTCTAAATCTATATAAGCCACAAGACCCATAATGATCCTAATGGAGTTTTTCTTAGACACAGGTGTAACGCCCTGAAAATCGGGGGTCGAGTAGCAACTCAACACCCGAGTTCCAAAACATCACTTATGCAACATAAATGCTTATGATTGAATGTTGTCTGTGTTAGTGCATTAATCATGAGTGGGATTATACCAAAACAGTAATTCATACTCCAGATCAAGTTATAAAACGCAAACGGAAGACTGAAAGATGTATATAAAGCCAAAAACATTACAATTAGTCTCCAGAGTATGAACACCTTACTGAGTCACCATATATATGTATTAGTTTCAAAATCAAAATGCCAAAAAAAAGTTGTACAACTATAATGGTAAACCCTGTAGTCCCGTCATCTGAATGGCCTAAGCGAAGCCTCCAGAGTACTGCATGTAGGAGAACTCATCCTAATCATCGTAGTAATCAGGCTCAGCCTCCTGCATCTCGTCAACACCTGCATCTAAGTCAGAGTTTGGTTGGTGTATACAACACCGTCCCGTAACGTAGGAGTGAGTAGGTAACTCAATGGAATGATAAAGCACAGGTTAACATGTTATCAATTCAGTCAAGTAATAATGATAAAGCAGTATAATCAAACACTCCTAAATTACTCTTATTAATGCAAGGATGAAATGTAGTCATGATGCATGCCCTTGCCAAACCTCCCTCGTGTGACACCATCTTACGTTCGCGGCATGAGTTCATCCCTCAGTGCTCCACAACGCCAGGCATATGCAGTGCTATGTTATGAGCGTGATTACCGAGTTGTTATTAGTCTTTTTCAAACAGCAGTATTGGGAAACTAAGGTACCTCCCTTATATCATTACTAAACAATGATCCATTCTAGGGTCGTCAGTCCTAGATAATCTCATACGATGATGCGGTTCTAAGTCACTGTAAAGGGCTGTCAGGACTGTTACATGCACTCGTTGCACCGCTCCCCCATCACCTTATCAATACATGCCTAGTTTATACTCTGTTTATTATGGAAAGGCTCGTCGTCTCTCCGCAGATTTAAAGTATGCTCGAGGTCACTACAAAGGGTTGCTAGGGCTGTTACACGTAATCATTACACCACTCCCCCATCACCTTATTAGTGTAGGCCGACAGCTCGAATACAGTGTCCCATACCACCATATTCGGCCCACGAGTCTGGATTGCTCACTGGTCATTATGGGGAGGCTCATGGCCCCAGCGTAGGCTGATAGGTCGACCACGGTGTCCCATACCACCATGCCCGGCTCATGAGTCTTAGCGGATTGAGGTACCAAGGTTAACGGGGTTACACTGGTAAGTTTGATACCTTAGGTTCAAGCAGTAACGTCCAAACATGGTGAACATACATTAGACAGATCGGATTATTTGACAAGCTCGACTTGCACGAGCTGTAACGCCCCAGATTTTTTTTGCCAACCTGGGATTGGACGTCCTTAGGCGATGGGTCGATCCTAACACCTTATTAACTTGTCAGAACTGATTCCCATAGTTTGAAATCGCTCCTTAACCCATTTCCTTCACAAATCCAACCCTTCACTACCTTGCTCTTTCAATTTTTCAAAGCACTTTCGCCCTAGACACTATCTTAAACTAGCTAAGTAGTATAACTTGGATCACTTTAGATACAAACTACAAAGGACTAAATACCACCCCAGACAGAAATCGCTTAGGACTAAATCCTTTAGAAATGAGACAAAGTAACTAGGTGTGAAACCAGATTAGCTACGAAATCTGTACGAATGGCTTTAAATACGTTCTACAAGACCCAAAACTTGTAGAATCATTGACGCTAGGTTACCCCAAAATCTAGGATCAATCTCATTACCCGGCTGCTCTCGGGAGCACATCGAAACTTCGTATTAGGTCTAGACCGCTCATCGGAAGTCCGATTAACACAAAGTTAAGGAACTAGGACCGCCTCGTTGGGCTTGACAATCATCTCAAAAATCAGCTCCGACCGATGTCCCACGGTCATTTATTTCGATCTGGAGCGGGGGAGTGTGAAAAACACTATTCCCACGGTCATTTACTGCTTTATCATTACTGCTTGACTGTAGTGATAACATGATAACTTATGTCTTATCGTTCCACTGAGTTAGCTACTCACTCCCACGTTACGGGACGGTGTTGTACACACCAAACAGATTTGTTGAGTTTCATGTGATGGCGATGCTTGTGAAGCAGAGCCGGACTATTTCTATGGTGATGAGGAGGAGTTCTCCCCTATCTGTATCTCTCGGCGGGTCTCTCAAGACCTGATACTGTATTGACGGGGTTATGGTACTTGGGATAGAAGACATTAAACTTACACATTTGGTATATTTTAGAACCGCACTTGTAATTATTTAACCTGGTAATGTTATCACACTCTGGAGACTCATCATAGTTTATATATTTTATCTATCTATCATAGTCTTCCGCTTGCAAAATTAAATGTCTCTGGAGTATGATATGTTGTTTTGGCTTAATCTCACTCATGTTCACTACTCTAATACAGTCAACATTCAATCATCATTCATTTTGTTGCACAAGTGATGTTCTGGAACTCGAGAGTTGAGTTTATGCTCGACCCCCGATTTTCAGGGCGTTACACGAGCGTACAACCAGCTGAACGATATGAAGTGCATAAGCACTTCGCGTGGCCTAACCACTGTCGCCAACCGAAGTACGACTCGGGTTCGTCAAACACATCATACGTGGCGAAGGAATCTCAACCACGAACTCAAGTCTGTTACCGATCGCCTGGACTATAACATATCCCCAATCATATTCAATCCTTAACAAGAAGCATGTAGAGTAAAGCAGAATAAACAAAATAATTTAAACATGTTAACAAGCATGTTATAAAGCACGAGGCAAGCAGGAAATACAAACACATATATTTCATAAGTAAGCAATTAATTTAAACAACTTGCATGGATAAAATCATACACATCTCTAAGGTAGTTGAGAATCCTATCTCAACACCTATCTAAAGCACTATCATCTAAGTACTTACTCTTACAAGCATTTTCACAAACACTTAGAATACACTCTTTTAACATACATAACATATATTAACCAAAACACGTATTTGAGTGAATCCTTTCGCCAAATAAGTATTATACACATATATAACATATACATACAGTACTTTATCATGGCAAACACACTTCCATAATTTGTACGTATACGGTATTTTCTACAAATATACAGAATATACTAAACGCCATAATTTGCATATGTAACTGAATCGCAAAATCAACGTCACATTTTGCATGTACAATAACACCCAGATCATGAATCTATCATTATCTGACATTGAAAGCTTTGAAAACCTTAACCTATACGTCTAAAGTCCGCACCTTATGCCGTAGAAGCGAGTAACGGACTCAGTTAAACACTAAGCCTTAATCACTGGCAGAACGGCAACCTAAGACATGAAATAGGTTATCTATTTCATCACTTGCAACAATCATAACCCTAGAACGGATTAGGGTTAGGGTTTCTTACCTAAGAACGAAGACAGAATCGCCGGAAAAGTGATTAGATCGTGATGGTTAAGCACGTAGGATAACAAGGTAGAGTATCAGGAAGAATCTCTCACTTCTCTCACACTTTCTCTCTCTTTCTTCTCTTCTCTCTCCTAGGATTTTCTCAAATTTGTATGGTGAGAATGAGAGAGGGTTTAAGGTCCTTATATAGGCCTAAAACTCACTAAATTAGACTCAGGGTCATGATATACCTAGGTTATAGCCAAAGTGAGGTTGTTCGTCTCAACGGAGCACTTCTGGAGCCCCCCCTTGAGACAAAGGTCGGACTTAATCTCACTAACTATGGATCTAGGTCGAGTTAAGTTTTTATTCCAATTGGGTTCCCAGATCACACATGGCAGACCAGTTTCAGTTCAACGGTCACCGAAACTCGATTAGGGTTATAAGTACATGGGCATGTATGGGAAATGTTCCTTGATCTGAGGGTGTATTTGGGTCAGATTCTAATGGTCTGATTGCTTATATTTGGCCTGCAAATGACAAGTCTCAGATTACTTAAATTAACTTTAATTTCTAAAGAAAACCATGGTTTCTCACACTCCTCGCTCCGGGCTCAAGCGAATAGCCCAGGGACACTATCTGGTTTTGGCTTCCAAGATGGTTGTCAAGCCTAGTAAGTCGGTCCTAATTCTATAACCTCGTATATTTCAGACTTTCGATGTGCGGTCTACATCTGATACGGAGTTTCGTGATGCTCCCGAGAGCAGCCGGGTAATGAGATTGATCCTAGATTTTTGGGTAATGCAGCATCAACGATTTCACAAGTTTTAGGTCTTACAGATCGTATTTAAAGTGATTAGTCAGATTTCGTATGTAATCTAGTTTAACACTAGTTAAGCCTCATCAAATTTCTAAAGGATTTGGTCCTAAGTGATTTCTGCCTGAGGTGGTACTCAGGTCTTTATATGGGATTTTTTGAGTCGTTACAACCGTTGAGAAAGTCTCCTTAAAGTCAATGCCCTCATGCTAACTAAAACCCTTTGTAACTAGTCTGACTTTATACCTTTCGATATTGCCCTTAGAATTCCGTTTGGTTTTGAATACCCACTTACAACCAATCAGCCTAATCTCTTTAGGCAATTCAACAAGGTCCCAGACTTTGTTATCCTTCATGGATTTCAATTCATCCTTCATGGCATCGAACCATTGAGAAGAATTTGCACTTTATTCAACTTGTGAAAAAGATACAGGATCCTTTTCAGCCCCAATGTCAAAGTCATGCTCCTTCAGATAGACGATATAATTGTCTGGAATCTCAGATCTTCTCTCTCTCTATGTGATCGTCTTAAAGGCTTATTATTCTGAATTGGATTTTTTGTTTCCACATCAATGAGTTGTATTTGAGGCTCTGCATGGTCATCCATAGGGATTTTAGGGTCCGCTATTGGACGGACAACCACGCTACTCTGAATGATTGTGGTGGGAATCACAATCCGTTCTTCCTCAAACACAATGTTTCTTAAGTTTGTGCTCCCACTACCTTTAGTATTCTCAATAAACCTAGCATTCATAGTCTCAATAACTCTCGTGGAATATGATGACAATAGAATCTGAATCCTTTAGATCTTTTTGGTTATTCAATAAAGAAAGAACTAACTGTTATAAGGCCAAGCTTTCTTTCATGTGGGTTATATGGTTTGGCTTCTACAGGACAACCCCTTATGTGAAAGTATCATAAACTAGGCTTTCGCCCTGTCCACAATTTATATGGAGTTTTCATTACAGCCTTACTAGGGACTCTATTAAGGATATGCACAACTATTTTTAATGTATCACCCCACAAAGATTCTAGCAACATTGAATTAATAATAATAAACCGCACCATGTCCTTTAGGGTGAGATTATGCCTTTCCGCTACACCATTATGCTATAGAGTAATAGGTATGGTATACTAGGCGACAATGCCACAATCTTGTAGGTATTTAGTGAATGGCCCTGGATTATGCCCAGATTCGTCATACCTTCCATAATACTCACCACCACGGTTGGATTTGATGACTTTGATCTTTCTATTGAGTTGATTCTCGACTTCAGCCTTATATATCTTAAATGCATTTAGGGCATCTAATTTGTCGTTAATAAAGTATAAGTACCCATAACGAGAGTAGTTATCTATGAAAGTGATAAAATACTTCTGCCCATTTCAAGATTCTGAAGGGAATGTGAAATTGCAGTAAGACCGATATAGTAGAAGTCAGAAAAGGTCAAAATGTCCTAAAGGGGGGTGAATAGGACTTTATAAAATTTTATGCCTTATTTTAAGTCCTATTGCCTTAATCTTAATCTAATGTGCAACTATCAAGATATTCTTAATTTAACTCTAATGGCTTCCAAGCCAAGTAGAGGATTCAATCACAAGACTATTTAATATTAAGCATGATCCAACAAATAGTCTAAGATGGATAAGAAGTGTGAATGTGTGTGAGATGTGATTCAAATTAAGGCATTCATATTATCAAGCTTGTATGTAAAAGATTAAAATAATGAAAGATCAAGCAAGAATCAATCCCAAACACAGTCGTCTATAGTGGTTCGGCTATGTGCCTACTCCACTCCCGGCAGACACACTCATCCCATGAGTGTATCAGATTTCACTAACGAAGGTTTCAAATCAGGTTCAGCTTAAATCGTTACAAACTACATAAGGTTGACTCTAGGACCTACACAAGGTACCTAAGATATGCCTACACAAGACACAAGTTTATGCCCTACACAAGAGCAAAGGTCAACATGAAGCACCAAAGTTTTATGCCCTACACAAGAGCAAAGGATCCACATAAGGAACCTCCATTTTAGGCCACACAGGCCAAGGATCCACAAAAGGAACCTAGTTTTAGGCAACACAGGCCAAGGATCCACACAAGGAACTTAGGTATATGCCACACAGGCCAAGGACCTACACAAAGGACCTAAGTTTATGCCCTACACAAGAGTAAAGGTCAACACGAAGCACCTAAGTTTTATGCCCTACACAAGAACAAAGGATCCACATAAGGAACCTCCGTTTTAGGCCACAGAGTCCAAGGATCCACACAAGGAACCTAGTTTTAGGCCACACAGGCCAAGGATCCACATAAGGAACCTCCGTTTTAGGCCACAAAGGCCACAAATCCACACAAGGAACCTAGTTTAAGGCCACACAGGCCAAGGATCCATACAAGGAACTTAGGTTTAGGCCACACCGGCCAAGGACCTAAGTTTATGCCTTACACAAGAGCAAGGGTCAACATACAACACCCAAACGTACTCTCCCGTTGGAGGCTTCCTATGAGGGCTTGAAAGGGTGAGAATCACCTGTGACCCAATCCTACATAAGGAATGATTAACAGGGTCTCTAGACTTTAGATACTTACAGATAAGTAGATGAGCCCCGTTCTTGCACGTTATGAAGATCTTCTCCTTGATAATGAAGATTCTTCAACTCCTTTAATCCGCAACACTTAATGATGTTCCAATAAAGGCGATGGGTTGGGTCTGGGTTATGTTGGAATCCTACTCTAATAAATGCTTTCCTATTTTTAGAGGAGTGATTCTAAGCATTCAAGCATTTAAGGTATCCCAGCTTAATAATTTGCCATTAAGATAGTAGTTGGATGATCCTTGAATGAGGAGGTTCATTCCTCAATCCACTCTGTTGAATATCAATGATGAGGGTGGATTGAAGGATGAACTTCCATGAGAAAATGAGCTTCGAGTAGATGACATATAATTACTCTCTCAAGGCTCTCTTTATTTTCTCTACTGCAACCAAGAATCAAGCCCTCATATAGGCAAAAGTTCCAACGGAAATAAACTTGTTAGTTTTTAACTGAGTTCGATGTCATCGAACGTATACTTTCGAAGACATCGAATTGAGGTTCGATGATACGAACTCAACAGAAACATATTCCTGAAACTTTTGAATGATAATCGATGAAATCGAATCATGCTTCAATTCATCGATATTTGAACTTCGATGAGATCAAACCACTGTTTGATTCCTCGACACGTTATAACTCAGAGCTTGAGGGACAAACTAAAGAAGGCATCGATGACATTAATTCTAGTTCGATGACATCGGAATTCAAATTCCGATATCATCGAAGATAAGATCGAATCATTGATCTTTTTGGATGATATATCATGAAAGCTCGCTGGACACTTTTTGTCCTTAATTCGATTTCATCGACATGTCTTTGATGTCATCGAAATTTAAATATCAATTTCATCGAGGATATCTCGATTCCTCGACCATTTATCAGGTTTTCTTGTCGATGCTTGCAGGACAGTTTTCGAAAAGATTCAATATCATCGAACACATTTCGATACCATCGAAATTCATATATCGATGATATCGAAACCCATTCGATTCCTCGAGCAGAAATAAAATATTTTCTAAAAAGATTTTCTAGATAATCCTCTAAGTTCGTCAATGATATCAACTTACATTCGATGTCATTGATTATGATGGTCGATGTCATCGATAGTATGTTGATTCATCAAACATTTTGTCCAAGATCTTTTGTGGTTGCTGGATATGAAATGACTCATTTCGATATCAATGACATGATGTCATGTCATCGAACAAGAGTGTTTGATGTCATCGACATCAAATCGATGATATCGAACAGAGCAGAAAATTTAGAAAATTTTCTAGATTGAAAGTAAGCTTTCTAACCTCTGATTCCTAAGTTGTTCTAAGTCTTTTTAACGCTTTATATACCCAGGTGTTTTGGGACATGGGATGTGAGGCTAAATTTATGTTTGAGGGCTTAGAAGACACATCCAGTTGAGGCAATGGCTTGAACAACCTTCATGTGGGCCTCACTTGACTTATCGACTCAACCTACACGCTAATTGACAAACTAGGGCACTTTCAATCTCCCCCTTTTGTCAATTACGTGACAAAACACCTAAAACACACCTAGAACAACATCTTAAATTGTGTGTACATGAACTTTACACAATTTTACAAAGATACTATGGAGTTCACACACAATCTTGATTTAAGTAGCTGCTCCCCAATCTTCTTGCAACTGCTTCCCCTATCACTTACATCACCATGCATAGAATCCATATAAACAATAGTTCTCATGATGGGATTTGTTCTCCCCCTTTTTGTCAGTCATTGGCAAAGGTTATGATATACTCAATTGACTAAAGTTACATGTAAGAGATTGGAAGAAACAAAGTACTGGGAGAGCTGTGATTCCTTATGAAAGCATATAAAAAAAAGAATGACAAAGTATAGACAGATATGCATTTGAATATAATCACGGAATCATCATTTCACACACATAGTAAACCACTTCTATGGGCATATAATAATCAGCAAGTAAGCAATCACCATTTCGCACGTAACATTCATCCCAGAAGCAGTGACTATAAAGCTCCAAGAAAAATCATCATTCATCCATAAGAGCATTTAAAAGAACTGCCCAAGCTTGGTAGACACTAAGCAAAAAGAAATATCTAGCCCATTTACGGTCACACAGAATATCCATTTTTTTTTTTACCATTTCGTCCATTCATGGACAGTATCACAACATCGCAACCAGTCAAAATATCTAATACTTCTATCATTGTTGGTCCTTCCAAAGACCAGACATACACACTAAAGGGTTAGCCTATTAAGATAGCAGGCCATCACATACACTATGAAGTACTCAGGACATTAAAAAAGATACCCATGTCCTAAGTAAGAGTGGTTAACTGGTGTATGTGGTGGGTATTAACAAAACTACAATGCCGGGGCCGAGTTGGATGGGGCTGTGTTGTCTTGTCAACATGACAGTAGGTCGACGATGTGTTGAGCAGTGCGTTGTAGTGCAGCCACCATCTACTCTATGCTGGAAAGGCGTTCCTCCTGTCGATCAAATCGCTCTTCCAGTCGTGCCTGTCCTCATAGCGTAGCCCCGATTCGATCCTGATGATGCTTTTGTCACTGAGTTTGTGCGGAGTTAGGAGTAGACGGAGTTACTCGAGGTGCCCATTCTCCTCCTTCGGTCGGTGCTCCTTCCTCTCCTATTTCAGTTTCACCTTGCATTTCCTCCTCATCCTGCATTCCAGTAAAAAGATGAAACTTGAGGTCCATCTTCCTAATGTTTACCTTGTTGAAGTGTTAGAGAGGATGCTCAGGATCATTCGTCATGGGCAGACCCAACTCATTACTCAGAACATGTATGATACGAGGAAATGGGAGATGAGTGGACCTAGGAAAGTGGACGACAATAGCTAACTAATGAACGATTAAGGAAGGAAGGCACAGTTTGACACTTGACACAATGCTATATAGAACAAGCACCATGAAGGAGGTTAAATCGACTCTATTGGTTCCCCTGGGATACACGTTGGTAGTGAAGATTCCATGCGAAACTCGGTACTTTGGAAGCATCCATTTGGATTTGAGTGCATTCCCTTGATACCAAGGGACTTCTCTACCATAGCATATGTACTTGGTGACCAGTGACTGCACCGTTGGGTCATCAAGATCAAAATTCGACAGGATGATAGGCGAAAGAGTGAGACCAAACAGATTTGCAATGGACTCGAGTGTGATCTCTACACTCCTTTCCCCAACTGTGAATGTCACAGAAGGGGGTTCGAGGACTGAAGAGTGACAATATGCAAGAAATCGATATGTTCTCTCAACGTGGCATGGGCCCCCAAAGTCCAACATGGATTCAATATCAAACTCCTGAATACATCCCCTATCCAACTTACATTCATGTACTAGATTTCGCCCCATAAAACTTTCCAACATGTTAGGGTGGGGAGTAGGAATCTATGCAGTGGGAGGTGGTGTAGGACCCACAAACAGGGCCTCTCTGCATGACGACTATCAAAGAGAGGGACCTCAGCGACAAGCAAGGGATTCCGAAGCCCTTGCCCTTTCCCGTGGAGCTAAGGCCTTTTGCCTTCTTAGCCGTGATGATTCTCCTACTATTTGTGTTTTTCCTTTATCCTTAGACATTTTAGATTGAGCATACACACAACTAGCAAGATGACAAGAAAACCCCAAAAAGGAATCAAGTCATTGACAGATAGAGGAGTATTTCCAAGAAGAATCCTTCTAACAACCTAAGATAATCGAATGAGATAGAAGAAATATACCTAGGGATCTTCGGTTTTGGGTTATAGACATCTGCTCAATACGTCACTGGCATGGAGAAATGAAACCGAGAAGAAGAAATGACAAAATATGCCTTTCTCATGCTCACCCATTTTTTATTGGGCGAGCTTTATCGATGTCATCAAATCAAATTCGACGGCATTGAGCGCCCATAATCGATCTCATTGAATAGATGTTCGATGACATACTTCAATGTGCGATGCTTGTGATTCTGAGAGGACGTCGATGATATCGAGCTTACCTCGATGTCACCGACGAGACATTCGATTCATCGATGGACCTATCGAAGTGATAAATATTGCATTAAACTGTGTACTTTGATAAAGTGTTCGAGATGTATATAATAAAATGTTCCCTTATCAGCTTGTATACACGACAAAATTTGTACAAAAATATTGTGACACCGCACAATTATAACCAACCAAAAATTTCGAGGTATAGAAACCTCAGATATATCATGATCATCACAAAATTGCGTCATTTCAAATTCATGTTCGGGTCTTGATGCCAAGGCATGGACTTATTGTCTAAGTTCTCTTGACATTAGGTGAATGGATCATCCTCTCTATTGCCTTTAACAACATAGCATTGGTCACTAGTGCGAAGACCCTTCATAATTGATTTTCCTAATTTATCTGAGATCTTGCACTCTTGTTCAGATAAAGTTACTATATGCTTGTTGTCACATATTTAAGAGATGCTTAGAAGGTTGTGGGTCAACCCTTCTATATAAAGAGCATTCTCACTTTTAAGCCTTTTTCATTCCAACTATAGTTCCATGCCCCATTACATTAGCGGTGCTTCCATCTCCAAAGGTGACCATCCCATCATCATGATTTGAATAGTTTGAGAGAAGGGATTTGTCACATGTGACATGTCTTGAACACCCGCTATCAAGATACCATTTAACCCATTTGCCTGTTTTGGGAGAGGAATGAGTTACTAGGCAATTTCTCTTGTTTTTCACTGCCCATTTAGTGATAGTTTTTCTAGGCAACGTTGTTTTTACTTCACTATGGGTTGATTGGGATACATTAGGTAACTGAGTTAAATTTTTTTTTGTTTCATTAACTCCTTTGTTTTTTGATTCAGTTGAGGCACTTGACTCAATAGTTCCCCCATTCTTTTTGTCATTTTTGGTGGGGATGAATGTGTCTTACCTCTTACCATATACTTGGGTGGATTCTTCTCATTTTGCATTGTTCTCCCAGTTAGTTTGTATTTATCAATCATACCAGAGTTGTGTTAAGTCCCCCTAGTGGTTAAGCATTCAAACTTGTAGTGGCCTGAGTCCCCACACAAATGGCAAATTGGAGTGTTCCTTGTGTTGCTTACTGAGGCAGCAGCTTTCTTAGGTATTGCTGTTGTGCGAGTGGGATGTGATTTGCAATTTTCATATCCCAATCCCCTCTTGTCCTTTTGATGTTTCCCCATCCTTGAGAGTTTTTCTAGTTTTTTACTACTTTGGGAGAATTTGTAACTAGCTCAACAAATTTTCTATATTTTTCTACATCAAAGATAAGTGTGTGATTTTCATTTTTAAGATACATGTTTTCATGTTTCAATAGTTCAATCGGTTTGGTTAGTTTTACTGACTCAAATTTGAGAGATGAGTTGATTCTTTCTAGCCTATCATTCTCTAAGTGGTATTACTGAAGATCATTAATCAATTGGATATTAATCTCTAAAGTTTTATATAGATATATTTGCAGTAACTTATTCTTGTTCTCATTGATACCAAGTCTTTTTAGGATATTGATGTTATGTGTGTAAAGTTGATTATATGCATCCTGTATATTATCATTTTCTTCTTCTTCCTCTTTCTCCTCATCATAAGATGGAAATGATCATGTGGCTTGAGGTTCATTGATTTTCTCAGCCTCTATGGGAATGTTGGAGGATGAGGAGGCCATAAGGATTTTCAAGGACTTTTGGTCTCCATCACTCTCCGAGTCACTATATTTTAAATTTGTCTCTTTAATGTCATCCCATGTGGCAGCCATGGCCTTTTCCTTAGTCTTTTTGTTGGGAGATTCAGTGGACAAATGTCCAAATTTCCTACAATTGTAACACGAAGGCTCTCTGGATTTTTTAGAAGGTTTACCTATATGGTGCTTACTGTCTAACTGATTGCCTTTGGTGTTGAAGGGTCGGCCACGATTTTTGTTAAAGAATCTCTTGAACCTTTGAGCCAATAGAGCCACTTCTTCATCCTTATTTTCTCTTTCACTTTCTTCCTCCTTAGTAATGATGGTGTGTTTTTCAGCTTTGAGGGCATTACTTTTGGATTTTGGAGCTGGCTTGAAGTGTACTTCGAATGTTTGTAGAGAGCCTACTAGTTCTTCTACTTTCATTTCATCTGTATTTTTACACTCTTCAATGGTTGTAACTTTAGAGTTAAAACGTTCTGGTAGGGATCTTAGGATTTTCCTACAAAATTTTGGTACTGGAACCTTCTTCCCCAATTCACCCATGGAATTACATATGATATTCAGTTTTGTAAAGAATTCCATGAAGGTCTCATGCTCTTCCATTCTAAGATGTTCGAATTGTGATGTTAGGAGTTGCAGCTTAGATCTTTTCACTGTGCTGTTTCCCTCATGGGTTGTTTCTAACAAATCCCATGCTTGTTTTGATGTGCTGCACATACTAATTTGATTAAACACTTCTTAAGATACAACATAGTAAATAACATTCTTTGCTTTAGCTTCAGAAGCTTGTTTTTCTTTATCGAATGCACTCCATATTTCTTTGGATTTTGGCTTGGAGATGGTTATGCCATTTTCAAGTACTATTTGTTCGGTTGGCGGCACATATCTGTTTTCAATAATGTCTCAAACATCATGATCCAAAGAACTCAGAAAGTAGTACATCCTAGCCTTCCAGTATGAATAATTAGAACCATCAAATACCGGAGGTCTAGTCACAGATGAGCCCTCTCCTTTGGCCATAATTCCAACTTTAGTCAAGATCACTCTCTGGGTGGTTAAGCCCTTAAGAGAGACCCTCTCTGATACCAATTAAAATTGCATTAAGACCACTATAGTAGAAGTTGGAATAGGTCAAAATGTCCTAGAGAGAGGTGAATAGGACTTTATAAAATTTTACACCTTATTTTAAGTCATATTACTTTAATCTTGATCTAATGTGCAATTATCAAGATATTCCCAATTTAACTCAAATGGCTTCCAAACCCAGTAGAGGATCCATTCACAAGATTATTCAATATTAAGCATTATCAACAAATAGTCTAATATGGATGAGAAGTGTGAATGTGTGTGAGATGTGATTCAAATCAAGGCATTCATATTATTAAGCTTGCATGTAAAAGATTAACATAATGAAAGATCAAGCAAGAATCAATCACAAACACAGTTGTTTATAGTGGTTCGGTTATGTGCCACTCCACTCCAGGTGGACGTACTCATCCCATGAGTATACCAAATTTCACTAACGGAGGTTTCAAATCAGGTTCACCTCAAACCGTTACAACCTACACAAGGTTGACTCTAGGACTTACAAAAGGTACCTAAGACGTGCCTACACAAGACCCAAGTTTATGCCCTACCCAAGAGCAAAGGTCAACATGAAGCACCTAAGTTTTATGCCCTACACAAGAGCAAAGGATCCACACAAGGAACCTCCGTTTTAGGCGACACAGGCCAAGGATCCACAAAAGGAACCTAGTTTTAGGCAATGCAGGCCAAGGATCCACACAAGGAACCTAAGTTTAGGCCACACAGGCCAAAGACCTACACAAAAGACCTAAGTTTATGCCCTACACAAGAGCAAAGGTCAACATGAAGTACCTAAGTTTTATGCCCTACACAAGAGTAAAGGATCCACACAAGGAACCTCCGTTTTAGGCCACACAGGCCAAGGATCCACACAAGGAACCTAGTTTTAGGCCACACAGGCTAAGGATCCACACAAGGAACTTAGGTTTAGGCCACATCGGCTAAGGGCCTACACTAAGGACCTAAGTTTATGTCCTACACAAGAGCAAGGGTAACACACAACACCCCAACGTACTCTCCCGTCGAAGACTTCCTATGAGGGCTTGAAAGGGTGAGAATCACCTGTGACCCAATCCTACACAAGGAATAATCAACAGGGTCTCTAGACTCTAGATACTTACAGATAAGTAGATGAGCCCCGTTCTTGCACGTTGATGATGAAGATTCTTCAGCTCCCTTAATCCGCAACACTTGATGATGTTCCAATAAAGGCGATGGGTTGGGTCTAGGTTATGTTAGAATCCTACTCTAATAAATGTTTTCCTATTTTTAGAGGAGTGATTCTAAGCATTCAAGCATTCACGGTATCCCAGCTTAATGATTTGCCATTAAGATAGTAGCTGGATGATCCTTGAATGGGGAGGTTCATTCCTCAATCCATTCTATTGAATATCAATGATGAGGGTGGATTGAAGGATGAACTTTCATGAGAAAATGAGCTTAGGGTAGATAGTATACAATTACTCTCTCAAGGCACTCTGTATTTTCTCTACTGCAACCAAGAATCAAGCCCTCCTTATATCGGCAAATATAGGCAAAAGTTCCAACGGAAATAAACTTGTCAGTTTCTGACTGAGTTCGATGTCATCGAACCAGATTCAATGTCATTGAACGTATGCTTTCGGAGACATTAAATTGAGGTTCGATGATACAAACTCAACAGAAACATATTCCTGAAACTTTTGAAGGATAATCGATGAAATCGAATCATGCTTCAATTCATCGATATTTGAACATCGATGAGATCAAACCACTGTTCGATTCCTTAACACGTTATAACTCAAAGCTTGAGGGATAAACTAAAGAAGGCATTGATAACATCGATTCTGGTTCGATGACATCAGAATTCAAATTCTGATATCATCGAAGACAAGATCGAATCATCGATCTTTTTGGATGATATATCATGAAAACTCGCTGGACACTTTTTCTCCCTAATTCGATTTCATTGACATGTCCTCGATGTCATCAAAATTTGAATATCGATGTCATCGAGGATATCTCAATTCCTTGTCATTTATCAGATTTTCCTGTCGTTGCTTACTGGATAGCTTTGGACCAAATTCGATATCATCGAACACGTTTCGATACCATCGGAATTGACATATTGATGATATCAAAACCCATTCGATTCCTCAAGCAGAAATACAATATTTTACAAAAAGATTTGCCAGATAATCCTCTACGTCTATTAATGATATCGACTCACATTCGATGTCATCGATTACAGATGGTCGATGTCATCGATAGTATGTTGATTCATCGAACATTTTGTCCAAGATCTTTTGTGGTTGCTAGATATGAAATGACTCATTTCGATATCATCGATATGATGTTAATGTCATCGAACATGAGTGTTCGATGTCATCGACATCAAATCGATGATATCGAACAGAGCAAAAAAATTAGAAAATTTTCTAGATGAAAAACAAGTTTTCTAACCTCTGATTCCTAAGTTGTTCTAAGTCTTTTTAAGGCTTTATATACCTGGGTGTTTTGGGACATGAGATGTGAAGCTAAATTTACGTTTGACGGTTCGGAAGACACATCCGGTTGAGGCAATGGCTTGAACAATCTTCATGTGGGGCTCACTTGACTTATCGACTCAACCTACACGCTAATTGATAAACCTGGGCACTTTCAGAATGGTCCACAGATGTATGTATGAATCAGTTCCAAGAGTCCTACGCTGGTATTAGCACCCTTTTTCCTGATTCTAGTCTGTTTACCTTTAATGCAATCTATGCAGACCCCAAAGTCTGAGAAGTCCAGAGAGTAAAGAATTCCTTCACGCACAAGCCTTTTCAATCTCCGATGAGAGATATGACCTAATCGCATGTGCCATAGCATGGAGGAAATTTCATAATCTAACCTTCGCTTAATGCCTTTAGTGTTTCCATGTGATGAGTTAATACTATATACATATGAAACATCCAAATGTAGCTAATAAAGGTTATTAACAAAAGTGTCATAACCAATCATAACCGAATCATACAAAATACTTAATTTTCCATTTCCAAATTTAAACTTATAACCAAATTTGTCTAATGGGAAATGGAAACCAAATTGCGCCTTATAGAAGGCACACATAAAGTATCTACTAGATCAAGAAAGTTTTCTGATGGCAACCTAAGCCCACAGACTCCAATAGCTTCCACGTCTGCTCTAATGTCGTTCCCCATATAAACTAATATTTTTGTTTCGGTTGGTGTCCGGCTTTGGAGTATATCCTACGTGAAATTATATATGTGAATAGTTTCACCGGAGTCTATCCACCAGGAGTCTATGGATATATCATCTATACTAGATTCAAAATAGACTAAAATTTGATTCTTTCCCTTAGAAACAACACATTCTTTAAATTGTGTGCAATCCTCTGTAGGACCCAAAAAATAATTTCCTAAATAGTGCTTTCTTTTCTTAAAGTTGGACCCAATAAGCAAAGGTATGGAATTAAACTAGTTTGAAATATTGGAAACAATCATGGCTGGACAAATAAAACATAACACACATTAATAGAATGAACAAGTCCCACAAAATGATATATGAATGTAAACCACAAACATTATGCATGTATAAACATTCGATTGATTTGAGCCTTCAATTAAATGACCCAGAATGATGATGGGCCATAGTCATCAGATTTTAGCAAGAGCCTGACTTATCATCATTACTTCTCCTTTAGGTGAAATTACGACATACAAGAGCTCTACTGAACATGAAGCTGACTAGTGCTAGTGAAATAAATTTAAGACATCCATCACCTTTGGGTAAAATGAATCTCTCAAACTTATATAACTATCACCAATCACTTCACCCTGCTCATATCCAGCTAAATGATGATACCTCTTTGTTCTGACCACCACCCGTTATGGAAATGAATGCAACTAAGTGCAATCCTAATATGGATGGTTGTTGAATTCCGTAAACTAAAATCTGAAGGTAAAATTTTTTATCGATTGAGGTCACTTTGGTGGCTAACACAACTAACTTCAATCCCTACTCCCAGACCCAAGGAATACTACATGGTCCTTCCCATAATGGACCATTCTGTAATAGTTCTGACTTGGCTCAAAATACGACCGATGTTGACCGCTCATAGGCTAAACATATTAT
Organism: Magnolia changhungtana; assembly: GCA_030180095.1. NCBI lineage: Eukaryota > Viridiplantae > Streptophyta > Magnoliopsida > Magnoliales > Magnoliaceae > Magnolia > Magnolia changhungtana. The sequence continues at coordinate 1,422,313 of JASAUF010000640.1, forward strand.
AAAGTGAGGGTTAGATTAAATTCTTGATGATCAACAACTTAATATCAGCCCTAAACGGATGGGTAATGGCCCTATTTGGGGTCAAATCAGTACTTAATGATGTATCCAATCAGGACTTAATGATGTATCCAACCATATTCATGGATTACCAGGGTCGTTTAACAAATATAACATACCAACCATCTGTTTATTCTTATTTAGGTTTTATTTGATCTGAAATGGCCCAAGTAATTATTTCAATGGTTAGGATAATCTTAGACAATGGGCCCAAGATTCCAAAGAGGGTTACATAATCTACAAAGAGACAATACAATCATTAGTGCAAGAGTGGGCCTAGAATGAGTATTAAACTAGCCCAAGTCATGCTACAAATGGGCCCAAATTGCTAGAAAAATACCCAAAGGCCTAATTTGAACATGTCAAACAGACCCAATAGAAAATCCATGTGCAGGAGCCACTACACGGGCCCAATGGATGGACTCAAGGGGAAACTGCCGTCCTTGGCAGTTTCTGAAATTGTAGCCGCACTACTCTTCCTCCACTTTCCCCTTTATCTTGCGACTGATTTTACAGCAACCATCAATAACCGTTTGAATGGAAGCTAGAAGAGGAAGACAGCTTTGATGCCATTGTTGTTCCCACTGAAACAGAGAAGAAGAAGAAGAGGAAGGCAGGATTGCCATGGCTGTCGGCATCGGTGCGATCCAATATGATGGGTAGAGTTTTACATCCCATGCTATAACATGATTTGGGAAAACTGATGAATGGAGTGGATTCCACAAACATCATGACGAGTCACGCTTAGCTTCCTGCCGCAGGTAATCCACGTCCTGGCAAGAGCTTGCAATTCCAGCCCGAATATTGTGGTGAAAGAAACCCACAAAATTAAGACCAGATAACTCCATTGATCATGGCTGCCAACCAAAGTGGTAGGATGTCATTCATGGTGGCGGATGCCATGATTGTTGGAGATGAATGCTTCCAGGGGAAAAAATCCTGATGAGGCCCAATGTTCTACCTCGTATATCTATGGATTTTTATTTTTATTTTTAATCTGAATGATGAAGCACTAATGGTGATCTACCATGGTTGATTAGCATACATACATGTTGCATCTGGATTGAAAACAAATATATGCTATGAGAAGGCGTTCAAATCCGATAGCCACCTCAAAAGAATGCCAACATGGATGCCTACAACAATGTCAGCAACAAGCATGACATATCGAAACTCTTGAAATTCGTAAGATTAATGCATAGTTTCTCTGATACCAAATGATATACTTATATTGTGAAATTGACGGATCGTCTATGCATCAACAATGGAGATTTAAAATCATAAACTGAAAGCATACCTGATTGGAAAGACATTCCACCGATAGGAATCTTGATCTTCCGCACCTTACACCTTTATGAGAACCTTTAATGGCACTAGGGTTTTCTCTCTTGTGTTGGTGTGGGCACCAATACATCTATATATAAAAGAAAGAGGGCTAGAAGCTTACCCATCACACTTCTCCCTCTATGGTCTCCACACTGTAGGTTTCCATATCTGGCTTAATAACCGAGTATAGGAACAACGGTTCAAGCGTCCTGCCCCAAACCTATATACAATTATCAAAATTGTAGTGGGGCCCACTGAATCGCTCAATCTGAATAATCCAACGGTCAGATCTAAATCGATGATCATGTGTGGCCCACCTGATAGGAGTCTTACAGATTGATCTAAAAGGTGGATTTGATTAATATCATTAATGTGTGTCCGAGGGATTTCTAATATAGGAGTGTGATTTAGGTTGAAACTAAAGGAATCAACATTGTTGATAAGATAAAATAAATTAAAGAACAAGAAAGAGAGGAAGAAGAAGATGATGATGATAGTTTTATGAGTAAAGCTTCTCATTCTTATATAAAGAAAGAGAACAATTGAAGTTATAATTTGTGAAGAATGTGCATAACATCTTATCTACGATGCCAAGAATTGAAATAGCTTCTTACAAGTTTCATAATAATGGACTTATAGATTTTGCAAGGTAGAAATGTGAAATTTGAAGGTGGAATAAGTTTTACTTCCATCTAAACAATATGCTAAGAATGAAATGCTTGTTAAAAAGAGAAGAATGAAATGCATCTTGTGTGACATGAGCTAAAAGTCTAAAAAAGCATGGGACGCTTCTACAAAACTATTCTCACATGAAAAAACTCATCCATCACAATTCTTAGTGGAGTTTCATAGCTTGGATGAGGAATTTCCATCTTTTACCATTTCCTTCCCATGAAGAGATCCCATCATAAATGGTCCTAGATGTACTCTAAGAATCTATTTATACACTCTGTGCTTTAAAGACTTCTAATCAAATATGTTTTATGTATGAGATGTATATGTACACTAAGATTCCTGCCTAACAGTAGAGGGCTCCCATTCACTCTACATTGTTGTTCTAATAAAACAAATTACAATGAATGTCATCGGACGATAGTTGAAAATGATGCCTTCCCCACCCAAGAGTCATAATAGCATAGATATGTTGGCAAGACCTCCAAGATCTTTGGTCTTGTCCTTGGTGCTATGCAAAAGAAACTAGCATTGATCTCCCAACCACAATGGACAACGAGCCTTCAAGGATCCCATTGAATTAGTGGCAATCTCCTGACCATAGTTAAAAAGCAAGCACTTAAGACTCTGATGTAGAGTGGTTCGTAGACACTTTCATGGCAAAGATGGACCAGATAAGGCCTAATCAGAGGCGAAAATGATCTGGACCATCAGAACCTTAAATCAATCGTATCTCACAAAAGCGGATGAGTTTTTCGACATATTATATATGATTTTGGGGGTAGGAGGACCTACTTCAGCCAACCAACCCCACTATGCTAGGTTGCCCATGCCGGATTTATGAGATTCCATTAGATCGACAGTCAAAAGTCCCGTTTAGTTTCGTTTATACTATAAATAATAAGTTTTAGTTTAAGGATAACTTTTGATCCTTTGAGGTGTACGAGTCATTCCCAACATGAAAAGGGCTTAGAAAAGTTATGAGAATAACATGGTTGGGACAAATTGGACACTATTTTTGGCTAAAAACTATGAAGTCTAGTAGGAATAAAGGTCTTTTATAAATAGGAAGGTTACTATTTATAGTAAATCACATTTTTAGGGTGTTTGAGTTGGGAGTATTTAACTCTAAAACTCCATCCCGAGTTTGGGTTCCTTATTTAAAGAGTTATATATATATATATATATATATATATATATATATATATATATATATATATATATATATATATATATATATATATATTTCACCATCAATCAATTTATTTCGAATTTATTAGGAATTATTTTTGTTTTTATCCCTCGTGGATTCGAGGAAGCTACGTGAGGAGTCTAGATAGCTTTGTGGATTTAGAGTACACTATTAATGTAGTTTTCCTCTAGTCGCTCCTTAGTTGACCCTTGAGAACCTACACACAGGAAAGGAAGAGACAAAGGAGTTGTTGGCTTGTACAGGGGACCCTTCGATGCCTAAATCAGGAACTTGAGTCTTTGTAGGAGATGATCTCTTTGGAAAAGAATCACCAGTCATGTTTTTTATTATGTTTTGAGTGTCTAAGTATGCGTACCTTTCACTGGCTAGGGGCTCCCCTATTTATATGAGAGAGAAGATCACACCGTGAGAAACGTTTCCCATTTAAGACTCCTAATACGTCGGAGATCTTCCCATATGGATCCTAGATCTGTCAGGGATCCTCCCAAGATTGCGGACATCTGAGATTCTCGAGATTTGATCTTATCTCTCGAAGATCTCGGAAGAGATCTTCAGGCCGTCCATTCGAGGCAAGGTCAGTCATCACTACAAGAACAATGGGCAAAGGCTACGGCCAAAAACTATAGCAAAAGGTCTTTTGCTACAGATATAATCCGTAGCACGTCCGTCGCTACTGATGGGGTAGCTAAAGATCTAGCTACGGATTATATCCGTAGCAATAGATACCAATAGCTACAGATTATATCCATAGCAATAGATACCAATAGCTACGGATTATATCCGTAGCAATAGATGCCAATAACTACGGCTTATATCCGTAGCAATAGATACCAATAGCTACAGATATAACCCGTAGAAAAATCTTTAGCTACCCCACTAATAGCTACAGATGTGTTACGGATCGTATCCGTAGCAAAAGAATTTTATCCGTAGCAATAGATATGAATAACGCTAATAATATCCGTAGCAATAGATACCAATAGCTATGGACAAAAGCCGTAACTATAGCTATGGATTATATTTGTAGCTATTTTTAAAAAATTGTAATAATCGACCTGTTTCCATTGCAAGAACCTGCTGTGATATCTGATAACTCATTTAAGCTTAATGCTGATAGAAATAGTACATAAAATGCAATCAGAAAAAAAAAACAATGCATTTATTATAAATAGTAATCAAATCATACAATGCATCCTACATTCACATTTCTAAATAAACAACACTTCACTTTGCTCAACCTATCATAAGAATTACAACTAAGGCGTGCTCTCATGTGTAAGAAACAAATACACTCCAACACAGTAAACACCCTCCATATGCATTCAATAATGCTCACGTTTTTACAGAATTTTCTTCCTTCAGATGGTCAATTTTAGCTAATGCAGAAGATAGAGCTTCTTCTTTCATTGAAATTGCAGATTTAACTTCTGTGGACTTTGAGATAAGATCACTTTCAAGTTCTGAAGCCTTTCCCTTGAGAAAATGAATTTAATCCTCCACTGGCTTCTTTAGCTTGTCAGCCTGTATAAAACAGCATTTGTAGATACAATCAAACAAGTATGCCTTTATACACATCTCAAAGGAAGAAAGACAAAAAAAAAAAAAAAAAAAAAAAAACAGATATATGAAGAAATAAAAAATGTACCTACAAATCTTCTAAACTATGGAAAAATCCAACATGAGTAATGTGTTCAAACCTAGGATGAACTTTTAAACTCAAAACCTAGGTTTAGGTTAAGGTTATACGTTTAGGTTTAGGTTTTAGGTTTAGGTTTAGCTTAAGGTTATAGGTTTAGGTTAGGTTTAGGTTTAGGTTATAGGCTATAGGTTATAGCTTTAGGGAATTAAGAATAGGTTAAGGTTTAAGTTTAGGAAATCGGGTTCAGGTTCAGGATTGGGTTTAGGTTTGGGTTTTCAAGTTTAGGTTTAGGTTTAGGTTTAGGTTAGGGAGTTGAGATTAGGATTAGGTGTAGGTTTAGGTTTAGGTTAGGGAGTTGAGATTAGGATTAGGTGTAGGTTTAGGTTTAGGGAATTGAGTTTAGGTTATTGTTCACTCCCCAAGTGTAGGGTTGTGATGTAGTAATAAAATTCGGTAAGACCGAGGTCGAATCCACAGGGACTAAAACCTGTACGTATCTGAAACTAACTAGGACTAGAACTAGAATGAGATGAAATCGAAAATAAGTGTAATTTGAAGGAATAATGGTGAAAACAATAATATAAAATTTAAGGAATTTAGAGGTAGGAAACTAGGGTGCCAAGGATCCACTTGTAGAGATCAGGGAGATCTTATGCCAATATCACGAATTATGAACATTTACTGAACTGCTATTGATATAGTTTTCAAAAGATGAAAGGTATATGAATTAGAATGGATTCCATCACAAAACCATGCCCAGGAGACAGAGTAAACAACATAATTAAACTAATTACCAACCAATCAACATGCCATGAAGGTTAGGAAGGGTACCGACATCCAACCATGCCCAGGAGACGATGGTGAACAACACGGCTTCCTGACGTCGGACACATAAAAAGGAAAGGAAATACTCAAAGCCATTGCAGATCTATTGTAATTTCAGTCACAACACACCATTAAAAACTGAAAGTATTCCTGTTAATCAAACTAAAATAAACATAGGTTCAATTTAAATAAAAGACATAAGCAAAAGGTCCCCCTTCACACTACAAGTTTCACCTCTTAGCCCTAGCTAAGAGGTTTAGCCCATCATAGATGGACTATCTCTCAAAAAAACATGAAAATAAATAAAAAGAAAAAGAAAAGAAACAAACTACTATACTCTGTCTCCCTACGTTCCCTGCTCCTGATGATGCCTCCACGGCTGGCTTCCAAATTCCAACCGTCCCCCCTTCTCTCTCAGCCGCTGCCCACCTTTATATAGTCCTGTTGTCTGTATGGCGCAGAAGGCTGGAGTGCAAAAATTCATTCGCAGCAGACTTCTTGCGGGACTCTGCTTATGAGTAAGAAAAGTCGGCGGCGATGCGTTTGGAATGAACTTGAGAGGCGAAATCTTCCCTTCTTTGAAATCTACCCGGCGTGGTGAAGGTCGAACCCTCGTGATCAAGCGGATGGATTGGATCAATGATCCAATCACGGACGATGGGCGAAACGATCTGAAACGTCCGATTTTTTCAGACGCGTAATCAGAGCTTACGCAGGTAGCTCTGTCTGTCGGTGGGGCCCATGAGCGATGGAAATCTCGAAATCCACTCCGTCCACTGGAATAAGAACGGAAAACTAGTCGGAAATGATTGGTTTTCTTCTGTTTTGGTGTGACCCACTAAGACGTTCGTTCTACCGTCCATCCTCCGCTTGAACGGTCAGAACCCGATCTTCGCTGTCGCATCTTATTTCGTCACCTAGGCTTGGGAAATATGGACCACGTGAGTCATATGGACGGTCCGGATCAGTGGTTCAACTGATGGGTGGGGCCCACTGAAAAAGACCAGCGGACACAAGTCCTTTACGCATCGCCGTTTGCGTTGATGCTATGGGGTCCATGTTCGGGGGTTTACAACGAAATCCACTCCGTTCATTATTTCCGGCTCGAAAAACTGTTTAGATATGGACGGTTTTGGATTCAAAACATTGTATCTCTCGGATGTTTATTTGGCGCCATCCAACCGGCGTTGAAGCCTTCATCTTCCTGTACTATCCACGAAAATCCGGAAGCACGTTAGATTGCGGTCGGTTTGACCTTCTGATTACAATGAACGGCTTGGATCATCACGATGTGTGATGATGGTGGCCCACCAGGCGTCGACCAAAAATCTCTGTGCGTGAATTCAGTTTTTCGAATTTGGATCGGGTCAGCGGCCACTGACCGTCTTTTACAGTTTGGTGCGCTTCCTGTGCACGTGAGATGCGCACACTTTCGTCATGTAAAGTGGGTCCTACCTCGACGTTTTTAGAAATCCGCTCCGCTCATCCACTTTGCCACTGGTTTTAATCTGTCAAGGGAAGTGTTGAAGCGTATCCAGGTAGCAGGTGGGCCCCACTTAGTGCATTAAGGGGCTGAAATTTCCATTGGGCCGTTTATAGAGGGATCCACTAGGCGAATTTTGACGTGTACGGTTAATTTAGCATCCTTAGACCCTGTATAAAGTTTTTGAGCCAATCAGATGGTTGGAACCCTGTGATCTTGCATTCTGGCTGACTTTCAGGCCACTTGAGCTTCAGTTTCTTTATTTTCTCAGATCTTGGCTATGTAAAATCGTCGATCCCAATCCCCAGGAGTCCGTCCCCTGCTTTTGTGACATCAGAGTGCCAAATCCATGCTTTTACTATCAGTTTTCAGTCAACGCTCCTGATTGAATCCTGCAACAAAACACAATTAAAATACTCCATTAAGCATTATTGTGTATGTAAAATCTGGCAATAAATAGGGTCTGATATGCAATATTTGACCCTCAACACAACCCCCAACCAGCATTTTGCTAGTCCCGAGCAAAGTATGCGAAAATTAAGTTCTGAGTTATAGGACAATTTCTATGAACTCGAGTGATTTTTGAATAAAATAAACTAGATGCTAGAATTTTAAGATTCATGAATGTTGGGCATTCATTTCTTCTGAGCTCAAGTGCACGGTAAACTTCATAGTCAAGTTTAAAATATTAATCCATCAATTAGAAAAATTCTAAGCATTGAGTTTCATGGGTGTATAGTGTGATCTCGACTTATCACCATTAAGATCCGATTCATTCTTTCATGATATCATTGGCAACCAACAAGAGTATTCAGGACAACCACCTAAACCAAAACTTACCTCACAGATCAACTTTTTCATTCTAACAGCTTTCGATTTTTCCATAAACAGTAGTGCTAAGGAGGGGAAACAAATCCTCACCTATAGGGAGCAAACTTATGGTGAGAACTACTCGCCTAACTTTTTTCAAAAATTAACCGTGGAAAATCGAATCTACACCTATAGGGAGCAAACCTATGGTGAAGTTCATTCGCCCAACCCTTTTTGCAAGCGGCTATCTTGTAGCCGGGTATTTTCTTTTTCTTTAATTCTTTTTTTTTCTTTTTTTATTGATCATGCTGGAAAAATAGTCCAGGATGGTTCCTTTTATGCTCAATGAATACCAAGTCAATCCTTCAATATTGAACTGAAACCTCAATGTATAAACGAGATGTGACATGTGAAATCATGACTCAATCAATGTTTACAACTTCTAATCATGGATTAATAATTCAACCTTAACTGTGAAATCTAACTGACAACTGAATCCAAGAGTAGTAAATCACCAACATTCCATATCCTGTAATTCTAATTGCCCTAGATGGCCGTCAAAATCACTTCGAATGTACAAGAAAGTCCAAAAAAATTTTTAAAAATTTTCACAATTTTTGCTCAAGACTAAGAAAAACACTGATTAGGTTGCTTAATCTCCCACCCCCAACCTAAAATCTACATTGTCCTCAATGTAAAAGATATAAGTATGGAATGCACATGGGACAACAAAAGTAAATGTGAAGTGATGGGAAGCTAGTACCTGGATGATGAATCGTGAGAGACATTCCAAGAGATCGCAGCATGGAATCCAATCAGCACGAGAGAGAAAGCAACACAAAACTAACAAAAATAAAATCCTACCTATACCACTTTCGCAGGTGCTCTTGATTGCATTTAGCGCATGCAACAAGCCTTTAAACCCCTAGGTTGCCCCTAGTGGACGAGTTGTAGTCTCGTGAGGGTTTGCAGTAATGTTACCCACAAACATTGAGCTAACTAAATAAGAAAATGAAATGAATTGAAAAGCTGGGTTGCCTCCCAGGAGCGCTAAGTTTACCGTCTATCCTAAAACAGCATAAAGGAAACTACCCTAGTCCTAAGAAAGTAGGGAAAAACTACTCAGTCATGCCGCAAGGTTCTCTCTTGGCCAAGATCGTGATAAATTTCTCAGTAGGTTTCTTAACAGGATCATCCAAAAGCCCTTTTTGCAATAGGCTTGGATGCCCTGGAGCATGACATTCCAGAGAAACTTATGTACCTCATCAAAAATTTGTCGTTGATTCGCTGAGGTATCCGAGTAGATACGATTTCCCTGTGACAGAAGAAGTTTCGAAGTTAGTATCCCATGGTGAATCAGAGACTACAAGTAGATCAAATTGAGAAAAATTTTTAAGAAGTGGTGTAGTCTCAACACATTCCGAAGTATCAGACTTCGGTTCAATTTTTTGCTCCTCCTCCCTTAATGGTAGACATTTAGGATCAGGGGAAGAAGGGGCTTCAGAATAAGGGTTCTCTCGATCAGTGATGTCTACCGAGATATCGTCTTACAAGGCATCCACTTTATCTTTTAACATGGGATCGTTTGAATCTGCAAAGTGTGCCAAGCAATCCCAAGAGTTGGGAAGTTCAGCTGAGTGTGATTTATTTTTCACATTAGAGCTTGTACCAAGGAATCCATCATCCTTGACAGTGGATGGATGTATGCTCTCTTGCTCCATTCCAACACAGACAGATTGAAAATCAATAGGGGAAGCATCGATGTTATTACTTGGTTCATTAAAACTATTCAGAAGACGCATTGAATCATCATAAGTGTATAACTCATATGGTGGCCTCGACTGGGTGGTTTCAACTTTCAGAGTCATAACGAGCTGCTCGTCCATCTCCCGAATCATATCATCATTCAATTCAGGGGAGTAGTCTAAGCATGCCTCACGAAGGTTGGAAGGTTTAGGTGAAAGTGGTTCATCCTCCACATTTAAATTGGCCATGTCAGATAGGTGGAGTAGAACTTCTTGTGCCTCGTGATCACCTTCCTGGACCATAATTGAAGTTGATTCCAGTGAAACTTGCGCTGTGCTCTCATGAATCTCATCCCAATACTTCTCAGCTTCCAATTCAGTGCAGTACACACTTGGGATGGGATCGCTTTCCTCACATTCTATTCCTAAATTTGGTTAAGGTTCGAATAAACTAACCTCTACCTCATCATTGAAGTCCTTTATGTCATGTGAGTGGAGTGTGTCATCATCACTGTATTTGAAAGATATCCATGTATCTTCACCATTCTTTTGAACAGTCATCGAGATCGACTCATCGGAAAGCTGAACCGTATGCTCATTAATGGAATCCAACTCATTCCAAATTTCAGAATTCTTCAAAAGCGAGTTGGGATCACTTTCCTCGCGTTGTATTTCTGGAATGAATTGTGGCTGGGATGACCGAGCCTCCTCTACCTTATCAAGGCGCGAATTAAGCGCTTCCAACGATTTTTGAATTTCCGTGAGACAGGCTATGCTATGTTGAATTGAATCCTGCGGGCTCTCAAAGGTAGGGGATCTAAGAGAATAATCTTTATAACTTGTTGTTGGTTCATTTCCCCAATTTGGATGTTTCCACTGATTATAGTCATACGGATCATAGGTGGGAGAATCTGATGGTTGGTAATACTTATTATCACTCATAATATAATCACGCATTGTTTTCTTCTCATCTGATGGGTGATAATAATCCTCACGCCCATAATTATGATAACCCCAACACTCACGTACTGTTTTGTTAATCTGTGGGGTGTAATTACTCTCCCACATATGATCACGCAAGGACTTCTCAACCGGTAGATCATTATATTTCGGTTGGTTCTCGATGATAGTTTCAGAAAATTTTTGAGACATAGGTTGATTTATACCATAGTCATCATCCCAATATAGATTATTCTTCTCAGCATACTGACGTTCCCACTCGTGCATATACATGATGAGACCCTAACTGTAAATCTACTCTTAAGAAAAATAAAAGAAAGGATCCTACAGCAATATGGAGAGTAAAAGGAGGAGAAGTTAGAAGGAAGTTACCAGGTTGGAGTGCTTATGTTAAAACTAAATTAGAAGTTTCTATCTCAAGATCCTACAAAAATAAGAAAAACAGGTTAGTTTCTATAAATCAAACAGAAAAAAATCCTAACATAAAGTTAGTAAAAATCCTAATCTTAAACTAATTCTAAAACTAGTCAATTTCAGAAAAACGCAACCGTCAGTCCCCAGCAACGGCGCCAAAAACTTGTTCACTCCCCAAGTGTAGGGTTGTGATGTAGTAATAAAACTCGGTAAGACCAAGGTCGAATCCACAGGGATTGAAACCTGTACGTAATCTGAAACTAACTAAGACTAGAACTAAAATGAGATGAAATCTAAAACAAGTGTAATTTGAAGGAATAATGGTGAAAACAATAATATAAAATTTAAGGAATTTAGAGGTAGGAAACTAGGGTGCCAAGGATCCACTTGTAGATATCAGGGAGATCTTATGCCAATATCACGAATTATGAACATTTACTGAACTGCCATTGATATAGTTTTCAAAAGATGAAAGGTATATGAATTAGAATGGATTTCATCACAAAACCATGCCCAGGAGACAGAGTAAACAATAGAATTAAACTAATTATCAACCAATCAACATGCCATGAAGGTTAGGAAGGGTATTGACATCCAACCATGCCCAAGAGACGATGGTGAACAACACGGCTTCTTGACGTCAGACACATAAAAGGAAAGGAAATACTCAAAGCCATTGCAGATCTATTATAATTTCAGTCACAACACACCATTAAAAACTGAAAGTATTCCTGTTAATCAAACTAAAATAAACATAGGTTCAGTTTAAATAAAAGACATATGCAAAAGGTCCCCCATCACACTACAAGCTTCACCTCTTAGCCCTAGCTAAGAGGTTTAGCCTATCATAGATGGACTATCTCTCAAAAAAACATGAAAATAAATAAAAGGAAAAAGAAAAGAAACAAACTACTATACTCTGTCTCCCTACGTTCCTGCTCGATGATGCCTCCCGCAGTGGCTTCCAAATTCCAACCGTCCCCCTTCTCTCGTGGCCATTTTAACCTTTATATAGTCTTGTTGTCTGTACGGCGCGAAAAGCTGGAGTGCAAAAATTCATTCGCAGTAGACTTCTTGCGGGACTCTGCTTATGAGTAAGAAAAGTCAGAAACTGACTGCGTTTGGAATGAACTTGAGAGGCGAAATCTTCCCTTCTTTGAAATTTACCAGCGTGGTGAAGGTAAGAACCCCTCGACTGATCAACTGGATGGATTGGATCAATGATCCAATAACGGACAGTGGGCTAAGACGATCTGAAACGTCCGGTTTTTTCGGACGCGTAATCAGAGCTTACGCAGGTAGCTCTGTTTGTCGGTGGGGCCCATGAGCGATGGAAATCTCGAAATCCACTCCATCCACTGGAATAAGAACGGGAAACCTGTCGAAAATGACCGTTTTTCTTCTGTTTTGGTGCGGCCCACTAAGACCTTCGTTCTACCGTCCATCCTTCGCTTGAATGGTCAGAACTCGATCTTCGCTGTCGCATCTTATCTCGTCACTTAGGCTTGGGAAATATGAACCACGGGAGTCATATGGACGGTCCGGATCAGTGGTTCAACTAATGGGTGGGCCCCACTGAAAGAGACCAGCGGACGCAAGTCCTTTACGCATCACCGTTTGCGTTGATGCTGTGGGGTCCAAGTTCGGGGGTTTACAACGAAATTCACTCCGTTCATTGTTTCCAGCTCGAAAAACCATTTAGATATAAACGGTTTTGGATTCAAAACGTTGTATCTCTCGGACGTTTGTTTGGCACCATCCAACCTGCGTTGAAGCCTTCATCTTCCTGTACTATCCACGAAAATCCGGAAGCACGTTAGAGTGCTGTTGGTTTGACCTTCTGATTACAATGAACGGCTTGGATCATCACGATGTGTGATGATTGTGGCCCACCAGGCGTCGACCAAAAATCCCTGTGCATGAATTCGGTTTTTCGAATTTGGATCGGGTCAGCGGCTGCTGACCGTCTTTTACGGTTTGGTGCGCTTCCTGTGCATGTGAGATGCGCACACTTTCGTCATGTAAAGTGGGTCCTACCTCGACATTTTTAGAAATCCGCTCTGCTCATCCACTTTGCCACTGCTTTTAATCTGTCAAGGGAAGTGTTGAAGCGTATCCAGGTAGCAGGTGGGCCCCACTTAGTGCATTAAGGGGTTGATATGTCCGTTGGGCCGTTTACAGAGGGATCCACTAGGCGAATTTTGATGTGTACGGTTAATTTAGCATCCTTGGACCCTGTATAAAGTTTTTGAGCTAATCAGATGGTTGGAACCCTGTGATCTTACATTCTGGCTGACTTTCAGGCCACTTGAGCTTCAGTTTCTTTATTTTCTCAGATCTCGGCTGTGTAAAATCGTCGATCCCAATCCCTAGGAGTCCGTCCCCTGCTTTTGTGACATCAGAGTGCCAAATCCATGCTTTTACTATCAGTTTTCAGTCAACGCTCCTGATTGAATCCTGCAACAAAACACAATTAAAATACTCCATTAAGCATTATTGTGTGTGTAAAATTTGGCAATAAATAGGGTCTGATATGCAATATTTAACCCTCAACAGTTATAGGTGTAGGGAAAGGTTAGGTTTAGGTTATAGGTTTTGGAATTTGGGAATAGTTTTAGGTTATAAGTATAGGTTTAGGTTAGGTTATAGGTTAAGGTTTAGGGATTTGAGTTTAGGTTAAGGTTTAGGTTTAGGTTATAGGTTTTGGGATTTGAGAATGGGTACGGGTTTAGGTTATAGGTTTTGGTTTTGGTTTTGGTTATATGTTTTGGTTTAGGTTATAAGTTATAGGTTTAGGTTCTGATTTTTGGATTTGAGAATGGGTTCGGTTTAGGTTATAGGTTTTAGTTTTAGTTTAGGTTATAGGTTTGATTTAGGTTATAGGTTATAGGTTTACGTTAAGGTTTAGGTTTAGGTTATAGGTTTTGGGATTTGAGAATGAGTTTGACTTTAGGTTATAGGTTTTGGTTTTGATTTAGGTTATAGGTTTTGGTTTAAGTTATAGGTTATAGGTTTAGGTTTAGGTTATAGGTTTTGGGATTTGAGAATGGGTTCGGGTTTAGGTTATAGGTTTTGGTTTTGGTTTAAGTTATAGGTTTTGGTTTAGGTTATAAGTTATAGGTTTAGGTTAAGGTTTAAGTTTAGGTTATAGGTTTTAGGATTTGAGAATGGATTCGGGTTTAGGTTATAGGTTTGGTTTTGGTTTAAGTTATAGGTTTTGGGATTTGAGAATGGGTTCGAGTTTATGTTATAGGTTTTGGTTTTGGTTTTGGTTATAGGTTTTGATTTAGGTTATAAGTTATAGGTTTATGTTAAGGTTTAGGTTTAGGTTATAGGTTTTGGGATTTGAGAATGAGTTTGGGTTTAGGTTATAGGTTTTGGTTTTGGTTTAGGTTATAGGTTATAGGTTTTGGGATTTGAGAATGGGTTCGGGTTTAGGTTATAGGTTTTGGTTTTGGTTTAGGTTATAGGTTTTGGTTTAGGTTATAGGTTATAGGTAATAGGTTATAGGTTTAGGTTAAGGTTTAGGTTTAGGTTATAGGTTTTGGGATTTGAGAATGGGTTCGGGTTTAGGTTATAGGTTTTGGTTTTCGTTTAGGTTTAGGTTATAGGTTTTTGCATTTGAGAATGGGTTATGGTTTGGGTTTAGGAAATCGGGTTCGTGTTCTGGATTGGGTTTAAGTTTGGGTTTTCAAGTTCGAGTTTAGGTTTAGGTTAGGGAGTTGAGATTAGGATTAGGTGTAGGTTTAGCTTTAGAATTGAGTTTAGGTTATAGGTTTATGGAAAGGTTAGGTTTAGGTTATAGGTTTTGCTATTTGGGAATAGTTTTAGGTTATAAGTATAGGTCTAGGTTAGGTTATAGGTTAAGGTTTAGGGATTTGAGTTTAGGTTATAGGTTTAGGTTTAAGTCTAGGTTTAGGTTTAGAGATTTGAGTTTAGGTTATAGGTTTAGGTTTAGGTTTGGGTTTGGGTTTTGGGATTTGAGAATGGGTTTGGGTTTAGGTTATAGGTTTTGGTTTCGGTTTAGGTTATAAGTTTTGGGATTTGATATTGAGTTGGGTTTAGGTTATAGGTTTTGGTTTAGGTTATTGGTTTTAATTTAGGTTATAGGTTTTAGGTTTAGGTTAAGGTTTAGGTTAAGGTTTAGGTTTAGGTTATAGGTTTTTGGATTTGAGAATGGGTTCGAGTTTAGGCTATAGGTTTTGGTTTTGGTTTAGGTTATAGGTTTTGGTTTAGGTTTTAGGTTTTAGGTTTAGGTTTAGGTTTAGATTTTAGATTATAGGATTTGAGAATGGGTTCGGATTTAGGATATAGGTTTTGGTTTTAGTTTAGGTTATAGGTTTTGATTTAGGTTATAGGTTATAGGTTTAGGTTTTGGTTTTGATTTAGGTTATAGGTTATAGGTTTAGGTTTTGGTTTTAATTTAGGTTATAGGTTATAGGTTTAGGTTAAGTTTAGGTTTAGGTTATAGGTTATAGGTTTTTGGATTTGAGAATGGGTTTGGGTTTAGGCTATAGGTTTTGGTTTTTGTTTAGGTTATGGGTTTTGTTTTAGGTTATAGGTTATAAGATTTGAGAATGGGTTCGGGTTTAGATTATAGGTTTTGGTCTTGGTTTAGGTTATAGGTTTTGGTTTAGGTTATAGGTTATAGGTTTAGGTTAAGGTTTCGGTTTAGGTTATAGGTTTTAGGATTGAGAATGGGTTCGGGTTTAGGTTTAGGCTTTGGTTTTGGTTTAAGTTATAGTTTTGGGATTTGAGAATGGGTTTTAGGGTTTAGGTTATAGGTTTTGGTTTTGGTTTAGGTTTCGGTTATAGGTTTTGGATTTGAGAATGGGTTATGGTTTAGGTTTTGGAAATCGGGTTGTGTTCAGTAATTGGGTTTAAGTTTGGATTTTCAAGTTTAGGTTTAGGTTTAGGTTAAGGAGTTGAGAGATTAGGTTGGGTTTTCAAGTTTAAGTTTAAGTTTGGGTTTTAAGTTTAGGTTAAGGTTTAGGTTTAGGTTATAGATTTTTGGATTTGAGAATGGGTTCGGGTTTAGGCTATAGGTTTTGGTTTTGGTTTAGGTTATAGGTTTTGGTTTAGGTTATATGTTATAGGTTTAGGTTTAGGTTATAGGTTTTGATTTAGGTTATAGGTTATAGGTTATAGGTTTAGGTTTTAGTTTTAGTTTTGATTTAGGTTATAGGTTATAGGTCTAGGTTAAGGTTTAGGTTTATGTTATAGGTTTTTGGATTTGAGAATGGGTTCGGGTTTAGGTTAAGGGTATGGTTCCTGCAAATACAAATATAAATATGGCCTGTCCAAATGGCCAGGCCCCTCCAATGTCGTCCATAGAAAATAGACAGCTTCATCATGGTCATAACAGCGGTTTCCACCTTCCAGGGACACCCGCTCATCCGGATAGCTCCGGCACATATCCGGGTTTGCTCCATTAATTTCGAGCAAATACATAAACACAGCCTGTCCAAATGGTCAGGCCCCTCTAATGTCGTCCATAAGAAATGGATAACTTCATCATGGTCATAACAGCGATTCCCACCTTCCAGGGAGCCCCGCTCTTCCGGATAGCTCTGATACACATCCGGGTCTGCTCTATCAATTTCGAGCAAATACATAAATACGGCCTGTCCAAATGACCAGACAACTCTAATCATGTGCATTCTTGACAAGAGATGTACCAGATGCTTGAATCTGAAATATGTATTTACACAAAAATGACATTGGGAATCGCTTATTAAAAACGCAGACTGTTTTGTTTTGAAACTCGTTCATCTCACCTGAAAACCTGTTATATAATGAATAACTTGGACGAATACTTGGACAAATACACATAAAACGACTAAATTCAAAGAGAGTAGAAGAGTCCGAAAATCTCGGAAGGAAATATCTACAGTACAATTCAGCAAAATGAAGAATACCCAAAAGCTGATAAATTACAACTTTTAGCTATTCAGAAATCCAGATTGTCCAAATTGCTAACCCAATTATAGATGAAGTTATACATCACTGTCAGATCTTGTGGGTTTGGTGGTATTATAGGTCCCCACAAAAGAAAAGAAAACTAAGGGAAAAGCGATATAGCTTTTGATTACTGATTGTCACTAACAAAGTCAGTGAAAACCATATCATCTTCAATTAAAAAACAATCAGTCGGTGGCCAAATATCAAGTTCCCAACCAAAATAGTGGAAGCAGAAATGTAGGGAGAGTTGAATGAATGTGGAGCGTAAAGAAAAATCTAGGAAAAGGATTTTACCTGAACCTCTTGCAGGAGTTCTTCAAGTTCCACTGTTATCTGCGAGAAGGATGCTTGTGATTTGATGTTTAAAAGAAACCTAACCCCACCCAAAATTGTAATAATTTTGTTAGTACTTGGATTAGTATGTGAAACCTGGAGCTAACATCCTTCAAAACAAAACACAACTAGCGGTGACTAAGATGCAATTGTAAGCAACATCATAAATTAATAGAGTTTGGCTGGTAATGAGTTAATGTGACTAGAGTCTAGACAAACATAAACAATGATCTAAACAAGGAAATGTTTAAACTACAATAAACCTATCTGTTATATCAAATGGGTTTTCAACTTGTTTAACTACAAGCCAACCGTTGCTCTTAAACCATCAAATCTAATGTATCCCATGTATTTAATTGCTCTTAACTACATGCATGGGTGTGTCCTAACAAGCTAACCCAAAAAAAAAGGAGTAGAGTACCGGGAAAGGCGTCTGAGATTTTGAAAGTGAAGACAAGACACAAATGCCAATGATGATGGATATATCCCTTAGAAGTGTAATCTATGTGGTGTGCTAATGATAACAACTGGAACAACTCAAGGTGAGGTTCAGTCGATTTTCTAGCAGTAGTAATGTCCCTCTTGGTTCACCCAATACTCGAGGAAAGCCACATCAGCAAAGAAGTTATAATAAGAAACAAGAAATAAAATAGGTGGAAGATTACCTCAAAGTTGGGAAAGAAACCAGGATAGAGACCAGTCCACACAGGAGGATGCTCAGGCGCCATGGTGAAGCATTGAGGTACTGAAGTTGGGTTCTCAACCTGTCAATAGAAAAACTATCACTTAAAACTAGCTTTTATGTGAGACAACATGAATTAACAAGTAGACTTCCAGAATGACACTAAACATCAACAAGGTTCAATATCTGCATGTTGGAAAGAAGGCCCAAAACCGCATGTTGGAAAGAAGGCTATCAAAAGAACCCAGAAGAGAGTTAGAGATCAATCAATATCTACAAAGGTAACATGTGCGTTCTAGCAAATGTGCTAAAAAGTATCTATTATAAGTAGGTGTGTATGGTAGACAAAATTTCTTGTTAAGAAAATGGTATGATATTCTATTAAATACATGTCAAAATCATTCAAGCCAACATTATATCCATCTAAAAAGAGAATCTCCATCATTTTTGAAGAAAACTAATCACAACATGTAACATATTAAAGAACTTAATACCTTGATTTGTGATTTAGCATGTTCTCTTCTTGTCATTAATGGTGAAGTAACAATCTTCCTTTTGTGTATGATGACTATGTAAATCTCTATTGAAATCAATCCTCACCATTTCTCTTTTCTTGATCATATGCCTCTCCCCAAAGAACTTAAAAATGCTTCTTGACATCACTAAATGTCATGATCAATCCAACATCTAATAAACCATTTGACTTCACAATTGAGAACTCTACGCGTAGCAATTGATCAATCAACATCTAATAAATATCGTCGCAATTGAGAACTCATAACATCATATACATGATGTCGATGTCGTGGGACCACTCATTAAACTATTGCCAAGCTACATGAGATTTTCTGTACCAACCATTAATAGCTGGGATAAGCCTGTGATGGAGGATGGAGATGGCGATGGTTGTGTTCAGCTTCATAGTCGGAATATATGTAATATTCAAGACTATTGTAGAGCTGAGATTAGTTAAAGAGGTCAGCCCACGATGCATTTGACACCCCACTATCTCGCATCGCAGTCGAGTGGCATAACACAGATTTGTATGGCATATGCAAACAAAGAAACACTGGGATCCAAATCAATGAGAACTTTAACATATAATTGCATCTTATTAGAAATCATAGATCTTTTTCAGGGAAAACAAAGTTTCAATAGACCAAGTTATGATCATTGATACATGACGAGTAGTTTCTAAGCTGTAACATATGAAACAGATGACAAAATATTTGTCCTGATAACATAGCATATACTGAAAAAATTATATAGAACCAAAGGATCATAGTAGAATTTACGGAAGAAGGCCCTCTTCTAATGGCTCCCACGTGTTAGTTAGCACTTGATAGAATAACATGAGTAAAAAGTGTCCAGATAGCGATGTTTTGAGTATTGTTATAGTATCGGTCACCGATATGGATGTATTGTACCCTCCCATTTTCCACATTTTCACCTTTTTTCTTCTCCTTTTGAATTTCTACAAGTTAGGGATTGTTCAAGCTTTAAGACAAGCTTTTCTGCCTCAAATCAAAGGACCAAATGTTGGGTACTTGATTTGAGAAATTTTATGAAGGAAATTTAAAAATAAATAAATAAGTAGATAAATAAAGGATCGATACCAAGACCTCAATTGGCAGGCTGGGTACTTATAACAGTAGGTACCAGGTCTTTGGTCCAGGGGTGATCCACAATAAAAGGTACCATTTACCATGAACTAAAACCATATATTATCCATACCTTAATTGGACTCACTACAAGGGTAATCTTTCAATGATGGTCCACTGCTTCTGATAATCACTACAGGGGTAAGAAAATTATAAATAGTAAGACTCATGAGATGACATATGTACAAATAGTGACAAGACTAGCTGGTAATGACAGGAGGCTAAGACATCAAATTATTTATGAAGAATAGGAAAAAAACAAAGATAAAATAAATAGTTAAAAACTTTACCATTTCAATATTGAACCTTGTAGTGGCAACATTGATCTGTGGGGCTAAAAATACATCAGCCTACATATAAAAATCTCAAGTTAGTTGGGCCTTTGAGGTCCTCAAATGATAGTAGAAGAAGCTAGAAAACTATTGAAATTAACCATCAAGCATTTTAAAAATCCCTCTCAGAAAATGAAGGAAAAGTACACAACTCACCTTGATGCCCATTCTCCCTCCTCCTTTACCAGGGCTTGGGATCGGCAACGCAAGGAGTTGCATTAGCGAAGTTAAAAAGGGGCTTAGCCTCCATTTGGTTCGTGACGACCAAATGGAGTCTAATATGTTTAAATATAGAGTATAAAATTTATTCAAAATTACAAAAACCAAACCAAACAACATATAGAATAACGAAAAAAAAAAAAAAAAAACAAGTGAAACATCAATATAAAGTAACTAAAAACCAAACCAAGTTCTGAGTTCATCAATATGAAGTAACTAACGTGCTAAATTAGTTCAAAATTAACCAAAAAAAAAACAAGCGAAACATCATATCAAGTAACTAAAAAAAGCATCCACACCAAGTTCAATTATAGAGTATCAAATTTGTTCAAATTATAGAAATCTCAAAGATACCTTCCCCCATTGCGCAAGTGATCCCGGACCGGCCTCTCCAAGTGTAGATGCAAACCCATCTTCTTTCCACAAATGAGTGTCAGGATGTATAATCTCAGTCAAGGTAATAACAAAAGCTCCCTCCTCCAATGGTCCGCAATGGACAACTGCATTTGGATTAACTTCGTGTACTTAACCACGAGCAACTACATCACGATTTCCCCAACCAAGCAAGTCGCATCTCTTACCGATATATATAACATTCGGCTACATGTACACATATAAATGGCATTAGTATTGTTATCATTTATAAAATAATTGTAAGTTCAATACAGTAGCAAATTTACACTTGCATATCATGAGCAGATTTAACAATTGTTGGTGATGAGAGGTTTTGAGTAGAATGTGTGTGTTGCTGCATCTTCATCCAGGCCTCCATCTTAGCCAATGATTTCTTTATATCAAATATCTCATGCACTAAGCTATCTCTCTCTTTTGTCAAATTCTCTACCTTTGAATGGGCAGGGGCTGACATCTTTAGTCCTGTCTTGGTTATTGAGTAACCTAGACCCCACATTCACCCTCTAGTGTCAAAACCAACCAACTGTAAAACATTGCAAATCAAGTTATTAGAAAATTCATAATTACCATGAATCTCACTATAATTGTTAAATTTTATTATTACCTGTGTAAGGGCATCGTCAACGCCGGTAATCTTAGAAGAGGGATTGCTAGAATAAAGCTCATCTAATTTTTCCTGCAACAAAATACAAATGAATGTAAAATAATTCAAAGTTATACATTGGCATCTCATAAAGGTACTGGTTAGTGGTAGAAGGGGATGTACTTATAACAAGGTCAGGATACTGGACAACTTTGTCCTTGCTTGTATGGGCTCTTAAGTAAACATCACATCTACCTATCTCGACATTAGAGGTAAGATTCCTCTCCTTGGCCTTTGGCACATTACATATTAATGGAGTTAGATGAGTGATAATTCAAAAGTAAATTCAATATTAAACTATAGTACTTGTATTATAAATAAATAATACATACCATCTGATGGTGAATAACAGCCATGCTGTTCCTCCCAAGACACATAGGCCCTTTTAGCTTGGACCGATTGACTTTATTCCTTTCACTTGCTCTCTTTAATTCCTCAGTGCTATGTTGATTCACGAAAACTAACCAATCCTTCATAGGGATACAGGGGGGGGGGGGGGGTAGGACTATCTCTCACAACTGCAGGATTATTGTCTTTAATATATTTTGCAGTCAACCTTTTCTTATAATTCTGCCATGTTTCCTTGATGCATTTTGTCACATATGAAAGACTCGCATCCCAAGTTTGATTCTCAAACTCATAAGCCCGTGACAATGACTCTATGATCATTTGAATGTGTGCATGAGGCACCTGGCGAAAGTCCTGGTATATGATCGAGATATGAGTACGGGTGAGGATACCTATATGCGACGTAAATTGCTTTTGTTTAGGACAATCCTCATTTAGTTGCCCGAATTCATTCATTTTAGGACTTTTTTCCTATCAAGTTGCTCATGTAAAATAAGACCCTTAGTAGAACCTCTCTTTCTAGATGAAGAAGAAGAAGCTGGTACAACAACATAAAAATAATAATAGTTATGTAGACACATCGTTGATTATCGCCACTATATAAGAAGATTGAAATTTACATATCTAATTAAAGAGAACTATCATATTACCTTTGGTCTTGCTCGCATCTGTAGTGTCAGTCAAGTGCACACCCAATGCCTCTGGTTGTAAATCCATGTGCCTGTTTAAATTAAAATAAAATAAAATAAAATAAAAACACTAATGATTAATATAATAATTTGGATAACAGATAAAGTACAAACAATTCACTACATTATCCATACCTTGATTAGATTTTCTCTAATAAATATCATATTGTTACATGCTTAGAAAATATAAAAAATTCAAGAGATTCTCCTTGGTCGCTTTCTTTTCTTTATTTTCTCGACTACAACATGATGTCTTCAGGTTCATTGAATATCAACTCATCAATAATTACTAATGAGGTGAGATTAAGTCCTGCATCGGCATCAATTACATCCTTAGATTGTTCCGATAGATGGCATGTATCTTCTTCGATAAAAATCTTTTTTGGAACCTCCAATACCACATGTCATTCAAGATTTTTTGGATCTTTGGAGTAGAAAACTTGTGTGGCATGCTTCGCAAGAATGAATGACTCATCACCCAATTTGTCTGAACTGTAAAGATTGGACAAATTTACTAATCTCAGATTCGCTTCGACATCAAAAGAAACACCATGATGCATCACCTTTACCCAATCACACTTAAATAAGACAGGCTTGTACCCTGTTCTGTACTCCAATTGGATAATTCTATGAAGGACCCCGTAGTAAGGTTGATTTTCATCCATCGTATTCATATCCTTAGCACTAAATCGGAAGGTGGTCATACCCTCTGTCATAACCCCACTATTTTGGTTTGTTTTATTCTCCTCATAGTCCTTAGTGACAAAGAGAAAACCATTAATACAATACTTATTATATTGAGTACAAAAAGCTAGAGGTCCTCTCACTATATCTTTAAATTCTTTATTGTCAGATTCGTTAAATTCTGGTTGCCTCTTCAACCAAGGTATGAATTCATCCTTGCTAGGAACCCTATTGGTCCTCCTGTAACATCGCTGCAAGAAATATTTGTACTTCCTGCACGTTATTTGATACCATTGTTATATTGAAATCGCATAAAGTAAAGGAGATATATACAAATGAGCTAATTGTGCATACCCTTCCCACACATCATAGCTGGGATGACTCTTCAGTACTCATGTATGAGCCTGTTCGTATTTGATACCCACTAGGATAACACTTTGACCTGAACTTATTGGACCAACATCATCATCATTGTTATCGTCATCAACAACATCTTGCAACTTTTATAGTCCTGAAATGACTCCATCAAACCATTTTTTCAATTTTTCCAAGAGGCTTATTTTTTGTTTTCCTCTGTATTAGTTGCAATATATAATTGTCTCCTCTTGGATATATTATTCTGCAATGTAACCCTCGAGTCGCGTCTTGTTATGGACATAGCCCTTGAATGTCTTCATGAACCTAACAAAGATAATGATACATTACAAATACATACAACCATAGATATTAAGCCGGATTATTCTTACTAAACTTATAGTGTACCTTTCGAATGGATACATCCATCAATAGTATACAGGACCACATATGCGAACCTCGTAAGCCAAATGGATCGACAAATGCATCATCACGACAAATATAGATGGAGGGCATATAATCTCAAGCTGACATAACGTCCTAGGCATACCCCTCTCAAGAGTGAGGAGTGTTTAAACATCTACTGTTGTCGAGCACAACGAATTAAAGAAGGTGCAAAAACTTGTAATTATAGGACGAATGACCTTCCTATCCTTGAATGCATGCTAGATGAGAACTAGGAGCAAATGTTGCATCAACACATGGTAAGAATGAGACTTCATTTCCTTTAAATCCACGCAATCTCCCTTTATGATGGTCTTCCAATTCGCACTAAAATCGATTGGAACACACAGGTCATGCAAAGTCTGTATGAAAAGCTTCTTCTCTTCTTTTCTTAAACAAAAAAGGATCTTATTTCTGAATCATCTTGCCATTGCTCTTTTTTAGCCATAGACGCTTCTTAATTCCCAACTGTTTCAGGTCCTTACGTGCATTAGCATCATCCTTGGTCTTGCCAGGTGTGTTCAACAACAAGGCGATAAGGATTTCACATATATTTTTCTCGACATGTATAACATCAAGGTTGTGACACACTAGAATATCTTTTCAATACTCCAAATCAAATAATATAAACCGTTTGAAGAACCACGGTGATTCAACATTACTCGTTAGCTCTTTTCGGCCTCCATCAATACGCCTCATATTCCTCTTCTTAGTCTTCCCCCATTGCATATGAAGGTTCACAGTCTATCTTTCGACCTCAATCCCGTCCAGACAAATGGGTTGACGTCGTATCTCCACCTTCTTATTGAATGTGCCAGCACTTGTGTCCTTCCTTGCCTGGTCTGACATTGGCAACCATCATCTGTGACCCATATAAACATGTTTCTTTCCATATTGGAGTCACAAGGAATCTGTGTTGGGACCACATACAGGATAACCATACTTACCCTTGGTCCTACAACCAAAAACATTACCATATGCTGGAAAGTCGTGGATTGTCCAGAGAAAAATGGCACGCATTGTGAATTTATTTTTATGATATGCGTCAAGCGTCATGACCCCTTTATGCCATAAATATTGCAATTCATCAATCGATGGTCGTAAATAAACATCAATATCCTTACCTGGTTGTTGTGGTCCCTTAATGAGCAAAGTCAACATAGTAACTGAGGTTTCATGCAAAGCTTTGGTGGAAGGTTATACGTCACACACATAACGGGCCATGAACTATGAGCTGTAGTAAAAGCACCGAATGGGTTAAACCCATCTATAGCCAGGCCCAATCGAACATTGCGAGGCTTAGCTGAAAAATCCATATACTTCTCATCGAGATTCTTCCATACAATAGAATCAGCCGGATGCTCCATCTTTTTAGGTTGCAATTTTCTGGTTGAGTACTAGGACATTTCTTTCACTAACCATGGCACACTGAACATTCTTTGCAGCCTTGGTGTTAATGGAAAATACCTTAACACCTTGACAGGTACTTTAGATTATTTTTTCGCAACATTCATTTCTATCTTAAACCTAGGAGCTTTACAAGTTGGACAACTGGTTTTCATCTCGTTCTCTTTCCAGTATAAGATACAGTCATTTGGACAAGCATAGATCTTCACATAATCAAGACCCAACTTTGTAATGATCTTCTTCGCTTGGTAGGTATTAGTAGGGGCCTTGTTACCAGAAGGTAACACCTTCTTTAGTAGTTGAAGGAGCTCTGTAAAGCTTTTTTCGCTCCATCCATGGTTTACCTTTAACTTGAAAAGTTGTACAATAAAAGTCAGCACGGTGAAATTTTGAGCCCCTGGGTATAGCTCAGTCATTGCGTCTTGTAGATTTTCTTCAAACTCATTAGCTTCATTTTTCCCAAAGATGCCTTCGACTACAGGGGTAACATTCGACTCATCCTGTACAACTTCATCTAGGTTATTACCACCGAGTTCTTGAACAATCGCATTGTGAACCTCATTTAAGTTTAGGACATTATGGTACTGTTGGGAATTTGATTTATATTCAATATGCTTAGGTGATTCATGCTCGCCATGCATGTGCCAAACCCTATAGCTTGAGTCGAATCCATATTTCATTAGATGTATTTCCAAATCATCATAAGAAACCGGTAATCGTAAACATCTGTAAGTGGCGCATGGACAAAGAATGGTTTCTCTACCAGGAAGGTGTTCTCATGCAAACTTCACAAAACTTTTGATTCTAGAAATAAAATGAGGGTTTAGAAAACTTAGTGTCATCCACTCCCTATCTGTTATAGCCGGATCTTGATTAACCACGAGGTTCATTTTGAACCTGCACCTTACAAAAAAATTATTATTATTATTATTATTATTTTTCACCCATTCACAGATCTAATTCTAAACACATGCATCTATGACTATCATTGGCATTTAGTCTTTGAATAGCTTTAACTTTTCATGGGCATATCAGGAGGGACCTGGATTGCCTACTGACGGTGATGTGTGGGTCATCGCATGATGTATGTGTTTCATCCATGCCATTCATCCATTTCTCTATGGCATAAGCTTTTCTTTATTGGTTTTTATATTTTAGAAATTTTAAGTGTGGTTTAAGACATGATGGTGAAGGATATTAACTTGTTTTTTATTTTTAAAATAAAAAAAGAAGGTACAAGGCATGTTCATGTATATGTACTGCCAGACTTGGCACCAGGCTCATATGTTGGACATAAATGCCATTTTGACACATATGGGGTCGACCTCTAGCATGACATGTTCATGGGTTTGTATCAAGCATATCATGCATGACTTAATGGAAAGAATTAAGAATGATCAACATTAGGGACAAAGACTCCAAGGATCCTTACTACTTAAGGTCAAGAAGGCTATACAACTATCTTCAATTATAACCACGACACCACTACATGGCTACAAGAGATTACTAATGCCCAACAATAACAACATGCTTGAAGTCCATGGCTAAGAAGACACCGCAACATCCTCAGAAGCTCCTAGGTAATAAACACCTATCTTGCATCAAACTACAACAAACAAGAATCCAAACACAAATTTACCTCAAACAAAATTAATGGCTTGACCGGAGACAACAATACACCTCAACTTTTCCTCAAGTCCCAATCATGGATTGTTTAATCTATGCAAGATTCATGGTTGTGCAGCGCAAAAACATAGTCTAATCCAGAGAATACCGTTGGTGTTCTAACAATGGCAGGTAAATGCGTTCATGTTTTGGTCACTCCTACAAGTGATCTCGGCAAAATTCTGGCATGCATGCACGGTCTAGAAATTGGTGGTGAGATAAACATGACTGCTGGGATCCAGGTAGCTCAATTGGCTATTAAACATCGCCAAAACAAAAAGCAGCAACAAAGGATTATAGTTTTTGCTAGAAGTCCTAACAAATATGATAAGAAGGTACTTGAGACGATAGGAAGAAAGTTGAAAAAGAACAGTGTTGCTCTTGATATTGTTGATTTTGGCGAAGAAGATGATGGGAAACCGAAAAAGCTAGAGGCCCTTCTTTCTTCCGTAAACAATAATGACAACAGTCACATTGTTCATGTTCTCTCTGGTCCCCGTGCTCTTTTAGATGTTCTTAACAAGATGCCCATATTCACTTTGGAGATGGGGAAGGAGGAAAGCAGTTTTCTTTGCATCTGCTGTACGCAGCAGTAGTGGTGTGTGTGTCTAGATTTGATTTTGGCGTGGATCCTAACTTGGATCCCAAAGCCGGCTCTCGCCCTTCGGGTTTCAATGGAAGAGGAGAGGACAAGGTAAGAAGCTGTTGCTAAGAAAACTTTAGAGGATCCTGCTAAACAAGAAAAAGGAGGGGAGCAGGCATCTACTTCTCAAGATGCAACTATGTTGAATCATAGTAAGCCGTTCAGTCTGGGGCTGATAACAAAAGAGCTGATCTCACGGAGGATGAGACTGCCTTGCTTGAGAAAGCCCTAGCAATGTTAATGGATGATCCTAGATCTAGTCAATCTGGTGGTGTGCCTGTGGAAGATATAGATATGTCAGAGGAAACTACAGAAGACCAAGAGTTGGCTTTTGCCCTTCAAATGTCTGTTCAGGACAGTGCAAAAGATACAGCTAGCCAGAATGACATGAGCAAGGTGCTTGGAGACCAATCTTTCGTGTCATCTATTCTTGCTTTGCTTCCTGGAGTTGACCCTAATGATCCTTCAGTTAAGGATTTGTTAGCATCTCTCCAAGTTCAAACAGAGCAAAAGAAAGATGAAGATAAGCCACCAAACGAGGCCGAAAAGTGATGGTGCTCTGTAAGCTGTCCATGTCTCCACATGCTCTCCAAAGGTCAGGTTTGTGATATACATATAGAAGGCTCCTAGGAAAGTTTGTGAGAAGTAGACATCTTTTTTCAACAATGAATGAATTTGATTTAAACAGTTTCAATGTTTACAAATTATGATGACTTAAAGTGAAGCTCTTCTGGTGCAAGCTGTTCATGTTTGGGACTTTGATGGTGGCAGCAGTAGCAACAATCAGGGAGGTTATTTGTGCATTCAATTAGAGGCCTTGGTAAATTCCTCCTAGTTTGAATTAATCAAACAACCACCTATTATAGGTTATTTATTTCCAAAGCACTGGTTTAAAATGGATGCATGCCTGTCATCGAATTCTTTGACACAGACCATGCAAACACGCCATAAAAAAAAAAATATAATTGGTTGCACCGCTTTTAATATCTAGCTTGTTGTCAAGTTGAGTTTGAATTTGTAAACTTTGATAGAGAGCATTCAAATTATTATATATAAATAAATATAAATATAAATATAAACGTATATAGGAAAAAAATTCAAAGTATGGAAACTGATTTCACAAACTAGTCCCAATGCATGCCTTGTGGCATTCTTAAGCCTTCTAGGGTTGTACTGCTTCTAATCTTTAACTTGTTGTCAAGTTGATTTTGAATTTGTAAACTTTGACAGAGAACATTCAAATGATTATATATAAATAAATAAATATAAACATATACACATACATATATATGTGTGTGTGTCCTCCCACACGTGTGGACATCAGAAAAGGCACCAACCCCCACTTAGAACAAGAACCCAAGCCTACAAAACCATCAATGCATATATATGATATGTACATCAGAGCATACAATGCCTTGTTTGGCTAGAGAGTCCACTTCAGAGTTTGCCTCTCTAGAGATGACCTTTAAACTGATTTGATGCACTCTGCACAAGTCCTAGGCTTCCTCAAATGCTCATTATATTGAGATTATGAATGTTCTATCACAATTGCAAAGAATTACTTGGATTGAGAATTTGTATTCCAGATTTGCTGCATTGAGTGCTATAAGCATAAACCAAACCATCTCTTTCTTATGTTTGCATTTCTTTTTAGTGGCTTATAACTTATCGGTAGAGTTTTTGTTGTTCATTTTCTTTTACACAGGTGTGATGACTGTGCCCACAACAATTGCGTCACAATATATTCCACAAGCTTGCAAAGGAGTACTTATTCTTGCATTTGTATGGTTTCTGCATAGGTGGAAGATAAATGTATTTACCCGTGCTCTAGCCACCCAAAACATAACTGGGCCTGATAAAAAAAGGTTGCTAGCCTTAGACAAACTCTCATCCATGGGTCTCCTTGTACTAGGATTGATGGCTTCAGTTGAGGCAAGTGGTGTGGTTGTACAATCTATTTTGACCGTTGGAGGCATAGGAGGTAAACTTCAAATGTTTGTTGCTAATTCAGGTGAAAACTTTCTGTGATCATATGATTTCTCATCCAGCCATTTCAACAAACATATAGCATGCCATTCCAAATTAACTCTCCAATCATGTATATATTACAAAAGATTAAAAAAAAACTCATCCACCCATTTCAACAAACATATAGCATGCCATTTCATCAAATAGTTAGCGTATATCAAATCTGAAAGACAAGAAAAGAGATACCAATAGAAGAAGATATCAAACCTATGGAGAGGAGCTTCATGGCTTGTGTTTCTTTGGGTAGGAGATTCACGGCCGCCACAATCGAGAGAGAGAGAGAGAGAGAGAGAGAGAGAGAGAGAGAGAGAGAGAGAGAGTGATGGAGCAGAGATTGGGAGGGAGAGAGAGGATTAGGGCTGATTACGGAATGGAGAGAGAGAGAGAGAGAGAATGAGAGTGATGGAGTAGAGATCGGGAGGGAGAGAGAAGATTAGGGCTGATTACGGAATGGAGAGAGAGAGAGAGGGAGGAAACAGAGAAACGGAGACGGAGGGACCGAAAAATGAGTAAGTTTGGGTGCGGCTCTGTTTGAGTGCGCGCCCAAATTTTATTTTTATTTAATGGACGGATGCTGTGATCAGGGATCCGTGGGGCCCACCATGACGTATTTCGTTAATCCATTCCGCTCAATACTTTTAATAAATTATTTTACGATATGAGGAAAAATTTCAGGTATATAAAAGGCCAAAGTAGACCACACCATAAGAAGAAACAGTAATATAATATAAATGTTTCCTACCGTGTGGTCCACTTAAGCCTTAAATCAAGCTGATTTTTTTCTCATCCTCTAAAGTAATATTTAAAAATATATAGACGGCTTAGATAGAACATATAGTTTTTCTTAGGCCTCATAAAGACCCTTACAACACTATTAATTATTAATGTTGTAGCAACTTTTTAGCTATGGATTAAAACCGTAGCAATTCTAGCTAAGGTTTATGTCCGTAGCAAAAAAGTAACGTGGTCTGAATCCTTTGCCCCTTTTTTTGGTAGTGCATTGATCAAAGATCAATAGGCCCTTCTAATCCTTTAGGCGAGGTCGAGTGACGGAGGCGTGCAATATCCTGGAGGTTGGTAATACCGAGTCTTTCGACAAATCAGCATTCGCCTTAGTCAAACTTCAATGCCTACCGACCTTGTCAGAGACTTGCCAACCTATGACTGAGCTATTGATGACCTATAAAACCGATTTACAGTTATATCTGCCTATTCAGTAGGTCAGGCATTTGTTGTGCAGGCCTATGGCTGTACTAGCCTACTTCGTGGTCGGCCCTTCTTTACTAATAGATATCTTGTAAGTAATTTGGCCCATTGGATCTGTGATGGTTGT
This sequence comes from Magnolia changhungtana, assembly GCA_030180095.1. Lineage (NCBI taxonomy): Eukaryota > Viridiplantae > Streptophyta > Magnoliopsida > Magnoliales > Magnoliaceae > Magnolia > Magnolia changhungtana. The sequence continues at coordinate 1,453,297 of JASAUF010000640.1, forward strand.
AGATTAGCTCATTTTATAGGTCGTTCTATTTTTTTCCCCCAATAGTAAGCCCCCCTTACTTTCAAGTGGATCTCATAGGCTCAGAAAGTAAGTTAGATGTACCTTAGGTTAGGTTATGTTGTCATAAATGCTGAGTATGGCAGCCAATATAAAAGTCAGGGCGTGCCAGTAATCATGTGTGGCGTAGTCGAGGTGGCATATCGTGGCTCGAGGTCACGTGGTCTGTCAGGTCGTCATTTCAGTGTTAGACCAACGAGGGAATGACGCATGACCATTTCTCGATATTAAGGTCAACTGGCGCGTAGGGTCACGTCATGTGTCGAGGCGAGGTACTCAACAAGATGTCGTACCAAACCTGCATTGACGGGCGCACTTAAGTGTTGCCACGTGACTCTCCTATATAAGGAAAGCCCTAATATGTTTCGCAAGGTCCATTTGCGTTTTCCCCTTCCATTCATCTTCCCTAGCTAGCAGAGGCGATTTTTGATGACCATACTTACCAGCGTTCGGGCAACATTTTCCCCCCGGTGAGCTTCATTTCTTCATTCGCCCCCTCCCTTTCCTTTTTCCTTTGTTAGCGACTCTCAACATCTATAAAGACAATCACCATTTCTGACTCCTTAAGTTCATGGGAGTGGGTCTTCATCGGCGACAGTGGGGCGAGTAGCCTTCACACAATGTTGAACCCATCATCGACGTTAATGATGATGAGCGACGCCGATTACCTGGTGTCGCAGCCGTCAAGGGTAATGGAGAGGTCCCTAACAGAGATGTCAGTTAGGGTGGAGTGCAACCTATTCGATGAAGATGATGTAGAGGGGTCCTCTGGTGAGGAGGGGACAACGGATCCTATAGCCTTGACCCTTATAGAGGCCGACTTGGATCGGATAGGGTACCATATTCCTGAATTAGTAACTCTATGGGTTCCTTTGCCGGACAAGCTTCCTAATCATCCTCCAAAAGGAGTTGTTGCCATCTTCCAGGTCACCCTTCAATGTGGCCTTAGGCTCCCTCTGCAAGGTATAGTGCGTTGGGTGCTCGCTCATTTGGACTTGGCCCTGGGATAGATGATCCCTAATGGATGGAGGGCATTGATTGGCTATGCCGTCCTATAGTCCAAGCTAGAGTAGCTCGAACTCACCGTCGAAAAATTCCTCCAATTATACCAGCTGAAGCCTAACAAATTTCATCTAGGCTAGTATTATCTCTCTACTTGGCGGGGGACCAAAGGGAGTATCATCACCAACCTCCCATCATCCAATAGGAATTGGAGGGACAAATGGTTTTGGGCCTCTGGCTAGAGCTGGGCATCAGACCAAGTCGACTTAGATTGGGTCCAACTTGACTCGGTCTAAGTTTTACATGGCCTCACTCGAACTGGGTCCGATCCAGGACCGAGTCAGGGTCATATGACTCGATCTGATCCTAACTCATGCTGTCCTTAACCAATCTGAGTCTGACTTGGTCAGGAAAACTGAGTCAGATCGGATTTGGCCAGGTTCGGATCTTAACTCTATTCCAATGTGCACAATATAACATTTTTCAGGAACAGTTTTTCCAGTTGGAGGCTTTCCATCTTCGAAATTAGGTCTCATTCAGCTAGCTGATGATAGGGTCTTTGGCAGTGCAGTTACCTCTCTCTGTATTATTGGATATTTATCAGTTTCCATCCCTTCATCAAGATAACTCGTAAAATAAATAACAATTGTGTAATCATTTTTCTAGGGATGATGATATTTTAGTAAAGAAGAAAACAGATTTTAGTGGAACTAACACTAATAATACACCCCAAACACAATTGATCAGAACATATAACCCATTTCTTAGGTATATAAAAACTTATCCATAAATGAACATTAAGTGGAAAAGGAAACATACCTGATGGGTAATGTCTTCATTAGCTTCTCTAAAGGAGTGCCATCTCTGTCCCAAGAAACTGTACCTCCAAAAGCTGGAATGGTGAAAAGCAATGACTCCCTTGGGACCTAAGTGTATACTGGAATTATCAATACTATGAATAAATAAAGAAAATGGATGAGGAAACACATAAAGACAATTGATATAATAACAAACCACCATATAGGTAAAAGAGATCTAGCTTGAAAGTGAAGGGAAAATGGAAATTCCAATAGGCAGGTATACTGGGAAAATATTTAGCCTAGCAGAGTACTCCATAGGGAATAACACCAAATAGGTTCCACACAAACTAATACAAGTCAGAAGTATGCAAAAGAAAATCATTATACAAGTAAGTACACACAAGATAGACAGGCATACCTCACGACTCAAGAAGAACTTCAAATTCTTAAAGAGAGTCTTACACTCTCTGGTCTCCTTTATCTTCTTCTTCATCCTTGCTAGAGGCATCCTCAACAAGGTGCATCAGGGCGCCTAGTTCATTAGCAGGAAGCTGGTGTTGAAGTTGAGCATGTCTTAGTTCAGATTCATCATTTTGGGTTTCATTCTTTTAAACCTCGGATTGCTTTGATCCAGTACCAGTGGCCTGAGGCTTCGGAAATGTAGCTCTTGCATTAGCAGCAACATACCTAGATAATGCATAAAGCTTTGCAGAAAAATTCAGCAAGCAGCAAGATGTAAGGGGGACGGGCAGGAAAACCTAGAGCCCAAAATGGAAGGGTCATAGACTGGAAAATGATGGTGACTAATAAGCAACTCCTATACACACACACACACACACACACACACACACACACACACACACACACACACACACACACAGACTATGCGCTCTAGCTCACGATAAGCTCCAGTGAGGTCGAGCTGTGTGGGCCCCACCGTGATGCGTGTCGACCATCAACACCGGGCATTTGATGGGTCCCCTTTAAATTATGGGATATCCCAAAAATTAGTCGTATACGGAACTCATGTGGGCCATACCATTTAAAATCATGTGAAGACATGCCAAAAACATATAAAAGCACTTGGTGGGGCCCACTTGAGTTTTGAATGCTGCTGAAACTTGGTTTGAATCCTCATCCAAGTGGGACACACATAATGGATGGGCTGGAATTGCAAACAACATCTCGGTGGGCCCAAAAAATGTCCCATGAATGTTTTAATGGTGCACAGCCCCTCTCCATTTCTGTATGTGGTGTGGCCCACACAAGTCACGGATTGTTTTGATTTTTGAGACTAGGCCCAGGATGGAATGGTGCATCTGACTGATGGGGTAGATGTTCGAAATGCATCATGGTGGGGCCCACGCAGCTCGACCTCATGGGACATTCGCATAAGCTCGAGCGCATAGTACCTTTTTCCATATATATATATATATATATATATATATATATATATATAAAAGGTACTATGCGCTTGACCTCACGATAAGCTCCCGTGAGGTCGAGTTGTGTGGGCCCCACCGTGATGCGTTTAGACCATCAACACTGTGCATTTGATGGATCCCCTTTAAATTATGGGATATCCTAAAAATCAGCGTATACGGAACTCAGGTGGGCTATACCATCAAAGTTATGTGAAGACACCGTTAAAACATATAAAAGCACTTGGTGGGACCCACCTCAGTTTTGCATGCGCCTAAAACTCGGTCTGAACCCTCATTCAAGTGGGACACACATAATGGATGGGCTGGATTTACAAACCACATCTCAGTGGGCCCTCAAAAATGGTTATGAATGTTTTAATGGTGCACAGCCCCTCTCCACTTCTGTATGTGGTGTGGCCCACACAAGTCACAGATTGACTTGATTTTTGAGACCTAAGCCCATGATGGAATGGTGCATCTGACTGATGGGGTAGATGTTCGAAATGCATCACGGTGGGGCCCACACAGCTCGACCTCATGGGACGGACTCATGAGGTCGAGTGCATATATATATTTTATATATATATATATATATATATATATCGCTCCAGCTGACGATAAGCTCCCATGAGGTCGAGTTGTGTGGGCCCCACCGTGATGCGTGTTGACCATCAATGGAATGGTGGATCTTACTGATGGGATATCCCAAAAATTAGTTGTATACGGAACTCAGGTGGGCCATACCATCTAAAATCATGTGAATACATACCAAAAACATATAAAAGCACTTGGTGGGGCCCACCTGAGTTTTGAATGCTGCTGAAACTTGGTCTGAACCCTCATCCAAGTGGGACACACATAATGGATGGGTTGGATTTGCAAACCACATCTCGGTGGGCCCCAAAAATGATTATGAATGGCTTTAATGGTGCATGGCCCCTCTCCACTTCTGTATGTGGAGTGGCTCACACAAGTCACAGATTAACTTAATTTTTGAGACCTAGGTCCACAATGGAATGGTGGATCTTACTGATGGGGTAGATGTTCGAAACGCATCACGGTGGGGTCCACACAACTCGACCTCATGGGCATTAAAATTAGCTCGAGCGCATTGTACCTTTTCCCTATATATATATATATATATATATATATATATATATATATATATATATATATATATATATATATATATAAGAGAAGATGTAAGAGAAAAAGAAAACCTGCATCTAAGGGTCTATTACAAGAGGAGAACTAAATGACCCTCAACCTGAGGATATGCATGTTATACTCAGGTTTTTAGTTTGTACAAGGAACCCATGGTTCAGTGTTTTTTGTTTAAAAAATAAAATAAATAAAATTGGTCATTGGATCCCCACAGGCCACAACATTGGGCCATACCTCAAATTTTGTTGATAGTAACCTTTCAATTTGTGGCCCACAACTAAAATTTTAAGAAGACAAATAAATAAATAACACTTAAAATGTAAAGTTAAAACTAAACCTTTCTTTGTACTTCTAAAACCGCAGAGCTTGTGTTGCACAGTCCTATCATAGGTGTGCCCCTTGTAAGAAAATCATACCAAACAAAAGCAGAAAACAGAGTAATGCCATGGTAGGAGTAGGCCTCAACAACATTTTAACACATGCACTAACTACACTAGAAGACAAAATAAATGAGAGGAAAGTTCATCAACCAACCCTCTCAAAAGAGAGGCCCACCACCTTGATTTCACCTTGTCTTTCTGTCTACGTATACCTTTGTTGAATTTTGATTCTTACAAAAATCTCACAACCAAAGTTCTTCGTTTCTTAATTCCTTTTTTTTTTTTTTTTAATTTCATTTCTCTTCAATCTCCTGCTTATTAGCATCTACCATTCAAGATGCACAATCCATGGTGGGCCATACATCTAATGCAGTCAGACAATCAAAGAAATCACATGATTCCTCTACAACCAGATGGGGTTCACCCATTTAATACCCCATACCAGAATCAACTCTGAGCTCCCCATCAATTTAAATGGGTGAATAACATTTTACATTGGTTAGTTACTTGCATCTTAACGTTTTTTATTGGCCTGGGCACCCAATGGACACAAAACTCCCCACCATTCAGCATCTTCAACCAGCATTAAAATCAAAGCAAACATGATCAGATATAGTGGCTGTATTGATGCAGCCATTTCCCACTACCCCAAAACAGTGAAAAAAGGACGGTTGAAAACCGTCTCAAAAGGCCAAAAAGGACGGTCCTGGACAGTCGCAACAGCTGTCAAATTTTGATGTGTCGTATTTTTTAAAGGACGGCCATAAACCGTCTCTAAAGAAGGATGGTTATAGACTATCTATAATGGTAGGTAGTAGTGGACTTATATGAAGCTGAAAAAGACGGTCTCCGACCGTCCGTAAAAAGGACGGCCCATGACCATCAATAAAAAGGATGGTTATAAACCATCTCGTATGACCTAAAAAAGATGGTCATAGACCGTCTCTTATGAACTGGAAAAGGACGGTCATGGACCGTCTTTTATGAACCTGAAAAGGACGGTCGTGAACCGTCCTTTAAAAGGACGGTCTTCACTACCGTCTCATATTTATATTTTCATATCATCTTCTTCCTAATATACACCTGTTCATATCATATTCTTCCTGATATATGCCTGTTATATAATATATTTCATCATATTCACATTCACATCCATCTAAACCCAAACTACGTAAATCTATCCAAACAAAAACTACATTCGTCTAAAAATAAACTACATCCATCCAAACACAAACAATATACACCTTTTACAATATCATATTCTTCCTAATATACACCTGTTACAACATCGTATTCTTCCTGATATACACTGTTATATAATATATTTCATCATATTCACATTCACATCCATCTAAACCCAAACTACATAAATCCATCTAAACATAAACTACATTCATCCAAACACAAACTACATCCATCCAAACACAAACAATCTTATCCACATTACATTCATCCATGCATAAATACGCTCACACCAACCCTACAAAACTCTAAATCATGAGCCAAAATACTAAACAATTTCTCATCCAACAAAAACCAAGATTAAATCATAATATTCATACTATATAGAGACTCCCGAGGTGAAGAATTACCTATAGAATATGATGCGATGAAGCTTCTATCCCGTTGCTTACCTGAATGTAATCAGTTGTTTTCTACCAAATACCATAGATATTCGTTAAACATTGAATTCAAACACTTGAACCAAAGATCATACAAAAACAGAGGAGCAAAAGACTTACCGGATCATCCCTTTGTTCATAGAACCTCTTTAAGGATCCTGCACAACTTGAAAAAGATCTCTTATCTGCTCCTGCCGGTGCGACTGTGCCGGCAAAAGAAGAAACACATCAAACATTCAAAGTTCAACAACTTCAAAGGATCACAAACCTTGACATTAATTTTTAAGGTAACATTTTCGAGATACTATTTATTGGCTCTGGATGCCTGTCTCGGTTGGCAACACTGCAACACTATGCCCAACTCCGTTTCACAAACACGTTTTATCTTTCCTGCAAAATTAGAAAACAAAATGCTTTAGTTGATTCATTCCATCTCTCTAGGATTTAGGGTCTTGTTTACACTCACCATATGAACCACTCATGTTAGGTAAAATGATAATAAGCAATTGGAGATGTTTCTTCTTATCTCCACTTTGTAGGTTTGCAGTGGCTTGTTTGTGTACATCCATCAGAGCCATCTCAATCCTATTAGGGCAATCGATTTTAGGTTTAGGTTTAGGTTTTAGCCTTAGGTTTAAGTTATAGGTTTAAGTTATATGTGTAGGTTATAGGTTTAGGTTTAGGTTTAGGTTAGGTTATAGGTTAAGGTTTAGGGAATTGAGAATAGGTTAAGGTTTAGGTTTAGAAAATCGGGATCGGGTTTAGGTTTAGGTTTAAGTTAAGGTTTAGGTTAGGAAGTTGAGATTAGGATTAGGTGTAGGTTTAGGTTTAGAGATTTGAGAATACATTTAGATTATTAGTTTAGGTTTAGGTTATAGGAGGTTAAGGTTTAGGTTTACATTTAAGTTTAGGTTATAAGCTATAGGTTTAGGGAATTGAGAATAGGTTAAGGTTTAGGTTTAGAAAATCGGGTTCAGGTTTAGGTTTGGGTTTTCAAGTTTAGGTTTAGGTTTAGGTTAGGGAGTTGAGATTAGGATTAGGTGTAGGTTTAGGTTTAGGGATTTGAGAATACATTTAGTTTTAGGTTTACGTTTAGGTTTTAGGTTATAGGTTAAGGTTACGGTTATAATTTATAAGTTTATGTTATAGGTTATAGGTTAAGGTTTTAGGCCATAGGTTTTGGTTTAGGTTAAGGTTATAGGTTTAGGTTTAGGTTTAGGTTTAGGTTAGGATTTGGTTTAGGTTTAGGTTAAGGTTAAGGTTATAAGCTATAGGTTTAGGGAATTGAGAATAGGTAAAGGTTTAGGTTTAAGAAATTGGGTTCGAGTTCGGGATCGGGTTTAGGTTTGGGTTTTTAAGTTTAGGTTTAGGTTTAGGTTAGGGAGTTGAGATTAGGATTAGGTGTAGGTTTAGGTTTAGGGATTTGACAATACATTTAGGTTTTAGGTTTAAGTTTAGGTTAAGGTTTACGTTTAGGTTATAAGTTATAGGTTTAGGGAATTGAGAATAGGTTAAGGTTTAGGTTTAGAAATCGGGTTCGAGTTCGGGATCTAGTTTCGGTTTGCATTTTCAAGTTTAGGTTTATGTTTTAGGTTAGGGAGTTGAGATTAGGATTAGATGTAGGTTTAGGTTTGGGGATTTGAGAATACATTTAGATTTTAGATTTAGGTTTAGGTTATAGGTTATAGGTTTAGGTTTAGGTTTAGGTTTAGGGAATTGAGAATAGGTTATGGTTTAGGTTTAGGAAATCGGGTTCGGGTTTGGGATATATTTGGGTTTTTAAGTTTAGGTTTAGGTTTAGGTTAGGGAGTTGAGATTAGGATTAGGTGTAGGTTTAGGTTTACGTATTTGTTAATACATTTATTTTTTAGGTTTAGGTTGAGGTTTAAATTATAGGTTATAGGTTTAGGTTTAGGTTATATGCTATAGGTATAGGGAATTGAGAATAGGTTAAGGTTTAGGTTTAGGAAATCGGGTTCGGGTTCGGGATCGGGTTTAGGTTTGGGTTTTAAGTTTAGGTTTAGGTTTAGGTTAGGGAGTTGAGATTAGGATTAAGTGTAGGTTTAGGTTTAAGGATTTGAGAATACGTTTAGATTATTGGAATTTACATTTAGTTATAGGTTATAGGTTTAGGTTTAGGTTAAGGTTTAGGTTTAGGTATAGGTTTAGGTTATAAGCTATAGGTTTAGGGATTTGAGAATAGGTTAAGGTTTAGGTTTAGGAAATGGGTTCGGGTTAGGAATCGGGTTTAGGTTTAGGTTAGGGAGTTGAGAGTAGGATTAGGTGTAGGTTTAGGTTTAGGGATTTGAGAATACATTTAGTTTTAGGTTTCGGGTTTATAAGTTAGGTTAGGTTATAGGTTATAAGTTTAGGTTATAGGTTATAGGTTAAGGTTTTAGGTCATAGGTTTTAGTTTAGGTTAAGTTTATAGGTGTAGGTTTAGGTTTAGGTTAAGGTTTTGGCTTAGGTTTAGGTTAAGGTTTAGGTTTTGGTTAAGGTTTTGGTTTAGGTTTAGGTTTAGGAATTTAGAATAGGTAAAGGTTTAGGAAATCGGGTTCGGAGTTCGGGATTGGGTTTATGTTTGGATTTTCAAGTTTAGGTTTAGGTTTAGGTTAGGGAGTTGAGATTAGGATTAGGTGTGTGTAGGTTTAGGTTTAGGGATTTGAGAATACATTTTTAGGTTTTAGATTTGAGAATACATTTAGGTTTTAGGTTTAGGTAAGGTTTAGTTTAAGGTTAGGTTATAGGTTATAAGTTTAGGTTATAGGTTATAGGTTAAGGTTTTAGGCCATAGGTTTTAGTTAGGTTAAGGTTATAGGTTTAGGTTTAGGTTTAGGTTTAGGTTTTGGTTTAGGTTTAGGTTGAGGTTTAAGGTTAGGTTATAAGCTAAGGTTTAGGGAATTGAGAATAGGTAAAGGTTTAGGTTTAGGAAATCGGGTTCGAGTTCGGGTTCGGGATCGGGTTTAGGTTTGGGTTTTCAAGTTTAGGTTTAGGTTTAGGTTAGGGAGTTGAGATTAGGATTAGGTGTAGGTTTAGGTTTTAGGATTTGAGAATACATTTCGGTTTTAGGTTTAGGTTTAGGTTAATGTTAAGGTTTAGGTTATAAGCTATAGGTTTAAGGAATTGAGAATAGGTTAAGGTTTAGGTTTAGGAAATCGGGTTCGGGTTTGGGATCGGGTTTATGTTTGATTTTCAAGTTTAGGTTTAGGTATAGGTTAGGGAGTTGAGATTAGGATTAGGTGTAGGTTTAAGTTTTGATTTGAGAATACATTTAATTTTAGATTTCAAGTTATAGGTTAAGGTTTAGGTTATAGGTTATAAGTTTAGGTTTTAGGTCATAGGTTTTTGTTTTGGATAAGGTTATAGGTTTAGGTTAAGGTTTTGGTTTGGGTTTAGGTTAAAGTTTAGGTTTTGAGAATAGGTAAAGCTTTAGGTTTAAGAAATCGGGTTCGGGTTCGGGATCGGGTTTAGGTTTGGGTTTTCAAGTTTAGGTTTAGGTTTAGGTTAGGGTGTTGAGATTAGGATTAGGTGTAGGTTTAGGTTTAGGGATTTGAGAATACATTTAGTTTTAGGTTTAGGTTTATGTTATAGGTTATAGGTTAAGGTTTAGGTTTAGGTTTAGGTTATAGGTTATTGGTTTAGGTTATAGGTTATAAGGTTAAGGTTTAGGTTTAGGTTTTTAGGTCATACGCTATAGGTTTTTGTTTTGGTTTAGGAAATTTAGGTTTGGGAGGTCAAGGTTTTGGTTTTAGTTTAGGTTAGGGAGTTGAGATTAGGTTTAGGTTAGGTTAGGGATTTAGAATACATTTATAGGTTTAGGTTTGAGAATAGGTAAAGGTTTAGGAAATCGGGTTCGGAATTTGGGATTGGGTTTAGGTTTGGGTTTTCAAGTTTAGTTTTGCATTTTCAAGTTTAGGTTTATGTTTAGGTTAGGGAGTTGAGATTAGGATTAGGTGTAGGTTTAGGTTTAGGGATTTGAGAATACATTTAGGTTGTAGGTTTAGGTTTAGGTTATAGTCTAAGTTTAGGTTTAGGTTTAGGGTTTAGGTTATAAGCTATAGGTTTAAGGAATTGAGAATAGGTTAAGGTTTAGGTTTAGGAAAGTTCGGGATCGGGTTAATGTTTGGGTTTTCAAGTTTAGTTTAGGTTGGATCGAGATTAGGTGTAGGTTTAGGTTTAGGGATTTTACATTTAGTTTAGGTTTAGGTTTAGTTTAGGTTAGGAAGTTATAGAGATTAGGATTAGGTGTAGGTTTAGGTTTAGGGATTTGAGAAATACATTTGGAGGTTTAGGTTTGGGTTTTAGTTTAGATTTAGGTTTAGGTTAGAAGTTTAGGTTATAGGTTTAGGTTTAGGATTTTTAGGTTTAGGTTATAGGTTATAGGTTTAGGTTTAGGTTTAGGTCAAGGCTTAGGTTTAGGTTTAGGTTAAGGTTAAGGTTATAAACTATAGGTTTAGGGAATTGAGAATAGGTTACGGTTTAGGTTTAGGAAATCGGGTTCAAGTTCGGGATCGGGTTTAAATTTGGGTTTTCAAAAAGAAAATGGTCTAAATTCAATGGTAATATCAAATGGTTGTGATTATCCAATCATTGTGATATTAAAATAAGTGTTCTACCTAACAGATTGGATGTGCCCTTCAACACAATAGGTTTGAGTGTAGATCAAAGGAGATTGAAGCATATAGATGTTTAAAAAGAATAGTGTAACTCAAAGTTCCTCAGGATAGTCTTAAAGAAAATGGTCCAAATCCAACGGCAATTTAAGACAGTTAAGAACATCCAATCCGTGTGACCTTTGGAGAGGTACATGTATGTCATGTGCAGGGTGGGTGAGTTGCCAATATTAAGAATTGGTGCCAAATGCATACAGTAGTATAGGTCATTCTTATGTTATCATTTTTCGGCTATTAACTCATCTCCAAAGCAATGAGATGTAAACTTGCACAGCTTAGATATAGTTTAAGCTGCTTGTTAAAAAGGAACTAGAATATAGTTTAAGCCAAATGGAATCTCAACAAAAAAAAATGTAAACTTGCACAGCTTAGATATAGTTTAAGCAACTTGGATGAACAGCTTGGTCATGCATATGTGTAAACTCTCTCATCAATCGCCTGAAATGTGTAAGCAACATCACCTATAAAATCTAGAGAGTACAAATTAAATATCTGGTTAAAGCCTAAAAATGATGTGCAATTATTCATAGTAAAGTAATTCATCAACAAACTAGAAAAACATAAATGCAAAAACTGTGATGATGCAATCATTGCTTGGCCCCACCTCAAAGAACACCTGATGCAAAAATTAGACCAATCCCCTCATCATGTGGACCACAAAAAACAATGGACAACCGCCAAACTGGTCCTATGTACAAGTATGACCTCTTGACGAGTGGATAATTCGGACTTTTGCACCAAGTGATCTTCATGGTGGGGCAAACCAATTGGATGGATTGGAGGTCATACAGACTTACACAGACAATAAGTAGGCAATTATGCACCACCTGGATGATAATACAATGTTTCAACTGGCTGCATGTGAGACCACACAAACACAAGTTGGTAGACATCGTATGGCAAGATTACTGAAAAGTAGCCATTGGAACCAAGCAGTAATGCCCTATGATCGGAACTCAAGCTTTGTGAACTAAAGCCAACGACTTCATCACCATCAATTTTTCTTTTAAAACCCATTTGGACCCCAAGGAAACTCTTATTTTTCACTACATCAATGAAGTTTAAAGCATAACGTATCATCCATAAGTACACAGTCCTGACTGAGAATAGAAATAATATGCCATTGGAAGCATAAAAACCTCAAAAGTAGGCAAAACATGTTTTTTTTTCCTGATAAGTAACATACTAAAAGATATTGAAACAATCCCTCTAAATGTTAGGGCTTCAGATGGACCCCCCCTGTTATGTACGAGGCCTGGCATTCAAAATCACAGCATTAAGTAACAGAAAGGCCATGTTAATGTTATGTTACGACCTAACGTATAAAAACATGATCCCAAAATTACCACCCGTTGAAGGTTTAGAATCATTACCATCATTGTTAAGAAGTACTAGCATTGTGGTTACATACCAATGAATTACAAAACATTACCATCATTGTTAAGAAGTACTACCATCCATCCCAATAAGCGTGGCAACAGGTCATGTGTGTATAGCATCTGAGTCATGGAAAGTAAAGCCCCAGCATGAAATCGCATATGGACAGTCCATTCATCAGGTGGACCACAGGTGTATTGAATCAGATCATCAGCAGATCTAACTTAAACAGCCCATTATTTCATTGTATGTGGCCCACCTGATGGGTGGACCAGCCTAATTTTTGCACTAGAAAACCTTTTTTTCTGAGTTGGGAGGTATATGTTTTGAACATCTCAGATATTGTATGTGTAACATGTTGGGAGCACTCCCAGTGGTGGATGGTAACATACACCATTGCAAATATGACCATTCCCCAAAAACATACATATAAACACACACTTTGCATAAATCTGGATGATGGTGAGCTGGAACATGCTGCAAATCATGCTCTAGTAGCTATCACTCACATATAATTAATCTATGTGCAAACACATACAATTTTATTAGATTAACCTTCCTGTTTTACGCTCTGGAATTGGCCATTTCAGAGGTTCACATTAAAAAAGATGGGCAAGAAAGAAAATATAGCAACAGTCAACACTCAATCAAAATGCAATGGTTAGGACACCCCATTTGGCAAAAAAGTACTATTATTATTCTGTATAAACTGTAACCATAAACCAGTCCTACAAATTTCCATTTCTAAATAATTTCAGCAGAAATTGATGTTTTTTGGGGGTTTTTTCTAGATACCCATTACAAGAAATTCCAAATGGTGTTTGGTTTTGTGTGTTGATTTAGAGCTTCTAAAGCTCTAATGCTAAAAGGGTCATTCTAGTTTTGTGCATGGAAATGGAAAAGAAGTTGTAGTAACGAAATTCATGGTATTGTGTTTTTTGAAGTTATTGAGTAAAAAAGAGGAGTCTACTTTCCATTCTGTTAGTTTGGTGAGCTGTTAACTAATGCCATTCTTAACTGGGTCCTTACTCTTACCCGGGTGGTAGACTCCCTGGAGTTTCAACACCGGGTCAAGGGTTCGAGTACCCACGGTGTGTGTGTGGCGTGAGTGTGTGGGGGTGTGTGTGCGTGTGTAGAAGAAAAAAAAAAAAACTAATGCCATTCTTAAAATTTTTTATTTGTGGCGTACAAATAAATGGTTAAGAAGAGCAGTAACTGTATGTAGGGAACGAAGAGACTGGGCTGAGCTTTGCAGCCTGTTGGTTTCATCATCCACCCTGGGTGGCATGAGCCCAATTCATGCGGCCCTCGACTCAGGTCCTTAGCTCATGTATTAGACTTGAGCATGCTTCAGCCTGTCCACACCCAGCTCAGCCCCATTTGTCGGCCTTGCATGCTTCAGCCTGGCCACACCCAGCCAAGCCCCATTTTGGAACACACACAGGAAAGAGTGGGGATTATGACATCCACCGTTGACTTTCGTAGGGCCCACAACGATGTTTATTTGTCACCCAACTTGTTTATAAGCTGACACAGACATAGGGAAAACACAAATATCAGCTTGATTTGAAACTTCTGCTGCCCTAAGAAGTTTTTAATATTGGGTCTTCGATTCCCACTATTTCCTATGGTGGGCCCACTTGAGCACTGGATATGCTTCCATTTGGGCTCATGCCATAAAATGAGTTGAAAAATAGATGGCTTGCATGGATAAGATACACACATCACAGTGGCCCCATAGAGTTTACTTGCATACTGAGTTACAAAGTATGCAATCACCTTCTCCAGCAGAGACATTTCGTCAAACACATGTTGTGCACACCTTAAACATTCACAGAAATAAGTACCTGGTCGGGGAAGAGATGAAGGGCAGGGGCTGCTGGCCGCACCAGATCTGGGAGAGAGAGAGAGAGGGAGAGAGAGGGAGAGAGAGAGAGAGAGAGTCGGGGATACGAAGAGGTTGTCCCTTGTGCGGGTCTGGGGACCCAGAGAGAGAGAGAGAGAGAGAGAGAGAGAGAGAGAGAGAGAGAGAGAGAGTCGAGAGTGTCGGGTCCGGGACCGGGGCAAGAGAGAGAGAGAGAGAGGGCGGGCGGGCGACCCGTTGAAATGGGGGGGTGCCGGGGACATTGGGCGCGCGACTCTGTTTTCAGCGCATGCCCAAATTTGGGCCATACCGTGGTTGGTGTTCAATGCTCTGTGGGCCCCACCATGATGTACATGTTTCATCCATTCGGTTCATCCATTTTTACAGATCATTTTAGTCCTTGATGCAAAAAACAGTAGGGATATAAATCCTGGGTGGGCCACACCACAGGAGAAAATTAATGAATGGATATTCACAATTAAAATTCTTCTAAGGCGCACTGTACTATTTATTTGACATTCAATCTGTTGATTTGGTCATAAAGACCCAGATGAAGGGAAAAAATAAATATCGGCTTAATCCAAAACTTTTATGGCCCCCAAAACATTTTTAATGGTCAAAATTCATTCAACACTATTTCCTGCAATGTGGTCCACTTGAGATTGAGATATAATTCAGTTTTTTCCTACCGTATGGTCCACTTTAGCCTTCAATCTAGATGATTTTTGGTTTCATGCCCTATAATAATATTTTAAAATATATAGACGGCTTAGATAAGACACATATTTTTTTAGGCCTTATAGGCCCCTTATACCCTAAGTGTACAGAGTAAATCCTGTGGGGCCCACTATGATTTATTCAATTTATCCACTCCATCTATCCATTTTAACATATAATTTTATTATGTAAGGTCAAAATTGAAGTCTATAAAAAACTGAAGCGGACCACATCATAGGAAACAGTATAAATTGAACGTCTACATGTATTTGTGATCAAGTTGGGAGGCCACTGAAGTTTTGGATCAAGTTGATATTTTAGTTTTCCCTTCATCCATGTATTTGTGATCTATTGAACATGTTGGATGACAAATAAATATCACTATAGGCCATAGGAAGATTTCAACGGTTGAAATCATTATTCCCACTGTTTCCTGTGGTATGGTCCACTTGAGCTTTGGATATACTTTAATTGTGGACTCAACCACTAAGGGTCTGTTTAGATGGGTGGATTGGAAGGGATCGAATGGTATTAGGGTGGATGGCATGGATTTCAAGGTAATGATGGCGTTGTCAATAGATTGTCTTAAGATCCATGGAATTGCTATATCCCCCGAATTGCTATATCAAGTCTGTTTGGCACACTCGGCCAATCCTGGGATTAAACCTTCCCATCCCTTCCAATCCCTTGAAACAAACATGTCCCAGGCAAATTTGAACGGATTAGGGTGGATTGGATGGGATTTAAAGGTAATGTTGGTGTTGTCAGTGGATTGTCTTAAGATCCATGGGATTGTTATATATCCTAGGATCAGATCACCCAGTTTGTTTGGCACGCTCAGCTAATCTAGGGATTTAACTTACAATCCCTTCCAATCCACCCATCGAAACAGGCCCTAAAATGATCTGGAAAAATGGATTGACGGTGTGGATCACACCACATGAAAACAATAGTGATTGGATATATCCACCATTAAAACCCTCCTAAGGCCCACTGTACTTTTTATTTGACATCCAATTTGTTGATTAGGTCATACAGGCCCAGATGAAGGGAAAAAAATATCGGATTGATCTAAAACTTTATATGGCCCCCAAAAGGTTTTTAATGGTCGACGCTCATTCAACACCGTCTCCTATAATGTGGTCCAGATATCTTATACGCTAAAGGGAAGACATCAAATGCACGGTGTTGATGTTCGACACATATCGTGATAGACCCATTTTACATGTCTAGTCCATTCACTCTATTTTACTGATCATTACCCTCAATTTGACTAGTTACTTGCCTCGATCATACTACATATGAGAAAGATATTGGGCAAATAAGATTGATCAACAATTTGAGTGAATTTTGATTTAAACATCTGAAGTTATTTACTCTTCATGTCCGGACTAATCAAATTGTCCAAAAACAGTTAAAGGTTGATATCAAAAATATATAAATGAATAGAAAACACAAACATCAGCTTGATCCAAAATTTCTATGGCCTCCAAGAAATTTTAAATGGTAGAGGTTCAATCATACTATTTCCTGTGGTGTGGTCCACTTGAGCTTTGGATATGCTTCCTTTTTGTTCCTTAGACCTCAAATTATCTGTTAACATGGATGAATGGAGTGGATAAAATAAATAAATAACGGTGAACCCCATAGAGTTTACTCTGATAAAGGTAACGAGTAACTCACTTAAATGTAGTGGAGAAAGGTTTCCTTAAAACATTCATAATCATATATTATGACTGCCTAAATGTGATTTACATATCCAACCCACTCATTATGTGTGTCCCACTTGGATGAGGAGTCAGACCAAGTTTCAACCGCATCCAAAATTAACTCATGTGGGCCCCACCAAGTCCTTTTATATTTTTTAGGATGTCTTCATATAGTTTTAAATGGTACGACCCACTTGAGTTTCGTTTACCGATGATTTTTGAGAATCTCATAACCTAAAGGGGACACATCAAATCCACAGTGTTGATGTTCGACACACATTATGATGGGGCCCACAAAACTTACTAACATCAATTCTTAGGTTCTCACGAGGTCAGTAAGTTGGGTCACACTTTTAACCAGAATATTTGGCCCATTTTACATGTCTGGTCCATTCACTCTATTTTACTGATCAATACTCTCAATTTGACTAGTTACTCGCCTCAATCAGGCTACATATGAGAACGACATTGGGCATACAAGATTGATCAACAATTTTAGTGAAATTTGATTTAAACATCTGAAGTTATCTACTCTTCAATTTGAATTGATTAGACTGTTCAAAAACAATTAAAGGTTCAACTAGTGGATGTGCCTAATAATTTAGTAATTTTATTTTTCACAAATAAATTTAACATTTTTATTTAATTTTAACAAATAAATTTAACATTTTTTATTTTATTTTATTTTTCACAAATAAATTTAACATTTTTTATTCAAAATGTATATTTTTTTACGCTTTTAACTAAATATCATTTTTATTATAAAATATTTCAAAAATATTTAAAATACAAATTTTGAATTTTTATTTTCAAAATCTCAAAAAATTTCTCATATTTTAATTTTTTCTCAAAAATTTCAAAATGCCGATTTTTTTCTTCAAAATTATTATTTTGCTCTCAAAATTTTTCTTAAACATAGTTAAAATTTCTAAACTTTTCAATATTCCTTTTCATGTGATATTACAAATCATTTAAATATTACCTTTTAATTATATATATAAATTTTCATTCATATGATATAAAAACTATATATATACACATCATCAAAATCTCACTTTTGTTATCTAACTTTTCAGTTTTTCTTGTCAAAATACAAAATTTAGTTTTCTTTTTTAAAAAATATATTTTTTTACAATTTGTCAATTTTTTCACAATTTTGTTTAATTTTTCTTTTCAAAATATCATTTTTTAAATATCACTTTTGTTATAAAACTTTTTAATTTTTCTTATTCAAATACAAAATCTAGTTTTCTTTTTTAAAATATATGTTTTTTTAACAATTTGTCAATTTTTTTCAAAAATTTATTTAATTTTTAAAATTTTCTTTTTCAAAATATCATTTTTTATCGATTTTTTTTTTCAAAATTATCAACATTATTTGAATTTTTTTTTTTTTTTTTTTCAAAATCTAGATTTTTATAAAATCACGTTTTTTTTTTTCAAAATTTAAATTTTTCTTAAACATTGTTAATTAATTTTTTAAGCTTTTCAACTATTTTTTTTTTCGAAATTCATAAATTTTTTTGAGCTTTTTAATTTTTGACCTAAGCATAATAGGGAGGGGCTCTGATAGTCTCTAATAGAGACGGTCTAGGGCCGTCTCTAATTTTTCAGTATGGTCTTCTAACTTAATATTTTACCTGACCATTAGAGATGGTCCTTCACAGTCTCTAATAGAGACAATCTAGGACCGTCTCTAATTTTCACCAAGGCCTTGAATTAAACTGAGCATTAGAGACGATCTTTCACAGGGATATAAGACGGCTAAGGACCGTCTCTAATAGAGATGGTCTTTGGCAGTCTCAAATTACGAGTAAAAGATGGTCAATGACTGTCTCTAATGCAGATGGCCAATAACCGTCTCAGATGGCCGCATATAAGACGGTCAAGGACCGTCTCTAATGCAGACGGTCGTTGACCGTCTCAGATGACCGCATATAAGATGGTCAGCGACCATCTTAAATGATTTTTGGACACTCAACTTTTTAAGACAATATTAGGGACGGTCAAGAGCCGTCTAAAAGTTTAGAAACGGTTTACCGCCGTCTCTAAAGCATCTTTAAACCAAGCAATTTTACAGACGATCCAGAACCGTCTCTAAATCCAAAATTTTTTTCCATTTTTCACGTAGTGTCCTATTTGTGCAATGTGTCACATTTGTAAAATACCCGGTTATGCAAAAGGTGGGCCATTTCAATCTAAGACTAGTATTTGGCAGAGGAATTATATAATGCTTAGCCCGAAAGTATCAACAGTATGCTTGCATTTTCAGCTTGTAAAAATGGGAAAACAATGCACTTGGTCAAAAGAAAATATACCAGACAAACAATGATCAAGCGATTACCTGATAACATCTTATGATATGTGGAACCAGATATGACCCATGACCATGAGTCAATGCTGCAACCAGCAAAGATGGGTCACTCTCAAAGTATAAGATTTTGGCAACAAAATATAAAATGATAGCATTAAATTTAAAGAGAATGATGAAGCAAAAGAACCAAACTAGAGAAACCCACCATCTGAATCTCACACAATTTAATATTCTTGAAAAGAGATTAATAGAAAATTTCTTAGATGTACATACTAATTACTGAGTCATATATTAGGTAAAACTCTCATACATTCAATACCCTCTATATGATGAATGCCTCTGTGGTATGTAACTAGATGAACCTTGTCCATAATAGTAACCCCCTCCTCCACCTCCACCTCCACCTTCATCGCCAAATTCATCCTTCGGTTCTCTTTTTACTAATTCAACTGCGGGATAACTCTTGGTCGACTTCGAGCTTGATGTGTCCAAAAAATGGTCGTTCACCTCTACTGAATCGGATGGTGGGGATCCCTTCCCAGCGTCCTCATTCACAGATGAAAGAAGTTTTTTCAGACGCTTTTTATGATCTGATTTGTACAGGATTCCCAACCGCCTATAAAATGCTACAAGACTTTTAAGAAACTTTGATGGTTTACTTATGCCTGTTTCAGCATCATGTTGTCTCGGAGGTGGATGTTGTTGTTCAGTACTTCTTGATCTATATGCCATTTGTATGCTTTCTTTGATGGCTACTTTATAATCCCGTTCTTATTACTCCCTTAAAATTCTCTCTTGTAAGATCTCTACTAATTGTGGTTTTAGAAGGCCTGGAACCAGAGCCAGAGGTAGTTGCAGTTCATCTGTTAAACCCTTCTTCATTTATAATAGGCCTACTTCTATATATTTTTTGGTTAGTTGTATTGGTTGTAGTTTCAGAGTGAGGGGTGTAGGAAGTCTTCATATTATAATCGAAAATGGCTCTAAATAAATCTTCGACTTCCTGAGGAGCTTTGCTAAATAGTACGGCGTCTCCTCCTCGACAAGCTAAATGTAATTTGAGTCGATTTGTTTTATTAACAAACTTTTTTCCACACAACTTACATTTCAACTTTATCTTTTCATCCTGGGATTAGATTTGGACTCCATAATCTAAATATCCGCCGATGCATCATCTTCTGATGACATATCTAGTGTATATCTGGTTAGCTTAGGATAAAAAAAATAATTTAAAGTTATGAATGAACGCAATTTCCTAACAATATAATAGAGATTTAAACAATATTATCTAATTGAATAGTACTAATGAAAAAAGTGAAATATTCATATACCCATAAGCCATAACCATAAAACTTCAATGTAACTGTTTTAACAAAATTACAAATAACATCTTGTAACAGAAATAGAAGGCATCAAAATCATAATGCATCTGCAGGTACTGTCTCATTAATCTTGTCACTCTCCTCTTCATTGAACTCCTCATCAATAGAGTTCTCTTTCCTCCACATTGGGCGCAGCCAATCCTGAGTATAAATGAGCGCTTCAACAGATTCAGGTGTAAGTGAGTTTCTATACTTGCTTACAACCCAAAACCCCGTACTAACAGTTGAAATTGGAATTGATAATATGTCGCATGCCATTAATGAGAGCACAGGGTACTGTAAATTACCAAATCTCATCCTCCACCAATCCAAAATGTCAAAATCATTGACTTTGGATTTTGAAACTAGAAGATCTTCCTTAAGATAGTCTTCAAGTTCTGATCTAGGTGCCTGTATTTGAGTCCCTTTCACCTATGCATAGTAAGATATGAAATCATCCGCCATTTCTTCTTGCGATTCATTAACAGCAGAACTAGAACCCACTATAAGAGATTGTTTTTTACGGTACACACATACAAATTGTACAATTCACTGACTGTACCAAAAATCTTTTCAACCTCAGTAACACCCATCACCCCATACAACTTATTACATATGAAGTCAACCATAATCATCTTGTATCAGGGATCAAGAATGACTGCAACACCCATCACTAGACTACACTCAAATCAATACTTATCAAACTTTACCTATATACCCATAGTTATGAAGTGTAAAAAGCCTTGTCCACTACTACTTTTGCGTAAGAATCTTTTACCTTCCAAAGTTCAGGCAGAAAAATATTTGCTATTGGATACTTGCAGACCTAAAATTTCTTCGTGCTGTTGTAGAAAACAGAAAGGAACTTACGAACTGATTCAGCTCTTGACCAATATCTTTAGAAGGCAGCCAAACATACGCACTATCACACTCCACATAATGAGAGAATGTCGGTCTCAAATCTATTGCTGAATCCAACATTTTAAAAGTTGAATTCCAATGTGTGGTGACGTCCAACTTCATTGTTCTCTGAGTAGACAAATTCAACCACTTCATGATCTCATTCCATGCATGTAATCGTGAAGGTGACCTCTATATATACTTCACACTCTCTTATGTTCTCGATCATGGGATCGATTTTTTAAGGCCATCTTATACAATCAAGTTTAGGATGTGGGCACAACACCTAACATAAAATATCTTTCCACCAAAATACAGGTCACCAATAGCCTTAAACTGGTTACGCAAATTCATTACCAAGCTATCATTTGTAGAGAAATTGTTTAGAGTAATTATCGAGATCTTCTTCTCAATTCCCCACTCCATAAGACATCTGTGTATGTAGTTTGAAATCATCAAACCACTATGAGGAGACACAAGATAACGAAAGTTTATTATTCTCTTGCAAAGCCTTCATTCGGCATCAATGTACTGAGCAGTTAGGGACATATATATCTTTCGTTGATTGGATGCTGTCCACAAATCTGATGTCAGACTAATTCAGAAAATCATTTCCAACTCTTCTTTCAACTTGACCTTCTCACCTTCATACATCTTCATACACACCCTCTTGATTGTTGTACAAGACACCTTCTCATATCTGGGGTTAAGGCATCTGGCTATTCCAACAAAAGCAAGACTCTCTACTATCTGAAATGATCTTTCATCTGAAATAATTTACTTAGCCGCCCACTCATTCACCGAGTCTATGTCATACTTGTAGGTGGACACTGACGGACCCACTATAGATTGCAAAAATAAAAGTGTTTGTTGTCTTGCCGCACTTCTCCCTTTTTATAACACTTTGAAATGTGTTTCTTCAACGTTGTGGTTGAACCATCTGCTTGCTTAGTATACTGACTCTTACGGTGCTTACATTGTATCTTCACTTCGCCATTCTTCAGGGTTACTTCTTAAAAAATTTTCTACACTGCCGACCTCTTTTTCATTTTTCCTTCAACATGTGATTGTGTGGTACTAGTATCAATGACGTCGACGGGGACCTCTTCATCTTCAAGACCTAATCCTTCATCTTCAAGGATCATCAGTGATGTAATTGACCAACCACCCGGGGCTGGGGACAGGATATTAGAAAGACCATCACTTTTCATCTGATAGTTGAAATATACTAAATCATATTAGCATTGGCAATCTAATACTAATAGAGTTATATTAAATACTAAATTAATTACCCATCTAAGGTTAGATAGATTGTAATACTTTCATATTCCCATTTAAACGTCCACGCTGAAAATTCTGCAGCATCTCCCCATGCCTCTCCAGAAAAGTTGATCTTACGTTTCATTCTAATGTCAAATATCTAAAACAATGTAAAGATATTTGACATTAGATACGAAACGAAAGAAATATATTTAGAAAGAAACGAGGAGATGGACCGCGGATCAGGCATGAACATTTAAATAGATTATATGAAAGCATACTATACATCTAACCTTGAACTGTCCAAAAAGGGATAATTTGAGCGATTTTTATGACACTAAAAACACACATTATATATATATATATATATATATATATATATATATATATATGTATGTCCACATAGAAATCCTCAAACGGGTAACTAATTATCTAACTTACAAGTAAGAAATAAATCCTAAATTAGTTACCCATCCAAAGTTGGATAGATTGTAATACTTTCATATTCTCATTTAAATGTTCATGCCAAAAATCTGGCAGCATCTCCCCATGCCTCTTCAGATAAGTTGATCTGACTTTACATTCCGATGTCAAATATTTAAAACAATGTAAAGATATTTGACATTGGATACGAAACGAAAGAAGCATATTTAGAAAGAAACGAGGAGATGGACCGCGGATCAGGCATGAACATTTAAATAGATTATATGAAAGCATACTATCCATCTAACCTTGAACTATCTAAAAAGGGATAATTTGAGCGATTTCTATGACACCAAAAACACACTATATCTATGTATGTCCACATAGAAATTCTCAAATGGGTAACTAATTATCTAACTTATAAGTAACA
The DNA here is from genome assembly GCA_030180095.1 of Magnolia changhungtana. Classification (NCBI taxonomy): domain Eukaryota; kingdom Viridiplantae; phylum Streptophyta; class Magnoliopsida; order Magnoliales; family Magnoliaceae; genus Magnolia; species Magnolia changhungtana. The sequence continues at coordinate 1,476,774 of JASAUF010000640.1, forward strand.
AATAAATCCTAAATTAGTTACCCATCCAAAGTTGGATAGATTGTAATACTTTCATATTCTCATTTAAATGTCCATGCCGAAAATCTGGCAGCATCTCCCCATCCCTCTCCAGATAAGTTGATCTTACATTACATTCCGATGCCAAATATCTAAAGCAATATAAAGATATTTGGCATTGGATACGAAACGAAAGAAACATATCCAGAGAGAAACTAGGAGATAGACCGTAGATCAAGTATGAACATTTAAATAAGTTATATGAAAGCATACTATCCATGTAACCTTGAACTGTCTAAAATGGGGCAGTTTAAGCGATTTCTATGCCACCAAAAACACACTATATTTATGTATCGCCACATAGAAATCCTCAAACGGGTAACTAATTATCTAACTCACAAATCACAATCACAACTAAGCTAAGTATACAATGCACAATAATTAACTAAGCAATGCACATATTAATATAAGTATACACATTACAATGCACAATAATTAACTAAGCAATGCACATATTAAGCTAAGTATACACATTACAATGCACAATACTTAACTAAGCAATGCACATATTAAGCTAAGTATACAAATTACAATGCACAATAAGTCAATCAACATAAGATAAATAGATAGATTTAAGCTAATTCAAAAGCACAAATAATGGACAGATTAATAAATCAGTGTGTGTGAATCCAAGGGAAGATTTGGCCACATTTATCCTTCTGATTAATGGACTATTTTGAGCTGATTTAGAGGCCCATCTAAGTGTCCAAATTGGACATTTTTGGTCATCCATCCAGCAATCCAATTATGGACAAATTTGATGTCTATCCCACATTTCAAAATGGATAAATTTATAGGCTAACCGATGGTCCAAAAAAAGGCCCTCTAACGTTCTAGTTTTATGTAAGTTTATGGACCACTCAACGGTCCAGTACTGGGCTAATTTATGGACCATCGAATGGTCCCATTTTTTTGATAGATTTGGGGGCTCTCCAGGGTCTAGATTTGGACATGTTTGTGTGCTTGAACAATGGTCCAAATTTGGATAGATTTGCAAGCTAAATCAATGGTCCAAAATGGATAGATTTGTGGGCCGTCAAATGGTCCAGTTTTGAACATCTATGAACCATCAAACGGTCCATCTAAGGTCCATGATGGGTAATATTTTTGGCCCAAAATGTTTGTCATAATGGATAATGACCTTCTTCAATTACTTTTATCTATCATGACAATCATGCAAGGGAACAGAAACAGTCACAATTACCAGGCTTTCTAAAGGGAGGACTACAAACACATTTGTTAGTAAAATAAATTTAAAAGTGAACCAACTCATAGAAATGTATGCATCTTATTAAAAAATTAAATGGTATTGTACTTTCACTGGCTTACAAAAAAAAAAAACACTACAAAGCAAGACCGGTTTCACTACTAGTGATATCCAAGAAGAAGGAATACAAACAGATACCGGTTTCATTGTAAATCCAGTAGAGAGAAACCGCCTCACAGCATAGTGACATATATCGTTCTCAGTAATTTCTCGCTAAAAATTTCTGGCGAGATTTTCTAATTTTAAAGTTTTTTTGTGGTTTTATTTGGGATATCAGTAGAAAATCTTACTAAAAAGGAAAAAAATGTAAATTAATAATAATAATTTTAACTTTTAATTACAATGTTTTAATAACATCTCACTTTCACTGCACATTAGCATATGGAGTAGATAATTCAAGAAATATAAAAAGATCATATCAACAAGTTCAATCATAATCTAGAAACATCCAGTATAATATGCCGGGTACTAAACAACCCATCCGACAAATTGGATTTGGATGTGACGAGAAGCGGCAACGGGCCATGGTGGCTTGGTGACGAGCCATGATCGCACACTCACACAAAGAAGCGCAAGATAGTTCACTGAGTTTATTCCTTCCATCCATTGAGCTCTTAAAAAAAATGGAGTGGCCGAGTGGGTCCTACCTGATCGAGATTGGGAGTGGTGTACCAGGTTGAGGAGTGAAGACTCTGAAGTTCGGGTAGAGATCAGGATTGGGATCGAGATCTTCGGGTAAAGATCGGGATCGAGACAATTTGGGGATTCTGGATCTGGCACGACGAACGTTCTTCGGGTGTGGGTAGGGACAGGGTAGGGTAAAAATAGGCCGGGCACTAGGGTTTCGAGATCTTCGGGTGCGGGTAGAGTAGAGAAGGGATGATTTGGGGATTATGGTTCGGCGCGGCGACGAGCGTTCTTCGGGTGCGGTTAAGGTAGGGTAAAAAAATAGGTCGGGTAAAAGTAAAAAAAAAACATATATATATATAGCTTAATAAATCTGGTCTGGATTCGATCAGTCCGAATCGGATCTAATCGGATCGGGTTAGTTCGGAACAGGGCCTATCCGGACTTGACCTAAAAATATTTCAAATCTGAATGGGGCTACCCGATCCAGACCGATCCAGACCGTCGGTACTGTTCAAATTAGGTTGGATCCACTGGATTGGATCTGAAATGCCCAGCTCTACCTCTAGCTATTGGAAAGTGGCACACCTAACCTTTCATCGTCACTTGGTCTATTCAGTGTTCACCGAACCAGGTCGACATTCCTCAAACTTAACTCTTCCTTAACTCTTCCTTGATTGGTCGATCTTTAAGTGTTCATGACTTATTTACACGTGTCTTCTCTCTTGTTGCAACTATTCCCAAGTATCCCTCCCTACTGGACACTGGATCTCTTGCTCAAATAAGGGGAGTAAGATCACTAAGGAAGGAAGAGAGATCTTGGAGAGTATTCCTTAAACCCAAGCTTTTGTTTAAGTCGAGTCTAGACACCCCCCTCACTGGTAAGAGCTTTGGTAAGGACTTTAACCGACCTATGGAACTTTAAAAAACTTCATGGAATTTCATAATTAAGTTTTCTCCTGTCGTGAGGTAGAAATGCCTGAAGCTCGCCCTCTGTTGAGGCCCATCTCCAAACTCCAGGCATCACCCCTTGAGGAAGTTGTGGCACTGAAGAAGAAGGCAAAGACATCCTCTAAGAGTAAGGGGAGGGTTGACCCTTTATCTACTATAATTATAGAGGTTGGAGATGAGTGGGCATCAATGGAGCCAACCCCTACTGCCGCTGAGCCAACGGTCGAGACCACTGTTCGTGAAGCTAGCTCATCGTGCAGATGTTCAGGGGGCCGCCGAGCTTTCTTTTGAGGCTCGTCCTATAGAGGCTGAAGGGGATAGCAGGCCTATTACTGGGCTTTTTGAGGTTCGGGGGGAAGAGGGATGTCCTCTCAGGAGCATTCATGGGACCATAGAGGAGCTTCTACCTTGGGCTGAGCAACACGTATCTAAGAAGGAGTTTTTCCATATACTGGACTCTCCTCTAGATGCAATCCTTGCATCCATGGTGAAGGCCTCCTTGGGGTAAGAAAATCTTTCTAAGTGTTTTGCTTTCCTCTATTATTTATTCGGTACTGAATATTTTTTATCGTTGTTTTCTGGTAGTTCACTCCATGCTTGCTGAAGGTGTACCACGATGTTGCTCAGGTGTGGAGGCAGGCATGAGAGACTAGGCAGAGGCTCTTGTTGAAGGGAGCTGAAGCTGATCAGTCTTGTGTCGTGGTAGTTGCTGAGGAAGCTCATGCTTCTTCTCTAGAGGCTGAGCTAAAGTAATGAAGAAACTTCTTGTTAAGGCTTTTGATGAGTCGGCTCGGCGGGAGGTCGAGTTGAAGGTGAAACTCGAGGATGCAAGGGCAAAGCTCAAAACTGCAGAGGCAAAAGCCCGAGAAGCTATCTCCATATCTTGGGAGGATGCTGTCAAATAACACAAGTCTTTCAAAGCATATTCAGAAGATAAAAATTCTTTGTACCAGATGGGCTTCTCAAAGTGCATCGAGGAGATCAAGGAGGCCTTTCCCGAGCTAGACCTCCCTAGTTTTGAAGATGCTGACTCGGACTCTAAAGCATCTAGCGATGACTTGCCTCCCAAGTAGCCCCCAAGGCTTGATGATTGGCCTCATTTTTTCTCTCTATTTTTTTTTTATAATGTAGCTCGATGTAATCATGCTCTTGAGAGCTTTATCAATTGGAATTCACTTTTTTGAAATGGTGTGTCCATTCACAGATTTTTCTAGGTTAGGCAAACTAGTCCTAGGTCGAATTCAATGCTAAGCTGAATCTTGTAGATAGATCGGTCGTAGGTTGGATCCAGTATATATATCGAACACAGTAGAATTCAGACTATGAAAAAGCTATCTTGAATATGATCAATGTACAATAAACTTTGAATTGACCTGTTAAAGACGATAGATCTTAAAATGTTTGGCATTTCAGGGATGAGGCAGGACCTGACCGTATAGGTCTTCTAGACAGTATGATCCAAGTCGGCTGGTACTCGTCACCACATAGGGCCCTTCCCAGTTTGGACCAATGTTCCCGATTCTAGTTTTTTAGTGTTTTGGAAGGTTCGTCAAAGGACTAAGTTGCTGGCTTAGAACCTCCTAACATTCACCCTAGCATTGTAGAAATGCACCACTTGTTGTTGGCGAACAGCGGTTTAGATCCGAGCTTATTCTCTCCTTTCTTAGAGAAGGTCAAGACTTAAAGCCATTAGCTCAGAGTTCAGTTGTTTGTCGAATGACTCTGTCTAAGCTGTTGGTCACCCAATTTCTACTTGAGTGACTGCCTCTGCCCCATAAGCTAAGGAAAAGGGAGTTTCCTCAGTGGTCATCCGAGCGGTAGTTCGGTATGTCTAAAGGACATTAGGGAGTTCCTCGGCCCATGATCCCTTGGCTTTTTCAAGCTTAGTTTAGAGGTGATGCTTGATGATCTTATTGACCGTTTCAACTTGTCCGTTAGCCTGTGCGTGTCGTGGCGAGGAGTAAACATTATGGATTCCAAGGTTTTCATACATTCCTTAAAATTACTTGTTATTGAACTGCTTTCCGTTGTCAGAGACGACCGTGCGAGGAATCCTGAACCTGCATATTATGTTTTTCCAAACAAAATTTGTAATCTTTTGCTTGGTTATTTTATTCAAAGGTTCAGCTTCGGCCCATTTTGTGAAGTAATCGACTGCAACCATGACAAACTTGGTTCGTCCTTTACTAGTTGGGAGAGGACCGATGATGTCGATTCCTCATTGGGCAAATGGCCATGGCCCGGTCATAGGAGTGAGTTCTTCGGGAGGTTACCAAGGTACATTCGTGAAGCGTCGGCATTTGTCATATTTCCGAGCAAACTGCTAAGCATCGACCTTAATGGTCGGCCAATAATACCACTACTGAATGACCTTATGGGATAAAGCTCAACCTCTAGAATGGTTTTCACAGATACCCTCATGGGTTTTCCATAGGACATACTCTACTTCATTTGGTCGAAGACATCTAAGATAAGGGAGATAAAATCCTTTTTTTGTAAAGGATGTCGTTGAGCATGGTGTAGTGAGATGCTATGGTCCGTAGTTTACGCGCTTCCGTTCAGTCTTCAAGTTGCTTGTCCTCCTTAAGGTACTCGACGATTAGATCCATCCAAGTTCCGATCTTACCGGAAGAGCTATGGCGAGGTTGGCCTCGTCGATGCTCGGTTTAGTAAGGAACTCAATTGGAACGGATCTTAGAATATCATATTTGTCTGCAATGGTTAGCTTTACTAACTTGTCAACTTTGGAAATTTCTGCTCGAGGAATCAGAGCTACATTGAATTTTTAGAATCTTCGGATTAATTCTTTAGCTTTTTGTAGATAAGCTTTCATGCGTTCCTTCTTAGCTTGGTATGCTTCGGCTATTTGATTGACGACCAACTGGAAATTGTTGAAGACTTTGAAGTGCTGAGCTCCCATAGTGGTTGCCAGCCTAAGTCTGACGAGTAATGCTTCGTATTCTGCTACATTATTAGATGCTTGAAATCCAAATCTTATGCAATATTACATGCATATATGATCTGAGGTCTCCAGGACTATCCCGGCATAACTTGCCTTAGAGTTAGATGAGCCATCAACATATAACATCCACGTAGGAAGGTCAAGATCAACTTGGCAATCGGATGCATGATCAGATAGAATGTCCGGGACAAGTTCTAACATGGCAAGGTCGGTCTCTTGTCCAAATATAAGAGGTAGTTCAGCAATAAAGTCAGCCACTGCCTGACCTTTAATAGTTATTCGAGGTCGATACTTGATATCAAACTCAATTAACTCGATCGCCCATTTGGTCAGCCTTCCCGAAGCTTTGGGTTTTTGGAGCACTTGACAGAGTGGTTGATCAGTCAAGACGATGATGGTGTGAACTCGGAAGTATGGTCGCAATCGTCGGTAAGATATGACCAATACCAACGCTAATTTCTCTAGATTTGGATATCTAGTTTCAGATGAAACTAGGGCTTTGCTAACGTAATATACTGGGAATTTCTTCTCTACATGTTCCCTAATTAAGGCCAAGCTAACTGCTGCATCAAAAACAACTAAGTATAGTAGTAAGGATTCTCCTTGCATAGGTTTGAAAAGTAATGGCAGTGACCCTAGATACTGTTTGAGCTTTTAGAAGGCTGTCTCACATTCTTTTATCCAATCTACTACCTATTTTCCTTTCAATTATTTGAAGAAGGGAAGACATTTGTTCGTAGCTCGGGACACGAAGTGATTGAGTGCAGCGATTCTTCCTGTAAGCCATTGGACGTCTTTGGTCATCTTTAGTGAATCTATGTTAAGCAGAGCCTTGATCTTTTTAGGGTTTGCTTCTATTCCTCATTGGCTGACCAAGAAATTGAGGAATTTTTCTGAGCTAACTCCGAAGGCGCATTTGTTTAAATTCAATTTCATCTGATATTTACGAAGAATGGGAACATTTCTTCGAGATCAGAAGTGTGATCCATGCCCTTAATGCTTTTGATGAGCATATCGTCTATGTAAACTTCCATTGTTCGCCCGATCTGATGGGCGAATATCTTGTTCATAAGCTGCTGATAAGTGGCTCCTGGATTTTTCAATCCAAACGGTATAACTCAGTAACAATAAAGGCCTTTGTTAGTGACAAAGGTTATTTTTATCTTATCATGTGGATGCATTATAATTTGATTATAACCAGAATAAGCGTCCATAAAAGTAAGTAGTTCATGCCCTGCCGTGCCATCGACAAGCTGATTGATTTAACGAAAGGAAAAACTATCTTTGGAACAAGCTTTGTCCAGGTTTGTATAGTTGATGCAAACCCGCCATTTTCCATTAGACTTTTAACCAACACTATGTTGGTTATCCAGTCGGGATAATAAGCTTCCTCGATGAATCCGGCTTTGGAGCTTGTCGACTTCTTCCCTAATCACTGCATATTGTTCGGGACTGAGCGCTCAATGCCTTTGTCGAATAGGTCGGTGATCGGGATCAACATTTGGGTGGTGCATGATGATTTTTGGGTTAATGTCTGGCATGTCCTCATAAGACCATGCGAATACGTCTGCATAACATTGATGAAGATTTATCATCTTGTTTCGCAGTGGAGGTGTCAGGGACGACCCAATTTGGACCTTTCTTGATGGGTCGGTATCACCGATTGGAATGAGAACAAGGTCCTCTAAGGGAGACCCTCTTTCTTCAAAATCTTTTTGAGGATGTAGAGAAGTGACGGTCATCGTTTAGTGCGAAGCCATTAGCACCATCGTATAGCACTACCGAGCTTCGTGTTGGTCTCCCTTCACCAGTCTGACACCTTACTCGGTCGGGAATTTCATTGTTAAGTGGTAGGTTGAGACCACAACTCGCAGGGTGTTGAGAGATGGACGACCGAGGATTGCATTATAGATAGATGGACAGTCCACTACTAAGAAGTCTACCATCATAGTTACCTGGTTCTGTCCATCTTTGGCTGTTGGTGGGAGCTATATTGATCCTTCTGTTACAACTTTGCCACCTAAGAAACTGAGCAGTGGAGTCTTGACAGGTCAAAGTCTAGACCGATCAGCTCCCTTCTTGTCAAATGCCTGTGCAAAGAGGATGTCTGCCGACGATCCAATATCCACAAGGATTCGAAATACCTTGTGATTAGCTATGGTCAGTGTAACCACAAGCACATCATCATGTGGATGGTGGACTCCTCAGGTATCCTCTTTAGTGAAGGTCAGGCTGCAGGTCTCTTCTTTTTGTTCTTTCGAAGGTCAGCTGGTGGTAAGGATCTCGCGTTCTGAGTTGGAATGAACAATGCTTCATGCATGGGCTTTCCAAGCTTAATTTGAATCTCCTTCACCCCCAGGGCCCCTAAAGATGGTGTAAATTTCTCATGCTGATTTGTTATTAACAGGCGCATCTTTTTTCGCGGCTCGATCTTCTCAATGACTGATGTATTCGCCAAGGTAACCACTACGAATGAGTGCTTCGATTTCCTACTTGAGTTCAAAGCAGTCACACGTCAAATGACTATGATCCCGATGGAAAAGACAATATTTTCTTTTACTCCTTTTATTAGGATCAGATTTCAACTTGTTCGGTCATGTAAGGATATGCTTGTCCTGAATCTCCATCAAGACTTGTTCGGGCATTTTGTTGAGAGGAGTATACTTCTTGAACTTGTTGTCAGGCCATTTATCCAAGCGATGATTATCAAGCGATCGGTCGTCCTTCCTCTTTCTGTTTGTAGCGGTTGAACTTGGTTCTACCCTCGTCTGTTGTTCTTTGCTCGGGGGAACTTTGTTCTGGATGACATCTCATAGGACATGGGCTTCTTTGGTGTTAGCATATTTTTACGACCTATTAGTAGATCGATCATCGTTGTCGGTGTGTTTTTGTCCTATGAAAAGAGAAACTAACAATCCCTTAGTCCTCTCATTATTTTTGTTTGGGTAAGCTCTTAAGAATGTTTCCGTACTTGCATTACTTCGAGGTTGAAGCGCTTGATGTAATCCTTCAGCAACTCACCGTCCTTATGGATGACGTGAAGGAGATGGGAAGCCTGTTTGAGTCTCTTCTTTCCCCCGATGAAGTTCGTAACAAAGACCTGATTGAGCTGGGAGAACGAACTGATGGAGTTCAGCTTCAATTGCTCGAGCCATAGACGGGCGGCTCTGGTTGAGGTCAAGGAGAAAGCTCAGCACATTATCGCATCTGATGCATTGTGCAACTCCATCTAGACCCTAAAAGATTCCAAGTGTTCCGATGGGTCGGTAGCTGCCAAGAAAGAAGTGATCTGAGGTATACGAAATCTGTCCGGGAATTGTGCCAGCATGATATCGACGGGAAATGGGGATTCGGTTTTCTCCATTATCACTTTCATTGGGGTCGGCACGTTTGTACGGTTGGCTTGTCACATGTCACCAATCTGACCACGTAAATCCTTGAGCTTGGCCTCCCAAAGCTCATCGCGTTCGGCAGTAGCTTGGTCCGGGTCTTTGTCGTTCTTCTTTCAATCTAGCTCATGACATAGATCGAAAGCAGCCAAAGTTAGAGTCCTAGAAACGTGAGATGGGAATGGTTTGGTTGAGCCTTGCTGTTGGCTTCTCTGAGAGGCGGTAGGCATGCTGGAAGGTTAAGGAGGATTGTGGCCCGTTTGCTTATCCTCCTTATTGGTCTTTTGTACTGTTGAGGTTGTAGTTGTTCCAACAAATGCCTCATGGAGTTCATGTTATTACTCAGCATTTCAACTTGTTGTTCGAGGGAGTTCAATCGACCTCCTTTGATGCAGGACTGTTGACCTTGCCAACCAGGGCCGGAATAAGCCTTATGTTAGGAATTGGAACCCCGATGACTATCAGGCTGCTCCGGGGGCGACATTAGGTTAGGCTCAACTGGGGAGATCTGGGTTATCTTCCTTTAACATCCCAAATTTTCATGGCTAGATTTTATACTCGTGCCCGAGAAAACTAGGTGTTAATTGGATGCTTTAAAATCGCACTTTATCTTTGCATTCTTTCAGTATAATCTTTCACAAGGAGATGGTCCTCTAGGTCTTCGATCTGTGCATCATCTGCATCATCTGTTTGGTTGGAGAGGGTCAACGCCCTACTCATAGTGATGGTTATTCTTTAAAATTAACAATAATTGAAGAGACTCATAAAAGTAATGTCAGGGTTCTTATACATTTCGTACTCCACTACAACGAGAGATATCAGTATGCGCAAACAATCTACATGAATGTATGCCTAGCAAAGTGTGTGTGGCTCATCATATATAGTGGTCACTATCACAATGTGAAAAATAGTTCATGATATCCGGGTCGACCCGCATTTTTACACTACAGATATTCACTGGCGTGTCCCATGTTAACGTGAATTTATGCGAGCGTCTCAATGCGACACAACAACGTGATTGGAAGATTTACATAACACGATGTTTTCATAGAGGGACTATTTGCAACATCCAATCCTAAGAAGTGATGTAACACACATAGTAATTTACTTACATCGATTGTGTACCACACCAACCAACCCACGAAATTATGTGTCAACCAAGAGGGCTGCTACCCATAACGCATTATGTCCACGATAAAATATTTGATTCACTAGTTGTGATGCCTTTAACACATCATTTGCATATAGGGAACATAAATTAAATCAAGGTTCCCAAAAGGGTAAATAAGTGTTGATGGTAAATTAAATAATCGTATATAGGAAATCTTAGTAACATGAAAACATAGTATGTAAAAGGCAAGATAAAGCATATCAACTTAAACTACTGTAAGCTTAAAGAAATAAAACCCTCACCTTAGTTGCCTGGGTGTCTTTTAAGGTTTAATGTTCGGGTGGCTTTTAGACTATTGCTTCACCTAAATTGAATTCGACTAAATAAGTTTAGAGTTTTCTAAGTTGAACTACGCATAACTCAAGTTATTTGGGACTCGGATGCTCTTCCATCGAGTCAACTTGGTCCTATCATGGTGGAGTTCTCCATTACTATAGGTAAAAGAAGTTTAAAGGAAGGTTATTTAGGGAAAAGAGGAGGGAAGATTTTCACCAACCGACGAGTTAGGCCTAACTTGAAGTTAGGCCTGACCTGAATTGCGGCTGGCGTCTGATGGAATTCGACGTACGACGAGTAATTCTTCTTTTTTTCTTTCTTTCTTTCTCCTTCTCTTTTCTTCTCTTTTCTTTTCCTTTCCTTTCCTTTCTTTTCGTTTATTTCTTCCTCTCATTTTCTTCCTTTCTTTTTGTAACATCCCAAAAAATCGAGGGTCGAGAAGTAACTCAACTCTCGAGTTCCAGAACATCACTTATGCAACATAGATAATGATGATTAAATGTTGTCTGTGTTAGTACAATAAACATGAGTGAGATTCTACCAAAACAGTAATTCATACTCCAGATCCATGTATAAAACGTAAGCGGAAGACTGAAAGTTTATATAGATATATATATATATAACAAAACATTCTCGATCTCCAGAGTATGAACACTAACTGAGTCACCGTATATATACATGTTGGTTCTGAATCAAAATGTCAAAATAGTACAACTGAAATTATCAACCCTGTAGCCCCGTAACACTGGACAGCCTATGCGAAGCTTCCAGCAAACTGCATGTAGGAGAACTCCTCCTGATCGTCATAGAAGTCGGGCTCAGTCTTCTACGCTCCAGTGATACCTGCATCTGATATAGGGACTGGTGGGTGTTTTAAAACACCATCCCATAACGTGGGAATGAGTGGCCAACTCAGTGGAACAATAAAGCATAGGTTAACATGTTATCAATTCAGTCAAGCAGTAATGATAAAGCAGTACAATCAAACAATTCTAACTACTCTTATTTAATGCAAGTATGAAATGACATGATGTATGCCCTCACCACACCCTCCCTCGTGCGACACCATCTTACGTTCGCGGCATGCTTTCATCCCTCAGTGCTCCACATCTTCCAGGCACATGCAATGCATGATGAGCATGATTACCGAGTTGTTATTAGTCCATTTCAAACAGCAGGATTGGGAAACTAAGGTACCTCCCTTGTATCATTCCCAAACATGATCCATTCTAGGTCGTCGGTACCCTAGTTAATCTCAGACGATGGTGTGTTTTCTAGGTCACTGCAAAGGCTGTCAGGGCTGTTACGCACAAAGGTTACACCACTCCCCCATCACCTCTTTAACGATTCATCACTATACAGAAACAAGCCTAGTTCATACTCTCTACACTGCGGCAAAACTCTTTGCCTCACCGCAAATTCAGAGTATGCTCGAGGTCACTACAAAGGACTGTCAGGGCTATTACGCACAAAGGTTACACCGCTCCCCCATCACCTTATCAATGTAGGCCGATAGCACGAACATAGTGTCCCATACCACCATAATCGGTTCACGAGTCTGGTTGCTCACTGGTCACTACGGGGAGGCATGTGGCCCTAGCGTAGGCCGACAGCTTGAATACGGTGTCCCATACCACCATGCCCGGCTCATGAGTCTTAGCGGATCGAGGTACCATGGTTAACGGGATCCCACTGGTAAGTTTGATACCCTAGGTTCAAGTAATAGCGACCAAACATGGTGAACATACATTAGATATATCGGGTTACTTGACGAGCCTGACTAGCTCGAGTGCACAATCAGCTGAATGACATGAAGTACACAAGTACTTTGCGTGGCCTAACCACTATCACCGACTGACGTACGACTCGGGTTCGTCAAACACATCCTACGTGGTGAAATGAATCTCAACCACGATCTCAAGTCTGGTACCGATTGTCTGGACTATAGACATAGTCCCAATCACATTCAATTGCAGATAGGTAAAGCAGTAATGGATCAAGATTCAAATCGTACAATCAAAGTCTAGTGTTATCTGTTTAGGGCTGTCAGGGCTATTGCACGGAATCGTTACACCACTCCCCCATCACCCATGACAGATCATACAATGTAAACATGAATTTAAACATACACATTACATAGGTAAAATCATACAATCAGTTGAGCATATTATGAGGCATGTTGTAAAGCATGTTATAAAGCATGTTATAAATAGGAATACAAACACACATATTTCATAAGTAAGCGGTTAAAGTAAATAACCGTATGGAGGAAATCATACATGTCTCTAGGATAGTTGAGAATCTCATCTCAACACCTACCTATGGCATCATCATCCAAACACTTACTCTCACAAGCATTTTCACGAACACTTAGCATACACTATTTTAACATACTTATGTATGTTAGCAAAACATGTATTAGGGCGAGTCCTTTCACCAAGCAAGTATTTTACACATATATAGTATATTTATACGGCAAATAATCATGGCAAACATATCTCTAAAATATATATGTATACGGTACTTTCTATAATACAGTATTTCTACATACATAGTGTAATTAGCAAAACATGTATTAGGGCGAATTCTTTCCCCAAATAAGTATTTTATCCATATATCATATATTCATATAACAAATAATCATGGCAAACACATTTCCAAAATATATACGTATATGGTATTTTCTATGAATACCTAGAATATGTAAAATTCTATATTCTACATCTTTAATCGAAATGGAAAACAGAGGGCACTTTGTACATGTGCAATTACATGCAGATCATGAATCTATCATTATCAGACATTGAAAGTGTTGAAAACCATAACCTATACACCTAAAGTCCTCACCTTATACCGTAGAATTACAACGGATCAGCTAGGTTTGCCAAGCTTCCGTATTTGGCAGTTTGATAGCCTAAAGAGTGAAATAGGTTAGCTATTTCATCACTTGAATCAAATCAAACCCTTAAACAGGTTAGGGTTAGGGTTTTCTTACCTAGAAAAGATGTTGAAATCGCCGGAAAAGCGATTAGATTGCAGTGGTGGAGCTCGTAGAGTGGCAGGGTAGAGTGGCCGGGAGATTCTCCCACTTCTCTCACACTTTCTCTCTCTTTTCTCTCTTCTCTCTCTAGAGTTTCTTTCAAATTCGTATGGCTGCAATGAGAGAGGGTTTAAGGTCCTTATATAGCCTAAAAACTCACCAAAATAGACTCCACGTCAAAGTATACTTAGGTTATAACCAAAGTGGCATTGTTTCAGCTCAACGGAGGATTTCTGGCGGACCTCCTTGAGCCAAAGGTCGGACTTAAGCTCACAGACACCGGATCAAGGTGGAGTTAAGTTTTCGTTTTGGTCGGATTCTCAGATCACGCGTGGCAGACCAGTTTCAGTTCAACGGTCAGTGGATCTCGATCGGAGATTCCGAATACATGGATATGTTTATGAAATTTTTCTTGATCCGAGGGTGTAATTTGGCCTGATTCTGATAGTCAGGTTGCTTAATACTGACCCGCAAGCGACAAGTCTCGGATTACTATTTGAGATATTTATTTATAAAGAAAAATAAGGGTTTTCACTCTCCTCACTCCGGACTTAAGCGAACAGCCATGGGACACTGCCTGGATTTAATTTCCGAGATGGATGTCAAGCCCAGCGAGGCGGTCCTAATTCCTTAACTTCATGTTAATCGGACTTCCGATGTGCGGTCTAGATCTGATATGGAGTTTCAATGTGCTCCCAAGAGTAGTCGGGTAATAAGATTGATACTAGATTTTAGGATAACCTAGCGTCAATGATTCTACAAGTTTTGGGTCTTGCAGATCGTATTTAAAGTGGATCAAGTAGATTTCGTAGCTAATCTAGTTTCGCACTTAGTTACTTTGTCTCATTTCTAAAGGATTTAGTCTTGAGTAATTTCTGTCTGAGGTGGCACTTAGGCCATTGTAGTTTGTATATAAAGTGATCCAAGTTATAATACTTAACTAGTTTAAGATAGTGTCTAAGTTGAAAGTACTTAGAAAAATTGAAAGAACACGATGGTGAAGGGTGGGATTTATGAAGGAAATGGGTTCAAAAGTAGTTTTAGACTTTGGGATTGAGTTCTGACAGGTTAATAAGGTGTTAAGATCGACCCATCGCCTAAGGACGTCTAATTCCAGGTTGGGAAAAATCCGGGCTATTACACTTTTCTTTTCCTTTCTTTTCCTTTATTTTCTTTTCTTTTCTTTTTTATTGCTAGCATACTTCCTTGTAACAACCCGTAAATTTCCGTACGTTGGCTCGAGTACCACCTCGACGAGAAATCAATTAGGATTAAATCCTTTAGAAATTTAATAAAGTTAACTAAGTACTAAACTCGATTAGCCATAAAATCCGTTGGGATCGCTTTAAATACGATCTGCAAGACCCAAAACTTGCAAAACAAGTGACTCTAGGTTACCCTAAAGTTTAGAACCAAACTCATTTCTCGGCTGCTCTCGGGAATGAAACGAAACTTCGTATTAGGTCTAGATCGCACATCGGAAGTCCGATTAACACGAAGCTAAGGAACTAGGACCGCCTCACTGGGCTTGACAATCATCTCTAAAATCAGGTCCACCGATGTCCCACGGCCATTCGTTTCGATTCGGAGCGAGGGTGTGTGAAAAACACTATTCCCATTCCAAAATAAATATCAGGAATAGTGATCTGGCACCATTCGTTTACGCGTCAGTATTAAGCAACCTGACCGTCAGAATCAGACCAAATTACACCCTCGGATTAAGAAAAATTTCAGAAACATTTACATGTACTTGGAATTTCGGATCGTGGCCCACTGACCGTTGAACTGAAAGTGGTCCGCCACGTGCGATCTGGGAATCCGATCGAGTCGAAAACGTAATCCCACATAGATCCATGTGTGGTGAGCTTAAGTCTGACGTTTGGCTCAAGGGGGGCCACCAGAAACACTCATTTGAGCTGAAAAAGTGACGAAATACCTATATAAGCAATAACCCTTGAACCTGAGCCTATTTTGGGAAGGGTTTTGGCTATAAAAGGAGCTTAGAACAGCCCCTCTCACAGCCATACGAATTTGGGATAAAACCCTAGAGAGAGAAAAGAGAGAGAAGAGCTTGGGATTTGTGGGAGATCTTCCTCCTACTGCTTTCATTCATCACACGGCCTACACCGCTTCCTTCCAGGCATTTTTCCGGCGGTATCCACTCCGTTTGAAGGTGAGAAACCCTAACCCTAGGTCTGATTTGAAGTATACAGGTTGTAGGTTGTGTAAAGACTAACCGATTCCGCTCTTTAGGCTAGAAACTCCCGTATACGGAAGCTCAACAACCCTTGCTGATTTGTTGTGATTCCAAGGGCAAAGGTGAGGACTTTAAGTGTATAAGTTACAGTTTTCAACGCTTTCAATGTCAGATAATGGTAGATTCATGATCTGCATGCAATTGCACATGTACAAAGTACTTTCCGTTTCCTGTTTCGATTAACATTGTAGAATATGGAATTTCACATACTCTAGGTATACATAGAAATACCGGATACGTATTTTTTTGGAAAAATGTTTGACATGTTTATTTAATGTATGATTATACGATATATGGATAAAATACTAATTTGGCGAAAGGAATCGCTGAAATACATGTTCACTTGTAAATGCTACGTATGTTGAAATTGTGTATTCTAGAAATACTGTATACGTATTTTTTTGGGAAAATGTTTGACATGTTTATTTAATGTATGATTATACAATATATGGATAAAATACTAGTTTGGCGAAAGGAATCGCCGTAATATATGTTCGCTTGTAAACACTATGTATGTTGAAATTGCGTATTCTAGAAATACCGCATATGTGTAAATTTTGGAAGTGTAATTGTCATGATTATTTGTTGTATGAATATGGTATACGCGGATAAAATAACCGCTTGGCGAAAGAATAGCCCTAATACACATTTGCTAACATATGTCATGTATGTTGGAATAACGCACTCTAAGTGTTTGTGTAAATGCTTGTGTGTGAAAAAGCTTGAGTGTTAGTGCCTTAGATAGGCGCTGATATGGAATTCCTGACTACCTTAGAGACATGTAGGATCCCCTCCATGTGGTGGTTCGCTATAACCACTCACTTGTGATGTGTATGTAATTGTATCCCTACTTGTATAGTGCTTTATAACATGCTTTACAACATGCTTTACTTCATGCTTTATTTCATACTTTATAACATGCCTGCTAACATGCTTGTATTACTTCATTATCATGCTTTACTCCACATGCTATTGATGAGATCTATTTGAGTTTGGGACTAAGTCTATAGTCCAAACATTCGGTACCAGACTTGAGATTGTGGCTGAGAATCATGTCGCCACAAAGGATGTGCCTGGCGAACACGAGTCGTACTTCGGTTGGCGATAGTGGTTGGCCACACGGAGTGCTTCTGCGCTCCATATCGCCCAACTTATGGTGCGCTCGAGCTAGTCAGGCTCGTCAAGTAAACCGATATGTGTGTGTGTTCACCATGTTTGGTCGCTATTACTTGAACCTAGGGTACCAAACTTACCAGTGGCGATCCCGTTAACCATGGTACCTCGATCCGCTAAGACGCATGAGCGGGGCATGGTGGTATGGGACACCGTGGTCGAGCTGTCGGCCTACGCTGGGGCCATGTGCCTCCCCGTAGTGACCATTGCGCAACTAAACTCGTGAGCCAAATACGGTGGTATGGGACACTATATTCGAGCTGTCGATACTTACGGCGAGAGCCGAGTACGGTGAGACCTGTGCTCATGCTGACGGGCGACGAGTCCTCCGTAGTATCTTCGAGTATACTCCAAGTGTCTGTGATTGGCGACGAGTCTTTCACAGCAACTAGAGTATGAGTTGAACCGAGTACGGTGAGACCTATACTCGAGCTGACGGCTAGTGATTGAGCCAAGTACGGTGAGACCTGTACTTGAGCTGATGGCCAGCAATTGAGCCGCATACAGTGAGATCTGTATCCACGCTGACGGGTGACGAGCCCTTTGCGATGCCTTCACTACGCTTCTCAAACCATAATATCGTATGAGATTAGCTAGGATTGATGACCCTAGAATGGATCATGTTTGGGAATGATACAAGGGAGGTACCTTAGTTTCCCAATACTGCTGGTTGAAATGGACTAATAATAACTCGGTAATCATGATCATCATCGCACCGCATGTGCTTAGTAGATGTGGCGCACTGAGGGAGTTAAGCATTCGCGAACGTAAGATGATGTCACATGAGGGTGGTTTGGCAAGGGCATACAGCATCATGTCATTTCACTCTCGCACTTAATAAGAGTAGTTAGAATTGTTTGATTTGTACTGCTTTATCATTACTGCTTGATTGGATTGATAACATGTTAACCTATGCTTTATTGTTCTACTGAGTTAGCTACTCACTCCCACGTTACGGGATTGTGTTTGCAACACCCACCAGACTCTGTCGCAGGTATAGATGGTGCCTCGGTTCAGGAGCTGGATCCCGACTTCGAGGAGGATCAGGATGAGTTCTCCTTTATGCAGTACTCTGATGGATATGCTTAGGCCGACTGCATCACGAGGATTCCAGGGCTTATCTACGGAATTGTATTTTGATTTTTGACTTAGAAACAATACATGTATATTGGTACTCAGTTAGTACTCATACTCTGGAGTTCACAAAATTTTGTTACTTTACATACTTTGAATATAAAATTTCAGTCTTCTGCTTACCTTTATACAATTGAACTGGAGTATGATTTACTGTTTTGGTATAATCTCATTCATGTTTATTGCTCTAACTCAGACAACATTTAACCATCATTGTGTATGTTGCATAAGTGATGCGTTGGAACTCGGGAGTTGAGTTCATACTCGACCCCCGATTTTCAAGGCGTTACATTCCTAGCGTGGGAGCGTGTGCATTTATATAGATCTAGGCTTTCCAGCACCTTCTGCGGAATGTTGTACTTAGAACATATTGGTGCAATCGGTTGCGCAGCTAAGCACGAAGGCTATCTTACAGTTCTTCTTTCGTGGATCGAGCCAGATTAGTATGGCCCATTGATCTGGTCATCTCAGATTTCTTCCGAACCTGTAGGTTGGATCGAATCAAATTCGACGACTTGTTAAGGCCAAAAATCTCGAAAGGGAACTTCTGCTTTAGACGGCGTATGAACTCCCGTCTCTGCATGAGAACCCGCGAGGTGTCGTGACTCTATTTCTTTCCTTTTCTTTCGGTTAGCTAGGGTGGAATCGGAAACCTCCTCCCTGAAGTTCGGACGGCTTAGATTGAACTTAAGCACTAAGCATTGGTTATCCTGCATGCGGAAGTCAAACTACATTTGTTTTCTCTGCGGTTTGCAGAAGGATTTCAGATAGGAATGTGTTTGGTTCCTAGATTGGGTTAGGAGTGAAAGAGAGCAGGGTTTGGTCTGTTTTGATCCGTGGCCATCATGGATAGTTCAGATCATGTAGATGGACGATCACGATTGGGGCACAATACGTCTCAAATGAATATTGTTCATTCGTCTTGTGCGGCTTCCCGATTGCTTGCGTCTGCTGCAGCGGCACACCTATGTGCATCGACGCACATGGACAATGTGGTCCTGATTAGATCATGCTTCCTGATGAGATAAACTATTCAGATTATGGAGATGGTCCAAGATGGTGGGCCATTGGCTGGGCAAAACGGACTACATTCGTCTGTTTGTTGTGGACGGGAGAAGAGAGGAATCTCTCTCTTTCTTAGAAACTATTGGGTCAGCGCCCGTTTGACACAGGCTTCTGGTTCAGTGCACTATCGGTGCATGTGTGTTGTGCAAATGCACTGCAAGTGAGGTCCACTGTGATGTTTTACGAGTGAATCCACCCTGTTCATATGAAGGCAAATGTCCAACTACAACTACATACACGGCTTCTTCACTCGATGGACACCAAAATCAATTATTACAGGCTAATTTGTTAATTTGGGCCACTTTTATAATAATCTAAGGGCTGAATTTCAATGTATATGGTTAATTTATGATAGATAGGCATGATATAAAATTTAATATGAAACAGATAATGGAAACTATGTGTTCTAGAATTCAGGGGTCTAAGTTAATGGCATTTTCGTAATTATTGCTGATCTAAGGGTTTTGGGAAATCTAATGGTTCTACGAGGTCGTATACATCTTCTTAAGCAACTCTTACAGGAGAAATTATATCTAAATCATTATAGATGAAGGGTTATTCGCCAAATCATTTAGAGAAATGTACATATGTCAGATCACCTGATAGATGATCTTAAATTCAACAGTCAGAGGGCTTGGTCTATGAATGAAGATCATTCTCAATGGTCTAATTCACGTTGGGGATTCGATGTAAGGTTAGGTTAGATCGGTACCGTACACATGTACATAACGGGTTAAATTCTATGGTAACACTCGAGAACTTTCAATACTCGGGTATTGAAAAGTTCGAGGTGTTACAATCTACCCCACTTAAACATAATTTCTCCCCTGAAATTTAGTACTCCTATTAAACAAGCCATTCTCCATGCCTCTAAGGATTCCCTACTTCCCGTGTTCGAGGAAATACAAATAGATAGTTGTAGTGGGTTTGAGCTTGATACATAGATCCTTAGCCTGCGCAGTACAGAGGATTTAATGGTATCAATTCATAATCCTGTTAAATCTCGATTCTTTGCTTGATCAAGGTATTGAATCATTTGAGATTCTCTAAGACTTAGAATTTGAGTCAAACCACTTAAATTTCGTGTAAATATGGTTCCATCTGTCCATCATCTCGATTGTTCTAAACTCATGGGGGAATATCACAAAATTTTATATTCTCGTAAGGAATAATTCTACGTGGCCCATTAATCTTTCACTGCGTACTCTGATTATCTAATACGCTACTTGAAATTACTTCTATCAACCTCACTGATTCATAATGCTTAAGTTTTCAATGTATTACTCGTAAGGTATATATGTGAGTGAGTGTGTGTGTGTGTGTGTCTAGGTGTGAGTATAATCGGCTACGTGAATCGGGACGCTACACTTCCCTCTGGCCATTCTAGTCTCTCTGGTGAAGCAAGAAACGGCTTTGATTTTGATCCCATAGATGGCTCCAAACCGTTGATGCAGTTTTCCTATAGACCCTCCTTGGTAGACCCTCGAGAACCTGCACACAGGAAAGGAAGAGACAAAGGAGACCCCGACTTGCACAGGGGACCCTTCGATGCCTAAATCAGGAACTTGGGTCTTTATAGGAGATGATCTCTTCGGACAAGAGTCACCAGTCATGTTTTTTATTATGTTTTGAGTGTTTAAGTATGCGTACCTTTCACCGGCTAAGGGCTCCCTTATTTATATAAGAGGGAAGATCACACCATGGGAAGCGTTTCCCATTTAAGACTCCCGAGATGTCGAAGATCTTCCCGTATAGATCCTAGATTTGTCGAGGATCCATTCTTATCTCCTGAAGATCTCGGAAGAGATCTTCACGCCTTCCGTTTAGGGTAAGGTTAGTCATTGATCAGAGATCAATAGGCCTTTCTGATCCTTTAGGCGTGGTCAGGCGACGACAACGTGCGATATCTTAGAGGTAGGTAATACCAAGTATTTTGATTGATCAACATTCACCTGAGTCAAACTTCAATGTCTACAGACCTTGTCGGAGACTGCGCTAACCTATGACTGAGCTATTGTTGACCTATAGCTGTGTTGACCTATAGCCGACCTATAACCGATTTGCAGTTATGCTAGCCTATTTAGTAGGTCGGTCATTTATTGTGTAGGCCTATGGCAGTACCGATGTAATGCCCTGAAAATCGGCGGTCGAGCAAAGCTCAGCTCCCGAGTTCCAACGCATCACTTATGCAACACAG
This sequence comes from Magnolia changhungtana, assembly GCA_030180095.1. Lineage (NCBI taxonomy): Eukaryota > Viridiplantae > Streptophyta > Magnoliopsida > Magnoliales > Magnoliaceae > Magnolia > Magnolia changhungtana. The sequence continues at coordinate 1,498,340 of JASAUF010000640.1, forward strand.
ATAATGATGATTATGATGAGAGCATGGAAGCATGGATGGGATTATACCAAAACAACATATCATACTCCAGAGATAGTTAAATTTGCAAGCGGAAGACTGTGATAGATATATAAAATATATAAACTGTGGTGAGTCTTCAGAGTGTGATAATGTTACCAGGTTAATTCATTACAAGTACAATTCCAAAATATACCAAATGTGTAAGGTCCTCTAGTCAGCATCCCTATAACCCCGTCGATCAAGACACGACTCACATGAAGCCGCTAGAATACAGCATATACGAGCAAACATCATCGTCATCGCAAAGGTCCGGCTCCGCCTCATAAGCATCGCCAGCACCTGCAGCTACAACAAGGTCTGGTTGGTGTATACAACACCGTCCCATAACGTGGGAGTGAGTGATCAACTCAGTAGAACAGTAAAGCATAGGTTAACATGTTATCAAAACATTCAAGCAGTAATGATAAAACAGTACAATCAACATTCCTAAGTACTGTAATTAATGCAAGGATGATATGCAATTATTATACATGCCTTCGCCAACATACTCCCTCATGAGGCACCATCTTACGTCCGCGACATGGTGTCACCCTCAGTGCTCCACATCTTCCAGGCACATGTAATGCGATGATGAGCATGTTTACTGAGTTATTATTAGTCCATTTCAAATAGCAGTATTGGGAAACTAAGGTTCCTTATATCATTTCCAAACAATGATCCATTCTAGGGTCGTCAGTCCTAGACAATCTCATACGATGGTATGTTTCTAGGTCACTGCAAGGGCTGCCAGGGCTGCCACATGGAATCGTTATACCACTCCCCCATCACCTTATTAATACAGGCTTAGTTTATACTCTATTACTACGGGAAGGCTCGTCGCCTCACCGCAGATTTAGAGTGTGCTCGAGGTCACTACACCGAGTATGGTCAGGGCTGCCAGGGCTGTTGCACGGAATCGTTGCACCACTCCCCCATCACCCATCAAAGTAGTGTAGGCCGACAGCTCGAATATAGTATCTCATACCACCATAATCAGTTCACGAGTCTGGTTGCTCAATGGTCACTACAGGGAGGCTCGTGGCCCCAGCGTAGGCTGACAACTCGACCACGGTGTCCCATACCACCATGCCCGACTCATGAGTCTTAGCGGATCGAGGTACCACGGTTAGCGGGATTCTACTGGTAAGGTTAGTACCTTAGGTTCAAACAAAGGCGTCTAAACATGGTGAGCATACATAAGACAGATCGGGTTACTTAACGAGCTTGGCTAGCTCGAGTGCACAACAAGTTGGACGATATGAAGTACATAAGTACTTCGTGTGGCCAGCCACTATCATCAACCGAAGTAGACTTGGGTTCATCAAACACATCTCGCATGGCGAATGAATCTCAGCCACGCATTCATTTCCGTTTCCGATTGCCTGGATTATAATCATAGCCCTAAACACAATCAATCCTTAACCAGAAGCATGTGGAGTAAAGTAGAATAAACAAAGTAATTCAAGCACGTTAACAAGCATGTCATAAAGCATGTTATAAAGCACAATATAAACAGGAAATACAAACACATATATTTCATAAGTAAGCGGTTAAATTAAATAAACAACATGGAGGAAATCATATACATCTCTAAGGTAGCTGAGAATCCTATCTCAACACCTACCTAAAGCACAATTCTCTAAGCACTTACTCTTACAAGCATTTTCACAAATACTTAGGATACACTCTTTCAACATTCATAGCGTATACTTAGCAAAAACAAGTATTAGGGCGAACCCTTTCGCCAAGTAAGTATTATACACAAATATAGCATGTTCATACAGTGATTAATCATGGCAAACATACTTTCAAAATTTATACGTATACGGTGCTTTCTACAAATACGGAGAAATACAGTATATTCAACATAGTTAACATATAACCGAAAAATGAAACGGACAACACTTTATACATGTGCAATAACATACAGATCATGAATCTATCATTATATGACATTGAAAGAGTTGAAAACCATAACCTATACGTCTAAAGTCCTCACCTTTTGCCGTAGAATCGTAACGAATACGCTAGAATCTCTAAGTCTTCGTCTACGGCAGTATAACAACCTATAGCACGGGATACGTTAGCTATTTTGCTACTTGAATCAATTCAAACCCTAAAATAGATTAGAATTAGGATTTTCTTACCTAGAAACAAAGCTGGAATCGCCGGGAAAGCGATTAGAACGGGATGGTTAAGCTTGTATAGCGGCGGGGTAGAATGGCAGGGAGATGCTCCCACTTCTCTCACACTTTCTCTCTCTTTTCTCTCTTCTCCCTCCTAGGGTTTCTCTCAAATTCGTATGGGCTAAATGAGAAAGGGTTTAAGGTCCTTATATAGGCTAGAAACTCTCCAAAATAGACTCAGGAACAAGGTATACTTAAGTTATGTCCAAAGCAGGTGCGTTTCAATCCAACAGAGAACTTCTGGAGGCCGCTTTTCTGTGTACAGTCGGACTTAAGCTCACCAACCTTGGATCTAGGTGGAGTTAAGTTTTCGTTCCAGTCGGATTCTCAAATCACGCGTGGCGGACCAGTTTCAATTCAACGGTCACCAAAACTCGATCAGGGAAACTCGATCAGGGTTACAAGTACATGGACATGTGTATGAAATTTCTCCTGATCCGAGGGTGTATTTGGGTCAGATTCTGACGGTCTGATTGCTTATATCAGGCCCGCAAGTGACAGGTCTCAGATTACTTAAATGAGACTTGATTTCTTAAGAAATCTACAGTTTCTCACACTTTTCACTCCGGGCTCAAGCGAATAGCCGTGGGACATTATCTAGATTTGACTTCTGAGATGGTTGTCAAGCCCAACAAGGTGGTTCTAACCGTTTAACTTCGCGTTAATCGGACTTTCAACGTGTGGTCCAGATCTGATACGAAGTTTTGAGATGCTCCCGACAGCAACTGGGTAATGAGATTAATCCTAGATTTTAGGGTAACCTAGCGTTAATGATTTTACAAGTTTTGGGTCTTGAAGATCATATTTAAAGCGATTGGTGCTAATTTTACAAGTACTCTAGTTTAACACTAACTAATTCTTGCCTAATTTCTAAAGGATTTAGTCCTATAAGATTTCTGTTTGAGGTGGTACTTAGGCCTTTGTCAACAGAAAAAGATCCTAGGGCAGGAGAGGCTGATGTTTCTAAATAACCTATTTGTTGATGATTCCATAAAGATAATGGTTAAAAGCCCGTTTTATTTATGTATTTACTATTTTCAGTAATGTTTAGTTTAAGTATTGTTCTTCATCACCTAAACTTTAAGATAGTGTCTAATGTGAAAGTACTTAGAGACATTTAAAGAACAAGGTAGTGAATGGGGAGATTTTGAAGGAAATGGGTTAAGAAGCGATTTTAGACTATGGGATTCAGTTCTGACAAGTTAATAAGGCGTTAGGATCAACCCATTACCTAAGGACGTCTAATTCCAGGCTGGCAAAAATCCGGGATGTTACAATCTACCCCCCTTAAAAATAATTTCGTCCCCAAAATTGGCTAAAGGTAATAAGTAAGAATTCTATTATTTCATTTGCCTATGACTTACTGATTTTAAGTTTATATACGTGGTAGGGTGTATCTTGTACATACTAGTCTAGTACATTTTAGGCACTACCCCCCTTAAAAATTTATTTCTTTATCTCTTACTTATATCATGATGGTTTACTATAATGGATTTCTTTATCTATTTGGAATCTTGATGGCGATTCCCATCTGTTGAGAATAAGATAGTTATTTTCAATGTTTGACCAACATGGAGAGACGGTTATAGTGGGCTTGATCCTGATACATCGATCATCTACCTGTCAATGGTAGAAAGCTCATCGTATCCCTTCCTAGTCTTAGTGGCTCCTGGTCTTCTGCTCAGCCAAGCAGTGAGTCCATTGGTAGTCGCCCAGGATTGAGAATTGGGTCAAGCCGCGAATACTTCGCAGTTGTACAAGTCAGTAACTCCGTAGTCCGATCACTCTAAAAACGTAGGGAATGTCCATCAGTGAACGGCTCAAATTTCCTATCTATAAAGTTGCCTATTGGGTGTTGGTCTAAGAGAGTCCTCGATAATATCTGTCCAAGGAAATGGTGAGTCAAATCTTACTAGATCATCCTAGAACGGTTTCTCATAGTAGAACTTGCTAGGGCTTCTATTATGTTCGTATTCAACGAGCACAGTTGTAGATGTGTTAACTTTGACTATTGTAATTCAGTTCGTACCCATTGTTAGGCCTATTCTGTAATATGAAATTGTTTAACACTTGAACCCTAATTGCTTTACATTCTAAGGAAGATCCAGATCCTATTTAATGACCTAACCTTGCATATAACTGGGAATAATTTCTTTCGATCCTGGGCCAGCGAGGCAAGGGTCCACCACGATTCCGCTGCGCCACCCAGATCAAAGAGATGTATTAGGTGTTCTACCTCACTTAAAAAATTATTTCTACCTCCAGGGTTCAAGAATTTGTACATCGATCTGTATGTCGGAACGAGTTAAAATTTGAAACCCATCTTTGGTATGACATGGGAAGCGATTTAGCAATATATTAGTCTTCTTTTCACCGATGATGCGTATTATAGCATTGGTACTTATAATTATAGAGAGGAGTTAAAGATGATGGGTATTGTGGTTGATTTCAGGGACAGGTGTGAGTCTGTGGTAAGATGCCTAATTCTACCAAGGAGTTTTGTCACGGTCCAAACTTATCCTATTTAATCATGTCTAGCTTAACAGGCAGGCTATCTTTCTACGTTCATATGCACAATATGTATGCCGACATGGCATGTAATTTGGGACCTAATTCCTAACTGTCTGTTGCCCATTTGGGCAATTCCTTAGGCCTAAAAGATAAAGTCTCTATCGGCTATATACTTCTAATACTTCTTAAAGACAAAGTTATAAATTTTTAGTTGTAATTAGTCGGGCCAACACGGAAGGAAAGTTGTATAGGGGGTCTGAATCGGATACATGGACCTTCTGCCTCGCGAAGACAGAAAATTTATTGTATCAGTTCTTAATCCTAGTTGATCCCAACCCTCTGCTTGATCAGAGCACAGAGTTCATTAGTAACTACCAGGATTGAGAATTCAATTCAAACCACGAATACCTCGCTTATATATAGTTCTCTACTCCGTGTTCCCGATTGTAATAAGTCTTTGGGAAGGCAATTCAAATGGGTGTACTGATTTGACCTAACATTAGATCTAAGGGATACTGAGCGTGTATAGTTATTAATCAAACAACATTCCTAAGAGTTATTAAAGAAGTCTATGAGTACTGAGGGGATTCAAAAAAGGAATGGGGTCTCGCTCCAACCTAATCAAGTCAACTAACGAAATTTATCTTTCAATTATCTTAGCATAATGAATCTTTTACATTCCTTAGTCTAACCAGTAGTCTAGTCGCAACGTATGAGTAGCAGTAATCCACTAGTCGTGATCCAAAAACTATACTTCTACATTAGATGATTTCATACCATTTTAAATAAGGGAAATTATTTTATCGCTTAGAGTCAAGCATTATCTGATTGGAATCGAGTTGCCCGAACTTGAATGTAATCAAGCTTGAGCATTACACACATGTTTGTAAGATCTAAGGAGGTCATATGGTTCGCGTTATTAGTTTATGGGATTTCTTATACTGTCAAATTCTTTGAAATCTAAAAGTATCAACTTTAAGTCCAAAACTCTAAGGGCCTATTTGGGTATTAAGTTGTATTAAATGGATTGTATTGCTAATCCGTCCTTGGGGTTAGAAGTGGTATATTTGGTAGGAGGGTGGGAGGGGATTAAAATTAATGTCATAGGCTTTGGAAAATGAGTATTGTGTTGGAAAGTGTGAGATGGGATTTCTAATTCCCATGATAATGAATCTCTAAGTGTACTTGGGAAGGAAATTCTGGGATTTACTTTTAATTGCATACACTCCAAACATGGTATTGGAAAACATGGGATACACCCAATCTAGGGACCATACCTTACACATGCATTTATTGTTACGTTTATAATTTTATCCACCTTACTCACCTAATGCAGTTGGCGGAATGGGACCTAAACATCCCAACATTTGGAGGTTGTGAAGGTTATGGGACACAAATGAAGATACATGTGAGCTAATACAACCAGGGCTTCAAACACTTATATCATTCTACCAAACATTACTCTACTAGGCCTATCCACATGAAATCACAAACATATCCTAAAACAGTAACTAAAACAAGCTCAAACATCGGCATGGATGACTAGGCATTCGAGTCTGGAGACGGAGGAGGGGCACCCTTTCTCTTTCCCATGAGAGAGAGGGAGGTGAAAATCGAAACTGCCGTAATAAGCTCGAATAGAGCCATGGAAAAGCAAAGATAAGGGGATATAGGGGCTGGAGTCTTTGGTTCTCCATGAATTTAAGCCTCAACAGAGGTTATACATGCCCAAATGACAGAGTTTAAAGAAAGGAAATGAGGAGATGAGAGGGGTTGAGAGTTTATACGATTTTGAGCTTCAAATGAGGGGGTGTAGGAGCTCAAATCAGAGAAAACGGAAAGAGAAGAGGGTAGGTATGGCTATAAACGTTGGAAGTGAATGGGTTGTGACCGAAAATGAAGGAATGGGTGATTGGAGGGGAGCTTTGAGAGAGAAAACGAAAATTTTGAGGGAAAGGGAGAGCTTGGAGGGTGATTTTGTGAAGGATGTGTTTGGGGAGGGTTTAAGCCATGGCCCCTATATGAGGGGGTCACCCTAGCCCCTAAACATGATCGGCCCGAGCCGTAGGCCTGGCCCGACCCGTTGACCGGCGAGGCCTCGCCTACTGGGTGAAGGCCTCACCACTCCCTGGACCAATTGGCGAGAGCTCGTCGTTTGGGCGAGGTCCTCGTGACACTTAGGTCCCAAAAAGATGTGGGGCCCACCCTGGGTCCCCTTGTAAGTGCTCCGTTTGGCCCCCGACTCCATTTAAGGTGTTTTCAGGTCCAATTTATAAACCGAAATGAGTTTATGTGATGTATAGCGTATGATTTTGGGGTAGGAGGCGCTAATCTATCCAACTAACCCATTTATTTGGTTATATTCCAAAAGGTTAAGGGTCAAAACCCATTTTATCCATTTATTTCCTATTTATGGTAAGTTTTAGTTTCGGTATTGTTCTTCATCATTTATACTCTAGGATTGGTATGTATTATGAATGTTCTTAAAAGAAATGAAGAATACAGTGGTTGAGGGTGAGATTTTGAAGGAATTGGATAAAAAGGTGTTTTAGGCTTTGAGATTAAGTGTAAGGTATTATGGTTGACCCACAACCTAAGGACATTCATTTTTAAGGAACGACTCGAACCCGTCAACTGACGGCCTAGAGGCAACTTAGGTCATTTCGGGCAGTTTTGGGATGTTTTTGATACATATATGTATTTACCGATTTTTAACGGCTGGGATGGGGTGAGTTGTGATCTAAACCCATTGTTTGACAGTCTGAAAGTGAATTGGGATCGTTTCGCGTGATCATGGGTGTGTACGGTCCCAATCTCAGCAGTCGATTTCAGTCAGTTTTGCCGTTCGGTGAATCTGAAAAATCCTAAGTCAGTTTCTACGTTCTGTCGCTCTCTCCTAAGTAAGAGTGCGTCAGAGTGCATTGTGTGACCATAACCCAGGTCCCATTTAATCCAAATCATGCTCTGATACCATCTTGTAACGCCCTGAACATAGGGGGTTGAGCAAAGCTCAGCTCCCGAGTTCCAATGCAACACTTATGCAACACAGATAATGATGATTATGATGAGAGCATGGAAACATGGATAGGATTATACCAAAACAGCGTATCATACTCCAGAGATAGTTAAATTTGCAAGCGGAAGACTGTGATAGATATATAAAATATATAAACTGTGGTGAGTCTCCAGAGTGTGATAATGTTACCAGGTTAATTCATTATAAGTACAATTCTAAAATATACCAAATGTGTAAGGCCCTCTAGTCAACATCCTTGTAACCCCGTCGATCAAGACACGGCTCACATGAAGCCGCCAGAATACGGCATACACGAGTAAACATCATCGTCATCGCAAAGGTCCGGCTCCACCTCATAAGCATCGCCAGCACCTGCAGCTACAACAGGGTCTGGTTGGTGTGTACAACACCGTCCCGTAACGTGGGAGTGGGTGATCAACTTAGTACAATAGTAAAGCATAGGTTAACATGTTATCAAAACAGTCAAGCAGTAATGATAAAGCAATACAATCAACATTCTTAAGTACTGTAATTAATGCAAGGATGAGATGTGATTATGATGCATGCCCTCACCAACATACTCCCTCGTGCGGCACCATCTTATGTCCGCAGCATGTTGTCACCCTCAGTGCTCCACATCTTCCAAGCACATGTAATGCGATGACGAGCATGATTACCGAGTTGTTATTAGTCCATTTCAAACACCAGTATTGGGAAACTAAGGTACCTTCCTTATTTCATTCCCGAACAATGATCCATTCTAGGGTCGTCAGTCCTAAACAATCTCATACGATGGTGTGTTTCTAGGTCACCGCAATGGTCGCTGTGGTCATTACACTAATCGTTACACCACTCCCCCATCACCTTATCAATACAGGCCTAGTTTATACTCTATTACTATGGGAAGGCTCGTCGCCTCACCGCAGATTTAGAGTATGATCGAGGTCACTACACCGGGTACGGTCAGGGCCGCCAGGGCTGTTACAGGGAATTGTTGTACCACTCTCCCATCACTTATCAAAGCAGTGTAGGCCGACAGCTCGAATATAGTGTCTCATACCACTATAATCGGCTCACAAGTCTGGTTGCTCAATGATCACTACGGGGAGGCTCGTGGCCCCAGCGTAGGCAGATAGCTCGACCACGATGTCCCATACCACCATGCCCGGCTCATGAATCTTAGCGGATCGAGGTACCACTGTTAACGGGATTCCACTGGTAAGGTTAGTACCTCAGGTTCAAACAAAGGCGTCCAAACATGGTGAACATACATAAGACAGATCAGGTTACTTAACGAGCTCGGCTAGCTTGAGTGCACAATAAGTTGAACGATATAAAGTGCATAAGCACTTCATATGGCTAGCCACTATCGTCAACCGAAGTACGACTCGGGTTTGTCGAACACATCTCGGATGGCGAATGAATCTCAGCCACGCATTTATTTCCGTTTCCGATTGCCTGGACTATAATCATATCCCCAAACACAATCAATCCTTAACCAGAAGCATGTAGAGTAAAGTAGAATAAACAAAGTAATTCAAGCATGTTACCAAGCATGTCATAAAGCATGTTATAAAGCATGTTATAAAGCACAATATAAACAGGAAATACAAACACATATATTTCATAAGTAAGCGGTTAAAGTAAACAAACAACATGGAGGAAATCATATACATCTCTAAGGTAGCTGAGAATCCTATCTCAAAATCTACCTAAAGCACAATTCTCTAAGCACTTACTCTTACAAGCATTTTCACAAACACTTAGGATACACTCTTTCAACATACATAGCGTATACTTAGCAAAAACAAGTATTAGGGTGAACCCTTTCGCCAAGTAAGTATTATATACATATATAGCATGTTCATACAGTGATTAATCATGGCAAACACACTTTTAAAATTTATGTGTATACGGTACTTTCTACAAATATGGGGAATACAGTATATTTAACATAGTTAACGTATAACCGAAAAATAAAATAGACAGCACTTTGTACATGTGCAATAACATACAGATCATGAATCTATCATTATATGACATTGAAAGCGTTGAAAACCATAACTTATACGTCTAAAGTCTGCACCTTTTGCCGTAGAATCGTAACGAATACGCTAGAATCTTTAAGTCTTCGTCTACGGCAGTATTTCAACCTATAGCACGGGATACATTAGCTATTTTGCTACTTGAATCAATTCAAACCCTAAAACAGGTTAGAGTTAGGGTTTTCTTACCTAGAAACGAAGTTGGAATCGCTGGAAAAGCGATTAGAACGAGATGGTTAAGCTTGTATAGCAGCAGGGTAGAATGGCAGGGAGATGCTGCCACTTCTCTCACACTTTCTCTCTCTTTTCTCTCTTCTCTCTCCTAGGATTTCTCTCTTCTCTCTCCTTGTATAGGCTAGAAACTCTCCAAAATAGACTCAGGAACAAAGTATACTTAGGTTATGTCCAAAGCGGGTCCGTTTCTATCCAACGGAGCACTTCTGGTGGCCCCTTTTTTGTGTGCGGTCGAAATTAAGCTCTCCAACCTTGGATTTAGGTGGAGTTAAGTTTTCGTTCCAGTCGGATTGTCGATCACTGGCGTATGCACCGGGCCAATTCAACCACATGAAACTCGATCAGAGTTACAAGTACATGGACATGTGTATGAAATTTCCGTTGATCCAAAGATGTATTTGGGTCAGATTCTGACGGTCTGATTGCTTATATCAGGCCCGCAAGTGACAAGTCTCAGATTACTTAAATGAGACTTGATTTCTTAAGAAATCTACATTTTCTCACACTTTACACTTTGGGCTCAAGCGAATAACCGTGGGACATTATCTGGATTTGACTTCTGAAATGGTTGTCAAGCCCAGCAAGGCGGTCCTAACCATTTAACTTCGCGTTAATCGAACTTTCGACGTGCAGTCCAGATCTAATACGGAGTTTCGAGATGCTCTCGAGAGCAACCGGGTAATGAGATTAATCCTAGATTTTAGGGTAACCTAGCGTCAATGATTCTATAAGTTTTAGGTCTTACAGATCGTATTTAAAGTGATTGGTGCTAATTTCATAGGTACTCTAGTTTAACACTAGCTAATTCTTGCCTAATTTCTAAAGGATTTAGTCCTATAAGATTTCTGTCTGAGGTGGTACTTGGGCCTTTGTCAACAGAAGAAGACCCTAGAGCAAGAGAGGCTGATGTTTCTAAATAACCTATTCGTCGATTATTCCATAAGGTTAATGGTTAAAAGACCATTTTATTTATGTATTTACTATTTTCAGTAATGTTTAGTTTAAGTATTGTTCTTCATCACCTAAATTTTAAGATAGTGTCTAATGTGAAAGTACTTAGAGACATTTAAAGAACAAGGTAGTGAAAGGTGAGATTTTGAAGGAAATGGGTTAAGAAGCGATTTTAGACTGTGGGATTTAGTTCTGACAAGTTAATAAGGTGTTAGGATAGACCAATTGCCTAAGGACGTCTAATTCCAGGTTGGCAAAAATCTGGGATGTTACAACCGACCTACTCGTGGTCAGCCCTTCCTTGCCAGTAGATATCTCGCAAGTAGTTTGGCCCATTGGGTCCGTGTTAGTTGTAAAGTTGGCTCATTTTATAGGTCATTCTATTTTTCCCCCAACATACACTTCGTGAAAAAGAAAAAAGTAAATTTTGAGACGGTTGTGGATCGTTTACAAAATCCTTTGTTTTAAAGATGGTTATGAACCATCTCTAAATTTTCAAACAACTCTTAACCATCTTCAATATGAAGCAAAATCATCTTATAGATGTTGAACGTCCACTAACCATTTAAGATGGTTAGAATTCGTCGTTAACTATGGAGAAAAGATGGGTGTTGACCTTTTGGGATAACAGACGATCCTTAGCTGTCTTATGGGAAGTCATTAAAGACGGTTAGAGGCTGTCTGCATTAGAGACGGTACTAAACCGTCTTACATTTCCACTACCCCCATAGTGCCCTCATGCAAGGTGGAGTAGGCCTTAACGTGGGGTTATTGTGGAGGCCACCTTGATGTATGTATTATGCATCCATGCCATTTATTAGTTTTTTCATATCATTGTTGGGCATTATCCCAAAAATGAAGCGGATCCAATTATCAGGTGGACCACACCATAAGAAAGTGTTGATTTTTTTTGTTAGCTTGTTAGTACACCCACCGTCAATTCACACTTAACTGTTAGCCACCCCCACTAGGGAATCGATACCAAGACCTCAGTGTTGAAAGTGATGATTGACTTTCCATACCATTAAGAATTTCATTGGGTGCACCTTAATGTCTCCATAGTGTTTATTTACCATCCAATATGTTGATAAGGTCACATAATTCCTAGATGAAGGGGAAATTTTATCGGCTGAATCCAAAACTTTGTCCTATTAATGATCAATCAACACTATTTCCTATGGTACGATAAAGCAAATGGTTGGATATGTTTTATTTTACAGATATGTCAAAAAATGGTATGGGAAAATGGATGTACGACATGGATACATAATATATACATCAAGGTGGCCGAGGGTAACCCCACGGTAATTAAGGGTTACGCCATCTTGCATGACAATGTGGATTGCGTCCTGCCCTACCACCTCCATCTTGGAATGGGCAAGGGTTTCAATTGTCCACTATGATGTATTGGTTTCATCCACATCATCAATCCTTTTTCCGTTGCATTTTATAAAATGGGACTAAAAGTTAAGCAGATACATGGCTCATGTCAACCACACCATAGGAAGCAATGGTGATAATCATACTCACCATTTAAACCTTCCTAGGGTTCATTGAGATGTTTATTTACCATCCAACTGATTCATAAAGTTGGGTACATCTGGATGAATGGAAAACACAAATATCAACTCGATCCATGACGCGTGTGAACCCATACATCATGGTGGCTAGTCGGAGCCCCTGTCGGTCTCCAGCTCGATAAGGGCTAGAGTAGGACGCAACTCTCCCTACACACACACCCTCTTTGAACCTCCTTTCCCCATTTCATTTTCCCTCTCACCACCTCTCAAATTTACTTTCCCTCTCTCGATTTCCCTTTTCCCTCTCTCACTCTCGATCAAACCCTAATTTATCTCCTCTAGTGATCTCTCTCTCTCTCTCTCTCTCTCTCTCTCTCTCTCTCTCTTGTGATGCACTCTAGGACGCCATTGTTGCCCTTTGTAATCTAGATTCAATGAGACAACAGCTAGTGATGAAGCTGAACTTCCAACTTTTTTATTTGTTCATATTTATCCATCTTCTGTTTGCATTTTTATTTTGAAATTTTTTATTGTGTCACTATACATGATTGTTTAGGCACCCATTTTTTTTTATTCCATTAAGGATTTCATGATATTATTGGAATTAGTGGTTTCTAGACTACACATTACAGAATCATGCTATAACATAGGTGCAACACTCTTATTCAGGGTTTATTTGTTCAGTGTGGTTTTCTATTTGATAATAAATTGGCTTTCCAAGGTATGCACAACACTAGCATTTGGTTCAAGTGAAAGGATAGTTGTTGTGGAAGCTTTCACTCGCATTCCTCTTCCTGAGCATTATTTATTGTTAACTGTTTCCAATAAATATAGATCCACACTCATGGTTGTTGCTTTCTTTAGCTCGTCATAAAAAAATTCATTTACATCCATTAGGCATCAAATGCTTGGAACAAGTCATGCAGGAAGTAAGGTTCATAATACTAGCTCTGACTAGGAAAAATCAATATTTTGAGTAGGCATAATCCAACAAGTTCATATTCTTACCCAAACCAACCCTGGGCTAGCACATTACCAGCCCTCACTACAATTATCCATGTGGCGACAGTTCGTTTCGACTTTTCAGCAAACTAATTGGCCAAAATTTTTTAGTCATTTACATTGCAGGTATAGTTACATTCATTTCATCTCGGATCATGCCTTCGGCCCTTACAACTGGTTACACCAACATTAATAATCCAAGAGGTAATTGAATAATTTAAAGAACGAGTTAATTAACTTATTGAAAGAAAAATAAACAAAAAAGAAGTAACATATAAAACAACTCTAAGATGAACATTCAGTGTCAGAGTGGGAGACCTAACATGAGCGACTTTGGTAAGATGATAAGTGGGTAAATTGACTGAAGGAAAGGGAATAGGCATAGTCATGTGATCAATTACACTAACATTAATAACCCAAGAGGAAGAATAAGATATTGAAAGATAAGAAATATTATGTGTTATGGGTAAATCTGAGCCGAGCCATACCAAGGTTAACTTAGAGATATCAACAAGCAATTCTTTGGATCGATAGTGTCCAACCCAACCTGATTCCAAGTTCTTTTGTAGAACGTTGGCACCAACCTGCAGAATATCGGCAATCTATAAATCTGTGAATGCTATCGGCCGTACCAAATACAAAATCATAATAACCAATATCTTGGAACCCGAAAGAAGCCATCACACATCCGACCCATAGACTCTAACCAGGATCAGTTCGCTCATGAGCTCAAATAACCGTAAGTAAAGCTCAGCTCAGATAAGAACGTGGCCAAAGATTGCGTTAAGGGATTAACTCATGTAATGCATATCTAGAACGTCATCTAGGGCACGATCTCCGAGTAATGTACTCGCCAATTACGACACGGTTCCTCTCGGGATCATCACTTGGGGTTTATTACACTACAATGGCTCGTAGCTCTCGCGTGATGGCGGAGACCGTATCGAGATTATCGGACATGTTCATTTCAACCCAAAGGTATATATAGGGGACATTACAATAGAGAAAGGTACGCAATATCTTTCACCCCAAACCTACTCTACTCAACTTAGACCCAGGTTCCTAGCCTGACTTTGGCATCGGAGGGTCCTATGCTCTAGCCAGGGTCTCTTTTGTCTTCCTTTTGTGTAGGACACAGGGTTCGGTCCGAGTACCCGGAGCTCGGTGAAGGGTGAGCTAGATTTTAGCATCAACGTTTTGGCACCATTGGTGGGACATTGTAACAAGAAGCTATAATATTTAGAAGATGGTTCGAGGAAAGAAGAAAGCACTCCCAATAGCAGTAGCGAAACCTGAGCCTATTGGACAGCGACACTCATCTTCAACGATTCATGCTGAATCAGCTCCGACCGGGCTGTCTCAACAGTCTCGGAGTTGAGGAAGCAAATATAGTACGTTGCAGAATCAAATACAAGCATTGGTTAGTGAGATAAATCAAATGAAATAACAATAAGTTGAACAACAACCGCCTCCTGTTCATGAAGAAATTACTCCTAGGGGGGCGACACATCCTATCCTTGTCAGTTCATGAGAAGGAGCGTCCTAAAATACCTCAGCTTAAGCACCAAATCATGTGCAAAATGTAATGACTCGGGCTCCGACCTGTGTCTAAGACCTCAGCGTTGGCCCCAACTGACCTCTGACACGAATTGAAAAGGAGAAGAAAGGGAAAAACGTCTGAGGTCGAAGTTCCTCCCGAGATCGTTGCTGAGAATAAAGACCATGGGAGGCTCAGCTTGACGAGCTTCGAGTCAGATTAAAAGCCTACAGTGAGATCACCAGACGTCGACTCCGACTATAGTGGAAGCAATGATGGAGGAGACAGAGCCTCCATTTACCAATGATATCATGGGCGCAGCCATGCCTCTGAGGTTCAGGATGCCCCCTATCATTCAGTATTCTGGCTTTAAAGACCCGACAGAGCATATGGAATCCTACCGTTCGTGGATGTAAATCCAGTCTGCATTAGAGGCGATGATGTGCAGAGCGTTCTTCATAACCCTCATAGGGGTCGCGAGAAGATGATATCAGCAGTTGAAGCTGAGATCGATCAACACATTTGCCAAGCTCAGTAGAGCTTTCCTAACACAGTTCATCATTGGGAAGAAGAGTCATAAACCATCGACACATCTGCTCACTCTTAAGCAAAAGAGTGGAGAGTTGCAGAAAGATTACATCTCTCACTTCAATGAGGAGACTCTACAGGTTGACAACTATTCAGACAAAATGGCTCTGACCGTGATGATTTCTGGGCTCAAAGACGGGAGGTTCCTTTTCTCGATAGGAAAGAACCCACCGTCCACACTCGAAGAACTATCAGCCGAGCCCAAAAATACATAAATGTCGAGGAGTTCTTCAGTTTGTGAAAAAACTATCAGAGCTCAGAACATTTGTCCAAGGAAAAGAGGCGGAAGGAAGAAGCACCGCCATAAGCAAACAAAAGGAGAGTGGATGACAACACCTCCCGTGATCAAAGGATGAGCCGAAGGCCAGAGAGCAATTTTAGTTTGTATACGTCTCTAAATACATCGTTAGAGCAGATCTTGTTAGATATCCGAGATAAAAGGCTTCTACATTGGCCGAGCTGTATGAAGACAGAAGCAGGCCAGCAGGACAAGCGCAAGTACTGTTGCTTTCATCGCGACCATGGGCACAACACTAGTGATTGTGTTGAACTGAAGGAAAAAATGAAAACCCTTATCCGTAAGGGGCATCTACGACAATATGTGAAAGAGGAAAAGCAACCTCAGAAGGACGAATCCTCGAGCCGATTAGCAAATGAGGCTATCGAGATTCGGACGATATATGGGGGCCCGTCAGGAGATGGAGATTCAAATCAGGCCAGGAAGGCCCATGCTCAGATCACTGACCCCGAGCACTATGTTCACCTCACGGAAATGCCGAGTAAAGAGCTTCAGATGAGTCCATGCAGCTTGACGTTCACGGAGAATGACGGGCGAGGGATTCAACATCCTCATGATGACACATTGGTGGTTGCTATGACCATAGCTAATCGTAAGGTGTGTAGAATTCTAGTTGTTACTGGAAGCTCAACCGATATCCTCTACTCCGAAGCCTTCGACAAACTGGGGATCAACAAATCACGTCTCTGACATGTCCGAACTTCGCTGATTTGCTAGTGATAAGGTGATGTCGGAAGGAGCGATCTCCCTACCGATCACCACTTGAGAAGGTCAAAATCAGGTCACCTTGTTGGTCGATTTTCTAGTAGTGAATACCCCCTCGGCCTACAATGTAATCCTTGGCCAACCATCTCTCAATTCCATGAGAGCGGTGGTATCTACGTACCATTTAATGATGAAATTTCTCGCGTTAGGAGGGGTCGGATACCTCCGAGGAGATCAGTGGGAGGCACGATGCTACTACTTGGTGGCAGTTAGGAAGGGTACAGTAAAGCAAGCCCTTACAATTAACACGCTCGACCCTGGAGAAGATGCTTCTGAGGGCTCCTCAGTAGAAGACCTTATGGTCCTTCCTCTTAATGGCTTGGAGCCAACTAAGACAGTTCAGCTCGGATCATCATTGTTTGACGACCAGTGATCCTTGATGCTCAACTTCCTTAAGCAACATCAAGACGTCTTCACTTCGACTCATCAAGATATGCCAGGAATTTCTCCTGAGGTGATCATCCACAGGCTGAGTGTAAAGCCTGACCATAAGCCAGTGAAGCAGAAGAGAAGGGCCTTTAAGCCTAAGAGGTACGCTACAATTGCTGATGAAGTCTCCAAACTTTGGTGCTGGCTTCATTAAAGAGATCCATTACGCGGACTAGATTGCGAATGTAGTGCTCGTAAAGAAGGCCAATGGGAAATGGCGGGTTTATGTAGATTACTCTGACCTGAACAAAGCATGCCCCAAGGATAGTTTCTCCCTTCCTCGGATCGACCAGTTGGTTAATAGCACAGCCAGGCAATAGCTCCTTACTTTCATAGACCCATACTCCAGCTATAATCAGATAGCGATGTATCCACCTGACGAACAAAAGATGACCTTCGTCACTGACAAGGGGCTTTATTCTTACCGAGTCATGGCTTTTAACCTGAAAAATGTTGGGCCGACATATCAGAGGTTGGTAAACCAAATGTTCACTAGACTGATTAGTCAGACTATGGAAGTTTACATTGACGACATGCTCGTGAAAAGCATCAAGCTTCTGACCACGTCTCAGACCTCAAAGAGACTTTCTCTATTCTACGGAAGTATCGTATGAAGCTGAACCCGGCTAAATGTGCTTTTTGGTGTGAACTTGGGTAAGTTTCTTGGTTTCTAAGTTAGCCAGTGAGGCATTGAAGTAAACCCTGACAAGATCAGGGCCCTGCTCGACATGAGTTTGCCTCGAACAATGAAGGAAATCTAGTGTCTCACCGGAAGGGTCGCCGCACTTAGCTGGTTCATCTCCAGAGCCATTGGTAAGTGCCTCACTTTCTTCTAGCAACTAAAGGGCCATAAGAAGGCTGAATGGACCTCAGATTGTGAGCAAGCCTTCCAACAGCTAAAGCAATATTTGGGATCGCCACCACTGCTATCCAAGTCGGAGGAAGGGGAGCCCTTATTCCTCTACTTAGCAGTTTCTACCTCGGTTGTTAGCTCGACTCTTATCAGAGAAGCTGGAGGCAAGTAACATCCTATTTATTACACTAGCAAAGCCCTAGTCCCAGCAGAAATAAGGTATCCGAGCATGGAAAAATTGGCCTTAAGTATAGTCGTCTCTACACGGAGCCTCGACCATACTTCCAAGCACATTCCATCATAGTCATCACAAATCCATCACTTTGGCAAGTGCTCCAAAATCAGAGGTGTCAGGACGACTAACCAAATGGGCTGTTGAACTTGGAGAATTCGACATACAATATCGGCCGAGGACGATGATCAAAGGCCAAGTAGTGGCTAATTTTATAGCTAAATTCATTACTCCGAATGGCGAGTTTGGAGGAGTCAGCTCCAAAGCTCCAGCAGATTCATCGGTTATCCCTGTCGTCCCCCCAATCCCTTTGCCTCGTGAGGACACTGGGGCACAGATGAGGTCAGACAGATGGACCTTCTTTATGGACAGGTCATCCAATTCGAAGCGATAAGGAGCAAGGGTAGTCCTAGTCACACCCGACGCCACCACCATCTAGTATGCGATCAGACTCGGCTTTAAAGTATCCAACAATGAGGTAGAATATGAAGCCTTGATAGCCAGGCTCAGATTAGCTATCAGCTTGGGAGTTCAGCTCATCGATGTCCGGTGTGACTCTCAGCTTATTGTGAACCAGGTGTCGATCGAGTACGAAGCAAAAGAAGCAAGAATGATAACTTACTTAGGCGAAACACAAAAAGTAATAGGGAAATTCAAGGACTGTGTCATGAGTCAGATACCGAGGGCTAAGAACTCCTTGACCGATGCCCTTACAAAATTAGCAACTGAAGGGAATATCCCAAGGATCGTTCCCATGGAGTTCTTAGATAAACCAAGTATTGAAGGAGCCAACTAAGAAACTATCAACCCAATGCAAACAATAACGAGCTGGATGGATCCTATCATCAGATACCTCACAAGTCGTAAGGTTCCGCAAGATAAGTTGGAAGCTCGACATTTGACGCTCCGAGCAGCACGATATATGATCCTGGGTGATATGTTGTATAAAAAAGGGTACTCCTAGCCGTACCTCAGATGCCTCCTACCAAATGAAATGGATTGTGTGATTCGAGAAATTCATGAAGGAATTTGTGAAAATAACTCCGGGGGTCATGCCTTAGCCCAAAAGATACTACGTTAGGGGTACTTCTGGTTGACTATTCAAGAAGATGCCAAAGGTTTCGTACAAAGGTGTGACAAGTGCTAGTGGTTTGCTGCAGTTCCAAGGCAGCCAGCGGAAGAACTAAACCCTATGAGTGGTCCATGGCCATTTGCCCAGTGAAGGATCGACATCATCGAACCTCTGCCTCAAAGTAAAGGGCAGATTAGATTTGCAATTGTCGCGGTGGATTATTTCACCAAGTGAGCGGAGGCAGAGCCCGTGGCAAAGATCACTGAGTAGAAAGTAACAGACTTTGTCTGAAAGAATGTTATCTGTCAGTTCGGCATCCCGCACACCATTGTGTCGGATAATGAGAAGTAGTTTGATAACGACAGATTCAGAGGTATGTGTCGAAGGCTCAGCATCGTTAATGCCTACTCATCCCTCCTTCACCCTCAATCCAACAGCGAAGTGGAAGTAGTGAATAAACTCATCAAGAGCCACCTCAAGATGAAGTTGGAGCGAGCCAAGGCCAATTGGGCTGAGGAACTTCCATTCGTCCTGTGGGCATATAGGACTATTGCTCGAACAACCATAGGAGAAACTCCATTCTCCTTTTCATATGGCTCAGAAGCTGTCATTCCAGTCAAGATAGGGCTTCCCACTGCTTAAATACGCACTTATCAAGACGAGCAGAATACTAAACTGATCTCAACAAGTCTTGACTTGCTCGAAGAATTACGAAACATGGCAGAACTATGGATCGCAACTCCGCAGCAACAAGTCGCACGTTTTTAAAATTTCCAAGTTAGGATAAGGCGATTCCGACATGGTGACATCATCCTTCCCCGCGTGTTTTAGAACACTGCAGAGCCCGGAGTGGGGTCCCTTGGACCAAATTAGGAAGGACCATACAGAGTAGTTGGCTCGACCAAACTGAGGTCTTACCACCTAGAAGATTTACAAGGCCGACCATTACCATATCCCTAGAATGTCGAGCACCTGAAAATCTACTACTGCAAAGGGAATAATGTATGGGTCGAAGTTACCTGTCATGACGACATTTCTAATAAAGAGTTATTTTCTACATAATATTGTTCTACATGGGGTTCCCTCTGAGGAACATAATCCTGGTGATGAGTTGATCATTTAAGAATGTTTGCCTCATCGCCTCAGCGCACTACAGAGGGCCATTTCTCATGTGCAGGAATGAGACCCTTAGACAAGCCGGCTCTTATAGAAGAGGTTGGCTCGACATTCGATAATCTCACAAATTTAACAATGCATTCACAAAATAAATCATCATCTAAAAAGGTAGATATTATAAAGCTTCAACATTTTACTACAACTTTTACATATGTAAATAATAATAATAATAAATAAAAGGGATAAAAAGCAATCGTTCCCCCCAAGGAGCAGGGTCGGCCGCAGGTTAAGAAGGTTCAGCTTCAGAGGCCTTATCAGCTTCAGCGGCTATTGGAGCGTTCTCTGCCTCGGCAGCTTCGGGAGTGTCCTCGACGTCGTCCATCGCCAGAGAGTCGAGGATCAGATCTGGATGGATACCCTTAACGTCGCCTAAGCATGCATTATAGGCAGCATTATAGGTGAAGTAGTAGACTCTGTCTAGTTCAACGGACCGCTCCTCCGACGACTTGAACTCCTCCACAGCCACGACGACTTGAGAAGCAGCCAAGGCTTCCATCTCGTTGTTTGGCCAACTCCTCAGCGGCTTCACGCTTAGCGACCTCGAGCTCAGTAGCCAGCCGTGTGTTGTCCTCTTCCATGCGCTTGAGGAGAGCTTTTAAGTTAGCCAGCTCAGACTCAGCTAAATCTACTCGAGATTGGAGCTCATTAACTTCTCCTTGAAGCATCAGCTCCCTCAGTTGGCCTTCACCCACTTGGCCATTCAGCTTCTCCTACTCCTCAACCGAGGCTTTCAAGAGCCTCTCAAGCTCGGCCTTCTCTCCCTCCATTTGAGTCATCACTCTCAAACTTTCCTGGATCCGAACAAACATCAGCAGTGCATGAATAAGCAAAAGGTTAGAGAGTAAAATTGGCAATCGGAGTTAACGAATAAGAATTGACAAATAACACTAGAAGTGTACAGTGTAGCAAACCGAAGCAAAGTCGCTCACTACTAACTTGGAGAGGCGTGTGAGAGTCTTGGCAATTCTTGCCTCGACCGCGTGCTTGGTTGCCCAGTTGTTTAACAAGGACATGTGATAGCCAAGCGCGTAAATCTCCTATCCTGAAGGAGGGAGACCGATACCGCTAGCAGTTGAGGCCTTGGGCTCAGCCTCGGGCATATATAGCAGAACCTCTGACCAATGCGTTGATTCTACTGGCCAAAAAAATCCACCTCCGCGGTGGTGAGCATGATGTTCCCGAGGTCACTCGAGACATTGTGGGAGAAATTAACCGCAACAGTTTCTCCTACTGCTTCCCTCTGAATCTCGAGAGGTGGATGTGCTATTGAAGGAGCCTCGAAGGCTAGAATAGGGGCTACAGCTACTTCAGCCACAACTGGCTCGACTGCGGCAGGCTCGGCCACAAGAGCAGTGGTCTTCTTTTTCCTCGTCGTGATTTTAACATGGGGCTCAGATGTTATAAGGACACTAAGAGGAGGACGTGCCACCGCCCCCTTTTTCTTTTGGAGCCTGACGCCTCGGCCATACCCCATCACAGGAGTTTGGGTCAGATCTGTCTACCAAGGGAAACCAGAACTATGCATGAAGTCATGAAGCTTACCTAAGGCAGTGAGGAGAAGCTTGAATCTGCTAAAATCAGATTGGATAAGATTGTCTGGACTGATGAGGCAGTGTCAGACGTGGTCTTCTTCCTTACGCAGCCAAGCCCTAGCCACTTGGGCTCGGAGGAAAGAGGATAATTTTAAAGGACCTCTTGGATAATCTACAGGTAGGAGGTAAAGGTTAGAACAAAGGACGAGCCAAGAAAGTAAAAAGCAATATAGATCTTAAAGGAGTTTACCTGGGTTAACGAACTTTGTGGGCACTCTGGCCCGTAGATGTCCGAGCTTAAACACCGGGGCCTCCCATTCTCCCGAAGCCTAAAACCATTTCCCCTTCAAATCCTTGCTGGAAGAGGGGAGTCTGGTGATGAGGCCCGAAGTACATTGGACTCTCGCAGAGAAATAGTACCGGCACGGCTCGGCCGAGTCGTGCTTGGCTTGATACATAGCCAAGAATTCGTCTGGCGACAAATCTTGGTTCTTCAGCTGTCGCCAAATGATGTAGGAAGAAACCAATATTCGTTAGGAGTTCGAGATGAGCTACCCGGCGCCAGCTTCGGACGTGTCATTAGCATACACACGAAGGGATGGATGTGAAATTAGAGCCCGCACTGGAGGGCGCAGATGAAGATTGCCATTTCTCCATCAACTGGATCTTCAGGAGTGTTGAGAGTGGAAGGGGCCCTAATGTGCATAGAGTCAGGGATTTTGCACTCGGCATGGATCCGGGCCATTTAAGACTTGACTAGAACCGAGTCTCCAGGGACAACTACTTTAGACCGACCTCCTGAAGGCCCGACCGCCACGGCCCTTCTAGACGGATCCCGAGGTATCCTCCTGATCCTTTAGTTCGACCTTTAGCCTTTGGACTGACGGTCTTCTTTGCTGGAGGGTGGAGAGAAATTGCCTCAAAGGGACCTTCCGAGCGAGTCCCGACGTTCGGAGTCTGTGCTCTCTGGCTCGGACTCATTCCCAACTACCCGAACCTCATTCGAGTTGTTCGACATGGCAAGAAAGGAACTTGAAGTAAGAGATAAGGGAGACTCACAACAAACTTCTTTCCAGCGTGCGAAACTTCTCTCCGGCAGCTTCTCGCAGCACAAACACTCTTAAGAAAAAAAATGAAAAAACTGAAAGAACTCAAATGTGGGAGAGTTCAAATGAAAGAGGGGGGGGGGGGGGGGGGTTATATAGCTAGGGCTAACCGTTTGCAATCATAACGAACAGCTGTCTCCGAAGTTGAAGCGGCTCGGTTTCGAGCCAGACTGTATACGTGACAGCACGAAATTCGTCCGATCTGACATCCGCCGAGCCATATGTAGTTAGCACTTAATAACATTTAATGCGCAGATGACTATTTACCTCTCGAAGTCCGCGTCATGTCGTGTGATTCACTCAGTCGATTTAGCTCCTCGCCTACGGCCACGTGTTCGACACCCAGTGGCTCATAATAAGAAATGGTTGCCACCGTACCACGCCCGAATCACAAAGAATCATCATTATGACTATTCGCCTCAACCTAAACGGCTAGTCATCATGCGGGGAGTGATAGTTCATTTTCCAAGGTAATTACTCTCTGAGTCCAAACTCGGACCCAGATAGTAGGGGGCTTCTGTTATGGGTAAATTTGAGCTAAGCCATATCGAGGCTGACTTAGAGATATCAACAAGCAAAGCTTTGGATCAATAGCCTATGACCCGACCCGATTCCAAGTTCTTTTGTAGAACGTTGGCACTGACCTGGAACCCGGAAGAAGCCATCACACATTCGACCCATAAACTTCAACTAGGATTAGTTCGCTTATGAGCTCAGACAACCATGAGTAAAGCTCAGCTCGGATGAGAACGTGACCGAAGATTGCGCTAAGGGATTAACTCCTGTAACGCATATCTAGAGCGTCATCCAGGGCATGATCTCCGGGTAATGCCCGACAATGACGCATGCGTAGCTCTCGCATGATGGTGGAGATTGTGCCGAGATTACCTAACATGTTCATTTCAACCTGAAGGTATATATAGAGGACATTACAACAGAGATAGCACCACAAATATACTCTACTCAACTTAGACCCAGATTCCTAGCTTGACTTTGGCCTCGGAGGGTTCCCTGTTCTATTCAGGTTTCCTTTATCTTCCTTTTGTGCAGGACACAAGGTTCGGTCTGAATAGCCAGAGCTCTGGCGAAGGGTGAGGCATGTTTTAGCATCAACATTATTTGTTAGATGTGTTTAAGGTTGTAAAGTACTTTTACTGGGCTGTTATTGGGCAGTTACAAAATTTGATTATGCTGATTTGATGTAACGTCAGGAGCAAATGAAATCTCTAAACTTGAGCTGCCGATGATGTTGAGGAGGATAGCTGATACATGAGGGAGTGCAATTATGAAGACAATGTCTAGGAGGATAGCCTCGATCGTCAGCCATAGTGAAAGATGTAAAAAGTGCCACAACGCTGGAGTAGTAAAATACGTGGACCCAATGATGCTTGGGTCTGACGCAATAAATGGGAATGTGCAGTGCACCTGTTGTAGCAACCTGATGCAACACACAGCAATACAAATTTTGAAATTTTCACAAGAAATTCGATAAATAATATCTATAATTTGAAAATCTTGGCAAATTTTAGAATAACTGACTTTTATCATAATATTAACTTGAAATATAGTTAAAAACATCAATGAATTTATTATTTGAATATAAATTTAAAATTTAAATTTATCTTATAATTTATAATAAATAATTTTATTTTAGGAAAGCTTTTTCTGGTAGTATCTTAAGAAAAACTTCAAAATTTGAAAATATCCTGCAAACATTTTGTGGGTGATAAATTACTAAGAACCAGATTTGTCACCATGAAGGACAATGGCTTCCACTAGTCCATTCATATTTCTAATAAATAATTTTATTTTTAGGCAAGATTTTTCTGATAGTTTTCCAAGAAAAACTTCAAAAGTTGAAAATACGGGAAAAGAATTTGAGGGTGAGAAATTGCTTAGAACCAGACTTGTCCCCATGGTGGGCAGTAGCTTCCACTAGTCCATTCAAGAAACATACAGCCATTTCTTCACAGGATGGTTGTAAGGTATAGGTTGATGAATCCCAAGCACAGGAAATTTACTTGGCTTAAGGTGCGTTTTCTGTTGTTCAGCGTAAGAGCCTGACAGAGAATCTTTGGATTATTTATTTGTTTTGGGTGAGCTGGCGGCTAAGCGCCGAGTCATTTCAGTACAACCTTTGATATTTCTCTTATGGAGGGCCAAACAGTGTGCGTGCTTCCCAATGGTGGCATGCTTCATCCACCATGGATTGTTTCGATTCCATGCGTGGTTTCCTCCCATACCTTATCTTCTGGGAAGTCTGAAATGAAAGGAATAGCAGCCGATGTGAAGGTGGGTTTGCTGGTAAACGGATTGGATACTCCCTCTGCCAGCAGCACCTTGGCTGGTGATGGGTGCTCTGTGAGACCCACCATGATGTATGTGTTTAATCCATTCTGTTCATCCATTTTACAGATCATTATAGGGCTTTACCCCAAAAAATGAGAGGGATATAAATCTGAGGTGGGCCACACCACATGAAACCAATAGTGAATGGATATTAAATCCTCCTAAGGCCTAATTTACTGTTAATTTGACATCCAATCTGTTGATTAGGTCATACATACCAGATGAAGGGAAAAAAAACAAAGATCAGCTTGATCCAAAACTTTTATAGCCTCTAAAAAGTTTTTAATGGTCTACGTTCACTCAACAACACTATTTCATGTAATGTGGTTCACTTGAGATTGAGATATACCTCATTTTTTTATCTCATACCATAAAATGATCTACAAAAATAGATGTACGACTTGGCTGAAACGCATACATCATGGTGGGGCTCACAGAGCACCGACCACAGCCATTAGCTGGTGGCAGGGGAGTAGCCAATCCATTTCCGGGTTTGCGGTTAGGCATACGAATTGCGAATTGCTGATCTGATGGATCCCACATTGGATAATGGTTGCCCAAAAATTTACCATGTCATAGGGTTGTAGCTGCCCAATGTATAGCTTTTCTGTAACGTTGACCGTGGGCTACACGCTGGATTATTTACTGCATTATTTTTTGGGGGTTAGCCAACTTGGACCATCAAGTCAGTGGTCATAATAGTCCTGCCGTAAGCACTTTTTTTTTTTCTAGAAGGGCACCTAGCTAGGTACATCCACCGCGGACGCGGATTGCGTACTGCCAGCATTAGTAGCGAGGTGGCTATGTGGGCCCCGCATGGTGTATGTGTATTTTATCCAAGCCGTCCATATTATTTTCCAGATCATTATAGTATATTATAGGAAAAACGAGGGCTATCAAAATCTTCAGTGGACCACACCACAAGAAAAAAGTGGAGATTGAATGCCCACCATTAAAAACTTCCTAAGGTCCAGTGTATTGTTTATTTGTCATCAAACCTGTTGATTAGGTCATCAAACCTGGATGAAGATAAAAAATGAAGATAAGCTTAATCTAAAACTTTTGTGGGCCTAGTGACGTTTTTAATGGTAAGTGTTCAATCATCACTCTTTCCTGTGGTGGGGTACATATGAGATTTTGATCTGCCTCATTTATGAGTTTTTGACAGAAATTAGTCTTAAAAAGTAAATGGATAACACGGATAGGACACATACATTATGATGGGCCCACGGAGCATTGTCAGCAGCCACCTTGCTAGTGACGCTGTCAGCTCGCAATCCGCGTCCATCCACCGCACAAAAAGGGACCGAAGCAGAACTTTCCTGAAATCCTTGCTGTCCATCTTCTTCAAGGAACCAAAATATCATGACCATAAAAGAACTTGGGTTGGCCCCACCTTAAGAAAAAATTAGAATGAAATGCCCACTGTTAATTTTACCTAAGGCCCACTGTAGTGTTTATATGCCATCTGATCATCTGGAAAAAATAAAATAAAATCACACTAGTCCAAAAGTCAGGTGGGCGATGCCACATAAAATTAGAGTCCTTAATTTTAAAGTGTAATTTTATGAGTTCCTCTCCTAAGTTTTGAATCGGTCTTGGCATTTGGTATCAAGGCTAAATAGGGGTGATGGACCTGATGGACAGGATGGATTTCATGCAAATTAATTCTTTTCCTGGTAGGTACCTATGGCAGTTAGGCAGCATTTTCCTTATAAAACTATCATTTAATATTGTAGCTAAGTCAGAAGTCACGATGGACTTCGAGATGACTCGGTTTTCAAAACATGCGTCCGGTACATCATGGATTGGAGACTGCCGCTCAGACCGACTGAGTGGCTCCTGAGTTGGCTCGAGACTGGGCTGAGTCAGACCTAGTCATGCATATTTTTAATACTAACTTGTGGTGCCCAGTGGAATCAGACTGCATCGAGTCCAAGTCAATTTGGACGAGTAGCATCCAACTACGACGATTGCCAGTCCATGACGTGGAGTCACAGAACCCGTTCTACCTTCATAGCGAAAGTAATTGGTGGTGATAAGCCACTTCATTTGGGTGGGTGGTAATCTTCCTCGGTGACCGGATGCCGTGGAGTCCACAATGATGCATGTGTTTTATTTACATGTTTCATCTGTTTTGGCAACATATTTTTGGATATGAGCCCACAATTGAAGTATATTTAGAATATGCCCCGGGAAACAGTGGGGATTGAACTCAATACCATTAGAATTTTATTGGGGACTACAAAAGTTTATGACCATGCTGGTATTTGTGTTTTCCTTCGTGCAGGTCAGGGTGACCCTTGTAAACTGGTTTCAACAGTCCCTCCATGCAGGTCAGTGTGACCTTATTAACAGGTTTCAACTGTTGATGTCATTATCCCCACATTTTCCTATGGTTTGGTTAACTTTAACTTTGGATATACTTTTATTTTAGGCTCATGCCCTAAAATGAACTCGCATAGTGTATAGACGGCAAGGATAAAACACATACATCAAAGTCTGATCACAGAGATATGGGTGGTGTTGAGGTCACCAGCCAATCTGCTTCCAGCTAAAAGAATATTGTTGTTGGTAATTTGGGTCTTCATTTAAATGTGGCACACACCATTAGCATTTGTCCCAGATAGACAAACAAATAGCTATTTTGACCCTCTAATCTTACTAAGGTTGGGTAAAAGTGACCACTAGCTAGAATCGCCGCTACGGTTCATGTGGCTCGTGCTTCCAAAAGTAATCAACTAGTGGGACGATGATTGCATCCGTAGGAATCCTTGGGGGCCCACTGTGATGTAAGTTTTTTATCCATGCCGTTCATTGCTTTTCTCATATCATTTTAAGGATTTATCTTAAAAATTATGCAGGGGAAAAGCTCTAGTGGACCACACCAAAGGAAGTTGCAGGGGAAAAGCTCTAGTGATAATGACACTCACCATTGAAACCTTTCTAAGGCCACCGTAATGTTTTTTTTTTTTTTTTTTTTTTTTTTTACCATCCACCTATTCATAAGATCATATAGACATGGATGAAGTGAAAACACAAGTATTAGCTTGATACGAAACTTCTTCAGCTCCGAAAATTTTTTTAATGGTAGAAGTTCAATCCCCACTTTGTGGTTTACTTGAGCCCTGTACCGGCTTCAGTTTTTGCACAATATCTTTAAATGATCTGAGGAAAATGAGGAACGGGGTGGATCAAAATCTTACATCACCGTGGCCCCACAGAGCCCTGCCCGGACCGATTACCATCCGGGCGGGGGTAGGACACAACCCAACTAGTCGACTCTCTTGCCAATATGAGGTGTGATTGTCTTTAAGATATTGTTTTTTCTGGGATTCACTCTTCCATCATAGGCTCAATCAGCTTGCTTTGTAAGTTAATAAGCAGATTGCGTGATGTGTAACTCTAGGGAAGCAGATTGGATATTATACCTCACGCTAGCTATATAGCTACTATATTGAGGTCAACAAGTTCTGTGGGTCTAATCATGAGGTATGTGTTATATCCACTCTTAATTCAGGTCTTTGTGACCTTATGCATAGATTGTATGGAAATTAAACATTATGGTGGGCCCTATGAACTCTTTAACAATGAAAATCATTATCTCCGCTGCTAATTGTGGTGTGGTTCACATGATCTTTGGATATGATTCATTTTGGATAATTCTTTAAAATGATCTCTAAAAATAAATGAACTGTGTAGATATAATAAATACATCACTGTGGGGCTCAAGTAACTTTGATTTCCTTTGAACCGTTCCTAAACTCGGAGCTCTGACGTCTTCGCACGACACTTACCTACAGCGGCTATATAGCTGGTGTGTGGTACATCATCCAATCCGCTTCCACTCAGTACACTGTAATACTGAGTAAACTCTATGTGGCTATCATGGATGTCAGTGTATTAGGCACACCATCCATCCGTTTTCTCGTATCATTTTAAGGCATCAATTCAAAATTTTAACGTATCAAGCTCAAGTGCAGTCATTGTTGAAATCTTCTCAACAATGGGAAAACATAAATACAGCTTTATCCCAAACCTGTTCCCCAAGAAGTTTTAAATGATAGGTGTTTCCTGTGGTGTGGTCCATTTGAGCTTTGAAGATGCTTCATGTTTCTGCTCATGTCCTAAAATAAGCTGGTAAAATCGATGGACGGCATGGATAAGACAATGCATTACATCGGGCCCCACAGAGTTTATTAAGCCTTCTCAGTTACTCAATACGCAATCTGCTTACGTTGTTTAAAGATTCCGACTCGCTGGAAATCCGGTAGAGGGGAGTAGACGTACGAGTGACTGGAACGAGTCAAGTTGTGAATTATTGGAGAGAAGGAGAGACGGATAGGATTGTGTTTCGTCTCCTTTGTCCACCAACTTCAGATATTGTAATGAACTATCACCACAGTTTTCCTCTTGAATAGTCAATGAGAATGGCCATCCAAAATCTTATTTATGCATGTCCTCGCATTTTCAATGGCTCGTTGATCACCCTCTAAAAAACCCATGGCCTCAGAGGAACAGGCCTTTGATTCACCTCAATGGAGGCATGATCAAAAGTGGGTCGAGCAGATCAGTCGAAGCATCGAGGCAGAATTCGAAGACAGTGAGCAAATACCGGTCAGCATCTTTACCATCCCCAAAGCCGTGGCTTCCGCAAAAGTGGAGGCTTATGCTCCTCAACAAGTCGCCCTAGGTCCTTACCATCACCGTCGATCAGACCTCTTCGACATGGAGCGATACAAGCTCTATTCGGCTCGAAGAACTGAGAAACGACTCAATGTTGGCAAGTTCCGGGACCTTGTGGCCCGCTTCATGGAACATGAAAGCCTAATCCGGGCTAACTACCACAAATACTTGGATTTCGACGGTGAAACCCTAGCCTGGATGTTGGCGGTCGATGCTGCATTCTTGTTAGAGTACCTACAGACAGTCAACACGGAGGTGGGGGCATCACTCACTACAATTTCTTCAAATATGTCGCATTTGATTGATTACACCGGACGGAAATTAGCCTGTCGTGCAATCCTCAGAGACATTATCATGTTGGAGAACCAGATTCCTCTCTTTCTACTAAGAGAGCTCCTTGGATTTCACCAACATGAAAACCCAAATAAGGTGCTGGCCATGATGGTGAAGGGCCTGTACAAAGTTCTATCTCCCATCAAAGCAATGGATGATTTCGCATCAAACGAGGAAGAATTTCTAGCTAGAGGTTGTCACCTGCTGGAGCTTCTGTATTACACGCTTGTGCCTGCAACAAACCGAGGAGGATCAAGCACGATCTCTATGGAGATTGACCAAGTGGAAAAAAAAGAACAAGAGAAAGAAGGATGTTTCAGGGAAGCCTTCACATCTCTGTGGAATGCATTACCATGTCTTTGCTCGGCTCCCACTGGATGCATAAGAGGGTTTTCAAGGTTGAAAGGAATGAAGGTCATGCTGAAACTCCCATTGAAAATCATCGGAAGGATCCGCGGCGTTGCCACAAAAAACAGGCTTGAAAATCTAATAAATTTGGTGGAAGCAGTGGCGGAAGATGTAGATTCGTCACCCTCTCAGATGGACAAGACGCCTCTTGCAGAAGAACTCACCATCCCTAGCGTAACCCAACTCTCCAACGCCGGCATCAAGTTCCATCCTTCCAAGGGTGGCCTCAGCACCATTGAATTCGACCTCCCGTCCACCACATTCTATCTACCGACCATCGATTTGGACGAGAACACGGACGTCGTGATGCGGAATCTCATTTCATACGAGGCGTCAGTCGGTCCGAAGGAGATGGCACTCACGCGTTATACAGATTTGATGAAGGGGATCATCGACAGTGAGGAGGACGTGAAGTTGCTGAGGGAGGCAGGAATTGTCGTGAATCATCTGAAGAGCGACACAGAGGTCGTGATGCTTTGGGACAGCATGAGCAAATGCGCGATGGCCACCAATGTACCGGACCTCGACAAAGCGATTAACGATATCAATACATACTACGAAGCAAGATGGGACGTTAGGGCTAAGAGGTTTGTGAAGAAGTCTCTTTTTGGCTCATGGCCACTTCTCACCTTCTTAGCAGCTAACATTCTGTTGCTACTGTCCGCTTTGGAAACCTTTTGTTTCATGTACAACTGTAGCCGTCGGATTTCTACTGTGTAAATCCAACTTGAAATGTAGACCATATGTCTGGTGCAATTTGTTCGTGGACAAGTACAGCTCTATATATGAACGGTGGCCTTTAAATGGACGATTATAATCGTCTGATCTGGGTGATTTAAATATGGCCCATCTGCAGATTGACCTACTAAGTGGGAAGTCTGGATTTATGGGCATAATTGTCTTGTGGGCCAGTAAATTTCTTTGGATGCTGTTGTGTGATGTCTTCGATTGTACCAAAAGGCTTGTATCATATTCTTAATTATAGTATTATATTCGTTGAAGAGTGTATTTAGATTCAGTTTTTGTAGGTGTGCCTTATTGTTTAGTCATCCAAACCATTGGTCCGATGCCAGCCACCATTTGCAGGCAGTTCTTCAATATCCTCAAACATTGGAAGATTCTACAAAAGATTAATCGCTTACTTATATTTTTCGGTTGAATGTGGACAGTCCGTGTACTCTTCTCAACGGTTTATCTCCTAGTTACGGATTGAGTATTAGATTGCCCTATAAGGATTTTTTGGGCATGATCACCATCATTGTTGGGAGCAAGGGAAAAACGGTTCGAATTATTGACCCATTGGACCACTTGAACGAACAGAGGCCCCGGCATTCTGTGAATATCTTCGAATTATTGAACCATTGGCCCACTTGAAGACAATGAAAATTTCTTTTCTTCTGTCCTTTTTTTTTTTTTTTTTATTCTTTTTATATTTTTAGTCTTGTTGCATTCGATTTAGTGACCGCTCGTGATTTCAGCTTGTTAGTAGATGCCACCTTACATTCGGAGGGTTTAGTGGCTGTGGTCTATCTTCAACGATCTAGATAAGGAAAGACTAACGTTTGGATATCATCCAGAGAAATGCTCCGGTATTCTCTAAGCGCAATAAGTTATAATTCTCCCAGGTGCATTGGGACCGTTATTCAGTCCAATTGATTGATCTGAACTGTCTATTAAGTTCAGAACACATATCATATGGTACCGTGCAAAAATCACACGATTAGGATGATCCAATTCATCCTTGATTTGGCCTTGTTTTCTACAGCTGCCACTTTTCTTGCAATAGATGGAATTGTTACAATTGCCTAACAAAAGTAGCTAGGAGTCATTATTCTTACCCTGGTGGTAAACTCACAAGAGTTTCTACTCCTGGTCAAGGGTTTGACAATCCATAGGTGGTGAAATCTCACTGCCGCGTGAGCGTGCGGGGTGTGTCCGTGTGAAAAGAAAAAAAAAATAAAAATAAAAATAAAAAATTTGACTAACAAAAGTAAGAAATCCAGGAAAGTCCCTGACAATTAGATGGTTCAAACTGTTGATTGGTATTTTTTGGTGTAAAAAAATCATGAACGTTCATATTAGAGACCATTGATAACCGGTACCATGTTTTCGTGTTATCCCATGGAAAATTTCCGGAACTAACCATAGTATAGATCAATGGAGTGGATTGTCTATTTGTACTTACTGCAATTATATACTCTGAGAGCAATAGAGCATGTCTCTGGTTTCCATTACCGAGCTATTTGTTATTTAGCTGAAATAAATTACCATATAAAGCTATCTCCATGGACAAATGTTGGGAAACCACGTCCCTTTTTTCTTCATTTATTATTATTATTATTTATTTTTTTACGTGGAAAATCCTCTGATGTAAGGGGAGAAATCATGGGACCTAATCCGACGCATATCCACTGTAATAGAAATAATAGAAGTATAACTATCAAGAGACCAACATGTCATGAATATCCAAATACATCACTCAAATTAAGGTGGATTATAGTAATAGTAAGAAACTAGTTGTTTAACTAATTAGGGAATGTACAAACCCATGATATAACTCTTGGAGAAGACAGTTGAAAAAATTGATAATGTGAATGGAGCCCTATAAACCTATATGTGAAGATTTCGGTGGTAGAAGGCTCTCGATATTATTCTTTTATAAAATACTCATCTCTTATTTTCTCCTTTTATTTATTTATTTATTTATTTTTCTCCAGGAAACAAAAACTACAAATGTTTTTATTTTTATTTTTTACAAACACGATCACAATCCGCACACACCCACACACTCACACCACATTGGGATTTCACCCCAATGGGTACTTGAACCCATTACCGCATGTTGAAACTCTTGTGAGTATACCACCAAGGCATGAGTAAGGACCCAACCCCAAATGTTGTTACAAGTCTTTGTAAGAAAAAAAAAAAAAATCATTTTATCTTATTTTACTTTGCTTGGCTAAAAGACCAAAATGCACCCACCAACATTTTGTCAGAATAGGTTACTTATTATAATACCCCAGACATTTCAATACCCAAGTATTGAAAGTTTTCGAGTATTACAATGAAATTTAACTTATTATGTACATGTGTACGATACCAATCTAACTATCCTAACCTTACATCCATTCTCCAACACAAATTTAACCGTTGGAAATAATCTCCATTCATAGATTAAGTCATTTGACTGTTGATTTTGAGATAGGATCATCATATACCCAAGTATTCTCATTTTTTCATCATAACCAATCGTTCAGTCAACTATTCACCACTACTTAAAGATATATGACCGTCCACTCTGAGTTTAGACCGCCTAATCATAGTAAACTAGCTATTTAATCTCAACATCCACTCCTACACATCAAATTGAGAAACTTACACCTGCAAAGAAGTCAGTTGAATCTTTTTTTTTAACACATGCACACACCTCTCACACTCACACTGTAGTGGAATTTCACCACTTATGGATACTCAAACCCTTGATCGGGTGTTGAAACTCCTAAGAGTCTACCACCGGAGCAAGAGTAAGGATCCAGTCATTTGAATCTAACGATATACATGTTCTACCTCTTGATAACTTTTAAAACTCACTTGTGATCATCCGTTTACAAAACTGATCGTACACCCACTTACATTATGATCGGAGTACTAACCATCAAGTTTTTATATTTTTAACATGTCATCTGACCATCTATTGTGTTGGTTGATATATGTACATTCTCTTAATTAGTTTGGTGAATAATTTCTTATCATAATGATTTAAATATAAGTTTTTTTTAAAGAATTACTTAGAAATGTGCCTGCAACCATGTAGAATCATTAGATATTCCAAAACTCTCATATCAACAATAATTATGAAAAAGTCATTAGTTTAGACCCCTAAATTCTAGATCACATGGTTCCCATGATTCGTTTGATGTGAAATTTTATACCATGCCTATGTATCATAAATTAACCATACATGTCAAATTTCGGCCCTTAGATCATTGTAAAAGTGACACAATTGACAAATCAGCCCCTTAACCATTGATTTTGGTGTCCGTTAAGTGAAGAAACCTCGTGGATAGTCATAGTAAGATATTTCTCTTCATATGATGACTTAGATTACACATTATATGGATCAGGTGTGAAATATGAAGACCCCACTTTAGTAGACTTTTCCTTAAACGCGAACTTATCATTTATAGGCTTACCAACTCTTTATAAATATAGATCTTCCGATTTAACCATTTATTGCTGTCCATCGCAACTCAAATTTGGATCAAAATTTGGTCTCATATAACTAAGAGTTATACAAAATTTAGATCCCGATATATGATTCTATACTGTTAAATATTGAAGTCAGTTCCTTCCTTTTAGTACAAAAGGTGTAATTTTATATTTAGGCTTTTTCCACCATCGATCAACCACAAAAATTTGTCCAACTGTTTGTCTATCCTAGCTACACATTTCTTCCAAAATTGGGACATGATGATTAAGTGTAAACCATTAATTGAGATCAAGTTCTTTTTTACCACCCGTTAGGAGAATTTTCAAGATAGGCCAATCTAAATTTTGGATCGCCAAGAAAATCATATACCTTGGCTCTATTCAACAACCTTGACACAATAGATGAATTAGATTTAAAGAAATATCATCAAAAAAGGAAAAATTGGAGAAACCCAATCCACATGGGATGTGAAACACACCCCTCTCACGCGCTCAATTTTCCCAATGCCCAAGAAAGAGAGAGAAAGAGAAAGATAAGGCCTAGACACCATCATCCCATTTCTTCTTCACATATGTGATGTCTCCCTCTAGCTCAAGCGATGTCGTGATTCATGTAGACAGTTTTCTACATGGATATCTACTTAGGGTTTAGATCTAAAGCTAATGTAAGGGATTCCTTTAAGCTTACACTAATTTGAGTTAATATGATTTATCTTATTTTTGCATACTTTCATATTACTGTGACTTTCTATGTAATTGATTTATTTACCATCATCAATTATTTATTCTTTTGGGAATTATGGTTAAGGTATAATTTTAATTATGCGTGATTTTTATTAATTTATGTGGGGGGATGGATACAAGTTTTGCCCTTTGCTAATTTTAAGAGCAACTCGTGTTTCCACTCTATGTTGAGATGGCCTTTTGCTCCTCTCCCCTTACTTTTGTCGAGTTAGCCTATTTACTACTCTTCTCTTTTATTAAGGTAGCTTATTGCTACTCTTCTCCTTTACTAGGTCAGCCTTATGCTACCTCCCTTTATGGCTTGGGCATGTGTCTTAAAATTTTAAAATACTCATGGTTCGACTTAATTCTCTATTGATGCAAGTGATGTGTTATAGGCTTCAAATATAGTCGTTCATGTATATTATCGTGGAGGTAATACGTTTCGGGTAGCGGCCCTCTTGGTCTGTACATAATCCAATGGGTTGGTGAGTGGTACACATTGATTTAAGTAAATCGTCATGTGTGTTACATCACTTCTCGGGATTGGATGTCACAAATAGTCGCTCCATGAACACATCATGTCACGTAAATTCCCCAATCACGTTGTTGTGTCACCTCAAGATGTTCGCATAAATCCACATTAACGTTGGACATACTAGCGAATCTTTGTAGTGTGAAAATGCGGGGTGATCTGAATTTTCTATAAATTATATTCAACATTGTGATGATCACTATGTATGATGGACCGCACATACTTTGCTAGGTATGTATTCATATAACATTGTGATGATCACTATGTATGATGGACCGCACATACTTTGCTAGGTATGTATTCATATATATATATATATATATATATATATATATATATATATATATTCGTTGCGCATATTGGTACTACTCATAGTGGTGGAATACGAGACGTATTAGAACCCCCACATTAAGGATAATCATCACTATGAGTAGGGCATTGACCCTCTTCAATCATACATATACTGCAGGTGAATTACAGGTTAACGATGCAACCGATAATCATTCTATGGAAGATTCTTTCGAAAAGAAAAGAAGAAGGATAACACCACAAATTATTTTATTTATTTTCCACTATAAACTTTGATAATGTAATAAGCACCCATTGAGAGGGTATCAAAGAATTATTTGTATGCTTTTTATTCTAATAGAATAATAAATACAGTCAATTTTATTATCATGAATGGTTACCTTTGTGAATGTAACTGGATGTGATTTATCTAAAAAAAATGTGCGATTTTGAATCATCCAATTTTTACATTATTAACACCCTAAATTCTTGGGCACAAGTATGTATCCAGGTAGGGGAAATTTGGAATGTTACCATTGGTATCAAAGCATGAGAATGAGATTAACTGGGCCTGAGGGAATGAACCATCATAAGCTTTACGCGACTAGGATAGGATCATGAATTAGATACATATACTTAATTGGATTCCCAAAGGAATTAAGACGTTGAGAAATTAGAAACTCATATTCAGGTTCCCTATTGAAAATATTAAGTTAGATGTGGAGTTTAGAGACTATGAATCTAGGTACCTTTAGAAAAATTCTTAAAATCCCAAATAAACTTATTATGAACTAAAATTCATCCTTAAATGAATTTTTAAGTAAGAAAAACTAGTTTCCCAAACTGGAATCGGATATTTTCCAATTTTTCTAAATTTTGTTAACGTTTCGATGAAAACTGACATGTTAGGAAGCTTCCGTTCATCTCGGTATGTATACTTATCGAAATATTTTGAAAATTCTCTAGTACCTCAATTAGGTCCCTAGAAATCTCCTCCTAAAATTTCAACCCAATCAAATTCGTACAAAATTCTATAAAAATTTAAAAATAATAAAAATAGGTAGGAATTGTTGCTGGACAGTAAGTTTTTATACAACTCACAAGCGTAAACACAACCCCCAAACTGTGGAATATTAGCTTAGGAATTTTTCTGTAACTATAGGAATAAGTTAAGGACTTAATTTCCAAATTTAGAATAAATTGGATACACGGATCATAAATTAAAATTCTATGAGTGACAAGCTGTCAATATAAAATGATTTTGAAAATTTACAACCCTTTATATAAAGGATACACTAAAACTTAGGTTTAACAATGAATGGATAATTTGGGCCTATCCTTTATGAAACTTAGGGTAATTTTACGGTGAAATGAAAAAAAAATGATATTCCCTAAGAATCTAGAATGATCGGGACCACGGATTTACGGAATCATATTCAAGCAAGTTAGAAGTAGGTTGATTCGAGTACCAAATCCCGGACGCTTACCAATGAACTCAATATCCTAATCAAGCAGAAGTTCGAGACTCACCCGGAATAGATGATACTAAAAAACTCACCGCCCTAGGCAGGCAAGAGTTCAGTGTGTCAGGATTAGCCATACTATAACCATTTTCCGCATTGCCCCGAAAAAAATATAGAGATACTTTACTCTAGATAGTGGGGAAACTAATGTGTGAAATACTATAAAGTTAAATACATAAATAAATAAATAAATTATATGTATACCAATCTCAGGGTCGAGATTTTCATTTAAGGGGGGTAAATTGTAGCATCTCAATTTTATCTAGCCAATTATACGCACACCTAAACATATATATCTACCTTACAAGGAATATAATAAAAAATTAAACCAAATGAATCAGTGTAACTAGTACAAGTAATTAAATTTTGGGGATAAAATTTTATTTAAGGGGGTAGATTGTAACACCCTTAACTTTTCAATACTCAAATATTGAAAGTTCTTGAGTGCTACTATTTCACCACCCCAAGTATAGGGTCGCGATGTAGTAATAATCTCAGTAAGACCAAGGTCGAATCCACAGGGACTGAACCTTGTATGTAATCTGAAAGTAACCAGAACTAGAACTAGAAAAAAGATGAAATCTAAATTCAGAAATAAACGGAGTAATTGTGATGTATGGAATTAAAAACTTAAGAAATTAAAGGTGGGAAACTAGGGTGCCAATGATCCACTTGTAACAATTGGGAAGCTACCTTCCATGATTCAAGGGCACAACTAGAATCAAAGTCCTATCCTATCCAATTGGTAAGAAGATATTTGTCAGATTTCTGAACTTCTCATGGATCTAATCATAGATGAGAGTGGTGAAGATTTGAAAGTGATTCCGTCTCCTAACCATGCACAGGAGACAAGGCAAACAACAACAATTTACCAAACCCACAACCAATCATAAGAGAATTGTGAAAGTTAGGAAGGATTCCGTCACCCTACCATGCCCAGGCAACAATGGTGAACAACAAAACTACGTAATTTCACAATCTCAATTCAGGAAAAGGAAGATATTCAAAGCAATCGCAGATCCATTGTAATTTGAGTCACAATAAACTATTAAATACTAAAAATATTCCTTATAATTAATCAAACTAGAATCCAAGAGAATTCAATAAAACAAGAATCAAAACAAAGCAAATATCCCGTCATGCTATAAGCTTCACCTCCTAGCCCCAGTTAAGAGGTTTAGCCAATCATAGGCATGATCAACTAAAAACTTTTAGAAAAACATAAATTAAACAGAAAATAAGAAAAGGAAGAAAACTCTTATTGAATGCCACGCTCCACACGTTGCTTTCTCGCTTCTCTTTTGCTCTCTTCTTCACTTCATGTCCTTACCTCACTATAAGAAAGAGAGTTTTTAACGATGAAACTTATTTTCAACGCTAAATGTCACTTTTAGTGACGAAAGAAATTTTCGTCGCTTTTAGCGACAAAATCGTAAATTCGTAACTAAAAGTCACCTTTATCGATGAAATTTTTTTCACTAAAGGTTTACTTTTAGCTACGAAAATTTTCATAGCTAAAAAGCATGGAGGAGACTTTTAGCGACAAAAATTTTTGTCGCTAAAGGCTGTAAACAGTTTTTCAAAAAAAATAAAATTGAAAGTTTACTTTTAGCTACGAAAATTTTCGTAGTTAAAAAATGTTGATGAGACTTTTAGTGACGAAAATTTTCGTCACTAAAAGCTGCAAACAATTTTTCATATAAATTGTTAGGTTTACTTTTAGCTATCAAAATTTTCGTAGCTAAAAAACGTAGATGAGACTTTTAGTGACGAACATTTTCGTTGTTAAAAGTTGTAAACAATTTTACAAAAATTGATAGGTTTGCTTTTAGCTACGAAAATTTTCGTAGCTAAAAAATGTGGATGAGACATTTAACAAAGGCTGTAAACAATTTTGCAAAAAAATTGATAGGTTTGCTTTTAGCTACGAAAATTTTCATAGCTAAAAAACGTGGATGAGACTTTTAGCGACGAAAATTGTCGTCGCTAAAGGCTGTAAACAATTTTGCAAAAAAAAATCAATAGGTTTCCTTTTAACTACGAAAATTTTCATCACTAACGTGGATGAGACTTTTAGCGACGAAATTTTTTGTCGCTAAAGGCTGTAAACAATTTTTCAAAAAAATTCGATAGGTTCACTTTTAGCTACAAAAATTTTCATAGCTAAAAAAATGTGGATGAGACTTTTAGCGATGAAAATGTTCGTTGCTAAAGGGTGTTGTCAATTTCACCTTTAGCGACGAAAAGTTTCGTCGCTAAAGGGTGTTTTGAATTTTCAAAAGTTTCTTTTTAGCAACAAAATTAATTTCGTAGCTAAAGGTGGCTTTTAGCGATGAAAATATTTGTCGCTAAAGGGTGTTTTGAATTTTTGCACCTTTAGTGACGAAAATTGTCGTCGCTAAAGGGTGTTTTGAATTTTAGCTAAAAGCCACCTTTAGCGATGAAAATATTTGTTGCTAAAGGGTGTTTTTAATTTTTGAAAAGTTTCTTTTTAGCGACGAAATTAATTTTGTAGCTAAAGGTGGCTTTTAGCGACAAAAATGTTCGTCGCTAATGGGTGTTCTGAATTTTTGTTTTCTTTTAGCGATGAAATTAATTTGAAAGAATATTGAGAAGTTTAGAAATTTTAACAATGTTTGAGAAAAATTTTGAGAACAAACTGATGCTTTTGAAGAAAAAAATTGCCCATTTGAAATTTTTGAGAAAAAAATTAGAATATGAGAAATTTTTTGAGATTTTGAAAATAAAAATTCAGAA
This sequence comes from Magnolia changhungtana, assembly GCA_030180095.1. Taxonomy (NCBI): domain Eukaryota; kingdom Viridiplantae; phylum Streptophyta; class Magnoliopsida; order Magnoliales; family Magnoliaceae; genus Magnolia; species Magnolia changhungtana. The sequence goes on from JASAUF010000640.1 coordinate 1,539,243, forward strand.
TTTGTATATAAGTATTTTTTTGAAATATTTTCTAATAAAAATGATATGTTGTTAAAAGAGAAACAATATACATTTTGAAAAGAAATGTTAATTTTAAAAGGAAATTTAAATTTATCTGTGAAAAATAAAATTACGAAATTATTATGCATATCCACTAATTGAACCTTTAACTGTTTTTGGGCAATCTGATCAGTCTAGATTGAAGAGTAAATAACTTTAGATGTTTAAATCAAATTAAATTCACTCAAATTGTTGATCAATTTTGTTTGCCCAATAACTTTTCTCATATGTAGCCAGATTGAGGTGAGTAACTAGTTAAATTGAAGGCATGTTTGTGCGGTGGGATTAGAAGAGATTAGGTGGGATGGGATTTAAAAAACATAATTATTACCCATGGAAGGGATTGTCCACAATTGCCATGGGATAAGATTAATGCCATGCTTTGTTGGTAATACGGTGGTACATTGAATGGATATACCCACCATTATTTAAAATTACTAAGAATAACACACATTTGTTATATCTAAACCGTTCATTTGTTTTATAACCTCATTTTATGGCATGGGCCTAAAAATGAGGTAGATCCAAAACTTATGTGGCCTCAAAAAAAGTTTTCAATGTAATTATTCAATCCCCGTTGTTTTCTATGGTGGGTCCACTTGAGCTTTAAATTTACCTGATTAGGTGGCCCCATCCCACCTAATCCCTTCTAATCCCACTGCCCAAACATGCACTGGGGGTATTGATCAGCAAAATAAAGTGAATGGACCAGACATGTAAAATGGGCCAAATATTCTGGTCAAAATTGTGACCCAACTTACTGACCTCGTGAGAACCTAAGAATTGATGTTAGTAAGTTTTGTGGGCCCCATCATGATGTGTGTCGAACATCAACACCATGGATTTAATGTGTCCCCTTTAGGTTATGAGATATCTCAAAAATCATCTGTATATGAAATTCAAGTGGCCCATACTATCTAAAACTATGTGAAGACATCCTAAAAAATTTAAAAGCACTTGGTGGGACCCACATGAGTTTTGGATGCTGATGAAAATTGGTCTGACCCCTCATCCAAGTGGGACACACATAATGAGTGGGTTGGATATGTGAATCACATTTAGGCAGACCCAATATATGATTATGAATGTTTTAAGGAAACCCCTCTCCATTATATTATGTGGTGTGGCCTACCCAAGTCATGGATTGACTTTATTTTTAAGCTCTTGGCCCACCTAAGTCATGGATTGACTTTCTCCATACCATTCAACGCTTTTCTCGGATCATTTTAAGATATTAACCAAAAAATGGGGCGGGTCCAAAGCTTAAGTGGACTACAAAATAGGGACTAAACGTCCACCATTAAAAATAACATTCATAGAAGTTTTGGATCAAGCTGATGTTTATGTTTTCTCTTCATTTATATCTTTTTGTTTTGGGATTTGATGGTTTTTTGTCCATCTAGATTTGGGTGTTTGGGTATCATATTCTTTTTTTTCCCCTAGCTTTGATGTTGAAATCTCTTTTATAATTCGGATTTCTCCCTTTTTTTGTGAAATTTTAAGGAATCCTGTTCCTATAAAAAAATAAATAAAAAAATAAATAAAAATAGAAAGATTTACTCATTCTTCATGGTTATGAAGTATCTGCCCTTGTTGTAGCAGTAATTGAACTTGTTGAACATTGTCTCTTGAAGAAGAATTATAGTCTCCATGTAAAAAAAAAAAAAAAAAAGCACTGTTGGCCTTACAACAATTTTAATGATGGATAACCAATCACTATTGTTTTCATGTGGTGTGGTCCACCTGATATATGAATATGATTCATTTTTGGGCTCATATCCTATAATGAGTTGGCAAAACAAATGGATCATATGAATATACAATATATAAATCAAAGTGGGCCCACATCTACTCCATCAGTTAGATGCACCATTCCATGGTGGGCCTAGGGCTTAAAAATCAAGTCAATCTGTGATTTTTTTGGGCCACACCACATATAAAAGTTGAGAGCGGTTACCCTCCATTAAAATATTCATAATCATTTGTTAGGCCCACCGAGATGTGGTTCACAAATCTACCCTATCCATTATGTGTGTTCCACTTGGATGAGGAGTCAGACCAAGTTTCAAATGCATAAAATTTCAAGTGGGCCCCACCAAGTGCTTTTATATGTTTTAGGCATTTCTTCACATGATTTTAGATGGTATGGCCCACCTAAGTTCCGTATACAGCTGATTTTTGGGATATCACATAATTTAAAGGGGGCCCATCAAATGCACGGTGTTGATGTTTGACACATGTCATGGTGGGGCCCACACATCTTGACCTTTGTGTTTAATCCATGCCGTCCCCATGAGGTCTTGCGTGTGAAAGAAAAATGCAAATAGTTTATGTTTGGTGGAGATTTTGGGACAGTGGTCATCCCATCCTCTATTTGGCCTTCATGGTGATGGTCGTGGCCCTCTTGTGCATTCTCTGGATGGTCCAAATCGTCGAAATGATCGATGATTGTAGCCCACAAGTTCCCAAAATTGCCCGTTTTCCTGGACGCAAGCCATTCGCACGGGAGCTACGTTGAGCTCTTGGTGGGGCCCACTTTGGCTGTCGTTTGAGAAATCCATGCCATCTACCAGATTCCTCTTAAAAATTTCGGTTGGGAATAGTTAGTTTTGGATTGCGTTGACGCGGCCCACTGAAGTAATCATGCTACATTCGTTTTGGATGTTGCAGGGCAGCTTGTTTATGGTCGCTGAGGTCGGCACGTGTGCGTGCATGGGTGCTAACGGTCAACATGAGTTTGACATTTTTCCCCTCTACATGATGGATGGCTTGGATTTTCCAAGTGGGTCATGTTAGTGGCCCACATCAATCCGAACGGAGGATGTGTGTCCGGTTTCGTGGCAGCATGAAAACGGAACTTTCCATTTTTGAATGGGAGTCGGGTCAGCGTACGTTGACCAACTCCCTTAGTTCAGTGTAGTGTGGCCTCACATGTGTATGTGCGCACTCAACCCAAGGTGTGGCCCAACATGATGTTTTTCATAAATCCATTCCGTCCATCCTCTTTCTCATCTAATTTAGGGGGTTGATACCAAATTTGAAGCATATCCAGATATCAGGTGGGCCCCAAATCAGTGATTTAGTGGTTAATCTATCAGTTCGGCTACTTCCACAAAGATCCAATGGCTGAAATGTTACGTGTACTGTTACTTTATGGTCCTCAGGCCAAGTATAAAGTTTCGAGCCAATCGGATGGTGGGAACCCTATGATCTTGCATTCAGGACGATTTTCATGCTTTTTCATCTTTAGTTACTTGATTTTCTCGGATATTTGGCATGTGAATTCTTCGATCTCGATCCCTTAAGATCCGTCCCTTGCCTTGGTGATTTTTTAGTGTTAAATCCGTGCTTTTAATACCCTTTTCAGTCCAAGCTCCTAAATTCACCTTGCAATAAATACATGATTAAAATATAATGTTAAGTATTATCATGTTCGTAAAATCAAGCAATAACGGGGGTCTGAAAGTGCCTTGGTTTGTCAATTAGCATGAGTATTGAGTCAGCTAGACAGAGGAGCCCCATAGGAAGATTAATCAAGCGTCTGCCTCAACCGGATGTGTGCCCAAACTCGCCACAGGTAAATCTTAACCTCACATCCCATGTCCCAAAACACCAGGTGATTAAAACTCTTAAAATTGGTTAGAATAACCTAGAGTTTTTAGGTTAGAAAACTTTTTCAAACTTCAGGAAAATTTGTAAGTTTTCTACCTTTGTCAATTTATCGATACATGTATTGATACAATCGAACCTTGTTATTGATGTCCTCGAAGCTCACTTGATATTATTGAAATGAGGACATAAGATGTCCAGCAACCACATAAATCTCTAGACAGAATTATCGTTGTATCGATAAACGTATCAATATCATCGAAATTTGAACCTCGAGTCCATCGAAGTTGACTCGATAAAATCGATATCATATCTGTTTTGTCCAAAGTTCTACTAAGGTAAATCATGAAATCTTCGATATATCGAAGTACTCCTCGATATCCCTGGAATTCAAATCTTGATGATATCGGAAGCCCTTCGATGATATCGGTCATGGACACATTTCTATCCAGCAATATCTCCAGGTTGTTTCTTCTTGGATCAAGGGTCACTTGATAAAATCGATATTCAAATATCGATCATATCGAGGCTGGGTCGATTGCATCGAGAGTGAACAGAAACTGTCCAGCAAGCTAACTGAAAAAATTCTTAAATTTAATGATGCATCGACACTACCATCGATATTATCGACATTCAAATTCCGATGATATCGAGTGTGTCTCGATCATATTTTAAACCTAAAATATTTCAAAGGCAAGGGGCTAACATTTTCAAATGTCGAGAAATCAAACCTCGTGTCGGTGAAATCAGAGTTCGAAATATGATGACATTGACGCACGTTCGATTTCCTCAACCGGCTGGCAAAAGGTTTTAAAAGCGTTTGACATTTGAGTTCATGTCATCGAGTAACCAGTCGATGCTATTGAGAGTATATGCTCGACGAAATCGACCATGCTCGATGATATCAAACTCTGTCATAAATGTGACCATTTTATATCCGTTAAACCTTTTGCTTATTTAATAAGAGCTTGCCCTTGGTTACTGGTAGAGAAAGAAGAGAGTGCTTTTGAGTGTTTAACCTTAGAACATATACCCAAAGCCTTTTCTCTCATGGAAGTTCATCCTCCAATCCACCCTCATCATTGACATTCAATAGAGTGGATTGGAGAATGAACTTTCACATTCAAGGATCATATACCACCTTAATGGAAGATCATTAAGATGGGATGCCTTGAACGCATAGATGATTGGAATCGCTATACCTTCCTTATAGAAAAACCTTTAAGAGAGTAGGATTCCATCATAACCTTGACCCAACCCATTGCCATGTATTGGTACATCTTCTGAGTTGCGGTTCAAGGAAGTAGAAGATTCTTCATCAAGAAAGGAGGAGATCTTTGACTACACGCTGAATGGGGCTCATCTACTTATCTGTAAGTCATTAGAGTCCAGGGGACCCTTGTGATCATTCCTTATATAAGATTGGGTCTAAGGTGTTTCTCACCACTTGCAAGCCCTCGTAGGAGGCCTCTAGCGGGAGTGTACATGGGGGGTGCTTTGTGTTGACCCTTGCTCTATGGAGAGCATAAACTCTTAGGAGTGTACGTGGGGGTGCTAAAAGTTAGGTTGTGTTGACCCTTGCTCTATGGAGAGCATAAACTCTTAGGTCCTTATAGTAAGTCCTTGACCAGGGTGGTCTAAAAGTTAGGTGCTTTGTGTTGACCCTTACTCATGGGAGCATAAACTTGTGAGGTTCCTTGAGTGGATCCTTGGCCCGTGGGGCCTAAAAGTTGGGTGCTATGTGTTGACTCTTGCTCATGGGAGCATAAAATGTGTCGTGTGGACATGTTATGCCAACCTAAGTGTAGGTTGTACTGGTTAGAGGTGAACCTGATTTAAAACCTCTAGTTTAAGGTGAACCTGTTGTGAAACTTCCTTTAGTGAAATCTGGTACACTCAAAGGTTGAGTGCATCCGCCGGGAGTGGAGTAGACAAGTAGTCAAACCACTATAAAAATGATTGTTTGTGATTGATATTTGTCTTTGATTACTTGTGTGATTTCTTTAAAATGCCTTCATAATTGAATATCTAAGATCACACCTCACACATAGTCACATCCATCATAATCTACAAAATGCATCTTATTCATCTGTCAAATAGTATTATGACTGGATCCTCTACTTGGCTTGGAAGCCATTAGAGTTACTTTGAAGAAATCCTAATTTATGAATATTTGCTCAGGATAGGGTTGATACGATTTTAAATAACCATAAAATATTTAAAAGGTCTTATTCACCCCCCTCTAGGACATATTGGCATATTCCTACTTCAACTAAAGCGGTCATTACCGCAATTTCAGGGTCTAATATGCAATATTTGACCCTCAACATTAACATAAAATTTAACTTATTATGTACATGTGTACAATACCAATCTAACTATCCTAACCTTACATCCATTCTCCAACACGAATCTGACCGTTGCGAATAACTTCCATTCATAGATCAAGCCATCTGACCGTTGATTTTGAGATATGATCATCATATACCCAAGTAGTCTCACTTATCCATCATTACCAATCGTTCAGTCAACTATTCACCACTAGGTAAAGATATCTGACTATCTAGTCTGAGTTTGGACCACTTGATCATAGTAAATTAGCTACTTGATCTCAACATTAACTCCTACACATATTAAATTGAGATTCTAATTTGTTCATCTTATTCACCACCTATGAATATGCTTAACCCACCATAAAAACTATAATCTGAGAAACTTACACATGTGAATAAGTTACTTGAATCTAATGGTATACATGTTTTACCCCTTGATCACTCTAAAAACTCACTTGTGATCATCCGTTTACAAAACTAACCATACACCCACTTATATATATGATTATAGTACTAACCATCAAGTTTTTCTATTTTTAAGATGTCATCTGACCATCCATTATGTTGGTTAATATATGTACATTCCCTTTGTAAGACCTGTATCCTAGTCCGTGCACTGCCCGTGGGCTTCGCGGTCCCCCAGATGAATTAAGAACCTCGACTTGACGACGTTATGCAGTGATCCTAAGCCGAGTCCTGCACACCAAAGTTGGCTCGACCCGAAACTTGTAACTTAGTGACCGCGCTATCGCCGCGGTTCCAACGCTGCGACTCATGCACCGATCCGATACCTGGGCCAGAAGATATGAGCTCGCGTTCATCTCGAGGAAAATGCCATGCGTTATGAATTTTGAGAGAATCTCTATGACCCGTCACATCAAATCAAGTTAAGTACACCATACCTCAATGCCACTTCACCCTATCCTAAGTACAAACATCCACTCCCTATTTTTTCCACAAGTCAACTCTCTCTCTCCCTACCCATCCCTCTTTTACCAAAATTTCAAACAAACTCATACCTCTCCATTCCCTTCTTACAACACCCATCCCATATCAATCCATCACCTCTCTTTCTCTCCTATTCTTTAAGCAATCTCCTAACTCCTATGAGAGCTTCCAATGTCCAAGCTCTCTCTCCCAAAAAAAAAAAATAAGAACAGGTATGGCCAACTTTTCCACCCTCTCATCTCCCATCTTAACCATTCATTCGCCATCAACCTCCATTAAAATAGAAGGCAAGTAGCATAAGATTCCAAGGAGGTAAAGAAGAAGGCCGATAGGTGGGTGATCTATTGTCAATTTGCATTTTAGGGCCCACTTATAGGTGGGACCCATTATGATGTATGTGTTGTAATCATGAGGGGCTCATAGTGGCGGGGTCCCTCCATCATCACATCTCTCTCTCTTTCTCTCTTTCTCTCTCTTCCTTTGTATGGTGATGATGATGAGGAGGTGTGTGTGGCCCACCTGGTATGTGTGTGTGGCCATCATGAAGTATGTAATATATCCATGCCATCCATATATCGGCCCACAGCAGGCCCATTGGCTTGTCCGTCTGGACAGGCCCAATTGAAGAGAAAACTCAAATATAAGTTGATGAAAATGTGGGGCCCACATGATGTTTAGATCATCCGGATCATCCAGACACTGGGTCTGGACGGAGGGAAAGCACGAATATTACCTTGATCCAAATCATGGTGGCCCACCCACGTAGCACCACCATGATGCATGTGATCTACTCTCACCGTCCATATGTTAAGGACGGTGGGCCCCTGAAGCCCTGGTCCTGCATCCATCCATCCATCCAGGACGCTGGATGACTAGCGTGCAAAAAAAATAAATATATATATATATAACAATTAATATGATATAATATAATATATTACATTTAGAGAGAGAGGGAAATGAGATGGCCCACCTACGTGGGACCCATCCTGGTGTATGTATTGTATACCCACCCCATCCATATCATTGATCTAGACCGTCCAGCGGTCTGGACGTGGGTGTGGATACACCGTGATGTATGGGTTGTATCCCCACCGTCCTAAGGCAGGGACGGTGGGCTAGCTATCATGTGTGGGGCCTTACCTTGATGTATAATTCGTATCTTCACCATCCATTTGGACGGTGCCATGTGGGCCGTGACAAAGATGCAGGACTGATATCGAGACCGTTCATCTGTTGAACGTGTGGGAGCCAGTACACCACCGTCCATTCATTTGGTGAGCTTGTCATAGGCTTGAGAGAAAAAATGAAGCAGATTCACATCTCTGGTGGGCCACGTACATGGACCCCACCCCCGATGTATGTGATCCAACCAAACCGTCCATTCATCTGGCGAACATTGTCTCAAGGCTTAAGACTGAAAATAAGACAAATCCAGTTATCAAGTGGACCACACTGCAGAAAGTAGTGGTGTTGAACGTCTACCATTGAAACGCCTTTAGGTTACAAAAGTTTTGAATCAATATAATATTTGTTTTTCCCTCCCTGTTCAGGTCCTCGTGACCTTATGAACAGTTTGGATGGAAAATAAATGCGATGGTGGGCCCCCCTCTAAAATTTAACAGTGGAAATCCTTATCACCATTGTGGTTTATGGTATGGTCCAGATGGTCTTTTGTCATGATTCATTTGTTTGGAAAATGCTTTAAAATGATCTCTAACAATGGATGAATGGTGCATTTGAATCGGCCTATTTGATTCGGCTCATTTGAATCAGTCCATTTGATTTAGCCCATTTGATTCGGTCCAATTGAATTGGTCCATTTGAATCAGCCCATTTGAATTGACCCATTTGATTCGGCCCATTTAATATGGCCCATTTGAATCGGCCCATTTGATTCGGCCCATTGATTTAACCCATTTAATTCAGCCCATTTGATACGGTTCGATGTTATGTATATGTTGGCCCATGAGTGAGGCCCAATATGATGCGTATATGCCTCGTAAGCAAGGCCCATGATGATGTATATTAGACCCTTGTATGAGACCGTAGGCCCATTATGCGATTGACCTTCTGAGCACCATTCCTTTGGAGCAATGTTGGTTAAAGGTCCACATTGATGGGCAATGATGGTTGGACGTTGACATCGTGACCTTCCCTTAGGCCTTGTTAACCCAAACGTCGGGGCCCCATTGATTTTAATTGATCCATCATCAGCCGCCCATCTATTGTGAGACCCGACCTGAGTTCTCATGTGTGCATGTGTATGCATAAGTGTGCATTTCATTCATTTTGGTCCCGCGGTCCTACCTGTCGAATCCTGGCGACTCACGACCCTTAGATTATGTTGCGGTCATCCTTAAGTTTGGTCACATAGAACCGACTCGGATTGACCCTAGACCCATGCCATCTTGTCTGTATCGGCGCCGCGATTCTAACGCCGCATCCCATGCCTTAATCCGACGTGTACATCTCAAGTTATGAGCATTTCATCATGTGGCCCACTTTTTGTACAAATGCATGTGGACCACCTCAATGGCATAATTTTTCATGCACACTACACACACTACATAATTTTCATGGAATAGACACTACCCACCCTAAATACTACCAATAGACCTACTAAGCATAACACTTTGTTATTGTCACCATAGGCCATTATGGTTTCTCTAACCAAGGAGAGAGAGGCCATGATTGCGTCCCTACAACTCTCTCTCTCTCTCTCTCTCTTTCTTCTCACTCCCTCATTTCTCTCCTTCTTTCGCTCTTGAAAAAAAAATCCAGCAACCATCTCCCCATCTTCCCTCCATTCCAGCCCTTTCTCCCTAAAATACCTCCTTATTTACCCTTCTTACTTGATCTTAGCCAATGATCCATGTTGCTTGGAGCCTTTAGATGATGGTGATGTAAGTTTCAAGGTTGATCTAGGTGGGTGCTATAGATCCTTCTTCATTTCTTTCTTAGGAGCTTGTGGGACTCATCAAGTGGTGATGGAGGTCCCTCATGACTCCATGGTTGAGGCCAATGGCCCTTTTTCCTTGCATGCATGGTCCATGGATGGGGCCATTCTCCATGGACCCTATCATAGCATTTTCCTTTGATGCATGTCATTTTCCTATATTGTGACTGGATTATTTTTATTTTCCATTATTCTATTCTTGATTTTCTAATGTCTGTGGCCCACTTAGTGGCCTCGGAATATCCAGACCGTCCAAGCAAAGTGGACACCCATGGCTGTCTATTTCTTGGACATTGACACTCTATTTGCTCCATTTTGGGCATATGCATGGGTTTCATGAAGAGGGTATGGTCTGGAAGTTTGTGGAGCCCACTGGGGTAGTCCATACCACAATTTTCATGGATTGATTTCCTCTTTTTATAGTGATTATAATTATTTTAATTCAATATTATGTTGCTGTCCAAAAGTCATCTGGACAGATTTTTGAACTGTCTTCAGCTCAGTTTTATGAATGATTGGTGGGGTGTTTGGTCCCATTTGATATATACCTCTTAAAGGTGGGGATCCCACCTAGATGTTCCCCAAATTTCACCCTCATCTGTCCCTGTTTGATCACCCAAAGAGTGGGCCAAGGAGGGTGGATAGTCCAGATTTTCTGGACTGTCTAGCAATTGTGCTTGCTGTACAAACATAATTATCAGTCTGTTTCTGAAATGGTGGGCCACCTTTGTGGACCCCAGCTTGTTGTATACTTGTGTAGGGATGTTAGTCCTACATTTTCTTAAAATTTGGCAGACCTGGGTCCACTCTAATGGGGTGTACAAATCAGGAAAGCAACATTGTTTCAAAGAACAGATTTTTTTGAAATACCTTGCTGTCCATAAATTGTAGGAGTTAAATAAAATACTTTTACTGTCCCAAAAATTCTAAAATTTTGCAAAGAGGTGTCCCACCCATGTTAGGGCCTACCTGCAAAAGTTTAGGGCTAATGGATCCCATTTGGAGATCCAAAAGGGTGGGCCAATGTAGTGGGCTGCCAGAAATTTCTGCTGTATAGTCCAGCAGCATAGTTTCATAAAAATAAATTTTAAAAAAATATTTTCTTAGAAGATGGGCCATATTTCCTGGTCCCACCTTATTGTAGGATTGATGAGGGACCTTGAGTCCAAATTTTAAGAATTTTGGAGGCCTAGAACCAACCCATTTGATGGCCCAAATTCATGACAATTATATTCTAGCAATATTTCACCCTAGACAGATTGTATTCTTTAAATTAATTAAAATACTTCTGAGTATTCAAAAATTATGAAAATTTACAGGAAGGTATTAAACTCATGGTAAGACCTACCTACTAAATTTTAGATCTAATGGACCCTTTGTACACTGTGGCGAGGCCTAGACTGGCCCACCACGTTGGAACGTCCAGGCCAGTCCGATTTTCTAGACATCTTGTTTTATTCAAATTAATTAAATTATTTCTAGATGTCCAAAAATTCTGAAATTTTGTGGCGTTATGGTCCACCTATGAAAGGACAATCCTACAAATTTTTAGAGCCATCAGGCCCCTGGACTGACCGTGGTATGGCCTGTAAATTGGGTCAGTTTTGGGCCAAATACCCAGGCCCAAATGACTAACCACCATGGCATGCCCCTACCTTGGGCTGCTGGGTCTGCTTTCTAATGCCATGGTCCACTTGAAGTAACTATTGCATATTTCTTCCCTTCTTATCTGGTGGGACCCACTGTGATATGTGTGGGTCACCATGGGTCAGTAACCCATTTAAATTAAAAAAATTTCTGGACTCCAGCAGGCCCAGGAAGTGGGTGGGTTGGAATTCCAGTAAGGGGCCCAAATTTGTGCATAGTTGATCTTTTGGAGTGGTGGCGGTCCACCAGATTTAAGGGAGTGTTGCACACACTCTTTTCCCTCCTTTCTTAGACATTTTGGGCTTAATTTGTGCCCCTTGAGGCCCACATTTGCAGTAGTTTGTGGGCTAGCCTTAACCAGAATTTTTGATAGCTTTATAGGCCCAATGGGCTAGAAACCTATCCCTTGAGCCCAAGATTGTGTAAGGGCTGACCTTATTGATTCATGAGTCAAATGGACTATCTACAAACTGATCATGTGCATTTATTAGCCTTGATGCCCTCATAAAATGCTTAATTATGGGTTGACTTGCAAGGCCCACATAAATGTATATTGTGGAGGGCCTTGCTAAATCTTTAGGCTGGTGTGGCAAGGCCCATACTTTCAGTATAGGCCTTACCCATGTGTATTCTTGGGCATATGGGCTGCCTTCAAGTCCACCATAATGTATGAATTGGATGGCTTTTGTTTGGGCCATTTCTTTTGGGCCCATTATGTGATATATTATATGCATGTTTGTATTAGCAAGTAGGCCTTGTGGACTCAGTTCTTTTGAATAGGCTCATTGATCTTGGGCCTATACTCTCCTATCTATTGTGATGGGTTTAGGGGCAATAATACACAAGAGGTTGGGCCCTTGGCTGCCCACTAAACTGACCCTGTACTTGGGCCAAAAGTGAGGCCCAACTCACTTATATTAAATGTGAAACTTGCCTATGTAAATGAATTACTGGGATGCCCATGAAGCCCACCACAATATATGGATTTATGACCTCTATGGTTGGGCCCAAACCTTTCTTAAGAGCCCACCATGCTACTTAAGTGTTAGGCTTTGAGTATAAGCCCACTAGGCCATGAATTTGCCTTAAGCCTTAGGCCTTAGTTCATGTTCGAATAGTGGCGGGCTACCTCTTGGAAACCAGTTGAGGTTGGATGTCCTCCGGGGTGATCCTAAGGTAGGCACATAGGTTTCTCTATGGATGGTTAAAGGCCCACCATAAGCCCTATGCCATTTGTTTAAGGATCAATGTGAATGTATGTGGAACCTACCTTAATGCATGTGGTCCAAGCCGTCCAAGCCTTGGATCGCTCGATCATGGAGGCACACTCTTCCTTGGGTTGCTACTGGATTCACAACCAATAGCAAACCCACTTGATCTTTTCTTGATGTATACACACCCTTCATCTGGTGGGGCCCCCTATGAATATTGTTGGCCTTCATGAGATCATTCCCACTTATTTGACGAATTTCTGGGCTTTCGCAAGCCCAGGAAGCAGAGTAGGATGAACATTTATTAAGGGGCCTTAAATGTACATTGTTATGGTTGAAACTTTATTGGACATGGGACCCACCATATTGAGAACTTGTGGCGTGTTACATGCTTATGTTTTCTTATAATCTTTGGGCTTAATAAATACATTTTTAGGTCACCTTTAGTGATCACATGAGGACCTCATCTTAGATAAGATTTTTGGGGTATCCTATGAGCCCAGAGTGGGTTAGGACGTCCTAGCTTGGCCCAACCATATATTAAGCCAACTTTCACCATTTTGATGGACTTGTGGGCTAAGATAGGGATAGTATTGGGCCCTTGGTTGCCCACTTAAATTGCTAGTTATTGGGCTGATGTAGTTGGGCCCATTTCATCATCCAAAATTAAACTTATTTTTGGGCCGTATATTGTGTACGCAGGCTACCCACCAAGTCCAACTTAATGCATAGATTCTATGACCATTGTGAATTGAGCCTTGGGCCTTAATTTCTCTCTTGGGGCACATGTTGTTAAAAATTGGTATTATATCTTTTTATGGCCTATTATGAGGGATATATGTGTGTGGTTACCTATGTTCTTATCGTGAATGTAGGGCCTTGGGCCTTGGATCCATATAGTTCGTAGTTGAGATGCCTCTTGGAGAATGGTGGTTAAATGTCCCCATTATAGACCCCTCTAGGCCCGATTGTATCTAAATGTGATTAGATACTCATCTTAGACTCTTATTAGGCTCATTTCCACATTACTTAGACCCGTAGCTTGTATACTTGAGTTCGTGGGCTACCCCAGGTAAATGGGCCCCCACTAGAAGTTGGATTCCTTAAGGATATTGTCAAATACCTAGTCTTGGTTCCTTCTTGGATAGGAGGAATGTAATATACATTGTGTATCGCCCTATAGTGTGATTAAATTCATCCTCATGACCATGTGCATCATTGTATGCTTGGTTGACACTATGTGTGTGGTCATATTGTGTCATTGGGCATTGCATGATACCTTTCCCGAGGGATGTAGTATCCCCTTTTGAGCACGTTGGATGATTGGGATTGATGCATGGTTGATTGTGTGATTCATGCATCTGACATTGCATAGCATATGAGCATTATCGCCCTTGCTTCAGTAGGGTTGTAGCCTCCACAGATACATCGTAGATGGCCATGTTTGGATACCGAAAATGTTACTTGAGCATACCGGGTGCATAAGATGCCCATGGGTGAAATTCTCAAAACTTCCATGGTACCAAGGATCTGCTCCAACGGCGTGACCGGGTGGTATATATGAGCGCATGAGGGCCTTATACCATTAGGCTGCGACTCCCACTATCGTGTAGTCGATTGGATAGGGGTGTGGCCTTACTCGCCTGATGTAGGGGGGCATTGCTAGGCTGAGTCTGATCAGCTTGTGAATGGGTCTGCTACCTTCAGGCCTTGCTAGTGATTGGCTGTCCGCAGGCAGGGTAGTGAGGTCTTTTACTTTCGTTTGACTGTGCGGGGTCTGTAGAGTGGTAGTCATCTAGCAGTGTAATGGACCCCGGTGATTTCCTTATGATGGAAATGTATTTGATATGTGGATTGGATATGAGCACTGACATTACTTTGCATTGCATTTGTATCGGTTGTGTAAGCCTCATATTGCATTACGGTACTCATTGCATCACAGTACTCATCGCATTACAATACTCATGGCATTACATTACTCATTACATTGTAGTGCTCATTGCATTATAGCCTTGGTATGGCTTCCTGTATTATTGTACTACCTTGGTATAGTTTCTTGCATTCATGATAGCCTTGGTAAGGCTAGTGGTATTGGTATTGGTATTGATCATGACTCCCTTCTACATTCTCTATCTTCTTCTGAGCACCATTGTCACACACTTACACCACCCTCTAAGCTTCTATAAGCTTATGCACGATTGATGCGTGCAGGAGATCCTAAGCAGGCGTTGCAGTGGCAGAGTTTGGATTAGAGCTGAGCTTGAGGACCCAGTGTTACAGATCCTCTTCCTTCTTTCTTCTGTTATCTTATGTATGTCCTTTCGGACCTGATGTAAGCTTGTAAAAGTTCAAATTCTTAGTGAATTTTGTGATATGTATCCTTTGTTACTTCCAGATTTACTTTCTGTGATCTTCGGTATGCTCGTATTAGTAATGATTATACTGTTATGAAAATCCTCATTGTAGGATCCCAGGATCGGAACCTGCCTCAGGAGCCGAGAATGGGGTACTATGGAGGCTGTTACGGCCAGAACCGACCATCGGGTTCCTTGTGAATCCGGTTACCGAGTCTGGGGCGTGACAGGAGTTGGTATCAGAGTATAGCAAGTAATTTTAGAATAATTTGGGATAGTATCACATATCTAATGCGAGCTTAGGACAAGTAATGTCTCGAGTGCGCCTTCAAGGATTCTAATTCCTAAGCATCCATCACCTTTGTTCTTTCTACAGACCATGCCGTCCAGTCAAGGTGCCCATGATTGTGACGCCCGTGGCCGTGGTGCCCATGGACATGGTTCTCATTCTCCGCCAGCGATCTGAGTGACTTTTGCTCCACCATTTGAGATTCTCGTTTCCCCTCTGGAGCCTGTCGTACCTATTCCTGAGGATTCTGCCGTACCTGTGCCTCCGCCAGAGGCTAGTGCTACCCTTGCTTATCTGACGATTCCTGTAGGAGCTGATCATCTCTGGCAGTTAATGCAGGTCATCACTGATGTTCTTTAGACCCATCAGCCCGTTCTTGAGGTGCCCAGACAGGCGGAACAAGAGCGTATGAGCCCCCTTTTGCGAGATTTGATTTCGCAGCGAGCTCCGTTAGCAGTATTTTTACTTCATGGTGAGTCCGAGTGGACCGGTTTGCAGAGGGATCGTGATCAGAGGAGAGGCCGAAAGAGGCAGGCTCCCTCCGGTAGCTCACGACAGCGTTGACAGCGGCAGAGGTGCGTAACCTATCGATCCACCAGAGAATTAGCATCACATACAACAGCTTCTTCTTCTAGGCTGTTTACTGGCATTTGCTATAGATGTGGGCAGACGGGACACCGTAGGCGTGAGTGTCCCCATCAGCAGGATGGACCTTCATAGCTACCGCAGTAGCAGCAGAGATCGTGGATGCAGAAGAGATAGATACCTCCCCAGCCACCTCAGGCTTGATTTTGCGCGACCCAGCAGGACCCTTAGTTATTAGGAGAGTTATTATGGGTGTTCCCCTTGCCTCCGTATGTAAGTCTTGTGTTTTGGTGCATCACACCTTTTTTGTATCCAAGGGCTTTTGTCACTTAGATTGCCATTGGAGTCTGCCATAAGAGATTGTCAGTATCGACACTTTTTGGAAAGATCCCTGTGTTAGGCCGATGATATTATCATGTTCTGTTTTGGTTGGTGAGATGTCTTACTGGCTAAATAGTCTTATATTGCCAATGTTGAGCTTATTTTGTTATCTAGGTAGTGTTCTTGGTTAGGGATGGTAGGCCAAATTGCAAGTTTTGTGGCCGAGTGTGACGCTTGCTAGCGTGTCAAGGCTGATCCTCTGAGACCCCCCTAGTCCCTTGCAGCCGTTGAGTGTCCCAAAGTGGAAGTAGGAGAGTGTATTGATGGATTTCATCGTAGGTTTACCGAGATTAGGGAGCGTTATCCCCATTTGTTCGATGATTGATTGCACGTATTGTTTGTGTTGCCATTCCTTGATTGATGATTGATATATATGATGATGTTATACATTTCGTTGTCTCAGTTTTATCAATTTTGAGGACAAAATTTCTTTGTTGGTGGGGAGGATTGTGAGACACGACACCTGAGTTCTCATGTGTGCATGTGTGTGCATAAGTGTGCGTTTCGTTCATTTTGGTCCCGTGGTCCTACCGGTCAAATCCCGGTGACTCGCGACCCTTGGATTGTGTTGCACTCATCCTTAAGTTTGGTTACATAGACCCGACTCGGATTGACCCGAGACCCATGTCATCTTGTCTGTATCGGCACTGCGATTCTAACGCCATGTCCCATGCATTAATCCGACGTGTACATCTCAAGTTATGAGCATTTCATCATGTGGCCCACTTTTTGTACAAATGCATGTGGACCACCTCAATGGCACAATTTTCCTTACACACCACATACACTACACAATTTCTATGGAATAGACACTACCTACCCTAAACACTACCAATAGACTTACTAAGTATAACACTTTGTTATTGTCACCATAGGCCATTATGGTTTCTCTAACCATGGAGAGAGAGGCCATGATTGCGTCCCTACAACTCTCTCTCTCTCTCTCTCTCTCTCTCTCTCTCTCTTTCTTCTCACTCCCTCATTTCTCTCTTCTTTCTCTCTTGAAAAAAAAATCCAGCAACCTTCTCCCCATCTTCCCTCCATTCCAGCCCCTTTTTCCTAAAATACCTCCTCATCTACCCCTTCTTACTTGATCTTAGCCATTGATCCATGTTGCTTGGAGCCTTTAGATGATGGTGATGTAAGTTTTCAGGTTGATCTAGGTGGGTGCTCTTAGATCCTTCTTCATTTCTTTCTTAGGAGCTCGTGAGACCCATCAAGTGGTGATGGAGGTCCCTCATGTCTCCATGGTTGAGGCCAATGACCCTTTTTCCTTGCATGCATGATCCATGGATGGGGCCATTCTCCATGGACCCCAACATAGCATTTTTCTTTGATGCATGTTATTTTCCTCTCTTGTGGCTGGATTATTTTTATTTTTCATTATTCTATTCTTGATTTCCTGATGTGTGTGGCCCACTTAGTGGCCCCAGAATATCCAGACCGTCCAAGCAAAGTGGACGCGCATGGCTGTCCATTCCTTGGACGTTGACACTCTATTTGATCCATTTTGGGCACATGCAATGGGTTTCATGAAGAGGGTATGGTCTGGAAGTTTGTGGGGCCCACTGGGGTAGTCCATACCACAATTTCCATGGATTGATTTTCTCTTTTTATAGTGATTATAATTATTTTAATTCAGTATTATGTTGCTGTCCAAAAGTCATCTGGACAGATTTTTGAACTGTCTTCAACTCAGTTTTGTGGATGATTGGTGGGGTGTTTGGTCCCATTTGATATATACCTCTTAAAGGTGGGGATCCCACCTAGATGTTCTCCAAATTTCACCCTCATCCATCCCTGTTTGATCACCCAAAGAGTGGGCCAAGGAGGGTGGATAGTCTAGATTTTCTGGACTGTCTAGCAACTGTGCTTGATATACAAACATAATTATCATTCTGTTTCTGAAATGGTGGGCCACCTTTGTAGACCCCAGCTTATTGTATACTTGTGTAGGGATGTTAGTCCTACATTTTCTTAAAATTTGGTAGACCTGGGCCCACTCTAATGGGGGTGCACAAATCAAGGGCAGCAGCATTGTTTCAGCAACAGATTTTTTTTGAAATACCTTGCTGTCCATAAATTGTAGAAGTTAAATAAAATACTTTTACTATCCCAAAAATTCTAAAATTTTACATAGAGGTGTCCCACCCATGGTAGGGCCTACCTGCAAAATTTTAGGGCCAATGGACCCCATTGGGCATCCAAAAGGGAGGACCAATATAGTGGACTGCCAGAAATTTCTACTGTGTAGTCCAGTAGCATAGTTTCATAAAAATAAATTTAAAAAAAATATTTTCTTAGAAGATGGTCCATATTTTTAGGTCCCACCTTATTGTAGGCTTAATGAGGGACCTTGGGTCAACCCACCCATTTGATGGCCTAAATTCAGGACAGTTATATTCCAGCAAACTTTCACCCTGGATAGATTGTATTCTTTTAATTAATCAAAATACATTTGAGTATCTAAAAATTCTAAAAATTCACAAAAAGGTATTAAACTCATGGTAGGACCTACCTACCAAATTTCAGGTCTAATGGATCCCTGTGTACACCGTGGCGAGGCCCGAACTGGCCCACCACGTTGGGACGTCCAGGCCAGTCCGATTTTCTGGACAGCTTATTTTATTCAAATTAATTAAATTATTTCTAGATGTCCAAAAATTTTGAAATTTTGTGGGGTTATGGTCCACCTATGAAAGGAAAATCCTACAAATTTTTAGGGCCATCAGGCCCCTGAACTGACCGTGGTATGGCCTGTAAATTGGGTCAGTTTTGGGCCAAATACCCAGGCCCAAATAACTAACAACCATGGCATGCCCCTACCTTGGGCTGCTAGGTCTGCATTCTAACGGCATGGCCCACTTGAAGTAAGTGTGGCATATTTCTTCCCTTCTTATCTGGTGGGACCCACTGTGATATGTGTGGGTCACCATGGGTCATTAACCCATTTAAATTAAATAAATTTCTGGACTCCAGCAGGCCCAGGAAGTGGGTGGGTTGGAATTCCAGTAAGGGGCCCAAATTTGTGAATAGTTGATCTTTTGGAGCAGTGACAGCCTACCAGATATAAGGGAGTATTGCACACACTCTTTACCCTCATTTCTTAGACATTTTGGGCTTAATTAGTGCCCCTTGAGGCCCACCTTTGCAATAGTTTGTGGGCTATCCTTAACCAGAAATTTTGATAGCTTTATAGGCTTAATGGGCTAGAAACCTATCCCTTGAGCCCAAGATTGTGCCAGGGCTAACCTTATTGATTCATGAGCCCAATGGACCATTTACAAACTGATCATGTGCATTTATTAGCCTTGATGCCCTCATAAAATGCTTAATTATGGGTTGACTTGCAAGGCCCACATAAATGTATATTGTGGAGGGCCTTGCAAAATCTTTGGGCTGGTGTGGCAAGGCCCACGCTGTCAATATAGGCCTTACCCATGTGTATTCTTGGGCTTATGGGCTGCCTTCAAGTCCACCATAATGTATGAATTGGATGGCTTTTGTTTGGGCCATTTCTTTTGGGCCCATTATATGATATATTATATGTATGTTTGTATTAGCAAGTAGGCCTTGTGGACTCATTTCTTTTGAATAGGCTCATTGATCTTGGGCCTATACTCTCCTATCTATTGTGATAGATTTAGGGGCAATAATACACAAGAGGTTGGGCCCTTGGCTGTCCACTAAACTGACCCTGTACTTGGGCCAAAAGTGAGGCCCAACTCACTTGTGTTAAATGTGAAACTTTCCCATGTAAATGAATTATTGGGCAGCCCATGAAGCCCACCATAATATATGGATTTATGACCTCTATGGTTGGGCTCAAACCTTTCTTAAGAGCCCACCATGCTACTAAGTGTTGGGCTTTGAGTATTAGCCCACTAGGCCATGGATTTGCCTTAGGCCTTGGGCCTTAATTCATGTTCGAGTAGTGGCGGGCTACCTCTTGGAAACCAGTTGAGGTTGGATGTCCTCCTGGGTGATCCTAAGGTAGGCCCATAGGTTTCTCTATTGATGGTTAAAGGCCCACCATAAGCCCTATGCCATTTGTTTAAGGATCAACGTGAATGTATGTGGAACCTACCTTAATGCTTGTGGTCCAGGCCGTCCAAGCCTTGGATCGCTCGATCATGGAGGCACTCTCTTCCTTGGGTTGCTACTGGATTCACAATCCAAAGCAGGCCCACTTGATCTTATCTTGATGTATACACACCCTCTATCTGGTGGGGCCCCCTATGAATATTTGTTGGCCTTCATGAGATCATTCCCACTTATTTGACTAATTTCTAGGGCTTTCGCAAGCCCAGGAAGCAGAGTAGGTCGAACGTTTATTAAGAGGCCTTAAATGTACATTGTTATGGTTGAAACTTTATTGGACATGGGACCCACCATATTGTGAACTTGTGTGCGTGTTGCATGCTTATGTTTTCTTATAATCTTTGGGCTTAATAAATGCATTTTTGGGTCACCTTTAATGATCACATGAGGACCCCATCTTAGATCAGATTTTTGGGGCATCCTATGAGCTTAGCATGGGTTAGGACGTCCCAGCTTGGCCCAACCATATATTAAGACAACTTTCACCATTTTGATGGACTTGTGGGCTAAGATAGGGATAGTATTGGGCCCTTGGTTGCCCACTTAAATAGCTAGTTATTGGGCTGATGTAGTTGGGCCCATTTCATCATCCAAACTTAAACTTATTTTTGGGCCATATATTGTGTACGCAGGCTGCCCACCAAGTCCAACTTAATGCATGGATTCTATGGCCATTGGGAATTGAGCCTTCGGCCTTAATTTCTCTCTTGGGGCCCATGTTGTTAAAAATTGGTATTATATCTTTTTATGGCCTATTATGAGGGATATATGTATGTGGTTACCTATGTTCTTATCGTGAACGTAGGGCCTTGAGCCTTGTATCCATATAGTTCATGGTTGAGATGCCTCTTAGGGAATGGTGGTTAAATGTCCCCATTATGGACCCCTCTAGGCCCGATTGTATCTAAATGTGATTAGGTACTCATCTTAGACTCTTGTTAGGCTCATTTCCACATTACTTAGACCCGTAGCTTGTATACTTAGTTCTTGGGCTACCCCAGGTAAATGGGCCCCCACTATAAGTTGGATTCCTTAAGGATATTGTCAAGTACCTGGTCTTGGTTCCTTCTTGGATAGGAGGAATGTAATATACATTGTGTATCGCCCTATAGTGTGATTAAATTCATCCTCATGACCATGTGCATTATTGTATGCTTGGTTGACACTGTGTGTGTGGTCATATTATGTCATTGGGCATTGCATCAGACCTTCCCCGAGGGACGTAGTATCCGCTCTTGAGCACGTTGGATGCTTGGGATTGATGCATGGTTGATTGTGTGACATTGTATAGCATATGAGCATTATCGCCCTTGCTTCATCAGGGTTGTAGCCTCCACAGATACATCGTGGATGGCCATGTTTGGACACCGAAAATGTTACTTATGCATACCGGGTGCATAGGATGCCCACGGGTGAAATTCTCAAAACTTCCATGGTACCAAGGATCTGCTCCAACGGTGTGACCGGGTGGTATATACGAGCGAATGAGGGCCTTATACCATTAGGCCGCGACTCCCACTGTCGTGTAGTTGGTTGAATAGGGGCATGGCCTTACTCGCCTGATGTAAGGGGCATTACTAGGTTGAGTCTGACTAGCTTATGAATGGGTTCGCTACTTTCAGGCCTTACTGGTCCGCAGGCAGGGTAGTGAGGTCTCTTACGCTTGTTTGACTATACGGGGTCTGTAGAGCGGCAGTCATCCAGCAGCGTAATGTACCCTGGTGATTTCCTTATGATGGAAATGTATTTGATATGTGGATAGGATGTGAGCACTGACATTACTTTGCATTGAATTTGCATCGGCTATGTAAGCCTCATATTGCATTACAGTACTCATTGCATCACAGTACTCATTGCATTACAGTACTCATAGCATTACAGTACTCATTGCATTACAGTACTCATTGCATTATATAGCCTTGGTATGGCTTCCTGCATATTGTACTACCTTGGTATAGTTTCTTGCATTCATGATAGCCTTAGTAAGGCTAGTAGTATTGGTATTGATCATGACTCCATTCTGTATTCTCTATCTTCTTCTGAACACCATTGTCACACACTTACACCACCCTCTAAGCTTCTATAAGCTTATGCATGATTGATGCATGCAAGAGATCCTAAGCAGGCGTTGCAGTGGCAGAGTTTGGATTAGAGCTGAGCTTAAGGACCTAGTGTTGCAGATCCTCTTCTTTTTTCTTCTGTTATCTTATGTATGTCATTTTGGACCTGATGTAAGCTTGTAAAAGTTTAAATTCTTGGTGAATTTTGTAATATGTATCATTTATTACTTCCAGATGCACTTGTTGTAATCTCGGGTATGCTCGTATTGGTAATGATTATACTGTTATAAAAATCCTCCTTGTAGGATCCCAGGATCGGAACCTGCCTCAGGAGCCGAGAATGGGGTACTATGGAGGCTGTTGCGGCTAGAACCAGCCATCGGGTTCCTTGTGAGTCCGGTTATCGAGTCTTGGGCGTGACATCTATGGACCCTGCCTTGCGTTGAGGTTGATTATCAATGCCAATTATCTATGCCGATTGCCGATACTGGTCACCGTTGTCGATTATGAGTTTATGACAGCATAGCATTATGATACATGCCCATACGCATCATCTGTATGTTTGTTATGTGATGTGATTGGCCATTACATATGCCATAGTACAGATGGTTTATGAGACTCCCTGATAGTCCCACATGAGCGTACGGTATGTACAGGATTGATGCATGATTAGACCGCGTGACTCATGCACTTTGCATTTGTGTAATTGTGATTACTATACGCCCTAGCGAGATCAGGGCTGTGGCCTCCACAAACATATTGTGGGTGGCCGGATTGGATAATGGAAATACTATTTCTTGCATCGCGGCGCCACCCTAGGTGAAAATCTCTAAACCCAATAGTACCAGAGGACGACTCCAATGTCGAGACCGAGTGAATATATGAGCACACGAGTGTCGAATACAGTGAGGCCATGTCTCCCATTGTGTCATGGTCAGTTGAAAAGGGGTGTAGCCTTACTCGCCCGACCGTAGGAGGCATTGCTAGGCAGAGTTTGACCAGCTAGTGAATGAGTCTGCTATCGTCGTGCCGGATAGGTATTGACAGACTATTGGCTAGGTAGAAAGTGAGGTTTCTTACGCTCACTTGGATTGCACGCCTGGGAAAGGGGCAGTGTAATTTGGAGTGTACTAAACCCCGGTGATTATCCAGAATGAAAACTGTACTGATACTTGATGCTCTGGTGATGAACTGTATTAATATATGGATTTGGATGCGGATTAGCATGCTTGAGTTGCATCTCGTATCACATGATATTGATATGGCCGATAACATTCATATCTTGCACCGCATAGCCTTGGTACGACTTTCATGTACTCATCAGCATGATTCCGCATTACTCTGATATTGCATTCTAAGCACGCTCATATTGCACACACACTTACACCGCCCTCTAAGCTTTCTATAAGCTTATGCAGGATTGATGCATGCAGGTGACGCCACGATGCAGTCGTAGCCTCACCGCAGTAGGAGCGTACAGTCAAGCTTCAAGAGTTTTCGTTATTATCATTATCTTGTATTTCCCTTTATATGCATTGTACTCAAAGTTTTTTATCATAATGGATTTTGTGATGGTGTTCTTATGGTTATTGTTCGTGGGTTATGCCTATGGTTATGTTTATTACGAATCAAAAATATATTTGAAATTCTCTTTGTAGAATCACAGGATCAGAACCTGGGGGTATGGGTGCTGGGAGTCGAGAATGGGGTACTACGGTGGCTGTCAGCACCGGATTCGGCGATCAGAAATTTTGTAAGCCAAGTTTCCAAGTTTGGGGCGTGACACCCTTAATTAGTTTGGTGAATAATTTCTTATTCATAATGATTTGATATAAGTTCTTTTGTAAGAATTACTTAGAAACGTGCCTACAACCATGTAGAACCATTAGATTTTATGAAACTCTCATAATGGTAATAATTACAAAAATGTCATTAACCTAAACCCCTGAATTCTAGATCACATGGTTCCCACGATCCGTTTAATATGAAATTTTATACCATGCCTATGTATCATAAATTAACCTTACGTGTCAAATTTCTATCCTTAGATCATTGTAAAAGTGATACAATTAACAAATCAGCCCCTTAACCATTAATTTGGTGTTCATCGAGTGAAGAAACCTTGTGGATAGTCGTAATAAGATATTTCCTTCATATGAACGACTTGGATTGCCAATTATATGAACCAAGTATGAAATATGAAGATTCCACTTTGGTAGACTTTTCCTTAGGTGTGAAGTTATACTTTCGAGACTGCTTATAAATTTAAATTTTTTTATTTAAATACTTTCTGTATTCTATTGTAACTCAAAATTTGGATAAAACTTTGGTCTCATATGACTACAAGGTTATACAAAATTTAGACCCCAATCTATGATCCTACATCGGTGAATGTTACAGTCGGTTCTTTCCTTTTGGTATAAAAAGTGAAATTTTAGATTTAGCCTTTTTCCACCATCAGTCAACCACTAAATTTTGTCCAGCAATTTGCCTATCCTGACTACATATTTCTCCCAAAATCAGGCTCTGATTATTAATTGAGATCAAGTTCGTTTTTGCCACCCGTTAGGAGAATTTTCAAGATATGTCAATCTAAATTTTGAATCACCAAGAAAATCATATACCCTAGATCTGTTCGACGACACTGACACAATGAATGAATTATATTTAAAGAAAGATCGTCAGAAAATAAAAAATTGGAGAAACTCAATCTAAGTGAGATGTGAAACACACCCCTCTCACACGCCCACTCCTTTTAAAAGGGGGTGTGCGTCCCTTCTCCATCACACACCCAATCTTCCCACCACCTAATGTTGAGAGAGAAAGAGACAAATAAAGAGAGAGAGAGAGAGAGAGAGAGAGAGGGAGAGAGAGAGAGATAAAGCCTAGACACCATCATCCCATTCCTTCTCTACATGTGTGGTGTTTTCCTCTTGCTTAAGCGATGTTGTGATTCATGTAAAAGCTTTCCTACATGGATATATACTTAAGGTTTAGATCTAAGTCTAATGTGAGGGATTCCTTTAAGCTTATACTAATTTGAGTTAATAATGATTTATCTTATTTTTGCATACTTTTATATTACTGTGACTTTCTATGCAATTAATTTATTTATCATCATCAATTATTTATCATTTTAGGAATTATGGTTAAGGTATAATTTTAATTATGCATGATTTTTATTATTTTCTGTAGGGTGATGGATACAAGCCTGGCCCTTTGTTAATTTTGAGAGCAACGTGTGCTCTAATTCTCTTTTATTGAATTAGCTTATTACTACTCTTCTCCTTTATTATGTCAGCCTTGTGCTACCTCCTTTTCTGGCTTGGGCATGTGTCTTGGAATTCCAAAACCCTCATGGTTTGACTTATTTTTGTATTGATGCAAGTGATGTGTTATAGGCCTCATATATAGTTGTTCATATATATTATCATGGACATAATGCGTTTCATGTAGCAGCCCTCTTGGTCGGCACGTAATCCCGTGAGTTGGTGAGTGGTGCGTAATCGATGTAAGTAAATCTCCATGCGTGTTACATCACTTCACGGGATTTGATGTCACAAATAATAGCTCTATGAACACATCTTGTTACGTAAATTCCTCAATTGCATTGTTGTATCGCCTTAAGATGTTCGCATAAATCCACGTTAACGTTGAACACGCTGACGAATCTCCGAAGTGTGAGAATGTGGGGTGAGCCAGATTTTCTATAAATTATATTCCATATTGTGATGATCACTAAGTATGATGGACCACACATACTTTGCTAGGCATGAATTCATATATATATATATATATATATATATATATATATTGGTTGCGCATATTGATACCACTCGTAGTGGTGGAGTACGAGATGTATCAGAACCCTCACATTATTCCTATCAATCTCTTGAATTGTTGTTAATCTTAAAAGATAATCATCACTATGAGTATGGCATTATCCCACTTCAACCATACATATATTACAGGTGAATTACAGGTTGATGATATGTCTGAAATCATTCTATAGAAGATTCTTTCGAAAAGAAAAGAAGAAGGATAACACCACAAATTATTTTATTTATTTTCCGCTGCAAACTTTGATAATGTAATTAGCTCATATTGAGAGGGTATTAAAGAATTATTTGTACGGTTTTTATTCTAATGGAATAATAAATACAGTCAATTTTATTCTCATGAATGGTTACCTTCGTGAATGTAACTGGATGTAATTTATTTAATAAAAAAAGAAAAGAAAAAATAAGGTGCTATTTTGAAGCATCCAATTTTTGCATTATTAACACCCAGAATTCTTGGGAACGAGTATGTACTCGGGCTGCAAAAATTCGGGATGTTACACTTAAGCCCTCACATGTGGGTCATACCTCCACATGAGGAGGGACTCCTAACAATCTTCCCCTCCCGACTCATGAGGAGGGCTCCACTATGCCCAAACTTATCATACTACTTCAAATCTCATGCTTTTCTCTAGGTAAGGCCTTACTTGGATGTCACTTTGATTGTCACAATAAATAATATAATTATCTTGTATATACTAAGTTATTGAAAGAACATGTTCATCTATAACATGTCCTTGGAAGCAGTTGTCAATGCAATATACTCAACTTCTGTAGTACATAAGGTCACACACTTTTACAACTTGGACTAGCATGACACTACTCCCCTACAAAAGTAAACATGTACCCTAATGAGGACTTCATAAAGTCAATGTCTCATACTATATTTGCATTTGTGTAGCCTTTTAAAACAGGTTTGCCACCTCCAGAGCATAAACACACCTTAAATGAACCCTTAAAATATCTAAGAATCCATTTAGCTTCTTTCCAGTACTCTTTTTCATAATTTGCAAGAAATCTACTAACAACACCAAATGCATGTGCGATGTTAGGTCTCGTGTACATCATGACATACATCAAACTTTCTACTATTGATGCATAGGAAATTTCTTCATTTCTTCATTTTTTTTTTCACTTGAAATGCTTTGCTCACTACTTAACTTGAAGTGACCTGCAAGTGGAGAATTAAGAGGTTTTCAACTATTTTCTCAATGTACCTTTCTTATAATAACCAAAACTTACCGACTTTCATATCATGAGAGATTTTTAAGCCTAAATTTTTTTTAATGTGGGTCCTAAGTTTCTTTATAGTAAAGGACTTGCTTAAAATCTTTTTAACCTATCAATTTTAATAATATCTTGACCAACAATCAATATATCATCAACATATATTCAACAATAGTAAAATGACAATTAAAATTTACTTAGAAAATATACAATGATCCGAAGTGGCTCTTTTAAACCCATGGTCCACCATAAATAAATTAAAATTTTTGAACCATTACCTCGGGGCATATCTTAACCTGTGTAAGCTCTTCTTCATTTTGCAAAGCATATGCTCCTTATCTTTAATTTTGCAATCTTCCAGCTGTTCCATATATATATCTTTTCCTCTAAATCATCCTAAAGGAATGTTGTTTTAATATCTAGCTTCTTAATCTTTTGATTTATACTTGTAGCCAAATCCAACATAACCCGAATGGATGTATATTCACCACAAGTGAAAAAATCTCATCGAAGTCAATGCCCTTTTTTTGCCCAATTTATTTCACAACCAATTTTGCATTATACTTTGGCCGTGAGTTCTTTTCTTCAGTCTTCAACTTAATATTCACTTGTTCTTGAGTGCTTTCTTATCCTTCGGTGGCTTCACAAAGTCATAGATGTGGTTCTTATGCAAAGAATTCATCTCCTCTTACATAAGTATTATGTAGTCCACTTTATATTCATCGGTTTTAGCTTCTAGATAGTTCTTTTGTTCACCATCATCTGCAAGCATGACATAATCATGAGATGTGTAATTCTTGAATGATTGAATCACTCTAATGGACCTTCTCAACTGAGGATCAATTGGTGGTTTTTAAGGGGGTTGCTCCCCCTGTTTTTCATGTTTAATATCACCTATAGGGACATCATCACTAACCATCTCTCTTCTTGATCATATTCATCTCCTTAATTTTCATACATTGTGGGAGGAGGAACTAGATCTACATCAATAAGATCATGAGGTACAAAGGAATGAGGTTTTTCAACATTCACAAAATCTTCAATTATTTGGTCTTAAAAAAAGACCACATCTACTTCTTATCACCTTCTTGTCAATTGCATTTCATAACTTGTATTAAAACTTTTCATCTATATAACCTAAGAAGATATATTATTTTTCGTTATTATCAAGTTTGAATCGCTCATCTTCAAGTACATGCACGAATGCTTTACAACCAAACACTTTTAGGTGTTCATGGGAAACATCTTTCGTTGTCCATTCCCTTTTTGCAATATCTCCATTCAGAGGAGCTGAAAGAGATATATTATTAAGTAAATTGTAAGTGCATTGCATCCCCCTAAAATGATCTTAGAAATTTTACCTATATGGGCATACATTTGATTCTTTCCACATTAATGTGATTCATCATTTCCGTTACACCATTGTGATGTGGAGTCTTGGGAGCGGATTGCTCTTGTCGAATTCCATGGTCTTTGCAGTATTGCTCAAATGGTCGAATATATTTTCCTTTATTATTTGTGTGAATACACTTCAATGATTTGCCTGTTTCCCTTTCCATCACAACAACAAAAAAATGGTTAAAGACATCCAAGACTTGGTCTTTCATCTTCAAAACATATACCCACACCTTTCTAAAAGCATCATTTATAAAGGTAACAAAGTAAGAAGTATCTTCTAAAGTTTTCTATTGTCATAAGACTGCAAATGTCAGCATAAACTAATTACAAAACATACGTTTTCTTTTATAGAGGACTTTTATTAAATGAAACCCTATGTTATTTTCTAACTAAGCAATGGATACAATTATTTAAAGTCGTATATTTTATATTAGGAATGAGCTGCTTCTTGGCAAGGTTTGTAAGCCATTCTCACTCATGTAACCTAACCATTTATGTCGTAGCTTAGTAAAAGAATCATTTTCGGTAGTGTTTAACATCTACTTTGCATAATTGTGTTTTTGTCTTATATAAACTGCAATACCTCTTGCCGCTTACCACTACAAGAGACCCTTTTGTAAGCTTCCACTATCTGACACCAAAATGATTGTTGTAACATTCTTCATCCAATCTTCCTACAAAAATTAAATTAAGGTGAAGATTGGGTACATGTCTCACATCCTTGAGAACCAAAGTGTAACCGACATTGGTCTCAACATGTGCATCACCATCTCCACAAATTTGAAGAGTCATTGTTATCCATTCCTCACAAATATCATAGTCTCCCAACTTATAAGATATGAAGAAGACCTTATAAGGATCAGCGTGATATGAAGCAATAATATTAACGACTTAATCATAATCTTGACAAGTGAGATTAAGACATACTTGTTCACAGCTCGAGAAGATAATATATCATATTCTGAGACAACCGCAATTGTGTCATTCTCTTCTTGCTTTTCCTTCCTATTTTTCTTTCTTCTTCTCCTTTATGGGCTTCTAACACTCATTTTGGTAGTGGCTTAGTTTGCCGCAATTATAATAGTTAACATCCTTTTCTAACTTGGATTTTCCTCTTGACTTCTCATGTTATTGAGGCTTTCTGATTTTGCTTTTCCCTCAATTTTTTGTGAGAAGTACTTTTGATTGAGTGGAACCTAAAGATTTTCTTTTTGTTTCCTCATTCAATAAGTTTCCCATTACTTAACTCATGCTAACAACTTCAACCGAAGAAGAGTTACTATATATGCCACTAACATCTCCCGAGTGTTGAACAATGAACTGGGAAGTAAAACAGTATGCAAGTCATTATTTAGCATCATTTTCATGTAAAATATCTTATTCACAATACTTAGAATTTCACTCAATTGCTCCTTAATTGAGCTTCTTTCTTTATACTTCAAATTCAGAAACATCCTAACCAAGAAAGCCCTTGTTGTCTGTGGTCTTTTTCTTATAGAACCCTTTCAATTTCTTCGAAAGTAATTATGTCAAAGTTTCTGAAGTCACATGATAAAAGTCACTATCATCTAACCATTGCGGAATAAATCTAACAACTTTAGATGAAAGTAATTATGTCAAAGTTTCTGAAGTCACATGTTAGAAACTAGTTTCTTCTGCAACCATCGTCTAACCATTGCTCATCGTCACTCATATCTTTCGGTTTTTCCCCAACACCTTCAACATTTGTGTAAAATTTCTTATAATATAATAAATATTTCATCTTGACTTTCTAAATCATCCAATTATTTCCATTTAAACTAACTATTTGTTGACTTGTGCTTGCCTCCATGATTCACACACGAGATAATTAGAACCAAACCCTTGCTTTAATACCACTTGTTGGGAAACCACACACCTTTCCCTTTTATGTGTAAATGAATGGGATTGACAATATAACATTTTAATGGATAATCAATTACATGCAAGAGACATATTTTTTACGTTAAAAATCCTTCAATGTGAAAGGAAAAACCATGAGACCTAGTTTGACATTGATTCATTATAATAAAAATAATGGATGTACAATCATTAAGAGACCAACATCTCATAAATGTCCAAATACATCACCCAAAGGTGGATTACAAGCAATAATGTAAGAAAAGAATTCTCTCACTAACTAGGGATTATACAAACACTAACTTAACCTTTGGAGAAGACAATCTAACAAATCAATGTTATAGATGGAGCTCGCGAACCCAGATGAGAAGATTTCTGTAGTAGAAACTGTTAATGCAAATATCTGGTCATCCTAACCGAGCCTTCGAATCCCTGCTTAAGTAAAACCACAATGGAAACCCTGGCTAGGACAGGGGACCCTCCAATGTTAAAGTTAGATAGGGAATCTTTGTTTATTCACGTTACAGTTTTAATGAATACTTTTTCCTATAGATTGGACTCATATTTATAGCCCTGGTGCGGGTTACATAGATGAAAATTCCCCTACTAGGTAGGCGCTGATTACGGTTATCTTCCAAGATCTTAGATGGCCTTTACGGTAAGGTTGAGTGGTCGAGACCCGAGAATAATGGAATTGCTATCTGAGCTCGACTAGTTGATGTTGAGCTTTCAGTTTGTGGTATGATGTCGTACTGAGGCTAACCTTCCTAAGTCAGGCGTTCGGCTGGGGTCGAGCCCACTTTTAATGCACAGGTCGGACTGATCCATATATTGTTGGGCATAACAATGAGAGCTCGACGATAATTGTACTTCTGGTTGTGCTCAATTTGTCTAGCTGCTCGCAGAGGCTGTGATCGGTCATTTGACCCGGGCTACCTTCTAGGGAACACTATGTTTTATTACACTAGTCGCCTTAGGTCAGTTCATTTTTACCAATAATAGTAGCCCCCTACTGAGCTTACTTCACAAGCTCAGGAAGGAAGTCGATGTGGACTGACTCTTGTTCAACTTCTTTTGCTTGGGCGATCGGATTGATTTGTCATCATTGTAGGAGAGAGGGAAAAGCAGTAGGCGTGGAGATTAAAGAGGATCCATAATGATCGAAGTGGTGCACTCAAAGTGGCGGGCGTCGGTACAGCATCCTTTTGATTTTCGACTAGTGGTGTGCGGGCACGTGGCCCTGTCTCGGAGATTGAGTTGGGATCGTGAATGGGCAGACGCCACATGGAAAGTACTGTAAGTTGTAGTGCCTCCTCGGCTACGGCATTAAATGCGGGTATTTACTGCCTATGCCTAAGGATTTATATAAAAGGGGGGGAAAACCCTAGCATCCTGTCCATTTGCTTCCGTTTTCGCTATTGCTCTAGACTTATCGGACTAAGCAATTTCTAGTAAGTTAGAAATCCTTCTCCAGCAAACTCATCTTCCTCCTCCTTCCTTGCTTTTGCTCCTTTTTCTTTCCATTTTGAGCAATATGTTCAATATTTCGGATGAACGAGTTGAGCCTCGGGCTTTCTAAGGAGATTTTAAGCTAGAGAGCCAGGATTCCCGGTTAGGGACCTCTCATGATTCGCCATCTTCGATACCGTTAAGTCATGACCGAGCATCAGTGCCTGCTCTAGTAAAGAGGGCGATAACTCAATCTTAGGCTGAGTAGCCCGTCAATGTTGGTCCCTTTAGGTCAAGGTTGAGAGAGATTGACCTATCTCAAATTATATCGGAGTACCAAATACCAGACACCATGGTGCTTTGAGTTCCCGAGCCCAGCGAAGTCCCTTACGATCCTCACGAGGGCGAGGTGGCCATCTTCTTGGTCGCCTTGTAATGTGGCCTCCACCTCCCCATCCATCGGATTGTGTGAGACGTCACTTCTCGCTTGAGGTCGGCTCCGGGCTAGATCATTCCAAATGCCTGGAGAGCTCTGCTAGGGACCTACATTCTTTTGTTCCAACTTGGAAATGTCGAGTTGACGACTAAGGAATTCCTATACTTATACCAACCAAAGGCCTTCCCGAAGCATCTAGCTAGTACTATTTCTTGGCATGTGTCATGCCCCAGACTTGGTAATCTGACTCACAAGGAACTCGATAGCCGTTCTGGCTGCAACATCCTCCGTAGTACCTAATTCTCGGCTCCTGAGGCAGGTTCTGATCTTGGGATCCTACAAAGAAGATTTTCATAACAAAATAACCATTCCAATACGAGCATACCCAAGATCACAGCAAGTAAATCTCGAAAATAACAAAGGGACACATTGCAAAATCTACTATAAATTTGAACTTTTACAAGTACATAAGAAAATGGAAATATATCCGATAGCAGAGAGGGAGGAAGAAGATCTGCAACACTGGGGGTCCTCGGCTCAACTCTAATTTAATCTTTGCCGCTACGATGCTGACCTAGGATCACCTGCACACAACAATTGTACATAAGCTTATAGAAGCTTAGAGGATAGTACAGGTGTGTGATAATGGTGCACAGAGGAATAATTGGAGATGTAGGAAGGGAAATATGGTTAAAAACAATATCGCTAGCCTTACCGAGGCTTATTATGAATACAATGCAGTGAGTACTAGGCGTCATACCAAGGCGATGCATGAAAGGGCTTATACAACTGATGCAGATGAAATGCTTAGCGATGCTAATGCTTATATCCAAATCCACATATCAAGTATATTTTCCAATCATAAGGAAATCACCGGGGTCTAATACATTGTTGAATGACTGTCACTCTACAGACCCACACAGTTAAACGAGCGTAAGAAACCTCACTACCCGCCTGTGGACAACCAATCACCAACAAGGCTCGTTGGCAGCGGATCCATTTATGATCTGGTCAGACTCAGCCTAGTAACGCCTTCTTACTCCAGGCGAGTAAGGCCACACCCCTACCCAACTGACAACACGATAGTGAGAGTCATGGCTTAATGGTATAAAGACCTTGTGTGCTCGTAGTTTCCACCGATCATGGCGTTGGGGTAGATCCTTGGTACCATGGAAGTTTTAAAAATTTCACCCATGGGCATCCTATGCACCCAGTATGCTCAAGTAACATTTTCAGTATCCACACATACGGCCATCCACGAATGTCCCTGTAGAGGCAAGGCCCTAATGAAGCAAGGGCTGATCATCATGAAATGCAATGCCAACGCATGAGTCACACACACAGATCATGCACTAGCTTCAAGCATTCGATGTGCACAAGGGGAGAAACTCCATTCCTCTATCATGTCAACCCAATTAATGACCACACACAATGCAATCCATTCATGTAGATGATACATATGGGTCATAGTGGTGTAAGTACGCTACTCAGTGATGATGATGTGGATCATACTCCTCCTACCCAAGGAGGGACAAGGTCTAGATACTTAGGTATGTACACTTAAGGAGAAGTCCTCTAGTGGGGGCCCAATACTTTGGGGTAGCCCACAAACTAAGAGGGCCATAAGAACCCAAGGAAGAAGCAGTCCTAATCATGGGCCCAAGGTAGGCCTTTAACCACCTATAGGAACCCTATGGGCCTACCTTAAGGCCACCAAAGAGGACATCCAACCTCAACTAGGTCCCAAAAGGTAGCCCGCTGC
This sequence comes from Magnolia changhungtana, assembly GCA_030180095.1. NCBI lineage: Eukaryota > Viridiplantae > Streptophyta > Magnoliopsida > Magnoliales > Magnoliaceae > Magnolia > Magnolia changhungtana. The sequence continues at coordinate 1,573,766 of JASAUF010000640.1, forward strand.
CTATACGTATATAAGGCAAAGCCCAAGGCCTAAACAATTCATGGCCTGGTGGGCCATACACTAAGCCCAATACTTAGGCAACATAGTGGGCCCTTAAGCAAGGTTTAGGCCCAATCATAAAGATCATGAGTTCACTCATTGTGGTGGGCCTAATGGGCAGCCCATTATTCCAACATATGGGTGATCCTTATATTTAAAACAAGTAAGTTGGGCCTCACATCTTGACCCAAGTATGGGTTTATTTTAATAGGCAAGAAAGGGCCTAAATACTTGAGTATTTTGGCCCATAAAACCCATCACAATAGTGTATTAAATATAGGCCTGAAGGTCAAAGACCTATCAAGGAAGTTCAAGACATTAGGCCTAGGAAACCTAATAATTAACTATGAATATTGTTGTAATAAAACCCACTTAAAGTGGGCCTTAAGAGTTTACTAATTAAGCCCAAAAATCCAATCAAGATAGGTCAAGATATGTTTAATAATGTCCCCAAATTTGGTGGGCCATGCTACCCCAAAACATACATTTGTGGGTAGCAACCTTAGGCCTAATGCTGAAATTCCAGCCCACCCACTATCTGGGCTTGCTGAAAATTCAATAAAATTTATTTATACAATTAGTTTAATTTCTAGTAGACCATACAAGTCACAAAGGGTCTTACCCAAAAAGTAATTTCACAAAAATCATAAGGTGAAGATACGCAACACATTAAGGTGGGCCCACAAGGAGGATAGACAACCAACCATGGCTGAACGTCACAGCCTGGTGGGCCGGTCTAGCCAGCACCACAAATTGTACAGGGGTTTGTTGACCCCAAAACATGGTAGGTGCGTCCTATCATGGGTGGGTCACCTCTCCATAAATTTTCAGAATTTTTGGAATATCAAAAGCATTTTAATTAATTTAAATAAAAGAAACTGTCTAGAAAATCTGTTTAATCTGGACGTCCCAGCATAGTGGGCCGGTTCAGCCCTTGTCCTGGTGTACACAGGGGTCCGTTGACCCTAAAAACTTACAAGTAGGTCCTACCATGGGTCGGTCACACCTCTGCAAAATTTTAGAATTTTTGGATACTCATAAATATTTTAATTAAATTTAGAATTACAGCCTATCCAGAATTTCTGCTGGGTAAAATGTTGTTGTCTATACAATGTTTATCCAATAAGGTGGGCCCAAACTTCATCTAGGAGGGGAGGGATGGATGATTAGTATTTATTCCTTAAAATACAATAAGGTGGGGTCTACAAAAGTGGCCCACCACTCAGAAAATCCAGTTGAAATTTATGTTTTCCCCTCCATTCATTGGGCTGGACAGTCCAACAAGGTGGACCGCCCACCCCCCTTTGGGCCTCCTTTTGGTGTCATTGCATGGGCCATCTGAGGTGTGATCCATCACACTTCAAGGTGGGGTCCACTCCTTCATATCACACCCAACAACATTAAGAAAAATAATGAAAAACATAGTCCAAATCCATGTTAAACATTAACCAAAACAGTCCATGCAACAATCAAATTTTTTGGACAACTATGTATGGTTGGACATATCAGCCTATATATATATATATATATATATATATATATATATATATATATAATAAAAGGGTGTGTGGCCTTCCTTAGTGGGCCCCACACATGTTCAGATCAAGAACTTAGGTTAGGGCACTTGCATGCATCAAAATATGGTGCCAAAAATCATGAAATGGGTGTAGGGGGCGTCCCACCCATGCTAGATTTTTGGGACATCCCAGGCCCACTAAATGGGCCACACATATCACCATCCATATATAAAGGAAAAGAGAAGAAGAAAGACGATCCGGCCATGGGGATAGGGCCCTGCCACTAATGGACCCTCCTAAGAACAATCAAACACATAGATCTACATTGATTTATATTTACAATCATAAAACTATCACATGCATAATCTTTTACTTACAATGGATGGTTGGGATGCCATCCCAACATGATTTTTAAGATCTAGATGACCTTTAGATGGAGTAGATCATGAAATACTTCATGATGGGGTCCATGGAGAGTGGCCCCATCATGGAACATGACGTGCATGTAGGATGGGCCAAAGGGCCACATCTATGGAATTAAATGGGATCCCCACCATGGATTGGTGGGTCCCATGTGATCCACCCAAGAAGAAATAATGATATTTGAGGATAAAATGGAAATCAGTAAAAAGAATAGTCACCCACTAGGAATCCAACTCTCAAACTTCTACACTATGAAGGTCTTAGAGCAAGGAGAGATTTTGATGGTTGGGATATATTTTTAGTGGTGAGATTTGAGGGGTTTTAGGGTTTAAAGGGATGGAGGATTTGGGAAGAAAGGGAGTTAGGATAGAAAGGTTGCTAGCTATGGAGGGAGAAATGAGGAGGAAGAGATAAGGATAGAGAGAGAGAGAGAGAGAGAGAGAGAGAGAGAGAGAGAGAGAGAGAGAGAGAGAGCTCATGATGGCGTATAAGAAAAAGCAATCATTGCCTAAGGGAGGAGTTTACAATGTTGTAGGCTAGGATAGGTTTTGTGTAGTGTGTGTGAGATAAGTGGTGTTAGATATGGAACTTTTGTGTGGTGTGGGTAGTGTACGTACCAAGGGTGGTGGTCCACATGTATTTCACATAAGTGGGCCACATAATTAATGGTCATTTAATGAAATGCATACAACTTTTGATCTACATATCAGATGGACGCATGAGATGCGTCGTTGGAACTATAATTACGATGCGATCAAGATGACATAGGTCTTGGGCCGATCTGACTCAGGTCAACATGATCGGACTCAAGGATGATTGCATACACTATTCGAGGGTCGTGGGTTGTTGGAATTCGACCGGTAAGACCGCGAGACCAAAAGAAATGAAATGCATACCTATATATACATGCACACATAAGAACACGGGTCGGGTCTTACAGCATGGGCGAACAAGGGCTAGACCCTTCTCCCCAACAATTTGTCCTCTAACAAAAATTGGAAGGACAAATGGTTCTAGGCATCCGGAGAGTGAGAGGCCCCAGTTGCTGACTTGGACGGCCTAGGGTCTCGAGTTCCCACCAAATAAGCTAATCCAAGTTGGACATTGCCGAGCAACGGACTTGTAAATTTCCTTAGCTTTTGTAACTATGCTTACTCACAGCTGATCATTTTTGTAGGTTTTTCTCATACTCAACCCATTCTCTCTAACCTTCAGCTCTGTCAATTGAACCAAGCAAAGATGATGAGAGCAGTTCACATGGCCTAAAACATGCTATGTAAGACTCGTATCCTAGTCCGTACTGTTCAATCAACTCCCACAATCCTTCTTAGCGAAATCTAGCACTCTGCTACTTATAATCGATGTTTGTGCGGGACCCTAAGTTGTATCCTGTAGATTTGAGTCAGCTTCAACCTATACTTGTACCATTGTGACCGCACCGTCACCGCGGTTCCAACGTCGGGTCTTACACACCGATCTATACCCTGGCCAGGAGATGTTGGCCGACATTTATTTTGAAAAACACCACGCGATTGCAATCCCAAGAGAATCTCTACAGCATGTCCCATCAATCAATCACTCAAATCAATCAATCCATCACCTCGTGTCAAGTACAAGAGCACTCATGTTTTCTTTATCCACAAGTTAAGCAACCACTAAGTCAACCAATTTCTCACCTCACCCATCACTCACCTCCCATTCATCACACCTTACATCCTCTCTCTCTCTTTCTCTTTCTCTTCACAAATTTCAAGCAAGAGAAGAGGCTCACATCCAAGCTCTTCCATGAGAGAAAAGTGAGTTTGTGTGGCCCACTTCCTCTCCCTAGATCCATCATCTTAGCCATTCAAACCTCATCTTCCACCATCAAAGTGAAGCATAAGGAGACCGGCATTCCATCGGACCAAGAAGATCGAACGATGGGTGCTTTTATAGGCTAGTTTTCATATTTTTATGATGGGCCAAGTGAGGCCTACCGATTGATGGTATGGATCTCACTTTGGACCCTAAGATGTGGCCGATGGACCACCTTGATTATCATGATCATTCCATGATGGGGCCATTCTCCATAGACCCCATCAAGATGTTTACTTTCTAAGTTCAAAAAAGGTCATCTAGACCTTCCATTTTGGTGGAGAAGGAATCTCTACTGTTGATTTTTTATTTGGTGGACCCACATGTATTGAGACCCACTTGATGTATGATTAATTGCAAAGGAGGGACCATAGTGTCGGGGTCCCTCCATCACACATGTCCCTCTTTCTTTCTCTCTCTCCCTCTTTTTCATTTATTTTGAGTGTGATGATGTGACCATGTGGTCGACCCCGGTGGGGCCCATCATGAGGCATGTATTTTATCCAAACATCTATAGGTGGAGCCCACTTTATATATGTGTTATATCCACACGATCCACCATTTGGTAGCCCACCTGAGTAGGGCCCACCTCAAACGTATGTGTGCGCCCAAACGGTCCAGCGTTCAGTGACGCTGGACATGAAAAGAAAAATATAAGCTTAATTCAAGCTTATTGGGAGGGCTGTCCATGTAGGCCCCACCTCGATGTATAAATTCAATCCACACCGTCCATCCTTTTCTCCATACCGTTTTAGGTATTGGGCCAAAAAATGGTGCCAATCCGACTTTCGGGCGAGCCATAACGTAGCAAACAACGTGCTTACCGTTGAAATACCCCATGTCGTTTCTACACGCCAAAACATATTACATATCAGGCTTGTTTGGCTTATCTTGGCCCATAGAGACCAACGACTGGGGTGGATTCACTTAATGCGGGCCCCGCATATGAAAAACCTAAAAAAAAAACCCCTTTTCAAAAAAAATTTAAGCAGGACACTGCTGCGTCTGGCTGTCTAGCTAGGGACCACGGTCCCAGCCGTGGGCCCCACCTAATGTGTGTTGTATATTCATGCCGTTCATTTTGTAAGCCCCCTCAGGGCAGTGGGCCACCCTAAGAATCAGCCGTGTACGTTACTCAAGTGGCCCACATCACAGGAAACAGTGATGAAGAACATCTACCATTGGAACCCTTTTCTGGGTCACAGAAGTTTTGAAACATTATGAAGTTTGTTTTTCCTATTCATTTGGGTCCATGTGACCTTATCAACGGATTGGATGGAAAGTAAACGCTATGGTGTGCCCCACGTGGGACCCACCTTTGTCATTGTTAAGCAGTAGCCATTGCCACCAACTGCTGCACTTGCAGCAGCAATAGCCCTCCACGGTGTAAACGCACATCGTCCATTACATGGTGGGCCATGTGTGTGGACCCTACCATGATGCATGTGTTGTATCCATACTTTCTAATCATTTTAAGAGATCATTTTTATGGCATGAGAAAAGAATGGGACAGATCTATAGTTCAAGTAAACCCCACCCTTGAAAAAAGTGTGGATGGTGACATCCACCATTCAAAACTTTTAAGGGCCATAGTAGTTTCTAGTAAGCTAATAATTATCGTCACTTCATCTATCAATATGTTTAACTTATGAATGGATTGGATTTGTGAACCACAACTTGGTGGGCCCAACTGATGCTTGTGAATGTTTTAATGGAGGCTAAACCTCTTAACTGTGTATCTAGTGTGACCCACACAAGTCACGGATTGACTTGATTTTTAAGTCTTAGGCCCCACCATGTTGTGTGCATTATACCAAAAGTGTGCATTATACCCACGCTTTTAAGCAAGTTTTGTTTCCTAGCCTGAGATTCCTGTTCTCCCACCTGAGACTTCTGCATCCCCATCTAAGTCTAGCGCAGCACTGACCATATTCGTAAGTGCGGACCAACTATAGCAGATGTTGCAAGCAATGATTGTCATTCTTCAGAGAGGAGACCGGAAGAGGAAGGCCCCCTCCGGTAGCTCCCAGGTGCAGCTATGTCGACGATCATAGTGGCATAAGAACCGTCCATCCTTTCGAGCATTTGCACCACCTAAATGTCAGTCCTCAAGTGTATACTTCAGATGTTGTGTGATGGGGCATCACGTTTGTAATCCCAAGAAAATCTCTACAACATATCCCATCAATCAATTACTCAAATCAATCAATCCATCACCTCATGTCAAGTACAAGAGCACCCATGTTTTCTTTGTCCACAAGTCAAGCAACCACCAAGTCAACCAATCTCTCACCTCACCCATCACTTACCTCACATCCATCACTCACCTCACCCATCACTCACCTCCCATCCATCATTGCTTACATCCTCTCTCTCTCTCTCTTTATAAATTCCAAGCAAGAGAAGAGGCTCACATCCAAGCTCTTCCATGAGGTAAAAGTGAGTTTGTGTGGCCCAATTCCTCTCCCTAGATCCATCATCCTAGCCATTCAAACCTCATTTTCCACCATCAAAGTAAAGCACAAGGAGATCGGCATTCCATCGGACCAAGAAGATTGAACGGTGGGTGCTTCTATAGGCTAATTTTCATGTTTTTATGATGGGCCAAGTGAGGCCTACCGATTGATGGTATGGATCTCACTTTGGACCCTAAGATGTGGCCGATGGACCACCTTAATTATTATGATCATTCCATGATGGGGCCATTCTCCATGGACCCCATCATGATGTTTACTTTCTAAGTTCGAAAGAGGTCATCTAGACCTTCCATTTTGGTGGAGAAGGAATCGCCACAGTTGATTTTTGATTTGGTGGGTCCACATATATTGAGACCCACTTGATGTATGATTGATTTCAAAGGAGGGCCCATAGTGTCGGGGTCCCTCCATCACACATGTCCTCCTTTCTTTCTCTCTCTCCCTCTCATTTTCATTTGTTTTGAGTATGATGATGTGGCTGTGTGGCCCACCCGGGTGGACCCCACCATGAGGCATGTATTTTATCCAAACCATCTATAGGTGGACCCTACTTTATATATGTGTTATATCCACACCATCCACCATTTTGTGGCTCACCTGAGCAGGGCCCACCTTAAATGTATGTGTGCACCCAAACAGTCCAGCGTCCAGGGACGCTGGACGTGAAAATAAAAATATAAGCTTAATTTCAAGCTTATTGACAGGGTCGTCCATGTAGGCCCCACCTCGATGTATAAATTCAATCCACGTCGTCCATCCTTTTCCCCATACCATTTTAGGCGTTGATCTGAAAAATGGTGCCAATCCGACTTTTGAGTGGGCTATAGCGTAGCAAACAACGTGCTTACCATTGAAATACCCCCTGTCGTTTCTACATGCCAAAACATATCTCATATTGGGCTTGTTTGGCTTGTCTTGGGCCATAGAGACCAATGACTGGGGTGGATTCACTTAATGCGGGCTGCACATATGAAAAACCTCGAAAAAACACCCTTTAAAAAAAATAAAAATTAGCAGCTCCTGCTACTGCTGCAGCAGAACGCTGTTGCGTCTGGCAGTGTGCCAGCGACCACGGTCCCAGCCATGGGCCCCACCCTAATGTGTGTTGTATATTCACATTGTTCATTTTGTAGGCCCCCTCAGGGCAGTGGGCCACCTCAAGAATCAGCCATGTACGTTACTCCAGTGTCCCACATCACAAGAAATAATGATGATGAATATATACCATTGGAACCCTTTTCTAGGTCACAGAAGTTTTGGAACATTATGAAGTTTGTTTTTCCTATTCATCTGGGTCTGTGTGACCTTATCAATGGATTGGATGGAAAGTAAAGTTAAGGTGGGCCCCACGTGGGACCCACCTCTGTCATTGTTAAGCAGCAGTCGTTGCCACCTGCTGCTGCACTTGCAGCAGTAGCAGCCCTCCATAGTGTAAACGCACAATGTCCATTACATGGTGAGCCATGTGTGTGGACCCTACCATGATGCATGTGTTGTATCCATACTTTCCAATCATTTTGAGAGATCATTTTTATGGCATGAGAAAAGAATGGGACAGATCTATAGTTCAAGTAGACCCCACCTTTGAAAATAGTGTGGACAGTGACATCCACCATTCAAAACTTTTAAGGGTCACAGTAGTTTCCAGTAAGCTGATAATTATTGTCACTTCATCTATCAATATATTGACTTATGAATGGGTTGGATTTGTGAACCACAACTTGGTGGGCCCAACTGATGCTTGTGAATGTTTTAATGGAGGCTAAACCTCTTAACTGTGTACCTGGTGTGGCCCACACAAGTCATGGATTGACTTGATTTTTAAGTCTTAGGCCCCACCATGATGTGTGTATTATACTGACACTTTTCAGCTATTTTATTGGACCGTGGGCCCCATTGCGTTGTATGGCACACCATGTTGTACATGTTTCACCTATGTCATCCACTTATGCGGCCCACCTAAGTGTGTATATAGCAAGCACATTGCCCATCTGATGGGGCTCATTTGAAATGTGCAGGGCCCACCTTCATGAGTTGTACGTGCGGCCCATTTGATGAGGCCCGATGCGATGTAATTGGCACCTAGGCATAAGGCCCATTTAATGTATTTGAGGCCTAGATGAGTGGTCCATTTGATGGATATGAGGCCCATGTGCAGGGCCACCCGTGATGTATAAAGGCCCATGTGTGGGGCCCACCTATTGCGTATTCATGGCCCATTTGGTAAGGCCCATTGTGATGTATTAGGACCCATGGGTTAAGGCCCATTGTGATGTATTTGGAGCCTATCGGTAGAGGCCATTATAATATATTTTTGGCCCATTTGATAGGGCCCCTTTGGGTTGAGACCCATTGTGATATATTTGGGGCCCATGGGTTGAGGCCCATTGTGATGCATAAGGCCCATTTGAGGAGGCCCACCTTAATGTATTTGTGGCCCATTGTTGAGGCCCGCCTTGATATTTATAAGGCTCATTTGAGGAGGCACATCTTGATATGGCCCATCCATTAAGGCCCACCTTGATATATATGAGGCCCATTTAATGTATTGGAGGCCCATCTTGATATGGCTCATCCATTGAGGCCCACCTTGATATATATGAGGCCCATTTAATGTATTGGAGGCCCATAGGTTGAGGCCCAATGGGATGTACATAAGCCCATTAATCTGATCCCACCATGGTTTATGTAATGACATTTATGGCAGGCCATGCCTTGGGAGCAATGTTGGTTTGACGTCCACATTGTAAGAATAATGTTAGTTAAATGTCCGCATTATAACTCTCCCTAGGGCCCATTGATAGGCCCATACTTATTGTGTGTAGGCCATCAAGGCCCATCTTCGTTTTGAGGATAGTTCATCATCATATAACATGCTTAGTATAACTCCATGATTCATGCCTATACACATCATATGTATGCCTGATATGAGGAAGGTTTGATCATAGCATATGCCATTAAGCAGACCATTTACGGGACTCCTTATGAGACGGAGTGCCTACATTATCGCGCCGTATGCGTAGGATTGTTGCATGACTGGATAGTGTGACTCATGCATCTCGCATATGTGTGACTTGATCATGGTACGCCATAGTGACATCAGGGTCATGGCCTCCACAGGAACATCATGGATGACTAGATGGGACACCAAAAATATTTGGTTCTAGCACTATGGGCACTTAGGATATCCTTTAGTGAAAATCTTAGAACCTCCGAGGTTAGGAGAAGCCCCAACGTCTAGACCAAGTGGAACATGAGCACCCAAGTGCCGAATACCAGTAGGCCGCGTCTCCTACTGTGTCGTGGTCAGATGGGAGGAGGTGTGGCCTTATCCGCCTGAGTGAGGGGGCTATAAGCTAGGCTGAGTATGACCAGCTCGTGAATGGGTCCACTATTGACGAGCCGGGTAGGTATTTGCAGACTGCTGGCTAAGCGGATACTAAGTTCTCTTCCACTTACTAGGTTGTGCAACTAGGGATGAGGCAGTCAAAGTGGAGTATAATAGACCTCGGTGATTTCTCCCAGAGAGCAACCGTACTGATATGTGGACTTATTGAGCAGGAATTGCATATCCATTCATTCATTCACTATCCACTCGAGTTAGTGGTGCATAACTATTTGTTACGTGTACCTTCGCATGGCTAAGATTTTGGTTGGGCGCCCGACTAACCTGAGATTAGGAGTTTACCACATTGAGTTGGACTATCCAAATTTAGGTATGGGATTGGTTTGGATAAAAGTCCCTTGTGGTGGACCACATAACTTGCGATACTACGTACTATCATCCCGACTTCACATTCTAACATGGACATTTCATTCGCACTGCATATTACATTGCATCCGCAGTACTTAGCATTTTGGTTTACTATGTTTTTGCACTTATATGGCCTAGACAGACTTAACAGGATTTGTATATTGCATTACATCATCGGTATCTGATATTTGGCTTCCACATTTGCATTGCCGATCCGCATTGCGTATTTTATTATTGAATGATTCATGGACTTACAGTATATTTTCGCGTACTCTGATATAGTATGATTTATGATTTTGTTAATATTTCCACTTATCCCGATGATGTATGATTTATGTGCTTTATTGTACACCTGACACTCGCCTTGCGCACACACTTACACCACCCTCTAAGCTTTCTATAAGCTTATGCACGATAGATGCGTGCAGGTGATGTTAGGATGCAACCGATATGCGGCCGGAGCATGTAGTGGAGCTTTGGGAGTTTCCTTTGATATCTTCATATTGTATTTCTATTTTAGCATTGTACTTAAATGATTATATTAGTGGATATGTGATGATGTTGTTGCCTTTGTGATTTGGGTAAACTTGTGGTTATAAAAAATGTATGTTGAAAAATCCTCCTTCTAGGATCCCAGGATCGGAATGTATCATGTGAGTGTCGGGATCCGAGAATAGGGCACTACGGAGGCTGTTGGCGCCGGATTCGCCGATCGGGAATTTTGTGAGCTCGGTTTCCGAGTTTAGGACGTGACATGCTAATCACGCGCGACCTCTTACACCAATCTAGACTTTCTTGACTTGATCCATGAGGTAGACAGTGGGTCGTAGAATCATCTTGAAGGTTATGTTCAAATTATGATTTTTTATATTTACCAGGAGTGTCTTATCGTGTAGAAATGGTCGATCTCTAACGCCTTGAGAAAAGAGGCTGAGATGGTCTAGAAGAAGTCATTAGTGAAGAGGAGGGTTGTTGTACCTCCGACGAAGCGGGCAGGGTCCTCCACAACTATGGAGACGAGGTCAGAGCCCATCGTTAAAGGGCTCGTGATAAAGCAGCTGGCTCCGAAAACCACGGGTGAAGGAACTCAAGGCACTCCTGCTTCGGCCTAGGAGGCTCTCCCCACTGAGGACCCCCAGCCCCCAACAACCCAGGCTCATGCCGGGGAGGGTGATACCTTAGGCCAGTGAGTCGATGAGGTTGAGGAATCAAGTCCTCTGCCTCCTGGGTATTATATGAACAACGTTGTTCCATTGACGACTAGGCATGCCCCTGGTAAATACTCATTAGGTGACCCTTTTGGGGGACATCGTCATGCATTATTTCACCGAACTCGAATATTAAAATTAACTACATGCTTCACGTCCTAACCCTAACTAAGAGATTTAGCCAACCATTATTATAGTTAAACTAAACTAAAAAAAAAAAAACATAAAAAAAAAACCTTAGAACTAAAAGATTAAAGAAAAACATTTCCGTAAAATCTTTGCAACCTCTTGTTCTCTCCCAAACCCTAATTTGTATCTAGAACATCCTAAATCACCCCTTTAAATAAGAAAATTTCGCACAGACTTTGAAACGACTTCAATTTTCAGACTTTTGCTACACGTTGGTCGCACCGATAGTGATCTTCAGTAGGACCGAGGTCGATCTGAATGAACTTTTGGTTATAATCTAATTTTTTCAAAATATGTCTGGACTATCTGTTTCCTTTTATTGTCACTGAGCCTACCTTCAGTGGTATCGAGCGTTACTTTGATCGTACCTAACAGTCGACCCAAATTTACTCTAAAAATCATTATTTCTTACTAGATTGTTTTTAGCACTTTCAATGGGACTGAACATACCCAAAGAGTCTATTAATTCTATTATTATACTATGTTTTTTTCAGACTTACATTTTTAACACTTAATTTTCTTAGATCTTTAGCACTTGGTTTCTTCAATATTATCCTCTAACGATCTAATCCTCAACTTGATCATTCGTCGAGCTTTAAATCTTTGCTTTAATCATCATTCTCATCTTAGCTCTCCAAATCACCTCATGTAGTAAAACACATGTAATTAAATCAATTTAGTACACCTATGCATATAATTCTAATGCACAATTAAGGGTAAATAGGCAATATTTCACACTCAAAACACACCCAAACTAGCATTTTGCTAGCCCCAAGAAAAACATGCAAAAACCAATTCCATATCCCAAACTTTAAATGTCTTTTAGAATAACATCCTTTTATGTAATCCAAGGCATATGTGGTTAGAATTCATAGAGACAAAGATAAGATGTTGTCAGTCTAAAACCTAATATGACTAGTAAACAATTAAACCAAGTTTTCATTCATCAATCAATTAATAGAATATATTCAAACATTAAGTTCCTAGTGTGCTCAATGAATTTCAACTCATAATCAATAAAAATCAGCTTTCCTACCATAGGATTAGGTGTGACGATTACCCATAAGTGATCAGATCAACATAAGTCATTGATTCTGAACCCTTCTCTCTTTCCACTTATTTTTCCATCTTTTGATTTTTCTTTGACAACTTTTACACTATCGCCTTTCTTCTCTCTTCTTTTTTTCTTCTCTTTTTAAGCACATGCAATAGGTAGCCCTTTCAATTCTTCTACTTTTATAGCTAGCTCTTTTCTTCTTTTTATATCAAGGTAAACAAGGATCTCTAGGCTTAGTTTGTAACACTTTTAAGTAATAATCAAGTTAGACACCATGAGTTCAAGTTGGCCTTAAGGACTATGGATCATATGTGAATTGCGTACTAGATTCAATTGATGTTTAATACTTCCTATTAATCAATTCATTAAAGAAACTTGTTCAAAAACCTACTAATCAACTAGACTCTAGGCTTTTAAAAATTACTTTGTATCACATCGTCCCATTCATAAACACACTCAAGTACACAAAAAACAACCTTTAGAGAGGGTTTTGAAGTAAAATAATTTTTAAAAAAATTATTTATTTTTCTTAAAAACTTAAAGATGTTGATAATTCCACCGAATCTCACTACCCAACCTAAAATCTACATTGTCCTTAATGTAAAAAGATATGTAATGCCATAACATGAGACAATAAAAGAAAAGAGGAGTGAGTGAGAGAGAGTACCGGAGAATAATCAAATTAATTGTATAAATTTTTCATTCACTAAGAGGGGTTTCCAAGTTACCAAATAAATAAAAACAAACTAATAAAAGAAAACCTATACTACTCTAACCTAACCTTAGGAAAACAGTAAATAGGGAGAGGGACCTTCATCAAACTAGAAGGTCAGTCCTGGTAAACAAGATCTTTTAGAGGAATGGACATTTCCTCTTAATCACAATTCTAAAAAAATGTCTAAAGGCATTGACTGCTCACTTTAAAAATGTTGTCATTCACCGGATTCTCTATCTCGAAAGCCTCATGAGGATAAATCATTTTGACTATAAAGGGGATAATCCAACATGATCTCAATTTTCAGGGAAAAGATGAAGTCTTGAATTATATAGAATGACTTTTTGATGTGGTTTTAAATTTTTTTGAAGGATGTTTCTATCATGGAACACCTTCATCCTGTCATTGTATATCCGAGAGTTCTCGTAAGCCTTATTCCAGATTTCTTCAAGTTCATTTAATTAAAATTTGCATAGTGATCTACCTTTGTTGATATTAAAATTGAAAGTCTTTACACCCCAATATACCTCATGCTCCAACTCCACAAGTAAGTGACAAGCCTTCCCCCAAATAAGTTTATAGGGTAACATACTAATAGGGGTTTTATATGTTGTATGATAAGCCCACAATGCATTAAGTAGTTTAAGTAACCAATCATTGTGGTTCAGGTCCACTGTTTTCCCTAAGATCTATTTAATCTCCCTATTTGATATTTCTGCTTGAACGCTCGTCTGTGTAATAGGGGGTGCTCACTTTATGCACAATATTGTATTTCTTCATTAACATTTAAATGGCCTATTGCAAAAGTGAGATCCTCCATCACTAATGATGGCTCAAGGAGTTCCAAACGTAGATAAGATATTTTCTTTCAAAAACTTAATGATCGCCCGATGATCATTATTCTGGCATGGAATTACCATAACTCATTTGGAAATATAGTTAACGACAAGTTGAATATAGATATTTCCAAATTATTGGGGAAATGGTTCCAGGAAACTAATGCCTTAGCAATCAAATGTTGTGGGACCCCAATCCATAAAAACATGGCTCGAGCACACACGTGCCCTGATCTGCACTGTCGATTGATTGTATGTAGCACCCTTGTGTACCTAGCAACCGAACCCAAGTGATTTGTGTCAGATGCCTTCAAAACCCTTGTCATATAGACTGTGTTGTCCCTTCGTTGAAACAGTGAAAACTGTGCATCAATATGATGCCTCGTTAGTGAGATACGACCCGTCGAATGCAAACCCAAATTGTATATCTTGTAACACATGAAACCATTATTATGCTATTCCATTGGACTTGTGCCCATGTGGGCCTAAAACACACTTTCTAGAATATATGAATTATCACAAGATATGACAAGCACTACATGACGAATGAAGAGCTAGCATATATAAGATAATGCACTATGAAACAAAAATGGGTTCTACCCCAAAATCCATCATTAGTCATCTCTCCATGCCTTATAAACTAATCATGGCCCATAGCTACCTCATCGTACACATGAATCCATTGCATGCATTATTGTGTGCTACATCACTTCAAACAACCAATTCAAACACTTCACTTCATCATCTATCACGCATCACTTACAACCCACAATCTTTATCCATCCACTATCCAATGCATGCCTAGATTTAATCCACCCTGGCCAATGCATGCTTAACACCATCCACCTCATCTATTCACTACCCACAACATACACCACCTTCCATCTCACTTTTAGCTTCAATAAGACCTCCCAAATTTACTACATCATCTTCCCACCTTAGTTTGGATTCTCTATACAAAAAAAAGTGGTGCTTCTCTTACTCTTATACTTTTATTACAATTAGAAATTTTTTGAAATTTTGAGAGGGGATGCTTCAAATGAGAAGGAAAAGGGTAGTTCATAAGATCCAACTAATTTTTTAAGAATAAGGGTAGTTCTCGCGTACAAAAAATGTAGTGCGATGTAATAATGGTGGTGATTGATCGATCTGAATTTCTTCTGGGTAGGATCTAACTATGTTGGCAAGCTACAAAGCATACGTTCAAAACGATCAAGTGTAGGGTGCAAAGTATAAATGTATGGGATGCTTGACGTTGTATTAATGCTTATGATAAAATGATGACTAATCAACTAAGGTTTTTGGTGGACCTATTGCAATTGTATTGGCATGCCTTAGAGCATAAGTCCACCAGTCAGATATAAGAAAATGATGAAATGCAATGTATATGCTAAAACGATGGCTAACTGGCTAAGGTTTCTGGTAGGCAAGATCCAATTATATCAATAAGCCTCAAAGCAAATGCCCGCCAGTCAGATGCATAAAAATGATGAAAATGCACTATGATGCTGATGTATATGAGAAGTAGGGGGGTTAGGAAGGGAATGAATGTTGCACGATGTTAATGCTTACGTTTGATGAAACTAATATAAGCTTGAATAGTTGGATGAATGGTAGTGTCGTAAGGCTTGATTGAGTGGCTTGTATTTGAACAAGGGTGGCTCAAGAGGCTTAGCCTCTATCTAGGCTAGGCTAGACTAGGTCTAAGCTCTCTCTCTTTCTCACTCTTCTTGGTGGAGGAATGCTTCTTAATGAGTGTGCTCTCTGAAATGAGAAAGGATCTAAATGAGGGGGGACACTTCAAATTAGAAGGAAAATGGGCTATTTATAGTTTCCCAACCCAATTTTCTGGTAATTCCTAGTGATCCTAAGGGAAAAAGGTGTTTGAAGGGCTGAGATTGGAGATTTCCACATAACAACTTCTCATGGGTTGGATGAGGTGGCAAAATAGTAATTCTGGGTAAGGAGATAGGCATCGGAGTAAATGCACTTTAATCGCACACTTATGGTTTGAAAAAGGAGTGTTTCACATGCTTAAAGGACGTTACTACAAATAGTGGGAGTGTCACGTGGCCGGCGGAAGCCTGGCTACTACCGGTCCCCACTTGAACTCCCTACTTTAGCAGACAACATTCTCCAAGCTTGTTGAAGATTTGTTGTGAGGGTTGTTGCTTTGAGGTTTTTACATATTTCTTTGATTGGGCTTGGGTTCGAGCATGGTTTTGGGCTTAACTAGATGAGTTGATTGGGCTGTGGGCTTGGGTAGGCTGACTGG
Source organism: Magnolia changhungtana (assembly GCA_030180095.1). Taxonomy (NCBI): domain Eukaryota; kingdom Viridiplantae; phylum Streptophyta; class Magnoliopsida; order Magnoliales; family Magnoliaceae; genus Magnolia; species Magnolia changhungtana. Next base: position 1,590,110 of record JASAUF010000640.1, read on the forward strand.
ATGAGTTGACTCAAGGTTCTAGGGTTTTAGGTTCCTATGATTTAAGGTTAGGCTGAATGGGTTGATTGGGTTGAATTGACTGAGTTTAGGGTTTAGAATTAGGGTTCCTAAGGTTAAGGTTTAGGATTAGAGTTTGGTTGACCATCCATCAGTTCAAACTCAATCAGCTTATCAACCTGGAGTGGGGTGTCGACACTTTCACATGCAATCCCATTTTCTATCTAAACAATAACTAATAAAAATTAGATAAAATCAACTGTGTTAAGATTTGAAGTGAAATTTGGTGGTAGTATGTACCACACTATAGTCAACTATGCAAGTGGTGTGTAAGTAGTGCCACATCAAGCATAAGGGTGGTGTTATATCAGTATAAGCGCAATGTTAAATTGAATGTCAGAGTAATGCTACATGTAGCATAAAGGAAATGCCACATCAACATGAAGGAAATGTTATAGCAACACAAGTGTAAATATTGCATCAGTATAAGTGTAATGCCACATAAAGCATAATAAAAGTGTCACATTAACACAAACATAATACCACATCAACATAGTACACAAAAGAGGTGAGGTCCACTCCAAGCAAGAATGCACTTAAATGGGCCCAACTGAACTCCTAACGACAACTAAATGAGGTGACAATCATAAGGTCCACAAGATATCATGGTATCTCAGAGATGGACATTAAAGTGGGTCCTATAACTATTCCCAAGAAAGGTCAAAGAGGATGGCGCATTACCATCCAAGCACGGGCCTAAGAGGGTCCAAACACAAACAAAGTGTGGGACCCGAACTGCAGCCCCCACACACTCAAGCATGGCTCCCAAGATGGGATGACATGGATGTGTGTGTGTGTATGCGATCGACCGTATGTTACCTTTTGGTGAGGTCGAGTGCTAGCAACATGTTATTCGTTAGATGGTAAAAATTTTAAATAAATGGTGAAATTTTATAGGGAAACTGGATAAACAAAATGGTGAAACCAACTATTAAAATACACCTCCACCTCTATCTCTCTCATGCGTATTTTCTGCGAAAAGCCTTGCGCTAGAAACCTAGGTGGGGCTTACTGTGGTTTTTTTTTTTTTTTTTTTTTTGAGAAATCCACCCCATCCATCTGTTTTTCCATACCATTTTAAGGACAAGAGGCCAAAAATGAGCTGGATCCAAGGCTCAAATGGGCTATAAATGTGAGGATTGAATGTCCACAGTTGAAATATTCGTAAGGCCACGGAAGTTCTAAATTAGGATAATATTTGTGTTTTCAGTTCATCTCAGTAGGAATATTTTTACGAATGGTATACATGCAATTAAAACATCACTTTCGACCCATGGAGATTTCAACAACAGGAATTTCCCTACCCGCCTTTTCTTTTAGTGCAGCCCACTTGAGTCTTAAATCCGGCTCATTTTTGGTCCTATGTCCTAAAATGATCTCCAAAAACTGATGGACAGGGTGGATTTCTTACAAATACTATGGTTGGCCCTTACCGAACACGGTACAACCCTGACCATCTGAGAAATTCTCAATGATAGAAGTTCAATTCACACTGTTTCTATCCACTTTGGGCGTGGATTAAATACTGACAGGTTGAGTAAAGTGACGTAACCAAGTTCAGTGGGCCCCACCATGATGTATGTTTCGTACCCACACCTTCCTTCTATTTGGAGAGATTATTTTAAGGCAATATGCAAATAATGAGTTAAATCCAAACCTCCAGTGAACCCCAACACAGAAAACAGTGGGGGACAGTGATGCCCACTGTTAAAAACTTTTAAAGGCCACAAAAGTTTTACATCAAGCTGATATTTATGTTTTCTCTTATTTCATGTCTTTTTTAACTTTTGAATATGTTGGATTTCAAATAAACATTATGGTGAGCCTTGGGATAATTTCAACGGTGGGAATCACTCTGACTAAAACCCATCAGTAAAAAAAATTGATTTACTTAAGGAGCTATTAAAATTTAGGTCACTCTTTACAACTATAAACAAAAAGAAGACCAATTATTCTCCTAAACCCAGCTTATCTTGAAATGGGTTCCTAAGGTTGCTTGTTTGGTTGCTCCTGCCCTTTCAAAGCTACAAGCCATTCAAAATGGTACCTAAAAACACATATGACAGGCGACAAAGCTCCCTATAGAAGATAATTCACCATTTTTTGTGGTGGGGTCCACTACAACTTTTTATTTGCCTCATTCTTTGGTTCATGCCATAAAATGATATCTCAAAATGGATGGACGGTATGGATACAACACATACATCATAGTGGGGCCATAGAACTTGGTGACGTAACTTCAGCAGCCGATTCGCTACTCAACCTGTTAGTATTTAATCAACGTGCATCTACTTCCATATTAAGAGGCATAATGGACTCCAACGCGAAAGTGGATTGGCTGGTGTACCACACACTAGCTATATAGCTGGTGGATTGACGTTAGCAAGTTCTATGGGTCCGTCATGAGGTATGGGTTATATCCAAACCTACCATCCATTTTGCAAGCTTGTCTTAAGGCTTGAGCCGAAAAATAAGGGAAGCAGATTGGCTAGTGTACCGCACACCAGCTATATAGCTGTTGTAGGTACGTGTCGTGTGAAGACATGCACTGATGCTCCTCGAGCGAACGGTTCAAAGGAGATCAAAGTTACATGGCCCCACAGTAATGTATTTATTATATCTACACAGCTCATCTATTTGTAGAGATCATTTAAAGTATTATCCAAAAAATGAATCGTATCCAAAGATCATCTGGACCACACCACAAATAGCAGTGGAGATAACGATTCTCACCATTAAACAATCCGTAGGGCCCACCATAACCTTTATTTTCCATCTGATCTGTTCATAAGGTCACAAAGACCTAAATTAAGAGGATAAACGAATTTTAGATTGATCCAAAACTTCTGTGACCTCAAAAAGGGTTTCAATGGTAGACGTTTAATCCTCCACTTCTTTTTGCAGTGTGGTCCACTTGATAGTTATATCTATCTTATTTTTCGTCTCAAGCCTTAAGACAAGCTCCCCAAATGGATGCACGGTTTGGATATAACACGCACCTCATGATCAAACCCCCAAAACATGCTGACGTCAATACAACAGCTATATAGCTGATGTGAGGTACATTAGCCAATCCGCTTCAAAAAATAAGATGGATATAATGTTTAATTGGACCACACAACAAAAAGTAGTGGAATATTGAACGTCTACCATTGAAACCCTTTTAGGGGTCACAGAAATTTCGGATCAATATGAAATTTGTTTTTCCTCTTCATCCATGTATTTGTGACCTTATTAACAGATTGGATGGAAAATAAACATTTTGGTGGGCCCCACAAATTTTTTAATAGTGAAAATCATTATCCTAGCTACTATTTTGGTGTGGTCCATTTGAGATTTGGATATGATTCATTTTTTGTCTAATGCTCTAAAATAATCTCGAAAAATGGATGAATGGTGTGGATATAATAAATACATCATTGTGGGGCCATGTACCTTTGATCTCCTTTGAACTATTCGTACAACTTGGCGCTCGAGGAGCATCCTCGCTTGTCTTCGCACGGCACTACACGAGCCATATAGTTGGTGTGTGGTACACCTATTGACCAAAGTCATGTACTTCCCTCGAAGGTATTTGTTAATCAGGTACAGTCTATATTCATCGCATAATACCGCTTCCCTCCAACACTAGCTGGACGCGGATTCTCTACGGACAAGTTACGTCACCATGTTTTGCGGGACCCACCATGATATATGTGCTATAACCATATCATCCATTCACTTGAAGATATCAATTTAAGGCATGAGACAAAGAAAGAGTCAGATCCAAAGCTTGAATGGACCCACCAAAGAAAGCAGTGAATAGAGTAACGCCCACCATTAAAAATTTCTAAGGGCCACAAAGGTTTTCAATGAAGCTCAAATTTGTGTTTTCCCTTCTTTCATGTATGTCTTAACTTATGTACAGGTTGGATCTCAGATAAACATCATAGTGGACCTTAGGAAGGTTTCAATGGTGGGCACAAGGCTTTTGCAAAAAATACACAAGAGAGAGAGGTGGAGGGGTATTTTAATAACCGGTTGCACCAGTTTTGTTTCTCCAGTTTCCCTATAAAATCTCCCTGCTTGTATGAAATTTTTACCATCTAACGAATAACGTGCCACGAATCAAGAAGCTACATATTGAAGTTCAGAAACTACATGTTGAAGTTTCAAGAAGCTACAATGTTGTTGTTCAAGTCTCATGACTTCAAGACTAATAAGCAATGCATGAAGTAGTTGTTTCTTGATAAGATCTCAAGTGCTGAAGCTCGACTTCGTGGGAAGGTAACATGCGGTTGAGCGCATAATACATTTTCTCATATATATATATATATACATATATATATATATATATATATATATATATGAGAAATGGAACTATGAGATCGAACTATGTGGGTTCCATCATGATGTGTGTCGAACATCAACATCGTGCATTTGATGGGTCCCCTTTAGTCATGGATATCCCAAAAATCAGCCGTATACTGAACTCAGGTGGACCATACTAGTTAAAAGCATATGAAGACATGCCTAAAACATATAAAAGCACTCCGCAGGGCCCACCTGAAATTTGGATGCCACTGAAACTTGGTCTGACCCATCATCCAAGTGGGACACACACAATGGATGGGCTGGATTTGTGAACCACATCTCGGTGGGCCCAATAAATTATTATAAATGTTTTAATGGGAGGCTAACGCCTCTCAACTGTTGCATGTGGTGTCCCACCCAAATCATGAATTGACTTGAGTTTTAAGCCCATGGCCTACCAATCATATATATATATATATATATATATATATATATATATATATATATGTGTGTGTGTGTGTGTGTGTGTGGATACAACGTATATGTCAAAATAGACCTACAGGATGGCCACATTACACAAATTAAGGAGGGCCCATAGCCGGGTATACAACATCTACATCAAGGTGAGCCTCATGACGTGGGCACAACACATACAACAAGTTAGGGCTACTAAAGAGTCAAATAAATCTACATTACGTTGGGCCTTAAAACGGTTCTAATGGTGGCCACCACTACGGCCATTGCTTCACATTGAGTGGTCCACTTGCCAGACATATGCCCCATGGGTGGATCACGCTTTAAAATGATACGGAAAAATGAATGGACAATGTATAGAAACACATACATCTCGGCAGACCCCAAAGCATGGGATGCACGCTGTGTGGACTGCATTTTTATGCATGCTGTTTCAATGGCGCGGCCCAACACCGTGGGCCCTAAAAATATCCTAGCGAGCTCTAGAAAGTTTTAAATGGTGGGTGTCCAATCTAAATTGTTTCAGGTGTTGCAATCGGTTCATCATTTTGGGACCATGCATTAAAATGAGCTGTTAAAGACAGATGGACGACGTATATATATGATACGCCACTATAAGAAAAACAGGCATTACCGGTGGCCAAAACTGCCCTTAAAAGTCCAAAGAACCATTGGTATAAGAATTACCGGCGGTCGGGCGGCTGCCGCAAAATGGAGGCGTCGCTGTATCATTTACCGGCGTTCGTCTTTTTTAGCAGCATTTTTGGCAGCTGCCGCTACAAATGTCCTTTAGCGGCTCTTATTACCATTTACCGGTGACTTCGTTGACTGCCGGTAAAAAACTGTAAAAGCGCCGCTAGAAGTTAGGAAAGCGCCGCCAAAAGGTATAAATTTTGTAGAGAACGCCGCTAAAAGATTTAAATTTAGTCCCATGCACTGCTAATTTTGTAAAAGCGCCGCAGAATACTTTACTAATCGCCGCTAAGAGCTTTTAAAATGCCGGTAAAGATATAAATTTTGTAAAGAACGCCGCTAAAAAGCTGTAACATGTGCTAATGAGAGATTAAAAAATGCCTATAAAATCTGTTTAAAACGCCGATAAATTATTTACAGTGTAAAAGAAAAAATAATATAAACAACTAAAAATTCTACTAGGTTGAATCTTCTAAATCAAAAGACCTTTACAGGCTTAAATTAGCATTTAACCTGTAAATCATTTACGACCAGCTTCAGACTTCAGTGATGCCCGAGGCGAGACTTCTAAAACGCACCTCAAGAACCAGAACTCATGCATATCGAGGACCTTTGTCAGCACCACCCTGCCATGCATAGAGCAAAAGGCACTTTTATAGAAATTCTTCCTGAGTTATCTGCACAAGTTCCTGCCTTAAAAGTTTTTTAACTATAAGAAAAGGGCATTTTCTTATCAAAAATCATTAAACTTGTTTTTAAGTTTCCCTGGAATTCCAAAGGCAGTCCACTTTAAAAATCAACATGTTCAGTCAGCCCCATCCAAAAAACAACTACTTCAAGTTACTTTGCAAGTCAACAGTAGCAACTATTTAAGTTTCACAAATAATGCATCATGGGTCAAGGCCCTTAGTTTAGTAATCCTGACCATTGGCCCTCCCATGGATGGAACATGCCCAAAAACCTCTTAAATGGAACAATCCCAAGTTCCTGACCTTCATTTTATGGCCTGAAAATAGACTGTCGAGGGAAAAGAGGAAAAAATTAAAAATTAAAAAGAAATGAATTGAAAATCAATAGAATGAATGGAAAAAAAAAACTTTAGAAATGATGAAACTGATTCTTCAATTCATTTGCAAGTTTTAGTTTTTAGTAAATAAGATTCAGCTTTTTCTCTTTGAGACTTGAATTGAATTTTAAGATTTTTCAAAAAACATTATACTAATGTTTACCATTCCTACTCATAAAACCAAAATAATGAAAATAATAACTGAATTCTAACCGAGACAATGACCTGACTGTTTTGTGGTGAATTGGAGATGGATTTGAGATGTTCTTCCGCTATTCTCTTCTTCAACTTCCAATAAGCCAAGCCTCGATCTCTCCCTTGGTGAAGGATCTATTTCTTTGATATGTCAATGGAAAACCCCCCTAGTCAGAAAACACAAAATACAAAGTGCACATAAAACAACTATAGAAAGGCAATTTTCTTGCTTGAGAACTGAATCCAATTGACAGCATGAATTTTGGACAGTTTTGAATTGGAATTCATGACTTTCAATCCAAATAATTTTAGGCAACCCCCTCTAAATCCACCTTGAAACGAAAATCCTCAAAAGGCTCATTTTAAATTTAAAAGAAAAAGCGGGAAGCAAAATCCTAGATTTTGAATCATTTTCAACTATTATAAAACCACTCTCCTCTTTTCAAGGGCCATAATTAAGTTCCCAATTCCACATCTAGGTTGCCAAACATAACTATAAAAAGAAATGCAAAATTCAGGTTTGAAAATCTAGTAAGTTAGAATCCAAATCCATACAGCCAAACGACACCTAATAAGCTCGAAATCTTGTAATGTACTTGAGTAAATACCAATAAAATCTATTCATTCCTTTCAACGGATGCCCACGCTCCTATTCACATTTGAAGTCTAATGAGTTTCCATGTCATCATTTATAACAATTAATAACAGTTTGTAGCTAACCTGTCTCTGAAATTATCACAAAGCAAGGATTTAAATGACAATGGAGCCACCAAGACTCCCAAACAAATAGCTTCATAACTATCTCATTAAGTATATACAAGGGTAAAGATAAATTTTAGTGAAAAGGCCCTAATCACTGACAACCATTGCCATTGGAGGAGAATAAAATGGAAAATAGTTGCCATGCATTGTTAAAGGACCTTAAGGAGACACAAAGTGACACCAACACGCAAGCACTACTAGACACACCCTCGAATATGTAGGCCTGTGTGAAATGTTATTACCCTAAAAAAAAAAAAAAAAAAAAACTGTTCACAGGTTGAAATGAATATAAACACAATAACTAAACTGCAAAGATCCCTGAGTTTAGCTCTAGGAGAAACTGAAAATCTACATATGTTCCACACACAAACAAATTAGCAGTGCATGGGACTAAATTTAGAACTGGTGTAGGAATGAGAAAAAGAAAAAAGCAACAACTATTTCAACCTCAAGAAATTCTTTTTCATCTTTAGGACAATCTAGTGTAATAAGAAACCGGATTCTAGGATAAACTACAAGATTCTACTTGTAGACCAAAAGAAGAAGCATCAAAGTTGATCAATCTTGACTGTTAAAATCAAGATACACAATTTCCATACAAGATTTAAGAGCTCTGCACTGGTTTGAGAGAAATGATTTCAGCAAGGAAGTAGGAAATTCTCATTAAAGATTCGGTACATTACCGTTTTGAATTTCCCAACTTATTCAAAAATTTACACTCAAAGTCCTAATTTGCTCAATTCAAGTACAAAAGCATCTGAAACCAGACAAATTGCTACAAGAAACCTTCGACCATGACAAACCATAATTTCTCAACAGATCTGAACCAATTATATTTAAGTAAATCAGCTTTTGCTAATTATAAAACTATCCTTTGAACAAGAATTCCTTGTAAAATATCATAGACATGGTGACTTAAAAAAGTCAAGGGCAGACAGACCTGTTCTTGCAAGTATTGGGTGATAGCTAGAGTCACCTGCTGAACAAATGTCTACATCAGTAAGTGTTAATGTCTTCTCACACATGCACATCAGTGAATGTTCTACTATTAATATTTAACCCACAAAAACATGTAACTACGTAAAGGACAATAAATTCTTACAAATATGTACAATCTTTTATATTTAAGGGTCTGGATTCAATGGTGTGATGGGGTAGAACACATATCAAAGATTCCAGCCTATCTTTCAAAACATATGGTTTTAAAAGCTTAGTGAATTATATAAGATTTTTATTTTTAAATATGAGTTTAAACTGGAAAATAAGAAGAGGTCATCTATCCTTTACACAGCCTACTGATACCGACTGTTCATCTGGTGGACCCACGTCTGTATATATAACCTGTACTCACATCTCCATCAAAGCTTATGTAAAATCAAGATAAACTCAATCCAAATAAGACATAAAAGACTCATAAACAAACATTCAAGGCAACCATATCTCACCTGATCATGAGATTGTGAGTATCCACCATTACCACTGACTTACTTTTTTAAACACTCCCTGCAACGAAAATTGGATTAAAAGACCTAATCTACTGCATGGATTAAAATTCATCCTATATCTATTCCAACAAGAAACTAGAAAGAAAAAAAATTGAAGACTTACATCTTTTTCAAATTTTCTCCAAAATGGCCTAGAGAACTTTGATTCATCCAAGTCGCCTAAATCAAGTGTTTTAATCCGAAAAGAGCTTATTTTAACATAAAAAAGATGGATGTTTTCCTTGGCTACTTTTTTATTTTCCATTTCCACCAATCCAAACAGCCCATAACTGAATATAGAAATTGCAAATTTACAATAGACAAGTTGAAAAAACAAGCTTTGTTCTATCACTTTCAACTAATTTTCCCTTCTTTTTTAATTAAATGTCAATGATTGCATGGTGATTTGGGAAATAAGAAAACATGGAGGCTTTAGGAATCTGATTAAATGGGTTATTGAGAGAAGAATAATAGAACCTGGTAATGCGATGAAAGCGTTGGAATGGCAGGACATCTCTGCCTTCCTTTGATGCATGGTAGCCAATTTGTAAGAGTTACACAATGAACAATAGCAACCTTTGACATATATAAGAATGTGTAATAAGTTACTGACCAATGAAGATAAAGATCATTCTTTGAGTTTTATCACCAATTTTCTGAGCTAAGTCTCAACCTGTTAGGTTTAAGAAATTTGTTGGGCAGACTGAATTTGTGTATGTGACTCAGATTGAGGCTGAGGAACTGAAGTTTCTGTTTGTACAATTTAAAATACATTTCCAATCCATTCATTAGGAAAAAAGCTCCATCAAAAAAGAATAAGAAAACCCATGAGCTAAAAAACATCAAAATAGAAACCCAAAGTGCAAATATATTGCACGAGAAGAACAAAAACATCATAAAGAATTGGGGCTCTTAGCGATTCAACATGGGCTGAGGGTCTGTGATGGAAGTTGGCAAGTTTCCTTCCCAATCCAACCTACCAAACAGTCCCTTCCACTGATTGTGCCTATTGGCTGTGTTTGGCAAGCATTAAGGTACACTCATAATCTGAGTTACACTATTTAAAATTAAATTTTAAGTCATAAATATTTTCTGCAAAAATAACCATACCGAATGAAGTCCATATCCATCCCCATATGAAGCAGCAAAGCCCCCCTCTGTTACCAATGCTCCACCCCAAATGCTCCACCTTCAATTACCAATGCAAAGACAAATTTAAGTTTACAAAACAAAATAAAATAACCAAAAATCAAATTTGATATAAAATAAAAGGAACCAATAAATACCTGTAACTCGCATATGGAGGAGAATAGCTATGGAATTTTTTTTTATATAAATATGTGGACAGATTTTTCTTCCCTTTTTCTTCAAGGATAAAACTGCATCATAAGCATCATAGCATGCAACTCAATATGAGCCTTTTACGAGAAGCATTGACTAGCATGCAACTCAATATGGATGGACCTGAATTCAGCACAAGGAAAGCCATATAGTGGCTTGTTCCTGATGAACCTATGTTTTTAATGTACTGACACAGGTGTGTACTAACAACCTAACCCAAAAAAATAAAAATAAAAATAAAAATAAAAATAAAAAAACAAGTAGTTTTAGATTTGCGTCAGTTTTGGGAAATTGTCCTAAAATGATATGGAAAAATGAATGGAAATGGTAGATTTCCAACAAACAACATGGTGGGCCCCACCTAGGTTTATGCAACATGAAGAAATTAGCTTCTGCATTAACACAGAAGAGGATTGTGTAGTGAGTAACTCTACCATTAGCATACTGAATAAACTCTGTGAGGCCACCATGATTTATGTATTTTATCCGCTCTATCCATCCATTTTCCAGATAATTTTATGGCTTGAGCCCAAAAAGCATATACAATGCTCAAGTGGACCACACCACATGAAATATTCGAATTTAACTTCTAACAAAACTTGGATGAAGGAAAAAATAAATATTAGCTTGATCCAAAACTTTTATAAAATAAGTTTTTAATCGCCAATCACCATTATTTCATATAGTGTGGCCCCCACAGATTTTGGATCTTTTTTATTTTTGGACTATCCCCTAAAATGAGCTGACAAATGGATACATAATGTATATATTAAGAAGGGCGGCACCAAGTTGGGTCAACTTGAGTTGAACCTTATTCCCTCCATAAACCTCTGATATCCCCAACTCACTTGTCCGCAAGTTATAACTCACTTGTTGTTTTATCATCACTCTGTTCATCCATTGTACCATATTATTTTAGTGTATAAGCTTAAAAATGAAGTAGATTCAAGGATCTGGTGAAAAACATGGTGGGAATCAAACACCTACTGTTGAGAATGTGTCGGGGGCTATAAAAGTTTTGGGTCAATCTGATGTTTGCATTTTTGCCTTCATCCAGGTGTGTGTGACCTTATGAATAGGTTGGATGGAAAATAAACATCTTGATGGGCCCACCGATGGTTTCTATATATGGTGCGAATCATTATAACAGCCACTTTCTATTGTGTTGTTCACTTGAACCTTAGATCCACTTAAGTTTTTGTCCTACTCCTAAAATAATGTGTAAAAATAGATGAAATGTGTGGATAAAACCCATACATCATGATGGGCCCTTAGATCCCTAGCTTGTTCCGAGCTTGGCAAACCAGCAATGTGAGTGATAACCTGACTGTAGGGCCCACTTTGATGCATGCATTGTATATGAACAGGTTGGTCTGTTTTGAAAACTTATTTTATGACATGGCACAAAAAATGATGAAGATAAAAACTTTAGATGAACTACACAACATGAAATAGCAGTTGTTGGAAGCTCTTTATTAAAAACTTTTTAGGGCCTAATGGTTGTTTGCCATCCAATCTGTTAAAAATTTCCACAGAAATTAGAGATGAAACAAAAAATAAATATCATCTCAGTCTTATATATAATTTTTTTTTGGCCTGAAATTTTTTTTAATGGTTAGTAACCACTGTTTCATGTGGTGTGGTCCACCTGAAATTTGTATCTGTTTCATTTTCAGGTTCAGGCCCTAAAATAATCTGGCAAACAGATGGATGGTGTGGATATATAATGCATGCATGCAGCAAGGTGGCCCTACGGTCAGGGTCTCACTCACACAACTGGTTCCCGGATTGGAAGGATTCTGTGGCCTCACCGTGTATTGAGGTGTTGACGTAGCAAAGTTCTATAGCCCTACATCATGTATGTATTATATTCACCCCGTCCATCTATTTTTTGAGACCACTTTGTTGAATTAGTCTGAAAATGAAGCAGATCCAAAGCTAAAGTAGACCAAGATCTCATAAAGCAGTTGGGACAGTGATGTGCCCATGGCCATAATATTTATTTCCTATCCATCCTATTTATAAGATCAAACTGACAAAGAGAAAATACAAATATCATCTTGATCCAAAACATCAGTGCCCCCAACAAACTTTTAACGGTAGGTGTTCAATCCCCAGTGTTTTTCATAGTATGATCCAGTCATTTTTGTGTTCATGCCCTAAAATGATCTCACAAATTAGATGTACAGTGTGGATATAACACACACTATGGTGGGGCCCACGGAACTGTCGCCACGTCAACACATCATGAGTGTGCCATCAAGGCAATCCGCGTTGTAAAAGTTGGCAATGGGAGCGGATTGGGTGAGATCCAGACTCACAGAGTCAATGCCGGCCTTACCATGGGCTCACCTTGATGTATGTATACTATATCCATACCGTTCATTAGGTTTTTTAAAAGATTATTTTTTAGCATGAACTTAAAAATGAAGTAGATATAGTTTTAAGGTGGACCATACCTTAGGGAAACTGTGGTGATTGTCCATAAATGGGCAATTAAAGTTTTGGATTGTGCTGATATTTACTTTTTCCCTTCATCCATGTTTGTGATACTTCATCAACAGTTCGATGGCAAATAAACATTACGAAGGCTTACCTGATTCCATGTCCTGGTCCACAATCAATGTTCTTCATCTTCAGATTTGAGGTACCATTGACGATGGAGATGCAGTCGTCTCCTGAATATCAAATACATAAATATAGGACTTAGTATAGTCCAAGGAGATTCAGATTTGTAAATAGTTATCGAAAGGGAGGAATAACCCATGTAGCTTTTTTTTTTTGGGTCTATGGCTGTTAAATGCTGGAGTTAACGTCGTTCCTTGTGTTAAGTTACAATCATTGAGGAAAACAAAAAGCAACATAAAAAATAGTGTTTACCTGATGCAAGGGAAAAAATGACATATGGAAAGAGAGAATACCAGAACATAAGTGCAAAATCAGTAGATAAACAGAGGCCCACTTTGTACATCAAGCATGCCCTCATCGCCCAGGATCAAAAGGCTGCCATGGCATCACTCTCCCACCTCAATCACCTTCTACTGCGTCTCTGACATCAATTATAAAACTGTATTCCTGGTCACATCCTAGATACAAATCACACATAAAATACAACATATAGTACAGAGTGCTTTACCTGCATTTTTTGACTGCTTTGGGGAGAGGCATTTGATCAGTAAAAGTGAAATGGTGAGGATTGATTTCAATAGAGATTTACCGCAGTCATCATTCACATAGATTGTTACTCTGTTCTTGACAAGAAGGGAACAAAAGAGGCTGTTAAGTTCTTTAATATGTTGTAGCCTAGCTGATGGAGATTCTCTTTTTAGAAGGATATAGTGTTGGCTTGAATGATTTTGGCATTCCCAAGGCTGTTACTAAAGATATAAAGAAGAAGATTCAGGGTAAATCACCTTTACTGCTTCACTTGAGATCAAATTACAATGAACTTGTAGAGTTGCAAGTGGAAAGCTACCTGAAAACTGTAAAACTGCCTACCGTGACTCGTATTCTAAAGTTATCTGCTTTGGGTAATTTGATAGATTCTAAAAATGATTCAGCTATCAGTAAGGTTGTTTAACAACTTGGCTTTTTGGGGCTTCAACTTTATGACTGAGGGAAGTTTTATTCAAGGCGTTTCGTTGAGGATATGAGTTTCCACTTCCAAAATAATTATTCAGTTAATGGTGTTGACTATCCTTCTGAATATATGCATGCATGTAACGTAATTGTATGTTGGATGAAGAAATCAAGGTATACCTTATAAAGGTCAACTCGCCTCTGAACGCTTACATTTTTAGGCTCAATCTCAGTTTCCTTGCCTGTTTCTTGTTCAATAAATTTATGTTCTTCTGACTGAGATACTGGCAATGGTTCTCTCCCAACAACAGCAACAGACTCTTTAGCTTGTGGTTTTGACAAGGTCTGGTATAAAAATGAGTGAATCCATCTTGCTCCTCGATCTTGGTGGGGCCTCACCTGGCATGCCTTGCACTCTCCTCGTAATTCTCAAGTAACATCTTGCCTGCCTGTTCATTCAGGGCCAATTCTTGGAACGACTCTATCAGTAAACACCTGACCACCTCCCATCATCAGCAAAATCACTGACAAAATCAAGAACATAGAACCAAATATCAAGGCTACTAAGTAGGTGGGGTTCATATATAGTGGGGGATAGCTGGGCCATCAGCAATTAATCACTGTGAACAATGCCTGGCTAAAAAATAAGGTCCATCATCAGGTATTTCACAAGAGTGCATTGAATATAACCATTGTTTCATCTAATTTCTTACCATTATCCTTAAACACATGCTGCCCTACTAGATGAATGGACCAGCCTGGATTGACAACATATCTGTTTTAATGTACCACTTCCATGGTGTCATACCTAAGGAGATTGATGTATTGACAATAACATATGGAAACGAGGGAAGCCTACAACGGTCAATAAAACAAAGTCCAAAAGAGCTTGATTCAAATATTAGCAATCACATCACTCTGAGCAACTGATGGGAAGTACTGCTCTAAAGAGCTTGTAGTGAATAATTCATGATAATATCTCTACATAGAAGAACAGAACAAAAGGATAGCCCTCACCTGCTCTGTGAGAAAGTGTGCAGAAACAGAATTCAAAGAATATGAACTCAGCTTATAGTCTCATTGCAAAACCTGCAAGCAAAGAGGGATATAGTCAAACAAGCTAGTAATGGTTTAACTAGATGCAAGTACCTTTTTTCTCTTTGAAGGATCTTTAGTTCTTGTTGGCTATATCTCCACTTGTTTTTCTAATAAATCCTTGTTATTCATTAAAAAAGAAGAAGAAGAAGAAGATAAGAACCGCATACAGTGCATAAATAAGAAAAAGCAACATGGCGTGGGTACTGATAATAATGGAAGTACATTTTAGCTGAAGTGGCCTCTATTTTATCATCAAACTTGCTTTTAATTGAAACAAATCCATTTTCCAATCGAGATCCTGAAAGAGAAATAACATGACAAGACAATCATAATCATTTATCTAATATTCAATGGATAGGACCTTTGGTTTTAGATGAATCTGAAACATTGGCAAGCGATATGCCAGTACTTCACCATCTCACAGGCAAGCCTCTGTTTCACTGCTAGTGCAGCCTTTGTACTATCGATATCCATCCCAAGTTGAATATCAACACCCTATTTCAGCCAGCAAGAAACATAAATGGTGAAAGAGTGCCATGAGTGACTTGTCTATTTACACAACAAAATGTAGTAATTTATTCCAAAACGTTACACAAATATACATATGCACCCCCTAAGGTCAAAAGCTGGCTACAAAACTGATGTAGATCCATCAATTAGAAAAACTTACATCCATTGGCAAGAAGTCATGGTCATCATTGTATTTCTATAATTTAAATGTGGCCCACATTGGCAATTGATGAAAACCTAGGAAAACCACAATGAATAAATAAATAAATAAACCTCACAAAAATCACCATGAAGAGATCAATAAGATGGTAGCAGAAATCATCAGCAAAGAAACAATATTATGGAAATTAAATGCACCCAAATTTGACTTTCGACAAAGACAAGCAGATATCTTGTCCTTGGCTGAAAAATATAGTCAATCTAACCACATGCATCAATACAACATGCAACTAACAGTATTTCTTCTCATCAAAGCTATAGATGAATTATTGAAAATAGCCCGCACGATCATCACAGTTTATTTTCCTCAAAAGATCAAATTGAAGCAAAGGATAATGTTGATTGTCGAGACTCTATAATGAAAAAATGTACAACTAGATGTGTTGCGGCCCACCTTGGTGTATGTCAGTCATCCAATCCAATCCATCCAATAAGATTGTACCACCATGAAATAGAATGGCCCAAAGATCATGCCCATACAATCATCATGTGTGCCACACAAAAGAAAACAATGGAAAACCATCCAAAAACCTCCAAATCCAGTGGAGGCCTACTTGATGGTTGGATTGGCATGGCTTTCGCGCACTCGCAGAGACCAGAATTCACCTATGTCATTTCTTATAACCACCATTTTGAGCTCCAATGAGAACCATCATAATTTAGTCTCCAACCCCTGACTGATGGCCACTTTCATCTTTTTGTAATTATTTGACTATACTGTCTTCACTTCCATTACGTTCAAGTCTCTTAATTCTTTGATTTCATACAGTGGTACTTCATACTTGGACATATTCCTTTTCCATGTAGTCCTACATTTTGAAATAAGTAACCAAAACCAACTCATTTGTGACCTTACTCAAATTTTATGGGAAAATGAGTTGAGGCAATTGATTAATTAAAAAAGATAATATCTCACGTTGCCTTTGTGATGCATGTGACTGTGTTCAAGTTACTTAGGATCTAGGCATTCTCAACCTGATTTTTTTTCCTTTTCTTTTCTAATCAACTCATAAATAGTTAAATCAGCATTTAGTCCAGCTAACATGACAAAAATTTGCATGAACAATCCACTCAACATGAATTCTAACATAGAAGTGAAAAATCAGAGTACATCAACTAAGAGTATTTATACTCAGACAATATCTACAAGCAGGAACAATGGACCAGCACTAAATATCCATAAACTCTAGTGAGAAGATTAAATTGTGATGTAAGAGGAAGGCTATATAAAATTGCAAAGTGACGTATTGAATGGTGTTAAAGAATTGGCAAGTACCAGGCCTAATGCTTGCAGAGAAAGAGTTCACAACACTCCTTCCGACATTTCTACTGGAATACAGATTGCACATCAGATCGAAAACATTACGGTCAAACAAAATCATGAAGATTACCACGTGAGGAGAAAAAAGAAAGTGTAGTAGGTGAAGCACAAGCAAAATTTCAGAAACAATAAGGGAACACAGTCAAAATTCACTTGTTTTCAATCTTTTCCTCCCCACTTTTCAGAAACGGTAAGTTAAGTCAGGTTTGACAATGCTAGAAGCCAAGTCATATCTGACAAAAGTGAAATAAAAGTTGATGTGGAATTCCAAACAATTCTAGTGAGAAATGGTTAATTGATTCAAATTAACATATCATGCAGCATACTTTTCTAGCTCATGTCTGATGTCAAGTACTGCTTCTTTGATAGCAATTACCTTATAAAGGCACTTGTAACTGAGTCAAGGGAAGAGGTTCTCCATTTGCCACACGGATCTGCCACTCTACAAGGTGTTGGCCAACAATCATCTCAATTACAGGGTGCTCAACCTATAAATATGCTCAACCTAAAAAATAACCACCTAGTTGAGAATATTGAAAGTACTAGTGGATGTCTACTGCTTGTTAGATGAGCTGGTAGAGACAAGTGCACCTCTATAAAATTGCCTATGAATGGCAGTTGATTCTACCTCTATAAATGTTGAAGGGAGACCCTGGATTGGGACCATCCACCTAATCTAGTCCTGCTTTGCATGGACCATGGCTAAAAGCATCTAGCTAGTAAGACAACTACTTTCTTTGCCGCTCCATATATTCACTCATATCTAATCGTATCATGGCTGCCTCCTACAACAATGTCAGCAAAAAATTGAAATTAGCTATACAGTAAAAGAACTGTTGTAATATAGAACTCTCTCTGGCCATTAAAAAAGACCGGATTTATTTTTTTTAAAAAATATCCATACTATTTTTACCTAGATTTTTGCATTTTCCACCACCTGCATAAACATAATAAAGATGAGATCCAGAATGAAGCTCTAGCTAAACCATCAAGAACCCAAATTCCTTAGTTTAAAAATGACGAATAGAGTCATGGTAATTACAAAGTAGACTGCAACTCAAGCCAATACCTGAAAATCTGTAAACCCCTTGATGGGGTCTACTCCAAAGGCTTCCAAAACCTAGCCATCAACCAGCTCGTCTATCCTCCTACACCATACTGAAAACAGAGACCTAGTATGTGTTTATATTATTACATTGCTATTTAATCCCCACTGGATTCATAGAAATAGCTGAAGACACTCGTTGATTTCAGGGGGCCTAAGTTGTATAAGCTAGCCATGTTGTAGCGGTTTGTGCACCTCAGAGCTTTAACCTTTTGTAGAGTTCTCAAGTTCTTTTAATATAAAATGTTCTTGTGCTTTTATATTTCTGACATGTAAAATGGTACCAAAGAAGTTTAATTGTGTTTCAGTATGATTTTGTTTTGAGTTGGATTGAGGTTGACCAAATTAGTAACCAAACCTCGAGATAGAGAACAAAATCAAATCACAAGAGCACATCTATGAGCAAATGAGCAAGGGAGGCATCTACTTTCCTAAAAAATTGGATTAGCAGACTATAAAGAACTTGCAGATGAAACTTTCACCATTACATGGAATATACGTTGTAGGGAAACCTTTATAAAAAAGCAAGCCTTGTCCAATTACAACCACCCAAGTAGGAATCTATTAATCGTTTGGTCCAATCAACCAAACCTATAACTTTCAAGTCACAACTTTTGAAGACTGTAATGGGACCTTTTGAAGAAATGTGGGTGTGAAAATCACCCTATTTTAGAGCATTAAAAGAGCTTACAACCCAAGACTCCCAAGTTCTATATTCAAGTAGGAAGTTAAGGCCGAAGCATGCTCACCCAAACTAAAACATCAATAGTTCAAGCTAAGCATTGTAAAAGTTGAATCCAAGTAGGAAGCTATAGCCAAAATATTCAGGCATACACGCCAAAACTAAAACAGCAATCGTTCAAGCCAAGCATTGCAAGAGACCATTTGGAACCTTGATTTGGTCAATACAAAACGGACCAATTCATGCATTTTAAACTGGATTGGCACAAAAAATTTGTCTGAATTGTAAGCATTGCCAATCCTGGATTGACCAATTCAACAATCCAAATGGGCACTAAATGTACTGAATGCTCAAATAGTCAAATCCATCAATCTGAACTGCCCATTCAGTCCTAACAGTGTCATATGGCTAATCAAACAATCATAACCATCCAATCCAAACAAACACAATGGGTGAACAGACAGATACCCACGCATCGAATGAAAGGAGTCATGGGTATCAACTCAGAGACTTCGATACTTCCGTATCTCCCGAAGAGCCATAGTCCCCCTACCGAACTGCAGGGTTCTCGCGGCTTCCTCCCTGATGAAGTCCCCGCTCTTCCAAAATCGATCCACCATCAAAACTTAACAAAGACAAATAAAATAATAATAATAATTAAAAACACACACACACACACACACACACACACACACACACACACACCTGCGCGTGCATTTGCAGGTACCTCATCTTGTCCACTCACTTGACATTCCTGTTTTATTCTAATTATTTTTCAGAAACTTCAAGAATCCAACAAATCAACAGGAGAAAAATAAAATAAAAAGAGGATTAGAAATGGAAGTGAGAGAAGTACCGAGGCCAGGGTTGGGCGAGCCGATGACGCTGGATCTTCTTGAGATCCTGTAAGTTAGAAAAGAGGGAAGAAATGGAAATTTGATTTTCAAGGGTTTTGAGAAAGGCCCAAATAGGGGAGAAAAAGGTACACCATCCGCAGGAGCACCTGAAATGGTAGTCTATGGGAAGCGATGCAGTAGACATTGTGGCCTACACCCTACTTGGTTGGAGCCATTAATCGAGTGTCCTGAACCGTGGAAGGCACCATGGATTATATGATTCGTCCGACCCTTACACCCTATGCAAATGGATGGATGACGATGAGATGGAGGAGATTCATCATCGAGAAGCGAAAAGTCACCAACCCAACAGGGCGATTCTAGCATGGTGGATGCCTTAAAGATGAGTGATTCTGACGTACACGGAGAGGGCCCCCATGTTTGGCGGAAGCGTTGGTGACTACATTTTAAAATGGTACCATGGGCTCTGAAACGAGAGAGAGAGAGAGAGAGAGAGAGAGAGAGAGAGAGAGAGAGAGAGAGAGAGAGAGAGAGAGAGAGAGAGAGTTTTGATCGGTTATTGAAGGGATGAGAGGAGGGGAGAAAGGTTTTGAGAAAGAAGAGGGGAGAAGGGTTTTGGGAGTGAAGAGGCGCGCGGGAGAGAAAAGCGCGAGGGCGCACCATTTGGGGGGTAAAAATTAGATTTTAGGTTTTTTTATTTGAAAAGAGCGGCGGTCAAATAACTGTACAGGGGTGAGCACAAAAAAAGGCCCCTGATTTTCATATACAGTGGCGGTTTATTGTGGCCGCCTGTGATAAAAATGCCCCTAATATTGATATTTTTTGTAGTGTGCGCATCAAGTTAGACCACCACAGTTGGGCACACCCACTGGCCAGCAGGTGCCCACCTGTTAGCCTCCAGCCAGTGGCGATAAAACACATAAAACATGGTGGACCTCTCACATGGACGGCCGGGATAAAATGCATACATCACGGTATGGTCTACAGTGGGCCTCACATCAGGCCAGAGGGGCAAGAAGTTTTCAATTGTGGACGTTCAATGCACACTGCTGCTGGGTTCGGTCCGGCTGATGTTTGGATCGGCCTCATCTTTGATGGCTGGAACTTTGCATGGACGGTGTGCATTATTCTACCGGCATCACGTGGGCCCACTACATAGTGGGGGTGAACTGAGTTGATTTGTCATGGACGACTGATAATAGTGACGACCTGTGAAAACCCTTACCCTTCCTCCTCTTTATACTCTAGGCTAGTTGCCTCCCAGTGGGCTACTGGGAGGTCACAATGGTAGCAGTTAACCACCACTATTTCATAATGATGGGGCCTACAACAGGTCCCGGTTCAAGATGATATTTGTGATTTTCCTCCATCCATGACTCTGTGATCTCTATGGACATGTTGGATGGCAAATCACAAGTACGGTGGACCCCAGGAAGTTGCACTAAATCCCTGATGTTTCCTGACGTGGGTCCACCTGAGGTTTGGATCAATCTGGCATTTATGTTTTCTCTGCATACAGGTCTACTTGACGTTAGCAACTGGTTGAATGGTGATAAACATATCATGGTGGGCCTCAACAAGCTTCTAACGGTAGGAAGTCAATCCTTGATGTTGTTGCACAGTCCCGCTGAGATTTGGGTTGTTTGCCTCATCTGAGATGATCTGTAAAATGAAGGGACGGTGTGGATCTTATGCACAGATCACGTGGGCCCCACAGCATGGTGGGTCCACTGAAGAAATGAAAGAAAAACAGATGGGCAGCAACCTCCCGTAGCTGCTAGGGAGGTTCCAACGGTAGGTTTCCAATCTCCACTGTTTTCAATGGTGGGGCCCACCAAATCTTGGGATCAAGATGATATATGTGTTTAGTCTTCAGTCCAGGTCACACGTGACCTTATAAACAGGTTAGATGGTACAGGAATATCACGGTGAGCCCCAGGAAGTTTTCAATGGTGGTCTATCTAATCACCACCGTTTCCTGCATGGTCCAATCGGCCTAGGCTTGGCCGCTGATTGTGGGGCTCACAAAAGTTATGGATGACGACGCTGCAACAAGAGTGGCCCCTCATCCAGGTCCACGTGACCTGATCAACAAGTTGAATGGTAAATAAACACATCACGGTGGTCCACATAGCGTGAACACACGTTGTCAAAATAGCGTGGTCTACCATGTGGACCGGACAAAGAAGGGGAGAGAAAAAGAGAACGATTGTCTCGATACAGAGTGTGCATAGCCAGACCCGAATTACGGCACATGACATGTATATCATGTGTACTACAATCATTCTTACATAAGACTTAGTTAAAATGTACAGTAACTTTTCAAACTCAAACCTTTGGCAAAATATTTCACGTTCATTTATTTCAATCACATGTACATATATCCACCATCATGATCATTTATGGGCATTCAATCCACATATCGATAATATTCACAAAATTTAAGCATGGTATCACTGCCCACCCATTTGGGAATCTATTAAACCATTTACTAACAAAAGATTTTTTTATTCATAACTTTTAGTTACTCAACATAAAATTTGTTCAAAGATATGATTAAAGGAATAATACAAGTTCAACTAGATATGTTAGTGATTTAACATATTCAACTCGTCTTCATCACAATAGAGTCATAGCCTTTGTGAATCATTTACTGGTTCAGTTCCTTGCCCTGAAACTTGAGTAGTTGTTTCATCGTTCACTAAATTTGTATGGTTTTTCCATCAATAAAATGCCAGCTGGCCAGACTCAGTGAGTGAACACTTCATGGTTCATGCACATCATAATTAAAATAGAAATGCATGAATATCATGAGATGCATGAATGCATCAAGTGGGTTGATTAGTCCACTTGCTTGAGTTAGATCCCATCAACCTGCATCTCCCCCTTTTTGAAGTAGGCTTCTATCATCTTGGTAGGCTTTCACATATTGTAAGTATCCATAGATGGTCCCCTAAGTCACCCGGTACTTACAAGTCATCCACGGAGTGCCCCTAGGTATTTAGCACAGTTATGCGATGCATGACATAGAGGCATGAGAAAGATTTTGCATCATGTTAACAATTGTTACGTATATAACAGTTAATGTCATTTTAATTTTAAGCAAACAAGCATTCAACACAAGAAATCACAATCAGCGAAAACAATCAGATGACTAATTAATCACAATGGAGAGGAAACATGTTGGGATCACTCACCAATATTTTTGGTGATGTAGATTCCGAGACGTTGCCACAAAATAAATCAAGTGACAACCATCTAAATACATAACATAATCAAATATATTTATGTTTTTAGTAGTTTATATAAGTTGTCATAACTTATTGATCACTTAATTTAGGATTCATAAGAGGAATCTAACCATTGATTTGAATCCCTTTAATTTCCATTCTTAACATGTGATTATGGATGGTCATTCTTCATTCCGTGGCCCACTTGATTAACCTAAGGTGATCTAACCACACTAAGATTTTAAGATGATCAGGGGTTATTATTGCTTTACATTACATATTAAAATATCAGAATTTACAAATAAAATAAGATGTTCTAGCAGATTGTCGATCGATTGAATCGTACCATCGATGGATCGAACTGACTTGTTGATCAATCGAATTCATTTCGATTTTCAAAATTTGGTCACTAAATATATTTTATCTCCTTTGATCGATCGAACTGTCCTGCCGATCGATCGACAGATGCTATAAAAACTAAGTTCATGATTATCTGATTTATAACTTTTGAGTGTTCTTTTTTATTTTTCCTACTTTTAATATTTATTGATATATGGTCAGATCTGAACCATTCATCAGCTCCCTCATGATCAATTAAGGAGACAACTAATGAATTTTTAAATCTAAATCGTTGAGGTCAAAATTTGGACCAAACTCCACTCAATGTTATAAACCTCCAACGAACCCTGGTCCTATACAAAGGGGTGGCCAACGGAGACCCTGGCTCAGCTGGGGGACCCTTCGATGCCTAAGTCAGGCTAGGGAATTTGGGTCTAAGTCGTGTACTATAGAGAAAGGGTGTGAGATATTGCATACTTGTGGCAATGGGATCCCCTAGTATTTATACCTGTAGGGGATATTGTAATCGTAAAGATATTATCCACAATCTTTGGGTCGTGTGGCGTATCGTCTCTTAAGGACGCGTATCCTCGGGCAAGATCTTCGATCACGTCCGCATTTAGGTTAGTCTCCAAGCTCGACACTCGGAGTGTCCTCACTTGGGCTCGGCCTCAACCTGTCCAGATTTGGGGCTAAGTACTAGTATTCGGAATGTCAGTCCAGGCTTGACCTCGTCTTGCCTAAGCCTAAGACTGAGTAATAGCAGTCAGAGTTTACTGTCGAAATGCTCAGGGTCAGAGTTCATAGGATGTCGTCGTCTTCAAATGGGGACAAGAATGAGGACAAGGGTGAGGGCTCGCCTCGCCCATCTTATAGTTGCGACTTAAAGGTTGGCTTGTACTTGTCGCAATGTTCCCCTTCTGAGTCCTTAATAACTGATTCGAGTGGCTCAGGACGACGCTGATTATCCTTATTCAGGTTTTCCCATAAC
Source organism: Magnolia changhungtana (assembly GCA_030180095.1). NCBI lineage: Eukaryota > Viridiplantae > Streptophyta > Magnoliopsida > Magnoliales > Magnoliaceae > Magnolia > Magnolia changhungtana. Next base: position 1,614,406 of record JASAUF010000640.1, read on the forward strand.
AGAAGTGTAACGTCTCGGAAAGATCCGTACAAAGACCCGAGTTCCACCTCAGGCAGAAATTGCCCAGGACCAAATCCTTTAGAAATTAGATGAAAATTAATCAAGTGCTAAACTAAATTATCTGTGAAATTAGCTTGAACCACTTTAAATATGAACTGCAAGACCCAAAAGTGTAGAATCGTTGATGCTACACTGCCTAAAAACTTAAGATCAATCTCAAAACCCAATTGCTCTCTGGAGCACCTTGAAACTCTATTTCGGACCTGGACCGCGCGTCGAAAGTCCGATCACCACAAAGCTATACAATTATGACCACCTTACTGGGCTTGACAACCATCTCGAAAATTAGGTCCAGATAGTATCCAGAAACGCACAACTTGGACACGAAGCGAAGTGTGTGAGAAACACAAATATATTTAGAAAACGACCTTAGATTTAAGTTGTTGAGGCATAAAATAAGTAAAGAAGTGAAGAAGAAAAAGATCAAGAAATCAGTTTGAAGATCAAGAAATCAGTTTCAAGACTACTTTACGCGGGTTCGCGCAAAGTGAATGGGTTGCGCTGGACCGCGCAAAGTAAAAGGGTTGCGCGAGTTGATCAAGGAAGATAGATTGCGCGGGACTGATAGATTGCGCGAGACCGCGCAAAGCATGTCGTTTGCGCGTGTTCGCGCAAAGTGTTTTGCGGTGGTATAAAAATGGTTGGATGTTATTTTGTCCCACATCGACCAGAACAGAGATTTACACCAGTAAAAATGTCTATAAATACCCCGTTCTTTCTCTTAAAAGGGGTTGAAAGATTTCAGATTGGAAGAAAGACGAAGAAGAAGACAGAAGGTGCAGAGCATTGGGCTCATATAGTTTGCGCGGACTCGCGCAAAGTAGCATTGGGCTCCTGTAGTTTGCGCGGACCCGCGCAAAGCATGCTGTTTGCGTGGACCCGCACAAACCGACTGCTGGACAGTCTATAACAGCAATGAGCTGATATGATGTTGGAATGGCTAGAGTCTTCAAATCTTCAAGTTCTTCTTGTTCAGGAGAAAAGGAAGAATCATCGACAAAGAGGCGTATTCCTCCTAAGTTTTAGGAGATGACCGACATAGCACCGAAATGCTGCCGGAATCTCTGTTCTCTTGAAGACTGTTGATCGACTTGTCTATTCCTCCTAAGTCAATGGAGATGATTGAGATTATTGTTGTTATGCTGCCGAAAATTATATTTAACTATAATAATTATCACTTATAATGAATTCTTTGTAAACTATCTTAGAATCAAGGGATACCAGAGGATGTAAATGAATTCAGAATTAATAAAGTGTGATGATTGTCTTTGTAACTATTCCATTTTTATATTTGAATAAGATAATTCTCCCAAATCAAATACATTTGTTTCCTTGTCGAAACAAAATGGCGACTCTGCTGGGGATTCTTTATCTTATTTAACACTAACATTGGGAAAGTTGCGAAACTCTCATTACTATTTTTTTTGGCGTCTATTAGACGCCAAAATGGCGACTCTCAGTGGGAACATTCTCCCCTTCATCTCTAAAATAGTTTACTTAATCTTTCGCATACTAATTTCATGTATGTTTCGTTATTGAAGGTACCCAAATTCAATCACATAACATTGCTAATGGCTAACGTCATGAGAAAAGTGAACTTCCGATTCACCGCTACTGGGTTTGTAATTGAATCTGCGCCAAGCCAAACTCCTGAGCATACGAAAGCAAGCACTACAAGCAGGCGCAAGGTGACTTAAGTAACAGCGGGAGTCATCTCCGTCTCACCCCAACCACAAGAAAGTGATGAGAACTGGACTTCGGTCTTGTCAAAAAAGACAAAAGCAAAGACCTTAAAGAACCGCAAGGTGAAATTGATTGTACCAAGAGCTGAGGGACCAATCACGCGTAGCATAGCAAGAAGAAAACCTGAGCTCGCTCCTCCGGCAATTTATCCTGAACAAGCTGCTCCGCAGTTCTCGTCGGATGATTTTCCAGCTTTGGTTGCCCCAAAGACCAAATGGACAGAAGCACAGAAAGGTAAAGCACTGATGATAGGATCACCGATGCCCCTATCACCCCAAACCAGCTCGCCCATAACTGTATCACCTCAATCGGTTAAAAGCACGGGAAGTACACAAGAGTCAAACGAGACTCCAATTTCTCCCCTCTTTATAAGCCCTGTTACGTCAACATACTCTCGTTTTACTCCAAAGACGGCGACAAACAAATAAGAGGTCACAGAGATATATGGCAGAGACGGGTCAAGGAAATAGACCAACTACTAAAGAGCATGTTGATCAAATGGCAGAGGCACAAAGAGTGCTAATGGATGAATGCCGGAACCTTAGAGATGCTCTGGCAACTCTAGCACATAATGTAGCTCAGATAGTGGCTCCACCTATGATGGGAGCAACAAATGGACAGGAGAACCAACCTTAAGGTTCCCGTCCGCAGGGGATAGGATCGCGAGGGTCAGTCCCAGTAACAAGGGCTATAACACATGATGATGTAAGACAAGTCGTCGAAGAAGCAGTCAGAATAGAAAGAGAACGCGCAAATACTGGTCATTTCAGATACCGGACACCCTACCCGAGAGAGGTAGAGGATGTTCCGTTTCCAGCCAATTTTAAGCACCCAGATTTTCAGAAGTTTAATGGGGAAGGATCACCAGAAGAACACCTGATGCATTTCATTACCAGTATGGGGAATTTCTCTACGATACCTCAATACTGCTTACGATTATTTGGGTCATCATTGACAAGTAAAGCTTTCAGGTGGTATTCAAATTTAGCACCAGGATCTATACGAACATGGGAAGAAATGTAAGATGCTTTCATGTCAAACTTCTTTTCATCAGAGCGCGATGTTAGCATCACGAAATTAGCTTGAAGACGACGCCGAGAAGGAGAACCAGTTGAAAAATTCATAGACAGATGGAAGACACTGGGGGCATCGTGTAGGAAGTTGCTGGAAGAAAAGGAACAAGTCAAAATGTGTCTAAACTCTATGAAGACAGGAATTGCGTTCGGACTCACCAACGCTGATATCGGAACCTTTCGCGATTTGGCTACCAAAGCCCATGCATTGGAATTGATGACTCGTAAGATGCCGGCATTTCATTATGAAACTGTTAGAAGAATACTTGGTAGGACAACCGTCAACACCATTGATCAGGATAAGAAAAATCAAGATGTGAGAGGCTCAAGAGACAAAAGGCCGGAAGCAAAAGAAGGCTGGAATCAATCAAGGGACAGATACGGTGGAAAAAAGCTCAAAATGCTCGATTCTCATGAAGGATTTGAGTTCGATGAAGAGGACGTGGTGCCTATGATGCAACAATTGTTAAAAGCAGGTACCCTGGAATTACCAGAGCCAAAACGCCCTGAAGATATGACAAGGACTCGAGAAAGAAACTTTTGCCGTTATCATCGCCTAGTGGGACATCCAACGGAAAATTGTTACACGTTAAAATGCATCATACAGCGAATGATAAATAGAGGTGATATAATAACCAGCGAAAGCAAAGAAAAGAATACAAAGGCGACAGTAAATGTATTATCAATCCAGGAAAAGAGTCGAGAAATAAAAGAAAAGGGAGATCGAAGGTCAATAAGAAATGCGACAATGATTACGTTGCGATCAGGAAAGCAGATAACGAGTCCGGTAAAGCAAAAAGCAGGGATTATAAGGAAAGAAGTGACTGAAAGACAGAACACTGAGGATAGAAGTAGAAATGGAGACGCAACAACAAAAGTGTCTTATGATGTAGTTAGCCACTTGAAGGGTATACCGACACGTTTAAGTATTTATGATGCGCTCAAGTTATCAGAAGAATTTCGGCAGAGTTTGATTCAAGCACTGTCTGATCACGATGTGAGAAAAGCTTTATTAACAGAAATGAAGAATGAAAGAAACAATGAAAAGATGAATTGTCTACCAGTAATATCTTTCTCTGATGACGATTTAATTGGTGAAATGGAACATAACAGGCCATTGATGATAGAAGGATACATTTACGAAAAGGAGATAAAACGGATTATGATAGATAATGGGTCCGCAGTGAATCTTTTGCCACTCTCCATGATTACTAAATTGGATTTTCGCTGTTCAGATTTGTGCTCCAGTGGAATGATGATACAGGGGTTTAATCAAGATGGACAACGCGCACTCGGTAAAATTATAGTAACATTGGAAGTGGGAGAATTAATCACTACTGTTGTATGTCACGTTATAAATGCTGTGACGACATATAACCTTCTCTTGGGAAGGCCGTGGATACGCCAATATAATATTGTACCTTCTACTCTACACCAATGTTTCAAGTACTGTAAGGACGAAATGCAGTGTAAAGTAATGGCTGATGCGAAACCCTATACAGAAGTTGAGTCTTTTTTCAGATGCTAGCTATTATAAATGTTTCTCCGAAGAAGTGGGAAATGATGATGGAAAGAGAGTCTTAAAAGATGTCCGAATAAATAAAGTTAGAGAAGAAAGGGCGGAATCTTCTGGGACTACAGAAGCAAGAAAAAAGTTCTATTTTGTACCAAAGCGCCTGAGACAGCCGGGACAACCGCCGTTGACATTGTTGTCGACAGAACAGCTGAAAGTCTTACAGTCCAATTATACAATGCCCTTACCCAATATCGAAAGATGTAAGCCATTTGCAGCCGCTCCAGGAACATTTCAAGTCAGAGCCAGTGCTAAATATCCTGAAGCAATCAAGTTTCACGTCAGAGCGTATGAAGAATGAAAACACAAGCAATATATATCATGAAGAGTTAGCACCGCAGAATTTGAGAAAATACAGTGCAGTAAGCAAGAAAATCATGCGAAATATGGGTTTTGATTGTGACAAGCCCACTGGACTGAATCATGGGAAAGGAATTCAAATCCCTCTCGGGGTTAATCAGGAAAAACGGAGAAAATTCCAAGGATTAGGAGCGAGAATCATCAAGAATATGGTATTAGTAAATATGACTCCAACCGAACAAATGTCAGAACAAGATGCTAATGTAGTCGAGTATCATGAAACTGCTCCAAGACAAATAGAAGACAGGGGGCAGCCGACGATAGATGGCTTGCAAGAAATAAATTTAGGAACAACAGAAGAGCCAAGGAACGCATGCATCAGCGTCAGCCTTTCAGATCAGGAATTTGAGAAATATGGCCAACTTCTCAAAGAAAATAAAGACATCTTTGCCTAGACATATGAAGAAATGCCGGGACTAGAACCCTCTGTGGCAATGCATCGATTAAATATTTCCAAGGAAAAGAAACCAGTGAAGCAAGCACAAAGGAGATTTCACCCAGACCTGATTCCATTAATCGAAAAAGAAGTAAATAAACTAATAAAGGTTGGGTTCATCAGAAAAGTTAAATATCCCAAGTGGATATCAAACATTGTTCCGGTGAAAAAGAAGAATGGACAAATTAGAGTATGTATTGACTTCAGAGATCTGAATGAAGCATGTCCAAAGGATGATTTCCCTCTCCCGATAACAGAATTATTAATTGATAGCACTACTCAGTATATTATCATGTCATTTATGGACGGATATGTAGGCTATAATCAAATCAGGATGGCACCCAAAGATGAAGAGGCGACGACCTTCAGAACGCCGCTTGAAATTTATTGTTATAAAGTTATGCCTTTCGGTCTCAAAAATGCTGGGGCAACATATCAAAGGGCAATGAAAAATATCTTTCAAGATATGATGCATAAACATGTTGAATGCTACGTTGATGACTTGGTGGTCAGATCAGGAGATCATCAAGAACACCGCGAACATTTAGCATCAGTCTTCCGACGGCTCAGAAAGAAGCAATTAAAGATGAACCCTGCTAAGTGTGCATTCGGAGTATCTTCTGGCAAATTCCTCGGCTTTGTTGTACGACACAGAGGAATCGAAATTGATCCAGAAAAAATTAAAGCTATTCAAAATATGCCGCCACCAACGACGTTGAAGGAATTAAAAAGCTTACAAGGAAAATTGGCATACATTCGCCGTTTCATTTCAAACCTCGCAGGAAGATGTCAGCCATTTTCTCGGTTAATGAAGAAAGATACAGAATTTGTATGGGATCACGCCTGTCAAAATGCATTTGACTCAATTAAGGAATTATTAAAATAGCCGCTGGTGTTAACAGCTCCAGTGAAAGGTAAACTACTTATCTTATATACATCTGCAGCTACAAATTCTTTGGGTGCTTTGTTAGCATAGGTAAACGAAGCCGAAAAAGAGACTGCTCTTTATTATCTAAGCCGAACATTGATGGGGGCAGAATACAATTATTCCTCGATCGAAAAAGAATGTTTGGCCCTAATATTCACTGTACAAAAGTTGAGGCATTATTGTCTCTCCCATGATATAACTTTGATGTCAAGAGCAGATCCGATAAAATTTTTGATGACCAGGCCAATGTTATCGGGAAGACTAGCTAAGTGGATGTTATTGTTATCAGAATATACTATTTCGTATAAGCCGGCGAAAGAAGTAAAAGGACAAGCTATGACAGATTTCCTCGCAGCACATCCTATAGCAGAAAATGAGGAAATCAATGATGAATTCCCAGATGAACAGGTTATGTTGGCTGAATCTTAGAATCTTTGGCAAATGTATTTTGATGGTGCTGCTCGAATAACGGGAGCAGGGGCAGGAGTGATATTCATTACTCCTCAAGGCGATTTGTTACCATACTTCTTCACGTTGGGCACCGCATGCACAAATAATGAAGCTAAATACAGATCTCTTATCATCGGAATGGAAATAGCCTAGCAAATGAAAATAAAATTATTGCATATCTTCGAAGATTCTAAATTGATTATAAATCAATTGACAATAGAATTTGAAGTAAGGAAAGAAGAACTCCTACCCTATTATCGGAAGGCACAACAGTTGCTTGAACAGTTTTGTCATGTGGAAATTAAACACATACCGCGGTTGGAGAATACAAAAGCAGATGCTTTAGCCAGTTTGGCAGCGGCTCTATCCTGCACAAACTGAAGTCCCCTTCAGGTAACTATAGAAGAAAGAAGATTCCTGCCATCTGCAGAGGTTATCGAAGAAACTGTTGAAATGTTTCCTATATCCTGTCTAGAGGTAATGACAGATGATTGGCGTCAGCCTTTTGTTGATTATCTCAAATATAATATCTTGCTAGAAGATAATGCACGAAAACAGCAACTTAAGCAGCGATAGGGCAAATTTGTCATATGCAGCGAAGTATTGTATAGAAAATCTTATACTGGAATTCTGTTAACGTGCTTAGACAAGCAAGAAGCAAACCAAATGCTGCAGGAGGCACATTCAGGTGAATGTGGAGCACATCAAGCCGGCTGAAATTTATGCCATAGAGTGCATTGAATGGGTTATTATTGACCTACTATGTTCAAAGATGCGATAGAATATGCAAAGCGGTGTCATGAATGTCAAATACACGGAGATGTAATACATGTTCCTCCAGAAGAATTACATCAGTCTGTTGCTTCTTGGCCTTTCTCAGCATGGGGACTCGACGTAATTGGTCCTATAAATCCCCCTTCATCTAAAGGAAAACAATATATTCTGGCAGCAACAGACTATTTCTCCAAATGGATCGAAGCAGTCGCCTTGCGTAGTGTTAAAGAGAAAGACGTGGTCAATTTCATCCGGCATGCTATAATATACCGTCATGGTATTCCGAAAAAGATCGTCACTGATAATGGCACCCCTTTTAAAATAGAGGCATGGAAAAGTTGTGTCAGAAGTTCGGTATCCAGCATTCTTTTTCAACACCTTACTATCCTCCGGCTAATGGACTAGCAGAGGCGTTTAACAAAATGATTGTCAAAATAATGAAAAAAACGGTGACAGGCAATAAGCGCGATTGGGATGAAAAGTTACAAGAAGCATTATGGGCTTACAGAACCACCCATCGTACAGCAACAGGAGCGACACCGTATTCATTAATCTATGGTATGGAGGCAGTTATCCCAATTGAAATGCAGGTGGCATCACTCCAAATAGCAGTACATCAGTCTATAACAGATAATGAAAATACAAAAATAAGGCTGAAAGAATTAGACCTACTCGATGAGAAACGTCTTGCAGCCCAGCAGAGGTTGCAATCATATCAGGCCAGGATATCGGCAGCCTTTGATAAACAGGTTAAATACCGCTCTTTCAAAAAAGGGGATATGGTGTTAATGTTGAAAAGACCAATGCGATTACTCACGGACAGGGGGGCAAGTTCGAGCCTAAATGGGATGGTCCATATGTGGTAAAAGAAGTATACTCCAATGGGGCATATAGAATCACAAATCAAGAGGGACAGGGTATCAGTATACTTGTCAACGCCCGTTTCATCAAAAGATACTATCCCTAAAGATAGACATGTGGATTTTGACCCAGAATATTATCGACATAATGATTCTGTATCAAAAGGGGGCAAGGATGAATAAGATCATGTCTATATGTCAACAAAAGAAGCTATAAAGAAGAAATTCACAAGCATGTCAATTTCAATTGTGCCTGAGCCGCATCATGTTTAGATTTTTCTTCAAAAATAAGTTTTGCCTGATCAGGAACGCCAGCAAGTTTATTCTCCAAAGAAGCAATCATTTCTTTACCTTGAAGTTGTGCAGATTTTTTAATATCAATGGATTGAACATTCACCCGTATCTTCTCTTCAACATTTTGAATGATTAAGGCCTGCTCATGATTCTTCCTCTCTAGTTGAGAGATTTCTTCCTTCAGAGCTGCAATACGATCTTGGATAGTCATACTTTCAACAACATGAATCTTTAATTGATCTTGAAGAATCGTATGCTCTTGTTCAAGTTTAGAAATTGATGAAGCTGTCAGAAAGGCTTGTTCTTGAGATGAAGCCAGCTGCTTTCTACACTCTAAAATCTCAGGGGCAATTGTAACATTCTCTCATCGACGCCTTAAAGAAATTATGAATCACGAAATTTGAGGAGTGAATCACGCAAAGGAGATATGTTGATTCTAGCCATCTTATAGAGCTCTCCGAGAATCTCTATAAGAACATCCAAGTCCAACCATTGGTTAGGATTTCTGAAGATATGGATTATTGCAAACAAGGAATGTTTCACCATAAGCATTTTATGAATAGGGATCTTCACAAAGGATGACAGTTCAGAAGTAGTGGCTACAGAATCAGAACTAGCCGCACCGCTGCAAGAAGGAGTTCCTATAGCAAAAGAAGAAGGATATTCAAAATATTATTATGAAATATATAGTCTTGAGTAAAGATAATCAGCGTATATATATGTACCTGTCACTGGAATACGACTAATAGAAGGAGAAGCTCCCTGAGCTATGGAAGGACCAAGTTCCACCATATCAGCAAAAGATGGTGCTCTAGCTTCCTTGCTTGAATCTCTGGTAGCCGGAGTTGGCAAGTTCATAGTTTCTGTTGGAAATATGATTTCACAAGCCACTACTCTCTGTACTACCAATGGAACTACGGGTGCTCTTGGTAAAGTTACCACAAGAGGGCTCACTGAAGAGATAACACCTATTTCTGCAACTTGGGCACCTAAAAAAGGGAGACACAATGATTTTAAATAAATAATAGTTATTAAAATATAAATTAATATATGCATATGAAAATTAAATTTCCTTTACCTGGTGAATACCCATATTCGCCATAATCTAAAAGCTCCTCTTCGTCTTCCTCAGCTGCAGGAGATTTAGCAGGAACATTTACACCAGGAAGAGTCTTAGCGGTTGCAGGGAAAGATTCCATCTCAACTTCTTTTGCAGCTGTTTCCTCATCTCCGTCAATGTCAACTTCACCTTCTTCAAAGTCATCATCTTTATCTTCACAACTGTCGCCATCTCCGCTGTCTTCATATTGTGAAGATTCAGTAGTATCTGATGATGAAGTTGAACTTTCATCTTCTAAAATTTCTTCGTCAACTTCTTCAATGATAACTTGCTTCCCTTTGTAAGAAACGGGTTGGCTGCCCTCCGGTGCAGGCTCTTGGACTATAGGGGAAGCGAATGCTTGGCGGGTCCTTTTTGGAAGAATAGGGGATGATGTTTGCAAACGCGTTTTTGATCTAGTTATTGGGGAAGATGGACTAGGACCAAGGGGTTGTGAAGGAGATATGGAAGTATCAATAGTTGGTCCTTCTTAAACCGCTGCAGTATCTGCAGGAATTGGAGAAGATGTACCTTCAGCATCGTTTGCGGCTTGGTTTGAAAAGTCCCGACGAGATTTCTCAAATTCTCTCAAAACTCTGGGGGCAAACCAGCCATCCAAAGTGTTGATAGGCTTGATTTCACGGATGGGGTCTTCCAATGATATCTTCCTACAAATTTCTCCAGGATGAGATGCATGGCTCTTTTCTGGAATATAACCGATTCCACTCTCTAAATTTCTGCCCTTCAGCCTGGGCGGATGAAGAAAGATAGAAGAATCCACTGGCAAGCATTTAGTGACCAAGTATGATTGGTGATCCCACCATCGCATCCAGCTATATGATGTACGGACTATGCGATCACACCTGAATTATGAAGAGGGATCCAACACCCATTCATCAATCAAGTTTCCATATCATGGCCTGGGCTTAAGAGGACCGATTCCATAACAACGCATTTTTCTAGTAACTTGACCCACAGTCTTGTGGTATGATTTGATCATAACCAAATTGACGAGCAAAGCGACTGGGGTAGTAAGGTTCTCTCCAAAATTCTGTTCCTTCCCGAAGAGGTAAACTTCATGAGCGAATAGAAAAGAAGAAAGCTCTCTCTGTTGCAGTAAGCGTTTCTTAGTCCACCATATCTGTATCTTCAGTGTAGCAATAAAGGCGGAACTGAAAGAAGTTTATCTAGTCATCATCTTGAATTTTATTGGCAACCCACTCATATGCTCTTTTTGCCATCGCTCTTTGCTGAAAGAACCAGAGTGGAAGGTGAGAAGGATGAGTATATGCTTGCTCCGGAGCCTCAAAAGTCCAAGGAAAATAAACTCCAAGCCACCCCGTAATATAATGCCAAGAAGTATGTGCAGACGAAGCTCCAAGAGTAGGGTCTTTTACGTGGGTAGCTACTTCTCCAAGAGCCCTGTAAATAGAACATAATACTGGAGGAGCAAGAGAGTATTTATGGCCTTCCGCTAAAGCACTAGCTACAACAAAGACGCTTGGACGAACAGCATCTGCCCACTTGGAGCTGGGCAATACGACCAAACTTAGCCAATAAGCTAAAAACGCTGCAAGTTCTCCAAAAGAGCTATATTCTGGTCTTCCTCTTATTACATCTCGAAGCTTCGTTAGTTCTTTAGAGTGACAATCGTGAAATCTTCAAAGAAAGAATAAAGATGAGGAGGTTAATATGCAGGAATGGCTAAATAGCAAGAATATAAAGAAGAAGTCGATTATCAGATTGATAAATACCTGAGACCCCTAGAGAAATGAGCCAGCCATTGCAGAGGGGGAATTTTGTGGAAGCTGGGAAATTTGCCCATCTCTTTGAACAGTTCTATGGTAGTCTCAGAGATGGAAGGCTTACGGTCTGGAGAAGATACAAAGGCCAATTCGCTATTTGTAGGAATGAATTCATCATAGAATTTGCCTGTTATTGTGAGACCGGTTATACGATGAAGATCCCAAAGTGATATGCTCATTTCACCATAAGGTAAATGGAAGGAGTTGGTTGTAGGCGACCAGTATTCAAGGAAGCCTTTCAGTATATTGGGTTCCCTATAAAAGTATTTGGAGGTCACTTCTATTGCATCATAAAGGCCGATCTTTGCAAGAGTGCTTGTATGCTTCAGCAATATAGCCTCCGCCCATTCAGAGTAATAGCGGCGAGCAGTTAACATGCCTCTAATGCAAAATTCTGCCTGTCCTCAGAGTTGTTCTCGATCTCTAAAGCGCTGTCGAACTGTCTCATAAAAATGAGAAGGAAAGAGATCATGAGGACTGTGGAAAGGAACTAAGAATATCATGGGATGAGCTTCCCCTATCCTTTGTCGTGGCTTTTGTGTCTGAATGATTCCCTCAAGGATTCGGGGCTCTCTTAAGGCCCACGATTCAGTATACATTAACCTCTCGCCATGGACGTAATCTTTAGACTCACAGTCAAGCATGGACTGATGGCGGTATACTTTGATGGGAATAATCATCATGCCCTCCGCATGAGGGTTGTCAAACTTCATAACACCTTCGACAACTCGTACTGAGTCCCACGAGTTTTGAAGCCTCTTCTTCTTATGTTCCTTAATCTTCTCTGCAAATTCTTTCGCCTTATTTCGGCGAGTTTTCTTCGAACGATAAGCCGGAGGACTGTCTTCATGGGGAGGTGGTCTTTCACTATCAGTACGAATATGAGCTGTGGACTTTAACCATTCGTCCCAGTCATATTCTCTGCCACGCTTAGGCGGACATTTGATATCTCCCAATGATATGGATCTATGAATGGGGGAAGGCAAAGATTTAATGCGGTCAGAAAAGTCAAAGGTGGGAAGAACAGGCTCTTTAAAATAAGCGGGATTTCTGGAAGTGGTCTTTGTTCGCTTGGCAGGAGGTTGATCAGAAGAAGGTTGATCGGAAGGAGGACGAGCTGTTTGTTTTATACGAGCCATGAAAATAAGTCAAGAAAGGAAGATAGATGACAGAGTAAGAAAGGAAGAAAGAAAAAAATGGCTAAGTGTTGAAAATAGTTCAAAAGAAGGCTAAGTACGAAGTACTTTGCGCGGGTCCACGCAAAGTATATAGGTTGCGCAGAAAATCTCCAATTTCAAAGGACTTCGCGCAAAGTGAAATGGTTTGCACGGGTTCGCGTAAAGTAGAAGGTTTGCGCGGAAGAAAATCGCCAGAGTAGAGTTTCAGCAGAGTACAAGCAGTTCGTGAAAATGACGAAGTAGTTGGACTATTTATAGTATTTCTGACCGAGTACGGTACTCGATCGAGCTTTGCGAGGGGTCGCGCAAACCCTACAGAAAATAAGTGGTTTGATCCTTTTTCTTTGATTTTCTGAAAAACAAAGAAAGGATCAAGGGGGCATCTGTTGAGGCATAAAATAAGGAAAGAAGTGAAGAGGAAAAAGATCAAGAAATCAGTTTGAAGATCAAGAAATCAGTTTTAAGATTACTTTACGCGGGTTCATGCAAAGTGAATGGGTTACGCTGGACTGCGCAAAGTAAAAGGGTTGCGCGGGTTGATCAAGGAAGATAGATTGCGCGGGACTGATAGATTGCGCGAGACCGAGCAAAGCATGTCATTTGCACGTGTCCGTGTAAAGTGTTTTGAGGTGGTATAAAAATGGTTGGATGTTATTTTTGTCCCACATCGACCAGAACAGAGATTTACACCAGTAAAAATGTTTATAAATACCCCGTTCTTTCTCTCAAAAGGGGTTGAAAGATTTCAGATTGGAAGAAAGACGAAGAAGAAGACAAAAGGTGTAGAGCATTGGGCTCATATAGTTTGCGCGGACTCGCGCAAAGGAGCATTGGGCTCCTGTAGTTTGCGCGGACCCGCGCAAAGCATGTCGTTTGCGCGGACCCGCGCAAACCGACTGCTGGACAGTCTATAACAACAATGAGCTGATATGCTGTTGGAATGGCTAGAGTCTTTAAATCTTCAAGTTCTTCTTGTTCAGGAGAAAAGGAAGAATCATCGACAAAGAGGCGTATTCCTCCTAAGTTTCAGGAGATGACCGACGTAGCACCGAAATGCTGTCGGAATCTCTGTTCTCTTGAAGACTGTTGATCGACTTGTCTATTCCTCCTAAGTCATTGGAGATGATTGAGATCATTGCCGTTATGCTGCCGAAAATTATATTTAACTATAATAATTGTCACTTATAATGAATTCTTTGTAAACTATCTTAGAATCAAGGGATACCAGAGGATGTAAATGAATTCAGAATTAATAAAGTGTGATGATTGTCTTTGTAACTATTCCATTTTCATGTTTGAATAAGATAATTCTCCCAAATCAAATACATTTGTTTCCTTGTCGAAACATAAGTGATTTGGGCCGTTCACTTGCAGGCTAAAGTTAAGGATTCAGACCGTCAGAATTTGACCCAATTACACCCTTGGATCAGAAAAAATTTTCGACACACGTTAGTGTGCTTGTGGCCCTGATCGAGTATCGATGACCGTTGAACTAAAAATGGTCCGCCACGGTCGATCCACAAATTCGATCAGACCGCAAAGTTAACCTAACCTATATCTAATGTCAGAAAATTTACTCTGGACCGTACGCAGAAAAGGAGCCTCTAGATGTGCTCCGTTGGACTGAAACAACCAACTTTTGGCTATAACCTAAGTAAACCATGGCCCTGGGGCCATTCCTATTAGTTATTGGCCTATATAAGGGCCTTAAACCCTCTCTCTCCCTTTCCATATGAATTCTAAACCCTAAGAGAGAGAAGAGAGAGAAAAGAGAAGAAGAAAGTGCTGAGAAGAGAGAGAGAGAGGAGGGGTTTGTTCCTGGGATTCAATCTTATCACTCCACGGACTGAATCGGCTTTTCTGAATCGCTATTCCAGCGATTTCGACTCCGTTCTTAGGTAAAAAATCTTAACCCTAACCTGTTTTAGGGATTAAAATAGAGCAGTGATGAAATAGGTAACCTATTTCATGCTATAGGTTATCGTTGTGCCGTTAACAAAGACTTAGTGTATAAACTGAGTTCGTTATGAGTTTACCAGCAAAAGTTGTGGACTATAAACATTTAGGTTATGGTTTTTAAGGCTTTTAATGTCAGCAATGATTTATGTCTAACTTGATTGCTATCACATATGCTTAGATATGACGTTTTCCGTATATTTCACATATATATAAACTATGTTGGTTTAAAATACATTCTATATGTTTGTTGAAATGTCTAAATGAATATGGAATTATGATTTGTGCTTGTTATGATGGATTCTTAAGAATACATGATGGTTGTACGTGTGGCAACTCCTATATGGAAGGATTTGCTATAATATGTGTTTGAACTAACTTGCTAAATGTATGTGATATGTATAGTCTAAGTGTTTGATAAAATGCCTGAATGAAAAAATGCTTGATGAAATATACGTAATGAGGGTGTTGAGATAGGATTCTCAATCCCTTATATATAGTTACAGTTTCCTTTGTGTAACGTATCTTACTTCTATGTGATTTACTGATGAAATGCCTATGTACGGTAACATGTGTATTATGTGTTTGTTGAAATGTTTGAATAAGATTTATGTTTAGATTTATTTGTCACATGCTGTCTTGGATTATCACATGTGAATGCTATTACTTAGAGTGTGTTTGGGGGCTACGACGTAGTATAGGCAATCGGTAATGGTGTACGATGGGTGGCCAGACTGTTTTAGCCACGATCGATGTGTTCGACGAATCCGAGTCGTATACTGTTTATCGACAGTGGTTAGGCCACACAAAATGCTTATGCACTCCATGTCGATTGAGTCAGTGTACGCTTGTATTCTTGTCAAGTAACCCGATTGGTCTAATGTATATTCACCATGTATGGACACTACTGCTTGAATCTAAGGTACTAACTTACCAATGAAGAGCCCGTTTAACCTTGGTACCTCGATCTGCTAAGACTCATGAGCCAGGCATGGTGGTATGGGACACCGTGTTCGAGCTATCAGCCTACGCTAGGGCAACGAGCCTCCTCGTAGTGTCCAGTGAGCAACTCAAACTCGTGAGCTGAATACGGTGGCATGGGACACTGTATTCGAGCTATCGGCCTACGATCAGGTGACGAGCCCGTAGTGACCTCAAGTATACACTAGGACTACGCTAAGGCGACGAGCCTTTCCGTAGTTGCTTTGAGTATAAGCTAGGCCTGCACTGATGGTGACGAGCCTCCCCATAGCGGCCTAGAACTTGCTTATCGTATGTGATTAACTAGGATTGATGACCTTAGATGGATCATTGTTTGGATAAATGATATAAAGGAAGGTGCCTTAGCTTCCCAACCTTTTGTATGAATAAGATTAATTAAGAACTTGGCTAATTACGCATATGCACCACATTTCATGTGGCTTTGGCGTTGGAGTTAAGCACAACAGGAGTGTTGCATGCCGCGATCCTGAGATGATGTCGCAGAGGGAGTGCAGGTGAGGGCATACATCATTATCGCATATCATCCTTGCATTAACAAGAGTATTTAGGATTTAAGTGTTATACTGCTTTATCATTACTGTTTAACTGAATTGATAACATGTTAACCTTTGCTTTATAGCTCCAATGAGTTGATCACTCACTCCCACATTCTGGGACAGTGCTTTAAACACCAACCAGACCCTGTTGTAGTTGCAAATGATGGCAATACTTACATAGCAGAGCTGAACTTTTATGATGATGAGGAGGAGTTCTATATGCAGCTATCAGGCGGGTCTATGTAGGCCATGTTCTGATTGACGAGGATTATTGGGATGATGACTAGATGACATTATACATTTTGTATATTTTGGAACTTTACATGTAATTAATTGACCTGGTAACATGATCATACTCAGGAGACTTACAATCACTTATATGCTTTATATACTTATTACCGTCTTTCGCTTGTGTAATTCAATTATCTCTGGAGTATGATATGTTGTTTTAGTATAATCCCACTCATGTTTAATGCAGTAATATGGACAACATTTAATCATCATTATCTATGTTGCATAAGTGATGTGTTGGAACTCGGGAGTTGGGCTCCTGCTCGACCCCTGATTTTTAGGGCGTTACAAGAAGCCCCCTACTCTCTTGGTCTGAGCTCGGACTTGAAGACTAAATGCCCGAGGAAATGAGACGATGCCTCCACACCTTAGCTGATGATGACGATTGGGATAATCGGGGTGGAATCATTATGACGATGGCGTTTCAGATTCTTCGTACCGTGCGGCAGCTGCGCCTGTTTAAATCTCATCATCTAGATAGATGATACGTGGCGACGGTTACGATTCGCGATCGACAGGGCAAAGGAGACGTTGCCGGGGGGGGGGGGCCGCTTGCGCCATAAATACCACTTAATGTTAAAATGACCTGGCTCTAGGAGCGTGGACTCAAACTTATTATCTCTCTCCACGTGTCCCCCAATGTCAATGTTGAGCTACCTCGACCTCCGGGATAGTTGTCCGCAATGATGACGTTGAGTAATGGGGAAGGGTATATAAACCCCTCCCGCTCTCATTCAAACACTTCTTCTACATCTCTCGCTCTTTCACTTTTCATCTCCTTTACTTCTTCCTTTCAAATCGCCCTCCGTCGAAAAAGGGATTTTCGCCACCGGATAAAGGGTTTCTGACCATCGGAAAAGGAATTCTGCTTGGAGGAAGCTGCCGGAGTTGGAAAAATCTCTGCTGAAAAATCACCTGCAGTGCTGTGAGTCTTTCATTACTTAAAGGCTTTTTCCCTTTAATAATGTCGAGCAACTCTGATGGAGTAGAAGAGGCTCGAGGAGCTAGTTCTGACTCCAAACCAGAGACCACCGCCTCAGGGGCTAGAGACTTTGGAGGCCCTTTTGAGGCCATTGCACTTGATACCTCAACCCACAGGACTGCAAGTCAGAGGGCCAAAGGCCGTGGCTAGAGGCCGAAGAGGGCTCTTAGAGATCCCACGGGGCGGTCGAAGATAGGCCCATCGGGAGGTAGGCTGAAGTCGTTTGTTCCCAGGGGTTCAATCTTAGTCAAATCCCAAATGGCCCAACTCCGCGAATATTATCATATTCCCGACTCGGTGTGCATCCGAGCCCCTGCTCTCATGGACCAAGCGGGCCATCCTGCTAAGGGGGAGATCATCATATTCACCATTGCCCTCTAATGCGGGCTTTAATTCCCCATCTATCCATTCATACGTGAGCTGACCGCACAGCTTAGAGTGGCGCCGTGTCAGCTCGTCCTGAACGCTTGGAGGACTATTATCTCCACCTTTATTCTCTAGCATTGGATAAAGAGCCAGAGGCTGACGCCAGAAGAGTTCCTATTTTTATATGTGGCCAAGTATGACAGGTCAAAGCCAGCATGGTACTACCTCTCGGCTAGGCTTCCATGCATCCTAGGTCTGGTAAGCTAACTTCCTTCTTCCAACAATGATTGGAAATGAAAGTGGTTTTGGGCCTCCGGGAAATGGGAGGCCCCTACCTCTGAGTTAGGTGGACTGCGGGTTTAGGTCCCCACCAAGTTTGCCAACCCGGGTCGGACACTCCTTTTCATCATACTATATGCTTAATTTGTCCTTCCGTGTTTTAACTCGAGCTCTGTCTCTACTTGTAGTTCAACCGAAAGGGGCCCCAAAACTCTCTCCTCTCCAAAAGCAGCAAGTTGCCCGAGCAGATTGCTCGCTGAGAACTAAAATGCCTGGTTCAAACTCATTAACGGGGAGAACTTGGTGTTGTCCAGTTTCTATAGACTCCAGCCACTCTTTTCACATTGGGTAAGTTGGGTAAGGGTCTTTAAAGGTTATTTACTGACGTTCAATAGAATTTTCTCTAGCTAACTTCCTTTTTGGGCAGGAATGGAGGCAGGCAGCTTGAAGAGGAGGCGGCCAGTCATGCCTCTCCCCCTGATGGACATAGTCCTCTCATCCGAGCCGAGGACGAAGGTGACGCCAAAGAAGAGGAAGACTTCCCAGGTTGAGCCTGTTCTAGCTGCAGCCATGACCTTCTCTACTCCCGGGGCTAAACCTTTTTTAGCTGTAGCTATGACCTTTTCAACTGAGGCCGTGCCCGCCATGGCCCTAGCCGAAGCTGTACCTGCCATAGCCCTAACTGATGTCGTTCCTGCCACTACCCTAACCCCTGCTCCTAAAGAACGAGCCCCCAAGGTCCCTGTCAGAGTCGAGCCCATCACCATCTCGAAGCTGACTCCAAAGGAGCAAGCCCCTGAGGTTCCCCCTTCAGCAGTTGCGAGTCCTCTCGGGATATGGAGAGAGGTGGTCCGAGAGACTCCCAGTACTGAAGTCCACACAGGATCCGTAGCCCACCACGCTGTTGCTGAGGCTAAGCTCTTAGCCTCCCGAACCGACGCCCTGGTCGAATACACCACCATGCCTGAGGCTGCTGTCCAAGCTTTTGTAACCAGTGGGGTTGGAGGAGGTTCTGAGCCCGCTCTAGAGACTCCACCTCCTAGTTATCACATGGCTTTGCTGAACCCTTGGGCGGCCAAGTATGTGCCGAAGTAAAAAATAGCCGACACGCTCTCTTGAAGCCATATCAAGTTCATGAACGATTACATGGAGGTTTGTTATCAGTCGCTGCCGATGATGGTAGAAGTGAAGGAGAGGTTGAAGGAGATGGATCGTCTCGAGGCGGAGAAAGACGAGCTCGAGGCGCAGAAGGCCGAGCACGAGTTGAAAGTGCACTAGTTTGCTAATTAGCGTGAGTGTGAAGTCAGCTAGACAAAGGAGTCCCACAGGAAGACTGATCAAGCATCTGCCTGAACTGGATGTGTGCCAGAACTCGTCACAGGTATATCTTAGCCTCACATCCCATGTCCCAAAACACCAGGTAATTAAAACCTTTAAAATTACATAGAACAACCTAAGGTTTTTGGTTATAAAACTTTTTAAATAGAACAAGAAAATCCTTAAGATTTCTACCATTGTCGATTTATTGACAAGTGGTTCGATGAAATGGAACACTATTGTCGATGTCCTCGAAGCTCAATCGATCTTATCGAAATGAGGAACTAAGATGTCCAGCAACCACAAAGATATCTGGACTGAATTATCAATAAATCAATGGACTCATTAATATCATCAAAGTTTGAATCTCGAGTCCATCGAGTTAACTCGATAAAATCGACATTTGGTCTGTTTGTGTCCTAAGAGATGCTAAGGCAAATCATGAAAATCCCGATATATCGAAGGGCTCCTCGACATCCTCGAAATTCAAATCTCGATGATATCGGTTTGGGACACAAATCTATCTAGCAAAATTTTCAGGTTATTTTTCTCGGATTGAGGGTTACTCAATAAAATCGATATTCAAATATCGATCATATCGAGGCATGGTCGATATCATTGAAAGTGGATAAAAACTATCCAGCAAGCTTGTAGGAAAATTCCTTAGAATTATCGATGAATCAACATTGCCCTCGATATCATCGATATTCAAATTCCGCTGATATAGAGTGATGATCGATCATATCATATACCTGAAATATTTCAAATGTAAGTGCTCTCTCATTTTCAAATGTCGAGGAATCGAACCTCGTGTCGATGAAATCGGAGTTCGAAATCCAATGACATCGATGCACGTTTGATCTCCTCGACTAGTTGGCAAAAGATTTCAAAAGCGTTTGACGGATATGTTCATGTCATCGAGTGGCCAATCGATACTATCAAGAGTATACGCTCGATAATATTGACCCTACTCAATGATATCGAACTCTATTATAAATGTGACTATTTTATATCCGTTGGAACCTTTTGCCTATTTAATGAGAGCTTGCCCTTGGTTGTTGGTAGAGAAAATAAATAGTGCTTTTGAGTGTTTAACCTTAGATCATATACGCAAAACCTTTTCTCTTATAGAAGTTCATCCTCCAATCCACTCTCATCATTAACATTCAATAGAGTGGATTGGAGAATGAACTTCTGCATTCAAGGATCCTACAACTACCACCTTAATGGCAGATCATTAAGATGGGATGCCTTGAATGCATAGATGATTGGAATCTCTCTTTCTCCCTTATAGGAAAATAATTAATAGAGTAGGATTCCATCATAACATTGACCCAACCCGTCACCATGTATTGGTATATCTTCTGAGTTGCGGTTCAAGGAAGCTGAAGATTCTTCGTCATCAAAGAAGGAGATCTTCGACAATGTACTGAATAGGGCTCATCTACTTATCTGTAAGTCATTAAAGTCAAGAGGACCCCTGTGATCATTCCTTCTGTAGGATTGGGTCTAAAGTGTTTCTTACCCCTTTCAAGTCCTCGCAGGAGGCCTCCGACGGGAGTGTACATGATGAGTGCTTTGTGTTGACCCTTGCTCTGTGGAGAGCATAAACTATTAGGTCCTTGACCTGTGTGGTCTAAAACTCGGGTGCTTTGTGTTGACCCTTGCTCATGTGAGCATAAAATGGTGAGGTTCCTTGAGTGGATCCTTGGCCTGTATGGCCTAAAAGTCGGGTGCTGTGTGTTGACCCTTGCTCATGAGAGCATAAAGTGTGTCGTGTAGACATGTTGTGTCAGCCTAAGTGTAGATTGTACTGGTTAGAGGTGAACGTAATTTAAAACCTACGGTTTGAGGTAAACCTCCTTTTGTGAGATCCGGTACACTCAAGGGTTGAGTGTGTCCGCCGGGAAGTGGAGTAGACAAGTAGTCGAACCACTATAAAAATGACTATGTTTGAGATTTCTATTGTCTTCCATTACTTATATGATTTTCTTAAATGCTTTCATATTTAATTATCTGAGATCACATCTCACACACAGTCACATCCATCATAAACTATGATTTGCATCTTGTTTATCTTTCAATTAGTTTTATGATTGGATCCTCTATTTGGCTTGGAAGCCGTTAGAGTTACTCTGAAGAAATCCTGATGCATGCATATTTACTCAGGATTAGATTGATATGATTTAAAATAACTGTAAAATATTAAAAAGTCCTATTCACCCCCCTCTAGGACATTTTGGCATATTCCCACTTTAACTAAAGCAGTCATTACCGCAATTTCAATTGGTATTATAGCGGGTCTCTCTTAAGGGCTTCACCACGTAGAGAGTGATCTTGACTGAAGTTGGGAATATGACCAAAGGAGAGGGCTCATATGTATCTAGACTTTTGTATTTGATGGTTTAAATTATGCTTATTGGAAGGCTAAGATGCACTATTTGGATCATGATGTTTAGACATAGTTAAAACCAGATATGTGCCACCGAGCGATCAAATTGCTCTTAAAAATGGCACAACTATCTCCAAACTTAAATCCAAAGAAATGTGGACTACATTCGAGAAAGAAAAACAAACATCTGAAGCAAAAGCAATGAATGTTATCTACTGTGTTATGTCCCAAGAAGTATTCGTGCGACACATCTAAAGAGGCATGGGGTTTATTGGAAATAACCCTTGGGGGAACAAGCATAGTAAAAAGGTCCTAAGTACAACTCTTAACATCTCAATTTGAACACATCAGAATAGAGGATGATGAGACCTTTATGGAATTTTTTTTATTTTTTTTACAAAACCAAATATCATTTGTAATTCCATGGGTGGATTAGGAAAGAAAGTTCTGGTCTAAAAATTTGTAGGAAAATACTAAGCTCCCTACCAGAACATTTCAACTCAAAAGTCTCAACCATTGAAGAGTGTAGGAATATGGATGAAATAAAAGAACTAGTAGTTTCCCTATAAACTTTTGAACTACACTTCAAACAAACTCCTAAATCCAAAAATATTGTCCTCAAAACTACAAAGAATACAACAAATGAGGAAGTAAAAATAATGAGGATGAGGAAATGGCTCTCTTGGCTCAAAGGTTCAAAAGATTCTTCAACAAGTACCGTGGCCGATCTTTTAGAGGCAATCAGATGGAAAGTAAGCACACTGTAGGTAAATTTGCTAAAAAGTCTAAAGAGCCATGGTGCTACAATTGAAGGAAATTTGGACATTTGTCCACTGAATGCCCCAATAGGAAAACTAAAGGAAAAGCCATGGCAGCTACTTGGGATAACACTGAAGAATCAAACTCTGACTTCAGTGATTCAGAAAGTTAGGGAGACTGAAAATCATCGAAAATACTCATGGGCTCCACATCCACAAACATCCCAGTATTAAATGAGAAAATTGATGAACCTCAAGTCAAAGAGTCATTTCCATCTAATGATGGAAAAAAAAAAGATGAGAAGGATAAATTGCAGGATGCTTATAATCAACCTTATAAACATAGCATTCATATCCTTAAAAACTTGGAATGAGCGAAAATGAGAATAAATTGCTGTAAGTAGATTTAGATAGAACACTGGAAATTAATACACATGTGATTAACAATATGCAGCATTACCACTCTAAAAATAACAAAGCTAGAAAGAATGAATCTATCCCAAAAATCTGAATCCATGAAATTGATCAAACAGATTGAACTACTGAAAGATGAAAACATATGGCTTAAGAATGAAAATCATACACTCAAATTTAATGCAAAACAATCTAGAAAATATATTGAGCTAAGCTACAAATTTTCCCAGAGTAGTGACAAATTAGAAAGACTTTTAAGGATGGAAAGACCTAGTAAAGACAAGAGTGGGTTGGGATATGTAAAAGGCAAACCAAGCTCCAAAAATGCAGCACAAACACTTGAGAAATTAGCTGCATCAAGAAGTAGAACTAGGGCCACTCCTATTTGTCATTTATGTGGAGACTCAGGCCACTACAAATTTGAATGCATTAGAATTAGAAGGACTCAATTAAATTCTAGCTTAAACTTTACTGGTAAATACAAACCAACCAGAAAAATAATGCAAAATGTCAAGAGTATGGGTAGTGAAAAATAAAAGAAATTGCCTAGTGACTCACTCATTTTCAAAACAGGCAATAGTGCTAAGGGGTTCCTAGATAGTGGTTGCTCAAGACATGTAACGGGTGACAAATCCCTTCTCGCAAATTATTCAAATCTTGATGATGAGGTGATGACATTTGGAGACGGAAGCACCGCTAAAGTAATGGTGTATGGGACTATTGTTGGATTAGAAATGCTCAAAAATGAGAATGCTCTCCTGGTAGAAGAGTTGACACACAACCTTCTAAGCATTTCTCAAATATGTGACAACAAGCATGAGATTACATTTGACAAGCTAAAGTGCAAGATCCTGAACTTATCAAGAAAACCAGTTATGAAGGGTTTTCACACTAGTGATCACTGCTATGTCATCAAAAATGATGATCCATATGCCTAGTAACAATTGAGCGTGGAAAACAAGTCCAGGTCATGGCATCAAGACCTGGATGGATGTGTGAAATGATGCATTTTTGGCAATTATCATGATATATCTGAGGTTTCTATACCTCAAATTTTTTTTCTCTGATGTTTATAATTTTGGATGGTACAATTTTTTGTACAAATTTTGGTGTGTATACTGAAAATATTTAGAGATATACATGGAAGATTATCAAAAACTGGTGATAACTTATCTCATCCTTTCTCTCGATAAGGGAATCGGTGAATCAAACAAACTGTCGTTATCATCAGAAATAATTGATCCCATCAATGACCTCTCAAGAATCTGAAACGTCGGGTCGATTGGTCTGCCCTCGAACTCATCATTGATAAACATCGATTGGGGTATATCGATATCATCGAAAACATGTTCGATGATATCGCAGTTTACCGCTCAATAAAAGTCAGGCGAGCAGAAAAAGGGTTTCACTTGTCTTCCCTCTTCATCTCATTTTGGCGTTTCATCTTCCAGAGCAAATTTTTTTTAGGTAGTTGTCACTATCTAGAATCCAAGTCTCCTTTCATTCAAAGTAGTAATGTCTAAAGACAAGGGTCTGGTTCTCCTACAAAGTGATTTAATTGGGCACAAGAAAGGTAAGAAAAATGCAACCGTCTCATCTTCATTGTTAGACTTAGAAATCATGGCAGAACGAGCTGTTCACAGCAAGTGCGTTGTACCCTTTGGGATCATTAACCTCCTGGAAATGATTGGATGGAACAATATTGTGCATTTTGGAGAGGAATTTCAGTATGATCTTGTACATTAGTTTCTGAACTTAATTTACAATGTTGAGAATAATCCCCCACTTATCTCAATTGTTGTCATAAATAGGACTAAGCACATCACTCCCGAACTGATAAGTCATCTGATTGGTGTAGAAGTCACTGGGATACCTGTAACGGAACGGAATACGAACGGTCTTGGTGTATGGGGAGAAGTTACTCAAGCTTTATGTAACAGTGCTACAATACCCAGAAATGTAAAGAATGTTCTTCATGATAAGCACCTCAATCCCATCTACAAAATACTTCACGGCATCTTCAACACAAATATCTATCCCTGTGAAGTTTTTGGCAATAATCTTTCTCCATACATTCTCAATATCCTGTATGATGTTCATCAAGGTATTCAAGTGTGTCTATCTACTCTTCTTCTACAACAGTTAATTCGAGTGATTACAGAGGAATACACCACTACCCTTCCGTTCTCGTGTCTGATGTCCAAGCTGTCCCGACAGATTGGGTGCCACCTACAAATGATTCCTCGCACCCTTGTGCTTGGTTCAACTATGAGGACATGTGCAAATTGAATATCATTGGCAACGTGTTTCGTGGAAGTCAAACCACTCAAACTTTTAGGAAGGGAAATCATGTGCATAACCCCGACTCCATTAATATCATTAAGGCTTTCATAGAACAAGATATTGCGCAACATCTTCTAGATGGACAATCTTACATGATGAAACGACTTGACAACTGTGAAGCCTGTCTTTCAGAAATTAAGCACATGATGATGGCTCTGCAACGTACTACAAGATAAATTCTAGATTCCCTACCTTCGTACTAAGCACACCCAAGCTTCATAATCTATAGTGCTTCTTCGTGGAATGCTTAGGGCCTGAATATCTTTTTGAATGCCCAACGATCGTATGACCGTATGTGATGGATTACTAACTTGCAAACTCTAACAAGTTTTTTTTTTTGGTTGGGATATCCTTTGAGTGAGGACAATACTTTCTTTTATGCCCGTGGATGGGCTCGATACTTGTGTGTGTAATTGTGGGATGGTTGTTACAAAACTGCCAAGCTTAGGCAGTTCATCTTTTGGATATTTTTATCATGGCTTGTTTATAATCCATATATGCTTACTACCATGTTTATCTAGGTTGTTTCACATGATGTTTATCCCTATTTCCCTATTTTATCTAGATCATATCAACTGAGAATGCCTCCTCCTGCATATTTCTTAACTGGTTTGTGATGTTTAATCTTTATATCCATACAATTAGTAATCATAGCTCTCCTTTGACATGGTATGCATACATGTTTTCTATAAAGAGATGTCCTTTTACATCTATCTATTCTACTTATGTTATCTGCGTTTTGGTTCTCCCATATGCTTCAACTTCAGTCAATATCTATTGTTATATTACCCTTTGTTAATGACTGACAATAAGGGGGAGAAAAAAAAAATCCACACCCCAAAGGAAAATTGTGTATCTGTGAATGGTGGTACAGGTGTTAGGGGGAGCAGCTGTAAGAAGACAGGGGGAGATTGCTGTAAGGGGGAGTAGCTACTGAATGGCATAGACATCTGTGTGTATGAACTAGATAGCATTGTGAAATTGTGTAAAGTTCATGTGCACACAATTTAGGGTGTTCGTCTAGATGTTGTTCTAGGATGTTTTGGTGTTTTGTCACATAATCATGTAATTGATAAAGGGGGAGATTGAAAGTGCCCTGGTTTGCTAATTAGCGTGGGCGTTGAGTTAGCTAAACAAAGGAGCCCCACAGGAAGACTAATCAAGCATTTACCTCAACTGGATGTGTGCCCGAACTCGTCACAAGTATATCTTAGCCTCACATCCTATGTCCCAAAACACCAGGTAATTAAAACCCTTAAAATTGTATAAAACAACCTAGGGTTTTTGGTTAGAAAACTTTTTAAACAGAACAGGAAATTCCTTAAGTTTTCTACCTTTGTTGATTTATTGACAAGTGGTTCGATGAAATTGAACATTGTTGTCGATGTCCTCGAAGCTCAATCGATCTTATCGAAATGAGGACCTAAGATGTCCAGCAACCACAAAGATATCTGGACTGAATTATCGATGAATCGATGGACTCATCGATATCATCGAAGTTTAAATCTTGAGTCCATCAAGTTGACTCGATAAAATTGACATTTAGTCTATTTGTATCGCAAGAGCTGCTAAGGTAAATCATGCAAATCTCAATATATTGAAGGGCTCCTCAATATCCTCAGAATTCAAATCTCGATGATATCGGTTTGGGACACAAATCTATCCAGCAAGTTTTTAAGGTTGTTTTTCTCGGATCAAGGGTTACTCGATAAAATCGATATTCAAATATCATTCATATCGAGGCATGGTTGATGTCATCGAAAGTGGACAAAAACTGTCCAGCAAACTTATAGGAAAAATCCTTGGAATTATCGAAGAATCGACACTGCCCTCGATATCATCGATATTCAAATTCTGATGATATAGAGTGATGATCGATCATATCATATACTTGAAATATTTCAAAAGCAAGTGCTCTCTCATTTTTAAATGTTGAGGAATCGAACCTCATGTCGATGAAATTGGAGTTCGAAATCCGATGACATTGACGCATGCTCGATCTCCTCGACCAGTTGGCAAAAGATTTCAAAACCGTTTGACAGATATGTTCATGTCATCGAGTGGCCAGTCGATGCTATCGAGAGTATACGCTCGATGATATCAACCTTGCTCGATAATATAGAACTCTATGATAAATGTGACTATTTTATATCCATTGGAACCTTTTGTCTATTCAATGAGAGCTTGCCCTTGGTTGTTGGTAGATAAAATAGAGAGTGCTTTTGAGTGTTTAACCTTAGATCATATACCCAAAGCCTTTTCTCTCATGAAAGTTCATCCTCCATCCACCCTCATCACTGACATTCAATAGAGTAGATTGGGGAATGAACTTCTGCATTCAAGGATCCTACAGCTACTACCTTAATGGCAGATCAATAAGCTGGGATGCCTTAAATGCATAGATGATTGGAATCGCTCTATCTCCCTTATAGGAAAACATTTAATAGAGTAGGATTCCATCATAACCTTGACCCAACCCGTCGCCATGTATTGGTACATCTTCTGAGTTGCGGTTTAAGGAAGCTGAAGATTCTTTGTCATCAAAGGTGGAGATCTTCGACAACGCGTTGAATAGGGCTCATCTACTTATCTGTAAGTCATTAGAGTCCCGAGGACCCTTGTGATCATTCCTTCTATAGGATTGGGTATAAGGTGTTTCTCACCCCTTTCAAGTCCTCGCAGGAGGCCTCTGGTGGGAGTGTACATAGTGGGTGCTTTGTGTTGACCCTTGCTCTGTGGAGAGCATAAAATCTTAGGTCCTTATGTAGGTCCTTGACCAGTGTGGTCTAAAAATTAGGTGCTTTGTGTTGACTCTTGCTCATAGGAGCATAAACTGGTGAGGTTTCTTAAGTGGATCATTGTCCTGTGTAGCCTAAAAGTCGGGTGTTGTGTATTGACCCTTGCTCATGGGAGCATAAAGTGTGTCATGTAGACACGTTGTGTTAGCCTAAGTGTAGGTTGTACTGGTTAGAGGTGAACCTGATTTAAAACCTCCAGTTTGAGGTGAACCTATTGTGAAAGCTCCTTTAGTGAGATCCGGTACACTCAAGGGTTGAGTGCGTCCGCCGGAAGTGGAGTAGACAAGTAGTTAAACCACTATTAAAATGACTATGTTTAAGATTGTTATTGTCTTCCATTACTTATGTGATTTCCTGAAATGCTTTCATATTTGATTATCTGAGATTGCATCTCACACATAGTCACATCCATTATAAACTTTGATTTGCATCTTATTTATCTTTCAATTAGTTTTATGATTAGACCCTCTATTTGGCTTGGAAGCCATTAGCGTTACTCTGAAGAAATCCTGATGCATGCATGTTTACTCAGGATTAGATTGATAGGATTTAAAATAACCATAAAATATTAAAAAGTCCTATTCACCCCTCTCTAGGACATATTGGCATATTCTCACTTCAACTAAAGCGGTTATTACAACAATTTCATGAGGCACAGAAGGCCGAGCTCGACAAAGGCTGCTGAAGAGGGTCGAGTGAGGGAGTTACTGCTCCAGGGCGAGGTTAATCAACTCCAAGCTCACTTGGACATGGCCGACCTCGAAGTCAAGCGCCTACGGGAGGCTGTCAGGCGTCTGGAGGTCTCTGTTGGGGATGTAGAAGGTGATGCCACATGACTAGAGCAAGACCTCGTAAGGGTGAAGCACGTGGCTACCGAGGGGTTGACACAGCAGTGGATTGTTCTCGAGGCCGCGGCTGTTCGGAGCAAGAGAGGCTTCGAGGGGAGCTCTAGACTCGAGTGGCCTCGCAAGTTGCTGCAGCAGTGACAGCATATAAGGAGTCAGCGAAGAGGGCTAGAGAACTGGACAAGCTGTATCTCTTCGGCTATAACACTGGCTTTGACACCTACCTTGCTGAGGTTCGAAAGCTTCATCCGGCCATCGGCCTCGACGCTCTTACTGCTGACACTGAACTAGCCATGTCTAATGAGCTTGAGAGTGCCCCTCCTATCATCGAAGCCGCCCCTGACGCTCAACCCCCCAACTTGGTGGTTGGTCCCTCTACTCAGAGGGAGTGAGATATTTTATATTATATATATATTTTTACATGGGATGGATAATTTTTTATGATAACTTTTTGGATTAATGATGATCTTTTAACCCTTGGTAGAGGGCATATTCATATGTGTTGATTATTGCGATGATTTGTTAATGTTAAGGACCAACCCCTTAAGGGGTCAACCCCCTACGAATGACCTGCAACCCTTAGTCATTTTTGCAGGTCTTCTATCATATGACAAGGCGACCCATTCTTTAAGGGATCGGTTTACCTATGGGTTTTTTCTCTGCACACGAGAGGACCCCTTTGTAGATTTTCGTGGATTAATGAGCTAACCCCTTCTTTAAGGGATCATTCCGTTGAGCTCGCCTTTGCTTATGAGAGGAAACTTTTTTCATTTTCAGATAGATCGCATAAGTGGACTATGTAGAAAGAGACTTTTATTAAGAGCCTTAAAAGGCTAGTAGTTCCGAGCTATACTTTATCAAAAGCCTTCAATGGCCAGTAGATTCTCATGGGTAGTAGATCTTCAGGTGCTCGGCATTCCAGGGGTGGGGCAGCTGACGCCCTTCGAGATCTTCTAAATGATAGGAGCTTGGCTTGGTTGACCTAACCACGCGATAGGGACCTTCCCTTTTTGGTCCGAGTGTCCCAGCCCACAGTTCTACTGTATTTTGGAAGACACGGCGGAGGACTGGGTCTCCTAGTCAGAATCACCTCCTTTTGACCCTAGAATTGTAGAACTATGCCACTTGCTGATGCCAAGTGGCAACTCGGAGTCTAGCAACATCTTTGGCATCGTCAAGCAGGTTGAGGTTTGCTGTGATCTGATCTGCATTCTGATCCTCCTGGTAGCTCCTGATCCGAGCTGTCGGGAGGCCAATCTAGACTGGGACGATCACCTCCGAGCCGTAGGATAGCGAAAATGAGGTCTCCCTGGTAGACGACTGAGTTATAGTCTTGTAGGCTGAAAGGATGAAAGGGAGCTCCTCTGCCCAGTTGCCTTTCGCCTTTTTCTAACTTAGTCTTGAGATAGTGCTTGATGACCTTGTTTATGGATTTGACCTATCCATTGGAGTATGGGTACCGAGGCGAGGAGTATGAATTTGAGATACTAACCCCCCTACACATGCCTCGGAATTTATCGTTATCAAACTACTTCCCGTTGTCAGAGACGATAGTGCGTGGGATTCCAAATCGACAGATGATGTTCTTCCAGGCGAAGTCGATCACCTTCTGTTCTGTAATCTTTGCCACTAGTTCGGCCTAGACCCACTTAGTGAAATAGCCGACCGTTATGATAGCACACTTAACCTGTCCTTTCCCAGTAGGCAGAGGTTCAATGATGTCGATTCCCCACTGAGCATACAACCATGGTGCGCTCATGGTGGTCAACTCTTCCTCTGCCTGCCTCGGCATAGCGAAAAACCTTTCGCATTTATCACATTTCTGGACGTAGTTCTTGAAGTCTTCCCGAATGGTCGGCCAAAAGTACCCTTTTTGGAGAATTTTCAGAGCTAAGGCATAGCCACCGGAGTATTTTTGCAGATTCCCTCGTGGATGTCTTGGATCATGTAGTCTGCTTCATCAGGTCAGAGGCACCTAAGGTAGGGCTATGAATGCCCCTTCTTGTATAGGACCCCATCCAAGACCACATATCGTGCAATTCTGATCTTCAGGCGTCGAGCCTCTAGCTTGTCTTGGGGGATATCACTAGTCATGAGGTAGTTATAGATTGGGTCTATCCAACTTAAAGTGGTCTCCACCTGGTTGACCATCTCTTGATCAGTCCGGTCGATGCTCAAACTATCCAAAAATTCCACAAGGATGATCCAGGGGATCTTTCCTTCAGCAGCCAAGGCTAACCTTGCAAGGGCGTTAACCCAAGTGTTCTCCGTCCTTGGAATTTGAGTAAATGACGCAACTCAAAAACCTTTCTATCGGCTTCCTGGCCATGACCAGATAGAACAACATCCTTGCCTCCTTGTCCTCATACTCAGTGGAGATGTGGTTTACGATGAGTTGAGAGTCACACCTCACCTCGAGAGACTAGACCCCCAAACTGGCTGTCACTCAGAGTTTGGCCGACAAGGCTTCGTATTCTGCCTCATTGTTGGAGGCTTTGAAGTCGAGCCTGATCGTATACTGAATGGATGTTGCATCAGGAGCCACCAGGACAATCCCTGCCCCGGCGCATTTAAAGTTGGACGATCCATCCACATATAGTATCCATTTCTGCTCCGATTCTTTATCTTAGATAAGCGGGGGAACCGACGGGGTCGTGGGAACAGCCTCCATGCCTACGTTTGCCTCTTTTGTGTCTAGGGTAGTGAACTCTACTATGAGTCAGCCACAACTTGACCCTTGATTGCAGTCTTCAGATGATATTAGATGTCGAACTCCCTGAGTTCTATCGCCCACTTAGTCAGTCGGCTAGAAACCTCGGGCTTTTGGAGGACTTGCCTAAGGGGGGAATCAGTTAGGACGACAATGGTATGTGCCTGGAAGTATGGACGCAACCTCCATGCTGAGAAGACTAAGCCGAGTGCTAGAGGTGCACATTAAACTGGTAGAACCGTGGAACCGGATCGGAACTGACCAAATGGTCTGGTTTGGTCCAGTTCTAGAGTGCACCAGTTTTGGTTCTAATTCCAAAAATTAAAGAACATTTAGTTCAGTTCAGTTCCGGTTTGGGGGTATGTAGAATCGAACCGAACTATGGATCCGAATCGTGAATCCGAACCGTGGATCTAATTCGTGGAACTGAACTTGGAACCGAACCGTGGAACCGAACTTGGAACTGTGAGTTTACAATATATTTTACTTGTATATTTGACTCATGATTTATGGTTTATAATGCACCCTTTACTTGTTTTCGTAAATGTATTTTTTCACACCATATACAATATCTAAACCATTCATCAAGTGGATCACAACACATTTGGACATGGGCTAAATTATAAAATAGAACATACAATTGGGCCAGATTATAAAAATCCCAAAACCATGGAACCGATCCAGAACCGAACCGATTTTCACGGTCCGGTTCCGGTTCCGGTTTCACCCCTAAATTGGACCGAATTGAACCGTGCACACCCCTACCAAGTGCTAGCTTCTCCATACTTAAGTATCTGGTCTCGGAGGGTACCATTGCCTTGCTTACATAATAAATGGGGTGCTACTTGACCCCCACTTCCCTGATGAGTACGGAACTGACGACCGAGGTAGAGACTACCAGATATAGGAATAAGGGTTTACCCTCTTCTGGCTTGAAGAGCAGGGGAGGTGAACCCAGGTATTGCTTTAACTACTAGAAGGCTTGATCACATTTCGAGGTCTACTCGGCCTTCTTGTGACCCTTCAACTGTTGGAAGAAGGGGAGGCATTTATCTGTGGCTCGGGATATAAATCGACCGAGTGCTACTACCTGACCAGTGAGGCATTGGATTTCCTTCATAGTTCGAGGGGAGTTCATGTCGACTAATGCCTTAATCTTCTAG
Organism: Magnolia changhungtana; assembly: GCA_030180095.1. NCBI lineage: Eukaryota > Viridiplantae > Streptophyta > Magnoliopsida > Magnoliales > Magnoliaceae > Magnolia > Magnolia changhungtana. Next base: position 1,647,191 of record JASAUF010000640.1, read on the forward strand.
AGATTCACCTCGATGCCCCTCTGGATGACTCGAAAGCTGTGCCTAAGCCGACTCTAAAGGCACACTTGGCAGGATTCAACTTCATACGGTACTCTCGGAGGATTGAAGAGGTCTCTCTGAGGTCTGTGATGTGGTTGGACGCTCTGGCACTCTTCACTAACATATAATCGACATAGACTTCCATGGTTCGACCAATCTGCTTGGCAAACATCTAATTCACTAACATCTGATATGTCGTTCTAGCGTTCTTCATGCCAAAGGGTATGACCCGATAATAGTACAGACCTTTATCCGTGATAAAGGTCGTCTTCTGCCTGTTTGGAGGATGCATGGTGATCTGATTATATGCAGAGTAGGCGTCTGGGAATGAGAGCTGCTCATGCCCAGCTGTGTTGTCCACCAGCTGAGCAATCCAATATAGAAGGAAGCTGTCTTTAGGGCAAGCCTTGTTTAGTTCCGAATAGTCTACACAGCCCCAACACTTCCTGTTGGCTTTCTTCACGAGGACCACGTTAGTGATCCATACCTCCTCAATGAATCTGTCGATGAGAAGCTTCGACACTTCATCTACTATGGCTGAGTACCTCTCGGCGTTGAACGCTCTTCTCTTCTATTTCACTTGCTTGTGATCCGGATCCACATTCAGCCTATGGACCATAACATTGGGGGAAATCCCCGTCATATCTTCATGTGACCATGCAAAGACATCTTTATGCTACTGTAAGACAGCTAGCATTTGAGATCGATGCTCGGAATTCAGCGACGATCTGAGTAGAACCATTTTGCTAGGGTTGGCTTCATCAAGTGCGACAGTCACCAAGTCCTCCATGGAGGAGTCTTCTACAGGAGCTCTGGGGTTGAGTATGTTAAAAGTGAGGGTTTGCTTCACCGAACCCTTTCTTACAGCTATTGCGTAACACTTTGTTGAGGCACAAAAATATTTCATCTTAGTGGTCAGAGAATTTCATGGTGCGGATCTTTTCCAGGGTTGTGTACTCTGTATTTTGGTAAAAATAAGCATCCGGGGGTATTTTGGTAAAAAATCAGCATCCGGCAGTATTTTGGTAAAAATCAGCATCTGGAGGTATTTTGGTAAAAATCAATGAGTTGGGGTATTTTAGTAAAAATCAGTGAGTTGAGGTATTTTGGAAAAAATCAGTGAGTTGAGGTATTTTGGTAAAAATCAGTGAGTTATTATATTTTGGTAAAAGGCAGTGAAGAGGGTGTTTTAATAATAAAAAAAGGGCTGCACGGGTGTTGTTTTAATGGAGAAGGGATGTACACCACCATTTAGGGGAGAGGTTGATGAACACCGCTATATAAGGAAAGAAATGGAAGTTGTATGAGGAAAAAAATAGTGTTGAACACCACTGCGTAAGGGAGGAATGCCTATAAATACTCCCCTCCCATGTCTCATTTGGACAGGGGAAGAAGGAGACAAGAGAGAAAGAGATAAGAGGGAGAGAAGTAGGGAGAAGGAAGTGGAGAAGTCCGTTTGCCCAGAGGATTGTGCGCTAGAGGGGGTGTGTGGCGCACAACCCATTCTCCGCACAATGTGATCTCCACATAAAGATTTTGTGCACAATGGGATCTCCGCACAAAGAGTTTGTGAACAAACATTCTCCAAAGAGTTTGCGCACAATCCTGCCTCCAAAGGATTTGTGCACAATGACCTCCAAAGGATGTGGCGCACAACATATGGCACACAATGCCACTTCATGTGGCCTTTGTCCTGAGACAAGGCTTATATTGTCTTAACTAAAAGTCCATGCGCCACTTCTCTCTCCCTTTGTCCTAAGAAAAGCCTTATGTTGTCTTAACTAAAAGTCTGTGCGCCACTTCTCTCTCCCTTTGTCCTGAGACAAGCCTTATGTTATCTTAACCAAAAGTCCATATGCCACTCCTCTCTCCCTTTATCTCAGTGCAAGGCTTATGTTGTCTTAACCAAAAGTCCATGCGCCACTTCCAGAGGAGATTGTCTCAATGCAAGCCCTATGTTGTTTTAACGGATACTCCATGCGCCACTTCATGTGGGCTTTGTCTTGAGATAGCCTTATGTTATCTTAATGGATATTCCATGCACCACCTCATGTAACAAGGGCTCATCGCTCCACATTTCAAGGGATGATCACCGCTCCATATTTCAAGGGATGATCGCCGCTCCATATTTCAAGGAATGATTGCCGCTCCACATTTCAAGGGATCGTCTCTCTACATTTCAAGGGATAATCTCTCCACATTTTAAGGGATGTTCACTCTACATTTTAAGGGATGATCATCACTACACATTTTGAGGGTTTCACTAGAAGAATGAACGAAAGGATGATCAGAACTGATCTCAACGGTCAGATTAAGTAAGAATAAAAAGGAGGATGATCAGAACTGATCTCAATGGTCAGATCAAGGAAGAACGAACGAAAGGATGATTAGAAATTATCTCTGGCACAACCTTTCCACCTTGGTGAGGAACATCATAAGTGTCAAAATGCTGCCAAAATTGCCATTGGGCTATCTTCCATTTCATTTATTATGTTGTATTGATTGTACTCTGTTTTCAGAATCAAGGAAATCTGATGATGTAAATAAACTCAGAAATAAGATATCTTGTGATCATTGTTCTCTCACTCTTTCTTTGTTTTCATTGAATAAACCCCCAAATCAAATGCATTTGTTTTCTTGTCGAAACAAAATAGCGACTCTGCTGGGGATACTTTACAATGATAACTTAGAAAATATTCAGAGAACATTTATCACTTTTTAGCGTCTATATAGACACCAAAATGATGACTCTCAGTGGGAACATCCTCCCCTTCATCTCTAAAAATAAAGTACAATTTTATTTAATTAAAATAACTAACACTCTGTTCCGAATGACAGGTATACCGCAATGACCTTTCTCCCAACTAACGTAGTTGTCTACTTCGCATCCAACGGATTTCCACTAAAAAGCATCAGAGAAGATCCAATCAGTTGCAATCAAGGACAAACAATATCAGTTAATATTCAAAATAGTTTCTGAGTCAAATTGTAGCACAACAAGACGATGAAGAACGGATGATAGCGACATCTAAAAACAATGAAAGGGTTCGATCTCCCGAGTATGGATAACAGGTCGATCATGTGAAATGTTAGAGGCGCGGTTTTACCTCACTCACTCAGTTCATCTTCCTCGATGGCATCAGCAATGTAATTTTCACTTTCTCCTTTGATATCAGTACATTCGAAGTGTACAGAAAACAGAAAATTTGCTAGTAGATATTAACCAGACTTCACAAGATGAGTTTATTACTAAAGAAGTCCATAATTTTCCAATAGTGACTACCGTGAATAGCATTGAACCCTAAAGAAAACCCTCAGATCGGAAATTGATTCGACTGAATTGGTCATAACTCACTAACGAGAAGACAAATCAATTAACAAATTCATCAGTCAATGGAGAACCCTGGGGGCATCATGTTCATAATCTGACAGAGAGGAAGAATCTTTCGAGATTTGATTATAAAAGTTTACAATTTGGAAAGAATCAACGTGAAGTTGCTCAACTCTCATATGAATCGGCTATTTCAAAATTTTAAGAGGGCGGCGACAGATAGTGAGAAGGAAAGAAAAGAAAGAGTTTGCGCGCAACCACTCTCCAAAGAGTTTGTGCACAACCACTTTCCAAAGAATTTTCACACAATCCCACCTCCAAAGGATTTGCCCACAATGACATCCAAAGGATGTGGCACACAACATGTGGCGCACAACATATGGCACACAACGCCACTTCTTGTGGCCTTTGTCCTAAGACAAGGCTTATATTGTCTTAACCAAAAGTCCATGCGCCACTTCTCTCTCCCTTTGTCCTGAGACAAGCCTTATGCTGTCTTAACCAAAAGTCCATGCGCCACTTCTCTCTCCCTTTGTCCTGAGACAAGCCTTATGTTGTCTTTACCAAAAGTCTATGCATCACTTCTCTCTCTCTTTATCTTAATGAAAGGCTTATGTTGTCTTAACCAAAAGTCCATGCGTCACTTCAAGAGGAGCTTGTCTCAATCTAAGCCTTATGTTGTCTTAATGGATACTCCATGCACCACTATATGTGGGTTTTGTCTTAAGACAGCCTTATGTTGTCTTAATGGATATTCCATGCACCACCTCATGTATCAAGGGCTCATCACTCCACATTTCAAGGGATGACCACCGCTCCACATTTCAAGGGATGATCGTCGCTCCACATTTTAAGGAATGATCACCACTCCACATTTCAAGGGATCGCCGCTCCACATTTCAAGGGATCATCACTCCACATTTCAAGGGATATTTGCTTCACATTTCAAGGGATGATCATTACTCCACATTTCGAGGGTTTCACTGGAAGAATGAACAGAGGGATGATCAGAACTGATCTCAACGGTCAGATCAAAGGTTTCAAGCTAACACAACCTTTCTGCCTTGATGAGGAACATCAAAAGTGTCGAAATGCTGCCAAAATTGCTATTGGCCTATCTTCCATTTCATTTATTACGTTGCATTGATTGTACTCTATTTTTAGAATCAAGGGAATCTGAGGATGTAAATAAACTCAGAAATAAGATATCTTATGACCTTTGTTTTCTCACTCTTTCTTTGTTATCATTGAATAAATCCCATAAATCAAATGCATTTATTTTCTTATCGAAACACACTTCGAGATTTATGTTGATCCCCTCGGAGGTATCTGACCCCTCCCTTAGTAAAAAACTTCATCATAAGGTGATAAGTGGACACGACTACCCGCATCGCATTAAGGGAAGGTCGGCCCAGAATTACGTTGTGCACCGATGGCACATTCACAATAAGAAAGTCCACCAGCAGTGTGACTTAATGTTGCCCTTCCCCTGCTATCACAAGGAGGGAGATGGCTCCCTCGGAGATCACCTTATCCTCGGCAAAGCTGTGCAGGGTAGTCTTCACAGGTCGGAGGCGTGACCTATCGATACCCATCCTTTTGAATGCTTCAGAGTAAATGACGTTGGCAGAGCTCTCGGTGTCGACCAAGATTCAATAAACTTTGTGATTAGTTATAGTCATAGCCACTATGAGGGCATCGTCGTGTGGATGTTGAATTCCGCATGCATCATCCTCTGTAAAGGTTAGACTGTAGGGGTTTACTCGGGGCTCTTTCCTTGACCTTTCCACACATGGACATAATGCTCGAGATCTGAGCTTCGAGAATAGGCTTTGCGACCCCTATTCGAGTCACCCCCACCAGACGAACCGTAATAAATCGTGTAAATTTCTGCAGTCTTGCTCGGTTACTCTTCTATTTGAGCTGACTTCTCTTCCCTAGTGTACCATCGCAGATGACCTTTATGGATGAGAGTCTCAATCTCGTCCTTGAGATCTATGCAGTCACTTGTATTGTGATCGTGGTCATGATAGAATCGGCAGTACTTGCGCCTGTCTCTCTAGTTTGCTTCGGCCTTCATGCAAACCGGCTAGTTCAGGAGTTTCTGGTCCCTGATATCTAGCAGGATTTGCTTCGGGGATGTGTTAAGGGGAGTATAGGAGTAGAACTTGCTCTCAGGTTTCCTACTTGGTTAGTGCTCGCGAGTGGCTCAATGGTCAGGTCTTTTGCTGGATGACTGAGGCTCTTCGTTCCTTGGTCGCTTCTCCTTGGACGTGGACATTCCTACCGGAGTTGGAGAACTTCATGGCGTTGGTATATTTCTGAGCCTTGCTGATGAGCTCAGCCAATGTGGTCAGTGGATTCTTCCCGATCAAGAAGGTGAACTTCCCCTCTCTGAGTCTACCAAACATGGCAGAGAGTGCCATCTTGTCATCGTAGTCTTCTACTAACAACGCCTCTTCGTTGAAGCGGGCAATGAAGTCCTTCAGTGACTCCTTGTTCCCCTGTTTGAGGGTAAACAAATGGGTAGTTGCCTTCTGACTCTTCTTACCGGAGATGAACTGGGTAAGGAACAATTTGTTGAGCTCTGTGAAAGAGCCGATTGACTTTGGTTTAAGCTTTCGATAATAACTCCAAACAGACTTGGAGAGGGTATCAGAGAGGGTTATCGAGAAAGCTCTACACATCATTGCATCTGTGATCGATTAGATCTGCATCCACGAACGGTAAGACTCTACATGCTCTGACATGTCTCCAGACCCAGAGAATTGGATGATGGGAGGCATCCTGAACCTCGGCGGCATCACCTCATCCATGATTTCTGAGGTGAAGGGAGTCTCAATCTCTTCCATCATCGCCTGGACTGCAGTCGGGATAGACGCAGACTATTGATTCTTCTAAAATGTCTTGAACTAGTCTCAAAGTTCCTTAAGTTGAGCCTCCTAAGGATTCTGATTCTCAGCTACCGTTTCTTGGGGGGCCTCCGTCGCCTCGGGCACTCTACCTTGTTTCCTCCTCTCCAGCCGATGGAAGATATCAGTGGGGGCTAGAGCCGAACTGTCGGACACATAGGATGGCTCCGTAACCCAACCAGGTTTTAGGACTCGGGCGGACCGATTCTGGGACACTACATTGTGCGTAGGGTTAGGAGCTCTTGCGGACTATGCTTGAGACCCTCTGGCCAGAGAACTAACTTGTTGCGATTGTTCCACGGGCGCCGGGGTAGCTTTCACCATATTAAGAAGTGGCTGTTGGTTTTGCTGCACCCTCATTTGATTGATTTCGTCCTTCAGCATCTGGACTTCATTTTCTAGCGCCTTATACTTTCCTCCTCAGCTCCGAGTCCATTGGGATGGCCCTATTGAAGCCGATTTAGTATACAGCAGCGAAGAAGACTGATGTTGTCCGCTAAGTTCGGGCTCTACTGCTGTCACCTTTTTCTTTCTTCTCGCCATATATGATAAAACTTCTTAGCTTTTTGCTTGCATTTCTCACAGATGGCGCTAAAAAGTGTTGAGGTCAAAATCTAGACCACCCTCCACTCAATATTGTTAACCTCCAAAGAACCCTGGTCCTGCACAAAGCGTTGAGCAAAAGAGACCCTGGCTCAGCCGGGGGACCCTCCGATGCTTAAGTCAGGCTAGAGAATCTGGGTCTAAGTCATGTACTGTAGAGAGAGGGTGCGAGATATTGCATACCTGTGGTAATAGGATCCCCTAGTATTTATACCTATGAGTAGAGAGGATCGCGTCTGTTAATCTCGGCACGATTTACTCAATCATGCCGATATTGTAATCGTGGAGATATTATCTGCAATCTTTGGGTTGTGTGGCATATCGTGTCTTAAGGACACATATCCTCGGGTAAGATCTTCGGTCACGTCCGCATTTAGGTTAGTTTCTAGGCTCGGCATGCGGAGTGTCCTCAGTCGGGCTCGTCCTCAACTTGTATAGATCTAAGGCCAAGTACTAGTATTTGGAGTGTTAGTCCAAGCTCGACCTCATCTTGCCTAAGCATGAGACAAGTAATAGCAGTCGGAGTTTACTGTCGAAATGCTCAGGGTTGGAGTTTATAGGATGTCATCGTCTTCATATGGGGACAAGAACGTGGATGAGGGCTCGTTTCAAGATCGAGGGCAAGGGCTCGCCTCGCCCATCTTGTAGTCGTGACTCAAAGGTTTGCTCGTACTTGTTGCAATGTTCCCCTTCCGAGGCCTTAATATCTAATTTGAGTGGCTCAGGATGACCCTAACTGTCCTTATTTAGGTTTTCCCATAACAGAAGCCCCCTACTCTCTTAGTCTGAGCCCGGACTTAGAGAGTAAATGCCTAGGGAAATGAGACAACGCCTCCACGCCTTTGCTCATGATGACGGTTGGGATAATCGGGGTACAATCACTACGACGATGACATTTTGGATTCTTCGTACCATACGATAGCTGCACCTGTTCAAATCTCGTCCTCTAAATAGATGACACGTGGTGACAGTTACAATTTACGATTGACAGGGCGAAGGAGACGTTGCCACGTGCCCATTAGGGGGGAGGCCGCTTGCGCCATAAATACCACTTAATACTGAAACGACCCGACTCTGGGAGCACGGACTCAGACTTATCATCTCTCTCCATGTGTCCCTTGATGTCAATGTTGAGCTGCCTCAACCTTGGGGACAGTTGTCCGCAATGATGGCGCTAAGTAATGGGGGAGAGTATATAAACCCCTCCCGCTCTCATTCAAACACTTCTTCTGCATCTCTCGCTCTTTTGCTTTTCATCTCCTTTGCTTCTTCCTTTCAAATTTTCCTCTATCGGAAAAAGGATTTTCATCATCGAATAAAGGGTTTCCGACCATCAGAAAATGAATTATGCTTGGAGGAAGCTGCCGAGTTGAGAAAATCTCTGCCGAAGCAGTGCTGTGAGTCTTCCATCACTTAAAGGCTTTTTCCCTTACATAATGTCGAGCAACTCTGATGAAGTAGAAGAGGCCCGAGGAGCTGGTTCTGACTCCTAACCAGAGACCTCAGCCTCATGGGCCGGAGACTCTGAAGGCCCTTTTGAGGCCATTCCACTTGGTACCTCGTGAAATTGCGGTAAAGACAGCTTTAGTTGAAGTAGGAATATGCCAACATGTCCTAGAGGGGGTGAATAGGACTTTTTAATAATTTTATAATAATTTAAAATCCTATCACTCTAATCCTAACAACAAGTATACATTAGGATTACTCAAGAGTAACTATACTGGCTTCCAAGCTTGGTAGAAGATCCAATCACAAACTATTTAAGAGATGAATAATATGTAAATTAGTTTATGATGGGTATGACCGTGCATGTGTGTGAGGTGTGATCTCAGATAATCAAATATGAAAGTATTTAAGGAAATCACATAAGCAATTGGAAGACAATAACAATCTCAAACACAGTCATTTTTATAGTGGTTTGACTACTTGTCTACTCCACTCCTGGCAACCGCACTCAACCTTTGAGTGTACCAGATTTCACTAAGGAGGTTTCACATGGTTCACCTCAAACCCATGGTTTTAAATCAGGTTCACCTTTAACAAGTACACCCTACACCTAGGCTGACAATTTATGCTCCCACAAGTAAGGGTCAACACATAGCACCCGATTTTAAGCACAGTGGCCAAGGATCTACACAAGGAACCTCTCATGTTTATGCTCTCATGAGCAAGGGTCAACACAAGGCACCCACTTTTAGGCACACTGGCCAAGGATCTTCTACAAGACCCTAACTGTTTATGCTCTCCACAGAGCAAGGGTCAACACAACGCACCCACCACGTACACTCCTGCTGGAGGCCTCCTAGAGGACTTGCAAGGGGTGAGAAACACCTTAGACCCAATCCTATAAAGGAATGATCACAAGGGTCCTCTGGACTCTAATAACTTACAGATAAGTGGATGAGTCCCTTTTAGCATGTTGTTGAAGATTTCCTCCTTTGTTAATGAAGAGTCTTCTACTTCCTTGAACAGCAACTCAGAACATGTACTAATGCATGGCGACAGGTTGGGTCAAGGCTGTAATGGAATCCTACTCTATTGAAGGTTGGGAAATAGAGCGATTCCAATCATTTATGCATTCAAGGCATCCAAGCTTAATGATTTTCCATTAAGGTGGTAACTGGAGGATCCTTGAATGCGAAAGTTCATTCCCCAATGCACTCTATTGAATATCACTGATGAGGGTGGATTAGAGGATGAATTCTATGAGAGAAAGGGCTTTGGGTATATGATGTAAGTTTAGACACTCAAAAGCACTCTCTTCTTTCTCTACCAGCAACTAAAGACAAACTCTTTACATATAGGCAAAAGGTTCAAACGAATATAAAACAGTCACATTTATGAGAAAATTCGATATCATCGAGCGTTTACTCTCGATTGCATCGACTGACCGCTCGATGACAAAAAGTCAAATGTCATACGCTTTCGAAACAATTTGCCAACTATTCGAGGGAATCAAACTTGCGTCGATGTCATCGGATTTCAAACTTTGATTTCATCGACACGAGAATTGATTCCTCGACATTTGAAAATGAGAGAGACTTGCCTTAGAAATATTTCAAGTCAAAGATATGATCGAGGCCCACTCGATATCATCGGAATTTGAATGTTGATGATATCGAAGGCAGTGTCGATGCATCGATAAATCCAAAGGATTTCCCAATAAGCTTGTTGGACAGTTTATGTCCATTCTTGATGCAATCGACTCGGCCTCGATATCATCGATATTTGAATATCGATTCTATCGAGTAACCCTCGATCCAAGATAAAAACCACCTGAAAATATTGTTGGTTTGTCCAAGACCGATATCATCGAAGGCCTTCCGATATCATCGAAATTTGAATTCCGAGGATATCGAGGGGTACTTTGATATATCGAAGGTCTTTATGATTTTCCATAGAAAAACAGGGACACAAAATCTCTGTTATCGATTTTATCGAGTCAACTTCGATAGACTCGAGATTCAAATTTTGATGATATTGATACGGCTATCGATACATCGATAATTCCATCCGGAAGTATATGTGGTTGTTGGACAACATATGTTCTCATTCGATATCATCGAGTGAGTTTCAAGGACATCGACAACATTTCTCAATTATATCGATCAGACTATCGATAAATCAACAAAGGTAGAAAACTTAGAGATTTTTCTGAATTTTGAAAAAAAGTTTTTAACTCAAAAACCATATGATATTCTAATCAGTTTTAAGGGTTTTAATTACCTGGTGTTTTAGGACATGGGATGTGAGGCGTAGATTTACCAGTGGCGAGTTCGGGCCCACATCCTGTTGACGCAGACGGTTGATTAATCTTCCTATGGAGCTTCTCTATCTAGCCGACTCAACACTCACGCTAATTGACAAACCAGGGCACTTTCACCTTGGCTCAGAGGACTGCAAATCAGAGGGCCAAAGGCCATGGTAAGAGGCCGAAGAGGGCTCTTGAGATCCCACAGGGCGGTCGAAGGCAGACCCATCAGGAGGCAGGCCGAAGTTCCCGGGGGCTCGATCTTAGTCGAGTCCCAGATGACCCAACTCCACAAGATTATCAGATTCTCAACTTGGTGCGCATCTGAGCCCCTGCCCCCATGGACCAAGTGGGCCTTCCTACCAAGGGGGAGATCACCATCTTTACCATTGCCCTCTAATGCAGACTTCAATTCCTCATCCATCCATTCATACGTGAGCTGACTGCACGGCTTGGAGTGGCGCCAGGTCAGCTGGTCCAGAACGCTTGGAGAACTATTGTATCCACCTTTATTCTTAGGCGTCAGAGGGTCCCCCGGCTAAGCCAGGGCCTCCTTTGCTCACCCCTTTGTGCAGGACCAGGGTTCGTTGGAGGTTCGCAACATTGAGTGGAAGGAGGTTCAGATTTTGACCTCGACATAAACCATCTAAGATCTAGATTTCTTTTAACAATAATCATTCTTACAATTAATGTGGCCCATTAGACGATCAAACCCATCTAGAATTCCTTATGAGGTTTTAGATATATTCAAGAATTCACATAGATGTTGTAGATCGGATCTGATACATCTGATGATCTATTGATCATATGCGACAAATCTAAGCCATCCATCGACATCAAAAAATTTCATATTGAGAATGGGTCAATAGATCGATTAGATCTAGACCATTTATACTTAATTATAATAATAATTATTCAAAGTATAATAGGTATGATCCTAACCTTTCATCCTTATGGTCCATCAAATGGTCAGATCTACCCATATTATTTGGATAACAATTTAGATATATTTCAAAATGAGCATACGTAGTGGGGATCCGATTTGATTTGTTCAATCACGATTTTGGATCGAAGGTATAAATTAGGAAAAGAGAAATTTGGTTGTAGGTATCCAAACTAATTTAAAAAAAGAAATGATGTTCCATCTGCTGCTTCTTGTTGGACATTGGCATCTTTCAGGAAGTGTTGAATATGCTTAAATTCTTCCTCGAGCCATTCAACTTGCTAACAAACCCAATGCAAGAAAATGACTTCTTGAACGATTAGATCAGCGAATTTAAACCTAAACAGCTAAAAGTTTCATAAACGATCCCCAATTTAGAAGAGCTTAAATAGTCCCTAACTAATAAAATTTTCAAGTCTTATAGGATTTTAAAGTGCCTATAATACCTCTCTAGAATTCAAACTAGGAAACCTTAAATTTCCACTTGATCTTTGCTTCTAGCTACCATCCAGTCAAGAATTGATCCCTTCATTACGTACATTCTTTCCTAGTCCACTACAAAAATTGTTGAATTTAAAATCCTCCCATACAAGGAACTTCCATTTTTTACGAATGTATCACAAATTTTAACTTTAAACCAATAGGATTCAACTTCGAATTGGGGTAGAAATGTCAAAATATAATTGAGATGTAGTAAAAAATATTTCTAAACAATCAAATCTACCACCAAACTCGCTGCATGTCCAGATGACACTGTTCACTCACCAAACAGGTATACTTAACTTCTATCATCATAAAAACACATAAAACATAAAACCATTTCAGGTGGTAGCTAGCATTTCATTTTTTTGACAAAGGATCAAATCTTTGGAAGGTCGGATGCGGGGACATGCAGTAGATCGATCACCAACCATGAGCATGCATCATCAATCTCTACCACAGATTTCTAACCTACTCATTCATGCAATAATTAACTAGCTTTGGCAAAAGAAAAAAAGAACGAAAGAAGGAAAAAGAAAAAATAGAAAAAAGAAAACAACATTAATATCGGGTCTTCTCTTCATGGACTTTATAGACATAATCATGGGAGTAAATTAACACCTTTCAGTGAATTCAAATAGAGATGTTGGCTACGAAACTACAATTATGTCTGCCATCTGTAAACAAAAATCCTAATAACATTTCTTCTAATACACAGAAAGAGAGAAGCAAATTGAAACACACATTATTAGATGTAACATCCCAAATTTTTTCTATTTTGAATTGTCAAAAATCCTTTTTAAAAAAATTATAACTATCCCACGTCGTCACTTATTGGCCCGTGATGCTCGAGGTGAGCCCATACGTAGGTGATACTAATAAGAACCACACAAATTCGATTAACCAACCGTATGAAGCCAACTAATCCACCTGATCACTTAAACCTCAAGTCCAACCTCGTAAATTGTTCATCAAAGGCCCAAATCTAACCGACCCTTCACTGACTAATCGAGATAACCATAACCAAATCAAAACATACCTAAAGCCGAGTCAACTATGGGTCGGATCTTGATTTATAAACCAAATCAACTCGGTCACTCATTTAGCTTAAGAACCAACAATCTAGAGTGATCATGTCCACATCATCATTTTTGTTGATTTCGAATAGATCACACTGAGAACTTAGTTAATCCAAATCCTAACGACTGCACTCAAGAAATCTTCCTATCCAATTCATTCGAAAAATGCCCTAATTATCTGAACAAGCTCCTAACCACTCGTTAGTGGCCCACTAGCTCCAAAATTATAGAATAACATTCATCTCATTGGGCTTGACGTCCATCGTGGGTGGCAAATCAAGATAAGACCCAAAACTCTATAATTTGGGCCAGAGGCTAAGTGCTTGAAACGCTCAAATCCCCTAGGCTGAAATCTGAAAACTTAAGTGAAATAGACTTACACTCTTTCGCGAAGTTGTGACTTTCTGACCGTTAGATCGCAACTAAACTCGAAGCATGAATTAAGGATATTTTCCTGCTCATATCCATATAACAAGAGCTCTGATCGAACATTGGTGATTGTTGATTGTAAATCGGCCCCCTATGATCAATTAACTCATCTGTTTGCCACCAAACTTGTGAGAACCCTTCATCTGACTATGGGACACCTATTCCGTAACACAGATGGGCTAGGAGGCCACTAGGACAGCCCCAAAGGCCATAAATACACCTACCAAGGGTATATGCATTAGGTGTAACCTTCCCAAGGCCTAATGAGCTAATTTCTAAGCTATATATTCTCTAAAAATCCTCTCCCACCCTCTCATATGAATTTTCCAGCAAAGGAGGGTGAGAGGGAGAGGGAGAGAGAGAGAGAGAGAGAGAGAGAGAGAGAGAGAGAGAGAGAGAAGAGAAAGAGGAGAGAGTGGAAGGACAGAGTGAACTCAAAAGGGTAGGAATTGAGAGGATTCCCTCTCCTACCACGACCTCACGGTGGAAGCCACATCTCCACCGCTATAAGAGGGGATTTACTACGATCTAAAAAGGTAACCACCCTATCATCTCTCTAATTTCAGCAAGAGGAACCACATGCATGTATCCTAACTTACGAATCTATGTGACACTGTCTCCAACGTGTCAACCCACGAATTTGGCACCCCAAAAGCCACTCTACGAGCCTTCGGCAACCCTTAGGTGCGGACCATTGACTATAGGTGGCCGTTTATTAAATCGATGCCAAAATTAGTGATTATGAGTGTATAATTTGCTTGCATGTCAGTTGCATGTATGTTAACTGTGGAATTGGAGTGCTATTTCAAATGTTTTCCGATTTGGGGGAAAATTGGGCTCTTAATCGCCTAAGATCCTTACATTGCCTTAATTCCTGATATTCATGATCATAAAATTAGGACACATTCCCCAAATTCTAAAACAAATAGGAAAATTTCACTGCATATCCCCTATGCACATAACTAATTACTGAATTTCATTCTATGCAGGATTGTTTCTTTGAAATTGAGTTTGTTTACATGTTTATTTAAATTTTCCATGTATTTAAGAATCCTTAACAAATCATGATTTCCATGTTTATTATTTAGTTCTATGTATGTCTATCCCTCACAACTAGAAGTACACCAACATCTACTTTAGTATCATTCATTTATACTGTGCCCCCTTTCCTAATCGACCAGCACATTTCAGAACCCATATGGGTATCCTGTCACGCCCCAAACTCGGAAACCAGGCTCACAAAATTCTCGATCACCGAATCCGGTGCAGAAAACCTTCATAGAACCCCATTCTCGGCTCCCGGCACCCATTTGCCAGGTTCCAATCCTGGGATGCTACGAGGAGAATTTCCAATATCGGTTTGATTCGTAATAATCATAACTAAAGGCATAACCCGTAAACAACAACCAAAAACCCCATCACATTTCCACTATGATAAAAAACTTTATAAGTTCAATGGGCATAAAGGGAAATACAATGATAAAGGGCAAAAAGCTCCAAGACAATCTGATATGCGCTCCTGCCTCAATGTTGTTGCGGTCCAACGTTACCTGCACGCAACGATCGTGCATAAGCTTATAGAAAGCTTAGAGGGTGGTGAAAGTGTGTGTGCAAGGTGGTAATACAGTTATGCAGTATCAGAGTAATGCGGAACATACTGGTGAATCCATGAATACCATTAGTCGTACCAAGGCTATACGATGCAATGCATGAATGATGTCGGCATACCAAGGCCATGCGATGTAATGCATGAATGATGTCGGCCATACTAAAGCCATGCAATGCGAGATGCAATTCAAGCATGTGAATCCTCATCTAAGTCCACATATCAATACAGCTCAAATCTAAAATATCACTAGGGTCTAGTACACTCTAAACCAGATTACCGCTTCATCACATGCAATAAGGTAAGTAGAAGAGACCTCACTACCTGCTTGCAAATATCGAGCTCGGCTAGTTAGTAGCGGGCCCATTTCTCAAGCTAGTCAAACTCAGCTTAGCTTTGCCCCCTCCTCTCGGACGGGTAAGGCTGCACCCCCTTCCAACTGACCACGACACAGTGCAAAGCGCGGTCACCCAGGGATATCTATAATACCCCATGTAGAATACAATTTCTGGTATCCAATCCTGCCAACCACGATGGGCCTGTGGAGGCTACGACCTTGATGTCACTAGGGCGTACAGTACACATGTCATAAAATGCAAGATGCATGAATCACGCAATCCATCTATGCAACAACATTGCATGTATCGCGCGCTCATGTAGAGCATCTTTACCCATTAGGGAACCCATAAACAATCTGCTCAAAGGCATGTGTTATGATCAATCACTCATCTCATCACAAGCATGCAGATGATGCGTATGAACATGTATCATGATGCTCTGTTGTCATATTCTCATAATCAATATCGATAATCGGCGTCGGCCTCGGCAATCGGCACCTAAAATCAGAATCGGTAATCGGCGTTGATAATCAGGGTCAATAATGGGCGTCGGCCTCGACAATCGACATAAAAAATCAGAATCAGTAGTCGGAATCGATCAATCACATACGGCGAATGGGGCCCACTTATTTGGGCTAACCTACGAAGAGAATGGGCCTAACAAGGCCTAAGGGAAGGTTACAATGAGGACATCTAACCATCATTGCCCATCAATGTGGACGTCAAACCATCATTGCTCCCAAGGCATGACTGCCAAGAAAAATATCATCTCATACTTCATGGTGGAATCTCAATCAATGAGCGGTTTAAATTGGGCCGAATCGATTAGGCCGATCAATGGGCCGAACCAATGGGCTAATCAATGGGCCGATCAATGGGTCGAACCGATGGGCCGAATTAATGGGTCGATTAATGGGCTGAATCGCATGGGCCGAATTAATTGGTCGATCAGTGGGCCAAATCGGATGGGCCGAATGTATGTCAAATTGGGCCCACCCTTATGTAATTTGAGATCTGATCTATTTATAAGTTAACATAGAGATAGATGAAATGAAGACAAATATCAACTAAATTGAAAACTACTGTGGTACATAGGAGTTTAAACGGTGGGTTCACGGTCCACTATTTAAATGGTGGGAGCCCACTTGAACTTTAGATCTGACCCTCTCCTTTGCTCATGCCATAAAATGATATCTCAATATGGTTAGATGGTTTAGACACAACATCGTCATCATGGTGGGCCCCACCATTCAAACAATGAATGGTGTAGATAAAGCACATACATCGTTGGGGCCCATGCCGGGGGATGAAACACATACATCTAGGGTGGGTCCCACTGTCAGACCACATGTGTGTCATGGTGGGACCCACAGGGCTCTGGCTCTGGACGTTAAGAGAGAGAGAGAGAGGGAGCAGCTACGCTGCTTTTACTTTTACTTTTTCTTTTCTTTTCTGTAACAACACAGGGGTGGGTCCCACATAGGGCCCACCCTCATGCATCTATATAATATATATATATATATATAATGTAATAATATATATTATATGAATGCAACATCCAGGTCGTAGCCTGGATGGTCACATACATCAGGAGGGCCCCACACGTGGGGTGGGTCTCACCTTCCTTGGATGGTGGACATCACACATGTGAGGTGTAGCCCACCAAAATGGATGGATGACGTGGATGGGTCCCATGGACCCCATACCCTTATAGTACACACATGTCAGCACACACTCCATGTCAACACACACTCATTTCAGCACACACTCCATGTTAGTACACACTCATGTCAGCACACACTCCATGTTAGCCACCTCCACAGGGATCAATACCAAGACCCCCAATGTTGAAACGAGGCATTTCACTCGATCTGCTGTTGAGGGTCAAATATTGCATATCAAACCCCAGTTATTGCCTGGATTTATGAACATAATACTGTTTAACGACCTGTTGTAATCATGTTTATGATGCAAGGTGCAATTACAAGCTGGAACTGGAAAGGATGATAAAAGCATAGATTTAATGCTCTGATGACACTAAAGGTAAGGGACGGACTCCAGGGGACCAAGATTAACGGAATTACACGCCAAAGATCCGAGAAAATCGAGAAACCGAAGCTCAAGTGGCTGAAAAGACATATATAATGCAAGATCACAAGGTTTCCGTCATCCGTTTGGCTCGAAACTTCATACAGGACCTGAGGACTATAAATTAACCCTACACGTCAAAATTCAGCCCTTGGATCAATATGTACGTGACCCGATGGGCAAGATTATACAATAAGCATTAAGAAAGTATCTTGGACATCCTTTGGAGATCGAGACCCAAACTGGACCGATGGAAAGAGCACGAAAAACGATGAACATTCGTCAAATTTCACTTCTTTTAGATGGTGCAGCAGGGAGAAATGAACAACAGATGTTTTTAGAATGGAGAGTGACAAATTTATAAATAACCAAAACTCTATATGCATGCACGTAAGTAATATGAGGTTTGATTCAACATTCGGTATTAACTCATCACAGGTGGATGGTGTGGCCTAATTAGAGTTCAGATCTACTTCATACTTTAATCTATGAGCTTACACATTACTAAGAAGATGATGAACGGAGTAGATCTCCAAGAATGTTTCAAGAAGTGGGTCCACCTATTTTTTTAACAAAACATTCAAAAATGCCTTGGGACTGACGAGCTTTGGATTGGGTTTTGAAAGTGGGCTATACCCATCATCTATTTCGATGATCGGGACCGTCCATTGTGTCTAGAGGGGGGGTGTGACCGTTACCTAGGTGTCAGTTTTGTCCCATGAAAGCACTGCAGGTATATGAAGTCTCAACTGTAAGATTGAACGGCAGAGTCTTTGCTGCAAAATCAATTACTGGACCGCACCAAAACTCGACAAAACTAGTCTTTTCTGACTGAAATTTTGCCAGCAATCTAATGAGTGGGTCAGATTTCTCTAAAAATGCTAATGTGGGGCTCACCGAACTCGTCAGCCAACTCGCGTATTGCTTACGCGCGTCCGTGAAAACCGGCCATCAGTGGGCGGTTATGCGACCTTGATCACGGTCGTTTTAATGATCTGGACCGTCCATCATGAAGGTCTGCCAAAAACGTCCCAAGGAACGTTGTACCTTTAGAAAGAAAGTAAGGAAATGAAGGGAATGTGGCACCGTTTTCTTGGTGCAAAAATCCTTACGCACAACAACCACATTCTGCTGTGCGTAAACAGCCACACGACTTCTCCAGCCTCTACACCACTGTTTGTCCTCTATAAAAGGGAGAGAGAAAGAGAGAGAAGGCATCCAATTGGGTGGAGACGTGGACCACAGAGGAGAGAAAGAGTAGAGTTGTTCTCTTTTATTTATTTATTTATTTTTCTTTCTTTTATTATTATTTTGTTTTTAGAGATTAGCCTAATCATGTTTATGGGCTAAACCTCTTAGCTAGGGCTAAGAGGTGAAGCTTGTAGCGTGATGGGGGACTTGTTTCTTGTGCAATTTGTTTAGACTGAACTGATGTTGATTTTGGTTTAATTAAGGGAATACTTTTAGTTTTTAATGATTTGTCGTGACGGAAATTACAATAGATCTGCGATGGCTTTGAGTATTTCTTTTCCTTTTATGATTATGACGTCGAAGCTCTGTTGTTCACCATTGTCTCTGGGCATGGTTGGATGTCGGTACCCTTCCTAACCTTCATATCATGTTGATTGGTTGTAATTAGTTTAATTTATTATTTGCTTTGTCTCTGGGCATGGTTTGGTGATGGAATCCATTCTAATTCATACACCTTTCATCTCTTGAAAACTATATCAATGGCGTTCGGTTTAATTTCCATGATTTGTGTCAACGGCATAAGATCTCCACGATCTCTACAAGTGGATCCTCTGAATCCCTAATTCCCTTCTCTGAATTTTTCTAAGTTTTAGATTCATTATTCACAATTATTTCCTCAAATTTCATTGATTTAGATTCATCTTATTCTAGTTCTAGTTCTATTTGGTTTTGACACGTACGAGTTTGGTCTTTGTGGATTCGACCTAGGTCTCACCGAGCTTATTACTACATCACAGCCTTAAACTTAGGGAGTGAACAAGTTTTTGGTGCCGTTGCCGGGGAATGACGGTTACGATTTTATGAAATTAATTGGTTTTAGAATTAGATTAAGATTAGGATTTTACTAACTTTAGGTTTAGGTTTTTTCGATTTCTTAGAAACTAACTTTTTTGCTTTTGTAGGATTCTAAGATAGAAACTTCTAATTGGTGAATCTTTCTAATTTTCTCTACCTTTTCTATTTTTTAGGCTTTGGTATTTTCTATTTTTAGGAATTCTTCAGTTTAGAAACTAACTTTCTATTTTCATCTTAGAATTTTCTAACTTTGAATATCTATTTTTAGGAACTAATTTCTTTTGTTTTTTTTTGGGATCTTAACATAGGAACTTCTTATTTGGTAACACCTTTCTAACTTCTCCTCTTACTTTCCATATTGTTGTAGGATCTTTTTTTTTTCCTAGGATTAGATTCAGAGTTAGGGTTTCACTATGTATATGAATGAGTGGGCACGACAGTATGTTGAGATAGCTTATGGAAAATAGCCTATGCCTCAAAATTTTTCTGAAAATTTCTTTGAGAATCAATCAGAATATGATGCTCCACCGATTAAGAAGTCTTTCGATGATTATCTGCGGGAGAATAATTATATTCTACGAGTTAAGAAAACAGTACGTGATTATTGGAATGATGACGCGTATCAACTCCCGATAGATGACCAGTATGGTTTTGATAAGTGGAAACAGAAATATGTCGAGGTTGAGTCAGTAAAACAACATGGTAAGAACTCTCGTGGATCAACCACTTTTGAATATTCACCAGAAATGATCCAAGAGGAGTCATATCCGAGTTACACAGACTATATTACTGGCATGAGGAAATTAGTAGAAGCACTTGAATCACACCTTGATAGGCTAATGGAGGCTAAGTTCATCTCACCTGGTTTCATGTTGAATTCCTTTGGATCCAGAAATAACAATGCGAGGAAAGTGTCCTCACTTGCTCTTGAAAAACTCTGGAATTTGGAATGAAGAGTTGAATTGTGCCAATGAGCATATGGTTCACTTTCCTGATGAGTCGATCTCGATGACGGTTCAAAAGAATGGGGAGGAGACATGGTTGTCTTTCAAATATAATGATGATGACACACTTCAATCACATGACACACAAGATCTCAATGATGAGGTTGAGGTTAGTTTATTCGAACCTCAACCGAATTTAATTATAGAATGTGAGGAAAGCGATCCCATCCCAAGTGTGCACTGCATGGAAGTAGATGATGATGCGTATTGGGAAGATGATTATGAATGTGCAACCCAAATTCTCCTGGAATTAATCTCAAGTTTGGTCCAAGTCAATGATCAAGACGTACACGAAGTGGTCGGTCATAATGAGTCACTCCACTCACGACATATCCGATTTAAAAGTGGATGGGCCCTTATAACCGACCCTTCTAACTCTTGTGAAACGTGTTTGGACCACTCCTCTGAATCGAATGATGATATGATTCGGGAGATGGACGAGCTACTCGACATGACTATTGAATTTGAAACCACCCAGTTGAGGCCACCATCTGAACTGTTGAATAATGACGATTCAATGCCTCTTCTGAGTAGTATCAATGAGCAGAGTCCGCACATCAATGCTTTGTATACTGATCCTCAATCTGTCTGTACAGGGCTGGAGCAAGAGAGCACACTTCCGTCTACTTTTAAAGACGATAGAATCCTTGAACAGATCATCACACACTTCAATGTGGAGAATGAGTCACTCTCAACTGAATGTCCCAATGCTTTGGATGATTGCTTGGCACACTTTGCAGATTTAAACGATCCCATGATAAGAGACATAGTGAATGCCTTGCAAGACAATATCTCGGTAGTCGTCACTGACCGAGAGAACCCTTACTCTGAAGCCCCTCCCTCCCAGATCCTCACTGTTTACCATTAAGGGAGGAGGAGCTAAAAATTGAACCGAAGTTTGGAACTTCGGAATATGTTGAGACTACACCACTTCCTGAAAATTTTTCTCAATTTGATCTACCTGTAGTCTCTGATTCACCATGGGATACTAATGTTGAAACTTCTTCTGTTACAGGTGAATCGTATATACTATGGATACCTCAAGCACTTCAACGAAAAATTTCTTATGAGGTACATAAGTTTATCTGGAAAGTCATGCTCCAGGGCGTCCAAGCCTATTGCAAAAAGGGCTTTTGGATGATTCTGTTGAGAAACCTACTGAGAAATTTATCACGATATTGGCCGGAAGAGGAACTTTGTGCATGACTTAGTAGTTTTTCCTAACTTTCTTAGGACTAGGGTAGTTTGCTTTATGTTATTTTAGGATAGACGGTAAACTTAGCGCTCCTGGGAGGCAACCCAGCTTTTCATTCCATCTAATTTTCCTAGTTAGTTAGTTCAATATTTGTGGGTAACATTGCTGCAAACCCTCACGAGACTACAACTCATCCTCTAGGGGAAACCTAGGGGTTTAAAGGCTTGTTGCATGCGCTAAATGCAATCGAGAGCACCTGCGAAAGTGGTATAGGTAGGATTTTATTTTTGTTAATTTTATGTTGCTTTCTCTCTCGTGCTGATTGGATTCCATGCTGCGATCTCTTAGAAAGTCTCTCACGATTCATCATCCAGGTACTATCTTCCCATGACTTCACATTTACTTTTGTTGTCCCATGTGCATTCTATGCTCATATCTTTTACATTGAGGACAATGTAGCTTTTAGGTTGGGGGTGGGAGATTAGGTTTCCTAATTAGTGTTTTCTTGGTCCTAAGCAAAAATTGTGAAATTTTTTTGAAATTTCTAATGAATTCAAAGTGATTTTGACGGATAATCGAGAATATGGGTAACTTATGACTCTTGGATTCGGCCATCTGCTTGATTTCACAGTTAATTTTGAATTGATAATCCATGATTAGAAGTTATAAACATTGATTGAGCCATGATTTCACATATCACATCTCGCTTACACATTAAGGTTTCAGTTCCATATTGAAGGATTAACTTGGTAATCACTGAGCATGAAAGGAACCGGCCTGAAATATTTTGCCATCAGGGTATAAAAAAAAAAGAATTGAAAAGGTTGGGCAATTAATCTTCACCATAGGTTTGCTCCCTATAGGTGTGGATTCGATTTCCCATGGTTAACAGTTGAAAAGAGTTCGATGACTAATTTCACCATAGGTTTGCTCCCTATAGGTGATAATTTGATTCCCCTCTTGACATTCTTTTAATAATAATAATTAAAAAAAAGAAGAATATCAAAATCAAATCAAAGCTGGTAGGATGATGATGCATGTTTTGTTTTGGGTTGTCATAAATTCTCTTATTCGTTACCAATGATATCATGAAATAAAGAAGTGAATCTTAATGTTGCTAAGCCGAGTTACACTTTAAAATGGGTCCTAATGTTTAAAAATTTTCTAATCAAGGGATTAATATTTTGAACTTGATTATGAAGTTTGCTGCACATTGGAGTCAAGGAAAAAGGAATACCCAACATTCATGAATCGTCGCCTTTTCACATCTCGATTATTCTTTACTAATCACTCGTGTTCACAGGGATTGTCTCGTAATTCTCAATTTACTTTTCGCATACCTTGCTCGGGACTAGCAAAATGCTTGTTAGGGGTTGTGTTGAGGGTCAAATATTGTATATCAGACCCCAGTTATTGCCTGGATTTATGAACATAATACTTTTAACGCCCTGTTGTAATCATGTTTATGATGCAAGGTGCAATTACAAGCTGGAATTGGAAAGGATGATAAAAGCATAGATTTAATGCTCTAATGACACTAAAGGCAAGGGACGGACTTCAGGGGACCAAGATTAACGGAATTACGTGCCAAAGATCTGAGAAAATCGAGAAACCGAAGCTCAAGTGGCTGGAAAGACATATATAATGCAAGATCACAAGGTTTCCGTCATCCGTTTGGCTCGAAACTTCATACAGAACCTGAGGACTATAAATTAACCGTACATGTCAAAATTCAGCCCTTGGATCAATATGTACGTGACCCGATGGGCAAGATTATACAATAACTATTGAGAAAGCATCTTGGACATCCTTTGGAGATCGGGACCCAAACTGGACCGATGGAAAGAGCACGAAAAACGGTGAACA
Source organism: Magnolia changhungtana (assembly GCA_030180095.1). Lineage (NCBI taxonomy): Eukaryota > Viridiplantae > Streptophyta > Magnoliopsida > Magnoliales > Magnoliaceae > Magnolia > Magnolia changhungtana. The sequence goes on from JASAUF010000640.1 coordinate 1,670,901, forward strand.
TTTGTCAAATTTCACTTCTTTTAGATGGTGCAGTAGGGAGAAATGAACGACAGATGTTTTTAGAATGGAGAGTGGCAAATCTGTAAATAACCGAAACTCTATATGCATGCACGTAAGTAATATGAGGTTTGATTCAACGTTCGGTATTAACTCATCACAGGTGGATGGTGTGGCCTACTTAGAGTTCAGATCTACTTCATACTTTAATCTATGAGCTTACACATTACTAAGAAGATGATGAACGGAGTAGATCTCCAAGAATGTTTCAAGAAGTGGGCCCACCTATTTTTTTAACAAAACTTTCAAAAACGTCCAGGGACGGACGAGCTTTGGATTGGGTTTTGAAAGTGGGCTATACCCATCATCTATTTCGATGATCGGGACCATCCATTGTGTCTAGAGGGGGGGCGTGACCGTTACCTAGGTGTCGTTTTGTCCCATGAAAGCATTGCAGGTACATGAAGTCTCAACTGTAAGATTGAACGGCAGAGTCTTTGCTGCAAAATCAATTACTGGACTGCACCAAAACTCGACAAAAACTAGTCTTTTCCGACTGAAAGTTCACCAGCAATCTAATGAGCGGGTCACATTTCTCTAAAAATGCTAATGTGGGGCTCACCGAACTCGTCAGCCAACTCGCGTATTGCTTACGCGCGTCCGTGAAAACTGACCATCAGTGGGCGGTTATGCGACCTTGATCACGGTCATTTTGATGATCTGGACCGTCCATCATGAAGGTCTGCCAAAAACGTCCCAAGGGACGTTGTACCTTTAGAAAGAAAGTAAGGAAAGGAAGGGAATGTGGCACCGTTTTCTTGGTGCAAAAATCCTTACGCATAGCAACCACATTCTGTTGTGCGTAAACAGCCACATGACTTCTCCAGCCTCTACACCGCTGTTTGTTCTCTATAAAAGGGAGAGAGAAAGAGAGAGAGGCATCCAATTGGGTGGAGACGTGGAGCACAGAGGAGAGAAAGAGTAGAGTTGTTCTCTTTTATTTATTTATTTATTTTTCTTTCTTTTGTTTATTTTTTTTTTTTTAGAGATTAGCCTAATCATGTTTATGGGCTAAACCTCTTAGCTAGGGCTAAGAGGTGAAGCTTGTAGCGTGATGGGGGACTTGTTGCTTGTGCAATTTGTTTAGACTGAACTGATATTGATTTTGGTTTAATTAAGGGAATACTTTTAGTTTTTAATGGTTTGTTGTGATGGAAATTACAATAGATCTGCAGTGGCTTTGAGTATTTCTTTCTCATTTTTATGATTATGACGTCAGGAAGCTCTGTTGTTCACCATTGTCTCCTGGGCATGGTCGGATGTTGATACCCTTCCTAACTTTCATGGCATGTTGATTAGTTAGTAATTAGTTTAATTCTGTTGTTTGCTTTGTCTCCTGGGCATGGTTTGGTGATGGAATCCATTCTAATTCATACACCTTTCATCTCTTGAAAACTATATCAATGGCAGTTCAGTAAATTTCCATAATTTGTGATACTGGCATAAGATCTCCCTGATCTCTACAAGTGGATCCTCTGAATCCCTAGTTACCTTTCTCTGAATTTTCTGAAGTTTTAGATTCATTATTCCACAATTATTCCTTAATTATCATTCAATTTAGATTACATCTTAGTCTAATTCTAGTTCTATTTAGTTTCAGATTACGTACAGGTTTCAGTCCCTGTGGATTCGACCTCGGTCTCACCGAGTTTATTACTACAACACAACCCTATACTTGGGGAGTGAACATCTGCCACCTGAGCTATGGGGCTGGGTGGGCCCACGTGAGATCACACTCCACTGGTAGCCACACCCCCCCTCTAGCCACATCAAGTTGGGCCCCTTATGGATGGTTGGGATGGCATAAAAACATCATGGCGTGTCTCACATACATGGGGTCCACTGGTAGATGACATGGATGAAATACACACATCATAGGTGGCCAAGATCATAGAAAGAGAGAGGAAGAGAAAGACACTGGCAAAGATGGAGGGGCCCAGCCAGTATGGGCCCCTCTTTGATACAAAACCTACATCATGGTAGGTCCCACATGTATATGGACCCTTAAATCAAATAAATGAATGGAAGGCAAAAATCCAAGTCACCCACGGCCTTCTTCTTGCTTCCTTGGCTTCCTATGCTCCTTAGCTTTGATCCCAACAGAGGAGATGGAGTTTCGATGGTTGAGATGGGAGATGAGAGGGTAAGAAGTGGGCCACACAAAATCCTCTCATGGAGGTTGAAAAATCTTAGACGTGAGGCTCTTGGTTGCTTAGAATGGCCTTGAGAAATGAGAGAGAGTTGTAAGTAAAGAGGGATGGGTGATGGATGTGGTGGTGATGGATGTGTAAGAGACTTTTTAACTTTTATGGTAAATGGTGTAAGAGAAGTATGGGTGTATAAGAACCTTTTGACTTTGGGGGTTGCTTGGGGAAGGGTGAGAGGTGATGTGTACTTGACACATACTTGACATGATGGAATTGATTGATTGATTGAGGTGACATCTCGTATAGATTCTTTTAGAATTCACATGCGTGACGTTTTCCTCGCATCGAATGCTGGCTCACATCTCTTGACCAGAGTATAGGATCAGTGCACGAGACGTAGCATCGGAACAGCGACAACGGTGCGGTCGCCAGGGTACAAGTCTCAAGTTGAGTCAACTCGGGTTGATGACATTTGACTCAGGGTCAGCAGAAATGTTGGTTAAGTATCAAAGGTTGCCGGAATTCGACTGGGAAGATCGCGGGAACCTACGGAACGGTATGGTCTAGGATATGGGTCTTACGTAGCCCCTCTGGTAGGGCCGTCCATGGGCAAATTTGACCCAATTAGCTGAATTACGGATAGTTGGTCGTGGTCAGACTACGCGAGACATTACTCCCAATGTTGATAATTCGTAGTTTGTCTAGAGGGTATAAATTGGCTCACCAGCTGACCATACATGTTCATTAACCATGTATGTACATGCCACTTGAATCAGAAATACTCTATATCTTTGAGAGGCCACTGTTAACCGTTAATGATACGATCCCCAAGACTCATGAGCTAGGCATGGTAGTATGGGACACCGTGTCTTAGCTGCTAGCCTATACTTGAATGACGAGCTTCCCCATATTAACCAGTGAGTAACTAAGACTCGGGAGTCAGGCATGGTGGTATGAGATAATGAGTCCATGCTGTCGGCCTACGTTGGGGTGACAAGCATCCCCGTAATGACCAGCGAGCATAGGAGGTGATAGGTCCTTGTTCGAACGACCTCCGTCAAATTACCTAACCGATGGTTCTGTACCAGATTACCGTTTGAATGACCTGGGCATGAATGAAATTGGGCGACGAGCCATTTCTTGTGGTGATTTGGTTATGTAATAAGACCGTACCTCGGAACTAAGTGATCATACTTGGGTTTAGGTGATGACCCATACCGAGTTGATCCTCATACCTTTAGGTATCATGTCTTACCTTTAAAATTATTAATTTGTGAGACAGATGGATGATACCAAAATTTGGATCATGGGTCACAAGCTCAGAGCCGCCGTGGCCGCCCTGGGCCAAGTGATCTGGATGAGGCTATTGATTAAATGGAAGTGTTTCAGCTTCCCTAATCACGCTAGATGAATGGACTTAATTAAATACTCAGCTAACATCTCACCATCATATTGCATTGGTCAGGATTGGCGATTTGGCAGTCGAGGTCGCATTGAGGGAGTGTTGGGCATTACGATCATTAGAAGTTGTCGCTTGAGGGAGTGTTGGAAGTAAGGGCATGCATTATATCATGAAACCATACATTTGTATTAATAAGAATAGTTAGGATTTTATGAATGATTGTTTTTCACTAACTTTGTCTATGTATTTAATAATATGCATAACTTATTGATAATGGTATCCACTGAGTTTATCATTCACTCCCACTCTGGGATAGTGTTTTAAAACACCAACCAGACCCTATCTTAGATGTAGGTGTCATGGAGCTCGACACGCTGGATGGGGTGAGTATGGACGTGGAGGAGGAACTCTCCTACTTTCAACTTTTGGGTGGATCACCATAGGCCATCCCAGGACTAGTGATGGAGTTCAGGGAAGGGTTTATATTTCTAGATTATGTGTATTTTTATGGGACACAGTCCCTCACATTAACTTACATTATCTTTTTGTTGGATCTGCTTACTCCATGACAGTTGCACATGTGTTTACTATTTTATCCTTAATTTATGCTGCATGATCCACTTAAATTTCTCTATTGCTTATGAAACAAACCAATTATATATATTTCGAAACCCAATAGGGCATAAGTGGCACCCGGGAATTCGGGAGCCGAGTTCCTACTCAGCCCCCTGAAATACGGGGTGTTACATCAGACCTATTGGGCCTTTCCTTCCATGCGAAATAGCTCAGGATAATTGTTCTTCCCAACAAATACATAATGAAAAAGGGTGTTTTTTCATTATCATGTAGGGTAACTACCAATGCAAGCTTTAAATAGAACTGCAACACAACAAAACCAGAGAGAGAGAGAGAGAGAGAGAGAGAGAGAGAGAGAGAGAGAGAGAAATTTCCAAATTATTTATTTAGGATAGCAAGAAACTTAGAAAGAAAGAAGGAAAATATCATCAACGAAATAGACTTAAGAGGGGGAAAGGCCATATTTCCACAAAATCATAATTACAACAACACAAGCCTTGATTACAAAGAATAACTAGTCACAAGCTGTGATCACATCCAATTTGAATTGGATTTGAAACTCGTAACAAAAATAATTGCAATAATATTGACGAAAATCCTAAAACTTTCTAAGCTTCCACTTCATTGCAATTTAATTATTAGAATTTTGATCGTTTGGACATCCAAACAACTCTTAGCTTCTAAATGTTACCTTCTTAAGAGTATGAATGAAGCATTTCCCATCTCCAGGTTTGTTTGTTACTTCAAATATGTAAAACAATGAAATCAAGAACTGAGGAGATAAGGATGAAATGCCAGGATAATTTAAAGGTTGTATATTGATATAAAGAAGTGTTGAAAATGATTGAAGAAACTCAGGCTGCTTATGGAGAGTCGATGCATTGCGGAAAAATGAACGGTTAGAGAAGCATGACCCAGTTCCTTGAAAGACCCCATCGTTGGTATTTAGATGAGGGAAAAAAAAAACACCACTATCGAAATCTCAAGGAACATATGGGGAATTACACAAGCTTATGCATGTCTATTGAAACATGTGAGAGCGTGTATCAGATAAAAATATCTATTGATCAAATGAACTAAAAAGGGAAAAAAGCATCTTTAGCATCAAATGAACTAAAATGGCAACAAAATTTCTCATCCTTCAGTTGGTATGGAAAGGTTATATCTAAAATTTCTCATACAGAGTAGAATAGGCATGAAAGAAATCTGAACTTCAATAATAAACTTGCATGCAGAGTGAAAAGAAAAATGTAAAGAAAGGAGAAGAAGCATTACCGTATACTCCTTGAACCAAGGTGCAATATAATTTGGTTCCAGATTTGGCTTAAGATATTTGTGGCCATCATTAGCTTGTATGATGGTGAGGGGCACTTGTTCCTCTTTCACACTTGAACTCAAGATCCCTTCTAGGTGGCGCTTTTATTTTGCCCTTAATAATATCCTGACAAATGGGACTTGACAGATGATCTATTTGTTCTAAGAAATCTACGATTTTAAGGTGCTCGTGTCTTAAACAAAGCTAGGTTATTAGTCGTTGTCTTGGCCTTATAATTGAGGTGTTTTGTTGCCAGGGGCAATTGAGAAGGGTGTGGTGTTCCAGTAGACTATCGAGCTTGACTTCTAGTTTAACATGAAGGAGTTAGAGATCTTGAAGTGACGCCAGCTGTTTTGTTAATTTCTGCCATTTTTCCTGTAAGAAGGAAAGAGGTTAAAGTAAAAAAGGAGTTGAAAAGCTCGAGGAAGAAAAGGTAAGTTTGAAAAAAAAATAATATTAGGGAAGGCCATTACTTAGAAGAAAAGTATGAATATGTGTCAAAAGAGACAATTACGTGCGTCTAACAAGTTAGTCGTGCGAGTTTCGAACAGTTGCACATGCTATGAAAGTCTTGCAAAAGTAACGTGTTGTGCGGAAATGGGGATGAGTTGCGCAGAGTTTTGGCACTTAGCAATGTTTTTTTTTTTTTTTTTTGCCGAAGCAAAGAATAGTTGTGCGGTCACACAATAAGTTGACAGTGAGAGAGAGATAGAGATGCAAAGGCAAGGCAAAATGAAAAGCTAAGGATCAGCTTGGGTTTATATAGGCGTCGGGATCCTCCTCTGTTCAACAGACCTGTTCGCGCAATATCACTATGTTGTCCAGACCATTGGAATATCGTGAAATAAAAGAACTTTGTATGCAGAAAGTTGATGAAAGATCTATCCACCTTTAATTTTTATCTTCGAAGCAACCAAAGGGGATCGAGGGAGCATCTGTAGAAGCACAAAAATCAATATATATGAGTTGTGCGATCGCACGATAATTAAGTCTTGCACGACCGCGCAATAGGAAAAGTGACCAGGAAAACACTTGGACCAAATTGTTGAATTTTATTGAAAGAGATAAAGATTGTGGGACCATATAACATAAAAACTAGTAGAATTGTTGCACAATTAGGCGATATGCCATAGCTAAGAAGAGTTATGCAATATAAGTGCTATGGTTTCTTGCTCTTTTGTTCGCCAAATTTTGTGGTGCCAAAAACACAATCTGTGTCTTATGTAGCATGTTGATTTGTATGTTCAAGACATTGCATCACAATGCAACAAGTTAGAACGGTGATCTACTCCAAGAAATGCAAGGTCAAGTTCTTTGTCCACTTCTGTAAGCTTCAATGTTCAGAGTTTTTAAAGCTACATAAAAAAGACGAGTGCTTGTTTAAGACTTAAGATAATGTTTAACTCAAGATGAAGTATAACTCAAGAATGACAAATTCAAGCTTTAAAAGATCTCAAGTTCAAGCTACATCTTGTACAATCTCAAGCTTCATAATCTTCAAAGGTCAACCATCATCTGAAGAAATGAAGACTCAATGTCCATACTTCACATTTAAGGTATGAATGACCTTACATTGACCTTAGGGTAGGTCATTTTGTATATATAATTTAATTTGAATATTTTTATAACTGTTTGGTCTGTTCTAAGACTACTCCTAGACTCTGTTCAATTAGTCCTAGAACTGGCTCGACCAGTCCAAGAAAATTTCAAGACAGTCCCAAGTTGTTGCAAAAATTTAGAATTTTTTAGTTGAGTTACTACCAGTCCTGGAGACTGCTCGACCGGTAGTAGGAACAGTGCCAACTCATTCACAACCAGTCCTGCAGTTACGACTCAAACTCCAACAACGAATTCTGGTGTCTCACGACCTGCCGTGAAGTGCCTACGACCAGTTGTGAAACGATTTTATCCGATTGTGCTTAAAATTTCAAAATGCAGTTCGTCCTACGACCAGTCGTGGTGGCCACACGACCAGTCGTAGATGTAGTTTCTACATCTAAATATAGAACACGAATTTCAGAGTTTTATATCAAAAAATTCAAGTAAAATCAAGGCATCACTCTGAGATAAGTTAACGTTCTTTTTAAGATACATTGTGCATATTTAATATTTTCTTTTATTAGCTTTGTCAATTTGATTTTGTTTCTATATTCCAATCTGATTTAAAAAGAGGAATTGTTGTATTCCATCTTCTTGGAATCAAAATCAAATAGAGCTAGCCTAACTGGTTTAATTTAAAATCAATCTAGAATCTATAACCATTTCAAAGTAAGTATTGGAGACATTTGAACTTCTATCCGAACTTCTACTCCGATTTGGTTCTTCCGGGCTGCTACAAAAGGAGAAATCTAGGTATTTTACATTTGTGTAAATCTTGTATGTTTTTGGTTTCTCTTGAGATTGAGCTAGAAAAATCTCATTGTGTTGGTTATATAAGGAGAGCTAGAACTCAGAAAGTGGGGTTTTTGAATTGTATAAGCCCTTTTGAAAGACACAATTGTGAAGGTTTTAGGTGAACCTAAGAAACCTATTTTCATCGTGAACACTAATATCGCCTGTGTGAGAATATTAGGAGTGGAGCAGCAAGCTGTGTGGCTGTTGTTTAATAGTTGGTGTACACACAGGCGAACCACTATAATTCTTTGTCTTGTGATTTGAATGTTTGTTTAATTTCTATATCTTTTATCATTCAAGTTTGTGGGATGTATGTGTGGATGTGAATGTTGTAATATTTACATTTCAAGCATTATGGGGAATGTTGTAATAGTTTAGAATTTATTTCTTGCTATTTCCTTTATTTCCTAAGAAGGACAAACCCAAAAAGAAAAGTATGTTGGCTACTTGGGTTGAATCTTTTGATTCTGAAGCTTCTTCTGAATCAGAAGATTCTGAAATCGAATCAGGCAATGAAGTCAAAGCTCTGATGACTCTAGCCAAGTTCACTTTTTCAGATCATGATGATTCTACTAGTGAAAAAAATCTAAATAGTGATCATGAAAATGAAGAAGATCTTCAAGATGCTTACAATGCCCTATACAAGGAAAGTTGTAAGATTGCGGTAAAACTAAAGCTTCAAAAAAAAGGTTTTCAAAACTTAAAGAAATTTTTTATTCTCTTATTTTAGAAAAATCTCATATTTCAGATTGTTTTGAAAAATGCAAATGCGATTTAGAATTCAAAACCTCTCAGATTGAAAATTTGAAATCTAAAAATGAAAAACTTAAACTTGAAATCTCTTCACTTTTGAGTTTAAAGGATACATGAAGGTATGCCCAAGGTGATCCAAAATTAGAAAAACTTTTATCTAGATCAAGAAAAAGTTGTGACCGATCCGGTTTGGGCTATGATAAAAATGTTCCTCCTAAACAAAAGAATACTCCTCCTAAGTTTGTAAAAGGGGAGTCTTTAAACTCAAAAGAGAAAAGTTCTAATCAAAAGTTTTCTAAAAATGCTAAAACTTTTCAATCTTTCAAAACTAAAAGTAACCATATCAACTATAAAAATAAGAACCGAAACTCTTTAGCTAAGAAAATAGTTGATCTACTTAAGGAGCTCTTAAAATCTAACTCAGTGGGTCATTCTTACAACAACTACAAACATAAGAAGACCAACTATACTCCTAAACCGAAAATAGTTATGAAATGGGTGCCTAAGGTTACTTACTTGGTTGCTCACACGACTTTCAAAGCTTCAAGTCATTCAAAGTTGTACCTAGACAATGGATGCTTCAGGCACATGATTGGTGACAAAGGTCTGTTCACCACTCTTAAAGACATGACTGATAGCTCAGTCACATTTAGTGATGGTAGCAACTGAAGGATTATTGGCCAAGGTACGGTTCAACTTTCTAACCTCCCCTTATTTGAGAATGTTTTGTACGTTGAAGGTTTAAAACATAAATTGTTAAGCATTTCTCAAATATGAGATAAAAATCATAGTGTTAAAATTTCTAACCTAGGGTGTGAAATATTAAACAAAAATAGTTCAGTAATATTAACTGGTCGTAGAACTTCTGAAAACTGCTACATCGTAAGTGATTCTAACTCATCTAATCAACTGTGTTACATGGTCCATACCGATGAAACAGAGTTATGGCATAAACGCCCTGGACATATACACTACCGCAATTTATATAGATTTAGCAAAAGAGAACTAATAAGAGGTCTACCTAAACTTCAAAAGTAGACAAAATATGTGGTGAATGCCAGATTGGCAAACAAACTAGGAGTGCTCCTAAAAAGGTGAACTCTAATGCCACATCTAAACCTCTCGAACTTCTCCACAGGGACCTTGTAGGACCAACCAAGATAGAGAGGCGAGGTGGCAAAAAATACATACTAGTGATTGTGGATGATCATACCAAATTTACTTTGGTAACCTTCTTAAGAGATAAATCAGAAACCCTCGATGAAGTAAAAAGGATTTTCAAATGGATTTAAACTGAAAAAAGTTATCAAGTTAGTAAGATCCGTAGTGATCATGGATCAGATTTCGATAATAGCAATTTTGAGAAATTCTGTTGCGATCAGAGAATATCGTATGAATTCTCTGTGCCCAAAACACCACAACAAAATAGAATTGTTGAAAGAAAAAATAGAGTGCTTCAAGAAATGGCTAATGTAATGTTAAATAGTATGAAGCTCCCTAAAAATCTTTGGGCTGAAGCCGTAAATACTGCATGCTATATAATCAACCGGGTTTATACAAGTAAAACTTATAATAAAACAGCTTATGAAATGTGGTTTGATAAGAAGTCTACTATCAAATACTTTCGAGTTTTTGGCAGCAAGTGCTATATTTTATGTGATCGTGAAAATCTAGGAAAGTTTGACACTAAAAGTAATGAAGGGATCTTTTTAGGATATTCTTTGAACAGTCGTACACATCGAGTACTGAATAAGAGGACCGGTGTTATTCAAGAGTCCATTAATATGGTCATTGACGATCACTTGAATACACGTGTCTCAAGTTTAGACAATGATCTCAAGTTTAGATAATGATGAAGTTTTTTTAATTGACAAACCAGATACTTCATCAAATCAAACTAATTCTGAACTGAGGACTGTTAAAGATCATCCAACCACTCAAATTCTTGGAAACCCTCTCACTGGTGTGCGCACTCATAAACAACTAGAAGATATATGTAATTACGTGTGCTTTACATCCCAGATAGAACTGGCTAACGTAAAAGAAGCTCTTACTGACGTCAACTGGATAGTAGCAATGCAAGAAGAGCTTAACCAATTTGTGGGAAATAATGTTTAGTATCTTGTTCCTAGACCTAAAGATAAACACATTATAGGAACTAAGTGGAATTTCAAAAATAAGTCTGATGAACTTGGTAATATAATTTGAAACAAGGCTAGACTAGTTGTATAAGGGTACACTCAAATTGAAGGCATCGACTATGATGAAACCTTTGCCCCAGTAGCTCATCTTGAATCAATGAGACTATTCATATCCATTGCTTATTTTAGAAAATTTAAAATTTATCAAATAGATGTAAAGAGTGTCTTCTTAAATGGCGATCTCTATGAAGAAGTTTATGTTGAACAACCAACGGGTTTTGAAGACCTGAAGAATGCTGATCATGTCTATCTCCTAAAAAAAAGCTCTCTATGGTTTGAAATAAGCTCTCAGGGCATGGTACAAAAAATTGACTAAGTTTCTACTAAGTCATAATTTTCAAATGGGAAGTGTTGATAAGACTCTTTTTGTTAAGAAACATAACGATCATATCTTAATAGTGCAAATCTATGTTGATGATATTATTTAAGGATCTACTTGTACTAACATGACTGTTAAGTTTGCAAATTTAATGAAATCTGAGTTCGAAATGAGTATGGTTGGGGAATTGAACTATTTCCTTGGGTTGCAAGTAAAGTAATAACCTGATGGTATTTTTATTTCTCAAATCAAATATGCTTTGAACTTAATCAAAAAATTCAAATTTGAGAATGGTAAGAATTTTGATACTCCTATGAGTACAGCCTTAATACTCTCAAAAGACTCTGCAGGTAAAAATGTGGATCCTAAAGTATATCGCAGTATGATTGGTAGTTTATTTTATTTAACTGCAAGTATACCTGATATTGTTTTTAGTGTTGGTATTTGCACTAGTATCAATCTGATCCCAAAGAGTTTCATTTAACTGCTGTTAAGTGGATTATGCGATATGTCGCAAGTTCAGCTAATTTGGGTCTCTGGTATCCATATAATACTAGTATTCAGTTGGCGGGGTACTTAGATTCTGATTGGGCTGGTAATATCGATGATAAAAAGTCAACCAGTGGTGGTTGTTTCTATATTGAAAATTTTTTAGTTTCTTAGTTTAGCAAGAAGCAAAGTTTTATATCACTCTCTGCTGCTGAGGCTGAATACATCGCAGCTGGAAATGCATGTACCCAGCTTGTTTGGATGAAAGTATGTTAAGCGATTATGGAATTACACTGGATTCAATAGTTTTACATTGTGATAATTCCAGTGCAATAAATATATCTAAAAATCCAATTCAGCATTCACGTACCAAGCACATTGATATTAGAAATCATTACATTCGTTAATTAGTGGAAGAAAAGACTATCTCTTTGGATTACATTTCGACCGAGATTCAACTTGCTGACATTTTTACTAAGCCGCTCAATAAAAGCAGGTTTAATAAATTAAAATTTGGTCTTGGTATGTACAATCGAAATTGAATATTCATGCATGTTTGTATCATAGTGTATATATATATATATATATATGATAATTTATTGGTTTAAATTTCAAATTTTTATGAAGAATGCATATTTTAGTCGGTACACAACCAGTTGTGGACATACTCGACCAGTCGTAACACGACCGGTCGAGGACATCCCACGATCAGTCGTGTAGCGCATTGGACCTTTTAAAATTTGGGAAAACTTCTTCTTCTTCTTCATTTCAACTCTTCTCTCCAATGAGCCAACGCCCGACCGATCGTACCCACCTTCCTAGATCTTCAAGGTTAGTGCGTCATTTGCATTTTTCTTGTAGATTCTAGTCAATATTACTTCATTTTCACTTTTGGAGTAATTTATTTTGTGATTTATTGCAATTTTGGGGTTTTCTTTTGAAAAACCTGATCTAGCAAAACTCCACTCCACATATTTTGAAACTCCTTATTTCTCTGATTCTCTTATTGCAAATGGCTGCTAGAGAAAAAAAGAAAACTACCCGTGGTCCATCATCTTCTAGATCAACTCCTATTACTTGGCGCCATCTTCGGTCACCCGAAGATGATCCCTCACATGTAAGGGATTTGCGATTACACAATGTTATTATTGAAAGACTTGTTCATATTGAACACATTGCTCCTTTTAATCTTTTTCCTCTTCTCCAATCTGTAGGTTGGGATAACATCCTACATTGGGGTGGGCCTGCATACCAGTCTATTGTTCAGGTCATGTTTGCATGCATTTCTGAGAAGGTCCATTTGAAGTAGACCGTCATTTGATCTCTGCTCTAATGGACATACCTGTTAATGACAAGGGTATTCATATTCATACACTAGTTGAGAAACCCTCAGAATAAAAAAGAAAAACACATGCTCACTAGAGATTTATGCAATATGGGTGTGTAATGAACTCATAAGGGAAATGCACTCCCCTCAAAGTATTTGTTACTCAGATACAGGGTTCTCCACAGAATCTTTACTTCAAATCTATATCCGCGTTCTGGTAACAAAACAGAACTGACTTCCTTTATAGTTCAAGTTTTGCATTCTATCGTCTCTAGTACTAAAGTCTGTCTGCCTTCTTTAATATGTCATTTCATCATTCAGTTTCATCTCCATTTAAGACATAGTGATATTCCATTTGCATATCTTATGACTGTGTTAGCTACTCACATGCTAGTTGTTATGCCTGTTGTAGAGGCTCCTATTCATCATCTTATTTTTAACAATTCTAATATAAACAAGTTGAAATTGGAATTATCTCCTGGCTAAATGAATGTTAGTGGTAGTGGAGCTGAAGTAGGGAATGTAGATGAGGCTGGTGATCCTCATCCTGATGATATTAATATGGATGACATTTTTTATGAAATTGAATCAGACTCTACTAATGATCGTGACTATGAGCAATCTAATTTTGATGCTCATCTTCGTGCACTTGAGGAAAAGGTAGAGAACATGAATGTTGCCCATGATTTACAATTTAAATATACGTGCAAGTATCTTAGGAGCTTAAATAAGGGCCTTCATCAACTTGATCCTACCATACCTGCTCCTTCTTCTGGATCTGATTAAGTGTTTTTATTCATTGGTCTGTAATGACTGTTAGGCTATTTTGGTTTCTTTCAGTGTGCTAAATGTACTTTAGATTATACTGGTTTATGATATATGCACTTTGAATTTGCTTATATATTTTTTATCTATTTGACACCTTTCACTTCTATTGATTCCTTTCTTCCTTTGTCATATTGTGACAAAAAGGGGAAGAATATTTTAAGTTTTAGATTGATTGATAAATATGGAATGTAAGGGAGAATAGCATAATTTTTATGGATTTATACGTGCTATTCGGGGGGAGTAAGAAATAGGAAAGTAATGGAGAATTTGTGCTAGTTAATGACAACTGGTGCATGATTCGTTAACCAGGTTATAATTGGTTCTCTTATATATGACTGGTGTATGATTCCTTATTGAGCATGTAATGCTACTCTTATTTTTATTGGAGTGTGTTTTGTCATAAATTTGACAAAGGGGGAGATTGTAAGTGTTATGGTTTCTTGCTCCTTTGTTTGTTAAATTTTGTGGTGCCAAAAACACAATTTGTGTCTTATGTAGTGTGTTAATTTGTATGTTCAAGACACTGCATCACAATGCAACAAGTTAAGAATGGTGATCTACTTCAAGAAATGCAAGGTCAAGTTCTTTGTCCACTTCTGTAAGCTTCAATGTTCAGAGTTTTTAAAACTACATCGAAAAGACGAGTGCTTGTTCAAGACTCAAGATAATGTTCAACTCGAGTTGAAGTACAACTCAAGAATGACAAATCCAAGCTTTAGAAGATCTCAAGTTCAAGCTAGATCTTGTACAGATCTCAAGCTTCATAATCTTCAAAGGTCAAGCATCATCTGAAGAAATGAAAACTCAATGTCCATACTTCACATTTAAGGTATGAATGACCTTAGATTGACCTTAGGGTAGGTCATTTTGTATACATAATTCAATTTGAATATTTTTATAATTGTTTGGTCTGTTCTAAGACTAGTCCTGGACTCTGTTCGACTAGCCTTAGAACTGACTCGACCGTCCAAGAAAATTTCAAGACCAGTCCGAAGTTGTTGCAAAATTTTGAAATTTTTTGGTTGAGCTTACGACTATTCTTGCAGACTGCTCGACCGGTCGCACGAACAGTGCCGACTCATTCAGGACCAGTCCTGCAGTTACGACCAAACTCCAGCAATGAATTCTGGTGTCTCACGACCAGTCGTGCATAAGTCACGACCAGTCGTGAAGGCCTCACGACCGGTCGTGAAGTGCCTATGACCAGTCGTAGAATAGTTTTATCCGATCGCGCTTAAAATTTCAAAATGCAGTACGTCCTATGACCAGTCGTAGATGTGGCTTCTACATCTATATATAGAACACGAATTTCAAAGTTTTATATCTAAAAATTTAAGTAAAATCAAGGCATCACTCGGAGATAAGTTAATGTTCTTTTTAAGCTACATCGTGCATATTTAATATTCTCTTTTATTAGCTTTGTCAATTTGATTTTGTTTCTATATTCCAATCTGATTTGAAAAGAGGAATTGTTGTATTCCTTCTTCTTGGAATCAAAATTAAATAGAGCTAGCCCAACTAGTTTAATTTAAAATCAATCTAGAATCTAGAACCAATTCAAAGTGAGTATTGGGGACATTTGAACTTCTATTCGAACTTCTACTCCGATTTGGTTCTTCCGGGCTGCTACAAAAGGAGAAATCCAGGTATTTTACATTTGTGTAAATCTTGTATGTTTTTGGTTTCTTTTGAGATTGAGCCAGAAAATCCTCATTGGGTTGGTTATCTGAGGAGAGCCTGAAAACTTAGAAAGTAGGGTTTTTGAATTGTGTAAGCCCATTTGAAAGACACAATTGTGAAGGTTTTAGGTGAACCTGAGAAACCTATTTTCATAGTGAACGCTAATATCCCCTATGTGAGGATATTAAGAGTGAAGTAGCAAGTTGTGTGACTGTTATTTAATAGTTGGTGTACACACAGGCGAACCACTATAATTCTTTGTGACTTATGGTTTGAATGTTTGTTTAATTTCTATATCTTTTATCATTTAAGTTAGTGGGATGTATGTGTGGATGTAAATGTTGTAATATTTACATTTCAAGCATTGTGGGGAATGTTGTAATAGTTTAGAATTTATTTCTTGCTATTTCCTTTCAATTTGAGTTTTTGATATTTAAATTGTTCTAGTAAGGTTGTCCTGCTATAAACCCTTAGTTTTTATGGTGCAGGGTTGTCCTTAGAACAACATTGGTATTATCTTCTCTATTATAGTATTTGAGGTTGCTTTACATTTCCATATTGTGATTTGTTTAAAGTGCTATCATTCCTTTATTCATTGATATTCTGCTCCCCCCACCCTCTAAGACATATAGCTAGGCCTTTTCATGCAACCACACAACTATGCGCTTAGTTGTGCGAACAGAAGGTTTCACACATCTGGAAGGCTATAAATACTCCCTTAACCCACTCATTTGGACAATTCAAATATTTAGGAGTTCCACGAAGACTTGGTCTAAACAACAATAGGTGTTAAGAATACCCATGCAACAACCCTTCTTGGGAGTCATACATTGGCTTTAATTGGTCACTTTCTGGGTTGGGAGAGCTGCCATGGAAGAATTAAATGAAAGAATGAGAGAACTTGAAGCTGGCACTAACTACGCAGCCACGTAAGGTCGCGCAATCAGAGTTCTCACGCAACTATATAACTGGCTACTGAATACCCACGCAACAAGGGTTCTAAGTCTTCAACTCAAGTTTCTTTGGTTCTCGTATCAGCACAAAGAAAAGGGTTTAAGACCTACACCGCTCTTTCATCATTTCGACCGACATTTAAAATGAGTTAAAACATTGCCGAAATTATTTCTTTAAACCATTATTTGTTTTTATATATTTAAATGTATCTTATTTTAGAATAAAGGGTAATGTAAGGATTGGAATAGAACTCAGAAGAATGAAACGTTTGATGATGAACATTCTTTCATCAAATTTTCTTTATTATTTATCAGAGTGCATGTATCATAATCTCCAAACCAAACCAAAACATCATTTTGTTTTAACACTAGTAAACCCATCACTTTGTCTCGTAGAACCCCATCACTTCATCTAGGGGAACCCAACACTTTGTTTTGCAACCTCATCACTTTGTCTAGTGAAAACCAATCACTTTGTTTAGTAATCCATCACTTTGTCTAATGCAGCCCTGTAAGTTTGTCTGGCAATTAATCTCATTATTTTGTCTAGCGGAACCCCATCACTTTGTCCAACAATCTCGTCACTTTGTTTAGTGGAACCTGCTCATTTTGTTTGGTAAGCCCATCACGTTGTCTAGTAGAATCAGTCACTTTGTCCGGCAACTCCATCACTTTGTCTAGTGAAACCCCATCTCTTTGTCCGGTAACCCCACCACTTTTTCTACTGAAACTCATTACTTTGCTCGAAAACCCTATCACTTTGTCTAGTGGAAACCTTGTCATTTTACTTGACAACCCTATCACTTTGTCTACTAGAACCTTATTACTTTTTGCAGCAACCTCATTACTTTGTTTAGTGGAATAACGTCATTTTGTCTGACAACTCTGTCACTTTGTCTAATGCAATCCAATCACTCTGTCTATAAACACATCACCTTATCTAATGGAACTTAGTCACTTTGTTTGCCAACCTTGTCAGTTTATCTAATAAAACTTGGTTACTTTGTTCAGCAACCACATCACTGGCAAACCCTTTACATAGTCTAACAACTCCTTCCTGCACTCATAAATTAGGTAGGGCCCATCATGATATTGGTGACAAATCCACCTTGTCCATTTATTTTGTTGGATCATGTTAGGACATGAACAAAAAGAAAAAAAGAAAAGAAAAAGGAGGCAAATCCAAAACTCAATTGGGTCATATAATAGAAAAAGTGGGAAGGGAAATGCTTACCCTTGGGGTCCACTATGACATTTATATGCAATCCAAACCTTTTAGAAGGTCATTCTTACTTAGATGATTTGAAAAATGAAATAAAGAATATTAGCCTAATCTAAACTTTATGTGGCCCCACTAATGTTTCAATGGTGCAGGTTCAATTTCCACTATTTCCATCCTGAATGTTTCAATGGTACATGTTCAATGTCCACTGTTTTCATTCTGACCATTAGATGAGTCATCTCATAGAACTTAAAAATCACCTGCATCCATGATTTAGGTGGACCACATGATTAGAGAGAGTGCATAAGACAGTGATCACCCTCTAAACTATTTGCCTTAGTATGACCCACTTGAATCATGGATAGGCCTGAGTTTTAGGATACTGGTCTAAAATTTGGTATTTCATATCAAACGGTTGGATTCAATTTTATATAGTCATCATAGTGGTCCTGTAAAACTCAAGGGTAGACCTTTCACTCCAAACATTTGTTGTGGCTAACACTATTCGTGAGTTACCCTAATTATTTAGATCCAAACACTACAAGAAAACAGACTTTTACTGGCGGTCAAAACTGCCTGTAAAGGCCCCAAAAACCGCTGATGTTATCTTTACCGGCGCTAGACAAGCGCTAGTAAAGGAGAATGTCAGCAAAACTTCTACCGACAATAAACCACTATAGCCGGTGCTTGTCTGAGTGCCAGTAATTATGGACTCTTTTTCGGCACCCAGTCTGGCTTCATTGACACTTTTGGTGGCCACTGGGATTTCTGAAAGAAGTGCCAGCAAAAGTGAAAAAAGCGCCGGCAAAAACATGATGTTTGGACACTTTTAATCACAAAAAAGCACTGAGAAAAGCATATACAAGCATCAGTAAAAGTCTTTGCATAGATTTAAGAGGCCCCAATGCAAGCTAGTAATTTTTTTATTATATAATTCAATTGATCCTACATTTTTTAAATATTTGAAACATAAAAAAATGTTTCAATACTATTTAAACAAAATTTATATTACTTCACAATAAGTATATGTGTTGTGTGTGTGTGTGTGTGTATATATTCAAGACCATTTTCAATTTATTGTTATAAATATTAATATATATATATATATATATATATATTAATATTTATAACAATAAACTGAAAATGGTCTTGAATAAATAAATAAATCCCCTATGTGGTCTACTCCTAGCACAAGTGGCGTCAAAAAGGCTGAAGCACTTGTAGGCACAATTGATTAAAATCCCGCACACAAGGAAAAAAAAGAAAACTCAAAAAGTAGCATTCAACAAATTGATGCATGAAAAACAATCAATCCTTTGATCCTGTCCTTAAAAAGTCAAAAACTATCAAGGCAACAAATGTTGTAACTTAATTCCATTACATCTATTAGGCCCACATTGATGCATGTGTTTTATCAACGCCCGTCCATCCATATGCACCTTTCACACATGACAGTCAAGTGTATAAGTGACCAACATCAGTTGTGAATCTAGTTCATTAATTATAATTCTATGATCTACCAAATACCAGTTTTACTTAATTCAATATTTTTTCATTGGAGGAATATGATCTACATAAAGATTGGATGGTCAAAATACATAATATTTTTAGACATGCAATTATTATGCGATAAGAAAAGAAAGAAAGAAAGAGAAATTAAGAAAAGAGTTGGTTGTTATATTCATGCCCATCGCTATAAAAGACAAGTATTTTCAATTGGAATAAGCTGTGTAAGTTGTCTTTTGTTGGAATGTGTTGATGTAAGACCTGCTAAAGAAGATCTTCTTTTTGTTAGAATGTGTTTATGTAGGCGTTACTAGAGGAAGCTTACTTTTGGTGCAGGTGAAAGCTTCGAAACAAATAACTTTTCATAAATTTCAATGGTGTCCTGTTCGAGGAAGGTTGGACACATGTTCTCAACAAAGGCATTTCAAGCTAATAACATGTGGTGGGCCCTCCCCAAGAGGTGTTAAATGTAATAACATGTGGTGCAATGGGCCATATATCAGATATTAGAGTTGATAAGAATAAAATTGCACATGATCTTATAGCCAAAAGGGTGAAAGAGGTATTAGCACAATGACTGACCGAAGAGAAGAATCTTAGTAGATTTGCACAATGAAAGGGACTGAAGAGAAGAATCTCAGCAGATGTGCCATGCTAGCACATGTATTACTTGGAGTTTTCCAACAGAAGTAGGTTGGATTTGCAATCACAAGCCTGCAAGCCGGCCATAGTTAGTAGAGACGAGAGAAAAGCACAGAGTAGAGAGCGAAATAACAAGCATACTCCTGATTTACCTAGATACAGTACACAAAGGGAATTTAACACACGATATATCCTCTCAGAACCCGTCCTTACACTAAGCAGGCATTTACCATTTTCTGAACTCTAAACCCACCCCAAAATATCAAGCCACAATGCAGGCCTTTCCTTCTAGCTTATCCACCTCCATCTTACACACCTCTTCCATATTCTACTACACTACAAGAAACGCTGGAATTACCGGCATTTTTTTAACGTCTCAAAGTGACTCGCGGTGACACATTTACTGTAAAAGTCCCAGTACCCAGTTCTTTTTATTTCCACATCTGTCATTTCCTCTCTCTCTCTCTCTCCTCCCTAAAAAAAACCCACCGTCCGACCCTTTTTCCCTAAAAAAAACTCAATCTCTCGTCTTCTCCCTAAAACATCACCATCTCTCCCTCATCTTCTCCTCAATCGACCATCCCTCTCTCGCTCTCGATCTCTCTTCGTCTCTAGCTCTTGATTTTTCTCGCTTGCTCTCGATTTTCTTCTCTTGCTCTCGATCTCTTTCATTGAAGATGGTCAGTTTTGCGTCCACGTCGGCATCGACGCTGATAGAGGCGAGTTTGGGGATGATCAGATCTCTAAGTTGAAGGAGGCATTTGGCATGCTTGACAAGGATGAAGCCAGTCAGATCCCTTCGATCTTCACTTTTCCCCCCTTTTCTTCTGGAAATCTGTTGATTTTATGATTTTTTATAGCATTTTTATGGTTGAGGATTTTTTTTTCTTTCTTTTTTAATTCGATTTGATGTTGATTTCATCAGATCTGATGTTTTACTACTGAAATTCTTTGTTGCCAGGTTCTCCCTTTCCCTCTCTCAATCGACCATCTCTATTTGTTTCCCCTTTCTCAATCCACCTCTGCTCCTCTAGGGTTGGTCTCCCTCCTCTCTCTCTCTATATATATCTTTTACAGACCAGATCTGGGTTGGTTTTTCTCTCTCTATATATCTCTTGAATATATACATTGCATCTCATACTACAGCAAGGAAGTATGTTAGAACTATAGTGAAAGAAACCACCAAGTTGTACAGAGATGAAGGGAGCTTCTTCCTTTGAATGATGGTTCCTTAACTTTGGCTACACTATTGTTCTGCAATATTTAGAGCACAAGTCCAGACTTCAATAAGCTTCTTGCTGTGGTTTTTCATTCATGCTGTAATTTCATGTTTGCTTCATGGAGCTATTTGTTTTGGTAGGGTAGGAATATCTTTTGCAGTTAGTAGAGTTCAGATCTGATTTGATCACCGATGTTGCTGAGGCTTTGAGTAGACAAAACATTTCAATGTTCATTGGTGTCTTAACCGCTTACTTCTCTTGAATGACTTATTTCTTCCTTTGGACAGTTTGTGTGCTTTTCAAATGGACTGATCTTTTCCGTTATTAATCAAATAGGAAAGTGGAACTCAGAAGCCTATCGTTGCATTTATTCTTTGGACTTACTTGCACCGCTAGGGTCGTCCCATGGGTCATCTTTGGAGGTATTTTCACATGCACTTCTGCAACAAAAAAATTTGAAAACTATGTGTGTGATCATTACAAGGAATCCTAATTGCACCAGACTTCCCATCGGGGCATGTGGCAGGGGTGTACAAGATCCAGAATGCTCATCCAATGGGCTAGTTATATGGTTCTTGGACAACAAATCAGTTGATTGAACACGGTTCTAATTACTCAATCAGAAGAGGGCCCAAAAAGTGTGGTGGTTGTTTTTCTTTAAACCGAGTCCTTAGGATCATGCAAGTAGTGTGATGTTTTGGTGACTGCACATCTGTTGTGGTCTAGTCTCATACTCTGCAACCCCACAAGAATCCATGTAACTTGTACATTAACTTGTGTGCAGTTTGTATTCCTTGGTTGTTATACTTTTGAGGCATGCATTCTACCTGAATTTATCCTTTTCTTTTCCATTTTACCTTTTATAGGCAGATATAAATCTTGCAATACTATTTTGTGTGTTTTCAATCTTTTATTGAGGTCAAGGCATTCTATAACGCTAATGTTGGCCATAATGACCACCACCATTACCGTTACGATATAGGAATGATAACGACTATTACTGATCTCTCTCTCTCTCTAAAAAAATTATTCTCATGTTATTACATTAAGCGATTCACGACCGTAACGTCTTATTCTTGTACATAACGACCACAACTGGCCATTTGTTATGTTACCGCTTTGCATGCCTTGATTGAGACTCTTGTTTCTATCTTCTTTAGATTTTTGTTTCATTTTGCTTCTTTATCAAGTGAATATGTTATGGACGTGTTCTCTGAATGTTATGGTGCAGTGATTGTTTCTGGCGGGAAGGGAACGCCCAAGATAAAATTAAGACCCTCAGAGCAGCTAGAGTGATAGTTGTAGAGTCCCCTGAAAAAATTGGCACTGCAATGCTTGACGTTTTCAAAGAGCGTGGTCTTGTAAGTTAGAAGGCTTTTATCATATTCCTATTATGTGGAATAACTATCTTTTTTAGTTTGCAAAACCATCGGTTTCCTCATATTTTTTGAGGTGATTGGATGTAGCCTCTGATGCAGTCAGGAATATGCATTTTATTTTTTTTTTAAAATCGGCCATTTGATAATCAATAATCGGACATTTTTTTTTTTTTTGTTCCTTCTGAAATTCAAGTTGTTGAATTTGAGTCAGATTTTGGCTTTACTTGAAAGATTTGCATGAGCTTACTTGTCAATACCTAGGACAAATGCTAATCTCACTCCCAAATACTAGCATCACTCCCAAATAACGGTCTCCCATGGGAACACAGCATGCATAATCTGGGCCTCCCATCTGGGAGACCCATCATGGATGGGCTGACACAAAACCAAACTCGTCGGATGATAACCATTTAATCGGGGAATTTCGACGAAGGAGCGAGTCATTATAGAATGTTTGACCAGCAGTTTACATTTTCGAACAGTCCATTAGAGCAGTTAGGATGGTCCAACTGATTTTGAGTTTTGGGTGATGGTTCATTCATGATGGGCCTTGCCAGGATGAGTGATGTAGATGCTATAGAATAATATTCCATTGTTCTCATGGAGTGTGTGTGTGATATTTTGCAGTTGCATCTAGTTGTTTTGGACAACCCCCTCTTGTTCCATCATCATCTTCATTGCAGTCACTGTCATCATCACAACTATCTTAGTTATTTGAGGTTGCTTTTACAAATCTTATTTAGCCAATCATTATTAAGGCCTTTGAGTTATGACGAAGTGGGACATAACAATAGATGAATTACGCCCCCACAATCACACTAATAAGCATAGATACTTTCTCCAAGCATAAGTTCTCATTAGTTATAAAAAGACAGGTCCAGATCCACAACTCCCAAAAAATCCTTATATTTTCTTGCATGACAACAGTACCGTAGTAGACTCACTGTGACCATTTATAGCATTTTCATAAGGTCCATTAATTTTCTTTTGAATATGGCTCATCTTATTTTCCTTTTGAAAGATGATCATATACAATGTTGTATGTTCTTTTATTTTCTGCTGATGTGTCACTTGTATATAGCATTCGGGCCGTGCAGGAGGTGGGCTGCATCATAAAGACCACCTGGGGCAAAAACCCGGTGGGCAAGACCATTGAAATCAATATACAGCCAATGGGCTTACACAAATTGTGTGTGGCCTGGTCCGCCACTACAACAAAACTGCTGAAAACCGGCACTTCTGTGCATCACACACCGGCGCTATTTAAATGAGGACCACGGATGTTATTTAAAATTAAAAACGACCCGATTTTCATTTCACTCGCAACTCTGTCTCTCCCGACGACGGTCTCTCTCTCTCTCTCTCTCTCTCTCTCTCTCTCTCCTCTCCCTCTCCCGACGATTCTCTCTCTCTCTCTCTCCCGATTCTCAGCTTCTTCCTACCCCCGACTCTCTCTCTCTCGCATGAGCTGCCATTAATTTTAGGGCTTAGATGAAGATCTGAAACAGGTAAGAGTCTAGATTTCATCAATTTCAACATTAGTGATTTCCTAATCAGGGATTTGCAATGTTGAAACCCTAATTAGGGATTTACTATGTTGAAACCCTAATTAGGGATTTTTCTATGTTGTTTCATGTGAATACATAGAAATGATTTGTCGTGTGATACAGTTCTGATTTGTTCGATACTTCGATTTGCAATTTTTCCATCTGAATCTCAGAAAACTCAATGTTCCAGGAAGTAGATCAGTTCAGGCCCACGAGCAAGCATTTAGATCTACCTGATGATTTAGTGGAGATGGATAGAAATAGAAGGAAAGAAAAGATTCAATCTAGTAGGAGAGCATCTGGGTTAAAGAATTTTTCTAGTATTGAACATGTTGCTTGTGGTCAAAGAATTTCTTCTGAAGAAGATCGGCTATGGAGCTCTGTAAGGGCTATATCTGGACTTCAATTTCTAGACTGCTATCAATGAGTGACAGAGAATGATTAAAGATCTGGGGAATCCAACCGTCTATATTGATTAAAGAACAGTCATGAGTTTGCTTTCACCCCTTTTTTGGGGGGTTTTATGCAAAAACGTCACCTGCAGCTGTGCAACATTAATTTCTGTTTGGTCTATTTCAAAATGTTGTTCACCTGCAGCTGTGCAACATTAATTTCTATTTGGTCTATTTCAAAATGTTGTTCCCTATCATTCAAGTAGCTGACCTTCTTCTTCTTTTTTCTGTAGACATGTCACCTCCATTGTTACAAGATGTTGGACAGAAGTTCCATCTGGTTAGAAGCAAAGTTAGATTTTTTTTTTCTTTGCCTAAAAAATTAGGCCATTTTACTCCTCGGTGATACAGGACAATTAACCACGTGGGCTTGTTCTGATGGTTTACCAAGAGTCGGGTCCTTCATGCTTCCGCTTCTTCTCAGTCATGGGTGAGGGTCTGTTAAGTTTATAACATGGTTGCTGGCTTGCAACATGCAAGGGTCATTTGGTCATGTGGTTTACTTAGTTGAGCATTCTTTTTACGCTTATATGAAAATGGTTCCTTTTTTTTTTCAACCAGTTCCTTCTTCAATATGCTCTAATAGTATGGATAGGCAATGATAATGGCTCTTTTGATGCTCTTGAACAAGTTGGTTTCAAAATGTTCTTTGGGGTCACTACTTCTGCAATGAATTAGGATGCTGATGGGACAACTTGCAGTCTTGTTTTGGAAGACAAACCTCTGGTAAACTTTGTTGAGCTTCCTGATACATGCCAAGGCCTATGTTATTGCAACATCTTTAGTGGAGTTATCACGGGGGCACTAGAAATGGTGAGAATTTCATCTCTCTCTCTCTCTCTCTCTCTCTCTCTCTCTCTCTCTCTCTCTCTTTACCTACCTACCTATCTATCTATACAATAAGCTTTTAGTTGCTTCTGTTTGATAGCAGTTGAACTATTTTAGTTGCTTTGAATTGCAGTCACTCGTATGGAGAATTCGTCTTTGACTATTCTTGGGCTGATGCTTACTACTGCTATGGCACTCAATATTATCCAAAGTTGCAATGTTGTGTTCCTTTTACTCCAGTAACAGGTCTTTGGATATTATCCATGGCGGCATGCAAGGACCAATGGCCTGGACTACTGAACCATGGTGCCGCTTGTCTGAATTGAAAACTTGCGTAAATTTTCATCCAATCACTGTCTTACTCGGCTTCCTCTTCATGGAAGGTTCTGACATGAGTCTTGGACTTCTGTTTACTTGAATGCAACAAAACAAAAAATACTTTCATTTCGAACTATAAATTTTATCAGGATTCAAGACAATAAGGAAGAGGCTTTTTGATCTTAGTTTTCGAAGAAAATCGAGTTGGTTCACTCATCGTTGTGGCTAGCATACAAAACTAATGTGTAGCTAGAGAATTAAAAAGTTTTTTTTTTTTCCTTAGCACTCCACTATTTTGTACGCTATGAACCACCATGAATTGACCAAACTTAAAATGGTGGATCTTCAGCAATCCACTATTTTATGCCCTATGCAATTTCTAATTTTCTAAATGCTTGTATATCATCCATCATTCTCTGCTACTTTATTAAAGTTTTTCCTCTTTCTCCCTTTTTTAAAAATTGTCGTTGTTAGCATGTAATATTGCTTGGATTTTTATGTTGTTGTCGTTGTTGTTGCCAAAGTGAACTTAAAACATCAAAGGGATGTTCAGAGAAGATATGAATTCTCATTGGGAGCTTTTACGAATCCATTGTTAACACTGACCTTGCTCTGGTGGATGATGTATTCAAAACATTGCCTATTACAGTTCTATGTGATGATAAAGAGATAATGTCTCTTTCTGAGATTGATGAGCTTGTTCTTCTTTGTCAAATTTCACTATTTATGTTTTATGGATTATTATGGCAGGAAGATTTAATTTTCCATTTTATTTTTCTTTGAATGGTTGGATCTTAGAACTATACAATGAATCTATATATTTCCATTAACCTTTGAAAGAAGTCTATCTAATGGGCTTTGGCACATTTGTCTTTTGCAGACTTATCCAAATCCTTTGCAAGATAATGCAGCGTATTCAGTTGTTAAGTAAGTTAATTTAGCTTTTCTACTCAAGCTGATTTCCTTTGCTCTTTTTTTTTTTTTTTTTTTTTTTAAATTACCAACAGCTATGACATATCTTCTCAGTCATTTAAACTGATGGATGATTTATTGAAATAACTTTTTGTTTACAGGGAATTGAAATAGCTGAGTTGGCAATGATGATATTTCCCATGCAATAAATATTATTTTAAAAAACAATATTTGAACACTAGAGAATGTGATGGCTTAGAATGTATTTAATTTGGACACAAGCACTTCATAGGCATAAATTTGGCATGCCACATCCGGAGACAATTAGATTATCAAGCTAATGTGCACATTGGGTGAGGTTTCACCTATTATGGAAAGAAGCAGATATCGCACAAACAAAAGTTGTTCATCTGAATTTGCAACTAAATGCAGTCTTTAATACCCATGATTTTCTGTGGGTTTTTTTTTTTTTTTTGTTATGGTTTGTTTCAAGACTGTGCTTGCTAGGATATTGTATTATACTGGACTAGAACAAACTTCGTTGACATTTGCATATGTCATGTTCAACTTATTTCCATCAATGACCTTCTTGTTGGCTATCATCTTCGAGTATAACCCACTCATCTCAGCATTTTAAGTTAGGATTTGTTTTGATTCATATAACATATCGAATTTTGGTACTTTCCAAAGGATCATGTAGATTTTGTAATAAGTAGAGAAGCATTGGTTTCTATTTTTGGAACATGGGTTTTCAAGTTTGGTGGATGGATGGTCTTCATCCAATTACTTATGCCAATTTCATGTTATGCAGGAAAAAGCGGAAAGTGAACCTAAACTATGTCAAAGCCTTGGTTTCAGGTAACTTGGTGCCTTTAGTTGTTGTTGACGATGTGCCAGAATATAGAATTATTACCATTCAGATAAACTGTGGACACAAATATCATCCTGCAGATACAATACTTCTGTCTTGGTTACCTTTCGGTATTGTGTTGTTTTATATGTTACTATGAGCAACTGTTTGTTTTGTTGTTGTTGTTGTTGTTGTTGTTGTTATTAGCTCGTTAAAATGAAAAATATCCAACGGTCCTATTTCAGCAAACGAGTCTCTACAAATCAGAGGTTAGGATTGTTCAAACAACTTGATTTTGATTGTGATTTAGCGACAGTGGATTCCACAGTCTAGTCGGTCTAATTTTAGTTAGTTTATGCCTGACTTTCATACAACCCCCAAGAACCCAACATGTAATAGAAAAAAACAGCAAATCCAAAAAGACCCGCATCAGAAATCTGCATGAAAAGAGGCTAAACAGCAAATCTAAAAAGACCCAGATCAGAAATCTACATGAAAGGAGGCTAAAACAGAATTAAAAAAAATAATAATAAAATGTCAAGACTATCTAAACAGCAAACACAAAGAGACCCACATCAGAAATCTCCATGATTTCTAAATCTTAGGATACAGTTACATATATTGGTATCCGATTCGCAAGATGCCTTTTATACTTGAGTGTTTGTTACTTAAAAACATTGAACCCTTCTATTGGAATTTAGTTTTATTAAACAAGGTACTGTTTTTCAGTTTTTGTAACATTCAAGTGGCCCGCACTAAAGGAAGCAAGATTCACAGATCTATTCATACCATTACAATGGATATTAATTGGATGGGAGGCATCTTTTGTTTTCATTTACTGATGTTTTCCATTGCCATTACTTTATCTAATTTTACCTTACTGATCTTTGGTGCAACCAATGTGCCCTCAGACTAATTTTGTGCAAACTTTCATGATATTTGATGATATTTGGTGCAACCAAATGCACCCTTACGGATTTTCTATCCTTAATACAAGCTTGATTGTTTTATGTTATTTATATAAAAAATTCTCAAACTTGATTGTTTTTATAGGGTCAGTTGACACTCTCCACTGCTGAACCTCCTAATCCTACAACAAGTGTGACATCTAATAAAGATGAAGATGCCCCATCTGAATACGGGACTGTAAAATGGAAATAATGAGCAATTTTCAGGACTTGAATGGCCTGTGATCATTGGTGAACCCTTAGGCCCCATGTTGGGATTTGCATCATGATAATAAGGCAAGAAGAATTCTCACTGCTCCTGTTTCTATTATTTCTATATTTTCTTTCTTTCTTGATTTTTGTAGGCATTTTTTTTGGTTTTCTAACAAAGTTGCTATCTTTTATGCACAACTCCAATAATAACTTTGTGCTCGAAGTGGACTTTTAAGCCCTTCACTGATTCTCTTTTCCTCAGCCTACTCTATCAAAATCCATCGGCAATGGTGTAGAGTTCCTAAATCAGCACATTTCTTTAATTTTTTTTCCCCTTAAAAGTCTTGACTAATGATAGTCCGTTTGGTTTAAAAAAATATGGCCCACCGAATAGAAGTGGCGTTGTACCTAAGATCATGTCTCCCATTCTTTTATAATCTTCCCTGTTTATTGATTTTTTTTTTTTTTTGAAACGCATGAATTGTTTATTGGTCGGCATAAAAATCATGGCATTATCATGTAAATCCGCTCCATTTTATTTTAATTTCATGATGCTGTCAGATAATGGTTTTCATGGGAGACTTTCTTGTTGGGAACTATTCAACAGGTGAGGAAACATCTCTTAAATCTATGTTTGTTTTCTATATTCCATCGCATGCACTACGTGGTGGAATTTTAAGACGTTGTCGTGTTTCTTTCGAGGTTTTTATCCGATGGTTGTCTTTGCCATCGGCGATTTTGGAACTTCCTTACTCACAGCCCAACGGTATGTGTTGTACCTTTTATTAACTAGTTAAATGAACATCTCAGGGTGCGTTTGAGTTCTCAAGGTAGACAAAATGCAGTAGCATCAAGACTTTGAATTCAGAAGAAGCACATCCCAGTCTTATCTTGACCATGTTTTTAGGCATAAAAAAAGCAAAAAAGATAAAAAGAAAAAAAAGATAAAAGATAAAAAGGAAAAAAGTGGGAGAATGTTATTAAGTTGGATTTAGTTGGCTTGGGAAGCTCCACCAACCATGATTTGGTGGTACACCCAAACACTGCCTGAGAGCATGTTTAGATTAGAAGTGTATTTGATGAAGGGGGTCTTGCATTTGGAATTGAGAAAACATGGGCCTTGTTGATGATCCCATGATTGCAGAGGTCAAAGCCAACATGGTGATCCATGATAGTAGGAGAAATACCAAATTCGGCCAAACCATTCTTGTAAAATCATCTCATGGAATCCGAAAATAAATGACTTAAGAAGGTAGTGTTTGTTGTAATTCATGATAGTTGGTGCAACCAAACACATCCTAAACCAAACATCCTGTGTAATGCTATTGGGTAAAACCAAAGTATTTGTGATTTGCTGGGTTCTCCTTTGACTAATTTATTCAGTGTTTGACTTCTTGAAGTTTAGGGGACAGTCTTCAATTGTAGAAATAAATGTTGCCAATAAAAACTTAATGATGGATGGAGAATTTTAAATTGTTGGGCCTGAACAAGAGGTTTGTGTTCTGCCTCTCTCATAGTGCTTGGACATTTTCTTTGTCTGAATGTAGATTTCATTCATATTACAGCACACACAGTTAGGCTTGAGAGTGATGTCAAGCAGGCGTGTCGGTCGGGTTATATTTACTCTGGAGCCTTTCTATTCAGTCCATTTGACATGAGATCCTCATTTCTGCAATCCAATGATCTTCTAATCTTACGTGCACTCCATGTCAACAATGATAAGGCAAAAATGTTATTGAAACCTGACAAGAGCTTTTTAAGAAGATCAGCAATATTGTATGTTCTTCAAAAAATAAGCAGACCTGCTACTCTGTCATTGCTGGAAGAGTTCCAATTGGCCCTGTGCCGTCTAATGTTGCATTCTAGTATTAGGATTTCCCATGTTGCTCTATTTGTTGAAACCCCATCTTTTTTCCCTTGTCACTCCTACGTGAAATAATAAAATGCTATGCTTTAGTTTATTTATATAATAACATGTGAATTGTGAAAGAATCCTCAAAAAAAAAAAAAAAAAAATCTCACTTTTATTTATTTCCAAATAATTTTTAAGTTTTTCATATCATATATCACACTTGATGGTGATTGGTGATCTCCTTCTGCATCTTGCAGGTGTACATGTCAGATTTAACAACACTAATTACTTGGACATGCGAAAGGCGCAGTGATATGATCAAGGTATTCAGGCATCACAATGCTTATTGGGCTCCCATTTCATTTTACTTAGGGCTATTGTGAAATTATGGCATTCCTCCTTGATGGCTGGCAAGCTGATAAGTGTTCTTTGATGTTGAACATGGGGTTTGAGATAATAGAGTTGATCGTTGATGTGCAGTACTGCTTACAGGTGCGCTCTCATTTACAATTGTGTATAAAAGAACATTGTTGAGTCATTGATATATTTTATAGCTACTAGAAATCTATAGGCCTTTTGTATAGTGCCATTTTGTTTAAATTTTACATCTTGATTGTCTTAACTCAAACACCTTATTAAACTCTCATGGCCATGAAGTCTGATGGAAATCTAGATCATGTGTAATAAAATGGCAACTTGTGTTGTTTCTTGGGATGTTCTTATGGAATCTCTAAGAGTCAAGGACCCTTTCTGCCTGGAGCTGTCAATTTCAAACTTCCAATATAGCCTTGTTAGAAAAATGGTGGATGGTAATAGGTCCTTTCATGTTTGTACATGGAGGATAGTTGCATTTCTTTATCTCCAAATCATTTAAGTCATCGACCATTCTCTTTTTCTCATTCTACCATGAATTGTTGATTGAGTTTGCATGTCTTTATCTTCATAGCTCTCATCCTTGGAGATGGACTCTATAGCTTCATCAAAGTACTATCTTTCACCATCAGAAGCTTCCATGGTAGATTGAAATGGAAGGACCCTCAGAACAGGTAAAAAACCATGACTTCAGCTTTTTTGACGCTACTCGCGCTGGGAGTACCATATAGAGGATTTTTTTATTATTATTATTTAAAAACCATTCTCAATTTATTGTAATAAATATTATATATATATTTTTTATTGTGAAGTAATATAGATTTTATTTAATATTTTAAATTGTTGCAACATTTTTTATGTTTTAAAAAATACAGGTTTCAATTGAATTATATATAATAAAAAAAATTACTGGCCTAGTTGGGTTGTACAAGAATATTCCGGCGCTTGTACAGATCTTTAACGGCGCATATTACTTTTAGCAGCGCTTCTGTCAGAAATACCAGCGCCAGAAAAAGCGTCGCTGGAACTGACGAGACCGCTGCAATGAACTATATTAGTAGCGGCGCTTCTTAGGGCGCCGCTAAAAAGCTTCGCACCGCCAAAGCTTTTAGCGACATACCCCTCCGGCGGCGCTTGTCTAGCGCCGCTAAAATTATATACCGGCGTTTTTAAGGGTTTTAGTCATTTGTCTTGTAGTGACTAGTTTCCCTCACTATGTTTCTGAAATACCAGGGATATTTGCACTAAGATGGGGCATCATTTTGCAGATCAGTGTTTAATGTGTAGACAGGCATGGAAAATTTTTAAACATTTTTTGCAGAAAGCTGTTAGTTCTTAAATTTGCATTTAACAAAATTCTGCTCAAACTCTCCTCAACATTCAATGGGATGGAGAGCTACTGTAAAAAGTTTTTTGAAATTTTGCCTACATAATCACATTTCCAACCCCAAGAATTAGGCCAAGCACTATACCGAGTAATATGAATAAAGAGCCTCACCAGAGATCGAGCCCTTTGAAGCTCTTGTTCTATCTGAGTTGGCTTAATCCTACTAGACTCTAGTTGCTGAACATAAGCGTGTTGAAGATGAAAATAATAATAAAGAGAATTTAGACCACCCAATTTCAAATTTTAATTTTTCTAAAGTAGATTTAAGGAGAATTGAAGTTGGAAAAATGACTTTTTTTAAAAACTTTTTTTATTTGCTTAATTGACCTCTTTCCTTAGCCTGTTTTTTCGAGCTGCCTCTCTATTCTGAGCAAGTCTTCTTAATGTCTACACATATACAAAATCAACATTTATGCATGAAATTCCTTCCAACGAAAACAGACGATTACACACTTACAAAGAAATAGAAAAAAGAAAGAAAGAAGAAAAAAGAAATCTTTCAATGCCATATATAAACTCCAAAATCAAATTAAAAGACCATCTCTTCCGGTATGAATCTGAATACAACACTAGCATGAACTCTAGATTTTTGGTTCTATGCCACACATTACGATATCCACATCAGATTTCTAATTTCCTGCTCCCTTAATCTCATGTAGGTGAAGAACACCTAATAGTGGAATTGCATATCAGAGAAAGCATCCATCAGACTATCAGATGCACATTGTATGATCTTAACTAGTGGCATATGCACCGATAAGTTCATGACACCAGTTTGATGCCTAGTACTTATGTGTATATGTCCATATCAAAATTTCTAATTAAAAAGTAGCCTTGCTTCAATCATTTGAAAAACACAAAATGGCACTGATATTGTTATCCACAACAAAAATAATAAAAGCCTAATTCTGTACATACGAAAGAAAATGCCATAAATCTTGCCTGATTCTGAAGTCAACTCAGTTCCTCATATAGTTCAAAAATCTCTACCTGTCAACTAATACAATTATCAATAAACAATTTAGCACCTTCAATCTCCACAACTAAATATGCATAAGTCACTGGTGAATGTGGAACATCATTTCCTCTCTGCAAAATCAGAATGTTCGGGAGGAAGTGGCGCATCTCCATGCTTGTAGCTCTTTGGGCTATATGGGCTTTAAGGAATGACTGTTACTTTCGGATTAAGAGGACCTCAGAGGCAGGGGTTTTACCTAGGGTTACCCAATATTTGAGGGATTAGATGTTGCTAGACAAGATGTCTTAATTTTTTAATTTTTTTGGGCTCTGCTTGACCAGTCAAGTGGATGGCTCGACCGGTCGAGGCCCGCTTGACTCGAAGTCCAGCGAGCACTGTTTTTGGAGTTCCGAGATGCTCGACCGGTCGAGGGCTAAGCTCGACCGGTCCCTAGCTCGACTAGTTAAGGGTTACACAACCCACATGCGGACTGCGTAAATTTGATGCGGTTTCCAGAATTTTTCAAACTAAGTGCATAAGTGGAGTTTTCTAAACTATAAATAGGGGTCCCTAGGGCTATTCTAAAGGATTCTAAGGCTTTCTAAAAGTTTTCTAAGGGTTTCTAAAGGGGTTTTAGGGTTTCTAAAGGGTGTAGCAAGGGTGAGATTCGAGGTTGTTCGAATCAGGTAAGTCCTCTCTCTTTGTAATTTATGCTTTCATAGTGGAATTCTGTCGCTTTGTGCCATGGTTTTTTCCTGAAAGGGTTTTCTACGTTAAATCTGTGTGTTCTCTTATGTGTGCTTGGTGTCATTGGATTGTTATCCTAGATCTAGATCTGTGTGATTCCACAGCACAAATCCCCAACAAGTGGTATCAGAGAAATTGTTGGGGCACAAATCTAAATCTGAGGGATTAGTAATAATGGCAAGCACTAGGTATGATATTGAGAAGTACTCAGGAAAAAATAATTTTGAGTTATAGAAGATCAAGATAATCAGTTCCTTAATCAAGCAAGGCGAAGATGGTGCTCTTGAGGAGTGAAAGTTTACTATGACTGATGATGAATGAAATACTTTTGATATGAAGGCCTTATCATCGATCCATTTGTCTCACAGATGAGGTTCTCTACAATGTCATGAGGGAGAAATCTGCGGCTAAGTTGTGGACGAAGTTAGAGGATGTCTATGCGAAAAAATCCTCTAAAAATTGCCTACACTTGAAGCGGCAGTGGTTGTTCACTCCCCAAGTATAGGGTTATGATGTAGTAATAAACTCGGTAAGACCGAGGTCGAATCCACAGGGACTAAAACTTGTACTTACTCTAAAATTAAGTAGAATTAGAACTAGACTAAGATGAATTCTAAATCAAATAGATTGTGGAATAATTGTGAAATTATTATCTAAAACTTAGGAGAATTCAGAGAAGAGACACTAGGGATTCAGAGGATCCACTTGTAGAGATCAGGGAGATCTTATGCCTGCTTCAAGAATCATGGAGATTAGACTGAACTTATTTGATATAGTGTTCAAAAGATGAAAGGTATATGAATTAGAATGGATTCCATCACCAAACCATGCCCAGGAGACAAAGTAAACAACAGAATTAAACTAATTACCAACCAATCAACAATGTATGAAGGCTAGGAAAGGGTACCGTCATCCAACCATGCCCAGGAGACGATGGTGAACAACAGGGTTTCCTGACGTCATAAACATAAAAGGGAGAAGAAATACTCAAAGCCACCGCAGATCTATTGTAATTTCAGTCACAACAAACCATTGAAAACTAAAAGTATTCCCTTAATTAAACAAAAATCAAATTTAGTTCATGAATTAAAATCAAATTAAAGGCAATGAATAAAATCCCCCATCTCACTACAAGCTTCACCTCTTAGCCCTAGCTACGAGGTTTAGCCAGACATGAAAGAGCTAAACATCTTAAAAAATAGATAATAAAAAGAAATAAAAAAATTTCTAAATTACTTCTCTTTCTCTGCTCCACATTCCAGCCCTCAGCCTCTCAAGCTCCAAGCTCTTACTCCACGTTTAGCCCAAACTCCCCACTCTCAATCTTCTCTCTCTCTCCCTGTATATCCGTTCCTACCGTAGATGAGATTTTTTTATACCCAGCTGTAGGCAGTGGGCTCCCTGTAACAGCCACTTGTGTAACATCTTACGCAGCAGAAAACGCCGCACCCGATCTACGTTGTTCCAGCCTTCGCACACAGGACAACTAAATATATTTTTTTGTGAACAAAAACATCTCTCTGCATGGCTTGATCGTGGCTTTCAGATGAACGGTCTAGATCATTGATCCGACACAGACTGAAGTCACATAACTAGCCGCAACGTCCGGCTTTCTCGAACGCCAGCTGTCGCGGAACAGAGGACCTGCGTTGGCTGATGGGGCCCACGATTGGTGTCAAAGAAGAAATCCACACCATCTATTGTGTTCAGGACAAAAAACCATCCGGGAAGGGTAAATTTTTGTAGGTTCTTGCATGTCCCATTGAATCAACTCAAGCCACCGTTCAACCTGCGTTTGACGGTGGAAATCGCGTGATTGCGTGCCTTGGACAAAAAGACACCTAGGTGAGGATCACGTCCCCCCTCTGGAGTGAATGGACGGGTCAGATTGATGATTCGAATGTTGGGTGGGGTCCACTTGAGAAACCCAATCGAACAGGGAAAATGCTGTTGCATTTTTCTTTTCGGTTTGAGAAGAAGAGTCGGTCAGCGTTCGCTGACCGACTCCCGGATTTTTGGTGAACGCCTGGTGCACTAGTGCCCCATGCACATGCACTGTATGCTGGGGCCCCACAGAGATGTTTGTGAGAAATCTGATCCGTCCCTTTTCAGATCCAATTTAACCCGTTGAAATTGAAATTTAAATATATCCAGATATCAGGCGGGTCCCAAATCAAGATTTTATGGTCTGCTTAGTCAGTTTAGCCACTTCAACAGGGATCCGGGATCTGAAATTTGACCTGTACGATTCATTTATGGTCCTCAGGCCATGTATGAAGTTTCGAGCCGAACGGATGGTTGAAACCCTATGATCTTGCATTCTGGACCAATTTTGGGCCACTTGAGCTTCAATTTCTTGATTTTCTTGGATCTCTGGCATGTAATTCTGTCGATCTTGGTCCCCTGAGGTCCGTCCCTTGTCTTGGTAAACCATGAACACTAAAACCATGCTTTTAGTACTCATTTTCAGTTCAAGCTCCTAAATACATCCTGTATTGAAAACATGATTAACATAGGCCATTAAACAGTATCATGCTTGTAAATCCAGGCAATAAATGGGGTCTAATATACAATATTTGACCCTCAACAGTGGTATAACTTCAAGATGAAAGAGGGTGGAGATCTGGAGGCTCACATCAACAACTTTAATAAATTGGTTTGCAAATTGCTAGATATGGAGGAAGTGATGAAAGATAAGAACAAGCATGTATGTTGCTAAATTCTCTTCCGACGTCTTATGAGTCATTCAAGGACACAATGTGCTCCACAAATAAAACCCTGAATATCGACACTTTTATCTTAGCCCTTTAAGGGAAGGCTATGAGAAAGCTTAACATCAACATGTGGATATCTTCTGATGCACTGCTTACAAGGGGTAGGAATTCTGAACAAGGTACAGGTTCTTCAGGTTCTAGATCCAAATATAAGGACAAGGGCAAAGGAAAGGTAAAGTACTGGAATTGTAAGATGGAAGGACATGTGAAGAAGAATTGTACAAATCCTAAATCTAAGAGATAAGATTTTAAGGCTTCATACAGGGAGGCCAATACTGTCACATTAGATGGATCGAGTAAATGTGATGGTGATGTTTTATATGTCTATGATCAGACACTTTTACGATGATCGTAAGGACGAGTGGATGCTAGACACAGGGGCATCTTTACACATGACTCCTCATCGGAGTTGGTTCACTAGTTATAGGGAGTGCGATAATAGATAAGTGTTTATGGGAAATGACATTGCATGTAATATTGTGGTTGTTGGTACAGTGCGCATCAAAAAGTTTGATGGGGCAAAGCGTACCCTGGCTGATGTGAGGCACGTTCCTGACATGAAGAAGAATTGATTTCTCTTGGTATACTTGAGCCAATGAGCTGTAATTTCACAGGTATTGATGGTGCTCTTAAGGTATCTATGGGGGCACAGGTAATCATGAAAGTACAACGACTCGGTAACATGTAAAGGTTAATTAGGAGCACCTCAAAAGGTGGAGCTGCAATGGCTATAGCGGATTCCACCTCTACACATGTGTGGCATGTTGGGCATAGCCACATGAGCAGGCAGGGCAGGAAGGTTGTGATGCGCGAACAGAGATACAGAGTAGGTGGAGCAACCACTTGTAAGAATGATCACACTGCATAATCGCAGG
Source organism: Magnolia changhungtana (assembly GCA_030180095.1). NCBI lineage: Eukaryota > Viridiplantae > Streptophyta > Magnoliopsida > Magnoliales > Magnoliaceae > Magnolia > Magnolia changhungtana. The sequence goes on from JASAUF010000640.1 coordinate 1,708,343, forward strand.
ATATCGATGAGGTACATGGATGACTCCAATATCGCAGGGGATTCATCTTCTATTCAGATGGCTCTGGGTGAGCCTAGTGCTGAGAAGTGAAAGGTGACTATGGACGATGTGATGGACTCATTGTACCAGATGACACATGAAAGCTGGTGGAGCAAAGGTGAGATTCTTAAACTATAAATAGGGGTCCTTAAGGCTATTCAAAAGGATTCTAAGGCTTTCTAAAGGGTGTAGCAAAGGTGAGATTCGAGGTTGTTCAAATCGGGTAAGTCCTCTCTCTTTGTAATTTATGCTTTCATAGTGGAATTCTGTCGCTTTGTGTCATAGTTTTTTCCCGAAAGGGTTTTCCACATTAAATTTGCGTGTTCTCTTGCGTATGCTTGGTGTCATTGGATTGTTATCTAGATCTAGATCTGTATGATTCCACAGTACAAATCCCTAACATTGGATGCCTTAGTCTTTTGGGAGGCAGGGGCCTCTCTTTGCGTTTTTTGGTTTTGGGCTAAGCTGTCTGTGGGAGCCCTTGCAATGGTGGGTTTGGGTCTCCTAGTGATACATGACTATTGCTTGCTACTCATATGCTTCTTCACATGTAATTAGCCTTCATTATTAGCAAGAAGAATTTCCATGGGAATAGATATTGATCAATAAATACACCGTGCAATAAATTTGTAGGAATGATACAAGGAAGTGTTATAAAGATGCCCTATACCCTTTATTGGCTAGTGAGTAGTAACAAGGGGTCCACCAACATGATATCAGCTACTTTGCCACTAATAGGTGGGCGTTCTTGTAAATAGACAATCATGTGGTGCATTCACAACTCCCTATTTTGGTGCTTCTCTACATTTCTCAAAGATATACATCATGGATTAGTATGTTGTCCCTACTGGGAACTCCAAATAAAATTCAGAAATGAAACTTCATAGTATATTAACAAAGTTGTCTTTAAAAGATGTCATAAGAAAGAACTTTCATGGAAAAGGCTAGACAAATTGAAGGGAATGATTAGAAGTACCACATCCTGAGAAATTAAGCAATTGAGAATTGTTGTCAACATCGAGCAAGTAATAAACCTGTAAATAGATTATAATGAAATGGATCACGATCGGTAGCAAGATAATTATGCAGTAGTTAAATATTTAAGCAAATGGAATATGCACATATGTTTAGTTGAATTCTGTAGCATTTAAGAGCTAAAGCATTTGCTAAGAAGAAAGAACATAAACAAGTAGTCCAGTGTGAGATTCGGCAAGTCATGGTATTTTTAACTAAGATTTTCACTCATGTCTCAACAAAACAACCTTAACGATCTTTAGTCAATCTTAGTTGATGGTCTATAACAAGTTTGGCGACAAAGTAAAGCATTGAAATAAACAGGACACATAAATTAACTTATTGTCTACACCACAAAAAGAAGTGTTATAGGGATGATTATCATCAGCTTCATTAGTATGGTTATAGACCACATCTAAAATGATCTGTACCAATAGCATTACTTTCTCATATAAGCTTGAGAAGAAAAAATAATCTTGAAGAAATATATTGAAGGAAGACAATAAATTTAAATACATGTCAATCAGTTAGCATGGCTCACAATGGAAGATCTACCATACCTCAATTCTAGCATTATGCAAGGCTTTCACCATTTGTTTAAACTCTAGGGAAGCAACTATAGGTCCTCCACCAGAACTAGCAGAACGGCTCATGGGAGCAAAGAAATTTATGGTAGAATAACCTCATCTATTGATCTTGGAGATTACAGTGTTTCAAAAAAATCAGAAACAACAACAAATTTCTCAAATAAGCAAGCCCTTTAAATTGTTTTAAGGAAAAACTGGTAAAGAGAAGGACACATAAATTTTAGCACATCCTAGAACTAGCAAAAGCATAGAATAATCAACAGACTTCCTGTTTGGGTAGCAGGTGGAAATCTCATATCCCTCTCACAAGTCACAATACTCACATAGTTTATCATGCTAAGAATTCATTTATAAAAAGTGTGATGCTTGCTGGGTGGAATCCACCCTTTTGTTTGCTATCCAAACAGCACAAGTTAACGCATCAAAGGAAAACCCTTTCATGATTTCTAAACATAGCCTTATAATGATATTACATCAAGACAAGTGAAAAGAGAAATTATAAAGAGAAAAATTGTTAAGAGACTGATACAAAAGAATAACAAGTAATCTCTACATCAACAAACATTGACCTTTAGATAGAAATATAAACCTTCAAATGCATCAAGGTGAAGTAACAAGATTCCCTTACCATGTGATCTCTGGAATTTGGATGTCTCTGAAATTCAAACTCATCAAACTCAAAAACTGGCAACAGTTCCACAACATTGATGCCGAGCTCCAACAGATATGGGATCTAGGACATGAAAAAAATAATGACGTCAAACACGTTTCATCAATAGATTAATGGCTTATTTAATGGTAGGCTTATTTAATGGTAATGGGCAAATGTAGTTTTACACCCTCGTATATCCACCTGGCCAGCACAAGTATGCAATGAATTCAGTTAAAAATTGGTACATGGAAATGGGTTCTATTTTTACCCTAGTTCAGCCGATGGATGTATTGAAGGAAAGAAGTGCACTCGCTTTCTCACTCAGCAACATGTACTCTTTGACAAAAAATAGACCGGGGAATGGCGACAAAAATTGATGAACTGCTACAAACTAGAGTTTTGTATAGTTGTGATTAATGAAAAAAAATGTAATACCACGTTTCAAAGCAAGCTTAATAATAAATTCAGTACATACTGAAGAGCAATAGTTCCAAGGCGATATCGATGGGGCTTCTTCACTCCACCAGTAGTTGGGGCAAACTTACGGGCAGCCTGACATATTTTTTTTTAAATGTAAAAATAAAAAATAGAAACTTCCAAGACAAATAACATATAATAAAAATAGAAACCCACTACATGTGCTCAAGTCGAGATCAAATTAGATCCAGAACTGAGTTTCTATAAGACTGCTCGAAATCTTTCCAAGTCGAGTTTAACTTATCCAAGTTTCTGAGTTGAGTTTCAGAACTATGCTCAGGAATGGGTCCACTAGCACAACAGTCACCATAATCAAACTATGGAACCACCAGTACAAAATGGGTGCATTAAGACATTTCAAATTCCTGATAACTGAAGTCCTTGACTCAGCACCATTAGAGGAATGTAATGGGGCAACTGAAGTAATAAAAATAGAAAATGAGGCACCATACATTACTAGAATTGGGAAGAAGATAAGATATTGCAACACAACATGGGAGCACTTCTCCAACAGTCCTAAAATCAAATACTTGCAAGTGCAATCAAATGCAGCAACAATGTGTTTTTTGGAGAGCATGTTTTAAGACACTTGACAAAGAAAGATAGATCACTTCTCATTCATACAATGAGAAGTGCAAAACGGGAAAATAGAGTGTAGAGTCATATGCGAAATTCTATGGAAACTAGATTTGATGACAAACCCACGTATAAATCCAAATGAACTAGTGAAATAGGAAAAATGAAAATACAAACCATCATCAGGCCCTACAGTACTTCTACATAGTAAATCCAAATGATGAAACTTATCCACCCATTAGGGATTCAACATAGTAAATCCCTAATTAGGGTTTCACCATTGTAAATCCCTAATTAGGGTTTCAACATAGTAAATCTCTAATTAGGGTTTCAACATTGTAAATCCCTAATTAGGAATTCACCATTGTAAAATCTTAATTAGGGTTTCAGCATTGAAGATACTCGATCTTAAGAGAGAGATTGAGCGCGACATTAACATAGATAGATAGAGAAACCTGAGAGAGGGAAATCAAGAGTGAATGTGCCACGTACGGAGGTTGCTTTACTGCCCGATTCAGAGAGAGAGAGCTCTTGCTTTTGGAGAGAGAGAGAGAGAGAGAGAGAGAGAGAGAGAGAGAGATGCGATGGGTATCTGCTGGAGTTACACAAAGAGAGACTCAGTTTGTGGAGTTACAGAGAGAGAAGAGAGAGTCGTGGAGTTGCAGAGAGAGAGAGAGAGAGAGAGAGAGAGAGAGAGAGAAGGGGGGGGAGAAGGTCAGGATTTAGGAGCGTAAGGAGTAGGGTTTTTTTATAGAGATATTTTGCCAGCACCTGGTTTTGCTCAACGCTGGCAAAAGCCACTCCGAAATCGTCAGGTAAACCCTTATTTGTTATGGTGAAAGAGGATTTTGGGTCCTTACTCTTTCCTTGGTGGTGAATCACAAGATTTTCAACACCAAGTCAAGGGTTCTAGTACTCTCATATACGGTGAAATCCCACTACAGCCTGAGTGTGTGGGTATGTGTGGAGTCATGTGAAAAACAAAAGAATTTAGAAAACACTTGATAGAATTTGGCATGTACATCTTGTCAAGGTATGCATTGTATATCTATGCCATCTATTTGTTTCTCCCTTTTTTTTTTTTAAGGCCTGTGGCCTAAAATGAAAAAGATCTAAATTTTAGGTGGAAGACACCACAATAAATAGTGGTCATTGAATGCCCACAGTTTAAAAATAATAATAATAATAATAAAAGAAAAAGAACTTTCTCAGGCCCATGGCCTATTGATGAAGTCACATAGACATGGATGAAGAGAAAACAAAAATATCAGCTTGATCTGGAACTTTTGGGGCCCATAAAAAGTTTAATTTTAATGCAAAATGACCATTGTTTCTTGTGGCATGGTCCACTTGAGGTTTAGATCTGCTTCGATTTTGGCCCATGCACTAAAATGAGCAGGCAAAATGAATAGACAACATAGAAATACAATGCATACATCAAGGTAAGCCCCACAATCAGGGTCCCACCCACATTACTAGATGTTGGGTCGCAGCTAAGTCTCCTCCCTGTAGGGAGAGTTACTTTTACATCAAAAAAAGGGAATTGGAGTGTAAAGATGGTAAAGGGAGAGAAATATTTGACTGAATTAATCAATGATTTCGTATTGAGCTTTACAAATAAATAGATGTACAATGAGCTATGTATGGAAAAATATACATAAGGCAAGTGGACGAATTTGATTGAGTTCTAAACATAATCTAATTACAGATTTTGTGCATGTACGGTAAGAAATCTGTCAATACTCCCCCTCAAGTTAGCGCATGGAGGTCCGTAATGCCCAACTTATGTGAAAAATGATGAAAAAGTTCATGGTCCAAAGATTTGGTGAAGATATCAGCAACTTGCTCACTAGAAGAAGTGTAGATAGCTGTGAGGAGGCCCAAGCGAATTTTATCACGAATAATATGGTAATCAATCTCAATGTGTTTGGTACGCTCATGTGTAAGGCCCGTATCCTAGCCTGTACTATTCCGTATGCTTCCACGGTCATCATGGTCAAATTCCGGCAACCTGCGATTTGTAATCGGTAGTTGCACGCAACCTTGAGTTATATCCTGTATTCCAGAGTCAGCTTGATACGAGACTTGTACCAATGCGACCGTGTCGTCGCCGTGGTTCCAACGTCGCGTCTTGCGCGTCGAGGCGATATCCAAGCCAGGAGATGTGGGCCCGTGTTCAGTTCGAGGAAAATGCCGCGTGTTGCAAAACTCAAGAGAATCCATCATGTCAATCACCTCACTTATCAAAAGTACACCCATCCCCAAGTACAACTACCCATCCTCAAAAGTCAACTTTCCCATCACCTCACCCATCTCTCTCCCCATCACTCCATCACTCACATCACCTCTCTTTCTTATCTTTCTCTCTCATTTTCTCCCAAGCTCCATGAGAGCAACCCACGTCCAAGCTATCTCCAAGAGAGGAGAGCTTGTTGTGGCCCACCTCCCTATCTTCCATCTTCACTGTTCAATCACCATCATCCTCCATCAAAGTGGTAGCCGAGGAGCTTAGCTTGCCATTGATCCAAGAAGAAGATCTAAGGTGGGTGATTTTATGTTTTCCTACTATTGATTTTGTCATTTGAGGGTCCACATATGGTGGGACCCATCTTGATGTATGCCTTGTATTGAGGGGCCCATAGTGGCAGGGTCCCTCCACCATCCGATCTCTCTCCCTTTATCTCTCTCTTTACCTTTTTATTATGGTATTGATGATAGTGAGGTGTGGCCTGCCTATTGTGTGTGTGTGGCCCACCTGATCCAGTTGGTGGAGCCCACATTGCTGTCCATGGCGGGACAGACCCTGATGGAGGAAATCACAAATAAGAGCTTGATCCAAATGGTGGTGGCCCATCCTCATGGCACTACATGATGTATGTGCCTTATTTACATTGTCCAGCCATAGACCTCACCCACGTGGAACTCACCTTGATGTACATGTGACACCACACCGTCCATCCATCTTGCTGCCCAGGTGGTGGAAACCACCGTGATATGTATGTTTTTATGCACTATGCATCCAGGGCCCAACGAGTTTTTTTTAAAAAAAAAATTTATACATTACATTGTGTACACACACATGGATCTGACCTTGATATATGTATCCGATCCACACCATCCATCCCACTTCCTAGCTCATTTTAGGCATTGAGCCGAAAAATGAAGCCAAACTGAATCTTTGGTGGGCCATATTGTAGAGAACAGGGGTTTGGGCGATGTAAACTGTTAGGGCCCGCTGTGTGCTTCTACTCACCGAAATATATCAAATGTTGGGCTCCTTAGGCCTGTCTCGAGCCCGGGAATCCAACCAATGGGGTAGATTTTCTTGATGTGGGTCCCATCTTAAAAAAAAAAAAGAAGTGATGGGATGCTGCTACTGCCAGCGTCCTCTGACGCTGCAGCAGGCAGCGTCCTTGCTGCCTTTAACGGACAGGGAGAGTGGCCCCACCTCAGGCCCCCACTGTGATGTATGTAGAGTATCCACACTGTGCATTTGATGAGTCCCCTTTAGGGCCCGTTTGATTTTCGGTGAAATGGTAAATCGCGCGTAAAAAAGTGATGATTATTTCCCCGTGAATTCACAGCATCCTGATATGACTGCTTACTTTTTGACACAAAAATCAAGAATATTATAAAATATATGTGGGTCCCATTGTGATGCATTTCTCTTATCCATACTGTTCATCCATTATTACATTTGAATTCATAGCATGAGTAAAAAATTGAGGCGTATCCAATACTCAAGTGGACCACATCATACAAAAAAGAGAATCGAATACTTACCATTAAAAACTTTGTAGGGCCACTATTTCTTTTGGCATGGGCCATTTGAGTGTTAGATCTGCTTCATTTTTGTCTCATGCTCCAAAATATTGTAATAAAACAGACTGACGGAATGGATATATCATACGCATTACCTTGCAGTAAATAAATTAAAATTACACCCGTTAAACCAATTTCACTAGCACAAACTCCTATGAGTTTTCAAACGCAGGAAATCGTAATAATCACCGTTTCCCTTGCATTTCCTATTTCTCTGAAAAAACAAACAGGCCCTAAGGCATAGGGATGTACTAAAAATTAGCCATTTACGACATTCAAGTGGTCCACACCATCCACTGTTTGGATGGTGGAGATCCCACACGCTGGACCTTTATATTATATAAATATATGTGTATATCACTACGCCAAAATCGTAAATTTACGACGGACCAAATCCGTCGTAAAACCAAATAAACGACGGATTTCGTCCGTCGCTGGGTCCGTCGCTGTTTACTGGGTCGTTTTTTATTTCCGACGGATAAAATCCGTCGTTTATTCTGCGACGGATAAGGTCCGTCGCATCATAGCGACGGATAAGATCCGTCGTAAAAAATAAAAAATCCGTCGGTAAAATTCAAAAAATTAGTCGTCACTTAAAAACATTAGCGACGGATAAGGTCCGTCGCTAATTTGAATAAGCGACGGACCCCAAATTCGTCGTTGGGTTAGAATTAGCGACGGATAAGGTCCGTCGCTAAAATATCTGTAAATATAAAAAATTATTGATACATTATTATTTAAAAAAAAAAAATCTTGCACCTGATAGTCATTCAAAAAATAATTCACACTATTGTTTTATAAGAATCCTATTCACAAAATTGGAAACAACTCAATTCAATAAAAGAGGAAATGACCCAAGTGGCCCACTCCAAAAATTGACTTTAACCCTCCTAACTAAACACTTCCCCCTCCTAAACTAGGACCCATACAAAAGAAATTACCTGGAACTTCCAACTGTTGGCTACTTGGTATCTGCTCTTGTTCAACCTTCTTTTGAGCCCTTCCTACATATATTACAAACAACCAGATTCAATCCAAGAAAAGACTAGTTTAGTCAACCCTTCATATATTTCAAATAACTAGCTCAAATCCATGAAAAGTGAATAGTTTAATCAACTGAAACCAATTAACAAAATAAAAGATTAGTATTCATCCTACCCATTAGAGGTTCAGGTAAAAGAGCGTTTCTTAACTTCATAGCATTCACTGGGAGAGCACAATACAACTTGAAAAGATCTTTAGATGTTGAAATCAATACACAACAGCCCAATGCAATCAGCATTTAATGCACTAGTGTCTAACGACATGACCAAATGAAAGTGTAGAAACTGGGAAATTCCTATTTCCCAACAATCCGAACTCTTTTACGGCAGGATAATGCATCAAGTTCAGCTAAGTTGGACCGTAGGTTATTGTCAAGCCAAGTGGACAACTTCTAACTTGTCATGCATGCAACATCCAACTTGTCCAAAAGGTGGGCCTACCATGAGCAAGCACCTTGTGCAAAAATCAAGCACAATCCATGCATTAGATGAACCCTATATGTATAGATGCCCTGGCCCATAATTCAGGCTGGTATGCTCATCAAGCTGGTCCCACATGCATGTTGATTGTTTGGGACCATATGAAGAAACTTGATTTATATACGAAAACATCGTGTTTGTTCAAGCACAGATTGTCTATTTGAAAGGGGAAAAAAAAAAACAGGAGAAAATGTACCCATTTAAATAGATATCCATGGTTTAGATTCCATGTATATGAGAGATTCACGCCAAAGATGCCAGCAACCAATGAATAAATAGAGAGGCAAATAGTTCCAGAGCTAAGAGCTCTAGGTGCAATGGAATAGAAGAAAAGATAAATAGATCCCCAAACATGCATTGCAACTAAAACAAATAACGTCAGTAGTAAAATGCAAGAATTTGGAGATCAAACTCAAGAAAGGAATCAATGCATGTGGAATTCATTACCAATGTCCTCGTAAAATCTTACCTGAATCAGTTGATTTCAATGACTGTCAAGTTGTGACAGAGGTAAAAAAAAAAACAAAAAAAAAAATAAAAAAAATTGATCGTCAGTTGCATTAACATTTTCAGTTTTGCTATAACCATCACCATTGGAGTCAACCATGTATGCTATAAAAGATACAAAACTTGAAAATGTCCACAAAAGTGCTTAATGCAAGTGCAAGGGATGGTATTAGACTAAAAAAACCCCAGATAACTATGGAACTAAAAAATAAGGAAAAAATAGCAAATTCAATCACATAAACCGAACACTTGCAACCATCCATCACACAAATCGCATTAAAAGAAAAGAAAAGAAAACATTAAACTATCTACTCAGTTCCTACCAAAACATGCCAGGTTGGAATGTGTGCAACAAATTCTCTTTGGTTTATTATCACCACAATCACATCAGAACTTCATATGTGGGTAGTTACATTTGGCTGGAATTCCCCTAATTGCTGGAATTCTCATCCAGCAAAACTAACATGACCCTATTTGGGCAAGAGTTTGCCTAAACTGTATTCTGTTAGTAGTAACCATCTTAATTATTTCACTATTTTACTTTTTACCATGCTTTTCATACCTCTCTGCCATGTCATGCTGGCACATCTTAATTATTTCACTATTTTACTTCTTACCATGCATTTCATAGCCCATTTCTAGTAACCATCTTAATTATTTCACCATTTTACTTCTTACCATGCATTTCATAGCTCATTTCTAGTAACCATCTTAATTATTTCACCATTTGACTATTATACCTCCCTGCCATGCCATGCTGGCACATGGATGTATTCTAGTTCACATGTGTTGACCAGTTGGATTAATGGAAGCATTGAATTAAAATGTAGGAGAGGAAATATATCTAGAACCTGAGAAAAAAATGGCACCAGCATACCTCATGCTTGTTTACGAAGAGTTCAAAACGCTCTGTCAAGCAGGGTTTCGATCTATGCCACTTAGCCAATGGGCTCATTATCTCTAGATGATTTATGATAAAAGTAGGATTTACGCATGTCTCCTCCAAGAAATCTTGCACATGCATCTCGCAGATACTCATTTGCTTCTTGACTTGAAAGATCCTTAGGTATATTGAGGTTAGCCACGATTTCCAACCCTTCATCATGCGGATCCTTCTGCAGTAATCAAGAGTCAAGACATAATATAATCAGTTTTTCAACTGTTTATGTTATTTTTAAACTTGTAAAGAATGTCAGGTTCTGCCAAATTGTCGGATTTGTTTATATATATATATATATATTTTTTGAATCTTACGCTTGATAGTTATTCAAACAAGAGATAATTCCTATACAAATGATAAGTGTAAATGAAGGCAAGGATGCCCATCGCCAAGAGATGAAAAAGTTTGTCATGTTAGTCGGCCTATAATACCTTGATTTTACAACCTTTGAAATGTCTCCAAAAGAGAGCATGTTTTTTAGGATTTCCAAGAGGGTTTCCATCCCCGGCCACAGATGAGCATCTTTAATAGGTAAAAAGCTTTTCACCAAGGTTTTAATACCAAATACCTGGGATGCAAAACTAGAGAGAAACAATGAAAAGGAATAAAGTGGGGATATTAGCAGTGAAAGCAAATCATATGGTAACTGGATTGCAGAAAATCATAAAAAATTTAAAGAAATTGTTGTTCATGTATTAAGATTCATAACATGAAATAACTAGAGGATAATAAACTAGTCATACCCTGACTGACCTTCAATAAACAAAGTTCACTTTGTTTTTCCTAAGAGGTTTTAGTTCCTGGAACAGAGAAATATCTCCAAATGAGAGATCTTGTCAAAATGGGAGAAACATACAATAGCATGCATAAGATGGTTCAGTTTTGTAAAGGCCAAGGAAAGCATACGCTGCCGCACTCTAATATTTTGCTCGTTATAAGACCCACAATTTCCCCCTCTTTGGTTTCATAAACAAGCATTGCAGTTTGTGCTATGCATCCAAGAGATTGCGAAGACAAAGAGCCGATGTGTCTGTCTCGATCTGATGAACCAGGACCTATGCTACAGAACAGGGAGGTATATGTAACTACAACCGAAGGAAGCTGAGTAATGCAAAAGAATAACACAGTAACAATGAGATGCTCATATATATATATATATATATATTTGAGCATATGACTGAGGGTATTGTTAAGGAAAACAAAAAGGGAAACAAGGGATAGAGATAATTCTCAGAGATACGAAGGCAACTGCCTGAGAGGAAGCTAGTTAAACGAAATGCATGCATAAACATTTTCAGAGATATGCACGTTCTGTTTATAAACATGATTCTGCTGTGTGCATAAGTACTCATGCAAGATGATGTAGATACATTTGTAGATGGTTCCTATGTTCATTGTTGCATGAATGGGATCCAAATTCATGAATGTGTGGTACAAAAATATGTTTGCTCATGCATGTGAATACTAGCATTTACACAATTCTATGCTAAACCGCTAATCTGTTTGTATGCACTACCAAGGCATCCTGTCACTTGTCTGTGCATGCATGCATGTGTGCATGTGTGTGTATGGATGGATCAATTAATTGATTTATGCAAGTTTATGCATATTCATATAATATGATTTTGGTGATCTAAGCATTTAATGGCAGATAATATGCCCCTTTATCTTTGGATCAGTTCTATTAAGCGAAGAGCATGTTACGGCTAGGAGTTACACCTGAAGCAATCCAGAGAAAACATTTGCTTCCGGATAATGAAGATGATACAAGCATTACTAAAGCTGCAAATGCCTTAGCAAATGCCATTTAAGCAGCTTTATCCCCAAAATAAAAAGCACGTGCATCGAAATTGCAGAGAGAATTTCTTCCGAGGTACTTTTAGGAAATTTGCATATATGATATAATTTTCCCCATCTAAGATTTCTCCTGCAATTTAGTTTTTGGAAAGGGATAACATGTTTCTTCTTGAAATCACCAATGGAGTGGAAGCACTAGAAACTTGTACATACTTGGTTTTGCTTACAATGGCTGTTATACTCCTTGCAATCCTCGTTAGCTCTCAACAACATTATGGCAAACACCCATGAAGTATAACGAGGAAATCATCAATAATTAGCAAACCGCAGATCTTCTCACTCTGAGTTAAGGATAAAATATTCCCTTCTCAACACGGCATTGAGGGTTGCTTACAGGTCTTTAAGCCCAAGCATTAAATGAAAGCAACATAACAACATTGTCAAGAAAAGGATACTAACATGCAATATTGACCGATGAAGATAAAGACATTCTTTGGAGTTGTATCATTTATTCTTCACTTGGTGAGTCTCAACTGCTAGGTTTGAGAAATTTGTTGGGCAGATTGAATTTGTGTATGTGACTCAGATTGAGGCGGAGGAACTGCAAGTTTCTGTTTGTACAATTTAAAATACATTTCCAATCCATTCATCAGGAAAAAAAGCTCCATAAAAAAAGAATAAGAAAACCCATGAGCTAAAAAACATCAAAATTGAAACCCAAAGTGCAAATATATTACACAAGAGAAGGACAAAAACATCATAAAGAAGTGGGGCTCTTAGCGATTCAACACACCATTATGAACATGAAATTAGCTTCGAAAACAAACCCATGAGCTAAGAACATAAAAATAGAATAAATAAATAAATAAACATAAGCATAAAATAGAATACATTTGTCCTTGTTGCTGAATTGAGCTGTTGCAAATAATTTCAACTAAGCATCCAAACACAACTCCAAAGTTAAGACAAGACTTGCACAACAAAGACATCTTACGGAGCATCTTCCATTTTCATATGCTAACCCAACTAGGACAATCGACTATTCCGCCCATGTCATATTAGTATTACAGCAATGCAAACAACTGATTGCATCAAAATTTAAGTAGAAACTTCAGATGATGCAAGCATAAGACACCTACGAGCATATGGAGGGAGCAAATGCAGAGCATTTTTTGCATATACTTTGTTGTCTCTTAGGTACTCTAACCAAACAAACATGGAACCTTAAGCTTTGTGAAGATGCAACAAAAAAAAAAATCAAACAAACAAGGAACGTTACCCATGTGAAGGAACAACAAAAAACCAGGCATCTACATATGCATGCACCAATGATATACATTGCATCTCTAAAGTACCATTAAAATTTTATGACTTCTATCAGATTTAGGCAGGCTCAGTAACACACTTATTCATATGTGTCCAATGATATACATTGCATCTCTAAAATATTCCAAATGAATGCTTGCCTCTAGATAGTGAAACTTACATTTTTGGTAAATGGCAAAGACATGTAAGCAGTCAAACATTTGGTATGCACGTCTCCTTTGGCATTTCGTCAAACATTTGGTATGCATCACAATTCAAAAGTCTCAAATCCCATTTAAAAAAACAAAAAACCTGAAAGCCATTCTCTACCCTGAATTCCTCAAATTTGGAAATTGACATTAATACATAGAAAGTAAAGGAAAATTTACATTAATAAAAAATAAAAATACATAGAAAATCGTCACAAAGGTTTCTCACCTGTGACTTCAGATTTTCAACAACTTGTTTTGATGCATTTGTAGATGATTTTGGCTGATTTATGACTGAAATCGAGCAAGATTTTGCAAGTATCTGTGAGGATTAGCATTAATCTCCAACACCTACATGAAACAAATGAAAAAAAAAAAGGTTAGAGCCTGGTTGGAAAATAAGGAGCATTAATCTAAAATGGGTATTCTATTTAAATCCCAATGAATCTCTGTATAAGAGTTTCAATTACTTCATTCCATAATTGTACAAAAAAGAAAAAAAAATCCAAAATAGGGAAAATACACCAACGCACAAGAAAAACCCAAAAGATCTCAAACCGGATACTTGGATTCGATGATTGTTGGTGGATTTCTCGTCTCTGGATAGAATCCGTGACTAGATTTCATTGGGGCGTGTGGTTGTGATAGGGTAGGATTTCATCTCCTCCTTTAGATCAAACAAAGAGATAGAGAGAGGTGACCGAAGAGGGACAGGGAGAGGCGTAGAGAGAGAGAGGGAGGCGCAGAGAGACAGGGAGGAGAGGGAGAGGCGTAGAGAGAGAGGAAGAGGCGTAGAGAGAGGGAGGAGAGATGGAGGGAGAGGGAGAGGGAGAGGCGAGAGAGAGAGGAGAGGCGCAGAGAGAGAGCGAGAAGGAGAGATGGAGGCGAGAGGGAGGGAGACGCGCAGATACAGGGGAAGAGACGCGAGATGAGAGACGGGATGGTTAGGGCGCTGGCCCTAACCAGTTTACATTAGAAGGTTTTAACGGTGGTGTCACTCTCGCCACTGTTTTCTCTGGTGGGGTCCACTGGAGCTTTGGATGTGACTCATTCTCTGGATCTTACCCTAAAATGATCTCTCCAGATGAATGGACGGCGTGGATACAAAACATACATCATGGTGGGGCCCACGGAACTTAGTGATGTCACTTAGTAGCGGTCTCCCTGGAATCGGATTGCGTACTGAGTTACCTCGTACTGAGTAAACTCAGTTGGGCCCACCATGAAAATAAGTGGTTTATCCACACCGTCCATACGTTTTTTCAGCTCATTTAAGGGGTTGAGCCCAAAGTTGAAGCATATCCAACTCTCAAGTGGATCATACATCAGGAAACAGTGGGAATAATGATTTCCACCGTTGAAACCTTCCTAGCCCACAGTTGATGTCTATTTGTCATCCAAGCTGTTAATAATATCACAAAGACATGGATGAAGGGAAAAAAACAAATATAAGCTTAATACAAAAATTTTGTGACACTCAAGAATTTTGCGATGGTGTAAGTTCAATTCACACTGTTTCATGTGGTGTGGTGCATTTGAGCTTTGGATATCCTTCAATTTTGAACCCATGCCATAAAATTATCTAATAAAATAGATGAACGGAGCGGATAAAATACATAGATTATGGTGAACTCCACAGAGTTTACTCAGTACGCTTAGCGTACTGCGTTACTCAGTACGCAATCCGCTTCCGATCTCCCTACGTAACTTGTCAGTAGCCAATCCGCATATGGCTGGTGGTCGGTGCTTTGTGGCCCCACCATGATGTGTGTGTTTCATCCATGCCGTCCATCTATTTTTATAGATCATTTTATATTATGAGAGAAAAAATGAGGTATATTGAAATCTCAAGTGGACCACATTATAGGAAATAGTGTTGAATGGACGGTGACCATTAAAAACGTTCTGGGGGCCATAAAAGTTTTGGATCAAGCCGATATTTATTTTTTCTCTTCATCTGGGTCTTTATGACCCAATCAACAGATTGAATGCCAAATAAATAGTACAGTGGGCCTTAGAAGGATTTTAATGGTGGATATCCAATCGTTATTATTTTCCTGTGGTGTGGTCTACCTGAGATTTATATCCCTATCATTTTTTTTCATTTATCCATAAAATGATCTGTAAAATTGGATGAACGAAATGGATGAAACAAATACATTATAATGGGGCCCTGAGCACCTACCACCAAAGACTGGTGGTGTATGGGGAGTAGCCAATGTGATAAATACGAGAGAGGGGTGACGTCGCAAGTTCTCATTGGTCCTATCATGAGGTATGTGTTATATCCAAACCGTCCATCCATGTAGCGAGCTAGTCATAAAGCTTGAGACAAAAAATAAGACAAATCTAACTATCAATTGGACCACATGATCGAAAGCATGTAGGGGATTGAACGTCTATCATCAAAACCCTTTTGGGGTCATGGAAGCTTTGGATCAATATGAAATTTGTTTTTCCTCTCCATCCAGGTCTTTGTGACCTTATGAATAGATTGGATGGAAAATAAACATTATGGTGGGCCCCACAAAATTTTTAACGGTGAAAATCATCACCCCTGCTGGTATTTTTGGTGTGGTTCATTTAATCTTTGGATATGATTCATTTTTTGGTCTCTTGTCCTAAAATGATCTCTAAAAATGGATTAACGGAGTAGATTTTCCAAACACATGGTGTTGGGCCCCACCCAGCATCCTTGCGTAGGATGTCGAGGGCTTTAGCAGGAAATCCGCATCCTGTTAAAAAGTGGCAACCAGCCAATGACTGGTGGTCGGTGCTCTGTGGGCTCTATATGACGTACGTGTTTCATCCACGTCGTCCATCTATTTTTCTAGAAAATTTTATGGTATAAGACCAAAAATGAGGTATATCCCAATCTCAAATGGACCACATTACAAGAAACAGTGTTGAATGAGTGTAGACCATTAAAAACCTTTTAGGGGCCATAAAAATTTTGGATCAAGCTGATCTTTGGTTTTTCCTTCATCTGGTCTGTATGACCTAATCAACATGATTGGATGTCAAATAAACAAGATATAGTGGGCCTTAAGATGGATTTTAATGGTGGATATCCAATCACCATTGTTTTCATATGGTGTGGTACACACGAGATTTATGTCCGCTAATTTTTGGTATAAAGCGTAAAATAATCTGAAAAATGGATGAAGCGGAATAGATGAAACACGTACATCATAGTGGGGCCCACCGTAGAAGAGGATTTTAATGGTGGATATCCAATCAATATTGTTTTCCTATGATGTGGTCCACCTTAGGTTTATATCCCTATCATTTTTTGATCAAGCCCTAAAATGATTGGTAAAAATGGATGAACATAATGCACATTAAATGCACGGTGTTGATGTTCGACATACATCATGATGGGGCCCACAAAATTTATTAACACAATTCTTAGGTTCTCGCAAGGTCAATAAGTTGGGTCACAATTTTGACAACAATATTTAGCTCATTTTATATGTCTAGCCCATTCACTCTATTTTACTGATCAATACCCTCAATTTAACTAGTTACTCGCCCCAATTAAGCTAGCTACATATGAGAAAGATACTGGGCATACAAGATTGATCAACAATTTGAGTGAAATTTGATTTAAACATATGAAGTTATTTACTTTTCAATCTAGACTAATTCGATTGTCCAAAAATGGTTAAATGTTCAATTAGTGGATGTGTAATAATTTATTTATTTTTTTTCACAAATAAATTTCAATTTCCATTTAAAAATAACATTTTTTTTTCAAAATGTGTATTTTTTTACATTTAATTTCTTTAAAAACTTTTAACAAAATATCATTTTTATTATAAAATATTTCAAAAAATAAATTAAAATACAAATTCTGAATTTTTACTTTTAAAATATCTAAAATTTTCACGAATTTTAATTTTTTTTCCCAAAAATTCCAAAATGCCGATTTTTTTTTTCCTTCAAAAGCATCATGTTGTTTTCAACTTTTTAATTTTTTTCTTTAAATTATATATATTTTTCAAAATCTTAGTGTTTTTATAAATAACTTTTTCTTTTAATTTCGAATTTTGAACATTTTCAATTATTTTTCAAAATCACAAAATTATTCAACTTATTTATTTTTCGTTTCAAAATGTTTGTTTTTAATAAAGTATCAATTTTTTAATATTGTTTTATTTTATTTTTCACTCAAATTTTATTTTGAGTGAAAATAAAATAAAATTTCACACTTTTAAAATATGAAAATTTATTTTATTTTTCAAATTTCAAACTCTCATTTTCTTTTTAAAATTTTTTCATTTTTCAACATTGTGAAAAATTTCACATTTTTTAAAATATTTTTAATTTTCTTTTTCAGGATATTATTTTTTCCTCAAAATCAAATGCTTTTTTTTTTTTTTTTTCAAATTTATCAACTTTATTCCAAATTCTTTTTTGTTCCCACAAAATAGATTTTTATTAAATTACGATTTTTATTTTTTCAAAATCTATTTTTTTTCTCAAACATTGTTAAATTTTTTTAACTTCTCAATATTCTTTTGCATGTGATATTACAAATCATTTAATATTAATTTTAAATTAAAAATAAAAATAAAAATAAAAATAAAAATTCCACTCATTTGATATAAAAACAAAATAAATTTTCCTTTTGCATTCAATCAATTGTTAAAAAATAATCTTAGATATAAATATGTACAATTAAACCACCAAAATTCTATTAAAAAATAACTATTAGACTACAAAAAAAAAAACTTAATCTTCCACCATATTATTAAAAAAAATGAAAAAAAAATTAATGTGAAGACAAAAGCCCTTTTACGACGGACCAGGATCCGTCGCAAAAGCAACGGTAACGCGCGCCATTTGATGTTTTGGGCGGGAATTTATGGTTGCGACAAAAACAAATTTTGCGACGGATTTCGTCCGTCGCCTATTAACGACGGACCAAAATCCGTCGTAAATACGTCGTAAATCAGATTTTAGCGACGGATTTTGGTCCGTCGCTAAATTCAGCGACGTTCCGACAACGGATTTTCGAGAAACAAGGGATTAGCGACGGACATTTTCCGTTAGCGACGGATTAAATCCGTCGTTAAACCAAGAGATTTTAGCGACGGACGAAGTCCGTCGCAAAAATACGTCGCAAATTCGCCAATTTGGCGTAGTGTATATATGGTATATATAGATTGTAATATTATATTATATTATAATCATATAATATGATATAATGTTATATATATATATATATATATATATATATATATATATATAAGATGCATCTGCACGTGTGGGCCCCATGAGGGACCCACCTTTCTGGGAATAATTGGTGGTGGCGTCGTCATTGATCAAGAGACAAACATGTAGGGTCTTGTACGTGAGGTGAAATCCACGCCGTCCATTTAACTGGTGGGACCCACCCTTATAGTGTGTGTTTCATCTTACCATCACGTGGGACCCACCTTTAGCATAGGTGATCTGCACTGTCCAGATGGATCTGGACGGTGGGCAGCCATTCCCTCATTGAATATTATATATATATATATAATATTATATTATATTTAATAATATATGATATTATATTAAGATACAACTATGGTGGGTCACTCCCTCGTGAGACCCACCTGGTGAACGGTTTGGATTGCATATATATAGCAGGTGGGCCACGTACGTGGGACCCACTGACGTCTGGTGGATGGCGTGCCTCACCACCGTGAGGTCGACATCAACAAAGACTTTGGTGGGACCCACCACGGATGCGGGTGTTTCATCTGCACCATCCATCTGGACAATGTCACGCCACTACAAGAAAAGGGGGCTTTAGCCTCAGTTCAAAACTGTGGCTAAAAAGGTTAAAAACTGATGCTAAAGCCTTTAGCCTCAGTTTTGCCTCGATTATCAAACCGAGGTTGAAAACCCGTGGCTAAAGGCTTTAGCCTCGTTTTAGCAACAGAGGCTAAAATGACTTTTATAGCCTCGGTTCTTCAAGTGAGGTTAAAAGAATCTTTTTAGCTTCAGTTTTCTCGAAATGAGGCTAAATCAAAATTTTAGCCTCCATTGTTTCCAACTGAGACTAAATCCAAATTTAGCCTCAGTTGCCTCCAACCGAAGCTAAAATTATTTTTAACCTCAGTTCTCAACAACCGAGGCTAAAGCCTTTAACCACGGGAGTTGTAGTCTCAGTTTATGTAATTGAGGCAAAACCGAGACTAAAGATGGATTTAGCCTCTTTTGGCATCAACCGAGGCTATATTCGGTTTTTGACCTCATTTCTTTATCAACCAAAGCTAACAATATCATAATTAACAAATGATTGAACCTATGCATATTTCACCCATTTAGCATTCATCAAGACAACAATTCTGCACAATATCATCAAAACAATTAATGGTCTATTTAATTTTTTCAAAATAAAATACAAATTGCACATGAACTACCACATAGCCTTCCACAAGAACTGTTTCAGTAAGGTCCCCTTCTCGGACCGATCGAAGTCTTCCTTTCTTAGCCACATCTCCTGGCAGATGTCTACAACACCAACCTCACTGGCCATGATCACGCGTCCACTATGTGTGTTGTGAAAGGACCGGGCGCAATCCATTCCGGTCCAATGTCGCTCCAAGATAGTAGCCATCGAAGAATCATTTATACAATAAATATAAGTTCAAAATACTCATGTCACATGCGAGAATCATTAAAGCATGAAGCAATTCCAGCACAAACTTTACATGATATAAGTGCAGGTCCATCTCATGGCTCCATAAGAGCTGAAAAATATTCGTATAAGGCTTTTCTATCACTATCCATGTTTTTAACATTTTGCCACGCCTCAGGTATCATCATCATGATAGCTTTAGGTAGACTTCTGCCAGCATGAACCATAAGCTCCAAAACGACATCAAATGTTCCTAAAACAATCACAGATCCAATTCAGAAAACTCCAAGCTTGAAATATGCAATTAAACATAAGTGCATTCATATTCAAATCTGTGTGCACATAGACACAATCACAAGCATAAGGTCACCTGAATCTGAAGAGCTGGCATCAATGATGGGTAGAAGCTTCTTCATCTCATTCTTTGACAAGCCCAGTTCCTTGCATTTTAGAAGACCATCACCTGAAAAGTGTTTGTAAAAAACTGAGAATGGACATGTAAGGAAATCAAATAACCACGGCATTAAGTCCAAGTTCCATTATATTTCCCTTCACGAAAATGAAAAATTGTCTGAGAAATAAAAAACAAGTTTGGACGGGTAAAAAGAAAAACACTGCAGAGTCACGATCCATTCGTAAGATGGCTGAAACCACTTTGATTAATAAAGTAACATACGCTTATTGAATGAAGAGAATATATTTTCAAACATGCAAACATCAATGGAGTGGTATTGTAAGTCACTCTAAAAAAACCAATCGAACTTCAAATTAGTTAAGTCTGTGCGCACGGATGCACTATTGAAGTGAACTGACTTGCATCCACTCTCACCATCCTTTATCTATTATCTCTCCTATGTATCCTAAATTTCTGCCTCTACCATCCTTTATTTACCTCCACATTCTACAGTATCAACTCTCACCAAATAGTCTCCTTCCTTCACATTGCTCCCCCAAAACAAAACCTTCCCTGACCTCCATGCATCGCAATCTCTGTTTCTTAACATTCTCCTCTTCCCTTCCTCCCTCCCCATCATTTCCTACTTTTCCTTTCTCATGATTGGTCTTCAATTCTCAGTCATTGAACCGAAACAAACATGTTCTCAAAAACAAGAAAGGAGTTCAATACCTCATCAAAGGCGGCACAATCATTTGAAGTCCAACAGAAGGCCGACGGTCCACCTTCAATCAATCCACATGGCAAGACCATGTAGGCAATCCAGCCAAGTTAACATTCACCTGCACCAATAATAATATCACTTAGTTTTATTTTATTTTATTGATGGAATCATTAAGGAAAAAAAAAGCGCAGAGGTCTCCACAGAGAACAAGAAACAAAACAAAACAAAAGACAAACACACACAAAGCAAATGCATCCTGAACTGAAACACAACCAACCAGCGGCCCAGAAATTCAGCCAGTCACCCAAGAACACACCATTGATGTTCCAGAGAGTTCTACTTGAATGCAAGCTACTAGTAGGAACACCTAGATTTTAGGTGCCATCATAAAGAAGGATTTTCCAAAGACCACTAGTATATTTTGATCAAATTGAATCTGTGAAGCTAGAAATCCTCATGAGCTACTATCTTCTGTATATTGACTAGTTTAAAGCAAGCACCATGCAACAATCTATACAATGTTTGTAGGGAATTGATATCTACAGCAATCCTGGTTGATTATTATATTCCCATTATTCATGTTTGGAATCGAAATAGTACAAAACAGACAATTGCTATGGGCAAATGAAAACAGTGGGTGTAAATAGTCCACACCTGGCAATGTATGTATTAATTTCAAAATAATGAGTCATCCGCTGAGTTGAATAAACTAAATTCCATTCATTCAAATTGATTTGTACGTCTGAGAAGAGCATTTATTTATTTTCAAACAATCTTTTAAAAAATTATTTATTTTAAAAATAATGATGCACTTATTCAGAATAGAAAAAAACTGCAATTCGTTGATAAGCATAGAGCAGCAGAGTGAGGATTACAGTCATGATGTCGCCTGTATACATTGCCAGAGGATCATTTGCCTTTTCACCTGCAAACAACATTGCCCATTGGGCATGAAGTAACCATGAAAGTAGCCTCAATAATTCATAATATATGCTGCTGGAAGTGGCATACCTATCTTATACGCCACTAATGGTGCAGCAGGTGAAATGAGGATGTCATTTTTATCCAATGCTGCATTGAAGCTGTTTTTAAACCAAGGTCCTCACCTAAAACACTATTACAACAATAAGTTTCCAAATAAATGGCACAAGATATCTAAAAATTAACTTTTAGGTTTCTACAACACCACAACTGCTATTAAAACATTGGTACACTACGTAAAATTCATGGAACAACCTATAATGAAAAGCCTTTACAAAAATAATTGTGGTATTTTCTTCAAGACACGTTTGTAATATGCATCATAATATCCACCAGAAAGAGCATAAGTTCCCATTAAAATTCTCATATTGACTGAACAAAATGTGCAAGGTTGTTAGTCTGCTCAAAACTACCGCAAGACAGCGCCAATCTATTTTAGACTCCTTGTTCAAGCATTAAAACCATAATTCTGCAACAGCGGTGTAAATGAAATACACTACACTACAACAAAATTGGATTTTCCCAGCGGTCAAAACCGTCGGCAAATGTCCAAAAACCGCCGATAAAAGTTTCTTGTGATCAGGCCAGCAATGCTTAGGTAAAGGCTCGGTCGGTAAAGGTTTTACCGACGGCCATTAGCTTTTACCGCGGTTTTGCGGGTGCCCCTAAATCGTCAGTTATTTATTGTGTCGGCCCAAAAAAGAGGAAAAACTACGAGTAAAATCCGTAGCCATAGAACCTATGGGTACGAACAATCCGTAGCCTTTGCAATTTTTGTTGTTTCAGTTTTTCCTGCCCACTTTCACCGCTGGGAAAAAAATGATTGCAAGTATGGAAGCTGCAATTTATGTAAAATACAAAACATAAAATTCATGGATTGACTGATCTTTTAACAAACTTAAAAAGTAGCAATTTATGTAAAATACTGAAGAATTAGGCCAAGGTATGGAAAGCTGAAAGAGTGATTGCAGGTATTTGCTTGTTCTGATTGGACCCCATTTCACAAGAGATATAGAGCAACGTTGTTGAATGCAATTGCTTATGCGCATGTGTGAAGAGATTGCATGTGCCATGATGGCATATGAGAGGGATTACGATGAGATCTAAACTTCGTTGTAATCACAATTAGAGATTGACAAAATGGTATGCAGCATCATAGAAGTGGTTCTAACTACTGTGAATAGCCATGTTATTTTTCTTCGCAGAATAAGACCGGAAGGATTGGCTGTGCCTTTTCCTGTCACAGAGAGGGTTTGTATCAACATTGATGAAGCATGTAAATTTCAAATGTAAGCAAACATTAAAAAGAAAGAAAGAAAAAGAAGACATGGAAGAGCGACAGGGTGTTGTACATGAGAAATAAATCTGTTATGTGAGCTAATCAAAGCAGGCATTGCACCACTCCCCACCTGGACATGGGAACAACATTAAGAAAGAAAAATAAGAACCCGATTCAGGTAAGAAAGAAATTCTGAATCAACTGTAGAAAAATCAGAAGACTAAAGAAACCCATGTCAGAAATATTAAGAAAACTTTTATCTAATGGAGCACATCGAAGGATGATAGATCATTCTTACCAGTGAAAACAAATTTTTAGAAGCTTAATAGAATGCCTTTTCATGATCATTTTAGTTTGGGAAATAAATCTGAATTACTCGTATGGTTCTAAGAAAATGATACCAGAAAACGCCAACTGAATTAAATAGATATTCCATATTTAGCATGAACAATTTAATGAACTAATCATCAATGAGTATCAGTAGCTAGTTGCATGTTTACATATCCTCCCCATCGCATGTTTACAGATCCTCCAAATCCCAACCGTAGAATTCAGGGCCCACAGAAAGAATTTGTATTTTCTCTCATCAATATCTCGGTGTCCACACTAGGTCATTATCAATCAACGGCTTTGATGAGACCTTCCGCTACGTTGATGTAAACGTCTTTATAAATGTGAAGAGTTGTTGCAGGCATGTGATGAAGTAAGATCCAACGGTTCAAACTTTTTTATTATTATTTAAGGGGGAATTATCACGTCCGTATGTTCGAGCTGTGTGGGGCCCACCTATGACACCTATGTGGCATCCAAACCTTAATCTGGTGTTGCATCCTCATCTCCACCATACAGATCAAGAATCATCCTGATCCCAAAATCAGGTGGGACACACCAAAGATGAATCGATCAGTCGTGATTAAATCCCCACCATTAAAAACCTCATTGATTCCACTGGAATGTTTATTTCTCATCCAACCCATTGATAAGGTCACAAACACCTAGATGAAGAGACCACACAAATATCATCTTGATCCAAAGCTTTTGTAGCCCACATGAAGTTTTTAATGGTCAGTCACCACTGTTTCCTGTACTGTGGTCCATCTTGGATTTGAATCTGCTTCATTTTTTGGATCGTACCCTAAAATGAGTTTTCAAAATGGATGGACGGCGTACATGTAGCCACATAGATCACAGTGCCCCCACAGTCAGGGGTCCCACCCACCGAAGCCGTGCCCACAACACGTGCCAACTTGGTAAGTACGTGGGACGTCCCTTTAGCAAGACATACACGACCAAAGAGGGTCCACTCATCAAGTGAACCACACGTGTCCATGAATGTGGACCAGTAAATACAACCGTCCATTTTTAAAACTTTAATAAAGTAGCAGAGAATGATGGATGATATACAAGCACTTAGAAAATTAGAAATTACATACCGGGCATAAAATAGTGGATTGCTAAGATCCACCATTTTAGGTCGGTCAATTCATGGTGGTTCATAGCGTACAAAATAGTGGAGTGCTAAGTAAGAAAAAAAAAAAACTTTTTTCCTCTCTAGCTACACATTAGTTTTGTATGCTAGCCACAACTGATGAGTGAACCAACCTGATTTTCTTCAGAACGGAAGATCAACAAAGCCTCTTCCTTATTGTCTTGAATCCTGATAAAATTTATAGTTCGAAATGAAAGTATTTTCTGTTTTGTTGCATTCAGGTAAACAGAAGTCCAAGACTCATGTCAGAACCTTCAATGAAGAGGAAGCCGAGTAAGACAGTGATTGGATGATAATTTAAGCACTATACCCAAGTTTTCAATTTGGACAAGCAACACCATGGTTCAGCAGTCCAAGTCATTGGTCCTTGCATGCCGCCATGGATAATATCCAAGGACCTGTTACTGGAGTAAAAGGAACACAACATTGCAACTTTGGATAATATTGAGCGCCATAGCTGTAGTAGGCATCAGCCCAAGAATAGTAAAAGACGAATTCTCCATACGAGTGACTGCAATTCAAAGTAACTAAAATAGTTCAACTGCTATCAAATAGAAGCAACTAAAAACTTATTGTATAGATAGATAGATAGATAGATAGATAGATAGGTAGGTAGGTAGGTAGGTAGGTAGGTAGAGAGAGAGAGAGAGATGAAATTCTCACCATTTCTAGTGCCCCCGTGATAACTCCACTAAAGATGTTGCAATAACATAGGCCTTGGCATGTATCAGGAAGCTCAACAAATTTACCAGAGGTTTGTCTTCCAAAACAAGACTGCAACTTGTCCCATCAGCATCCCAATTCATTGCAGAAGCAGTGACCCCTAAGAACATTTTGAAACCAACTTGTTCAAAAGCATCAAAAGAGCCATTATCATTGCCTATCCATACTATTAGAGCATATTGAAAAGGAACTGGTTGAAAAAAAAAAAAGGAACCATTTTCATATAAGCGTAAAAAAAATGCTCAACTAAGTAAACCACACGACCAAATGACCCTTGCATGTTGCAAGCCAGCAACCATGTTAAAAACATAACAGACCCTCACCCATGACTGAGAAGAAGCGGATGCACGAAGGACCCCACTCTTGGTAAACCATCAGAACACGCCCACGTGGTTAATTGTCCTGCATCACCGAGGAGTAAAATGGCCTAATTTTTTAGGCAAAGAAAAAAAAAATCTAACTTTGCTTCTAACCAGATGGAACTTCTGTCCACCATCTTGTAACAATGGAGGTGACATGTGTACAGAAAAAAGAAGAAGAAGGTCAGCTACTTGAATGATATGGAACAACATTTTGAAATAGACCAAACAGAAATTAATGTTGCACAGTTGCAAGTGACGTTTCTACATAAAACCCTCAAAAAAGGGGGAGAAAGCAAACTCATGGCTATTCTTTAATCAATATAGACGGTTGGATTCCCCGGATCTTTAATCATTCTCTGTCACTCATTGATAGCAGTCCAGAAATTGAAGTCCAGATATAGCCCTTACAGAGCTCCATAGCCGATCTTCTTCAGTAGAAATTCTTTGACCACAAGTAACATGTTTAATACTAGAAAAATGTAGGGACTCTAACTTTCTAATCATATCACAATCAAAAGCATGGATAGATCTCAATGTTGAACTACAGTCAAATGATAAGATTCCTGCTCATTCTCCCACAGAAAAAACCTAATTGCAGATAACTATTAAGTGAAAATTGTAAATGAAAATACAGGTGGGACACGATGCATGGACCAATGCGGATGCGACTGTGCAAGTCTGACTAGGCAGGGCCATGCGGACGGTGTACCTACAGGCTACAACTAAGCACCATGTAGAGGAGAACGTGCATCAGATCCACCCCCGTCCATGAAGTGCTCCACCACGTTTTCACCATGGATCCTAAGAGCAGTCCAATCCAATACTTTAAGTGGGCCATGCCTTAAAAAAATTCGTGATGAGTCTTAGGATGTCCGAATCCATTCACGCTGATACGTTGCGTGGGGTGTCAATGGGCCAGGTTCAGGCCTAAAATCTGAATTTTAAATAAGAACGAGCTGAGGGTCCAGCCCGAAACAGTTCAAAATCTGGGTCGAGACCTTCCCCA
Organism: Magnolia changhungtana; assembly: GCA_030180095.1. NCBI lineage: Eukaryota > Viridiplantae > Streptophyta > Magnoliopsida > Magnoliales > Magnoliaceae > Magnolia > Magnolia changhungtana. The sequence goes on from JASAUF010000640.1 coordinate 1,735,383, forward strand.
GGCCTAGCCCATTGACAGCACTAACTGTCAGATGGCCGGATTTAATGGCACATACACACCAAGAAGGACCCACACAAAATTTCAAAAATTTCCACACCTCAGGACCAAAACCATTAGCTCGAGAATCTCCATAGAGAAAACTTAGTTCATCTACTGCAACTTGTTTTCCATATCTGACATATATAAGAAGCAGGATTTCAGACACCAAGAGCATTTTATAAGAATGCAAGCTACTGGAAAGAGAAAAACCATGTTTCTAACAATGGGTAACCAATCACCTTACACCATCGTAACGTGATAAATTAGAAGAAGACTCAGATGAAGCTAGAATATATTAGGCTAGTAACCCAAGAGAAAAGGAAGGGAGTGACACCTGCAACACATCAAAGCAACATTTTAAGCTATCATCACAAACTGGTTTCAGAAGCACACAAGCATGATGATGATAAGAATGGAGCAACAGGAAGAAAAATAACAGGGAGAAAATTTATGCCTTGAGCGCGGTCGTGCTTTCGGACTTAGTAGGCAGAAAGTTAGTGATGGCTTGGAAAGAAGAAAAACCCTGCAATGAGCCAAGTTCTTCAAAGTGTGAAGCAGCAGCTTTAATAGAGGATATTACTCCCCCATCAACACCATCTCCAAGAGTTTCATGAATTAACCCAACCCTCAGACCCTAACCATCCATCAAATCTACAACCCTTTTCCGTTGAAAACCATCCAATCGGAATCTACCAATCGAAGGGCTAGGATCAAGGAGGATTTACTGCATGATCGATCAATGGAGGTCCAGATCATGCTCTGGCACACCTTACATCAACTCAACCCAAGTATAAAATCATCCATGACTAATTATTAACCTAAATAAATGAAATCCTGAGATCTGATTGTCTTTTATGGGAAGATATCGATCTTTCTAGAAACGATCGAGGGGAGAGAGAGAAATCCCTTCGAGAAGGGATCGAAAAACCGAAGCTTTTACTGAGCGAATTCCCCAAACAGATCTGAAGGAAGCATCAAATCATAGCATGCAAGCAAAATCAAAAGGAAATTCGACTTCCCATCGGGAGATCGAAGCGAAAACTGAGCGATTCGATAAAGAACTAAGAAATCAAGCAAAGATCTGAAAATAATCTGATTTAAACAGATTCGAAAAAAAGCTTCAGATAAAAAAATTAAATAAAATAAGAAAAACGCAGCAGAATCTCACTAAACACATTCCAAAGAAAAAGAGAATTCCAACAAGAATACCTGTAAGATCGAGCTTCTTCTTCGATTCGATTCCTCCAATCGAAGATCCAAAATGAGGAAAAGAGAGATTGAATTGCTCGCCTCTGTCTGATCGAAATACGAGCGCTTTTGATTTTGATTTTTTTCCCTTTTTCTTTTCTTTTTCTTCTTTCAAGGTATCGATGAGAGAGAGAGAGAGAGAGAAAGGACTATCTTGTATAAGTAGTAGAAGTGTTGTGACTAGGCTTGGAATTCGAAGAGCTTCTCGGAGGATTTGAGCTTGGAAGCCTGTAGCGATTTCCGATCCATCTTGAAAGATCTAGGGTTTTCTGTGAAGATTTCCATGGAAATGACAAGCGCTGCCTTCTGCTCTCATGAGAGAGGAGTTTTTCGATTTTTTCTTGCTTTTTTTATAGACGTGCATCTCTGCAGGGGCTGTGAATGAACAACCCTATAAAGAGAACCAAGATCTCTCTCGCTCGCTCGCACAGCGAGTGAGAAGAGGAGTCGGGGGAAAAAGCTGCGACTTTTAGCCTCGGTTCCTATTCAACGAGGCTAAAAAGTGACGTTTGGATTCGGTTCCTACGAAACCGAGGCAAAAAAGTCTAATTTCATTTGAAATTTCTTTTTTTTTTTTTTTTTCTTTTTTTAAGTATTTTCAATTATTTGGAATTTCTCAATTAAAAAAAAAAAATCAATTTTTTTTCAAAATTCTCATATTCAAAATTTTTATTTTTTTTCAAAAATTTCAAAAAATTTTAAAATTCTTAATTTTTTTAAAATTCTCAATTTCAAAAAAAAAATCATACTTTTTCATAATTATCATTTTTTATTCTTAATTTTTCAAAAAAAAAAAAATTCTTAATTTTTTAAAAGTTCTCAAAATTTTAAAAAATTCTTAGTTCTTAAAAAATTCAAAATTCAAATATTTTTCAAAACTCTCAAATATTTTTTTCAAAATTCTCAATTTTTTCCCAATTGTCTCCAATTTTTTTTCCAAAATTCTCAATTTTTTGGCAATTGTCAAAAATTTTAAAAATTATTAATTCTTTCAATATTCTCAAATTTTTTTTAAATATTTTTAAATGTAGACTTTTGGCCTCAGTTCTTATGGAACGGAGGCTAAAAAGTAGACTTTTGGCCTCGATTCCCATGTAACTAAGGCTAAAAAGTAAACTTTTTGCTTGGCTACTATCTGTGAGGCTAAAATGTAGGCTTTTGCCTCGGTTCTTATCTGTTAACCGAGGCTAAAAAGGTAGACTTTTCGCCTCGGTTCTTAAATGGCAGAACCGAAAAAAAAAAACTTTTAGACTTTTCGCCTCGATTCCTATACAACCGAGGCTAAAAAGTAGACTTTTTACCTCGGTTCCTATGCAATTGAGGTTAAAATGTAGACTTCTGGCCTCAGCTCTTATGCAACTAAGGCTAAAAAGTAGACCTTTCACCTCGGTTGCTATGCAATTGAGGCTAAAAAATATATTTTTCACCTCAATTCCTATGGAACTGAGGCTACAAATTAGACCTTTCGCCTCAGTTCCTATGCAACTGAGGTTAAAAATTAGACCTTTCGCCTCGGTTCCTATGCAACTGAGGCTAAAAAGTAAACCTTTCGCCTCGGTTCCTATGCAACTGAGGCTAAAAAGTAAACCTTTCACCTCAGTTCCTATGCAATTGAGGCTAAAAAGTAGACTTTTCGCCTCGGTTACTATACAACCAAGGCTAAAAAGTAGACTTTTAGCCTCAGTTCCAAAGTAACTGAGGCGATAAAAAGTAGACCTTTCACCTCGGTTCCTATGGAACTGAGGCTAAAAAGTAAACCTTTCACCTCAGTTCCTATGCAATTGAGGCTAAAAAGTAGACTTTTCGCCTCGGTTACTATACAACCAAGGCTAAAAAGTAGACTTTTAGCCTCAGTTCCAAAGTAACTGAGGCGAAAAATGAACTTTTAGCCTCAATTCCATAGTAATTAAGGCTAAAAAACACATTTAGCCTCCATTTTTTCAACCGAGGCTAAAGGCCTACTTTCTTGTAGTGCACACGCCCCTGCCATGAGAGATGTTTTTCATCTGGACGTTCACCCATCTGTCATGCTCGTGGGCCACACTCGTGGATTCCCACCCTGATGCATGAGTCGTATCCCTACCGTTCATATGTTATGTGGGGTCACCATGATGTATGGGTTTTGCCACGCCGTCCAGACCCACCTTATGGATGTATTTCATCCACACCGTTCATCCTTGTGGCGACCCATCTCGGGTTTGAGACAAAATAAGATAGATCCATTTGTTAGGTGGACCACACTACATAAAACAGTGGATTGAATGCCTACCATTAAAACCCCCTTTGGGTTACAAAATCTTTGGACCAATATGATATTTGTATCTCCCCATGTCCTTGTGACCATAAGAATAGTCTGGATGGAAATTAAATGTTACGGTGGGCCCACTGGAATTTGATAGTGGAAAATCATGATCACCCCTGTTAGTGGTAGTATGGTCCAGATGATCTTTTGATATGATTCATTGTCTGGATAACACTAAAAAACGATCTTTTGATCTGATTCATTGTCTGGATAACACTAAAAAATGATCTCTCTAGATGGATGAATGGTGCGGCCCAAGTAGTGCGAACCACTTGTTGCATTTGAGAGGCCCATTGAGAGGTATTTGGGGCCCATGGGTTAAGGCCCATTTGTGTCAGCACGTTTAACTTGGTTCATTTGAATCAGCTCATTTGACTCGGCCTGTTTGACTCGGCCCATTGATTCGACCCATTTGATTCGGCCTATGTGACTCGGCCCATTTGACTTGACCCGTTTGACTCGGCCCATTGATTCGACCCATTTGAATCGGCCCATTTGATTCGATCCGTTTGATACGGCCCGATGTTATACGTATATTGGCCCATGAGTGGGGCCCAATGTGATGCTTATATGCCCTAGAAGTGAGGCCCATGTTGATGTGTATTAGACACTTTTATAAGACTGTGGACCCCTATCCGACTGGCCCTATGAGTGTCGTTCCCTGGGAGCAATATTGGTTAAATGACCACATTGATGGGCAGTGATGGTTGGACGTCCACATTGTGACCTTCCTTTAGGCCCTGTTAGGCCCATTATTGTCGATTTCGATTGAGATGACCGATTTGCCGATTCTGATTATCGATGGACTCGGATTGGTGACCGATTTGCTGATTCTGATTATCAATCGATTCCGATTGTTGTGACCAATTACCGACTCCGATTGGTGACCGATTTGTCGATTCTGATTATCAATCGATTTCGATTGTTGTGACCAATTACCGACTCCGATTGGTGACCGATTTGCCGATTCTGATTATCGATCGATTCTGATTGTCATGACTGATTACCGACTCCGATTGGTGACCGATTTGCCGATTCTCATTATCGATCGATTCCGATTGTCGTGACCGATTACCGACTTCGATCGGTGACTAATTTGCCGATTCTGATTATCGATCGATTCCAATTGTCCTGACTGATTACCGACTCTGATTGGTGACCTATTTGCCGATTCTGATTATCGATCGATCCCGATTACCGATTCCGATTGACGTCACCGAATTGTCAATTCCGATTATCAATCGATTCCGATTATCAAAGCCAATTCCAATAATTTCGATTTGTCGAGGCCGATTATGATCTGTCGAGACCGAGTATCAAGGTCGATTCCGATTGCCGAGGCCGATTCCGATTGTTGGGGTCGAGTATCGAGGCCGATTCCAAGTGTCAATTTCGACTGTTGAGGCTAAGGCCGATTGTCGAGACATATATGATGTATATGCGACCCGTAGTTGGGGCCGATTGTGATGTATTTGTGGTCCTTGGGCAAGGCCCACTATGTTGTATATTAGGCCTTTGTGTGAGGCCGTCAGCCCATTATGTGTTTGACCCTATGTGGGTCATTCCTTGGGGCAATGTTGGTTAGATGTCCACATTGTCGAGGCCAATTGTTGATGCCAGTTATTGATACCGATTATGAGTATGTGAAAGCATAGCATCATAATACATATGCATCATCTGCATGTTTGTTATGAGACGTGATTGACTATTGCATATGCTATAGAGCATATTATTCATAGGGCTCGCTGATAGGCAGAGTTATCCTACATGACAGCATGACATGCACAAGATTGATGCATGATTGGACTGTGTTACCCATGCATCTCGCATTTGTGTGACATGACCACCATATGCCCTAGCAACATCAGGGCTGTAGCCTCCACGAGTATTTCGTGGAAGGCATGTATGGGGTGCTATAGATATCCCTGGGTGAAAGTCCCTAAACCATCTTGGTTTTAGAGGTTGCTCCAACGTCTAGACCGAGTAGATGCATAAGCGCATGAGGGTCATACACCGTTAGGCCGCGTCTCCCAATGTGTCGTGGTCGGTTGGAAGGGGGTGCGGCCTTACCTGCCCGAGAGGAGGGGACAATGCTAAGCTGAGTCTGACCAGCTCGAGGAATGGGTCCGCTATTGACGAACCGAGTCCGATATTGGTAGGCGGATAATGAGGACTCTTCCACTCACCATGTTGCGCGCGATGGGGGTGGCAATCTGGTTTGAAGTGTAATAGACCTCGGTGATTTCCTAGAGAGGAACCGTATTGATACGTAGACTTTTTAAAAATAGGTTAAGGTTTAGGTTTAAGTATTCGGGTTCGGGATTGGGTCTAGGTTTGGGTTTCAAGTTTAGGTTTAGGTTTAGGTTAGAGAGTTGAGATTAAGATTAGGTGTAGGTTTAGGTTTAGGGATTTGAAAATAGGTTAAGGTTTAGGTTTAAGAATTCGGTTTTGGGTTCGGGATTGGGTTTAGGTTTGGGTTTTCAAGTTTAGGTTTAGCTTTAGGTTAGGGAGTTTAGATTAGGATTAGGTGTAGGTTTAAGTTTAGAGATTTGAGAATAGGTTAAGGTTTAGGTTTAGGAAATCGGGTTCGGGTTTTTGTATCGGGTTTTAGGTTTGAGTTTTCATGTTTAGGTTTAGGTTTAGGTTAGGGAGTTGAGATTAGGATTAGGTTTAGGCTTAGGTTTAGAGATTTGATAGTACATTTAGGTTTTAGGTCATAGGTTTTGGTTTAGGTTAAGGTTATAGGTTTAGGTTAAGGTTTAGGTTTAAGTTTAGGTTAAGGTTTAGGTTTAGGTTATAAGCTATAGGTTTAGGGAATTGAGAATAGGTTAAGGTATAGGTTTAGGGAATCGGGTTCGAGTTCGGGATCGGGTTTAGGTTTGGGTTTTCAAGTTTAGATTTAGGTTTAGGTTTATGTTAGAGAGTTGAGATTAGGATTTGGTGTAGGTTTAGGTTTAGGGATTTGAAAATAGGTTAAGCTTTAGGTTTAGGAATTCAGGTTTGGGTTCGGGATTGGGTTTAGGTTTGGGTTTCAAGTTTAGGTTTAGGTTTAGGTTAGTGAGTTGAGCTTAGGATTAGGTGAAGGTTTTGGTTTAGGGATTTGAAAATAGGTTAAGGTTTAGGTTTGGGAATTCGGGTTCGGGTTCGGGATTGGGTTTAGGTTTGGGTTTTCAAGCTTAGGTTTAGGTTTTTGTTAGGGAGTTTAGATTAGGATTAGGTGTAGGTTTAAGTTTAGGGATTTGAGAATAGGTTAAGGTTTAAGTTTAGGAAATCGGGTTCGGGTTCGTGATCGGGTTTCGGTTTGGGTTTTTAGGTTTAGGTTTAGGTTTAGGTTAGGGAGTTGAGATTAGGATTAGGTTTAGGTTTAGGTTTAGAGATTTGAGAATACATTTAGGTTTTAGGTCATAGGTTTTGGTTTAGGTTAAGGTTTAGGTTAAGGTTTAGGTTTAGGTTATAAGCTATAGGTTTAGGGAATTGAGAATAGGTTAAGGTTTAGGTTTAAGGAATCGGGTTCGGGTTCTGGATCGGGTTTAGGTTTGGGTTTTTAAGTTTAGGTTTAGGTTAGGGAGTTGAGATTAGGATTAGGTGTAGGTTTAGGTTTTGGGATTTGAGAATACATTTAGGTTTTAGGTCATAGGTTTAGGTTTTAGGTTTAGATTTAGGTGTAGGTTAGAAGTGTAGGTTATAGGGTTAGGTTTAGGGAATTGAGAATAGGTTAAGGTTTAGGTTTATGAAATCGAGTTTGGGTTCGGGATCGGGTTTAGGTTTGGGTTTTCAAGTTAGGTTTAGGTTTAGGTTAGGGAGTTGACATTAGGATTAGGTGTAGGTTTGGGTTTAGGGGTGAGAATAGGTTAAGGTTTAGGTTTAGGAAATCGGGTTCGGGTTCGGGATCGGGTTTAGGTTTGGGTTTTCAAGTTTAGGTTTAGGTTTAGGTTAGGAGTTGAGATTAGGATTAGGTGTAGATTTAGGTTTAGCGATTTGAAAATAGGTTAGGGTTTAGGTTTAGGAATTTGGGTTCGGGTTCGGGATAAGGTTTATGTTTGGGTTTTCAAGTTTAAGTTTAGGTTTTCGTTAGGGAAGTTGAAATTAGGATTAGGTGTAGGTTTAGGTTTAGGGATTTGAAAATAGGTTAAGGTTTAGGTTTAGGAATTCGGGTTCGGGTTTGAGATTGGGTTTTGGTTTGGGTTTTCAAGTTTAAGTTTAGGTTTAGGTTAGGGAGTTTAGATTAGGATTAGGTGTAGGTTTAAGTTTAGGGATTTGAGAATAGGTTAAGGTTTAGGTTTAGGAAATCGTGTTCGGGATCGGTTTTCAAGTTTTAGTTTAAGTTTAGGTTATGGAGTTGGGATTAAGATTAGGTTTAGGTTTACGTTTAGAGATTTGAGAATACGTTTAGGTTTTAGGTCAGAGGTTTTAGTTTTGGTTAATGTTATGGGTTTATGTTAAGGTTTAGGTTTAGGTTTAGGTTTAGGTTATAAGCTATAGGTTTAGGGAATTGAGAATTGGTTAAGGTTTAGGTTTAGGGAATCTTGTTCGGGTTTAGGATCGGTTTTAGGTTTGGGTTTTCACATTTAGGTTTAGGTTTAGGTATAGGTTAGGGAGTTGAGATTAGGATTAGGTGTAGGTTTGGGTTTAGGGAATTGAGAATAGGTTAAGGTTTAGGTTTAGGAAATCGGGTTCGGGTTCGGGATCGGGTTTAGGTTTGGGTTTTCAAGTTAGGTTTAGGTTTAGGTTAGGGAGTTGACATTAGGATTAGGTGTAGGTTTGTGTTTAGGGAATTGAGAATAGGTTAAGGTTTAGGTTTAGGAAATCGGGTTCGGGTTCGGGATCGGGTTTAGGTTTGGGTTTTCAAGTTTAGGTTTAGGTTTAAGTTAGGGAGTTGAGATTAGGATTAGGTGTAGATTTAGGTTTAGCGATTTGAAAATAGGTTAGGGTTTAGGTTTAGGAATTTGGGTTCGGGTTCGGGATAAGGTTTAGGTTTGGGTTTTCAAGTTTCGGTTTAGGTTTTCGTTAGGAAGTTGAAATTAGGATTAGGTGTAGGTTTAGGTTTAGGGATTTGAAAATAGGTTAAGGTTTAGGTTTAGGAATTCGGGTTCGGGTTTGAGATTGGGTTTTGGTTTGGGTTTTCAAGTTTAAGTTTAGGTTTAGGTTAGGGAGTTTAGATTAGGATTAGGTGTAGGTTTAAGTTTAGGGATTTGAGAATAGGTTAAGGTTTAGGTTTAGGAAATCGTGTTCGGGATCGGTTTTTCAAGTTTTAGTTTAAGTTTAGGTTATGGAGTTGGGATTAAGATTAGGTTTACGTTTACGTTTAGAGATTTCGAGAATACGTTTAGGTTTTAGGTCAGAGGTTTTAGTTTTGGTTAATGTTATGGGTTTATGTTAAGGTTTAGGTTTAGGTTTAGGTTTAGGTTATAAGCTATAGGTTTAGGGAATTGAGAATTGGTTAAGGTTTAGGTTTAGGAATCTTGTTCGGGTTTAGGATCGGTTTAGGTTTGGTTTCACATTTAGGTTTAGGTTTAGGTATAGGTTAGGGAGTTGAGATTAGGATTAGGTATAGGTTTAGGTTTAGGGATTTGAGAATACATTTAGGTTTTAGGTCATAGGTTTAGAGTTTTAGCTTAGATTTTAGTTATAGGTTTAGGTTTATGATATAAGTGTAGGTTATAGGTTTAGGTTTAGGGAATTGAGAATAGGTTAAGGTTTAGGTTTAGGAAATCGGTTTCGGGTTCGGGATCGGGTTTAGGTTTTGGTTTTCAAGTTTAGGTTTTGGTTTAGGTTAGGGAGTTAAGATTAGGATTAGGTGTAGGTTTAGGTTTAGGAATTTTAGAATGCATTTAGATTTTAGGTCATAGGTTTAGGTTTTAGGCTTAGATTTAGGTTATAGGTTTAGGTTTAGGTTATAATTGTAGGTTATAGGTTTAGGTTTAGGTTTAGGAAATTGAGAATTGGTTAAGGTTCGGGTTTAGGAAATGGGGTTCGGGTTGGAGATCGGGTTTCGGTTTGGGTTTTCAAGTTAGGTTTAGGTTTAGGTTAGGGAGTTGACATTAGGATTAGGTGTAGGTTTAGGTTTAGGGAATTGAGAATAGGATAAGGTTTAGCTTTAGGAAATCGGGTACGGGTTTGGGATCGGGTTTAGGTTTGGGTTTTCAAGTTTAGGTTTAGGTTTAGGTTAGGGAGTTGTGATTAGGATTAGGTGTAGGTTTGAGTTTAGAGATTTGAGAATACATTTAGGTTTTAGGTCATAGGTTTTGGTTTAGGTTAAGGTTATAGGTTTACGTTACGGTTTAGGTTAAGGTTTAGGTTTAAGTTATAAGCTATAGGTTTAGGGAAATTGAGAATAGGTTAAGGTTTAGGTTTAGGGAATGGGTTCGGGTTCGGGATCGGGTTTTGGTTTGGGTTTTCAAGTTTAGGTTTAAGTTTAGGTTAGGGAGTTGAGATTAGGATTAGGTGTAGGTTTAGGTTTTGGGATTTGAAAATAGGTTAAGGTTTAGGTTTAGGAATTTGGGTTCGGGTTCGGGATTGGGTTTAGGTTTGGGTTTTCAAGTTTAGGTTTAGGTTAGGGGTTGAAATTAGGATATGGTGTAGGTTTAGGTTTATGGATTTGAAAATAGGTTAAGTTTTAGGTTTAGGAATTGGGTTTGGGTTCGGGGTTGGGTTTGGGTTTGGGTTTTCAAGTTTAAGTTTAGGTTTACGTTAGGGAGTTTAGATTAGGATTAGGTGTAGGTTTTAGTTTAGGGATTTGAGAATAGGTTAAGGTTTAGGTTTAAGAAATCGGGTTCAAGTTCGGGATCGGTTTTTCAAATTTAGGTTTGGGTTTAGGTTAGGGAGTTGGGATTAGAATTAGGTTTAGGTTTAGGTTTAGAGATTTGAGAATACATTTAGGTTTTAGGTCATAGGTTTTGGTTTAGGTTAAGGTTATAGGTTTATGTTAAGGTTTAGGTTTAGGTTTTAGGTTTAGGTTAAGGATAGGTTATAGGTTATAAGTTTAGGTTATAGGTTATAGGTTATGGTTTTTTGTCATATGTTTTGATTTTAGGGTTATAGGTTTAGGTCAAGGTTAAGGTTTTAGGTCTTATAAGTTATAGGTTTAGGGAATTGAGGATATATTAAGGTTTAGGTTTAGGAAATCGGGTTCGAGTTCGGGATTTGGTTTGGTTAGGGTTTTCAAGTTTAGGTTGAGGTTTAGGTTAGGGAGTTGAGATTAAGATTAAGTGTAGGTTTTGGTTTAGGGATTTGAAAATAGGTTAAGGTTTAGGTTTAGGAATTCGGGTTTGGGTTCGGGATAGGGTTTAGGTTTGGGTTTTCAAATTTATGTTTAGGTTTAGGTTAGGGAGTTTTGATTAGGATTAGGTGTAGGTTTAAGTTTAGGGATTTGAGAATAGGTTAAGGTTTAAGTTTAGGAAATCGGGTTCGGGTTCGGATCGGGTTTAGGTTTTGGTTTTCAAGTTTAGGTTTAGGTTTAGGTTAGGGAGTTGAGATTAAGATTAGGTTTAGGTTTAGGTTTAGAGATTTGAGAATACATTTAGGTTTTAGGTCATAGGTTTTGGTTTAGGTTAAAGTTATAGGTTAAGGTTAAGGTTTAGGTTTAGGTATAGGTATAGGTTATAAACTATAGGTTTAGGGAATTAAGAATAGGTAAAGGTTTAGGTTTAGGGAATCGGGTTTGGGTTCGGGATCCGGTTTAAGTTTGGGTTTTCAAGTTTAGGTTTAGGTTTAGGTTAGGGAGTTGAGATTAGGATTAGGTGTAGGTTTAGGTTTAGGGATTTGAGAATACAATTAGGTTTTAGGTCATAGGTTTAGGTTTAGGTTATTGGTTAAGGTTTAAGTTTTAGATTTAGGTTAAGGTTAGGTTATAGGTTATAAGTTTATGTTATAGGTTATAGGTTAGGGTTTTAGGTCATAGGTTATGGTTTTAAGGTTATAAGTTTAGGTTAAGGTTAAGGTTTTAGGTCTTATAAGTTATAGGTTTAGGGAATTAAGAATATGTTAAGGTTTAGGTTTTGGGAATCGGGAATCGGGTTCGGGTTCGGGTTAGAGATCGGGTTTTCAAGTTTTGGTTTAGGTCTAGGTTAGGGAGTTAAGATTAGGATTTGGTGTAGGTTTAGGTTTAGGGATTTGAAACTAGGTTAAGGTTTAGGTTTAGGAATTCAGGTTCGGGTTCGGGATTGGGTTTAGGTTTGGGTTTTTAAGTTTAGGTTTAGGTTTAGGTTAGGGAGTTTAGATTGGGATTAGGTGTAGGTTTAAGTTGAGGGATTTGAGAATAGGTTAAGGTTTAGGTTTAGGAAATCCGGTTCGGGTTCGGGATCGAGTTTTAGGTTTGGGTTTTCAAGTTTAGGTTTAGGTTTAGGTTAGGAAGTTGAGATTAGGATTAGGTTTAGGTTTAGGTTTAGAGATTTGAGAATACATTTAGGTTTTAGGTCATAGGTTTTGGTTTAGGTTATGGTTATAGGTTTAGGTTAAGGTTTAGGTTTTGGTTTAGGTTAATGTTTAGGTTTAGGTTATAAGAATTGCTATAGGTTTAGGGAATTGAGAATAGGTTAAGGTTTAGGTTTAGGAATCGGGTTTGGGTTCGGGATCGTGTTTAGGTTTGGGTTTTCAAGTTTAGGTTTAGGTTTAGGTTAGGGAGTTGTGATTAAGATTAGGTGTAGGTTTAGGTTTAGGGATTTGATAATACATTTAGGTTTTAGGTCATAGGTTTAGGTTTTAGGTTATTGGTTAAGGTTTAGGTTAAGGTTAGGTTATAGGTTATAAGTTTAGGTAATCGGTTATAGTTTAAAGTTTTAGGTCATATGTTTTGGTTTTAAGGTTATAGGTTTAGGTTAAGGTTAAGGTTTTAGGTCTGATAAGCTATAGGTTTAGGGAAATGAAAATATGTAAGGTTTAGGTTTAGTAAGTCGAGTTCGGGTTTGGGATCAGGTTTAGGTTTGGGTTTTCAAGTTTAGGTTTAGGTTTAGGTTAGGGAGTTGAGATTAGGATTAGGTGTAGGTTTAGGTTTAAGGATTTGAAAATAGGTTAAGGTTTAGGTTTAGGAATTCGGGTTTGGGTTCGGGATTGGGTTTAGGTTTGGGTTTTCAAGTTTAGGTTTAGGTTTAGGTTAGGGAGTTTAGATTAGGATTAGGTGTAGGTTTTAGTTTAGGGATTTGAGAATAGGTTAAGGTTTAGGTTTAGGAAATCGGGTTGTGTTCAGGATCGGGTTTTAGGTTTAGGTTGTCAAGTTTATATTTAGGTTTAGGTTAGGGAGTTGAGATTAGATTAGGTTTATGTTTAGGTTTAGGTTTAGAGATTTGAGTATACATTTAGTTTTTAGGTCATAGGTTTTGGTTTTGGTTAAGGTTATTGGTTTAGGTTAAGGTTTAGGTTTAGGTTTAGGTTAAGGTTTAGATTTAGGTTATAAGCTATTGGTTTAGGAAGTGAGAATAGGTTAAGGTTTAGATTTAGGGATCGGTTCGTGTTCGGGATCGGGTTTAAGTTTTTGTTTTTGAGTTTAGGTTTAGGTTTAGGTTAGGAGAGTTGAGATTAGGATTAGGTTTAGGGATTTGAGAGTACATTTAGGTTTTAGGTCATAGGTTTAGGTTTTAGGTTATTGGTTAAGGTTTAGGTTTTAGGTTTAGGTTAAGGTTAGGTTATAGGTTAAAGTTTATGTTATAGGCTATAGGTTAAGGTTTTAGGTCATAGGTTTTGGTTTTAAGGTTATAGATTTAGGTTAAGGTTAAGGTTTTACGTCTTATAAGATATAGGTTTAGGGAATTGAGAATATGTTAAGGTTTAGGTTTAGAAATCGGGTTCGGGTTCGGGATAGGGTTTAGGTTTGGGTTTTTAAGTTTAGGTTTAGGTTTAGGATTAAGTTAGGGAGTTGAGATTAGGATTAGGTGTAGGTTTAGGTTTAAGGATTTGAAAATAGGTTAAGGTTTAGGTTTAGGAATTCGGGTTCAGGTTCAAGATTGGGTTTAGGTTTTCAAGTTTAGGTTAAGGATTTTAGATTAGGATTAGGTGTAGGTTTAAGTTTAGGGATTTGAGAATAGGTTAAGGTTTAGGTTTAAGAAATCCGGTTCGGGTTCGGGATCGGGTTTTAGGTTTGGGTTTTCAAGTTAAGTTTTAGGTTTAGGTTAGGGAGTTGAGATTAGGATTAGGTTTAGGTTTAGATTTAGAGATTTAAGAATTTATTTAGGTTTATGGTCATAGGTTTTGATTTAGGTTATGGTTAAAGGTTTAGGTTAAGGTTTAGGCTTTGGTTTAGGTTAAGGTTTATGTTTAGGTTATAAGCTATAGGTTTAGGGAATTGAGAATAGGTTAAGGTTTAGGTTTAGGGAATCGGGTTTGGGTTCGGGAACGGGTTTAAGTTTGGATTTTCAAGTTTTAAGTTTAGGTTTAGGTAGGGAGTTGAGATTAGGATTAGGTGTAGGTTTAGGTTTAGGGATTTGAGAATACATTTAGGTTTTAGGTCACAGGTTTATGTTTTATGTTATTGGTTAAGGTTTAGGTTTTAGGTTTAGGTTAAGGTTAGGTTATATGTTATCAGTTTAGGTTATAGGTTATAGTTTAAGGTTTTAGATCATAGGTTTCAGTTTTAAGGTTATTTGTTTAGGTTAAGATTAAAGTTTTAGGTCTTATAATATATAGGTTTAGGGAATTGAGAATTTGTTAAGGTTTAGGTTTAGGAAATCGAAATCGGGTTCGGGTTCGGGATCGGGTTTAGGTTTGGGTTTTCAAGTTTAGGTTTAAATTTAGGTTAGGGAGTTGAGATTAGGATTAGGTGTAGGTTTAGGTTTAGGGATTTGAGAATACATTTAGATTTTAGGTCATAGGTTTAGGTTTTAGGTTATTGGTTATGGTTTGGGTTTTAGGTTTAGGTTATGGTTAGGTTATAGGTTATAAGTTTAGGTTATAGGTTATATGTTAAGGTTTTCGGTCATAGGTTTTGGTTTTAAGGTTATAGGTTTAAGATAAGGTTAAGGTTTTAGGTCTTATAAGCTATAGGTTTATGGAATTGAGAATATGTTAAGGTTTAGGTTTAGGAAATCGGGTTCGGGTTTAGGATCGGGTTTAGGTTTGGGTTTTCAATTTTAAGTTTAGGTTTAGGTTAGGGAGTTGAGATTAAGATTAGGTGTAGGTTTAGGTTTAGGGATTTGAGAATACATTTAGATTTTAGGTCATAGGTTTAGGTTTTAGGTTATTGGTTATGGTTTAGGTTTTAGGTTTAGGTTATTTAGGTTTAGGTTATGTTTAGGTTATAGGTTATATGTTAAGGTTTTCGGTCATAGGTTTTGATTTTAATGTTATAGGTTTAGGATAAGGTTAAGGTTTTAGGTCTTATAAGCTATAGGTTTATGGAATTGAGAATATGTTAAGGTTTAGGTTTAGGAAATCGGGTTCGGGTTCGGGATCGGGTTTAGGTTTGGGTTTTCAAGTTTAGGTTTAGGTTTAGGTTTGGGAATTGAAATTAGGATTAGGTGTAGGTTTAGGTTTACGGATTTGAAAATAGGTTAAGGTTTAGGTTTAGGAATTCGGGTTCGGGTTCGGGATTGGGTTTAAGTTTGGGTTTTCAAGTTTAGGTTTAGGGAGTTTAGATTAGGATTAGGTGTAGGTTTAAGTTAAGGGAATTGAGAATAGGTTAAGGTTTACGTTTAGGAAATCAGGTTCGGGTTCGAGATTAGGTTTTAGGTTTCGGTTTCCATGTTTAGGTTTAGGTTTAGGTTTAGGTTAGGGAGTTGAGATTAGGATTAGGTTTAGGTTTAGGTTTAGAGATTTGAGAATACATTAGGTTTTAGGTCATAGGTTTTGGTTTAGGTTAAGGTTATAGGTTTATGTTAAGGTTTAGGTTTAGGTTTAGGATAAGGTTTAGGTTTAGGTTATAAGCTATAGGTTTAGGGAATTGAGAATAGGTTAAGGTTTAGGTTTAGGAAATCGGGTTCGGGTTTGGGATCGGGTTTAGGTTTGGGTTTTCAAGTTTAGGTTTAGGTTTAGGTTAGGGAGTTGAGATTAGGATTAGGTGTAGGTTTAGGTTTAGGGATTTGAAAATATGTTAAGGTTTAGGTTTAGAAATTTGGGTTCGAGCTCAGGATTGGGTTTAGGTTTGGGTTTTCAAGTTTAGGTTTAGGTTTTGGTTAGGAAGTTGAGATTAGGATTAGGTGTAGGTTTAGGTTTAGGGATTTCAAAATAGGTTAACGTTTAGGTTTAGGTCGATTTGAGTTCGGGATTGGGTTTAGGTTTGGGTTTTTAAGTTTAGGTTTGGGTTTAGGTTTGGGAGTTTAGTTTAAGATTAGGTGTAGTTTTAGGTTTAGGGATTTGAGAATAGGTTAAGGTTTAGCTTTAGAAATTGGGTTCGGGTTCTGGATCGGGTTTTAGGTTTGGGTTTTCAAGTTTAAGTTTAAGTTTAGGTTAGGGAGTTGAGATTAGGATTAGGTTTAGGCTTAGGTTTAGAGATTTGAGAATACATTTAGGTTTTTGGTCATAGGTTTTGGTTTAGGTTTAGGTTTAGGTTTAGGTTATAAGCTATAGGTTTAGGGAATTGATAATAGGTTAAGGTTTAGGTTTAGGGAATCGGGTTCATGTTCGGGATCGGGTTTAGGTTTGGGTTTTCAAGTTTAGGTTTAGGTTAGGGAGTTGAGATTAGGAATAGGTGTAGGTTTAGGTTTAGGGATTTGAAAATAGGTTAAGGTTTAGGTTTAGGTATTCGGGTTCGAGATTGGGTTTAGGTTTGGGTTTTCAAGTTTAGGTTTAGGTTTAGGTTAGGAGTTGAGATTAGGATTAGGTGTAGGTTTTGGTTTAGGGAATTGTGAATATGTTAATGTTTAGGTTTAGGAAATCGTGTTCGGGTTCGTGATCGTTTTTAGGTTTGGGTTTTCAAGTTTAGGTTTAGGTTTGAAAAGGCCTAGCTATATGTCCTAGAGGGGGGCGGTGAATAGGACTATGCCAAATAAAACTTATAACAGCAGAATTAAAAAGAATATGATAGCCAAGATAAAACACAATGCAGGAAAGTAAAACAACCTCAAAAATCTGATCTTGAGAGGTTGATACAAATGTTGTTCTAAGGACAACCTTTCACCAAAAAATAAAGTTTATGGTAAGAAAACCTTATTTCTAGAAAGATCTTTGTATCAAATCTCAAACCAAAGAGGAATACAGAAATAAACACAAACTGAAATAAATTGTAATCACAAATGTATTGTTCTAGGGACAGCCATACACCATAAAAATGGCAGGGCAACCTTGCTGGAACAACTTTAAATGAAACTGAATTTCAAGCAGATAAAGGAATAGCAGAAAGTAAATTCTAAACTATTACAACATTCCCACAAAGCTTGAATTAAATGATTATAACATTCACCACCATACATACATCCCACAAGTAAATAATTAAAGATTAGAAATGTAAATCATTCAACCACAACACAAGGGATTATAGTGGTTTGCCTGTGTTCACCAACTGTTAAACAATAGCCACACAGAATTCTACTCCACTCCTAATATCCCCACACAGGGGATATTAGCGTTCACTAACAAAATAGTTTTTCACAGGTTCACCCAAAACCTTTACAATTGTGTCTTTGTCAGTGGGCTTACACAATTAAAAAAACCCCACTTCTGAGTTTTCCTGGCTCTCCTCAGATAACCAATACAACAAGATTTTTCTGACAAATCTTGAAAGAAACCAAAACAGAAAGAAATTTACAATTAAATATAAAATACCTGATTATCTCCTTCGTTGTAGCAGCCCGGTAGAACCAAGTCAGAGTAGATGATTGAATGTCCAAGTTTAATGTCCAGTACTCAATTACAATGGTCCTAATTTTAATGGATTTTAGATTAAACCAACTAGGGCTTGCCTTAATTGATTTTGATTCCAAAGAAAGGGAATAACAACTCCTCTTATCAAATTAGATTGGAATAGTAGAAACAAAATCAATTAAATAAAGCTAAAGAAAGAGAATATTAAATAAGCACACTTAGCTTAGATGGAGCACAGAATTATCTCTCGGAAGTTTGACGAAGATTGGCTTGAATGGATTAATTAATTCACTGCATTCTTCTGAGATTCATGCTCAATTTATAGGTGAGCAGATCGCGTCTTCGACTGGTCTAGGGAGCTCTTCGACTAGTCGAAGAAGTAACAGATTTGAAAAAATTGGGCGCGATAAGCTTTAACCGTTCTACGGCTGGTCGAAGGTCACCTTCGACTGGTCGTAGGTCACCTTCGACTGGTCGAAGAACCTGTAAATAATCGCTGGACTTTGAGTCAAAGATTTTCGACTGGTCGAAGATGTAGTCGACACTGTTCCTTCGACTAGTCGAAGAGATTCCTTGATCGGTCAAAGCCTAACAGAAAATATCTGAATTTTATAACAAACTCACGACTGATCGAGGAATTTCTTGGACTGGTCGAAGCAAAGCTAGGACTAGTCGAAGAGAGCCTAGGATAAGCCCTCAAACAGCCCAAACTCATGCGACATAAACATATGACTTATATATCCAAAATGGCCTACTTCTAAGGTCAACTTATGGTCAATAAAACCTCAATAAGAAGTAAGGACATTGAAACATTAAGAACAAGTGATCTTCAAGTTTTAAGCCTTGATGTCTTGATATAATTCAAACTAATGTAGTTCAATCTTGAAATCTTGACGTAGCTCAGCCTTGAAAGTGTCTTGAGTTCATTATGAACTACCTTGTACACTTCGTGAATCATACATTCTTGAGACTTGTCTTGTGAGCAGTACTTGCAGTCAAGGTTATCTCTGTACTTGTGACTTTTGCTTGTTGTGATCTTTACTTATTCATGAATGTTGATCTTTGAGAGAGTTTCACTTATCCAAGATATATAACAGTGATTTTAGCATCACAAATTTGACAACCGACAGGGATATAGACTATAGCACTTACAATCTCCCCCTTTGTCAAATTAGTGACAAAACACATAACCAAGATAAACATAGAGTAAAACAATTGGTTAAAGGATCATGAACCGGTTAACCTGCAAATCAATATTCAACATTCAACCAGTTCATTCAACTAATTTCAAATATAAATATACTGCCCCAATATTCAGCATTCAACCACTCCACTCATAAGCACATCGTTACTCCCCTTGAGTAACATAGGTACGCTCTCACAATCACATTGTTAAGAACAAACCATTCTCCCCCTTTTTGTCACAATATGACAATGGAAATAAAAAAGGAGAACTAAATAAAGGAATATAAGAGAGTAAACATGAGATTATAGCAGCAAAACAGATAGTATTCAACTTAAAATCAGCATAGTTTCACAAAGAACAGACACCCAACATAAATCTAATCAGATAATAGTATCCAATTCCAAAGCAGTCAACTTAGTGCAAGTTTTAAGGTTATTACAGACCAGAAAATCCATATAAACTAATCAGAACTAGAACCAGATGACGGAGCAGGAATAGAGGGATCAAGTTAGTGCATGCCTTTGTTCAATCGCCTAAGATATTTGCGCATGTACTTGAATTGTAAATCATGAGCAACAGACATGTTTTCCATCTTTACATTTATATTCTCAACTTTACCCTTTAATGCACTTAGACGTGCATCAAAATCAGATGGTTTAAAATCTGGATCATTTGTTGAATCAGAATCCAGTTCCTCAAAGATGTCATCCATATTAATGTCATCACCAACTTCTTCATGGCCACCACCACCATCACCACCTTGTTCAGGAAGTAATTCCAGCTTCATCTTATTGAGATTAGAATTGTTGAAAATCAGATGATGGATAGGTGCCTCATTAACAGGCATATCGACCAACATATGTGTAGCCAATACAATCATTAAATAACTAAAAGGAATGTCACTATGACCAAGATGGAGTCTAAACTGAAGAATGAAATGACAGATTAAAGATGGTAAACAAATCCGAGTACCATTGGAAATAGTATGAATAACACGAACCATAAACGAAGTCAAGTCAGTTTTATTACCCAAACGAGGATACAGATTAGACACAAAGATTCTGTGGAGAATTCTGTATTTGGGTAACAAATACCTTGCGGGAAGCGCATTCCCTTTACGAGTCCAATGAACATCCATGTTGCACAAGTCTCTAGTGAGTATACGTTTTTCAGAAACTGAGGGTTTATCAGTCAAGTTATGAATATGAATACCCTCATCATTCACAGGAATGTCCATGAGGGCTGAAATTAAATGACGATCAATGTCAAATGGCCCTTCACTAGTAGATATTTTAAAAGTTAAATTATCCTGTGAGAAGTCACTAATACATGTAAACATAGATTGGGCAATGGACCGGTATGCAGGCCCACCCCAATGTAATAAGTTAACCCAACCTACAGCTTCAAGCATAGGAAGGATGTCAAAAGGTGCAATATGATTATTATCAACGAGATGTTCAACAATAACATTGCGTGATCTAATGTCCGTAACATAAGATAGATCATTATTGTGAATAAGAAGATGACGCTTGGTCAATCTGGAAGAAGAAGAAGGACCACGGGAAGTAGTTTTTCTACCTCTAGAAGCCATATGCAACAACAATAACAAGGAAATAAGAAGTTGCAAAGAATTGAGAAGTGGGTTTACCCAAAATAGATTTTTTAAAATCCAAACCCCAAATCTCAATGAAATCCAAAATAGAAAGCTTCAAGTTAGAAAAGAAAGCAATCTAGACACAGATTTGCAAGAAAAACGTAAATGGAACACTAACCTTGAAGAACAAGAACAGAGGGTTCGACAAGTCGAAGCTCGGCTCTTTAGAGAAGAAAAACGAAATGAGGAAGAAAGCAAAAACCCCAATTTTTAAGTAATTCCCGAGATCTACGACTGGTCGCGGGTATCTACGACCGATCAAAGGTCGACTGGTCGAGTATACTCACGACAGGTCGAAGGACATCCAAAATTTCATATTTCTTGCAATTTAAAAAAAATGAAATTAAACCTAACAAATATATACACTATGATACAAGTAGGCATAAATAATCATTTTGAAATACACATGCCAAGATCAAATTTTATCTTTTTAAACCTGCTTTTATCAAGAGGTTTTGTGAAAATATCAGCTCGCTGATCTTCGGTAAGAATATATTCCAGAGATATAACTTTTTCTTCTACCAATTCCTGAATATAATGAAATCTAATGTCAATGTGCTTAGTACGAGAATGCTGAATAGGATTTTTTAAAATATTTATTGCACTGGAATTATCACAATGTAATAACATAGAATCCTGTTTAATTCCATAATCACTTAGCATTCGTTGCATCCAAACAAGCTGTGTACATGCATTACCAGCTGCGATATACTCAGCTTTAGCTATTGAAAGTGATATAGAATTTTGTTTCTTACTAAACCAGGAAACTAAACAATTTCCAATGTAAAAGCAACCACCACTGGTTGATTTTCTATCATCTAGATTACCAGCCCAGTCAGCATCTGAGTACCCAGCAAGTTGGACACTAGTCTCACGAGGATACTAGAGACCAAGATTTACAGTACTTGAGACATATCTAATAATCCGCTTGACAACAATCAAGTGAGATTCTTTTGGATCAGATTGATATCTTGCGCAAATACCAACACTTAGAGAAATATCAGGTCTACTAGCAGTTAAATATAACAAACTACCAATCATACTTCGATAAAGTTTTGAATCAACATTTTTACCATTAGAGTCTTTTGAGAGTTTTAGGGTAGTACTCATGGGAGTATCGAAATTCTTGTCATTCTCAAATCCAAATCTCTTGATTAGATTTAAAGCATACTTAGATTGAGAAATGAATATTCCTTCAGGTTGTTGCTTTACTTGCAATCCAAGGAAATAAGTCAATTCCCCAACCAAGCTCATTTCGAACTGTGATTTCTGAAAGGGCCAAGCTATATGCCCTAGAGGGGGGGTGAATAGGGCAATGCCAAATAAAATTTAAAACAGCGGAATAATAAAAGATATAAATAACAATGCTGAAATAATAACAATCTCAAAGCACATGAAATATGAGAATGATACTAAATCAGTTCTAAGGACAACCTTACACCAAAAAACCAATGGCTTATGGTAGGACAACCTTATTTCTAGAACGATCTAGAAAACACAAATGATATGGAAAATAAATCAAGAATAACTTAAAGAAATAAATCCTAAGTTATTACACCATTCAACCACACTTGCTTGAAATGAAAATTACAACATTCATCCACAAAAGCAATCCACAATAATAAAGGAATAAATGAATAAAGAAATCAAGCACATCTACAACACAACGATATATAGTGGTTCGCCTGTGTGTTCACCAACTGTTAGCCAACAGCCTCACAGAATGCTACTCCACTCCTAATATCCTCACACAGGGGATATTAGCATGCACTATCAAAATAGGTTTTCACAAGTTCACCCAAAACCTTCACAATTGTGTCTTTTTATCTCGGGCTTACACAATCCAAAAACCCGCCATAATCTGAGTTTTCTGGCTCTCCTCAGATAACCAAAACAATGAGATTTTTCTGGCAAATCTCAAACCAAACCAGAGAAAGTAAATTACAAAGTAAAATACCTGGATCTCCTTTTGAAGTAGCCCAGTAGAACCAATCGGAGTAGATGAATGATACGTCGTTCAATGTCCAATACTCACATAAAGAATGGTTCTATGTCTAATTAATTTTAAATTAAATCAAGAAGAGCAAGGTCTATTTGATTTTGATCTCAGAAGAAGGAATATCACAAATTCCTCTTTTCTAAATAAGATTGGAATATGGATCAAAATCACAATAGAAAAATGCTAACAAAAGGAATATTAAATATGCACAATAGCTTAAAAAATAATCACAACTTATCTCAGAGTATAACCTTAAATTGCTTGAATTGAATGGAATGGAATGAATAAACTCTGAAATTCATGCATTATTTATAGCCTAAAAAATCCCACCTTCGTCTGGTCTTAGAATCCTAGGACTGGTCGTAGCATCAAAGATTATGAAAGATTTCCGCGGGATTAGATTTGCTGTACTCACGACTGGTCTTAGGTAGCCTACAACCGGTTGTGGACCACCTACGACTAGTCATGAGTCACCTATGACTGGTCGTAGGACTCGAGATAAGTCGCTGGAGTTCGAGTCGTAGGACTACGACTGGTCGAAGGATGAGTCGTAGGATTTCCCAGGACTGGTCGAAGCAAGTCTAGGACTGGTCAAAGGACAACCAGAAAAATCTGAAAATCTGTAACAACCTAGGACTGGTCTGAGAAACCTAAGACTGGTCGAAGCAAAGCTAAGACTGGTCTTAAGATTTCTAGGACTGGTCTTAAATCAGTCACACCAAATAAATTAAAATATTCAGATTATGTATCCAGAATGACCTATCATACAGACCAACCTAAGGTCAACCTAAGGTCAAACAAACCTTAAAGTGAGATGGACATTGAAGTCTTGAAGGTCTGTATTCTCAGATGATCTTGAAGTAGAAGCTTGAGTCGAGTTGATGGTCTTTTTCGAGCTTGGTACATTCTTGACTTGTCTTGATGAAGTCTTCTAATCTTGAACTTGTTAGAAGCAAACTTGGAGTCTTCTATTCTTGTAGACTTCATTCATGACATGTCTTGCAAACGTTCTTCATTTATGATCTTGTCTTGAAAACATTCTTCATTCATGATCTTGTCTTGAAGCAGTGTGTAGTCACAAACAAGAAACACAAGAAATACAAGACATATAGGTTTTGGCACTACAAAATTTGACAACCAAAGGGATATGAAATCATAGCACTAACAATCTCCCCCTTTGTCAAATTTGTGACAAAATACATTTATAAATATAAGAGTAAAATGAAGAAAGAATCATGAGCCATCAGAGCCATCAAAAATACTCTACTCCCCCTAAGTGAGTAGAAACATTCAACCATATTTAATTACTCACTCTCTCCCATTCTCCCCCTTTCCATACTACTCCCCCTTTTTGTCACAAAATGATAAAGGAAGGCCAAAAGAGAGAAGAGAACACCATATGAAGAGTCAAGATTAATTATCAAAGTAGTTCAATACTTCAATGTTATCAATCCAAATAAAATAAAACCAAACATATAACAAAAGTTATCAACCGTAATAGAAATACAGAATCCATCATATTCAAATAAAAAGGATAAACTACCTAATCAGATCTAGATGAAGGAACAGGGATGGCTGGATCAATCTGATGTAAACCCCTATTAATGAGACGAAGATATTTTCGCATATATTTAAATTGCATATCATGGGCTACACTCAGGTTATCAACCTTCTCCTCCAATGCACTTAGACGTGCATCATAACCAGAAGATGGATCATAATCAGAATCATTTTGGGAGTCAGTTTCAATGTCTTCAAATATATCATCCATATTTATATCAGCCTGTGGAGGAAGATCGGCAGCTTCCCCTTCATTTCCTGCTTTAGCACCTTCACCACCACCTTAATAAAACTGACCAGGAAGCAAATCCAACTTCATCTTATTTAAATTAGTATTATTGAATAAAAGATGATGAATTGGTTCCTCATTCTCAGGTAAAGCAACGAGCATATTTGTGGCTAAACAAGTCATAAGATAACCAAATGGAATATCACTATGACCCGGATGAAGACGAAACTGAATGATAAAATGACATATCAAAGAAGGTAAACAGACAACAATGCCGGACATAACAGAGTGCAATACCCAAACCATGAAGGTAGTTAACTCGGTTTTATTGCCTGACCGAGGATACACGTTTGAAGTGAAAATCCGGTGCAAAACTCTGTATCTGGGTAATAAAAATTTTGAGGGGAGCACATTTCCTTTGAGCGTCCAATGCACGTCCATATTGCATAAATCTCTTGTCAACATTTGTTTTTCCGATTCTGATGATTTTGTCATATAATGTATGAATCAGAATACCTTCATCTTTGACAAGTATATCCATAATACCTGATATCAAATGTCGATCTATCAAAAATTTCTCTTCTCTAGTAGCAATTGACAATGTTAAATTATCAAGGGAAAAATCAGAGATACATGCAACCATAGATTGTGCAATGGACTAGTATGCAGGCCCACCCCAAAATAAAATGTTAGTCCAGCCAACAGATTCAAGGAGAGGTGTAATCTTAAATTGTTCAATGTGACTGAGACTTACAGGATGCTCAACGATAACTTTACGATTACGTAAATCCCGTACATCATTTGGATCATCTTCGGGTGACCGAAGGTGCCGTCTTGTTATAGATGTAGATCTAGATGAAGATGGACCACGGGATGTTTTCTTTTTCCCCCTAACATCCATTTTCAACAAGATTTACCAAGGAGCAAGCACAAAGAACACAAGAGGTGGTGGGTTTCTCTAGATCAGATTTTTAGAGAGGAAACCCTAAACAATCAACAAAAAATGAGATCTAGCTTATGGAATAAACAAATCAAAGCATAAAAGGCATAAATCTTCAAGAAAAATGAAGAAAAATGACTTATCTTGAAGAAAATTAAGAGATCTCAAGACAGGTCGAGCCATGACTCGTCGAAGGAAGAAGAGGAAATGAAGAACAAAGTGATTTTTCCCAAATTATATGATGCTCACGATCTCTACGACCGGTCGAGTGCAATCCACGATCGGTCGAGTCAGGACCGGTCGTGTATGGCAAGGGCCGGTCGAGCATCGATAAAAATAAATATTTTTATGTAGAAATTGAAATTTATACACATAAAAATTTAAAATATAGTATACTATGATACATGCAGACAAGTATATTCAATTTAAAATGCACATACCAAGATCAAATTTCATTTTAGTAAACCTGCTTTTGTCGAGCGGTTTAGTAAATATATCAGCAAGTTGGACATTGGTTGGAATATATTCCAAAGAGATAGCTTTTTCTTCAACTAATTCATGAATGTAATGATACCTAATGTCAATATGCTTAGTACGCGAATGCTGAATTGGATTTTTGGAAATATTGATTAATGGAATTATCACAATGTAAGATCATTGAATCTTGATTAATTCCATAATCGCTTAACATGCGTTTCATCCATACGAGTTGTGTACATGCATATCCTGTTTGCGATATACTCACCTCAAGTGAGTGGAAAGCGATATTGAACTTTGCTTCTTGCTAAACTAAGAAACCAAACAATTTCCAATGTAAAAACAACCACCACTGGTTGATTTTCTATCATCAATATTACCAGCCCAATCAGCATCAGAATACCCAGCTAATTTAACATTAGTATCAAAAGGATACCAAAGACCCAAATTAGTTGTACTTGCGACATATCTAATAATCCGTTTAACAGTAGTAAGATGTGAATCTTTAGGATTAGATTGATATCTCGGACAAATACCAACGCTAAAAGCGATATCAAGTCTACTAGCAGTTAGATATAATAAACTACCAATCATACTACGATATAGCTTAGGATCTACATCTTTACATGTAGAGTCTTTTGAGAGTCTCAAGGTTGTACTCATTGGAGTATCAAATTTTTTACCATTTTTAAATCCAAACCTTTTAACCAAGTTTGTAGCATACTTGATTTGAGAAATGAAGATTCCATTAGGTTGTTGTTTTACTTGTAACCCTAGGAAGTAATTTAGTTCACCAACCATGCTCATTTCGAATCTTGATTTCATCAACTCTGCAAACTCAATAGACATGTTAGAACAAGTTGATCCATAAATAATATCGTCTACATAGATCTGAACCATTAAAATCTCATTATTATGTTTCTTAACAAATAGCGTCTTATCGACACTTCCCACTTGAAAACTATGACTAAGTAAGAACTTAGTCAATTTTTCATACCATGCCTTGGGCACTTGTTTCAGACCATAGAGAGCCTTTTTGAGACGAAATACATGATCAGAAAGCTTGGGGTCTTCAAACCCTGAGGGTTGTTCTACACTTCTTCATGTAAATCGCCATTTAAGAAGGCACTCTTTACATCCTTCTGATAAATTTTAAACTTTATAAAGCAAGCGATGGAAATAAAAAGTCTGATAGATTCAAGGCGAGCGACTGGAGCAAAGGTTTCATCATAATCGATGCCTTCAATCTGAGTGTACCCTTGTACAACCAGTCTAGCCTTGTTTCGTATAACATTTCCAAGTTCATCAGACTTGTTTTTAAAGATCCATTTTGTTCCAATAATGTGTTTATCTTTAGGTCTAGGAACAAGATACCAGACATCATTATGAACAAATTGATTAAGTTCATCCTGCATAGCTACTATCCAATTTTCATCAGAAAGAGCTTCTTTTACATTGACTGATTCTATTTGGGATGTAAAACAAACATAATTGCATATGTTTTCAAGTTGTTTGCGTGTACGAACTCCAGTGAGAGAGTTTCCAAGGATTTGATTTGTTGGATGATCTTTGCACCCTAGGTTGATTGAGATGAAGAGGTATCTTGATTTTCGATTATAAGAATTTCATCATCATCGAACTCGGAGCAAGTGTATTCAAATGATCATCAATGACCACATTGATGGACTCTTGAATCACACATGTTCTTTATTTAGAACCCTATAGGCTTGATTTGTTTAAGGAATATCCAAGGAAAATACCTTCATCACTCTTCGTATCAAATTTTCCCAAATTTTCACGATCTCGTAAAATGTAACACTTACTTGCCAAAAATTCGAAAGTATTTGTGATAGGTTTCTTTTCGAACCATAACTCATAAGCAGTCTTATTTTCAGATTTACTAGTATAAACACGATTAATAATGTAGCAGGCAGTATTAATTGCTTCGGCCCAAAGATTGGAAAACTTCATACTATTTAACATGACATTGGCCATATCCTGAAGCACTCTATTTTTTCTCTCAACTATACCATTTTGTTGAGGAGTTTTGGGCGCAGAGAATTCATGTGATATTCCCTGATCGCTACAGAATTTCTCAAAACTGCTATTTTCGAATTCAGAACCATGATCACTACGGATCTTATAAAATTGAGAACCTTTTTCATTTTGGATTTGTTTGATGATCTTCTTTACTTCATCTAGGGTTTCAGATTTGTCTTTTAAGAACGATACCCAAGTGAATCTAGTAAAGTCATCTACGATAACCAAGATGTATTTTTTGCCACCTCGACTCTCCGTTCTAGTTGGTCCAATGAGATCCATGTGGAGAAGCTCGAGAGGTCTAGATGTGGTATTGGAATTCACTTTCTTGTGAGAGCTCCTAATCTGTTTGCCCAACTGGCATTCACCATATATTTTGTCTACTTTTTATAATTTGGGTAGACCTCTTATAAGTTCTCTTTTGCTCAATCTAAATAAGTTCCGGTAGTGTACATGTCCAAGGCGTTTATGTCATAATTCAGTCTCATCAGTATGGACCATGTAACATGATTGAGTAGATGAGCTTGCATTACTAACAATGTAGCAGTTTTCAGATGTTCTACGACCAGTTAATATAACAGAACCCTCTTTATTAACAATCTCACAACCTTGATTAGAAAACTTTACATTATGATTGTTGTCGCATATCTGAGATATACTCAGTAGGTTGTGTTTCAAGCCCTCAACATATAATACATTTTTAAATAAGGGAAGGTTATAAAGCCGAACTGTACCTTGGCCAATGATTTTGCAATTGCTTCCATCACCAAAAGTGACTGACCCATCAGTCCTGTCTTCAAGATCGGTGAATAAAGCTTTGTCGCCTGTCATATGTCTGGAGCAACCACTGTCAAGGTACCACTTTGAATGGCTTGTAGCTTTGAAAGCAGTGTGGGCAACCAAGCAGTCAACTTTAGGAACCCATTTCAGTACTGTTTTAGGTTTAGGAGTGTAGTTGGACTTTTTCTGTCTATTGTTATATGAATGACCTATAGAGTTAAATTTTAATAGCTCCTTGAGAAGATCAATAATCTTTTCAACCAAAGGATTTTGGTTTTGAAGATTGAAGTTGGCATGGCTATTTTTAGATTTTTGAAAGGTCCTTGAATTTTTTGAAAAACCTTGATAAGTATACTTTACTTTTGAGTTCGAAGACTCTCATTTCACAAACTTAGGAGCAGTATTCTTTTGTTTAGGAGAAGTATTCTTATCATAGCCCAACCCGGATCTATCGCCACATTTTCTCGATCCGGATAACAATTTTTCTAATTTAGGATCACCTTGGGCATATCTCCAAGTGTCTTTTAAACTCAAAAGAGAAGCTACTTCATTTTTTAGTTTCTCGTTCTCGGTTTTCAAATTATCAACTTGGGAGGTTTTGATTTTTAAATCACATTTGGTCTTTTCAAAAAAATTAGAAATATGAGATTTTTCTAAGACAGGAGACTCATAATCTTCTTTAAGTTTAGAAAATTTTTCCTTTTGTAATTTAAGCTTGACAACAATTTTACAACTCTCCTTATAAAGGGCATTGTATGCATCCTGATGATCATCTTCATTGTCACAATCACTATTCAGATTCTCTTCGCTAGTTACTTCATCATAATCTGAAAAAGTGACTTTGGCTAGAGTCATAAGGGCTTTAACATCATTTCCCAACTCGTTTTCAGAATCTTTTGATTTCAAAGAGGATTCCGAATCAGATGATTCATCCCAAGTAGCCAACATACTCTTTCTTTTTAATTTGTCCTTTTTAGTACATTTGTTAGCCAAGTGCCCATACTCTTGACAGTTGTAACATTGACTATCTTTCAAAGATTTTTTAGCTCTAGGTTTAGATTGTCTCTTATCGTTTGATTTTTGAAAATCTCTTTTTTTCTTATTTTTCAAAATTTTATAAAACCTTTTTACAAAAAGTGTCATATCATCTTCGGAATTTTCAAAGTCTGAAGTGCTCTCTTGTGGAATATTTTTAGATGACTTGAGAGCAATTGATTTTCCTTTTGGAGCTTTAAAGTTCAATTCGTAGGTCTGTAAAGAACCAACTAGTTCCTCAACCCTCATGTTATCCGTATCACGAAGTTCCTGAATCGCGGTTACTTTTGAATTGAACCGTTCAGGAAGTGAGCGTAGTATCTTTGCACATACTTTACTTTCTGGGATTCTATCACCAAGACCCCACATTGAGTTTACAATGTCATTCAATCTAGTGTAGAAGTCCATAAACATTTCATTCTCCTCCATATGAATTTCTTCAAATTTAGTTAGGAGTTGGACTTTAGATTTCTTGACAATAGATGTACCCTCGTGTGTCATTTCTAAGAGATCCCATGCTTGTTTAGCATTTTCACACGAGATGATTCTTTTGAATTCATTTGGTGATAATGCACAAGTAATTGCATTTAGTGCTTTTGCATTGGCACTACTCTCACTTTTCTGAAGTGTGGTCCAAAGGGCATAAGATATTACTTTCGTTGATTTTGAACCATCTTCATCAATTACTTCAGTGATAGGTAGTTTCCATCCATTCACTGTGGCCAGCCACACACTTTCATCCATGGATTTGAGAAAGATTCTCATCCTTACTTTCCAATAGGCATAGTTTGTGCCATTAAAGGGTGGTGGCCTAGTGACAGATAGGCTATCAAAATTTAACATCTTAATATAGTTTAGATCGTTAGCTCAGGAAATAAATCCAATAAATAATCAACAAGCACGAGCTATTAAGCTCTGATACCACTTGAAAGGGCCAAGCTATATGCCCTAGAGGGGGGGTGAATTGGGCAATGCCAAATAAAATTTAAAACAGCGGAATAATAAAAGATATAAATAACAATACTGAAATAATAACAATCTCAAAGCACATGAAATATGAGAATGATACTAAATCAGTTCTAAGGACAACCTTACACCAAAAAACCAATGGCTTATGGTAGGACAACCTTATTTCTAGAACGATCTAGAAAACACAAATGATATGGAAAATAAATCAAGAATAACTTAAAGAAATAAATCCTAAGTTATTACACCATTCAACCACACTTGCTTGAAATGAAAATTACAACATTCATCCACAAAAGCAATCCACAATAATAAAGGAATAAATGAATAAAGAAATCAAGCACATCCACAACACAACGATATATAGTGGTTCGCCTGTGTGTTCACCAAGCTTAGCCAATAACCACACTGAGAATGCTACTCCACTCCTAATATCCTCACACAGGGGATATTAGCATGCACTATCAAAATAGGTTTTCACAGGTTCACCGAAAACCTTCACAATTGTGTCTTTTTATCTCGGGCTAACACATTCCAAAAACCCCCACAATCTGAGTTTTCTGACTCTCCTCAGATAACCAAAACAATGAGATTTTTCTGACAAATCTCAAACAAAACCAGAGAAAGTAAATTACAAAGTAAAATACCTGGATCTCCTTTTGAAGTAGCCCAGTAGAACCAATCGGAGTAGATGAATGATACGTCGTTCAATGTCCAATACTCACATAAAGAATGGTTCTATGTCTAATTGATTTTAGATTAAATCAAGAAGAGCAAGGTCTATTTGATTTTGATCCCAGAAGAAGGAATATCACAAATTCCTCTTTTCTAAATAAGATTGGAATATGGATCAAAATCACAATAGAAAAATGCTAACAAAAGGAATATTAAATATGCACAATAGCTTAAAAAATAATCACAACTTATCTCAGAGTATAGCCTTAAATCGCTTGAATTGAATGGAATTGAATGAATAAACTCTGAAATTCGTGCATTATTTATAGCCTAAAAAATCCCACCTTCGACTGGTCTTAAGATCCTAGGACTGGTCATAGCATCAAAGATTTTGAAAGATTTCCGTGGGATTAGATTTGTTGTACTCACGACTGGTCTTAGATAGCCTACGACCAGTCGTGGACCACCTACGACTGGTCGTAGGACTCAAGATAAGTCGCTGGAGTTCGAGTCGTAGGACTACGACTGGTCTAAGGATGAGTCGTAGGATTTCCCAGGATTGGTCGAAGTAAGTCCAAGACTAGTCGAAGGACAACCAAGAAAATCTGAAAATCTGTAACAACCTATGACTGGTCCTGAGAAACCTAAGACTGGTCGAAGCAAAGTTAGGACTGGTCTTAAGATTTCTAGGACTGGTATTAGATCAGTCACACCAAGTAAATTAAAATATTCGGATTATGTATCCAGAATGACCTATCATACAGACCAACCTAAGGTCAACCTAAGGTCAAACAAACCTTGAAGTGAGATGGACATTGAAGTCTTGAAGGTCTGTATGCTCAGATGATCTTGAAGTAGAAGCTTGAGTCGAGTTGATGGTCTTTCTTGAGCTTGGTACATTCTTGACTAGTCTTGATGAAGTCTTCTAATCTTGAACTTGTTAGAAGCAAACTTGGAGTCTTCTATTCTTGTAGACTTCATTCATGACATGTCTTGCAAACATTCTTCATTTATGATCTTGTCTTGAAAACATTCTTCATTCATGATCTTGTCTTGAAGCAGTGTGTAGTCACAAACAAGAAACACAAGAAATACAAGACATATAGGTTTTGGCACTACAAAATTTGACAACCAAAGGGATATGAAATTATAGCACTAACAATTTCATCAAATTTACAAACTCAGTAGTCAAGTCAGTACAAGTTGATCCATAAATGATATCATTAACATAAATCTGTACAATTAAGATATGATCATTATGTTTTTTAACAAATATAGTTTTATCAACAGATCCCATTTGAAAATTATGACTTAAAAGAAATTTTGTTAGTTTCTCATACCATGCCCTAGGTGCTTGTTTTAATCCATAAAGTGCCTTTTTAAGCCGATATACATGATCAGTATTTTTGGGATCTTCAAAACCCATTGGTTGTTCAACATATACTTCTTCATGTAAATCGCCATTAAGAAAAGCACTTTTCACATCCATTTGATATATCTTTATCTTTCTAAAACATGCAATGGATATAAATAGTCTGATATATTCAAGACGTGCTACCGGTGTAAAAGTTTCATCAAAATCAATTCCTTCAATTTGAGTATAACCTTGTACCACTAGTCTAGCCTTGTTACTAATTATATTACCACACTTGTCAGACTTATTTTTGAAAATCCATTTTGTTCCAATGATGTGTTTATCTTTAGGTCTTGGTACGAGATACCAAACATCATTTTTACAAATTAGTTAAGTTCTTCTTCCATTTCAACAATCCAGTTCTCATTAGCAAGAGCTTCTTTTACATTAGATGGTTCTATTTGGGATGTAAAACATACATAATTACATATATCCTCAAGTTGTCTACGGGTGCAAACACCGGTGAGAGGATTTCCAAGAATTTGAGTAGTTGGATGATCTTTAACAGTCCTCAACTCAGAGTCAGTCTGATTTGATGAAGTATCGGGTTTATTAATGATTAGAACTTCATCATTATCTGAATTAGGGATTAGTGTATTTAAGTGATCATTAATGACAACATTGATGGACTCTTGAATCACACCAGTTCTTTTGTTCAGAACCCTGTAAGCACGACTGTTTAAGGAGTATCCTAAAAAAATCCCTTCATCACTCTTTGTATCGAATTTTCCCAAATTTTCACGATCTCGTAAAATATAGCACTT
Organism: Magnolia changhungtana; assembly: GCA_030180095.1. Classification (NCBI taxonomy): domain Eukaryota; kingdom Viridiplantae; phylum Streptophyta; class Magnoliopsida; order Magnoliales; family Magnoliaceae; genus Magnolia; species Magnolia changhungtana. Next base: position 1,768,419 of record JASAUF010000640.1, read on the forward strand.
GCTGCCAAAAACTCGAAAGTATTTGATGAGGCTTTTTATTGAACCACAATTCGTAAGCCATTTTATTATTATCTTTGCTAGTGTAGACTCAGTTAATAATATAGCAAGCTGTGTTGACAGCTTCAGCCCAAAGATTTTTAGAGAGCTTCATGCTATTCAACATGACATTAGCCATTTCTTGAAGTACCCTATCTTTCTTTTCACAATTCCATTTTGTTGTGGAGTTTTGGGAGCAGAGAATTCATGTAATATTCCTTGGTCGGTACAGAACTTCTCAAAATTGCTATTCTCAAATTCAAATCCATGATCACTACGAATCTTACTGATTTGAGAAGATTTTTCAATTTGAATCCTTTTGAGAACTTTTCTTACTTGTTCAAGGGTTTCAGATTTATCCCTTAAGAAGGCTACCCAAGTGAATCTGGTAAAGTCATCAACTATTACATGGATATACTTTTTCCCACCACGACTTTCCATTCTGGTAGGTCCAATTAGATCCATGTGGAGAAGTTCGAGTGGTCTTGATGTGGTATTTGAATTCACCTTTTTGTGTGAGTTCCTTGTTTGTTTGCCTATCTGGCACTCACCACATATTTTATCTAATTTCTGAAGTTTGGGTAAACCTCTTATAAGTTCTCGTTTGTTCAATCTATATAAATTTCGATAATGTACATGTCCAAGATGTTTGTGCCATAAATCAGTCTCGTCTGTATGGACCATGTAACATGTTTGATTAGATGAGCTGGATTCACTAATAATATAGCAATTTTCAGACGTTCTATATCCAGTTAATATTATAGAACCCTTATTGTTTAGTATCTCACAGCTTTGATTAGAGAACCTAACACTATAATTATTATCACATATTTGTGATATGCTAAGCAAGTTATGTTTTAAGCCTTCAACATATAAAACGTTTTTAAACACAGGAAGATTAAAAAGTTGAATCGTACCTTGGCCTATAATCTTGCAGTTGCTACCTCACCAAATGTGACTGAACCATCAGTCATATCTTTTAGATCTGTGAATAAAGCTTTGTCACCTATCATATGCCTGGAGCATCCACTGTCTAGGTACCATTTTGAATGACTTGTTACTTTGAAAGCAGTGTGAGCAACCAAGCAGGTGACTTTAGGAACCCATTTCATAACATTTTGGGTTTAGGAACATAGTTGGTCTTCTTTTGTTTATAGTTGAAAGAATAACCTATAGAGTTAGATTTTAGGAGCTCCTTGAGTAAATCTACTATCTTTTCAGCTAGTGGATTTCGTTTCTGATTAAAGTTGACATGGCTGCTTCTAGGTTTTTTAAGAGTTTTTGAATTTCTAGAAAAACCTTGATAAGTATTTTTCCCTTTTGAGTTTGAGGACTCTCCTTTCACAAACATAGGAGGAGTATACTTTTATTTAGGAGATAAATTTTTATCATAGCCCAACCCGGATAGATCGCCACATTTCGTTGATCTGGATAAGAGTTTTTCTAACTTTGGATCACCTTGGGCATATTTCCATGTGTCCTTTTGACTCAGAAGAGAAGATACTTCCTTTTTGAGTTTCTCAATCTCAGATTTCAAATTAACAATTAAGGAGTTTTTAAATTCCAAATCACATTTAGATTTTTCAAAACAATCTGAAATTTGTGATTTTTCTAAGACAAGTGATTCAAAACATTCTTTAAGTTTAGAAAACTTTTCTTTTTGAAGTTTAAGTTTGACAGCAATTTTACAACTTTCCTTATATAGGGCGTTGTAAGCCTCTTGAAGATCATCTTCATTTTCACATTCACTACTCAGATTTTCTTCACTTGTTGAGTCATTATCTGAAAATTTGAATTTGGCTAGAGTCATAAGTGCTTTAACTTCATTGCCTGACTCAGTTTTAGAATCTTCTGATTCTGAAGAAGCTTTAGAATCAGATGATTCATCCCATGTACCAACATACCCTTCTTCTTAGGTTTGTCCTTTTTAGGACATCTATTTGCTAAGTGCCCATATTCTTGACAGTTGTAACATTGACTATCTTTCAAAGATTTTCGAGTTTTGGGTCTAAACTTCTTTTTATCATTTGATTTTTGAAAATCAACCCTTTTCTTGCTTTTGAGAATCTTGTAAAATTTCTTAGTTAAAATAGCCATATCATCTTCTGAATCAGAATTTTTTTCTGAATTATATTTAGAGGATTTTAGTGCGATAGATTTACCTTTAGGAGCTTTAAAGTTTAACTCGTAGGTTTGTAAAGAACCAACTAGTTCTTCTACCCTCATATTATCCGTATCACGAAGTTCCTAGATTGCGGTTACTTTAGAATTGAACCGTTCAGGAAGTGGGCGTAATATCTTTGCACACACTTTACTTTCTGGGATTTATCGCCAAGACCCCACATTGAGTTTACAATATCATTTAGTCTAGTGTAAAAGTCCATAAACATTTCATTTTCCTCCATATGAATTTCTTCAAATTTGGTTGTGAGGAGTTGGACTTTAGACTTTTTGACAATTGATGTACCCTCGTGTGTCATTTCTAGTATATCCCAGGCTTGCTTTGCAGTATCACAGGATATGATTCTTTTTAACTCATCCGGTGATAGTGCGCAAGTGATTGCATTTAGTGCTTTAGCATTGGCACTATACTCACTTTTCTGAAGAGTGGTCCATAAATAATAAGGAGGTACAGACATAGTTTTTGAACCATCGGATTCAGTTACTTCAATGGTAGGAGTTTTTCATTCAGTCACTATGGCTCGCCACACACTCTCATCCATTGATTTTAGGAAGATCCTCATTCTGGCTTTCCAATAGGCATAATTGGAGCCATCAAATGGTGGAGGCCTAGTGACTGAAAGGCTATCAAAATTCGATAACTTTTTATATAGCTTAGGTCGTTAGCTCAGGAAATAAATCCAAATAAAAAGCAATAAGAACGAGCTATTAAGCTCTGATACCACTGTGAAAAGGCCTAGCTATATGTCCTAGAGGGGGGGGGGGGCGGTAAATAGGACTATGCCAAATAAAACTTATAATAGTGGAATTAAAAAGAATATGATAGCCAAGATAAAACACAATGCAGGAAAGTAAAACAACCTTAAAAATCTGATCTTGAGAGGTTGATACAAATGTTGTTCGAAGGACAACCTTTCACCAAAAACCAGAGTTTATGGTAGGACAACCTTATTTCTAGAAAGATCTTTGTATCAAATCTCAAACCAAAGAGGAATACAGAAATAAGCACAAACTGAAATAAATTGTAATCACAAATGTATTGTTCTAAGGACAGCCATACACCATAAAAATGGTAGGGCAACCTTGCTGGAACAACTTTAAAGGAAACTGAATTTTAAGCAGATAAAGGAATAGCAGAAAGTAAATTCTAAACGATTACAAAATTCCCACAAAGCTTGAATTAAATGATTACAACATTCACCACCATACATACATCCCACAAGTAAATAATTAAAGATTAGAAATGTAAATCATTCAACCACAACACAAGGGATTATAGTGGTTCGCCTGTGTGTTCACCAACTATTAAACAATGACCACACTGAATGTTACTCCACTCTAATATCCTCACAAGGGATATTAGCGTTCACTAACAAAATAGGTTTTCACAGGTTCACCCAAAACCTTTACAATTGTGTCTTTATCCGTGGGCTTACACAATTAAAAAAACCCCACTTCTGAGTTTTCCTGACCCTCCTCAGATAATCAATACAACAAGATTTTTTTGGCAAATCTTGAAAGAAATCAAAACAGAAAGGAATTTACAATTAAATGTAAAATACCTGATTATCTCCTTCGTTGTAGCAGGCCGGTAGAACCAAGTCAGAGTAGATGATTGAATGTCCAAGTTTAATGTCCAGTACTCAATTACAATGGTCCTAATTCTAATGGATTTTAAATTAAACCAACTAGGGATTGCCTTAATTGATTTTGATTACAAAGAAAGGGAATAACAATTCCTCTTATCAAATTAGATTGGAATAGTAGAAACAAAATCAATTAAATAAAGCTAAAGAAAGAGAATATTAAATAAGCACACTTAGCTTAGATGGAGCACAGAATTATCTCTCAGAAGTTTGACAAAGATTAGCTTGAATGGATTAATTAATTCACTGCATTCTTCTGAGATTCGTGCTCCATTTATAGGTGAGCAGATCGCGTCTTCGACTGGTCTAGGGAGCTCTTCGACTAGTCGAAGAAGTAACAGATTTCAAAAAAATCAGGCGCGATAAGCTTTGACCGTTCTACGACTGGTCGAAGGTCATCTTCGACTAGTCGTAAGTCACCTTCGACTGGTCGAAGGTCTCCTTCGACTGGTCGAAGACCTTGTAAATAATCGTTGGATTTTGAGTCGAAGATTTTCGACTGGTCGAAGATGTAGTAGACACTATTCCTTCGACTGGTCGAAGCCTAACAGAAAATATCCAAATTTTGTAACAAACTCACGAATGATCGAGGAATTTCTTGGACTGGTCGAAGTAAAGCTAGGACTAGTCAAAGAGAGCCTAGGATAAGCCCTCAAACAGCCCAAACTCATGTGATATAAACATATGACTTATGTATCCAAAATGGCCTACTTCTAAGGTCAACCTATGGTTAATCAAATCTCAATAAGAAGTAAGGACATTGAAACATTAAGAACAAGTGACCTTGAAGTTTTAAACCTTGATGTCTTGATGTAGTTCAAACTGATGTAGTTCAATCTTGAAATCTTGATGTAGCTCAGCCTTGAAAGTGTCTTGAGTTCATTATGAACTACCTTGTACACTTCGTGAATCATACATTCTTGAGACTTGTCTTATGAGCAGTACTTGCAGTCAAGGTTGATCTTTGTACTTGTGAGCTTTGCTTGTTGTGATCTTTACTTATTCATAAATGTTGATCTTTGATAGAGCTTCACTTATCCAAGATATATAACAGTGATTTTGGCATCACAAATTTGACAACCGACAAGGATATAGACTGTAGCACTTACAAGGTTGGGGAGTTGAGATTAGGATTAGGTGCAAGTTTAGGTTTAGGGATTTGAAAATAGGTTAAGGTTTAGGTTTAGGTATTCGGGTTCGGGATTGGGTGTAGGTTTGGGTTTTCAAGTTTAGGTTTAGGTTTAGGTTAGGGAGTTGAGATTAGGATTAGGTGTAGGTTTAGGTTTAGGAATTTAAAAATAGGTTAAGGTTTAGGTTTAGGAAATCGGTTTTGGGTTCGGGATTGGGTTTAGGTTTGGGTTTTCAAGTTTAGGTTTAGCTTTAGGTTAGGAGTTTAGATTAGGATTAGGTGTAGGTTTAAGTTTAGAGATTTGAGAATAGGTTAAGGTTTAGGTTTAGAAATCGGGTTCGGGTTCCGTATTGGGTTTTAGGTTTGAGTTTTCATGTTTAGGTTTAGGTTTAGGTTAGGGAGTTGAGATTAGGATTAGGTTTAGGTTTAGGTTTAGAGATTTGATAGTATATTTATGTTTTAGGTCATAGGTTTTGGTTTAGGTTAAGGTTATAGGTTTATGTTAAGGTTTAGGTTTAGGTTTAGGTTTAGGTTAAGGTTTAGGTTTAGGTTATAAGCTATAGGTTTAGGGAATTGAGAATAGGTTAAGGTATAGGTTTAGTGAATCGGGTTTGAGTTCGGGATCGGGTTTAGGTTTGGGTTTTCAAGTTTAGATTTAGGTTTAGGTTTACGTTAGGGAGTTGAGATTAGGATTGGGTGTAGGTTTAGGTCTAGGGATTTGAAAATAGGTTAAGCTTTAGGTTTAGGAATTCGGGTTTGGGTTAGGATTGGGTTTAGGTTTGGGTTTTCAAGTTTAGGTTTAGGTTTAGGTTAGTGAGTTGAGCTTAGGATTAGGTGTAGGTTTAGGTTTAGGGATTTGAAAATAGGTTAAGGTTTAGGTTTAGGAATTCGGGTTCGGGTTCGGGATTGGGTTTAGGTTTGGGTTTTCAAGTTTAGGTTTAGGTTTTTGTTAGGGAGTTTAGATTAGGATTAGGTGTAGGTTTAAGTTTAGTGATTTGAGAATATGTTAAGGTTTAGGTTTAGGAAATCGGGTTCGGGTTCGGGATTAGGTTTTAGGTTTGGGTTTTCAAGTTTAGGTTTGGGTTTAGGTTAGGGAGTTGAGATTAGGATTAGGTTTAGGTTTAGGTTTAGAGATTTGAGAATACATTTAGGTTTTAGGTCATAGGTTTTGGTTTTGGTTTAGGTTTAGGTTTAGGTTTAGTTTAGGTTTAGGTTTAGGCTTAGGTTATAAGCTATAGGTTTAGGGAATTGAGGATAGGTTAAGGTTTAGGTTTAGGGAATTGGGGTTCTAGATCGGGTTTAGGTTTGGGTTTTTAAGTTTAGGTTTAGGTTAGTGAGTTAATATTAAGATTAGGTGTAGGTTTAGGTTTTGGGATTTGAGAATACATTTAGGTTTTAGGTCATAGGTTTAGGTTAGAAGTGTAGGTTATAGGTTTAGGTTTAAGGAATTGAGAATAGGTTAAGGTTTAGGTTTAGGAAATCGAGTTCGGGTTCGAGATCGGGTTTAGGTTTGGGTTTTCAAGTTAGGTTTAGGTTTAGGTTAGGGAGTTGACATTAGGATTAGGTGTAGGTTTGGGTTTAGGGAATTGAGAATAGGTTAGGATTTAGCTTTAGGAAATCGGGTTCGGGTTCGGGATCGGGTTTAGGTTTGGGTTTTCAAGTTTAGGTTTAGGTTTAGGTTAGGGAGTTGAGATTAAGATTAGGTGTAGAGTTAGGTTTAGGGTTTTGAAAATAGGTTAGGGTTTAGGTTTAGGAATTTGGGTTCGGGTTCGAGATTAGGTTTAGGTTTGGGTTTTTAAGTTTTGGTTTAGGTTTTGGTTAGGGAGTTAAAATTAGGATTAGGTGTAGTTTGGGTTTAAGGATTTGAAAATAGGTTAAGGTTTAGGTTTAGGTTCGGGTTCAGGTTGGGTTTAGGTTTAGGTTTTTTCAAGTTTAAGTTTAGGTTTAGTTTAGGGAGTTTAGATTAGGATTAGGTGTAGGTTTAAGTTTAAGGATTTGAGAATAGGTTAAGGTTTAGGTTTAGGAAATCGGGTTCGGGATCGGTTTTTCAAGTTTTGGTTTAGGTTTAGGTTATGGAGTTGGGATTAGGATTAGTTTTAGGTTTACGTTTAGAGATTTGAGAATACATTTAGGTTTTAGATCAGAGGTTTTGGTTTTGGTTAATGTTATGGGTTTATGTTAAGGTTTAGGTTTAGGTTTAGGTTTAGGTTATAAGCTATAGGTTTAGGGAATCGAGAATTGGTTAAGGTTTAGGTTTAGGAATCGTGTTCGGGTAGGATCGGGTTTAGGTTTGGGTTTTCAAGTTTAGGTTTAGGTTTAGGTTTAGGTTAGGGAGTTGAGATTAGGATTAGGTGTAGGTTTAGGTTTAGGGATTTGAGAATACATTTAGGTTTTAGGTCATAGGTTTAGAGTTTTAGGCTTAGATTTTGGTTATAGGTTTAGGTTTATGTTATAAGTATAGGTTATAGGTTTAGGTTTAGGGCATTGAGAATAGGTTAAGGTTTAGGTTTAGGAAATCGGGTTCGGGTTCTAGATCGGGTTTAGGTTTGGGTTTTTAAGTTTAGGTTTTGGTTTAGGTTAGGGAGTTGAGATTAGGATTTGGTGTAGGTTTAGGTTTAGGGATTTGAGAATGCATTTAGGTTTTAGGTCATAGGTTTAGGTTTTAGGCTTGGATTTAGGTTATAGGTTTAGGTTTAGGTTATAAGTGTAGGTTATATGTTTAGGTTTAGAAAATTGAGAATAGGTTAAGGTTTAGGTTTAGGAAATCGGGTTCGGGTTCGGGTTCGGGTTTAGGTTTGTGTTTTCAAGTTAAGTTTAGGTTTAGGTTAGGGAGTTGACATTAGGATTAGGTGTAGGTTTAGGTTTAGGGAATTGAGAATAGGTTAAGGTTTAGCTTTAGAAATCGGGTTCGGGTTCGGGATCGGGTTTAGGTTTGGGTTTTTAAGTTTAGGTTTAGGTTTAGGTTAGGGAGTTGAGATTAGGATTAGGTCTAGGTTTAAGTTTACAAATTTGAGAATACATTTAGGTTTTAGGTCATAGGTTTTGGTTTAGGTTAAGGTTATAGGTTTATGTTAAGGTTTAGGTTTAGGTTAAGGTTAAGGTTTAGGTTTAGGTTATAAGCTATAGGTTTAGGGAATTGAGAATAGGTAAGGTTTAGGTTTAGGGAATAAGGTTCGTGTTCGGGATTGGGTTTTGGTTTGGGTTTTCAAGTTTAGGTTTAAGTTTAGGTTAGGGAGTTAAGATTAGGATTAGGTGTAGGTTTAGGTTTAGGGATTTGAAAATAGGTTAAGGTTTAGGTTTAGGAATTTGGGTTCAAGTTCGGGATTGGGTTTAGGTTTGGGTTTTCAAGTTTAGGTTTAGGTTTAGGTTAGGGGGTTGAAATTAGGATTTGGTGTAGGTTTAGGTTTATGGATTTGAAAATAGGTTAAGGTTTAGGTTTAGGAATTGTGTTCGGGTTCAAGATTAGGTTTAGGTTTGGGTTTTCAAGTTTAAGTTTAGGTTTACATTAGGTAGTTTAGACTAGGATTAGGTGTAGGTTTTAGTTTAGGGATTTGAGAATAGGTTAAGGTTTAGGTTTAGGAAATCAGGTTCGAGTTTGGGATCAGTTTTTCAAGTTTAGGTTTAAGTTTAGGTTAGGGAGTTGGGATTAGAATTAGGTTTAGGTTTAGTTTAGAGATTTGAGAATACATTTAGGTTTTAGGTCATAGGTATTGGTTTAGGTTATGGTTATAGGTTTATGTTAAGGTTTTGGTTTAGTTTTAGGTTAAGGTTTAGGTTTAGGTTATAAGCTATAGGTTTAGGGAATTGAGAATTGGTTAAGGTTTAGGTTTAGGAATCGGGTTCGAGTTCGGGATCGGGTTTAGGTTTGGGTTTTCAAGTTTAGGTTTAGGTTTAGGTTTAGGTTAGGGAGTTGAGATTAGGATTAAGTGTAGGTTTAGGTTTAGGAATTTGAGTATACATTTAGGTTTTAGGTCATAGGTTTAGAGTTTTAGGCTTAGATTTTGGTTATAGGTTTAGGTTTAGGTTATAAGTGTAGGTTATGGGTTTAGGTTTAGGTTAGGTTATAGGTTAAGGTTTAGGGAATTGAGAATAGGTTAAGGTTTGGGTTTAGGAAATCGGGTTCGGGTTCGAGGATCGTGTTTAGGTTTGGGTTTTCAAGTTAGGTTTAGGTTTAGGTTAGGGAGTTGAGATTAGGATTAGATGTAGGTTTAGGTTTAGGGAATTGTGAATAGGTTAAGGTTTAGGTTTAGGAAATTAAGTTCGGGTTCGGGATCGTGTTTAGGTTTGGATTTTCTAGTTTAGGTTTAGGTTTAGGTTTGGGAGTTGAGATTACGATTAGGTGTAGGTTTAGGTTTAGAGATTTGAGAATACATTTAGGTTTTAGGTCATAGGATTTGGTTTAGGTTAAGGTTAAGGTTTAGGTTTAGGTTATAAGCTATAGGTTTAGGGAATTGAGAATAGGTTAAGGTATAGGTTTAGGAAATCGGGTTCGGGTTTGGGTCGCGTTTAGGTTTGGGTTTTTAAGTTTAGGTTTATGTTTACGGACTTAAGATTAGAATTAGTGTAGGTTTAGGTTTAGGATTTGAGTTTAGGTTATAGGTTTAGGATTAGGTTTAGGGTTTAGCTTTAGGTTTAAGTTATAAGCTTAGGTTATATGTTTGGTTAAGTTTTAGGAATTCGGTTCGGGTTCGGGTTTGGATTCTGGTTTAGGTTATAGGTTTTGGGATTTGAGATTAGTTTTAGGTTGTAAGTATAGGTTTAGGTTAGGTTATAGGTTAAGGTTTAAGGATTTGAGAATAGTTTTAGGTTATAAGTAAGGTTTTAGGTTTAGGTATAGGCTTAAGTTATAAGTTATAGGTTATATTTTTAGGTTAAGGTTTAGAAATTCGGTTCGGGTTCGGGTTTGGATTCGGGTTTAGGTTATAGGTTTTGGGATTTGAGAATAGTTTTAGGTTATAAGTATTGGTTTAGGTTAGGTTATAGGTTAAGGTTTAAGGATTTGAGAATAGTTTTTAAGGTTTTGTTTAGGTATAGCTTAAGTTATAGGTTATAGGTTATATGTTTAGGTTAAGGTTTAGAAATGGTTTCGGGTTTGGGTTTGGGTTTGGGTTTGGGTTTGAGTTATAGGTTTAGGTTTTGGTTATAGGTTTTGGTTTTGGTTATAGGTTATATGTTTAGGTTTAGGTTATAAGTTTTGGGATTTGAGAATAGGTTTAGGTTAAGGTCATAAGTTTAGGTTTAGGAAATCGGGATCGGGTTCCGGTTAAGTTTTGGGTTTTCAAGTTTCATTTAGGTTTAGGTTAGGGAGTTGAGATTAGGATTAGGTGTAGGTTTAGGTTTAGGGATTTGAGAATACGTTAAGGTTTAGGTATAGGAAATCGAGTTCGGGTTCGAGATCGGGTTTACATTTGGGTTTTAGGTTTAGGCTAAGCGTTTAGGGATTCAGACTCGGGTTCAGGATCGGGTTTAGGTTTGGGTTTTCAAGTTTAGGTCTAGGTTTAGGTTAAGGAGTTGAGATTAGGATTAGGTGTAGGTTTAAGTTTAGGAATTTGAGAATACGTTAAGGTTTAGGTATAGGAAATCAAGTTCGGGTTCGAGATCGGGTTTACGTTTGGGTTTTAGGTTTAGGCTAACGGCCTATTTGGCTGAGCAGGGTGGATGAGATTAGGTTGTATTAGGATAGATTGGAAGGAGCAATCCCGGGATTTGGTCGGGCGTGCCAAACAGGCAGAAGTGGGATATAACAATCCCATAGGATTGCCAGCAATCCACTGACATCACCATCATTACCTTGAAATCCACTCAATCCCTCTTAATCTCATCTATTTTGCTTGGGACATGTTTGGTTAGACGGAGCAATCCCAGGATTAGCTGACGTAATCCTGGGATTGGCCAAGCAAGCCAAACATACTCGTTGGTGAATTCCCTGGATAAAGTAATCCCATGGGATTGCCAACAATTCACTGACATAACCATCATTACCTGTCATCCACCCTAATACAATCCAATCCCATGGGATGGGCCCGTCCAAACACACCTTAAGGGTTTAGGGATTCAGATTTGGGTTTGGGATCGGGTTTGGGTTTAGGTTTAGGTTTAGGTTTAGGTTTTACGTCTAGGTTAAGGTTACAAGTTTAGGTTATAGGTTTAGGTTTAGGTTATAAGTGTAGGTTATAGGTTACAGTTTAGGGAATTGAGAATAGGTTAAGGTTTAGGTTTAGGAAATCGGGTTCGGGTTCGGGTTTGTGTACGGATTTAGGTTTAGGTTTTCAAGTTTAGGTTTAGGTTAAGGAGTAGATTAGGATTAGGTATAGGTTTAGGTTTAGGGATTCTCTAGTATTATCTACTATTGAACCTAGTATTATCTACTACATACTAGTAACATACAACCAATATTGGGGCACCATACCATAAGCTACAAGAATTTCATGTCCCCCTAAACAAGGTATCCTCCATTGATAACATATATATATATATATATTATAAGTTTTTTATTTTTATTTACATTCCCAAATACATTCATCATCCATCCAAGAAAATTGAAACAAGTACTATCAATCTATCTTATCTTACCAATCGCCTTATGTTTCTTTTCACCTTTGTAACTCTCATATTTGTTACAGCTGCTAGTTCACCATCAGTAGTCTTCCTAATCAAATCTTTGTGTAGTCCCTCCATTTGAAGCAGTGGCTAAAGTTACAAGAAGTAGGACTGATTTGTCTTTCCATGTTTTAAAAAAAATCAAATTCTTTATTTTTGGCTGCAAGTCTACTTATAATTATCATTGACTCTTAATCTATTTATAATGAAAATCTTAAATATCACCTGATAGTGCTCCTTTGATAAATGTCCTATTTGGAACAAATAATTTGTTTTATCATAAATGTCCTGTTTGGAACAAATAATTTGTTTTATACATACATGTGTTTTATCATAAAGCCATGCATGATGTATTCATATAAAAAAAAATCAAATGAATTTTTTTATATATATAAATTGGATTTTTTAATATTATTATAAACATCCCATCTCTCTCTTTCTTGTATGTATGTTTGGACAGCTGAACGATGAAATAAAGGAAGAAATGGCTATTTATAAAGATAAGAGGTCCACTAACTTAGAAATGAATGGTTGTTTTTTCATTTAAAGTACTTAAAAATAGATGGAGTGGTTAGTTTTTCTTGGATGATAGATTTAAAAGGCTACTAAATGGGTGGAGTTTCTAAGTTTGAGAAATGATTCAATGCTCTTTTGGAGCACTGTGAATTACACGGTTTTAATTGCATCGGGTAACTAGGACAATTTAAGAGATAGATCTAGACTGTCTATTAAGTTTAGAACATATTTAAAGGGATACCATGAAAAAGTAAGACCCTTCAAAATCCTACCTATACACTGTAATCAACTAAAATGGACACTTCAACTAAATGAACTAAAGAAACTGACATCACTGCTATAGATCATAAACAATGTGGCTTAGGAGAGAAAAAAAGACATTAAAAAATACAACAATTCTTGATCAACTAAATATGAAAGATTTTCAGTGCATGGGCCATCTAGGTTGATGATGTGATTTCCAAGTGAGCAGGAGATGCCTCTAGCACAACAGTCCGGGTCAATGAACCATGGATAACACTTGTGGAGTATGGCTAAATCAGGACATATTCACATCTAATGCATTAGACTCTTAATGATTCAACTTCAACAGAATATCATCATGCTATAAAAACAAAATCAAAATCCAAGAACAATCGAAAATCATTCAAATTCATATATCCATGATCACGACTCTGATTCTCAAATCCCCAAATCCCCAAATCTGAAAGCCCTAAAATCCCTAAAATCTATAAGCCTTAAAATTCCCAAATCTATAAGCCCTAAAATCCCCAAATCTGTAAGCCCTAAAATATCCAAATCTGTAAGCCATAAAATCCCTAAAATGTATAAGCCCTAAAATCCCCAAATCTGTAAGCCATAAAATCCCCAAATCTGTAAGACCCCAAATCCCTAAATCTATAAGCCCTAAAATCCCCAAATCTGTAAGCCATAAAATCCCTAAAATCCCCAAATCTATAAGCCCTAAAATCCCTAAATCTGTAACCCCTAAAATCCCTAAATCTGTAAGACCTAAAATCCCCAAATCGAAAGTGGAAGTGAGATAGACAGAGATGAAGGAAGAGAGATTAAGAGAGAGTACCTTTGATTTGACGGTAGCTGTTGTTGATGGAGGTTGGGCGGCAATGCATTGGGACTTGATCCGCTGCTACCGCCGATGGGGAAGACCATGGACATTGTCGGTGGATGATGGGTTAGGGTTTGGAGTAGAAAGAGGAGGGTGAGAGAGAGAGAGAGAGGAGAGGGGGACACGGATAAGCTACTAACAAGTTGAGAGAGGGGGACGCGGATTAGCTACTGACAGGTTGAGAGAGAGAGAGAGGGAGAAGAGGAGGGCAAGAGAGAGATGAGAGCGGGACGCGGATTAGCTACCGACGAGAGAGAGAGAGAGAGAGAGAGAGAGAGGGTGGGAGAACGGATTGCAGAGAGAGAGAGAGGGAGAGATTTTTAGGGATTTGGGGTGGGCGCGCGCGGGAGGAAATGAATTGGCTACTCCCCTGCCACCATCCACGTGGCTGATGGTCGGTGTTCTGTGGGCCCCACCATGATGTATGTGTTTCATCCGTTCCGTTCATCCATTTTTACAGATCATTTTAGGGCTTGATCCCGAAAATATGAGGGATATAAATCTCAGGTAGACCACACCACATGAAAATAATAGAGATTGGATATCCACCATTAAAATCTTCCTAAGGCCCACTGTACTGTTTATTTAACATACAATCTGTTGATTAGGTCATACAGACCTAGATGAAGGGAAAAAACAAAAATTAGCTTTATCCAAAACTTCTATGGCCCCCAAAATGTTTTTAATAGTTAAAACTCATTCCGCACAGTTTCCTGTAATGTGGTCTATTTGAGATTGGGATATACCTCATTTTTGGTATCATCCCATAAAATGATCTATAAAAATAAATGGGTGGCATGGATGAAACACATACATTATGGTGGGTCCCACAGAGCACCGATCACCAGCCATTGGCAGGTGTCAGGGGGAGTAGCCAATCCGTTTCCAGTGCGGGATGGTTTTGGGGGGACGCAGATTTCCTACGAAAGCATTTAGCAGAAAGTTCCTGTGCAAGGTTTCTGTGTGGGACCACTTAGATGTTTGTGAGAAATCCAACCCCTCTATCTGTTTTTTAAGCTAATTTTATAGAGTGAGACCAAAAATTAGGAGGATCCACAACTCAAGTTGGCCACACAAGAGGAAAAAGTGAAGATTTAATGACCACCGTTGAAACATTTATATGGCCATAAAAGTTTTGTAACGGTCCACGGTTCTGGTGTTTTCACTTTATCTGAGTGAAAATGACCTTCTAAGCGGTTTAGATGGCATATAAACAGCAAGGTGGAGCTTAGGAAGGTTTCAACGGTGGGCATTCCTTTCCCCACTATTTCATCTCCTATGGCCCACTTGAGTTTTGAATCCTTCTCCTTTTTGGTAGAATGTCTTAAAATGAGGTTGAAAAATGGATGGACGGATTTGATTTCTCACAAAAATTGCAGTAGGCCCCACCCAGAATCCCTTCACAGGAACTTCCTACGAAAGGCTTTCGCAGGAAATCCACGTCCGTTTTGGGGTGGAGAGTTGGCTACTCCCCGAAACCAAATTTCACGTGGCCGATGTTCGATGGTCTCAGGCCCCACCATGATGCATGTGTTTCATCCAATCCATTCATCCATTTTTAAAGATCATTTTAGGCCTTCATCCTAAAAATAAGAGGGATATAAACCTTAGGTGGACCACACCACAGGAAAACAATTGTGATTGGATATCCATCATTTAAATCTTCCTACGGCCCACTGTACTGTTTATCTGACATCCAATCTGTTGATTTGGTCATAAAGGCCCAGATGAAGGGAAAAGACAAAGATCATCTTGATCCAATACTTTTATGGCTCCCAAAATGCTTTTAATGGTCGACATTCATTCAACACCTTTTCCTGTAGTGTGGTCCACTCGAGATTGGGATATAACTCATTTTTTTTTGTAATATCCTAAAATGATCTATAAAAATAAATGGACGGCATGGATGAAACACATACATCATGGTGGGGCCCACAGACCACCGAACATAAAAGTTGAGAGGGGTTAGCCTCCATTAAAACATTCATAATTATTTTTTGGGCTCGCAGAGATGTGGTTCACAAATCTAGCCCATCCATTATGTGTGTGCCACTTGGATGAGGGGTCATACCAAGTTTCAAACGCATCCAAATTTCAGGTGGGGTCCCACCAAGTGCTTTTATATGTTTTAGGCATGTCTTCACATGATTTTAGATGGTATGGCCCACCAGAGTTCTGTATAGGTTGATTTTTGGGATATCCCATAATTTAAAGGGGACCCACACAGCTCGACCTCATGGGGTGTTAAAATCAACTCGAGCGCATTGTACTATATATATATAATATTTTAAAAATATAAAAACTTATGATGTATTTGTTATATCCACACCGCCCGTCCATTTTGAGATATCATTTTAAGTCACAAGCCAAATAATGAGACAGATAAAAATCTGTAGTGGACCCCACCACAGAAAACAACGGGAGTGGACCATGCCACACAAAACAGTGTGGAATAATGATTTCCACCGTTGATACCTTCCTTGGGCCCACAGTAATGTATGTCATCCAACATGTTCATAATATAAAAAAGATATGAATGAAGGGGAAACACAAACATTAACTTAATCCAAAACTTCTATCAAATGCACGGTGTTGATGTTCGACACTGTTGAGGGTCAAATATTGCATATCAGACCCCGTTTATTACCTGAATTTATGAACATGGAACTGTTTAACAGCCTGATTTAATCGTATTTGTAATGCAGGGTGTATTTCCGAGCATGGATTGAAATAGAATGCTAAAAGCTGAGATTTAATGCTTAGAATTCATCAAAGCATGGGACGGACCCCAGGAGACCAAGATCGACGAATTTACCAAAGTAGAAAATCAAGAAACTGAAGCTCAAGTGGCATGAAAGCCAGCCAGAATGCAAGATCATAGATTTACCACCATCAGTTCGGCTAGAAACTTCATACATGGTCTGAGGGCCATAAATTAGCCATACAAAACAAATTTCAGCCATTGAATCTCTCTGGAAGTGGCCCAACGGTCAGATCATCCCCCAGAATCATAACTCTTGGCCCATCTGATAACTGGATGTGTTTCAATTTTGGTCTCAACCCTTAAAATTAGATGGGGGAGAAGATGGACGGATTAGATTTCATATTCACATATTGAGTGAACCCCACCAGCAGCGCCTGTGCACAGTACACAAGTGCACTTGATGTGCACTGGATCAACGCAACTGGTCAGCGCCGCTAACCCGATCCTTCTCCCACACGGAGACAGCGAGCGGACAGGGCTCGTCCGTTTTGAATAGTGGGCCCCACCCACTTCTTATTTCAATGATCTGAACCGTCCATTCGATCCAGAGGTGGGGCGTGACCCTCACCTAGCTTTCATTTTTGGGCCACGCACGCGAGCACGCGATTTTTACCGTTGAACACAATAGCAACGGCTGAAGGAAGATCTCATGGGTCACCACGTTTTGGATTCAAAATCCTCCCTTCCCGATTGGTTTTTCGAGGATATTTCAACGGACAGCGTGGATCCTACACCCGGCACCAAAAAGTAGGCCCCACTAACCTCAGCGCCGGATCTGTGGAATCTCTGTTTCGCAAACAGAGGTCGTGATTAATCCCTGTGGGCCACCATCAGGGTACATACGATGAATCTGGACCGTCCATCAGGCCTAAAAGGGCCCTATAAACGTGACCTAAGCGACGAAATTTAAAGTTACCTCAAACATCGGTTTCTAATCTTCCAAACGGAAGGCTGACGGTGAATTAAAAAGAGTTGTGGGCCACCACGAGTTTGATAAAAAAAATAGTCACATCCACTCCGTTTTTCATGCACAATCCAATGAATGGACTGGATTTCTTGTTGATTGTTAAGAATGGGTCCCACTTTCAGTTCAGCGTAAGAGTGCCTGCGTATTGTACAGTCCAGTTCTATTACGGACTAACTGCGAAAGAGATCATCTGCACCGGGTGCTTATATAAGAAAGGGAGAGAGAGAGCTCAAGGGGGATCGACGGCTGGTAGCTTGGAGACAGTCTGAGATGGGGAGCAAGAGCTTGGACGGCGATTTTGCTGGGAGTTCGGCTGGAGCTTGGATATAGAGAGAGTAATATTTTTTTATGTTTACTGGTTTCTGATTTTATCCTTTTAAGATGATTAGTCCAATCATGTGTGGCTAAATCCTCTTAGCTAGGGCTAAGAGGTGAAGCTTGTAGCGTGATGGGAGGCCTCTTTGCTTGTGCCTTTGTTTAGACTGAATTGATGTTGATTTTGGGGTTTTTATTAAGGGAATGTTTTTAGTCTTTAATGGTCTGTTGTGACTGAAATTACAATGGGTCTGCGATGGCTTTGAGCATGTTCTTTTCCTCTTTATGCTTATGACATCAGGAAGCTCTGTTGTTCACCATCGTCTCCTGGGCATGGTCGGATGTCAGTACCCTTTCCTGATTTTCATGGCATGTTGATTGGTTGGTAATTAGATTAATTCTGTTGTTTGCTTTGTCTCCTGGGCATAGTTTGGTGATGGAATCCATTCTAATTCATATACCTCTCATCTCTTGAAATCTATATCAATGGCAGTTCAGTTAATTTTCCTGATTTATAATACAGGCATAAGATCTCCCTGATCCCTACAAGTGGATCCTCTGAATCCCTAGTTTCCCTTCTCTGAATTTTCTTCTCAGTTTAGATTAATATTTCATCATTATTCTTCAAATTATAATCGATTTAGATTTCATCTCATTCTAGTTCTATTTCTACTTAGTTTCAGATAACGTACAAGTTTGTCCTTGGGATTCGACCTCGGTCTTACCGAGTTTATTACTACATCACAACCCTATACTTGGGGAGTGAACAAGTTTTTGGCGCCGTTGCCGGGGACTGACGGCTACGATTTTCTGAAATTAATTGGTTTTAGAGTTAGTTTAAGATTAGGATTTTACTAATTTTAATTTTTAATTTTGTTTTCTATTTGATTCATAGAACTAACCTATTTCCTATTCTGTAGGTTGTTAGGATAGAACTTCTAATTTGGTAAACTCTTTCTAAATTTCTAGATTTTCTAACTCTTTAGATTTGGTTTACTTCAGAAACTAACTTATTTTGTTTTGTTTTGCAGGTCTTTAGCTTAGGGACTCCAATTTGGTAACTTCCTCCCAACCCTCTCTTTCTTTCTAGATTTTCATTTTCTTTCTTAGGATTAGGGTTAGAAGCGAGTGTTTCATGCCCAAGTGGGCCCGTGACGACACTCGACGTCTCTTGACTGAAGGAGGATTAGTTGAGGGGTTGACTGTCCATCGCAGGATTAGACACTGCTCGAATTCCCCTGAGTTAATTGAGGTTATGGCTGAAAATCAACCTAAAGCACTACCTCAACAGATGGATGAGGAAGTACATGATGAGAATGAGGTGCTTCAAGCACCCCCGCCTCGTACCTTACGAGATTATTTACCACCGGCGGGGGTGAGCACGCCCTCATGCATAATTTTTCCTGAAAGCACGGGACATATAGACATCAAGCCAGGAGTTATCCAACTCCTTCCTAAATTCCATGGGCTTGAATCAGAAAGTCCATACTTACATTTGAAAGAGTTCGATGAGATTATAGCCGCCTTATACTTTCCCAATGTATCCGAGGATACAATCAGGCTGAAACTCTTTCCTTTTTTCTTGAAAGAGAAGGCTAAGACGTGGTTACATTCACTGCGTCCTAGATCCATTGGCACATGGAATGATTTGCAGAGGGAATTCATAAAGAAATTTTTCCCGCATCATAAAACGATTACCCTCAGAAAAGCAATCATGAACTTCGTCCAAAAGGAATATGAAACATTCTACCAATGTTGGGAAAGGTTCAAGGATCTTGTCAGTTCATGCCCACAACACGGTTTTGAAATGTGGCGCATTACAAATTTTTTCTATGATGGACTGACATCTTCCATGCGCCTAATCAAGTCGAGACAATGTGTAATGGAGAATTCATGAATAAAGAAGTCGATGAGGTATGGGATTACCTCGATAGACTTGCCGAGAATGCACAATCATGGGACCATTACCCAAAATCAAACACCATGCCTAGGCCAACTCAATCTAAGGAGAAAGGTGGGGTATATCTCCTGAAAGAAGAGGACGATGTAAATTTTAAAGTGACTAATCTCACTCGAAGAGTCGAGGCCATGGAAGGAAAGAAGGATAAGGTTAATGAAATTGTTTGCGGCATCTGTGATTGCAACATTCACACAACTGAAAATCGTCCTACCATATCTGCCTTTCGAGGAGTGTTGAATGAACAAGCCAATGCCGTAAATAACTATCAAAGACCTTTCAATGGATCTACCTCCAATACATACAATCCTGGTTGGAGAAATCATCCAAATTTTAGTTGGAGGAATGGACAAACTGCTACCCCTCAAAGTTTCTTTAATCAAAATCAAAATCAGGGAAAACCTCAAGAAGAACCGGTTCAAAATCCCATACAAGAGCTGACTCAGGCAGTGCGTGGACTTACAGAATTTATGCAGAAAATAGATTCACGTATGACGGTTATAGAAAAGGGGATGCTTCCTGCACAACCGCTCCCCAATCCTAAACCGCAATACGAGATAAATGACCCCAGCTCTTCAAATCAAATGGGACACGCTAAATCCATCACCACTCTTAGGAGTGGGAAGATCATTGATAAAACCCTTCCGGTTAGGCCCGAAAAGCCTCAAGAACTAGAAGAGGACAATAATGATGGATCTAGTGATGTCCTACAAAATTTAAAACCGGAACTTCTAGAGAAGCCAGTTGCTCCGTTCCCCCAACGGTTGGTTGCACCAAAACGTCTTTCTAACTCTCAGGATATTCTGGAGGTGTTGAAACAAGTGAAAGTCAACATTCCTCTACTTGATGTCATAAAACAGGTTCCTCTATATGCAAAATTTCTGAAAGACCTATGTACGACCAAAAGACGGCAAAGCATTCAAAAGAAGATCTTCTTGACTGAGAAAGTGAGTGCCATCCTGAAGCAAGACGTGCCGCAGAAATTCAAGGATCCTGGTAGCCCAACCATATCATGTGTAATCGGGAACCATCGAATTGATCATGCACTTCTTGACTTGGGAGCGAGTGTCAATCTAATTCCCTACTCGGTATACAAACAATTAGGATTGGGTGAGTTAAAACCTACCCTAACCACACTACAACTTGCCGATCGAACTGTTCGTGTACCAAGAGGGATTATTGAGGATGTGTTAGTCCAAGTCGATAGATTTTACTACCCTGTAGATTTTATCATCTTGGACACCGAAACCATCAACAACATGAGCACTCAGATTCCCGTCATTCTTGGTCGCCCATTCCTTGCCACGTCAAATGCAATCATCAATTGCATGAATGGTGTCATGACTATGTCTTTTGGAAATTTGACATTGGAGTCAATCATCAATTGCATGATCGATACTTTTGTGGAAGATAGGACACCCCTTACCTTATCCTCTGATCCTCTAGAGACGTGCTTGGCCCACTCCCATGAGTTTGATGATGATATGATTAGGGAGACGTGTGCCTTGCTTGATCTGCACCGTACTTGCCAAGTTAACCGGTGGAGGCCACAATTTGAAGAATTGCCACAACCGATGTAGTGCCTCTACCGTCTAACCTCAAGGCACCGAAGCTTGACCTAAAACCTTTGCCCTCGATTTGAAATATGCCTATTTAGGTCAAGATGAGACATACCCCGGTGGTGATCTCGCCCACCTGGAGAAAGAAGAGGAGAGTATGCTCATATCTACTCTCATTGAGCATAAAAGAGCCCTAGGATGGACGATAGCGGACCTCAAAGGAATCGATCCCTCGATTTGTACTCACCACATATATCTTGAGGAAAATGCAAAGACCGCTCGGCAACCACAACGTAGACTAAATCCAAACATGAAGGAAGTGGTTAAGGCCGAGGTTCTTAAACTATTGGATGTGGGTATCATATACCCTATATCTGATAGTCAATGGGTGAGTCCAACTCGGTGTGGTTCCTAAGAAGTCCGAAATCACCATCGTAGCCAATGCTAATAATGAACTCGTGCCAACCAGAGTCACTACTGGTTGGAGAATGTGCATTGACTACAGAAAGTTGAATACCGTCACAAGGAAGGATCACTTTCCTCTGCCCTTCATCGATCAAATCTTGGAAAGGCTAGCTGGTCATTCCTATTACTGTTTTCTTGATGGGTATTCGGGCTACAATCAGATTGAAATTGCCCCTGAGGACCAGGAAAAGACCACATTTACATGTCCCTATGGCACCTTTGCTTATCGAAGGATGCCATTTGGATTATGTAATGCCCCTGCCACCTTTCAGCGATGTATGTTGAGTATCTTTTCTGATATGGTGGGGCAATATCTTGAGGTCTTCATGGATGATTTCTCTGTCTATGGCTCATCTTTCAGCAAGTGCTTGGAAAGTCTTAAATGTGTGCTGAAAAGATGTGAAGAAAAGAATCTGGTACTTAATTGGGAGAAGTGTCATTTCATGGTTCATAAGGGGATTGTCCTTGGACATATCATCTCGTCCAAGGGAATTGAGGTAGATAAGGCAAAAATCGATCTTATCTCTAACCTACCTCCACCCAAGAACATCAGAGACGTGCGATCCTTCTTAGGACACGCGAGGATTTTATAGGCGATTCATAAAGGACTTTAGTCTCCTCTCTCGTCCTTTATGTAATCTTTTTCAAAAGGATGTTCCATACGAGTGGACTGAGCAATGCCGGAAGCTTTCACCAAGCTTAAAGGCATGTTAACCACTGCACCCATCATGCAGCCACCCGACTGGAGTCTTCCTTTTGAGCTTATGTGCGACGCTTCTGATTATGCTCTTGGAGCGGTTCTAGGCCAAAGAAAAGATAAGAGGCCCTACGTCATCCATTACGCGAGTAGGACTTTAAATCCTGCCCAAGTGAACTACTCGACTACGGAGAAGGAACTCTTAGCTGTGGTGTTCGCCTTGGACAAATTTAGGTCCTACCTGATCGGATCCAAGATCATTATCTATACAGATCATGCGGCACCGAAGTATCTCCTTTCTAAGAATGATTCTAAGCCCCGCTTGATATGATGGATCCTTCTACTCCAAGAATTTGATTTGGAAATTAAAGATAAAAAGGGAGTAGAGAACGTAGTGGCCGATCACCTTTCTCGCCTTAATACCTCTGATTCCCTTGAGGCGACCCATATCAATGACATGTTCCCGATGAACAAGCTGTTCATAATCTCCCATTCACCTTGGTTCGCATTTGATATTGCTAATTATCTTGCTACAGGTTCTATACCGACACATTGGATCACAGAAGATAAGAAGAAATTTTTCACCGAGGTGCGCAAATTCTTCTGAGATGATCCATACTTGTTTAAATATTGCCCAGATCAAATTTTGAGGAGATGTGTGTCAGACAATGAACATCAGAGTGTCATCTCCTTCTGTCACTCACAGGCCTGTGGTGGTCACTTTTCTGCAAAAAAAACCACGGCCAAGATTCTGCAGTGTGGCTTTTATTGGCCCACTATGTTCAGGGACACTCATGAGTTTTGCAAAGCTTGTAAGCGCTGTCAGAAATTAGGAGCATTGTCCCGTCGAAATATAATGCCCTTGAATCCCATTCTTATCATAGAGGCATTTGATTGTTGGGGCATCGATTTCATGGGACCATTCCCCCAATCTTTTGGGAATTTATATATTTTGCTTGCTGTAGACTATGTCACTAAATGGGTCGAAGCGATTCCGTGTCGGAATAATGACCATCGCACGGTTATTAACTTCCTAAAAGAAAACATCCTTTCCCAATTTGGAACGCCTCGAGCCATTATTAGTGATGGGGGCTCACACTTTTGTAATAGGCCATTCAAGAGTTTAATGAAGAAATATGGTATCTCTCATAAGGTGAGCACCCCATACCACCCACAGACAAGTGGGCAAGCTGAGATTTCTAATAGGGAAATCAAACATATTTTGGAGAAAACGGTTAATCCTGACCGTAAGGATTGGTCAATTCGATTGACCGATGCCTTATGGGCGTACCGTACTGCTTTTAAAACCCCTATTGGAATGTCTCCCTTTAGACTCGTCTATGGGAAGGCTTGCCACTTACCTGTGGAGTTGGAACATAGAGCCTACTGGGCAATCAAAAATTTAAATTTCAATCTGAACAACGCCGGCTCGCTACGCAAACTTCAATTGAATGAACTTGAAGAAATCCGGAACGACGCATACGAGAATTCGAGAATTTACAAGGACAGGATGAAGGCGTTTCATGACCAACATATTCTACGGAAATCATTCACGCCAGGTCAGAAAGTCCTTTTGTATAATTCTCGATTACATCTCTTTCCGGGTAAGCTTCGATCTCGCTGGACCGGCCCTTACATTGTTGTTACTGCATATCCCCATGGGGCCGTTGAGATAAGAGATCCCGACAATGGTAAGGAATTTAAAGTAAATGGACATCGCTTAAAGCCATTTGTCGAGAAATTTGATTCAGAGGACATGTCCATGCCTCTGACTAATCCTGTCTACCAGGACTGATCTCCTAGTCTGATGGAGGTATAGGTAGGTTTATTGCTTTCATAGGACTAGACTAGTTGCTTTGGTCTGGCTGAAGACGTTAAACTTAGCGCTCCTGGGAGGCAACCCAGCTTTTTCATGCAATTTCATTTTCCTAGTTTAATGTTTGTGGGTAACATTACTGCAAACCCTCACGAGACTACAACTCGTCCACTAGGGGAAACCTAGGGGTTTAAAGGCTTGTTGCATGCGCTAAATGCAATCGAGAGCACCTGCGACAGTGGTATCGATAGGATTTTATTTTTGTTATTTTGCTTTCTCTCTCGTGCTGACCGGATTCCAGGCTGCGATCTCTTGGAAAGTCTCTCTCGATTCATCATCCAGGTACTATCTTCCCATCACTTTGCATTTACTTTCGTTGTCCCATTCCATGCTCATATCTTTTACATTGAGGACTGTAGATTTTAGGTTGGGAGTGGCTGATTAGGTTACCTAATCAGTGTTTTTCTTGGTCTTGAGCAAAAATTGTGAAAATTTTTAAAGTTTTTCTGAAAATTCTTGTGAATTTGAGGTGATTTTGACGACCATCTTGGATTTATAATGTTAAGATACGTATTGTTGGTAATTCATGACTTTTGGATTCAGTTATCTGTAGATTTCACAGTTAAGTTTGAATTGTTAATCCATGATTAGAAGTTGTAAACATTGATTGAGTCATGATTTCACATACCACATCTCACTTACACATTGAGATTTCAGTTGATATTGAATGATTAACTTCGTAATCACTGAGCATTAAAGAAACCAGCCTAAAAGATTTGGCCATCAGGGTATAAAAAGAGAATTACACCATGGGTTTACTCCCTATAGGTGTGGATTTTATGATTAGCAGTTGGAAAGAGTTGGGCGACTAGTTTCACCATAGGTGTGCTCCCTATAAGTGAAAATTTGATTCCCAGTCTTTAAAAAAAAAAAAAAAAAAAAAAAAACTAGAAAATGAAAGAATGATCTGTGAGGCAAAGTACTAGTTTAGGTGATGGTAGTTATGAATTTTCTGATTGATTACTAATGATGTCATGAATTCGACAATGTGATCTCGTAATGATATTAGGCCGAGATTTCACTATACACCCATGAAACTCAATGTTTAAAATTATTCTAGTTTATGAATTAATATTTGAACTTGATTATGAAATTCACCGTACATGAGAGGCCAGGAGAAATTGATAATCAACAATCATGAATCTTAGAATTCTATAATCTAAGTTATTTTTTTCAAAAATCACTCGAGTTCATATAAAGTGTCCTATAAATTCTGAACTTAAATTTTCGCATATTTTGCTCGGGACTAGCAAAATGCTGGTTGGGGGTTATGTTGAGGGTCAAATATTGCATATCAGACCCCGTTTATTACCTGAATTTACGAACATGGAACTGTTTAACTGCTTGATTTAATCGTATTTGTGATGCAGGGTATATTTCCGAGCATGGATTGAAATAGAATGTTAAAAGCTGAGATTTAATGCTTAGAATTCATCAAAGCATGGGACAGACCCCAGGAGACCAAGATCGACGAATTTACAGGCGAGAGAAAATCAAGAAACTGAAGCTCAAGTGGCATGAAAGCCAGCCAGAATGCAAGATCATAGATTTACCACCATCAGTTCGGCTAGAAACTTCATACATGGTCTGAGGGCCATAAATTAGCCATACAAAACAAATTTCAGCCATTGAATCTCTCTGGAAGTGGCCCAACGGTCAGATCATCCCCCAGAATCATAACTCTAGGCCCATCTGATAACTGGATGTGTTTCAATTTTGGTCTCAACCCTTAAAATTAGATGGGGGAGAAGATGGACGGATTAGATTTCATATTCACATATTGAGTGAACCCCACCAGCAACGCCTGTGCACAGTACACAAGTGCACTTGATGTGCACTGGATCAACGTAACCGGTCAGCGCCGCTGACCTGATCCTTTTCACAGAGACAGCGAGTGGATAGGGCTCGTCCGTTTTGAATAGTGGGCCCCACCCACTTCTTATTTCAATGATCTGAACCGTCCATTCGATCCAGAGGTGGGGCGTGACCCTCACCTAGCTTTCATTTTTGGGCCACGCACGCGAGCACGCGATTTTTACCGTTGAACACAATAGCAACGGCTGAAGGAAGATCTCATGGGTCACCACGTTTTGGATTCAAAATCCTCCCTTCCCGATTGGTTTTTCGAGGATATTTCAACGGACGGCGTGGATCCTACACCCGGCACCAAAAAGTAGGCCCCACTAACCTCAGCGCCGGATCTGCGGAATCTCTGTTTCGCAAACAGAGGTCGTGATTAATCCCTGTGGGCCACCATCAGGGTACATACGATGAATCTGGACCGTCCATCAGGCCTAAAAGGGCCCTATAAACGTGACCTAGGCGGCGAAATTTCAAGTTACCTCAAACATCGGTTTCTGATCTTCCAAACGGAAGGCTGACGGTGAATTAAAAAGAGTTGTGGGCCACCACGAGTTTGATAAAAAAATAGTCACGTCCACTCCGTTTTTCATGCACAATCCAATGAATGGACTGGATTTCTTGTTGATTGTTAAGAATGGGTCCCACTTTCAGTTCAGCGTAAGAGTGCCTGCGTATTGTACAGTCCAGTTCTATTACGGACTAACTGCGAAAGAGATCATCTGCACCGGGTGCTTATATAAGAAAGGGAGAGAGAGAGCTCAAGGGGGATGGACGGCTGGTAGCTTGGAGACAGTCTGAGACGGGGAGCAAGAGCTTGGACGGCGATTTTGCTGGGAGTTCGGCTGGAGCTTGGATATAGAGAGAGTAATATTTTTTTATGTTTACTGGTTTCTGATTTTATCCTTTTAAGATGATTAGCCCAATCATGTGTGGCTAAATCCTCTTAGCTAGGGCTAAGAGGTGAAGCTTGTAGCGTGATGGGAGGCCTCTTTGCTTGTGCCTTTGTTTAGACTGAATTGATGTTGATTTTGGGGTTTTTATTAAGGGAATGTTTTTAGTCTTTAATGGTCTGTTGTGACTGAAATTACAATGGGTCTGCGATGGCTTTGAGCATGTTCTTTTCCTCTTTATGCTTATGACATCAGGAAGCTCTGTTGTTCACCATCGTCTCCTGGGCATGGTCGGATGTCAGTACCCTTTCCTGATTTTCATGGCATGTTGATTGGTTGGTAATTAGATTAATTATGTTGTTTGCTTTGTCTCCTGGGCATAGTTTGGTGATGGAATCCATTCTAATTCATATACCTCTCATCTCTTGAAATCTATATCAATGGCAGTTCAGTTAATTTTCCTGATTTATAATACAGGCATAAGATCTCCCTGATCCCTACAAGTGGATCCTCTGAATCCCTAGTTTCCCTTCTCTGAATTTTCTTCTCAGTTTAGATTAATATTTCATCATTATTCTTCAAATTATAATCGATTTAGATTTCATCTCATTCTAGTTCTATTTCTACTTAGTTTCAGATAACGTACAAGTTACAGTCCCTTGGGATTCGACCTCGGTCTTACCGAGTTTATTACTACATCACAACCCTATACTTGGGGAGTGAACAGACACACATCATTATGAGCCCTACAAAACTTACTAACATTAATTCTTAGAGCCTCAGGGTGTCAATAAGTTGGGTCACAATTTTGACTAGAATATTTGAACCATTTTACATGTCTGGTCCATTCACTCTATTTTACTAATTAATATAGTTACTCGTCTTGATCATGCTACATATGAGAAAGATATTGGGCAAAAAAGATTGATCAATAATTTGAGTGAATTTTGATTTAAACATCTGAAGTTATTTACTCTTCAATCCGGATTGATCAGATTATCCAAAAATGGTTAAAGGTTTTTTATAATATCAAAAATATATGAATGAATAGAAAACACAAACATCAGCTTGATCCAAAACTTCTATGGCCTCCAAGAAATTTTAAATGATAGAGGTTTAATCACACTATTTCCTGTGGTGTGGTCCACCTGGGCTTTGGATATGCTTCCTTATTGTTCTTTAGACGTCAAATTATCTGTTGACATGGATGAATGGAGTGGATAAAATAAATAAATAACAATGGACCCCACAGAGTTTAATTACTCTAGTAAGGGTAACGAGTAACTCACTTAAATGTAGTAGAGAAAGGTTTCCTTAAAACATTTATAATCATATATTGGGCCTGCCTAAATGTGATTCACATATCCTATGTCCCACTTAGATGAGGGGTCAGACCAAGTTTCAACCGCAACCATGTCTGTATTAACTTATAAACATGGATCTCAAATAAACATCGCGGTGGGCCCTAAGAAGGTTTCAATAGTGGGTGTCACTATCCCACTCTTTTCTATGGTGTGGGTCCACTAGAACTTTGGATTTGCCCCGTCAGTCAGATGCACCATTCCATGGTAGGCCACGAGCTTAAAAATAAAGTCAATCCATGACTTGGGTAGGCCACACCGCATACTATAGTTGAGAGGGTTACCCTCCCATTAAAACATTAATAATCATTTATTAGGCCCGCCTAGATGTGGTTCATAGATCCAGCCCATTCATTAGGTGTGTCCCACTTGGATGAGGAGTCAGACCAAGTTTTTCATTCACATCCAAAACTCATGTGGGCCCCACTAAATGCTTTTATATGTTTTAGGGATGTCTTCACATAGTTTTAGATGCTATGGCGCCCCAACTGTGTTTTGTATACGACTGATTTTTGGACTTAAAGGGGACACATCAAATGCATGGTGTTGATGTTCTACACGCATCATGGTGGGGCGCACATAGATTAACCTCATGGGAAGTTCCCATGAGGTGACCTCCATTTCACTATTTTAGGTAACTCCTTTATGGGTGTTACTCTAACCATGTAGGGCCCACCTTGATTATTTTATGTATATCGACACTGTTCATATATTTTTCCATCATATTTTAAGATGTGATTTCAAATCATAAGAACTCAATAATCTTAGGTGGGCCATATCAATCAAAACAATGATGAATAACTATTAAAAACCTTTTGAAGGCCACAAAAGTTTTGGATCAATTTGATCTTTGTAGTTTACCTTCATCTAGATCTTCTTTACATTATCAACAAGTTGGATTGCAAATAAACATTACTAAAACCTTATGATGGGCTCTTTATAATTTTTAATGATGAGGTACTATATTATCCTTCTTTCCAGTGGTGTGGTCCACTTAAGATTTAAATCGACACAATTTTTTATACCTAACCCAAAAATGGGTTGGAGAAACATAGGGGCGACAAGGATATACAACACATCATCAAAATCTCACTTTTGTTATCTAACTTTTCAATTTTTCTTGTGAAAATACAAAATCTAGCTTTCTTTTTTTAAAAAAATATATTTTTTTTTTACAATTTGTCAATTTTTTCACAATTTTGTTTAATTTTTAATTTTTCTTCTTCAAAATATCATTTTTAAAATCTCACTTTTGTTATATAACTTTTCAAATTTTCTTATCAAAATACAAAATCTAGTTTTCTTTTTAAAAAATATATATATATTTTTTACAATTTATCAATTTTTTCACAATTTTGTTTAATTTTTTAAATTTTCTTTTTCAAAATATCATTTTTTTAATCAAAGTCTTGTTATATAACTTCTAAATTTTTCTTGTCAAAATACAAAATCTAGTTTTCTTTTTCTTTTTTTTTAAAAATATATATATATATATATATATATATATATATATATATACACACACACACACACACACACACACACACACACACACACATATATATATTTACAATTTGCCAATTTTTTCAAAATTTTCTTTAATTTTATACATTTTCTTTTTCAAAATATCATTTTTTATAGAAATCTTTTTTAAAAAAATAAAATTATCAACATTATTCAAAGTTCTTAATTTTTTTTCAAAATCTAGATTTTTATAAAATTACTTTTTTTTTTCAAAATCTAAATATTTTTCTTAAATTTTGTTAATTATTTTTCTAAGCTTTTTTTTTTTTAATTTATAAATTTTTTTGTTCTTAATTTTTGACCTGAGCATTAAAGACGGTTTAGGACAGTCTCTAATGCAGACGGTCTTCGACAGTCTCAAATGACCACTATAAGACGGCTACGAACCGTCTCTAATAGAGTCGGTCTTTGATAGTCTCAAATGGAGATAGTTAAGGACCGTCCCTAACACAGACTATTTTTTGTAGTCTCAGATTACAGGAAAAGAGGGCCAATGACCGTCTCTAATTGAGACGGTCCTTGACAGTCTCAGATTACCAGTAAGAGATGGCCAATGACCGTCTCTCTGAAACTTGATCTTTGGACCGTCTCAAATGGCTGCATATAAGACGGTCTCTCCGTCTCTTATTCCCGACGGTCAATGGCAGTCTTTTATCCGCAGTTAACAATGGTTTTTGACCGTCTTAAATGATTTGTAGACGTTCAAATTTTTAAGACAATATTAAGGACGATCAAGGGCCGTCTAAAAGTTTAGAGATGATTTACGGCTGTCTCTAAAGCGTCTTTAAACCAAGCAATTTTAGAGACGGTCCAGAACCGTCTCTAAATCCGTCATTTTTTTCATTTTTCACCTAGTATCTGGCCTGTTGATTGCATGTGCACGTAGCGTGTGGCCGTCAAAACACTAGCGGAGGAACGCCTGAGTCAGATAAAGGTTGGAGAGGGCACTGAGGTTGAGGTTAGGGAAGACGGAGTAGCGGCAATGGGGGCACTCACATTTAGCTGGAGCCACTTGTCAATGCATTCTACATGAAAATTGTGGGCACAAGGAAGCCCCCAAACCTGCACATGCTTAATCAGGACCCATTCTCAATTTTCTAAAATAAACAAATCTCAAAGTTATCAGGATTCATGATAAAAAAATCAGCCCAAGTTTAATGCTGGCTGCCAACCTAACAGGCTGATACAACCATCCTTCTTTATTCTGGCTTGGACTAGCAATGAGAACATAATACCCAGTGCTCTGTACAACTTGACCAAGAGTTGCGACAGCCACTTCACACTTTATAACAGCAACTCCATCCAAGAGGGCTTCAACAATTACTGGCATTAGTTCACCAAGATATTGCTTCATTCCAAAACCTCCCTATAACAAGGACCACAACAACCAAATTAAGATCACACCATTGCTAATAGAGAAAAAACATTCATGCAGAAACATGACTGGTAAGTGATTATCCTCACATCATGTGGTCCCCAAAGTGTAATGCAGCAAGCAAGTATGTTAGCCTCTATGAAAGGAGGTGGATACCAAAATGACAACATGATTACTACTTATTACAAATTAAAGTAAACAACCAAAAACTCCTAGAGCAATGCTTCGACAATTTAGCATCAAAATAGAACCTTTTCATAATTCCTTTTCATACCACCCACATAAAATGCAAGCTAATTTAAAGTATCAGACTTGATGAAATTGGAACTTGTACCATAGCACACTGCATGATTCAAAATATAACCCAAAAAATATGGAAGTAAACCCACCACTGTAGCAAGCTCCCCAACAGTTGCAAGAACTCCAGTGACAACACCAGTATTAGCATTTGGCCCGTTGCCTTCCCTTAGCTTCACCACAAGTGCCTGAAATGTGACAACCTCACTAGATGGGATGACATACATTTTAGCTTGCACTAAGGACCAAATCACTGAGTTCTTATATTTTAGCAACTACATTGTGAAGATCTTAGGTGAATTATTCCATTGGCAATGACATGTTTATATGCTAAAGGTAACTTAAAATCTAATATAATATAATCTATAATAGATATTTCAAATATACTAGGATTAGTGGTGGGAATCTACTCTAAAAGAGCTTGCTTATATCATTTTTCAATTTGTAAATGTAGTTTATGGTAGTGGAGATGTTAGAGAATTCAATTGTTACTGTTACATTACCTCCTTGGCAAAGCGATTCGTCGAGGCAAGATATCTCTTGCCCTAGTTGTTGATGGTGGGATTTGCACTTCCACCAATCACATACATCTCCCAGTGAGTGTAGTCATTATTCACCACATGGAAATACCCATGCCTACACCTGAATTTGTTTTCACAAGGAAAGAAATTCATTTCAAATCACTCCATTTTTCTAGAAAAGGAAACTCTCAAACAAGAAATGAAATGTAGATGGATGTGTGCAGGGAAAGGAAGGAGAGTAGAAATGAGAGTTGGAAGTGCTAGAAAGGAAACCCAAAAGGAGGATTCGATAATAAATGAGAAAACAGACAAGATGTGGATTATAGTACATTCTCACTGACCCGGATCTGCTTAATGTGGCGGACCTCATTAGGTCCATGTTGCAGACTCTCAGCCTGTAGAAATTGATAAAAACCAAGATGAGGCAGGGGTAATAAACTTATGCATTGTGACATAAGACTTTTATCCCATGAAAGACAATGCATCATAAGATATTCATTCTTCAAAAGCAATTGATATGACCTTCTTTTTCTGATCCAAGTTATGCTTTTCACAATAAGCCTTGTGCTAAAAAAACTTGCCTCCAGCAGTCTTCACATTCATGTGCAGGCCAGCACGTTTAGCACAAGTAGGATGAAATGCAATTTGATAGTCATCATGATTACACTGTAGGACAATTGAAGGTAGGGAGGAGCAAAGAAAATAGCATAAAGTCTACCCCTCATTTTTGGAGTCAAACCTATAGAATTTTAATGAAGAAAGCAAATGATTAAGCAAGCCAAACCTTTATGCAGACACCATGTTTACGACGGCAAATGCAACAAACAAGCTAGTCTTTTTCCTTTGAAATGGTCTCCTAAGGTGAATCATTTAAAACAGTGGAGATATTACATAAGAATGTGTAATGTTTTCAATTAAACAACTTTCACACAGAAAACCAGATTTGAGTGATCTGCTACTGTCACCATAAATGAGAGTCAGGACAGACTGCAAGAACTCACGGAACTTAATTTACATTAATAAACTGATAATTATAAGCGAAAACAGAAACCAGACTTAATCAAAAGATTCTTTTATCAAAAGTTACAAAAAAAAAAACTAATAATCAAGCAACCTAGTTGAATTTTAATGAAAACATTGCAACACAAATTATGTCTGGTGAAATGAAAAGGTTGACCAAGGTCTGAATGCACACGGATCTCCACTAAAGATTATCAGCACATTAACCTAGAACTCTAGGTGTAGTAAATTAAATTAGACTCGACAGACCCAAGTTCTTCCAAGCCAGGGGGAGATCATGCAATTGAGGCTTTGTTCCCATTGACATAAAATTCCTAGGACTTCATTTAAAACTAGGAAATGCTCTAACTAATTTTAGGGTAGCATATGGCATTCTGGTTGGAATTCTGCTGATGGAACATGCTTTTGAAACATAACCCCAACAAATTCAACTAAGACCATCTATCTACAAGTAGCGGTTCACAGGAAAAAGGAAAACTGACAATTTATAACTATAAAAGACAGAAAGGCAGTGATTTACTTACATGAATCTAATAGCAATTTGGTTCTCATCGTTCAAACCATCGGACATTCCTAGATCTCTAAGGCGATCACCAAGAAGTAACACATTAGCTTTCTTCTTCACTGAGGCATTGCCATCATTTGGCTTGTTAATATCTCCTAATTGGTGATGAACTACTGCAGCCATATTAAGAGCATGCTCATTTTTTTTCAGGACATGGATCGTCTTCCCTATCACCAAAATCAATTAGAAAACCAAAAGATATTGCAATAGAATATGATGCAGGAATAAGTGCATCTAATGTATGAAATGAAAGAGAAATGGACAAAATACACTGGTGTCATAGTGGACAAGTACACCATGTCATTCATGGAGCGTGTGATACATTCCTCCAAGCTTACCTCTGATTCTGAATACATATTTCTTAAATCTGACAGAGCAAGACCAACAATAATTTTCGCGAGTGTAAACAAATGCAATTGCTTGGGATCCTTACTCTTGCTCCAGTGGTAGACTCTCAAGAGTTTTAACACCCGGTCAAGGGTTCGAGTATCCATAGGTGGTGAAAACCCACTACAGCGTGAGTGTGTGGGGGTGTGTGTGTGTTAAAAAAAATGCAATTGGTTGAAGAGACCTTCTAGAAATCCTTCACTCATCACTTTACTTCTCAGTGCTTCATAGAAAACTGTGGCGAAATTTGGTCTACCCAAAAAGTATATAAAGATAGCTGATAGGAGATCTGGCTTTGACTGAAAGTCTTCGCTCTGAAATTTTACTTGATCTAAGCAAGCTTAGAGCAATACAATGCTTCCCTCATTCCCATATTCAACAAACTACATAACACAAGCAATTTGTTTTACAACTACGAGTCTAGGAAAGAAATAAGATAGGGAACAAGGCTACTTGATGCTCAAGGGAAAATATGTAACAAGAACATTCATGTACATTCCCAGCCTGTTATAAAGAACTTACAATATCCAAAATGCTGAATGCAACAGGTTGAGTTCGGAATTTAGAATACCAGTCATTGTAGGTGCTCATGAGTCACCTACTCACAATAAAATCTCTGCAAAATAAGATATTCTTATAAAAGAAATAGCATATCTAAATGCAATGTAGTTTCCACGAGTATGAATTAGCCATGCAACCCATATAAATATACAATTTTATATTGAGTGAAAACAGAGAAACAAGGGATTTTGTAGTTCTTACCATTTGGGTAATCCTCTTATAGCACTAGTGCCCATGGACAACAAGTATTCGCTCCAGAAACTGGAATAGAGCAATAGAGAAGTCACTAGGTGGTTGTTCTTGGCATTGTCATGTTCTTGGATTGATCTCAACATGCAAAAGAGAGTCAGCTCTTGGATTCTTTTGTGTGTCAAACACATAAATACACATAAATATTACTTGACTTAAAAAAAATAAATAGGGACCAACCATTCAATGATGGTGAACTACAAAAAATGAAGGGATCACAAAACCCATAGCTAGCAACAAATTAAGCATGGCTATTAAATGCACAAGAAAACATTTGAAGAGTATTTAATAAATGGCTAGTGAAATGTAACAAAACATAAATATGTATGTAAAAGATCACACATAAATGAATCCCAACAAAAAACTACTTATTAATTCTTCGACCCCTTCGACTGAGGTCCCTCAGCCTCAGGTATATCCTTAGGAGTGCATACTTGAATAGTCTCTACATTTAGTACATTGCTCAAAGTTAGGGCCGCTGCTGCCATTGAGTTCATACCATCATCAGCTCCGTTATTCGCTTTGTCATCCATGGATACTTGAATAGTCTCTACATTGTTGAATGCAAACTCAATGAATTCCTTCATGCCCTTAACATATTCCAAGCAACCATGAAAATCCTTGTTTCAGACATGACTTGCAAAAATAGATCCAGAAAGTTGACCTCAAATAACTGTGATTAGCTATTGTTATTCTTCTTCTCTATTTTTTAAATTGTTGTATCTTTTGGATTTTCTCTTTGAGAAACAATCAGATACTGCAACTATGTCAGAAGTTCTGATATAACCATTTTTCCTGACTAGGGGGGCCAATCTGTTCAAAAGGGGGCCCACACCATGATGATCACCTGATATAAAAATTAGGCAGATCGACTCATTGAGTGGGATACAATGAAAGCATCCATAATCCATTCCGTTTATACAGAGGCTTTACATGAATAATCTGGTACCTAAGAGATTGCAATAGTCTTTTAAGCGTAGTTAGGTCTGCACAAGTGAAGCAGAGTTTGTAAGACGTAGAGCTTGTACTTGAGCAATTGAAATCAAGCATCGAAGAAAATAGTAATAGTGAATTGGGATGTCACATGAACCCAAAGAAATGCAATACCCAGTAGTGGACTTATGATCATCTAGATTGCCTACCTAATCAGCATTTGAGAGGTAGTAGGGGAGTGCATGAACTGACACACTTGATTAATGGAATAAGACATGTCTGGTTACATCATCATTAAACATTGTTGGGCCCTTAAAATGCTACAACAGGCAACGACTATTGACTTCTAGTGAAGGATCTCCACCAGTTGTAAATGGATACTAATTTCTTAGTACTAGTGTATGAGGACAGAAACTATGCGTAAGTTACATCAGTATTGACTCTTTTCTCAACAATATGATGATGTTTACATTCTGCAACCCTATTTTGTTTGGGTATGAGGACAGAAATTAGTGAATAACTCCATTCCTTACTAGATAAGATCTAAATGCATCATTCATATACCACCATTATCGAATTGAAAAAATAGGCAGAGAGACTTTCTATGGTGAGTAGGCCGTGGATATCACAGATGTTGAATTACATTGTCGACAAATACTGTTAATAGGACAGTATTCATCACATACATGATGGAGCAAGCTAGTGATCTTACTGCGTAGAACTTAAGAGTGATGTTCGCGACCTGAAATTTGAAAGTGACCTGGTTTGTCAATTGCATGAGTGTTGAGTCAGTTAGACTACAGAGCCTGATAGGAAGATCAATTCAAGCATCTACCTTAACCGAATGTGTGAAAGCTCGCCACAGGTAAATCTAAGCCTCACATCCCTTGTCTCAAATCACCAGGTATCTAAAACCCTTAAAACAAACTAGAACATCTTAGGGTTTTTAGGGTAAGAAAACATTTTTTCAAAATAGAAAAATTCTCTAAGTTTTCTTGCCTTGTCGATTTTATCGAACACATCTCGATATGATCGACCTGCGCTGTCGAGTCCTCGATGTTCTATCGATACCATCAAAAAGAGGACCAAATATGTCCAGCAACCTCATACATATCAAGACGAAATTATCGATGTATCGATACACCTATCGATATCATCGATATTCAAATCTCGAGTCTATCGGAAGTGACTCGATAATATCAACATGCAGAATTCCAGCGCCCCTATTTTTTCTTAAGAATATCATATATACATCGATATATCAAAGCCTCCTCGATACCATCAAAATTCAAACCTCGATGATATCGGAAGGCCTTTGATGATATCGGTCTTGGGCACCAAGTTCTCCAGTAAAATATTTCAGAGTGATTTATCTAGGATCGGGGGTCACTTGATAGAATCAATATTCAAATATCGATGATATCAATGCCGTATCGATTGCATCGAATATGGACATAAACTGTCCAGTAAGCTTTATGAAAAATTAGTTTAATTTATCGATGCATCGACACAACTACCAATATCATCAACATTTAAATTTTGATGATCTCAAAGGTCCCTTGATCATTCATAAGAACCTGAAATATTTCTAGTCAAGTCTCTCTCATTTTTCAAATGTCGATAGATCGAACCTCTCATCAATGGAATCGGAGTTCGAAATCCAATGACATCGACAATCGTTTCGATTCATCAACCAGCTGACAAAAGGGTTCAAAAGCATATGACATTGAGTTCGAGTCATCGAGTGGACCATCGATGCTATCGAGAGTATACGCTCGATGATATCAAACTCTGTCATAAATGTGACCGTTTTATATCCGTTGGAACCTTTTGCCTATATAAAGAGGACTTGTCTATTGTTGTTAGGAGAGAAAGAAGAGATTACTTTTGTGTGTTTAACCTTAGATTTTATACCCAAAGCCATTTCTCTCAAGGAAGTTCATCCTCCAATCCACCCTCTCCATTGATATTCTATAGAGTGGATTGGGGAATGAACTTCTGCATTCAAGGATCCTCCATTTACTACCTTAATGACAAATCATTAAGCTGGGATACCTTGAATACTTAGATGATTGAAATTGCTCTATCTTCCCTATAGGAAAATCTTTTGAGAGTAGGATTTCATCATAACCTTGACCCAACCTGTCACCATGTATTGATACATCTTTTGAGTTGCAAATCAAGGAAGCTGAAGATCCTTCATCAATAAAGGAGGAGATCTTCGTCAACGTGCTTAATAAGACTCATCCACTTATATGTAAATATTTAGAGTCTAGAGGACACTTGTGATTATTCCATTTTAGGATTGGGTCTTAGGTGTTTCTCACCCCTTCAAGCCCTCGTAGGAGGCCTCCGGCTGGAGTGTACGTGGTGGGTGCATTGTGTGGACCCTTACTCTGTGGAGAGCATAAACATCTAGTTGAAGGTAAACCAGTCAAAACCTTAGGTTTGAGGTGAACCATGTGAAACCTCGGGTTAGAGGTAAATCGTGTAAAACCTCCGTTAAGGTCTTATGGAAGATCCTTGGCCAATGTGCTTAAAAATAGGTACGTTGTGTTAACCCTTGATCGTGAGAGCATAAACAGTCAGCCTCAGTGTAGGTTGTAAATGTTGAAGGTGAACCTTATTGAAAACCTTAGGTTTTAGGTGAACCGCTGTGAAACCTCCTTAATGAAATCTGACACACTCATGAGTTGAGTGCGTCTGCCGGGAGTGGAGTAGACTGATCGTCGAACTACTATAAAAATGACTGTGTTTAAGTTTTCTATTCTTCTGATTGTGTGATTTTCTTTAATATTTTCATATCTGAATATCTGAGATCACACCTCACACACATACACAGTCATATCCATCATAAACTAGTTTGCATACTGTTTACTTCTTAAATTATTTGTGATTGGATACTCTACCAAGCTCTGAAGCATGTAAAGTTATTTCTGAGTAATCCTAATATGAGATGTTGTTAGGATTAGTGCAATAGGATTTGAAATAAATCATAAAAGCTTTAAAAAGTCCTATTCACCCCCTCTAGGACATATTGGCATATTCCTACTTTGACAAAAGCGGTCTTTGCCGCTCTTTCAATTGGTATCAGAGCGGGTCTCTCTTTAAGGACTTCATTGCCTAGAGAGTGATCTTAACTGAAGTTTGGAATATGGTCAAAGGAGAGGGCTCATCGGTCACTAGACCTCCAGTATTCGATGGCTCAAATTATGCATACTGGAAGGCTAGGATGCACTACTTTCTGAGATCTTTGGATCATGATGTTTGGGATATTGTTGAAAGTGGATACGTGCCACCAACTGAACAAATTATACTCGACAGTGGCACAACCATCATAAAACCTAATAAAACCTAAACCTAAAGAAAAGTGGATGACGTTTGATAAGGAAAAATAGACTGCTGAAGCTAAAGCTATGAACGCCATCTACTGTGCCGTGTCCCAGGATATATTCAATCGAATAAGTATGTGTGGGACATCTAAGGAAGCATGGGATCTATTGGAAACAACCCATGAAGGCACAAGCACTGTAAAGAGATCTAAACTACAACTCCTAACTTCACAATTTGAAAGTCTCAGAATGAAAGAGTATGAGACCTTTATGGAGTTTTTCACAAAGTTGAATATCATCTGTAACTCCATGGGTGGATTGGGAGAAAAGTTCCGGTTCCAAAATTTATAGGAAAATACTTAGATCACTGCCGGAACGATTTAATCCCAAAGTAACAACAATTGAAGAGAGTAGGAACATAGATGAAATGAAAGTAGAAGAACTGGTAGGTTCCCTACAAACTTTTGAACTACACTTCAAACAAACCCAAAAATCTAAAACAACTATCCTAAAAACTGTTAAGAAATTAATACATGAGGACAGTTAGAGCGAAAAGGAAGATGAAGATGAGGAAGTGGCTTTGCTTGCACAATGATTCAGGAAATTCTTTTTGAAGAATCGTGGCCGGCCTTCTAGAGGAAGAAAGGTGAACAACAAAACTTCCATAAGGAAATTTAGTAAAAGGACCAAGGAACCACAATGTTATGCCTATTAGGAGTATGGACACCTGTCAACCGAATGCCCAAATAGAAAAACTAAGGGCAAGGCAATGGCTGCCACATGGGATGATACTGAAGAGTCAAATTCGGAATCTAGTGACTCAAAAAGCGATGGAGATCAGAAATCATTGAAATTTCTCATGGTCTCCACTGCTCCAATCATTCCCACAGAATCTGAAAACAAGGAAGAACAGCAAGCCACTGAATCATGTCCATCTGATAATGAGGATACTGGAGAAGAAGAAGAAAAAAAAATGATAAACTATAAGATGCTTATAATCAACTTTACATTCATAGCATAAATATCCTTAAAAGACTCGGAATAGCAGAGAGCAAAAGTAAGTTGCTGCAAAAAGATTTAGATAAAACATTGGAAATCAACACACAATTAATAAATGATCTGCAACAATATCATACGGATAATGATAGACTTGAACGAATTAATACCTTCTTGAAAACGAGTTTGAGAAATTGAACAAACAAGTTAAGATCTTAAAAGACAAAATTGTGCTCCTTCAAAATAAAAATCATACAATCCTGTTTAACTTAGAAGAACCTCGAAAGATTGCCAAGATAAATTACAAGTTTTCCCAAAGTGGTGAAAAATTATAAAAAATTATAAAAACTCTTAGGAATGGGAAGACCTAGAAAGGACAAGAGCGGTCTAGGATATGAAAAATCTAAATCAAAATCTTGAAATGCAGCACCAATAACCGAAAGATCTACTGCTTCAGGAAGTAACAAGAACTTCTCCAGTCTGTCATTTGTGTGGTGATTCTGGTCATTATAAGTTTGAATGCATGACACCTAAGAGGACTTAACATAACTCTGGTCAGAAATTCAAACCAAATAGAGAAATGCAGAATTTCAAGAGTCCACTTAGAAATATGGATAAAAGAAATACACATCCATCACCACCTAAAATGAAAGACAAGATAAGGGAATCATTAGATCAAGAGGGTAAGATAGACATGGGTACTAAAACTACCACAGGAAAGAAATCTGTCTCTAAGTGGGTAGTAAAAGAAAAACTGAATTGTCTAATGACTAATTTACATATACCCTAAAATATCAAGCATAAAAGGACAAGTCTAGATCATGCATCTAAATCTGGATGTTTGGTGAAATGATGCAATTTTGCTGAGCTTTAAATAAGATATCTGAGGTTCTTCTCCTCCATCTTTTATATATAAACATTCAAATGTTTATAATTTTGATGTGTACAGAAATTGTACATGGTTTTACTAAGTATACTATTGATCCATAGAAATTCTAAAAGTATACTTGAAGGGTTATCTGAAAGCTGAAAATGGAAAATATTCATCTTCGATATGTCATTCCTGATTAATCGATCATGGGTCGCTATCATCGACATCTCTTCAGAATGTGGAAAGTCACATGATCGAGACTACTATCGAAGCTCATGTCGATAACATCGAATGATGATCATCGATATAATCGAAAGTAAGTTCGATAAAATCAAAGTCTGTTGCCCGATAAAAGGCGATCGAGTGAAAAAATCTTATTTTTCTGGAAAAAGCTTTCTATTCTTTCTTCTGCTCGAATCCTCGGCCAGAAGACCATTGGTGGGTCGCAGAAGCTTCTCAAAAA
The DNA here is from genome assembly GCA_030180095.1 of Magnolia changhungtana. NCBI lineage: Eukaryota > Viridiplantae > Streptophyta > Magnoliopsida > Magnoliales > Magnoliaceae > Magnolia > Magnolia changhungtana. The sequence goes on from JASAUF010000640.1 coordinate 1,809,461, forward strand.
TAGGTATTATCCTTCCATTCCTTCCATTGCAGAGTCTATCTCACTTTTGGTTGGGTATATTCCATTTCTTTAAAAGAGGTATTTTGTCCTCTTTCCCAAAGTTTTCAAACCCTCATTTTGTCCACATGGGAAAAGACAAGGGAAAAGTGTCAGGTCTGGACGAGTCTTCAAGATCCACTCGAGAAAAAAAATGCTCGCTTCAAAAGAAAGGGCAAGGGGCCCGGAACGTGGGACCCCCACAAGGCAACACTCGAGGCATGGCGAGTCCCAGTCTGAGGCAGAGGTACCGCCTCCAGTCAGAGCAACATCACGTCCACCGAAATACGCGGGTAGGAAGCTTATCAACGAGAGAAAGGTAGACAAGGTTTGTCTAAAGCCATACAATCTTGAATCCCTGTTTGTTGCAATCGATTGGTTACCTGTCCTCTATTTCAGTGGGCCATGCCAACTCGAACGAACACGCAACTTCCTTGCCACATGTCACTCACCCGTGTCTGATCCTCCTTCGATCATGGTTGAGATGGATGGTGATGATGTGCTAATCACTCCTGCTATAATGGCAAATATCCTTGGACTGACAATGACATCAGGACTCCCAGAAATGGACCTTGAAAATATGGAAGTTGGGTCCATGGTTACTAAGTTTCTGTGCAATAGTAGGGACATCCCGTGGTATCAAGGGAATGCTTTGAAATCTAGGTACATGGAACCAAGATTTCGAATTTTGCATGGTATCTTCACCACAAATATATATCCCAGAAGTACTAACTGGTCCGATCTCACCAGTTTTATGACCATGCTAGGGTACTCAATCCCCAGGGGGATAAAGATTTGCCTTCCAACTCTGCTTGTCTATCAGTTGGTAAACGCTGTCCATACAACCAGGGATCTTCATCTACCCTATCCCCGAATCATACACATGGTTTGTAACACCATTGGCTTCCCAATAACCAGTGATCCCGTACTTCTTTTCCAAACCTTCACCAAAAGCAACATACGAAGGATGGACTTGAAGTTTCATGAGTATTATGAGGATCCAGAGGAAGACATTAACAAAGTTGTTGTTGGAGGAAGATGGTGGTGCAGGAGATTCTCCCATGGAAGGGACTAAGGGTGCCACGCCCTGAACTCAGAAACCGGGCTCACAAAATTCTCGATCGCCGAATCCGGCGCCGACAGCCACCGTAGTACCCCATTCTCGACTCCCAGCACCCATACACCAGGTTCCGATCCTGGAATGCTACAAGGAGGATTTTTAATCATCAATTTGATTTGTAATGAGCATAACCATAGGCATAACCCATGAACAATCACTACAAGAACACCATCACAAAATCCACTATGATAAAAAACTTTTGATCACAATGCATATGAAGGGAAATATAAGATAGTACTAATAACTGAACTCTAAAAGTTCGGCTGTACGCTCCTGCTGCTATTATGCTACGACTGCGTCCTGGCGTCACCTGCACACATCAATCGTGCATAAGCTTTATAGAAAGCTTAGAAGGTGGTGTAAGTGTGTGCGTAATATAAGCGTGCTCAGAATGCAAGGTCAGAGTAATGTGGAGTCATGCTGATGGGTATATGAATGTAATCAGCCATACCAAGGCTCTGCAGTGCAGAATATAAATGTTGTCGGCTATATCAAGGCCATGTGATATATAATGCAAGTCAAGCATGCCAATCCACATCCATATATCAATGCAGCTCCTCACTAGAGCTTCAAATCAGTACGTTCTCAGTCTAGATAATCACTGGGGTTTAGTACTCTCCAAATGGCACTGTCTCTCTTCCAGCCACATAGTCCAAGTGAGCATAAGAAACCTCACTATCCATCTAGACAATAGTCTACCAATACCTATCCGGCATGTCGATAGTGAATCCATTCACGAGCTGGTCAAACTCAGCCTAGTAATGCCCCCTACGCTTATGTGGGTAAGGCCACACCCCTTTCCAACTAACCACGACACAGTGAGAGTCGCAACCTCCTGGTATTCGGCCCTCATGCGCTCATGAGTCCACTCGGTCTCAACGTTGGAGTCATCCTTTAGTACCATCGGGTTTAGGGATTTTCACCCAGGGACATCTATGATGCCCTGATGCTAAAAACAGTATTTCCGGTATCCAATCCATCCATCCACGATGTGTCTGTGGAGGCTATGGCCCTGATGTCACTAGGGCATACAACAATTATAATCACGTACATGCAAGTCAATGAATCACTCTACCAGACATGCAACAATCTTACGCGTACCACACACTCATATAGGGCAACTCCACCTGTTAGGGAGCTTATAAATAATCTGCCCGAAGGCATATGCTATGATCAGTCACTCCTCATATCAAGCATATATATGATGCATATGATCATGGATCTATACTAATCATGTTATAGGGTGATGGGCTCTATTCATAAGAAGATGGGCCTAAACGGCCTGCACACTACCAGTATGGGCCTATTAATGGGCCTTAAGAAGAGTGACAATGCGGACATTTAACCGACATCATCCATATAATGTGGACGTCAAACCATCATTGCTCTCAGGCATAGCCCGCCATCAAGATCATCACATAAACCACGGTGGAGACACATTACAATGGGCCTTATGTACATCCCGTTGGGCCTCGACCCATGAGCCTCCAATACGTCATGTGGACCTCATACCATGGGTCTCATATATATCAAAGGGGGCTCAGTGGGTGGGCTACAATTACATCAAGTTGGGCCTAATCACATGGGCCTTGCATACGTCACAATAGGCCTCATAACATGGGCCTCATATCAATCAAGGTGGGCCTCAACAATGGGTCATAAATATGGTGAGTGGGCCACACCACATGAGCCACATGTATATCAATTGGCCCACACTCAAATATAAGTGGTGATAAGGATTTCCACCATTAAAATTCCCAAGGGTTTAATGGTGGACATTCAAACCCACTATTTCTATAATGTGGTCCACCTGATCCTAGATCTATCTTATTTTTAGTCTCTAGCCTTAAAAATGAGCTTGTCAAAGGTTGGACGGTTTAGATGTAGCATATGCATCAGGGTGGATCCCATAGGAATGGGAATGATGGATGGCATAGATGAGGTACATACCTCATGGTGGGGCTCACACTGATGGAAGGTGTGGATGACAATACATACATCAGTGGGTCCCATGTGGGGCCCACCATAACATTTATTTTCTATCCAAACTATTCATAAGGTCGCGTGGACCTGGGGTCCACAGTGATGTTTGTCTGTCATCCAAACTGTTCATAAGGTCACGTGGACATGCGGTCCACGCTGATGTTTGTCTTCCATCCAATTGGTTGATAAGGTCACACGGACCTGGATTGAGGAGGAAAAATAAATTTCATATTAATCCAAAATTTCTGACCCCAAAAGGGTTTCAATGATAGGCGTCAATCCTCACTATTCCCTGTGGCGTGGGCCACTTGAGCTTGCATACAACTGACTTTTCGAAAGGGGACCCACCGCCCTAAGGGCCCACCTAATGCACATCACAATGGGGCCCACATCAACACCATCCATCCGTTAGTCGGCCGCATACACAGCGCCGTCAGCATAAAGGCGACATAGAAGAAGTGTCACCGCCGCACATGTGTTTTGTTTTTTTTACAATTCTTGGGGTTTTTGGTAGGTGGGGCCCGCCTCATACAAATCTAACCCAGTCATTGGTCCCTATGACTCAATACAAACCCATCAAGCCTAATATGCAGCGTGTTTTGGCGGATAAAAACATCAAGGCATGTTTTAACAGATAACCCTACTATTTTCTATGGTATGGCCTACTTAATTATCAGATTGGTCTCAAAATTTAACTCAACGCCTAAAATAGGTTATGCAACGAAATGGACGGCATGGATTATTTACATACATCAAGGTGGGGCCTGCATGATCGGCCCATCCCAAACTTTAAAAAAAGATTATTTTTTTTGTTAGTTGTTAGTACACGCCCATGTTAGTATACGCACTCCATATTAGCCACACCCGTCCAGCGTCCAGAGACGTTGGATGACATGGATAAACACATGCATTGTGGTGGGTCCCACATGGACGTGGCCCACCATTCTTTTATATATTTATGATATTGATATAATGTAAATACAATACACTATATATGCTATGTAAACTACAGATCTCTCCTAAAATGCGGTGGGCCACACCATCTGATGGATGGAGTAGGTTTAAAACAAATTGGTGGGGCCCACTACATTCTAAGGAGAGGAAAAAAGAGAGAGAGAGAGAGAGAGAGAGAGAGAGAGAGACATGGTGATAGAGAGGAGGGATCTCACCACTATGGGCCCTCCATTTATACATTGCATACTTTATTTGGGTCCCACATCAAGTGACCTTACAGTTGAAATCAACGGTGGATCACCCACCTCTAGGCCTTCTCCTTGTTCCCTTAGCCTCCTTAGCTCCTTGCCTTCTCTTTTGATGGAAGTTGATGGGGTTTTGATAGTGAGGATGAGAGATGAGAGGGTAGGGAAAGTGGGCCACACTTGTTGCTTTGGGAGTGTTTGGAAAGGCTCGAATGTGTGAAATTTTTTTTGTTGCTTGGGAGATATTTTGAGAAATGAGGTAGAGAGAGAAGAGATGGGATGATAAGGATGAGTGATGGGTTGAGTGATGGATGAAGTGATGTAAGGGTTGACTTTGGGTAGCTTGTGTAAGAGAGAGGTAAGGATGGGGTATGGGTTGCTTGTACTTGACTTGATATGTGATGTGTACTTGATTGATGGGATTGATTGATTGATTGATGGGATAGGTCATAGAGATTCTCTTGGAATTCGCATACATGGCATTTTCCTCAAAATGAACGTGGAACCACAACTCCTAGCCTGGGTATCGGGTTGGTGCACGAGTTGCGACATTGGAAAAGCAGCGACGACACAGTTGTCAAGGTACAGGTTTTGGTTTGAGCCAGCTTCGGTATACAAGACTCGGCTTAGGATTGTGCGTAGATGTCAGATTCGAGTCGAGGATTGCCGGAATTCGACCAGAAGGATCGCGGAAGCCTACAAAACGGTACAGACTAGGATACGGGTCTTAAAGAGGGGGCTGGGCATGAACCATCTGCGTCACATCAAGCACCATCCACATCAGGAGCTGGGCATGCAAAGAGATTTAAGGTCCATCAAGACAGGATTGACGCCATTTAGTATGATGTCTCTCAACTCAAGTAGTTGATGAACGAGAGGTTTACTGACCTTGAACGGATGGTGCAAGGTGTGCAGCAAACAGTCTAACAGTTGGTGGATCTGATGATTTGCCACCAGGACGACACGACACCATCCCACTTCACTCCATGATGATGATCACTGCGTGCTATCACATACACCCAACTCTTATTTCTGCGTACGAATATTAGTATCTTTTTAAATGTTCTACGCCTTCATGAGTGTATGTGATAACTAACTAATCTGGAGAATCTGACTTTTTTTTTGTTGTATGGTAATTGTATATGTCCATGGTTAGACTAAACATACTTTTTTTTAGGCTTGGTTCTGTTGGGATATAATGTTAATCTACTGCTGCCCGTGGCAGTATGTGTTATGGATATTTGGATATTTCTGTATATGGCTGAGTATAATTCTTACCTTTACTGCCATGATTATGTTTTACGATCCCCTGGTTTCTCTAGTTTCTGATATTGAATGCATGTGATGCTTTTAATGAATATTCTAACTGCTATATCACTGCATATATCTGATCTGTTATGCATAGATATTCACTGTGAATGATGTCTAATTAAGCAACTGTTTGACTACTATACATCTATCTGTTATATGCATATTCCTCTGAATGGTGGTTCTCCCAAATACTTCAAGCTTCAGTCAATATCAATTGCTAAATCTTTGTCAATGACTGACAAAAAAGGGGAGAACAATTCTAACACTGCGATAAGAAAATTGTATATCTGCTTGAATGGTGTTGCAGGTGTTAGGGGGAGTAGGCTGCACCAAGTGGGTGTTTACAATCAGGGGGAGCAGATATTGGGCTATGTACATGGGTTCAATAGAAATTGTAAAATTGTGTAAAACGTATGTACACACAATTTAGGATGTGTTTGTCTAGATACTGTTCTAGGGTGTTTTGGGATTTTGTCACGTAATTGACAAAGGGGGAGATTGAAAGGGCCCTGGTTTGTCAATTGCGTGAGTGTTGAGTCAGTTAGACTATAAAGCCTGATAGGAAGATTAATTCAAACGTCTGCCTCAACCGGATGTGCGCAAGCTCGCCACAGGTAAATCTGAGCCTCACATCCCTTGTCCTAAATCACCAAGTATACTAAAACCCTTAAAATAAACTAGAACATCTTAAGGTTTTTAGGGTAAGAAAATGTTTTTTCAAAATAGGAAAATTCTTTAAGTTTTCTTACCCTGTCAATTTTATCGATACACATCTCGATATGATCGACCTGTGTTGTTGAGTCCTCGATGCTCCATCGATACCATCGAAAAGAGGACCAAATATGTCCAGCAACCTCATTCATATTAAGACGAAATTATCGATGTATCGATACACCTATCGATATCATCGATATTCAAATCTCGAGTATATCGGAAGTGACTTGATAATACCGACAAGCTGAATTCCGGCACCCCTATTTTTTCTTAAGAATATTATATGTGCATCGATATATCAAAGCCTCCTCGATATCATCAAAATTCAAACCTCGATGATATCGAAAGGCCTTCGATGATATCGGTTTTAGGCGCCAAGTTCTACAATAAAATATTTTAGGGTGATTTATCTATGATCGGGGGTCACTCGATAGAATCGATATTCAAATATCAATGATATCGATGCCGTATCGATTGCATCAAACATGGACATAAATTGTCCAACAAGCTTTATGAAAAATCAGTTTGATTTATCGATATCATCAACATTCAAATTTCGATGATCTTGAAGGTCCCTCGATCATTCATAAGAACCTGAAATATTTCTAGTCAAGTCTCTCTCATTTTTTAAATGTCAATGGATCAAACCTCTCATCAATGAAATCAGAGTTCAAAATTCGATCGCATCAACAATCGTTTCGATTCATTGACCAGCTGGCAAAAGGTTTCAAAATTGTATGACATTGAGTTTAAGTCATCAAGCGGACCATCGATGCTATCAAGAGTATACGCTCGATGATATCGAACCTGCTCGATGATATCGAACTCTGTTATAAATGTGACCATTTTATATCCGTTGGAATCTTTTGCCTATATAAAGAGGACTTGTCTATTGTTGCTGGGAGAGAAAGAAGAGTGCTTTTGTGTGTTTAACCTTAGATCTTATACCCAAAGGCCTTTCTCTCAAGGAAGTTCATCCTCCAGTCCACCCTCTCCATTGATATTCAATAGAGTAGATTGGGGTATGAACTTCCACATTCAATGATCCTCCAGCTACTACCTTAATGGCAAATCATTATGAATGCTTAGATGATTGAAATTGCTCTATCTTCCTTATTGGAAAATTCTTTTGAGAGTAGAATTTCATTATAACCTTGACCTAACCCGTCGCCATGTATAGATACATCTTTTGAGTTACAAATCAAGGAAGCCAAAGACCCTTTAGCAATAAAGGAGGAGATCTTCGTCAACGTGCTTAATGGGACTCATCCACTTATCTGTAAGTATCTAGAGTTCAGAGGACACTTGTGATCATTCCTTTTTAGGATTGGGTCTTAGGTGTTTCTCACCCCTTCAAGCCCTCGTAGGAGGCCTCCGACGGGAGTGTACGTGGTGGGTACATTGTGTGGACCCTTGTTCTGTGGAGAGCATAAACATCTAGTTGAAGGTGAACCAGTCAAAACCTCAGGTTTGAGGTGAACCGTGTGAAACCTCAGGTTAGAGGTAAACCACGTAAAACCTCCGTTAGGGTCTTATGGAAGATCCTTGGCCAGTGTACCTAAAAGTGGGTGCGTTGTGTTAACCCTTGCTCGTGAGATCATAAATAGTCAGCTTCAATGTAGGTTGTAAAGGTTGAAGGTGAACCTTATTTAAAACCTTAAGTTTGAGGTAAACTGTTGTGAAACCTCCTTAGTGAAATTCGGCACACTCAAGGGTTGAGTGCGTCTGCCGGGAGTGGAGTAGACTGATCGTCGAACCACTATAAAAATGACTGTGTTTAAGTTTGTTATTCTTCTGATTGTGTGATTTGCTTTAATATTTTCATATCTGAATATCTTAGATCACACCTCACACACATACACAGTCAGATCCATCATAAACTAGTTTGCATACTGTTTACTTCTTAAATAGTTTGTGATTGGATCCTCTACAAAGCTTGGAAGCGTGTAGAGTTATTTTTGAGTAATCCTAATATGAGCTGTTGTTAGGATTAGTGCAATAGGATTTGAAATAAATCATAAAAACTTTAAAAAGTCCTATTCACCCCCCTCTAGGACATATTGGCATATTCCTACTTCGACGAAAGCGGTCTTCACCGCTCTTTCAGAATTTACAGATTCCTTGATGCTTCAGGTCCTAAACTAATCTTAAGAATAACATTGCCAAATGCATTAGTGTATAATTCCAGTATGTAATGGGCGTGGGCATCAATCATGCCTATGATCTAATTTTGATTCGATAGTCCGCATCTAGTGTTGATTCATTCTTCACAATGCTATGACTACCAGCGAAGAGCATTCTTAGGGGTAAACACTTGGCCAGTTTTGCTAAGAAAACCTTCAATCTTCTTTGAAAATCACATTTGAGAACCTCAATTGAGAAAGTTTCAAGAATGAAACTTAACCATGGTGCATTCATGTAGAACTTGAGTGCCGAAATGTACAACTATCAAACTCTAAATAGTGATAATGACAAAAAAAAAACTAGGAAAAATAAAAGATAAAAGAGTTCACATCACACTTAGCTAGTGTATCATAGATTTGGACTTGCATTAATTTCATCATTGAAATGGCAATAAAGTGTCAACCACAAATTTCAGATGTAGACACATTTCATCAAGCACTTATGTGCTAACATCCAACCAAAAGTCCAAAACCATATGTTAGTAAAGAAATCATAGTTATCTATGGATACAACCAAAACAAGAAGCATTACAGTTTCAAACTTGTCAGACAATGATAAACAAAGATGAGGAGATTAAGAATAAGCAAGATAGAACAAGCCAATTACCTGCTGAATACGAGCTCTTTTTAAAAATATTTGATCTTCGTATACAGAAACTGACTGAACAAAATGCTCTACCCTCTCCAATAGTACCTGGACATGTTGAATTCCCTAGCATTAGGAAGTGTGGGTTGTAGGTGTAACCAACCCGTAATTAAGGATATGGGAAAAAGAATAATAGAAAAAGAGCTCCAGTATAAAGATCTGTCATTTAAGTAGATTACTTTGAGTGTACGTAAGCCACATGTACAATTTCTTCGTGCTTGTGTATCAAGCATCACACACAACTGGAGTATCAAAAATCCCCTTTGGGTGAAGATTCACCATGATTCTTCTAAATGATGCAAAACTAACATCTAAATCTCAGTAAATCAGAAGATACTAAATCTCAAAATGTATTTCAAATGCATGATATTACATAAATCAAAGATAAATCTCTAAAATCTAAATACATAAACCTAAATTACAACTTAAATCAGCAAGAATCGAAACAAAATCCAATGGAATCTATAAGAATAAAGAGACATAAGTTGGATCAAGATCAAAACAGATCAAGCACCAGAAATTAAGAAAAAATTACAAAAATCAAACCCTAAGTGGAACATCAAAGCTCCAAACAATGAGATCCGAAAGGAAAACAGATCTATTAGCAAGAATCGAATCAAAATCCAACGAAATCTCTCAGAATCGAGAGATATAAGCTGGATTCATATTAAAATAGATTAAGCACTAAAAATTAAGAAAAAATCCATAAGTGGGAAAAAATTGGAAAAAAGCTCACTGTCTTTTAAGGATCTGATGATCGTAGAGAGAGAGAGAGAGAGAGAGAGAGAGAGAGAGAGAGAGAGAGAGAGAAGAGAGAGAGAGAGAGATGGTATCCGACGAAGATGAGAAAATATGGAGAAGACATGGAGAAGAGCTATGGTTCGGTTCGGTGAGGAGCCGCAATCGGTGTTTATGCCCCTTGTTTATCTAGCCTGCACGTAAATCAAAGAATGGAGGAGCATATTTCGTAGTAGAGAACAAGGTTTTGCTCTCGATCGAACACCAAACCCTAATCGCCGATATTGTAATGTGAAACTACTCAAATCCAAAGAATTAAGCTAGAAACAACAGGATTTTCCACTTCTTGAGCAAGATTTTGAAATCAAAAAAAAAAAAAAAAAAAAAAAAAAAAAAAAAAACTCCTCAACTCAAACCAAAAAACGGGGAAATTGGATTTTGAACAACCAAACGGGGAAAACGCACAAAAATGAGAGATTTCTGCCCGTATTTCTGATTTTCGAGAGGATTTTAGTTGAGAAATCAGTAGGGAAAAAAAAAGAGAGAGAATGAGTACCTGAAATTGGCGAAGAGATTGCTAGTGTGGAGCATAGAATTAACGTTTCTAGGCATTGTAAAGGATCGAATTGCAGAAGTTAAATGTGATTTCGATCTATTTTCCTTTCAGAGCTTGGGGATTCTGACAAATAGAATTGCATAAGTAAAACGCGACTTCACTTTAATTTCCTTTCGGAGTTTAGGGATTTTGAGAGAGAGCTTTGCTTCGCGCTTCCAAGTTCCAAAATGAATAAAAGCCATGAAGATGATATATTGGATCCGTAAGAAATGGAATATGGTATACTCATCTCTCTATGGTACACGTAGCAGGCAATGCGGAAATCGAGTCCCTTCATTTGCAGGGCCGAAAATGAGATTTGGATCTATTTCATTTTTGGGTTCCTTCACTAAAATTAATTCTTAATTTTATAAATTTTACGAAAATTCTCAAAAAGAAAAAAAAAATTAAGATTCTTAATTTTTTTTTTAATTCTAAAATTTTTCAAGATTATAAACTTGTTGAAATTTATCAAGAAATTTTAAAATTCTCAGTTTTTTCAAAATTATCAAAAAAAAAAAAAAAAAATCAATTCTTAATAGTTTTAAAATTTCTTAATTTTTTTTCGAATTTTCAATTATTTGAAATTTCTCAATTTTTAAAAAATTTCCAATTTTTTTCAAGATTCTCAAATTCAAATTTCCTTTTTTTTTTTTCAAAAATTTCAAAAATTTTCAAAATTCTTAATTTTTAAAAATTTCTCAATTTAAAAAAAAAATCATACTTTTTCATAATTATCATTTTTTTATTCGTAATTTTTCAAAAAAAAAATTAAAATAATTCTTCATGTTTTAAAAGGTCTCAAAATTTTTAAAAATTCTTAGTTATTAGAAAATTCAAATTTTAAAACTTTTTCAAAACTGTCAAAATTTTTTTTTTTTTCAAAATTCTCAATTTTTTCACAATTGTCATAAAATTTTAAATTTATTAATTCTTTCAAGATTCTCAATTTTTTTTTTCAATATTCTTAAATGTAGACTTTTGGCTTCGGTTCCTATGCAACCAAGGCTAAAAAGTAGACTTTTGGCCTCGGTTCTATGCAATCGAGGCTAAAAGTAGATTTTTAGCCTTTTAGCCTCGAAAAATGAACTTTTAGCCTCAGTTCCTTAGCAACCGAGGCTAAATAAAAAAACACATTTAGCCTCCATTTTTTCAACTGACGCTAAAAAATTATGGCTAAAAGCCTATTTTCTTGTAGTGAATGGACATGTTTCAAGGATCGGAAGGTGATTTTGACCACACTCTGCATATTGAGAAGCTCTCCTAACTTAAAAATGCTTGAGTTTAGCATGCGTGGCTATGGCATACCTGAGTTTCATGTTACACTAAATGCAGGCTTCTGGGAAGCGCAAGAACACTTGGGTTGCTCGCTAAATCATCTCTGAACAGTGAAGATGACTGGAATCATGGGTGACGAATGTGAATTGTGTTTCATAAGGTTCCTACTTGCAAAAGCTCCTGTTCTTAAGGCGATGAATACTAGTAAGATTGCCAAAAAATCAAGGTTTCTTAAAGATATGCTACAACTCCGAAGAGCTTCCAAGCAAGCCATTATCATACGTTATTATGAAAGTATTCGAGGGTGTGTTTGGCTTGGGCAGCAAGAAATATAATTTGCAATTTTTGGGATATCTACTCTTAACAGAATTCCTAAGATTCATGGTATGGTACTTGTGCGGATACAAAGAGCTCTTTATTTCCATGGACATTGTTGAAGGGTTTCTCTTACTTATATCAAGCAAATCAAGTCGGTTATATTCAATGCTACATGCAATGATATGAATTTCATGTCTCATTTTTAGATATATTCTATTTTGTGTGTGTATTAATGTAAGAGTCACGCTTGAAAAGAAGACAGTGGTCTCTTCTCCTTTGCCAAAAAAAAAAGTATTGCTACTCAACCTATTGGTAGCCAATCTATGTCCATGTTTTTGAAATCCAATTCAATCACTAATTGCTTAACTTAATTTTAAGTGCATGTGTAAAAAACTAGTACCATCTGGGATTTAGGTAGAGTATACGATAGAACGTAGTGCACACCACAATGGCCGCCAATAATTTTTTTCACTGGGTGTGGCTTAGGTGAATCTAAGCATTGTTGCCGCTTTTGGAACTTAAGCCTAAATGCTTGCATTTAATGATTTCGATTATATTTCATATAATCATCACAGTTGGCCTTATAAAAAAACTCAATGGTGGACTTCTCTCTGAACTATTTCCTTTGGTGTGGCCCATCTGAATCACAAGTTAGATTAGTGTTTTGTCTGTGATCCTAACATTGGATTACATATGTAGCTGTGGAACATCATGATTTTAACATCATGATGAGCCCGCAAAAATTAGTGATGGTGGTCCTTCTAGCAAGGCATGTTGGATTGGTAGTACCCAACTTAGACTTAGCCAAAGACTGATGCTCCACTCAAGGACTCTATGGGGTCCATCTTGTTCTATGTTGTTAATCCACGCCATTCATCCATTTTAACAAATTATTTTATGGCATTAGTTTAAAAAAAGGTATATCTAAGGCTCAAGTGGACTACACCATACGAAACAGTGAGAATAGAACATGCTTACCATTGAAAACCTCTTGGGACTCAAAGTTTTAGATCAAGCTGATATTTATATTTTTCCTTTCATCCAAGTCAGTCTGACCTTATGAAATGGTTGGATTGCAAATAAACATCATAATGGGCCATAAGAAAGTTTCAACAGTAGTCATCATTGTCAATGTTGCGCTTCCTTTGGTGTGATCTACTAAAGCCTTAGATTTGTCTTCATTTTAGGCTAATGCCTTTAATTTATCAGTCAAGATAGATGGATGTCATGGATAAAACAAATACATCACTGTGACCCCACTACAAGATAACAGACCTTTATTGGTGGCCAAAACTGCCGATAAAACCCCTAAAACAACAGCATACCCTTTTCCCGATGCTAGACAAGCGCCGGCAGAAGGGTATGTCGGTAAAAGTTTCCAGGCGCTAAGCCATTTTTACCGGCGCTCGGAGCGCCGGTAACTATAGGGTCTTTCAGTCTATGAGGTTTCACCTATGCTTTTGTTGGATGCTGGTATTTCTGATAAAAGCACCACTAAAATTGGCAAAAGCGCCGCCAATAGTCTGTCCAACGGACACTTTTAAACACGGAAAAGTGTCGACAAAGGTCTATACAAGTGCCGATAAAAATCCTTGTACAAATTTGGGTTGCCCCAGCGCAGGCCAGTAATTTATTATTATTATTATATATAATTCAATTGAAACCTGTATTTTTTTAATCTTTGAAACATTAAAAATGTTGCAATACAATTTAAACTAAATACTAAACAAAATCTATATTACTTCACAATAATATATATATATATATATATATATAATTTATTACAATAAATTGAAAAAGGTCTTAAATAATTTATTTTTTTTTAAAAAATCCTCTTTATGGTACTCCCAGCGCGAGTAGCGTCAAAAGGCTGACGTGTTAGTTTGTAGGCCTAAATTTAGGCACAATTGATTAAAATCTTGCACACAAAGGAAAAAAAATAAATCAAAAGGTAGATCTGTTGTTTGGTTTGGACAACAATTTTCCATGAAACCTTAAAAAGGCCAATGGTTAAACAGCAACAACAGTCTCTCATAACCTTGGAAATCAACATTTAGCATGTTTTTAGAAGATATAAATATCCACATTTTTTTAGTAATAAATAGAAATGGAAAGGAAGTACAGTCAAACCTGATGCAAACTTTGCAAATGTAGTATATGAACTTTCTATAAAAGGAAAAGACACCAATCTAACCACTAAACTACCTGAAAATAACATCATCAATTCATTTGGACAAAACTAGCAACTAAGAACTTAACATCCACCAAAGTATCATAACAGCTCCTACCCGAGAAGTTACAGTAGTTTTTTTTTTTTTTTTTTTTTTTTTTTTTTTTAACTCGTGCATGTACCGGATGGGTGGATCAACGTGAGTTTTGTGCCAGGCATGCTTCTCTGTGGCTCAACTTGATGAGTGGCTCAGATATCAGATAACAATTCTTACAAGGCATTGTTAAATGGAAACTATGAAGGATGGCCAGGGATCTATATTTTGCAATGAGAGTCAGCATGCAAAATCAACATACATTTAGGGGATCCTTCCTATCAATTAGGCAAGTTCCATTGCAAATGTGGTCTGACCTAAAAAATTGGCTGGTCCACTCTTCAGGTGGGCTACACACAAGAGAAAATTAGATGCTAATAAAATTAGCCAACTCTCTAAATTTTGTGTACATGCAAGGCTGAGAAAGAACTCATGATTTAACAGTGGTAGATCCATGGCTACTTTTTCTTATGTTATGGCTCACTTGAGTTTAAGATCATATATATATATATATATATATAATATATATATATATATATATATATATATATATATAATGCTATATAACATATGCATGGAATTAATTATAAGCCTACAAAACCTTTCTTGTATAGACCACATGCGAGTTACACACAAAGAAGAGGAGAGGCCGTAGTAAGTTCCTGGCAAATTCTAATAATCAATACTACTAACATGGCAAAACTTGAGCCATCTATTAATAAGCATGTAAATTCTCAATTTTTAAAATCTAACATACATTCTTTTAATGTCCTATTAAATCTCAAAGATTATAATTCTCCTAAATTATAAACTAGCCTTATGGAAGGATAGGCCCAAGCCAGGCCCAGTATAGTATATGCTAAATAAGGCTCATATAAGTCAGGGATAGGGCCTTTAGGTGGCACAAGCCCCAGCCCATCCTGATTAGTTACCGAGACTAAAAAGTTAAAACTAATGCAAAGATTCAACATGGTTGTTAGCCCAATTATGGATGCTAAGATTCAAAGACAGATGATGTTCCATGGCCCTAGGCAACAGAAAGGAAATAGACAAGCCAGAATACCAGAATTGTTTGCGAGATGAGATTCGGTCTCATCACACATCAACAGGCCCCACCTTTCGTTCTATGTTTTTTGGACCCGATTGAAAACTTTGAAGAGAATGAATTGCATTTCAAACTAATTCTTGCTTAGCATGGGAACACGATTAAAAGAAGCTAAAAATCAATCAAAAGAAAGCAAAGAAATAAACATTTTTCAAGATTTCACACCTTTGCTGCATGGGAAAATCCATATTGATGAGCTGAATTTCTTGCTATCTCATAGAGATCACAAGCAGTGAGCTTACATACCAGAAAAAGTATCACTCTTTAAGTGACTTGACCTTGGACAATATACCAAGAATTGAAATCAAATAAACCTATGCAGCGACACTATATTCCAGAAACAAGGAGTTGTTGCTCAAAGGAGACATCGCCAATCCAATCTGAGAAATAAATGTAATAGATAAGCATTAATCACTTTCACAAAAAATGGGAATGGTGATTCAAATAACAGAACTATAAAACAGAGCTTATTAACGTTTGTAGGATAATCACTTGTGCAAGCATATAACAAAATTATAAGGTACTTGATAAAAAAAATAAAAATATATATAAGGATGCACTGTCAGCAATTATGTGTCAGGGGATCATTTCAAAAGTTCTGACTGGGTATCTTTCCAAGGCAGATTTTCAGTGGACTTTCACTGGTCTATTATGCATTAGGGGATCATTTCAAAGAATGTGATTGCAACTTGCTAATTAAAGCAACCTATTTTGACGACCGGTGAGATGTATGCCACATTCTCATGTGTCGGGATCATTTCTTAATAGATAAACCCATTTCTATTATTTGGAAATATAACCACTACATTACTCAAAGTACAAAGGGTGGGGAAGTATAGAAAGCATAGTTTAAAATCTTAAAAAGCTGACTCTGATAGAGATAGTGTCATGTGTATAAGTGATTCACATCCTCCTATCCAAAGGCTCCGTTGCAATCAAAACTCACACTATCGTCATTGTGCTGCATAAAGATTGCCCAAAACATTAGAAAAGTGTAACGCGAATCACCAATACACAAAAGATATAGAGAAAATCTGAATAAGGTCAACCTTTTCATGGGACAAAGGCACTTCTACATCCATAATTGCATTCAGGTTCAGATCGGGATTATGGGCAGTTGCTGTTTCAAAAACATATTAAAAGATTCATTCATAGGCTTCCAGTTAGCATGTAAAGAATCGTTCTTGAGTAAATAAAACAGGATCATTTGAATTGAACAATACCTCCAGAATCTTGAGTAAATAAACCGTTTATTCTGGAAAGTTGAAATGGAGGGGTCCAATCAGAGTGTGGATTGTATGATCATAGGCAAATACTAATTCAAAATCAAATGATATGCTTTTAACAGAAAACCTACAATGCCAATATTTCAATATTCTGAAACATTTAAAGGGTACAAAGGAGGGAAGATACATTGAATAATCCAGACATAGCAGAGAAGTCGAAAGGATTTGTAGGAAACATTGTTTTCAGAGAAGATACATTGAATAATCCAGACATAGCAGAGAAGTCGAAAGGATTTGCAGGAAACATTGTTTTCAGAGAAGATACATTGAATAAACAGTGTCATAAAAGGCCGAGTCATAGAGCCTATAAAGGATTCTTTTCAGATTGGACGGGAGAAAATGATGCATAGCAACATGAAAGAAAATGAAAGAACAAGAAACAAGATGTCAATGTACCTGATCAGATGGAAATGGAAGCACCCGTACAAGATCTCAATGATGAGTTGATGAGTGTCAAATATTGCATATCAGACCCCAGTTATTGCACAATTTTATGTAAATCATAACGCCTAATGCCATAATTAATTGTGTTTTGCCGCAGGATGAAATAAAAGCGTAGATTGGAAAAATGATATTAAAAGCGTGAATTTGACGCTCTGAAATTACCAGAGCTCGGGATGGACTCCAGAAAACCAATGGTGAAGAATATACACGCCTGAGATCTGAGGAAAGCACGATAAAGAGGCCTGAAAGGGTCCAGAATGCAAGATCACATATTTTCCGCCATCCGATCAACTCGAAACTTCATACATGTGATGGGGGCCATCAATCAACCGTACATATTAAATTTCAGCCATTAAAGATCTCGAAAAGCGGTCCAATGGACAAATCAGCCCAGTAATCGTCAATTTGGGACCCACCTGATATCTGGAACTGCCTCAAATTGAATTTTAGTGGTTGAAATTATATGAAGTAAAGGATGGACGGGGCAGATTTCTCATAAACATTATAGTAGACCCATACATGATGCATGTATACCAGGCGTCATGACCACCGGCTGCGCACCGGACCGTCCGGACGGTCAGCGCTAGCGTCTTCTCAGAAACGGCAGGGCCGTCCAGCGTCTCGCCAACCGACCGCTGTCCTCAGTTGTGGGGCCCACCTATTGTCCAAATGGACAATCCAAGCCGTCCATCCGCTTCTTGGGGCGGCAATCACCTTTGCCTAGGTGGCGAAATTGCGAAAGGGAGCGATGATCAGATCTTAACCATTCGAACGCAGATTGGACGGCAAGACAGAAAGCCACGTGAACTACACCGAATCCACCCTAAAACCAGTCAATTCCTACTGGTTTTTTGAGGAGAATATAATGAACGGAACTGATTTGACGTTTGATCAAAGAAGTGGGACCCACCATCATCCCAGCGTCGGATTCGCGTCCTCGAAACGCACGGACGCTGCCGTTTTTGCGAATTATTGTGGGCCCCACTCGTCAACCTTCCGGAAGATCTGATCCGTCCATCGTGTAGAGGGCCATGAATACTACAAAACCATGCTGATAGTTCACTCCTATGCATACACACGTGCGTGATACAGAGGCCACAAAAGGGCTACCCGGCGACGTTCAAATCTGATCTTTTTGAGATTTCTTCTGTGGGCCGCGCCAATAGGCCTTCAAAACCACCCATTCTTGACTGAAATTTCGTCCTGAATCCAATGGATGGGGTGAATTTTTCAGAAAACATCTCTGTGGGGCCCACCGATCACGGTTGTGAAAGTTTATACTCCGAGTTCGTCTACGACTCTGCCACCGATTTCAGCCATCCAGCAGTTATAAAAGGGAAGTTTTGGACGTGGGGAAGGCACTCAGATCCAGGGAATTTGAGATCCAGAGCTAGGGAGAGAAGAAAGAGAAGAAAGAGAAGGAAGAAGAGAGAGATTATTCGGTTTGGTGTTTTATTTTATGAATTTTATTTAATATTTTTATGGATTTTATGGGTCACTAATCTCTCAGCTAGGGCTGAGATGAAGCCCCTAATTTGATCAGCTCGTGTATTGGTTGATTTACTTTGAATTTTAATTAATTTATTTTTTTTCTCTCTAAGTGGGCTTGACGGGTTTAAATTCCATACTTCTCCATCTATGAACTTGACCAAAGTATATATATGGACGTTGTTTGGATGCTTATTACAAGTGATTGTGTCTGATCAAGAACAGGTTTCCTATAGAGGAAGAAACAGGATGCTTTAATGAATCGTACATACCATGTGCCCGACCAAGGACATGGGATGTATTGTTCATGGCATTGCTTAAAGGAATTAGACAGTCTGTATGCCCAATTAAGGACACAGATTGTGCTTTCTCTATTTAAGTGGTATTAATCTAGATCAAGGTAAATCAACAGACAAAACAAGGGTTAGGATAATTAGGGGTGGATTCGAAAGTCCTAGTGCTCTCTCTCTGATTGAATTTTCTTCCCTGTTCTTAATTGTTTTATTTTTTCTTAGAATTATGCTTAGTAATTAGTTCCATTATTTGTTGGATTAGTTAAGGAGAGTCATAGATTTGAGTTGTGACGACCAGTCCTCGTGAGATTCGACCTCGATCTTACCGAGTTTATTACTACATCACAACCCTATACTTGGGGAGTGAACATGAGTCCCTTGTGAATAGATTGAATTATTGCTGGAGCAATTCCATCAGTTACTTTGGGGCCATCTTTTGGGTGTGAAACGATGTCCGGTTGAGGAATTCAAAAAAAAAAATCCCATTTGAAAGCATTTTGAGTTAGCATTAAATGATTCCTTGATAATGTGATCTCTCCATGAATATAGGAAGTTATTGCCAAAGTATAGCGGGTACAAGAATATAATCGGATTATAGTTTTGAGGTTTTTAACTGGCCTTCTAATTTGTTTAGAATTTGGTTAGGTCTTATTTTTATTTTATGCAAAAGTAGAAAAAATGTGAGGGACTTCTTAGGTGAATTTTTTTAATGACTACAATTAGATTGTATGGATAGTTGGGATTTTTCCATACTTATACATGCTTGTAGAGCCTCCTTTGATGATAGTCAAACATAAAATTAGGCTTCTTTTTTTTTTTCCATTCTTAAGAGAGATTCTTGATGGGTTTTTTGACCCATCGTCGACCAGTCATGAGCCTCGCTCAACGGGTCGAAGGCTGTGATCGACTAGTCGTGAAAGACGAGTCATGGCATGACTCAAAGTCCAGCGACTGTGGACTATTTTTCTCTGGGGTGCTCGACCAGTCGAAGGAGGTGCTCGACCGGTCGTAGGTGGCTCTCAACCGGTCGTGGACTCGGTTCGACCAGTCGAGGTTACGCAGATTCGTTCCGCGATTTTGCGCGGATTTCGTGTCGCAAGTCCTTTCGCAACTGGGATGCGGAAAGGAGTTTCCTAAAACTTTAAATAGGAGTTCCTAAGGCTTTTTAGGTAGAACAAGAGGGTTTCCTAAAGCTTCTCAAGGGATTTGTTAAAGGGTTTAGGGCTATCAAAGGTAAGAGACAGAGGAAAAGAGAGAGAGGAAGCTTATAGAAGGGAGGTTCTTCTCGTGGAGGTTATCTACTATGCAATCTATATCTCAGCGCTTTTATGTCCTTGTAATTGGTTAGATCTCTCCGTTTTTCCTTTGTTTCTCTTATTGTTTATCCACTCTTGCATGAGTGAAGAAGGTTGTAACGTTCTACTTCGTAGTGGATTGTTGATCTGGACGAGGTCTCGTGGTTTTTACCTCTTTGAGGGTTTTCCACGTAAAAATCTCTTGTGTGATGTGTGATTAATGCATTGATTATTTTCATTTCTTTATTATCCATAATTCTGGTTTGTTCTAGAGGGCTAGATCCTAAGGTTTTGTGCAAGGCCCCCAACAAAGTGGTATTAGAGCTAAATTCATTGAACAAGTAAGATTGGTTTTGAATTATGAAAGGTGGCTCATCAAGGATGATCAACCTCAATGGTTCTAACTAGACCATATGAAAGGCTAAGATGGAGGACTCACTTTATTACAAGGACCTATATTCTCTAATTTTAGGCATATCAGCAAAATCCAAGGATATGACTGATGATGATTGGAAGAAGATGGACCAGAAGGCGGTGGGGTTTGTTAGACAATGGTTGGATGATTCAGTGTTCCACCATGTGTCTACGGAAATCTCAGCCGCTAGCCTATGTCTGAAATTACAAGGGCTGTATGAGAGGAAGACAGTCAATAATAAATTTTTTCTGATAAGGCGACTTGTGAATCTCAAGTTCAAGGATGGTGGTTCTGTGGCCGAGCACATGAATGAGGTCAGCAATATAGTGAACCAACTCTCCTCTATGAAGATGGTCCTGGAAGATGAATTGTAAGCTTTACTATTACTTAGTTCATTGCCTGACAGTTGGGAGACATTGGTGGTGTCTCTAAGTAACTCCGCGCCAGACGGAAAGATATCCATGGAACAAGTAACTAGCTGTCTCTTCAATGAAGAGACAAAGAGGAACTCTCAGGTGTCTACTCAATAAGAGGCCCTTGTAACACAAGAACGGGGGAGAGGAAAGAACAGGAAGGGCGAGAAGGCCTGAGACAAATTAAGAGGTAAGTTGAGTAACAAAAAAGATGTTGATTGTTAGAATTGTGGCAAAAAGGGCCACTACAAGCATGAATGCTATGGTAAGAAAAATGACAAGAATGGAAAAGGGAAGGAAGATGCATCAGATTCCACTGCGGTCACTTCAGATGACGATGTTGTAGTTATTCTTTTTGCAGATCATAATGTTTGTCTCACAGCTACGAGTCAGGATACCAACTTGGTGATAGACTCGGGAGCCTTTTTTCATGCGACTCCACATAGGGATTTCTTCACAAGCTACAAGTTAGGTGACTATGGGACTGTAAAGATGGGAAATTCTGGCGTATCAAAAATCTTGGGAGTCGATGATATTTGTGTGAAGACCGATGTAGGCTACACATTAGTTCTCAGAGATGTGAGGCATATCCCAGACCTTCGCCTCAACTTGATATCGATGGGAAGGTTGGATGATGATGGCTATGAAAGCCAGTTTGCTGGTGAGCGATGGAAGCTCATCAAGGGTTCATTGATCGTGGCCAGAGGGAAGAAGTGTTGCACCCTTTACAAGGTAAGTGTCAGTATTACTACGCTAAAACAGGGAAAAAAGGACGGTCTAAAACCGTCTCAAATGACCAAAAAGGACGGTCATGGACCGTCACATAGGCAGTCAAATTTTGACGTGTCCTATTACTTAAAGGACGGTTGAAAACCGTCATTCTTATTGATGAAAAAAAGATGGTCATGGACCGTCCTTAAAATGGACTGTCATAGACCGTCTCTTATGAGCCCAAAAAGGACAGCCATGAACCATCCTTTAAAAGGATTGTTATGGACTGTCCTTTAAAAGAATTGTTATGGACCATCCTTAAAAAGGACTGTGATGGACCGTCTCGTATGAGCCTTCAAAGGACGGTCATAGACCGTCCTTTAAACGGACGGTTATGGACCGTCCTTAAAAAAGACGGTCATGGACCGTCTCGTATGAGCCTTCAAAGGACGGTTATAGACCGTCCTTTAAAAAGACAATCTTGAACCGTCCTTTAAAAGGACTGCTATAGGCCGTCTCTTGTGACCCTTAAAGGACTCTTCAAATTTGACCTGTTACAGTCTTCTTCTTGATATACACCTGTTATACAATATATTTCATCACATTCACATTCACATCCATCTAAACCCAAACTACGTAAATCCATACAAACACACAATCTTATCCACATTACATTCATCCATGCATAATACATATAAGTTTAACTTCATAAGTAAAAAAAACAATCTTATCTACATTTCATCACATTCACATCCATCTAAACCTAAACTACGTAAATCCATCCAAACATAAACTATATCCATCCAAACACAAACAATCTTATCCACATTACATTCATCCATGCATAATACATATAAATAAGTTTAGGTTTAGGTTAGGTTATAAGCTATAGGTTTAGGGAATTGAGAATAGGTTAAGGTTTAGGTTTAGGAAATCGGGTTCGGGTTTGGGTCGGGTTTAGGTTTGGTTTTTCAAGTTTAGGTTTAGGTTTAGATTAGGGAGTTGAGATTAGGATTAGGTGTAGGTGTAGGTTTAGGGATTTGAGAATAGGTTAAGGTTTAGGTTTAAGAATTCGGGTTCGGGTTCGGGATTGGGTTTAGTTTGGGTTTTCAAGTTTCGGTTTAGGTTTAGGTTTAAGTTAGGGAGTTTAGATTAGGATTAGGTGTAGGTTTCGGTTTAGGGATTTGAGAATAGGTTAAGGTTTAGGTTTAGGAAATCGGGTTCGGGTTCGGGATCGGGTTTAGGTCCGGGTTTTCAAGTTTAGGTTTAGGTTTAGGTTAGGGAGTTTAGATTAGGATTAGGTGTAGGTGTAGGTTTAGGGATTTGAGAATAGGTTAAGGTTTAGTTTAGTTTAAGGTTTAGGTTATAAGCTATAGGTTTAGGAATTGAGAATAGGTTAAGGTTTAGGTTTAGGAAATCGGAGTTCGGGTTCGGGATCGAGTTTAGGTTTGGGTTTTCAATTTTAGGTTTAGGTTTAGGTTAGGGAGTTGAGATTAGGATTAGGTGTAGGTGTAGGTTTAGGGATTTGAGAATATATTTAGGTTATAGGTTATAGGTTCAGTTTAGGTTAAGGTTAAGGGTTTAGGTTTAGGTTATAAGATATAGGTTTAGGGAATTAAGAATAAGTTAAGGTTTTAGGTTTAGGAAATCGGGTTCGGGTTTAGGTTTGGGTTTTCAAGTTTAGGTTTAGGTTTAGGTTAGGGAGTTGAGAATAGGATGAGGTGTAGGTGTAGGTTTAAGGATTTGAGAATAGGTTAAGGTTTAGGTTTAAGAATTCGGGTTCAGAGTTTGGGATTGAGTTTAGGTTTGGGTTTTCAAGTTTAGGTTTAGGTTTAGGTATAGGTTAGGGAATTTAGATTAGGATTAGGTGTAGGTTTAGGTTTAGGGATTTGAGAATAGGTTAAGGTTTAGGTTTAGGAAATCGGGTTCGGGTTTAGGTTTAGGTTTTCAAGTTTAGGTTTAGGTTTAGGTTAGGGAGTTGAGATTAGGATTAGGTGTAGGTGTAGGTTTAGGAATTTGAGAATAGGTTAAGGTTTAGGTTTAGGTTTAGGTTAAGGTTTAGGTTATAAGCTATAGGTTTAGGGAATTGAGAATAGGTTAAGGTTTAGGTTTAGGAAATTGGGTTCGGGTTCGGGATCGGGTTTAGGCTTGGGCCAAGTATAGGTTTAGGTTTAGGTTAGGGAGTTGAGATTAGGATTTGGTGTAGGTGTAGGTATAGGGATTTGAGAATAGGTTAAGGTTTAGGTTTAAGAATTTGGGTTCGGGTTCGGGATTGGGTTTAGGTTTGGGTTTTCAAGTTTAGGCTTAGGTTTAGGTTTAGGTTAGGGAGTTTAGATTAGGATTAGGTGTAGGTTTAGGTTTAGGGATTTGAGAATAGGTTAAGGTTTAGGTTTAGGAAATCGGTTTGGGTTCGGGATCGGGTTTAGGTTTGGGTTTTCAAGTTTAGGTTTAGGTTTAGGTTAGGGAGTTAAGATTAGGATTAGGTGTAGGTTTAGGTTTAGGGATTTGAGAATACATTTAGGTTTTAGGTTTAGGTTAGGTTATAGGTTATAGGTTAAGGTTTATGTTTAAGGATTTGAGAATAGCTTTAGGTTATAAGTAAGGTTTTAGGTTTTGGTATAGGCTTAAGTTATAGGTTATAGGTTATATGTTTAGGTTAATGTTTAGGAATTCAGGTTCGGGTTTGGATTCGACTTTAGGTTATAGGTTTTGGGATTTGAGAATAGTTTTAGGTTATGAATAGGTTTAGGTTGGGTTATAGGTTAAGGTTTCTGATTTGAGTTAAGGTTATAGGTTTTTAGGTTAAGGTCTAGGGATTTGAGTTTAGGTTATAGGTTTAGGATTAGGTTATAGGTTTATGTTTTGGTTTAAGTTATAGGCTTAGGTTATAGGTTATAGGTTATATGTTTAGGTTAAGGTTTAGGAATTCGGGTTCGGGTTTGGATTAGGGTTTAGGTTATAGGTTTTGGGATTTGAGAATAGTTTTAGGTTATGAGTATAGGTTTAGGTTAGGTTACTAGTTAAGGTTTAGGGATTTGAGTTAAGCTTATAGGTTTAGGTTTAGGTTATAGGTTAAGGTTTAGGGGGAATTGAGTTTAGGTTATAGGTTTAGGTTAAGGTTTAGGTTAAGGTTTAAGTTTAGGTTTACGTTAAGGTTTAGGTTATAAGCTATAGGTTTAGGGAATTGATAATAGGTTAAGGTTTAGGTTTAGGAAATCGAGTTCGGGGGGATCGGGTTTAGGTTTGGGTTTTCAAGTTTAGGTTTAGGTTTAGGTTTGGGAGTTAAGATTTGGATTAGGTGTATGTTTAAGTTTAGGGATTTGAGAATACATTTAGGTTTTAGGTCATTGGTTTAGGTTTTAGGCTTAGGTTTAGGTTATAGGTTTAGGTTTAGGTTATAAGTGTAGGTTTAGGTGTAGGTTAGGGAGTTGAGATTAGGATTAGGTGGTGTAGGTTTAGGGATTTGAGAATACATTTAGGTTTTAGGTCATAGGTTTAGGTTTTAGGCTTAGGTTTAGGTTATAAGTGTAGGTTATAGGTTTAGGTTATAGTTATAGGTTAAGGTTTAGGGAATTGAGAATAGGTTAAGGTTTAGGTTTACGAAATCGGGTTCGGGATCGGGTTTATGTTTGGGTTTTCAAGTTAGGCTTAGGTTTAGGTTTAGGTTTAGGTTAGGGAGTTGAGATTAGGATTAGGTGTAGGTTTAGGCTTAGGGATTTGAGAATAGGTTAAGGTTTAGGTTTAGGAAATCGGGTTCGAGTTCGGGTTTAGGTATGGGTTTTCAAGTTTAGGTTTAGGTTTAGGTTAGGGAGTTGAGATTAGGATTAGGTGTAGGTTTAGGTTTAGAGATTTGAGAATACATTTAGGTTTTAGGTCATAGGTTTTGGTTTTGGTTAAGGTTATAGGTTTAGGTTAAGGTTTAGGTTTAGGTTTAGGTTTAGGTTATAAGCTATAGGTTTTGGGAATTGAGAATAGGTTAAGCTATAGGTTTAGGGAATTGAGAATAGGTTAAGGTTTAGGTTTAAGAAATCGGGTTCGGGTTCGGGATTGGGTTTAAGTTTGGGTTTTCAAGTCTAGGTTTAGGTTTAGGTTAGGGAGTTGAGATTAGGATTAGGTGTAGGTTTAGGTTTACTTGGATTTGAGAATACATTTAGGTTTTAGGTTTAGGTTTAGGTGTAGGTTTTAGGTTATAGGTTAAGGTTTAGGTTATAGGTTATAGGTTAAGGTCATAGGTTTTGGTTTAGGTTAAGGTTATAGGTTTAGGTTTAGGTTATAATCTATAGGTTTAGGGAATTGAGAATAGGTTAAGGTTTAGGTTTAGAAATCGGGTTTGGGTTCGAGATCGGGTTTAGGTTTGGGTTTTCAAGTTTAGGTTTAGGTTTAGGTTAGGGAGTTGAGATTAGGATTAGGTGTATGTTTAGGTTTAGGGATTTGAGAATACATTTAGGTTTTAGGTTTAGGTTTAGGTTTTAGATTATTGGTTAAGGTTTAGGTTAGGTTATAAGTTATAAGTTTAGGTTATAGGTTATAGGTTAAGGTTTAGGTTTAAGGATTTGAGAATAGTTTTAGGTTATAAGTAAGGTTTTAGGTTTAGGTATAGGCTTAAGTTATAGGTTATATGTTTAGGTTAAGGTTTAGGAATTCGGGTTCGGGTTCGGGTTTGGATTCGACTTTTAGGTTATAGGTTTTGGGATTTGAGAATAGTTTTAGGTTATAAATAGGTTTAGGTTGGGTTATAGGTTAAGGTTTACTATTTGAGTTAAGGTTATAGGTTTAGGTTTAGGTTTTAGGTTTAGGTTAAGGTCTAGGGATTTGAGTTTAGGTTATAGGTTTAGGATTAGGTTATAGGTTTAGGTTTAGGTTTAAGTTATAGGCTTAGGTTATAGGTTATAGGTTATAGGTTATATGTTTAGGTTAAGGTTTAGGAATTCGGGTTCGGGTTCGGATTTGGATTCAACTTTAGGTTATAAGTTTTGGGATTTGAGAATAGTTTTAGGTTATAAATAGGTTTAGGTTGGGTTATAGGTTAAGGTTTACAGATTTGAGTTAAGGCTATAGGTTTAGGTTTAAGTTTTAGGTATAGGTTAAGGTCTTGGGATTTGAGTTTAGGTTATAGGTTTAAGATTAGGTTATAGGTTTAGGTTTAGGTTTAGGTTTAGGTTTAAGTTATAGGCTTAGGTTATAGGTTATAGGTTATATGTTTAGGTTAAGGTTTAGGAATTCGGGTTCGAGTTCAGGTTTGGATTCGGGTTTAGGTTATAGGTTTTGGGATTTGAGAATAGTTTTAGGTTATGAGTATAGGTTTAGGTTGGGTTATAGGTTAAGGTTTAGGATTTGAGTTAAGCTTATAGGTTTAGGTTTAGGTTTAGGTTATAGGTTTAGGGAATTGAGTTTAGGTTATAGGTTTAGGAAAGGTTAGGTTAAGGTTATAGGTTTTGGGATTTGGGAATAGTTTTAGGTTATAAGTATAGGTTTAGGTTAGGTTATAGGTTAAGGTTTAAGGATTTGAGAATAGTTTTAGGTTATAAGTAAGGTTATAGGTTTGGGTATAGGCTTAAGTTATAAGTTATAGGTTATATATTTAGGTTAAGGTTTAAGAATTCGGGTTGTGGGTTCGGGTTTGGGTTAAGGTTATAGGTTTTGATTTTGGTTTAGGTTATAGGTTTTGGTTTAGGTTATAGGTCATAGGTTAAGGTTTAGGTTTAGGTTATAGGTTTTGGGATTTGAGAATGGGTTCGGGTTTAGGTTATAGGTTTTGTTTTTGGTTTAGGTTTAGGTTATGGGTTTAGGTTAAGGTTTAGGTTTAGGTTATAGGTTTTGGGATTTGAGAATAGGTTAAGGTTAAGGTCATAAGTTTAGGTTTAGGAAATCGGGATTGCGTTCGGGTTCGGGTTTAGTTTTGGTTTTCAAGTTTTGGTTTAGGTTTAGGTTATAGGTTTTGGTTTAGGTTATAGGTCATAGGTTAAGGTTTAGGTTTAGGTTATAGGTTTTGGGATTTGAGAATGGGTTCGGGTTTAGGTTATATGTTTTGGTTTTGGTTTAGGTTATAGGTTATAGGTTTAGGTTAAGGTTTAGGGTTTAGGTTATAGGTTTTGGGATTTGAGAATAGGTTAAGGTTAAGGTCATAAGTTTAGGTTTAGGAAATCGGGATCGGTTCGGGTTCGGGTTTAGTTTTTGGTTTTCAAGTTTTGGTTTAGGTTTAGGTTAGGGAGTTGTGATTAGGATTAGGTTTAGGTTTAGGTTTTATGTTTAGGTTAGGTTATAGGTTTAGGTTTAGGTTTAGGTTAGATTATAGGTTAAGGTTTAGGGAATTGAGTTTAGGTTAAGGTTAAGGTTATAGGTTTTGGGATTTGAGAATAGGTTTAAGTTAAGGTTATAAGTTTAAGTTTAGGTATAGATTAAGGTTTAGGGATTTGAGTTTAGGTTTAAGTTATAGGTTTAGCTTTAGCTTTAGGTTTTAGGTTTAGGTATAGGCTTAGGTTATAGGTTATAGGTTATATGTTTAGGTTAAGGTTTAGAAATTCGGGTTCGGGTTTGGATTCAGGTTTAGGTTATAGGTTTTGGGATTTGAGAATAGTTTTAGGTTATAAGTATAGGTTTAGGTTTGGATTCAGGTTAAGGAGTATATTAGGATTAGGTGTAGGTTTAGGTTTAGGGATTTTCTAGTATTATCTACTATTGAACCTAGTATTATCTACTACATACTAGTAACATACAACCAATATGGGGCACCATACCATAAGCTACAAGAATTTCATGTCCCCCTAACTCCATTAATAACATATATATATATATATATATTATAAGTTTTTTATTTTCATTTACATTCTCAAATACATTCATCATCCATCCATGAAAATTGAAATAAATATTGTCAATCTATGACTAATAATTGAAAAGGAAAATCATGCATCTTATCTTATCGACCGACTTATGTTTCTTTTCACCTTTGTAACTCTCATATTTGTTGCAGCTGCTAGTTCACCATCAGTAGTCTCCCTAACCAAATCTTTGTGCAGTCCCTCCATTTGAAGCAGTGGCTAAAGTTACAAGAAGTAGGACTGATTAGTCTTTCCATGTTTTGAAAAAAATTAAATTCTTTATTTTTGGTTGCAAGTCTACTTATAATTATCATTGGCTCTTAATCTATTTATAATGAAAATCTTAAATATCACCCAATAGTGCTCCTTTGATAAATGTCCTGTTTGGAACAAATAATTTCTGTAAAACTCTTTTATGTTTTCCAATTTATCTTCCATTTTCTTCTTAATAAGAAAATCCATAATTACTAATATTCCCACTTTTTCTATTTTTCAAAAGAATGAGTTCAGTTAAAATTTACTAATAAGAAAATCCAGATTTCCACTGTTGAAACCTTCCTAGGGTCTAAAGTAATTTTTATTTATCATCCATCCTGTTAATATGATCACAAAGACATGGATGAAGAGAAAGCACAAACTTCAACTTGATCCAAAACTTCTTTGGCCTCCAAAAAATTTTCAATGGTAGATGTTCAATCAAACTATTTCCTGTGCTGTAATCCTTTCATATTCTCATACATGCCAAAGTTAGATTGATGTTGTGGAGATGTTTTCCTAATGGACGGTCCAGATGGGTGATGTGGAGGCCAACTGATCCAAATGCAAGAATCTTATCCAAAGCAGGTGTGTGTGACTTAGCAAGGAACCATGTTAAGATCAGGATCAAGAATCTTATCCATATAGATCAGCTAAGTTCGGGATTAAGAATCTGATTCATATAGATCTCCCTTTGAATCATCATTTACCAAGAATTTTCTAGTTGAGTACAAAAAACATTGCTAGCTATTCAAATAAATGTGTCTTGATTTCCGCTTAAACTGCAAATCATTTTTTTCAAGTGCCTGAGATCAATATCACCTATCAATGCAATATAAAGCATATTATGTGTATGCATCCAGATGTGCAGGGACTGAACAAGAAAATAAGTTAGATCCAGATTTATGCTAAAAGAAGAAAAAGAAGAAATACAAACATATATGTCAAAATAAGTTAGATCCAGATTTCTTAATTTATAAGAATGTAACATTCATGCTTGATGAAGGGGATCTCTACTTGCAAAAATATGAATTACTTTTACAAAAAGCAAAAAAGTAGATATTTCTGTAACGTTTATTTGCCATCCAACCTATTGATAAGGTCAAATATACCGGAAGAAGGGGAAACAAAAATATCACTGATGTTGAGATCTTCTCCATGTCATCCCAATTACAGTCCCATGCTCAATGGGATACTTCAAAGTGAGAATACCTCTCTTGGACTGGGCCTCATCACCAACACGAGCATCTTTCTGTCCCATCCTAACTATAACACCTGTATGACGACAAAAAGAGACGAACCCTAAGCAAGCAATCTACCAAACTGGGCTAAAACTAAACATAAGCCTTACAAAGCTTATTTCTTTAGTCCATAAGCAAAGCCAGAATAAGTTTCTCGATTAAGGTTACCATGAAAAAAAATCAGATGAACAACATACTTACCAAAACTGTTCCAGAAAAAAAATTTAGATGAACAACATACTTATCGAAACTGTTCCAGAAAGAAAATCGGATAAAAAAATACCGAAACTGTTCCAGAAAAAAATCAGATGAACAACATACTTACCGAAACTATTCGAATCAGATGAACCATTGATAGATGATTATTTGGAGCCCCGCCATTCAATTCACAATCAGCCGCATCAGCAGGGCCCTTTAATGCCACAGCAACCTACGCAACAACCTCAGTAATTTGATATGTAACCCTGATTTTGGTTCTAAATGAGTAAAGTCTCGAATCCCAAGTCACTTCTAAATGTAACCCTAATTTTGGTTATGGTTCTCTTTTTCTTAGAAATACTTCCGTTGATATATATGATATGGTCCTATAAAGATATCAAGTTGGGATGTGGTTTGACTAAATCCTATTATATTAGGTTCACCAATTGCTTTGAAGTTGGACTTAAAAGAAAGGTAACAACAATTTGAGGGCTCCTGCCTCATTATGAATGCTAGTAAATGCTCACATGCGGAAATGATTCTAGCTAAGCATGGAACTATATGAAGATGCAAAGCATTAAACAAACTGAATGGCATGAATATCAGGCAACACACCTTGCAAACACATACTATACTCTCTCTTTTTTTTTAGACTACCAAACAAACATGCATAAAACCTGAAAGTGATTGTGCAGAAAAAGAAAAAGAGAACAGGATAAAAAAAACACACCTTGTAGAGATGTCGGTTCCCTGTAGGAGAAATCAGGGCTTCAACCCTTACAAGCATGCATGTATTTTATCCATATATTCATCTATATGCGCACTGTACACATGACAATCTAGCATGGATAGGTTAGGAACACCACTTGTAGAATTGTTTTTTTTTTTTTTAGTTCTACAAGTTGTTGCTAGTTAAGTGTGTAGCCATACATGTATCAGAGGGGAAATCCTCAACAGTATACAGGAAAAAAAAAGGAAGAACAAAGTGACAACAGTATCCTCGGGCATATAAGAAAGGATGAGAAACAATAAACTAGAGGATTGAAACACTCTCAATGGGGTAAGTTTTAACTTAAACAAAAATAATTACAGGATTTACACTTTTTCAACAAACGAGAAGAGGCAACTGTTGTAGCAAAGAGGTGATTGGAAATCAAATTGTCAAATAACATTAAATTCTAGTTAAGTAGTGCATTCTAATTCAGTTTAGCATGGTATACCATGGAATGAATTGTTACCAGCATGGTATACCATCTAAAAAGTTCAGTCGAATACTTACCTTGAGCCTCATGACAGCATCTACAGCTAGTTTAACAAAATGCACCTTGTCCTGGGAAAGTATTTTTGAACTCAAAGTGGTCATAGCTATCTTCATCAAGTCTGATTTAAACTTCTCTACATTACAATAATGGCGGTGTGCATTAGAGACATACCAGTCTACACCATTTTTCAAGAGTGACCCACCCAAGGAGCTGCCCAGATAATAGACTGTAGTGCCATCTCCAATTTGACCGCAATGTAATACTATAGTAAATGGAAGCAAAAAAACGAAAGATTGGCCATCATCATCACCATGGTCTCATCCCAGCTATGCTAGAGTGGTACTGGTATGTGGCACCCACTTGATGTATGAAGGCCATCAACCTATCTATCAGATGCATCACCACACATTACCTAAATCCACCTGATCCAACAGTCAAGTGGGCCACAACACAAACGAACAATGTGAGAGGGGATGCTTACCCTTGATTTAAATAGGGCCACACCGAAAATATGAAACGGCTTGTTTTAAACGAAGTTGCAGCAACACCTACCAATAATAATAATAAAAAAATTCCAAGTTACACATCAAACAAAGTTGGAAGGAGATATCAGCAATAAAAAAGAAAGTCCTAGTTTGTAGGAAGAGCATATCAAACAAAGTTCAAGGATATCCCAGTAGTTGCTGTGAAAATTCCATTGCAGCATGAGTTACCTGATTGTGAGGCCCAACATTCTTGTGGTGCCCACCTGAATGAGTGTGGATTGTACATCCCCTGTTCATATTGTCAAATATAGGGGTGAGACCCCTCCTTTTGATATAAAAAAAAAAAAAAAAAGGTCTATTAAGAAGAGGACTAGATAGTTTTCACAAGCAGCTCAATGAGGAAATTTGACATGGAATTGACAAGGTAGGTAATAGATGAAATACCCCAACATTATTATATTTCCAAAGCTTATGAACTCCATAATCAATTACCTGTAGCTAAAAACCAGCTCATGTCAACCAACAACGCTACACATCATTTTTTCAATAAGCATCCATGTAAAAATCAAAAGGAGATTGTCCAGCCCATGCCTAGATATTGCTAGTTACTAAAAACAAAATTGCAAGAAACCTATAGCTAAATGTGGCAAATTACTGTACCCAGACACAAGGCCTTAGAGATTTGCAATCCCCTCCACAGTCATCTCTACACGAATAGACATGCCAACCTGGCACATGCACAGGAGATCCAATCCAGTTTATCAAGTGAAACCATCATTAAATCATTGGACCAAAACAATTAGGTTGCCCAAGGGTGACAACGTCAATCTTTAAAATAAAGTTTTTTTTTTTTTAAACCACTTGTAGTCAAGAGTCCATTTTTTTGTACAGATTGACCACCTAATAGTTAACTGCTTTAATGGCAGATCACTTGAACTAGGTTGGTTTAAGCCCAGATTTTGAACTAGCTAGAGTCTGTGACGAGCCCACTGACAACCCTGGGCTAACTGGGTTTTTTCTAATTAACCTTGATGTAGAATTTCACCAGCCACATCTTATCCTCAATGTAGCAGTTGGGAAGCAGAGTCAATTCCTGAAGGGAGGAATGTTAGTGTATGTGAAAACAACATGTGCTTGGTCAAGCATAAATTGTTTATTTGAAAGAAAAGAAAAAAGGAAGAGAAAATGTACCCATTTAAAGAGATATCCATGGTTTAGATCCATGTATATGGGAGATTCATGCTAAAGATCCCGGCAACCAATGAATAAATAGAGAGGCAAACAGTTCCTGAGCTAAGGAAGATCTCTAACTGCAATGGAATAGAAGAAAAGGTAAATATATCCCCAAACAGTGCAGCGCAATTTAAATGGGTGATTGAGGGGCTTTTTGGAAGGGCTGTGATTGTGGGGCCCACCTTCAAATGGGTGAACGGTCCACCTGCATGACCTGATCATCTTCATCCATTTTTCACTTTCTTTATTTGATCAAGCTCTTCATTGATGCGAGAAAACAACAACTGTTAAGCCAGGACATCATGGGTAACATGAACTTGAGAATCAAATGTCTTTGAATCAATCAATCAAGGAATCCTACCACACATGGGAGATAGTTATCAGGACCCACAGGACCATTAAGCTAGGGCATCATGATGAGCTACACAAATCATCTCTGTTTTGAGCAAACTGTTGCTTTTGCAGGCCACTGATTGGTTGGCTTCTTGTAGACTATTTGATTATTATTAACACTTCTAATGGAGTTTTTAATTCAAAGTTCTCAAATTTTGAAATGATTGAGTCGCACAAATCATTGCACTCCACACGATCAAATTCCTCTTAGGAATTTCATCAAACACCCCACATGCACACCCAATCTCTTCATATTTCACATAGAAATTCAACAGCCTGGTCTGCACAAACGGTCTTGAGTCCAGTCTGTGGAGGAAAACATGCGAATGGATTTGCAGGACTTCTTCAAGTTTTTGAAAGACCCATGTTATGTGCCTGATTTAGTTTCTTGGTATTTAAAAAAAAAAAAAGGAGAAGCCTAAATACTCCTTGGAAACCACCACCGAAAATGTGAAATGTCCATAAAAATCTCCTCTAAAAGTAGCAAATGTGAAACCTAAGAAAAAAATATACACAGCAGCACATCCCAATCTGATTTGAAAAGAACTTCCAATAAAAACCCTCAGAAATCCCAAGCAAGAAGCAAAGTCATCAGAAAATAAACAAAATCCATGTTAGATTTCAAAAACACAGAACGAAATCCTCTCCTCAAATCATTGCAAATAGAGATCGACGAAATTAGGGCACGGAAATTACCTTTCGAGATCTGCTACAGAGATAGAGAGAGATGCTTCACTTCTCAGTGCCGACACCATGCTAGATCCAACATTCAATGCCCCACGTGCGCATGAGAGAGAACGAGAGAGAGAGAGAGAGAGAGAGAGAGAGAGAGAGAGAGAGAGAGAGAGAGAGGAGAGAAGAGAGGTAGGGAAAATAGGGAAAGAGAGAACGAAGAGAGAGAGAGAGAGAGAGATGAAAAGTTTTGGGCGGACTCTTGGCGCGGCCATGTTTTTGAGAGTGCGCCCAGTTTTTTTGGCGTGATGGATCATGAATGGTCCAGGCAAGGGTTCCGTGGGGCCCACAATGATGTATTTGGTTCATCCATTCCGATTATTAATTTTAACAAATTATTTTAGTTCTTGATACCAAAATTAAAGTATATATTGAAGGCCCAAGTGGACCACACCATAGGAAGCAAATTTGAATTAATCCTCATGTTTCTTACCGTGTGGTCCACTTGAGCCTTCGATCTAGCTGATGTTTGATTTCATGTCATAAAATAATATTTCAAAATAGATGAACGGCTTAGATAGAATACATATATATTTTTTGGCCCAATAGATCCCCTTACACCATCTTTAATTATTAATGGTGTGATAACTTTTTAGTTACGGTTTAAAACTGTAGTAGCTATAGCTACGGTTTATATCCGTAGCAAAAATTGAACGTGGTCTGTATCGTTTGCCCATTTTTTTGGTAGTGTTCAGACATTTCATCAAACAGTTTCTAAGCAAGAGAGATTGAGAGAGATTGGGTCTCTAGCCTGATCAACCGTGGCCCTCAAGTCCTTAAATCCCTAAATTCCCAAATTCTTAAATCCCCAAATCCCTTAAATCCCCAAATCCCTTAAATCCCCAAATCCCTAAATCCACAAATCCCTAAATGCCCAAATCCCGAAATCATTTTAATCGGTATCGAGATTGAGAGAGAGAGAGAGAGAGAGAGATACCTCATGGTCAACCAAGCTTTAAAGGAAGAGAGCAAGTTCCTTTGAGTTGGAGCCCGGATCACGAGTCCACGCCGAAAATAGGGTTCCCGAGCTCAAGCGAGAGAGAGAGAGAGAGAGAGAGAGAGAGAGAGAGAGAGAGAGAGAGAGAGAGATGCGTGAGAGAGACGAGAGAGAAGGAGAGAGGATGCGTGAGAGGATGGAGAGAGAGAGAGAGAGAGGATGAGAGAGAGAGAGAGAGAGAGAGAGAGAGAGAGAGAGAGAGAGAGAGAGAGACAGAGAGAGGATGAGCGAGAGAGAGGACTGAGAGAGAGAGAGAGAGAGAGTACGTGAGAGAGAGAGAGGACCGAGAGAGAGAGAGAGAGGGTGCGCGAGAGTGAGAGGGAGTGAGAGAGGACACTGAGAGACTTGTCTCTTAGGAAACGGATTGGCTACTCGCGCTGACACCAGCTCCAAGGGCAGGTGGTCGGTGCTCTATGGGCCCCATCATGATGTATGTGTTTCATCCCTTCCGTCCATCTATTTTTCCATATCATTTTATGGTATGAGACAAAAATTGAGGTATATCCCAATCTCCACATTATAGGAAACAGTGTTGAATGAGCGTCGACCATTAAAAACCTTTCGGGGGCCATATAAAGTTTTGGATCAATCTGATATTTTTTTCCCTTCATCTGGGCCTATATGACGTAATCAACAGATTGGATGTCAAATTAAAAGTACAATGGGCCTTAGGAGGGTTTTAATGGTGGATATCCAATCACTATTGTTTTCATGTGGTGTGGTCCACCTGAGATTTATATCCCTCTCATTTTTGGTATCAAGCCCTAATATGATATGTAAAAATAGATGGACGGCATGGATGAAACACATACATCATGGTGGGACTCATAGAGCACCGACCACCAGCCACAAGTATGGTGTCAAAGGAGTAGCCAATCCGTTTCCCTCTTGGACGCCATACCGTGACGACACCAGGTCTTGTGGGCCCCATTATGATGTATTTATTATATCCACACCGTCCATCCATTTTGAGATATCATTTTAAGTCATGAGCCAAAGAATGAGGTAGATAAAAATCTATAGCGGACCCCACCACAGAAAACAGCGAGGAGAGTGATTCCCACCGTTGAAACTATCTTAAGGCCGATCGTAATGTTTATTTGAAATCCAACCTGTTGAAAAGTTAAAAAAAATACATGAAATATGTGAAAACACAAATATCATCTTGATATAAAACTTTTGTTGCCTTTAGAAGTTTTTAATGGTGGGCGTCACTGTCCCACCATTGAAACTATCTTAAGGCCCATTGTACTTTTTATTTGACATCCAATCTGTTGATTAGGTCATACAGGCCTAGATAAAGGGGAAAAACAAAAATCATCTAGATCCAAAACTTTTATGGCCCCCGAAATGTTTTAAATGGTTGACGCTCATTCAACACTTTTTCCTATAATGTGGTCCATTTCATATTGGGATATGCCTCATTTTTTGTCTCATGTCATAAGATGATCTTTAAAAATAGATGGGCAGCATGAATTAAACACATACATCATGGTGGGGCCCACATAGCACCAACCACAAGCCACTGGATGGTGTCAGGGGGAGTAGCCAATTTGTTGCCCTTATTTGTGGTGTGGTTCATTTAATTAATTTTTTGATATGAATCATTTTTTGGATAGTTCTCTAAAATGATCTCAAAAAATGGATGAGCAGTGTAGGTTGATCTTAAATTTTCATTATTTTAGGACTTGTGGGGCCCACCATTGTGTATGTTAATTATCCACTCCGTCCATTAATTTTAATGACTCATTTTTAGGGTTGATACAAAAAATGAGTACTCAAATCGAAGCTGTAGGTGGACCACACCACATACTAATGTTATAAATTTATTTTTCATTAGTTCTTATGGTGTGGTCCACTTAGACTTTTAATCTTTCTACTTTTTGAGCTCATGCACTAAAATAATATTTCGAAATTTATGGACGGCTTAGATAAAACAAATATATTGAAATGGGCCCCATGGAGCCCCTTAAGCATCGTCAATCTCTAATAAGGTCCTATGGGGAGGTACGTTTTAGAGCTTAAAAATAAAGTCAATCCATGACTTGGGTGGGCCACACCACATACTATAGTTGAGAGGGTTACCCTCCCATTAAAACATTTCATAATTATTTATTGGGCCCACCTAGATGTGGTTCATAGATCCAACCCATTCATTACGTGTGTCCCACTAGTATGAGGAGTCAAACCAAGTTTCATACACATCCAAAACTCATGTGGGCCCCACCAAATGCTTTTATATGTGGGGCACACACAGATTAACCTCATGGGAAGTTCCCACGAGGTGACCTTATAGTACCATTTCCTATTTAGGTAACTCCTTCATGAGTGTTACTCTAACTGTGTAGGGCCCACCTTGATATAATTTATGTATATCAACATCGTCCATATATTTTTCCATCATATTTTAGGATGTGATTTCAAATTATAAGAACTCAATAATCTCAGGTGAGCCATACCAATCAAAACAATGATGAATAACTATTAAAAATCTTTTGAAGGCCACAAAAGTTTTCGATCAATTTGATCTTTATAGTTTACCTTCATCTAGATCTTCTTTACATTATCAACAAGTTGGATTGCAAATAAACTGTAACGCCCTGAAAATCGGGGGTCGAGTATAACTCAACTCCCGAGTTCCAACGCATCACTTATGCAACATATTTAATGATGTTTGAATGTTGTCTGTGTTAGAGCAATAAACATGAATGAGATTATACCAAAACAGTAATTCATACTCCAGATCAATTGTATAAAAGCAAGCGGAAAAAGTGAATGTATATTATGTATGTAAAGATACAAAATAAACGTTTCATTCTCTAGAGTATGAATCCATCTGAGTCACCATATACATGTCTGTTTATAATTAAAATGTCAAAAATAAACTAGGTACAATCCTTGTAAAATTCGTCGGTCCTGGCAACCTAGTCGAAGCCGCTGAGAAGCGCATATACGAGAACTCCTCCTGGTCCTCGTCATAATCGAACTCGCCCGAGTTGTCGGCTCGCCTAAACACGAGATGCAGTACGGTTGGGTTTAACACCGTCCCGTAACGTGGGAGTGAGTAGCTAACTCAGTGGAACAATAAGGCATAAGTTATCTTATTATCAATGCGGTCAGTAGTAATGATAAAGCAGGAAGTCAAACACTCCTAGTTACTCTGATTAATGCAAGTATGAATGCAGGTATGATGGATGCCCTCACCGACATACTCCCTCATGCGACACCATCTCACGTTCGCGGCATGCTTACATCCCACAGTGCTCTACATCTTCCAGGCACATGCGATGCATGATGAGCATGATTACCGAGTTTTTAATTAATCCATTTCAAACAGTGGGGTTGGAAAACTAAGGTACCTCCCTTGTATCATTCCCAAACATGATCCATTCTAGGGTCGTCAGTCCTAGTTAATATCAGACGATGGTGTGTTTTCTAGGTCACTGCATCGCCTGTGAATCAGCATTACTCATAAAGGTTGCACCACTCCCCCATCACCCCTTAAACGATTCATCACTATACAGAAATGGCCTAGTTCATACTCTATATATCGCGGCGAACCCTAAGGCGCACTTTGCGACTTCGAGAATATGCTCGCGGTCACTACAAAGAGTGCGCTGTGGCATTACGCATAAAGGTTGCACCACTCCCCCATCACCTTATCAATGTAGGCCGATGAACGAATATAGTGTCCCATACCACCATAATCGGCTCACATTACGTTACTCCTTTGGTCACTACGGGAGGCACGTAGCCCGGCCGTGGGCGACGGCTCAACCACGGTGTCCCATACCACCATGCCGGCTCATGAGTCTTAGCGGATCGAGGTACCATGGTTAACGGGATTTTCACCTGGTAAGTTTTAGGTTCAAACATTAGCGACCAAACATGGTGAACATACATAAGACACACGGGTTACTTGACGTATTCGGTGGCTCGGCGCACAACAAGTTGGGCGATATGAAGCGCGAAGCACCTCGTGTGGCCAACCACTATCGCCAACCGAAGTACGACACGGGTTCGCCAAAACATCATGTGTGGTGAAATGAATCTCAACCACAATTCCAAGTCTCGATCTGGGATGCTGGACTATGGACATAGTCCCAAGCTCAATCAATTCCTAACCATAACATGTGAAGTCGATTATGATAAACAAGGTAATTCGAAATGCTAGCAATCATGTTATAAAGCATGTCATAAAGCATGTTAATAAACAAGTTACAAAGCATGTTCAAAAGCATGTTGTAAAGCACTATACAAATAGGAATACAAATACATCTAGTTCATAGGTGAGTGGTTAGAGTAAATAACCACATGGAGGGTATCATATGTGACTCTAAGGTAGTTGAGAATCCCATCTCAGCACCTACCTAAGGTTCTAACACTAGCAAGTTTTACAAACACTTGGAATGCACTTTTTCAACATACATGGCGTATTTAGGTAATCCCTTTACCAAACTCGTATTTTATACATATAGATCATATTCATACAGCAAGTAATCATGATAATTACATCAGCAAAATTTATACGTATGGGGTATTTTCTAGGATGCTCAATTTCGGCATACATAGTGTTTACAAGGGAACTTATATTACGGCGATTCTTTTTGCCAAGCAAATAATTTATACGCACATAATATATTTATACAACAATTAATCATGACAAACACATCGGTAAAATATACACGTATACGGTACTTCTTACAATACTGTATTTCTACATACACGGTGTATATCAGTAAACATGTATTTAGGCGAACCCTTTCGCCAAATAAGTATTTTATCCATACATCATATATCCATACGACAATTAAACATGTCAAACACATTTCCATAAAAAATACATATACGGTATTTTATACGAATACCTAGAGTATGTGAAATTCCAAATTCTACAATTCTAATCGAAACAGAAAACGGAAAGCACATTGTACATGTGCAATTGCATGTAGATCATGAATCTACCATTATCTGACATTAAAAGCGTTGAAAAATGTAACCTATACACCTAAAGTCCTCACCTTGTCTCTTGGAATCTCAACAAATCAGCAAGGTTGGATAAGCTTCCGTATTCGGGAGCTTTCTAGCCTAAGGAGTGATATCGGTTAGCTATTTCACAACCTAAAGCCTTTACACTTCAAATCAGACCTAGTGTTAGGGTTTCTCACCTTAAAACGGAGTCGGTGACGCTGGAAAAACGTGAAGGAAGTGGTGGTGCAGCCCGTTGGATGATCTACAGTAGGAGGAAGTACTCCCACAAATCCCAAACTTTTCTCTCCTTTTTCTCTCTCTCTCTCTAGGGTTTTATCCCAAATTCGTATGGCTGTGAGAGGGGCTGTTCTAAGGCTCTTTTATAGCCTAAAACCTTCCCAGAATAGCTTAGGTTCCAAGGTTACTGCTATTATAGGTATTTCGGCACCTTTCCAGCTCAAAAGAGTGTTTCTGGTGGCCCCCCTTGAGCCAAAGTCAGAATTAAGCTCACCACTCATGGATCCACGTGGGATTATGTTTTCGACTCGATCGGATTCCCAGATCACACGTGGCGGACCAGCTTCAGTTCAACGGTCAGTGGGCCACGATCCGAAATTTCAAGTACATGTAAATGTTCCTGAAATTTTTCCTGATCCGAGGGTGTAATTTGGTCTGATTCTGACGGTCTGGTTGCTTAATACTGATCCGCAACCGAATGGTGCCAGATCACTATTCCAGATATTTATTTTGTAAAGGAAAGAGTGATTTTCACACTCCCTCACTCCGGACTCAAGCGAATAGCCGTGGGACATCAATTGGACCTGATTTTTGAGATGGTTATCGAGCCCAGCGAGGCGGTCCTAAGTCCTTAACTTTGCATTAATCGGATTTCCGATGTGCGGTCTAGACCTAATACGGAGTTTCAAGTCATTCTCGAGAGTAGTCGGGTAATGAGTTTGATCCTAACATTTAGGGTAACCTAGCGTCAATGATTCTCAATGTTTTGGTCTTGCAGATCGTATTTAAAGTGATCCAAATGGATTTCATGGCTAATCGAGTTTAGCACTTAGTTAACTTTGTTAAATTTCTAAAGGATTTAATCCTAAGTGATTTCTGGTCGAGGTGATACTCGAACCAAAGTACGGAAATTTACGGGTCGTTACATAAACATTACTAAAACCTTATGATGGGCTCTTTATAATTTTTAATTCGAATGTTAGA
The DNA here is from genome assembly GCA_030180095.1 of Magnolia changhungtana. Taxonomy (NCBI): domain Eukaryota; kingdom Viridiplantae; phylum Streptophyta; class Magnoliopsida; order Magnoliales; family Magnoliaceae; genus Magnolia; species Magnolia changhungtana. The sequence goes on from JASAUF010000640.1 coordinate 1,851,105, forward strand.
GCAGAGAAGGATTACATCTACCAAGATGTCCTGGTAATTTATTTTGTTTTTTGTTTTTTTTTTTCAAACTTTTCAAAAAAAAAAATTTGTAAAAAAATCTGAAGCGATCTGAATAGTGCCCCATCCGATCCGACTCAGTTTTCCTGACTGAGTCGGACTCGGATCGGATCAGGACATGTATACTTCGGGTCAGTTCGAGGCCGGCGACCTAAACTCGATACCAGTTCGGATTGGGTTCAGGTTAAGCCATTGAGATTTCGAATCTGATTGGGTTAGATCCAATCCGGTCCGACTCGGACTGATGCCCAGCTTTAGTATTAACTTATAAATAAGTTGGATCTCAAATAAACATCGCGGCGCGTGGGGCCTAAGAAGGTTTCAATAGTGGGTGTCACTATCCCACTATTTTCTATGGTGGGTCCACTTGAACTTAATTTGGATCTGCCCCGTCAGTCAGATGCACCATTCCATGGTGGGCCACGAGCTTAAAAATAAAGTCAATCCATGACTTGGGTGGGCCACACCACATACTATATATAGTTGAGAGGGTTACCCTCCCATTAAAATATTCATAATCATTTATTGGGCCCACCTAGATGTGGTTCATAGATCCAGCCCATTCATTATGTGTGTCCCACTTGGATGAGGAGTCTGCCCAAGTTTCATACATATCCAAAACTCATGTGGGCCCCACCAATTAAATGCTTTTATATATTTTAAGGATGTCTTCACATAGTTTTAGATGTTATGGCCCACCTGAGTTTCGTATAAAGATAAGAGTTTTCCTACAATTCATCAAGACGGATTGCAATAGGATACATTAGTATTCTAGCTGTAGGACTAGGGTCCTTTATGATAACCCAAATCATTTAGACAACATGATTCACCTTAGGCAGGATGTTCAAAAATACTTCTATATTGAAATATTTCAACCATTTAATTAGTCAAAAGTTAAAGGAGAAAATCTGTTTAAAAAAAAAAAAAAAAAAAAAAAAAAAAAAAAGAGTCAAATGATCAACTTGTTGAAATATTTCAATTAAAGGTAAAATTTCATTTTTGGGTCACTCAATCTAAGGTGAGACCTATCATGTGAACGGCTTGGATCATTTTTAAATGATCCAAGCCCAAAAGCTAAAGTACAAAACGCGTCTCATAATAGTAAATTCTCCCTTATTCTAAGAAACCATAATGGGATTTAATTTTTTATTGATATAATTTGACATTTAATCATTTAATTATTTTACTTTATTATCACTTATGGATGGTTATTGAAAGCTTAGGATCTTCCCATGTAGAAATTTGTGAAGGGACACGAACCCTAGGTCCACTACTGGGTTGTGTCTGCTCCATCCATCAGGAAAATCCGTCAAATTTAAAATACAAATTTTGAATTTTTATTTTAAAAATCTCAAAAATTCTCATATTTAATTTTTTCTCAAAAATTTCAAAATGTCGATTTTTTTCTTCAAAAACATTATTATGTTCTCAAAATTTTTCTTAAACACAGTTAAAATTTCTAAACCTTTCAATATTCTTTTTCATGTGATATTACAAATCATTTAAATATTACCTTTTAATTATATATATATATATATATATATATATATATAAATTTCCATTCATATGATGTAAAAACTATATATATATATATATATATATATATATATATATATATATATATATATATATACACACACACACACACACACTCATTTTTACCGACAAAAATATTTAAAAATTAAAACATTTTTACATTATTACTGGCCCAAAAATGGGTTGGAGAAATATAGGGGCGACAACACATCATCAAAATCTCACTTTGTTATCAAACTTTTCAATTTTTCTTATCAAAATACAAAATTCAGTTTTCTTTCTTAAAATATATATATATTTTTTACAATTTGTCAATTTTTTCACAAATTTGTTTAATTTTTAAAATTTTCTTTTAAAAATATCATTTTTAAATTTAACTTTTTTTATATAACTTTTAAATTTTTCTTATCAAAATACAAAATCTAGTTTTCTTTTTTAAAATATATATATAGTATTTACAATTTGTCAATTTCTTCACAATTTTGTTTAATTTTTTAAATTTTCTTTTTCAAAATATCATTTTTTAAATATCACATTTGTTATATAACTTTTTAATTTTTCTTGTCAAAATACAAAATCTAGTTTTCTTTTTTAAAATATATATATTATTTACAATTTGTCAATTTTTTCACAATTTTGTTTAATTTTTAAAATTTTCTTTTTCAATATATCATTTATTAAATATCACTTTTGTTATAACTTTTTAATTTTTTTTGTCAAAATAGAAAATCTAGTTTTCTTTTTTAAAATATATATTATTTACAATTTGTCAATTTTTTCACAATTTTGTTTAATTTTTTAAATTTTCTTTTTCAAAATATCATTTTTTAAATATCACTTTTGTTATATAACTTTTTAATTTTTCTTTTCAAAATACAAAATCTAGTTTTCTTTTTTAAAATATATATTTTTTTACAATTTGTCAATTTTTTCACAATTTTGTTTAATTTTTTAAATTTTATTTTTCAAAATATCATTTTTTAAATATCACTTTTGTTATATAACTTTTTATTTTTCTTTTCAAAATACAAAATCTAGTTTTCTTTTTAAAAAAATATATTTTTTTTACAATTTGTCAATTTTTTCACAATTTTGTTTAATTTTTTAAATTTTCTTTTTCAAAATATCACTTTCTTATTGAATTTTCTCTTTTCAAAATTATCAACATTTTTCAAAGTTCTTAATTTTTATTTCAAAATCTAGATTTTTATAAAATTACATTTTTTTTTAAATCTAAATTTTTTTCTTAAACATTGTTAGTTATTTTTCTAAGCTTTTTTACTCTCTTTTTTTTTAAATTCATAAATTTTTTTGTTCTTATTTTTTGACTTGAGCATTAGAGACGGTTTACGACCGTCTCAAATGCAGACGGTCTTTGCAGTCTCAAATGACCACTATAAGACGGCTAAGGACCATCTCTAATAGAGACGGTCTTCGACAGTCTCAAATGGAATCTGTTAAATACATGTACGGAACTTATAAACTAGTAAAAGACGGTCGATGACCGTCTATAATTGAGACGGTTCTTGCCAGTCTCAAATTACTAATAAAAGACAGCTAATGACCGTCTCTAATACGGATGGTCTTTGACCGTCTCAAATGACCGCATATGAGACGGTCAAAGACGGTCCTTGACAGTCTCAAATGGAGACAGCTAAAAACCGTCCCTAATACAGACAATTTTTGGTAGTCTCAAATTATATGAAAAGATGGTCAATGACCGTCTCTAATTGAGACGGTCCATGACAGTCTCAGATTACCAGTAAGAGACGACCAATGACCGTCTCTAATACAGACGGTCTTTGACCGTCTCAAAAGGTCGCATATAAGACGGTCAGAGACCGTCTCTTATTCTAGACGGTCAATGGCCATCTTTTATCCGCAGTTAACGACGGTTTTTAACCGTCTTAAATGATCTGTAGATGTTAAAATTTTTAAGACAATATTAAGGACAGTCAAGGGCCGTCTAAAAATTTAGAGACGGTTTACGGCCGTCTCTAAATCGTCTTTAAACCAAACAATTTTAGAGACGGTCCAGAACCGTCTCTAAATCTGTCATTTTTTTTCATTTTTCACAGTGTATGTGCGAGGGTGGGTTGAATACAGCGGAAGATTCAGCTATTGACATGTGGCACAGGCGTCTAGGCTACATGAGTGAAAAAGGGCTTCACCTACTAATGAGGAAGCGGCTCCTAGACATGATAAGTACACCTCTCAAAACCTGTCTTGATCGTTTATCAGGGAAACAACATAGAGTTTCATTCGTCAAAACTACTTCACATGTTAATAAAGTGCATGCATTAGATTTGGTTTATTCTGATATTTGTGGTCCTATGAGGACAAAAACCTTGGGTGAGGCATTGTATTTTGTTACTTTTATAGATGATGCATCTAGGAGGGTTTAGGCTTATGCTTTGAAATCCAAGGATGAGGTCTTTGGTGTGTTTAAATTGTTTCATGCTATGGTCAAGAGATAGACAGGTAGACCATTGAAGTGCATCCGCACTGACAATGGGGGTGAATACATTGGCGACTTTCATAAGTACTGTAAGTCCCTGGGTATACGGCATGAACAAACGGTTCCCAAGACCCTCCAGCATAATGGTGTAGCTGAGCGAATGAATTACACCATTGTAGAGAGAATCAGATGCATGTTATCCCATGCGAAGTTGCCCAAGACGTTCTGGAGAGAATTAGATACAGTCATCTTAGGGTGTTTGGATGCAGGGCATCCGTTCACGTACTAAAGGATGAGAGGTCTAAGCTCGATATGAAGATCAGGCAGTGTGTGTTCTTAGGGTACGATGATGAAAAATTTGGTTACAGATTGTGGGATCCGACCGAGAGAAAGCTCGTCAGGAGCAAAGATGTGGTTTTCTTTGAAGATCAGTATATAGAAGACATTGGTAAGCCAGAAAAGAACTAGCCTAGTTTAAGTGAGCTAGAGGACATGGATCCGGTTACTCCTCCTGTGGTGCCTAATAATGGGGGAGTATAGCAAGGTGTAGAGGACGAGGGAGTTCCTTCAGAAGATGGACCAGAGGAGCAACCCCCACTTGATCCACCTGTTGAGCCACAGGTGAGGAGGTCATCTAGGGACAGACAGCCATCTAAGAGGTACTCGCTGCATGAGTACATTATGCTAACCGATGGGGAGAGCCAGAAGATTATTCTGAGGCCCTAGTCGACGAGCATAAGGAGGAGTGGTTGAAAGCTATGCAAGAGGAGATGGAATCCTTGCATAAGAACTACACCTATGATATGGTGAAGTGGATACTACGGTATCTAAGAGGCTCATCCAGGTTGAGCTTATGCTATGGTGATGGTAAACCTGTGTTAGAGGGTTACATAGATGCAGATATGGCAGATGACATAGACTCCAGGAAGTCTACATCGGGGTTCATGTTCACGTTTGCATGGGGAGAAGTTTCCTAGCAGAGCAAGCTACGAAAGGTCGTAGCTTTGTCGACAACAGAGGCCGAGTACATTGCAGCCACAGAGGCATGTAAAGAGATGCTTTGGATGAAGAGGTTCTTACAGGAACTTAGCCTAAAACAGGAGCACGTGGTTTATTGCAATAGTCAGAGTGTTATACACTTGAGCAAGAATCCAAGTCAACATCCCATGTCAAAGCACATAGAGATTCGGTATCACTAGATCAGGGATACTTTGGAACAGAAGGTATTACAACTTGAGAAGGTCCACACAGACGATAATGGGTCAGACATGATGACTAAGGCTTTGCTCAAGGGCAAGTTTGAGATTTGTAGAAACCTGGCTGGCTTGAAGAAGGTGGATCCCTCCTGGGTCAAAAGGGGGGAGATTTGATGGGTTTTTTGTCCCGTTGTCGACAGGTCATGAGCCTTGCTCGACCTGTTGAAAGCTTGGTTGACCAGTCGTGGAAGACGAGTCGTGGCATGACTCAAAGTCCAGCGACTGCGGACTATTTTTCTCCGGAGTGTTCGACCAGTCGAAGGAGGTGCTCGACCGGTCAAGGTGGCTCTCGACCAGTCGTGGACTCGGTTCGCCTAGTCGAGGTTACGCAGATTTGTTCTGCGATTTTGCGTGGATTTCGTGTCGCAAGTCCTTTCGCAACTGGGATGCGAAAAGGAGTTTCCTAAAACTTTAAATAGGAGTTCCTATGGCTTTCTAGGTAGAACAAGAGGGTTTCCTAAAGCTTTACAAGGGATTTGCTAAAGGGTTTAGGGCTATCAAAGGTGAGAGACAGAGGAAAAGAGAGAGAGGAAGCTTATAGAAGGGAAGTTCTGCTCGTGGAGCTTATCTACTGTGCAGTCTATATCTCAGCGCTTTTATGTCCTCGTAATCGATTAGATCTCTCCATTTTCCTTTATTTCTCTTATTGTTTATCCACTCCTGCGTGAGTGAAGAAGGTTGTAACGTTCTACTTCATAGTGGATTGTTGATCTGGATGAGGTCCTGTGGTTTTTACCTCTTTGAGGGTTTTTCACGTAAAAATCTCTTGTGTGGTGTGTGATTGATACATTGATTATTTTCATTGCTTTATTATCCATAATTCTGGTTTGTTCTGGAGGGCTATATCCTAAGGTTTTGTGCAAGGTCCCCAACAATTCTCTCCCTTTTGGAATAGTGAATCTCAATTCTTGGTTGTGATGCTTAAGCAAATTAGTGTGGTGCTAATGCACATCATGGTATGGATCTGGTATTAAAATATATATATATATATATATATATATATATATATATATATATATATATGCATGATCCAATGCTTTCATCCAAAAGTGGAAGTTCATTTGCATGATGAATGTGATCATTGCTCTGTTTTCAAAATGTTTGTAGATGCACAGCTAACAAATGGGTGGAGCTATCAAACCATGAAAATGCACATATGGGTGTGTAAAAAGATATTCAACATGCTTCAATACAAAGTTCATGTAGAAAGTCAAGTTTGTCTGACAGTGTCCCTGATTGTGCATGTGCATGACCGAAGATCAATGTTGTTTGATGTTGGCCACAGTTATAATGAAAGAGGAATTGTAAATCACAAAATTATATTGCTTCATGATGGTCGAAGGTTGGCCTGGATTTTAATTTTAAAAATTTGATTTTGCTGGCCTAGGCCCAACCCATTGCCAAGCTTTGTTAAAAGGAGAATATTACATAGGATAGATGCTATTCACATATGAAATCTATCTTAGTATGCTTTAACCCAAAAATCACAAGCTACTTATTGAGAAGTCATGAATTACAAGAATATAAAATTATGGTAAATTAGCCACACACAACATCGGCTAATCCAACTTTTGTTGTAGTGTGTGTCAATTCACAAAAGGCTTAAATTTGAAAGTTGTTCTTTCTTCTTTCCTTCTTTCTTTCTTTATTATTATTATTTTTAACTAGCAATAGTTTGATGATTTACTTAAGATGGATAGAATGTTGGGCACTGAACAACCATACACTACCCGCTCTTATAGCTAAATGCAATAAGCTTTGACAATACCTGGATATATATAGCTACTTGAAAATTAAAAAAGGCAAATTAGAGAAGCCAATAGCACACATTGCAATCAATGGCTAAACACGTACTATACTAGAAATTATTTTAGTGGATAGCAAATTGATAGTAGAACAAGGGAAAGAAGACATCCAAGAGAAAGCTAGCAAAGCAATTTACTCATGAGCTATCCCCATCAACTCGTTTCTTAGCATCTGTAAAAGACCTTACAGTGGCAAACTGATAAAACAGGTGGTCACTTCTTTTTTTCTTTATTTTTTAATTAGCAGACAATCAGCCATGGAGTTCACCTCCTTTTGTGATTCAGATGTTTGATCTTCCAAGGCCAAAAGGATTGCACTAAGCATCAAATCCTGCTTGTTGGAACAGAGAGCAGGAAAACACTAGCCGCTTGACACAGGTCTTTCTCCTTACTGCTACAAACACCAAGTTGTCCTGGAAAATGTGCTAAACACAATTTGTCAATACACCAAAGAAAAATACCCAAGATCTTCCTTCTATTTTATGAGGTGTCAAAGATCACCAAAGGTTTCATGGTTTCATTTGTTTAGAGAAGATAGCAATTTCCAGTCAAACATTGGGCCTAACAAATAAAATCAATGTTAAACAGACTACTGATTAGAAACTATCCTTAAGAGAAAAAGCAAACTGCTTAAAGCAAAAGGAAAGCATTGCTGGAAGCCTAGAACTAACAATTTTCCTATAAATGATTAAACATTTACAATCAATTTCGATTATGTTAAATGCTAATTGGAATGACTTGGCCAAAAAATCCCAAGCAAATGAAATTTTAAAACACTTATAGGCATGCCAATGTAAACTATCCGTCCATGTAGAAGTAGAAAAGATGAATTTTTTTTTTTTTTAAATAAATCAAATCAAACGCTTACTAAGATGGCCCTGCTTAGGAGCACTATGGAATGAGTCATAGCCATTCCTGGCCTTGAGAGTAGCTGTTTGAAAATCCTTGAGTTTTTGGACTGCAAACAGATATTTTAGATTTCTCTCTGCTTACTCCCGTTGAACAAGAATGTCACACATATTTTTCTCCGCAAGAGCTTTTGCCTGAAATTTGAAATGTAAACAAAAAATGTAAGCTCACGGTAATTCCATTCAAGAAGCTTGTCTCCTAAATTAAATAGAACCACATCACCTACAACAAAATATTTTGAAGGAAAGATCACAGTAATTCCATAAGAGGGCTTCTTTAGGCCATTTCTTATTTCCTTCTTTGAAGGAAAGATCTATATGTAATCAAGGGCTATGAATGGACTAAAATTAATTAAACAGAGATGCATCTTAATATTATTAACGATGAAAGCCTCAACTATATAAGAGTGTAAACCCACACCATGCACACACAATCTCAAGTTTCTTTTTGTATAGGTACGATCACACCATTCTAAAAAATACTTCGAGCCAGTTGTGTAATCAAAAGAATGCGCTTAGTCTTTTCCAAAACATTAAGAGGTTGTGACTGTATGATTGCTCCTACTGCAGAAACACCATATCAAGTAAGGAACAACTGCAGGCTTTTCCAAAACATCAAATGATGCAAAACCCAGTTAAAAAATTCCCCAATTATAAATAGATTTGCATACCCATTTGTGAATGAGATAGGCATGAATTCTGCTTTGCAACACCCGCATCTTGTAAAGCTCTATGGATGCTGTATCAGTTTGTGGATGAGATAGGCATGATTTCTGCTTTGCAACACCCGCATCTTGTAAAGCTCTATGGATGTTGTATGAAAGGAAATCAACTATTGCTCATATATGAGTATATGGAAAATAATAGTCTTTCCTATACTCTGTTTGGTATGATTTATTTCACCGTGATCATGACATGATGGTGGCCCAAATATCGCACGTGTGCCAAAAATTCTCTTAGCATTGTTCATCAGGAAATGAAGCTTAATAGTATATTAATAGGGTTGGCTTTAAAAGATGTCATAAGAAAGAACTTTGATGGAAAAGACTGGACAAATTGAAGGGAATGATTTGAAGTACCACATCTAGAGAAATTAAGCAATTGAGAATTGTTGTCCACATCGAGCATGTAATAAACCTGTAAATAGATTAGTATGAAAGGGATCACAATCAGCAACAAGACAATTATGCAGTAGTTAAATATTTAAACAAATGGAATATGCACATATGTTTTGTTGAATTCTATAGCATTTAAGAGCTAAAGCATTTGCAAAGAAGAAAGAACATAAGCAAGAAGCACAGTGCGAGATTCAGCTGGTCATGGCATTTTTAACTAAGATTGTCACTCATGTCTCAACAAAACAACCTTAACGACCTTTAGTCAATCTCAGTTGATGGTCCATAACAAGTTAGGTGACAAATTAAAGCATTGAAATAAACAGGACACAGAGAAATTACCTTATTGTCAGCACCATGAAAAGAAGTGGTATAAGGATGATTATCATCAGCTTCATTATTATGGTTATAGACCACATCCAAAATGACCTATACTAACAACATTACTTTCTCATATAAGCTTGAGAAAAAAATAAAAAATCTTAAAGAAATATATTAAAGGAAGACAATAAATTTAAATACATGTCAATCAGTTAGCATGGCTCACAATGGAAGATCTACCATACCTCAATTCTAGCATTATGCAAGGCTTTCACCATTTATCAGAACTAGCATAGCGGCTCATGGGAACAAAGAAATTTATGGTAGAATAACCCCATGAATTGATCTTGGAGAATGTAGTGTTCCAGAAAAATCAGAAACAACAACAAATTTCTCAAATAAGCAAGAAGCCCTTTAGATTGTTTTCAGGTTTCTCTCAATCAAAAGTTCTTGAGTTTTTCACTAATGTGTTAAGACTACTCAAAGGGGAAAAAAAAAAAAAAAGGAAGAAGAAGAAGAAAATTCAACAAAACCAGTATACTTATTTAAGGCAACATCAAGCCATGTGATTTTGAGCCAACAACCATACAATGGTGTGTGCTAACTAGTGAATGAGTTGGATTCATGAATGAATGGCATTTCTAAATTAGCATGCTTGTGAAATTCGGTGATTAGAATTTCTCCAAGGCTATCTTCCTACAATGGGCCCACATACAAGTCTCCTATTCATATTCTCCATTCAACAGAAGAGAGTGAGTTTCCTACAACCCTTGTAACAGGGCTCCTTTGCATTGCCCCGAGGGTGTGCAGAATGAGAATTGATTAATGATAAATAGTTCTCTAGATTTTTCTTTATGAATGGGTAAATATTATTAGGGGTGGAAAAAAAAAAGCCAATTTGACACAAGGCCCCATCTTTTGCAAATTTGTTCACCCATTCATTAGCAGACCATTATGTGGTTGATAACAACAGTCAGTGATTCAAATAAGCCTTTTGCTTCTTCGTAGATGGGTGACAACGTCTAGTGATTCAGTAAGTCTTTTGCTTCTTCTAAGATGTTATTGAGAAATGCTTATGCCAACAAAAGAAAATTGTTTTGTAAAAATACATGAAAGAAAAAATTTCCTGCAGGGAATTGTTTTCCCAGTCAGAATCATCTAATCACCACTCTTCATTTTCTTAAAAATTTTCTCAACAGGTCCTACTGACTCTATAATTGGCACATTGTACATCTATTTCAACTTTTTAAAACAGTGGTTCGCACTATAGATGAGTCATAGCTCATAACCAAAAAGTAAAAAAAAGAAAAAGAAAAGAAAAAAAAAAAAAAAGAATGAATGAATGAAAAGAAAATTAAAGGATGACTATGACCACCAATTGGTGGCCAACATATGAACAGTTAAATGAGAAGTACTCATTTGCTTATTAAGTTGGGAAATGACCCCCTAGGCATTTAAGAAACTTGTGATTATTGGGGAAATTGCTTATTAAGCAACAAATTAAGTATTAACTCAAACATATTTAGTGCTTAATAAGTGATTTTTAAGGATCACAAGTGCTCATTTCTTCAATGACAAATGGCCCTAAATATTTGAAATAGGTGCAAACCTGATTTCCGCGGACTCCTTTGTTCAAGTTGTGAAAGTTACGTTCTAAAATCCACTTGTAATACCTAGAAGGATGCAACCATAAACATACACACTCCAAGTTAGCAAACATACTAAGTGTTATAAGCAGTCCCTTACAAGCTAAGGGCAGTGTGCTTACTGTTTCTGAAGGGGAGACATTTCAACCTGGAGGATGTGCTCAATTTTTGGAGGCAAAGACTTCTCCACATCCTTGATAACTCTTCGAAGAATGTGAGGCCTCAATGCCTTGTGAAGATTAGCAAGCTAAAGAAAAACCCAGTAAACTTCAACTACATATGGAAACAGAATATACCACAAGGAATTGAGAGTGCAAGGTAAGTGATAAAACCTCAATGTCATTGAAGGAGCTGAGATTCTTGTATTTTTCAACAAAATCATCTTTATTCTTGAATTTCTCTAAATCAAGGAAATGTAATAGAGCCTTATTACATAGCAACAACAAAGAGGTCAGCTGACACAAATATTATTACACACATTTAAGAAATCAAACAAGCATCAAGAAATGCACTAAACAGAAACATGACATATAATCTCTCCTTAAATAGCACTGGAAAAGTACTGCTCCAAATATAAGCAAGAAATGTATAAAACAAAATGACTTGCAATTTAAGCAATCACATGGGAATACAAAATATGGACAAGTCTGAAGAAAATCAACCAGATCGAATAGAAAACTGGAAAAAAAAAAAAAAAAGCCTCAATAATAACAAAGCTTGAATCAATGATTGAACATAAATCCAAATGAGCAATAAATCATGCATAATAAACGGATGTCGAGGAGTTTGTAATGGCCTCATACCATACAGATGGTTAACTTCTAAGTTTTATAGTCATTATAAATTGAAGAAAAAAAAGCACTAAAAAAACCCAAACAAAATAATGGCTCACCATCTCCTTCACCTTGTCTGCGAAGATATCAATTGTGAGGGCTCTAATAATAAAAACACTGAAAAAGCCCTAATAATAAGTCCCAAAACAGAAAAACCCTAATCAAAAGCCTGACCTAAATGCCGATCCATCGGAAAACTCAAAACAAAAATCCATAATCAAAACCCTAATAAATAAAAAAATCCCTACCAACCAGAATTGATGGCGAACGATTGCGGGTGGAGATGTGTTTAGTTGTTAATGATGAGGGACGGGCGGCCTCTTATGATGGTAGCGGCTTTCGATGGAGGTTGGGCGGCCGAAACACCTCAAAGACCCTAAACTTGCCCCAATCAAGCCCTAAACCCCCAAAACCGAGCAAAATCGAGCAAAAAACCGATGAATTCACATCCGAGATATAACAGAAGATGAGGAAATCCCGACCTCGGACCTCATTCTCGAGGCGGTTGAGCTCGACCCTAACGGGATCGAAGCCATGGAGGAGGTTGATAAGATCATCAACGTGCACGTGCAATTGAGGAACCCTTCTTATGACCCTTGAAGGAATCAGACGACAGCAGAATCGACGGCCAAGATACGTCGCATGAGGAGGACAAGGTGAAGATGGGATGGCGAGGAGATGGAGTCGTGGCGTCTGCATTGCTGGTGCTTGAATCCACCATCAGAGATCCGATCTCGTTTATGTACGTTCATGAAAGATCAAAACCCTATAAATCGAGAGAGAGAGAGAGAGAGAGAGAGAGAGAGAGAGAGTCGGCGTAGGTACAAGGAGAGAGTAGGGTGCTAGGCACGAAATGAGGGAGTAGGTTTTTTTTTTTGTTATATACAGTGATATTCGTGGGCACCGTTTTACATAGTGCCTGTGAAAGATGCACCTAAAGTGTCGAGTAAGCACGTTTTTGTTGCAGTGCCCATAGAGCCCCTGCTAGGATCGTTCATTTCAAACCGGGTCGTGATGTGGTTGGTACCAAATTGGCATCCTTTGGCAGACGTTTTAAGAAACTTTGACTTTTCTATATTATTAATAAAAGAACACCTTGTTGTATAAGTAAAATCTACTCTGGCCATTAGATGCATGATCCCATCCCACATTAGGCTTAAGGTCAAAAAATTAAGTCAAATTGTAATTTAGATTAGATGGGCCACATCAAATTAAGGACATAGGTACACTACAACAAATGCAGATTTTAGCGGCGCTTATAAGTGCCGCCAAAATTCCCTTAAAGCGCCGCAGAATTACACGTGGCGTTAATCAAGCGCCGGGTATGTCGCTAAAAGTAATGGCGGCGCTAACTAATTTTAGCTCATCATAGGTTTTTCGACGCGAATAAGCACCGCGAAAATTCCCTCCGAGCGCCGCTAAAAGTGATATGTAGACACTTTTTCTCACAAATAAGCGCCATCAGATTTCTACACAAGCGCTGATAGACGCATTTTTATGTCTACGGGAAGCTAGTAATTTTTTTTTAAATTGATGCAATAGAAATAAAATTGAATATTAAACAAAATTTATATTACTACACAATAAAAAACATATATAATATTTATTACAATAAATGGTCTTGAATATAAATAAATAAATAAAAACAAATCCTCTATATGGTCTACTCCTAGCATGAGTGACGTCAAAAGGCTAAAGTGATTGAACTCTAGATTGCCCCACTTGTATGTAACGAGAAGAGTGGATCACCCACCATTAGCCCTTTGAAAACAGCTCCTATGATAGTCAGAACTAGGCTAGTCCTTAGCTGCTCCATGGAAGTTGGTTTTTCGATGCTTAATGTGCTGATCTATTGATCGGAAAGAATGGTATGTGGCAATATTCCTTCATGACTTGAAGAGAACTCTTTCCGCAGCTCATCAAGCTTCATCTCTAAACCTGATGACATACTACGCTTGGTAGCTTTTATATTTCCAGTGTTACCATTCTGTCCAATGCATATTTCAAGTTCAATTCTCTTCCCTATCAGATGACTACAAGACATGTATCAAGATAATAATTAACAAAAGTAACTGCAAAAAAATAACATAATCCAAGACAATAATTAACAAAAGTAACTGCAAAAAATACCTGAAGGAAACACTCCAACCTAGCACTTGAATGTTCGGGCCCTGACCATCATAACCATGAGGAAGTAACACAACAAGCCCAGTTTGGCGCAGCCTCTTTGACTCCCACTACTAAAAAACTGATCAAACTTCACTTGAGCACCATTTGAAAAATCTCCAAACCGAGCTTCCACACAACCAATGAATTTGGATTTTCTATTGAATAACCCCAACTCGAATCCAAGGACACCAAACTCTGACAGAGAACTCGTAGCTCAAAACAACCATTTTGCATATCATGTTAAGAGTTGTACTAAACCATAGTGCTCACTTTATGAAGAGAATGAAAATGTCACACAAGACAAGGTTTAACCATCACTCAAAAAACTAAAAAGAAAAAACAAATAAATAAATAAAAGATGGGGCTTAACAGAGCATTCCATTGTGCGAAAACACATGCAACAATTGCTATTGAAGAATTAATGACATATATTCATATTTGACAAAAATACAAGCCCTAACTTGATTTAATTTATAGTTTAAAGGGACTCGGGTATCTTTATTCAAATATGAGAAAACTATAGCAAGAAAAACTAGAAGAGCTAGACGTGGTCTTGAAGCAATATGATAGCAGCAGCAGTTAATGTTAGAAGAAACATGTCCAAAAGCAAGTAGAAAATACTACTGCTAAATGCATGAGCCTAATCAGTAGATTGTCAAAGATCACAGAATGTAGAAGATACATAGCAGACTGTCAAAATCATTAGTAGAAGATACATATGAGTTAAATCATCAAATGAAGAAATGCTTTGATACTTAGAAGCAGAACATTTTTTCAAAGAAGTATGAAGGAGCATATTATGTACTAAAGAAATAGAAAAAAAAAATAAAAAAAATTAGTACCAATGGAATGGTTAAAAATGACTTAGGCAGAGGCCATGCATATATCATCAGGAGCTGGCCACTGGCATGTCTGTTTTGACCTGTCACGGGCCCATCTCGACCTTCAACATGCCACAGCCCAGCCCAGACCTTGGCCATTAACCGCTTACCGGTGTTCAAGCTTTTTTTAGGCAGCACATTGAACATGGTAGATCCATCCCTCATAACACTTGGCAGGTCCATGTGTCAACCAGGACTGTCAGTCTAGTGGGCCCTTCTATGTATAGCAAATGGTTTGAGTTACACAAGGATCAGATGATCTGGACATCAGAACACTAGGATTCCAAGCAATGGTTGTAAAGAAAAATGGTTAATGGTTACCATTAACTGAATGAAAGTAAGTAAAAGTGGTGGCTAGGACCTTCTTGTAATTAATGTTTTTTTAAAAGGGTAAATAGGCCATCCATGATGGGATCCACTAGATGGACCGTCCTGATTGACAAGTGGTGGGCCTTCTATCATTGAATTGAAGATGGACCACCGGTCATGCCCTTTTCCAACATTCCTTTCGTAGGCTATGGGCTCAATCAGCACTCTCTTCTTGCATTGCTAGCCGGCTCTTCTTATCAAAAGAAAGAGATACATCTTTTTTATTTTTTATTTTTTGAATGATAGCTTGGAGAACTGGTATTATAGAGTGTCGATCCTGCTGGCCAGTTATATGAAGAACGCTGAGATTGCAGTGGACGCCCTTTCAATTTGGTCAGATGCTCTCTCTCTCTCATGAAAAATTTATAGATGGAACGGTTAAAAATGACTAGATGAAGATATTTTGATGATTGGCCACCCATGAATAGGCCTCATAATGGGGTGGTCTTGATCGAAAGTACACCAAGTTATTGGTTGGACCATTTACCATTTACACACACTGGAATGAAACTAACATTTTCTCCTAGAATAAATGCTAATGTTGAAAATAAATTTGAGAAAGTATCAATTCATTAGAACTAACAAAGTCAACCTTTTTAACATTGAAGAAGTGGTAAGTAAATTGTCAGAACTAAAAATCAAATTGCCCGGTAACTAAGAACTACTCACCACTATAGACACAAGAAATTAACAATGCAGCACCAAATTAGCCAACAAGAGTAACCTCCTAATCAAAACTTGTTCAAGAGATGCGATGAATTCATATCATAATCATGTAAGAACCCGCACCTCTGTGATAGACCAACTGATAACTAAAGAGCTAACAAGCAAGTGTGTTCGAGTCTACAAAAGAAATGTCATTTTGTTAGTACAATTCTTTACTTTAAATATAAGTAGTAATAATATATGTTTTATTGAGTGTAGCGCCATTACCTCAGGGAAACTCCACAAAATTCCCCATGTTACAAACAACCTCGAACTGATATGCGGTAGTGTAGTAGATACCGGAGATCTTACTAGACCTTAATACCAAAACAAAGAGAATGAGAAGGAACAAAAAATAGTGCTGCACAAATATCAGCTCCTGTAAAAGATGTTATGATTCACATGGTCTGAAACTACTGGAATTTTCATTCAGGCCAACATTTAGTATGGGCGGAGCCCACCTATAAGCGACCCAGACAGCTCATTGGGTGATTCCCCTCTGTTAATAGGCAATACAAAACAAAGTGTTCCCACCAAACAATCCTAGCCATCCTATTTTTCCAGCGAATGCACAGTCAGAAGGAAAGTTTTTCCAGCGAATGCACAGTCAGAAGGAAAGAATATACCTAGTGTATATGCAATGGAAAGAAGCCCACCGAAAAATAAAATAGAGAGAAATAACAACATGATGGAGAGAAATACAACATAGTTTAAACACTCACAGCTGGCTTCTTCCCACCGAAAAGAATCCTAAATAACAACATGATGTTGATGTTGATGTTGAGATGGCAGAGTATGAACTTCCATCTCAAGCAGACCTCATACAGTGCCTTTGCTAGTGATGGTGTGGAGGGAGAGTTTCAGAAGGACAAGCCATATCAGTTCAATGCTGAAATAAAATGAAAAAGCAGGGTCATTAGTTCAAGAGGGAAATAGGCAAAAGATCTAGTCAATGCTGAAATAGAATGAACAACTCAATCAAGGGTGAAAGAAGATATTAGAACAGACAAACTAAACTAACAAGAACTATAGGGTCGGCTACATGAATCCCATTCCACCATTCAACTCAATCAACTGTCATCCATAGTCTCAGACAAACAGGGGAAGGGAAAGTATCCTCAATGGGAGAATCCTATGATTTCAATTGGTGGCCTACACAAGTACACATATACAGCTAAGAAGATAAATACAATGGTATGCAATAAATTGAAATTTTCCAAGCTGTTGTACCCAACAAAGGATGTAAATCATGGAGTGATCTGTGATTTTATTGTTCTTTTGCATACTTTGAATTATTTCCTAAATGCAATGCACATGCATTTTACTAATAGCATATAGTTATGAATATTAACTAGAGGAAGGTGTAATACTTGCCTTACCAAGCTCAAGCTTTCCACCATCTTCTGTTGTAGAACATTTGCATGAAAGAGTCACTCTATGTTTGTAACCCAAAAAAAAAAAAAAAAATGGACCTTTGAGCATTACAACTTTCTCTATTCAATGGAAACTAGTAACAACGTAGCCACGGAGGCTAAAATAATACCTTCACATGGTAATGCTCTTTCTCTGATGCATTACCAAACTCAGTCCTTGGGACAACCAGATCTTCAACAGCTTGCATATATTCATCAGGAACATTTGTATAAAATGTCTTCCTTACTTTAGCTTGAGTGGAGAACATTTGCATGAAAGAGTCGAATTAAGTGATTTAGGTCGCTTTTGGATGCACAAGTGAATTGAATTCCAAACAAAGATTTTCTCATGAAATTCGATCAAAGCCTTAGGAGATGGGGTTTCGAACACTTTTTCTCATGAAATAGCGTAGTAAATATTCTACACATTGTATGCTAAAAGCTTTTGTATAGATTTGAAAGGCCTTGGCATTCTAGTAATTTATTATTATATTATATAATTCAGAGACTTTTTAAATCTGAAAAATATAAAAACCAACAACCAACAAAAAAATGTGAACCAAACATAAATTTTGTAAAAATCGAGAATTTTTAAGCTGAAAAATATAAAAACCAATAACCAAACACCTCCTAAGAAATTCACAATTCAGTTATTTAGAAAATATTATACTAACAATTGCCATTCAATCCAAACTTCAAGTGTGGCCATGGTATATTGAAAGCGGATATGAAAATTAAACTTAAAGTTATTTTCTAACTGAATTGCATATACCTTCCCAAGTATTGATAACTAGGCTCCAAATTGCAATTGCAGTGACTTTCAAAAATAAAATGTAATTACAATTTGGTCATGAAAGAACATATTCAATAGTTATTGCAATTTAATTCAATTACACATCCAAATGCACCCTTGGTGATTTTAATCATTACCTCATTCATGAAAATATAACCATAGTTAGAGGCCATGAGCCGATAGTCATGTGCCAATGCAAAAATGCAGCCCGCGCCAATGCATGTCCTCTGTTTGGACATGATCACCTTGTATTAGAAACTAATTCCAAGATTATGAAATAAATGCAATCATTTGAACTTGGAAACATGTTAGAATTGGAGTCACTAGAAATAACAATTGTAATTTATCTCCTATGTAGAAATTTGCAATTTGCAATGGTTGGGACACATAAAGTCAACATCTTGCTTACAAGCCTCGAAACATTAGTAAGTATTCACCAATCTGAGAGGAAAATCAGAATCAGTGTCCATAACCAACTATTTATGGGTTCCTGAACATCATTCATTGGTTTCATGGCTCAAACCATTCAACCAAGACAGATCATCATCCATTGCTTTTTCTGCATTTCAAGAAGTTAGAGAAAGAGAGAGAGTAGAACTAAACTAAAAGCATACCATTCTCCACAAAATCACATTTCTTTGAGGTTTTAACAAACAACTCCTATGCTTTTTTTTTTCCAATACTAAGAGAGAGTTAAGACAAAAATAAATAAATAAATAATCATAAAAAAAAAATCATGAAAACATAATATTACAAAAAGAAAAAAATGGTGCCAGAAATCTGTTGCCACCTTCCACAAGATTCATGCTCAACTAATGATAAAATGATCTTGTGTTTCCCTCAACAATAAGAAATAAATAGAACTCCTTGAGTATATGATTGGCATGTGAAATTGAATGTATCATTAATGGTTTGCATTCAGGAGTAATGGAACTGTGACTACCTGAAAATACTCAGGCATCCCTTTCAAGCATTGCAGCCAAGTCAGGATCAGGTCCTTCATACAGTCCCTTCCTTGACTTTCCTTCGTCGCATCACCATCTCGCCAACATCACATGTAAAACACAACCATGATATGTAAAGGTCAAATATTACCGAACATCTAGGAGACATGAAAGCAAGTATGAATAACCAAAGTCATAATGTGGAAATATAGGTTAATCAGAATATGGCATAGCTAATGTGGATGGAGCACATATAACAAAAATAGAAATAAATTTTATTGCATTCAATAGAAAAAATTGTGATCTGAAAACACTCCTTGATAGAATGGATTCTAACTTTTGCTCTATTAAGATAGCCACCTTGTAGCTAATGTCAAACACATCTTGAGCCAAAGAGACCCACTATATTCCTCATCCTTAGATAGAGAACATTGGCTAAGATGCCCTCAAAACAATGCGAGATGTTTCCACAAATATAAAAGCATAATGATTTTACCATCAGATTAATGGTTGCAAACCACCATATCCAACATATCAATGAAGCTATTGTAAGAGCAAGACTTGCCACTAAGAAAAGTGATCACAAGAGAAGAATGTGTAAATCACACTTAAATGTGTTCCTCATATACAAAATTTAATTATTTTATTGCAAATGAGTTCCAACAACTAGCATCAACCAGTGGCTCGGACAAAAAGTGTCGAGGTTAATCATGGGCAAGAAAGTGAAAAATAACTAAAGAGATGCATCGTGCTATATAATGCCCCTCTTTGTTTGGTTGTTAGGAAATTCATTCCATGGTTTATGTTTCATGGAGAATGTTAGACTTGGTATAGTATTTCTCCAGGAATGACTCTTTTTTAGTTGATGTAGAGTCTTTTCTGAGGAAACTGGCAAAAGTCAAGAGTTTTGTTTCAATTCCCTAGGTTTTTTACATTCGGGGAAAAAGGTGTACAAGTTACACTTTCGGGTGGGCTCCATAAAAAACATCGGGCCTCACCTATCATATCGGAAAACAGAAGACTAAAAAGGGGAATGAAAAAAAAAATCAGAGCACGCCAAGCAGCCACTCACTAGCTTAAGACCAATCATCGTTTCTTCTGAGAATTGTCCTCGTACAAAAGATCATTATACATTAGGCAATAAGAAATCCTGAAAAGCAAGAACAATGTTTAAAATTTTGGATGAACTTACTATCTTGACATAGGGAAGTCACTGTCAATATCAATTGTAGTTGCCAACATAGTCTTACCACTGCCAAACAATGAAGTTTTAGAAGAAACTACATTTGGGTGATTCCCATGGGAATCAAGGCGTGACACTTTGTATTGCTCTGCCACAATCTCTGAGGTGATTCCCATGAAAATCAAGCAGTCTTTAGCATCTTGGTTTGGACGGATATGAACCCGCCCCATCAGATGCATCAGAAGATGGGTAATGGTAAAAAATGAAAATTGTTTTGCACAATCTCTTGAAGAAAGAAAATTAAAGAGCTCCTTTGTAGGTTCTAAGAAAACCACAAAGAGCTCCTTTGCATCAGAAAATTAAAGTCATACTACTCTTACTAGACCACAGTTAAGAAAACCAAAACTTACCTTTGTAGGTTCTAAGCTCACTAGACCACAGGCACGTGCTGCCACTCCACTACAACGGTGTGAAATGGCAACAATCCCAATCGAATCCGGACCAGGCTATTCACCAAAAAAAAAAAAAACAAAAAACAAAAATGAGAAGGCGATTTTTTTTTCTCCAATTAACATGAGGGTAAGGTGCATAAGTCAGCAGTAAATTCAAATTCCAAACACAACAAGGCTTCTTACATTGATAGAAGGAATAATAGAAATAACACGGTTACTAAAATACAAAGAAGTAGGGTTAAGGATCAAACACCTTCATCCCAGGCATCTGGACCCAATTGTGCCGCTAGTTCTGTAGCCTTCGCAAGGAACTCTGCCAAGGTCTCCTCTGCAATTGACGGGAGTTTGGACAAAACACAAAAGAACCAAAGATCAAAAGCAGCAAAAGAAATAATGGCATCTAAATTGGAGAAAAAAAAGATTTTGATAATTTAGATTACCCAGCGGGATTATTAGCATCCTTTAGAGGTATGTGGGGCTTTCTTAACTTCAAACATGTTAGGCAATGACCACTATTCTCTTACTGTCCATAGACATTTGAGCTTGTAAGGAAAAGAGAGCAAGGTATTCCTCCACACTGATCTATGCTCCATAATTGCACCTGCGAGTCTGCAACGGAACACAGATTGCAGTTGGTGAATGACAGGAATACCCCTGTCCTCGTCGATGTCGCATATCCTTTGTCATGTGTATCTCGAGTATTGATTTCATGCTAAAATCCTAAGAGCAACCGAGTCAAACTCGGCAAGATTGGAATTATTCATTTAAATGAGTTTGACATGGCCAAGATGATGGGAAACTTGTTGGGATTTTTAACCTGGACAAGAGAAGCCAACTCTACTGACTCTACTGAGTTATTGGAATACTCCATATCTTCTTCAAAGGTAAAAAAAAAAAAAAAAAAACAAACAACAGAAAATGCAGGAGGCTCACAAACTCACGGGGCCTGTTTGCATGAAAACTGTCGAAGGAGATTACAATCCATTTCTGTGCTGAAATGTTTTGGTGGTGTGAATCCTGGCCTCTGTGCCAACTTTTCTTTTGTTCTTTTGCAGAAAGCACCTTATTTTTGAGCAACCGGTCTTATTGTTAGTAAGGAGGTAAGAAAAAGGTGGCGTACGGTCTTGGGATTCATCCACAACCCGAATAGCTTAACACCTATTTGGGTACTTCTGCAAACAAGCCCAAAAACAATTTTACTTATGCATGGATGTTTTCATTTTGCAAGAGAGTTTAAAGTTTAAACTATGGCCTCTGACATGCTAGCTCACCCATGTAGATGAGTTAAAGCATTTAAAGTAGGAGGAATGATCAAATGGTCTTGATACCACCACTATCAATGGTGGTACCAAGCAATTGTGGAAGTGGGGCCTACCTCATGTGTGTATGACATGACATCCAACCTGTTCAATGGGTTTGCCCCACCATAAAGATCACCAGGTCAAAAATCGGTGATACAATCATTAAGTGGGCGGACGTGTACTTTGGAGGTTTTGGTGGGTTGTGTATTTTTATGTTGTGGCCCACTGATGAGTGGATTGGCCTGGTTTTGCTTTGGGTGATCTTCATTGTGCTGGGAAGTTGTTGGGTGGATGTCGCCCATGCACGAGGTGGGCTGCGCAACAGTTTGGTACCACGCTAATAGTGGTAGTATCGGACCATGTGATCAATCCGCTCAAGTATAAGATACACATTTAGCCAAGAACACGGTCATTTGCTAAATATAAATAAGTTATATAAAAGTGTGGTTATAAGCATTTCTTGTGGGATGGTCCAGATGGAAAGTTCATACTTACCATGTTAAATAGCATGCTAAATTGCCAATGTAGGTGTCTGATTCAAAAAGCTTTCAGAATGCAGTCCGTGAGTGTTATGTTCCATAGCTCTTACTCTTATATTGTGTTATTAGAAATCATATGCGTATATGAATGGAAAAGGGACC
Organism: Magnolia changhungtana; assembly: GCA_030180095.1. Classification (NCBI taxonomy): domain Eukaryota; kingdom Viridiplantae; phylum Streptophyta; class Magnoliopsida; order Magnoliales; family Magnoliaceae; genus Magnolia; species Magnolia changhungtana. Next base: position 1,873,890 of record JASAUF010000640.1, read on the forward strand.
TACTTGAGTCATTAAATGGTGTTGAGGAGATCGATTCTTGCATCGGGACTTCCCCTTGAAATTTGCTCTTATGCTAAATTTTCATTCTTTTGCAGTAATATTTTAGCCATACATTATAATTGAAGGAAACTCTTGATGAAATGGTTGAAAATGAAGATGGTCCTTGAACTCAATGTCATGGTGCTTGAAGATGTGAAAATTGTACATGAAAGTCTCATTTTGTTGATCTTTTTCTTTTTCTAGATGACAATACATACAACTATGGCTGTGTTTCAATCCCATTCCACAAATCCTGCAGTCTACTTGTAGCTTCCCACTTTTCTACTGCCCAAACACAAAGGCCATGATCAATATCTTCAAGGAAGAAAGAAAAGACCAACAAAAAGACAGAAAACTCTGTAAGCAGGAAGTGGACCCACATAAATCACAGTTCTGTAGGGAAAAAAAAACAGGGTAGCTGTTCCTAATAAATGATTTTGGTGTAGTGCCACTTACCATTCATCAACAGGAGTAGAGTAATGTTGGGATCCAAGGAGGATTTCTAGTGCCTGGTACTATAGCGTAATCACCTGAAAAGAGTGCAACTAACCACACAAACTCACCTACAATGAAGAAAAGTACCAATGTGGGTGTGGCCCCATTTTAAACCAATGATGGTCAAAGCTATTAATGATGTTCCATGTTTGGTGGCTAGCCCCGCATGGGTCATTCCTCTTTATTGATCCATGCGGTGGCACATGTGCCGCAAATTGCTTTTCCATCTATACTTGAGAAAACAGTATTGGAAATCCTCTATTACAAATCATACACAAAAAATTTAAAAAAAAAAACAGAAAAAAAAAAAATCAAGAATAAATCATCAATCTAGCACTTGGAAAAAAAGATCACATACTCAAAACACATGAGCCATAATGTTTTTAACTACTATTATATCTCTAAACAGTCTCGAAAAAGGCCAGTCCACTACCCAAAACAAAATCTCTCCACAAAGCATCCATAAAATTCACAAACAGAAACTGAATGTCATGCTGCATCTCTACTTTCAGTTCCGATATACTAGGGCTAATGGTGGTGGTGGTGATTATGAAAACCAAAGGATAGAATTGATCTCTTATTATTACTTGACAGTTCTATAACCATTTGAATGCTCTACTTTGGCATAGGCCTAATGAACAAAATTTACTACAGAACTCTACAACCATTCAAAATATTCTAAGCTATGCATATTACCATGTAGTGTAGACCACCCTACAATTCTCTAACTTTCTCTATAAAACTATATATTATTTCAGATGGCTCTGCAAACACACTGCTAAGTCTATTAAATGAGCCAAAGAAATGGTTGAATCCCTGCACTAGTTTTCACACTAGTGACATAACTCTAAATGGCACCAATCGAGTGGTCCTAAACTCCCTCTTAATGACATGGAAGAGGAGTTTCACATTCATCCATCTCAAATGAGGCACTTAAATACAACCATCAGAACCATCTTTTGCGGGATGAACCATATCTCTAAGAAAATAGTTATTAAAAAACCTAACTATCTGATTTGGACTGAACAAAACTCACTCTATATTGGCCTATATCAACTGTCATGAGTTTTGGTGGTGAGTGATACTGTATGTCAAAACCAATTTTTAATCCATTTACCTACATGAAGGGAAACTGATGCAAGTTGCCTAATTCAGGGCAAAGCTCACTCAACATAACACACAAGGATTAATTTAAGGAAAAGAATTTAGGCAGCAAAGCTGGGCAATTCATATCAACTGATGCCTATGTAGATAAGAATCTAATGTTTCTAGCCAAGCTAGCAACTCTTATTCTTCCAGCTGAGAAAAAGGAATCGATTGAAATCTTGAATCAAAAATAAAATGGATTTCAAGGCATAGATAGCGAAATCAAAATCGATTCCGATTTTGAATTTTAGTTTTTTTTTTTTTTTTTTTTTTTTAAATTAATCGCTCATAGGTGCATATATATCAGAAAATCCCCAATTTAAAAAACCCCAATTTGTAAAATCAGAAAATCCCCAATTTTAAAAGTCCTCAAATCCCCAACTAGTTAGGGATTGGACAAGACAAATTCCTAATGAGGAATTTGACAATACAAATCCCTAAAAAGGGATTCGACAATGCATATCCCCAACTAGGGATTCGACAATACACATCCCCAATTAGTGGATTTCTTACACAAATCCCTAATTAGGGATTCGACAATGCATATCCCTAATCAGGTATTATAAATTGTAAAAAGCAACAACGAGAAGGGAAAAACCTTACATCATACCTGAGAATCCGAGATTTACGAGCAGCAGAAGGCCGAACTGTAGCGGAGGGCCGAGGCGATAGAGAGAGAGAGGGCTAGGGTTTTGAGGGAGGGAGGGAGAGAGAGAGAGAGAGAGAGAGAGAGAGAGAGAGAGAGAGAGAGAGAGAGAGAGAGAGAGAGAGAGAGAGAGAGAGCGAAGGAGATCGGGGAGAGGGGAGAGAGAGGGAGAGGCGAGAGAGAGAGAGAGAGAGAGAGAGAGAGAGAGAGAGAGAGAGAGAGAGAGAGAGAGGCGAGAGAGATCGAGAGAGGGAGGGAGAGGGAAAGGGAGAGCAAGAGGGAGAGTAAGCGCGCGGGGAGGGAGAGGCAGCGAGAGATCAAGGGAGAGAGAGAGAGTCGGGATGGAGAGAGAGCGTCGGGAGGGGAGAAAAAAGGGCTGGGGTTTTGGTACATATGGTATTTATAGCCTGCCACTAACCGACGCTTAATCTTAATTAGCGCCGATAAAGCAGCGACGCACATCGTCGTGTAAGCAGGCTTTTGTTGTAGTGGTAGGAGAGACGTCCACCATTGATTTTGTTGGAAAATATTTCACAAATAATATTGAAAATTAACTAAAAGATAAAAATAAAATTAACACTAAGCCCAATCATCTAAATTGCTATGCTGATGCCAGTACTGCTGATGTGGGCTAATGAAATTCGAGGACTAGGAAATGCTTGTGCCGTCACCACACCATTTTCCCTATTTTCAAAATACTTTAACTTGAAAGATCAGAGGTATGTTGCACCCAACACATTCTCTTGAATTTTGAAAGGGTCTCTTTTAATGATTCTAATTCAAACTAAATTTAAAATCAAATAACATAAAGGGTGTGAAACGTAATTTGAATTTATATACATAATTAGGAAGGTACCAAAATGATTGATTCCAAATCCTGCTAGGCAAAAGTCCACACCTGCCGACCACGAGACAAGGAATGACAGACATTCGTCAATATATTTATTAATTATATATTGAAAATACAATACAACCTTTTCAGGTTCACACGTCCAAAAAATAAAAGAAAAAAGAAAAGAAAGGGAAACCTCACGCATGCACAAGGCGTACCACTACACACCACCAAGTATGCCAGCTGCAAATACATGCTACGTCCTTTAATCCGTCCGTCAGGTGGATCTGACTGATGTTCTGACTCAAAAATCGGGCTGGTCCACTCATCAGGTAGGCTGTTATTCTATCGACAGTTGGTCGGCTTAGAACACGTCGGTCTAGATTTTTCACCATTGTTCACAAATCGTGGTCCACCTAGTCAGTGGTTTTATTTAAATTTCCAATCACTCTTGGATTTTAAAATTGAACCAACGTGCACACGTATAGACCGAGCAGAATGCCTGCAAACCATTCATCAGCAACAGCAAAATAGCAGCCAGAAATGTTAGAAACTGCCACGACCCAAACACATACTTTTTCATGAACTTTCCAACTTTGACCTTCCATCTACTGTTATAATGCTTGTTCACATCTTCAATCACCTTATCTAGAGAGGGCACTTTTGTCAATTTCATTGATTTGCTCATCCCATTCCACATACTCGCTGCTTCTCCATCGCTCTTCAAACAGTTCTCAACAATCCCCAACTTTCTCAGCACTTTCACGTCCTCTTCCGTGTCTATAATCCCATTCATCAGTTCAGTGTACCGTGTAAAAACCAACGGCCCAATAGCGATCGAAGCCTCGAAGGCAACCAAATTCCGTAGTATGACCTCTGTGTGGACGTCGAGCGTAACGGTGGGGAGATAGAACGTAACGGTCTTGACATCGAAGCTGATGGTCGATAAATCTCCTTTGGTAGCCGAGAATCTTACACCGTTGTTGATTAGATCAGACACTGAAGGAATGGTAATCTCTTCAATTGAAGGGGGCCGGTTGTCGTTGTTGCTTGGACTTCCATCTTCAGGTTTGGCTTTTTCCTTATCTTGGGACGATGAGAAGAAATGCTCGACGGGTTCTTTTAACAGCTTCAATCCGGGGAGTTTTGTGATAATCGTCCATGGGAGTTTTACTACCAACTGAAGCGGTCTGGACCCGAGAGTTTCCTTCACGTAGAGGCAGGGTCGAACCTTGAGAGACGACATGTAATCCCATACCGTGTTGAGGAGCTGCCGGACTTGACCTATGTCGCCAGATAATTCTTTTTCGTTCTCTTCGATTATTACTTCTTCGGATTCGTTGATCACGTTCAATTCGTCGGGTTTTGGCACGAGCACGTAGAAAAGGATCTCAAGCAAGTGCGCGCGATCCTTCACTTGGATTTGTCGTAAATTCTCCATCATCTTAAATGGGGAGAGCTGTTTGCAAAGCTCCATCAAGATCGCCGATAGTTCTTCGTCAGCTTCTTGAGTCGACGGGCGCTGAGAATCTAAGATCTTTCTTAAGAGGAAGAGTGGAATTTGGTTTTCGAGCATCATTATATCTTGGAGGATTGCATTATGAACTGATCTCCTCCCCTCGTTATCGATCAATTGCGACATTCTTGATGATACTCTTTCTAAGACCCGAACATCTTTCGCGGTGAAGATCTGTAAGAATTCAAGTAAAAACGATGCATCGATGGCCATCATCCATGCTAGGGTTTCCCCACTGAAGTTGAGGTAGTGGTGGTAACACGACCGGATCCGAGGCTCGAGCCTTCCGAACAGATCAACGATGTCTTGGAATTTGAGGCTTTTGAGTTGTTTTTGCGCTCTTTTAGAGGCAGCAACCTTGTACCTCTCCATTTCGTAGAGCTCTGGCCGCCAGTGGTGGTAGGGACCCAGTGCGATTTGCTGGGGTATATAGGCCTCGGGCTTGGTGGCGACTAGGATTCTTGGGACGGTGAAGATGCAGATGGGGAGGCCAGTTTCTTCGTCCTGGTCTTCATCAAGGTGCCGGCGGATTTGTATAACCCAACGGATCTCGTCGACGGCTGGATTCAATGGGGTGGCTGGGAGTTGTTTGGAAGACATGTCTTGATGGGCAGGGGTAGTTTGTGACCTAGGTTACAAGGGTGAAGTGATGCATGGCATTATAAGGAAAGATGCATCCCTTATTTTATAAGAAAAAGGGTTAGGCATGTTTTCAACGTGTTGTAAAGTTGTTCGTTTATGTAGTTTTTGATAATTATAGATATGTGGCTCTAATTTTATTACATTTTTAGTGGACCACAAGGGCCCATCCATGGTTTCATTAATTTAGTTAGTTTTGTATAACTTAAGGGAAGAGGACAAATCCAATACAAATGTGTTTATGTCGTAAGCTTAATTAATATTGCACGACTAGATGTGTGGGCTAGGCCACTATGATGTTTTAATGACATTCAATTAGGCATATGTGTGCCACCTAATTAATGCCTCCCTCCATTAAAATAAAAAATTGAAAACAAAAAAATAGAGAGAGAGAGAGAGAGAGAGGAAGAAGACTCATTCAAAACTCAGGGGGCAAACCACATGTAACAGTTGGATTGGAGACACCATTAAAAACCTTTCAAATTGTACATGGGACCATTGTATTTGTTGATGGGAGCGTTGCACAAAAACCTTAGATCTCGCCTCCCAAAAACACTAGAATTATGGGATATAATTAAGCGATGAAATAAATTAAAGCACAAGCCACACGACATAAGAAATTTTACGTGGAAAACCCTCGAAGAGGTAAAAGCCAAGGGACCTAGTCCAAAGCAACAATTCACTATGCAGTGGAACGTTATAACTGATCACAAGCACACACCGCTTGGATCAAACCTTCTTCACTCACGTAGCAGTGGATGAACAATAAGAGAATAATGAAAAACGGAGATATCTTACCGATCACGAGAGCGTATAAGCGCTGAGACGTCGACTACGCAGTAGATCACCTCTCCGAGCAGAATCCTCCCTTCCACAAGCTTCCTCTCTCTCCATTTTTTTTTCTCTCTCTCTCTCTTTCTTTTTTTTTTTCTCTCTCTCTCTCTCACCTTGGTCGTGAAAATGCCTCAGCATGCCCTAGAATAGCCCTAGGGACCCCTATTTATAGTTTAGGCAACTCCTCTTCCGCACTTCTATAACACCGCCTCAAATTTACGTAGTCTGCACAAAATTCGCACAGAATTTGCATAACCCTCGACTAGTCGAGTTGGGTCCTCGACTAGTCGAAAGACCCCTTCGACCGGTCGAGCTTAACCCTCGACTGGTCGACACAAAAAAATAGAACTTGTTAGACTTTGAGTCGAGCAAGCCTCGACCGGTCGAGCAACACAGTGAAACAAGCTTTAAGACATCCGATCTACACTACCTCTCCTCTGAACTGAGGAGGAAAACTCTATCAAATCTCCCCCTTTCTTACTCAGGAGGAATTCGCCTTCTTCAAGTCATCCAGATTTCTACAAACCTCAAACTTGCCCTTGAGCAATGCCTTGGTCATCATGTCTAACCCATTATCGTCTGTGTGGACCTTCTGAAGCTGTAATACCTTCTGTTCCAAAGTATCCCTGATCTAGTGATACCGAATCTCTATGTGCTTCAACTTGGAGTGTTAACTTAGATTCTTTCTCAAGTGTATAACACTTTAATTATCGCAATAGACCACATACTGCTCCTACTTCAGGATAAGTTTCTATAGGAACCTCTTCATCCAAAGCATATCTTTACATGCCTCTGTAACCGCAATGTACTTAGCCTTTATCATCGACAATGTTTACCTTTTGTAGCTTACTTTGCTAAGAGACCGCTCCCCTTGCAAACGTTAACATGAACCCTGATGTAAACTTCCTAGAGTTTATGTTACCTACCATATCTGCATCTGTGTAGCCTTTTAACACAGGTTTTTCGTCACTATAACATAGGCTCAACCTGAATGAGCCTCTTAGATACCGCAGTGTTCATTTTACCGCTACCTAATGTTCTTTGCTAAGATTGACAAGATACTGGCTGACAACACCAACCGTATATGTTATGTTTTGGCGCGTACATACTATAGCATACATCAAACTTCCTACCGCTGACGTGTAGGGTATTTTCCTCATCTCATTCACTTCTGCCTTTATCTTTAGAAATTGCTTGTCGCTCAATTTGAAATGACCATCCAGTGGAGTACTAACCGGCTTCACTGCATTCATATTGAATTGCTGTAGGACTTTTTCAATATATTTCTCTTGTGACAACCAAAGCTTTCTGCTGCTTCTTTCACGAGTTATATTCATTCCTAGGATCTGCTTAGCCAGACACATGTCTTTCATCACAAATGACTTGGCCAACTCTTATCTTAACCTGTCAATCTTCTTGATGTCTTTACCCATAATGAGCATGTCATCAACGTATAACAACAAAACTAAGAAATCACCATCTGAGAACTTGCGCGTGAACACACATTGGTCTGACTCCATTCTGTATATTCATGTTTTAACATGAACGAGTCAAACTTCTTGTACCATTGTCGTGAAGCTTGTTTCAGCCCAAACAAGCTCTTCCTTAGCCTACACACCATATGCTCTTTGCCCTTGACTTCGAATCCCTCGGATTGGTGCAGTAGATCTCTTCTTCTAGGTCATCATGGAGAAAAGCAGTTTTAACATCTAACTACTCTATCTCCAGATCCATGTTAGCCGCCAACCCAAGCAATACCCATATCGATGTCATCTTCACCACTGGTGAGAATATCTCCTCAAAGTCTATACCTTTCCTCTGACCAAACTCTTTCACCACAAGTCTGGCCTTGAACCTTGTTCGTGAATTCTTTTACTCAATGTTCTTTCTAAACACCCACTTGTTGTTCAGAGCTTTCTTGCCCTTAGGCAATTCACTATATCATAGGTGTGGTTCTTATGAAAGAATTTCATCTCCTCTTGCATAGCTTTCAACCACTCCTCCTTATGCTCATCATTTATGGCCTCAGAATAATCTTTTAGCTCTCCCCCATCAATGAGCATAATGTACTCATGTGGCGAGTACTTCTTGGATGTGTGTCTGTCCCTAGATATCCTCCTCACCTGTGGCTCAACAGGTGGATCAAGTGAAAGATGCTCTCCCGGTCCATCTTCTGTAGGAGCTCCCTCGTCTTTTATACCTTACTATACTCCCCCATCATCAGGCACCACAGGAGGAGTAACCAGATCTATGTCTTTTATCTCACCTAAACTAGGTTGGGTCTTCTCTAACTTACAAATGTCTTTTATACATTGATCTTCAAAGAAGACCACATCTCTGCTACAGACGAGCTTCTTCTCGATCAGATCCCATAATCTGTAGCTGAACTTTTCATCATCGTACCCCAAGAACACACATTGCCTGATCTATGTATCGAGCTTGGACCTTTTATCCTTAGGTACATGAACGGATGCCCTGCATCCAAATATCCTGAGATGATAGTATGATGGATCTTGCCCAGTTCACACTTCTTAGGTACTTCTCCATTCAACGGAGCTGATGGAGACCTATTTATCAAATACACTATCGCGTGCATTGCTTCTTCCCAGAACATCTTGCGAAAGTTTGCGTTGGATAACATGCATCTGATTGTCTCTACAATGGTGTGATTCATTCGCTCAGTCACACCATTATGTTGGGGGGTCTTGGAAACCGTCTGTTCATGTCATATACCCATGGACTTACAATACTCATGGAAATCGCAAATGTATTTGCCACCATTGTCAGTGCGGATGCACTTCAATGATCTACTTATTTCTCTCTTGACCATAACATGAAACATTTTAAACACACCAAAGACCTCGTTCTTGGATTTCAAAGCATAAACCCAAACCCTCCTAGATGCATCATCTATAAAAGTGATAAAATACAATACCCTGCCCAAGGTTTTTGTCCTCATAGGACCACAAACATCAGAATAAACTAAATATAATGCATACATTTTATTAACATGGGAAACAAATTTAACAAATGAAACTCTATTCTATTTCCCTAATAAACAGTCAATACAGGTTTTGAGAGGTATACCTGTCATGTCTGGAAGGAGCAGCTTCTTCACTAGTAGCTGATGCCCCTTTTCACTCATATGGCCTAGATGCCTGTGCCACATGTCAGTAGCAAAATCGTCAACTATGTTCAACCCACCCTTGCACACACTGACACTTGCCTTATAAAGGGTGAAACACTTCTTCCCTCTGGCTGCCATTAACGAACCCTTAATGAGCTTTCAACGTCCACCAACAAATCAGCTTTTATAGCCATCATCATCCAACCTTTCCATCGACATCAAGTTGAGGCGAAGGTTTGGAATGTGCTTCACATCCTTCAAAACCAACGTGCAGCCCACATCGGTCTTCACACAAATATCACCGATCTCTACGATCTTTGATACGCCAGAATTTCCTATCTTCACGGTCTTAAAGACACCTGACTTGTAGCTTGTTAAGAAATCCCTGCATGGAGTCGCATGAAGCGAGGCTCTGAATTTATCACCCAGTCGGTGTCTTGACTCGTAGCCATGAGACAAACATCATGATTTGTAGAAAGAATAACTACAACGTCGCCATCTGAAGTGACCGTAGTGAAGTCTGATTCATCTTCCTTCTCCTTTCTTTTTTATTTCTTGTCATTCTTCTTCTTATGATATTCATACTTGTAGTAGTCCTTCTTACTAGAATTCCAGCATTTAACATCCTTCCTGACACTCGACTTGCCTCTTGATTTATCTCGGGCCTTCCCGCCCTTTCTGTTCTTTTCTCTCCCTCGATCTTGTGTCATAAGGGCCTCTTGTTGAGTAAACCCCTGAGACTTCCTCCTTGTCTCCTCATTGAAGAGACAACTAGTTACCTGTTCCATGGACACCTTTTCATCTGGTGTGCAATTACTCAGATACACCACCAATGTCTCCCAACTGTCAGGCAATGATCTAAGTAATAACAAAGCCTGTAGTTCATCATCCAGGACCGTGTTCATAGCGGAGAGTTGGTTCAATATGTTGCTGACCTCATTCATGTTCTCAGCCATTGTAACACCCCGTCCATTCCGTACTATTTTCTATGCTTATATACATGATGATCGACGCCCTTAGTTAGACATGGATTGACTGTTCATAGTACACACCCAACTGACTGGAACTCCAAGACCTCGAAACCTATCTCATATCAACTGCCCCGTTACCGTGATCATGGAGGTACAACCCGTGCGTCTGTATGATACTCTGTTTGTAAGATACACCGTGAAAAATAATTAGTATATCATGTGCGCAAGGCGCCATGTACTCCACTCCACACATTTGCACAACACATGTCATACACACATGCATATGCCACACATGGGTGAGAGAATCTCTACCCATGTGTATGATGTCACACACCCATACCTCACATCTCTCATGTACACCTCAAGTCAACTCTTCTCCATGCCAAACCTCATGTGTGACATCATCACACCATGCCATCCCATGCTCCTTTAACCTACCATCAATTTCAAATCATAAATTATTTTTCATAATCCTAGCCTAAGCTAATATTAATCACATTATCCTAACTTAACCAAATTTTTATGAATTTCTCTACAAATAACCCCCCCATCCCTTAGCATTTCACCATTTTTTCTACACATGAGAGAGAGAGAGAGAGAGGAGTGATCTTAGTGGGCCATCAACTCTAACAATCCCATCCTTTCCATCCATCTAGTCCATTAAGGTGAGTACACCCACCCCACTCTTGGTTTGTTTTCTTTTTAATTATTTGGATTATTATAGTGGTGATGATATGATGATAATGATGTGATTATTGGTATAGATTCATGGGAGAATACATATAAACATAATAATAATAATAATAATAAATTTCATACACTTTATGTGGGCCCATCGATTGTGGGCCCCACTAGAATTTTGTAGGCCATCTAAACCATCCCAAAGTTAGGCCATTGGGTTGGCTAAACACTCACATGCACACACGTGCACACACAACAAATAAACTAAAAAAACCAGAGAAAGAGAGAGAGGAAGGCTAGACATTGCTTGCTGCAGCGTCCAGACGTCCCTGCCACGTTGAAAGAAAAAAAAAAGGGAAGAGGGTGTGAGTCCACAACGGGCCCCACCCATGATGTGTATATTCAATCCACGCCGTTCACTCAATTTTCCCACTCATTTTAGGCGTTGAGCCAAAAAAATGAATCTAATCCAAGTCTCTAATAGGCCACATCATAAAAAAAAAAATATTTTAATGGTGATAAACTTTTAGGGCTCGCCGTGATGTTCCATATGCCAAAATACATTTAATATTGGACTCATTTGATCTGTCACGAGCTAGGGAATGCAACAGACAGGTTGGATTGTCGTTATGTGGGCCCCACCTATGAAAAACCACAAAAAATAGAAAAAACACAATATATATATATATATATATATATATATATATATATATATATATATATATATAAGGGCGTCGACCCTTCTTGGCGTCGGCGTCAGGACGCGCTGGAGCTGTAATCAGTTAGGAAAGTGGGCCCCACCACAGGCCCCACCTTGATACATGTCTAACATCAGCACCGTGCATTTGATGGGTCCCATTTAAAAATGGGTCACCCCCAAATTTCAGCAGTACATGGAACTTAGATGGCCCACACCATTAAAAATAAATAAATAAATAAAATACAAAAGATAGGAAGACGGATCAATCAGATCATGAGGTATGTGTTATATCCAAACCGTCCCCCCAATTGGTAAGCTTGTCTTAAGGCTTGAGAAGAAAAATAAGATAGGTCTAACTATCAAGTGGGCTGCACTACAAAAGGAGTAAGGATTGAACATCTACTATTGGAACCCCTTTTAGGTCAGAAGTTTTGGACCAATATGAAATTTGATTTTCCTCTTAATTCAAGTCCTTGTGACCGAATGAACAGATTGGATGGACAATAAACGTTATGTGGGCCCTGTGCATTGTTATCCCCACTGCTATTTGTGGTATGATCCAGGTAATTTTTGGATATGATTCATTCCTTAAATAATGCTTTAAATTAATCTCTAACAATAGATGAACAGTGTAGACATAATAAATACATCATTATGGGACCCATGTAACTTTGATCACCTTGAACTGTTTGTACAACTCGAAGCGAGCCCAAGCATATAAAAGCATTTGCCGGCTTCCACTGAAATTTGGATGTATCTAAAACTTGGTTTGACCCTCAACCAGATGGGACACACATAATGGATGGGCTGGATTTATGAACCACATCTCTGCGGGCCCAACAAATGATTATGAATATTTAATGGAGGGTAATCCTCTCAATTTGTGTGTGGCATGACCCACTTTAATGTAAGTGTTATGCCACTTAATCCACCCTGGTTATGACATGATATCTATTTAAGATCCTCATCATTTATCTATCTTATCAACCCTTTTGACAGTATGTTACCAAGACTCAGGCTCATCCAATGATTAGATAGTCGTACATTATGAAATAATGTAAATTGAACTCTTATCACTAAAAATTTATTATGGGTCATCCTGATGATGTATTAGATATTCAACCCATCTAGCCCATGTACTAGGTCCTCTCTAGGGCATTGTCCCAAAGATCAGTCAATCCAACCTGAATTGGACCATACAATACAAGGCAGTGAGAATAAGGACTTAATTATGGAATCCAACCTAAGGCCACCATGGTGTATCTATTTAATCCATGCAGACCATCCACTTCCTCATATCATTTTAGGATTTGGACTAGAATCAAAGCAGACCTAAGTCTTAAATGGGTCACACACGACTTAACCTCATGGGGAAGCCCCATGAGCTCCACCACATAGAACTCATTATAAATTCCATTGATGTGTGAGCCCAAGAATGTTAAGGCCCATTTTGAGTGAACGTCATGTAGGCCCATCAGTGGTAGCCTTGTTTGGGCCAACCATTGGACCTCTTCGACAAGAGTTTGTAATCTTCATGTGTTGAACATATGACGAACTGGTATTGTAATTTTTGAAGTAATGATGATTAATCCCTTAAATGGACAGATTGTGGACAGCCCTTGATCACTTAGCACTTAGACTCTAGTGGTGTGAGGGTGTAATATACCTATTTGGTCCATTAATCATGTAGGTATTTGATGTATATATAGCCACCTAATCATCGGCAATGGTGGAGTATATGTAGTATATGTAGTCATCTAATTGTATGAATGTGAAATACGTATAAGGCCACCTAACCGTATGAAATCAAGTGGCATTGATGGCCATTCAACAATGTAGGTTTGTGCTTATCAATATAGATACTGCTAGTTGAATCACATATAACTAAGTTGTACTCTAAACCGAATGTGATGTAGGGTTATGTTACCTAAGCTAATGCTATCAAGGTCTTGAATTCTATACGCTGTGATCTCTAAACTGTAAATGGTACAATGAAATGTGGCTCTTAGCCCTTAACCATGCGACACCAAATATGAGCCATTAACTATGTGACGTGTGAAGTGGTTGTAGTATAAGACTTATCGTAATTGGTGTAACCTTGTATTCGTGGCCTATGTGCAAGGACCATTGAGATATATTTTTGACCCATATGATGAGGCTCATTGTGATGTATTTCCGGCCCATAAGATGTGGCTTATAGTGATGTATTTTAGGCCCATAGGTTGTGGCTCAATGTGATGTATTTGAGACCCATGGGTGTGGCTCATTGAGATGTATTTTAGACCCATGGGTTGTAGCTCATTGTGATGTATTTGAGGTCCATGTGTAGGGCCCACCTATTATATATTTGAAGCCCATGGGTTATGAAGCCTGATGTAGTGTATTCATGGCCCATGTGCCGAGGCCCATTGCGATGAGTAAGGCACATATGTGAGACCCAAAGCGATGTTTATTAGGACCGATGTGAAGTGTGATTTCACCATGATGTATGTATTGATGTTTATGTGGGTCACTCCTTGGAAGCAATGTTGGTTAAATGTCAACATTGACAGGCAATGATGGTTGAATGTTCACATCGTGACCTTCCCTTAGGCCTTGTTAGGCTCACTCTCACCGATTCCGATTGTCGAGGCCGATTATCGATGCCGATTATGAGTATGAGGCAACATAGCATTATGATACATGGCCATATGCATCATCTGCATGTTTGTTATGAGATGTGGTTGATCATTGCATACATCATTGAGCATGTTGTTATGAGACTCCCTGATAGGCGAAGGTTATCTCACATGAGCGCACAGTATGGGCAGGATTGATGCATGACTGAATTGTATGACTCATGCATCTTGTATTATGATTACTATACGCCTTAGCGATATCAAGGTCATAACCTCCACATGCATATCGTGGATGGCCAGACGAGACACCAAAAATGTTTGGTTCTAGCGTACGGGCGCCATAGATGTCCCTGGGTGAAAATCCCTAAACCTCCGTGGTGAGGAGACGCCCCAACATCGAGACCGAGTGGATACAAGAGCGCCCGAGTGCCGAATACCAGGAGGCCCCATCTCCCACTGTATCATGGTCGGTTGGGAGGGGTGTGACCTTACCCGCTTGAGGGTAGGGGGCATTGCTAGGTTGAGTTTGACCAGCTCGTGAATGGGTCCGCTATCGACGTGTCGGATAGGTATTGGCAGACTATTGGCCAAGCGGATAGTAAGGTTTCCTACACTCACTTGGACTGTGCTGCTGGGAGAGGGGCAGTGCCATTTGGAGTATACTAAACCCCAATGATGATCCCAAAGATGAACTGTACTGATATGTGGACTTATTGAGCAGGAGTTGCATACTCATTTATTCATTCATCATTCACTATCTACTCGGGCTGGTAGTGCGCAACTATTTGTTACGTGTACCTCCGCAATGGCCACGATTTCGGTTGGGGCGCGCGATTAACCTGAGCTCTGGAGTTTACTACATTGAGTCTGACTATTCAAATTAGGTATGGGACTAGTTTGGATAGAAGTCCATTGTGATGGACCCCATAGCCTACGATACTACGTATTACCATCCCGACTTCACACTCCAGCATGGTCATTCCATTCGCACCGCATATTGCATTACATCCGCGGCATATAGCATTTTGGGTTATTTGTGTTTCTGCATTTATATGGTTTAGATACGGTATCTGATTTTGACTCTTTATGACTCCTCATTTGTATAGTCGATTTGTATCGCGTATTCCGATATTGTTGGACTCATGGACTTGTTAGTATTTATGATATTGTATAATTATGGCATAACAATATGATGATGATGACATGATTATGGATGCATGTAATACGGTTATAACTGTGGTATAGGAGAAATAGAAATATGACTTGGTGATGCTGGTAGCATTGACTTGGAGTATTACTATGATGCATATGCATTGCATTGGCATTGACATTGATATTATACTTTACATGCTACTTGCCTTTTACATATATGATATCCTTGTAACATATTTATCTTGCTTGCATGTAGGTCACATTGCACACACGTGTGTACTCACTAGGCTTTTTACCTAAGCTTCCTATTTCCCATTTTTTTTTCAGGGCTGGAGTAGCTTGGAAGACTTTGCTTTCTCGATGCATTGCATCTATTTTTCGATTTGGCAATCTTGACGTTGTGTACTTTTGTAAAGCATTGTACTTATAACCATCAGGATTTATAATGGAGAGTGTTGCTTGGTATTTTGATCATAGATCTTCATGCTCAGGTATTATTATATATATCTAAAAAAATTCAGTTAAAATCTTCCTTGTGGTGCGCTGAACTCAGGACTTGGTGTATGGAAGTT
Source organism: Magnolia changhungtana (assembly GCA_030180095.1). Classification (NCBI taxonomy): domain Eukaryota; kingdom Viridiplantae; phylum Streptophyta; class Magnoliopsida; order Magnoliales; family Magnoliaceae; genus Magnolia; species Magnolia changhungtana. Next base: position 1,889,858 of record JASAUF010000640.1, read on the forward strand.
GAGTGCCGGATTCGGGGTATCACGGAAGCTGTCCATCCCCGGATTTGGAGCGTGACAACCATAAAACTACCATCTTTAAACTCGAGATTCACCAGTCTTATTAGAAAAAATCTTATTGCCGACTGTCTTCCTCTCATATAACCCTTGCAATTTCAGCCATATGCTAGCGGCTGAGATTTCCCTAAACACATGGTGGAATACGGAATTCATCTAGCGATTATCTAACAAACCTCACCGTCTTCCGGTCCAATTTCTTCTAATCATCATCTGACATATCCTTTGTCATTGCTGATATGCCTAGAATTGGAGCATACAAGTTCTTGCAATAAAGCAACTCCTCTATCTTAGTCTTCCATATGACCCAGTTAGAACCATTGAAACTGATCATCCTTGATGAGTCACCTTCAATAATTCAGAACTGATCCCACTCCGTTCAACCAACCTGAACGCTTTGATACCACTTTGTTGGGATCATTGCACAAAAACCTTAGGATCTCGCCTCCCAAAAATATTAAAATTATGAAATATAATTAAGCAATGACATAAATCAAAGCAAAAGCCACACGACATAAGAGATTTTACGTAGAAAACCGTCGAAGAGGTAAAAGCCACATGACCTAATCTAGAGCAACAATTCAATATGAAGTATAACATTACCACCGATCACAAGCACACACCGCTTGGATCAAGCCTTCTTCACTCATGTAAAAGTGGATGAATAATAAGAGAATAATGAAAAACAAAGAGATCTCACCGATCACGAGAACATAAAAGTACTGAGACGTCGACTGCCCAGTAGATCACCTCTACGAGCAGAATCCTCCCTTCCATAAGCTTCCTCTCTTTCCTTTTTTTTTTCCCTCACCTTGGTCATGAAAACGCCTTAGCATGCTATTAGCATGCTCTAGAATAGCCCTAGGGACCCCTATTTATAGTTTAAGCAACTCCTCTTTTGCACCTCTGCGAAACGACCTTAAATTTACGCAATCCACACAAAATTCATGCAGAATCTACGTAACCCTCGACTAGTCGAGCCGGGTTCTCGACTTGTCGAAAGACCCCTTCGACCAATCGAGCCTGACCCTCGACTGGTTGACGCCAAAAAATAAAACTTGCTAGAGTTTGAGTTGAGCGAGCCTCGACCGGTTGATCAGCTCCCTTGCAGCGCAGTGAAACAAGCTTTAAGACATCCGATCTGCACTACCTCTCTCCTCTAAACTGAGGAGGAAAACCTCATCATTTGTATATATCATCTAATACATTAAGAAGATAATCCAAACAGGATGAATGGATGCCAAAAATCAGGCTACTCCAAAACCGAGGTAAATCACAACCCATGATTTTATATGGTTTAGGCATGATTTTGCGTAGGCCAGTTTTATCAACCTCGTCTTGGTCAAGGTACTGGTGGATTTGTAGGAACCAATGGATCTCGACGGCCGGTTTCAATGGCAAGGCTGGGAGTTGTTGGGAAGACATCTCTTGTAAGGCAGGGGATCGTTCTTTTGTGACTTAGGTTACCTAGGTGAAATGGTGCATCGCATTGAAGGATGATGCATCCCTTTTTAAAAAAGAAAAGGGAGTTAGATATGTTTTCATCGTGTTGTAAAGTTATTGGGTTCTGTAGTTTTTGATAATTATGCATATGTGGTTCTAAATTTGTGACATTTTTAGTGGACGACAAGGAGACTATATATGGTTCCACTAAAAAGTTATACATAACGTAAGGGAAGAGGACAAATCCAATACGAATGTGTCTTTATGGTAAGCTTAATGTATGACTGGATGTGTGGGCCACCCTGATCTTTTAATGACATTCAATTAGGCATATGTGCGCTACCTAATGCTTCCCTTCATAACCAAAAATCCGGCACATTCAAAACTCGGGTGGACCACACCATATGGAATGGTTGGAACGGGGACACTTAACATGATAAACCATTCATATCGTACATGGGGCCCACGATATTTTCTATATGCCATCTAATACATTTAGAAGTTGCATCCAACTACTGTGAATGGACGCCAAAAATCAGGCCATTCCAAAACCTAGATTGGTCATAACACTTGATTTTACAGGGTTTAGGCGTGATTTTGCCTAAGCTGTTTTCATGGTCTTGGTCGAGATGCCGGTGGATTTGTAGGACCCAACAGATTTCGTGGACAGCTGAATTCAATGGCGAGGCTGGGCATTGTTGGGAAGACATGTCGTGTTTAGCAGGTCACCGTTCTTTTGTAACCTAGGTTATGTTGGTGAAGTGGTGCAGGCATTGAAGAAAGATGCATCCCTTATCTTATAAGAAAGGGGGTTAGACAGGTTTTCAATGTTTTGTAAAGTTATTCGGTTTTTGATAATTATATATATGTGGCTCTAATTTTGTAGCATTTTTAGTGGACCACAAGGGGTGTCTATCCATGGTTCCACTAATTATGTTAGTTTTGCATAACTTAAAGGAAGATGACAAATCGAATACGTACAAATGTGTTTGTATGGTAAGCTTAATGTACAACTGGATGTGTGGGGCCACTAATGTCTTAATGATATTCAATTAGGCATCACGTGCGCCACCTGATGTTCCCTTTCATAGCCAAAAATCCGGCCCATTCAAACTCAGGTGGGCCACACCACATGAAACGGGGACACTCGCCCTTATAAACCTTTCAAATGTATGAGAGGACCACAGTGTTTTGTATATGTCATCTAATGCATTAAGAAGATGCATACGACAGGGATGAATGGATGCCAAAAATGTGGTCATTAATTCCAAAACCCAGGTAGGCCACAACATATGATTTTATAGGCTTTAGACATGATTTTGCGTAGTGTCGGTCAGGTGAGTTAGAGAACAATCTCAGTTTCTGGATCCAAGGTTAATATGAGGGAGCTCATATGATGGACGGATTGGATATCATTAAAATCTACACATCAATTTGTACATTAAGCACATCTTAGAAAGGTTTGTATTGGATCCGGCTTAGGTCCTCGAAAAATGGTGGCCATACACATGGTATAGTTTTACACTAAGAAAATAACAGTAACTATCTGATTTTGTTCTCATAGAATTTGGATTGCTCAACCTTTTCCTTTAAATCATTCATTATGTTTAGTATTACCTCATCAGTATGATTTTAAAGATATATTCCATCCACATTGAAAGTCACGATTTGGATGGTTTGCGCAACTGGGCACCAGTGTCACGAGGGGATGATGAGTCCACGCGGATTGGGTACTTCCCTGCTTGTTTGGAGTTCGAGGCAGGCTGGGGCTCTAGGGGCCCACCATGATGTATGGCTGTTATCTACACTGTTCATCCAATTTTCTATGTTATTTTAAGTTACGGTCCCCAAAATAAAGTAGATCCAAGGTTGAAGTAAATCAAAGGTTTTAATTGGCCACAACGGTCCACGGTAATGTTTATTTGCCATCCAAATCGTTCATAATTTCATATAGAGACTTGGATGGGAAAACAGAAGTACCAGCTTAATCCAAAAACATCTGTGGCCCCACGAAGTTTTCAACAAGTGTTTAATCCCTATTGTGTGGTCCACTTGAGTCTTGTATATATATGCTTAGTTTTCGGGATTATATTCTAAAATGACATTGAAAAATGGATGGAGTGTGTGGATATAATCCACGCGTCACGGTGGCTCCTCATAGCCCCAGCTTGGGACAGAAGATTCTAATACCCAAACCGCGTCCGGATGAGTCAATACCTTTTAAGTTGTGTAAAACTGACTTAAGAGGCTGGCCCACTAAATAATTATTGCATTGGATTACGTACCTCCAGGAAAAGAAGAGGGAAAGGACCCACCAAATAATTATTGCATTGCATTACCTAACAAAAGAAGAGGGAAGAGGGAAAGGTTTCGGTGCACTCAGCGTGCATTAGGAGTTTGTGCATACATCTCCCGGCGACGGGGACGCGGATTTCCTGGAAAGCCTTTCCAGTGCGCTGGAAACCTACACGGGCCACAGTGATTCTTGTGAGAAATCCATTCGGTCCAACCGTTTTGTGAGCTCCTTTTAGGACTTCAGACCAAAGGTGAAGTGGATATATGACTCAAGTGAGCTGAAAACGTGAGGATTGAACGTCTACAGTTGAAATATTCGTGGGCCACATACGTTTCGAAGCATGCTAATATTTGTGTTTTCAGTTCATTCCGGTAGGAATGACGTTATGAAAGGTATGATTGGCATGTAAACATCACCGTCAAACTTAGTACGCACCTTTTCCTTTAGTGGGGCTCACTTGTGTTTTTAATCCGGCTCAACTTTAGTACTAAAATGGGCTCCACCGAGGTTTCCGGCGCAGGAATCCCAGTCCCAGCGACGAAGCATCATGGGTAGGAATCCTAACACTACTCACGTTCCAACTTGAAATTTCAAAATTTGAAGTGCTCATAGATTCGCATGAATTATCTTAAGTGGTGAAGATGGGTGGAGATATGCTTGCACGCACTCTCCATGCAGCCTTAGCGCAACAAAGTCCTAAAAAAGGACCAAAGAAAGAAGCCCAGAATACTACGTTACTTATGCAACACTTAAGAAATTGTTCACATGTGACTCACATTTAAAGTTGTCCAGACTATCTAAATTGTGCGTTCCGTGCGTTATGGATGGGGCATATATCTAGAATCACACTTATCAAGCAATCCTAACCATCTCGTTAATACAAATCAACTGGATGGTTAAAAGTAAGATAGCGAGTCGTTGAAATTTGCAGGGAAATTCAGATTCTAAACGTTATCTTCTCAATGTACTTTTCGTTTATGTTCACTCTCAGTCCATCTCCATCCTTTTCAGTCGTGAAACCTGCCAGCCCTCTTTTACGTGGTGCATAGTCCTTCAACTTGCACCGACACTTTTTAAATGGTGCAGAAATAACATAAAAGTCTAGCCATGTGATCAATAACCGACAATGAATTGACCGTGCCTGAGACATCTCCTTATCCGAACGGAACGTGGTAACCCCAACAACACGTGGCTCGGCTGTGTTGGGTGGTGGTGGCCGAAATTAGTTGAGCCTGAGACGTGCTGTCTTTAATGAGGACGCGGATTGCGTCCTACCTCCGTCCCGGCAGGGCTCTGTGGGGCCCACCGTGATGTAAGTGTTTTATCTGCACCGTTAATCGCTTTTCTCGTATCATTTTAAATATTAATGTATGATCCTAAAAATGAAGCAGTTTCCAGATCCAGTGGACCACATGCACCAAAGGAAGCTGCAGCGATAATGACACCCACCGTTGAAACTTTTCCAAGGGCACCGTGATTATTTTTTTTGCCATCCAACCTATTCATAAGGTCACGTAGATGTGGATGAAGTGAAAACACAAATATCAGCTTCATCCCAAACTTCTGAAGCTCCCAGGAAGTTTTTAACGGTGGACGTTTAATCCCCACTTTGTGGTCCACTTAAGATCTGTACCTGCCTCATTTTTAGAATCATACATTAAAATTATCTTATAAAAATGATGAACGCCATGGATAAAACACCTACATCACGGTGGGCCCCACAGAGCCATGCCTGGATGGATTACCGTATGAGCGGGGGTAGGATGCAATCCGCATCCCTTTAATGAATAGGGACTTCGCCGATTTAGTGTTACCCGTCCCCAGCTCGGCACGGGCAAGGGCTCTCAAGGGCTGATGTGATGCATGGATTTTATCCACACCGTCCATCCATTTTCCATATTAGTATATGTTGTTGGTGAAAAATCTACAAGTTCATCGACCAGATTATGGAGTGGACCGACTCTACTAAACCAAATTGGGCCCACTGAGTGCTGAGCCCAATGAGGCCTCTACGTCCAGAGACAAAGTTACCTCTGAGGAGGATGATGTGACTCTAAGGACACACAAAGAGCCCTTGTACTAGCTCTCTCAAGTGACTATATGTCACTGACCTAACTCATAGGTCAAACTTAGGTCAATTACGGATCGACCATAGGTCGACCATAAGTCGGTTATGGATCGACTATAGATTGGCCATAAGTCGGTTACAGATCGACTATAGATTGGTCATAAGTCGATTACGGATCGACCATATATCGGCCATAGTTCGATCATAGATCCAATATAGATTAGTTACTGAACGATTCTCATAAGGCCGAAGTAGGATCACAAGTCGATAACGCTTCCAACTAGCTTACAAAGATAATAAGGACTGATTCGTCGATCAGGGCTAAATTCGCCTTGGGTTCCGACCTAAGATTGACCTAGAGATTCAGATAATCCCCTAATGTCTTAAAAGATCTCTCTTAAGATCCTCAAAGGATAATATCAGATCCCGATAATCTTGGGAACCGATCATCTCGTGGAAATCCCAAATTACAGCTAAGATATCAGGAAAGAGTCCTCCTAAAATGGTATTCTGGTTCTCTCATAAATATAGAGGTACCTCCCGCCGTCCAAGGTACGTTCCCTGAAAAACCCTAATACACGACTGATATCTCTTTTCTAGAGATCCTACTCTACTTTATAAGACCTCGATCTTGACTTAGGCATCAGAGAGTCCCCTGTATTAGTCAGGGCCTCTTTTGTCCTTCTTTTATACTTGTGCAGGTCCAATAAAGGTCTATACAAAGGGTCTACCGAAAAACTGCATCAACAGTTTAACATCGTCTGTGGGAATTGACATAAAAGTCGTTCCTACTTTACCAGAAAACTACAATGGCAAAAGGAAAGAAAAAAAAAACTCAATCCCCTTCAGTGGCAATCCCAATCACAACTCTGCCTACGCCAGAACGCACCCCACGATCTATGGAATGACTTGAATAGCAAGAGAGCTGTCAGGGCTCCTCGTAGCATCAGGCCACTTCGGGTTCAAGCAAACATGGTCAGTAGAATCATGGAATGAATGACTAACGGAACACCCCTGAAAGGGAGGTCAGAGACATCAGGGCTGACTTGGGTTATATAAAACAAATACTAGAGCAGATGCAGCCCCTAACAGGTGCGAAGGTTCGATCAGAGGGAAGGATAGTCGAGCGATGTCCATCCATATACGAACCCTCCTCAACCTTTCACTGCGCAAGCCGCCCCACAACCGAGCAAACAACACGTTCCTGCTGAACCTATCTCATCCTATGTCTCTGGGACTATCCCATTGCATGCTTCTGACCTATGTCATGAGATAGATTGGAGAAGGCACAGCCAACCCCCGGCTGAAGCCACCGCTAATAGTGAGGAACCATGGAGGGTTGAACTCAAGAATCAACAGAAGCAAATCGCAGACATGAAGCAAACCTATCAAGCCAGTACGACCGTGGCAGAGAAAACTGAATCTCCGTTCACGATCAACATAATTCGGGCACGATTGCCGGATAGGTTTCGACTGCCCCAGATCATGCCCTACATAGGGAATACCGACCTCACGAAGCACATGGAGTCCTTCCAGACTTACATGGAACTTCATGACGCTTCTGATGCAGCCATGTGTCGAGCCTTCTCACTAACTTTAGCTGACGCTACTCGGATCTGGTTCAAACAGTTAAAGTCGAGGTCCATCAGTTCATTCTTCGAACTTAGCGAGGCCTTCATCACGAATTTCATTGGAGGAAAAAAGAGACTAAAGGCACTAGCCCACCTCATGAACATAGTTCAAAATGATGGTGAACTCTTAAAATATTAGATCAAACGCTTCAACCTGGAAGCATTACAAGTGCGGAAGCACTTAGACGAAACAACACTAAACGCTATCATGACCGGGCTGAGAGACAAACCATTCCTCTTTTTTCTGGACAAGAATCCTCCTACTATGTTGGCCGATTTTCTGAACCGATCACAAAAATACGCCATTGTTGAGGAGCCCTGGACCTTGCAGGATGCTGCCCAAAATAAAAACCTCCCAGCCAAAGAGCAAACGAAGAAAGAGCCCGATTTGACCAACATGAGCAAAAAGCGAAAATATAATCAATCTCAGGACAACCGTAGGTCGAACAAGCGACCCGATAGTAAGTTCACTACATACACCCCTCTCAATAAATCCCCAGAGCAGGTCCTAATGGAGATAAAAGATGAGCGCTTCGTCCATTGGCCAAACAAGTTACGAAGTAATACCGATTGAATAAGCAAGAACAAATATTGCTATTTTCATTGGGATCACAAGCATAATATGAGCGATTACTATAACCTCAAGTAGGAAATTGAAAGGCTCATTCGAGAGGGCCACCTTGGTGAACATGTAGACTAGAGAGGAAATCAGATTATAGCTGTTGATGAATAACCAATCGACAATCAGCCAACTGGGGAGATCTGCATGATTGTTGGGGCCACAAAGGCAAAGGTGATTCAAACAATGCCTGAAAGATGCACGCAAGGAGCATTAGTTGCCCTGAGGAAGAGATTATAGTCCTTGGTTGACCCTCAAAAGAAAGAAAAATGGAAAAATATAGTGTAACATTTACTGAGAAAGACGCTCGAGGTATCCACCACCCTCACAACGATGCTTTGGTACTTTCTGTGACTATAGCCAATCGAAAGGTATTTCGAATCCTCGTCAATACAAGGTCATCTACAGATGTGCTTTTTGTTCAAGCCTTTGACAAGATGGGTGTAGGTCGATCCTTACTCTGGCCAGTGAAAACTCCCTTGATCGGATTCTCAGATAGACAGATCATGCCTGAAGGAGCCATCTAGCTCCCTCTTTCGGCTGGAGACGGAAAAATCAAACCACTGTGATGATCGACTTCCTCGTGGTCAACCAATCATCCGTCTACAATGCTATTCTCGGACGACCATCGTTATATCTCATCTGAGCAGTAATATCGACCTATCACCTCTCCATGAAATTCCTAACTGAACAAAGTGTGGGAATTGCCAAGGGCGACTAACATGATGCTTGACGATGCTACGCGATGGCCCTGAAAGCTCTGCCCGAGGTAATGACAATTGAGTCCCTAAAAGCTCCACCTGAAGTAATGATGATCAAGTCCCTGGATCCACGCGAGGAATCTCATGAACAAGGTCAACCTACGGAAGACCTTGTTCCGATCCCATTGAACGAGTCTGACCCATTTAGGACCGTATAGGTAGCGTCATCTTTGACTCCGCCGTTAAGAGATAAGCTAGTGGCCGTGCTATGATGATATGTCGATGTTTTTGCGTAATCCCACGAGGACATACTGGGCGTTGACCCCGCCATTATCAAGCATCGACTGAACATCAACCCGATATACAGGCTGATCTGACAGAAGCGACGCACTCTCGGCCCAGAAAGATATGTTGTGATAGAAGAAGAGATCAGCAAGCTCCTTAAAGCCAAGTTCATCGAAGAAATTTATTACCCGGACTGGGTGGCCAACGTCGTACTGGTCAAGAAAGCTAATAAGAAGTGGCGAGTCTATGTAGACTACATAGACCTGAACAAAGCTTGCGCTAAAGACAACTTTCCTCTCTCAAGAATCGATCAGTTGGTCAACAGTACAGTAGGGCACAAATTGCTTAGTTTTATGGATGCATATTCAGGATATAATCAAATTGTAATACACCAAGGAGATAAATCTATAACTACCTTTGTCACCGACAAGTGTCTTTATTGTTATCATGTGATGCCTTTTGGTTTGAAGAATGCAGGAACAACCTAGAGCTTGGTTAATAAGATGTTCCCCCGCCAAATAGGGCGGACAATGGAGGTATATATCAATGACATGCTCGTCAAGAGCATCAAAGCTATAGATCATGTAGCCGACCTTGAGGAAATGTTCCTCATCCTCCATAAGTATTGAATGAAACTGAATCCGAGCAAGTTCACTTTCAGCGTGAGCTTAGGAAAGTTCCTTGGTTTTCTAGTTAGCCAGCTAGGGATCGAGGTAAATTTCGAGAAAATTAAGGCTCTACTTGACATACAGTCTCCAAAGACAATCAAAGATATACAGATGCTAACTGAAAGGATAGCCGCACTCAACCACTTTATGTCCTGAATTATAGATAAATGTCTCCCCTTTTCAAATAATTAAAAGGGAGATAGATAGTAAACTGGACTGAAGAATGAGAGGCAGCCTTTTAAAAGCTAAAACCATACCTAGGATCGCCGCCCTTGCTCTTCAAACCTGAGTCAAGAGAATCACTGTTACTGTACATAGCTCTCTCCGATGCAGCAATTAGTTCGACGCTAATTCGGGAGCACGAGGGAAAATAATTCCCAATTTACTATGTCAGTAAAGCCATTGTTTCCATAGAAATAAGATATTTAACCTTGAAAAAAGTGGCCTTAGCTTTGGTTATTTCTTCTCAACGCCTGCGGCCATATTTTCAGCCAATCATTGTTTTGACTAATCAGCCATTATGACAAGTCCTAGAGAAACTCGAGGCTTCGGGTCACCTAACTAAATGGGCGATCGAACTAAGAGAGTTCGACATCAGATATTAACTACGAGCAGAAATCAAAGGTCAGGTGGTAGCTGACTTCATTGTCGAAGTCACACAGTCATCCGAGCATGATCCAATTGATGTCCGACCTAATCTTGACCTACCTAGATTGGAGCTCGTTCCAGAGTTTTGCTAGACTAGTAAGTCCTTGGATCGTCCGACTCCCAATTTTCTCTCGACCCCTCCAGGTAGATGCTATACGTTGATGGCTCTTCCAATTCTAAGGCAAACGGGATAGGGGTAGTCCTAGAGACTCCTGACCATATGTGCATGCAATATGCCTTGAGATTTGGATTGCAAGCCTCCAACAATATAACGGAATATGAGGCTTTTCTCATCGGACTAAAACTGTCAGTAAACATGAGGGCTCGACATCTTGACATTTTCAATGACTCATGATTGGTCGTCAATCAAATAGTCGATGTTTACAAAGGCAAAAAAGAACGTGTAAGACCTGTACCCTAGATCGTACCATTCCGTAGGCTTCCGCGATCCTATCGGTCGAATTCCGGCAACCCCGACCTGTATGCGATGTTTGCGCATGATCCCAAGCCGAGTCCTACATGCCAAAGTCGGCTCGAACCAGAACTTGTATCATAGTGATCGCACCGTCGCCACGACTCGCACACTGATCCGATTCTCAAGGTAGAAGATGTAGGCCTATGTTCAATTTGAAGAAATGTCGTGCGTTGTGAACTTTGAGAGGATCTCTACGAAATGTCCCATCAATCAATCAGTCACTCATATCAAGTACAAGTCAAGTCTCCCCATACCCAAGTACAACAATTCATACCTTTCTCTTACACAAGTAAGCCCAAAGTCAACCCTCACATCACTTCACCTCTCTCTCCACCCATCCCTTCTTACAACACATCACTCCACCCATCCCCATCACACATCATCCCATCACCTCATTTTCTCTCTCATTTCTTAAATCTCAAAAGCAAAAATCATACGTCCAAGCTCTCTCCCTCTCCCAAACAACAAGTGTGGCCCATTTTCCCACTCTCTTATCTCCCATCTTAACCGTCCATTCCTCATCCCCACCATCAAAAATCCATCATCTACCGTTAAAAGTCAATCAAAGGAGCTAAGGAGGTAAAGGAGTAAGGAGGAGTGCAAGAGGTGGGTGATCCACCAATATTTCTTATTTTAGGGCCCACTTATTGGTGGGACCCATTTTGATGTATGTGTTGTATCAATGGAGGGCCCATAGTGGCGGGATCCCTCCCCTCCATCACCATGTAACGCCCTGAAAATCGGGGGTCGAGTGTAACTCAACTCCCGAGTTCCAACGCATCACTTATGCAACATGTTTAATGATATTTGAATGTTGTACGTGTTAGAAGCAATAAACATGAATGAGATTATACCAAAGCAGTAATTCATACTCCAGATCAGTTATATAAAAGCAAGCGGAAGACTGAACTGTATATATATGTATGTGAAGAAACAAAATAAACGATTCATTATCCAGAGTATGAATCCTTCTTAGTCACAATATACATGTCTGTCTATATAAACAAAATGTCAAAAAATAAACTAGGTACAATCCCTGTAACTCCCATCAGTCCCGGCAGCCTAGTCGAAGCCGCCAGCGAACTGCATATACGAGAACTCCTCCTGGTCCTCGTCATAATCAGGCTCCGCCTCCAGCGTAGTCGGATCGCCTAAACCTGAGACAGAGTCTGGTTGGTGTGCGCAACACCGTCCCGTAACGTGGGAGTGAGTAGCTAACTCAGTGGAACGATAAGACATAAGTTATCATGTTATCAATACAGTCAAGCAGTAATGATAAAGCAGTAAATCAAACACTCCTAGTTACTCTGATTAATGTAAGTATGAATGCAGGTATGATGGATGCCCTCTCCGACATACTCCCTCAACCGACACCATCTCACGTTCGCGCATGCTTACATCCCACAGTGCTCCACATCTTCCAGGCACATGCGATGCATGATGAGTATGATTACCGAGTTTTTAATTAGTTCGTTTCAAACAGCAGGATTGGGAAACTAAGGTACCTCCCTTGTATCATATCCAAACATGATCCAATCTAGGGTTGTCAGTCCTAGTTAATATCAGACGATGGTGTGTTTTCTAGGTCACTGCAGAGGTCGCTGTGGTGCATTACGCACAAAGGTTGCACCACTCCCCCATCACCCCTTAAACGATTCATCACGATACAACTATACGTAAATGGCCTAGTTCATACTCTATATATCGCGGTGAACCCTAAGGCACGCCGCAACTTCGAGTATGCTCGCGGTCACTACAAAGGGTCGCTGCACATTACGCACAAAGGTTGCACCCCTCCCCCATCACCTTATCAATGTAGGCCGACGGCGAATATAGTGTCCCATACCACCATAATCGGCTCACGAGTTGAGTTGCTCACTGGCCACTATGGGGAGGCACGTAGCCCCAGCGTAGGCCGACAGCTCGACCACGGTGTCCCATACCACCATGCCCGGCTCATGAGTCTTAGCGGATCGAGGTACCATGGTTAACGGGATTTTCACCGTAAGTTTGGTACCCTAGGTTCAAGCATTAGCGACCAAACATGGTGAACATACATAAGGCATACGGTTTACTTGACATGTTCGGCTAGCTCGAGCGCACAACAAGTTGGGCGATATGAGGCGCAGAAGCACCTCGTGTGGCTAACCACTATCGCCAACCGAAGTACGACACGGGTTCACCAACACATCGTGCGTGGCGGAACGAATCCCAACCACATCTTCAAGTCTGATACCGGATGCCTGGACTACGAACATAGTCCCAAGCTCAATCAAATCCTAACCATAGCATGTGAAATACGGCATGATAACATGGTAATTCAAGAACACTAGCAAGCATAATATAAAGCATAACATGAAGCATGTTAATAACAAGTCACAAAGCATGTTCAAAAGCATGTTATAAAGCATTATGTAAATAAGTATACAAATACTTACATTTCGTAGGCGAGTGGTTAGAGTGAACAACCACATGGAGAGTGTCATATGCGACTCTAAGGTAACCGAGAATCCCATCTCAGCACCTACCTAAGATTCTAACACTTAAGCACTTACACTCACAAGTGATTTCACCAACACTTGGAATGCAATATTTCGACATACATGACGTATGCTAGGGAAGTGTGTACTAGGGTTGTCCCTTTACCAACTAGTATTTTATACATATACATCATATTCACACAGCAATTAAACATGTCAATCACATCAGCAACTTTTATACGTATAGGGTACTTCCACGTATACCCAAATTTCGACATACTTAGTGTTTACAAAGGAACATAGACTTCGGCGATTCCTTTCGCCAAGCTAGTATTTTAATCATGTATTGTATAATCATACATTAAATAAATATGTCAAACATTATTCCAAAAGAAATACGTATACGGTATTTCTACAATACGTAATTTCAACATACGGCACATTTACAAGTAAACATATATTTTGGCGATTCCTTTCGCCAAACTAGTATTTTATTCATATGTTATATAATTATACATTAAATAAACATGTCAAGCATTTATCCAAAAAATATACATATACGGTATTTCTACGTATACCTAGAATATGTGAAATTCCATATTTCACACCGTTAATCAAAACAGGAAACGGAAAGCACTTTGTACATGTGCAATTGCAAGCAGATCATGAATCTACCATTATCTGACATTGAAAGCGTTGAAAACCGTAACTTATAAGCTTAAAGTCCTCGCCTTTGCCTTTGGAAACGGAACGAATCAGCAAGGGTAATGGAACTTCCGTCTACGGGCGATTCCTAGCCTAAAGAGCGGAATCGGTTAGTCGGTATACATCCTACCTCGATTCCACCTCAAATCAGACCTAGGGTTAGGTTTTCTTACCTTCAAATGAGGCGGAATACGCCGGGAAAACGTCTAGAATAGAGAGGTGTAGGCCGTGTAGCAAGCCAAAGCAGGAGGAGGAAGATTGGCAACAATCTCCAAGTCCTTCTCTCTCTTTTCTCTCTCTCCCTCTAGGGTTTCTTCCAAAATTCGTATGGCTGTGAGAGGGGCTGTTCTAAGCCCCTTTTATAGCCACAAACATTACGAAAATAGACTTAGGTTCATGGGGTACTGCTTATATAGGATATTCGCCGCTTTTCCAGCTCAAAAGGGAAGTTCTGGTGGCCCTCTTTGAACCAAACGTCGGACTTAAGCTCACCATCGATGGATCTACGTGGGATTACGTTTTTGACTCATTCGGATACCCAGATCGCACGTGGCGGACCACTTTCGCCGGTCGGTGGGCCACGATCGAAATTCCAAGTACATGTAAATGTTCCTGAAATTTTTCTTAATCCGAGGGTGTAATTTGGTCTGATTCTGACGGTCAGGTTGCTTAATACTGACGCGTCAACGAACGATGCCAGATCACTATTCTAGATATTTATTTTGGCATATGAATAGTATTTTTCACACTACCTCGCTCCGATTCGAAACGAATGGCCGTGGAACGTCGAATAAAGCCGATCTTTGAGATGATTGTTAAGCCCAGTGGGGCGGTCCTAGTTCCTTAGCTTCGGGTTAATCGGACTCCCGATGTGCGACCTAGACCTAATACGAAGTTTCGTTTCATTCCCGAGAGCAGACGGGAAATGAGTTTGGTCCTAAACTTTAGGGTAACCTAGCGTCACTTGTTCTGCAAGTTTTGGGTCTTGCAGATCGTATTTAAAGCGATCCTAACGGATTTCATAGCTAATTGAGTTTAGTACTTAGTTAGCTTTGTTAAATTTCTAAAGGATTTAATCCTACGTGATTTCGGTCGAGGTGGTACTCGACCCAATGTCTGAAATTTTCGTGTCGTTACAATCTACCCCTTAAACAAAAAATTTCGTCCTCGAAATTTATACCTGTTCGTACTCCTCGAGAATCTGAGGGTAGTTCTTCCTGACCTCGGCCTCAGTCTCCCAGGTAGCTTCCTCCTCAGAATGATGTGTCCAAAGCACCTTCACAAGTGGGATGACCTTGCTACGCAGTACCTGCTCCTTTCTGTCAAGGATGCGCATCGGGCGCAACTCATATGTAGCATCCTCGCTCAACTGTACCTGCTCTCATCTGATGATATGCGAAGGATCAGGAACGTACTTCTTCAGCATAGATACATGAAATACGTTGTGTACGGAAGCAAGTGGTGTAGGCAAGGCGAGAAGATACGCCACATTACCCACTCGATCCAGTATCTGAAATGGACCGATGAACCTCGGTGTGAGCTTCCCCTTCTTCCCAAACCAAAGGACTCCCTTCATAGGGGAAACCCGAAGGAACACATGATCACCGACCTCGAACTCCAGCGGTCGCCGCCTCGCATCGGCGTAACTCTTCTGTCTGCTCTGCGCTGTGAGTAATCGACGCCTGATAATGTCTACCTTCTCTGTAGTCGCCTGAACCAACTCCGGGTCAATCAGGCTACGCTCTCCAACCTCTGCCCAACAGTGCGGTGCCCTACAAGGTCGACCATATAGAGCCTCATATGGCGCCATGCCAATAGTCGCCTGGAAGCTGTTGTTGTAGGCGAACTCTGCGTACGGAAGACAGTCATCCCAACTGTCCTTGAAGTCCAACACACATGCTCGCAACATATCCTCCAGAATCTGATTCACCCGCTCTGTCTGCCCATCAGTCTGAGGATGGAACGCTGTACTGAACTTCAACTTCACACCCATCGCCTCCTGGATACGAGTCCAGAAGATAGATGTGAACCGCGTGTCTCTGTCCGACACGATCTCCAAAGGAACCCCGTGCAGACGGACGATCTCCCTGATGTACAATCTAGCCAGCTCGTCTGCAGAGTTCGTAACTCTGATAGGGAGGAAATGGGCCGATTTGGTCAACCGGTCCACAATCACCCAAATGGAATCGTGCCCCTTCCTCGTCTTCGGCAACCCTGATATGAAGTCCATGGAGATGAAGTCCCACTTCCACTCCGCTATAGGCATGGGTGAAGCGGTCCCAGAGGTCGGCGATGTTCCGCCTTGACCTGCTGGCACGTCGACATCGAGACACATACTCAGCAATGTGGGCCTTCATGTTATCCCACCAATACGTCCGTCTCATATCCTGGTACATCTTCGTGCTACCAGGATGCATCGCAAACTTCGAATTATGGGCAGACTCGAGAAGCTCGCGTCTCAAGTCAGGCACATCTGGAACACATAGGCAGCCACGAAATCGTAAACCCCCATCAGATCCAACTCTCCACTCGGAGTCCACGGCGTCGCTAGCCTGCTCTTGAAGCTCAGACAGCCATATGTCGCCCTCTTGGGCCTCAACAATCCTGTCGTCGATAAGTGGTCGCACCCGAACGTGCGCAACACACTCAAATGGCTCCTTGACAGTGAGTCTCTGTCGAAGTCCCGTACAAACTCTACCATGTCCCACTCGGCTATCATCGGCGGTGCCGCAAATGCAATCGCCTTCTTGCGCTCAACGCGCGTACGCCACAAGGTTCGCCTTGCCGGGATGGTAGGAAACCTCGAACTTGAAGTCCTTGGTCTCCATCCATCGGCATTGTCTCATATTCAAATCTCATTTGCGTGAATATGTATTTAAGGCTCTTATGGTCGCAGAAAAGCTCGAACTCCTCACCGTAGAGGTAATGTCTCAGAGCTTCAATGCAAAGATGACACCGCCAACTCCAGTCATGTGTAGGGTAATTCTCCTCGTGCTTCCTTAATTGTCTCGAGGCATACGATATCACCCTATCTTTCGCATCAACACACAACCCAAACCAACACGAGACGCGTCAAGTATACACCGTGTATTTCACCCCTGCTGCTCGGCAATACTAGCACGGGGCGGACGTCAACTTGTCCTTCGGCTCCTTAAAAGCCGCCTCCACCTTCTCATTCCAGGCGAACTTCGTGTCCTTCCGAGTCACCGAGACAATGGCACTGGCGATCTTCGAGAAATCCCGAATGAAACGTCTCGTAGTACCCACCAGGCCAAGGAAACTCCTCACCTCGAAGAATCGATTCAGTGCCGCCAATCCTTAACCGCATGACTACCTTAGCAAGGTCCACTGCTATCCCATCCTTGGACACTACATGTCCCAGAACTTGACTTCCTCCGCCGGAAGTCGCACTTCTTGTATTGCGCAAACAATGGTTCTTCTTCGCATATCTCCAATACCTTCTTCGCAAGTGCTCCTCGTGCTCCTCCCGACTCGTGGAGTATATCAAGATGTCATCGATAAAGACGATGACGAATCAGAAAGGAAGGGCCGAAATACCCGGTTCATCGATCCATGAACACGGGCCGGTGCGTTCGTCGGACCGAACGACATCACCAAGAACTCATAGTGGACAAAGCACGTCCCGAAGGAATTTTGTCTTCATACGTCCTCCTCTCTCACGCGCAATGGTGGTACCCCGACCGAAGGTCAATCTTCGAGAAATACTTCGCCCCCTCAACCGATCGAAATGGATCATCAATCTGGGCAAAGGATACTTGTTCTTCACCGTGACTGGTTCAACCTACGGTAATCAATACACAACCGTAGCGACCCGTCCTTCTTCTTCACGAACAACACAGTGCTCCCCAAGGAGACACACTAGGTCGAATAAAACCTCTCTCTACAAGTACGTCAATCGCGTCCGCGCCTCCTCCATCTCACATGGAGGCATACGATAAGTAGGCAACGAGATGGGCGTTGCACCAGGCGTAAGGTCAATCGTGAAATCAATCTCACGCCGAGGAGGTAAACCAGGGATAGTCTCAAACACGCCTGCAAAGTCTCGAACCATTGGCGTACTATCTACTGTCGGACCATCAATCGGCACAAGCAAAGCAAAGATAACAATCAACTCGACAGGCCAACCGACTCGCACCAGGGAACGTGAAAGTGCGGACCGTCAGGTCCATAGGCCGTCACGATCCGAGTGTCACAATCTACTTCCGCCCTCATCCTGGTGAGCCAATCCATGCCAAGGATAACGTCGTAGTGCCATAGCGGAGCAACAATGAGGTCGACGAGCACTGTGCTGCTATCCAAAACTACCGAGCAACCCTCGCATAATCGTGTGACATCCGAACAGGTCCCGGTAGCCGTAGTGAGTCTCATTCCCTTAGTGGGAATCGTATGCAAAGACAGGCGTTTCACCGCCCCACAAGAAATAATAGAGGTAGTGGACCCAGTGTCCACCAATAAAGAGACGGGAGTGTCATGGATAAAAGCCGTACCCTCGAAAGCCGTCGGAGTTGAAACCGACGTCTCAGGTGCCTCAACCATAAGAGTATGAACGCGAGCCTGCTGCTGGCGGTTCGGCTGAGTAGCCAAGGGTCGCTGTGGCGGCCTGAAGCGCGGCACAGGAGGTTGGAAGGTAGGATGTGCAGGAGCCGTCTGTAGCGGTGGAGCTGATATGGCCTATGGGCGAGAACGGCCCATCATCTGTGGCGGAGAGAAACCACTGTCCTTCATCCACGCGAAGCAACTCCCAATAAGATGGCCCTGCTTCTCGCAGTACGTGCAGGTCACAATAGGGCACCTCGCCTGAGCCCCTGGCGCTGCGATCCTAGGAGGCGAGTCAACACGAGGCCTCTTGCCTAGGATAGGCCTGCTCTGTATCTCCTGTCGTGGCCTCGCAACCATAGTGCCACGTGATCGGGCCAACCGGTCCACATCCTGCTCTGCCGTCATAGACATGTGAACCAGTCTTTGCATATGTAGGTATAGTGAGGCAGCATATCTTCGACCGTATCTCCGTTCGCAAGCCCAAAGAAAATTGACGCATCCGCACCGTTCGTCCACTAGTATAGTCGGGACAAAGCGCCCAACTACGTGAAGCGGTGCTCGTGCTACTGTAATAGTCATGCCTCCCGCCCGAGGCGCAAACTCATCCTCCCGCTCATGTCGGTAAGTCGGCGGGTAGTATTTCTCATGGGAACCGAACTCAAAAGCCTCCCGGGTCCATAGGTAGTCCGTCGTGCTGACAGGCCGCAACACACCTGCTTGTCCCACCATAAACTCGCTCTCTCTCAAACATGAAGGCGGCCAGCTCTACTTGCTCTGCCTCTGAGCAATGCAGCATCCGAAGCATCTTCGAGATGCGGTCAATCCAAAACTCTGCCTCCTCGGGCCTATGAGTGCCCATGAACGAAGGAAGCCTCAAGCGCTGAAATCGCTCGAGTAGACCGCGCGTGCCGACATCTCCAGTAGGAGGCACCACGGGTGAAGGCAGAGGCACATCCTCACACTGAGCAGGAGGCTCAGGGTGCCCGGCAGGACAAGCAGGAGTCGTAGGTGGAGTCGCACTACCACCATGTGACAAGGCCTCAGCGATAGTGGCCATAAGCTGCTGGTGCCGGTCTTTGCTGTCTTCTTCTTCTTTGTCATCTGCTGCTGATGCATCATCAACATCAGCTGCTCAAATCTATCGGTCGGTGGAGCAGCCTGGGAGTCATGCTGCGCAGAAGATGATGGCGAAACTGCTCACGGACCGGGGGCGTGTATGGTGGCAACCCGCCAACAGGACCAGTAGGGGGCTGATCGGAACCCAACCCACGGTCCGCAGGACCGCTACTACCAGAAGGTGTCTGGTCCATAGAGCCAGTCAGACGGAGATGTGCGGTGCTCCGCGTATACTGTCGCGGCATGCCCTATACAACACAGGGTACAGCATTGGTGAGATACAGCAACACACATCATAAAGCACTTTAAGCATTCCACACATAATCAAAACAAAAGGGGCTACATGCCTTTCATTTACCCAAAATTAGTCATAATACATGGATTACAGAGTTTACATGAATCATGACGGAAATTACATGATAGCCAATACATCTACTACATCAAACCCTAAACATGCTACTACCTAATACATCATCTGAACGAAAACACAAACCGCCTATCGCGGTAACCAAAGCAAACACAACAAACAACAATATGGATGACTAAGCATCCGAAGTAGGCGGTGGAGGAGGAGCATTCTTATCCTGCGCACAGCACAGGATGGCCTTCAACGTACGGGACATCTTCTTGAAATTCTTCTTCATGTAGGCTTCATTCTCTTCAAGTTTAGTTCGAACTTGACCAATCTCACCGAACTTGTCCAACCTCTTTGCCGCAGGCGGCTTGCCTCTCCTCAAGACAGGCAAATCGCGCATCAAATACATCTCGATCCACACCCTGCCCCTGAGCGCGAGAGGTGAACTCTCCTCCGTGTCCTGAGCCTCAGGTTCTTCCTCCTGTATGTCATCACTGCGCTCCTCATCACTCTCAGCCTGGAGGTCAACACTCTCCTCACCGACGCTATCCGACTCATCTCCAGACTCGTCGAGTCGAGCTTGCCGCTGTTGGGGGCCGATCTTCATATTCCTGAGTGTTGCTTCACTTATGATTCGGACCGGTGCAAGATCCTCCATATTCAATCTGTAGCCTACATCACGAGCCATCCTGCAGATCAGTCGGCCAAATGGGAGCGAAAGATCGTTCCTGGCAGAACGAACAACATTAACTATCTGGGATAGGATGAATGTGGGCAGGCATATGTTGTCCCAGCGTCCCATCTTGTACAAAAAGTCCACCATCACCCTAATACATTCCGTGCGGTTACCCCACCGTGGGTATACATTGTATGTGAAGATGTGATGGAGCAAATGGAAGTCTTCGGACATCTTTGTCGCCGCAATACAATTTCCTCGCTTCCAAGTAACCCGGCGACCACAGAGAAATCGCGTGCGGCGATCCCTTTCCCGCGCACTTCTAGAGAAGTCATCACTAGGCTATATTTGACCAAGCGGGATCTTCGTGATTCGAGCCACTTTGTCCACAGTGATTGTGCGCCTTATGCCCCTCACAGAAACAGTAAACTGAAGAGGCTCTAGTGATGAGTCTATGATGTGAGCGTAGAAAGCGCGAACCGTGTTCTCACATGCGGGAGACTCGCCTTCAAAAATATAATTCCACCCGATATCCACCAAGTGGTCCATCATCGGGTGTAGACTAAACATCCTCTCATCCACATGAGCTTCAAACACAACCTTGCGGCCCGCGAAGCGCCCATATTCCATGCCGATCGGATAAGCATTTCTGGCGGGGTGGTCAGGATCCAGGTCTCGTTTCGACCTAAACTCCCGCACGGTGCTTGTGCCGGCCCCAACGTCGGATCTTCTTCGGGTATGGGCTGGCCTACTTGGGCCGGCGTCGTCGGCCGCGGTTTTCCTCTTTCCCATGAAAGATAGGATGGAGGAAATGGAGAAAATGGTGGCCACCACACCAAGGAGGGCCATGGAAAATTTCTAAAATGGGAAATAAAGGGCTGACCTCTTTTATCTTCCACAATCAACAACCCAATAGGTGTGGAAGAAGCTCAAGAGGTAGAAAATGAAGAAGGAACAAAAGAAAGTGGAATGGGTTAGGAGATTACCCGATTTTTGAGCTCCAAGGAGGGTTATGAGAGCTCCAACTTGTGAAAATGGAGAAAGGGAGAGGCTAGGGCTGTTGTGGGAGGTAGGGGTGTGTGAGTTATGGAAGAAAATGGAAGGATTGAAGATTTGGAGGGATGGGTTTTCAGCAAAATCGAAAATGGAGGTGAGGGTGCTTGAAAAGAGGGGAAATGGGAGAAAAGGGAGCTCCAGCCCCTTAAAACCTAATCAAACAGCAAGTTGGCACGTGCCATGGGGTAGAGGGAGTCTGGCCGACCAACCCTACGTTTGGAAACCCACCGGAAAACTGACCGGAGCACGGTCCGCCGCCGGTGCCGCGGTGGCGCCGCGGTCGAGCTTGGCCGGAACCGCGCCGCCGCGGTCTGGTCCTGTTCGCCATACTCCCAGGGTGCCAAATGTACCCTGGTTTGGTCCAAAATGTTGTTGGATTAATCATGGGAGCCCACGGACTCATTTCAGTTCCAGATCGGTCAGTTCCGGAACATTTCTGATATAATCTGATTTTTCCTGATTTTTAACGACTCATTTTTGGTAGATTGTGACCTGGACACGTCAATAGACGGTCTAGGAGTGACTTGGGGTCCATAAATGTGGTCGGGACCGAGTACGCACTCGATCAAACTGTCCATTTGCAATGAACTTCGCCGAACGGCGAAATCGGGAGACCCTAAGACTGTTGCTAGGTTTTGCGCACCCTCCTAATTGTAATGTGTCAGCGTACGTAGTGGGGACATAACTCAGGTCCGGTTTAATCAAAATCATGCTCTGATACCAACTTGTAACGCCTTGAAAATCGGAGGTCGAGTGTAACTCAACTCCCGAGTTCCAACGCATCACTTATGCAACATGTTTAATGATATTTGAATGTTGTCTGTGTTAGAGCAGTAAACATGAATGAGATTATACCAAAGCAGTAATTCATACTCCAGATCAGTTGTATAAAAGCAAGCGGAAGACTGAACTGTATATATATGTATGTGAAGAAACAAAATAAACGATTCATTATCCAGAGTATGAATCCTTCTGAGTCACAATATACATGTCTGTCTATATAAACAAAATGTCAAAAAATAAACTAGGTACAATCCTCAGAACTCCCATCGGACCCCGTGACCTAGTCGAAGCCATGGCCAAATAACCGCATATACGAGAACTCCTCTGGTCCTCGTCATAATCAGCTCGCCTCCAGCGTAGTCGGATCGCCTAAACCCGAGCAGTCCGGTTGGTGTGCGCAACACCGATCCCGTAACGTGGGAGTGAGTAGCTAACTCGGTGGAACGATAAGACATAAGTTATCATGTTATCAATACATCAAGCAAGTAATGATAAAGCGATAAATCAAACACTCCTAGTTACTCGATTAATGCAAGTATGAATGCAGGTATGATGGATGCCCTCTCCGACATACTCCTCAACCGACACCATCTCACGTTCGCGCATGCTTACATCCCACAAAGTGCTCCACATCTTCCGGGCACATGCGATGCATGATGAGTATGATTACCGAGTTTTTAATTAGTTCGTTTCAAACAAAGCAGGATTGGGAAACTAAGGTACCTCCCTTGTATCATATCCAAACATGATCCAATCTAGGGAAGTCGTCGGTCTAGTTAATATCGACGATGGTGTGTTTTCTAGGTCACTGCAGAGGTCGCCAGGGCAGCATTACGCACAAAGGTTGCACCACTCCCCCATCACCCCTTAAACGATTCATCACGATACAACTATACGAGAAACGAGGCCTAGTTCATACTCTATATATCGCGGCGAACCCTAAGGCACGCCTGCAACCGCAGTATGCTCGCGGTCACTACAAAGGGTCGCTGTGGTACATTACGCACAAAGGTTGCACCCCTCCCCCATCACCTTATCAATGTAGGCCGACGCCTTGCAGTAATATAGTGTCCCATACCACCATAATCGGCTCACGAGTTGAGTTGCTCACGGGCCACTACGGGAGGCACGTAGCCCTGGCCGTAGGCCGGCGGCTCGACCACGGTGTCCCATACCACCATGCCCGGCTCATGAGTCTTAGCGGATCGAGGTACCATGGTTAACGGGATTTTCACTGGTAAGTTTGGTACCCTAGGTTCAAGCATTAGCGACCAAACATGGTGAACATACATAAGGCATACGGTTTACTTGACATGTTCGGCTAGCTCGAGCGCACAACAAGTTGGGCGATATGAGGCGAGAAGCACCTCGTGTGGCCAACCACTATCGCCAACCGAAGTACGACACGGGTTCACCAACACATCGTGCGTGGCGGAACGAATCCCAACCACATCTTCAAGTCGATCTGGGATGCCGGACTACGAACATAGTCCCAAGCTCATCAAATCCTAACCATAGCATGTGAAATACGGCATGATAACATGGTAATTCAAGAACACTAGCAAGCATAATATAAAGCATAACATGAAGCATGTTAATAACAAGTCACAAAGCATGTTCAAAAGCATGTTATAAAGCATTATGTAAATAAGTATACAAATACTTACATTTCGTAGGCGAGTGGTTAGAGTGAACAACCACATGGAGAGTGTCATATGCGACTCTAAGGTAACCGAGAATCCCATCTCAGCACCTACCTAAGATTCTAACACTTAAGCACTTACACTCACAAGTGATTTCACCAACACTTGGAATGCAATATTTCGACATACATGACGTATGCTAGGGAAGTGTGTACTAGGGTTGTCCCTTTACCAAACTAGTATTTTATACATATACATCATATCCACACAGCAATTAAACATGTCAATCACATCAGCAACTTTTATACGTATAGGGTACTTCCACGTATACCCAAATTTCGACATACTTAGTGTTTACAAAGGAACATAGACTTCGGCGATTCCTTTCGCCAAGCTAGTATTTTAATCATGTATTGTATAATCATATATTAAATAAATATGTCAAACATTATTCCAAAAGAAATACGTATACGGTATTTCTACAATACGTAATTTCAACATACGGCACATTTACAAGTAAACATATATTTTGGCGATTCCTTTCGCCAAACTAGTATTTTATTCATATGTTATATAATTATACATTAAATAAACATGTCAAGCATTTATCCAAAAAATATACGTATACGGTATTTCTACGTATACCTAGAATATGTGAAATTCCATATTTCACACCGTTAATCAAAACAAGAAACGGAAAGCACTTTGTACATGTGCAATTGCAAGCAGATCATGAATCTACCATTATCTGACATTGAAAACGTTGAAAACCGTAACTTATAAGCTTAAAGTCCTCACCTTTGCCTTTGGAAACGGAACGAATCAGCAAGGGTAATGGAACTTCCGTCTACGGGCGATTCCTAGCCTAAAGAGCGGAATCGGTTAGTCGGTATACATCCTACCTCGATTCCACCTCAAATCAGACCTAGGGTTAGGTTTTCTTACCTTCAAATGAGGCGGAATACGCCGGGAAAACGTCTAGAATAGAGAGGTGTAGGCCGTGTAGCAAGCCAAAGCAGGAGGAGGAAGATTGGCAACAATCTCCAAGTCCTTCTCTCTCTTTTCTCTCTCTCCCTCTAGGGTTTCTTCCAAAATTCGTATGGCTGTGAGAGGGCTGTTCTAAGCCCCTTTTATAGCCACAAACATTACGAAAATAGACTTAGGTTCATGGGTCTTGCTTATATAGGATATTCGCCGCTTTTCCGGCTCAAAAGGAAGTTCGGTGGCCCTCTTTGAACCAAACGTCGGACTTAAGCTCACCATCGATGGATCTACGTGGGATTACGTTTTGACTCATTCGGATACCCAGATCGCACGTGGCGGACCACTTTCGATTCGACGGTCGGTGGGCCACGATCGAAATTCCAAGTACATGTAAATGTTTTGAAATTTTTCTTAATCCGAGGGTGTAATTTGGTCCGATTCGACGGTCGGGTTGCTTATCTTACCGGCGTCAACGAACGATGCCAGATCACTATTCCAGATATTTATTTTGGCATATGAATAGTGTTTTTCACACTACCTCGCTCCGATTCGAAACGAATGGCCGTGGAACGTCGAATAAAGCCGATCTTTGAGATGATTGTTAAGCCCAGTGGGGCGGTCCTAGTTCCTTAACTTCGGGTTAATCGGACTCCCGATGTGCGACCTAGACCTAATACGAAGTTTCGTTTCATTCCCGAGAGCAGACGGGAAATGAGTTTGGTCCTAAACTTTAGGGTAACCTAGCGTCACTTGTTCTGCAAGTTTTGGGTCTTGCAGATCGTATTTAAAGCGATCCTAACGGATTTCATAGCTAATTGAGTTTAATACTTAGTTAACTTTGTTAAATTTCTAAAGGATTTAATCCTACGTGATTTCTGGTCGAGGTGGTACTCGACCCAATGTACGGAAATTTTCAGGTCGTTACACACCATCTCTCTTGTCTCTCTCTCTCTCTCTCTCTCTCTCTCTCTTTGTATGGTGATGATGATGAAAGGGTGTATGGCTCATCCGGTGTGTGTGTCCCACCACAAAGTATATATTTCATGTGGGACCCATCTGATGGAGGGATGGCTCTACACTATCCAGCCAGTTGGTGGGCCTGGACGGAGGGAAAAACACAAACATCTGGTTGATTCAAATAGGTGGGCCACATCCATGTGGGACCCACCGTGATGACTTTGTTGTATCCAGGCTATATAACGCCCAGGGACGCTGGACGTCTCACTGTGAAGTGAGGGCTGACCGTGGAGTGTACCACCCAGCTTTATAAAAAAAATAAAAAATGGTGGGCCACTCATGCGGGCCCCAACGTGATGTATGTACTCAATCCATGCCGTCCATCCCCTTCTTCAGATCATTTTAGGCGTTGAGCCAAAATTTGAGATCAATCGGACAATAAAGCAGGCCATACCATAGAAAATAGTAGCGTATACCCTTCAAACCCACCTAGATGTTTTATTTCACCAAAATATACTGCATATTGGGCTCGATAGGATTGTATCAAGCCACGGGGACCAATGGCTGGCTTGGATTCGTCTTAGGTGGTCCCCACCGACCAAAAACCACGATATTCGTGATTTTAAGGAAAAAAAAACAAACAGCAGCAGCATTGCTGCTGCTGCTGACAGAAGCAGGCGCCTATGCCTGGCAGACGGACGCACGAGCTGGGCCTCACGGCTCAGCTGTGGGCCCCACCGTGATGCGTTTTGAAAATCAACACCGGGCATTTGATGGGTCCCTTTTGAATAGGGGCGTCCCCAAAAAATCAGCCGTATACGGAACTCAGGTGGGCCATACCATCTAAAATCATGTGAAGACATGCCTAAAACATATAAAAACACTTGGTGGGGCCTACTTGAAATTTGCATGCGGCTGAAACTTGGTCTGAACCCTTAGCCAAGTGGGACACACCTAATGGGTGGGCTGGATTTGTGAACCACATTTCGGTGGGCCCCACACCCACCCCCAGGTCCAAGTGACCTTATAAACAGGTTGGACGACAAATAAATATCACGGTGGGCTCCCTGCCCACGTGACCCAATCAACAGATTGGGTGGAAAATAAATATTGCGGTGGGCCCCCACCCTGTCCGTATGACCTTATGAACCATTTGGATGGCAACAAACATTATAGTGGGCCCCTGGACAGATTGGATGTAAATAAACATTCCAGTGGGCCCCAAGTCCTCGTGACCCTATTAGCAGGTTGGCTAGAAAATAAATACCACCATGGGCCCCCTTAGTCCACGTGACCTTATGGCCAGATTGGATGAAAATAAACATTGTGGTGGGCCCGTGGTCCACGTGACCCTATCAATAGGTTGGTTGATAAATAAACATTATAGTGAGCCCTAGGCCCATGGGACCCTAAGAACAGTTTAAATGGAAAATAAACATTATGTTGGGCCCTAGGTTAGGTGGAAAGTAAACATTATAGTTCCTACTTAGGACCCGCTTATGTATGTATTGTGTCCACACCTTTCA
The DNA here is from genome assembly GCA_030180095.1 of Magnolia changhungtana. Lineage (NCBI taxonomy): Eukaryota > Viridiplantae > Streptophyta > Magnoliopsida > Magnoliales > Magnoliaceae > Magnolia > Magnolia changhungtana. The sequence continues at coordinate 1,917,587 of JASAUF010000640.1, forward strand.
TCAGTGTGGACCTCCACCATGGAGTATGTGATTTATCTATGCCTTCCATCTCTATGGGACCTACCATGATGCATGAGTTTCATCCAAACTGTTCAACCATTTGGAGATCATTGAGACCTACTTTGACTTGTACATAAGGCCCATTTGATGTATTGAAGGCCCATGGGTCGAGGCCCAATGGGATGTACATGAGGCCCATTATAACGTGATTCTACCATGGTTTATGTATTGACTATTATAGTAGGCTATGCCTTAGAAGCAATGATAGTTTGACGTCCACATTATATGATGATGTCGGTTAAATGTCCGCATTATCACTCGCCCTAAGGCCCATTGATAGGCCCATACTTGTAGTGGGTAGGCCGTCTAGGCCCATCTTCTCTTTGCTCAGAGCCCATCACTATATAATATGTTTAGTATAGATACATGATTCATGATCATACGCATCATATGTATGCTTGGTGTGAGGAGTGACTGATCATAGTATATGCCTTTGGGCGGATTGTTTGTGGGCTCCTTGATAGACGGAGTTGCCCTACATGAGCGCGCGACGCGTGCAGGATTGCTGCATGTTTAGTAGGGTGATTCATACACTTACATTTGTGTGATCATGATTATTGTATGCCCTAGCGACATCAAGGCCATAACCTCCACTGACACATCGTGGGTGGCTGGATTAGATACCAAAAATGTTTGGTTCTAGTATACGGGAGTCATAGATGTCCCTGGGTAAAAATCCCTAAACCCGATGGTACTAGAGGATGACTCCAACATCGAGACCGAGTGGATACATGAGCGCACGAGGGCCGTATACTAGTAGGCCGCGTCTCTCATTGCATCGTGGTCGGTTGGAAAGGGGTGTGACCTTACCCGCCAGAGTGAGGGGGCAATTTCTAGGTTGAGTTTGACCAGCTTTAGGAATAAGTCCGCTATCGATGAGTCGGGCCCGATATTGGAAGGCGGATAGTGAGGTCTCTTCCACTCTCCCAGTTATGCATCCGGATAGGGACGACAAGCTGGTGTAGAGTGTACTAGACCGCGGTGATTATCCAGACTGAGAACCGTACTGATTGATGCTCTAGTGAGGGGCTGCATTGATATGTGGAGTGGATTGACATACTTGACTTGCATTATGCATCGCATGGCCTTGACATGGCCGATAGTATTCATATCTTACACCACATACCCTTGGTATGGCTGACTGCATTTATGTACTCACCAGCATGTTTCCCCATTACTCTGACATTGTATTTTGAGCACGCTCATATTGCACACACACTTACACCACCCTCTAAGCTTTCTATAAGCTTATGAACGATTGATGCGTGCAGGTGACGCCAGGATGCAGCCGTAATCTTGCCGAGGTTGGAGTGTGAAGCCGAGCTTTTGGAGTTTTTGTCATTTTCAGTATATTGTATTTTCCTTTCTACCCCTTGTACTCAAAAGTTTTTGATCATAGTGGATTTTGTGATGGTGTTCTTATGGTTATTATTCGTGGGTTATGCTTGTGGTTTTGCTCATTACGAATAAAATTGATTGTTAGAAATCCTCCTTGTAGCATCCTAGGATCGGAACCTTGTATATGGGTGCCAGGAGCTGAGAATAGGGTACTATGGAGGCTGTCGGCGCCGGATTCGGCGATCGAAAATTTTGTGAGCCTGGTCTCCGAGTTCGAGGCATGACAGAAGTTGGTATCAAAGCATAACTTGGGAATAACTGAGAACAACATCACATGCTTGCTATAAGTTTAGAATGATTAGGTTCCGAGTGAGAAGCCTTCCGATTGAGTTCCCTAACGTGCGATTCTCAAGATTGATTGGCGTCTTATCTTTCCTATAGGACATGCCGCGCAAGCGAGTGACCCGTTCGACTCCTGCTCCACCACCTGAGGCTCCAGCTTTACCACATGCGCCTCTCGTTCCACCGCCAGAGATCCCTGCTCCCCTGCCTGAGGATGACATTCCTCCACCTGGTACCGGTGCAGATCCGACCGTGGCTGTGAGTGCCTCGCAGTTACAGCAGATGTTGAAGGCTGTGACTGTTGCGCTTTAGGGGAAGGACAGGCGCCCAGTTATTTCTCTAGCTCATGCAGAGCAAGAGCGCCCGAGTGTCCTTCTTCGAGAGTTCAAACAGCTCGATCCTCCGCACTTCCAGGGTGAGCCAGATCTGACTGCAGCCGAGAGATGGCACTCCGACGTGGAGAAGATCTTCGATACTATGTCATGTACGACCTAGCAGCGGGTTCGATTGGCAGTATTCCTTTTCCAGGACGAGGCAGAGCATTGGTGGACTTTTGTTACCCGTGTCGCAGGACCTGATTATGCCTAGACATGGGATGACTTTATCAATCAATTCGAGGAGCAGTACTTTCCCGACCACATTCGTCGTCAGAGAGCACTGGAGTTTGAGACTTTGGTGTAGGGAGACATGACTGTGGAGCAGTACGAAGCCCGTTTCGTGGCGCTATCGAGGTTTGCGCCATATATGGTTGATGATGAGGGGCGATAGGCCCGCCGTTTTGAGAACGGCTTACGTTACAGTCTTCGAGGCTGCGTCATTGGGCATGAGCTCCTGAATTTTTAGGTAGTAGTGCAGAGGACTCAGATTTATGAGGCCGAGTGGGCCGGCGGACAGAGCGATCTAGATTAGAGGAGGGGTCAAAAGAGGCAGGCCCCCTCCAGTAGCTCACAGCAGCATCGTCGACCACAAAGATATAGGAGCCACCCATTCCCCAGATCACCAGTAGCACCGTCGGTACCCTGGCAGCACCACCTCAGAGGCAGCTTTCTGATACCTGCTATGGATGCGGTGGGATAGGACACCGTAGGTGGGAGTGTCCCCGACCTCAAAGAATGTTGACGCTCGAGAGTACCACAATAGCCTCCACAGCGAAATGAGAGAGCACCGCAAGAACGCTCCACGCAGCAGCAGCGACAGCAGATTCCACGTATTGGTTTAGGTTCTATCCTGATGCAGCATGACAGACCTGTAGCCTTTGCGTCTCATCAGCTCAAGGTCCATGAGCTGAACTACCCTACGCATGATTTGGAGCTGGTAGCAGTTGTTTTCGCATTGAAGATGTGGAGGCACTATCTCTATGGGGTCAGGTTCGAGTTCTTCTCTGACCACAAGAGCTTGAAGTACTTATTCTCTTAGTCTGAGCGGAACATGAGGCAGAGGCGTTGGATGGATCTTATGAAAGACTATGATTTTGATCTCCAATATCACCCAGGCAAGGTGAACGTGGTAGCGGATGCCCTCAGCCATCAGCCACGAGGCCTAGTGGCACATATGATGATTCAGAAGTGGAGGATGCTTAAGGATATAACAGAGTACGCATTGATTTTGGTCTGCAGTTTTCTATCGTTCAACTATCGAGTCTGTCGATTCAACCCTCTCTTGTCGCAAAGGTGATCGAGGCTCAGTAGACAAACGAGTCGTTACAGGATTACCGAGCAGAGGCTGCATCTGAGAGTCAGATAGATTGGTAAATTGGTTCTGATAGTGGACTTCGCTTCAGAGGCCGATTATGTGTCCCAGATATTCCCGAGTTGCGCAGAAATCTTATGACCGAGGCACATCGATCGCGGTTTTCTATCCACCCTGGCTTGACGAAGATGTACCGTGATATGAGGAGACAATATTTCTGGGTGGGGATGAAGTGCCAGATTGCTAGTTTTGTGGCCAAGTGTGATACATGCCAGGGTGTCAAGGCCGATCATCAAAGACCCCCTAGTCTATTGCAGCCGTTGAGCGTCCCGATGTGGAAGTGGGAGCACGTATCTACCGATTTTATCATGGGTTTGTCGAGGACTCAGCGCGGGCATGATGCCATCTGGGTTGTCGTTGATCGTTTGACGAAGTCGGCACATTTTCTTATGATTCGTGCGACTTGGCCTTTGGACTGGCTTGCGAGATTATTCATCGAGGAGATCGTGAGACTGTATGGTGTTCCAGTCTCGATCATTTCTGACCTAGACCCGAGGTTCATGTCTCAGTTCTGGAGGAGTTTTCAGAGAGCGATGGGGTCTGTTTTACAGCTCAGCACTGCGTATCATCTGCAGACCGATGGCCAGATCGAGAGGGTCAACCAGATCCTTGAGGATATGCTTCGGGCCTTCATGATTGACTTCGGGAGTAGCAGGGATGAGCATCTGTGATTGGCTGAGTTCGTATACAACAGCAGCTATCAGGCGACCATGAGCATGACTCCTTTTGAGGCACTGTATGGCAGACTGTGCAGATCTCCAAGTTGTTGGACCGAGGTTGGAGAGCGGCGTCTCCTAGGTCCCGAGCTTGTGCAAGAGTCATCAGAGGCTATTGACATCATCAGACAGAGGATGCGCACAGCTCAGAGCTGGCAGAAGAGTTTTGCTGATCGCCGATGTTATCCCTTAGAGTTTGATGTAGGAGATCATGTATATGTCAAGGTCTCGCCCATGAAGGGCGTGGTTCGATTCGGAGCTAAGGGCAAGCTTGCCCCGAGATTCATAAGACCTTTCGAGATCACTGAGCGCATAGGTGCTGTGTCTATCGACTTGCCTTGTCATCTCAGTTGTCTGGCGTCCACAATATTTTTCACGTCTCTATGTTGAGGAAGTGTGGGTCGGACGTAGTTCCTGTTATCAATTGGCAACCGTTGGAGGTTAGTGAGGACACTTCTTACATTGAGCAGCCAGTTCGTATCCTTGATCGAAAGGAGCAGGTCCTACGGACCAAGGTCATAACCCTTGGTGAAAGTTCAATGGAGTCACCATTCTGTTGATGAGGCGTCTTTGGAGCGCGAGGCTGAGATTTGAGAGCGTTATCCCCATCTCTTTGATGATTGATTGTATGTTGTATCTTGTATGTTGTCTTCAATTTTATATGACGATGCCTTCTTTCCTATTCTATTATGGGTTATGTTTCCTTGCAATGATTGAGTAAATTTTGAGGACAAAATTTTTATTTGGAGGGGAGAGTTGTAAGACCTGTACCCTAGACTGTACCGTTCCGTAAGCTTCTGCGATCCTACCGGTCGACTTTCGATAACCCTCGAGCCGTATCTAACATTTGCGAGCAATCCTTAGCCGAGTCCTGCATGCCAAAGTCGGCTCGAACTAGAACTTGTATCATAGCGACCGCACCATCGTTGCGGTTCCAGCGCCGTAACTCGCATACTGATCCGATACCCAGGGTAGAAGATGTAGGCCCACGTTCAATTCAAAGAAACATCGTACATTGCGAACTTCGAGAGAATCTCTACGAAATGTCTCATCAATCAATTAATCGCTCATGTCAAGTACAAGTCAAGTCACCCCATACCCAAGTATAACAACCCATACCTTTCTCTTACATAAGCAAGCCCAAAGTCAACCCTCACATTACTTCACCTCTCTCTCCACCCATCCCTTCTTACAACACATCACTCCACCCATCCCCATCACACATCATCCCATCACCTCATTTTCTCTCTCATTTCTCAAATTTCCCAAGCAAAAATCCATATGTCCAAGCTCTCTCCCTCTCCCAAACAATAAGTGTGGCCCATTTTCCCACTCTCTCATCTCCCATCTCAACCGTCCATTCCTCATCCCCACCATCAAAAGTCCATCATCCACCGTTAAAAGTCAAGCAAAGGAGCTAAGGAGGCTAAGGAGCAAGGAAGAGTGCAAGAGGTAGGTGATCCACCATTATTTCTTATTTTAGGGCCCACTTGTTGGTGGGACCCATTTTGATGTATGTGTTGTATCAATGGAGGGCCCATAGTGGCGGGGTCCCTCCCCTCCATCACCGTCTCTCTTGTCTCTTTCTCTCTCTCTCTCTCTCTCTCTCTCTCTCTCTCTTTGTATGGTGATGATGATGAAAGGGTGTATGGCTCATCCAGTGTGTGTGTCCCACCACAGTATATATTTCATGTGAGACCCATCTGATGGAGGGATGGCTCTACACTATCCAGCCAGTTGGTGAACCTGGACGAAGGGAAAAATACAAACATCTGGTTGATTCAAACAGGTGGGCCACATCCATGTGAGACCCACCGTGATGACTGTGTTGTATTCAGGCTGCACAGCACCTAGGGACATTGGACGTCTCACTGTGAAGTGAGGGCTGACGGTGAAGTGTACCAACCAGCTTTTTTAAAAAAAATAAAAAATGGTGGGCCACTCATGCGGGCCCCAACGTGATTTATGTACTCAATCCACTCCGTCCATCCCCTTCTTCAGATCATTTTAGGCGTTGAGCCAAAATTTGAGATCAATCTGACAATCAACCAGGCCATACCATAGAAAATAGTAGCGTATACCCTTAAAACCTCCCTAAATGTTTTATTTCGCCAAAATATACTGCATATCGGGCTCGATAGGATTGTATTGAGCCATGGGGACCAATGGCTGGCTTGGATTCGTCAGTGGTGGGCTCGACCTACCAAAAACCACGATATTCATGATTTTAAGAAAAAAAAAACAAACAAAGAAGCAGGCGTTCTTTGCTGCTTCGTCAAGACGCAATGTGCGCCTATGCTGCAGCGGGAGATGGATGCACGAGCTGGGCCTCACGGCTCAGCTGTGGGCCCCACTATGATGCATTTCGAAAATCAACACCGGGCATTTGATGGGTCCCCTTTGAATACGGGGCGTCCCCAAAAAATCAGCCGTATACGGAACTCAGGTGGGCCATACCATCTAAAATCATGTGAAGACATGCCTAAAACATATAAAAACACTTGGTGGGGCCTACTTGAAATTTGCATGCGGCTGAAACTTGGTCTGAACCCTTAGCTAGGTGGGACACAACTAATGGGGTATTTGGATTTGAACCACATTTCGGTGGGCCCCACACCCACCCCCCAGGTCTAAGTGACCTTATAAACAGGTTGGACGACAAATAAATATCACGATGGGCTCCTTGCCCATGTGACCCTATCAATAGATTGGGTGGAAAATAAATATTACGGTGGGCCCCCACCCTATCCGTATGAGCTTATGAACCGTTTGGATGGCAATAAACATTACAGTGGGCCCTTAGACAGATTACATGTAAATAAACATTCCAGTGGGCCCTAGGTCCTCGTGACCCTATTAGTAGGTTGGCTGGAAAATAAATACCACCGTGGGCCCCCTTAGTCCACGTAACCTTATGGCCAGATTGGATGAAAATAAACATTATGGTGGGCCCGTGGTCCACGTGACCCTATCAATAGGTTGGTTGATAAATAAACATTATAGTGAGCCCTAGGCCCATGGGACCCTAACAACAGTTTAAATGGAAAATAAACATTATGTTGGGCTATAGGTTGGGTGGAAAGTAAACATTATGGTGTGTCCTACTTAGGAACCGCTTATGTATGTATTGTGTCCACACCTTTCATCAGTGTGGACCTCCACCATGGAGTATGTGATTTATCTATGCCTTCCATCCCTATGAGACCTACCATGATGCATGAGTTTCATCCAAACCGTTTAACCATTTGGAGATCATTGAGACCTACTTTGACTTGTACATGAGGCCCATTTGATGTATTGAAGGCCCATGGGTCGAGGCCTAATGGGATGTACATGCGGCCCATTATAACATGATTCTACCATGGTTTATGTGTTGACTATTATAGTAGGCTATGCCTTGGAAGCAATGATAGTTTAACGTCCACATTGTATGATGATGTCGGTTAAATGTCTGCATTATCACTCGCCCTAAGGCCCATTGATAGGCCTATACTTGTAGTGGGTAGGCCGTCTAGGCTCATCTTCTCTTTGCACGGAGCCCATCACTATATAATATGTTTAATATAGATACATGATTCACGATCATATGCATCATATGTATGGTTGGTGTGAGGAGTGACTAATCATAGCATATGCCTTTGGGCGAATTGTTTGTGGGCTCCCTGATAGACGAAGTTGCCCTACATGAGCGCGCAGTGCATGCAAGATTGTTGTATGTTTAGTAGGGTGATTCATGCACTTACATTTGTATGATCATGATTATTGTATGCCGTAGCGACATTAGGGCCATAGCTTCCATAGACACATCGTGGGTGACTGGATTGGATACCGAAAATGTTTGGTTCTAGCATACGGGCGTCATAGATGTCCCTAGGTGAAAATTTCTAAACCCGATGGTACCAGAGGATGAATCCAACGTCGAGACCGAGTGGATACACGAGCGCACGAGGGTCGTATACCAGTAGGTCGCGTCTCCCACTGTGTCGTGGTCGGTTGGAAAGGGGTGTGACCTTACCCGCCTGAGTGAGGGGGTAATTTCTAGGTTGAGTTTGACCAGCTTGAGGAATATGTCCACTATCGACGAGCCGGGCCCGATATTAACAGGCGGATAGTGAGGTCTCTTCCACTCTCCCAATTGTACATCCGGATAGGGACGACAAGCTGGCATAGGTGTATTAGACCCCGGTGATTATTCAGACTGAGAATCGTACTGATTGATGCTCTAGTGAGGGGCTGCATTGATATGTGGAGTGGATTGGTATACTTGAATTGCATTATGCATCGCATGACCTTGACATGGCCGATAATATTTATATCTTACACCGCATAGCCTTGGTACAGCTGACTGCATTTATGTACTCATCAGCATGTTTCCACATTACTCTGACCTTGCACGCTCATATTGCGCACACACTTACACCACCATCTAAGCTTTCTATAAGCTTGTGCATGATTGATGCGTGCTGGTGATGCCAAGACGCAGCCATAGTCTAGCCGCGGTTGGAGCTTGAGCTTTTGGAGTTTTTGTCATTTTCAGTATATTATATTTTCCTTTCATACGCCTTGTACTCAGAAGTTTTTTATTATAGTGGATTTTGTGATGGTGTTCTTGTGGTTATTGTTCGTGGGTTATGCTTGTGGTTATGTTCATTACAAATCAAATTGATTATTAGAAATCCTCCTTGTAGCATCCCAGGATCGGAACCTGGTATATGGGTGCCGGGAGCTGAGAATGGGGTACTACGGAGGCTGTCGGCGCCATATTTGGCGATCAAGAATTTTGTAGGCCCGATCTTTGAGTTCGGGGCGTGACAGAACGTCTGAAGGCCTACCTCTAGAAAGCCTGAGAATTGATCGGTAGTTTCCAACATTACAGCAACGCCCTAATCCCACGCGTTAAGAATTCCAAAATCGATATGATAGCAAAGCTCACTACAGTAGATGAGGATGAAATCCTAAGATCCATCCCCATTAAATTCTTGGCCAAACCGAGCATCGATGAAGCAGACATCCCTACCATTTTTCTGATTAGCTCAGAACCAACGTGGATGGACCCAATCATCCGTTACCTTGAAACCGACGAATTACCTGGGGACCGAATAGAAGCGCGACGAATGAAGATTAAAGTCGCTCGATATACCATGCTCAACGGCATACTCTATACGAAAGGGTTTTACCTTCCTTACATGAGATGTATCCAACTAGAAGAAGTTGAATACGTCTTGAAAGAGATCCACAAAGGAATCTATGGAAACCACTCTAGAGGGCGATCGTTAGCCCATAGGTTGTCCGGCGGGGTTACTATTAGCCGACCATTCAGCACAATGCACGGAAGCGCGTCCAAAAATGTGACAAATGTCAAAGGTTCGCGAATATCCCTCGGTAACCACCGGAAGAACTCACCCCTATGGCCAGCCCCTGACCGTTCGCTCAGTGAGGGATCGACATTATCGGGCCGTTTTTCCTAGGAAAATGTCAGACTAAGTTCACCGTTGTAACCATAGATTACTTCACCAAGTAGGCAGAGGCAGAACCATCGACAAAGATAACCGAACAAAAGATCACAAGTTTTGTTTGGAAGAATATTATCTATTAACTCGGGATCCCTCAGACTATCATCTCTAACATCGAGAAGCACTTCGACAACAAGCAGTATTAGGAGATGTGAAAGAATCTCGAGATTCGCAGCGTTTATTCATCACCACGATATCTACAAGCGAACGGGTAATATGAGGCAGTCAGCAAGATCATCAAACATCACCTTCGAACCAAGCTCGAAAATGTCAAAGGAGCTTGGGCCGAGGAACTTCCCAAAGTCCTATGAGCTTACCGAACTACTGCCTGAACAGCTACTGGAGAAACCCCATTCTCCCTGGTTTATGGAGCAGAGGTGGTCACTCCCATAGAAATCGGACTACCCACGGCCCAATCAATCTCAGTCGACGAACAAGTCAGTAAAGACCTTATGTCCCTCGATCATGACCTTTTGGAGGAGTGAAGGGAGCAAGCTCAGCTGCGAACCACTGTCTGTCAACAACAAGTGTCGCAGTTCTATAATGCTTTGGTCAAGATCAGAAGGTTTTAAGTGGGGGATTTAGTTCTCCGAAAGACATTCCAGAACACCAAAGAAACAGGAACAGGGACCTTATGTAATTTCGAGCACTATCCGACCTAGTACGTACCGACTAGAAGATCTGACCAGCCGACTACTCCATCATCCATAGAATGTCGAGCATCTAAAGATCTATTTCCCTTGAATTGGTTAGTATGGCCTTTTTTATGTCACAATTTGTTTCGAAATAAAAAGTTCATTTACATGATCAATGTTCGACTTAGTTCATATTTACAAATGATCTCTATCTGATCTACGTCTGAGCTATGTCTGAGCTATATCCGAACTATATTGCTTATATGGACTTTAATGAGAAAATTTGGTCAATATCTGATAGTGTTGATCGTCCTATAGTGGAAAAAGAAGATGGAAACAGATCTTCAAAAGGAGGCATTTTCATCGACAAAACCCAAAATGGTGTGACTACATCAGCTTTACATCAACTATAATTCAAAATTTGTACATCGGACTATTAGTGGAATTCAGAGAAGGAAAAATATGCAAAGGGAAATGGCGCTTGGTGTGCTTGAAGTGTGTTAGAGCATAAAATTTGATAAGAAACGAAGTGAAGAAGGAAAGAATATTGAAGAAAAGGAGCTGAAGTAAAATACAGAAAAGGTAAAGTTGTGCGGACTGCGAGTTGCACTGGGAGCGAGTGTGCGGGACTGCGCAACTCGTCATAGTTGTGTCAGCCCACGCTACTCTCTTCAGGAACGATTGAATTGAAAGTGCAGAGTGGGGTCCATAGCACGAGATTCAAGGGCCCACACGTGCGGAAGCCTATAAATACCCCCTACCCTCTCATTTGCAGAATCGGATGTCCAGAAGACCATTGCCTCTGACAGGTACTAGAGAGAGAAGAGAGAGAGAGAGAGAGAGTGAAGAAGGTTAGGCCGCGCTACTCTTCATGACTTGCACGGGCCCGTGCAACTCCTCTGCCCGTGCAACTCATGGAGGAGTTACGTGGGCACTCTATGAGGCAACATTACATTGATTTTTTAAAAGGTTTTCAAGTCATTTCAAGTATTTCAAGCAATTCGGGCACTCCTTTATCATATTAATGAAGGAGGAAGGGCAAGGAAGACCCACATAACTCATCTCAGATAGAGACATGACTGATATAAGCCGGAATGCTGTCAAAATTTATATTTGAATACATTTAGTACTTGTACCTTTTGCCATAAAAACTTTATCCTGGAATCAAAGGATCAAAAGGATGTAATGAATTCAGAATGAATAAATTTGATGATCATTCTCTCTATTCTTTCTTTTTACTATTATTAAGTGAGACAGTTCTCCAAATCAAATATTTTTCATTTATGGTCGAAATAAAATGGCGACTCTACTAGGGAACTTTCTATCTTACTTAATATTGACTTAGGAACAACTTACAGAATTTCATCATTGTTTGGCGTCTTATAAGACGCCAAAATGGTGACTCTTGGCGGGAGCATCCTTTCTTTCATCTCTAAGATAGAGTGTATTTATAAATAGATGTTAATTGTTTTTTTTTTTTTTTTTTGTATTGTTCTTTGATAGACGCAAGTACAATAAAGCGATAGTGAGTGTATCAATCGTTCAAAAAGCCACTTGTAAAGGAACAAAAAGGGGAGAGAAATGGATGACAATCTCTCACTGAGACAAATAGGCGAAGCCACTGTTATCACGTTACGCTTGGTCAAAAGAATAAAAAGTCCCCATAAACAAAATACAAAAATGACGAGAGAAGAAACATTTGAGGAATACCATGGTAGTGGTAGAGAAGAGGAAAAGAATAAGATTGAGAATGTAACATATGATGTAGTAAGTCATCTGAAAGGCATACTGGCTCGACTAAGTGTGTATGACGCATTGCGACTGTCAGAAGATTCTCGACATGGCCTGATCAAGTCCTATCCGATAATAATGTCAGAAAAGCATTGCTCATAGCAATGGAACACAGAGTGAAACAACTGCATGCCAATAATTTCCTTCTTCAATGATGATGTAATATGTGATGGAGAGCATAAGAGGCCGCTAATGGTCGTGGGTCACGTTCATGGCAAGCAGATTAAACGAATGATGCCGGACGATGGGTTCGCAGTGAACTTGCTACCATTGATGATGTTGAACAAATTGGGATATCGTTGTTCCCATCTGCGCCCTAGTGAAATGATGATACAAGGATTTAATCAAGATGGACAATGGGCCCTTGGCAAGGTCACATTAACATTAGAAATAGGAGAGCTAATGACAGAAGTTGTCTGTCATGTCATCAATGCAGTAACAACGTATAATCTCCTTTTGGGAAGGCTCTGGATGCATCAATATGGCATTATGCCATTGACCCTCCATCAATGCTTCAAGTATTGTAAAGATGGAATTCAATATAAGGTGATGGCTGATGCGAAGCCGTATACAGAAGTAGAGTCTTTCTTCGCCGATGCTAGCTATTATAACGGGTTTGCTACAAGAAATAAAAAGGAGAATGATGAGAATAAAGCAGCAAGAGGAGGTGAAACAAAGACAGTGCAGAATGGAGTTACAAAAATAAAGTTATCTGAAAAAGAAAACATGAAATAGAAATTTTATTTTATGCCAAAACACTTGAGACAACCAAGACAGCCCCCGCTGACATTATTATCTCCTAAACAATTGAAAATTCTGCAGTTAAATTATACGATGCGGCTACCACACGTAGAAAGGAAGAAACCATTCCCAACTATGCCTAAGAGGTTCCATGTTGAAGCTAGTTCAAGAAACCTCGAGCCTATCGAATTTTATGCAGTCTTAGAGGCAAAAATAGAAGAAAAGATAGATGACAAGATGAACTTCACAAAATTAACATCTGAAGATCTAGAAAGATATAGCCCTGCTAGCAAAAAGATAATGAAGAATATGGGTATTGATTGCGAAGAACCGACCTAGTTAAATAGTGGAAAAGGTATTTTGACCCCGATCGAAATCAATGAAGAAAAACGAGAGAGGTTCCATGGATTAGGGGGAGAATCTTCAGTAAACATGGTTACAGTTGAATCAGTAGAAGAAACAGAAGTTGAAATGATCAAGCATCCTGAAGTGGCTCCAAAACAGATAGAAAATAGAGGGCAGCCAATAATTGACAATTTGTGAGAAATAAATATGGGAACAGAAGAAGAACCATGGAATACATTCATAAGCGTCGGTCTCCCTAAACATGAAGCTAATCAACATATTAGGTTGTTGAAAGAAAACAAAGATGTGTTTGCTTGGACGTATGCAAAAATGTCAGGCCTGGAACCGTCAGTGGCGATACATCGATTGAATATTTCTAAAGACGAAAGACTGATTAAGCAAGTACAAAGACGATTTCACCCAGATTTAATTCCACTGATTGAAGAAGAAGTGAATAAGCTGACTAAAGTTGGATTCATCAGAGAAGTCAAGTATCCTAAATGGATATCAAACATTGTCCCGGTGAAAAGAAAAGCGGACAAATTAGAGTATGTGTTCATTTTAAAGACTTAAAGGAAGTGTGTCCAAAGGATGACTTCCCACTGCCAATCACTGAGTTATTAATTGATAGTATAACTAAATATGGCGTTATGTCTTTTATGGATGATTATGCTGGATATCACCAAATAAGAATGGCCCTGGAAGATGAGGAAGTTAGTTCAGAACGTCTTTAGGAATTTACTGTTATAAGTCATGTCGTTTGGTCTTAAGAATGCTGGTGCAACATATCAGAGAGCAATGCTTAATATATTCCAAGACATGATGCATAAACATGTTGAAGGTTATGTGGACGATCTAGTAGTCAGATCAAATGACCATGATGAACATTGCGAACATTTGGCTTCAATATTTTGTTGGCTCAGAAAGAAATAGTTGAGAATGAATCCAACTAAATGTGCTTTTGGTTTTCATCAGGAAATTTCCTCAGTTTTGTTGTCAGGCATAAAGGGATTGAAGTTGACCTAGGGAAGATTAAAGCTATTCAGGAAATGTCGCCTCTGAAAACATTTAAAGAATTAAAAAGTCTACAGGAAAAGTTAGCATATATTCATCGTTTCATTTCTAATTTTGTTGGAAGATGTTAGCCATTTTCTCATCTAATGAAGAAAGGGACAGAATTTGTATGGGATCAATCGTGTCAGGATGCATTTGAATCAATTAAGGAATTGCTAAATAGCCTCCAGTATTAGTAGCTCCTATGAAAGGCAAACCCCTCATTCTTTATATCTCTGCGGTAGAAAATTCATTAGGGTCCTTGCTAGCACAAACAAATGTACAAGGGAAAGAGATCGTGCTGTATTATTTGTGTAGAACTCTAATAGGTTCTGAAAGCAACTATTCGCCCATTGAGAAAGTATGCTTAGCACTAATATTTGCAGTACAGAAATTGAGACATTACTGTCTCTCACATTATATAATCTTAATCTCACGAGTGGACCCCCTAAAGTTCTTGATGACAAGGCCAGTGATATCAAGGAGACTGGCTAAATAGATGCTTTTACTTTCAGAATATACGAACCGACGAAGACAGTGAAGGGACAAGTAGTAGCAGATTTCTTAGCGGCTCACCCTGTACCAGACAATGAAATAATTAGTGACAATTTTCCAGACAAGCAGGTAATGATAACAGAATCGCCTAATTTGTGGCAAATGTACTTCGATGGCACTTCTAGGACTTCAAGAACTGGTGCTGGAGTGATATTCATCAGTCATCAAGGCGACCTGTTACCATATTCCTTTACATTAGGTGCAACATGTACCGATAATGAAGTCGAGTATCAAGCTCTCATCACAGGAATGGAAATAGCTCAGGAGATGAAAATAAAAGCACTACGAATTTTCGGTGATTCTAAGTTGGTGATAAATTAGTTTATGACAGAATTTGAAATAAGAAAGAAAGAGCTCCTGCCATATTATCAACAAGTGCAACAATTGTTGGAGCAATTTTAAGATGTCGAGATCAGGCATATATCGCAATTAGAAAATGCAAGGGCAGATGCCTTAGATATCTTGGCTGCAGCCTTAGCCTGTCCTAATCGAAGTCCTCTTCAAATAACAATCGAAGAAAGAAGATTCTTACCGTCTACTGAAGATGTCGGCAAAATCTCTGAAGTACTTCCCATGTCATGTTTGGAGATTTCAATAGATGATTGGCGTTAGCTCTTTGTAGATTATCTCAAATATGATATTTTGCCAGAGGATCTAGCACAGAAGCTGCAAATAAAGCAAAGAACGAAGAAATTCATTATATGCAATGAAGAGCTTTACAGAAAGTCGTATAATGAGGTGTTGTTGAGGTGCTTGGATACGAAATAATCAAATCAGATATTGCAAGAAGCTTACTCGGATGAATGTGGGGCTCATCAGGATGGTAGGAATTTTTTCCATCGGGTACATCAAATGGGGTATTACTGGCCTACAATGTTCAAAGATGTGATTGATTATGCGAAGTGATGTCATGAATGTTAAATACATGTCGACGTCATGCATGTACCTCCTGAAGACTTGCATCAGTCAATGGCTTCTTGGCCCTTTGCATCTTGGGGGCTGGATGTCATTGGCCCTATAAATTCATCGTCATCTAAAGGGAAACAATATATTTGGCAGCGACAGACTATTTTTCAAAATGGACTGAAGCCATCGCACTAAGGAATGTTAAAGAGAAGGATGTCATAAGTTTCATACAGCATGCAATAATATACCGCTATGGTATTCCGATATGGATCATCACTGATAACAAAACCCCATTTAAGAACAGAGGAATGGAGAGATTATGTCGAAAGTTCGATATCCGGCATTCATTCTCGATACCCTACTATCCGCCGGCTAATGGGTTAGCTGAAGCATTCAATAAGAGGATTGTGAAGATATTAAAGAAAATAGTCCCAGGAAATGAGCGTGATTGGGATGAGAAGTTGCAAGAAGCTCTATGGGCCTATCGAACTACTCATCGTACTGCTACGAAAGCTACACCATATTCTTTGGTTTATGGGTTTGAAGCTGTTATACCCATTGAAACGTAAGTTGCATCGCTTAGAATAGCAGTACATCAGTCAATTACTGATGATAAAAATGCCAAGATAAGGCTGATGGAGTTGGATTTGCTTGACGAAAAGAGACAAGGAGCCCAACAAGGATTACAATTATATCAAGCAAGAATCTCCACTGCCTTTAATAGGAAGGTCAAGCATCACTCCTTCAAGAAAGGCGATATGGTATTGATGTTTAAAAGGCCAATAGTAATCACCAGTAAGACAGGGGGAAAATTTGACCATAAATGGGATGGCCCATTCATAATATCCGAAGTATACTCTAATAGGGCCTATCGGGTGATAGATCAAGATGGACGAGGCATAAGTATACCTGTCAATGCTCATTTCATAAAAATATATAGTCCGTGAATATGCACAAAGTTTTGATTCAAAAGATTCACAGCGTAATTCTTCTTAATAAAAAAAGGATAAAACAAGTGAATAATGGAAAAGCTAGAAAAGTCAGAACTCTATATTTCTCTATATTAATAAAATAGAGGTCTTCAAGATCAAGTTTAAGTGAATTAACGAAAAGCTCCAATAATCATTGCTAGATGAAAATCGCTAATGATCATTACTAAATTAAAAGCGCCAATCATTATTCTCGACCGTTAAAATCCGTCATCACTATCGCCATGTTGCTAATACAAAGGCCATTTTATTATTTAAATTTATTGAAATTAATAGCACCACCAAGCTGATACACCATTCTAACTATAAGATTTTATTTCACATGTTCAGTAAGGGCGATATATCAATTTCGATTTATTATCTCTAGTAGGGTCTATAATGGCAATGGCGCAATTTATCATTTACAGCAGTGAAGTAAGCTTATAAAGCTAACCATGTACAAGAATTACGACAATGATGGCGATCTATCATGCACAGAGCCTATAAAGCCAACTGCACATAAGCTTATCATCATTGGTGATGGCGATACAATGAGATCATACGGGTAGTAGTGAGAAGCTTGTGGCCCTAAAAAGCTTGTAAAGAGCATCACACGCACCCATGCAGGCAGTTAATGAAGCAATTACGTAAGACTTATGCTGTCAGTATAGTTTCTGATAGCGTCACAAAGGCTGGCGAGAAAATGCCCTCTTATGAATGGTTCTAACCTTGCAGGCAAAGAAAAAGTGAGTCTCTGAAGCAAGATGACTCCCTAGATCCCTGACTTGATTTCAGTAGCAATGCATGAGGACAGGTCTCTGAAGCAAGATGACACCTCATTCATGGACTAGTGGCCCTAGATTTGGTACTCGAAGGTAGCCTTGTGTGCCTCGTGAACTCTAGAGAGTTACTGTGGACAACCCTGTGCGTAAAACCTACAAAGTTCACTGCCCCAGTAGCTTCACTTGGCCCCTCTGATGGATCACGGTTTGTGAACTCCCCGGCCGCGATAAATCCAGTGAACTCTAGAGAGTTATAGAGACCATTCGCATAAGACCCAACTCCAACTATTATGAGTCTTAAAAACTGTGATCGCTCCAATACTCATGAGCTTAAACTGTGTGTGAAACTGACTAAAATCGAAACTTAGTTCCGCCCATTTTAAAAATGCCATATAGGCGATGCCATACTAACAGTCGTATATAGATTGTTACTTTGACTAGCAAATACATATCAAACATGCTTACGAGAATTGATTATTTCTTAAAATTATGATTGCTCAAGTCTAAAAATGATTATGAATATTGAACCAGTTCATAATCCTGCAAATGTATATGCTCGTTCGTTTCATATAAAAATGTGTTGTCAGAGATGATTGCAAGAAATACGAAATGTTATACCTTCCCTTTTAATTATATTAATGTCAAGAACATTTGAAACATTTGCAATATTCCATTCAAAGGTTCATCCTTTTGAAACAACTATTAGTTAATTGCAATTTGTTTACCTTTCTGATGAGAATTATGAGCTCTTTACAACAAAGATGAATTATCCCGTAAAATTCTTAAAGGTGGTAGGGGAAGAAGTCGTGAAAAATCATCATTTTCCTTTGAGATGTTCGATGATTCAAGCATATTCTCTGAATTCCTTAAAGGAACGCCAAAAGCTATCACCCTTCAAGGGTATTAGCAAGTTTTGCTTCATGAACAATATCTTCTTAAGAAATCTTCATACAAAGCTGGCCGAGAAAGGGGACATGATTTGTCTCCTCAAAATAGTCTATACCTTAGTCTTTCTGATAACTTCTTAGTTGTGGTGGAGGAATGTATATAGCATGATCTAGTGAATATTATTCACATACCAGGTAGTATTGATGAGCCCACCAGCGCATCCAGGAGTAAGAAGTATGAACTAGATAATCATAGCTAGGAATTAAGAAGCGAGATCTAGTATTGACATTTAAGAGCTGCCTCTATATCAAATCCCAATTATATGGCCCTATACCACAACTTCTCATGGGTCTCGTGACCACATCATAGGTCTCCAGTACTGTTTGGTCAAATCCAAATTGGCCAGAAAATTTTCTCAGATAATATGGTTCACGCTAGAATTTACTACCTTCTCTTAGTGGAAGAGTACTAGATCTGATGGAAATAAGAAATGAATGCTCGCTAAAAGAGATGGAATCGTCATCAACAACTTTTACACCTTCCGGATGGCTTATAAATGGAAATTGATGAAAGTCGATAGGATCACTATCCTCTATCTTTCGAGTGACCCAACCATTCAATTTCTCAATCATCTTCATTAATCGATAATGCTGGGGAGGGAGTCGATGAGGGTCTGAATATGCTCTTCCAGAGTCGGCAAAGGTCCAAGGGAAATACACTCCTAGCCAGCTATGAAGAAATGCCTAGGAGTGCAAACTGGAAAAGATTTGATCATTGAATCTTCAGGACCGGAGATGACATTCCTAAAAGCACGATACAAGGAGCACAGAACTAAAGGAGCTAATGAATATTTCTAACCCTCCACCATTGCACACGCGACTGTGAGGAGAGATGGTATGATGATTTCTATTTATTCTGAGTTAGGAAATATCACTAAACCCAACCAGTAAGTTAAAAAGGCGATTAGTTCGCAAGATGAACTGTATTCAGTGGTACCCTTAATACTCTCACAAATAGTCTTGAGCTCCTAATGATTATGGCCTGCAAAGTTGATTAAGCAAAATAATATGAATATTTAAAGAGAGGTGAATATTCGAAGGAGAAAGGTAGAAAAGAAGGAATATATACCGTAATTGTCGAGAAAAGTGAGCTAGCCATTCAAGTGAACTGATGTGCTTAGGCTGTGAGAAGTTGGCTAGTTTGTCAAAGAGTTCAAGAGTGGTCTTTGAAATCTCTGATTTGTTGTTTCACACAGAAGCAAGAGAAAATTCTTCGTTTGAAGGGATGTAAGCATCAAAGATATTGCCCATGATAGGGAGACCTGCTATGCAGAGGAGATCCCATAGAGTGATACTCATTTCGCCCAAAGAAGGTAAAATGAATTGGTGATTGGAGACCAGTGATTGAGAAAACCCTTGAAGATAGTTGTATCTCTATAGAAATGTTCCAATGTGGTTATAATTGCATCAAAAAGGTTGATTTGTTCTATAATGGTAGTATGTTTTCGAGCAATGGCCTAAACCCAAGCACTATAGAAATTTTGAGGAGCAAGAAGACCCTTAATCGAGAAATCATCTATTCTCCAGGCTATATGACCATTGAAGAAATATTATTGAGCGGTCTCGAAAAAATAAGTCAGAAATGGCAGATGAGGATTATAACCGCGACGTAAAAATCGCATTTTATATATCATGCCAGCTTTCTAATGAGATTTATTCCCTTCTAAACGTCCTTCCAGAATCCTCAGTTCTCTTATGATCCAGTTGTCCACAGAAATAGGGTTATTTTGATAGGTGGATGGTTCATTATGCAGAATTGACTAATGACATCACAAGTGTATGGGGATAGTAATGGTTTCACTAGCAGAAGGGTGGCGAAGCTCCAATGCTTCTTCATTGATTTCTATACAATCCCAAGTATGTTGAGAACTTTGTTTAACTTTTGAAGAGGATAAAGTGTCCTTTCTTCTTGAAGATGAAGCCTTTGAATGTTCCATGAGTAAAGAATAGAAGTTATAAGATATAAATGTAGAAGAGAATTCACCAGAGGTTCAGAACAGAAGGATTTTGCACTAAGTGGAGAGGAGTTGCTAGGATGGCAAGTTGCGTGGATGGCAAGTTGCGTGGAAAGGGAACTTAGGCTGGAGAGGGAATTCTGAAGTGAAGGAATGATTGGAGACTTGGTATTTATAACCGTTCCGGGAATCGACCAGAGTTGCGTGAGACCATTGAAGGGGAGTTGTGTGGGTCTGCGCAACTCAATTCAATGGTAGGTAATTTTGATCCTTCAAATTGACTTGATAAGTAATCAAATCACGGATCAAGGGGGCATATGTTGGAGCATAAAATTTTATTAAAAAGGAAGTGAAGAAGAAAAGAATATTAAAGAAAAGGAGATGAAGTAAAATACAAAAAAAAAACGTGAAGTTGTGCGGACTACGAGTTGTGTTGGGAGCGAATTGCCTGGGACTGCGCAACTCATCATAGTTGCATCGGCCTGCGCCACTCTCTTAAGGAATGGTCAAATTGAAGTACGAAGTGAGGTCCATAACACGGGATTTGAGGGCCCACACATGCGGAAGCCTATAAATACCCCCTACCCTCTCATTTGCGGGATCGGATGTCCAAAAGACCAGCACCTCTGACAGGTACTGGAGAGAGGAGAGAGAGAGTGAAGAAGGCCGGGCCGTGCCACTCTTCGTGAGTTACACAGGCCTACGCAACTCATGGAGGAGTTGTGTGGACACTCTATGAGGCACTATTATGTTGATTTATTTTTTTTAGGTTTTCAAGTCATTTCAAGTATTTGAAGGGGTTCGGGCACTCCTTTATCATATCAATGAAGGAGGAAGTGCAAGGAAGACCCACACAACTCATCTCTGATGGAGACATGACTAATATGAGCCAAAATACCATCGAAATTTATATTTGAATACATTCAGTACTCATACTTTTTGTCATAAAAACTCTATCCTAGAATCAAAGGATCATATGGATGTAATGAATTCAGAATGAATAAATTTGATGATTATTCTCTTTGTTCTTTATTTTTTCCCTTATTAAGTGAGATAGTTCCCGAAATTAAATACTTTTTGTTTCTGGTTGAAATAAAGTACTTGAAGCCGGAGCGCTTGGTGCGCTTGAAATGCTTGAAGTTGACTCGAGGACTGCTTCAGGAGCCACCGCAGGAGCCGCTTCATCGCCCGACCCATCAGAGCCCAACTCTGACTCGTCAAAAGCAGAGAGATCGAGCTCCAGAAAGGTCCCCTTCATCACCTTCGCACACTCGACATAGCCTCTACGAAAGAGATAGTCCCTCTCATTGTGGAATTCCTGGGACGACCGAAATTCCTTCACAGTGTCCCTTCATATGATAGTGATGGCATCTTTGGTCTCCTTCCTCAGCCTCTCCAGCTTGACACTCGTACTGACAAGCTCAACATGACATTCATCATGCAACACATTGGCCTCCCGCAACCGCACGACCATCTCAACCCTCTCGATAGAAGACACTTCGAGAGCCACCATCACCGCCCTTAGTTTAACCTCAACTGTTGAAGCCCGAGCCTCAACTTCCTTCGCTCGATTATGCGCTTGAGCAAGCTCGGTGTGCGCCTTCAACACGCATGGGGCGAACTACAAAAGAAAAGAGGGGATCAAGATGAGCAATCAGAAAAATAAAGCATCCTAATGTCTGACGGTATTCTTACCCCGAGAAGGGTTGTCGTCACGCGCGCAAAAGTCAGATCCATGGGAGCATCGAACAAGCCGATGAACTCCTCCTCGACGCTATGGCGATCTACCCACGAGAGGATCCCCTCTACAGTCCGATGGAAGCTCCCTCGCCCCTCCTCAGCTTCCTCCCTTCTCAAAGATTGAACCCCAGTGGGAAGCTCCGAAGCTTCTTAAGCCTCAGCGGGAGCTACCTCCAGGCTCTCGCCCACGACCTCCACCACAGTTGGGTAAGAAGGACCAACTTTCCCCTTGCCCTTAGAAGAGGTCTTCTGTTTCTTCCTCTTCGGCACTGGTAAATCATCCTGGGGAGGCGTGCAAACTTTGGAGGGGGGGCGGATGAAGGGCCTCGCTTCAGCCATCTTTGTATCGATATATGGAATAGTGCATCAGTACGTCGGAAGAATTTCCCAGTACAATTTGAAGTTTGAAGGTTCAACTGAAGGTCTTACCCAAGGTTATACCTGTCAGAGTTGTGTTTAAGCCTGATAAAAGGAGTCACTCTAGTTAGAGACGCACTCTCCAAGATCTTCTCTCCCAGCTTAGGGACTGCAAGTCCCTGATCCGAGCTATTGATCCACTGTTGAGCAACGGCGGGTGTTTGGGAATAGCTGTGGAAGAAGACATGTAAACAAAGATCAAACCACAATAAAGGCCGACCAACAGAAGTTGTAACGACTATTAGATTGACCTGGCTTGAAAAAAGTCTTAGGGAATGAGAGGCTGAGTCGATCCTGGTTTGGCTATCTCCCAGCATCCAGAGGCCTAAAACCACTTATCCCTTCAACATTTATTGGAAGATGGAGGGTCAGTTATTAGAGCCCCGCCGGTATTCTGCCATGTGGAGAAGTAATACCAGCCGGGCTGCAGGGTATTCTCTTTTACCTGGTATAGGTGGAAGAACTCATCCATTGATAACTCGGGCCAGTCTAGTTCGTCCCATAAGATCGCATAGCCAAACAAGTCCCTCCACCCATTTAGAATCATCTGCCCTAGGGCTAAGTCAAGGCGAGCCAGCAGACGCCTGACTATCCCCTAAAGTGGGAGTCACAGGCCACATTGAAGCGTGACCAGGAATATCGCCACCGCCCCTTTTTGGAGGTCGATACGGAAGTTCTTTTGACAAAGGGAGTCGAAGAATAATAGACTCGGGAACATGATATCTGAGCCTGATCTGAGTCAACTCATCCACAGACATAGTCGAAGGCACTAGCCCCCTTAGGTCCTCTTCACCCTCAAGTTCTCTTAGTTTGCCCTCGTACGGATAGGTCATGTGCCTCAATAACCTACTCAGTTGCCTGAGACACATCCATTGCCCAAGCTCCAAGCGTTGTCCCACGTTTGGGAGACAGATTCAACGCCCTAGCAGCGGGTGTCGGTCTCTATGCAGGAGACCATTTCAATGTCGTCCTCGATGACGAATACCGAAAAGTGGCATCCACCATCACCACCAACGGCGAAGGTGGGTTCAATATTACTCTAAGGCAACTACTTGCCCTACTTTCACCCCCTGAAACCCCCTCCCGTGATCTCAAGGAGCTAGACATGGCTATTATTAATGAAAAAAGGAAACGAGGAGGGTGAAAGGAGGCTAGCACGAATTGATAAAATCCTGGCCGGATTGCAGCGAGAACAGTCATCAAAAATCACACAGAGGAATTGGAAGACGAAAGAGGGAAGAGGATGAAACGCAAATGGTAAAGACCTATAGGTTAGGGCTTCCCTTATATAGCAGTGCCACGTGTCAGCTATCTGAAGAGTCCATCAATGCTGCACCGTACGACGCCGCTTTGGCTGCCCCGACTTGACACATGGCGTGACTCCATGCACCACTCGATTTCGATATCGGGTACAATGCCATGCGTCACCTCCTTATTGATCTACCACTAAAATTTTATGATGGATACGGTCCGTCGCTAATCTCAGGAGAAATGACAGACCTAAATCCGTCATTGACCTTGTTCAGAAATTAGCGACGGATTTGGTCCATCTCTAAAATTTATGCAAATAAAAGAGAGCATAAGATTATTTATTTATTTAAAGAAAAAATTAAAAATTAAAAAATCTGTTACACCTGATTAGTCATCTCACAAAAAAAAAGAAAATAAATAAAATCAGACAATTGTTTAATAATAAAAATGATGCAGTTTTGTCATGTTAATGTTATGTTACAACCTAACATATAAAAAAATCTTTCCAAAATTACCATCTTACCATGAAGCTTGTCTTCAAATGAGAACCTCCATAAAAAACTCCATTTCCTTGGAGCCCATCCCTATTCAATTATTTTACAGGAACAACCTACTCAAAGAAACACACATTCTCATTAGTAAAATGCAAAGCAATTTTGAATATATAGCTGCATCCAAATGAGTAACAGTCTTGAATATAAACCTAGGATCGGCAGTTACCTGAGTGGCCATGGGCCTTGCTGATTCCTTGGCCAAGTACTGGAGGAATTCCAAAAAATTAATATGGCCTTGACCAGCGACATTCTGCCAGTACAGGATAGCCATGTCCCAAGCTCTGGTCCTAACCTCCAGCAACTTCCGATCAATCTCTGTCTCATGTTTTGAAATTTAAGGCTGTAGGAAGGTATCGTAGACAGTTGGTTCCCTACATCCGGCTAGGTCAGTTAGATATGAATGTCATATATGCCAACTAACATGTATAAAGAGAGGAATCTTGATTTTTCTTTGCACAGTTTGGTTTTCTTTCTGATTCAAAACCAACAAGTAACATTATGTGAGAATAAAAATAGGCAGTGAAATTTAAGCAATGCATACGAGTATTGACACCAAAATCGCAGTCGTTCAATGTCAGCTCTGTTCTTTTCCACAGTTTTGAAGCACTCAAATGCCAGATATACATAACCGAGGAGCAACCTGCCACCCAAAGTCCAAGTCGATCAAGAAGACTGGCCTATTGTATGAGGTTCACACTAAACATCCAACTAAAACTATTCATCAAAGTTTGATCATGTTTTGATGGCAGTGATGACCGGTGGCCAAACCAGTTCAGGAAAAGAAAAGATTAAAAAAAGAAAAGAAAAAAGAAGTGACGAGTGGGCTCACCCTATCATGTCTGTACCTCAAGCCATCTCAGACTGTTGGATAACACTCACATGAATGTTCAACATATACTTAACACAGGAGGATTCCTCATCAAGAAATCAACATATACCCAATTAGAAAATACATACATACACCATGTAATGCATCTATACTTATCGTTTATTAAATTATTCCAGCCTTTTGGGCCAGATTAGGTCAGGTCAATCTGGCCCAGCCCACGGATAGCTATAGGGGAAGGTCAAGTTAGGTAGGGTTCAACTCGACCCTACCCATTTATTTAAACGGGCCACATGTCTAACCCTAGCCTAACCCACTACCCATTTAGCTTGGCCCAAAACTGCATCAAAAGTGGGGCAAGCCAGTTAACCCTCAAGTTGCCCAACCCATTGCCACCCCTACTAACTTAGCCAAATAAAGCACAAAAAACTTCGTAAGAGACTTCCACTGGGAGATATTTCCACAAATATCCCCAATTATTCCATAACTTCCATTTTCATAAGAATATAAGAGACTACACACCGACGTCTTAAGAAGATATGCTGACCATTATGTTACATGTTGCAAAATTTATTTTACGAGAGTCAAGGCCCCCTGTATCCCAAATTTAATAATTCTGAAGAGTTGCCATGGCCACCATCAACTACTTAGACCTCCTTTCTGTATTTGATGAAAATCTTTTTGTTTTTGTAAAGTTTTGTTTTCAAAGCATCAATGTGTACTGAAAGCGTAGAAGCATAGAACAGGTTACCAAAACAATAAGGTGTTCTAGTGGTCTCAAAGAAACATTCTAATGGCAGTTAATTTTGACAAGAAACACCACATAACTCCGGTAGTTATCAGCACGACGGATTACCTTGAGTTTCAGCCACCGAGAAACACAATTTGAATGATATTGATGCTGACAAGGCAATTTGATCAAACTGTCTCAATTCTTATAGGGCATACAACAGATGACGCATCTGCATTGCAACCAGATGTTAGAAGTGTTGGCTTTAGAAAGCCTTGGGAGATAATTCAAACACCTACACAACTCTCTATATTGAAAATAGCTTTCCAGCTTGATTTTTGCTTGCATTGAACGTGCAGCACCTCTTTATATAGTGACTTGGTACTATGTGAAATACCTAATATGCCCTCATTCTAGAATAATCTATACCATTAACTACATTTAATCTATCAGTTTCTAACATATGGAAATCCACCAGTCACAACGTGTGGAAATTCCAATAGCCATAATGTGTGGCTTTTCATATACTATGAAAACTTCCAGAGGTTGCTGGAGCATCTGAACCGTCCATTTGTTTTGGACGTTCTGACACTCTCCTTTAAACCAAAACCGTTTTCATTCCAAGCATTGACCTTAGTCATCTGAATGTATCAGTCGATAATGCCTTGGTGAATATGTCCGCAACCTATTCAGTGGTGCGACAGTACTCTAATTTCACCACTTTTTGCTTCACTTAATCTCTGAGAAAATGGTATCGAGTATTGATGTGCTTGCTCCTTCCATGCTGCACCGGATTTTTAGAGTGCTTGATTGCCGACTTGTTATCCACATATATAACTGTGGATCCTTCCTGCGGATGCTTCAGTTCCTTTAGTAGGTTTTTCAACCAAATCACCTCACAGACCGTGGATGATACTGCCACGTACTCTGCTTCACATGTGGACCAAGCAACAACACTTTGCTTCTTTGAGTTCCATATGAAAGCAGTCGATCCAAGATAGAAAACATATCATGTGATGTTTTTCCTTTCATCTTGGTCACCTCCCTAATCACTGTCTGAGTATCCATATAACATTACTTCATCTTCGTATTGATAGAAAAGACCAAATTCCATTGTTCCTTTGTCGTACGTGAGGATTCTTTTTGCGGCTAGCCAATGTGATTATTTTGACGCTTTCATGTACCTGCTTAGAAGTCCAACACTGTAGATGATATCCGGCCTTGTGATTGTGAGATACCATAGGATTCCAATTAGACTCTTGAACAGAGTCGAGTCCATACTTCTTCCTTCTCCTTCTTTTATCAGCTTCAAGCCCATTGCTACAGGCGTGTTCACGGCATTGCAGTCTGTCATCTTGAACTTTTCAAACAGCTCCTTAGCATACTTTTTCTAAGATATATGGATGCCTCCAATTTGTTGCTTCACTTCGATGCCTAGAAAGAAAGACATAAGTTCGCCATCGGTCATATCGAACTCCTTAAACATGGCCTTCTTGAATTCATCAAACATCGACTGGCTGTTCCTTGTGAACAGCAAATCATCGACATGCAAGCATTCTATAAGTATATTGCATTGAGTATTCATATTAACATAGACCGCATGCTCATACAAACATTGGACAAAACCATTCTCTTACAGATAGTTGTCGATGCGTGCATTCCAGGCACAAGGAGCCTGCTTCAACCCATAAAAGGCTTTATTCAGTTGATACACTTTGTGTTCCTCCCCTTAAACAACAAAAACCTTTAGGCTGATCAACATAGACCTTTTCTTCCAGAATTCATTCAGGAATGCAGATTTCACATCCAGTTGGTAGATCATCCAATTGTGATGGGTTGCAAGGGAGTTAATCATCCTCACAGTGTCAAGGTGAGCAACAGGAGTGAAGACTTCTTCATAATCCACCCCGTATTTCTGTTTGTAACCCTTTTCTATGAGCCTTACCTTATAGCGATCAATCTCACCATCAGCATTTCGCTTGATCTTGTACACCCATTTGACGCCAATAGTTCTTTGGCCTTGAGGAAGTAAAGTCAGATCCCACGTATGGTTCTTCTTAATGTCCTAGATCTCCTCTTCCATAGAAGTCCTCCAGCATTCTTCTTCTACAGCCTCCTCAAATGTAAGAGGCTCGTGGTCTGCATACACGTAGAACAAATTTACTCCCTCAGTTTCAGCGTAGATATCATTGAGGCTCCTCATTTTGATAGGAGCCAAGGGTGAAGGAGAACTGGATGAAGACGTGCTGCCTGAATTTTGATTTGATGGAATACTTCCGGAGGAGATGGAACATATCGTTGGACTTCTGCGTACAGATGGTTCGGCGGAAGAGGGTGTTGCACGTGTCTGCTCCTGGTTCTCATGCTTCTCTTCTTCATGTTCTTCAACCTCGACTTGATTTTCTTTTGCCAAGTCTTCCTCATTCCATTTTTAGGCTTATTTCTCGCAGAATACTATATCTCTACTCACCACCACTTTATTGGTTAATGGGTTGTAGAGTTTGTATATCTTTGACTCTTCACTGTAGCCGATAAAGATGCACTTCTCACCACGATCATCAAGCTTCTTTATTCTTGCTTCTAGAACTTGATCGTAGACGACATACCCAAAGATCTTTAAATGCGCCACGCTCGATTTGTAACCACTCCATGCCTCCTGAGGTGTCATGTTTTTAATGTTCTTGGTATGACATCGATTGAAGAAGTAGGCAGTACATGCAACTACCTTTGCCCAGAAACTCTTTGACAAGCCTTTCTCTTTTAGTATGGTTCTCGTCATGTCGAGGATGGTGCAGTTTTTCCGTTCCACAATGCTATTCTTCTGTAGCTTGTAGGTTGTAGTGTGTTGCTGCTTGATGCCTTGTTCCCTGTAATAATCTTGAAATGCACTTGAGGTGTACTCTCCACCTCTATCTTATCTAAGTACTTTAATTTTATGACCACTTTCAACTTCAATATGAGCTTTGAAATTTTTAAAAATAGTGAAAGCGGAAGATTTTTCTTTGATGCAATACACCCAAAGTCTTTGTTAAAATCATTAACAAAGGTAATAAAGTATTTATTACCTCTAAGAGAGGGCGTTTCAAGTGGTCCACAAATATCCGTATGAACCAATTGAAGTGGTTCCTTTGCTCCTCTGGACACTCTACTTGGAAAGGAGTTCCTTTGTTGCTTACCAAGCATGCACGCTTTAGACACATGTTCTAAAGCTTCAATAGCAGGTAAGCCCTGTACCATGCTTAATGAAGACAATAACTTTAATCCGCTGAAATGAAGATGCCCAAAGTGAAAATGCCATTTCCATGAATCATTCTTCATGATTTCATAGAGACACTTTTCAGCTTTTGTGTTGATTTGGAGCAGAAACATGCGATTCTTCACCATTTGGACTTGAGCTACAAGTCTCCCGTGTGCATCTATTATAGAGAGAGAATAGTTATCTATGTTTATGACATACCCCTTCTCAAAGAGTTGGCTGATACCAATGATGTTACTTTTCATGTTTAGTACGTAATACACATTGGAAATAAAATTCGGCACACCATTCTTCTGATTGATTTTAACTTTTCCTTTACCTTTCACAGGAACTTTTGATGAGTCTCGTAAACTCACATTGCCATGAGCATCTCCTACCAGTTCCACGAACAACTCCTTTCCACACATGTGGTTACTTGCACCAGAGTCGAGATACCACACGTCATATTGATCACATGCTTCTTCTTGTGTAAGAAGAAGTGTGGAGTTTTCTTTTTCATGATTTGATGCTTTTGCATAATTAGAATGCTCATCTTGATCTACTAATTTGCTACAGCAGTCTGAAGCATAATGCCCGAACTTCTTACAATTGTAACATTGAATATTTTTTGTATTTCCACGTTCACGCATAGATCGACCTCTACCATTTTCTCTTCCAGAGAAATTAGTAATCTTTTATTGATTTTGTGATTGGCTTGGATAATATCCACGCCCTCTGCCTCTTGCACGATTGCTAGTGCCATGGTTGTCACGCCCCAAACTCGGAAAACAAGCTCACAAAATTCTCGATCGCCGAATCCGACGCCGACAGTCTTCATAGTGTTGCATTCTTGGTTCCCGGCACTCATATGCCAGATTCCGATCCTGGGATCCTACAAAGAGGATTTTCAGTATGATTTTTTTTTGTAATATAGCATAACCACAAGCATAACCAAGTCACAAAACAGCATCACCACATATCCACTATATTAAAAACTTTAAATACAATGCGAAAAGGAAAATACAAGGTGATCAAAAAGCTCCAAAATAAACTGATACACGCTTCTGCCTCAGCACTGCTGCGAACCAACGTCACCTGCACACAACGATCATACATAAGCTTACAAAAGCTTAGAGGGTGGTGTAAGTATTTGCGCAAGGCAAGCGTCAAGTATACAATATCAGAGTAATACGGAAGCAGGCGGGTAAGTCTATGAATACTATCAGTTGTACCAAAGCTATGTGATGCAAGGCATGAATGTTATCGGTCATACCAAGGCCATGCGATGTGAGGCCTACATATCTAAATGTCATATGCAAGATACAAAGCAAGCATGTTAGTACTCATTAAGTACACATATCAGTACAGTTTCTCTTTAGGATATCACCGGTGTCACACCCCAAACCCAGAGATCGGACTCGCAGGAGTTCCAATCACCGAATCCGATGCTGACAGCCTCCGTAGTATCTCATTCTCGGCTCCCAGCGTCTATACGTTAGATTCCGATCCTGGGATCCTAAAAGGAAGATTTTTTAACGTATTTTTTTATAAGAAGCATAACCACAAGTTTACCCAAATCACAAAGGCAACATCATAATCAAATATCCACTAATAATCATTTGAGTACAATGCTGAAAGGAAATTACATCAATCAAAAATCAAACTCTAGAAGACTGTTGCACGCTCCAAGCTCAACACTACTGCAACCTAGCATCACCTGCACGCATGCATAAGCTTATAGAAATTCTAGAGGGTTGTGTAAGTGTATGTACAAGGTAAGTGCCAAGTATTCAATATAATGTCATCATCATGCAATACCAGGAATACTGGTAATCCATAAATTGTACAATATCGAAATAAGTAGAAATACTAACAAGATCATGAATCATACGATAACAGAGTAAGTGAAAATACGGACAAGTCCATGAATCAATCAATATAAAAAATATGTAATGAGGATGCAATGCAAATGATGAGTCATAAAGAGCCAAATATCAGATGCAATGCAAATATGCAACAGAACAGTTATGCAAATGAGGACTCATAAAGAGCCAAATATCAGATGCTGAGGATGCAATGCAATATACAATTCCTGATGAGTTCACGAATAGCATCAGCCGTATCTAGACCATATAAATGCAGAAACACAATAACCCAAAATGCCATATGCCATGGATGTAAGGCAATATGTGATGTGAATGGAATGATCATGCTGGAGTGAAGTCGGGATGATAGTACATAGTATCGCAGGCTATGGGGTCCATCACAAGAGACTTCTATCCAAACCAGTCCCATACCTAAATTTGGATAGTTAGACTCAATGTGGTAAACTCCTGATCTCAGGTTAGTTGCACACCCCAACCGAAATCCTGGCCATTGCGAAGGTACTCGTAATAAATAGTTGCGCACCACCAGCCCGAGTGGATAGTGAATGAATGAATGAGTATGCAACTCCTGCTCAATAAGTCCACATATTAGTACTGTTCATCTCTGGGATTATCACCGGGGTTTAGAACACTCCAAATGGCACTGCCGCTCTCCCAGCCGCACAGTCCAAGTGAGCGTAAGAAACCTCACTATTCACCTGGCCAATAGTCTGTCAATACCTATCTGATACGTCGATATCAGACCCATTCACGAGTTGGTCAAATGCAGCCTAGCAATGCCCCCTACCCTCGGGTGGGTAAGGCCATACCCCCTCCCAACTAACCACGACATAGTGAGAGACGCGACCTCCTGGTATTCGACACTCGGGCACTCATGTATCCACTCGGTCTCGACGTTAGGGCGTCTCCTGACCACAGAGGTTTAGAAATTTTCACCTAGGGACATCTATGGCGCCCGTATGCTAGAACCAAATATTTTCGGTGTCTCATATGATTATCCACGATATGCCTGTGGAGGCTACGGCCCTGATGTCGCTATGGCGTACCGTAGTCATATCACAAGATGCGTGATGCATGAGTCATACAATCTAGTCATACATCAATCATGTGCATGTCATGCGCTCATATGAGATAACATCCTCCTATCAGGGAGTCTCATATCAACCTGCCTAATGACATATACAATGGTCAATCACATCTCATAACAAACATGCAAATGATACGTATGGGCATGTATCATGGTGCTATGCTGTCACCTACTCATGATCGGTATCAATAACCGGCATCAACAATCAGCCTTGACAATGTGGACATTTAACCAACATTGCCTCCAAGGAATGGCCCACATAGAGCCAAACATATAATGGGCCCACGGCCTCACACAAAGGCCTGATATACAACACAATGGGCCTTACTCAAGGGCCACATATACACAACAGGTGGGCCCTGCTCATGGGCCTCAAATACATGACATGTGGGTCCTATACATGGGTCTCGAATACATCTAATGGGCCATGCATCATAGGCCTAATACATATCACAATGGGCCTTGCCCATAAGTCATGAATATATCACAATGAGCCTTTCACATGGGCCTAACATATACCATAATGGGGTTTCATCGCTTGGCCCTTAAATGCACCCCAATGAGCCTCGTCACATAGGCCTCGTATATATCACATTGGGCCTTAAACACGGCCTGAATGCACATCACAACGGGCCTCAAATATGGGTCGCATATACACCACATTGGGCTTTGACAATCGGCCTCGACAATCAGAATCAGAATCGGCCTCAACAATCGGAATCGATCGATAATCGGCCTCAGTACTCGGAATCGGTAATCGGTCATGATAATCGGCCTCGATCCCTAATTGGTCAATCGGCCACGACAATCGGAATCGGTAATTGGCCTCGATCGCTAATCGGCAATCGACCACGATAAATCATAATCGGCTTCGATACTCGGCCTCGATAAGCGGTACCGACGATCAGCATCGATAATCGGTACCGATAACCAGCATCTATAAACAAGGTGGGGTCCATAAATGGACAATCAATTAACCAGAATGTAAAGATCAACTTTCAACCATGGTTAAGATCAACTTTCAACCATGGTTATGTCAAATCTGATAGCGTAGAGCCATCTGTCAATGGCGAATGGGGCCCACTTATTTAGGTTAACCCACGAAGAGAATAGGGCTAATAAGGCCTAAGGGAAGGTCACAATGAGGACATCTAACCATCATTGCCTATCAATGTGGACATTCAACCAACATCACTCCCAGGCGATAGCCTACATAGAGATAAACATAAAGTGGGCCCATGGCCTCACACAAGCGCCTAATACATATTACTATGGGCCTTGCTATGCGCCATAAATACATCGCATCAGGCCTTGCCCATAGCCCTCGAATACATCATAATGGGCCACAACCTGTGAGCTTCAAATACACAATAGGTGGACCCTACACATGAGCTTATACATCACAGGTGAGCCCTGCACATGGGCCTCAAATATACATCATAATGGGCAACATGGATGTGCTGCACCAATGGGCCTCACGTGTGCAATAAGTGGGCCTCTCAAGGTAATGAGGCCTATGGCCCAAAATAAATGGAATGTGTGTGTAGTACACATACATCATGGTGGGCCTCTAGGGCAACCCTTCAATGGGTGCTCAATCACCACTATCCCTAGTGTGGTCCACTTGGGATTTGGGCCTGCCTCTCAACGGGGCCCACGACCCTTACACTACCTGAGAAAGTGGATGGGTAGCGTGGAAATACAACATATACACTTACTGCTACATGCCCTGATTGGTCATCCAAACAGATGGACGATCTAGATAAAATACGTGCACATGGTGGGCCTCACACATATTACTATTGGGCCTATAAACGTATGGACTGCATGGATATAATGCATACAATGGAAAAAGGCCTCACCATGTGGGCCTCACATATATCACAAAATGGGCCCCACGAGGCGGCCCATGGTCCAGAAAATGGATGGGTATCAGGAATATAGAGCACATGCAACACGATGGGCCTACTAAAATGAAACACAACATGGTGGGCCCACTGAAAATATACATCATGGTGGTGTGGTGGCCCACAAGAGATTTGAATCTGCCTCAGTTTTAGTCTTAAAACTTAAAACGATTCTGCCAAATGGATGAACTATTTAGATCTAACACAAACATCATGTATGGGCCCACAAAGGCTGCTATCTACATACAACAACTATAACTAGTGTGAGGTATACCAGCTAAAGTACATCCACCGTCTAGCAATATTGGAAGGTGTGAATATTCACATATATCATGGTGGTCCCCCCACACACGTGGCAGGAGGTCCCACCGTCCAGAGTACTGGACAGTGAGGATCGCCACGTACATCACTGGTTGACCCACCGTCCAGCTATCTAGACGGTGGGGATTGCAAAACAGGTCACTACAAGAAATATCTGTATCAGCGACGGATTCTCACTGGCGGCCCGAACGAAACGCCCGTGTATATACAAAATATGCGGCGTTTTTACGTGGCCGCCCGTGTATGGATACGCCACCGCCGCTGGAATTAAAACAAAAGAAAAAAAGGTCTTTTCCCCTCCCGAATTTCATCCCCAAATCGCGCCCGCCCTATTTCTCTCCAAACCCTTTCTTCCTCCTCTCCCAAATCGCCCCATCTCCGAATCGCGTGCATGTAATACTTCTCTCCCAAAACCCTTATTCCCTCCTCTCCCAAAAACCCTTCTTCCCTCTTCTCTCCCAAATCGCGCGCCTCATCCCCAAATCCCGAAAGTCTCTCTCTCTCCAACGTCCCTCCACTCGGCCTCGATTCTCGTCTCTCTTCTTTGCATTCTTTCTAAGATTGTTCTTCCATTGAAGGATCCGATCTTGATATCTATGGCGAGTTTTTTCCACGATCGTTCTTCCATTGAAGGATCGATCGATATCTATGGCGATTACATATATTTACATGCGTTTGTTCTAGATTTTTTTGACTTGTGTTTGGATTGTATTTCTTTGAGGAGTCGGAGGATTTTTCTGTGATTTTCGTTGCATGGTCTGCGAGAAGATCCTTCGTTTTCTCTGTAGGAGGGAGATCTGGATTTTAGGGTTTGTCAATAGAGCTGTGCATAGGAATAAGATGCCGTAGATGCTTCTGTTTGCATATATGAGACATTCTAATATTACTATATATGGATTTCTTGTCAAAAAAAAAAGTTGTTGCAGATGCAGATGGCAGAGGAAGAAGAGGCAGCTGTGCTGCTGATGGCTCTCTCATGTGGTTTTGTATCTACTACCTAATCCAAAAGCATACAGCTAATCTCTCTCCCTCTCTCTATTTTATTACTGTGTTGGTTTTGCTCGTTTTGGTTTCTTTCAAGAGAGAGAAAGGGGACAAAGATCAATCGTCTATCTCTCTCTTTACAGATTGTTCAAATGCAAGGAATGTTCCTGTAATGTATAATGTTAACTTTTGGAATATGATGGTTGCATTTAGACTTTTTGGCATTCATATCACCTACCTAAACCAGCCATTACGTCCAGTCCCCTCATTGTGTTACTGGGAAAAAAAATTGACAGCAATCAAATGGCTCTATACATCGTGAGTGGGCCTATCTTCTATGAACAATCTTGTACATCTATTTTGTATGCCACTAACTGGCTGTTTGGATCATCTAATGACCAGTATGTATTTTTCAAGGTGGCTTATGAAGAGTGAACTAGACCTAATGGATGGTCCAAATAGGTGATATGGATGCCACTGAGTCCAAATGAAACTATGTGCACGGAAATGTGGTGGGAAATTTTTATGGTGCGTTTATATATCATGGAATTTAAATAGAATTGAACTAAAAGATTAGGTATTGTGTATTCATGTTGTAATCTGAACAAATCTGACATGTGCTCTTTACTTCTAGAGAATTTGTTGCAACAATGGGCAATTTTCCATTCATGTTTCCTTTCTTCTATATCAATCAATGGAATCTATGGGCAAGTATGTTGTCTAACATCCATGTTAGACACATGTCAGACACACATCAACATTTCTATTTGGAAAAACCTTAGTTTACCTTTTCTTCCTGTGTTTTAGTGTTATTTGTATAGTTGTTTCCCAGGTCCTAGTGTGTTTTTAGTTATGTACATGTGTGTCTTTGTCTTATGCATATACACAGTAATATCTATGTAACAGTCAATATCATTATGTATTCAAGCTTGGGCGTTCTCTGAAAGCTGACACTCAATTGGAACCGGGTGCAGTGAGAAATGTGCAAGGCCCTTGATAGAGTGGAATGTTGGAACATGATTCATGTAGCCAACCCAGTTAGTTGGGATAAGGCTTAGATGATGATAATGATGATTATGCATTCATACAAATGTCTTGGTGTGTTGGATTTTTCTTGGTCCCCATGTTTGCTACCATGTGTTAATATCCAACACTTGGTTGCACAATCTTTCTAAATAGGTGCCACTCCTGTTCCGAGTCATGCTTTGTATGCACACTCCTACTCTAATTTCCTAGTAGTTGATACTTGGTAACATTTTGAAGTATGTGCTTCCACGCTCGCACACCTAAATTTGTTGCCCCTTGGTGTCCTCATGCAACCATAGTCCAACACCTATACGTGTTTGTGACCAGGTTGCACAAACAGGAAATGATGTGAAACATGTTCTTGTCTTTCGTAAATGACTGTCATTGCCTTGCAGGAAGGAGCAATTTGCATCTTAGTTAGCCGATCCGCCATAATATTTGCTTGGGGACAACAAGAAGACTGACTTATCTTCACGAGGAGTCGAGACCCCATATCATACACAGGGATGTCAAGGCCAGTAATATTCTGATCGATGCAGATCTCAATCCAAAAATTTCAGATTTTGGTCTAGCCAAGCTGTATGATGAGAATGAGACCCACATTAGGACACACGTCGCAGGGACGACGTAAGCACTGGTGGACCCTTTCCTTGATTTGTTCCACTGCAGAAGCAGTACCATACATGTAATCCAATCCAGACCCCCAAATCACACACCCTAACGTGGTGAAAGCAAAACTTAGTTAAATTGTGCCCTACAAATAGACATGTCATTGAAAGTTACAAGATAATTGCCATAATGCTGTTGTAAAACACTGTAGAAAGTTATGTGAAGGCTCTCCGTGTAAAATTATTTCATTGTAACAGTTCTGCAGATGACATGTCTGTCAATTCAAAATCATGTCATTTGAGACTATGGGTGGCCCTTGATTGAGTGGAATGGTGGAACAGGATTCATGTAGCCAACCCTAATAAATTGGGATGAGGCTTCATCATCTGAGATTATGGATTATTGTAAATTTAAAATCACGTAATTTCTTTGCTATGTCTCTAAGCATACCTATACATGCATACCAGCGTCTACTAGCATATCTAGCTATCCAAGAATTTGGCTTGAACCAAGAGGCTTAATGGGTAGTTGCAACTTCGATTTTGATGGTTTGCTTTTCAATTTTACAAGGACGTGGAACTGTTGTCACAAGCCGTGTTGAACAAGGGACTATTAAAGTTGGAGAAGATGTAGAGATTTTAGGTTTAATGCAGGTTTGGGCCAAAATTCCATTTCTCAAATTATTTCACCATTTTGAAGCAGGTCTGCTGATTTTCTTGCACCTCTGTTTGGTTGTTTTCAGGTTGGACAAGTACAGGCAACTTGTACTGCAAAGGAACTATGTGAAATTCTTGGTAGTTTCCACTTGTCCTTTTGCATTGTGACCAAAAAATCAGTTTGTTTGACTATCAGGTAAGCCACATGTACAAAAAAAAAAAAAAAGAAGGATGGTGTAGAGAGAGCTTGCAAGTTTTTTAAGATTGTCCATTTGTTTTCTTACATGTGTCCTATGATTAAACAACTTTGATTTTTGGCCAAATTATCATTGCCAGTAGTTCCCACGATACACGATTTGATGTCTAATTAACATGGGAAGGTGGCACTTGTCAATGCACGTGGAGGAGCATGCTTGTGGAGCTATATATCTCTTTGGAGAAATGCAACAAGAAAGGGTTAAAGAGGATGAATATAGAAAATAAGACGTGTCAGGTAATCTATTTATGATTCTTGTTGTTTGATTATGGACTATTATGGTCTATCCTCATGGTGGCCTGTCAGAAGGATGGTGTAGGTCCCTAGTTCAAAAACCTGAAACTTCGTACTTGATGTTCGGCAAGTCATGTTTTATACCCACTCTGCCCATCCATTGCACTAGCTAATGTTAGGACATGAGCCAAAAGTTGTTTACTAAAAGATACTCCGTGAATATTTTTCTAGTGCTGTTGGATGCATATTATGGACACATGGCCACAAGTTTTTTAGTAATAAGTCCTTGGTCTTTTCTTTGTCTTTTTTGCAGGCACATAGAAATCTTGTTACTTTTACCTCCCCCAGATGCCTTAATTTCGCAAAAGCTGATGTACTGCATGAAAGCATGAGTGTTTGATGGGTTCCAATTGCCTATGTAAAGAGTATCATTTGGATCTTGATTTGCCTTCTTTCTCCCAATGAGTGCATTCAATCCAAATGTTAGCATAGCTCTGCACCCATTTAAATAGAACTGCTTAGTGACATCATAAAGCAACTGCCTTAAGAACTCTCTACTTAGATGCACTATTGAATTGAATTGCAAAATAAGAAAATGCACCAAAACTACTTTTTGGGTCATTTTCCTTTGATTAAACTATATTCGTCATCACTTCTCCATCCAAACACGACCAAACACTATATAAAAACCAGCATTACTATACACTCCAGCATGTGTTGCTGAGAGAATAGAGTTCTTGGTCTCCCTCTACCATGGTTGTTTCTAATGATAAATGGAAAAAAAAAAAAAAGAAAAAGAATTGAATTGACATTATCATTCTAAATAATGTGGATATGATGAATTTGTTGTTTTTTGTTAGCACTACATTGAGGTTCTTTTTCAGGAGAATTCCTTGCCAGTATTTACATATCAATCGGTCCAGCCAGATCACCCCACGAGTGAGAATGGGAAAACTCAAAATTAGGTGATCTAATCATCAGGTTAGTCGATTTTTGAATTTGATGTTTTTGGAGGTTATTCATTGTTTTCTATTGTGTGGTCCGTATGATGCTTGGATTGGCTTGATTTTTGTGTTGCCCCATTTTAATGGTAGGTGAGCCTGCTGGATGATTGGTTTCCATACAAACAACATGATGGGCCCCATATGTAGCTAGTTGCAAGAAATTTTCTATGATTGTTGTAGAGGAACCAGCCTCCAGACTTTGATTGAGCATAATAGGCTACTTCCTCATTTGAATGCTAGTAATCATCACTAATCTTCATTCTTCCTCCTGATTAGATGGGACGCATCGAGTTTGCAATGTAGTTAACTTGTGCATTTAGATGCATCATTCCAAACTGTAAACGATCTTGATTCTAATCTGGTTGAGAGACGGACACAACTAGAATTTCTTAATCCTTAAGACTTTGGATTCTATTTCATGTTTTGGGGCCATTTTCCTTCATGCATGTTGAGCTGCCCACAATCTTCCCATGAACAAGTTCATGAGATCCAAGCCATTCATTACCTAGTTCCAAACGAAGTGCATTTTGGAACCTAAAGGATTTAAATCCTTTTGAATCTGATGAATGTGAACCGGTCCTTAACAATTAAACAATAAGATCAGTTGAGTTTGGTAGAATCAGTTCAAATGAACCCATGTAGCTGGAGGTTATCTACTTGCATATGTGTGTACAAACTTCTGCTCATCCCCATGTGGGTACATGTATTAATTTGAAACTCGTTTGACTGATCCAAGCTTTTGATCTGGTTTGCAACATCTTTGTTTTCATTCTTGTTCTAAAAATCGTCGAACATTTCACTCCTTTGGTGGGCCACGGTTAAATTTTATTTTACTTTCTAGCCATCCACCTATTTTGCATGTTATGTTCCACCGATGTGTAAAATGTTCTGTTTTCTGGGACAAGATCCAAAACAGTGTAGGCAATTTGATGGAAATATCGATTTTACGATGTGTAAAATGGTTTGTTTTCTCTGGGACAAGATCCAAAACAAGTGTAGGCAATTTGGTGTAGACATATGTTTTTTTTATTGGAATAGAAGGCAATCAATTGATTTTACAATGAATTAATTAATGACTCCAAATAAATAAATTAATATTTTATTGGGATGAATTATTGGCAAATTTTATGATCCATGTGCAAATCTAGTACTTTTTTAATGTCATTCACTTTACTAACCATATGATATCTGGTGATAGTGGAATAAATGAAAATTTCATATTCTCTTTTTTTTTTTTTTTTTTTTTTTTTTTTTTAAATCTTAATAAAAATCTTAGTTAGTAACTTAATAGTCACTTTTAACTAGTAACTTGGGCATTTGAAATATTATAACTTTTTTACTTCTTTTTTCAATATTTAGGAAAGAATCAAAATAATTAAGACTTGGTCATTTGAATAATTGAAACTTTTTTATTTGATTTTTTTCAATATTGGAGAAAGAATGAAAATAATTAAAAATTAAAAATCATATTTAAACCCTTTTATATCTTGATTTTTTATTTAATTGATCATCATTGCTATGTTGGAAACAGAGAAGAGTCTGAGGAATAGAATCAATTAAGAAGAGTAAAAACTTGTGATTTTTATCATTGAAGATATGTATGGATCAGTCAATAGATGGGGACTTCAATATCAGTCCCATCCAAACTTCAGTAAAAACTTGTGATTTTTATCATAAGTGTAATTTATGTATCTTAATTCATCTGATTTTGGGGCACAAGTTGGATTATCCATCTTGAGTTACTTGTACACACTACCATGACGCCTTTTATGCGATTGCACATCAAGCTTCACACTTTGGTTTTATATCAAAGATTTTCTCAATAGGCCTAAGCCCATTTGCTTGTAAGAGCCACTTCCTATGACGCCACCTCATGTGCCAATGTGGGTTATGGACATGAATTCCAAGCTATACATCAAGTAGAAGCCATCATTTAGATCTCATGGTCATGAAATTTGGCCTGTACTCTTATCGGTGTGGGCTGCAATATCATCAAGACTGGATCTGCTTATAAAACTGCTTGAACTTTTTCACCCATTCATTTCTTTTGTAAATTGTGGTGAATCTGCTTGATCTTTGGCCTGACTTTTGTTCTATACCATGAAATTTTTTTCAAGCACACATGTATATTATATGAGATGTATAATACGAAGATGTCTTATACATGTGTGCTTCATATATGAGATGTCTTATACATGTGTGCCACTTTGATGTATGTGTTTCATACACACCGTCCATCCATTTTTCCATATCATTCTAGTGTATACGTCCAAACATTAGCAGATCCAACGCTCAAGTAAACCATACATTATGGATTAAACACTTACGGTTAAAAACTTCTTAGGCTGCAGAAGTTTTGGATCTAGCTGATATTTATGTTTTCCCTTTGTCCAGTCCATGTAATCAAGTTAGATCGAAATTTTAATTCTCCCACATCCTCTAAATGTTATACTTTCATGTTTTGCTTTTTGTGTTCTGTAATGCAACTCTGGTATTTTGTGAATGGTTCAAAGCTTTCAAACATTCTTTTTTAACTATGGATTATTTATTTATTTATTTATTTTTGTCCACAATAGGGAATTGAGTTATTGCGGAAATTCGGTTTGTGAGATTACATTTTCCCGCTTTGATCGAGCATGTTTCCTATCATGTTTAAAATCCTTTTGCAAATTTGTGATCCCTTTTTATCCCTAATTCAATTCAGGAACTCATTCTTGGATGCCTTCAGTGGTTTTCTACTCTTGTTCTTTGTGTTAAAAAAATTTCCTTGGGAATCTGAATCGAATCTTGCTTTTTGTGCATGTGTACATATATATGTAACTCATTACTTGGATGTAGGAGCAGGAGAGACAATTAAATATCCATGTGCGAGATTTATGTTCGATACTTTTTGACTATTTTGCAATGCCAATTAGAAAAAACATGTTCAACATTTCCAACTTTGTATCAGCTTTCTTGTCACAATTAATAAGAAATATGAGTTTGTGACTTGCAAATGAAAAATTATAATAGGGATCTGTTCACCTTTTATCAACTGCTCAACATAGATGAGTAGATATAGAAGAGTTGCAACTTGCAAAACAGGTTGTGGGTGTTATTGAATTTCAAGATAAAGAAATGTCTTAGGCAAAAATTTCATACCTTTTAGTAGTGTGGTCACTTAGTCATCATATTTGTAGTGTAAGAGTTCCTATCATACCTTTTAGTAAATTTGCATATAAGTCTTAGACAAATAAATCTTCTTAAAAAAAGGTGAAAGAGCGTGCTTCTTTCTCCCAAAGCAATTTATAACCTCTTGACAAGAGTGCAGGATCTCATCCATGCTCGGTCGAGTCCTTTCAAGCGTATCTTATCAAGGTGAATGTGGCCAACAAAGCCTATATCCGCTCTCGAACTTTTAGGTATTTGTCGATGCCTTTGGTATTCAATGGAGAAGTCAAAAGCAACATCCTTTAAAGTGACTTTTTCAAACAATTCTAAACTAAATATCTTGCATTCTCCTTGCAATGCATTTTCCGTAAAAGCACTCATTCAAATATAGAATAACTCTCGATCAATAATATCATTCTTGAAGTTAACTTTGCACAAAAGTATTTCCTTCATCGATTCCCATGAAGAGTTGTTGCTCGAGAAGAATCAAGAACTACTTTATATATGGATTTGATCTTGCGAAGTAGCAGCTAATACAAAGTCACGGGAAGAGTATTGGAGCAGTCTTTGATTTGATGGAGATGGAGAATGATGAATGGCATGATTTGCTCCCAGATATCAAAGTCACGGTGCAGGACATCATCCACTTTTGCAACCGCTTCCTAACATTGATTTGGTGTACGAGGTCTTTGGATAGTGATGATGTGAGGCACTGGGGAAAGTTACCTTGCGGGTCACCCTTGAGCGAGACTTTGAGGGGCGCGAGGGCGCTCGAGGTTGGACCAGTTGATGCACCCGGATGCACGAAAGCCAAAGAAGAGGGGTGGTGGCTTGTGGTTGGTGACAAGAAATGCGCCTTGATTGCTTGTGATAAAGAGGGTGTCACCGCAATGGAGGGCAAAAGTCAAGCTCGACTTCACTTGCTCTGCGAAGTTGGAAAGAAGTCATATATCTTTGTATTTTATGTATGATTCGTATCTAGGATGTGACCAGAATACGGTTTTACAATTGATGTCGAGAGAGCCAGAAGGTGATTGAGATGGGAAAGTGATGCCATGACCTTTTGATCCTGGGCGATGAGGGCATGCTTGATGTACAAAGTGGGCCTCTGTTTATCTGCTGATTTTGCACTTATGTTCTGGTATTATCTCTTTCCATATGCCGTTTTTTTCCTTGCATCAGGTAAACACTGTTTTTGACGTTGTTTTCGATAACTATTTACAAATCTGAATCTCCTTGGACTATATTAAGTCCTATATTTACGTATTTGATATTCAGGAGACGACTGCATCTCCATCGTCAATGGTACCTCAAATCGAAGATGAAGAACATT
The DNA here is from genome assembly GCA_030180095.1 of Magnolia changhungtana. NCBI lineage: Eukaryota > Viridiplantae > Streptophyta > Magnoliopsida > Magnoliales > Magnoliaceae > Magnolia > Magnolia changhungtana. Next base: position 1,961,189 of record JASAUF010000640.1, read on the forward strand.
GATTGCGGATCGGGACATGGAATCGGGTAAGCCTTCGTAATGTTTATTTGCCATCGTCGTTGATGAAGTATCACGAACATGGATGAGGGGAAAAAGTAAATATCACCAATCCAAAACTTTAATTGCCCATTTATGGACAATCTTTCTGATTTCCCAAGGTATGGTCCACCTTAAGGGCCTGTTGGCCAGTTGTATTGGAAAGGATTAGGTGGGATGGAATTGCATCGGTCATGTGCCAATTCCACTCATGTGCCAATTCAACAAAGTGATCTCAAAAAATAGATGGACGGGGTGAATATAATACATACATCATGTAGGGATATAGAACTTTGCTACGTCAACACCTCAACACACGGTGAGGTCACGAATCCATCCAATCAGGAACCATTGTGTGTGAGTGAGACCACGACCGTAGGGCCACCTTCTTTGCATGCATGCATTATATATCCACACCATCCATCTGTTTGCCAGATTATTTTAGAACTGAACACGAAAATGAAACAGATACAAATTTCGGGTGGACCACACCACATGAAACAGTGGTTACTAACCATTAAAAATTTTTTCGAGCAAAAAAAAAAAATGTATATAAGACCGAGATGATATTTATTTTTTCTTTCATCTCTAATTTCTATGGAACTTTTTAACAGATTGGATGGTAAACAACCATTAGGCACTAAAAAGTTTTTAATAACAAGCTATTTATTTCATCTTTGTGTAGTTCATCTAAAGTTTTTATCTTCATAATTTTTTGTGCCATGTCATAAAATAAGTTTTCAAAACAGATGACTTTGTTCATATACAACGCATGCATCAAAGTGGGCCCTACGGTCAGGTTATCACTCACATTGTTGGTTTGCCAAGCTCGGAACAAGCTAGGGATCTAAGGGCCTATCATGATGTATGGGTTTTATCCACACAGTCCATCCATTTTTGCACATTATTTTAGGAGTATGACAAAAACATAAGTGGATCTAAGGTTCAAGTGAACCACACAATAGAAAGTGGTACATTATAATGATTCGCACCATAGAAACCATCGGTGGGCCCACCAAGATGTTTATTTTCCATCCAACCTATTCATAAGGTCACACACACGGATGAAGGCAAAAATGCAAACATCAGATTGTCCCAAAACTTTTATAACCCCAACGCATTCTCGGTGAGGGTGTTTTATTCCCACCATGTTTTTCACGAGCCTTGAATCTACTTCATTTTTAAGCTTATACACTCAAATAATATGGTACGGTGGTTGAACGAGTGATGGTTGAACTTTATTCCTTGGTGTTTTAAGCGTCATCCAAAGCATTATTTATAGGAAAATTTCCACACCGCTATCTGTTTTCCAGCTCACCATAGGGCATGGCCCAAAAATGAGAGAGATCCAATGCTCGAGTGAGCCCCATGATAGCCCCAAAATATTTTTACAACCCTTATCGTTGCCCTTGATGTTGACCCCATTTTTGTGCCCATTCCATAGAATGAGCTGTCAAAACTGATGGACTGGTAAATTTCTCACTAGCATCCCATGCCCCATGAATTTTCAATTGTAGACGTTTAATCCCCACTATTTCCTATCACGTGGCCCAGTTGAGCTTTGGATCTACTCTTTTTCTTTTTTTCTTTTTAATATGCCATCAATAGTGCATGGCAGCAACCATGAGATAATTGGTCTAGAGAATTGTATAGAATTGGTATAAAGATGGCATGCTTGACACTCCTCGCTCCCACTAGCAGAAATATAGAAACAACGGATACAAGTCCTAGTGAGTGAAATTTCCTATTATTATCCATCCATGGTTAAATTAACCATATAAACAGGTTGGATTATCCCACAACCATGATACATATATAGTTTGATAAGTGCATGTGTATAGACCAATACACACTACACCAACCACCTAAGGGCCCGTTTGGCCGGTTAGATTGGAAGGGATTAGATGGTAGTGGAAGGGATTGGATGGTAAATCCCGGGAATGATCCGGCGTGCCAAACAGTGTAAGTGATCTAATCCAAATCTGATGGATCTTCAGACAATCCACTGACAACACCATCATTACCTTTAAATCCCATCCAATCCATCCTAATCCGTTCAAATTAGCCTGCGACGTGTTTCGTTCGTGGGATTGGAAGGGATTGGAAGCTTTAATCTTCGGATTGGCCAGGCGTGCCAAATGGACTGGATGTATCAATCCAAGGATATAGCAATTCGATGGATCTCAAGACAATCCGCTGACAACACCATCATTACCTAGAAATCCACGCCATCCACCCTAATACCATTCACTCCCTTCCAATCCACCCGGCCAAACGGGCCCTAAATCCACTTCCCTCATTCTTTATGGTGGCTCTAGCCAGGCGTTGGTTGCCTTTCCTACGGACAATGGAAGCGAATTGCGTCCGACCCCATCTCGTCTCTAGCAAGGAATGGGAATATCTGCACTCACCGTGAAGGTTTCAATGGTATGTGCCATTATTCTCATTGTTTGCTTCGGCGTGAGTTAGATATGCTTCAATTTTGGGCTCAACAGGACATAAACGGGAAGAAGAGATTGAGAGAAGGGGTTGAAAGCGATTACACGGGTTGCCGAGGCGTGTCGAGAGAGTGGATTCGTAGTCCAACAAACTTCTTTGGGCAACTGGCGTTAGAAAGGAAAAGAAAAAGAAAGAGAAACGAATAAAGAAAGAGGAAGAAAGAAAGAGAAGGAAAAAGAAAGAAAAGAAAGAAAGATAGAGGGAGAGAGAAAGTGAGTTATGAACAAGTGAGTTGGGGATATCAAAGGTTTATGGAGGGAATAAGGTTCAACTCAAGCTGACCCAACTTGGTGCAACCCTTCTTAATATATCATTATGTATCCATTTGTCAGCTCATTTTAGGGGATAGCCCAAAAATAAAAAAGATCCAAAATCTGTGGGGGCCACACTATATGAAATAATGGTGATTGACGATTAAAAACTTATTTTATAAAAGTTTTGGATCAAGCTAATATTTATTTTTTCCTTCATCCAAGTTTTGTTAGAAGTTAAATTTGAATATTTCATGTGGCGTGGTCCACTTGAGCATTGTATATGCTTTGTTTTTGGGCTCAAGCCATAAAATTATCTGAAAAATGGATGGATAGAGCGGATAAAATACATAAATCATGGTGGGCCTCACAGAGTTTACTCAAGTATGCTAATGGTAGAGTTACTCACTACGATCCTCTTCTGTGTTAATGGCAAAAGATAATTTCTTCATGTTACATAAACCTAGGTGGGGCCCACCATGTTGTTTGTTAGAAATCTACCATTTCCATTTGTTTTTCCATATCATTTTAGGACAATTTCCCAAAACTCACTCAAATCCAAAAGCGCCTTTTTTTTTTTTTTTTTTTGGGGGGGGGGGGGGGTTAGCTTGTTAGTACACACCCGTGTCAGTACATTAAAAACTTAGGTTCATCAGGTACAAGCCACTCTATGGCTTTCCTTGTGTTGAATTCAGGTCCATCCATATTGAATTACATGCTAGTTAATGCTTCTGTAAAAAGACTTATATTGAGTTGCATGCTATGATGATTATGATGCAGTTTTATCCTCGAAGAAAAAGGGAAGAAAAATCTGTCCACATATTTATATATATAAAAAAATCCATAGCTATTCTCCTCCATCTGCTAGTTACAGGTATTTATTGGTTCCTTTTATTTTATATCAAATTTGTTTTTTGGTTATTTTATTTTGTTTATTAAACTTTTGTCTTTGAATTGGTAACTGAAGGTGGAGCGTTGGTAATAGAGGCTTTGCTGCTTCATATGGGGATGGATATGGACTTCATTCGGTATGGTTGTTTTTGCAGAAAATATTTATGACTGAAAATTTAATTTTAGATAGTGGAACTCAGATTATGAGTGTATATATTGTTTTATTACCTGACCTTTATGCATGGCAGGGTGGTGCTGATAAAGGTCCTCTATATGCATGAGTTCTGGTTCTTGGGGTACATTTGAGAAGTCTTGCGTCGGGCGTCGCTGAAGTCCGCTGATTTTTTCTTTGTTTTCTTTTTTCCTTTTACTTTTCCTTGTGTCTCAATTTATAAATTTTTTGTCCATTATGTAACCTTTCATTCTCAGGTCCCCTGTAAATGAGGTTGTTTGTAAATGATTAACATGTTGTGTTTAAATGCTAATTTAAGCCTGTAAAGGACTCTTGATTAAGAAGATTCAGCCTAGCAGAATTTTTAATTGTTTATATTATTTTTTCTTTTACATTATAAATGGTTTACAGGCGTTTTAAACAGATTTTACAGGCGTTTTTAAATTTCTCATTAGCATAGGTTACAACTTTTTAGCGGCGGTTGTTCTTATTTTTAGCGGCGTTTAATACAAAATTTACTTACGTTCTCACATCCTTTAGCGGCGTTTTTAGCGGCGCTTTAATGGTATCTACCGGCGCTTTTATAGTTATTAGCGGCAGTTAGGGGAGTCGCCGCTAAATGCTAAGAAGCGCCGATAAAGGGCATTTACAACGGCGGCCACAAAAACCGCCGCTGAAAAGGGACGACCGCCGATAAATGACGCAGCGACGCCCCCCTTTTGCGGCAGCCGCCAAACCGCCGGTAATTCTTATACCGGCGGTTTTTTGGACTTTTAGGGGCGGTTTTGGCCGCCGGTAATTCATATTTTTCTTGTAGTGGGTGGACCGCATGGTTTAAAATAAATGGTAGCATTGGTAAAACGCATGCATCACATAGGTCCACACACAAGTGGGTTCAAGGCCGCTGATGCAGCAAGATAAAAAAACATATATCATGGTGGGTCCCACATAGGGCCCACCACATAATGCTATGCATATATTATATATATAAATACATACACGTCCAGGCCCTGGACTCGCGGCCTGGACAAAACACGTGAATGATGTGGGCCCCATGTCATCCGGGATGGATGGCCAAGATAAAACCCATACATCGTGGGGTCCACACGATCTGCATGGATGGATGGTGTGTAAACAACACATACAAATGGGGTGGGTCCCACTGTCAATGGACGGTGTGGTAAAACACATACACCGTCGTGGGTTCCACCGTCCAATGGTGTGGACGGTTGGAATAAAACTCATGCGTCGATGGGCTCCCACCAAATGGATGACGGTGTGGGTATACATGCATACAACAGTGGATTCCATGTGGGGCCCACCATAATGTTTATATGTAATCCAAACCGTTGATGAGGTCACACGGACCCAGATGAAGTGGGAAAACAAATTTCATAATAATCCAAAACTTATGTGACTCCTAAAAGGGTTTCAATGGCAGATGTTCAATTCACTATTTTGTGACGTGGGCCACCTGAGTCACTTATATGGCTTATTTTTGGAGGCACCCCATAACTAAAGGGGACCCATCAAATGGACGGTGTAGATGCTCCACATTCATCACGGTGGGGACCTAAGGTGGGGCCATTCTCCCTACCCGTTACTGCAAACAACAACACGCTGCTGCTGTCAGCGTCCTCTGGACGCTGCAGCAGGCAGCGTTAACTTCTTTCTTTCTTTCTTTCTTTCTTTCTTTTTTTTTTTTTTTTTTTTTGAAACGTTAGTTTTTTATAAGTGGGATCCACATTCGGACGATCTAGTCCGTCGGTTCAATTCTCAGGCTCGTGACAGGCCCAACGAGACCAATATTCAATATATTTGAGGTATAGAAACATGACAGCGATCTGTAACAGTGTTAGACAATAAATTCGCTGTTTTCACTAGTGTGGCCTGTTAGAGATTCAGATTGTCTTCAATTTTTGGCTCAACGCGTAGAATGATCTAGGGAATGTGATAGACGGCATGGATTGAATACATACATCAAGGTGGGGCCTGTATGAGCAGCCCTCTCCAAAAGAAACAAGACTTTTGTGTGTATATATATCTTTTTCTTTTTTTGGTTGCTAGTCAGTACACTCACTGACGGTTCATATCCCCACAATGTCCAGCGTCCAGGGACGCTGGACGTGAACTTGCTTATCAAGGTGGGTCCCACGCCTGGGGACCACGGTTGGTGGGTCCCATGCTTGGACATGGCCCACTTGGCTTGGGCCAATTTGATATTTGTGTTTTTCCCAACATCAAGGGTAGGCCCACGTGATTTGGTCTGCCATGGGTCCAATTGATGGATGGTTGGGACACCATAAACACTCATCATGTGGGCCACAAAATAATCAAAGAAAGGAGAGAGAGAGAGAGAGAGAGAGAGAGAGGCACCCACCTTTGATCATGAACTTTTCCTTCCATCAACGCATTCTAAAGCTCTAGTGGACGAGATTCAACGGCCGAGATGAAGCTTGGATGGTTGAGATGGGAGGTATGAGGTGGGCCACACTTGCTCTTCATGGAAGCCATGGACATGGGTTGCTTGGAAATGAAAAAGAGAGAGATGAAAGAGAGAGGATGTAAGGAGAGAGGCATGATGAGAGGTAATGGAATGATGGGGAGTAATAGGTGTGTACCTGAAAGGGATGGGTGGAGAGAGAAAGAGTTGACTTTGGATTGCTTTTGAGTGATGTGGCATGTACTTGGTTGATTTGACAAGTTGTAGAGATTCTCTTGAGATTTCACAAATGCGCAGCATTTCTCGAATAGAACACGGGCCCACATCTCCTGGCCTGGGTATCTCCTCGGTGGGGTAGACGCGGCATCGGAACCGCGGCGACAACGTGGTTGCACTGGTACAGGTCTTGGGTCGAGCCGACTCAGGAATACGGGATACGACTCAGGGTTACGCGCAACTGCTAATTACTGGTTGCGGGCTGCCAGAATTCGACCGGGAGGACCGCGAAAAAGTACAGAATGGTACGGGCTAGGATACGGGTCTTACAACCAAGGTCTAATATACTTCACACCAACTACTGCCTCTCTAGCCGTACAGCCCAGTAAGTGGAAGAGACCACACTATCCGCCTGACCAGTAGTCTACCAATACCTACCCGGCTTGTCGATAGCGGACTCATTTGCGAGCTAGTCAAACTCAGCTTAGTTTACAACCCCCTCACTCGGGTGGATAAGGTCACACCCCCTTCAACCAACCACGACATAATAGGAGACACGACTACTGGTATTCAGCACTCCTGCGCTAGTGTATCCACTTAGTCTAGACGTTGGAGCATCTCCTAGTACCAAAAAGGTTCTGGGACTTTCACCCAAGGATATCCTAAGTGCCCATAGTGCTAGAACCAAGTATTTTCAGTATCCGATATGGCCATCCACGATGTGCCTGTAAAGGCTACGACCCTGATGTCGCTAGGTCGTACAATGATCATATCACATATATGCGAGATATATGAGCCACACCGTCAGTATTGCAGCAATTTTGTGTGTACCACGCGTTCATGTGGGTAACTCCTATTAGTGAGTCCCATAAATAATCTGATCAATGACATATGCTATGATCAGTCACTCCTCATATCAAGCATACAAATGATGCATATGGGCATGAATCACGAAGCTATATTAAGCATTTTATACGGTGATGAACTTCTTTATAGCGATGATGGGCCTAGACGGTCTACATACAAGTATGGGCCTATCAATGGGCCCTAAGGAGAGTTACAATGTGGACATTTAACCAACAATGTACTTACAATGTGGGCGTCAAACCATCATTACTCCCAAGGCATAACCCGCCATCAACATCATTACATAAACCATTGTGGAATCACACATTGCAATAGATCTTGTATACATCATGTTGGGCCTCAACCCATAGGCCTCAGATACATCAAATGGGCAGCATCACATGGGCCTCATATATATCAAGGTAGGCCTCAACAATGGGCCTCATACATCACATCAAGGTGAGCCTCATCAACGGGCCTTATATATCACATCGGGCCTAATCAAATGGGCCAAATCAAATGGGCCAAGTCGAATGGGCCGAGTTGAATGGGCTAAATCAAATGGGCCAAGTGCAACTCATTTATTTTTAGAAATCAATATATATATATATATAGATAAATGAATCATATCAAAAGATCAACTGGACCACACCATATCAATCGTAGTGATAATGATTTCCACAATTAAATTCCAGTGGGCCCCATCATAAGGTTTATTTCCCATCCAACCTTTTCATAAGGTCACAAAGACCTGGATTTAGAGGAAAAATAAATATCATATTGGTTCAAACTTGGTAGCCCAAGGGTTTTAATGATAGACATTCAAACCCACTATTTTCTATAATGTGATCCACCTGATCCTATATCTGACTTATTTTTCTTTTAGTCTCAAGCCTTAAAATTATCTTTCAAAATGGTTGGACGGTTTGGCTGTAACACATCCATCAGAGTGGCCCCATGTAGATGCACGACATAGATAAAGCATATACCTCAAGGTGGGGGCCATACTGATGGAAGCTGTAGAATACATACATTAGTGGATCCCACGTGGGGCCCACCATAATGTTTATTTTCCACCCAATCTGTTATTAAGGTCACAGAGACTCGGATAAGAAGGAAAAACAAATTTCATAACGATTCAAAACTTCTGTGAAATCCAAAATGATTTCAATGACAGACGTTCAATCATCGCTGTTTCCTGAAGTGTGGACCACTTGAGTTCCACATATGGCTAATTTCTTAGGTGGCCCACTGCCCTAAGGGCCCCCATCAAATGCACGGTGTTGATGCCCAACACACATCACGGTGGGGCTCACGGCCGGGACCCATGATCCCTGCTTCTCTTGCCCAACATAGCAGGACGCTGCAGCAGCGTCCTTTGGACTCCAGCAGTAGCAGCGTCTGCTGCTTGTATTTTACTTATTTATTTTTTTCATTTTCTTATGGTTTTTCTGTGGTAGGGCCCGCATCAGGTAGATCTACTCCACCCATTGGATTCCATGGCTCAAGACAATTTGAACGAGCCCAATATTTAGCATGTTTCGGTGTGTAGTAAATTTAAAGTGGGCCATAGCGGATTTAAATGGTAAAAATTACTATTTTCTATGCTATGGCCATCCAGGTAGTCAGATTGGCTTCATTTTTTCATCTCAACGCCTAAAATGAGCTGAAGAATGGAATGGATGGCGTGGATAAGGTTCATACATCAAGGTGGGCCCTGTATGAGTGGCCCACCCAAAAGCCTTAAAAATTAAACTGTTATGTTTTTTTCTTGCTGTGAGTACACCTCACTGTCTATTCACAGTTCACAGTGCATGTCTAGTGTCCAAGGACGTTGGACAGACGACGTGAATCAAGGTGGGTCCCTCACGGACGTGGTCCACTCGATTGGATCAACCTAATATGTGTGTTTTCCAATCATCCAGACCCTCTAAGAGGGGTAACAAAGTGGGTTGGTCCCCATGTTTGGACAGCCATGGGGTCCATTTGATGGATGGTTTGGACACCACATACACTAATTAATGGCCCACAAAATAAAGGAAGGAGAGAGAGAGGAGAGAGAGAGAGGGCTCCGCCACTATAAGCCCTCCCTTTTCATGCATTCAATCATACATCAAGTGGGTCCCAATACATGTGGGCCCACCAAAACAAAAATCAATGGTGTAGATTCCCTCTTCACCAAAATGGATGATTTAGGTGACCTCTTTCAAACTAGAAAGTAAACATCATGAAGGGGTCCATGGAGAATGACCCCATCATGGAATAATCATGAGAATCAAGGTGGGCCATTGGCCACATATAGGGTCCAAAGTGAGATTCATACCATCAATCGGTAGGCCTCACTTGGCCCATCATCAAAACAATGAAATCTAGGCCTATAGAAACACCCACCGTTCGATCTTCTTGGTCCGATGGGACGTCAATCTTCTTATGTCTCACTTTGATGGAAGATGATGAGAAATGAAGGGCTAAGGTGATGGATCTTGGGATAGGAAGTGGGCCACACACAATACACCTTTCTCTTGGAAGTGTTTGGACGTGCACTTTTTTGGTTGCTTGGAAAATATGAAGAGAAAGAGAGAAAAATGGTGGTTATAAGGGAGAGGTGATGGATGTTAGTTGATCGGTGTACTTAACTTGAGAGTTGACTTGGTAAGTTGCTTGACATGGGGAGAAAGAAAGCATGGTTTATGTACTTTGATTGATTGATTGATTGATGGGATAGGTTGTAGAGATTCTCCTGGGTTCGCAAATGCAAGGCGTTTCTTCGAGATAAACGTGAGCCCACATCTCCTGGCCAGGGTATCGAATCGGTGTGTAAGACGCGACGTCAGAACCGTGGCGTCGATGCGGTCATAATGGTACAAGTCTTAGATTAAACCGACTTAAATCTATGAGATACAAGTTAAGGTCACGCACAAATGTTATAGTTTGCCGAATTCGTTAGGAAGGATCATGGGAGTCGACGGAATAGTACGAACTAAGATATGGGCCTTATAGCTCTCTCTACCTAATAAAAATTTTGTCCTCAAAATTTACACTACCATCACAACTAATCATAACTCATAAGGGAATATAAATCATAACATCATATATAATCAAAATACAATACAACATACAATCAAACATCGAAAAGATGGGGATAGCGCTCTCGAATCTCCGCCTCGCGCTCCCAAGACGCCTTATCCACAATATGATGGCCACACTGCACCTTCACCAAGGGAATGATCTTGGTCCGGAGGATCAGCTCCTTCCGATTGAGGATAAGAACTGACTGCTCAATGTAAGAAGCGTCCTCATGAACCTCCAACGGCTACTAATCAATAAAATGAACAATGTCTGATCCACACTTCCTCAACATAGAGACGTGGAAAACGTTGTGGATGCCAAACAACTGAGATGGTAAGGCAAGCCGATAGGTTACGGCGCCAACATGCCTAATGATCTCGAAAGTCCTATGAATCTCGGCGCAAGATTACCCTTTGCTCTGAATTGAACCACGTCCTTCATGGGCAAGACCTTGAGATACACTCTATCCCCAATATTGAACTCTAAGGGGCAACGCCGATAATCAACAAAACTCTTCTGCCAGCTCTGAGCTGTGCACATCCTCTGCCTGATGATATCGATAGCCTCTGACGTCTGCTACACAAGCTTGGGACCTAGGAGACGCCACTCTCCGACCTCGGTCCAACAACTCAGAGAATTGCACGGTCTGCTATATAATGCATCAAAAGGAGTCATGTCAATGGTCACATGATAGCTTTTGTTATAGGAAAACTCAGCCAATCTCAGGTGCTTGTCCCAACTACCCTAGAAATTAATTGTGCAAGCCTGAAGCATATCCTCAAGGATCTGGTTGACCCTTTAGGTCTGGCCATCAGTCTACAGATGGTACGCAGTACTGAGCTACAAATCAGTCCCCATCACTCTCTAGAAGCTCTCTCAAAACTGAGACATGAACTTCGGGTCTCGGTCTAAAACGATCGAGATAGGAACACCATGTAGTCTCACGATCTCATTAACAAACAGCTTGGCGAGCTGGTCTGCATGCCAGATCTCACGAATTGTAAGAAAATGTGCCGATTTTGTCAGACGGTCCAAGACAACCCAGATGACGTCATGACTGCACTGTGTCCTCGGCAAACCCATGATAAAATCGGTAAATATGTGTTCCCACTTCCTCATCGGGACACTCAACGATTATAATAGACCAGGGAGTCTCTAATGATCAGCCTTTACACACTGGCATGTGTCACACTTGGCCACAAAACTGGCTATCTGACACTTCATCCTCGCCCAAAAATACTAACGCCTCATATCACGATACATCTTCGTCGAGCCAAGGTGGATAGAGAACCGCGATCGATGTGCCTCGGTCATAAGATCTCTACGCAACCCAAGTATATCTAGGATACATAATCAGCCTTTGAAGTGAAGTCCACCATCAGAACCAATCCACCAATCTGTCTGACTCTCAGATGCCACCTCTGCCCGATAACTCTGTATGGACTCATCTGCTTGCTGAGCCTCGATCACCCTTGCGATAAGAGAGGGTTGAATCAACAGGCTCGATAACTGCGCAATAGAAGATTGCAAGCCAATCTCCAAGTCAAAAGCTGACACATTCTCAAGCATCCTCTACTCCTAAATCATCATGTGTGTCACTAAGCCTTGTGGCTGACGACTGAGGGCATCCATCACCATGTTCACCTCGCCCGGGTGGTATTGGAGATCAAAATTATAGTCCTTCAAGAGCTCCATCTAATGCCTCTGCCTTATGTTCAGCTCGGACTAAGAGAACAAATACTTCAAACTCTTATAGTCGGAGAAGAGCTCGAACCTCACCCCATAGAGATAGTGCCTCCACACCTTCAGGGCAAAGACAACTGTTGCTAGCTCCAAATCATGCATGGGGTAGTTCAGCTCATGGACCTTGAGCTGGCAAGACGCATAAGCCACCGGCTACCCGTGGTGCATCAGGATAGTACCCAAGCCAACTCGCAAGGCATCGGTAAATACAACAAATTCATCACTCCACTACCAAAAAAATGAGCAAAGGCTACGGACTATAAGAGTCTTTTGCTATGGATATAAACCGTAGCTATATTACTACGGGTTTAATCCGTAGCTATAAGATAATTTAATCTGTAGCTAAAAGCTATAATCTCACCACCGTAAGGGGACCTATGGGGCCCATCGCAATGCACGTGTTTTATATAAGCCATCTATCCATTTTGAAAGCTCATTTTATGCCATGAGCACAAAAAGTGAGGCAGATAGAAGTCTTAAGTGGACCACATGGTAGGAAAAGTGGAGATTAAGTTCCTACCATTATATGTGGTGTGATCAACTTCGGCCTTCGACATGCCTTATGTTTGGGATCATGCCCTAAAAGTATATTTTAAAATGAATGGATGGTGTGGATGAACTACATACATCATGGTAGGCCCCACGGAGCTTCCAACAGGACCGTCCGTCTTAATTCCTTGGTTATTACCGAATCAACACCCAAAAAAATAGCTCCTACGCCCCAAAAAGAGCTCCCATGCCAAGTTTTACTCTTCTTTTCTTTCCTACACAAGGAAGCAAGAATAGAAGCCCTAGGCCACCTGCCTCGTGAGATGATCGACCCCATGAACCAGCACCTCAAGCGTGCAATGGATCTATCCATAAAGCACAAATTTCTCCCTGAAGATCTACATGTCCTCTTTCTCTATACATATTTTTCATTCATCAATTCAATTGATTTTTTTTCTTTAGATTTTGTGTATTATTGTAGGTTATAAAACGAGTTGTAAATGATTAAATCTGTATAGTTTACATCAGTCACTTTTTTTTAAAATAAAAATAAAATAAATTTGGTTATGTTATTCTTTGTCACCTTTCGTGCTTGATAAAATGCCAAACGGCCCAAACTTGCTATATTGTGGAGAACCTTGCTGTATTCCCCTGAGCTGGGTGTTTTTTGTACATGTCGTAAAAGAAAAGCTCTAATGCTATAACTTTTCTAATAGAAACTTCACAATGTACTATATATGTATATCAGATTTCATGTGTACGTCTTTGTTTATGTATATATGCATTGGGATCTACTGCAGCCATCTCTCTCTGTTGTGTGCAGCTTCTTCTTACAGTGGCAGTTTACTTGGACGAAAAGAGGATTGCTCATAGAAGCCATGAGTTCCCTCTTAGATGTTGTTCGAGCATTCCGCTATTAAAGCCCGGGGCAGATGCCGCCACCCATTCTTATTGTTTAGATGTTCTCCCAATTCTTCTTGATGAAGTTTCTATTCCAGTGAATTTAACATGCCCCTATGGCAGTTCCCAACAGGGCCAGGGTTTTTATGGAATCTCAGGGGTGCCTGAGAAAGGCGATATTAGTGCAAAGAGTCCATCACAGCTAACTTTCTTAAGTTTCTTGGAAGTTTCGTATCCATCTGAAAGTTAGTCACGCTCAGATGTCCACTAGAATTGCAGCAATCACATCGATTCACAGATAGATAGTGCGGACAAATGTCAATTGTTTGTGTGGGTGTAGAGATGCAGGATGGATGTTTAGAAACTCCTAAAATCAATGATGAAACTGTTGGTAGCCCAATGAGAAGCAAGGCACCGCTAAACAGTGCTTTGTCAATTAAGAGCAGTCTACAAATAGGTGGGAAAATGATGCAATTTTTAATGGATCACAATGCAACATTACTGAGGTGCACTTCTAGAGACAAATGTAATAACAAGAGGGGGTATGATACAACTAATAACAAATGGCGGAGATACAAGCTGTCTGCTTCATTCAATTCGAGGAGAATAGTTCTCTTCTCTTCCATCTTGAACTGATCCCACCTTCATTTGTGTCACTACAGTTTTAACAATCAAGCATGGGAACAATGGTGCTGATATGTCTGACATTGAGAGTCAAGCAGATCAACAATGGGCTTAAATGTTCATGTCTAGACAAGTGTTATAGATGTTTCTACTATTAGAATTTTCTATTTTTTTTTCGGTTCTTTGCCTTATATGTTTATGGCTATCGATTGTTAGGAGTTTCTCATTGCTGGATGGAGATTTGTTGTATGTGGTGTCTAGACACTTACAGAGGCGTGGTTTGAACTTTTACATACAGAAAATGAGAAATTATGTTTTTGTTGTAACAAAAAAAAAATGTATGCATTGGGATCTTAGCCATTTCGCAGTCTTTAGATCTAATTGCTTTTCTTTGATTTTCTTCACTTGATGTCTCATTTGTGTAGAGACATTCTCATTTCTGGCCATGATTTCCTTCAAGATTCTTTTCCATCTCATCTCTTTAGTTACTCAGCATCAGTGCCATTTGAAATTAGATCAGTCATACTACAATGCTGATGATTGTATATTTGATGTTTCATATCTTTCATGCGTGATACATACATTCTCATTTCTGGCCATGGTTTCTTCAAGATTTTTTTCTTTCTCATCTCTTTAGTTACTCAGCATCAGATGCATTTGAAATCAGATCAGTCCTGAATTTTCTCTGAGTTCATTTATTACTACAATGCTGATGATGGTATATTTGATGTTTCATATCTTTCATGCATGATCCGTTGATTTAGTCTGCATTTTTCTTGACCCTGTTTTCATTAATAGCTTTGGCTGAGATGAAGTTTTTGGATATTGGTCCTCCTTAACAAATGACAGATTCGGTTCTCGGAGTGCAAGCATAACTGCTGAAAAAATAAAGGCAATAGAAGCTTTTTTTATGCATTCCTTTTACTCCGTGGATGCTGAACAAAGAAAGTTGAGGACTGAACCACTCCAACCATCTTGTATGCCATTTAGCCATGGGCAAAAAAAACACGGGCCTATCCATGACTTAGGTAGGCCACACAAGTAGGAATAGTTAAAGAGGGATTCCCACCCTTGATTTTAATAGAGGGCCCACCATGTTATGTATGTCATCCCATCTATTGATATGAAACACTTGCCCTAGATGATGGCACACAAAAAATAATAAATAAAAAAAAATCAGGCCAATCTGAAACTTGGGTGGACCTCGACACAAATTAGTGGTAGACCCCCACTCTATATACATACATGTGTTTCAGCATACCTACACCTTTTACACCAGGGGGTTGAATTTTTTCTTATGTTTATATTACCATAACAATACTTACTGGATCCCAAAAATCACAAGAAATTATTTTCACAATAAAAATATCATGGAATCCATGTCTTGCATCAAAAAACCACAATATCTCCTTATGTTGGTGCAGTTCCAGTGCACGTTATTTTCTCTTGAAGCTCAAAGGAGATGGGAGATGTTACATATCTACTATAAGTTTCTCCTTCCACTACCCATGCAACTGATAAGAACAGATGCTATACTTAATCTTAGCCAAAAGGCCTAGAAAAGTATTTCTCCACTCATAAAAGAAATCAATGACCAAAAGAGAGCCAAAAATGTATTTCTCATGCAATAGCTAATTATGCTATTTGTTGAATGCAAATATACACGAAGAATTGGGTAAATTCACCTGGACAACAGGAAGATAATTCATGGCAGGCTTTTGTGTTCATACCGAAAGATAACTGGTATATTGCAAAGGCAAGTTCCATGCCCTTAAAGTTCTCATTTTTGTACTTGGGAACTATTAGGTGATCTCAAGTTAATTGGAAACTAACGTCTTTGTATTACAAGTTCAACTTGAAAACTACCATAATTGGATTTTGGTGCTGCCTTCATTGTAGAACCAAGGAAGTTAATTGCAATTTTGTCATTTTCACTGTGTCTAATGGATTTTTGCAATTCAATTAATTAGTGCATCTAAATGCAGTCCAAACATAGCCAACATAAATTCATTAATTGGGTTCTTGTTTTCAATAGGTTTGCTGGTAATTTACTCAAGGGGTAGATAGTTGGAGTGATTGGAGCATGTTATATTGGATGAAAGAATAAAATCTATTGTTTCTATGTTTATTTCCAATTTAGTTTATTCTTTGATGCACTTAATGATTTGTTGTTGATGGCCTTGATACATGAAATCTAGAAACTCCTGCATCAAAAACCAATGAGAACAGATGGATAAGAATATGAAGTGCAGCCAAAAGGTCCTTCCCACCACATCAAAAGAACAGGTGGTCTTCATCAATCACTACGTGAAAAATGGAAAAAAAGGATAAATTTCGAGACGGTTCTGGACCGTCTCTAAAATTGCTTGGTTTAAAGACGCTTTAGAGACGGCCATAAACCATCTCTAAAATTTTAGACGGCCCCTGATCGTCCTTAATATTGTCTTACAAAGTTGAACATCCACAAATCGTTTAGGACAGTCGTTGACCGTCTTATATGCGGTCATATGAGACGGTCCTAAACCGTCTCTAATAGAGACGGTCTTTGACCGTCTTATATGTGGTCATCTGAGACGGTCATTGGCCGTCTGCATTAGAGACGGTCATTGACCATCTTTTACTTGTAATCTAAGACTATCAAAGACTGTCTCTATTAGAGACGGTCCTTAGCCGTCTTATAAGCCTGTTAAAGACCGCCTCTATTAGAGATGGTTTAGGACCGTTTAGGACCGTCTCTAATAGAGACGGTCCTAAACCCTCTTATAGCCCTGTCAATCGTCTCTAAACCGTCTCTAATGATCAAGTTCAAAAAAATTATGAATTTCGAAAAAAAATATTTGAGAAGCTTATAAAAATAATTACCAATGTTTAAGAAAAATTTAAATTTTATAAAAAAATTTAAGAAATAATGTTGATAATTTTGAGAAAAAAAGTTTCGATAAAAAAATGATATTTTAAAACGAAAAATTTTAAAAATTAAACAAAATTGTGAAAAAATTGACAAATTGTAAAAAAATATATATTTTTTAAAAAAGAAAACTAGATTTTGTATTTTGACAAGAAAATTTTAAAAGTTATTTGACAAAAGTGAGTTTTAAAAAATGATATTTTTAAAAAGAAAATTTAAAATATTAAACAAAATTGTGAAAAAATTGACAAATTGTAAAAAAAAATATTTTTTTTAAAAAGAAAACTAAATTTTGTATTTTGACAATAAAAATTGAAAAGTTAGATAACAAAAGTAAGATTTTGATGATGTGTTGTATATCCTCGCCTTCTATGTTTTTCCAACCCATTTTTGGGCGTGTAATAATGTAAAAATGTTTTAATTTTTAAAAGATTTTGTCAGTGAAAATATATATATATATATATATATATATATATATAGTTTTTATATCATATGAATGAAAATTTATATATATATATATATATATATATAATTAAAAGGTAATATTTAAATGATTTGTAATATCACATGAAAAAGAATATTTGAAAAGTTTAGAAATTTTAACTATGTTTAAGAAAAATTTTGAGAACAAAATAATGCTTTTGAAGAAAAAAATCGGCATTTTGAAATTTTTAAGAAAGAATTAAAAATATGAGAAAATGTTTGAGATTTTGAAAATAAAAATTCAAAATTTGTATTTTAAATATTTTTGAAATATTTTATAATAAAAATGATATTTAGTTAAAAGAGTAAAAAAAAAAGTATACATTTTGAAAAAAAAATGTTAAATTTATTTGTGAAAAATAAAATCACCAAATTATTGGGCACATCCACTAATTGAACCTTTAATCGTTTTTGGACAATCTAATCGGCTCATATTGAAGAGTAAATAACTTCAGATGTTTAAATCAAATTTCACTAAAATTACTGATCAATCTTGTATGCCCAATATCTTTCTCATATGTAGCTTGATTGAGGCGAGTAACTAGTCAAATTGAGAATATTGATCATTAAAATAGAGTGAATGGACCAAACATGTAAAATGGGCCAAATATTCTAGTTAAAATTGTGACCCAACTTACTGACCTCGTGAGAACCTAAGAATTGATGTTAGTAAGTTTTGTGGGCCCCATCATGATGTGTGTCGAACATCAACACCGTGGATTTGGTGTGTCCCCTTTAGGTTATGAGATATCTCAAAAATCATCGGTAAACGAAACTCAAGTGGGCCATACTATTTAAAACTATGTGAAGACATCCTAAAAAATATAAAAGCACTTGGTGGGGCCCACATGAGTTTTGGATGCGGTTGAAACTTGGTCTGACCCCTCATCGAAGTGGGACACACATAATGAGTGGGTCGGATATGTGAATCACATTTAGGCAGGCCCAATATATGATTACAAATGTTGTAAGGAAACCTTTCTCCACTACATTTGAGTTACTTGTTACCTTTACCAGAGTAAACTTTGTGGGGTCCACCGTTATTTGTTTATTTTATCCACTCCATTCATCCATGTTAACAGATAATTTGAGGTCTAAAGAACAAAAAGGAAGCATATCCAAAGCTCAAGTGGACCACACCACAGGAAATAGTGTGATTGAACCTATACCATTTAAAATTTCTTGGAGGCCATAGAAGTTTTGGATCATGATGATGTTTGTGTTTTCTATTCATTCATATATTTTTGATATTATGAACAACCTTTATCCATTTTTGGACAATCTGATCAAACCAGATTAAAGAGTAAATAACTTCAGATGTTTAAACCAAAATTCACTCAAATTGTTGATCAATCTTGGTTGCCCAATATCTTTCTCATATACAGTATGATCGAGGCGAGTAACTAATCAAATTGAGGGTAATGATCAGTAAAATAGAGTGAATGGACCAGACATGTAAAATGGGCCCATCACGATGTGTGTCGAACATCAACACCGTGCATTTGATGTCTCCCCCTTTAGCTAATGAGATATTTAAAAAATCATTCGTTACGAAACTCAGGTGGGCCATACCATCTAAAACTATGTGAAGACATCTAAAAAATATAAACAGTACAATATTGGATGACATACCATTTTTATCACCATAAAAGTTTTGGATCAAGCTGATTTTTGTTTTTTCCCTTCATCTGGCCCTGTATGACCTAATTAGAGTTGCACACGAGCAGAGTAAGCTCGGGTACTCGCTACATGGTCGGTTATGAAATCTGACTATGCTACATGGGCTACTTTAAGAAAATTTCTCTGAGACACTGATTCTCACTATCATCTTCTGGAGATGAATTTAGAACAATCAAAAGAAACTTTCAACGGCTCTCATTGAAATCTAAAAATCAAAGGTCATTGTCAGGAAATTGTAAAATACCTTATATGTAGTAGTAGCAGTGATACAGATAATTCAAATCACTGGACCATTTCAGAATGTGGGCCCCCATGGGTGGCAACAAACATTGGATTACATTCACGACGGACATAAAGAGAACTCCATCCAAAAAGTCCTAACTTGATCGCCACGCTAACCCAAATGCTATAAATTCTGGTTCACCCCAACCTTTGAAATCCACCAAAAATTTGGACTCGACTAGACTTGATTTCTGCTCGTGCTCGACTCGTACTTGGTCGAGTAGAGCATGAGCAGCGAATCCATGCTAGATGCCCGAGTAGAGTCGAGTACGAGTAGGACTCGGGCATTAAGAGCCGAGTACGAGTAGTGCGATACTCGACTCGTGTACAGCTCTAGACCTAATCAACATATTGGATGTCAAATAAACAATACAGTAAGCCTTAGGGGGATTTTAATGATGGATATCCAATTACTATTGATTTCATGTGGTGTAGTGCACCTGAGATTTCTGTGGTGGGGTCCACTACAGATTTTTATCTACCTCATTAAAACAATAGTGATTGGATATCCACCATTAGAACCCTCCTAAGGCCCACTGTACTTTTTATTTGACATCCAGTTTGTTGATTAGGTCATACAGGCCCATATGAAGGAAAAAAATAAATATTAGATTGATCCAAAACTTTACATGGCCCCCAAAAGGTTTTTAATGGTCGACGCTCATTCAACACTGTTTCCTATAATGTGGTCCAGTTGAGATTGGGATGTGGTCCAGTTGAGCTTGGGATATACCTCATTTTGTATCTCATACCATAAAATGAAAGGGAAAAATAGATGGACAGCAGGGATGAAACACATACATCATGGTGGGGTCCACAGAGCACCGACCACGTACGTACCATCTAAAATCATGTGAAGACATGCCTAAAACATATAAAATCACTTGGTGGGTCCCACCTAAAATTTGGATGCGTCTGAAACTTGGTATGACCCCTCATCCAAGTGGCACACACATAATGTATGGGCTGGATTTGTGAACCACATCTCGGTGGGCCCAAAAGATAATGGATGGGCATTAGGATAGTTTCAATGGTGGGAATCACTCTCCCTGCTATTTTTTTGTGGTGGGGTCCACTACAGATTTTTATCTAGCTCATTCTTTAGCTGATGACTTAAAATGATATTTAAAAATGGATGTACGGTATGGATATAACACGTACATCATAGTGGGGCCCACCAAGCACCGACCAGCATCACTGGCCAAACGGTGTAAAACGCACACCGTGCGTGTCCGAAACTCCAAATTCAAACTCCCGGTCTTGCCCCTCTCATTTCTTCCCCCTTTTCTCCCTCTCATTTTCGGATTCCAGAAGCCTTAAAAGGCGATTCCAGCTCTCATTTTCCCCCTCTCTTGCTCTCATTTTCAAATTCAAGAAACCCCAAAACTCTATCTCCATTGATTTCGGGTGTGATTTCGGGCGTGATTCTGCATCGGAAGGTATGTGATTCGCACCCTCTCCTCTCTCTCTCTCTCTCTCTCTCTCCCTCCCTCTCTATGTATGGCTGTCTCTCTCGCCTCTCTCTCTCTCGTATGGTTGTCTCTCTCCCACCCTCTCCCTCTCTCCTTGACTCTCTCTCTGTCTGTCTCTCTCGCACCCTCTCCCTCTCTCTCTCTGTCTCTCACTTCCTCTCTCTCCGTCTCTCACTTCCTCTCTCTCTTTCTCCCTCCATCGTGTCGAGGTAGACCACACCACAGGTAGACCACACCACAGGAGACAGTAGCGATTGAACGCTGACCATTAAAAACTTCCTAAGGCCCACTGTAATGGTCGTTTGCCATCCAGCCTGTTGATTAGTCACACAGACCTGGATGAAGGGAAAACACAAATGTCAACTTGATCTAAAACTCCTTTAGCCTAGAGAATTTTTTACTGGTGGGCATTCAATCAGCATTGTTTCATATGGTGTGGTCTGCCTCAGTTTTGGGAAACAGGATCCTCATTTTGTCCAAACCTCGATTCTTGGTGTGGAAATGCTAATTTACTGTAATAAAAGGGAATATTTGTAGACATCTCCTATGGTTTGAAATATTTCAAGTACCTCTTCTCTACTAGAGATGTTAGATGAATGTAGGCCAAACGACAAAAATAGAATGGTATGGATGTTAGATGTTAGATGAATGTAAGACCAATTATTTCAAGATCTGTTGGAAAGTTAGTGGGAAATGAGTTTGAGTTTGGACTTTTTTTTTTTAAGTTTGGATATTCTCTACGGTTGAAATGTCGGCTAGCGTGACTTGGTTGAGCTAATTGATTTTGTAGATTTCATTAATTTGTTTGTCTGTTGTTATGGAAGAAAACATCCATGTGCCTGTTCATTCACTACAAGGATTTTGACAAAGGACAAAGGATTATAGGATTTTACTTCTACTCATGGTAAATTTTCAGCCCATAGCTTGCTTGCTTAAATAATTCAAGTTATATTCTACACCTGGCTATATTTTAAAAAATATATATATGCATAACAAAATTAAATGTGGTCAAAACCTGGATTAAGGTGTTTAAGCGGTGAGAGTTGATTTGTTTGTTCTTCTAGAGAAATCTTATTTTACTGTTGGCAAAAAATCATTCTTAAAGATAGCCTCAAATAGTTGAAGAAAGGCAATGGCATATGGGATCACATAATCTGTCAACTTTGTGGTTTTCATGTTACATAGGATACCTTGAAATGTTGCTACTAGAGCTTGCTACTGATAGCATCTGTGACAGATAATTTGTTAAGGCAATTTATAGAACTGTTTACCGCATTTACATTTGTTATTCCATGAATAAACAACAATACATGGTTTTTGTTTGTATGCAAATGCAAATTTGAGTTTTGATATGCAAACGAAACACATTCTAAATAGAAAGGACTGTCCGAAATTTCCCCATTTTGACATTGTAATAAATTCTTTAAAAGAACGGACGAGAAACCATTTTCCCTTAGGAACAACCATATGGCTGTTTTTGTCATTTCTGTATTGAAGTTTCAGTTGGTAGTTAAGCTGTCATTTCCATTTAAGCAGCAAATATAACAAGACACTTTACAAGCCTCCTCTGGAACTTCTTTAGATTCTTCCTGCAAAGTCGATAATTAGAGGGTCAGACGTCGGTCCCTAAATTGGACCCAATAACCCAAAGTTTGCATTGGTATCAATTCTCAATAATTTATTGTCCTATAACTGAAAGTGCGGTTTGCTTGGAGTTTGATTGTGTGCAAGGGTAGATTATTTATATTGGTTCTTTTTCTTATGTAGGAAATGAGAGCATTATTGGATCTGATTTATGTTGTTAATGGTTCTGTAGCAGATGCAGCAAAACATTTGGGGTACATGATACACGGCTTTTGAAATTTTTAACCAATTTAAAGTTTTATGCATGCCTATTCAATGTTATAAATGTAAACCAGATGCCCAATGTAAAACTTTTTAGAGTCACCTTCTTTCATCAGAGGACTGGCCATGGAATCTTTGAAGAGATCTAGCCCCACTGTTGTAGCCACAACTTCTGCTTGGCTAGAATCATTGAAACTCATTGACATGGAAAGGACCATTTTGATTTCCTCATTTCTATACCTGAGACTGCCACAATGCTGGAGCCAACCAGATTCCCTATGCTAGAGAGTTCTCACTCAATCCCAATTTCCAAATGAATGCTTCACCCACTGGCCAATATGATTTTTCTTTTTTAATCTAACAAACCCGATCCTTTTTTCTAAGTTTAGTGCCAATATGCCCTGAAATGATAGATCCCACCAGAATAGGAATCTTTTGATTCTATCTATAATCCTTGTCATAGGCAACTTGTCATCCAGCAGCAATTGCATATGTTATTGCCTAGATTAATGTTGATTGGGGCAGGCATAGACAAATACTTCTTACATCTCTCTAAGTGTCATATAAAAGCAGCCTACAAATTGCAATTGCATTACTCTCAAGTTGTTCTACTATGGAATGTGAATTCAATTGGAGGGCTAACTATGTCATTTCCCTTCATCTAGCCTTGTATGGCAAGCTTGATCGCAATGTCAAGCCTGTTGCCCCAATGCACTTTTGAATGGTTAGTTCTTCATGTTGCTCTTGTTATCATATAAGATTTTGTTGGCTTTTTCCTTCTAAATCTATCGGGCCCCAATTGTAAAAAAAAAAATCCAATGGTGATGTAATAATGTGAATATTGACTAATCAACTATCAAGTAGTTAACGGTGTACATGGATTATATATATATATATATATATATATATCCCCTTTTTTGGCTCATCAACCTGCTAGTAGAAAAAGACATCCGCTGGTATCAAAGCAATATTTTTTCCTTCCATCTTCCTTTCTCTATTAATTGTCTCATTCATTTGGGCAGATCTTACATAGGTATCTATCCCCAATTTTCCCAGCAGCACAATGGTTTCTTCATGCAACAGGTATTTTGTTGTCTAAGCACTCAAATTAGAGATTAGTTGTTTTGCTAATGGAGCCTAGCATGCCTTCTTTTCCAATATTTGACAGGATGCAGAAGAATGTTGGACCCAACTTATGTATACACTTTTCTCAATCTCTAAAATCGCCAGACTCGAGGTATTTTACTTGGCACCAGATAGTGTAGAAGTGATGGCTACATGCATCCACATATTTTCTCAATCTCTAAAATCCTAACCTTTCATTAGGTTGCCAAAAAACAGGTGAAGAAACACAATACAACCAAAACATTAAAAAAAGAAAAGAAAAGAAAAAGAAAAGAGAAAAATACCAAGATGTTCTCTAGCTAGGATATTCCAGAATTTTTTATGAACAACCCTTGATGGTGAGGTCCATCATATCCGACAATTTGGCGAGCTTATTTCCTTTGTTTATGAATTCTTTGTTGCATCTGCATATATCCAGTCAAGCATCCACTAATGCATGAATTAGCTAAAATATGTGATGTTTAATTGCCTATGTATACGATGTGTATATGTAAGCGTCTTTGATGTGCATGTGTATGAATGATGGCATTCTTTTTCTTAGTCAATGCACTATAAAATTCAAAAGGATGAAGATGATGGAAACATCCTTTGGTTGTCCGTTATTACGATGATTCACTTTCATATTTGAGGAAATGAAATCATTATATAACTACACTTCTCATCTCAAATTGCATCAGGCTCTAGCAATAGGAACACTAGAACTTGCATATTCCCTTTTTTTTTGTTATATATCTGATTTTATTTTAATTTTTAAAAAGAAAGGTGTTAGATAGCCATTTGAACCTGTTTAAATGAGTCAAGTACATGATATAGACTTACAATCTCAAATGGAAAATTTTTCCATGGTACAAGTGTATGGAAAACTTTCCACATATCAACTTGCATTTGGATCAGTTGGCCTCCACATCACCCATCTGGACCATCCATTAGGAAAACATCTCCACAACATCAATCCAACTTTGGCATGTATGAGAATATGAAAGTATTACAGCACAGGAAATAGTTTGAATGAACATCTACCATTGAAAATTATTTGGAGGCCAAAGAAGTTTTAGATCAAGCTGATGTTTGAACTTTCTCTTCATCCATGTCTTTGTGATCATATTAATAGGTTGGATGACAAATAAAAATTACTTTAGACCCTAGGAAGGTTTCAACAGTAGAAATCTGGATTTTCCTATTAGTAAATTTTAACTGAACTCATTCTTTTGAAAACTAGAAAAAATAGGAATATTAGTAAATATGAATTTTCTTATTAAGAAGAAAATGGAAGATGGATTGAAAAAACATAAAAGAGTTTTACAGAAATTATTTGTTCCAAACAGGACATTTATCAAAGGAGCACTATTGGGTGATATTTAAGATTTTCATTATAAATAGATTAAGAGCCAATGATAGTTATAAGTAGACTTGCAGCCAAAAATAAAGAATTTGATTTTTTTCAAAACATGGAAAGACTAATCAGTCATACTTCTTGTAACTTCAGCCACTGCATCAAATGGAGGGACTGCCCAAAGATTTGGTTAGGGAGACTACTGATGGTGAACTAGCTGCTGCAACAAATATGAGAGTTACAAAGGTGAAAAGAAACATAAGTCAGTCGGTAAGATAAGATGCATGATTTTCCTTTTCAATTGTTAGTCATAGATTAACAATACTTGTTTCAATTTTCTTGGATGGATGGTGAATGTATATGAGAATGTAAATGAAAATAAAAAACTTATAATATATATATATATATATATATATATATATGTTATTAATGGAGGATACCTTGTTTAGGGGGACATGAAATTCTTGTAGCTTATGGTATGGTGCCCCATATTGGTTTTATGTTACTAGTATGTAGTAGATAATACTAGGTTCAATAGTAGATAATACTAGAAAATCCCTAAACCTAAACTTACACCTAATCCTAATCTACTCCTTAACCTGAATCCAAATCTAAACCTATACTTATAACCTAAAACTATTCTCAAATCCCAAAACCTATAACCTAAACCCGAATCCAAACCCGAACCCGAATTCCTAAACCTTAACCTAAACATATAACCTATAACCTATAACCTAAGCCTATACCTAAACCTAAAACCTAAAGCTAAAGCTAAACCTATAACTTAAACCTAAACTCAAATCCCTAAACCTTAACCTAAACTTAAACTTAAACTTATAACCTTAACCTAAACCTATTCTCAAATCCCAAAACCTATAACCTTAACCTTAACCTAAACCTATAACTTAAACTCAATTTCCTAAACCTTAACCTATAACCTAACCTAAACCTAAACCTAAACCTAAAACCCTAACCTAAACATAAAACCTAAGCCTAAACCTAATCCTAATCACAACTCCCTAACCTAAACCTAAACCAAAACTTGAAAACCAAAAACTAAACTTGAACCCGAACCCGATCTCGATTTCCTAAACCTAAACTTATGACCTTAACCTTAACCTATTCTCAAATCCCAAAACCTATAACCTAAACCTAAACCTTAACCTATAACCTATAACCTAAACCAAAACCAAAACATATAACCTAAACCCGAACCCATTCTTAAATCCTAAAACCTATAACTTAAACCTAAACCTTAACCTATGACCTATAACCTAAACCAAAACCTATAACTTAAACCTAAACTAAAACTTGAAAACCAAAAACTAAACTCGAACCCGATCCCGATTTCCTAAACCTAAACTTATGACCTTAACCTTAACCTATTCTCAAATCCCAAAACCTAGAACCTAAACCTAAACCTTAACCTAAACCTATAACCTATAACCTAAACCAAAACTAAAACTATAAAAACCAAAACTCATAATCCCAAAACCTATAACCTAAACCTAAACCTTAACCTATGACCTATAACCTAAACCAAAACCTATAACCTAAACCTATAATCTTAACCCAAACCCAAACCCGAACTCGAATTCCTAAACATATAACCTATAACTTATAACTTAAGCCTATACCCAAACCTATAACCTTACTTATAACCTAAAACTATTCTCAAATTCTTAAACCTTAACCTATAACCTAACCTAAACCTATACTTATAACCTAAAACTATTCCCAAATCCCAAAACCTATAACCTTAACCTAACCTTTCCTAAACTTACAACCTAAACTCAATTCCTAAACCTAAACCTATAACCTAAACCTAAACCTAAAACTATAAGCTTAACTCAAATCCCTAAACCTTAACCTATAACCTAACCTAAACCTATACTCATAACCTAAAACTATTCTCAAATCCCAAAACCTATAACCTAAACACGAATCCAAACCTGAACTCGAACCCGAATTCCTAAACCTTAACCTAAACATATAACCTATAACTTAAGCCTATACCTAAACCTAAAACCTTACTTATAACCTAAAATTATTCTCAAATCCTTAAACCTAAACCTTAACCTATAACCTATAACCTAAACTTATGACCTATAACCTAACCTAAACCTAAAACCTAAACCTTATCCAATAACCTAAAACCTAAACCTAAACCTAAAACCTAAATGTATTCTCAAATCCTAAACCTAAACCTAAACCTAAAAACTCGAAAACCCAAACCTAAACCCGATCCCAAACCCTAACCCGATTTCCTAAACCTAAACTTTAACCTATTCTCAATTCCCTAAACCTATAGCTTATAACCTAAACCTAAACCTAAACCTATAACCTTAACCAAAACCAAAACCTATGACCTTAACCTATAACCTATAACCTAAACCTTAACCTATAACCTAAAGCCTAAACCTAAACCTAAAACCTAAATGTATTCTCAAATCAGTAAACCTAAACTTACACCTAATCTTAATCTCAACTCCCTAACCTAAACCTAAACCTAGACTTGAAAACCCAAACCTAAACCCAATCCCGAACCCGAACCCGATTTCCTAAACCTAAACCTTAACCTATTCTCAATTCCCTAAACCTATAGCTTATAACCTAAACCTAAACCTAAACCTAATCCTTAACCTAAACCTATAACCCTAACCAAAACCAAAACCTATGACCTAAAACCTAAATGTATTCTCAAAAATCTAAACCTAAACCTACACCTAATCCTAATCTCAACTCCCTAACCTGTACCTCAACCTAAACTTGAAAACCCAAACCTAAACCCGAACCCGAACCCGATTTCCTAAACCTAAACCTTAACCTATTCTCAAATCCCTAAGCCTAAACCTACACCTAATCCTAATCTCAACTCCCGAACCTAAACTTAAACCTAACTTGAAAACCCAAACCTAAACTCGATTTCGTAAACCTAAACCTTAACCTATTCTCAATTCCCTAAACCTTAACCTATAACCTAACCTAAACCTATAACCTACACTTATTACCTAAACCTAAACCTATAACCTAAACCTAAGCCTAAAACCTAAACCTATGACCTAAAACCTAAATGTATTCTCAATTCCTAAACCTAAACCTACACCTAATCCTAATCTCAACTCCCTAACCTAAACCTAAACCTACACTTATAACCTAAACCTAAACCTATAACCTAAACCTAAGCCAAAAACCTAAACTAATGACCTAAAACCTAAATGTATTCTCAAATCCCTAAACCTAAACCTACACCTAATTCTAATCTCAACTCCCTAACCTAAACCTAAACCTAAACTTGAAAACCCAAACCTAAATCCGATCCCAAACCTGAACCCGATTTCCTAAACCTAAACCTTAACCTATTCTCAATTCCCTAAACCTATAGCTTATAACCTAAACCTTAACGTAAACCTAAACTTAAACCTTAACCTAAACCTTAACCTAAACCTATAACCTAAACTCAATTCCCTAAACCTAAACCTATAAGCTTAACTCAAATCCCTAAACCTTAACCAATAACCCAACCTAAACTTATACTCATAACTTAAAACTATTCTCAAATCCCAAAACCTATAACCTAAACCCAAATCCAAACCCGAACACTGAATTCTTAAACCTTAACCTACACATATAACCTATAACCTATAACCTAAGCCTATAACTTAAACCTAAACATAAACCTATAACCTAATCCTAAACCTATAACCTAAACTCAAATCCCTAAACCTTAACCTAAACCTAAAACCTTAACTCAAATCTGTAAACTTTAACCTATAACCCAACCTAAACCTATTTATAACCTAAAACTATTCTCAAATCCCAAAACCTATAACCTAAAGTTGAATCCAAACCAATTCCTAAACCTTAACCTAAACATATAACCTATAACCTATAACTTAAGCCTATACCAAAACCTAAAACCTTATAACCTAAAACTATTCTCAAATCCTTAAACATAAACCTTAACCTATAACCTATAACCTAACCTAAATCTAAAACCTAAACCTTAACCAATAACCTAAAACCTAAACCTAAACCTAAAACCTAAATGTATTCTCAAATCCCTAAACCTAAACCTACACCTAATCCTAATCTCAACTCCCTAACCTAAACCTAAACCTAAACTTGAAAACCCAAACCTAAACCCGATCCCAACACGATTTCCTAAACCTAAACCTTAACCTATTCTCAAATCCCTAAACCTAAACCTACACCTAATCCTAATCTAAACTCCCTAACCTAAACCTAAACCTAAGCCTAAACTTGAAAACCCAATCCCGAACCCGAACCGATTCTTAAACCTAAACCTTAACCTATTCTCAAATCCCTAAACCTACACCAACACCAAATCCTAATCTCAACTCCCTAACCTAAACCTAAACCTAAACTTGAAAACCCAAACCTAAACCCGATCCCGAACCCGAACCCGATTTCCTAAACCTAAACCTTAACCTATTCTCAATTCCCTAAACCTATAGCTTATAACCTAAATCTTAACCTAAACCTAAACCTAAACCTTAACCTATTCTCAAATTCCTAAACCTACACCTACACCTAATCCTAATCTAAACTCCCTAACCTAAACCTACACCTACACCTAATCCTAATCTAAACTCCTAACCTAAACCTAAACCTAAACTTGAAAACTCAAACCTAAACCCGAACCCGATTTTCTAAACCTAAACCTTAACCTATTCTCAAATCCCTAAACCTAAACCTACACCTAATCCTAATCTAAACTCCCTAACCTAAACCTAAACCTAAACTTAAACTTGAAAACCCAAACCTAAACCCAATCCCGAACTCGAACCCGAGATTCTTAAACCTAAACCTTAACCTATTCTCAAATCCCTAAACCTACACCTACACCTCATCCTAATCTCAACTCCCTATTCTAAACCTAAACCTAAACTTGAAAACCCAAACCTAAACCCGATCCCAAACCCGAACCCGATTTCCTAAACCTAAAACCTTACCTTTACCTATTCTCAATTCCCTAAACCTATAGCTTATAACCTAAACCTAAACCCTTAACCTTAACCTTAACCTAAAACTGAACCTATAACCTATAACCTAAATATATTCTCAAATCCCTAAACCTACACCTAATTCTAATCTCAACTCCTAACCTAAACCTAAACCTAAACTTGAAAACTCAAACCTAAACCCGATCCCGAACCCGAACCAATTTCCTAAGCCTAAACCTTAACCTATTCTCAATTCCCTAAACCTATAGCTTATAACATAAACCTTAACCTAAACCTAAACCTAAACCTTAACCTATTCTCACCTAAACCTACACCTACACCTAATCCTAATCTAAACTCCCTAACCTAAACCTAAACCTAAACTTGAAAACCAAACCTAAACCCGATCCGAACCCGAACCCGATTTCCTAAACCTAAACCTTAACCTATTCTCAAATCCTTAAACCTAAACCTACACCTAATCCTAATCTAAACTCCCTAACCTAAACCTAAACCTAAACCGAAACTTAAAAACCCAAACCTAAACCCAATCCCGAACCCGAACCCGAATTCTTAAACCTAAACCTTAACCTATTCTCAAATCCCTAAACCTACACCTACACCTAATCCTAATCTCAACTCTCTAACCTAAACCTAAACCTAAACTTGAAAACCCAAACCTAAACCTGATCCCGAACCCGAACCCGATTTCCTAAACCTAAACCTTAACCTATTCTCAATTCCCTAAACCTATAGCTTATAACCTAACCTAAACCTAAACTTATTTATATGTATTATGCATGGATGAATGTAATGTGGATAAGATGGATGTAGTTTATGTTTGGATGGATTTACGTAGTTTGGGTTTAGATGGATGTGAATGTGATGAAATGTGGATAAAATTATTATTATTTTTTTTTTACTTATGAAGTTAAACTTATATGTATTATGCGTGGATGAATGTAATGTGGATACGATTATGTGTTTGGATGGATTTACGTAGTTTGGGTTTAGATGGATGTGAATGTGATGAAATATATTGTGTAACAGGTGTATATCAGGAAGATTGTGTGTTTAGATGGATTTACGTTTAGATGGATGTGAAGTAGTTTGGGTTTAGATGGATGTGAATGTGATGAAATATATTGTATAACAGGTGTATATTAGGAAGATTGTGTTTGGATGAATTTACGTAGTTTGGGTTTAGATGGATGTGAATGTGAATGTGATGAAATATATTGTATAACATGTGTATATCAGGAAGAAGACTGTAACAGATCAAATTTGAAGAGTTCTTTAAGGGTCATAAGAGACGGCCCATAGCAGTCCTTTTAAAGGACGATCTATAACCATCCTTTGAAGGCTCATACGAGACGGTCCACGACAGTCCTTTTTAAGGACGGTTCATGACCGTCCGTTTAAAGGACAGTCTATGGCCATCCTTTGAAGGCTCATACGAGACGGTCCATGACAGTCCTTTTTAAGGACGGTCCATGACAATCCTTTTAAAGGACGGTCCATAGCCGTCCTTTTTGGGCTCATAAGAGACGGCCTATAACAGTCCATTTTAAGGACGGTCCATAACCGTCTTTTTTTAGGACGGTCCATGACCGTCTTTTCTTTTTTTGTCAATAAGAATGACAGTTTTCAACCGTCCTTTAAGTAATAGGACACGTCAAAATTTGATTGCCTATGTGACGGTCCATGACCGTCCTTTTTGGTCATTTGAGACGGTTTTAGACCGTCCTTTTTTCCCTGTTTTGGCGTAGTGAATTCAAGTTCTGTGATTCTCTTTTACTCAGAACTAGTCTTTGTTTTTTGTTTTGTTTTGTTTTGTTTTTTTTTTTGGAAAAATTCCTGCAATTTTTTCATCCTGATTTTTTTCTTTTAAGCTATAGATGCGTTTTTCTCATCTTTGAGGTGACTAGTCAATGGTTAAAAAAATGAAAATCTGGTCAAAGACTCCATGCACAGAAGCTGTTTCTTGAGGGGATTGGATTTTTTCCTTGGAGGTTCATCAAGCTTAAGGTACAAAGCATTGTAATTTGGTCTGGCTTGTTGTGAAAAGTTTAAGGTCTTTTGTGACAATCAATCAATATGCGTTGGTATTAAATGGTCATGGAAGCAATCTGGCTTTCCATTCATGCTCCAATCATATTAGATCAGCCTTTCTATTTGAAATATTAAAATGACATTTCGGAGCATTTTCATTGCAAACTGGAAACCCCTTAAATTAAGCAAATTATACAAGAAATACAAGAAAATTATATACCCTGATCCATAGCTTAAGTGGTAGACTGAGTGAAAGATACCTCATTTCAACACTCAGGTCTTGGTATCCATCCCTAGTGGGGGTGGCTAACAGTGAAGTGTCAACTGACAGTGGGGTGTACTAACCAGCTAATTCAAAATAATAATAATAATAATAAATAAATAAATAAATAAATAAAAATACAAGAAATAAAAGGATAAAAATATATATTAGCAACTTATTAATGTTTTCCTATCTTAAAAGAAGTGTTTTTAACTTTAAAGGAATAACCATGCATTTGAGATCATCATCATCTACTGCTCAGTCTTGTAAAGGAATAACCATGCATTTGAGATCACTATGTTACTCATTATCTCATGCTCAGTCTTTCAACCTCAGTCTTTCAGTGAGCTGTTCATCCCTCTCGAACAATTGACAAGCCCATCACCATTCTGCAACTGATCCTTACCACTATCATCCTTATTATTGTACCATGAATCCAGAATCTATAGCAGTGAATTGTCTTCATCACTTCCATAGTTCTTCTCCCCCTGCTCTTTGCGCTCTGCATCACCTATCTACTCTGTCCATTAGGCCACAATCAATCAATATGCGTTGGTATTAAATGGTCATGGAAGCAATCTGGCTTTCCATTCAGGTGATGCTCCAATCATATTAGATCAGCCTTTCTATTTGAAATATTAAAATGACATTTCGGAGCATTTTCATTGCAAACTGGAAACCCCTTAAATTAAGCAAATTATACAAGAAATACAAGAAAATTATATACCCTGATCCATAGCTTAAGTGGTAGACTGAGTGAAAGATACCTCATTTCAACACTCAGGTCTTGGTATCCATCCTTAGTGGGGGTGGCTAACAGTGAAGTGTCAACTGACAGTGGGGTGTACTAACCAGCTAATTCAAAATAATAATAAATAAATAAATAAATAAAAATACAAGAAATAAAAGGATAAAAATATATATTAGCAACTTATTAATGTTTTCCTATCTTAG
The DNA here is from genome assembly GCA_030180095.1 of Magnolia changhungtana. NCBI lineage: Eukaryota > Viridiplantae > Streptophyta > Magnoliopsida > Magnoliales > Magnoliaceae > Magnolia > Magnolia changhungtana. Next base: position 1,994,731 of record JASAUF010000640.1, read on the forward strand.
AAGAAGTGTTTTTAACTTTAAAGGAATAACCATGCATTTGAGATCATCATCATCTAATGCTCAGTCTTGTAAAGGAATAACCATGCATTTGAGATCACTATGTTACTCATTATCTTATGCTCAGTCTTTCAACCTCAGTCTTTCAGTGAGCTGTTCATCCCTCTCGAACAATTGACAAGCCCATCACCATTCTGCAACTGATCCTTACCACTTTCATCCTTATTATTGTACCATGAATCCAGAATCTGTAGCAGTGAATTGTCTTCATCACTTCCATAGTTCTTCTCCCCCTGCTCTTTGCGCTCTGCATCACCTATCTACTCTGTCCATTAGGCCAAGTCCACTCTTCTTGGGCTGCCCTGAAAATTCATAGTTACCAGATGATTGACATGCTTTTTTTTTTCTTTTTTTTTGTGCATAGTAGTGGAAGAAGAATGGGTTGGACCTAATGGATGGTCCAAGTAGGTGATGTGCTCATGAGGCCAAATGCAACTGTGTGTATGGGAAGGTTTCTATACACTTCGCCCACTAAATCATCTCTTTAAGAAAATTGTTGGTATTATACTGTGATTCACAAAATTGGGTTGCTTTATTTATTCTACCAATCCGCCCGAAAATGGGCAGGCTGGCCCTGGCTCAGGCTTGTGCTGGGGCTGGGTGAGTGGGCCCACACCGTCGAACCCATCTGACAAATGAGTTCGAAAATCAGAATTTTGAAACAGTTCAAAATCCGGGCCAAGACCTACACCAGGTCTGGCCCATTGACAGCCCTAGGTACCAATGCCATGCAAGTGCACCCCTATATATATGTGTGTGTGTATCTTTCAATGTACATATATATATATACATACATACATATATATATATATATATATATGTATGGACATACACACCTGCACATGCACACACTACAAGAAAAGGGGGCTTTAGCCTCGCTTCAAAATTGAGGCTAAAAAGGTTAAAAACTGAGGCTAAAGCCTTTAGCCTCAGTTTTGCCTCATTTATCCAAACCGAGGTTGAAACCCCGTGGCTAAAGGCTTTAGCCTCAAGTTTAGCAACCGAGGCTAAAATGACTTTTGTAGCCTCGATTCTTCAAGTGAGGCTAAAAGACCCTTTTAGCTTCAGTTTTCTCGAAATGAGGCTAAATTAAAATTTTAGCCTCCCTTGTTTCCAATTGAGGTTAAATCCAAATTTTAGCCTCGGTTGCCTACAATTGAAGCTAAAACTATTTTTAACCTCAGTTCTCAACAACCGAGGCTAACGCCTTTAGCCACGGGAGTTGTAGTCTCAGTTTATGTAACTGAGGCAAAACCGAGACTAAAGATGGATTTAGCATATTTTGGCATCAACCGAGGCTAAATTCGGTTTTTGACCTCATTTCCCTATCAACCAAAGCTAACAATATCATAATCAACAAATGATTGAACCTGTGCATATTTCACTCATTTAACATTCATCAAGACAACAATCAGCACAACATCAACAAAACAATTAATGGTCTATTTAAAGTACTAAAATCAAACTACAAATGTCTTCCTTTCCTAGCCTTCCACATGAACTGTTTCAATAAGGTCCCCTTTGGACCGATCGGATGTCTTCCTTTCCTAGCCACATCTTCTGGCAAGATGTCTACAACACCAACCTCACTGGCCATGATCACGTGTCCACTATGTGTGATGTAAAAGTGACTGGGGCGCAATCCATTCCGGTCCAATGTCGCTCCAGGATAGCGGCCATCGATATCGCATTTATACAATAAATATAAGTTCAAAATAATCATGTCACATGCGAGAATCATTAAAGCGTGAAGCGGTTCCGGCAAAGACAAACTTCACATGATATAAGTGCAGGTCTATCCCATGGCTCAATAAGAGCTGAAAAATATGAAATTGACATACCTCCTAATTCGCATGGCCTCCTCCGACCCGATATATCTTCCTTGATTTGATGACGACGCGCTTCTGTATTTTTGTATTCCCTAAAGAACATGAAATTAAAATGGAACTCGTTTAGGCTTAGAAATGATACTACATTTTGTAGTGACAGAATATTGACCATTCAAATAAAAAGAAACATCATAGAATATTATTTATTAAATGGTAGCATTAAGCAAATAAGAGTTTAAAAATTATGTTGGTAGGCTTAGTCATATGCACGTGCTCGTGGGTGATTTTGCATAGTAGTTGTGACGTGTGCAATGCAATTAGTTTCAGCTCCTACTAATGCAAACCAAGGTAATGATAATGATTAACCAACTAGAGATACTTAAAAATGCTTAGATTGCATCTGGATGCACAAGTGATTTGGGGAATTAGCTGTCAAATTGCGAGATACATTTCTTTCAATCCCAACTTGAAGGCAACATAATTGCAGTTTGGAGCCTAACCACCCAAAGTTAAGGAAGCTATAATCGGTTATTAAGGTTACAATTGACATTATAATATACTAAACACTATATTATTTTACTATTTTAAATATTTGTGTTGAGACAACCAATCTAAGTTTTACAAGCTACCATGTCCAATATTGGCACACATGTGGATGTCCAAGTTACATGAGATGAATCAAATGAGTAGAAGGCTCCATCTTCATGCAATTTCTAACAGAGGGAGTAAGAGAGACCAACCATAACTATTCAAAACATCAAGCATCATAACAAGATGCCACGTAGCATTCCAAAAGCAAGTTTCCTATTTTTTCGACCTCACTACAATATATCTACATTGGGATTCATGTGCATGTATGTTGTTCATAACTTTCTGGTATGGAAATTGAGAAAATCAAAACCAACAAGGCAACAACATACAACTCCAAAACTTGACTTTATGAAACTAAGCATACCACAAGATTCTGATTAGAAAACAACTTAGTAAAGTGACCATAATTCCATTATATAATGGTCATGTTAGCTTCAAAATAATGGATCTTATTTTAACAGCATTTTTTTGTCACACAATGGAGAATGACCTTTCCCATTATAACAGTGTTGTGACTTTTTTAGTTAAAGGTAGCATGTAGACTTGTAATCACTAAATCATAATTTTCCCAAAAGTCTGTACAATGAATGTGTAGTCTTCTAGAGTGCCATTTTGGTTGCCATTCGCATGGACAACTTAGCTTCAATCTTTGGATTAACTTGTCCTGGAAACATACAACGCTCAGCGAAACATAACTGCTTCTTTCTTTCTTTCTTTCTTCTTTTATTTTTTTTAAAGGCGGGCTCCACATTTCCATGCCCAAGACCTTTCATCTGGTGGGCTCCTTCATAAATCAGTCATGCCCCAAAGATCTTCACTGTTGAAAATATTGGCCCCATGGTTGAAATTCTTCTACCATTTTTTTTTAAAGGCAACTGGAGGAATTTATTAAAACAGGAAAAAGGAAAACAAAGCAGGGAAAAGAGAGAAAAGAGACTAGTTGCTGAGATAGCAGAAAGACTCTAACCCCCTAAAAAACAAAAATCAACTGCCTTACTTCAGCAAAAGCACACTATCCATGCTAACAGTACAATCAAGACCACTGATTCAAACCTTGAATAATTCCTAAATGATCTCAGTGATTGCATGTCAGTTTGATTCTTACCAGTTCAACTAATTCATGGTGTAAATGAATCAGAATAAGAAACACAATAACCGAGAACATTACAAAATAGCAACCATGCATTCCGACTAAACAAGAAATAAAATTTAGGGGGTCAAAATTTACCTGATTAACTATCTGATTTTTGAATTTTTCAGGATGTGACTTCCGCTCCGAGTGAAATGCATAAGATACTTGAGCGTCCATTCCTGTTTGAAACAAGACAGAATTGTTTGCTATCTCATGAGAGTATTTTGATATAACATCTAATACCCATTTATAAGAACAACTTTCAAAGAGATATTTATTCTAGGACTAGAAAACTTATCTTTCTCAAGCTAAATAAAATGAAGAAAGCATAACAAGGAAATTTCTACACATCTGAAGCTACATAAGAAAGATGCTTCGTACTTTAAAGGCTATTACAGACCATGATCCTGGATATCTTTGTAATTAACCTCGTATATCTTTTTTTTGGAAGTTGTGGAACTAATTTTTGTTAGATTTGGGAGTACAAAAGAATACTTCCACGTTGAAAACCCGGATGTGATCCTGGATAATATAGTTTTTCATTTACCATAATATAGTTTTTCATTTTATTATTTATGTTTTCAGTTATTCTGATAGGAGTGACCTTATGAACAATTTCATGGCTTATAAACATGGCGTAGATCTTAAGGAAATTTCAACTGTAGACAGTTTTTTATATAGTCCACTTAAGTTTTGGAATTGCCTAATTTCTAAGCTCATATCCTAACATAAATAGGGAAAAGAATATATAGGACTCCCCTATCTTCTAACAGTTGGAAACTTCCTGTAGAAGAGTCTTTGCAAGCAATCCGCATCCCTATACTCCATGGCTTTATGGTCATTTCATTCCTATAAAGAAGAAGAAGAAGGAAAAAAAAAAATCCTAACCCAAGCTTTTCGGGGCCATGTTGTTTACCCCATTAATCTATTATTTGGGTTGTTAGAAGGAAATGCTAGAAACTTCTTTGTTTATGCTATTACAATAAACAAAGTGGTATGAGGGCTAAAGCTGATTTTTAACAACTCCATTATGTTGACTTCCCAGAGATGATGCCATACTCATGCTTTAGTTTTGAAAATTGGAAAATTGCAAAATTAAGGTCATAAGCATACTTGAGGTGAGACACCAAATAACTATGAGGAGAACAAGCAACTTCAAGATCTAAAAAATTTGAGAAATCAAGGTCTAGTGCCTGAAATTATTGCTGAAGCTTGTTTGGGACCATACAAGGCATTGTGGTGTCTATAGACTTGATGAGGGTAATGTGGAAGTCTTGGAGGCGGTTGCAAGTAGACATCCTCATGTAGATTTTCATATATTTTTTCACTATGGCCAAGGTCTCATCATAGTCAATACCATACTTTTGCAACGCTCTTCATCACTGGAATAAGATACCATGTACGAGTCCGTTTTCAGGTTGAGACATCATCTGCCATAGTCCACTGGGTTCCATAATGGAATCATCGAAAAACTCCTATAATCCATGCCCCATCAAAAGAAAGCCCAATAGGTGAAATTCTTCCTGTAAGTTAACATTACTGGCTTGTATGGGATAGGAAGCCACCGGGCAAGACAATTGTGGAAATTCACCTAATTAAATTACAAAACCCCTAAACATCCACAGCATGAATGATTGCCATCTCAAAAAAACTAAGTGTACATGTGGCTACCAACATGTAAAAACTGGCTTAAAAACTTTCAAGTATGGTAACTAACTAATCATCAAAGGAGATATATATATATATATATATATATATATATATATATATATATATATATATATATATATTTGATGCTTTCATCTTTTTTTGTTGTTTGCAAGGAACTTGTAGCATAATGGTGTGACGATAGATTTGAAATGAGTTTGCTCACGCACGTACAAGCTTTCTCAATTATAAACGGCCCAACGAATAACAAGCATTACCAAAAAAATGTGTCCAAGAAAAGGATCCACTGCCAATATCCCCCAATGTCACACGTGAGTCAGACACCAAATAAGTAGTCATTCTGTACCTAACTGTGAGCAGATCCTACATAAGACGTATCAAACTCGAAGAATCCGAGAAAATCTCAATAATATATGATATAGAAAGTGTATAAATAAGGAATGGTCCCAGACCTCAATGGACAATGAGTTACCATCCTTCCCACGTGCCAACGGGTCCAAGTGCCTACAGAACCCAAACCTTCCCAAAGGTGCATGCCGGTGAAGATTGTCTGGTTTAGAAGTCAGCCAATGCATGGGAGAGAGGCTGACAAAAGCATTAACACAACAGATATTACATGCCTACATGTTAGTACGAAGAAAAACTTCATAGTTACTAAGATAATGATCCCAGCCCTGAAAAAACAAGTAACTCGAATTGTCCCAAGCATATCAACATAAGCAAATGTAGAAATACAAATGCTAGGAAACAAATATCCTCATGAATATATTGACCTAGAGAATTCAAAGTATGCAAGAAAATTCCAATATTCAATGCAGAAGTGGTAAATAACCAAAAAAATAAACCCAAAGACAGTAAGGACCATGCATAATACAAGAGTTGAATAACCATGGGTACCTAAGTACCGTTCATGCTGATCGAATAAAAGAGGCTGGTATTAATGATTTCCTAACAATTTAAAAAGACGCACATTACGGATATGATGTGCTTAAACAACTTTACGAATAGAAGATTCACAAATCACAATAGAAAATCCTATAAATGTACCATGTCTTACTAACATACAAGAACCATGACATATGAAACAAACTTAAAGCAGCATCAAAAAGAATCTTTTGGGAAAGCAGCGTTAAGTTTAAAAACACAATTACCATTCCCCCAACGGGATTTGGTTGTCCCCTTCTAAATGTTGACTCTAGCACCCACTACAATAGCAAATAATAATAATAATAAAATAATAATAAATAATAATAAATAATAAAATAAATAAAAGAAAGAATAAATAAAAAAATTGAACAAATGTTGCTAAGTATTTGCCCAACCTAGCCCATTTATTTGTCAAGGCCTGAGCAAGACAACAAATGATTGACCAACCACTTACCTACAAGATGGGACTAATCCAATTTTGTATTAGTTTCAGTTTGGGGTTTCTTAATTATTGCAATCTGAATCGAATTTCCATATCCAACAGTCGCTAGCTAACTAATGAATGACCAACCACTTCCTTGCTCTTCATGATAAGAGGATTGAAGTCAGGTTTGAGATGATCAGAGAGCGATGCCCCCAAGAAAGCTGTGTCCTTAACCATATGATTTTTTCTCTTCAAATATGAGCCACTCACTATTTTATTTTGAACCATCCATTTGATAGCAATTAATTGGATAATGTACTTTCCTAGCTTGACTTAAACTCTAACTCTGTGCTTGCTTAGCAAGTGTTCTTCTACTTAAAAGTGGAAACTAACTACTAACCTGAAAAAAAAAAAAAAAAAGTTAATAGTTTATATAATACTAATGATACTAGACTAGTGAGTAATGATACTTCTTGGACACTTAATAGTTAATACTAATTAGCCCAATAGTTGATATATAATCATATTAGAGTATTAGCAATATATGATATCAATTTATGACATATATCAATAGTTTTTATATATATATATATATATATATATGTGTGTGTGTGTGTGTGTGTGTGTGTGTGTGTGTGTGCGTGTGTGTGTGTGTGTGTGTCCACCAGAACTTATAGTAGGTCAACCTGCCATGACAACATTCTTACCAAAGAATGGTCCGATACACCATTGAATACATGGGTCAAAATATAAAATACATAAAATAATAATAATAATAATTTGATAGATTCATATCTCATTTTTTCTTATTTTCTGATATTTTTTCATTTTTTTTTTTTGTTAAAAAAATTCTTGCGATACGGCCTCGATTCTGTTAGACAACGTCGTATCCTATCATTTTTTCGCAAGGCCGATATGGCAGCCGATACCGTCATTCAAAACCATGTTAATAAGTCTTCAGCTAGTGTGGTTAAAGAAGCTCTTACAGGAGATTGGGTTTTTTTTTTTTTTTTTCAAATACTCCAATGCAATTGTTCAGTCATAATCAAGTGGCCACTCATATTGCAAACTACCCGGTATTTCATGATAGAACCAAGCACATTGAGGTCAACTATCATTTCATACGCGAGGTCTCAAGTGGTGAAATTTCTATGTCATTTGTCAAGCCTCAGGATCGGTGCTCTGATGTATTTGCTAAAGCTCTCAGCTAAAAACAATTTGCACCAGCTTGAGGGGTGTGTTAAAGTTAATAAATGTGTGCTATAAGATCATATGGCCCACCTAGGTGACTGTAATTTGTGTTGTACATATACACCCATCTTCTCTCTGTTTTTTTTTTTTTTTTTTTTTTTTTAAGTCTTTTAGTGTGCAAATACTAAATTGTAATGAGGAACAGTTTTGGTATTTTGGTTTCTATTACTTAATGAAAAAAAAGAAGATGGTAGAAGAACAGGACGAGGTGGAAACTTATTTTGGTAGCATATTTATCATAGAGTTGGTACATAAAATCCTCGGGTGGAGGCTGGAGGAACCCAGAATTGTAAGGGAATATTTTGTAGCATAGTTACCCAAGTAAGAAATGGATGCAGAAAAAGATGCAAGAAATTGTTTCATTTATTGTAGTTATAGTAGTGAGCTAGAAGTATGAAACAAATGCGAAAACTGGGAATAAAAGAAGGTGTATGGCACCCCTATATGCATGGGCTGATGGTTTACTGACAATAAAACAAAGGATGTGTATGGTGTGATCCTGAATTACAAAGGATTAACAATAATAACTCTCAGTAATTTAAAGTCCTCAAATTGGTTTCCCAAGGAAACAATTAAGTACACAAGTAAAAAAGGATATACCTGTTGCTTTTCCAAGGACGAATTTTAATTCCTTCAGAAACTAGACTTCCACAAACAGCAGCAAGTTCCGCTGGTTTTAGATCTAGTAAAATTTTATTCCGAAGTACCATTGCAAGCCAAAGTTCATTTTCTCCTCGAATTGCAGCTGCAGTTTCACCAAGAGGAAATATCACGTGTGTATTGATATCCAGTGCTCTGGCTTCATGAATGACATTGCTGATCTGGCATAAGGGGAAATGTTAGCAAACTCCTAACATTTCTACAGTTATATGTTAGGGATATACTAGTCTGTACTAGTATTACAATACCTTTTGGATTTGGGATCTGCATCATATACTGCGAAGTTTACAACTATTGACCCAACCCACCCCTGTCGCCCTACTTCCGAATCGGTCAGATTCGAGTCCACTGAAAATTACGCGACCTATGCCCACGTGATCTGGAACTGACTCCTATATTTCCTTTAAGGCAGTTAAAGTAATTAACTAAAATAAGAAACACCTACCTAAAAAAAACATGCAGTAAGGTGCTTAGCTGGAAATCTATATTAAGTGAGAAACCAGAAATTAGACAAAACCAACTTATACCAGTTTTGTAGATAACTGAATCAGGTCTGATTTGAACTTGAACCTGACCTACATACACATTATTGTTAAAGAACTATGGTATGAAATCTTGTGGCCCCACATGTACCAATTAGATCATCAGTAAGCTAGTCATGTAAAGATGCATCCAGACCCTATAACTTCTCAAACCCAAAATTATAGTCACATACAGATGCATCAGGAACCTACAACTTCTCTGTTTAGAGATCTCATTCATTGCCAAAAATTAAACCTTTATTAGATAATTTTAAGAAAATTTTACAAGAATCCGACATACCACGCCACAAATACTACTTTCTTCACCAAATCACACCATTTCCAAAACAAAAGGGCCAGGAACGGAGAAATCATTACCAGATCCGATCGAAGACACACAATTTTAGCAAATACAACCAAAAGAATCGAACAACCACAATCTCAAACAGACCGAATTCCAGATCTAACACTAGAAACACTAAAAAAAAAAAAAACACAAAGGCCACCACCAGATAAAAAATTCCACACATTTCAGACTCTAAAACAAAGAATCTAAATCATGACCTAGAATCAAATATAAAAAAACACAGGCATTTCAAAAACAAAAATAAAAAAGTAAAGCTCCAAACAATGGGATCCGAAAGGAAAACAGATCTATCCGCAAGAACCGGATCAAAATCCAACGAAATCTCTCAGAATCAAGAGACATAAGCTGGATTCAGATTAAAATAGGTTAAGCACCAAAAATTGAGAAAAAAAATTGAAAAAATAAACCCTAAGTGGAGAATATTTGGAAAAAAGCTCACTGTATTTCAAGGATCTAATGATCGGAGAGAGAGATAGAGAGAGATCCGATGAAGACGAGAACCGAGGATGAAGGAGGAGCTTTCTCCTTCTTTGGAGACAGAAATCTCGGAGAAGAGAGAGAGAGAGAGAGAGAGAGAGAGAGAGAGAGAGAGAGAGAGAGAGAGGAGCTAGGGTTGGGTTGTGTTTCGTTTGGAGAGGAATGGTGCGAGAGGACTGGATAAGGGGCGCGGATTGGGTTCCCACGTAAGGATGCTGGGTGGGGGCCATCACCATGATTGTGGGAAATCTACACCGTCCATCCGTTTTATGAGCTCATTTTACCTATGCGACTAAAAATGAGTTGGATACAAAACTTAAGTGGGCCACAAGAGAGGGAAAATTGGGGAAAGAAATGCCTACCGTTGAAAATTTCCTGAGCTCTACCTTGATGTTTAGATGTCATCCAAACCGTTTATAAGGTCATCACCATTGGGATGAAATGAAAATAATTAAAAATAATAATATCATGACATGAAACTTTTATGGCCACAAGAATGTTTGAACGGTTCTCATTGAATCCCCACTGTTTGGCCCACTTGAGTTTTGGATCTGTCCCCTTTGATCATTTTCATTTCCATGGTCTAATTTTAAATCTGGCAGTCTTGACCATCAGATCCACTGTGGATGTTGCATAGACCAAAATTCAAAGTTGCTGGACAATAAACATCGTGTGGTCCACTTGAGATTTAGTATCTCATTGTTGGGCTCATATCATAAAATGTTTTTTTTAATGTGCGGATGGCATGGATGAAACACATATAAAAATTAAAATTAAAATTCAAAAAATTCTTAATAGTTTTAAAAATTGTTAATTTTTTTTTAGAATTTTCAGTTATTTGAAATTTCTCAATTTTTTAAAATTTTCCAATTTTTTTAAGATTCTCAAATTCAAAATTCTTTTTTTTTTCCTCAAAAATTTCAAAAACATTTCAAAGTTCTTAATTTTTTTTAAAAAAAAATCTCAATTTTAAAAAAAAAAAATCATACTTTTTCATAATTATAATTTTTTTATTCTTAATTTTTCAAAAAAAAAATAATTCTTAATTTTTTAAAAGTTCTCAATTTTTTTTTAAAAAAAAATTTAATTCTTACAAAATTCAAAATTCAAATCTTTTTGAAAACTCTCAAATTTTTCACAATTGTCAAAAAATTTAAAAATTATTAATTCTTTCAATATTCTCAATTTTTATAAATTCTCAATTTTTTTCAATATTCTCAAATGTAAACTTTTGGCCTCGGTTCCTATGCAACTGAGGCTAAAACGTAGACTTTGGCCTCGGTTCCTATGCAATTGAGGCTAAAAGGTAGACTTTGGCCTCGGCTCCTATGCAACCGAGGCTAAAAAAGGTAGACTTTGGCCTCGGTTCCTATGTTGAGGCTAAAAGGTAGACTTTTCACCTCGGTTCCTATGCAACTAAGGCTAAAAGGTAGACTTTTCACCTCGGTTCCTATGCAACCGAGGCTAAAAAATAGACTTTTCGCCTCGGTTCCTATGCAACCGAGGCTAAAAGGTAGACTTTTTGCCTTGGTTCCTATGCAACTGAGGCTAAAACGTAGACTTTTGGCCTCGGTTCCTATGCAATTGAGGCTAAAAGGTAGACTTTTGGCCTCGGTTCCTATACAACTGAGGCTAAAAGGTAGACTTTTGGCCTCGGTTCCTATGCAACTGAGGCTAAAAGGTAGACTTTTCACCTCGGTTCCTATGCAACTAAGGCTAAAAGGTAGACTTTTCACCTCAGTTCCTATGCAACCGAGGCTAAAAAATAGACTTTTCGCCTCGGTTCCTATGCAACCGAGGCTAAAAGGTAGACTTTTTGCCTCGGTTCCTATGCAACTGAGGCTAAAAAATAGACTTTTCGCCTCGGTTCTTATGCAACTGAGGCTAAAAGGTAGACTTTTTGCCTCAGTTCCTATGCAACTGAGGCTAAAAAGTAGACTTTTCACCTCGGTTCCTATGCAACCGAGGCTAAAAAATAGACTTTTCGCCTCGGTCCCTATGCAACCGAGGCTAAAAGGTAGACTTTTTGCCTTGGTTCCTATGCAACTGAGGCTAAAAAATAGACTTTTCGCCTCGGTTCTTATGCAACTGAGGCTAAAAGGTAGACTTTTTGCCTCAGTTCCTATGCAACTGAGGCTAAAAAGTAGACTTTTCGCCTCAATTCTTGTGCAACTGAGGCTAAAAGGTAGACTTTTCGCCTCGGTTCCTATGCAACTAAGGCTAAAAAATAGACTTTTCGCCTCGGTTCCTATGCAACTGAGGCTAAAAGGTAGACTTTTCGCCTCGGTTCCTGTGCAACTGAGGCTAAAAGGTAGGCTTTTCGCCTCGGTTCCTATACAACTGAGGCGAAAGATGAACTTTTAGCCTCAGTTCCTTAGCAACCGAGGCTAAAAGACACATTTAGCCTCCATTTTTTCAACTGAGGCTAAAAAATTGTGGCTAAAGGCCTATTTTCTTGTAGTGACACAGACATATATGTTGAGGTGCACATGAAACAGACACACACAGCAAGGCATATATGTTGAGATGAGCATGAAACAGACACACACACAGACAGGCATATATGTTGAGGCGTGCATGAAACAGATACATGTGTGTATGTGTGTGTTTACATATGCATGTATATACATGTATGTTTGTATGTATACACATACTGCAGCTAGATTATGCTGGATGCAAATTCAGGTATGAACATCATTTTCGAACTTTCATGTAGCATTTGAAAGGGTTTGAGATTTTGATATTTGCCTTGTTAAGACCTTAATCAGCTTTCAGATGACGAACACTATCCAGAAGTTTAAGGTCTATTCAACCCAACTCTTGTATCAATCCTGCCCCTATCAAACATTAACCCTGTTCATCACCGGTCCATTTCTTGATGGGCTTTTGACAAATCAAAATGTCTTTGCTTTCAAATATACACCTCAAGTGCTGGTAAGTATTGAAAGAATGTTCTATTGTTATTCATCGTCCCTCAAGTTCTATGTTTGAAATTTCTCATAGCCATATTATTTTTATTGCAGGTTTTCATTGTGCTCTCTTGCTTGATCTCTGTTTCCGTCAACTTCAGTACATTTCTTGTAATTGGAAAGACATCACTTGTCACCTATCTAGTCCTGGGGCATCTGAAAATATGCCTGGTTTTGGCTTTTGGATATGTTTTACTTCACGATCCATTTAGCTGGCGAAACATTTTCGGCATCCTTGTTGCCTTAGTTGGAATGATCCTTTATTCGTACATCTGCTCTCTTGAGAACCAGCAAAAGGCTAGTGAAGCATCAGTGCCATTGTCCCAGGTACAACCTGCTCCCGTTTTTGTCTCAAATATGGCACTTATATTTCGTTGGTGCTGTACAACAGGGCTTGCTCGCAACAACTGAAATAGCCGATCGACAATCTGTTTGTGGGTCATGGTGTAATCTAGTGTGGTTGTATAGAATCAAAATGAATAATTTATTATTTTCTAAGGTCGATTATAATCTTTATATGCCATTCTACCCGTTCATAAGTGACTCCAACATCCAGGAAGAGATGAGAAAAATATCAGCTTGATCCAAAACTTCTTGCTTCAGGAGGTTTTTAATGGCATGCATCTTTATCCCCCATTGTTTCTTATGGTGCAGCTCACCTGAACTTTGGATATGCCTTATGTTTGGGCCCATCTCTTAAAATAAGCTGGCGAAAGGGATCCACGGACTGGATGTGAGGCATACATAATAGTGGAACCCACAGAGCTTATGCCGCAGGGCACACCTGGAATTGATCCGTGTCCATCTAAAACAGGCCGTAAGGCAAGACCGGAATCCTCCACAAACTTGTACGAAAGGGGGTAAAACAACCCGGTTCTGTGGCCCACCCTGTTCTTGGTACGACATCCACTCCGTCCATCAGGTGAGCCTTCTCATTTTCATAAAACAATTCCAAAATTAATCCTTTAATATCTCAGGTGGGCCACACAAAGGGTCAACAATGTAAAATCACCAGTTCATTCTTTTAATTTCGCACGGTGTGGGTTACTTGAGTTTTGAATCAGGCTAATTTTTGTACTGTCTGTTCATCCTGGTGAAGGTTGCTTGATAAGGATACGATGGAATAAACACGCCACGGTACAGTCCATACACAATCTACATTTGGCTCCACTCTCTAGCAAGTCTGAATCAATAGTCTTGAACATGGCCCATAAGCTCAGTAACCTACTTAAATTTCTTTTCTTTTTGTTATTAGTGGGTAGAATAAGATATCCACGTGGACATTATAAAATATAAGTGAAAGTATTTTTTAATTAACGATCCCGGATTATCTGATTCTTTTCTAAATTCTAATTATCAAATGGTGAATATTTTGAAGCAATGCATGTGTATGTTTCAAGGATTGACTCCTATAGTAACAAGTAGTGGGTTGACCTGTCTCGAAAATATTATTTTATTTATTTCTCTATTAATTTATTTATCATGGTGTATGAAATTCTAGAAGTTTGCGAGCTACTGAAAGAAGTACACGTGCCAAACTAACAAGTCTCTGGACTGCCGAGCTATGGTGCATAAGGTAGCTTTTTTTTGTTTTTTTTTTGGAAAAACAAATTACTTTTTTAAAAAGAAACATTACATTACTCTATATATCCATTATCACAACCACCCACATGGAGATCCACATATTTATCTGTTAAAGATAGAGAAAGAGACCAGACTATTGTAGCACAGTCATCTAGCCACGACTGCTGCCTTGTTGCTGCTTTTCTTCCGTCTAAGCAAGGATCGAGTCAATTGGCTTGGGTTGGTTCTGGACAGTAACCTTATCAAGCTCCTCACCTTGCTTCTGCTCCTTGGCAAGCTTCTTGAGATTAGCGAGTTCTAGATCTCGGCTCATCTTCCGTCGGTACATCTCCGCGAAAGTGATTGGCTCCTCCATCACTGGCTTCACTCCCTCCTGTATCGCGGGCGGGTACACGATTGCCTCTGGAGCTGGGTTCTGGAATGTGGCGATGGACAAGCGACTGCAGTTCGAGTTCACAACTGCTTGGTGATTGGCGTTCTTGAACCTCCCATTGTTAAGAAAATGGCCATGATCACCCAAGTTAACGACAAAGGCTCCTTCGATGGGCTGGACGATGATCCAGGTCTTACCACCATCTTTGGTGGCTTGGAGGCTTCCAACCTGGTCCTGCAGCAGTAGCATGATGGTGCCAGGGTCGGTGTGTCGTTTCAGGCCAAGGGTGAGGTCGGGCTGGGGACATTTCGGGTAGAAGTTCACCACCATCTTCTGGTCCATGTCGACACACGCCTTGGTCAGAGCTTCCTTGTTGAGCCCCATCGCCTCCGACAGCACCTCCAATAGCTTGCAGGCCAGCTCCATCAGGCGTTCGCTGTACTTCTTAGCCACCTCTGTACATCCCTGTGGCTTGTCGGGCCACCTCGAGTAGTCTCTGAGTCTGATCGGGTATGAGAAGAATGTTACAATCTCCCGCCAGTCTTGTACGGCCTCACCCTGAAGGTGGCTGGAGACAATGAAACCGCCGTTCTTCCCACCAGACATATCGAAATGGAGCTTCTCCTCAGCGGGGAGAGTGAAGAACTCCTGAGCGAGACGAGTCATATCCGAAATGAGGTCCGAATCGACACCGTGGTCCACCACTTGGAAGACCCCCCAGTCCTCGCACGCTTCCACGATCTTCTTGCAAACTACCGACCGTCCATCAGGAGAGTCGATGCCCGCCAGAGATATGACGGGGATCTCGTTGCTGAATTGATTGTAAGCAACCTTAGGCCGTTCATCCTCTTCCCTGATGAAGCTAGATCGTAGTGTCGTCTCATTCGTAGCCGTCGGTAGGAAGGGCGTAGCTGGTGCCATCACTCGTTTCCTCTCTCTCTCTCTCTCTCCCTCTCTCACAAATTTTCGTGATGTGATGTTTGCAGTCGCATAAGGTAGCTTATACTGGGAAGTTGTATGTATATGTGTGTATATATATATATATATATATATATATATATATATATATATATATATATATATATATATAAAAGGATGGTTTACTGATTTGGTTAGTTGAACCTCTAATTCAGTGATTTGACTCAATGTATGGCAGTAAGGATCACATTTTCCTAAAAGTGGCTTGTTTTTACAGAGAACCAGGGATCTGGAGACTGCTGAGCTGCTTAAGCACTTGCCAGCTTTGCAACAGCTCTCCTTATTCGCCTGCTTGCTTGCCAGGTAAAAAGACCATGAGTCACTTGGCAGAATTGCTTGGGCTTTTACATCCATGTTTCAATGTTACTCGTTTTTTCTTTGCAAATAGTACATCTTGGTATTTTCACATGGGTACCTTAACTTGAAAGGAGATTAGCATCAGTTAATACATTCTATGTGAGTGTTTATGTTGCTACTTGTATACAACCACGAGGAGCAGCTGTCTATAATTTTGTGGTCCAATTAGCACTTTCGATGGTGAGTTTGCCAATGGGTGATGCATGATGATTTTAGTTCAAGATCTATTCTGCATGATAATTTTAGTTTAAGTGTCTGACTGCTGTCATACTTATTCCTAGTACTTATGTGATCCTCTTTGCGGACAGGTTGCTAGGGAAAGCATTAAGATTTATAATGCTATAAGTGATGGTACTATTAATTTGGTTGACAAGGCAAGGTTATTGTTGCTTGCTCTTCGAGCTAAAAATTTTGCTGCTGTTGAAGTCACATGATTATCTAGTTCTATGGTAGTTCTTTGAGAAGCAACGGCATCATGCTATCAAAGCCCTTGAAATATACCGGAAAGTAGGCAGCAGGTACTTACTCTCCATATCCAATCTATCCTTATGTCCTTGATCATTCACTACATGTTGATTTAAGTTGGGAGGAATTTTTTGCTTGTTTGGCATGTCTTAAGCTACTTCTGTGCTGCAGGCTAAAAGGTTGTCTGAGTTTTATGAAATATGTAAAAGCCTTGATCTTGGGCATGGAGAAAAGTTCATCAAGATTGAGCAGGTTTCAATTTCATAGTGATGCCTCTTAGAATAGCGTTATTTCTTTTTCTTTTTCTTTTTTTTTTTTCTTTTTTTTTATTTTTTAAAAAATTCTGAAACACTTCTTACCAAGACTTTGAAGACACTTGTCATCGGGTTATCTCTGATCAATTTAAGGCATTGGGCCATTTACTTGTCAATAATGCAGCCTCCAACATCATTTCTCACAGCCATGGAGGAGTATGTGAAGGATGCTTCAAAAGCTTCATCAGTTTGCAAGGATCAGGTATGAAAGTACTCTTAGTTTAACCATCAGACATGTCCATTCATGATGTGGCCAGTCATCTACACTATTGGTATTAGTAAATAACCTGCAGATCGGTATTGATTCTTGCATTTGGTAGTAACCTAGGTAATTGAATGAATGAATGAATGAATGAATGATTGTAATTGAATGAATGATTACGTCGGTGGTAATTGAATGAATGAATGATTATATATATTTTTTTAAATGTAGGAAATAGCTATGGATATTAACCATAGCTTGTAATCTGACAACCGTAGCTATTATAAAATTCGGCATATTACCACAGATCCAACACTACTTTTAGCTACCAATAATATCCCTAACTGTAGGTGCTTTTAGCTACTGAAATATTTGCTACAGATTAGATCCATAGCTATTTTAAGCTCAGAGTATGGATTAAATCCGTAGCCATAGATTTTAGACCTATTGGCTTAGCACCTACAACAACAGTCGTGCTACGGATTTAATTTGTAGCCATAGGTCTATGGCTATGGATTAAATCTGTAGCCTTTGCCCATTTTTCTAGTAGTGCTCGCAGAGGGAAGAGTGAGGACAAGAGCGGACGTGAAGCGATCCTTCAGCTCCATAAATGTCTGCTCACAAGTGTCGCTCTAAACGAACTCAGTACCCTTCCGGGTCAACCTAGTCAACGGGACTGCAATATGAGAGAATCCCTCAATGAAACGTCGGTAGTAGCCCGCCAAACCAAGGAAATTGCGGATCTTAGACAAGTTCGTGGGCTGGCACCACTGACGCACGACATCAATCTTCGAGGGGTCTACTATGACGCCCTGCCTCGTCACCACATGACCGAGAAACTTCACCCCCTCCTGCCAGAACTCGTACTTCTCCAGCTTCGCGTAAAGCTGGTGTGCACGGAAGGTCTGCAAGGTAATCTCCAAATATGCTCATGCTCCTTACGAGTCCTCGAATATATCAGAATGTCATCGATGAACATCACAACAAACTGGTCAAGATACGGATAGAAGACCTCATTCATTAGTTGCATGAATACTACGAGCGCATTGGTCAGTTCGAAGGACATGACCTGGAACTCAAAATGACCATAGCGCTTCTTGAAGGCTATCTTCCGGATATTCTCATCTCAGACCTGAACCTGATGATAACCGGACTGCAAGTCTATCTTCAAAAAGAACTGCGCCTCCTGCAACTGATCAAACAAATCATCGACCCTCGGGAGCGCGTACTTATTCTTGATCGTGACTTTGTTGAGCTCGCGGTAATCTACATAAAGCCTCAGTGAGCCATCCTTCCCTTCACAAAGAGTACCGGCGCTCCCCACGACGAATTGCTTAGACGGATAAAGCTTAGCTCGCGCAACTCATCTAACTGCTTCTACAATTCCCGCAACTCCAATGGTGTCATAAAATATGGGGCCTTCAAAACAAGCGCGGTATCTAGCACGAGATCAATCTGGAACTCAGTGTACCAACGAGATGGTAACCCTAGAATCTCTCGAAACACATCGAGAAAACCACAAATGACTGGTAGCTGGTCAATACTCAAAGTGACTGATTCCTTAACGGCACATGATAACAGGCAGGAAAGCTGCTCTCCTCTGATCTCGGCAACAAACTGGAACTTTGGCATGCCGGGTATATAGAACATGACTGTCCTCGCGAAGCAGTCTAATATAGTGTGGTACTTGGCGAGCCAATCCATGCCCAGGATGACATCAAACTTAGACATCAGCAATATGAACATATCATCAGGCAAAAAGATATCCTCAATCAGAATAGGGCAAGATAAGTAAATCAGTCTAACACTGCAGTCTTCCCCAAGGGCGTCTATACTAACAAACTCTCACGGGCAGACTTCATCAGCAAATCGGTCGATTGGAAGAAATCATCGACCACAAAGGAGTGCGATGTACCAGAATCAAACAATACACGTGTAATGCATGCAGAAACAGGGAGAGTACCTTCGACAACTCCTCCTGATGACTAAGGGTCTTGCTGGGCGGCATAAAATCTGTCATGGGCCTACTAGGGAGGTAAAGGTCCCCTCTAAGGTCTCTACTTCACATCGTTGTCGCTATGGTGGCTCGATCTACGCTCTCTCGTTGTTGCGGGGAGGTCCTGGAGTCTAGTGTTGCGATCGCACTCGCCGATGTGGGGCGTCGCGGAGGCGTCACATGCCCTCGATTCCCTCGGCTGCTACTGCTATGGATGGGGACACTCATGCCTACAATGTCCTATCCTACTGCACCCAAAGCAAGTACATGAAAACGGTATCAGAGGTAGTGCTCGGGGTGCCACTGGTGCTCAAAATGCTGGGCGGGTCATGCGTCATTGCTGTAGATGATGCTGATGCTGGTGGGAGCTACCAAAGGGCGCCTTCCTCTTCTGATCTCCTCTCTAGTCACGGGCCCTCTGCAAATTAGCCCAATCTACCCGTAGATCTGGACCCTCTACACGATCTGCTCAAATGTTGGAAGCAGGTGTCTGACCACACGGCTCCTGAGGGCAGGATGTAAGCTGTTCTAAAAACAGCGGGCCTTTTGCCCCTCATCGTTAACAAGGTACGTCGTGAATCGCGATAGCATTACGAAACGTGCCTCATACTGGGACACAGTCATGTCCCCCTGGACCAAAGTCTCAAACTCTAATGCGTGCTGCTGCAGATATGCTCAGGAAAGAACTTCTAGTCAAACTGTTCTACGAAGTCCTCCCAAGTCCATACGAAATCGGCCGCTACCGCTCAGGCGACAGATGCCCACCAATGATGAGCCTCTCCCTGGAGAAGAAATACAGCTAACGGGACTCACTGTTGGGTTGTACATCCATGATATCGAATATCTTCTCCACCTCGGAGTACCATATCTCTACTGCAGTAGGGTCTGGCTTACCCCGAAAACGTGGGGGATCATGCTGTCGGAAGACTTTGAGAAGGGCGCTCGCACGCTCCTGCTCTGCCTTGGCTGGCGTAATAGTGGGACGCCTGCTCTACCCCTGAAAAATAGTAGTCATCGCCAGTACCATTTGTTGTAGCTGGGAGGCGCTCACAGGTACGGTCGGATCTGCACTGGTTTCGGGTAGAGGAGTGACATCCTCAGGCTGGGGAGTATGAATATCTGGTAGTGGAGCAGGAATCACAGGTGGTAGAGAAGGAATCGTAGGTGGTGGAGCAGGAGTCACTCGAGTCACTTTTTTATGCGGCATGTCCTACAGGAAGGAACAATGGCCTATCTGCCTTGAGAATTCTCGAAGGCATAAATGTTAAGGGTCTATGTTAGAAAATCATTAAGTTATTCGGACTAAGTTATTCGGACTCGAGACTTATTCGTTCTAAGTTCATAGTAAATATGTGATGTGATCCTTAGGTATTCCCAAGTTATGATCTGATACCAACTTCTGTCACGCCCCAAACTCAAAAAACGGACTCATAAAATTCTCGTTCATCGAATCTGGTGCCAATGCCTCCGTAGTGCCCTATTCTTAACTCCCGGCACTCATATGCCAAATTCTGATCCTGGGATCATACAAGGAGGATTTTCAGTATGATTTTTTTTTGTAATGGAGCATAACCACGAGCATAACCAAGTCACAAAAAAAAATCACCACATATCCGCTATATTAAAACCTTGAAGTACAATACTGAAAGAGAAATACTAGGTGATCAAAAAGCTCCAACATAAACTGATACGCCCTCCTGCCTCACCACTGCTGCGAACTAACGTCACCTGCACCCAATGGTTGTGCATAAGCTTATAAAAGCTTAGAGGGTCATGTAAGTGTGTGCACAAAGCAAGCGCCAAGTGTGCAATATCAGAGTAATACGGAAGTATGCGGGTAAACCCATAAATACTATCAGCTGTACCAAAGCTATGTGATGTAAGGCATAAATGTTATCGGTCATACTAAGGCCATGCGATATGAGGCCCACGTAGGCAAATGTCATATACAAGATACAAAGCAAATATGCCAGTACTCATCAAGTACACATATCAATACAGTTTCTCTCTGAGATATCACCAGGGTCTAATGCACTTCACACTGACTGCCGCCTCCCTAGCCGCATAGCCCAGCAAGTGGAAGAGACCACACTATCCGCCTGGCCAATAGTATGGCAATACCTACCCGACTCATCGATAACAGACTCATTTGCGAGCTAGTCAAACTCAGCCTAGCTTAAAACCCCCTCACTCGGGCGGATAAGGCCACACCCCCTTCCAACTAATCATGACACAGTGAGAGATGCAACCTACTGGTATTCGGCACTCCTGCGCTCATGTATCCACTCGGTCTAGACGCTGGAGCATCTCTTAGTACCAAAAAGGTTCTGCGACTTTCACCCAAGGACATCCTAAGTGCCTATAGTGCTAGAACCAAGTATTTTTGGTATCCGATATGGCCATCTATGATGTGCCTGTGGAGGCTACGACCCTGATATCGCCAGGGCGTACAATGATCATGTCACACATATGCGAGATGCATGAGTCACACCGTCAGTCATGCAGTAATCTTGCGCATACCACGCGCTCATGTGGGTAAGTCCTATCAGTGAGTCTCATAAATAATATATTCAATGGTATATGCTATGATCAGTCACTCCTCATATCAAGCATAAAAATGATGCGTATGGGCATAAATCATGAAGTTATACTAAGCATGTTATATGGTGACGAATTATCTTCATAACGAGGATGGGCCTAGATGGTCTACACACAACAAGTATGGGCCTATCAATGGGCCCTAAGGAGAGTTACAATGCAGACATTTAACCAACATTGTACTTACAATGTGGGCGTTAAACCATCATTGCTCCCATGGCATAGCCTGCCATAAACATCATTACAAAAACCATGGTGAAATCACACATTGCAATGGACCTTGTATACATCCCATTGGGCCTCAACCCATGGGACTCAGATACATCAAATGGGTAGCATCACATGAGTCTCATATATATCAAGGCGGGCCTCAACAATGGGCCTCATACATCACATCAAGGTGAGCCTCAACAACGGGCCTAATCAAATGGGCCAAATCAAAAGGACCGAGTTGAATGGGCCAAATCAAATGGGTCGAATCCAACTCATTTATTTTTTATATATATATATATATATATATATATATATATATATATATATGGGAAAAGGTACAATGTGCTCGAGCTGTGTGGGCCCCACTGTGATGCATTTCAAACATCTACCCCATCAGTCAGATGAACCATTCCATCATGGGCCTAGGTCTCAAAAATCAAGTCAATTCATGACTTGTGTGGGCTACACCACATACAGAAGTGGGGAGGGGTCGTGCACCATTAAAACATTCATAACCATTTTTTAGGGCCCACCGAGATGTATTTTGCAAATCCAGCCCATCCATTATGTGTGTCCCACTTGAATGAGGGTTCAGACCAAGTTTCAGGCACATGCAAAACTCAGGTGGGCCCCACCAAGTGCTTTTATATGTTTTAACAGTGTCTTCGCATAATTTTAGATGGTATGGCCCGCCTGAGTTCCGTGTACGGATGATTTTTGGGATATCCATTAATTTAAAGGGTACCCATCAAATGCACGGTGTTGATGGTCAAAACACATCACGGTGGGGCCTACTCAGCTCGACCTCACGGGAGCTTATCGTCAGCTCGAGCGCATTGTACCTTTTTCCTATATATATATATATATATATATATATATATATATATATATATATATATATATATAAATGAATCATATTAAAAGATCAACTGGACCATACCATATCAACCGTAGTGATAATGATTTCCATGGTTAAATTCCAGTGGGCCCCATCATAGGGTTTATTTCCCATCCAGCCTTTTCATAAGGTCACAAAGACCTGGATTTAGAGGAAAAACAAATATCATATTGGTCCAAACTTGGTAGCCCAAGGGTTTTAATGATGGACGTTCAAACCCACTGTTTTCTATAATGTGGTCCACCTGATCCTATATTTGACTTATTTTTCTTTTAGTCTCAAGCCTTAAAATTATCTTTCAAAATGGTTGGACAGTTTGGTTGCAACACATCCATCAGAGTGGCCCCATATAGATGGACGGCATAGATAAAGCACATACCTCAGGGTGGGGGCCACACTGATGGAAGGTGTGGAATACATACATCAGTGGATCCCATGTTGGGCCCACCATAATGTTTATTTTCCACCCAATTTGTTAATAAGATCACAGGGACCTTGATAAGAAGGAAAAACAAATTTCATAACGATCCAAAACTTCTGTGAAATCTAAAAGGATTTCAATGGCAAACGTTCATTCATCACTGTTTCCTGAAGTGTGGACCACCTGAGTTCCACATATGGTTGATTTCTGGGGTGGCCCACTGCCCTAAGGGCCCCCATTAAATGCACAGTGTTGATGCCCAACACACATCATGGTGGGGCCCACGGCTGGGACCCATGGTCCCTGCCTCTCTCGCCTAATGCAGTAGGACGCTGCTACAGCGTCCTCTGGATGCCAGCAGCAGCAACGTTTGCTGCTGGTATATTATTATTATTTTTCATTTTCATGTGGTTTTTCCATGGTTGGGCCCGCATTAGGTGGATCCACTCCACCTATTGGATTTTATCACTACAAGAAAATCCACTTTTACCAACGAAAAGTTTCGTAGGCAAAAAGTTTTACCCGCGAAAATTTTCATTGGTAAAAGTGGCTTTTCCTTGCTAAAAGTCCGAGGGGAAAACCTTTTACCCACGAAAAAAAAATTTCGTTGGCAAAGGTAAGACTTTTGCCAACGAAATATTTCGTAGGCAAAACATTTTACCAACGCTAATTTTCGTTGGAAAAAAATATTGACAAAACTTTTTACCCATGAATAATTTTGTAGGTAAAAATATTTACAAGACTTTTTAGCTACCAACAATTTTGTAGCTAAAAATATTTAAAGATTTCTTACCTATGAATATTTTCCTAACTAAAAATATTTAAAACACTTTTTACCTACCAAGAATTTCGTTGCTAAAAGTATTTAAACACTTATTACCTACCAACAATTTCGTAGCTAAAAATATTTACAAGACTTTTTACCTACGAATATTTTCGTAATTAAAAATATTGAAAACACTTTTTACCTACCAATAGTTTCGTAGCTAAAAGGTATTTACAAGACTTTTACCCATAAATATATTCGTAGGTAACAATACTTAGAAAACTTTTACCTACCACTATTTTCGTAGGTAAAAATATTTACCAAACATTTTCCTGCGAATGATATTGTAGGTAAAAATACTTACAAAACGTTTAGCTACGAATATTTTCGTAGGTAAAAACATGGATGGGACTTTTAACTACGAAAATTTTTGTAGGTAAAAACTTGGATGAGACTTTTACCTACGAAAATATTCATAGGTAAAAACTTCGATGAGACTTTTACGAAAAGTTTTGTAGGTAAAAGTTTTTTTTTTCGCACAAAATTCTTAATATGCACCTGATATACACCTGTTACAATATATTTCTTGATATACACCTGTTATGTAATATATTTCATCATATTCACATTCACATTCACATCCATTTAACTCCAAAGTACATAAATCAATCCATCCAAACATAAACTACATCATGCATAAATACATACAAGTTTAACATCGTAAATAAAATACAAAAAAACACAAAGATGGAGTTGAGATTAGCATTAGGTGTAGGTTTTGGATTAGGGATTTGACACATTTAGGTTTTAGGTTTACGTTTAGGTTTAGGTTATATGTTATAGCTGTAGGGAATTGAGAATCGATTAAGGTTTAGGTTTAGGAAATCGGGTTCGGGTTCAGGATCGGGTTTTGCTTTAGGTTTTCAAGTTAAGGTTTAGGTTTAGGTTAAGGAGTTGAGATTAGCATTAGGTGTAGGTTTAGGGATTGGAGAACACATTTAGGTTTTAGGTTTAGGTTTAGGTTTAGGTTATAGGTAGGTTATAGGTTCTAACTGTAAGGAATTAAGAATAGGTTCAGGTTTAGGTTTAGGAAATCGGGTTCGGGTTCGAGATTGGCTTTTGGTTTGGATTTTCAAGTTTAGGTTTAGGTTTAGGCTAGGGAGTTGAGAATAGGATTAGGTGTAGGTTTAGGTTTAGGGATTTGAGAACACATTTAGGTTTTAGGTTTATGTTAAGGTTAGGTTATAGCTATAGGGAATTGAGAAACGGTTATGGTTTAGGTTTAGGAAATCGGGTTCGGGTTTGGGATCGGGTTTTGCTTTGGGTTTTCAAGTTCAGGTTTAGGTTTAGGTTAAGGAGTTGAGATTAGCATTAGGGATTGGAGAACACATTTGGGTTTTAGATTTACGTTTAGCTTTAGGTTATAGGTTTAGGTTATAGGTAGGTTATAGGTTATAGCTATAGGGAATTGAGAAACGGTTATGGTTTAGGTTTAGGAAATTGGGTTTGGGTTCGGGATTGGGTTTTGCTTTGGGTTTTCAAGTTTAGGTTTAGGTTTAGGTTAGAGAGTTGAGATTAGCATTAGGTGTAGGTTTAGGATTAGGGATTGGAGAACACATTTAGGTTTTAGATTTACGTTTAGCTTTAGGTTATAGGTTTAGGTTATAGGTAGGTTATAGGTTATAGCTATAGGGAATTGAGAATCGGTTATGGTTTAGGTTTAGGAAATCGAGTTCGGGTTCGGGATTGGGTTTTGGTTTGGGTTTCCAAGTTTAGGTTTAGGTTTAGGTTAGGGAGTTAAGAATAGGATTAGGTGTAGGTTTAGGTTTAGGGATTTGATAACACATTTAGGTTTTAGGTTTTTAGGTTTAGTTTTAGGTTATAGGTTATAGCTATAGGGAATTGAGAATCGGCTTTGGTTTTGGTTTAGGAAATCGGGTTCGGGTTCGGGATCGGGTTTTGCTTTGGGTTTTCAAGTTTAGTTATAGGTTTAGGTTAGGAAGTTGAGATTAGCATTAGGTGTAGGTTTAGGATTAGGGATTGCAGAATACATTTAGGTTTTAGGTTTAGGTTTAGGTTTAGGTTATAGGTTATAGCTATAGGGAATTGAGAATAAGTTAAGGTTTAGGTTTAGGAAATCGGGTTCGGGTTCAGGATTGGCTTTTGGTTTCGGTTTTCAAGTTTAGGTTTAAGTTTAGGTTAGGCAGTTGAGAATAGGATTAGGTGTAGGTTTAGGTTTAGGGATTTGAGAACACATTTAGGTTTTAGGTTTAGGTTTAGGTTTAGGTTTAGGTTTAGGTTTAGGTTATATGTAGGTTATCGGTTATAGCTATAAGGAATTGAGAAACGGTTATGGTTTAGGTTTAGAAAATCTGGTTCGGGTTCGGGATCGGGTTTTGCTTTTTGTTTTCAAGTTTAGGTTTAGGTTTAGGTTAGGGAGTTGAGATTAGCATTAGGTGTAGGTTTAGGATTAGGGATTGGAGAACACATTTAGGTTTTAGGTTTATATTTATTAGGTTTAGGTTATAGGTATAAGCTGTAGGGAATCGAGAATAGGTTAAGGTTTAGGTTTAGAAATCGGGTTCGAGTTCGAGATTGGGTTTTGGTTTGGGTTTTCAAGTTTAGGTTTAGGTTTAGGTTAGGGAGTTGAGAATAGGATTAGGTGTAGGTTTAGGTTTAGGGATTTAAGAACACATTTAGGTTATAGTTTAGGTTTTTTAGGTTTAGGTTTAGGGTTTTGGTTTAGGTTATAGGTAGGTTATAGGTTATAGGCGTAGGGAATTGAGAATCGGTTATGGTTTTGGTTTAGGAAATCGAGTTCGGGTTCGGATCGGGTTTTGGTTTGGGTTTTCAAGTTTAGGTTTAGGTTAGGGAGTTGAGATTAGCATTATTAGGTGTAGGTTTTGGATTAGGGATTGGAGAACACATTTAGGTTTTAGGTTTACGTTTAGCTTTAGGTTATAGGTAGGTTATAGGTTATAGCTGTAGGGAATTGAGAATAGGTTAAGGTTTAGGTTTAGGAAATCGGGTTCGGGATCAGGTTTAGCTTTGAGTTTTCAAGTTTAGGTTTAGGCTTAGGTTAGGGAGTTGAGATTAGCATTAGGTGTAGGTTTAGGATTAGGGATTGGGGAACACATTTAGGTTTTAGGTTTACGTTTAGGTTAGGTTTAGGTTATAGGTAGGTTATAGGGTAGAGCTGTAGGGAATTGAGAATAGGTTAAGGTTTAGGTTTAGGAAATCGGGTTCGGGTTTGGGATTGGCTTTTGGTTTGGGTTTTCAAGTTTAGGTTTAAGTTTAGGTTAAGGGGTTGAAAATAGGATTAGGTGTAGGTTTAGGTTTAGGGATTTGAGAACACATTTAGGTTTTAGGTTGAGGTTTAGGTTTAGGTTTAGATTTTAGGTTTAAGTTTAGGTTTAGTTTTAGGTTTAGGTTATAGGTAGGTTATAGGTTATAGCTATAGGGAATTGAGAAACGGTTATGGTTTAGGTTTAGGAAATTGGGTTCGGGTTCGAGATCGGGTTTAGCTTTGGGTTTACAATTTTAGGTTTAGGTTTAGGTTAGGGAGTTGAGATTAGCATTAGGTGTAGGTTTAGGATTAGGGATTGGAGAACACATTTAGGTTTTAGGTTTACATTTAGGTTTAGGTTATATGTTTAGGTTATAGGTAGGTTATAGGTTATAGCTATAGGGAATTGAGAATAGGTTAAGGTTTAGGTTTAGGAAATCGGGTTCGGGTTCCGGATTGGGTTTTGGTTTCGGTTTTCTAGTTTACGTTTAGGTTTAGGTTAGGGATTTAAGACTAGGATTAGGTGTAGGTTTAGGTTTAGGGATTTGAGAACACATTTAGTTTTAGGTTTAGGTTTAGGTTTTAGGTTTAGGTTTAGGTTAGGTAGGTTATAGGTTATAGCTATAGGGAATTGAGAAACGGTTATGGTTTAGGTTCAGGAAATCAGGTTCGGGTTCGGGATCGGGTTTAGGTTTGGGTTTTCAAGTTTAGGTTTAGGTTTAGGTTAGAGAGTTGAGATTAGGATTAGGTGTAGGTTTAGGTTTATGGATTTGAGAATACATTTAGGTTTTAGGTTTTGGTTTAGGTTAGGGAGTTGAGATTAGGATTAGGTGTAGGTTTAGGTTTATGGATTTGAGAATACATTTAGGTTTTAGGTTTTGGTTTAGGTTTTAGGTTTTAGTTTATAGGTTTAGGTTTTAGGTTTAGGTTAGGTTTAGGTTTTAGGTTTCGGTTTAGGTTTTAGGTAATAGGTTATAGGTTTAGGTTTAGGTTTTAGGTTTAGGTTATAGGTTTTGGTTAAGGTTTATGTTTAGGTTTAGGTTATAGGTTATAGGTTATAGCTTTAGGGAATTGAGAATAGGTTAAGGTTTAAGTTTAGAAATCGGGTTCGGGTTCGGATTGGGTTTAGGTTTGGGTTTTCAAGTTTAGGTTTAGGTTTAGGTTAGGGAGTTGAGATTAGGATTAGGTGTAGGTTTAGGTTTATGGATTTGAGAACACATTTAGGTTTTAGGTTTAGGTTTAGGTTTAGGTTTTAGGTTTAGGTTATAGGTTATAACTGTAGGGAAATGAGAATACGTTAAGGTTTAGGTTTAGGAAATCGGGTTCGGGTTCGGGATCGGGTTTAGGTTTGGGTTTTCAAGTTTAGGTTTAGGTTTAGGTTAGGGAGTTGAGAATAGGATTAGGTGTGAGTTTTGGTTTAGGGATTTGAGAACACATTTAGGTTTTAGGTTTAGGTTTAGGTTTAGGTTATAAGTAGGTTATAGGTTATAGGCTGTAAGAATTTGAAAATAGGTTAAGGTTTATTTTTAGAAATCGGGTTCGGGTTCGGGATCGGGATCGGGTTTTGGCTTGGGTTTTCAAGTTTAGGTTTAGGTTTAGGTTAGGGAGTTGAGAATAGGATTAGGTGTGGGTTTAGGTTTAGGGATTTGAGAACACATTTAGGTTTTAGGTTTAGGTTTAGGTTTAGGTTATAGGTTATAGTATGGGAATTGAGAATCGGTTATGGTTTAGGTTTAGGAAATCAGGTTCGGATTCGGGATCGGGTTTTGGTTTGGGTTTTCAAGCTTAGTTTTAGCTTTAGGTAAGGGAATTGAGATTAGCATTAGGTGTAGGTGTAGGTTTAGGTTTAAGGATTTGACAACACATTTAGGTTTTAGGTTTAGGTTTAGGTTATAGGTTATAGCTGTAAGTTATTGAGAATCGATTATGGTTTAGCTTTAGGAAATCGGGTTCGAGTTCGGGATCGGGTTTTGGTTTGGGTTTTCAAGTTTCGGTTTAGGTTAGGGAGTTGAGATTAGCATTAGGTGTAGGTTTAGGATTAGGGATTGCAGAACACATTTTGGTTTTAGGTTTATGTTTAGGTTTAGGTTTTAGGTTTAGGTTATAGGTTATAGCTGTAAGGAATTGAGAATAGGTTAAGGTTTAGGTTTAAGAAATCGGGTTCGGGTTCGGGATCGGGTTTTTCTTTGGGTTTTCAAGTTTAGGTTTAGGTTTAGGTTAGGGAGTTGAGATTGGCATTAGGTGTAGGTTTAGGTTTAGAGATTGGAGAACACATTTAGGTTTTAGGTTTACATTTGGTTTAGGTTATAGGTAGGTTATAGGTTATAGTTGTAGGGAATTGAGGATAGGTTAAGGTTTAGGTTTAGGAAATCGGGTTCAGGTTCGTGATCGGGTTTAGGTTTGGGTTTTCATGTTTAGGTTTAGGTTTAGGTTAGGGAGTTGAGATTAGGATTAGGTGTAGGTTTTCATTTAGGGATTTGAGAATACATTTAGGTTTAGGTTTGGGTTTTTAAGTATTGGTTTATATTTAGGTTAGGGAGTTTAGATTAGGATTAGGTGTTGGTTTTAGTTAGCTATTTGAGAATAGGTTCAGGTTTAGGTTTAGGAAATCGTGTTCGGGTTCGAGATCGAGTTTACATTTGAGTTTTAGGTTTAGGTTTAGGTTTAAGTTATAGGTTTAAGTTATATGTTATAGATTTAGGTTTAAGTTATAGGTTTAGGTTTAGGTATAGGCTTAGGTTATGTGTTATATGTTTAGGTTTAGGTTTTGGTTTAGGTTTAGGTTATAGGTTTTGGGATTTGAGAATAGGTTTAGGTTATAAGTATAAGTTTAGGTTTTAGGTTATAGGTTTAGGGTGTGGTCCCTGCAAATACAGATATAAACACGGCCTGTCTAAATAGTCAGGCCCCTCTAATGCTGTCCATAGGAAATGGATAGCTACATCATGGTCATAATAGTGGTTCCCACCTTCCAGGGACCCCCGCTCATCCGGATCGCTCCGACGCACATCCAGGTCTGCTGCATTAATTTTGAGTAAATACATAAACACGGCCTTTCCAAATGGTCAGGCCCCTCTAATGCTATCCATAGGAAATGGACAGCTTCATCATGGTCATAACAGCGGTTCCCACCTTCTAGGGACCCCTGCTCATCCGGATAGCTCCGACACACATCCGTGTCTACTCCATTAATTTCGAGCAAATACATAAACACAGCCTGTCCAAATGGTCAGGCCACTCCAATGCTATCCATAAGAAATGGACAGCTTCATCATGGTCATAACAGTGGTTCCCACCTTCCAGGGACCCCCGCTCAACATCCGGATAGCTCCGACGTACATTTTGGTCTGCTCATTTAAATAAAATCAGGTCCAATCAACAATCTGACCTGGAGGATTCTGTTAGCATTGTTGACGGCACCTCAAACCTTGTGTAAATCCAGGTTGCAATCTGTGGCCACTGATGCTATTTGTCTTTCTGCAAAGTTGGCGACGATTTCTGCATCAAACCCAACGAAAGCAGCCCTAATGATAAAGAACATTTCTTTTCATGAATTCATTATCTCTATCTTTTAATTTTTTAACTTTCCATTACAATAATAAGTAACAGAAATCATGACATTTTCTCAAGATAGATGCCCAATCCATCCCAACTTATGCACCTGTTACGACAAACAATTCAAACAACATCCTGCAACACGTTGAAATGCCTAATCAGTCTCACTCCAATCTTATATATTGAATGCCTAATGTACAGTCTCTTGAATTGGTGCAAACCATACCTGAATTGAGTGTAATGAATCAAAGAACGAAGAAATTTGACATGTAACTACATACAAGAAAGATAAAGGATATGCATATCTGGAGTGTTGTTATTCTCACATTGCTGTGAGAAAGTAGAGTTTCATCATATATATTGATCAACCTATGGAATTTTATGATCATATGAAGCTGAGGCATGCATGCAAACCAAAAAAGGCACTCCATAAGCTAAAACAAACATTTAAAGCAATATATGCAACCAGACAGGTATAAGGAGATGCTATCTACAATGTGAATTTTCAGGTACTATATGCACCTAAGAACCTACAATGATGAAGAAAAGAGTCCTAGCATCTATGAAATGAAAACAAAAAAGAAGAAGAAAATAAATAACTCAGTTTTCAAAAAATGCCTAAATGTTTGATGCTAATGGTTTTGAATTTATTTTTATTTGAAAAGAACATCTCTAAAAAATAACTCCCAAGTCATGTGATTTTCTTTGTAAAATTTTCTCCTATTACAGTCAGCAATATACGTCTTTAACCAGAAAAGTTATCTAGGATTTCAACATTGTTTTATAAGCATACATTTCATCGAGATTCATATATATTTTCATGGAAATCCATCTTAAAAGTCATTTGGATCATTCAAATTTTAGGATTACATGTGCAGTTAAAGATTTCAAAAACATACACTTAATGTTGAAATTCACACACATTTTATGAAAATCGTTCATAAAACTCAAAATCAAGCTGCAAATAAAAGGAAACAGATATAGCCTTAAATTTCATATTCCTGCCATGTTGGAATTCCCAATTCCCTGGCAAATATGGCCCTTTTGATCATTTCTTCGCATGTACCTACAGTAGCATTCAAGTAATGTCCTTGATTTCACCTGTTTCAGCCTGTGCTTTAAAATCCTATCCTATTTTGGCTTCCTATCCTACGGAAAAAGGGATTTGTAGATGTTGAGGGGTTGCTAGACCAGACTTTTACGTATAGATTTGGTCCAAATCCAAACAATGGTCCGTTCAGTTCAACCATGACATGTTTAAACAAATAAAATGATAGGAACTGCCGCAACTACCGTCAAAGTACGCTTGGGAGTGTTTTCTCTATAAAATAAAAAATAAAATGGTACTCGAACACCACAACCCATTTTGAAATTTACCAAACAGTAGAATTGAAGCAACAGTCCAACTGGCAATATGCCCAATCCAGATATGCAGACCAGTTTGGGTCATATGTCACTGCAAAAACAAAACCCAAACCACAAAAATGGAGAGAAATGCCCAATCAAGATGTGCAGACCAGTTTGGTTCATATGTTAACAATTTTTTGGTTGAATTAATGGTTCTTTGCCATCCAAATAACACAAAAACTCACATCATGGCCAGCCACAGGTTACGAACTCTGTTTTTGGTTGGTGGCCCAAGCATGAAAACATGAAATCCTCCATACATGGGTTATACCCTAATGACTTGAGCAATATTAAATCCAACATTTCTCATGGTATAGTCCACCATACATTGAAGGTTCTTTCTCTTTTTTATGTGTTGTTGGGTTATGTTAACGAGGTTGAAATTAGTATAATCTTGGTGAAGGCGCATGCTATTTTGGAACAGGTTCCTTTGCACCATCTTGCTAACCCAATAGACAACACTCAGATTGTGTGTAGTTGCATGGGTATATGTAGGTGTTAGAAAAAGAAAAATTGGAAAGGATTGTGTTGAAGATGATCGAGAGCTTAAAAACAATTGCGTTGAAAATGATCATGAGCTTAAAAACAATAGAGAACTTGAATGCAGCATGCAGCCATGTGTGCATGTCCACAATGTATTTTCCATTGCCTTACCAATCAAACAAAAATAATTAAAATAGATATAGAAACAAAAACCAAGGATTAAAAATGGATTTGGCATATCATACCATTCACCAAGAGATTTAGGGCATCCACTTATAAACCAATCCCAAACAGAAAAAAAATAATCCAAAATATATGAAAAAATAATAATATCCAGATCTACAGATGAGGAAATAAATAACAAAAAAAAATGAAAATCTTTATATTATGGCTTGAACATTCAATGTTTGAGAGAGAGATACCAACAACGTCGAGAGGTTGACTTAGGGGATACTCGCTGGAAAGATTATGCTCGTCGAAAAGATGCGTGGCAGAGAGGTTGAGAGAGGGAGGGAGGTAGAGAGAGAGGGTGAGGGAGGGTGATGGAGAGAGAGAGAGAGAGAGAGAGAGAGAGAGAGGGCGATGGAGGGCGAGGAAGGGTGAGGGAGAGAGTGATAGGGCGAGCGAGAGAGGGAGAATGAAAATAAAACTGAAAAGTTTCCCCGCTCGTATTTGGGGAAACCGTATAGACGGTCCCGTCATGAGCTCACGGGGCTCACTGTGATGTATGTGGTCTATCTAATCCGTCCATTCATTTAAGTTCCAATAATAAGTTATTATGGTGAAAATGAGCAATATGGAAGGCCTAAGTGGACCACACCAAATATAAATGATAGGGACTTGATATCCATTATTTCCTAAGGTGTGGTCCACTTTGAGCCTTCAATTTGTCTCATTTTTGGGCTCATGTACTAAAATTAGCCTTAAAAATGGATGGACGGCTTAGATAAAATAAGTACATTTCGGTGGGCCCCATGGAGGCTCTTAGTAAACCATCCATCTCTAGGTGGGGATAAACACCGTCCATCAGTTTTTACAATCATTTAAGGACACTACGCACAAAATGTATTACATCCAATTATCAAGTGGACTATACCATGAGAAATAGTGGTGATTGACCATTAATGGGCCACAAAAGTTGGATTGGCTACTTCCCCTTGACACCAGCCAATGGCTGATGGTTGGTGCTCTGTGGGCCCCACCATGATGTATGTGTTTCATCCATGCCATCCATCTATTTTTATAAATCATTCAACGGTATGTGAACAAAAATGAGTTATATCCTAATCTCAAATGGACCACATTACAGGAAACAGTGTTGAATGAGCGTTGATCATTAAAAACATTTTGGGGCCCATAGAAGTTTTGGATCAAGCTGGTTTTTGTTTTTTCCCTTAATCTGGGCCTATATGACCTAATCAACAGATTGGATGCCAAATAAACAATACAGTGGGCCTTAGGGGGATTTTAATGGTGGATATCAAATCACTATTGTTTTCATGTGGTGTAGTCCACCTGAGATTTATATCCCTCTCATTCTAGGGATCAAGCCGTAAAATGATCAGTAAAAATGGATAAACACACATACATCATGGTGGGGCCCATAGAGCACTGACCATCAGCCACGGGGCTTGTGGTGGGGGGAGTAGCCAATCCTAATTTGGCCCCCAAAATATTTTTAATGGTTGACACTCATTCAACACTGTTTCCTGTAATGTGGTCCATTTCAGGTTCGGATGTACCTCATTTTTGGTCTCATGCTGTAAGATGATCTTTAAAAATATATAGACGACATGGATGAAACACATACAGCATGGTGGGGCCCACAGAGCACTGACCACTAGCCATTGGCTGGCGTCAGGGGTAGTCAATCCATTCCCCTTGCGTACCGATTGCGTACCGACCAAGTAACTCAGTACGCTTAGAGCACTTAGTAAACTGTGGGGCCCGCCATGAATGCATGTGTTTTTTCCACTATGTCCATCCATTTTACCAGATAATTTTAGATCATGAGCCAAAGTATGAGGCAGATTCAAACTTTGAGTGGACCCCACCACAAAAAATAGTGGGGATTGAACGCCTACCATTTAAAATTTATTTGTGGTATGATCTATTGAATCTTTGGATATGATTCATTTCTTAGTAGACCATCCATCTCTAGGTGGGGATAAACACCGTCCATCAGTGGATAAAATAAATAAATAACAGTGGACCCCACAGAGTCTACTCTGGTAAGGGTAACGAGTAACTCACCTAAATGTAGTGGAGAGGCGTTTCCTTAAAATTTACTAACATTAATTCTTAGGTTCTCAGGGTGTTAATAAGTTAATCCCATTTTGTGAAATCAACCTAAACCTCTGGGTTAGTAGAAAGGTTATCTTTCCTGCAACAAAACTAGAGAAGAAGAAGTTCCCATGCAAAAGACCCTGATTATAACACAAGGCACATTATAACATATTTTCCTGAGGTGGCTGCTCATGAAGGTATTCTCTGTTTTTAGACTTCTTACAATCAAATCTTCTAGCTAGAAAAAAAAAAAAAAAAAAAAAAAAAAAAACACATAAACCAGATCTACAATCAACAATTAAAACCCTAACATTTTGACCAGATCAGAGCTATAAAAGTATTATACAAAAGCATGATTAAGTCATAAACATCCTAAGATCCGAGCCAAGGTTAAGGCAAAAACACCCCTACTACAGTTGATGCATCTCTGATTTAAGGTAGTTTCATAAGACCTATGATGATCTTCTCATTCCTCATCCCTGCTGGTATTTGTGGTGCGGTCCATTTAATATTTTCATATGATTCATTTTTTGGATAAGTCTCTAAAATGATCTCAAAAAATGAATGAACGGTATGAGTTGATCCCAAATTTTCGGTAAATCCACAACTTAAGTGGACCATGCCACATAAAACAGTGTGGCATAATGATTTCCACCGTTAATACCTTCCTTGGGCCCATAGTAATGTTTATTTGTCATCCATGCTTATATCATTATATGATGTATCTGTTTTTATTCTCTTACCCTCTGAATTATCATCTTTATGTTATTGGAATATCTCTTTGTAAACTTTTTGCCAATAACTGACAAAAATGGGGAGAAGAAACCTACCCACCAAAATAATGTTTGTTTCTTGTAGAAATTATTTGTTTCCCATGTTGCAAGTTATTCTTGGCAAATACTGAGGGGGAGAAGCACGATTTTGTATTATATGTCAAGTCATGATTTTGGTATGTCATTAATATGGCCCATAACATGATCGTAGGTTAGGTTGTTTTTGTCACATAATTGACAAAGGGGAAGATTGTTAGTGCACTTATTTGCACTCATGTTTGTCAATTACATGACTAGTTGTGTCTTGTAGTCGGACGAGTTCTTGACAAGTGAAGACCGGCGATGTAACTATCAGAAGCATCAAAGCCACATTGAAGACAAAAAATTGCTTCTACGATCTTGACCTTGCAAAATAGAAGATCCCAACCCAAATAAAAATACCTACTTAAGTCATCTATTCTAAGCTAATCCCAACTCCATATTTTATATCCTATAGTCTTGGCTTTTGCATATCCCAAGTTGTTGAATGATTAAAAGGATGAAAAGGAAAATCTGTCCACTTTCGGTAGAAAGAAGGTGTCACCGAATGGCACCTTAGGTATAGTATCTTCAGAAGGAGCTCAAAACAGTCCAACAAGCTTACAACGTTAATTCGGTGTCACCGACTGAATTTTTTGGTGACACCAACTACAACCGACGAACAAAGTTTGGTGCCATCGAAATGAACTTATTTTGATAAATAACTTGAGGAATTTAATTCGGTAATACTGATAGACAATTCGGTACCACCGAAGCAAGTTTAGTGATACTGAAGGTCACTTCGGTCGCACCGTAAACTAGCCATTTTATAGTTGTTTTCTATCAGTTGGAAGCTTTTATCTATAAAAGCGTCTTGTAGAAACTTGCAAAATTAGTGCAAATAGGTACCATAGAGTTTCTAGTGTATCCCAAGCTTATCCTAGCCCATTTAAACTCTATCCATATGAGTTTCATGTTTTCTTCATTGTGATCTTTCACTCCTATGAGATGCAGAGATCTGATTAATGAAGAATATGAACTTGTGCTTTCTCTAGAGTACAAAGACCAAACCAATAAAATATCCTTAGTTCTTTAATACTCTAAAGCGTCTATAGTATGAATCCCTTACGAAATTCACTCATTATCCTAGATAGGAGATTCAACCAACTCCCATAACCTTGATCACCTTTATAGGTACATCTTATGCAAGGTTCTTGATCGTGAAGCCGAGCCAATAAGTAAATCCAAGCGACGTGATTGGGGGAGCACTAGGAAGCTGATTCAAGCTTGAGAGCGTGAAGATCTTGCAACCCAAGACAAGCTACAAGAGAAAACTCTATCCAACAAGCAAGTGTCATTTTAAGAGTTCAAAAGTTTAGTCTCTTTCCTTGTGTAGGATTGAGGATAAGATTTTTCAATCAACAAACTCGATTAGGTTCCTAGTATGGGACCTTGGCCGGTGGGCCTAAAAGTAGGTGCCTTGTGTGGTACGTGCCTTGTGTAGGACCTTGGCTGGTAGGCCCAAACAGTAGGTGCCAAGTGTGGGACCTTGGCCGGTGAGCCTAAACGTGGGTTCTAAGTGTAGGACCTTTACTCTTGCGGAGAGCATAAATTTTGTCCTAAGCGTAGGACTGTAAATGCTATTGGTGAACCAGTTTAAAACCATTGATAGTGAAATATGGTGCACTTTGGGATTGAGTGTGGATGCCGAGAGTGGAGTAGGTATGTAACTGAACCACTATAAATGCTTGTGTTTGGAATTGTTATTTGCGTATCTGGTTAATCATGCTTATCTATGGTTGAATGTTTAATTTAGCATACATGATTAAATTAATGCAATTCATTGATAAGAAGCACATTCCACACACAAGCACACAACACTGGGTTAGTTGTTATATTCTGCAAATCCTTTATAGCCTTTGTGATTGGAACCTTTAACTGGCTTGGAAGCCATTAGAATTATTTTATCTAACTTGGTTAAAATTGAATGATTATTTAAGTTAGGCAATCAGCACTTTAAATAGGTAAAAATAATTAAAAAAATCTTATTCACCCCCCTCTAGGACATTGCCTCATATTCACTCTTAGTATCAGTGGTGTAAACCGTAATTTCAAATCCCATCGAAGATCAAAATAAGACAAATCAGTGGAATCAACATTATGCAATTGCTATTTATCAGCAATTACTCGGTTCTCCAACACGACTCCTGCCGCTACAAATCGTAGCGGATTGTTTAATAGTGCGTTGTCCTCACCAAGTTCTGTGGGCCCACCATGTAAGTGTTATATCCACACCATCCGTCCATTTGGCAAGATCATTGTAGGACATTATCCCAAACAATAGCCAGATCCAAAGCTCAGATGAATTACATCACAACAGTGGGGATAATGAAACTCACCATTGAAACCTTCCTAGGGCTACCATGATGTTTATTTGCCATCCAACCTGTTCATAATATCAAACAGACATGTATGAATGGACAAAACAAATATCAGCTTGATTTAATACTTTTGTGACCCCTAAGAAGTTCTTAATTCTAGACATTCAATTCCCATTGCTTTATGTTGTGGTCTACTTGAGCTTTAAATTTGCCTAATCTTTAGGTTAATGCCCTAAAATGATCTCCTCAAATGGATGGATGGTGTGGATATAACACATAAATCATGGTGGGCCCTAGAGAACTGTGACAACAACACAACACTGAGGTTGGTGGCGTGTGGCACACAGACATGAATTTTCTAGAAAGCCTTTAATAGGAAGTTCATGCATTGGGAAGTTAGGTGGGGTCCACCATGATGTTTTGTCATGCCCCAGACTCGGTAACCGGACTCACAAAGAACCCGATGGCCAGTTCTGGCTATAACAGCCTCCGTAGTACCTCATTCTCGGCTCCTGAGGTAGGTTTTGATCCTAGGATCTACAAGGAGGATTTCCATAATAGTGTAATCATTTCCAATATGAGCATATCCAAGATCACAACAAGTATATCTGAGAATAACAAGACACTCATCACAAAATCTATTAAGAATTTAAACTTTTACAGGCTTTCATAAGGCCCAAAAGGACATACATAAGATAATAGAAAAGAAGAGAAAAGTCAATAACATTGGAGTCCTCAAGCTCAGCTTTACTCCAAGCTCTGTCTCTACGACACCCGCCTAGAATCACCTGCATGCATCAATCATGCATAAGCTTATAAAAGACCTCACTATCCTTACTAAGGCTTATCATGAATATGATGCAATGAGTACTAGGCGTCATACCAAGGCAATGCATGAAGGGGCTTATACAGCCAATGCTAATGTGATGCAAGTAATGCCAGTGCTCATACCCAAACCACATATCAAGTACATTTCCATTTATAAGAAAATCACTGGGGTCCATTATACTACTAAATGACTGCAGCTCTATAAATCCCGCACAACCAATCGAGTGTAAAAGACCTCACTACCCACCTATGGACAGTCAATCACCAACAAGGCCTGAAGGTAGTGGACCCATTTACGAGCTGGTCATACTCAGCCTAGTAACGCCACCTCACACCAGGCAGGTAAGGCCACACCCCTATCCAACTGACTACACGACAGTGGGAGTCACGGCCTAACGGTATAAGGCCCTCGTGCGCTCATATTTCCACACGGTCACGGCATTGGAGCAGATCCTTGGTACCATGGAAATTTTGAGAATTTCACCCATGGGCATCCTATGCACCCGGTATACTCAAGTAATATTTTCGGTATCCACACATACGGCCATCCACAAATGTCCCTTTGGAGGCAAGGCCCTGATGAAGCAAGGGTGGTATCATCATGAAATGCGATGTCAATGCATGAGCCACACATACAGATCATACACTGGTTGCAGGCACACAACGTACATGAGGGGAGAAACTCCACCCCTCAATGACCACCACACAATACAATCAATTCATACAGATGATGCATATGGGTCACAAGAATGCAAGTGTGCTACCTATGGAATATGGAATCCTCCATTCGAAGGAGGGTCAAGGTCTAGGCACATAGACAGGTGATCTAAGAAAGAGAGAAGAGAAATCCTCTAATGAGGCCCAGTACTTTGGGATGACCCACAAGCTAAGAGAGAGTCGTCATCCTAAGGAGGAATGGTCCCAAGCCCAAGGTGGGCCTTCAACCACCTATAAGGGCCCCTATGAGCCTACCTTAGGGCCACCAAGGAGGACATCCAACCTCAACTAGGTCTCAAAAGATATCCTGCTACATATGTAAAGAAAAGTCCAAGGCCCAATCAATCTATGGCCTAGTGGGCCATATACTAAGCCCAATACATAGGCAACCTGGTAGGCCCTTAAGCAAGGTTAGGGCTCAACCATAAGGGTCATGGGTTCACTCATTGTGGTGGGCCTAACCAACATATGCGAAATCCTTATATTTAACACAAGTTTGGCCTCACATCTCAGCCCAAGTATGGATTTATTATAGTGGGCAAGCAAGGGCCTAACTACTTGAGTATTTGGCCCATAAGACCCTTCACAATAGGTGGTAAATATAGGATTCAAGGGTCCAATGGGCCTATCAAAAGTTCCAACCCAACCAAGGCTATAAGGCCCATTAATTAACTAGAAGACTAGCCCAAGAAGAATCCAATTGGAATGGGCCTTTAATCATGCACTAATTAAGCCCAATATAAAATTAAAATAGTAAGATAACTAACATTAATCCTCCTCAAATCTATTAGTGTCATACTGCCCCAAAACAGACATTTATGGGGTGGCAACATTAGGCCCATTGTTGAATTTCCAGCCCACCCGCTTACTGGGTTTGTTGGAGTCTAGCAAATAAATTAATTTATAGTATTTATTTTCTGATGACCCTCACACATCACTGTGGGTCCCACCAAATGAGAGGGGAATGCATAATACATATTAGAAGTAGGCCATGCTATTGGAATACAGGCCCAACAATAGCCTAAGGTAGGAGCGTCCCATGGTGGGTAGTCCTACAGGCCTAGGTATTTGGCCCAAAATTGACCCAATTTGCAATCCGCACCATGGTCAGTCCAGGGGCTTGATGACCTTGAAAATTTGTAGGATCGTCCTTCAATAGGTAGAACACAACTTTAAAAAATTTTATAATTTTTTTATAACTAGAAGTATTTTAATTTATTTTTAGAAAATATTCTGTCTAGAAAATCAGACTGACCAGGACGTCCCAATGTGGTGGGCCAGTCCGGCCCTTGCCACCATGTGAAAAGGTATCTATTGGCCCCAAAATTTTGTACGTGGGTCGTAATATGGGTGAACTACCTCCCTATAAATTTTCATAATTTTTAAATACTCGGAAGTATTTTAATAAATTCTGGAGTTATAATCTATCCAGGGTGAAATGTTGCTGAAAATAACTGTCTTGAATTTGAGCCATCCAAACGGGTCGACTTTGGGCCTCCAAAATTCTTGAAATTTGGGCCCAAGGTCCCTCATCAAGTCTACAACTAGTTGAGACCTTTAAATATGACCAACCTTTTGGGAAAATATTTTTAAAAAATTTGTTTTTATGGAACTATATGCTTTGGGACCTGTGCATACAATGAAATTTTGTACCCACTATGTTGGCCCACCCTTTTAAATGCCCAAATGGGATCCATAATCCCTAAAATTTTGCAAGTAGGTCCTACCATGGGTGGGACACTTCTCTACAAAATTTAGAATTTTTGAGGCAGTATAAGTATCTTATTTAATTCATACAAATTATGGTCAGCAATGAATATCAGAAATATATATATATATATATATATATATATATATATATATATATATATCTGCTGGTGCAGAAAATATTGTTGTCCCATGTTTGGCGCCATATGGGGTGGGCCTATACTTACCCAAATTACTGAAAAATTAGTGCGTTTTATAGTCCCACATATGGACAACAGGTGGGGTCCACTAGAGTGGCCCACTTACTCTCAAATCAAGATAGAAAATAAGCATTTCTAACATGCAATGTTGTTGGACCGTCCAGAAATTTCTGGATAGTCAGCATACTTTGGCCCATCTCATAGGCGTCAAGCATGGGGTAAATGATGTGGGCCACATTCCACATCAAAGTAAGGTCCACACTGTAGAAAACCCCCAAAGAAATTTAGGAGAAAAAGACATACAAATAGATCTAAACATTAGCTCAAAAGTCATGCCCAAACTGGGCCTAAAATCTGGACAGCAACATATGATGTCATATTTCAGCCCATATAAATTAATCAAAGGGTTTATTGCCCTGATTCAATATGTGGGGTTCACCTTGATGGGTTAACAAAATTTCAGACCCATGAGCTCACTCCAACCTCCATGAAAAAGCCATTTTGGAGGTCAACCAAACCATGCATGCATGGTGGGCTTGGACATCTAGTCAAAGTGGGCTTGGACTTCCCATTTAGCTAAGGGTCTGAGATGTTGCTGACCTCTCCTTACTGGGCCACACATCATTATAGTACACACGAAAGAAAATAGAGAGAAAGGGAGAAGGAAGAAGTGAATTGGCCATTCTCGGAAGGTCCCGCCACTAATGGACCTTCCACTCCACAATCCACACCATCCACTATGTATACACTTACATACAAGCTATTATGCATCAAGATAATTTGCTGGAGGGTATGGAAACCCTCCCTTCATGCATGAAATGGCCTAGGTAGCTTATGAGATGCAAGAATAAAGGAGAAGGTATCATGGTAGATCCATGGAGAATGACCCACCATGGAAGGAAATGAGTAGGATTTAGGCCCATAACCTTCATCCTAGGAACTATGTAGGACCTCCACCATGGATTGGTGGGTCCTACATGCTTCTATGCATGCAAGGAAAAGAAAGAAAAGAGAAGAAAGAGAGAAAAAGCTAAGGAGAGCACCTACCTTGCTTGGATCTTCAAAGTTCTTGATGCATTGAAATCCTTAGGCTTCAAGGACCATGAATGAAGGGTCAAAATAGGAAGTGAAAGGTTAGATGAGGAGGGAGATGAAAGAAATGTGGCTAGAATTTTCAGCAAGGTAGAATGTTTTAGAGGTTCTAGCAATAGGAGAGAGGAGAAAATGAGGGAAAAAGAGGAGAAAATCCCTTTAAGCAAAGCAATCATTGCTTTCTTACCTTGGTTAGAGAGGGGAGATGATTGCAAGTAGGGAGTTACATCCAAAGTTATAGGTTTAATAGGTTAGTAGGCATGTGGGTGGTGTTTAAGGGTAGGTGGCATGTAAGATGGAACTCTAGGTAGCGCGTGTGTGTTTGTGGGAAATTGCACCAAAAAGGGAGTGGGCCACCTTGAAAAATGTGGTCTCCTCACTAGGTGGGCCACATGATCATTATTAAGGGCTAGCATTGAATTTCCTACATCTTATGATTTAAATGTTGGATGAATGCACAAGATGTGGCATCGGAACCGCAATGATGATGCGAACAAGATGGTACAAGTTTTGTCTCAATTCAAGTTGGGTTTACATGACCGAACTTAAGAATGATTGCAAACACTATCCGAAGGTCACGGGTCACCAGCATTCGACTGGTAGGACTGCGGGACTAAGATGAACGAGATACGCACTCACACACACACACACACACATACGAACTCAGGTAGGGTCTCATAATCCTCCCCACCAATGAAGAAATTTTATCCTTGAAATTAACAAAACTGAGACAACAAAACGCATAAACATCATCATATATATCAATCGTCAATCAAGATAAGGCAATGCAAGCAATATAAGCAATCAATCATCGAACAAATGGGGATAACGCTCTCTAATATCGGTCTCGCATTCCCAAGACACCTCCGCCTCTGAATGATGACCCCATTGCATCTTCACCAAGGGAATGACCTTGGTCCTGAGGCCCTGATCCTTCCAATCAAGAATACGAATCGGTTGCTTAATGTAAGAAGCATCCTCATAGACATCAGGTGGCTACCAATCAATCACAGGAATAGTGTCCAACTCACATTTTCGCAATATAGAAACATGGAATACGTCGTGAATCGTGGACAACTCAAGAGGTAAGGTAAGCCTATACACCACAACGCTCAAGCGCTCGGTAATCTCAAAAGGTCCAATGAATCTCGAGGTGAGTTTGCCCTTCACACCAAAGCGAACCATGCCCTTTATAAGTGAGACCTTGAGATATATCATGTCCCCGACTGCGAACTCGAGGGGTTGACGCCGACGATCAGCATAACTCTTCTACCGGCTCTGAGCTGTGCGCATCATCTGCCTGATAACATCAATAGCCTTTAATGTTTGAAGCACAAGTGAGGGACCTAAGAGACGACGCTCTCCAACCTCGGTCCAACAACTAGGAGATCTGCACGGTCTATTATAAAGTGTCTCAAAAGGATCCATGCCGATAGTCGCCTAATAGCTGTTGTTGTACGCGAACTCGGCGAGGCGCATATGCTCATCCCAACTGCCCGCAAAGTCGATCACACAAGCCCTGAGCATATTCTCAAGGGTCTGGTTGACCCTTTCGATCTGCCCATCTGTCTGCGGATGATAAGCGATGCTGAGACATAATGTGACCCCCAATGCCTATTGAAAACTCCTCCAAAACTGAGACGTAAATCTGAAGTCTCGGTCTGAAACGATCAAAACTGGGATGCCATGCAGTCTAACTATCTCCTTAATGAATATCCTCGCCAACCGATCCATAGACCAGGAAGCACGCACTGGAATGAAATAAGCCGACTTCGTCAGACGATTGACGATAACCTAGATGGTATCGTGACCGTGCTGAGTCCTCGGTAACCCTACGATAAAGTCCATCGACACGTGCTCCCACTTCCACTCTGGAATACTCAACGACTGCAAGGGACCAGGGGGTCTCTGATGATGGGCCTTGACACACTGGCATGTGTCACAGTCAGCCAGAAAACTTGTAATCTAGCGCTTCATCCCCTGCCAGAAGTACTGCTTCCTCATATCACGATATATCTTCGTGGAGCCCGGGTGAATGGTAAGTCTCAATCGGTGTGCCTCGGTCATCAGATCATGATGCAACTCTAGCACGTCCGGGACACATAATCCGCCTCTGAAGCGTAATCCACCATTGGAACCAATCTGCCAGTCCAACTGCTCCACGGATGGAGCCTCTGCTC
Organism: Magnolia changhungtana; assembly: GCA_030180095.1. NCBI lineage: Eukaryota > Viridiplantae > Streptophyta > Magnoliopsida > Magnoliales > Magnoliaceae > Magnolia > Magnolia changhungtana. The sequence continues at coordinate 2,039,682 of JASAUF010000640.1, forward strand.
CGTACTCCTAAAGTGACTCGTCCGTCTACTGAGACTCACTACGCCAAAATCGCTGATTTGCGACGGACTAAATCCGTCGTAAAACCAAATAAACGACGGACTTAGTCCGTCGTGAGGTCCGTCGCTGTTTAGTGGGTCGTTTTTGGTTTTACGACGGATTTTATCCGTCGTTTAATCTGCGACGAATAAGGTCCGTCGCCTCATAGCGACGGATAAAATCCGTCGTAAAAATTAAACCAACCGTCGGTGAAATTCAAAAAAAGTCGTACCTAGAAACATAAGCGACGGACCTCAAATCCGTCGTTAATTTTAACGGTCAGAAATTAGCGAAGGTCCGTCGCTAATATGAGTGTTTGACGGATCTCAAACCGTCGTTATTTTCAATGTTGAGCATAGCGACGGATTTGGTCCGTCATAAAATATATCTCAAAAAATTATAAATATACCAATAAATTATTATTAAAATTTTTTTAAATCTTGCACACGATAGTCATTCAAAAATAATTCACACTATTGTTTGATAAGGATCCTATTCACAAAATTGGTAACAACTCGGTTCAATAAAAGGAAATGACCAAGTGGCCCATCTATGCAACAAAAATTCACTTCAACCCTCCTAACAAACACTTCCCCTACTAAACAAGGACCCATACAAAAGAAATTACCTGGAACTTCCAACTGTTGGCTATGCATTGTTTTGTATTGGCTACTTAGTATCTACACCTGATAGTCATTCAAAAATAATTCAATACGATTGTTTAATAAGAATTTTATTCACAAAATAAATCCTATTCACATGATAGTTTAATAAGAAACCTATTCATCAAACTAAAAGTTGGAAGCATTATATGATACCTCATATGAAAAATATATGAAAAATACATGCACATAAATGGAATCCACTAAATATGATATCTCATATAACAACATATAACCATCTACTTGCAAAAGCCTGCAACTCCCTAATGAAATCTAATATATACTTGCGACGGGAGCTTTTGATGGGACACTTCTTTCAGAGCACTTACAAAACATGACAATCAATAATTATCACGGTATTTCTAGAAGACGGAACATTAATTAATTAAATACAAATAGAAGAAAAGCCTCGTTAAGAGTACATGAATCTTTGAAGTGGTTTTTGTATCGATAAAAGACTTCCTTGTCCTCCACAGCAGCCTACATGAATCTTTGAAGTGGTTTTTGTATCGATAAAAGACTTGTCCTCCACAGCAGCCTACATGAATCTTTGAAGTGGTTTTTGTATCTATAAAAGACTTCATTGTCCTCCACAGCAGCCTAAAACCAGGTCCAGCATTGATGATAAACATTCGGCACAATGTCTGTACAAGAGCAAGTCCAATGCTATAGGCAAGCACTATCTAGATGCACATTTCCATTAACAACTCGAATTCCTATTTAATTGGAGAGAGAGAGAGAGAGAGAGAAGCTTTTTCTCGTTCTTGTTTAAGATTTAGGAGATGGAGTCGGCATGACCCTGATCTGAAGAACCGGTGGTTTTGCCACCGCCTCCACCCGATCATACCACCAAATGTAGTTCCAAAAAGTCTCAATGTCAAATCGAGTCCCAATGGCAAGATCTGTAATCGGACGGAAAGGGCAAAGTATACTGTTTGTACACAAACCAATTTAAAGTCATTTGTCACTAATGTTGATGGTTTTTCTCTCACTACGAGTGTTTCACTTTTCTATGAAGATGGCAAACCCATCGATGGGAAGGGTATCGGAAGAAGGTTGATTGATAGAGTTCACCAGACTTACCATACTAAGCTTCTTTGGAAAGGATTTTGCTTATGATGGCGAGAAGAGCTTGTTTACTGTTGGAGCTCTTCCTCAACAAAATTTTGAATTCATTGTTGTGCTTGAAGACATGTCCTCAAACAGGACTAGTGGGAATGGCAGCCCTGGTGGTAATGACAGCCCTTGGGAAGGAGATCGGAAGAGACAGAGACGTCCATATCAATCGAAGACATTTAAGGTTGAGATTCGTTTTGCCGCCCGAATCCCAATGAAAGCCATAGCGAATGCTCTACGAGGTCATGATTCAGAGAGCTCTCAAGAAGCTTTAAGAGTGCTTGACATCATACTAAGGCAAGCACGCGACAAAGCAAGGATGCTTACTCGTACGGCAATCGTATTTCAACAATGAGCCTCGTAACTTCACTGACATAGGAGGTGGTGTTGTTGGCTGTCGAGGTTTCCATTCTAGCTTCCGCACCACCCAAGGAGGCTTGTCTCTGAATATTGATGTGTCTACAACAATGATTATAAAGCCAGGACCTGTTGCAGATTTTCTAGTGGCTAACCAAAATGTTAGACATCCCTCTGAGATAGATTGGGGAAAGGCAAAGAGAATGCTGAAAAACTTGAGAGTGAAGACAAGACCTTCTAATATGGAATTCAAGATTGTAGGACTAAGTGAACTTCCATGCGACCAGCAACTGTTTACACTAAAACAGAAAAATGGAAGAGATGCCAATGGTGACAGTTCGGTGCAGACAGTTGAAATCACAGTTTATGACTATTTTGTCAAATATCGCCATGTAGAGATTGGTTATTCTGCTAGTTTGCCATGCATTAACGTTAGGAAACCAAAGCGCCCCACCTACTATCCTCTGGAGCTTTGTTCCCTAGTCTCCTTACAAAGGTACACAAAGTCTCTGCCCACTCATCAAAGATCATCTCTTGTGGAGAAATCTTGACAGAAGCCTCAGGAAAGAATGAGGGTGTTGACTGATGCATTAAAAGGTAATAACTATGATGCTGATCCAATGTTACGGGCGTGTGGCGTTACAATCAACACACACTTCACTCAAGTAGAAGGACGTGTACTAACTGCACCAAAGTTAAAAGTTGGTAATGGAGAAGACTTCTTTCCTCGAAATGGTCGCTGGAATTTTAACAATAAGAAATTGCTGGAACCCACAAAAAAATAGAACGCTGGGCTTGCGTAAACTTCTCTCCACGTTGTGATATACGGAGCCTTTGTCGTGATCTTAGCAGATGTGGCGAACAAAAAGGAATTTTCATTGATCAGCCATTTGATTACTTTGAAGAGAGTCCTCGGTGGAGGGTTCTCCACCTACTTGTTAGAATGGAGCAGATGTTTAAACTGATCAAGACAAAACTTCTGGAGCACCACAATTTCTTCTTTGTGTTTTGCCGAGAGAATTCTGATATTTATGGTCCATGGAAGAAAAAGAACCTGTCGTCAATTTGGTATTGTTACTCAATGCATTGCGCCACAAAGAGTCAATGACCAATACTTGACAAATGTTCTTTTGAAGATAAATGCCAAGCTTGGTGGAATGAATTCTTACTTGCAGTTGAACACTCACCTTCCATTCCCCTGATTTTTAGAGTTCCCACAATCATCTTGGGGATGGATGTATCACATGGTTCCCCAGGCCAGTCCGACGTTCCATTAATTGCGGCGGTTGTCAGCTCTAGGCAGTGGCCCCTGATTTCTCGGTATAGAGAATCTGTGAGGACACAGTCACCCAAGGTTGAAATGATAGATTCCCTTTTTAAGCCCACATCAGACACCGAGGACAGTGGCATAGTGAGGGAACTTTACTAGATTTCTATATGAGTTCGGAAAAAGAAGCCTGACCAGATAATCATTTTAGGGATGGAGTGAGTGAATCACAATTCACACAGGTCTTAAACATCGAGCTGGATCAGATTATTGAGGCCTGTAAATTCCTTGATGAGAACTGGTCACCAAAGTTTACAGTTATTGTGGCTCAAAAAAACCACCACACTAAATTCTTCCAGCTTCAATCTCCGGACAATGTTCCGCCTGGCACTGTTGTGGACAAAGCAATTTGCCATCCGCGAAACCATGACTTCTACATGTGTTCACACGCGGGAATGATTGGAACAACGCGCCCTACTCACTACCATGTTTTGCTGGATGAGATTGGCTTCTCCCCGATGATCTCAGAGCTTGTGCATTCATTGTCGTATGTATATCAGAGGAGCACAACTGCGATATCAATCGTTGCACCGATAAGCTACGCACATTTGGCGGCAACGCAGATGTCACAGTTCATGAAGTTTGAGGATATGTCGGAGACATCATCCGGCCATGGTGGAATTACATCGGCGGGGGGCTATTCCAGGTTTGAGTCGCCAAAGCTTCATGAAAATGTGAGCGACTCCATGTTTTTCTGTTGAAGTAGGTGGTGGGTAGGGTTGGTGAACAAAATGACTTTTTGGAGGGCACGGTGGACCTGGACAAAAACATACGGTTGTAAATAGTTCTATTTCTAACTGCAGGCTACGTTAAACCTAGACACCACCTTGGGATGTTGGGTGGTGCAAACTCCATGATGTGGTTTTCGGTTTATTAGTTTTGGACCGCTTTGGTCATAGCTTGCACAAGTCACGACTTGGATGATTTATATGGCTAAGGTAGAAGAAGAAAGATATTTTTCTTCGCACGGATGGTGTATACATGGCTTTGATGCGTTTTGGCTAAAACAATTCCCAGCTGTCCGTTTGGACAAAATCCAGATGGCTGATGGAATCAATCGTTGATTTTTTTAAAAAAAAAAAAAAAAAAAAATTCCTATTTAATTTCTGGTCTGAACCAAATAATGATTACACCCCATCTCGTCCATTTCAATCCTGCACCTTGACAGATCCATTTTTTGCCTTGATTTTAGTCCCCAATTAGTCAGGTGACTCATTTCAGGTCAAACCAAAAATGATAAGACTGGACGGCACCAAGTTGTATCGGACATCATTTAAAACCATGTTAAACAGGTGGGTGATGTAAGGTAGGGGCTAGAAAAACTTTGTACATAAGAAAAATGAAAAAAGGTGCAGAAAATAAGAGGTAGAGCAGAATTGCGACGTCAAACTTACATTTAAGCTTTTTGACAAGCTCAGCTCACCCGTTATAGATGCAACCTCCTAAGGAAGTCTGAGAGCCTTAAAGAACCATGAATTTTGTAAGAAACAAATGCAAGCAGAAGGATACAGATGCACCAGATAGTGTGCTTGAATACCAAAAGAAAAATTGGAGAAAGTGATGCCAAAGAAAAGCCAAACCTGATATGTTTAGCTATCACAATGTTTCCATCTTCGCCAAGATGGTGTAGTACCACTTCTGCTAATCCCGGCCACCACGGTATGCATGCTTGAAATAACAAAATGCATGAAATCAAGCCCTGGAAAATTGGCGTGCTGTAATGAAACAATTACCATAACAGGTATGTTACAAGTGGAAGATGCAAGACATGAAACCCATAGCATGCAATTATCTGGGGAAAAGGCAATGATCCCTCCCGCCCTCTCAATCCCTTGAAAAGATTCACACAGGTTACAAGGAAGCTAGCACTCACAAAACATGACAAAATCAATAAAAACAATTTCATGATGGAGTTACACATGAACTAGACAAATTGATTTCACTACTAACAACAGGATGGATGTTTCATATGATAAACAGAGCATCGATGCCACTAACCAATAGTTTGCACGGCGTATCCCTTCTCATAGATTACATTTGTTATCTATCATGAAACTTTATGAGGAAGCAACTGGTTCCTGCCATGGAATTTTCAATGGGATAAGCTTCATAATGCTTGGACAGAGATCTATCCTTTCCATACAGTTTACAAAAACTTACAGGGAAAAAAAGGGATACATTAGCTTCTGGATTTAGGATGCTTAAATCTTCTTTTCATGTCAGTATCACATTAGCCTAAGCTTCACCACATTTGGTCCTAAATACAGATTTCACTGGCTGCATTTTTCTGAATAGAACATCAACAGCAAGGCTAGATTGATGAAACATAAACACAAAATCTGGTAGGTCAGGAAATAATCTCAATCACAATTTAACTATTTCTTTTAAGTGAATAGAACATTTACGATTCAATTTGGCTGTGCATGCAAGACACTGTAAGTGAAAGATTGACTAAAAGAAAGGTCTAAAAGAAAGATTGACTAACCAGAATTCATGCATGGTCCATGCAAACTCTTCCAATTCCCATCATGAGCAACACATCAGTGTTGAAATTTCAGTCCGTAGGTAGATACATCAAGAGAAAAAGTACAATAGCGATCAAATAGATCTCTGATTTTTTATTTATTTTTTAACTCAAAAGTTGAATACTCTCATACTTCAATTGATAAAATATCAATTAATAATTTATATAATTGTTAAGTTGATAAGACCAACTTCTATCTATGATTCCACAATGCTCTAAAATGGAATTTGATTTATTTGTGCAAAATCTTTGTAATGTACAATATTACCATAAATTTAGTCAAGTCCATGACTTAGGCCCATGAGGATGAACTTCCTGTGACAACTTGGCGCCCATGAGAATGAACTTCCTGTGACAACATGGCACCATGTCAAAAGAATAGCAGCACGCTAAAACCCTCATCCTATAATTTGAAAACAAAATCCAAATATATTCACATTACATCCATAATTTAAAGCATATACATGTATTAAAACTAGTCATGTATAAAACAGGACAAAATTAAGTTCTAGCACCCTTACATGCACATCCAAAAGCAATTTCTACCGCTTTGAATATATTCACATTACATCCAAAATTTGATTCACTAAATACAAATCAAACACTATGGAAGCCATTTTTATGTCAAAGTATTGAACAATCGAGATAACATGATACCATATCAATATATTGGGTCAAAAGAAAGAAGTAAAAAATAAAAAATAAAAATACACATCAATTCAAAAGCATCGTCCATATATCTCACCTCATCGGCTTCACAACATCAACTTGACATCATGCGAAAAAGCTTAATTGCCTCACCAAATTCTCATTCTTAGCATAGCTTGAGATCATGGCCATCCATGCTACCACCTCTCTCAACCATCTGATCAAACAGGCACCTTGCACAACCATATTTAAGTGGTAAAATATGGGAAGCTGCTTTTTCAAAGGGAAATTGAATCTACTATATACCTTTAGTATGAATATGGACAACATGGACATAATTCTAGTACCTGAACAAGCCCTGCGTTTCTTCTCTGTCCAAGATGGAAGGATGGTCACATAATGCAAAACCTGAGAGAAAGGGAATGAGAAAATCAAGATGACTCAAAGATAACTGTGCATGCTAGCATTTCAATTGAAGAGTTACAAGTTGCCTCTCGAAAGAAGGTAATTGGCTGAAATAAATTACTTTTTCTTAAAAGATACTTATTTAAGTTTGATATCCAAACAAATGGGGCATCTAACACACAATTGGCATTCTCTTCATCTTTTTTTTTTTTTTTTTTTTTTTTTTGTAAATCTGGGATCATTGCTCTATTGGGCCCCACTTGTATGGATAGCATTCACAATACTGGGGGCTACTTTGGTTTTCACATTCATAAACAATTTCCCAATGGTCCACGTTCACACACACAAGTGGCTCCCACGATGAGCGATCCACCGATTTGGACCGGGTCATCTACACGATCCAGTCACACCTTACAGTTAGCTTAGATGTCCCACATGTGCTAGGTGCAGCCACAAGTAGGGTTGTTTGTGGAGTTTTCCTATTTAGTGTGCTTCCCTTTTGATTGGGTAAGCACCTTTTGTACATATTTTTCTCCAAGGCAATGTGTATAGACATTGAGAAAATACCTGCAGGAGGCATTGCAAATTCAGATGCATTTTGGAGAATCTTCTGTCATCTAGCATTTGCTTCTTCAGTGCAAAACCACCTGCATTTAAGGAAATCAGTTTGATGAGTAAGATTATTATTTCTTTATGATCCATCCAGGTATAGGCCCAGTCAGCATATTCCTAGTTAAATACGTAAATGGAGGAAAAAAAAGAAAAAGAAAAAGAAAAAGAAAGAAAGAAAATCCCCACTTCATTGTTATCAAGGGTAAGCATTGACTCAAATAGCAAATTTTCACGAGTTTCTCTCTGTTTTGCTTCAAATCTGAGATGGGACAATAACAATATTTGTTTAGAAGAAAGATTGAAAATAGAATACTAAGAGCAGCAATGACTGATGCTCTAGTCACTCCATCTTTAGTAAGGAAGTCCAATTGCAAATGGCTACAGGTAAATATTCTCACCATCTCCACTGCGGGACACCAGTAGCAAATCTTTAGCTTTTCTTCTACTGTGTTTTGAAATGGATCATTTCCCACAACACTATTTGTATTAGAGAAATAACCTCTTAATAGTACCACTACTTAGTGCAAATTGGTTATACTCATTATACACATTGGGATAGAATGCGTCCATCCACCACAAAGCCAAAACATTCAAACATACATATTTAGGACCACTATAAGTCACAAGTGCTTCTAATTCTATACTGTAACCTTGGCAATTCAATCTATTAATCTGAACCTTCTAGTTGCATCGCTCCTAATTCGAAGGTTGTCATGCAAAGTTCACCTTGATCAGACCATTGTAGCCATCCAATCTATAGCTTATGGTTTGATGGTGGAGATTTTTTGAAGAGTACATTCAAATCAACCACAAATTTGGATGCAAACACATTTCAAAGAAGCACTTATGTCTCGAGATCCAACCAAAAGCCCAAAACCATATATCAGTAAAGAAATCATAGTTTAAGTGCATCTGCAGTCAAGACAATGCTGACTGGCCAATCTACTTTGTAACCCAAAGTGATAAAATCAATGGCATGGACACCTGCAATGATGACATAATAAAAGCTCAATTACAATGAGAAACACAAAGGACAATCAGTCGATAAGCATACAACGCATTAAACTTACGCGTCAAAAAACGTCAAAAATGTGCTAGGAAATGTATCTCCAAGGTGCAAGGAGCTTTTGTATATAGCAGACAGATTATAGATGAAACTTTGATTGCCCACAAGTGCATCAATTCCCAGTATATGGAAGGCAAAAAGGGAAATAGATGAAAGTACAATAGCTGCCATTGGCCTTTTTTCTTTAAAAGGATAAGTATAAATCCCATGGTGGCTTTTGCTAATTTTATGAATCAATCTAAACGTGATTTTAAATAAATCTTAGGATTTACCTTTTCAAAATTTACATTCCAACATGGCATACCATTTAAACATTATATATGCTTCAGTTTTGGGATCAGGCACTAAAATTATCTGATAAAATGGATGAACGGAGTGGATCAGATACGTAAATCATGGTGGACCTCACAGAGTTTACTCAGTACGCTAAGCGTAGTGAGTGACTCACTACGCAATCCGCTTCCCCTTAATTTTTGGGAAAAGATGTACAACTTCAGATTAACCTGATGGACAGGTTGGATCTTACACCTATTTGCCATGTTGGCACATGTGGTGTAAAACTAATTAAGCACTTCAAATATATATATATATATATATATATGGAACAAAACATCGGACCATACCTGAAGTAGAGGAAATATGTCAGAAACAAATGAAATAAATCCCATGCGTTGGCTGTATGCCTCCACGAGAGAAGGAATTCCTACTGGAAATGGCCTTGTAGGATGGCCGGATAAAAAACTGTAGCAAACCAGTTGGGCCCTAAGCCTGGCTTTGACTTCAGATTGCTGCTACTGCTCTTATAATGGCCCTGTCTTCAGGCACAGTTTACAAGAATATCACACAGTTTACAAGAAATAGAAACATGATATCAAACAAAGAACTGATGAAGATCTTTATGAGCTAAGCCAAGCATTGAGGATCCTAGAACCTCATGCATATTAGACAGAGAATCTGCATGCTCTAACAAAGAACAGGCATCAACCTCCCATTCTTCAATATCCTTCAGAATGCTCTGAAGCATCTCTCTGCATTGCTTTCAAAGAGGCTTTCAGAAGCTTTGACTGAGTGACTAGTTCCTGCAAAATCAAGTGCATGAGTATACAACATACCGACCAGCTTAGAAAACAGATGACTCGAAATGATAAAACGACATCAACATTCAAGGCATTAACTTTCAGCAAAGGATTCAGAGCATGCCCAGAACAAACAATAGACATTAAAAAGGGTTGAAATGCCCTTATCCATGATTCAACCATCGATAATGCATCCTTGACATCTTGGAGAGAAGGCAGCTGTGCAAATATGCTTTCTGAAGCCCTGAAATATTCAAAGACAACAATCATAAATTGAGGGATTTATCAAATGATCAGAAGGGTGAGTAACAAGAGCTAAAGCACAGTAAATGAAAACCTTAGGGCATCCTCAAACTCAGACATCTGACCCATGCTACAAAGAAGATGCCTAGCACTCTCTAATTAGAACCTTACAATTCATTATACCGGTTGATGATGGTAACATTGCGATGGCTGTAGAAGTGAAACCTAGCCATCCAGTTTGGATATTTTCCACATTAAAGAAAGACATGCAAAGAAAAGTCAGAATTTCTAAGGAGCAGGCAGCTTTCGTGGTCCCACCTTTAATAAAACCTGTAAATATCACCAGCACCATCAACGTCCAAGCAACAGACTGTGACGTACATGCTAAAAAAATGAGTGCTAAAAAATGAGCGCATACATGAACTACAAACAGGACATGTCTACGTGCAACCATTTGTGAATAAGACGGTTGTTTATACTCTAGTTGCATGTGACACTTGGTACACAACACCTAGAAATGGTACGGTAGTATATATTGACTCAAATGGTCAAATGGACTTAACTGTGGAAAACACTGTTTTTAAGTTACGAGTGTAAAACTCAGACTGGTTGAACATTAATCCTCCGGATAATTTAGCAAAAGACCAAAAAAAAAAAAAAAATCGATTCCAAAGAGCAAGCAATCGTTGTGGTCCCACCTCTAATAAAACTGTAACACTTGCAGAGGATCCTCTATGTTGAAGGCACAGTAAAGTCACGATGTCCCTTCTCATTGGTCAATGTCACCATCCATGCCACTGTGTTTCAAAATACCATTTTCGCGTCTCTTGAATAGACTGTCCATTACACATCCAATGAGCAGGGAAAGTTAAAAAATGAGGCACATTCAATTCTCAAGTGGACTACACATAAAGCAGCATTGATTGAATGATTACCGTTGAAATCTTCCTAACCTCCACCTATGAGGTTTATTTGCCATCTAACCGCTTCACGAGGTCACACAAACCAGAATGAAGTAAAAACACTAAATCAGCTTGATCAGAGCCAAAATATTTTCAGTGGTTGGCATCAATTCCCATTGTTTCTGAGTTTGGCAGACTTGATCCTTGGATCTGCCTTGTTTATGGTCTCATGCCATTAAATGGAATGGAAAAATGGATGAACAATTAGGATCTGATACATACACCATGATGACACTGCGAAGTTCCCCATATCAACACTTCCGATTTCTCTCTCGTTGGAATTCCGCTCACCACACAGCAGTCAGTGAATTTCTTGATGTGTGAAATTTGCATGGCCCCACAATGATATATTTCTTAGATCTACACTGTCCATCCATTCTTTTAAATCAACATGATTTTAAAAACAAGGCAGATCCGAAGCTAAAGTGGGGCCACAAAGCTAAAGTGGGCCATACCATGCACAGAAAGCAGTAGGAATTGATGTTAGCATTGAAAAGTTCTTGGGCCACTAAAAATTCCCAAGAACTAACTTCTTCTAGTACTCTAGAAACATCCATGAACAATTTCTCTTTTGTGATTTGTAACCTGAAAGTTATTTTTAAGTTGAAAGATCATGAAATGGTAAACCACAACCATTGGTTAAAACTAAAAAATGCTCAAGAGTCACGACAGAAAAACATACAAAGCAGCTTCTTTCATCAGCTCCTGGATAAACTCCAGTGGCATTTGAATAGTTAGTGTCTGTAGATGTAACAAGAATATTTTATAAGTTTATAACATTTAAAATAATTGAGGTACATACATTAAGGCTTTAAAACTATAAGTCAGAGGACTCAAAACTGGAACACTTCAGATGAAACCAACTCATACTTGAATTTAAAACCATGCTCAGAAATCTGACCAAGTGCAATTTGGTCCTACAACCAAATGCTGCCTTGGAAGCTTGAAAGTTTTTTTAATAGTAGAGATGCTTACAAGTGCAAGGTATTTAAAGATATGTATTCACATAGCAGGAAACTAAATACAAAACAATCATTAAAATAGGGACCAGGTAAAACACATAAAGAATGGATGAATATCAATACCTTAAATGCTTTTTCTCTGCAGCGAGACTTCCTTAATTCTGCCTTGACATGGGGCAACTGATCAACTGTTTAGGAAAGGAAACTAAATCTCAGTGCCATGGTATAAAGAAAAAACAACCTTGCTAAGAGTTTCTATTGATTGAACAGGATCTCTAAAGAGACCAAACCATGAACTCTCAACGATTCTCCAGCTTCCAAAATGCTCGTTAGTTCCTCAACAATCACATTGTAATCCTCTCGATCCTGAATGTTTACAAGACATTCATGAAAACGATGAATCCAGGAGAGAGCATTAGAATGATACTGCCTTAAAAGCTTCAATTCCGGAATGTTGACAGTGAAATTATCTGCATCTTGAAGAACAACCTCAAGTTCCTGCATAAGTGAAAATAGTGGGTATATGCCTCCTTTTCAAAATGGAGAATAATAAGTCCCATTTCCTTAAAATATTAAAACTGATGACATCATCTAAGTTTGAACCTTCAGATTGCAGCAGGCTTCTTTTGTGAAATGCATTCCCTTACATCATCTACCCAAACCGAGAGCACAGGATAACACTCATTCAAGTTACCATTACTCAGTACATAAAAATGAAATTGAAAAGAGCAGTAGATATGCAACAAGTGCAATTACTATTAACCTAGTAAAGCACTTGAAAGAAGATATGCATGAGAACTTGAAAGGGAGTGCAATAAAGAAGAAAAGGAAAAACAAAACAAAGCGATAAATTGAGTCGGTGTAAAGCTTTTATCCCTGACAGATGGTTCGCAGAGGAGTTGCGAACTTTTCAAATTTCACATAAGCTAGCTAGCTAAAAATGCTCCCAAAACATTCTCGTTATTGAATTAGGAGGATACTTAGCTTCCCAGGTCTTTCTGAAAAACAACATCAGGGATGATCATGATGGTCATTACCAACATGATGTGAAAGCAATTGTATTTCATAAACACCTACCCTTTGATTGGTTCCAATCAACAAGCCTTCTCATATCCACTTTCTCATTATCCTATAAATGTTATCATCAACAAACTATTACTGATTTTCTACTAAAAAGAAAAAAAAAAAAAAAAGATTGAGAAAAACAGTGAGCTTTGAAGTTCCAAAAGCAAAAAAGATTGAGAACAACACACGAATATGGGACTAGCAATTGCAATTCAATTAGATAGTGCATCCAAATGCACCCAAATAAGTACCAACTCTAAAACAAAACATGAATTTCACAAAACACACAGGCCTGGAAAATAGGAATAAAATCTTTTGGTAGCTAGGCCCATTTTTCTGCCATTTCTGACAGAAAGTTCCAGACTATAAAGAAAGGATGCAAATATCATTTTCCTCACAAATACCTATAAAAACTCGAGAGACCCAAAAACCCCATCTGACAAAAATCATAAAATTCAAGAGGGAAAAAATAACCACAAAACCAAAAGCACAACATTCAATGAGAAAAATGCATTTTACAAGCACACATGTGAAAGTGAAATGTCGAAAATGAAAAAGCTCGTAATTCCACAAATACAAAGATCTCGACAAAACCAACAAAACCCATCACCCAAACACATGATCCGAGGCACCCAAACATGAGTTTTTTTTATCTCGCACCCACTATTTTGATATACACATACACAGAGTGCATGCCTACATTATAATGCCAATGAGTCCCTAAAGGGGGTGTATCTTCAAACCAAAGGGTGTAAATATCAATTCCCAAACAAAGAACAGAAAACCCACATCTGACAAAAAGTGAATGACAACATTGCAATGACAAAGAGTCCACACAGAGGGTGTATCTATCAAAACCAAGGGGGTGTAAATATCATTTCCAAAACCAAGTACACATAAACCCACATCTGACAAAACAAAGTGCATGGCAACATTACAATGACAATAAGTTCAAAAAGGGATGTATCTATCAAAACCAAGGAGCTGAAAATATCAATTCCCATAACAATTACACATAAACCCAACACCCAAAAACAGGGGTTTCCAATCATGGGGTTCGAATCCAGGGGTTTCCAATCATGGGGTCCGAATCCAGGGGGTTTCCAATCATGGGGGTTCCGAATATAGGGGGTTTCCAATCACGGCACTGGGAGAGAGAGATTGAGAGAGAGATTAAGAGAGAACCACCACTATCAATCGATTGAGAGAGAGATTGAGAGAACCACCACTATCAATCGATTGAGAGAGAGAGAGAGATTGAGAGAGAGAGAAAGAGAGCAATACCTGATGTTCGTGAAGAGATTGACACGAAGAGAGAGGTGAGAGAGACCTCTAGGGTCGGCGCTGGGAGAGGGAGAGACGGAGAGTGGATGAGAGGGAGAGAGAAAAGACGTCAGTTTATTTTAGGGGAAATCGGATTGCTCACTGAGTTACTCAGTACGCACTTATCGTACTGAGTAAACTCTGTTGGGCCCACCATGAATGTTTCTGGTCGATCCACGCCATCCATCCATTTTTCCATCTTATTTTAGGGGTTGAGACAAAAATATAAGCATACCCAACGATCAAGTGGACCATACCGCAGGAAACAGTTGGAATAATGATTTCCACCGTTGAAACCATTACAGGGCCGGCAGTGATGTTTATTTCTCATCCAACCGGTTCATAAGATCACACAAACATGGATGAAGGGAAATCACAAATACAAGCTTGATATAAAACTTTTGTAGCCCCCAAGAAATTTTCAATGGTAGATGTTCAATTCACACTTTTCCTATGGTATGGTCCAATTGAGGTTTGGATACACTTCATTTTTTGGCTCAAGTCCTAAAACTATCCGCTAAAATGGATGGACGGAGTGGATAAAATACACAAATCATGGTGGACCCTAAGGAGTTTACTCAGTACGCTTAGCGTACTGGGTTACTCAGTACCAATCTGCTTTCGTTTGGATTTCCTGCTAAAGCCTTTGGCAGGATGTTAGGTGGGGCCCACCACCATGTTTGTGGGAAATCTACTCCGTTAATCCATTTATAGAGCTCATTTTAGAAAAAACATATCAAAAACGAAGTGGATCCAAAACTCAAGTGGGCCACACGAGATGAAACAGTGGGAATTCAGTGAGAACCGTTGAAACATTCTTATGGCCATAAAAAGCTTTGTTTCAGGCTTCTTTTTTTTTTTTAATTTATTTTGTATTTTCACCTCATCCCAGTGTTAATGACCTTATAAACTATTTGGATGGCATATAAACATCAAGGTGGAGCCTAGAAGGTTTCAACCGTAGGTATTTGTTTCCCCACTGTTTCCTCTAGTGTGACCCACTTGATTTTTGGATCTGACTCATTTTTAGTCTCTTGTCCTAAAATGATCTCTAAAAACGGATTAAAAGAGTAGATTTTCCAAATACATGGTGTTGGGCCCCACCCAGCATCCTTGCGCAGGACGCTAAGGGCTTTAGCAGGAAATCCGCATCCAATTAAAAAGTGGCGACCAGCCAATGGCTGGTGGTCGGTGCTCTGTGGGCCTCAACATGACATGCGTGTTTCATCCACGCCATCCATCTATTTTTTCCGAAAATTTTATAGTATAATACCAAAAATGAGGTATACCCCAATCCCAAATGGACCACATTATAGGAAACAGTGTTGAATGAGTGTGGACCATTAAAAACCTTTTGGGGGCCATAAAAGTTTTAAATCAAGCTAATCTTTGGTTTTACCCTTCATCCGTCTGTATGACCTAATCAACTGATTGGATGTCAAATAAACAGTATAGCGGGCCTTAAGATGGATTTTAATGGTGGATATCCAATCGCCATTGTTTTCATGTGGTGTGGTCCACCTAAGATTTATGTCACGCTAATTTTTGGTATAAAACTGTAAAATAATCTGAAAAAATGGATGAACAGAATAGATGAAACACGTACATCATAGTGGGGCCCTCGTAGCACCGACCACCAACCATGGGGTTGGTGGTAGGGGGAGTAGCCAATCCGTTTCCAGCTAAATGAAGGGAGATGAATAGTTGGTTGACGTCAACAAATTCTGTGGGTCCCATCATGAGGTATGTATTATATCCAAACCGTCCATCCAACTGGCGAGCTCGTCGCAAGGCTTGAGACAAAAAATAAGACAGATTTAACCATCAAGTGGACCACACTGAAAAAAGCAGTGGGGGATTGAACGTCTACCAATGAAACCCTTTTGGGGGCCATAAAAGTTTTAGATCAAGCCGATCTTTGTTTTTTCCCTTCATCAGGGCCTGTATGATCTAATCAATAGATTGGATGTCAAATAAACAGTATTGTGGCCCTTACAAGGATTTTAATGGTGGATATCCAATCAATATTGTTTTCCTATGATGTGGTCCACCTTAGGTTTATATTCCTATCATTTTTTTAATCAAGCCCTAAAATGATAAGTAAAAATGGATGAACATAATGGATGAAATACATACATCATGGTGGGGCCCACATAGCACCGAATACTAGCCAACGGGTGGGTGGCAGAGGAGTATCCATTTTGTTCCCATCCATGCTCGTATTTGTGGTGCGATCCATTTAATCTTTGGAAATGATTCATTTTTGGAATAATTCTCTGAAATGATCTCGAAAAATGGATGAACGGTGTGGGTTGATCCCAAATTTTCAGTAAATCCAAAACTCAAGTGGACCATGCCACACGAAACAATATAGAATAATGATTTCCACTATTGATACTTTCCTTGGGCCCACATTAATCACGTTTATTTGACATCCAACCTATTCATAATATCAAATATATATGAATGAAGAGAAAACACAATTTGATTTAAACATATGAAGTAATTTACTCTTCAATCTGTACTAATTCGATTGTCCAAAAATGATTAAATGTTCAATTAGTGGATGTGCCTAATAATTTATTAAAAAATATTATTTTTCACAGATAAATATCAATTTCCATTTAAAATTTCATTTTCATAGATAAATTACATTTTTTTTTCAAAATGAATATTTTTTTTACTCTTAATTTTTCTTTGAAAACTTTTAACAAAATATCATTTTTATCATAAAATATTTCAAAAAATAAATTAAAATACAAATTCAATTTTTATTTTCAAAATATATTGAAATTTCACATTTTTTAATTTTTTTTCCAAAAAATTCCAAAATGCCGATTTTTTTTCTTCAAAAGCATCATGCTGTTTTCAACTTTTCAATTTTTTAAAAAAATTATATATATATTTCCAAAATCTTAGTGTTTTTATAAATAACTTTTTCTTTTAATTTTGAATTTTGAACATTTTCAATTATTTTTTCAAAATCACAAAAATTTTCAACTTATTTATTTTTCGTTTCAAGATGTTTGTTTTTTGATAAAGTATCGATTTTTTAATGTCGTTTTATTTAAAAAAAATTCAATTCTTTTTCACTTCTCCATTTTTTTAAAAGCATTTTATTTGAACTTGTCAATTTTTATTGAACTTCACATTTTTATTTTAATTTTTCAAATTTCAAACTCTCATTTTCTTTTTAAAAATATTTTCATTTTTCAACATTGTGAAAATTTTCACATTTCTTAAAATATTTTTAATTTTCTTTTTCAGAATATTATTTTTTCTCAAAATCAAATGCTTTTTTTTTTTTTTTCAAATTTATCAACTTTATTAAATTTCTTTTTTTTTGTTCCCACAAAATAGATTTTTATTAAATCAAGATTTTTATTTTTTCAAAATCTAATTTTTTTCACAAACGTTATTAAAAATTTTTAACTTCTCAATATTCTTTTTCATGTGATATTACAAATCATTAAAATATTAGTTTTAATTAAAAAATTAAAATAAAAATTCCACTCATTTAATATAAAAACAAAATAAAACTTTTTTTTTTGCATTCAATTAGTTGTTAAAAAATAATCTTACATAAAAATATGTACAATTAAACCACAAAAATTATATTAAAAAACAATTATTAGACTACAAAAAAAAAAAAAAAATTCCGCCAAATTCAAAAAATAATGGTAAGGCAAGTCCTTTTACGACGGACCTGATCCGTCGCAAAATTATCTGAAAAGCGCATATTTTGGCCGAGAATTTGCAACTTAGTTTCCGTCGCCAAATCAAAATTTGCGACGGATTTAATCCGTCGCCTAGTTACGACGGACAAAAATCCGTCGTAAATACGTCGTAAATCAGATTTTAGCGACGGATTTTGGTCCGTCGCTAAATTCCGCGATGTTCGGACTACGGATATCCTGGAAAGGCGAGTTTAGCGAGGGATTTTTTCTGTTAGCGACGGATTAGATCCGTCGTTAAACCAAGAGATTTTTGCGACGGACCAAGTCCGTCGCAAAAATACATCGCAAATTGACCTTTTTGGCGTAGTGACTCGATCACCCTAGCCACCAATGAGGGTTGAATCGACAAGCTCGAAAGGTTAACAATGGAAGATTGCAGACCAAACTCAAAGTCATACTCTGAAACATCCTCGAGCATCTACCACTCTCGCACCATCATCTATGCCACCAGGCCTCGTGGTTGACAGCTGAGCGCATCTACCACCACGTTTGCCTTGCTCGGGTGGTACTAAAGGTTGAAATCATAGTCCTTTAATAGCTCCATCCATCGCCTCTGTCGCAAGTTCAACTCAGACTACGAAAATAGATACTTTAAGCTCTTATGATCCGAGAAGAGCTCGAACCTGACCCCATATAGATAATGTCTCCACACCTTCAGTGTGAAGATGACTACTGTAAGATCCAAATCATAGGTGGGGTAGTTCAACTCATGGACCTTGACTGGTTTCCCGTGCTGCATCAGTACAACACCCAAGCCAACTCTGGAGGGATTGGTGAAAACAACGAAACCCTCACTCTCATCAAGAAGAGTGAGAACATGAGCGAACGTGAAGCAGTCCTTCAACTCCATGAATGCCTCCTCGCAGGCGTCACTCCAGAGGAACTTGATGCCCTTCCACATCAACCAGGTCAGTGGTGCTGCAATACGAGAAAAACCCTCGATAAACTGTCGATAATATCCCGCTAGACCAAGGAAGCTGCAAATCTCAGACACGTTCATGAGTTGGCCCCACTGACGCACTGCATCAACTTTCGAGGGGTCCACAGCGACACCCTCCCTCGTCACAACATGACCGAGGAATTTCACCTCCTCCTGCCAAAACTCGTACTTCTCTAGCTTTACATGCAATTGGTGGGCACGGAGGGTCTCTAGTGCTCAACATAGTCCTCCTGGGTCCTCAAATATACAAGAATATCATCAATGAATACCATCACGAGCTGATCGAGGAATGGCTGAAAGACCTCGTTCATTAGCTGCATGAATACCACGGGCGCATTGGTTAGTTCAAATGACATGACCAAGAACTTAAAGTGTCCATAGCGCATCCAAAAAGCCGTCTTCGAAATGTCATCTTCTCGGACTCAAATGTAATGGTAACCAGAGCGCAGGTCTATCTTGGAAAAATATTATGTACCCTACAACTGATCGAACAGATCATCAATACGGGGAAGCGAGTATCGGTTCTTGATGGTGACTCTGTTGAGCTCGCAATAGTCCACATAGAGCCGCAACGAACCATCCTTCTTCTTCACAAACAATACTGGGGCTCCCCAAGGTGAACTGCTAGGACGAATAAAGCCTAACTCCCAGAGATCATCCAACTACTCCTACAATTTCCTCAACTCTAACGGTGCCATCCGGTAGGGGGCCTTCGAGATATGCACGGTACCAGGCACCAAATCAATCTGGAACTCTACTTGCTGACGCGGCGACAAATCCAGGATCTCCTGAAACACATATGGGTACCCACAAACAATTGGCAGCTGCTCAATATCTCCTGCCACAGAATCCTTAATGACTAAAGCTAAGAAACTAGATAATAGCTCTCCTCTGGGCTCGGCGACGAAATGGAATACTGGCAAGCCTTGAATGTGAAACATGACTATCCTCGCGGCACAGTCCAAGATGGCACCATACTCCACAAGCCAGTCCATTCCTAAAATGACATCAAAGCCAGACATCGGCATCACGAATAGATCCGTAGGTAGGAACATCCCGCCCACTGAAAAGGCCAAGCTAAATGTCCTAGAGGGGGGGTGAATAGGACTGTGCCAAATTATAATTTAATAGCGGAATTGAAGAACGATAGCCTTATAAAAATAAAGAACAGTACTTCAAATAAATTAAAGACTGAAATGTAAAGCAACCTTAATAAACAGGTATTGAGAGGTTGATACTAATTCAGTTCTAAGGACAACCTTACACCATAAAAATCAAAGGTTTATGGCAGGACAATCTTATTTCTAGAACGTCCTTTGTATCACAAACTCAAACCGAAGAGGAATACCGAAATAACAAAGAATTAAAACAACTTGCAAGAATTTAAACCTAAATTATTACAACATTCCCACTGTGCTTGAAATGTAAAAATTACAACATTCACATCCACACATACAATCCACAATTCTGAATGATAAAGAATAGGAAAATAAAATCACATCCATAGAACACAAGGAGTTATAGTGGTTCGCCTGTGTGTACACCAACTGTTTAGAAACAGCCACACAGAATGCTACTCCACTCTTAATATCCTCACGCAGGGTATATTAGCGTTCACTATGAAACAGGTTTTATAGATTCACCTAAAACCTTCACAATTGTGTCTTTTTCACTTGGGCTTACACAATCCAAAAATCCACACTTTTTGAGTTTTCTGGCTCTACTCAGATAACCAACACAATGAGATTCTTCTGGCGAATCTCAAACAAAAATCAAAAGAATGGAAATTTTACAGAATTGTAAAATACCTAGATTTCTCCTTTTGTAGCAGCCCGGTAGAACCAATGAGAGTAGAAATTCGAATTAACGTTCAATGTCCAATACTCACTTAAGAAATGGTTCTAGTTTCTAATTGATTTTAAATTAAATCAAATTGGGCATAGCTCTTTTTTATTTTGATTCCAATGAAGAAGGAATACAACAATTCCTCTTTTTCAAATAAGATTGGAATTTGGGAATAAAATCAAATGAGAAAAGCTAACAAAAAGAATATTAAATATGCACAAATTAGCTTAAAATGAACACAACTTATCTCAGAGTGGAGGCTTGACTTTTCTCAAATTAATCGATGTAAAACTCTAAAATTCATGCTCAATTTATATAAACAAAGATCGGGTTTATGACTGGTCTTAGGAACCTTCGACTGGTCGTAGCTCTAACGGCATTTTGAAATTTTAAGCGTGATTTGAAAATTCAGTTCTACGACTGGTTATGGAAAATCAGATTTGGTTACTGGAGTTTGAGTCGTAGTTCTAAGACTGGTCGAAGGACGAGTCGAAACATCCCTACAATCAATCAAACAGTCTCCAGGACTGGTCGAAGAATAACCAACAAATTCTGAAAATCTTTAACAACTTAGGACTGGTTGTGGAATTTCTTGTACTAGTCGAACCAGGTCTAGGACTGGTCGAACAAGGTCTAGGACTAATCTTAGAACATACTAACTTCATGTATAAAGATTTATCATGACTTATGTATCTAAAATGACCTACCCTAAGGTCAAACTAAGGTTTATCATACCTGGAACATAAAGTATGAACATTGAACATCATTCTTTCAGATGATGGTTTAACCTTTGAAGCTTGAGATCTCTACTAGATGTAGGTTGAGATTGAGATCTTCTATAACTTGAATATAGGCTTCAACTTGAGTTGTACTTGAGTCTTAAAATGTACTTAAATCTTAAAATGCACTTGAGTCTTTGAACAAACACTCTTCTTATTGATGTAGCTTGAATATTGATACGTACAGAAGAGCATACAGTACATAACTTTGCATTTCTTGAAGTCGAGTACCATACATGTCTTGAACCATTGTGATGTCTTCTTATATCACATATCTATATTAACATACAAGCACAAGACACACAAATAGAAGTTTTGTCACACAAGAGGTTTTGGTACCACTACAAAATTTAACAATCAAAGGAGCATGAGACCATAACACTTACACCCACTAACACTGGGCAAGAAGGGCAATGACGGGTCAATACCATAGACTTCCCCATGAGAGTCAAAATGGCCCAGGCCTCAGACATGGACTCCAATGGAATATCGGTCAATCAGTAAAATCGCTCGGCCACAAAGGAATGGGAGGGGCCAGAATTAAACAAAACATGAGCAACGCAAGCAGAAACAAGAAGAATACCTTCAACGACTCCACCGGTCAATAGCTACAGATCCCGCCCTGGCACCTGCTGTGCAAAATAAAAGTGGCCCTGAGCTGGTAAGGGAAGCAACCCAGAAAACTGAGGGTCTTGAGTTTGAGCCTGCTGGGCTACTATACACACTGGACCCAAGGACTGGATAACATACGAATATCCTCTCTGATGTTGCTGTGGCTGCTGCTGTCTTTGCTGAGGAGGTCTACTTGGCTACCTCTGCTGCTAAGGAGGAGACCTAGGAGCGGCAGGTGGAAGCTGTGCTCTCTGCTGCTGCTGCTAAGGAAGACGAGGAGGGGGCAACTGCAGCGGCCGCTGCTGCTGAATGGGGAGAGGGCACTCACACCTCTGATGCCCGACCTGTCCACAAATGAAGCATACACTGAAAAGGGGCTGGAAGATGAAGCAAATGGTGGTGTTGATGAAGATGAAGAGGCTACTGATTGAACTGGAGGCTGCCGATACCCTGATCTACCCCTCCGTCTCTGCTGACGGTGCTGCCTGGAACTGCAGGCTAGTGCACTCCTCTTCCGGTTCCACCAGAACTCTGCTCTCTCAATCTCTGGGTCATAACCCAGTCCTCCTCATAAACTAGTGCTTGATAAATGACCTGGTCGAACGTCTCTAAGCAATGCCCTACAACACGGCTGCGAAGGGGAGGACGCAAACTAGTCACAAAATGACAGGCCCTCATCTTCTCATCGCGGTGAGATGAGGAGAAAATCTAGGCAAGGCCAAGAAATGGGCCTCATACTGAGATACAGTCATATCACACTGCACTAGGGTCTCAAACTCAATCGCCCACTGGATCTGAACGTGCTCAAGGAAGAAATTCTGATCGAAACGGACCACGAACTCCTCCCACGTCCAAACGAACTGAGGTCCGACCATCTTGGATATGGTGCACTTTGGGATTGAGTGTGGATGCCGAGAGTGGAGTAGGTATGTAGCTGAACCATTATAAATGCTTATGTTTGGAATTATTATTTGCATATCTGGTTAATCATGCTTATATATGGTTGAATGTTTAATTTAATATACATGATTAAACGAATGCGATTCATTGATAAGAAGCACATTCCACACACAAGCACACAACACTAGGCTAGTTGTTATACTACATATCCTTTATATCCTTTGTGATTGGAACCTTTAACTGGCTTAGAAGCCATTAGAATTATTTTGTCTAGCATGGTTAAAATTGAATGATTATTTAGGTTAGGCAATTCGGACTTTAAATAGGTAAAAATAATTAAAAAAAATCTTATTCACCCCCCTCTAGGACATTGCTTCATATTCACGCTTAGTATCGGTGGTGTAAACCATAATTTCAAATCCCATCGAAGACCAAAATATGACAAATCAATGGAATCAACATTATGCAATTGCTATTTATCGGCAAGTACTCGGTTCTCCAACACGACTCTTACCGCTACAAATGGTAGCGGATTGTTTGATAGTGTGTTGTCCTCACCAAGTTCTGTGGGCCCACCATGTAAGTGTTATATCCACACCATTCGTCCATTTGGCAAGATCATTATAGGACATTGTCCCAAAAAATAGCCAGATCCAAAGCTCAGATAATTACATCACAATGTGGGGATAATGACGCTCACCATTGAAACCTTCCTAGGGCTACCATGATGTTTATTTGCCATCCAACCTATTCATAATATCAAACAGACATGGATGAATGGACAAAACAAATATCAGCTTGATTTAAAACCTTTTTAACCCCTAAGAAGTTCTCAATGCTAGACATTCAATCCCCATTGCTTTATTTTGTGGTCTACTTGAGCTTTGAATTTGCCTTATGTTTGGGCTAATGCCCTAAAATGATCTCCCCAAATGGATGGATGGTGTGGATATAACACATAAATCATGGTGGCCCCCAGAGAACTGTGACAACAACACAACACTGAGGTTGGTGGCGTGTGGCACACAGACATGAATTTTCTAGAAAGCCTTTAATAGGAAGTTCATGTGTTGGGAAGTTAGTTGGGGTCCACCATGATGTTTTGTCATGCCCCAGACTGGGTAACTGGACTCACAAGGAACTCGATGGTCGGTTCTGGCCGCAACAGCCTCCGTAGTATCCCATTCTCGGCTCCTGAGGCAGATTCCGATACTAGGATCCTACAAGGAGGATTTCCATAATAGTGTAATCATTTCCAATACGAGCATACCCAAGATCACAGCAATTATATCTGAGAATAACAAGGCATACATCACAAAATTCACTAAGAATTTGAACTTTTATAGGCTTTCATAAGGTCCAAAAGGACATACATAAGATAATAAAAAATAAGAGAAAAGTCAGCAACAATGGAGTCCTCAAGCTCAGCTCTACTCCAAGCTTTGCCGCTATGACACCCGCCTAGGATCACCTACACGCATCAATCATGCATAAGCTTATAGAAGCTTTGAGAGTGGTGAAAGTGTGTGACAAAGGCGCACAGAAGAATAGCAGGAGGTACAAGAAGAGAAACATGCTCAATGAGAATATCACTAGCCTTACCAGGGCTTATCATGAATACGATGCAATCAGTACTGGGCGTCATACCAAAATAATTCATGAAGGGGCTTATATAGCTAATGCTAATGTGATGCAAGTAATGTCAAGTACATTTTCATTTATATGAAAATCATCGGGGTCCATAACACTACTGAATGACTGCCACTCTACAGACCCCACATAGCCAAACGAGTGTAAGAGACCTTACTACCCGCATGTGAATAGTCAATCACCAACAAGGCCTGACGGTAGCAGACCCATTTAGGATCTGGTCAGACTCAGCCTAGTAACGCTTCCTCACACCAGGCAGGTAAGGCGACATCCCTATCCAACCGACTACATGATAGTGGGAGTCACGGCCTAACGGTATAAGGCCCTCGTGTGCTCATATTTTTACCTAGTCACAGCGTTGGAGCAAGTCCTTAGTACCATGAAAGTTTTAGAAATTTTACCCATGGGCATCCTATGCACCTGGTATGCTCAAGTAATATTTTTGGTGTCCACACATATGACCATCCACGAATGTCCCTATGGAGGCAAGGCCTTGATGAAGCAAGGGCAGTATCATCATGAAATATGATGCCAATGCATGAGTCATACATACCGATCATGCACTAGCTGTAGGCACACAATGTGCGCGAGGGGAGAAACTCCACCCCTCAATGACAACCACATAATGTAATTAATTCATAAAGATGATGCATATGGGTCACAAGAATGCAAGTGTGCTACCTATGGAATATGAAATCCTCTATTCTAAGGAGGCTCATGGTCTAGGCACATAGACAAGTGATCTGAGGAAGAGAGGAGAAATCCTCTTGTGGGGCCCAGTACTTTAGGATGACCCACAAGCTAAGGGAGAGTCATGATCCTAAGCAGGAACGGTCTCAGGCCCAAGGTGGGCCTTCAACCACCTATACGGGCCCCTATAGGCTTACCTTAGGGCCACCAAGGAGGACATCCAACCTCAATTGGGTCCCAAAAGGTAGTTTGCTACATATGTAAAGAAAAGTCTAAGGCCCAATCAATCCATGGCCTAGTGGGCCATACACTAAGCCCAATACATAGGCAACCTGGTAAGCTCATAAGCAGGGTTAGGGCCCAACCATAAGGGCCATGGGTTCACTCATTGTGGTGGGCCTAATGGGCAACTCATTATCCCAACATATGGGAAATCCTTATATTTAACACAAGTAAGTTGGGCCTCACATCTCGGCCCAAGTATAAATTTATTATAGTGGGCAAGCAAGGGTCATATTTGGCCAATAAGACCCTTCACAGTGAGTGGAAAATATAGGATCCAAGGGTCCAACAAGCCTATCAAAAGTTCCAGCCCAACCAAGGCTATAAGGCCCATTAATTAACTAGAAGACTAGCTCAAGAAGAATCCAATTGGAATGGGCCTTTAATCATGCACTAATTAAGCCCAAAATAAAATTAAAATAATAAGATAAATAACTTAAATCCTTCTCAAATTTAGTTGGCCATACTGCCCCAAAACAGACATTTATGGGGTTGCAACATTAGGCCCTTTGCTAAATTTTCAGCCCACCCGCTTTCTGGGTTTGTTGGAGTCTAGCAAATAAATTAATTTATAGTATTTATTTTCTGATGACCCTCACACATCACTGTGGGTCCCACCAGATGAGAGAGTAATACATAATACACATTAGAAGTGGGCCATGCTGCTGGAATACAGGCCCAGCATCAGCCCAAGGTAGGGACGTCTCACGGTGGGTAGTCCTAGGGCCCTAGATATTTGGCCCAAAACTAACCCAATCTGCAGGCTGCACCACGGTCAGTTTAGGGGCCTGATGACCTTAAAAATTTGTAGGATGGTCCTTCCATAGGTGGACCACAACTCCACAAAATTTTGTGATTTTTGGATAATTAAAAGTATTTTAATTTATTTTTAGAAAACAGTCTATCCAGAAAATCGAACTGACCTAGAACATGGCAGGCCAGTCCGACCCTTGCCACGGTGTGTATAGGTGTCCATTGGCCCCAACGTTTTGTAGGTGGGTCCTACTATGGGTGGACCACCTCCCTGTAAATTTTTATAAATTTTGGATACTCAGAAGTATTTTAATAAATTCCTGAAATTTGGACCCAAGGTCCCTCATCAAGTCTACAACTAGTTGGGACCCAGAAATATGGCCCACCTTCTGAGAAAATATTTTTAAAAAATTTGTTTTTATGAAACTATGCTGCTGGACTGCACAACAGAAATTTTTGGCAGCCCATTATGTTGGCACACCCTTTTGGATGCCCAAATGGGATCCTTGGCCCTAAAATTTTGTAGGTAGGTCTTACCATAGGTGGGACACCACTCTGCAAAATTTTAGAATTTTTGAGGTAATATAGGTATCTTATTTAATTCATACAAATTATGGTCAACAATGAATATTAGAAAAAAAATCTGTTGGTGTAGAAAATACTGTTGTCCCATGTTTAATACCACATGGGGTGGGCCTATACTTGCCCAAATTACTGAAAAATTAGTAGGTTTGATGGTCCCATATATGGACAGCAAGTGGGGTCCACTGGAGTGACCCACTTACTCCCAAATCAAGATAAAAAAATTAGCATTTCTAATATGCAATGTTGCTGGACTGTCTATAAATTTCTGGACAGTCAGCATACTTTGGCCCATCCCATAGGCCTCAAACATAGGGAAAACGATGTGGGCCCCATTCCACATCAAAGTGGGGTCCACACTCTAGAAAATTCCCAAAGAAATTTGGGAGAAAAAGACATGCAAACAGATCCAAACATTAGATCAAAAGTAATGCTTAAATTGGGCCTGAAATCTGGACAACAACATATATTGTCCATATTTCAGCCCATATAAATTAATCAAAGGGTTTATGACCCTGATTCAACATATGGGGTCCACCTTAATGGGTTAACAAAATTTCAGACTCAGAAGCTCACTCCGACCTCCATGAAAAAGCCATTTTGAAGGCCACCCAAACCATGCATGCATGGTGGGCTTGAACATCTAGTCAAAGTGGGCTTGGACTTCCCATTTAGCTAAGGGTCTAAGATGTTGCTGACCTCTCCTTGCTGGGCCATACATCATCAGAGTATACAGGAAAAAATTGAGAGAAAGGGAGAAGGAAGAAGTAAATTGGCCATTGGTGGAAGGTCTCGCCACTAATAGACCTTCCACTCCACAATCCACACTATCCACTATGTATACACTTACATGCAAGCTATTATGCATCAAGATAATTTACTGGAGGCCGGTTGGGACACCCTCCCTTCATGCATGCAAAGGCTTAGGTGGCCTATGAGATGCAAGGATAAAGGAGAAGGCATCATGGTGGGTCCATGGAAAATGGCCCACCATGGAAGGAAATGAGTAGGATTTATACCCATGGCCTTCATCTTAGGAACCATGTAGGACCTCCACCATAGATTGGTGGGTCCTACATGCTTCCATGCATGCAAGGAAAATAAAGAAAAGAGAAGAAAGAGAGAAGAAGCTAAGGAGAGCACCCACTTTGCTTGGATCTTCAAAGTTCTTGATGCATTGAAATCCTTGGGCTTCAAGGACCATGGATGAAGGGTCAAGATGGGAATTGAAGGGTTAGATGAGGAGGGAGATGGAAGAAATGTAGCTGAAATTTTCAGCAAGGTAGGATGTTTTAGAGGTTCTAGCAATGGGAGAGAGAGGAGAAAATGAGTGAAAAGAGGAGAAAATCCTTTTACGCAAAGCAATCATTGCTTTCTTACCTTAGCTAAAGAGGGAAGATGATTGCAAGTAGGGAGTTACAACCAAAGTTGTAGGTTTAATAGGTTAGTAGGCATGTGGGTGGTGTGTGAGATGGAACTCTAGGTAATGTGTGTGGTGTTTGTTGGAAATTGCACCAAAAAGGGAGTGGGCCACCTTTAAAAATGTGTTCTCCTCACTATGTGGGCCATATGATCATTATCAAAGGCTAGAATTGAATTGCCTACATCTTATGATTTAATATCGGATGGATGCACAAGACGCGGCATTGGAACCGCAACGACGATGCGAACAAGATGACATAAGGTTTGGGACCAATGAAGGAGTCGGGTTTACGTGATCGAACTGAGGAGGGGATGACCGCTGAAAATACAAGGTCGATAGTCACGAGTCATGAATTCAATCTTTAGGAAAATGCGGGACCAAGATGAAGAAAGATCATACAATCACACACATACATGCGAACTCAAGTCAGGTCTCACATGTTTGTATTAAATTCATCTTATCCATCCATTTTGCGAGCTCATTTTAAAACATACGATAAAAAAGATCTAAATCCAAGACTCAAGTAGGTCACTCTAGAGGAAACAGTGGGGATTGAACAACCATATTGAAACATTCTCATGACCACAAAACTTTTATATCGGGCCAAGTTCTTTGTGCTTTCAGTTCATCCTAGTGGGAATGACCTTATAAACGATTTGTATGTCATATAAACACCAAGGTGGATGATGTAGAGCGGGTCGCGGACAATTACATGGCAAAGATGGATCAGAAAAGGTGGTGTTTGGAAATTGTACCAAAAGAAGTGCCACCTTTAAAAATGGACCATAGGTGGGCCATATGAAATCAAGGGCTAGAATTATCTCTTAGGAACAATCCACCATGGATGAGTTCCATGCATGACGAAAAATATATGATTTTGGGGTAGAAGAAGCTACTTTAGCAACCAACCCAGTTCTACGTGAAAGGGTTGCGACGCTTCGAGGATGGGAATTGCTAGAAACCCCTGATTTGATGGTCGTTTCTTTTCAATTTGTTTTTTACTATAAATAGTAAGTTTTAGTTTGTTTATAACTCTTCATCCGTCGGGCTTTAGGAGTACAACCAAAGTGTAGGTTTAAACATGAAAAGAGCTTAGAATAATTAGGGAACGTGTTTGGTGAAGCCAAATAGGACACTTACTATGTTTTGGCCGAAAACCTAGGCACTAGTAGACATCACGACTAGAATTATAAATAGTAAGTTTACTATTTATATGCAGTCGCTAATTCTAGGAGTTTTAGTTGTAGTTTGATTGGCGATTTCTTTTCCATTGCTTAGCACCCTTATTTAAAGGGTTGTGAACTCGTTTTTATGAATTCATTAATCTATTTCGAATTTATTTAGAATTTATTTCTATTTTCCATCGCTCTCTTTTCTCGTGGATACGATAAAAAGAAAGTCTCAAGTGGAGTCACTGAGAGAAGTTCCGTGGATTGAACAACCAATAATTATCCTCTTGAGGAAGTTCGGTGCTTTCGACCTCACGTCCCCCTTATAAACGATTTGTATGTCGTCGGTGGAGCTTAGGAAGGTTTTAGTGGATCGTACCAATGGCTGATATGTGGTTCAAGTGGGTCGTACCAATGGTTGATATGTGGTTCAAGTGGGTCGTACCAATGGAAACAGTTGGGGAGAGACGTCCTCCCTTCAATGTTACCATGCCCAACATAAGGAGCACGTGAAATCCATTCTAACCATTGGATACCACACCAAATGTTAGGCCTAACGCTTAAATTGCAAGCCCATACAAAATTCAAGTGGGCCATACTAAGGGAAACAGTTTAGAGGGTTAATTATACCAGCACACTATTTTAGATGGTGTGGTCTACCTGAACTTATCTACTAGTTGGGGTGGATTTTACATAAACATTGTCATTGGGCTATGGAAAGAAGCAACTCATTTTCCTCTTTAATTAACTTTTCAGTAGGCATCATTTATTAGAAACGGGATTGCTCAGTGAAGTACGCTTTTATCAGCCGAATAAACTCAGTTGGGCCTATTATGAATGTCCATCCATTTTTCCAAATCAGTTTAGTGGAGTCCAAAATATAAGTATGCCCGAAGCTCAAGTGGACCACGCCAAAGGAAACAAGGGCGTGGATTAGCTACTGAACACTCTAGTAGCGATGTTGCTACTGAAATGGGGTGGTCGCATTTCATTGGCGCAAAACTTGGAGCTCGGTTGAAAGCATTTAACGCACCTCCATCACATGAAAGAAACACCGTTTACTGGCCCCATTCGTACTCAACAACGAGAAACCCTTATTTTCTTTCCTTTTACTTCCCCATCGGTGCTGTCTCTTATTAACTCTCTATTTTGCTTGTGATGGACACATCTCGAGCTACAGTATTTCTCCTGATAAAAGAATATAATAAAGTCTCTTCCGCAAGTTGAAGATAGATGTGGTTGATTAGACGTGAGATTCCCAGTGGCGTTAGCTTCTAAATCATACATCCGCTTGAAATTCAAATTTCAAACCGAACAAATTCGACGTACTAGAAAATCATGACTCTAATCATCAAAAGAAAATCCCAGCTCTGGAAAGATTCGGGAAAAAAAAAGAAGATAATTTAAAATTTCCTATGCGTCGCGCGCCGGAAAACAGAGAGAGGAAAAGAGCCATGTTGCGGAGGGAAAATGAAGAAATTCAATTGGGTTGTACTGAGTGAACTTTATTGGCCCCATCCTGAGTGTATGGGGTTTATCCACGCCGTCCATCCGTTTTTACAATTGATTGGAGCAGTTAAGCCCAAAATTGAAGTATATCCGGATCTTATGTGGACCATACCACAGGAAACAGTGGGAATAATGATTTCCACCGTTGAAACCTTTTTAGGGCCCACAGTGATGTTTATTTGTCATCCAATCTATTCAAAAGATCACACGGACATGGATTAAAAGAAATCATAAATATCAGCTTGATCCAAAACTTCTTTGCCCCTCAAAAAATTTTCAACAGTAGACATTCAATTTACACTGTTTCCTATGATGTGTTCCACTTGAGATTTGTACATGATTCGTTTTTAGTCTCATTCTCTTAAAATGTCTGGTAATATGGATGGACGGAGAGGATAAAATACATATATTACCGTGGGGCCAAGGAGTTTACTGTGGCGTACTGAGTTACTCAGTGCCCAATCTGCTTTATGTAAATCAAAGCAAAATGAGGATGTCTCCATGGTCGAGTATAAACGCAGCAGTAAACGGCGTTTCATTTTTTGACGGAGGAACATTAAATGCTTTCAACCGAGCCCAACTAATGGGCCAACGAAGAAACGCGACCACATCACGTCAGTAGCAATATCCCTACTGAAGTGTTCAGTAGTGAATCCATGCCCAAGAAACAGTGGGAGTAATGACTTCCACCGTAGAAACCTTGGTAGTGCCTAGGCTGATATATATCAGTCATCTAACATGTTCATGTCATCTAACATGTTCATAAGATCACATAGACATTCATAAGATCACATAGACACGGAAGAAGGGAAAAAGTAAATATCTCTTAATCTAAAAATTATGTGGGCCGTAAGAAATTTTTAACAGTAGAATTTCAATTCACACTGTTTACCGTGGGGAGGTTCACTTGAGATTTGGATATATTTCATTTTTAGGATCAAGCCATCAAATTTTCTTTTAAAATGGATGGACTGACTAGATAAAATATTTAAATAACGGTGGATCCACGGAATTTACTTAGTATGCTTACCGTACTGAGTTACTCATGAGTACGCAATTCGCTTCCCATTTTTTAATGTTAAGTAGCATTTAATTCGGACCTCTTATTAGACGAACTGGTGCGCA
The DNA here is from genome assembly GCA_030180095.1 of Magnolia changhungtana. Lineage (NCBI taxonomy): Eukaryota > Viridiplantae > Streptophyta > Magnoliopsida > Magnoliales > Magnoliaceae > Magnolia > Magnolia changhungtana. Next base: position 2,072,063 of record JASAUF010000640.1, read on the forward strand.
GCTGAGGAACTTCCAGTGAGGTCGGGCGCGGATTTCCTGTGGCAGCCTTTCACGGGAACTTCGAGGATTCTGGGTAGTGTGCTGGGTGATGTGCACTGTGATGTTTGTGAGAAATCCAATACGTTCATCAATTTTTCAAGCTAATTTTAGAACATCCGGCCAAAAATGAGAATGACCGAAAACTCAAGGGCCATACGTGATGAAACATTGGGGAAAGAAATACCTACCATTGAAATCTTCTTAACTCCAACTTGATGTTTATATGCCATCCAAACCGTTTATAAGACCATTTTCAGTGAGATGAAATGAAAACACTCAAAACTTAGATTGATACAAAATTTTTGTCGCCATATAAATGTTTCAACTGTAGTCACTAAAATACCTACTATTTCCTCTCATGTGTCCTATTTAAATTTTGGATACATCTTGTATTTGGACGAATATCTTAAAATTAGCACGAAAATTTGATGGATGGGTTGGATTTCTCACGAACGTCACAATAGGCCCACCCATATTCCTTGTGGAGCAACTTCTTGCGAAAGCTTTTGCAGGAAAGCTGCGTCCGGTGAGGTCGAGCTGTCTGCGCCCACCGTGATGTGTGTCGAACATCTACCCCATTAGCTAGATGCACCGTTCCGTGGTCTAAATTATATATATGCGCCCAGAAATAGGGAAATACCATACAATCTCTTTATGTTCACATGTCCACAAAAAGGAAAAAATAAAATAAAATTGAAGCTTGGAAAGTTCACGCATGTACAACTACCATCTACACACCACACATGTGCCAGCTTGGCGAATACACGCAACATCCTTTAATCCGTCCATCAGGTGGGTCTGACTATATAGATGCTCTGACCCAAAAAATCAGGCAGGTCCACTCATCAGGTGGGCCGTTATTCTACCAACAGGTGGACGGCTTAGAAAACACCGGCCAAGTTTTACACCACTGTTCAAAAACTGTGGTCCACGTGATTCGGTGGTCCGATTTAAATTTCCAATCACTCTAAGGTTTTAAGATTGAACCAACGAGCACATGTATAGACCGAGCAGAATGACTGCATAGCCGTCATCAGCAGCAGCAAAATAGCAGCCAGAAATGTTAGAAGCTGCCACGACCCAAACACGTACCTCTTCATGAACTTTCCAACTTTGACCTTCCATCTACTGCTATAATACTTGTTCACATCTTCAATCACCTTATCTAGAGATGGCACTTTGGTCAATTTCATTGATTTGTTCATCCCATTCCACAGACTCGCTACTTCTCCATCGCTCTTCAGACAATTCACGATAATCCCCAAATTTCTCAGCATTTTCACATCCTCTTCCGTGTCTATAATCCCATTCATCAGTTCTGTGTACCGTGTAAAAATCAACGGCCCAATTGCAATCGATGACTCGTATGCGACCAAATTCCGTAGTATGACATCCGTGTGGACGTCCAGCGTAACGGTTGGGAGATAGAAAGTAACTGTCTTGGGATCGAAGCTGATGCTTGATAAATCTCCATTGGTGGCTGAGAATCTTACGCCGTTGTTGATAAGTTCGGTCACTGAAGGAATGGTGATTTCTTCGATAGAAGGGGGTCGGTTGCTGTTGTCGGTTGGATTTTCATCTTCGGGTTTGGCATCTTCCTTATCCTGGGATGATGAGAACAAATTCTCGATGGGTTGTTTTAACATCGACAATCCAGGGACTTTTGTGATAATCTTCCATGGGAGTTTCAATACCAACTTGACAGGTCTGGACACGAGAGCTTGCTTAACGTAACGGACGGGTCTACCCTTGAGAGACGACATGAAACCCCATATCATGTTGAGGAGCTGCCGGACATGGCCTGCGTTGCCATATGATTCTTTAATGGTGACTTCGATTGTTACTTCTTCGGATTCGTTGATGTTGTTCGTTAGCTCGAGTTTTGGGACGAGCACGTAGAAAAGGATCTCGAGCAAGTGCGCGCGCTCCTTGACATGGATGTGTGGTAGATTCTGCATCATCTTAAACGGGGAGAGCTCTTTGCAGAGCCCCATCAAGATCGCCGATAATTCTTCGTCAGCTTCTTGAGTCGAAGGGCGCTGAGAATCTAACATCTTTCTTAAGAGGAAGAGAGGGATTTGGTTTTCAAGCATCATTATATCTCGGAGGATTGCGTTATGGGCTGATCTCCTTCCCTCGTAATCGACCAAATGCGACATTCTCGATGGTACTCTTTCTAAGGCCTTACCATCTTTGGCAGCCAAAATCTGTAGGAAATCGAGTAAGAACGACGCATCGATGGCCATCATCCATGCTAGGGTTTCTCCACTGAAGTCGAGGTAGCGATGGTAACACGACCTGATCCGAGGCTCGAGCTTCACGAACCGATCGACGAGGTTTTGAAATTGGAGGGTTTTGAGCTGTTTCTGGATTCTTTTAGCAGCGCAGACCTTGTACCTCTCCATTTCATAGAGCTCTGACCGCCAGTGGTGGTACGGGCCCAGTGCGATTTGTTGGGGTATGTAAGCGTCGGGTTTGGTGGCGATTATGATTTTTGGGACGTTGAAGATGCAGACAGGGCGGCCTGTTTCTTCATCCTCTTCTTCATCGAGGCGTCGGCGGATTTGTATGACCCAACGGATCTCGTCTATGACCGGATTCCATGCCGAGGCTGGAACTTGTTCGGAAGACATGTCTTCTTTGTCAGGGGAATGTGTTTTTTTTTTTTCTTTGTGATGTAGGTTATATTGGTGAGGTGGTGCATGTATTTAAGCAGATTGATACCTTATTTGAAAAGTAAAAAGGGCAAAAAAAAAAAAAAAAAGGGTTGTTAGACATGTTTTCAATGAGCTGTAATGTTAGTCGTTTATGTAGCTTTTTATTATTAAACGCACATGGCTCAAATTTTCTAACTTTTTTAGTGACCATGAGGGTCCATCCATTGTTGAACTAATCATGTTGTGTCCTGTGTTAGTTTTGAATAACTTAAAGGGGCTGTTTGTGGGATAAGGCTAATGTACAACTGGATTTGTGGGGTCTACCATAATGTTTTACTGACATTTAATTAGTCTGTTTTTCTTTGATAAGTTTAATGAACGGCTGGATTTGTGGGGGCCATGGTAATGTTTTAATGACATTAAATTAGCCCATCACGTGCCCCACGCACGGATTTGGCTTTCCTAGGAACTTAGGTGGGCCACCGTGATGTTTGTGAGAAATGCACAATGTCAATCCGATGTAAGATCTCATTTTAGGACATTGACGAAAATGAGCCTGATCTAGGACTCAACTGGGCCATATGAGAGGGAAAATTCTTAATGTTAAAACCTTCTTGGGCTCTGCCTTGATGTTTATATGCTATCCAAACTGTTTATAAGGTAATTCTCATTGGGATGAAAAATCTTAACCTGATACTAAATTTTCGTGGCCGTATGAATGTTTCAATGGTGGTCGTTCAATCGCATTATTTCCTCTCGTTTGGCCCACATGAGTCTTGGATTGGGCTTATTTTGGTTTAAACATCCTAAAATGAGCTTGCAAAACGGATGGATAGGGTGGATTTCAAACAAATATCATAATGGGCCACACCTAGCTTCCCAGTGCAGGGTGTTCCTATGAAAGCCTTAATTTGGCAGGAAATTCGCGTCCATCATGTGTCCCTCGTAACGTTCCTAGTCGTGACTAAAAATCCGGTCGATTCAAAACTCAGGTTGGCCACACCAAAGGGTAGGGTTGGAACAGGGACAGTCATCACTATAAACCTTCAGATTGTACGTGAGACCCACAGTATTTTACATATGCCATCTAATCCATCGAGAAGATCCTCCGTTTGCCAAAACCACGACTTTCCTGCTTTTTTACTCCTTTACTGTAGAGTGATTGGTTCGTCTCAGTCAGCGACACAAATTCAAGGCATCCCACGATCTCACGGTCCAATTGGATTGCAACAACCACAGCTTTCCTACTTGACGCAAACGGAGGATCCGTATTCAAGACGAGATGCACCCAAGTAAGAATATGAATGGGCACAAAAAAATCAGGCCATTCAAAAACCCATATGGGCACCAATTAACACGTGATTTTATAGTTTTAATACACGATTTTGCATTGTGTGGCCCGCATGAAATTTTCAGCAATCTCAGTTTTTGTCGACCGGCCGAAAAAGTCAGGTCGTAAAAGGGCTCATAGATGGTGAACGGTCCGCAATGGTTTAGTAGTCTTGCGGTTGGTGCCCTCCGCAACTTTAACCACACTTATATCCCACCTTTTACTTTTGATCAGTTCATGTTTGTCGTGCTTCCAAGATGAATATGAAGGGATTCACATGATGGACGAATTGGATGTCAATAAAACGTCAGGGTGGGCCCAAACATCGATTTCTACGTTAAGCGTATCTTGGAAAAGTTAGAATTGTATCGGCCTCCTTAAAAAATGGAGGCCACTCTCAAACCATACACACTTGCAAGGTTTTAGGAAAATATAGAGTACCAAATTACTGATCCCGAAATGTGGATTGAGCCTGTTCTAAAAATTACAATAAGAAAATGACGTTAACAATTTGATTTTGTTCCCATCGAATTTGGACTGGTCAACATTTTTTCTGTAAACCATCTATTTGATATCCATTAATTGGATGGTTAGGATTACTTTATAAGAGTGATTTTTGAGATATGATCCATACATAATGTAAACCATAGTTTTATATGATTTGTACAGCTGGACACCGATACCACATGTAGGGAGGATGAGTTGCTGCCATCTTTTAAGCTGTGTAAAACTGACTCATGAGTCTACCTACACCATAATTATGGCAATATATTATCTAGCAAAAGAAGAGGGAAACGATTGCATGCCATCAGTGTACACGGAGAGTCAGTGCATGTACATCTCCAACCAAAGGAGAATTGTGGATAGGAATCCCAACGCACGTTTCAAAATGGGCTTTTGAAAATTCAAAATATGAAATGCTTATAGATTCAATCTTTATGTGGTGGAGATATGCTTGCACCCATTCCCGCCATGCAGGTCAGGCGTATTAGTCCTGACAAAAAAAAAAAAAAAAAAAAAAAAAAAAAAACACAAGGAGAAGAAGATCCCTGCGTTAGGTACGCCGCAATAAGGAAATGGTTCACATGTGACCCACATGTGAAGGTATCCAGAGTATTCAAATTGTGTCCTGTTGTGGATAGGGGATATATCCAGAGTATTTAAATTGTGTGTCCTGTTGTGGATAGGGGATATATCCGGAGACTAGAATTCACACTGATCATGGAATCCTAACCATCCTATTAATGCATATCAACTGGATGGTTAAAAGTAAAACAATGAATGGTTGAAACTCAAAGGAAAAATCATATGGTTAACGTTATCTTCCTGGTATACTTTTCCATTATGTTCCATCTACAGTCAAGCATCTTGGTTTCCTTTGAATACGGATTGTTGTACAACTGGAACTGGAAACGAACTGAGTTAGCTTGTCCAACTCACTCGACTCTACTCAAAAAAGCAAAACTCGACTTAGCTCCAAATTGGATTCCGTCGAGTTGAGCTGGTTTTTAAAGCTCAAAAAAATTTGAGTCCAAGCTTACCTGAGCTTAACTCAACTCGGCTAAAACTCTGACTCGGTTTGACTTAGATTATTTCAGCTCAAGCTCAAAACATGGCTGATTGGAGATCAACGGTTGAGGTTGTTTAATGAGGAAGAAGATGACCAATTTAAGCTATCAAATGGTTTACAAATAAGATGATTCCAAATTCATTTGAATTTCTTCGAATTAGCTTTCCAACGAACATAAGATCACCTCAATAAAAAAATATAATGAGGGACTTATGGTTATAAAAAGGTTAGAAATAATATCCTCAATCAATCAACCAAGAGCTGTCGATCGATCAAACCCTGTCGAATTTGGCTAGAACACTCGGTGGACAATTTTGGCCATGTTTGATCAATCATCGAGGATTCCCTCTATCGATTGAGGATTAACTGAACTCCTCTCAAAGTCTGTTGTTTTGGACTGTTTGGTTTACAACAACTCTAAATCTCTTTTAGCCTATTTATCGTATTTTCAATGAGCTCCTAAGGTATGAGATGATCAAATAAAGGTTTACCTATTAAGGTTATGTTATTTTGAGTTTAAGGTTAAGGTCATTAAGGCATCTCATTTACCTGTCTTCACTTGATGGTTAATGTCGTCTTATGTCTTAGATCTTCAGCTTCTAAGGGTTCAACTGACTCATTGACCTGTGGACTCATGTGATTGACAAACAGGGTGCATAAATAAGTACACTAACAATCTCTTCCTTAATCAATTACGTGACAAAACCTAACCTAAACATTTTCATAGTTCATACCAATGATAAACCAAAATAATTAAAATTATTACTTGTTAATTACAATTAATTCGCAACTCAAATATAAAAAGACATGTAAACTAGAATCGCTCTCCTATAATTGCTCCCCATATCTTCATCAATTCCTTCCAACAACAAATAAATCTTACAAAACAAAATTCAACTTATTTCGATGAGAGTTGATCTTTCTCACAATTTTTGTAAGTATATTTGACAAAGAAACAATTCCCTATATATACCAATTAAGTATAAAAAATGAAAAGCTCTATAAATTATATGTCACAGCCCAAACTCGAAAACTAGCCTCACAAAATTCTCGATTGTCGAATCCGGTACTGACAGCCTCCGTAATACCCCATTCTCGGCTCCCAGCGTCAATACGCTAGATTCCGATCCTGGGATCCTACTATGAGGATTTCCAAACGTACATTTATCTCGTAAGAAGCATAACACAAGTATACCCAAATCACAAAGACAACATCGTCATCACATCTCGACTAATATAATCATTTGAATACAATGCTGAAAGGGAAATACATGTGTCAAAAATCAAAGCGCCAGAAGTCCGTTGCACGCTCCAAGCTCAACACCGCTGCAACCTAACGCCACCTACACGCATCTATCGTGCATAAGCTTATAAAAATCTTAGAGGGTGGTGAAAATGTGTAAACAAGGTAAGTGCCAAGTATGCAATATCAAAGTAATCATACAATATCGGAAGAAGCGGAAATACTGACAAGATCGTGAATCATACAATATCAGAGTAAGAGGAAATATACTGGTAAGTCCATGAGTGCCATCAGTCGTACCAAGGCTATACGATACAAAAGCATAATAAGTCAATATCAGCTGTTGAGGATGCAATGCAATATACTGTGCTAATGGAATGACCAAGCTACAGTGTGAAGTCGGGATGATAGTACATAGTATCACAGGCTATGGGGTCTATTACAAAGGACTTCTATCTAAACCAGTCTCATACCTAGATTTGGATAGTCAGACTTAATGTGGTAGGCTCCTGATCTCTGGTTAGTCGTGCGTTCAATCGAAATCCTGGCCATGCGAAAGTACACAATAATTAGTTGTGCACCATCAGCCCGAGTGGATGGTGAATGAATGAATGAATGAATATGCAACTCCTGCTCAACAAGTCCACATATCAATACAATTCTTCTCTGAGAAATCACCGGGGTCTATTACACTCCAAACTAGATTGTCACCCCATTGCGTCAACAAGATGAGTGAAAGAGACCTCACTATCCGCCTGCCAATATCGAGCCTGACTCGTCAATAGCGGACCCATTCCTTGAGCTGGTCAGACTCAGCCCAGCATTACCCCCTCCTCTCGGGTAGGTAAGGTCGCATCCCCTTCCAACCGACCACGATACAGTGAGAGACACGGCCTAACGGTATACGGCCCTCATGCACTCATGCATCCACTCGATCTAGACGTTGGAGCAACCCTTGGAACCAAGAGGGTTTAAGGACTTTCACCCAGGGATATCTATAGCACCCCACGTAGAATAGATTTCCCATATCCCATTTGGCCATCTACGATATGCCTTTGGAGGCTACGACCCTGATGTCACTAGGGCATACAGTAATCACAACACACAATGCAAGATGCATGAGTTATACAATCCAATTATGCATCAATCCTACGCATACCATGCGCTCATAGAGACAATCTCCGCCTATTATATAGTCTCATAACAACCGGCACTATGGCATATGCAATGGTCAATCATATCTCATAACAAACATGCAGATGATGCGTACGGGCATATATCATGATGTTATGCTATCACATATTCATAATCGACATCCATAATTGGCATCGACAATCGATCTCGACAATGTGGATATTTAACCAACATTGCCCCTAAAGAATGGCCCATATAGAGCCTAACATATAGTGGACCCATGGCCTCACACAAGGGCCAAATATACAATACCATAGGCCTCACTCAAGAGCTTAATACACATTACGATGGGCCTTTCACATGGACCTAACATACATCACAATGGGCTCCATCACCAGGCCCTCAAATACATCACAATGGGCCTCATCACATAGGCCTCATATACATCACATTGGGCCTTAAACACTGGTTGAATACACATCACAATGGGCCTCAAATATGGGCTGCATATACATCACATTGGGCCTCAAACACGAGCGAATGCACATCACGATGGGCCTCAAATATGGGCCGCATATGCTTCTCATTGGGCCTCGACAATCGGAATTGGAATCAGCCTCGACAATCGGAGTTGGAATTGACAATCGAAATCCGTATCGACAATCGGAATCGGCCTCGACAATCGGAATCAGAATCGGCCTTAACAATCAAAATCAGAATCGACCTCAACAATTGGCCTCGACAATTGAAATCGGCTTCAACAATCGACCTCGACAATCGGAATCGTCATCAACAATCAGAATTGGTATCGACAATCAGAATCGACATCGACAATTGGAATCAGAATCGGCCTCGACAATTGGAATCGGCCTCGACAATCGGAATGGGTATCGACAATCGGAATCAGTCTTGACAATTGAAATCGGAATCGGCCTCAACAATAGGACTCGACAATTGGAATCGAAATCGACAATCAGAATAGGCTTCGATAATCGGCATCGACAATCGTAATTAGAATTGACCTCAACAATCAGCCTTGATAATCGGAATCGGTATAGACAATCGAAATCGGCCTCGATAGTCAACCTCGACAATCAGAATCAGAATTTGCCTCTACAATTGGAGTCTGAATCGACAATCGGAATCAACATCGATAATCAGCCTTGACAATCGGAATCAGAATTGGCCTTAATAATTGACTTTAATAATTGGCCTTGACAGTCGTAATCGACCTCGACAGTCGTAATCGGCCTCGATAATCGGAGTCAGAATTGATAATCGGAATCAACCTCAATGCTCAGCCTCGACAATCGGAATCGGTGAGAACGGGCCTAACAAGGCCTAAGGGAAGGTCACAGTGAGGACATCTAACCATCATTCTCCATCAATGTGGACATCTAACCAACATTACTCCTAAGGAGTAGCATACATAAGGTATTCATACACAACGTAATGGCCATACATACATCACATTGGGTCTCATTCATGGGCTTCTCATATATCGCGTTGGACTTCCTACAAGGGCCTCAAACATATCACGATGGGCCACGCCCATGGGCCTCAGATACATCTCGATGGGCCACGCCCATAGGCCTCAGATATATCACAATGGGCCATGTTCCATGGGCCTCCAAGCTATCGCAATAGGCCTCATCAAATGGGCTGTAAATGCATCCCCATGGGCCTTATACGTGGGCCTTGTATACAACAAGTAGGCTGCACTGCTTGGGCCCCATATCTGGGTCTTAAATACATTGTATGAGCCACGTTACACGGGCCTAACAATATAAACAGGTGGGCTCCATACATGGGCTAAAATATATCATGATGGGCCTCATGGATGGGCCGCACTAATGGGCCTCAAGTGGGTTTGGACCACACCAAAAATCATTTCAATAGTTGTAGGTGTAACATGTGTATCTCTGTACATATCATTCCATGGGGCACGTGGCCCACTAATGATGATCAGCACTGTCCAAACATTGTCCGAACATTGTCAGCACTGTCTAGCACGATCTGGATGGTGTAGATGAAATAAATACATCATGGTGGTCCCATGCTAGCAAAATAGGTGGATGGCTAGGGTAAAACACATATACCAGGGTGGGCCCCACCCCCTAGATGATGTGGATATAATAAATACATCTAGGTGTGGCCCACCATCTAAATCTATTAGACAGTGTGCATACGATGAATATATCAAGGTGTGGTCCACCTAATAGATCTACCCCATTTTTGTCTCAAGCCTTAAGGCAAGCTCGCCAACTGGATGAACGGTTTGGATGTATCACATACATCAGATGAGGGCCCCATAGAACTGCTGACGTCTTCACAACAGCAAAATGCTGCTGGGCTACAGCCCAACAGATGGGTGGTGAGATATAACACATACATCATATGAGGGCCCCACCGTCCAGGGTTTGGACGGTGTGGCAAAACATATGCATTAAGTGGTGCCACGTGCTGTACTGAGCATGTCACCAGGGTGGACCCCATGTCCCATGCAAAACGGATGGCATAGATAAAACACTTTCATCACGGCGGATCCCATGTGGTGGGCCATCCCACTTCTCTCCCTATATACATACATACATACACACACACACACACACACACATATATATATATATATATATATATATATATATATATATATATATATATATATATAATATTAGATTATTATTTATAAACTACCCTAGCATCCAGGCCTACTGGACAGCCTGTACACATGACGTCCTTAAGGTGGGGTCCACGTGCTAGATGCACAGGTCTTTAAGGTGGGCCCCACATCTAGTAGGTCACACGTGTTGGAGGCAGCATGGACGACGTGGATGATATATAAACATCGAGGTGGGCCTTTCAACAGATGGACGACGTGGATTACAAAACCTACATCTCGATGGGGTACTCAAAACTTGCTGACGTCAATCACACTAGCTGTATAGCTAGTGTGAGATACACTAGCGAATCCACTTCCACTCCTCCATGGGTGGACCCACGTAGGGCCCACCATAATGTATAATATATAATACTATATAATATAAAATTATATTATATTATATATATAGGGAAAAGGTATAATGCACTTGAGCTGATTTTAACGCCCCATGAGGTCGAGTTGTGTGGGCCCCACCATGATGCGTGTCGAACATCTACCCCATCAGTCAGATGTACCATTCCATCATGGGCCTAGGTCTCAAAAATCAAGTCAATCCGTGACTTTTGTGGCCACACCACATATAGAAGTGGAGAGGGGCCGTGCACCATTAAAACATTCATAATCGTTTGTTGGGTCCATCGAGATGTGGTTTGCAAATCTAGCCTATCCATTATGTGTGTCCCACTTGGATGAGGGTTCAGACCAAGTTTCAACAGCATTCAAAACTCAGGTGGGCCCCACCAAGTGCTTTTATATGTTTTTGGCATGTCTCCACATGATTTTAGATGGTATGGCCCACCTGAGTTCCATATATGGCTGATTTTTTAGATATCTCATAATTTAAAGTGGACCCATCAAATGCACGGTGTTGATGGTCGACACACATCACGGTGGGGCCCTCACAGCTCTACCTCACGGGAGCTTATCGTCAGTTCGAGTGCATTGTACCCTATATATATATATATATATATATATATATATATATATATATATATATATATATATATATATATATATATTGAAAGAGGTCCAGCATCTAGACCTTGCACGGTGGACGGTGTGCACAAAACACATGATTCAAGGTGGGCTCCACAGCTTGCCGACATCACATATAGCAGTTGTAGTTGCTCGACGTTAGGCCAGGTAAATGGACGGCTTGGATATCACGTGGACCATGGTGGGCTCCACGGTGATGGATGAAACACACACCCCATGTGGGGACCCATCGTCCAAGTTGCTGGACGATGCGGATGTGCCACATACATCAAGTGGGCTCCACTGTGATGGATGGCATGGATACACCACACTCATCAGGTGGGCCGCACGGCAGAGAAGAGAGAGAGAGAGAGAGAGAGAGAGAGAGAGAGAGAGAGAGAGAGAGAGAGAGACGAACGTGAGAGGGGAGGGACCCTGCCACTATGGGCCCTCCCTATATATTGCATACATCAAGATGGGTCCCACCACATGTGGGCCCTTAAATCACAAAAAAAAAGTAAAATAAGGATCACCCACTTATGATCTTTTCCTCCTTCCGCCAAAGCATCCTAGAGCTCCAATGGACAAACTTCAACGGTTGAGATGGACTTTAGATGGTGGAGATGGGAGGTGGGAAGGTGGGCCACACTAGCTTCTCCATGAAAGCTATGAACGTTGGGTGCTTGGGTTACATGGGAGTAATGAGAGAGAGAGAGAGATGAGAGAGAGAGAGAGAGGTGTAAGAGAGAGAGGGATGGGTGAGTGATGGGGTACGATGGGTGATGGGTGATGGATGTGTACTTGGTTGTATGAGAGAGTTGACTTTAGGGAGGGTGTTGTACTTGATATTTGATGTGTGATATGTACTTCATTGATGGGATGTGATGTGATTGATTTGAAAGAATGTCTTGGGTTTGCAAATGCATGACATTTTTCTTGAACTGAACGCGAGCCCACATCTCCTCACCTGAGTATCGCCTCAGCGCATAATACGCGGCGTTGGAACCGCGGTGACGGCGCGGTCGCTAGGGTACAAGTCTCGGGTTAAACCGACTCTGGAATACAGGACATGACTCAAGGTTGAGCGCAACTGCTGATAACAGAATGCAGGTCATCAAAATTCGACTAGGAGGACCATGGAAGTCTATGGAATGGTATGTGCTAGGTTACGGGTCTTACAGCTCTCCCCTACGAATAAAAATTTTATCCTCGAAATTTAAACTACAACACAACCAATGCAGAGCTCACCAAAGGAGGAAAATCCTATCTTGAACACAACATGCCAACATAATCAAACACCTGAGAGATGGGGACAACACCTACGAATCTCAGCCTTTTGCTCCCAAAATGCATCATCAACACTACGATGATCCAACTGGACCTCGAATCCTAGATCAGAAACGATCGAAACTGGAATACTATACAGCCTCACAATCTCAACGGTAGGGAGCTATATCAGGAAATATCTAAATTATTTGAACTCGGGGATCTAACCATTCTAAGTTCTTATCAATCATAGAGTGAAGGGTAGCTATCAGTAGATATGTGATGTTATCCTCAGGTATTCTCAAGTTATGCTCTGATACCAAGTTCTGTCACACCCAAAACTCAGAAACCGGGCTCACAAAATTCTTGATCACCGAATCCGGTGCTGACAATCTCTATGGTACCCCATTCTCGGCTCCCAATGCCAATATGCTAAATTTCGATCTTGGGATCCTACAAGGGGGATTTTTCAATGTACATTTATCTCATAAGAAGCATAACACAAGTATACCCAAATCACAAAGACAACATCGCCATCACATCTCCACTAATATAATCATTTGAATACAATGCTGAAAGGAAAACATATGTGGCAAAAATCAAAGCTCCAGAAGTCCATTGCACGTTTCAAGCTCAACACTGGTGTAACCTAACACCACCTGCATGCATCTATCATGCATAAGCTTATAAAAAACTTAGAGGGTGGTGAGAGTGTGTACACAAGTAAGTGTCAAGTATGTAATATCAGAGTAATCATACAATATCGAAATAAGTGGAAATACTGACAAGATCATGAATCATACGATATCAGAGTACTAAGGCTATGAGATGCAAAAACATAATAGGCCAATATCAGATGTCGAGGATGCAATGCAATATACGGTGGAAATGGAATGACCAAGCTGGAGTGTGAAGTCAGGATGATAGTACGTAGTATGGCAAGCTACGGGGTCTATCACAAAGGACTTCTATCCAAACTAGTCCCATACCTAAATTTGGATAGTCAGACTCAATGTGGTAGGCTCCTGATCTCTGGTTAGTCACGCGCCCAACCGAAATCTTGGCCATGTGAAGGTACATAATAATTAGTTGCACACCATGTACCCGAGTAGATGGTGAATAAACGAATATGCAACTCTTGCTCAATAAGTCCATATATCAGCATAGTTCCTCTCTGGAAAATCATGGGGGTCTATTACACTCCAAACCGGATTGCCGCCCCATCGCGCACAACAAGGTGAGTGGAAGAGACCTCACTATCCGCCTACCAATACTTAGCTCATCGATAGCGGATCCATTCCTCAAGTTGGTCAGACTCAGCCTAGCATTGCCCCCTCCTCTCAGGCAGGTAAGGCCGCACCCCCTTACAACCAACCACGGTACAGTGGGAGATGCGACCTAACGGTATATGGCCCTCATGCGCTCATGCATCCACTCGATCTAGATGTTGGAGCAACCTTTGAAACCAAGAGGGTTTAGGGACTTTCACCCAGTGATATCTATAACACCCCATGTAGAATAGATTTTCGGTGTCCCATCTGGCTATCCAAGATATACATGTGGAGGCTACGGCCTTGATGTCGCTAGGGCTTATAATAATCATAACACACAATGCAAGATGCATGAGTCATACAATCTAATTATGCCTCAATCCTGCGCATACCGTGTGCTCATGCGAGACAAAATTTGCCTATCAGGGAGTCTCATAACAATCGACACTATGACATATGCAGTGGTCAACCATATCTCATAACAAACATGCAGATGATGTGTATAGGCATATATTTTGATGTTATGCTATCACATATTCATAATCGATATTTATGACTGGCATCAACAATCGACCTCAACAATGTGGACATTTAACCAACATTACCCCCAAGGAATGACCCATATAGAGCCTAACATACAGTGGACCCCTGGCCTCACACAAGGGCCAAATATACAACACCATGGGCCTCACTCAAGAGCTTAATACATATCACGATGGGCCTTTAACTTGTGCCTAACATACATCACAATGGGCTCCATCATCTGGCCCTCAAATGCATCACAATGGGCCTCGTTAGGGCTCATAACATCACATTAGGCCTTAAACATGGGTTGAATACACATTACAACGGGCCTCAAATACGGGCTGCATATACATCACATTGGGCCTCAAACATGGGCCGAATGCACCTCACAATGGGCCTCAAATACGGGCCACATATGCATCTCATTGGGCCTCGACAATCGGAATCGACAATTAAAATTGACCTCAACAATCGGAATTGGAATCAGCCTCAACAATCGAAGTCGGAATCGATAATCGAAATTGGTATCGACAATCAAAATTGGCCTCGACAATCGGAATAGCGATCAGCCTCAATAATCAGCCTCGATAATTGGCCTTAACAATCAGAATCAGAATTGGCCTCAACAATCGGCCTCGACAATCGGAATTGGCCTCGACAATCAGCATCGACAATCAGAATCGGTATCGATAATCAGAATTGGCATCGACCATCGGAATCGGAATCGACCTCAACAATCGGCCTTGACACTTGGAATCGACATCGATAATCAGCCTCGACAATCGGAATCGGTATCGACAATATCAGCCTTGACAATTAAAATCAGAATTGACCTCAACAATCAGCCTCGGCAATCAGAATCAGAATCGGCCTCAACAATACGCCTCGATAATTGGATCAGAATCGGCCTCAACAATACACCTCGGTAATTGGAATCAGTCTCGATAATCAGCCTTAACAATTGGTATTGACAATCGGAATTGACCTCGACAATTGAAATCAGAATCGGCCTCGACAATCGAAGTCAGAATCGACAATCAGAATCGGCCTCGACAATCGGAATTAGAATCGGCCTCAACATCGACCTCGACAATCGGAATCGACCTCGATAATAAGAGTCAGAATCGGCCTCGATGCTCAGCCTCGACAATCAGAATCGGTGAGAACGGGAGTAAAAAGGCCTATGGGAAGGTCACAATGAGGACATCTAGTCATCATTGCCCATTAATGTGGACATCTAACCAACATTACACCCAATGAGTGGCGTACATAAGGTATTCATACACAACGTAATGGCCACACATACATCACATTGGGCCTCATTCATGGGCCTCTCATATATCACATTAGGCTTCCTACAAGGGCCTCAAACGTATCACAATGGGCCATGCCCATGGGCCTCAGATACATCTCGATGGGTTGCACCCATGGGCCTCGGATATATCACAATGGGCCACGTTCCATGGGCCTCCAAGCTATTGCAATGAGCGTCATCAAATGGGTCATAAATGCATCCCCATGGGCCTTATATGTGGGCCTTATATACAACAAGTGTGCCGCACTGCTTGGGCCTCATATGCATCAAATGGGCCACGTATCTAGGTCTTGAATACATCGTATGAGCCACGTTACATGGGCCTAACAATATAAACAGGTGGGCCCCATACATGGGCTAAAATATATCATGACGGGCCGCACCAATGGGCCTCAAGTAGGCTTGGACCACACTAAAAATCATTTAAATAATTGTAGGTATAACATGTGTATCACTGTACATATCATTCCATGGGGCACGTGGCCCATTAATGATGATCAGCACTGTCCAAACATTGTCCATGTAAATCAGCACCATCCAAACATTGTCCAAACCTTGCCAGCACTGTCTAGCATGATCTGGATGGTGTGGATGAAATAAATAGATCATGGTGGTCCTATGCTAGCAAAACAGGTGGACGGTTAGGGTAAAACACATATACCAGGGTGGGCCCCATCCCCTAGACGATGTGGATATAATAAATACATCTAGGTGTGGCCCACCGTCTAGATCTGTTGGACCATGTGCCTACAATAAATACATCAAAGTGTGGTCCACCTGATAGATCTGCCCCATTTTTGTCTCAAGCCTTAAGGCAAGCTCGCCAACTGGATGAACGGTTTGGATGTATCACATACATCAGATGAGGGCCCCACGAAACTGCTGACGTCTTCACAATAGCAAAATGTTGCTGGGCTGCAGCCCAACAGATGGGTGGTGAGATATAACACATACATCAGATGAGGGGCCCACCATCCAGGGTCTGGACGGTGTGGCAAAACATATGCATCAAGTGATGCCACGTGCTGCACTGAGCATGTCACCAGGGTGGGCCCCACGTCCCATGCAAAATGGATGGCGTAGATAAAACATTTTCATCAAGGTGGATCCCACGTGGTAGGCCATCCCACTTCTCTCCCTCTATACATACATACATACATACATATATGTATGTAATATTAGATTATTATTTAAAAACTACCCCTACGTCCAGGCCTACTGGATGGCCTGGACACATGACGTCCTCAAGGTGGGGTCCATGTGCTAGATGCACAAGTCTTTGATGTGGGCCCCACATCCAGCAAGCCACACGTGTTGGAGGCAGCACGGACGGCGTGGATGATATATCAACATCAAGGTGGGCCTTTCAACAGATGGACGACGTGGATTACCAAACCTATATCACGATGAGATACTCAGAACTTGCTGACGTCAATCACACTAGCTGTATAGCTGGTGTGAGATACACCAGCCAATCCACTTCCACTCCTCCATGGGTGGGTCCCACATAGGGCCCACCATAATGTATAATATATAATACTATATAATATAAAATTATATTATATATATATTTTTTGAAAGAGGTCCAGCATCGACGGTGTGCATAAAACACATGGTTCAAGGTGGGCTCCATAGCTTGCTGACGTCACATATAGCAGATGTAGTTGTTAGATGCTAGGCCAGGCAAATGGATGGCTTGGATATCACGTGGACCATGGTGGGCTCCATGGTGATGGATGAAACACACACGCCTTGGTGGGGACCCACCGTCCAAGTTGCTGGATGGTGCGGATGCGCCACATACATCAAGTGGGCTCCACTGAGATGGATGGTGTGGATACACCACACGCATCAGGTGGGCAGCACGACATCAAGAAAGAGAGGGAGAGAGAGAGAGAGAGAGAGAGAGAGAGAGAGAGAGAGAGAGAGAGAGAGAGAGAGACGAATGTGAGAGGTGAGGGACCCTGCCACCATGGCCCTCCCTATACATTGCATACATCAAGATGGGTCCCACTACTTGTGGGCCCTTAAATCACACAAAAAAAGTAAAATAAGGATCACCCACTTATGATCTTCTCCTCCTTCCACCATAGCATCCTAGAGCTCCAATGGACAAACTTCAACAGTCGAGATGGACTTTGGATGGTGGAGATGGGAGGTAGGAAGGTGGGCCACACTAGCTTCTCCATGGAAGCCATGGATGTTGGGTGCTTAGGTTGTTTGGGAGTAATGATAGAGAGAGATGAGAGAGAGAGGTGTAAGAGAGAGAGAGGGCTGGGTGAGTGATGGGGTGTGATGGGTGAGAGATGGGCGACGGTGATGGATGTGTACTTGGTTGTAAGAGACAGTTGACTTTGGGGAAGGTGTTGTACTTGACATTTGATATGTGATGTGTACTTGATTGATGAGATGTGATGTGATTGATTTGAAAGATTGTCTTGAGTTTGCAAATACCCAGCGTTTTCCTCGAAGTGAACGTGGGCTCACATCTCCTGACCTGGGTATCGCCTCGGCGTGTAATACGCGGCGTTGGAATCGCGGTGACAGCGCGGTCGCTAGGGTATAAGTCTCAGGTTGAGCCGACTCTGAATATGGGACATGACTCAAGGTTACGCACAACTACCGATAATAGATCGCGGGTCATCGAAATTCGACTGGGAGGACCACGGAAGTCTATAGAACAATATGGGCTAGGTTACGGGTCTTACATCATAGATTTACCATTAAGCTTATATAATAATGGAATATGGTGCATATAACATTAAAACATGGAGCGTACTTATTATTTTCATTTAAAGAGATATAGCATTGGAAATATTAATGACCAATGATAGTTTAACAATAAACATGTGATACTTAAAATTAAACAACTTTAAAACTAAACTATAGAAAAGAAATGGTGCTATGATGCTCTAATTGACCTATTAAGCACAAGATGAGGCTTTAATCCTCATATTTTCTTATAGGGCTCATTCGATGAGGCTAAACTCCTTAGATTTAATTAGTAAGCCCATAGGGACCTTCCAACACTGAGTTCTTGGTATCGATCCCTTGTGGGGGTGGCTGACAGTGAGTGTGAACTGGCAGTGGGGTGTACTAACTAGCTAACAAAAAAAGGCCCATATGGACCTTCTAAGGTCACCTATCTAAGGTGTTATGGTCTCTCAAGTCTTTAAGGACAAAAATTGTGGTGGAGGTTGTTGGAACACATAAGTGTCCAAGGTCTTCATCAATAGATGAGTCTCCAAAATCGGATTTAAACTTCTCCATATCATCCTATGTTGCCGCCATAACCTTGCCTCTAGATCTTACTTTGCTAGTGCATTTAGAGGCAACATATCCAGAACTTTCATAGTTGTAACTGTGGACAACTTTAGATTATTTAGTAAGTTTACTCATACACTTCTCAACCATATTGGCCTTCTTATCACAAGTCTTTCCTTTACTAAACTTAAGAAAATTTTTAAATTTTTTAGACAATTCCTTTTCCTCATCTTCATCATTACTATTACTTTTAGATTCAATTTTTTTTTTTAAACCTATGTGACAACTAGCTTCTTCTTGCTAAAGGGGGTCTTAAAATGTAGTTCATATGTTTGTAGAGAACCTAAGATTTTTTCTACCTTTATCTCATTTATGTTTCTACACTCTTCTATTGAGGTTACTTTGGGAGTGAATCTATCTAGAAGGGATCTAAGTATTTTTCTTCATATACGTGCTTCTAGGAGTCTCTCACCTGAATTCCATATGGATTTGCAAATATAATTCGATTTAGAATAAAACTCTATTAATATTTTAGACTCTTTATTTGAGTCATTAAGAGTCAAAGCTTTGAGCGTTTCACTGTGCTAGTTCCCTCATGGGTGGTTTTCAATATGTCTCATGCTTCCTTACCCATTTCACATGTACGTATGTATTTAAATTCATAAGAGAAAACCAAAGAGTAAATTGCATTAAGAGCCTTGACATCATAAGTATACTAAACTCTCTCGTCGACACTCATTTTAGATTGATCTTTGGGAGTGTCAGAAGATATACCATCAACCACGACTTACTCCATAGGCATAGTCTATCCTTATTCGACAATTTTCCAAACCATAGAATCAAGGGATCTCAAGAATGCCATCATTCTAGCCTTCCAATAGGTGTAGTTAGACACATAAAAATAAGGAAGTCGTGTCATAGCACACCCCTCATGGGTAGACATAATTTTAAGGCTCCTTTTAGATCTCACTCTAGAAGGTTAAGTCCTTGAAGAGTAACTCACTCTGATATCAATTAAAATTGTGTGGAATAGTTTACCATGACACGTGTAGAAGCTTGACAGAGTTATAAAATTATAGCTAAGTCCTGAAGGGGAGGCGATTAGGACCACTTTAAAGTTTCTTTTCCTAATTAATACAATTTACCAATTAAAACTAATAAAGAAAATTAACACTAAGGCTTCTAAGCCAAAGTGGGTCCAATTACTTGGATCACAAGAGATGAAATAGTTAAGTAACTAGTCTATAAGGGATAGTGAGGTTGTGTGTTCTTATAAGTTAAATGCCTCACGTATAACTCAATTTAAGTATTCATATGATTTAACTAATCAAGCATATA
The DNA here is from genome assembly GCA_030180095.1 of Magnolia changhungtana. Taxonomy (NCBI): domain Eukaryota; kingdom Viridiplantae; phylum Streptophyta; class Magnoliopsida; order Magnoliales; family Magnoliaceae; genus Magnolia; species Magnolia changhungtana. Next base: position 2,092,652 of record JASAUF010000640.1, read on the forward strand.
AGCACGAATAGAATTGTTCTCAAATGATAATCACAAACACAAGCATCTATAGCGGTTTAGTTTCCTTACTCTACTCCTGATGCACGTACTCTCCTCAAGTGTACCGGTATTCATTATCGGAGTTCACTTTTAAACTTTACAATGATTTCTCTTAGGTTAACAAAAAACATATATGTACACTCTCATGTCGAAGGAACACGTTTCCACCCATGTCAATACCCATGTAGACTAAGTTGGTTTTTTATCGACTAACTAACAACCACTAGTGGTCCTAATCCAAGGACCTATGTTTTTCTCCTTCCAAAGGCTCTAATAGAGACTAACATATATGTACCCATGCCTAATGTTTATGATTTGAATACAAAGCCTATTGCACTCCCAAGGGAGCCTCCCCATGGAGACTAACACACACACACACACACACACACACATTTCCGATAAATTCTGCCATACATAAGAGCCTAGGTCCTACATAAGAACCCATTCAAGTTTGGGTCAGAAAATCTACACTCAATCCTATACAAGGAAGGAGTGTAAATAGACTCTACAATTGATACTTACTTTCAGATTGAGTGCCTTTGACGAGCCTTATTTAGGTTGCTTCCTTGTGCTTCAATCGGCTCCCCTTGTCCTCCCTTGATTATTGACACCAATATTTCAGCTTTTACAATCATTCTCCTTACATGTGATGTGCTAATGAAGTAACCAATGCAAGGGAGATGGTGGAATCTCATACAACTAATAGATACTTGATTTCCTAAGGGATTCGCCTAGATGGGTATTTTATAGGATTTAGACAAGCATTTGATTATAGGTTTCATGTCTAATCTCTAAAACATGGAGGAGATTAAGTTCATCTTCAAAGAGAGTTTGGAATGCTCATTCAAGTGACAAATCACAAGGAAGATCACTTATATCTCTTTGGTTTAGAGGCTTAGAATGAGAGATATGAGTGGGGAATCACCTAAACTTCTATTGCACCAAAACCCATCCAAATGCTCAAATACTGAATGCCTTATATAAAGGAATTTAGGTCCAATGGTAATAAAAATGGGTAGAAAATGGCTTCCTTGATCAATCGATTAAGGGTTGTCGATCGATTGAACCCTATCGAATTTGGCAAGAAGGATTGATCGAACTCCTTCAAGAGTTTATTGTTTTGGGTTGTTTGGTTTATAGCAGTTTTGAACTTCTTTTAGCATATTTATTATATTTTGAATGAGTTCCTAAGGCTATAGGATGATCAAATGAAGGTTTACCTATTAATATTAGGATCATCTGGAGGTTAGGTTATTTTGAGTCTAAGGTTAAGGTCAACAATGCACCTCATTTACCTATTCTTCACTCATTGATGCTTCATGTCATCTTGTGTCTTCGGTCTTTAGCTGCCAAGGGCTCGACTGACTCCCTAACACATGAAATCACATGATTGACAAACAAATAAATAAGTACACTATGAGTTTCCCCATAAGCCGTACAACTTTGATCACGATGCGCCCTTAACATGAGGGACATCTTGGTTAGTTTAGTCATGAAGACGACTGTCTCGACTGTTCCTCCTAATGCTAACTTGAGGCAGTATATCTCGTCTTGTCCTTTATTCCAAAGAATGAACTAGAGACACTGAGAATTGCCCATCGGGTCATTCGGTCTCAATATGATATTGCCCGATGTCGATGGCTGTGAAGTTGGTCATCATGGCCAATGCTGACTTGAGGCTGTAAATCTCTACCTTGTTGACCTGCTTGCTCTACCCTCAGCTTGGGACTATCTGGTTTTAATATTTTTTGTCCTCATGCTGTCACTTAAGCAATGGTCGCTTCTCTAAGAGAATTCCCATTAACATATTGAAATTCTCAGCTTGAGATCTTCCCTATTAAAAAAAAATATAATTTACAGTAGGCTATACTACATATTGTGCAGAGCCTTTGCAATGCTCTCCAGTGAGATACTATTGTTAGACAAGAAACTGGCTTTTAAATGAATGTGAATTGAGGATTTAGTCTAGTCCGGCATTTGTTCAAGACAGGTGGATTTTTTTTCTCTGTTAGAAACCTTATTATGCATGATAATTCTTTTAAACATATTCTCTAATTATAAAACAGATGATAGTGCACTCGTTTGACCGAGCATGCTAAAAAAATGTTGGCTTCTATTTGAGCATACATATGATGTGTGTGTGTGTGTGTGTGGTGAGAGGGGGGGGGTGTAACACCCTGTACCTCTGGTACTTGGGTGTTACCCTTTTAAAGCAACATCAACTTAAATCAAGTTGGATTAATCAACTAACTTGGACTTGACACATGCAGGATGGGGATTCTGGTCAAAATTAAGGCCATCCATCCAGACCTCCGGGAACCAGAGTGCGCCCTACAACATTTAAAAGGGTAAGGTTATCTAAACACTCTAAGTTAAAGCATTGGTGTTAATGGATATTGCCACAACACACTTATCACCAACGTCTGAGGATTTGTTAGTGATAAATTGAATCTTCATCATAACTAGTACCTTATATTAACCGTTAAAAATAGATACTAGATCCATTGGGTTGACAGATCACGTCATATAGGCCAATAATGGACCAAAGAAGTGTGTAATGGCCCACCTAGGCCATGGGTCTACCCAAAATCATGGACCAAAAACCCCCTGTGACTACTTGCAGTATGATTGAACGAATCCAATCCATCATGATCGTTCCAACGAAACTCACACAACATGCATGTACGTCCCATGCATTGGAACGTGAAGTGCATTGGAACCATTTTCTCGGTCAAATGAGCATTAACTAAGCTCCTCCTAAACATTTGAAACGAATTCCCTCCTGCCAAGATAGAGACTCGAACGACCAACCTTTGAGCCCCTAAGTGGGCCACCACGATCATTTTCCGAACCATTTGGTCCGTTCAAAGTCTCCACGGGGCCTAGCTTAATTGAACCCTATAGCCATTTCACCCTTTGTAAACAGATGGGGGAGATGGGTCACCGCTGTCCATTAGATTACACGTGGAAGGCATCCCAGTGGAGGGGACCACAACGAAATCGATTGGGCAAATCACAATCAGTCCGATCATGTGATCCCATCCGTCCATCCTCCCATTGGAAGCACTCCTTTCCTTGTGCCAAAAATGGCTAGGCAACGGTCTGCGTGGAGGAGAAAGCAAAGAGAGGACTTTCCTTTATCGGAAGGACAATGGCTGGTGCGATCTCGACTGTCCATTGTAGGGAGAAATCTCCACCGTTCCTGCCCTCCCTCCCTCAGCTATAAAAGGGGCATTATAGCCCTTGGGATAGACACCAAGAGAAAGAGAAAGAGAGTGTAGGAGAAACGGAGAGTTGGGAGCTAAGAGTGTGAGAAGGCGAGAGAGACAAACCTGGTGCCACACTACGTCGACCCGACCCATGCAGGTTAAGTCGAGTCAGTGCGGTCTGGTCGAGTCAAGTTGAGAAAGAGAGATAGAAGAGAGAGAGAGAGAGAGAGAGAGAGAGAGAGAGAGAGAGAGAGAGAGGGTGTGGCTGTGAGCAGAGGACCAACCAAGTGAACTCAGTGCACCTTGTGGACCCGTAGTAGCACCACATAGAAAGAGAGTGAATGAGGGAAGAAGAGAAAAGAGAAACAGGGGAATCGACCCAGGTGAGATAGGTTGCAACTGTTCCAGGGTAAAACATTTTCCTCTTGCTCGTTTATCATTTCTTGATAGCCCCTCTAGTTGCTTCTCATTTTTTTTCTCTGTAGCATTAGCTAGTGGTAGGCGATGTTCACCTGGAACCAAATGGTGGCTGTAACTCGGGTCTGAGATCAGCCAAATAATGGCTGAAATCAGACCGAGAGAGAGACTAGAAGATGACCCAGTCTTAGACTGAGATCGAGATAATCAATGGTGGTGGGACGGTCTGAGGAAGTGGTGTTGGTGGGTCCCTGTTTTGGACTGGGACTAAGCCAACGAATGGCCCTGTTCCAGGCTGAAATCTGACCCAACCAGTGCCTCCATTTTGGGTTGAGATCCAACCAAACAATGGTTGGGATCGAAGCCAAACTGAAGCTCTGTTTGGAGTTAATAGCATGTGTTGCAAATAGGCCATGCAACGGCCCTGTTCGGGAGCTGAAACCGACTAAGCAATGGTTGGGTTTCAGTCAGGCAACAGACCTAAATGGTGACCGTATGTCAGGCAAGGTCGAGTAGTGTGATGCTCTGCTTTGTGTTGGAGGCAAGCCAAGCAATAGCTACCTTCCGAACTAAGAAGTCGGGCTAAACAATGGCTGAGAAGATGGACTGAAAACAGCACCCCCCTCTGCTGCTAACTACAGTCCATAACTAGCCTTCATCAGGCCATACTTGAGGCCGAACTGTGATCTATATGGTCCTAGCTTCGGGATGAAAAATGGCCAGGATCGAAGCCAGGAACAGCTCCTATAACGTGTAGCAGAAGGACTGTTCCACGTCTAAAGGATGATGGGCTGCGGTAGCTCTGGGCCTCACCAAAAATGCAAGTGGGCCTCACCAATTGCAGGTGGGCTGCACTAGAGGCGGGCCTCACCAAATGCTGGAAGGCTGACGGTGGGCCACACCAAACCATGTGGAGCTCCCTGACCATCCATCCAGAGACAGCATGTCCCTGGCCATCCATCAAGCAACGTCCAAACCTGGACATTTGATTAAAAAAAAGGAGAGAGAGTGGAATAAATAATAATTAAATTATTACATATAATACATATATATAGCTAGTGAATGGTGGGTCCCACTCGCGTGGACCCACCTCGTGTGAGTATTCTATATCCATGCCATCCATGTGTGGACACTGTCCCTGGACCATCCACGAGTGGACGCCATCCAGGCCGTCCGGCCCTGGGTGATGCTGCCAACAAATGGATATATATATATATAATAAAATATAATAGCAGAAGTACTTATATGGTGGGCCCCACTGTGGGATGTGTGACCTGTGCACACCGTCCAATCATTGGACATGGGTCCATTACAGCTTGCAGCCCGTTGTACTAATGCCACCAGGTTCTATCACCACAGCAACATGTGACTGTTGTGACAACTCCAACGACTCTGTGGACCTCACCTTGATGTCTATAGTTCATCCAAACCATCCAGTAGGGGAGCTCCTACTGGGGACCTGAAAGGAAAATAAGGCCGATCCAGTGATCAATGGGGGACCATAGTAAGGACTGAACGTCCAGTTTTAGATCTTTGGGGTCACAGAAGCTTAACCAATGTAATATTTATTTTCCCATTTGGTTCAGGACCACATGATCTCCATGGATGGATCGTATGTTGTAGGAGATGGGCCATGATGAGTCGTGCATGTTATCCAATAGTTGGGCAAGCACTAATAATGCTAGAAAATGTTGAAAAATACTGATTTGCATATCCGACACTTAAACAATGCCAAATATCATTAGTAAAGTCCTTCATAGTCATACTTATTTTATAGGACCGCCTTCTAACGTCAACTATTGCATTGGGAATGACTCCAGGGGATTTCCCTCGTGTTGTTGGGAAGCTAGCTTCTCGTGATTATTCGGATTGAGAGGCGCACTACAAATCGTCTAGTGATGATTTCCTCCCCTTAAGCTTTCCACCCCTAACTAAACTAGAAATAACAGTTTTAGTAGTGTAAATGGCGAACTAGACTAATGATAAACTATGTATGGAAATAACTGGATTTACTGGATTTATCAATTTGACATGATAGTGCTTACTATTGCTTAAACTCCAGACTTTCTCTGAACTACCTAGTGAATGACCCAACCATTTATGTCATGTATTTTCATGAGAATTCAGTTAATATGTATTAATAGAAATATATGCATTGTTCCTTATATTATGACCTATGTTGCTATGACACATATAATGCTAAAACCTCTCCATGAGAAGTCCTAATAAAAGGAGAGTCCGTGCTTGGGGTGTAACTAGATTGGTTGTGACATAAGTAGGGCCCTGACATGGAGGTTTTGGGTTGTGGTGCTTGACCATGGGGTTTACCATTCATGTGTGGTTTCGCCTACTTGACTTGGGATGAACTTCACAACCTTTCTAAATACTGTTGTTTATTCGTCTTACACCATTCATGTCGTCAGGTTTTAATCGCCACATTTGATAATTTTCACATTTCGTTCCCGGTCGGCATTGGTGGTGGCCCCTTTATGTCTAATTGATTGACCCCATGTTAGTTGGTGCTACACACACCCTAAGACGGTAGTCTCATGGTCCGGGGATGGTGGTAATGGGACACTATGCCTGAGCCGTTGGCCTATGTTGGGCCATGTGCTCCCCATAGTAACCGTGAGCTTATTTAAATTGGCTGGTTGCAAATGGATTAATAATGGGATGACAAGTCATGCATACATGGCATATTACGATAGTTTGGATCATTTTTCCATACAAATTCGCTAAGTGTTATGCTTATGACCAACCATTCGATTGTGATATTGACTCGGATCATCATGCCCTGCGATTACGCTAAATGTTGCGCTGATGACCTGTCTTATCCCTAGGTGACGACCCCAATGTCCGTTCGGATGTTTTACCCGGGACATAGGTCGTCTGGATGTTTTCACCGGGCCGACATTGCATTCATACATCCATGCACTTAATAAGATTGCATATACTGTATTTTAGATTACCTGTGTGCTTTTAGTTATTCCTTGTTTAGGGCGATGGTGTGTAATCTTGAGGAGAGATCACACTGAGCTGGCCACTCATTCATCAATGTTCAACCGTACAGAGGACGCGGGTATAGGAGACGTCGAGTACGCTACTGATATGGAGGCGGTGGTGACCGAGGAGGAGCCATATGATGAGGAGTTGCAGCAAGAGGTGGCGGCATGCTTTGGGCTGAATCAGTAGTTCAGCCATTTATTCTATTTCAGTACACTTGGGATTTGAGAAAACTTGAGGTTTTTGTATGTGGCCCCTAGTTGAGTGGGCCTGGATATTGTTCCCATTTTGAAATTATATCTATGCCATGTTTTATTTTCGCTATATTGCACTTTGATTCGGTGGTTGATCGTCATTATCAATAGCTAACTCCTGGGTTCTTGGAATTCGAGCCATGTACTTGGGTTCTGAAAATCGGGGCATTACAGAGGCATGCCAGATTTTAATGTGGTTCAAATCAAACAAAATGCCTTGTGATCACAAGCATCGAAATAGAGAGATTAGGATCGGATTTGACAAGATTAGATGGTTATCCAACCATTGATTGTGTAGAATCTAGTAAGTGAGAAAGGGAGGGTTTATCCTTCTAATGAATTCCTTTTGCCTTTGGCGTAAGGACTTTCAATTAGCCATTCAATACTAAGATAATGTAATTTAAAAGACTAAAATATGGCCAAAGCTAATCAATTGCATAAGTTTAAACTATAGTCGATTAATAAAATAAATGATAAAAAGAGAGAAAAAGGATAACTAACAATAAATTTTTTTGTAGCGACATGATCGTCGGGAATGATTGTCTATTCATGGTAAGAAGGTCATTGGGCACGAAAATTGGATTGACTGCTCAGCTACTCTATGGTGAGATGGTTGTTGCAATGACAATCAATTTATCATGTGGCTAGGCTTTGTTTTGCAAGACCATTATGGCTCATGGGAGGGGTGGATGCCTATTCATTCTTTTCCTAGCTTTATGATGAAGTGGTCACTGGAGGTGAATACTCATTTGTTTCTTAAGTTCATGTTCCGTTGCAAAATTACTGATGGCAGACATATCTTTGAAAGTCCATTCCTTGGATGGCTGGGCAACATGGTGAAATGGTTGTTAGGAATGACAGTCCATTTATTACCTCATATAGCTGAGCTTCGTAGGCGAGTAGGTAATTGGTAAGATGATTGATCATTCGTTACTTAGCCACGTACCTTTTAGTGGAAAGGTTAGTAGGGTGACAATCCATCCGAAACTTCGAGTTTGCCCTTCATAATTGTTGGGAGCCTTGCACAAAACCTTAGCATCTAGCCGCCCAAAACAAACCAGAAATATGGAATAATAATGTAATGAACTAAATCAAAACATAAACACACCACACCAGTGATTTTTACGTGGAAAACCCTCAAAGAGGTAAAAACCATGGGACCTCGTCCAAATCAACAATCCACTATAAAGCAGAACGTTACAACCGATCACAAGCACACACCGCTTGGATCAAACCTTCTTCACTCACGCAAGAGTGGATATACAATAAGAGAAATAAGAGAAAACGGAGAGATCTCACCGATCACGAGGACGTAGAAGCGCTGAGACGTGGACTGCGAAGTAAATCACCTTTACGAGCAGAATCTCCCTTCCACAAGCTTCCTCTCTCTCTTTCTCTCCATTTCTCTCACCTTTTAATAGCCCTAATCCCTCCTAGAAAACCTTTAAGAAACTTAAAATGCCTAAGAACACACCTCAATCCCGGATACATCACTTTATATAAGTATAGAAAGAGGTAGAATCCAAAATCTGCAAAATCTGCGTTTTCGCAATCGCATCTGCGAAACTCTTCGATGTCATCGAAGGTCTCTCGATGACAGCTTCAATATCATCTGAAGGTCTCTCGATCATATCGAGACGAGACCAAAACTGTCCAGCAACCAGGGGTGAAAATTCCTACAATTATCGATGTCATCGAGCCACTCTTGATGACAGCCTCGATATCATCTGAAAGTCTCTCGATCATATCGACAGGACAAAAAACTGTCCAGCAACCAGCAGTAAAATTTTTTGCAATTATCGATGATATCGAAACCTGTTCGATTTCATCGATACCAACAATGAGGAGAATAATCCTCATCAAATCTCTCTCTTTTCGACTCAGGAGGAGTTCACCTTCTTTAAGCCAGCCTGGTTTCTACAAACCTCAAACTTGCCCTTGAGCAAAGCCTTGGTCATCATGTCTGACCCATTATTGTCAATGTGGACCTTCTCAAGCTGTAACACCTTCTGTTTCAAAATATCCCTGATCCAATGATACCGAACTTCTATGTGCTTCGACTTGGAGTGCTGACTTGGATTCTTGCTCAAGTGTATAGCACGTTGACTATCGCAATAGACCACGTGCTCCTCCTGCTTCAGGCTAAGTTTCTGTAGGAACCTCTTCATCCAAAGCATCTCTTTACATGCCTCTGTGACTGCAATGTACTTAGCCTTTGTCGTCGACAATGCTACGACCTTTTGTAGCTTGCTCTGCTAAGAAACTGCTCCCCTACAAACATGAACATGAACCCCGATGTAGACTTCCTGAAGTCTATGTCACTTACCATATCTGCATCTATGTAGCCCTCTAATACAGGTTTTCCATCACCATAGCATAAGCTCAACCTGGATGAGCCTCTTAGATACCGCAGTATCCACTTCACCATATCATAGGTGTGGTTCTTATGCAAGGATCTCATCTCCTCTTGCATAGCTTTCAACCACTTCACCTTATGCTCGTCGGATAGGGCCTCAGAATAATCTTCTGGCTCTTCCCCATTGGTTAACATAATGTATTCATGCGGCGAGTACCTCTTGGACAGTTGTCTGTCCCTAGATGACCTCCTCACCTGTGGCTCAATGGGTGGATCAAGTGGGGGTTGCTCTCCCGGTCCATCTTCTGTAGGAACTCCCTCGTCCTATGCACCTTGTTGTACTCCCCCATCATCAGGCACCATGGGAGGAATAATCGATCCATGTCCTCTAGCTCACCTGAACTAGGCTGGTTCTTCTCTGGCTTACCAATGTCTTCTATACACTGATCTTCAAAGAAAACCACATCTCTGCTTCTGACGAGCTTTCTCTCGGTCGGATCTCATAACCTGTAACCGAACTTTTCATCACCGTACCCTAAGAACACACACTGCCTGATCTTCATATCGAGCTTGGACCTTTCGTCCTTTGGTACGTGAACAGATGCCCTACATCCAAACACCCTGAGATGACTGTACGATGGATCCTGTCCAGTCCACGCCTTCTCAGGTACTTCTCTATTCAATGGGGCTAATGAAGACTTGTTTATCAAATACACCACCGTATGCATTGCTTCTCCCCAGAACGTCTTGGGCAACTTCGCATGGGATAACATGCATCTGATTCTCTCAATAATGGTGTGATTCATTCGCTCAGCTACACCATTATGCTGGAGGGTCTTGGGAACCGTCTATTCATGTCGCATACCCAAGGACTTGTAGTACTCATGAAAGTCGCCAATGTATTCACCAACATTGTCAGTGCGAGTGCACTTCAATGGTCTACCTGTCTCTCTCTCAACCATAGCATGAAACAATTTAAACACACCAAAGAGCTCGTCCTTAGATTTCAAAGCATAAATCCAAACCCTCCTAGAAGCATCATTTATAAAAATAACAAAATACAATGCCCCACCCAAGGTTCTTGTCCTCATAGGACCACAAACATCAGAATAAATCAAATCTAATGCATACACTTTATTAACATGAGAAGTAGATTTAATAAATGAAATTCTATGCTATTTCCCTGATAAACAATCAAGACAGGTTTTAAGAGGTGTACCTGTCACATTTGGAAGGAGTCGCTTCCTCACTAGTAGTTGAAGCCCCTTTTCACTCATGTGGCCTAGACGCCTGTGCCACATGTCAATAGTTGAATCTTCCACTACGTTCAATCCACCCTTGCACATACTGACGCTTGCCTTGTAAAGGGTGTAACACTTTTTTCCTCTGGCCACGATTAATGAACTCTTGATGAGCTTCCATGGCCTACCAACAAACTGACTTTTATAGCCATCATCATCCAACCTTCCCGTCGACATAAAGTTGAGGCGAAGGTCTGGGATATGCCTCACATCCCTGAGAACCAATGTGCAGCCCACATCAGTCTTCACACAAATATCACCGACTCCCACGATTTTTGATATGCCTGAATTTCCCATCTTCACGTTCCAAAGTCACCTGACTTGTAGCTTGTGAAGAAATCCCTGTGTGGAGTCGCATGAAAAGAGGCTCCTGAATCAATCACCCAATTGGTGTCCTAACTCGTAGTCATGAGATAAACGTCGTGATCGGCTGAAAGAATAATAACAACGTCACCATCTGAAGTGATTGCAGTGTAATCTGATTCATCTTTCTTCCCTTTTCCTTTCTTGTCGTTCTTCTTACCACAACATTCATGCTTGTGGTGGCCATTCTTGCCACAGTTCCAGTAATCAACATCCTTTCTATTACTCGACTTGCCTCTTGATTTATCTCGGGCCTTCCCGTCCTTCCTGTTCTTTCCTCTCCCCTGTTCCTATGTCAGAAGAGCCTCTTGCCGAGTAGACCCCTAAGACTTCCTCATTGTCTCTTCATTGAAGAGGCAGCTAGTTACCTGTTCCATGGATATCTTTCTGTCTGGCGCGGAGTTATTTAAAGACACCACCAATGTCTCCCAACTGTCAGGCAATGAACTAAGCAAGAGTAAAGCCTGCAATTCATCATCCAGGACCATCTTCATAGAGGGCAGTTGGTTTACTATATTATTGACCTCATTCATGTGCTCGGCCACAGAACCACCATCCTTGAACTTGAGATTCACAAGTCGCCTTATCAGTAAAATCTTATTACTGGCTGTCTTCCTCTCATACAGCCCTTGTAATTTCAGCTATAGGCTAGCAGCTGAGGTCTCTATAGACACATGGTGAAACACGGAATCATCCAACCATTGTCTAATAAACCCCACCGTCTTCCAGTCCATCTTCTTCCAATCATCATCTGTCATATCCTTGGATTTTGCTGATATGCCTAAAATTGGAGAATATAGGTCCCTGCAATAAAGCAAGTCCTCTATCTTAGCCTTCCATATGGTCCAGTTAGAACCATTGAGGCTGATCATCCTTCATGAGCTACCTTCCATAATTCAAAACCGATCCTACCCATTCAATGAACTTAGCTTTGATACCACTTTGTTCAGGGCCTTGCACAAAACCTTAGGATTTAGCCACCCAAAACAAACTAGAATTATAGAATAATAATGTAATGAACTAAATCAAAACATAAACATACCACACCAGGGTTTTTTACATGGAAAACCCTCAAAGAGGTAAAAACCATGGGACCTCGTCCAGATCAACAATCCACTATAAAGTAGAACGTTACAACCGATCACAAGCACACACCGTTTGGATCAAACCTTCTTCACTCACGCAGGAGTAGTATATAATAAGAGAAACAAGAGAAAATGGATGGATCTCATCGATCACTAGGACATAGAAGTGCTGAGACGTGGACTACGAAGTAGATCACCTCTACAAGTAGAATCTCCATTCCACAAGCTTTCTCTCACCTTTTGATAGACCTAAGCCCTCTAGAAAACCTTTAGAAAACTTAGAATACCATGGAACACACCCCAATCACGGATACACCCCTTTATATAAGTTTAGAAAGAGGTAAAATCCAAATAGGAAACAAAATCTGTAAAATCTGCGTTTCCGCAATCGCATCTGTGGAACTCTTCACTGTCATCGAAGGTCTCTCGATAACAGCTTCGATATCATCTGAAGGTCTCTCGATCATATCGAGACGGGACCAAAACTGTCGAGCAACCAGGGGTAGAAATTCCAATAATTATTGATGTCATCGAGCCACTCTCGATGACAGCCTCGATATCATCTGAAAGTCTCTCGATCATATCGATAGGATAAAAAAACTGTCTAGCAACCAATAATGAAAAATTCTGCAATTATCGATGATATCGAAACCTGTTCGATTTCATCGATACTAACAATGAGGAGAAAAATCCCCATCAAATCTCTCCCTTTTCGACTCAAGAGGAGTTCACCTTCTTCAAGCCAGCCTGGTTTCTACAAACCTCAAACTTGCCCTTGAGCAAAGCCTTGGTCATCATGTCTGACCCATTATTGTCCATGTGGACCTTCTCAAGCTGTAACATCTTCTGTTCCAAAATATCCCTGATCCAATGATAACGAACCTCTATGTGCTTTGACTTAGAGTACTGACTTAGATTTTTGCTCAAGTGTATAGCACGTTGATTATGGCAATAGACCACGTTCTCCTGCTTTAGGCTAAGTTCCTGTAGGAACCTTTTCATCCAAAGCATCTCTTTACATGGCTCTGTTATTGTAATGTACTCGGCCTTTGTCGTCGACAATGCTACGACCTTCTGTAGCTTGCTCTGCCAAGAAACCGCTCCCCTGCAAACATGAACATGAACCCCGATGTAGACTTCCTGAAGTTTATGTCACTTACCATATCTGCATCTGTGTAGCCCTCTAATAAAGGTTTTCCATCACCATAGCATAAGCTCAACCTGGATGAGTCTCTTAGATACCGCAGTATCCACTTCACCATATCATAGGTGTGGTTCTTATGCAAAGATCTCATCTCTTCTTGCATAGCTTTCAACCACTCCACCTTATGCTCGTCGGCTAGGGCCTCAGAATAATCTTCTGGCTCTTCCCCACTGGTTAACATAATGTACTCATGCGGTGAGTACCTCTTGGACGGTTGTCTGTCCCTAAATGACCTCCTCACCTGTGGCTCAACATGTGGATCAAGTGGGGGCTGCTCCCCCGGTCCATCTTCTGTAAGAACTCCCTCGTCCTATGCACCTTGCTATACTCTCCGTCATTAGGCACCACAGGAGGAATAATCAGATCTATGTCCTCTAGCTCACTTGAACTAGACTGGTTCTTCTTTGGCTTACCAATGTCTTATATACATTGATCTTCAAAGAAAACCACATCTCTGCTCCTGACGAGCTTCCTCTCGGTCAGATCCCATAACTTATAACCGATCTTTTCATCACCGTACTCTAAGAACACACACTGCCTGATCTTCATATCGAGCTTGAACCTCTCGTCCTTTGGTACGTGAATGGATACCCTACATTCAAACACCCTGAGATGACTGTATGATGGATCATGTCCAATCCACGCCTTCTCAGGTGCTTCTCCATTCAATGAGGCTGATGAAGACCTATTTATCAAATACACTGCCGTGTGCATTGCTTCTCCCCAAAATGTCTTAGGCAACTTCGCATGGGATAACATGCATCTGATTCTCTCAACAATGGTGCGATTCATTCGCTCAGCTACACCATTATGCTGGAGGGTCTTGGGAACTGTCTGTTCATGCCGTATACCCAGGGACTTGCAGTACTCATGAAAGTCACCAATGTATTCACCACCATTGTCAGTGCGGATGCACTTTAATGGTCTACCTGTCTTTCTCTCGACCATAGCATGAAACAATTTAAACACACCAAAGATCTCATCCTTGGATTTCAAAGCATAAATCCAAACCCTCCTAGAAGCATCATCTATAAAAATAACAAAATAAAATGCCCCACCCAAGGTTCTTGTCCTCATAGGACCACAAACATCAGAATAAACCAAATCTAATGCATGCACTTTATTAATATGAGAAACAGATTTAATAAATGAAACTCTATGCTATTTCCCTGATAAACAATCAAGATAGGTTTTGAGAGGTGTACCTGTCACATCTGGAAGGAGCCGCTTCCTCACTGGTAGTTGAAGCCCTTTTTTCACTCATGTGGCCTAGACGCTTGTGCCACATGTCAATAGCTAAATCTTCCACTGTGTTCAATCCACCCTTGCAAATAATGACACTTGCCTTGTAAAGGGTGTAACACTTCTTTCCTCTAACCACGATCAATGAACCCTTGATGAGCTTCCATCGCCCACCAGCAAACTGGCTTTCATAGCCATCATCATCTAACTTTCCTATCGACACAAAGTTGAAGCGAAGGTCTAGGATATGCCTCACATCCCTGAGAACCAATGTGCAGCCCACATCAGTCTACACACAAATATCACCGACTCCGATGATTTTTGATACGCCAGAATTTTTCATCTTTACAGTTCCAAAGTCACCTGACTTATAGCTTGTGAAGAAATCCCTGTGTGGAGTCGTATGAAAAGAGGCTCCCGAATCAATCACCCAATCGATGTCCTGACTCGTAGTCGTGAGACAAACATCATGATCAGCTGAAAGAATAATAACAGCGTCACCATCTGAAGCAATTGCAGTAGAATCTGATTCATCTTCCTTTCCTTTTCCTTTCTTGTCGTTCTTCTTACCACAACATTCATGCTTGTAGTGGCCCTTCTTACCGCAGTTCTAGTAATCAACATCCTTTCTGTTACTCGACTTACCTCTTGATTTATCTCGGGCCTTCTTGCCCTTCCTGTTCTTTCCTCTCCCCCGTTCCTATGTCACAAGGGCCTCTTGCCGAGTAGACCTCTGAGACTTCCTCCTTGTCTCTTCATTGAAGAGGCAGTTAGTTACATGTTCCATAGATATCTTTCCGACTGGCGCGGAGTTACTTAGAGACACCACCAATGTCTCCCAACTGTCAGGCAATGAACTAAGTAATAGTAAAGCCTGCATTCATCATCCAGGACCATCTTCATAGAGGACAATTGGTTTACTATATTACTGACTTCATTCATCTGCTCGGCCATAGAACCACCATCCTTAAACTTGAGATTCACAAGTCGCCTTATCAAAAAAATCTTAATACCGGCTGTCTTCCACTCATACAGCTCTTGTAATTTCAGCCATAGGCTAGCAGCTGAGGTTTCTGTAGACACATGGTGAAACACGGAATCATCCAACCATTATCTAATAAACCCCACCGCCTTCCGGTCCATCTTCTTCCAATCATCATCAGTCATATCCTTGGATTTTGCTGATATGCCTAAAATTGGAGAATATAGGTCCTTGCAATAAAGCAAATCCTCCATCTTAGCCTTCCATATGGTCTAGTTAGAACCATTGAGACTGATCATCCTTGATGAGCCACCTTCCATAATTCAAAACCGATCTTACCTGTTCAATGAACTTAGCTTTGATACCACTTTGTTGGGGGCCTTGCACAAAACCTTAGGATTTAGGTGCCCGAAATAAACCAAAATTATGGAATAATAATATAATGAAATAAATCAAAACATAAACACACCACATCAGGGATTTTTACGTGGAAAACCCTTAAAGAGGTAAAAACCACGGGACCTCGTCCAGATCAACAATCCACTATAAAGAAGAACGTTACAATCGATCACAAGCACACACCGTTTGGATCAAACCTTCTTCACTCACGCAGGAGTGGATATACAATAAGAGAAACAAGAGAAAACAGAGAGATTTCACCGATCATGAGGACGTAGAAGCGCTGAGACGTGGACTACAAAGTAGATCACCTCTACGAGTAAAATCTCCATTCCACAAGCTTCCTCTCTCTCTCTCTTTCTCTCTATCTCTCTTACCTTTTGATAGCCCTAAGCCCTCCTAGAAAACCTTTAGAAAACTTAGAATGCCCTGTAACACACCCCAATCCCGGATACACCCCTTTATATAAGTTTAGAAAGAGGTAGAATCCAAATAGGAAATAAAATCCGCAAAATCTGCGTTTCCGCAATCGCATCTATGGAACTCTTCGATGTTATTGAAGGTCTCTAGATGATAGCTTCGATATCATCTGAAGGTCTCTCGATCATATCGAGACGGGACCAAAACTGTCCAGCAACCAGGGGTGGAAATTCCAACAATTATCGATGCCATTGTGCTACTCTCGATGACAACCTCGATATCATCTGAAAGTCTCTCGATCATATCAACAAGACAAAAAAACTGTCGAACAACCAGCAGTGAAAAATTCTGCAATTATCGATAATATCGAAACCTGTTCGATTTCATTGATACCAACAATGAGGAGAAAAATCTCTATCAATAATGACGTAGTTATGGGAAATACTACCATTAATTCTTGTTTAGAACCCAACTCCAAGGGTAAGGTTGTCGTGGAACAACCACCAGTTCACTACTTGAATTGGCTTTGTGGCATGGGATCCATAATTAAACAATGACCTGTTTGTTGCTGTGGTCAAACTCCATATATGACGAGATGATTGAGAAAAATATTTAGGCACATGGCAAGATGGCTCTACTGGCCATCCGTTTGAGACCTAGAAATATTCCTGGTCTGAATACATGATCGTGAACATAGGATGCCTAACTATCCTTTTCTAATCTACTTAATCTGGGCTAGTTTTACAGCATTGCCTTAGCTTGGTAGTGGAAGTTAGATTGAATAATAACAATGATAGGCGTACATGGGAGACAGGATATGCAATGATGCATTAAAAAGAATAGTGTTGTATTATATTAGAGGAACTTGGACCTTGAGTTCTACATTCTCTGTTGAGTTTATATGTATAAGGTGGTCTATTAGAGACTCATATTTGAATAGACCTTTAGGGTATTCCTTGATTAATTTGCTAAATAGCAAACATAGCCTATTACACTTTTAAATTTGTATGAATCTTTGTGGTCTTCCTCAAATTGGCCAATCGTTAGTAAGTGTAGCTAATTAGAAATTTGGATATATCTTCGGGTTCTTACTGTTGCCCCGGTGATAGACTTGTAAGAGTTTGAAATCTCGCTATGTCGTGAGTGTGTGTGTGCGTGTAAAAAAATAAAATATAATAACAAAAATCATTAACCAGATTTTAGTGATTATGCAGACCATTACATCACCACGTCATTTTCTAAATGGTTTGGATTTTTCCACATCACTTCGAAGGCGCAGATTTCGTGCGAAAGCCTTTCACACGAAGTTCCTGTGATGGAATCTAGTTAGGTGGGTCTCACCGTGATGTTTATTAGAAATCCACCCCATCGATCTATTTTGTAAGATCAGTTTAGAACATGTGACCAAAATTGAGTTGAATCCAAGACTCAAGTGGGCCACACAAGAGATAACAACGGTCCACTGTTGAAGCATTTGCCTGGCCACAAAAGTTTTGTATCGGGCTAATAATTTTGTGTTTTCAGTTTATCCCAATGGGAATGACCTTATAAACCGTTTTTATGGCATATAAACATCAAGGTGGAGCTAAGGAAAGTTTCAACTGTAGGCATTTGTTGCCACAATTTTCCTCTCTTATGACCCACCCGAGTCTTGAATGGAAATCAATTTTGGCCACGTCATAAAATGATCTTGCAAAGCGTATGGACAGAGTGGATTTCTCACAAACATAATGGTGGGCCACCTTTAGCAGGAAATCTGCATCCATAGTGTTTTTTTTTTTTTTTTGCCAATGAGCTCATACTGGTTGCCCAATTGAAATCACGAGCTGTGGCCCACCTGAGTTTTATAACCTTCTGATTTTTGGGTTCTTAGCCCACCTGTTATTTAGACTGCGTGTAGAAATACTATAAAGATTTTTCTTGATGAGTAAACGTATTGGAATGTTCGTTGTAGTATGATCTAAATGAGTTTTGAATGGACCCGGTTTTTTTACTATTAATGAGAACACGAGGGCTCACATAGTGGACTTATTGGATGTCTTGACAAATAATGTGGGTCCCACGTACTAGCTAAGCTTGACTTTCATGGGTCCAGCCTCAATTAAAAGTAAGAAAAGGAAAGGGAGAGCTGAAGGGAAAAGAGCCGGATTCCTTTTTCCTTACTCTTACCTTTTTTGTCACATTATCAATATTTCCATTAAAATAAATGCAACGAGGAAAACGCCTTCAATTTTATAAGAAAATGACACGTTAATTAAAAAAAGAAAAGAAAAAAGTAAGTGCTAGGGCAGTTCACACGGAGGAAGGAGAGAGGAGGAGCAATTCGCACAGCACGTGTCTAATTAGCACGTGTATGACATTTAGAACATGCTAGAATAAGCTTAACCTATATATGAAGACAACATGATGTTTAATGTCATCCAATCCGTCCATCATGTGTGCCCCCTCCTATTTTCCTTAAAACACAAGACCCAGGTTGACCCAAAACTCAGGCGCACCACACCATGTACAGTAATGCCTAAAACCTCTAAAATAATGTGCTGTGGCCCACCTGAGTTTTGGAATGGGATGATGTCTTGGATGGATATTCAAACCATTGGATGCATCTTTGAAATTGATTAGATGGAATATACAACATATGGAGGCCCTAAATATGATCTGGAAGGTGTTTAATGGTGACTATAGTCATGCCCAACCGTTCCTTGATCTGGCCTATTCGAGTTTTGGATCAGGTGGAATTTTGGGCCCCAATGGGAACATCATGGAGCACAAATGATGGACGGATGGACGGATGGATGTTACTACAACACGGTAGCCGGCCCGGCTCCATTACTTATCCAAGCCCTTTTGTTCTTGGTCAGACCTCTTTTGATGTTGGCTTTTCCTAATAGAACAAGGCAACAGACAGATTTCCTGCATTTTGCTGTTTTCGGTCAGGCAGGTTAGGAAACTGGGGTCGCCTACAACCCGTCACAAACAAGGTGTTAAACACTCCAGATTTGTGGAATCCATCATGCTGTATGTTTAAATCCACTCCGTTCATCAGATGAAAACCATTATTTGGACCGTACATCTTCAAAATAATAACGACTAAAATCTCGTTTGGCCCCACCGAATGGTAACAATATAAAATTATTTCAAAAGCCACTAAGTTCACACGATGCAGCCAGCCTGAAATTTATTATTATTATTATTATTATTATTATTATTATTCTTATTATTATTTTAACCGTGCTGATTTTGTTTCATCTCCTTATCCTGGTAAGTTATACCTGATTAACGGTTTTGATGAAAGATACCATGGTGGCCCCATATACAAACCTATGTTCGGGGTTCTGTCCCCATTGTTCTGTGTGGTGTGGCCCATCTAAGTTGTAGATCTAGCTGATTTTTAGAATTGTGGCATAAGATTGAGGATAAAACCTGAGTGGATTTTACACATAACATGGTGGCCCCCACAGACTTCAGCGTTTTATCCACTGCATGAAAGAGGAGTTGTAAAGATTTTCAGTCCGATTAGGAGCATCCAATCACTCGCGTGTTAGAAAAAGAAGAACAATCCTAAACGTATAATGGAGTTGGTGGCTTTGCATCTCTTGCCGTTGATTATTGCTTGATAAAGGCACGGGAGATGCAATTTAGAGATAATGGTGAGCTTAGCTTTTCATTAAGGTGTGGGAAAACATCAGAAAGTGACATCAAGGAAACTTGAACAAGAAGGCATGAAAAAAAAATAATGATAAAACCGTATTAAAATTCATTGAAAAGTGGCATGCGTAGTTTTAGTGGATGCTAGTGGATGTTTTTGGGCCAAATTATGCATATGTCATGTTCGGATCATGATTTTATGGCATGATTCAAAAAATGAAGTATATCCATATCTCAAATGAACCACATCATAGGAAACAGTGTTTATTGAACACCCACCTTTAAATTGGAGGTTACTTCTGTATCACATAATCAACAGGTTATATCTCAAATAAAGCTCAGGTTTATAATGCTGGACATGATGGGGTTTTTTCCCCGTCTTCGACCGGTCGTGGGAGGTGCTCGACCGGTCGTGGGAGGTGCTCGACCGGTCGTGGGTTCGAGCCCTGGCACGACTCAAAGTCCGAGTTCGTGCTGTTTTTTACTGTAGCTAGGGACGGTCGTAGGAGAGCTACGCACCGGGCCGTAGTGGTCTACGACTGGGCCGTAGGAGAGCCAGACTAGTCGTAGTTACAAGATTGTTCCGCGATTTTGCGCGAAACCAGCGGATTTGAGTCCTTGAACTGGGATGCGGAAAGGAGTTTCCCAAAACTATAAAAGGGGTTGCCTAGGGTTTTTCTAGGTATCACAAAATAGTAAGAGGGTTTCCTAAAGCTTTGCAAGGATTTGCTAAAGGGTTTAGGGCTATCAAAGGTGAGGAGAGGGAGAAAGAGAGAGAGAAGCCCATAGAAGGGAGGTTCCGCTCGTGGAGGTTCTCTACTTTGCATCACATCTCGGCCGCTTCTATGTCCTCGTAATCGGTTAGATCTCTCCGTTTTCTCTATTTCTCTTATTGTTTATCCACCTCGCGTGAGTGAAGAAGAAGTAACGCTCTACTTCATAGTGATTGTTGATCCGGACGAGGTCCCGTGGTTTTTACCTCTTTGAGGGTTTTCCACGTAAAATTCTCTTGTGTGGTGTGTGATTGATGCTTTGATTTATTTCATTGCTTTATCCATAATTTCGGTTTGTTTGGAGGGCTAGATCCTAAGGTTTTGTGCAAGGCCCCCAACAAAGTGGTATCGAGCTAAGTTCATTGAACGGGTAGGATCGGTTTGAGTTATGGAAGGTGGCTCAAGGATGATCGCCTCAATGGTTCTAACTGACCATATGGAAGGCTAAGATGGAGGACTTGCTTTATCGCAAGGACCTATATTCTCCAATCTCGTGCATATCAAAGCCAAAATCCAAGGATATGACCGATGATGATTGGAAGAAGATGGACCGAAGGCGGTGGGGTTTATCGACAATGGTTGGATGATTCCGTGTTTCACCATGTGTCTACGTAAACCTCCTCAAATAAAGCCTATGGCTAAAATTACAAGGGTCGTATGAGAGGAAGACAAATTTGATAATAAGATATTTCGATAAGGCGACTTGTAAATCTCAAGTTCAAGGATGGTGGTTCTGGTGGGTCGAGCATATGAATGAGGTCAAGAATATAGTGAACCAACTCACCTCTATGAAGATGGTCCTGATGATGATTGCGCAGCTTTACTATTGCTTAGTTCATTGCTCGACACGGTTGGGAGACATTGGTGGTGTCTCTAAGTAACTTCGCGCCAGACGGAAAGATATCCATGGAACAAAATGGCTTGTCTCTTCAATGAGGAGACAAGGAGAAAGTCTCGTGGGTCTACTCAACAAGAGGCGCCATGGACGCAGAACGGGGAGAGGAAAGAACAGAAGGGGGAAGGCCCGAGATAAATCAAGAGGCAAGTCGAGTAACAAAAGAGGTTGAATGCTAGAATTGTGGCAAGAAGGCCACTACATGCATGAATGTCGTGGTAAGAAAACGACAAGAAAGGAAAAGGAAGGAAGAAGAATCCGATTCCACCGCGGTCGTCGGATGGCGACATGGTAGTTATTCTTTCTACTGATCACGATGTATGTCTCACGGCCACGAGTCGTGGCACCGACCGGGTGATGACTTGGAGCTTTTTTCATGCGACTCCACACAGGGACTCCTTCATAAACTACAAGTCGTGACTATGGGACCGTGAAGATGGGAAATTCTCGCGTATCAAAGATCGTGGGAGTCGGTGATATTTGTGTGAAGACCGATGTGGGCCGCACATTGATTCTCGTGGATGTGAGGCATATCCGCACCTTCGCCTCAACTCGATGTCGACGGGAAGGCTGGATGATGATGGCTATGAAAGCCGGTTCTTGCCGGTGGGCGATGGAAGCTCATCAAGGGTTCGTTGATCGTGGCTAGAGGAAAGAAGTGTTGCACCCCGTACAAGGCAAGTGTCGCATGTGCAAGGGTGGGTCGAACGCAGTGGAAGATTCGGCTATTGACATGTGGCACAGGGCTTCAGGCCACATGAGTGAAAAGGGCTTCGGCCACTAGCAAGGAAGCAACTCCTTCCGTACGTGACAGTATGCCTCTCAAAACTCTGTCTTGATTGTTTATCGTGAAACAAAGATAGAGTTTCATTCATTAAACCGATTCTCATGTTAATAAAGTGCATGCATTAGATTTGGTTTATTTCGATGTTTGTGGTCCTATGAGGACAAAAACCTTGGGTGGGGCATTGTATTTTGTCACTTTTATAAATAATGCATCTAGGAGGGTTTGGGTTTATGCTTTGAAATCCAAGGACGAGGTCTTTGGTGTGTTTAAGTTGTTTCATGCTATGGTCGAGAGAGAGACAGTAGATCATCAAGTGCATCCGCACCGACAATGGTGGTGAATACATTGGCGACTTTCACGAGTACCGCAAGTCCTGTGGTATACGGCATGAACAGACGCTCCCAAGACCCAAGATAATGGTGTAGCCGAGCGAATGAATCGCACAATTGTTGAGAGAATCGATGCATGTTATCCCATGCGAAGTTGCCCAAGACGTTCTGGGAGAAGCAATGCAGCACAATGGCGGTGTATTTGATAAATGTGTCTCCATCGCCCCGTTGAATGGAGAAGTACCGAGAAGGTGTGGACCGGACAGATCCATCGTATACCATCTCGTGGTGTTTGGATGCAGACATCCGTTCACGTACCAAAGGACGAGAGGTCCAAGCTCGATATGAAGATCAGCAAAGGTGTGTTCTTAGGGTACGGTGATGAAAAATTGTTACATGTGTTATGGGATCCGACCGAGAAGAAGCTCGTCAGAGCAGAGAGATGTGGTTTTCTTTGAAGATCATCGAAGACATTGGTAAGCCGCAGAGAAGAACCAAACCTAGTTCGTGTGAGCTAGAGGATATGGATCCGATTACTCCTCCCGTGGTGCCCGATGACGGGGAGTACAAAGAAGGTGCAGAGGACGAGGGAGTTCCTTCAAGATGGACCAGGGGAGCGGCCCACTTGATCCACCTGTTGAGCCACTGTGTGAGGAGGTCATCTAGGACGTACACCGTCCAAGAGGTACTCACCGCACGAGTACATTATGCTAACCGATGGGGAGAGCCGAAGATTATTCTCGAGGCCCTAGCCGACGAGCATAAGGAGGAGTGGTTGAAAGCTATGCAAGAGGAGATGGAATCCTGCATAAGAACCACACCTATGATATGGTGAAACTGCCTAAGGGCAAGAAAGCTCTGAGCAACAAGTGGGTGTTCAGAAAGAAGATTGAGCAGAAGAATTCACAGATGAGGTTCAAGGCCAGACTTGTGGTTAAAGGGTTTGGTCAGAGGAAAGGTATAGACTTCGAGGAGATATTCTCACCAGTGGTGAAGATGACATCCATACGGTGTGTTGCTTGGGTTGGCTAGCATGGATCTGGAGATAGAGCAGTTAGATGTTAAAACTGCCTTTCTCCATGGTGACCTGGAAGAAGAGATCTACATGCACCAACCAGAGGGGTTCGAAGTCAAGGGCAAGGAGCATATGGTGTGTAGGCTGAGGAAGAGCTTGTATGGGTTGAAACAAGCTCCACAAGCAATGGTACAAGAAGTTCGATCTGTTCATGTTACAAAGATGGGTATGTGAACGGAGTCGGACCACCGTGTGTTCACGCGTAAGTTCTCGATGGTGATTTCTTAGTTCTAAGTGTTATATGTTGATGACATGCTCATCATGGGAAAAGACATCAAGAAGATTGACAAATGGTCAAACAGAGTTGGGCAAGTCTTTTTGCGATGAAAGACTTGGGCCGACTAAGACAGATCCTAGAATGGAGATAACCCGTGATGCGGCAGGAAACTTTGGGGTCGTCACAAGAGCGGTATATTGAGAAAGTCCTAGAGCGGTTCAATATGAATGCAAATGGGTTTGGCCAAGACTCCACTAGATGGTCACTTCAGATTGAGCGACGTGCGGTGTCCCAAGACGAAGGCGAGGTGGAAGAGATGCGAAGATACCCTACGCGTCACCTGTAGGAAGTTTGATGTATGCTATGGTGTGTACACGCCCGACATAGCATATGCGGTTGGTGTTGTCACGGCATTTTGCCAATCCCGGCAAAGAGCATTGGGCAAATGGAGATCTAAAGGCTCATCCAGTGTGAGCCTATGCTATGGTGACTGTAAACCCGTGTTAGAGGGCTACACGATGCAGATATGGCGGTGTGACATAGATTCCGTGAAGTCTACATCGGGGTTCATGTTCACTTTTGCACGGGGGAGAGTTTCTTGCGCAGCAAGCTACGAAGGTCGTAGCATTGTCGACGACAGAGGCCGAATACATTCGGTCACAGAAGCATGTAAAGAGATGCTTTGGATGAAGAGATTCCTACAGGAACTTAGCCTGAAGCAGGAGGAGCACGTGGTCTATTGCGATAGTTAGAGTGCTATACACTTGAGCAAGAATCCAAGTCAGCATTCCAAGTCGAAGCACATAGAGATTCGGTATCACTGGATCAGGGATACTTTGGAACAGAAGGTGTTACAGCTTGAAAAGGTCCACACGGACAATAATGGGTCAGACATGATGACCAAGGCTTTGCTCAAGGGCAAGTTTGAGGTTTGTAGAAACTTGGTTGGCTTGAAGAAGGTGGATCCCTCCCGGGTCAAAAGGGGAGATTTGATGGGGTTTTTTTCCCGTCTTCGACCGGTCGTGGGAGGTGCTCGACCGGTCGTGGGAGGTGCTCGACCGGTCGTGGGTTCAAGCCCTGGCATGACTCAAAGTCCAGCGACTTCGTGTTGTTTTTTACTGTAGCTAGGACTGGTCGTAGGAGAGCTACGACCGGTCGTAGGTGGTCTACGACCGCCGTAAGAGAGCCAGACTAGTCGTAGGTTATTGTGATTGTTCCGCGATTTTGCGCGAAACTATGGATTTGAGTCCTTTCGCAATCGGGATGCGGAAAGGAGTTTCCAAAACTATAAAAGGGGTTGCTTAGGGTTTTTCTAGGTATCACAAAATAGCAAGAGGGTTTCCTAAAGCTTTGCAAGGGATTTGCTAAAGGGTTTAGGGCTATCAAAGGTGAGGAGAGGGAGAAAGAGAGAGAGGAAGCTTATAGAAGGGAGGTTCTGCTCGTGGAGGTTCTCTACTTTGCAATCTACATCTCAGCGCTTCTATGTCCTCGTAATCGGTTAGATCTCTCCGTTTTCTCTATTTCTCTTATTGTTTATCCACTCCTGCGTGAGTGAAGAAGATTGTAACGTTCTACTTCATAGTGGATTGTTGATCTGGACGAGGTCCCGTGGTTTTTACCTCTTTGAGGGTTTTCCACGTAAAATTCTCTTGTGTGGTGTGTGATTGATGCTTTGATTTATTTCATTGCTTTATCCATAATTCTGGTTTGTTCTGGAGGGCTAGATCCTAAGGTTTTGTGCAAGGCCCCCAACAGGACATTCAATAACTACTATTTCCTGTGGTGTGGTGTACCTGTCAGCTAAAACTCCCTCATTCTGGGGATCAATCCCTAAAATGATAGGGATAAAAGGGATGAACGGCATGGATAAAACACATATTTAATGGTGGGGCCCATACAGCACTGACCAGCAGTCACCGTCACTAGCCAAACTGTGTCCAATGTATCACGAGCTTGAAAACGGCCCAGTGAAGAACATGCGTAGCCGACATAAAATAGTAAGGGCCCGTTTGGCCGGTTGGATTGGAAGGGATTAGATGGTAGTGGAAGGGATTGGATGGTAAATCCCAGGAATGGCCGGGCGTGCCAAACAGTGTAGGTGATCTGATCCAAATCCGATGGATCTTCAGACAATCCATTGACAACACCATCATTACATTTAAATCCCATCCAATCCATCATAATCCGTTCAAATTAGCCTGCGACGTGTTTGGTTAGTGGGATTGGAAGGGATCGGAAGCTTTAATCTCTGGATTGGTTGGGCGTGCCAAACGGATTGGATGTATCAATCCAGGGATATAGCAATCCCATGGATCTCAAGACAATCCGCTGACGACAACACCATTACCTAGAAATCCATGCCATCCACCCTAATACCATTCACTCCCTTCCAATCCACCCGGCCAAACAGGCCCTAAGCGTACCTTGCTTGTTGTGGGTGTTTAAACTTCGGTTTGCTTTCTGCCACTCGTGGTGCGCACGTGCATGTCAGAATTGATATAACCCCTTGATTCAAATCAATCATCTTCGACCCCATGTGGATCAAATAGCCAATATGTCTAATATGAACGACAGAATTTTAAATTGATTTAGTGATAATTGGAAGGTAAGTTTTTTCCTCCAAAGATGAGTTTGTGTCTTCCTGAATAAATGACTTTCAAAATAACTGTGCAATCAAACAAAAGAAAAAATACACAATCAGACACTAAGAGCAATGGCAAGAATGTATCACTTGAAAGAACTGTGTGATATATGATAGAGATCAAATCTAACACATAAGCATATAATTAGATTACAACTAAGGATTATAGTTAAGAATTACTATTACTAAATTATTGTTACTCATGTGATAAGCTAATATAAAAGATAAATTGATAGATTGGATTTGATTGGTTTTTGTGTTGGATTGGTTATGCTAGGCTACGATGTAGTTTTAACTCAGTGAGACCGAGATTAAATCCTCATGCATTTATATTTGTGCATTTTAAAACACTTTAGAACTAGAGCTGTAACTATAATTAATTATGAAACTTAAATTAGAAAAAGCAAAGATGAAAATCTAAGTAATGTAGAGAGAAAATCAATAGAATAAAATACTAGAGTGCCAAGGATTCACTTCTAACAATTCTAAAAGCCTAATTCACTTAATTCAATTACATAACTCAAGTGGAATTTAAGTTATATCCTATTCAGCTAGATGATAGAGCGGTTAATTCAAAATTCACTACCTAAATTAGATTGATTTAAATTAGATCTGAACTTCGATTGATTTAGTTCCACATAAATCACCAAGTTAATGATCGTAGATAATTTAAGTATTAGAATACACCAAAATCGTCATTTAGGAATGGTTTTAAACCAGTCCTAAATGCTTCCGGAACGGTTTTAAACCGTTTCTAAATGAGGCGTCGCAAAAAAAACAGGAACGGTTCAGAACTGTTTTGGGTACCATTTGCAATTTTAGAAACAAAATTTCAGAAATGGTTTTAAACCGTTCTTATTGTTGCTAACGGTCAAATTTTAGAACGGAATTTTAGGAACAATTTTAAACCCTGATAAACACACGAAATTTATGATACGAAATTTATGATCAAGGGAAATAAATTAATTGAAGTTTATTGCATTCCATCAAAATAGAGATTAATCCAAAGAAAAACATAAGAAAATAATGTGCTTGAAGATGTTTCATTGCAAAATCAAATTTACAAAAAGCCCCAAATAACTAAATCAAATAAGGAAAGAATAACTAAAACTTTCATAATCTTATGAAAATGATCCAGCCACTCTCGGAATCATTATGAAAAAAGACACTTTTGATTCTATGATTTCATCATAGGCAGCATGCTCTTTTGCTACAGCGACCAATTGAGCACTTATGCATGCTTTTAATCCTTTAAGATGATTACCTAACAATAAGAATCCTTTCTTTGATATGGGCTGCTACAATTACCCAAGTCAGATGCCAATCACTTGGTGTGAACAGATTCCCTTGAGAAGCAGTAGTCAAAGCCACCAATGTAAAGCTCTTTTTATTATTTATTTATTTATTTATTATTTTTTTTTAAAGTTTGTAAAATTCAATAAAATGCCTTTAATCCATATCTGCCATGTGTTGTGTCAAGATTAAACAACATGATGTTTGTGTGGTTATTGAATATATTCTCAGGACAAAATGAGACTAAACTGAGAATATCATAATATTGCCTCATGTACCATATACTCTAATAATTAAACCAAAGATGTTAAAAGAACCAGTAAAAGACCCTAAACTCACATTTTTCCTGCTATGGTCGAAGAATGTGAAAGTTGCACATCCCAGCTCCGCTAAGACCAACAAGATCACCAATATAGAATACTGGTAGGTTTAAGGAAACCATTTACTATTAAGAAACAAAATGAGTGATGTCAGGAAATTCCTTGTGGGCTTTTATTAGGGCCAAGAGTGATGTAATTGACTGGACAATGGTGTCACCTGCTTTGAGAGACTGTAATTTCTTAGGTAGAGATTGGGCTGCGTTGTAAATATTGAACAGAGCTGGCCTTTTGGCCTTTTATTAATAAATTGTCATCTATCAAAAATAAAAATAAAAATATTAAGAAACAAAATGAAATGTGCAGCAGCTTTTAGCAACTCGTCCTACTCAATCAACCAAGAATAATACAAAAGAAATTGGTACTCTATGATTAGTGAACTGAAATGACAAATGCAACTGTATTACTAAATGGCATCATTGTAAAAAAAATTCCAAGAGAAACTTTTCATGACTTTTAAAAACGTCTTAATGGCTTAACAAGGTAAACTCAACATTTTGATGCAATGTACATGTGATGCAAATTGATATGATGGGCTGTCTTGTTCTTTAAGCCAGCATAAAACTAGTGCAGCTTTTGCAGTTTGACTGAATACCAAGTTTGTAGATGCGCTTTTGCTCTGTCAATTGGTTTGAAGTTGACGTGGCAAAAAGTCTGCAGCTCGAGAAATTATACTTTTGTCAAATAATCATTGGAACCAATGGAAAAAAAAAAAAAAACCCAGAAAGGTAGATCACAGAAAATCAAGTGGATAAATAGATCTTGTTATGATTCCCAAGAAATTCTTCGATTTCTTTTGGAACTAGTGTGAATGTCCGAAGACATTGAGGAATCCAGAAAGATATTTGGAGAATCGATTTCATGTGAAAATAAGGGTTAGAAAACGAACGTACAAATTCACTTGTTTCATACCCTAATTATCAAGTAGCAATGTCTCGTGAATGACTGCACGAAGTTTAGAAACATAACGAGTAACAATCACAAAAATGTAATAAATCAGGATACACATGTTAGGCAGCACCCATTCCTGATCGCTGCTGCAATATAACCAAAACAAGAAATGACAGAGAATTACTCCAACACCAATGAATAAGTAAATGAACCTGCAAAACAACATTGCATCATGGTTATGTGATCAGATAAGAGAAAAAGGTTAACATAAATTCTATAGAATGATGCCAAGCTGTAAATAGGCAGTGCCCTGGTGGTAAAAGTTGTTGCCTGATGATAGAACTACAGATCACCTGCCATTTGGATTTCATATCCATAGATCAGTTCGGTGATTACGCTCCCAAAAAAAAAAAAAAAAGAATTCTCAATGCAAGGCCAAAAGCCAAAAAATTCAACTGACTTGGCATGTAAATTAATGCAAGCTGCTCACAACCAGTTCTTTAGAATATAGACTGCTCACCAAACCAACAAGTTGGCTGGTCCCAATGAAACAGGCCAGTTCAAACTGCCCAAGCATTTTCCATAACAACCATATCTCCGATAAAAGAACCCCAGAAAGCAACTAAGAGCAAAGAAAGCAGAGAGAAGAATGAAAAGGAAATGAAATCAAAGCGTGCATAAATGCATGCATCATCATAGAGAACTCCAATTCTCAATAGTTCATAGCCTATTGTGATTTCATATGCTGATAGGAATGGTTTCACAAAAGACAACACAACACATCGATACTCTAAAAAATTGGCAGTGATTGTACTGATCTTACGCATCATGCGTGCATGCTTCTAAGTTAGAATTTCACATTCAATCTTCTTTCATGTTTCTTCATATTTTAGTCTGCATCCATCACACATGAATCCCCACCTGGTGGCAATGCTCCACCCAGTACCAAGATAGGGTAAAACAGGACTAATGTCAAGTGGGCAGCTGGTTGTTGAACTTTTTCCAACCAATAATTAGTTACATGACCCCAAATGGAAGAATAAGACTATGATGATGATAGTCATGGTGATGTTGAGGGATTGGAAAGAACCCCAATAACAAGTGCCTGCTACCCTCCATAAGAAATCCAAAAGGATTTGCTAGAGGTCCCTCCCTTCACCAGGCTGTCGCTGCTATCATTTGCAGAGCAGCCCACATGCTGAAAGGAGACCTCCAACCTTTGGCTACCTCCAACCATATTCTTGAATTCGATACCAAGATTCAACAACGACAAACTATAAGAACAACACCCCATGAACATCGTACCTGATCGAAGTAATCACTCATCCTTTCATAAAGACTGTGTCCAACATGGTATCGCTCCTAAAGGACACGAACATTGTTCAGCATAGATGCATAAGGAACTTCTAGATATACTTTTCCTCAAATTAAGTAACTGAGGCATGTACTTCTAGCAGAGAAATACAACTTGCCAACTACTGGAATAGGAAAGAAAAATCAAATTTTGAGTAATAAAAGTACCTGATAAATCCACTTAAAAAATTGAAAGAATGACCACTGATCAGACATCTCTGAAAAGGTGTGACAAGCTGGGAATTTAAGTAGCAAAGCAATAAATATGCGTATGCCAGCATAAACTCCCAATACAAGAATATAAATCCGAAAATAGAAAGAATCTGAGTTCCGGTTATCTTTTCCTCCAGAACCTTCCTGCAATGCAGTTTGGGAAGCATGTATAAGGATACAAAAAACTATTGTACAGCAACCGAAAAAAGGGACCATGGGTCTGCCACAACAATATGAAAATGTAAATTTCAAACACAATACTACACTCAACTGCAGATATATGTTACAAATACTGAACTGAGTCCAAACCAAAAGAATCTAATAAACAGCCTTGAGATCACCATGCCTCTAGCTGTTGAATAAGCCCCAAATGTGAGCAGGACATCCAAGCAGCCTACAAATTCAGAATGGAATTTGATGTGAAAAAGACAGAAAAAGAAGTAACAAACAAAATGTCCAAATCTGAGAGTTATTTTACTAAACCCCCATCTGCTTTGAGGCCCATCATATAAACGGTATGGATCATTGAAATGTGACACAAGATCCAGCTGCGTTGCAGTCCCTACTTTAAAACCCAAACATCAGGACGTACTGTAGTAGATAACCTCTGCATCTTACACCATTCCTAAAATAAGCTCTATCAAGTCCACTCATGTGAGTAGATTTTGATGTGGACTACTAGAATGAAATCCAACGGTCTATCTCATGTCCAATCCGCCACAAAAACAGTCTCCGACTCCTACAAGGCCAGTTCAAATTCCTCTCAGGAATTTCATTGAACACCCCACGTGCACACCCAATCACTTCACATTTTGCAAAGAAATTCAACAGCCCAATCTGCACGAACGGGATCGAGATGACAAGTTTGGTCATATGGTAATGCACACTACAACCATTATACAACAGATGCCCTGTTCTAGGTACACTTTACAACAAAAAGAAGTTTTTCAGATGCACACTACAACCATTATACAACAGATGCCCCCCTCTCTCTCTCTCTCTCTCTCTCTCTCTCTCTCTCTCTCTCCTCTCTCCTCTCTCTTTTATCTCTTTTTCCCTCTATTTCTTTCTCATTTTTCATCCTTCATTGCAAGAGAGAAGAGAGCTCCCAAAAAAAATTCCAGCCCTTTGCAAGTTCTCCACCCCCAAATCCAACCATCAAGAGACCATCCCAGCCATTGAATCTTGTCCCCTTGGAGCATTGGAAGCCATTGGTGGAAGAAGGACAATTAGATTTGAAGATGGGTGCACTTTAGAGCTAGATTTCATCCCCTCCTGTAGATTCCTTTCTTTCATTTGCTTGGGGATTTGAAGGGCCCACCAATCCATGGTAGAGATCCTTCATGATCTCCTTCATGATCCCCAAAGTGATGTATGTGAGGCCCATGAGTGAGGCCAAAGTGATGTATATGTGGCCCATGAGTGAGGCCCAAAGTGATGTATATGTGGCCCATGAGTGAGGCCCATGTGAGGCATATGTAGCCCACGTGTAAGGCCCATCATGGTGTACATTAGGCCCTTATGTGAGTGAAAAGCCCATCATGGTGTACATTAGGCCCTTATGTGAGTGAATAGGGCAATACCAAATAAAACTTAAAACAACGGAATAATAAAAGATATAAATAATAATGCTGAAATAATAACAATCTCAAAGCACACGAAATATGAGAATGATACTGAATCAGTTCTAAGGACAACCTTACACCAAAAACCAATGGCTTATGGTAGGACAACCTTATTTCTAGAACAATCTAGAAATCACAAATGATATGGAAAATAAATCAAGAATAACTTACGTAAATAAATCCTAAGTTATTACACCATTCAACCACACTTGCTTGAAATGAAAATTACAACATTCATCCACAAAAGCAATCCACAATGAAGGAATAAATGAATAAAGAAATCAAGCACACCCACAACACAACGATATATAGTGGTTCGCTGTGTGTTCACCAACCGTTAGCTAATGACCACACACGAATGCTACTCCACTCCTAATATCCTCACACAGGGATATTAGCATGCATTCTTAAAATAGGTTTTCACAGGTTCACCCAAAACCTTCACAATTGTGTCTTTTTATCTTGGGCTTACACAATCCAAAAACCCCCACAATCTGAGTTTTCTGGCTCTCCTCAGATAACCAATACAATGAGATTTTTCTAGCAAATCTCAAACAAAACCAGAGAAAGTAAATTACAAAGTAAAATACCTGGATCTCCTTTTGAAGTAGCCCAGTAGAACCAATCGGAGTAGATGTATGATACGTCATTCAATGCCCAATACGCACTTAAAGAATGGTTCGATGTCTAATTGATTTTAGATTAAATCAAGAAGAGTAAGGTCTATTTGATTTTGATCCCAGAAGAAGGAATATCACAAATTCCTCTTTTCTAAATGAGATTAGAATGTGGATCAAAATTACAATAGAATAATGCTAACAAAAGGAATATTAAATATGCACAGTAGCTTAAAAAAATAATCACAACTTATCTCAGAGTATAGACTTAAATCGCTTGAATTGAATGGAATGAAATGTCTAAAACTATGAAATTCGTGCATTATTTATAGCCTGAAGAAATCCCATCTTCGACTGGTCTTAGGATCCCTAAGACCGGTCGTAGCTTCAAAGATTTTGAAAGATTTCCGGGAGATTAGATTAGCTGTTCCCACGACTGGTCTTAGGTAACCTACGACCGGTCGTGGGTCACCTACGACTGGTCGTGTGTCACCTACGACTGGTCGTAAGACCTTATATAGGTCGTTGGAGTTCGAGTCGTAGATTTACAACCAGTCGAAGGAAGAGTCATAGAATTTCCCAGGACTGGTCGAAGTAAGTCCAGGACTGGTCGAAGGACAACCAGGAAAAGTTGAAAATCAGTAACAACCTAAGACTGGTCCTGAGAAACCTAAGACTGGTCGAAGCAAAGCTAGGACTGGTCTTAAGATTTCTAGGACTGGTCTTAGAACAGTCATAACAAACATATTAAAATATTCGGATTATGTATCCAGAATGACCTATCATACAGACCAACCTAAGGTCAATCTAAGATCAAACAAACCTTGAAGTGAGATAAACATGGAAGTCTTGAAGGTCTGTATTCTCAGATGATCTTGAAGGAGAAGCTTGAATCGAGTTGACGGCTTTCTAGAGCTTGGTACTTTCTCGACTTGTCTTAATGAAGTCTTCTAATCTTGAACTTGTTAGAAGCAAACTTGACGTCTTCTATTCTTGTAGACTTCATCCATGACATGTCTTGTAAACATTCTTCATTTATGATCTTGTCTTGAAAACATTCTTCATTCATGATCTTGTCTTGAAGCAGTGTGTAGTCACAAACAAGAAACACAAGAAGTACAAGACATATAGGTTTTGGCACTACAAAATTTGACAACCAAAGGGATATGAAATCATAGCACTAACAATCTCCCCCTTTGTCAAATTTGTGACAAAACACATTTATTAATATAAGAGTAAAATGAAGAAAAAATCATGAGCCATCAAAGCCATCAAAAATAATCTACTCCCCCTAAGTGAGTAGAAACAATCAACCATATTCTCCCTCTTTCAATTACTTCAATTACTCTCTCCCTTTCTCCCCCGTTCCATACTACTCCCCCTTTTTGTCACAAAATGACAAGGGAAGGCCAAAGGAGAAAAGAGAACACCATATCAAGAGTCAAGATTAATTATCAAATTAGTACAACACTTCATTGTCATCAATCCAAATAAAGTTTATACAATAAAACCAAATATATAACCAAAGTCATCAACCGTAATAATAATACAGAATCTATCATATTTTTAAAAAAAAGGATAATCCACCTAATCAGATCCAGATGAAGGAGCAGAGATGGTTGGATCAATCTGAAGTAAGCCCCTATTAATGCGACGAAGATATTTTCAAATATATTTAAATTGCATATCATGGGCTACACTCAGGTTATCAACCTTCTCCTCCAATGCACTTAAACGTGCATCATAACTAGAAGAAGGATCGTAATCAGAATCATTTTCGGAGTCAGTTTCAATTTCTTCAAATATATCATCCATATTTATATCAGCCTGTGGAGGAAGATCAGTTGCTTCCCCTTCATTTCCGCTTGACAAAGACCTTCACCACCACCTTCATAGAATTGACCAGGAAGCAAATCCAACTTCATCTTATTTAAATTAGTATTATTGAATAAAAGATGATGAATTGGTGCCTCATTCTCAGGTAAAGCAACAAGCATATTTGTGGCTAAACAAGTCATAAGATAACCAAATGGAATATCACTATGACCCAGATGAAGACAAAACTGAATGATAAAATGACATATCAAAGAAGGTAAACAGACAACGATGCTGGACACAACAGAATGCAATACCCGAACCATGAAGGCAGTCAACTCGGTTTTATTGCTGGATCGAGGATACAAGTTTGAAATGAAGATCCGGTGCAAAACTCTGTATCTGGGTAATAAAAATTTTGAGGGGAGCACATTTCCTTTGTGCGTCCATTGTACTTCCATATTGCATAAATCTCTTGTCAACATTTGTTTTCCGATTCTAATGGTTTGTCATATAATGTATGAATCGGAATACCTTCATCCTTGACAGGTATATCCATAATACCTGATATTAAATGTCAATCTATTAGAAATTTCCCTTCTCTAGTAGCAATTGAGAACGTTAAATTATCAAGGGAAAAATCAGAGATACATGCAACCATAAATTGTGCAATGGACTAGTATGCAGGCCCACCCCAAAACACAATGTTAGCCTAGTTAACAAATTCAAGGAGAGGGGCAATCCCAAATTGTTCAATGTGATTGAGACTTACAGGACGCTTAACGATAACTTTACGGCTACGTAAATCGGGTACATCATTGGGATCATCTTCGGGTGATCGAAGGTGCCGTTTTGTTATAGATGTAGATCTAGATGAAGATGGACCACGGGATGTTTTCTTTTTCCCTCTAACATCCATTTTCAATAAGATTTACCAAGGAGCAAGCAAAAAAGAACACTAGAAGTGGTGGGTTTCACTAGATCATAATTTTAGAGAGGAAACCCTAAAAAATCAACAAAAGACGAGATCTAGCTTATGGAATAAACAAATTAAGGCATAGAAAGCATAAATCTTCAATAAAAATGAAGAAAAACGACTTTTCTTGAAGAAAATCATGAAATCTCAAGACTGGTCGAGCCACGACTCGTCGAAGGAAGAAAAGGAAATGAAGAAGAAAGTGATTTTCCCCTAATTATAAGATGCTCACGATCTTCACGACCGGTCGAGTGCAGTCTATGACCGGTCGAGCATCGACAAAAATAAATATTTTTATACAAAAATTGAAATTTATACACATAAAAATTTAAAATATAGTACACTATGATACATGCAGACAAGTATATTCAATTCAAAATGCACATACCAAGATTAAATTTCATTTTAGTAAACCTGCTTTTGTCAAGCGGTTTAGTAAATATATCGCAAGTTGGACATCGGTTGGAATATATTCCAAAGGGATAACTTTTTCTTCAACTAATTCACGAATGTAATGATACCTAATGTCAATATGCTTAGTACGCGAATGCTGAATTGGATTTTTGGAAATATTGATAGCACTGGAATTATCACAATGTAAGATCATTGAATCTTGATTAATTCCATAATCGCTTAACATGTGTTTCATCCATACGAGTTGAGAACATGCATATCCTGCTGCGATATACTCAGCTTCAGCAGTGGAAAGCGATATTGAGCTTTGCTTCTTGCTAAACTAAGAAACCAAACAGTTTCCAATGTAAAAACAACCACCACTGGTTGATTTTCTATCATCAATATTACCAGCCCAATCAGCATCTGAATACCCAGCTAATTTAACATTAGTATCAAAAGGATACCAAAGACCCAAATTAGTTGTACTTGCGATATATCTAATAATTTGTTTGACAGCAGTGGGATGTGAATCTTTAGGATTAGACTGATATCTCACACAAATACCAATGCTAAAAGCGATATCAGGTCTACTAGCAGTTAGATATAATAAACTACAAATTATACTACGATATAGCTTAGGATCTACATTTTTACATGTAGAGTCTTTTGAGAGTCTCAAGGTTGTACTCATAGGAGTATCAAATTTTTTACCATTCTCAAATCCAAACTTTTAAACCAAGTTTGTAGCATACTTGGTTTGAGAAATGAAGATTCCATCAGGTTGTTGTTTTACTTGTAACCCTAGGAAGTAATTTAGTTCACCAACCATGCTCATTTCGAATCTTGATTTCATCAACTCTACAAACTCAATAGACATGTTAGAACAAGTTGATCCATAAATAATATCGTCTACATAGATTTAAACCATTAAAATCTCATTATTATGTTTCTTAACAAATAGCGTTTTATCGACACTTCCCACTTGAAAACTATGACTAAGTAAGAATTTAGTCAATTTTTCATACCATGCCTTGGGCGCTTGTTTCACACCATAGAGAGCCTTTTTGAGACGAAATACATGATCAGAAAGCTTGGGGTCTTCAAACCCTGAGGGTTGTTCTACATAAACTTTTTCATGTAAATTGCCATTTAAGAAAGCACTCTTTACATCCATCTGATAAATTTTAAACTTTCTAAAGCAAGTGATGGAAATAAAAAGTCTGATAGATTCAAGGCGAGCGACTAGAGCAAAGGTTTCATCGTAATCGATGCCTTCAATCTGAGTGTACCCTTGTACAACCAGTCTAGCCTTGTTTCGTATAATATTTCCAAGTTCATCAGACTTGTTTTTAAAGTCCATTTTGTTCCAATAATGTGTTTATCTTTAGGTCTAGGAACAAGATATCAGACATCATTACGAACAAACTGATTAAGTTCATCCTGCATAGCTACTATCCAATTTTCATCAGAAAGAGCTTCTTTTACATTGACCGATTCTATTTGGGATGTAAAACAAACATAATTACATATGTTTTCAAGTTGTTTGTGTGTACAAACTCCAGTGAGAGGGTTTCTAAGGATTTGATTGGTTGGATGATCTTTGATAGTCCTAGGTTCAGATTGAGTTGAAGAGGTATCTTGATTGTCGAATATAAGAATTTCATCATCATCTGAACTCGGAGCAAGTGTATTCAAATGATCATCAATGACCACATTGATGGACTCTTGAATCACACCTATTCTTTTATTTAGAACCCTATAGGCTCGACTGTTTAAGGAATATCCAAGGAAAATACCTTCATCATTCTTCGTATCAAATTTTCCCAAATTTTCCCAATCTCGTAAAATGTAACACTTACTGCCAAAAATTCGGAAGTATTTGACAGTAGGTTTCTTTTCTAACCATAACTCATAAGCAGTCTTATTTTCAGATTTACTAGTATAAACACGATTAATAATGTAGCAGGCAGTATTAATTGCTTCAACCCAAAGATTTCTGGAGAGCTTCATACTATTTAACATGACATTAGCCATATCCTGAAGCACTCTATTTTTTCTCTCAACTATACCATTTTGCTGAGGAGTTTTGGGTGCAGAGAATTCATGTGATATTCCCTGATCGCTATAGAATTTTTCAAAACTACTATCTTCGAATTCCGATCTATGATCACTACGGATCTTATAAACTTGAGAACCTTTTTCATTTTGGATTCGTTTGATGATCTTCTTTACTTCATCTAAGGTTTCAGATTTGTCTTTTAAGAACGATACCCAAGTGAATCTAGTAAAGTCATCTACGATAACTAAGATGTATTTTTTTCCACCTCGACTCTCCGTTCTAGTTGGTCCAATGAGATCCATGTGGAGAAGCTCGAGAGTTCTAAATGTGGTATTGGAGTTCACTTTCTTGTGAGAGCTCCTAATCTGTTTGCCCAACTGGCATTCACCACATATTGTCTACTTTTTGTAATTTGGGTAGACCTCTTATAAGTTCTCTTTTGCTCAATCTAAACAAGTTCCGGTAGTGTACATGTCCAAGGTGTTTATGTCATAATTCAATCTCATCAGTATGGACCATGTAACACGATTGAGTAGATGAACTTACATCACTAACGATGTAGCAGTTTTCAGAAGTTCTGCGACCAGTTAATATAACGGAACCCTCTTTATTAGCAATCTCACAACCTTGATTAGAAAACTTTACATTATGGTTGTTGTCGCATATCTGAGATATACTCAGTAGGTTATGTTTCAAGCCCTCAACATACAATACATTTTTAAATAAGGGAAGGTTATAAAGCTGAACCGTACCTTGGCCAATGATTTTACAATTGCTTCCATCACCAAAAGTGACTGACCCATCAGTCCTATCTTTTAGATCGGTGAATAAAGCTTTGTCGCCTGTCATATGCCTAGAGCAACCACTGTCTAGGTACCACTTTGAATGGCTTGTAGCTTTGAAAGCAGTGTGGGCAACCAAGCAGCCAACTTTAGGAACCCATTTCAGTACTGTTTTGTGTTTAGGAGTGTAGTTGGACTTTTTCTGTCTGTTGTTATATGAATGACCTATAGAGTTAAATTTCAATAGCTCCTTGAGAAGATCAATAATCTTTTCAACCAAAGGATTTCGGTTTTGAAGATTGAAGTTGGCATGACTATTTTTAGGTTTTTGAAGGGTCCTCAAATTTTTTGGAAGACCTTGATAAGTATTCTTTACTTTTGAGTTCGAAGACTTTCCTTTCACAAACTTAAGAGTAATATTCTTTTGTTTAGGAGAGGTATTCTTATCATAGCCCAACCCGGATCGATCGCCACATTTTCTTGATCCGGATAACAATTTTTCTAATTTAGGATCACCTTGGGCATATCTCCAAGTGTCTTTCAAACTCAAAAGAGAAGCTACTTCATTTTTGAGTTTCTCGTTCTTAGATTTCAAATCATCAACTTGGGAGGTTTTGATTTTTAAATCACATTTGGTCTTTTCAAAAAAATCGGAAATATGAGATTTTTCTAAAACAAGAGACTCACAATCTTCTTTAAGTTTAGAAAATTTTTCCTTTTGTAATTTAAGCTTGACAGCAATTTTACAACTCTCCTTATAAAGGGCATTGTATGCATCTTGAAGATCATCTTCATTATCGCAATCACTATTTAGATTCTCTTTGCTAGTTACTTCATCATAATCTGAAATAGTGACTTTGGCTAAAGTCATAAGGGCTTTAATATCATCTCCCGACTCACTTTCAGAATCTTCTGATTTCGAAGAGGATTCCAAATCAGATGATTCATCCCAAGTAGCCAACATACTCTTCCTTTTTGATTTGTCCTTTTTAGGATATTTGTTAGCCAAGTGCCCATACTCTTGACAGTTGTAATATTGACTATCTTTCAAAGATTTTCGAGCTCTAGGTTTAGATTGTCTCTTATCGTTTGATTTTTGAAAATATACTTTTTTCTTATTTTTGAAAATTTTATAAAACCTTTTTACAAAAAGTGCCATATCATCTTCGGAATTTTCAAAGTCTAAAGTGCTCTCTTGTGGAATATTTTTAGATGATTTGAGAGCAATTGATTTTCCTTTTGGAGCTTTAAAGTTCAATTCGTAGGTCTATAAAGAAGTAATTAGTTCCTCAACCCTCATGTTATCCGTATCATGAAGTTCCTGAATCGCAGTTACTTTTGAATTGAACCATTCAGGAAGTGAGCGTAGTATCTTTGCACACACTTTACTTTCTGGGATTCTATCACCAAGACCCCACATTGAGTTTACAATGTCATTCAATCTAGTGTAGAAGTCCATAAGCATTTCATTCTCTTCCATATGAATTTCTTTAAATTTAGTTGTGAGGAGTTGGACTTTAGATTTCTTGACAATTGATGTACCCTCATGCGTCATTTCTAAAAGATCCCATGCTTGTTTAGCATTTTCACACGAGATGATTCTTTTGAATTTATTTGGTGACAATGCACAAGTAATTGCATTTAGTGCTTTTGTATTGGCACAACTCTCACTTTTCTGAAGTGTGGTCCAAAGGGCATAAGATATTACTTTCATTGATTTTGAACCATCTTCATCAGTTACTTTAGTGATAGGTAGTTTCCATCCGTTCAATGTGGCCAGCCACACACTTTCATCCATGGATTTGAGAAAGATTCTCATCCTTACTTTCTAATAGGCATAGTTTGTGCCATTAAAGGGTGGTGGCCTAGTGACAGATAGGCTATCAAAATTTGACATCTTAATATAGTTTAGATTGTTAGCTCAGGAAATAAATCCAATAAACAAGCAATAAGCACGAGCTATTTGGCTCTGATACCACTTGAAAGGGCCTAGCTATATGCCCTAGAGGGGAGGTGAATAGGGCAATGCTAAATAAAACTTAAAACAGCGGAATAATAAAAGATATAAATAACAATGCTGAAATAATAACAATCTCAAAGCACATGAAATATGAGAATGATACTGAATCAGCTCTAAGGACAACCTTATGCCAAAAACCAATGGCTTATAGTAGGACAACCTTATTTCTAGAACAATCTAGAAATCACAAATGATATGGAAAATAAATCAAGAATAACTTGCAGAAATAAATCTTAAGTTATTACACCATTCAACCACACTTGCTTGAAATGAAAATTATAACATTCATCCACAAAAGCAATCCACAATACTGAAGGAATAAATGAATAAAGAAATCAAGCACATTCACAACACAACGATATATAGTGGTTCGCCTGTGTGTTCACCAACTGTTAGCCAACAGCCACACAGAATGCTACTTCACTCCTAATATCCTCACATAGGGGATATTAGCATGCACTCTCAAAATAGGTTTTCACAGGTTCACCCAAAACCTTCACAATTGTGTCTTTTTATCTCGGGCTTACACAATTCAAAAACCCCCACAATCTGAGTTTTTTGGCTCTCCTCAGATAACCAATACAATGAGATTTTTCTGGCAAATCTCAAACAAAACCAGAGAAAGTAAATTACAAAGTAAAATACCTGGATCTCCTTTTGAAGTAGCCCAGTAGAACCAATCGGAGTAGATGTATGATACGTCGTTCAATGTCCAATACCTACTTAAAGAATGGTTCTATGTCTAATTGATTTTAGATTAAATCAAGAAGAGCAAGGTCTATTTGATTTTGATCTCAGAAGAAGGAATATCACAAATTCCTCTTTTCTAAATGAGATTAAAATGTGGATCAAAATCACAATAGAATAATGCTAACAAAAGGAATATTAAATATACACAGTAGCTTAAAAAATAATCACAACTTATCTCAGAGTATAACCTTAAATCGCTTGATTTGAATGGAATGGAATGTCTAAAACTCTGAAATTCGTGCATTATTTATTGCCTGAAAAAATCCCATCTTCGATGGTCTTAGGATCCCTAGGACCGGTCGTAGCTTCAAAGATTTTGAAAGATTTCCGCGGGATTAGATTAGTTGTTCCCACGACTGGTCTTAGGTAACCTACGACTAGTCGTGGGCCACTTACGACCAGCCGTGGGCCACCTACGACTGGTCGTAGGACCCTAGATAGGTCACTGGAGTTCGAGTCGTAGAACTACGACCGGTCGAAGGAAGAGTCGTAGAACTTCCCAGGACTGGTCGAAGCAAGTCCAGGACTGGTTGAAGGACAACCAGGAAAATCTAAAAATCTGTAATAACCTAGGACTGGTCCTGAGAAACCTAAGACTGATCGAAGCAAAGCTAGGACTGGTCTTAAGATTTCTAGGACTGGTCTTAGAATAGTCATAACAAGCATATTAAAATATTCAGATTATGTATCCAGAATGACCTATCATACAGACCAACCTAAGGTCAATCTAAGGTCAAACAAACCTTGAAGTGAGATGAATATTGAAGTCTTGAAGGTTTGTATTCTCAGATGATCTTGAAGGAGAAGCTTGAATCGAGTTGACGGCTTTCTAGAGCTTGGTACTTTCTTGACTTATCTTGATGAAGTCTTCT
This sequence comes from Magnolia changhungtana, assembly GCA_030180095.1. Classification (NCBI taxonomy): domain Eukaryota; kingdom Viridiplantae; phylum Streptophyta; class Magnoliopsida; order Magnoliales; family Magnoliaceae; genus Magnolia; species Magnolia changhungtana. The sequence continues at coordinate 2,135,330 of JASAUF010000640.1, forward strand.
AATATTGAACTTGTTAGAAGCAAACTTGAAGTCTTCTATTCTTGTAGACTTTATCCATGACATGTCTTGCAAATATTCTTCATTTATGATCTTGTCTTGAAAACATTCTTCATTCATGATCTTGTCTTGAAGCAGTGTGTAGTCACAAACAAGAAACACAAAAAGTACAAGACATATAGGTTTTGGCACTACAAAATTTGACAACCAAAGGGATATGAAATCATAGCACTAACAGTGAGGCCATCGGCCCACTATATGTTTGGATCTATGTGGGCCACTCCTAGGGAGCAATGTTAGTTAGATGTCCACATTGATGGGCAATGATGCTTAAATATCCACATTGTGACCTTCCCTCTGCAGGCCTTGTTAGGCCCATTCTCATCATTCTCTAGTGGGTAGACCCAAATCATTGGGCCCCATTGATATTGCATGATCCATTTATTCTTCTTGGGCTAACCCAAAATGTTGAGCCCCCCATTGGTTGCTTGTAGGACTAATTCTTTTTAATTTTGGAGTCCATCTAGGACTCATTTGGGTCCCCTACGGCATCTAACGGGCTATATAATAGTATGGAGAAGGAACCATTTCCGAATCCTTAGGTTTATAGGTAGGCCATCTAGGCCCAACCTTGGTATGGGGAGAGTTCATCATCACCGTAGACGGATGGATCCGTGCTATCGAATTTGGTATATCCACAGTTGATGGCCAATCTTTATATTATGGTTTAGATCAGTTGTTCATTTATGGACCCCACATTGCATATAGGCCGATTATCGATACCGATTATGAGTGTGTGATAGCATAACATCATGATACATGCTCATACGCATCATCTACATGTTTATTATGAGATGTGGTTGACCATTGCATATGTCATAGGGCAGGTTGTTTATGGGACTCCTTCATAGGCGGAGTTGTCTCACATGAGCGCATGGTATGTGCAAGATTGATGCATGATTGGACTATGTGACTCATGCATCTTGCATTGTGTGTTGTGATTGTTGTACACCATAGCAACATCAGGGTCATAGCCTCCACAGGCATATTGTGTATGGCAGGATTGGACATGAAAAATTTTCTCTTTACATGGGGCGCAAAGGATGTCCCTGGGTGAAAGTCCCTAAACCTGATGGTACCGAAAGATGCTCTAATGCCTAGAACGAGTGGATGCATGAGTGCATGAGGGCTGAATACCAAGAGGTCGTGTCTCCCACTGTGTCGTGGTTGGTTGGAAGAGGGTGTGACCTTTACGCCTGAGGGGAGGGGGCAATTGCTAGGCTGAGTATGACCAGCTCGTAAATGGGTTCGCTATCGACGTGCCGGATAGATATTGGCTGACTATTGGCCAGGCGAATAGTGAGGTCTCTTTCACTTGCACAGTTGTGTATCCAGTGTAGGGCGGTAAAGTGGTGTATAGTGTATTAGACCCCAGTGATTATCCAGAGAGAACTGTTTTGATATATGATGCTTCAACGATGAGCTGGATCGATATGTGGATTGGTATGCTTGAGCTGCATCTTGCACATGACATTGGCTATATAGGCCTTACATTGTATGGCCTTGGTGCGGCTGATAGCATTCATGCCTTTCATCACATGGCCTTGGTGTGGCTGATAGCATTCATGTCTTGCATTGCATAGCCTTGGTACAACTGATTGCATTCATGGACTTACCTGTATATTCCGCATTACCCTGATATTACATTCTTAGCACACTTATATTGTGCACACACTTTCAACACCCTCTAAGCTTTCTATAAGCATTTGCACAATTGATACGTGTAGGTGACGTTAGGCTGTAGCTGAGTAGGAGCAGGAGCGTGCCGCAGAGCTTCTAGAGTTGTGTTATTATTATCATTGTATTTCCCTTTATGCGCATTGTATCTCAAAGTTTTTTATCAAGTAGATTTGTGATGGAGTTCTGGTGATTGTTCGTGGGTTATGCTTCAGGTTATGCTTATTATTACAGAATAAATTTATGCTGAAAAATTCTCCTTGTAGGATCCCAGGATCGGAACCTGGTATATGGGTCCCGGGAGCCGAGAATGGGGTACTACGGAGGTTGTCGGCGCCGGATTCGGCGATCAGGAATTTTGTGAGCCTGGTTTTTGAGTTTGGGGCGTGACACACCACCTACATTCGTTTGTTTAGTTATTAACATGTACATCCTAATTTTTAAATAAAACAAAATCATCATCGTCTTTTTTTTTTTAAAAAAGAAAATGCAATATGCAATTTATTCAATCATTCTTACAAATCAAAACATAAAAAGAAAGAAAAAGAAAAAGAAATGATATCTTTAAAGATATAAATCATATATGCCTTCATAAACCGTAAACCTTAAAACCTCAAACCCCAACACATGAAAATGTGTAAATTAAAGAAACAAACTTCAAAATTTTGGATGAATAGAATTGAAGTAATTAACCTAGTATTATCTACTAAATATGTTACGCCCCGAAATTCAGTACCCGAGTTAGCCAGGCCCAAACCTGAATTCTAGGACTGTGAGTTGTACTCAGACGAAATATACATCGCAACCTACATTATTTTTATGCATTTTCAAAGCAATCAGAGCAACTAAAAAGGGTCAAAATAATTATCATTAAATAACATTCACAAATCAATCATTGAATATTTAGTTACATTGACATTCAAAAATAATTAATAACAACATACATTGATCTTTAATTAACTTCTACCTTACAAAATAATCTATATGGGTATGAGCGCGACAGCTCGTAGGGTCACATCCTTCCCAAAATTGAAAATTCTATATTAACACAAATAAAACTCAATAATACAAATATGATTAATTACTAGTATTGAATCGTCATTTTACGTGACAACAATAGTAATTTATTTTTTTCATAACAACAAAATAATACAATGCAGTCATCTAAAATCCTTTTTGGTTCAATCCAGGGCAGAGCACCCATGTGTGTTGATCCTTTTAGGGAATGACCATCACCCAGGGCAGAGCACCCATGTTGATCCTTTCGGGAATGAGCCTGGGCAGAGCACCCATAAAAATATAATGATCCTTTTAGGGCAGAGCACCCATAAATTCAAATACATTATTCATCATGTAATAAAAAAGAATTAATTGTAATTTGAGCACAAAACGATAATTAATTGAAATCAATTAATAACTCAAATAAATTACATTTATGCTATGCAATTAAGAGTCAAATAAAATAATCTACAACTAATGATAATAATTAAATAAATTGAACACATAGCAAATAATCAAATCAATCTATATATTAACCTAAAATTTCCAACAGGGAAGATCACCTACCTGCTATTAGAGTGATGGATTTGATGTAATGATGGATTTTACATGTGGATAGTCTGAGTTGATATCTCATGAACTCAATTAGACACATTTAAACTAGTATCACCTGGTAAATGTTTTCAACATAAAACGATTACGTCTCTACACAAATCATACATGCTGATTTATTAAGACATACAATAAGGTTTCTAATTATCTAATATTTAAAATATAAGAAATATAACACATTAAATCACTGAGTTAACTTGGTGAGTCGACTCATATCAAGGCTACTCTAACGTATAAAATCAAAGGATGGAGATAGAAACTTAACTGATAAATAGGTCGAAGTTAGAATCTGTAATCAGCTAGGATGATCGGGTCAGCGGGTCATTGGGTTGACTCGCTGAGTTAACTCGATGAAACTGCATGTTTTTCTTTCTTCCTCTTATCTTTCTCTTTACTTCATTTTATAACTCATTTCATCTCTTCCCTAATCTCTTTCAATGTTACTCTCTTGATCCTCTTTCTCTTGTTGATGGAATGACTGATTTTTGGTGCCGTAAAGAAGACAAGGGTCGTCAATGGCAGATTTGCAACCAGTGAGTTTTCCTTCATTCCGAGGTTGATGGACGGTGTAGATTGGTGTATGAAAGCTTGTAAGTGCTTGACAATGGAGGTCCAGTGGGTTCTTAGTTTAAAAGTTCCACACGTCACAAGTTGTCGACATGATCTTCTTGAAGTATTTTATGGTGTTGAGGATAATCCCAATGAATTTTGAATAGCCTGGATGTTGTAATGTGAGAATGATGGAGAAAGAAGCGGGCAGTTTGAATCGAGGTGGGTGTAGGACCGACCACATTTGCTGAAGGAGAAGGAAGAGAGAGAGTCCAACAGGGAGTGGGGAGAGGTGACGTGCTTTTGCACGTCACTATAAAAGAAGCTTTTCTTTTTCTTTTTTTTTTCTTTTTTTTTTTTTTAGGGAATGAGCCCCACAGGAATGATGTGACAAATCTACACCGTTCATCAGTCTTGTCGAGTCAAGTTAGGGTGAGGGCCCAAAAATGAGGGCAATCCAATGCTTAAGTGGGCCACATCATAGGGAACAGTGAGATCAAGTATCCACCATTAAAGAAAAAGTATGGGTGTTACAACATACTAGTAATATACAACCAATATTGGGGCACTATACCATAAGTTACAAGAATATCATGTACTCTTAAACAAGTATCCTCCATCGATAACACACACACACACACACACATTATAAGTTTTTTATTTTCATTCATCATCCAACTAGCTATTGACAACATTTATAAAAATAAAAGATATCCAACCAACTTTGTATAATAACTTGTAACTTAACCAGTTGAGAACCATCATGCACCGTAATGTCTTACTACAGAGCAAGTCTAAGGAGTTACAAGTTGGACCTCTACGAAAGAATAGAAATGAAGTGATAAAAATATAAAGCAAGTAAGATCAATTTAAGATTTTGAGAACTTACAGTTCGCTTAACCTTTCTAGGCTCACTAAAGATGAAGGAACTGGACATGAAAGCTTTCTAGGTCTACCAAAGTAAGTGAAAACAATCACCAATCAACTAATCCCTGCAACATTCTAATGGATAATTACCATTAGTGGAGTATATTCAACAAATTCGAATTGGAAAATGAATTCAATTGAAAGAAAGTGATGCTTAGAGTGAGAGTTGAAATAATAAAAACACAGACATACTCCTTAGAGATAAAGAAGTTATGACATAAAAGCCAACCACACATAACCCAACCCATCTCTATCTGATGAATGACTGCAATCTCTTACACATGTGCACATGTATCTGCAATGGTCAAGTTTTGGCAGTCAACTGTACACAAACAAGAGGTTTGAATGTTGTCACTCTTTAAGCTCCCAACTTTAGCCGGGTGCACTAGACAATGTCTGTAAGACCTGTATCCTAGACCGTACCGTTCTGTACATTCCCGCGATCCTTCTTGTCAAATTCTGGCAACCCTCGACCTATAATTAATATTTGCCCGCGACCCTAAGTTGCATCCTGTATATCTGAGTCGACTCGACCCAAAACTTGTACCCTAGCGAATGCGTCGTCGCCGCGGTTCCAACAATGCGTCTCGCGCGTCGATGCGATACCCAAACCAGGAGTTGTGGGCCCATGTATTTTCCAAAGAAACGCCACGGGTTGCGAATCTCGAGAGAATCTCTACATCACATCACATCAATCCATCAATCAATGTCAAGTACACAACCTTACCTAGCCCATTCCTCTCCCACTCCCAAAGTCATCTCTCTCTCTCTCTCTCTCTCCACCCATCCCATCCTTACACCCATCACCCATCACTTCTCTCTCTCTCATTTCTCACTCTTTCCAAGAGGGAAATGTCCAAGCTTCCTAAGGGGAAGAGAGCTTTGTGTGTGGCCCACTTTCTACCCCTCTCATCTCTTATCCTAGCCCTTCAATCTCCATCATCCTCCATCAAAGTTGAAGCCTAGGAGCAAAGGAGTCCATAGAGCCTAGAAGAAGTGAAATCGGTGGGTGATCCACCGTTGATTTTCATTTGAGGGCCCACTTTTGATGGGACCCACTTTGATGTATGTGTTGTGATCTAAGAGAGGCCCATAGTGGCGGGGTCCCTCCGCTATTCCGTCTCCCTCCCTCTCTCTCTCTCTCTCCTTTTTAGATCATGGACCACCTTGATGTAGGCTTGTTTGGATGATCCAAACCGTCCAGCAGGTGGGATGGCCTTACTGGCCACCCTGTTGGACAGTCATTCCTGTTGGACTTCTGGGATGGTGGGAAAGCACAAATATTAGTTTGTTTTAAATCTGGTGGGCCACACCGCTGTGGACCCCACTCTTAGGGATGTATTGTATCTACTCCGTCTGTTCGTGGAGGGCCCAGTGGGCCATGAAGGGCCGTGAGCTGCTAGACCGTCTGCTATCTAGTAGCAGCCCCTGGATGAAGGAAAACATAAATAACAGCTTGATCTAAACTTTAGTGGCCCACCACGTGGACCACCTTGATGTGTGATTCCATCCACACCGTCCAGACCCCTAGATGGTGGGACCCCTTTGAAACACATGTATGTGTTTTCGTCCGTCCGTCTAGGCGTCCAAGGTCTGGATGCTGGACCCTTATATATATATATATATATATATATATATATATATATAGAGAGAGAGAGAGAGAGAGAGAGAGAGAGAGAGAGAGAGAGAGAAAGAAGAGAAAGAGAAAGAGAGAGAGTAATGCTCACACACAACTAGTTGGACCGTCCAACTAGTTTGATTAATTAATGCTAATTCATGCTTAGAAAGAGAGATGGTTTTTTCTCAATGGCTTTTAACACGATCTTATTAAAAAGAGATCAAAAGTCATGGGACATACCATGGTGTTAACATGAAATTTTCTTTGATCATCATGTGTGTCACCTCATGTTAAACCTTGGGTCAAAAAATTAGCCCCATCCATTATTCAATTGGACCACATAATTGAAAATAGTGTAAAAAAATAAAATCTCACTATTCAAAATGATTCCTTTGATGGGGCCTATTTGAATCACATGTAAGCATGATATTTTGGTACCACACTTGGCTTTTTGTGTGGCCTCTAACGGCTGGAGTGGATTTCACATAACGATAAATGTGGGCCCTATAAAAATTAAGGGTGGATGTCTTTGCATTAACTGTTCTATTTGTGTGGCCTACTTGAATCAAATATCGGCTTGATATTTTGACTCTTTACCTAGAAGGAGATTACAAATCTGATGGTCGGAGGGGATCTTATATATACATCACATGGTGGGCCTTATAAAAAATCAATGTTAGCCTCCCTGTCCTACTGTTGGCTCCGAGAAAAGGGCCTTCCTGCTCTTCATTTCGGGAAAAGGGGCATTTACCAAAAAAAAAAATACCAATGAAAATAGGCGTGGCATGGTCCTCACGCAATATGGTGCATCCTTCACCGTGGGGTCACCTTAGTATATGTATTGTATATCCATGCCATTGGTCTATATCTTCAGGTCATGTTACAGCAAGATTTCAAAAAGTGAGAACATAAATTTCTCAGGTCTTCCACACAATAAGAAATATTTGATATTGAACATTTATCATTAAAAACTTTCTAGGGCCCACTTTAATGTTTATTTTTCACTTGAAATATTGATAAAGTTATGAAAACCTAGATCATGGGAAAGTGAAAAAATAAAAAAATAAAATTTTCTTGATCCAAAAATTTTGTGGTTTACAAAATGTTTCTAATGGTTAATCACCATTGTTTCCTATGGTGTGGTCTATCTGATATTTATATCCATTTCATTTTTTGAATAGTGTTTTAAAATGAACTGAAAATATGGTTGGATTGCATGGATATATAATACATACATCAAAGTGAGCCCCACGGTAAGGGATGCACCCTAATATGCTTGAACAAGGTTGCACCTAATCCACTCCATGAGGGCTTGGAAGTTCCAGCACTGTAAAGATGGAGAGCGGATTGGCTAGTGACCCTGCCACTTGCCAATGGCTAGTGGTCGGTGCTCGGTGGGCCTCACCATGATGTATTTGTTTCATCCATGCTATCTATCTATTTTTCTATATCATTTTATGGTATGATACCAAAAAAAAGTATATTCCAATTTCAAGTGGAACACATCACTGGAAACAGTGTTAATTGAACGTCCACCATTGAAAACTTCTTATGCCCATAAAAGTCTTGGATCAAGCTGATCGTTATTTTTTCCTGTCATTTAGGTCTGCATGACCTAATCAACAGATTGGATGTTAAATAAATAAGACAGTGGGCCTTATGAGGATTTTAATGGTGTGTATTCAATCACTACTATTTTCGTGTGGTGTGGTCCACCTAAGACTTATATTCCATTCATTTTTGGGATCAAGACCTGAAATGATCTGTAAAAATGGATGGACGACATGGATAAAACACATACTTCATGGTGGGGCTCATAGAGCACAGAGCACCGACCACTAGCCACCGGGCTAGTGGCAGCGACTAGAGTTTGTCATAAAAATAATTAACGAAGGGGAGTAGTGCATTAAATGAGGAGAGAAATATGGGGAATGGTTGTTTCTAAATAAAGTGGGATGATTAAATAAGTTGTACATGTGTGATATATTGGAGCTATGCCCCACATGTATAAAACATCTAGTTCGTTCATTAGATTGGGTCCTATGTAAGCATATTAAAGATTTTTTTTTTTAATCAATAATATAATATTCATTTACAAGATAAGTGAGTTGCTAAAAATCTATTCCAACAACATAAATTCCACTTACATGTGTGGTTCTAATAATGATGATTATTTACTAATTTTTAGTACATTAAATTTTATTGGTGGGCCGGCCCTATTTGATAAACAGACTAGATCTATGATATATAACTTACATTATACTTACTTAAGACGCGATGTCACATATCTTCATACATAATGCATTATATGCGTATAGAAAGGTGATTTCTTTGTCATTTAATTCAAGCTAGTTGGACTAATATGAATGGTCCAACTACTTGTGTGTGAGCATTTCTATATATATATATATATATATATATATATATATATATATATATATATATATATATATATATATATATATATATAAGGGTCCAGCATCCAGACCTTGGACGCCTAGACGGACGGACGAAAACACATACATGTGTTTCAAAGGGGTCCCACCATCCAGGGGTCTGGACGGTGTGGATGGAATCACACATCAAGGTGGTCCATGTGGTGGGCAACCAAAGTTTAGATCAAGTTGTTATTTATGTTTTACTTCATCTAGGGGCTGCTGCTAGATAGCAGACGGTCCAGTAGCTCATGGCCCTTCATGGCCCACTGGGCCCTCCACGGACGGATGGAGCAGATACAATACATCCCTCAGGGTGGGGTCCACATCGGTGTGGCCCACTAGATTTGAAACAAACTAATATTTGTGTTTTCCCACCATCCAAGCAGTCCAACAGGAATGACTGTCCAACAGGGTGGGCAGCAAGGCCGTCCCAGCTGTTCGACGGTTTGGATCATCCAATCAAGCCTACATCAAGGCGGTCCACGATCCAAAAAGGAGGGAGGGAGGAGGGAGGGAGAGAGAGAGAGAGAGAGAGAGAGAGAGAGAGAGAGAGAGAGAGAGAGAGAGAGAGAGAGAGAGAGAGAGAGAGAGAGAGACGGAATAGTGGAGGGACCCCACCACTATGGGCGCCTCTTAGATCACGAGAAATGCTCACACACAACTAGTTGGACCATTGAAATTGGTCCAACTAGCTGTGCATTAAATTACATGAATATTTTTCTTTATCTACGTATAATGCCCACTCATGAGAGAGTATGTAACATCAAGTCTTATATAGGTACAACAAGAATATGTGCTAAAGATCAACACCGTCATAAAAAATGATATACTAATTAAATTTTATTTGCAAAAAAATTAGTAAATAAACCTCATCATTGAATACGTATATGAAAATTAAATTTGAACTGTTAGAATGGATTTTTAACAACTTGCTTTTCTAGTATAAATATATCATACTATTGATTATAGAAATAATATTTTATGTCATTCACATGTGATCAGGGTCGAATATTGCATATTAGACCCCGAGTATTGCCCTATTTTATATACATGATAAGGCCTAATGTCAGATTTTAATTATATTTTTATTACAGGAGGAAATTAGGAGCATGTATTGAAAATTAATGTTAAAAGCGTGGAATTAACGTTTCGAAGTCACCAGAGCACGGGATGGACTCCAGAAAACCAATGGTGACGATTTTACACGCTTAGGATCCGAGGAAATCAAGAAACTGAAGTTCAAGGGGCCCGAAAAGGGTCCAGAATGCAAGATCACATGTTTCCCGCCATCCGATCAACTCGAAACTTCATACATATGATGGGGGCCATAAATCAACCGTACATATTAAATTTCAACCCTTGCAGATATTGGGAAGTGGCCCAACTGACAAATCAGCCCACAAACCATTGATTCTGGGCCCACCTACAATCTGGATATGCTTCAACTTTGGAATCAACGCCTTAAATGGGGAGACAATATAATTGGATGGAATGGATTTCTCATGAACACTGCAGTGGATCCCACCTGTGCGGCTGTGAGTGCATAGTACGGTGCACTCCCGCACTGCACCGGATGGCCGGACGGTCAGCGAGAGCGCTGACCCGTCTCTCTTTCAAATTCCACGCTGCGGCAGCGTCTTCGCCAAACCGATCGCTGGATCGGGTTGTGGGTCCCACTCGTGGTCCAAATGGACAATCCAAACCGTCCATCCACTTCCTGGGGCAGAAGTTGCCCTCGCCTAGGTGGAAAAAATTCGAATAAAATCTTAGATCAGATCCTAACCGTACAAACGTCAGACGGACGGTGGAATAGGAGATCAAGTGGGCCGCACTGGTTTCACTTAAAACTGACCATTCCTGGACGGTTTCTCGACGTGAATCTCATGAACGGAGTAGATTTCTCAAAGACGTTGCGGAATGGACCCCACCATCATGGCAGCGCCGGTTTGGCGTCCGCGAAACGCACGACGGCTGCTGTTTTTCCGGAATTTGGTGGGCCCCGTACGTCATCTTTCTGACCGATCCGAGCCGTCCATCGTGTAGATGAGTTCGAGAACTACAAAACCATGTTGATCTTCCACTCCCATGCGTACACACGTGCGCTGTACAGAGGCCACAAACAGGCGGTCTTGTGACGTTCAAAACCGAGTTTTTCGTATTTTCTCTCGTGGGCCACGTTAATGGACCTTCAAAACCACCCATTCTTGGTGAAATTTCGTCTGAATCCAATGGACGGGGTGGATTTTCGAAAGAAAACACCTCTGTGGGGCCCACCGATCACGGTGCGAAAAATTACACTTCGAGTCCGTCTACGACTCTGCCACCGATTCCAGCCATCCAGCAGCTATAAAAAGGAAGTTTTGGACGTGGGGAAGGCATTGAGATCCAGAGAATTGGAGATCCAGAGCCAGGGAGAGAAGAAAGAGAAGGAGAAAGAGAGAGAGATTGTTCGGTTTGGAGTTTTAATTTATGAATTTTATTTAATATTTTTTATGGGTTTTATGGGTAACTAATCTCTCAGCTAGGGCTGAGATGAAGCCCCTAATTTGATCACTCTTGTATTGGTTGATTTACTTTGAATTTTATTTAATTTATTTCTTTCTCTGAGTGGGCTTTATGGGTTTAAATTCCATACTTCTCCATCTATGAACTTGACCAAAGTATAGATGGATGTTGTTTGGATGCTTATTACAGTGCTTGGTGCGATCAAGAACAAGTTTCCTATAGAGGAAGGAATAGGGTGCTTTAATGAATTTTGCATACCATGTGCCCAGACCAAGGACATGGGATGTATTGTTCATGGCATTGCTTAAAGGAATTAGGCAGTCTGTATGCCCGATTTAGGACAGATTGTGCTTTCTCTATTTAAGTGGTATCAATCAAGGTCAAGGTGAATCAAAGACAAAACAAGGGTTAGGATAATTAGGGGTGGATTCGAAAGTCCTAGTGCTTTCTCTATGATTGAATTTTCTCCCATATTCTTAATTGTTTTTATTTTTTTCCTAGAATTGTGCTTAGTAGTTCATACCATTATTTGTTGGATTAGTTAAGGAGAGTCTTAGATTTGAGTTGTGACAACCAGTCCTCGTGGGATTCGACCTCGATCTTACTGAAGTTTATTACTACATCACAACCCTATACTTGGGGAGTGAACAAGTTTTTGGCGCCGTTGCCGGGGACTGTTTCGATCCAAATTGAATTTAGGATTCTCTCTTATCATAATTCATAGTCTTAGGATTTTACTAACTTTAGGTTAAAGTTTTTATTTTATTTTTAGAAACTAACATATTTCTTGTTTTGTAGGATTCTGAGATAGAAACTTCTAATTTGGTGATATCTTCCTAATTTCTTTATTTTTATTTATTTTTTTATTTTTATTTTTATTTATTTTTATTTTTAGAATTAGGATTTTATTTTTAGAAATTTTTTTTTAACCTTAGATGTACTATTTTTAAAAACTAACTTGTTTTGTTTTGTTTTGCAGGTTTTTAACATAGGAACTTCTACTCTGGTAACATCCTTCTAACTTCTTCCTTACCTTCTGTATTGCTGTAGGATTTTGCTTTCTTTTAGGATTAGTCTCAGAGTTAAGGTTCTACCATGGAATCATGGGGAGATGCATATGCTGAGTTGGATAGGTTTTATTGGGAAATGCCTGAAGGTTGTGGAATTCAACGTATACCTCAAGATTTCTCTCCATCGAGAACAGACATTGAGAACCGACTAGAACGTTATGTTCCATCGGTTAATAGGGCCGTATACGATCGTAATTATGGGAATGAGGATTATTATCAACCATCATATTCTCCCATGTATGATCAGTATGACTATAACCAGTGGAACCATCAAAACTGGGAAGTTGAACCAACAACATATTGTAATAATTATTCTCTTGGATCCCATACCTTTGAGATCCAATCAGAAACGATCCAAGAGGATTCATGTGTTGATCCAGAACAAGTAAACCAGTATGTTGCGAAATTGATGAAATCATTAGAAGCACTCAATTCGCGCATTGAAAGGATAGAGGAAGCTCGCTCATCCCAACTACAATCCAATCCAGAAATACAATGCGAGGATAATGATCCTCACTCGTTTTTAACGAAATCTGGAATTTGGAATGAGGAGTTGGATTCCATTAATGAGCACACGGTTCAATTCCCTGATGAATCGATCTCAATGACTGTTCAAAAGAATGATGGAGATACTTGGGTGTCTTTCAAATACAGTGATGATGACACACTTTCCTTACATGACACACAGGATCTCAATGATGAGGTCGAGGTTAGTTTATTCGAACCTCAACCAAATTTAGAATGTGAGGAAAGCGATCCCATCCCAAGTGCGCACTACACAGAATTAGACAATGATGCGTATTGGGATGATGATCATGGATGTTCAGCCCCAATTCCTTTGGAATCAATCTCAAGTTTGGTCCAAGTCAATGATCAAGATGTACACAAAGACGTCGGTTATAATGAGCCACTTCCCTCACCTAACATGTCTGATTTTAAGGTAGAGGACGGGCCCCTTACAACCGACCCTTCTAACTCTTGTGAAACGTATTTGGACCACTCCTCTGAATTACATGATGATATGATTCGAGAGATGGACGAGCTACTCGATATGACTCTTGAATTTGAAACCACTCAGTTGAGGCCACCATCTGAACTGTTGAATAATGATGATTCATCGCCTCTTCTGAGTAGTATCGATGAACAGAGGCCACACATCAAAGCTACGTATACTGATCCTCAATCTGTCTGTGCAGGGCTGGAGCAAGAGAACACACCTCCGTTTACTTTCAAAAACGATGGATTCCTTGGGCAGATCATCATAAGCTCTAATGTGGAAAACGAGTCACTCTCAGCTGAATGTCCCAACTCTTTGGATGATTGCTTGGCACACTTTGCAGATTCAAACGATCCCATGATAAGAGACATAGTGAATGCCTTGCAAAACAATATCTCGGTAGCCATCACTGACCGAGAGGACCCTTACTCTGAAGCCCCTTCTTCCACAAATCCTGAATATTTACCATTAAGGGAGGAGGAGCTAAAAATTGAACCGAAGTCTGATACTTCGGAATGTGTTGAGACTACGTCATTTTCTGAGAATTTTTCTGACTTTCATCTATGTGTAGTCTCTGATTCACCATGGGATACTAACTTAAAAACTTCTTCTGTCGCAGGTGAATCGTATATACTCTGGATACCTCAGGTGAATCAACGAAAAATTTCTTATGAGGTACATAAGTTTCTTTGGAAGGTCAAGCTCCAAGGCGTCCAAGCCTATTGCAAAAAGGGCTTCTGGATGATCCGGTTGAGAAATCTACTGAGAAACTCATCACGATACTGGCCGGAAGAGGAACCTTGCAGCATGATCGATTAGTTCAATGTTTGTGGGTAACATTACTGCAAACCCTCACGAGACTACAACTCGTCCACTAGGGGTAACCTAGGGGTTTAAAGGCTTGTTGCATGCGCTAAATGCAATCGAGAGCACCTGCGAAAGTGGTATATCTACTTTTGTTTTCTTTTTGTTATTATTATTATTATTTTATTTTTTTTTCCTTCTTCTTTTGTTGACTTCTCTCTTGTGCTAACTCGTTTTTACGTTGAAATTTTTGAGAAAGCTTCTTGATTCTCCATGCAGGTACTATCTTTCCATCACTCCTCTTTTATTTTCATTGTCCTATGTGCATTACGTGCTTATTTCTTTTACATTGAGGACAATGTAGATTTTAGGTTGGGGGTGGGAGATTAGGTTACCTAATCAGTATTTTCTTGGTCTTGAGCAAAATTTGTGAAAATTTTAAAAATTTTTTTGGAATTTCTATTGAATTCAAAGTGATTTTGAAGGATAGTTGTGATTTTAACATTATAAGATTTGTGATGTTGGTAACTTATGACTCTTGGATTCGGCCATCTGCTTGATTTCACAGTCAATTTCGAATTGTTAATCCATGATTAGAAGTTGTAAACATTGATTGAGCCATGATTCCACATATTAGATCTCACTTACACATTAAGTTTTCAGTTCGATATTAAATGGTAACTTGGTAATCATTAGGCATGAAAGGAACCAGCCTGAGAAATTTGTTAACGTCAGTTTATAAAAAAGAATTGAAAGAGTAAGTCACATAATCTTCACCATAGGTTTGCTCCCTATAGGTGTGGATTTGATTCTCCATAGTTGACAAAAAAAAAAAAAAAAAAGTTATGTGACAAGTTTTCGCCATAGGTTTGCTCCCTATAGGTGAGAAATTTGATTCCCCTCATTTGTGTTTCTGCTCATAAAGGAATTCAAAGGCTGGTAAAATAAAAAGTTAATCTGTGTGATAATTGTTGGTTTTAAGTTTTGATTGACATGAATTACTAATGATATCATGAAATTGACAATTGGATCTCTTACTGATTGAAAGTCGAGATTATACTTTACACTCGTGGAACTCAATGTTTAGGAATGTTCTAATTGATGGATTAATATTTCGGAACTTGATTATGAAGTTTACTGGAAGCTTAATTCCAAGAGAAAAATTCCACACACCAATCATGAATCTTAGAATTTTCACATCTCAGCTATCTGTTCACTTGTCACTTGAGTTTACAGGAATTGTTTTTATTTCTGAAATTATTTTCGCATGTTTTGCTCGGGACTAGCAAAATCTTTGGTTGGGGTTGTGATCGTGGTCGAATATTGCATATTAGACTCGAGTATTGCCCTATTTTATATACATGATAAGGCCTAATGTCGATTTTAATTATATTTTTATTACGGGAGGAAATTAGGAGCATGTATTGAAAATTAATGTTAAAAGCGTGGAATTAACGTTCAAGTCACAGAGCACGGGATGGACTCCGAGAAAACCAATGGTGACGATTTTACACGCTTAGGATCCGAGGAAATCAAGAAACTGAAGTTCAAGGGGCCCGAAAAGGGTCCAGAATGCAAGATCACATGTTTCCGCCATCCGATCAACTCGAAACTTCATACATATGATGGGGGCCATAAATCAACCGTACATATTAAATTTCAACCCTTGCAGATATTGGGAAGTGGCCCAACTGACAAATCAGCCCACAAACCATTGATTCTGGGCCCACCTACAATCTGGATATGCTTCAACTTTGGAATCAACGCCTTAAATGGGGAGACAATATAATTGGATGGAATGGATTTCTCATGAACACTGCAGTGGATCCCACCTGTGCGGCTGTGAGTGCATAGTACGGTGCACTCCCGCACTGCACCGGATGGCCGGACGGTCAGCGAGAGCGCTGACCCGTCTCTCTTTCAAATTCCACGCTGCGGCAGCGTCTTCGCCAAACCGATCGCTGGATCGGGTTGTGGGTCCCACTCGTGGTCCAAATGGACAATCCAAACCGTCCATCCACTTCCTGGGCGAAGTTGCCCTCGCCTAGGTGGAAAAATTCGAATAAAATCTTAGATCAGATCCTAACCGTACAAACGTCAGACGGACGGTGGAATAGGAGATCAAGTGGGCCGCACTGGTTTCACTTAAAACTGACCATTCCTGGACGGTTTCTCGACGTGAATCTCATGAACGGAGTAGATTTCTCAAAGACGTTGCGGAATGGACCCCACCATCATGGCAGCGCCGGTTTGGCGTCCGCGAAACGCACGACGGCATTCTTGTTTTTCCGAATTTGGTGGGCCCCGTACGTCATCTTTTACGGCCGTCCGAGCCGTCCATCGTGTAGATGAGTTCGAGAACTACAAAACCATGTTGATCTTCCACTCCCATGCGTACACACGTGCGCGGTCTGCGAGGCCACAAACAGGGCGGTCTTGTGGACGTTCAAAACCGAGTTTTTCGTTTTTTCTTCGTGGGCCACGTTAATGGACCTTCAAAACCACCCATTCTTGACCGAAATTTTGTCCTGAATCCAATGGACGGGGTGGATTTTCCGTAAAACACCTCTGTGGGGCC
This sequence comes from Magnolia changhungtana, assembly GCA_030180095.1. Taxonomy (NCBI): domain Eukaryota; kingdom Viridiplantae; phylum Streptophyta; class Magnoliopsida; order Magnoliales; family Magnoliaceae; genus Magnolia; species Magnolia changhungtana. The sequence continues at coordinate 2,152,161 of JASAUF010000640.1, forward strand.
CACCGATCACGGCTGCGAAAAATTACACTTCGAGTCCGTCTACGACTCTGCCCACCGATTCGGCCATCCATCCAGTGACTATAAAAAGGAAGTTTTGGACGTGGGGAAGGCATTGAGATCAGAATTGGAGATCAGAGCCAGGGGAGAGAAGAAAGAGAAGGAGAAAGAGAGAGATTGTTCGGTTTGGAGTTTTAATTTATGAATTTTATTTAATATTTTTATGGGTTTTATGGGTAACTAATCTCTCACTAGGAAATTTGAGATGAAGCCCCTAATTTGATCAGCTCTTGTATTGGTTGATTTACTCTGAATTTTATTTAATTTATTTCTTTCTCTCGAGTGGGCTTTATGGGTTTAAATTCCATACTTCTCCATCTATGAACTTGACCAAAGTATAGATGGATGTTGTTTGGATGCTTATTACAGGTGCTTGGGTCTGATCAAGAACAAGTTTCCTATAGAGGAAGGAATAGGGTGCTTTAATGAATTTTGCATACCATGTGCCCGACCAAGGACATGGGATGTATTGTTCATGGCATTGCTTAAAGGAATTAGACAGTCTGTATGCCCGATTTAGGACACAGATTGTGCTTTCTCTATTTAAGTGGTATCAATCAAGGTCAAGGTGAATCAACAGACAAAACAAGGGTTAGGATAATTAGGGGTGGATTCGAAAGTCCTAGTGCTTTCTCTCTGATTGAATTTTCTCCCCTGTTCTTAATTGTTTTTATTTTTTTTCCTAGAATTGTGCTTAGTAGTTCATACCATTATTTGTTGGATTAGTTAAGGAGAGTCTTAGATTTGAGTTGTGACAACCAGTCCTCGTGGGATTCGACCTCGATCTTACCGAGTTTATTACTACATCACAACCCTATACTTGGGGAGTGAACAACATGCTTACAAAGAACCTTACCTAATTAATGGACTAGATGTTTTACACATGTGGTGCATTAATCAAATGCATCACATGTGTAATGCTTGTCTCCTTGTCCTATTTTCTACCGGAAAAAGACTCTTCCTCCTCTCCATCTCTCTTCATTTAATGCTATCTCTTCTCAATAAATGTCATCTCCATCCCTATGCTATAGGAAGCTAGGTGGAGCCCCTATGACATTTGTGATAAACCTGTCCCATCCATCAGTTTTTCAAAATTATATTATTACATGGGCTCGAAAATGAGGCATATTGAAGGATCAAGTGGACTACACCATATGAGTAGACTATAGCCTATTGTTGAGAACCTATTGGGGGCCAAAAAATTTTTAGATCAAGCTGATATTTATGTTTTCCCTTCTTACAAGTCTATGTGACCTTGTGTACAGGTTGGATGGCAAATAAACATGGCGGTGGGTCTTATGAAGTTTTCAACAGTTAGACTTCAACCCCACTACTTCATCTGATGTGGTTTAATTGAGCATCCAATCTACTTTTTTTTCTCTCTCTTAGATCATGGGATAAAATGATCTGTCAAAATAGATGAACGGTGTTGGTAAAATATATAAAACACATTGGGCCCAGAGAGCCTCTGACATGACCATTCTTCTTAGATAGGTCCGGTGAGGTAATTGTAACGCCCTAAAATTCGAGGGTCGAGTAGCAACTCAACTCTCGAGTTCCAAAACATCACTTATGCAATATAGATAATGATGATTAAATCTTGTCTGTGTTAGTGCAATAAGCATGAGTGAGATTATACCAAAACAGTAATTCATACTCCAGATCAATTATATAAAGGCAAGCGGAAGACTGAAAATGTATATAATTGTATGTAAAAGAAACAAAACTATCTCAATCTCCAGAGTATGAACCCAACTGAGTCACCATATACATGTATTTGTTTTACGATCAAAATGTCAAAAGTACAACTAAAAAAGTAAGTCCTATAAATCCCGTCAATCCAGGCAGTCTAGGCAAAGCCGGCAGCATACTGCATATACGAGAACTTGTCCTGGTCCTCATCATAGTCTGGCTCAGCCTCCTGAGTCGTCACCTCATTTGCACCTAAGACAGAGTCTGGTTGGTGTGTACAACACCGTCCCATAACGTGGGAGTGAGTAGCTAACTCAGTGGAACAATAAAGCATAGGTTAACATGTTATCAATTCAGTCAAGTAGTAATGATAAAGCAGTACAATCAAACACTCCTAACTACTCTTATTAATGCAAGTATGAATGCAGTCATGATACATGCCCTCAGACATACTCCCTCATGCAACACCATCTTACGTTCGCGGTATGCTTTCATTCCTCAGTACTCCACATCTTCCAGGAACATGTAGTATGATGATGAGCATGATTACCGAGTTATTATTAATCCATTTCAAACAGCAAGATTGGGAAACTAAGGTACCTCCCTTATATCATTCCCAAACATGATCCATTCTAGGGTCGTCAAACCTAGATAATCTCAAACGATAGTGTGATCTAGGGCGCTGCAAAGGCTGCCAGGGCTGTTACACGCAATTGTTACACCACTCCCTCATCACCTTTTTAACGGTTCATCACTAAATTGATATAGGCCTAGTTCATACTCTATACACCGTGGCAAAACTCGTCACCTCACCGCAAATTCAGAGTATGCTCGAGGTCACTATAAAGGGCTCGTCACTAATCTGTGTAGGTTGACAGCTCGAATACAGTGTCTCATACCACCGTATTCGGCTCACGAGTCAAGGTTACTCACTGATCACTACAAGGAGGCACGTAGCCCCAGCGTAGGCTGATAGCTCGACCACGCTGTCCCATACCACCATGTCCTGCTCATGAGTCTTAGCGGATCGAGGTACCATGGTTAATGGGATTTCACTGGTAAGTTTGGCACCCTAGGTTCAAGCAGTAATGTCCAAACATGGTGAACATACATTAGACATATCAGGTTACTTGACAAGCCTGACTAGCTTGAGCGCATAATCAACTGAATGACATGAAGTGTATAAGCACTTCGCGTGGCTTAACCACTGTCACTAATGGAAGTACGACTCAGGTTCGTCAAACACATCCTACGTGGCAAAATGAATCTCAACCACGAACTTAAGTCTGGTACCGATTGTCTGGACTATAATCATAGTCCCAAATGTAATCAATCCTTATTCAGAGCATGTGAAGTAAAGCATAATAAACAAAGTAATTCAAGCATATTAATAAACATGTCATAAAGCATGTTACAAAGCACTATGTAAACAAGAATATACAAACACATATATTTCCTAGCAAGCGATTAAATTAAACAACCAATCATAGAGAAAATCATATATGTTTCTAAGGTAGTTGAGAATCCCATCTCAACACCCACCTAGAGCACCATCATCCAAGCACTTACTCTCACAAGCATTTTCACAAACACTTAGAATACACTATTTCAACATACATAGTGTATATTAGCAAAACATGTATTAGGGCGAGCCCTTTCGCTAAGCAAGTATTTTACACATATATAATATGTTCATACAACAAATAATCATGGCAAACACATTCCCAAAATTTGTACGTATACGGTACTTTCTACAAATATCTAGAATACACAAAATTCCATATTCTTCGTATTTGATTGAAACGGAAAACAGACAGCACTTTGTACATGTGCAATTGCATGCAGATCATGAATCTATCATTATCTGACATTGAAAGCGTTGAAAACCATAACCTATATACCTAAAGTCCACACCTTTTATCGTAGAATCGTAACGAATCCGATAGGTTTGTTAAGTCTTCGTATTCGACAGTTTGGTAACCTATAGAATGAAATAGGTTAGCTATTTCATAACCTACAACCATCACAGCCCCAAATTAGATTTGGGTTAGGGTTTCTCACCTAGAAACGAAGTCGAAATCGCGAGGAAAGCGATTAGACTTGAGTGGTTAAGCTTGTAGGGCGGCAGGGGAAAGTAGTAGGGAGCTTCTCTCACTTCTCTCACACTTTCTCTCTCTTTTCTCACTTCTCTCTCTAGGGTTTCTCTCAAATTCGTATGGCTGATTGAGAGAGGGTTTTAAGGTCCTTATATAGCCTAAAACTACTCCAAAATAGACCTAAGGTCAGGGTATACTTAGGTTATATCCAAAGTGAGCCAGTTTCAGCTCAACGGAGGACTTCTGGTGGCCCCCAGTGAGTTAAATGTCAGACTTAAGCTCACCAACCTTGGATCTAGGTACCATTAAGTTTTCGTTTCAGTCGGATTTCCAAATCACATGTGGCGGACCAGTTTTAGTTCAATCAAAGATTTCAAGTATACTGCCATGTATATGAAATTTGTCCTGATCTGAGGGTATATTTGAGTCAGATTCTAATGGTCTGGTTCCTTACAAATTGTCCGAAAGTAACAAGTCTCAGATTACTATTTGAGATATTTATTTATAAAGAAAACTAAGTGTCCTCACACTCTTCGCTCTGGACTCAAGCGAACAGCCGTTGTACACAATGTGGATTTCATCTCCGAGATGGTTATCAAGCCCAGCGAGGCGGTCCTAAGTCTATAACTTCGTATCATTCAGACTTCCGATGTGTGGTCCAGATCTGATATGGAGTTTCAACGTGCTCCCAAGAGTAGTCGGGTAAGGAGTTTGATCCTAGATTTTAAGGTAACCTAGCATCAATAATTCTACAAGTTTTGGGTCTTGCAGATCGTATTTAAAGCGATTCTAGCGGATTTCATGGCTAATCTAGTTTATCACTTAGTTAACTTTGTCAATTTTCTAAAGGATTTGATCCTAAGCAATTTCTGCCTAAGGTGGTACTCAGGCCATTGTACAGAATTTTTCAAGTCATTACAATCTACCCCCCTTAATGAAAAATTTCGTCCTCGAAATTAGTACCTTTTCGTACTCCTTGAGAAGCAGAGGGTAGTTCTTTCGGATCTCGGTTTCTGTCTCCCAGGTAGCTTCCTCCTCTGTATGATGCGTCCACAGTACCTTTACGAGTGGAATCACTTTGCTACGCAGTACCTGCTCCTTTCTGTCAAGGATACGTGTCGGGCGTAGTACACATGTAGCATCCACGCTCAACTGTACCTGCTCCCATCTGATAATGTGTGAAGGATCAGGAATGTACTTCTTCAGCATAGATACATGAAATGCGTTATGTACAGCTACATGTGGTGTGGGTAAAGCGAGACGATATGCCACAGCACCCACTCGATCAAGTATCTAAAATAGACCGATGAACCTCGTTGTGAGCTTCTCCTTCTTCCCAAACCGAAGGACTCCCTTCATAGGGAAAAACTCTGAGGAATACATGATCTCCGACCTCACTCAAGTAGTCGCCACCTCGTATCGGTGTAACTCTTCCGCCTGCTTTGTGCTGTAAAAAGTAGACGCCTGATAATGTCGATCTTCTCTGAGGTCGCCTGTACTAATTCCGGCCCAATCAAACTGTGCTCGCCGACCTTAGCTTAGCAATGCGGCGCTCTGTAAGGACGACCATATAAGGCCTCATATGGAGCCATGCTAATACTCGCTTAGAAGCTATTGTTGTACACAAACTCTGCATAAGGAAGACAGTCATCCCAACTATCCTTGAAGTCCAAGACACCGGCTCGTAACATATTTTCCAAAATCTGTTCACCCGCTCTGTTTGCCCGTCTATCTGAGCGTGAAACGCAGTACTGAACTTCAATTTCACACCTATCGCTTCTTGGATACGAGTCCAGAAGATAGACATGAACCGTGTATCTCTGTTCAACACGATCTCTAGGGGAAGTCCATGCAAACATACAATCTCTCTGATGTACAGCCTAGCCAGCTCGTCTGCAGAGTTCGTGACTGTGATAGGGAGAAAATAGACCGATTTAGTTAACCTGTCCACAATCACCCAGATGAAATCATGTCTCTTTCTCGTATTCGGCAACCCCGATATGAAATCCATAGAAATGAAGTCCCACTTCCATTCAGCTATGGGCATGGGCTGAAGCAGTTCAGGAGGTCAGCGATATTCTGCCTTGACCTGCTGGCACGTCAGACAACGAGAAACATACTCTGCTATGTGGGACTTCATGCCATCCCACCAATAAGACCGTCTTATGTCCTAGTACATCTTCATGCTACCAGGGTGCATCGCAAGCTTCGATTTGTGGGCAGTCTCAAGGAGCTCCTGTCGTAAGTCATGAATATCAGAAACGCATAAGCGACCACAGTATCGTAGACCCACATCTGTGCCAACTCTGCACTCGGAGTCCTCGGCGTCGCTATCTTGCTCTCGAAGCTCAGACAACTGCTCATCGCTCTTCTGAGCCTCGATAATCCTATCATCAATGCAGTGGTCGCACCCGAACATGCGCGACACACTCAAATGGCTCCTCTACTGTGAGTTTCTGCTCGAAGTCCCGCACGAACTCTAGCATATTTCACTCTGCTGATGCTACCATCGGCAGAGCCGCAAATGCAATAGCCTTCTTACGGCTCAACGCATCTGCCACAAGGTTGGCCTTGCCAGGATAGTAGGAAACCTCGAACTTGAAGTCCTTCAAGGTTTCCATCCATCTGCGCTGCCTCATATTCAAGTGTCGATGCGTGAATATATACTTAAGGCTCTTGTGGTCGCAGAAAAGCTCGAACTCCTCTCCGTAGAGGTAATGTCTCCAGAGCTTCAATGCAAAGATGACAGCTGCTAACTCAAGGTCGTGTGTAGGGTAATTCTCCTCTTGCTTCCTTAATTGTCTCGAGGCATACGCAATCACCCTGTCCTTCTGCATAAGGACACAACCCAAACCAACGCGAGACGTGTCAGTGTATATCGTGTACTTAATCCCTTGCTCCGACAATACTAGCATAGGGGTAGACGTCAATTTGTCCTTCAGCTTCCGAAAGGCTGCTTCTATCTTCTCATTTCAGGCGAACTTCAAATCCTTATGCGTCAATTGTGACAACGGCCTGATAATCTTCGAGAAGTCCCAAATGAAGCGTCGATAATACCCTGTCAGGCCAAGAAAACTCCTCACCTCGGTAATCAAGCTAGGCTGCTTCCAATCCTGAACCACGGCTACCTTAGCAAGGTCCATCGCTATCCCATCCTTAGACACCACATGTCCCAGGAACTTGACTTCTTCCTGCCAGAAGTCTCACTTCTTATATTGTGCAAACAACTGGTTCTTCCTCAAAGCATGCAACACCACTCTCAGGTGCACCTCGTGCTCTTCCTGACTCGTGGAATAGATCAGAATGTCATCAATGAATACAATGACGAATTGGTATAAGAATGGCCAAAATACCCTGTTCATCAAGTCCATGAACACGGCCGGTGCGTTCGTAAGACCGAACGACATCACCAGGAACTCGTAATGCCCAAAACAGGTCCTGAAAGCTATCTTCTGCATGTCTTCATCTCTGACGCGCAACTGGTGGTACCCTGACTGCAAGTCGATCTTTGAGAAATACCTTGCCCCCTTCAACTGATCAAACAGATCATCTATCCTGGGCAAAGGATACTTGTTCTTCACGGTGACCTGGTTCAACCTACGGTAATTAATACACAACCGTAGTATGTCATCTTTCTTCTTCACAAACAGTACAGGTGCTCTCCAGGGAGACACACTAGGTCGTATAAAGCCCTTCTCTACTAGCCCGTCAATCTATTTCCATAGTTCCTCCATCTCACACGGAGGCATGCGATACGTCGGTAAAGAGATGGGTGTCACACCAGGTGTAAGATCAATGGTGAAGTCGATCTCGCGCTGAGGTGGTAACCCAGGAATTGGTGCAAACACATCCGCAAAAGCCTAAACTACAGGCGTATCCTTAAGCATCGGAACATTAATAGCCTCTAATGAAGAAGTGTAACATCGCAACTGAGTAGCGTGACTGACCTGAATAGGAAAAGTAAAGGCCATGCCACCAGGTCCATAGGCTGTCACCACCCTAGTCTCGTAGTCAATCTCTGCTCGCATCTCAGTGAGCCAATCCATACCAAAGATAACGTCGTAATGGAATAGAGGGACGACGATCAGGTCGACTAGTATCACTCTGCCACCCAAGTTTATCGGGCAGCCCTCACACATACGAGTAACTTCTGATGAAGTCCCTGTAGTAGTGATAACCCTCACTCCACTCGTAGGAGCAGTAACTAAACCCAGTCGCTTGACTGTCGTGCATGAAATCATAGAGGTAGTGGACCCAGTGTTCACCAATAAGAAGATGGGAGTACCTTGGACGTGAGCAATGACCTCAAAGGCCATAGGCGCTAAAGGTGAAGTCTCTGGTTCCTCTGTTATAAGCTCATGAACACGCGCCTGCTGCGATCGGTTAGGCTGAGGTACCATGGGCCATTGAGGCAGCTTGAAGCGAGGTGCAGGTGATTTGAAGGACGGATGTGTATGTGCCATCTGAAGTGGTGGAGTCGATAGAGCCTATGGGCGAGAGCGACCAATCATCTGCGTCGGAGAGAACCCACTATCCCTCATCCGCGTAAAACAGCTCCCAGCAGGATGACCCTGTTTCCCGCAGTATGTATAGGTCACAACAGGGAGCCTCATCGGAGCCACTGACACTGCGATCATGGGAGGCGAATCAGCATGAGGCCTCTTACAAAGGAAAGGCCTACTCAGCATATCCGGTTGTGGCCTAGGCACCATAGGGCCATGAGAGCATGTCAAGCAGTCCACATCTTGCTCCGCCTGAATGGACATATGAATCAACTCCGCATAGGATGGTATGCGAATACAATACATCTTCGACTGGATGTCAGGTCGCAAGCCCTCAGAGAAGCGTTGAATCCGCATCGGCTCATTAGCAAGTATAGTCAGGACAAAGCGGCCCAACTCTGTAAAGCGATGCTCATACTCAGTGACTGTTATGCCTCCCTGTCTAAGGTGCAGCAACTCATTCTCCCTCTCGTGTTGGTAGGCTTGAGGGTAATATTTCTTGTGGAAACGAAACTCAAATTCTGCCTAGGTCCACGCATATCCCACTGCGACGGTTCGCAGTATGTTGTCCCACCATAAGCTAGCCTCATTCTCGAACATGAAGGCGGCCAACTCAACCTGTTCAGCCTCAGAACAATGCAGCATCTTCAGTATCTTCGAGATGTGGTCTAACTAGTACTCAGCCTCCTCGAGTTTGTGAGAACCCATAAAAGTCGGAGGCCTCAAGCGCTGGAATCGCTCAAGTAAACCGCAAGTATCCACGTCTCCCGTAGGGTACGCAACAGGTGTGGGCAGAGGCACATCCTCAGCCTGAGCAGGAGGCTTTGTAGGCTCAGCAGGACATGTAGATGGTGAAGGTGGAGTCGCACTCCCACCATGAGATGATAAAACCGCAAGAAGCTGCTGGTGCTGCTGCTATATCAGCATCATCATCTGCTTAAACCTGTCAGTAGGTGGAGCAGCTTGTGGCTCATACGATGTCAAAGAAGATGCCCAGTTCTAATCTTGAACCGAGAGTGTATAAGGTGGCAATCCACCAGTAGGACCAGTAGAAGGCTGATCTGAGCCAGAACCTGGGTCCGTAGGACCACCTCTGCAATGAGGAGTCTGGTCCATTGAGTCAGTAAGCAAGAGGGGTGCCATGCTCCTCGTAAACCTCCGTGACATGCCTTATATAGCATAGAGTATATCGCATGTGAGATAAAGCATGACAACACAATACATAATCACTTAAGCATTCCACACATTTCATAGCAAAAGAGGTTGTATGCATTTCATTACCAAAATTGTCATGATACATGGAATACAGAGTTTTATGAATCATAACAGAAGATGCAGGGGAGCTAAATACAACCAAACTTCAACTACTATAAAAACATACTACTAACTACTACATCCATCAACATGAAAACATAAACCGCCTAAAGCGGTAAGCAAAACAAACTACAAATAACAACATGGATGACTAGGCATCTGAGTCAGGCGATAGAGGAGGAGCATCCTTGTCCTGTACATAGCACAGGATAGTCCTCAATGTGTGAGACACCTTCTTAAAACTCCGCTTCATGAAGGCTTCGGTCACCTCAAGGTTGGCTCGGGTCTCACCAAGCTCAGCCCGAACCTATCCAATCTCTTACCGCAGGGTGGCCTGGTTCTCCTCAATGCGAACCATACGAGCATCCCTTGCAGCCTGAGCAGCGTCCGGCTCTGGTCCTCCAAGAGGAGAGCTCTCCTCAGTATCCTGAGCCTCATCTTCTTCTTCCTGTATCTCATCACTGCTTCCTGCCTCGAGGTCAATACTCTCCTCACCTACGTTATCCGACTCATCTCCAGACTCGTTGAGTCGGGCTTACCATTATCGAGGGCCGATCCTCATGTTGTTAAGCGTAGCCTCACTTATGACCCGGACTGGTGTAAGGTCTTCCATGTTAAGCCTATAGCCGACATCTCGAGCCATCTTGCATATCAGGCGGCTAAATGGGAGCGAGAGGTTGTTCCTGATAAATCAAACGACCTGAACTATTTGAAATAGGATGAAAGTGGGTAGGCATAAGTTGTCCCCATGTTCAATCCTATATAGGAAGTCCACCATCAATCGAGTACACTCTGTGCGGTTACCCCACCATGGATACACATTATATGTGAAGATGTGGTGAAGCAAACGGAAGTCATTTGTCAACTTCGATGACGAAAGATAATTTCTTCGAGTCCAAGAAACTCGTTGACCACAAAGGTATCCCGTACGGCTATCCCTTTCTCGCACACTCCTAAAGAAGTTGTCATTAGGAAGCACTTCACCACATGGGATGTTCATGATCTGCGCCATCTTAACCACAGTAATTGTATGCACTATGCCCCTCAGTGAATTGGAAAGGCTCCAACGATGGGTCTATGATGTGGGCGTAGAAGGCACGAACTGTGTTCTCACATGTAGGAGACTCACCTTCAAATATAGGACCCCATTCAATGTCCACCAAGCGGTCCATCATCGGGTGTAGCCCAAACATTCTCTCATCCATGTGAGCTTCAAACACAACCTTACGGTTAGCAAAAAGACCGTATGCGAAGCTTATTGAAAAAGCATCTCTGATCGAAAGTTGGGGATTTAGGTCTCGCTTCAACCTATACTCCCGAACTGTGCTAAGGCTGGCTTCATCATCCACTTCTCTCCTCGAACGGGTTGGATGGCTAGGCCTAGCTTCATCTGCAGCGGTCTTTCTTTTCCCCATAAGAGAAAGGACGACGGAGATGGAGAAAATGGCTGAAATAATGGCGAAAAAAGCCATAAAAATGAAGATAAGAGAGAGAAAGGGCTACTTTCTTTGCTTCACCACAAACTTGGGTCTCAACAGTGGTTGTAGAGGCCCAAACGACTAGGGTTTAAGAAGAAGAATGAAGAGATGGAGTGGGGTAGGGGGTGTGCACGAATTTGAGATGAAATGGAGAGTGTATGGGCTGAAATAAGAGAGAAATGGAGAGGATAGGGAGGTAGGGTTGCTGTGAACAAAGGAGAGGGATGGGTTGTGACTGAAAATAAGGGTTTTGATGATTGAGAGGGAGAGTTGAGAGAGGAGGCAGCAGTTGGAGGGCTTGAAAAGGTAGAAATGAGGAAAGGGGGGTAAATAGAATTAAAGTAGGGGCCCCCACGTGATTTCGCGGGCACCACACATGTCCTGGGGTCGGGCTGACCCTGACCAGACCCTACCCAACCAGACCTGATGGACCCGACCGCGGTTCCGCTGCGGTCCGCTAGGCTAGGAACTGCACCACCGTAGTAGGGTAGTGTTCACCACCCTCCCATGGTGTCAAAGACACCCTGTGTCTGTCCTAGGTCCCTCTGGATTAGCGCAGGGAGGCCCACGACACCGTTCGTTCCAAATTCGGGTAGTTTTGAGAAGGCTTTGATCTAAATTGACATTTACGGAGTTTAATAGCTGGAGTTGGGTGGATTGTGATCTAGACTCGTCAATAAACGGCCTAAAAGTGTTTTGGGATTGACTCGTACGACCAGGGCTGGGAACAGACTCGATTTCGGCGTTTGTTTCAGTGAACTTTGCCGTTGGACGAAACTGGGATGCTTGAGACTGTTACTAAATCGTTCTCGCACCCTCCTATGTTAAAAGGCATCAGCGTAGGTCGTGGGAACATAACTTATGTCCGGTTTAATCAAAATCATGCTCTGATACCAACTTGTAACGCCCTGAAATTTGAGGGTCGAGTAGCAACTCAACTCTCGAGTTCCAAAACATCACTTATACAACATAGATAATGATGATTAAATGTTGTCTATGTTAGTGCAATAAACATGAGTGAGATTATACCAAAATAATAATTCATACTCCAGATCAATTGTATAAAGGCAAGCAGAATACTGAAAATGTATATAATTGTATGTAAAAGAAACAAAACCATCTTAATCTCCAGAGTATGAACCCAACTGAGTCACCATATACATGTATCTATTTTACGATCAAAATTTCAGAAGTACAACTAAAGAAGTAAGCCCTGTAAATCCCGTCGATCCAGGCAGTCTAGGTAAAGCCTCCAGCATACTGCATATACGAGAACTTGTCCTGGTCCTCGTCATAGTCCAGCTCAGCCTCCTGAGTCGTCACCTCATCTGCACCTAAGACAGAGTCTGGTTGGTGTGTACAACACTGTCCCGTAACGTGGGAGTGAGTAGCTAACTCTGTGGAACAATAAAGCATAAGTTAACATGTTATCAATTCAGTCAAGCAGTAATGATAAAGCAGTACAATCAAATACTCCTAACTACTCTTATTAATGCAAGTATAAATGCAGTCATGATGCATGCCCTCACTGACATACTCCCTCATGCGACACCATCTTACGTTCGCGTCATACTTTCATTCCTCAGTGCTCCACATCTTCCACGCATATGCAGTGTGATGATGAGCATGATTACCGAGTTGTTATTGGTCCATTTCAAACAGCAGGATTGGGAAACTAAGGTACCTCCCTTGTATCATTCTCAAACATGATCCATTATAGGGTTGTCAAACCTAGATAATCTCATATGATAGTGTGGTTCTAGGGTGCTGCAAAGGCTGTCAGGGCTGTTACACGTAATTGTTACACCACTACCCCATCACCTTTTTAACGGTTCATCACTAAATTGATACAGGCCTAGTTCATACTCTATACACCGCGACAAAACTCGTCGCCTCACCGCAAATTCAGAGTATGCTCGAGGTCACTACAAAGGGCTCGTCACCAATTAGGCCGACAGCTCGAATATAGTGTCCCATACCACCGTATATAGCTCACGAGTTAAGGTTGCTCACTGGTCACTACGGGGAGGCACGTGGCCCCAGCGTAGGCTAACAGCTCGACCACGGTGTCCCATACCACCATGCCTGGCTCATGAGTCTTAGCGGATCGAGGTACCATGGTTAACAGGATTTCACTGGTAAGTTTGGTACCCTAGGTTCAAGCAGTAGTGTCTAAACATGGTGAACATACATTAAACATATCGGGTTACTTGATGAACTTGACTAGCTCGAGCGCACAATCAACTGAACAACATGAAGTGCATAAGCACTTCGTGTGGCCTAACCACTGTCGCCAACGGAAGTACGACTCGGGTTCGTCAAACACATCCTACATGGCGAAATGAATCTCAACCACAAACTCAAGTCTGGTACCGATTGTCTGGACTATAATCATAGTCCCAAACATAATCAATCCTTATTCAGAGCATGTGAAGTAAAGCATAATAAACAAAGTAATTCAAGCATATTAATAAACATGTCATAAAGTATGTTACAAAGCACTATGTAAACAAATATATACAAACACATATATTTCCTAGTAAGCGATTAAATTAAACAACCAATCATAGAGGAAATCATATATGTTTCTAAGGTAGTTGAGAATCCCATCTCAACACCCACCTAGAGCACCATCATCCAAGCACTTACTCTCACAAGCATTTTCACAGACACTTAGAATACACAATTTCAACATAAATAGTGTATATTAGCAAAACATGTATTAGGGCGAGCCCTTTCGCCAAGCAAGTATTTTATACATATATAATATGTTCATACAGCAAATAATCATGGCAAATACATTTCCAAAATTTATACGTATACGGTACTTTCTACAAATACATAGAATACACAAAATTCCATATTCTTCGTATTTAATCGAAATGAAAAACAGACAACACTTTGTACATGTGTAATTGCATGCAGATCATGAATCTATCATTATCTGACATTGAAAGCATTGAAAACTATAACCTATACACCTAAAGTCCGCACCTTTTATCGTAGAATCGTAATGAATCCGATAGGTTTGCTAAACCTTCGTATTCGGTAGTTTGGTAACCTATATAATGAAATAGGTTAGCTATATCATAACCTACAACCATCACAACCCCAAAACAGATTAGGGTTAGGGTTTCTTACCTAGAAACGAAATCGAAATCGCCAGGAAAGCGACTAGAGTTGAGTGGTTAAGCTTGTAGAGCGGCAGGGTAAGGTAGTAGGGAGCTTCTCCCACTTCTCTCACACTTTCTCTCTCTTTTCTCACTTCTCTCTCCTAGGGTTTCTCTCAAATTTGTATGGTTGATTGAGAGAGGGTTTTAAGGTCCTTATATAGCCTAAAGCTACTCCAAAATTGACCTAAGGTCAGGGTATACTTAGGTTATATCCAAAGTGAGCCAGTTTCAGCTCAACGGAGGACTTCCGGTGGCCCCCCTTGAGCCAAAGGTCGGACTTAAGCTCACCAACCTTGAATCTAGGTACCATTAAGTTTTTGTTTCAGTTGGATTCCCAGATCACGCGTGGTGGACCAGTTTCAGTTCAACGGTCTGTGAAACTCGATCAGAGATTTCAAGTACACTGCCATGTATATGAAATTTTTCCTGATCCGAGGGTGTATTTGGGTCAGATTCTGACAGTCTGGTTGCTTACAAATTGTCCACAAGTAACAAGTCTTAGATTACTATTTGAGATATTTATTTATAAAGAAAACCATGTGTTCTCATACTCTTCGCTCGGGACTCAAGCGAACAGCCGTTGTACACAATGTGGATTTGATTTCTGAGATGGTTATCAAGCCCAGCGAGGCGGTCCTAAGTCTATAACTTCGTATCATTCGGACTTCCGATGTGCTGTCCATATCTGATACGAAGTTTCAATGTGCTCCCGAGAGCAGTCGGGTAATGAGTTTGATCCTAGATTTTAGGGTAACCTAACGTCAATGATTCTACAAGTTTTGAGTCTTACAGATTGTATTTAAAGCGATTCTAGTGGATTTCATGGGTAATTTAGTTTAGCACTTAGTTAACTTTATCAATTTTCTAAAGGATTTGATCCTAATCGGCACCATCTTTTACGCTTCTTTTCAAATGTGAATGAATTAGGTGTCGCTGGGTAATATGTGAGTGGGTGTTACCCTGACCGTATGGGGCCCACCTTGATGAATGTATTGCATATCCATGCTGTCCATCCATTCTTTCATCACATTTTATGCCTTGAGGCTGAAACTTAAGAAGATCCAAACCTAAAGTGGACTACGCCACTAAAAACAATGGTGATTGATCATTAAAAACTTACTGTGGGCCGTAAAGTTTTAGATTAAGTTGATCTTTATATTTTTCCTTCATCCAGGTCTATCTGTCCTTATCAAAAGGTTAGATTGAAAATAAACATTGTAGTGGGCCATAGGTGGTACCTAAGTAGTTTTTTACGGTGATCAATAAATAATGAGAACAAGTCCTAAAATGATTAATAAAAACTGATGGACAGGGTGGATGTATAACACGTTTATCAAGGTGAGACCCATTGTCAAGGTAACATCTAATTCACCCCCCCCCCCTGAAAACACTCTGGAAGAGTACTGATGCACCAGAGACTATCAAATGTTATACCAGATACGGGCCACAACAGTTTTGGATCATGCTAATATTTTTGTATTTTCAATTCAATACGCAGTTTTCCCTATTGTGTGGCTACTAGAGTTTTGGATTTGTCTTATTTTTGGAACCAAGTCCTAACATGATCTAGAAAAACTGATGGACAGAATAAATTTATCACAAATATCATAGTGGGCCCACTAGCTTCCTATGGCCAGAAGTGGCAGAACGTTAAGAGGCAATTTACGTCTGCCAGCGACACAGAGGGAGAGAGAGCATAAAATGTGTAGAGAGGAAGGAGGAACAGGTTTGTTTCCAAAAAAAAGGTGAGATAACCATGTAAGGTGTGCATGTGTGATGGGTGTGGATAATGTATCAGATGGGTAAGAAATCCAATCCGTTAATCAAATAGGGTTCATTGTACGTACATGAAAGGTATAAAAAAAATATATTTCTTATCAATAGTAGATAATATTTTTATATAAGAAAAGTGGCTGTTAAAAACCCATTCCAATAATTTAGTTTCAATTTACATGTGTGGATTCAACTATAAAGTCCATCTATAATTTTTTGGCCGATAAAATTTAATTAATGGGCCATTTTTTATAAACGAGCTAGATCTTTGACACGTATTCCCAACCAACCCATGTAACACTTGATGTCACGTGGTCGTTCATAATTAGGCATTACATATAGATAAAAAAAGATATTTATGTAATTTAATGCACAGCTGGTTCGACCAATTTGAATGGTCCAACTAGTTGTGTGTGAGCATTTCTCAATAATAATATAATATTATATTATATGGTATACATATATGTATGTGGTAGGCCCCCTATGGGACCCACCAACTAGACCCACCTATGGGGCGCACGTGATGCATGGATTTAATCCACACCGTCCGACTATTCCCTTGACAGGACTGTGGGACCTACCCACACGTGCTGCCCGTGTGGGGTGGGGCTCACCTTGATGTATGCTTTCTCGAGTCACACCGTCCATACGAACGGTGCTGTGTGGAGCCCATGTAATGTATGTGTTTTATTCACCGTCCATCTGGATGGTGGGATCCCATCAACAGCATTAACTGCTGATGACGTCTGCAAGTTTTGAGGGTCCCACATGGTGTATGGATCTCACCCATGCCTCTGTCCATCTGAATGGGACCCACCTTTAATATCTGTGTGGTATGATCAGCACCGTCCATCCAATCGACGAGCTCGTCTTAAGGCCTGAGGAAAAAAAAAGAAAAGAAGAAGAGGTAGATCTATCAGGTGGACCACATTGTAGAAAATAGTGGAGAGTTAAACGCCTACCATTGAAGTCCTTTAAGGATCACAGAAGTTCTGGATCAATGTGATATTTGTTTTTCCTCTTCCTGCAGTTCTTTGTGACCATATGAACAGATTAGATAAAAAAAAAATAAACGTGTCGGTGGACCCCTCCACTATGGGCAGTGCTGCATGGGCCACCCCATGATATATTTGTGGCCCATCCATGAGGCCCACTTTGATGTATTTGTGGCCCACTTTGATGTATTTGTGACCCACCGTGATGAATGTTCCTGTCCACACTGTCCACTGTCCAGTACATGGACTGTGGGTCCCTCAATGATGTATGTGTTTTATCTACACCGTCCATAGGACGGTGAGCCCTATTGTGGTGTATGTATTTTATCAGCACTGTCCAGCTGGGCGGGACCCACCGGAGGTATGTTTGGTATGCACGCCGTCCATGGGCTACGGTCCACCATGATGTATTTTATCCACACCGTCTATATGTTTTGGATGGCACTTTTATGTATTTGTCCATATTGTCCATTTGGACAATGTGTCGTGCGGCCCTCCATGATGTATGTATTGTATATCTATACCGTCCATTTGTACAACTGACAATGTGTATTTATGGACCATATGATGGGGCCCAATGTGGTATCGTTGTGGCCCATTGATGAGGCCCAAAGTGATGTTTTATGGCCCATTTGGCGAGGCCCAAAGTGATGTATTTATGGCCCATTTTGAAATTGCGGTAATGACCGCTTTAGTTGAAGTGGAAATATGCCAATATGTATCAGAGGGGGGTGAATAGGACTTTTTAATATTTTATGGTTATTTAAAATCCTATCAATCTAATCCTGAATAAATGTGCATGCATCAGGATTTCTTCAGAGTAACTCTAATGGCTTTCAAGCCAAATAGAGGATCTAATCGTAAAACTAATTGACAGATAAATAAGATGCAAATCATAGTTTATGATGGATGTGACTGTGTGTGAGGTGTGATCTCAGATAATCAAATATGAAAACATTTAAGGAAATCACACAAGTAATGAAAGACAAATATCAATTTCAAATACAGTCATTTTTATAGTGGTTCGACTACTTGCCTACTCTACTTTCGGTGGATGCACTCAACCCTTGAGTGTACCGGATCTCACTAAAGGAGGTTTCACAACAGGTTCACCTCAAACAGGAGGTTTTAAATTAGGTTCACCTCTAACGAGTACAACCTACAGTTAGGCTAGCACAACATGTCTACACGACACACTTTATGCTCCCATGAGCACGGGTCAACACACAACACCCAATTTTAGGCCACATAGACCAAGGATCCACTCAAGGAACCTCACGAGTTTATGCTCCCAAGAGAAAGGGTCAACACAAAACACCTAAGTGTTAGACCACACAGGTCAAGGACCTACACGAGGACCTAAGAATTTATGCTCTTCACAGATCAAGGGTCAACACAAAGCACCCCCACGTGCACTCCTGCCGGAGGCCTCCTATGAGGACTTGCAAGGGGTGAGAAACACCTTAGACCCAATTACAAAGAAAAAGTGATCACAAGGGTCCTCTGAACTCTAATGACTTGCAGATAAGTAGACGAGCCCCATTCAGTGCGTTGTCGAAGATCTCCTCCTTTGTTGATGAAGAATCTTCTGCTCCCTTGAACTGCAACTCAGAAGATGTACCAATGCATGGTGACGAGTTGGGTCAAGGTTATGATGGAATCCTAATCTATTAAATGTTTTTCTATAAGGGAGATAGAACGATTTCAATCATCTATGCATTCAAGGCATCCCAGTTTAATGATTTGCCATTAAGCTGGTAGCTGTAAGATCCTTAAATGCGGAAGTTTATTCCCTAATCCACACTATTGAATGTCAATGATGAGGGTGGATTGGAGGATGAACTTCCATGAGATAAAAGGCTTTAGGGCATATGATCTAGGGTTAATCACTCAAAAGAACTCTCTATTTTCTCTACCAACAACGAAGGGCAAACTCTCATTAAATAAGAAAAAATTTCCAACGCATATAAAACAGTCACATGTTTTACAGAGTTCGATATCATCGAGTAGGGTCGATATCATTGAGCATATACTCTCAATAGCATTGACTGGCCGCTCGATGCCACAAACTTAAATGTCAAATTCTTTTGAAACCTTTTGCCAGCTGGTCGAGAAAATCAAACGTGCGTCAATGTCATCAAATTTCGAACTTCGATTTCATCGACACGAGGTTCGATTCCTCGACACTTGAAAATGTGGGAGCACTTGCCTTTGAAATATTTCAGGTATAGGATATGATCGAGCATCACTCGATATCATCAGAATTTGAATATCGATAATATCGAGGGTAGTATCGATTCATCGACAATTCTAAAGAATTTTCCTATAAGCTTGTTGGACAGTTTGTGTCTATATTCGATGACATCGACTATGCCTCGATATGATCGATATTTGAATATTAATTTTATCGAGTGACCCTCGATCTGAGAAAGACAACTTGAAAAACTTTATTGGAAAAATGTGTGTCTAATCCGATATCATCGAAGGGTTTTCGATATCATCAAAATTTAAATTCCGAGGATATCGAGGAGCTCTTTGATATATCAAAGATTACATGATTTGTCTTGGCAAAATTTTAGACATAATAGACCTGATGTCAATTTTATCGAGTCTACTCCGATGGACTCGAGATTCAAATTTTGATGATATCAAACCATATATCGATATATCGATAATTCCGTTCAGAGATCTTTGTGGTTACTGGACATTTTATGTCCTCATTCCGATAATATCGAGTGAGCTTCGAGGACATCGATAACAAGGTTCGATTTTATCGAACCGTGTATCGATAAATCGACAAAGGTATAAAACTTAAAGATTTTCCTGAAGTTTTGAAAAAGTTTTCGAGCCAAAAAAACCCTAGGAAGTTCTAACCAATTTTAATGGTTTTAATTACCTGGTGTTTTGGGACATGGGATGTGAGGCTAAGATTTACCTGTGGCGAGTTTGGGCACACATCCAGTTGAGGTAGACGCTTGATCAATCTTCTTGTGGGGCTCCTTTATCTTGCTGACTCATCGATCACACTAATTGACAAACCAGGGCACTTTCAATCTCTCTCTTTGTCAATTACGTGACAAAATACCAAAACACCTAAGAACAACTTCTAGACAAAACGCCCTAAATTGTCTGTACATGAACTTTACACAATTTTACAATTTTATCTAGTGAGCACACACACACACATTTAGTAACTACTCCCCCTAACAGCAATCTCCCCCTGTCTTCGTGCAGCTGCTCCCCCTAACACCTGTACCACCATCCACAAACACAGATACACATAATTTTCCTTCGGGGTGTGGATTTGTTCTTCCCTTTTTTGTCAATCATGGGCAAAGGATAACATAACAGTTGATATTAACTGAAGTTAGAGAATATGGGAGAACAAAAATTCAGGGAGCATAAGCACAATAGATATAAAAGAACATCCCTTGGAAGCAAACAGATCAAAGAAAAGCTGTGATGACGAATAATATGAGAATAAAGATCAAGCATCACAGACCACAATAGATATAAACCAGATAAAGCAGAAGACAAGATTCACATATGATAGTAGCATCCAAAGCAGACCAGTAAGCAGACCAAATTAGACTTGCAATAAAGATATATGAGATATAAATAGCCATAGCCCAAAATATCCAATATATATATATATATATATATATATATATACACACTAACTAAGATTAGTAATACTATAGCATTCATCTGAAGCCAAAAATAAAAATAAAAATCAAGCCCATCCATGGGCACCCAAAAACAGAGTATATTCCTCACTCAGAGGAGATCTCAACCAAAAAAAGCTTGCCACACTCTGTAAGTTAGTAATGCATCACACACACATATATGAGCGTAGGGCATTTAAAAAGATATTTATGCCCTAAGCATTCCAGGGAGACTCCAGGTAAGTGATGAAGGGAAGGACGCACTACAGACAATGAAAGACTGGGTATACGTATTGCGCAGGTAGGGAATCCAGAATTTGTTGTGTAGCACGTTGCAGAGTCGCCATCATGTGTTTGATCTTTGAAAGACAGGCTTCATAGTCATTAAGTCGTTTCATCATGTGAGATTGTCCGTCCAGAGGGTTTTGTTCAATGTCTTGTTTTGTGAAAGCCTCAAAGATATTAACATAGTTAGGGCTGTGCACAGGATTGCCCTTGCTTGAGGTTGGGTCAGTTTTTCCACCATGAAACACGTTGTCAATGATATTCAGGCTATAAATGTCTTCGTAGTTAAACCAAGCACATGGGTGCGGGAGATCATTAGTAGGAAGCAACCCAATTTGTTGGGAAGCTTGGACATAAAACACGGGAATGGAAGTGTAGTGATGTATTCTTCTGTAGACACGGATTATATGTTGTAGAAGAAGAGTGGGTAGACACACTTGAATACCTTGATAAACATCAAACAAAATATTAAGAATGTATGGAGAAAGCTTGTTGCCCGAAACTTCACAGGGATAGACATTTGTGCTAAAGATGCTATGAAGAATTTTATAGGCAGGATTGAGATGCTTAACATGAAGAACATTCTTTGCATTTCTGGGAATTGTAGCACCGTTACATAATGGTCAAGTAACTTCACCCCATACCCCAAGACCATTCATATTCCGTTCCGATACAGGTATCTTAATGACTTCAACACCAACCAGATGACTAATCAATCTAGGGGTGATGTGCCTGGTTCGATTTATGACAACGACTGAAATGAGTGGAGGATTATTTTCAACGTTGTAGATTAAGTTTGGAAATTGATGCACAAGATCAGATTGAAATCCTCCTCCAAAATTCACGATATTGCCCCACCCAATCAGTTCTAAGAGATTGATGATCCCAAAGGGTTTAATGCACTTCCTATGAACAACTCGTTATGCCCAATTTCTAAGTCTGAAAATGAAGATGAGGCAGTTGCATTCTTCTTACCTTTCTTGCTCTTAGTTAAGGCACTTTGTGGAAGAACCAGACCTTTGTCTTTAGACATTACTGCTTGGGATGAAAGAAGATTTAGATTTGAAAACTGTTCTGAGAGATGCAATGCCAAAATGAGATCAACAAGTGAAACTCTTTTTCCGTTCTTCTGACTTTTATTGAGCAGTCACCTTTGATATAATCGAACAAAGGTTTGATAATATCGATATACCCTAACTGATATTTTCAATGAAGAGTTTGAGGGAAGACCAATCGATCCGACGTTTCAGCTACTCGAGAGGTCATTAATGGTATCGATTCTTGGTCGATGTAATCGAAAAGTCCACATGATGTATCAACAGACATTAAAGGTGAATATTTTTCATTTTTCAGCATTTCGACAAACTTTCGTGTATAATTTAGTATATCTTTGAAACGACCAGTATACACAACAAAAATTTTGTACAGGCATTGTACAAAATAAAATTATAAACATCAGGATGTTTATCTACAAAAAGATTGAGGTGAGGGACCTCAGATGTATCATTAACAGTTCATCAAAATTGCATCTTTTCATCAACTATCCAGATTTAGATGCATCAGCTGGACTTGTTTTTCCATGTTTAATATTCCTAGGCATATGGATCAGTTCTTCCTTTCCCTTTAATGACATAACAGTGGTTATTTGTGGGACAACCCTTCATCACTGATTTTCCTGATAGGTTAAGGATCTCTTGTCCTGTTTGTTGAATATAACCACATGCTCATTGTCACATATTTGAGAAATGCTCAGAAGATTATGTGTTAATCCTTTTATGCAAAAGGCATTCTTATTTTTTAGTGAATTTATTCCTTTAATAATTCCCTGTCTAATTACCTTAGCGGTGCTTCCGTCTCCATAGGTGACTATCCCATCATTAAGATCTGAATAGTTTGAAAGAAGGGATTTGTCACCCGTGATATGTCTTGAGCAACCGCTATCTAGGTACCACTTAGTATCATTGCCAGTTATATGATTTGAGTGAGTGATAAGGCAATTTTTCTTTTCTTTCACTACCCATTTTGTGACAGGATTTTTAACTACGGTATTTTCTTTAATCAAGTTAGGCAACTGAATCGTGTTTCCTTGTCTCACACATTCATTTTTTTCCTTGTTTAATTCAACCACTTGATTTAATAACTCCTTTATTCTGTTAGTCATTCTAGGTGGTCATGGATGTGTATCTCTTCTATCCATATTCTTAGGTGGACTCCTGACATTTTTTATTGTTCCTCTAGTCAGTCTATATTTACCGATATGATTTTGACCAGAATTATGTTGAGTCCTCCTAGGTGACATGCATTCAAACTTATGATGAAAAAAATCACCACATAAATGACAAACAGGAGTGGGTCTTGTTTTACTTCTTAAAGCAGCAAATTTTTCAGCCATTGGTACTGCATTTCCAGTTTTTATTTTAAATTTATCATATCCCAAGCCACTCTTATCCTTTCCGGGTCTTCCCATACCTAAGTGTTTTTCTAATTTCTCATCACTCTGGGAAAACTTATAGTTTAGCAAGTTTTTTGGATTCTTCTAAATCAAACAGGAGTGTGTGATTTTCATTATGAAGGAGCGTGTTTTTATCTTTTAATAGCTCAACCTGTTTATTTAGTTTTTCAAACTCGAATTTAAGGAAGATGTTGATTCTTTCTAGTCTATCATTATCTGAATGATATTGCTGTAAATCATTAATTAGATGTGTATTAATTTCCAAGGTTTTATCCCGATCTTTTTGCAACAATTTCTCTTTGTTTTCAGATATTCCAAGTCTTTTAAGGATGTTGATGCTATGAATGTAGAATTGATTGTAAGCATCTTGTAATTTATCCTGTTCTTCTTCTTCCTTCTCAGTTTCCTCATTATCCGATGGAAATGATTCATTGGCTTGCGGTTCTTTAACATTCTCGGTTTCAGTGGGAATGGTTGAGGCAGTGGAGACCATAAGAATTTTCAGAGATTTCTAGTCTCCATCGCTCTCTGAGTTGCTAGATTCTGAGTTTGACTCTTCCATATCATTCCATGTGGTAGCAATTGCCTTTCCCATAGTTTTTCTATTTGGGCATTCAGTAGACAGGTGTTCAAACTTTCGACAGGTATAACATTGTGGCTCCTTCGACTTTTTACCAAATTTACTTGTGAAATGTTTGTTATCCACCTGTCTTCCTTTAAATGGATGGCCACGATTTTTCTAAAAGAATTTTCTGAACCGTTGAGCCAACAAAGCCACTTTTTTATCTTTGTTTTCTCTTTCACTTTCAATGACCTCATTTGTTGTTTTCTTTGAAGTTTTGTGGACGGTAGTTTTGGATTTAGGGATTTGTTTGAAGTGTAGTTCAAATGTTTGTAGGGAACCTACTAGTTCTTCTACTTTCATTTCATTTATGTTTCTATACTCTTCAATGTTTGTTACTTTAGGATTGAATCGTTCCGGTAATGATCTTAGTATTTCCTACAGATTTTTGGGACTGGAACTTTCTCACCTAATCCACCAATGGAGTTGCAAATGATGTTTAGTTTTGTGAAAAACTCCATGAAGGTCTCATGCTCTTCCATTTTGAGACTTTTAAACTGTGATGTTAGGAGTTGCAGTTTGGATCTCTTCACAGTGCTTGTACCTTCATGGGTTGTTTCCAACAAATCCCATGCTTCTTTGGCTATCCCACACATACTGATTTGATTGAAAATGTCTTAGGACACAACACAGTAGATAAGATTCATAGCTTTAGCTTTAGATGTTTGTTTTTCTTTGTCGAATGTTGTCCACATTTCATTGAATTTTGGTTTGGTGATAGTTGTGCCGTTTTCAAGTACTACTTGTTCAGTTGGTGATACATATCCTCTTTCAACTATATCCCAAACATCATGATCCAAAGATCCCAGAAAATAATGCATTTTAGCCTTCCAGTATGTATAATTTGATCCATCAAATACTGGAGGTCTAGTGACAGATGATCCCTCTCCTTTGGCCATATTACCAAATTCAGTCAAGATCACTCTCTTCACCCTTAAGAGAGACCCGCTCTGATACCAATTGAAATTGTGGTAATGACCGCTTTAGTTAAAGTGAAAATATGCCAATATGTCCTAGAGAGGGGTGAATAAGACTTTTTTAATATTGTATGGTTATTTAAAATCCTATCAATCTAATCCTGAATAAATGTGCATGTATCAGGATTTCTTCAGAGTAACTCTAATGGCTTCCAAGCTAAATAGAAGATCCAATCATAAAACTAATTGATAGATAAATAAGATGCAAATCATAGTGTATGTTAGATGTGAATATGTGTGAGGTGTGATCTCAGATAATCAAATATGAAAGCAATTAAGGAAATCATATAAGTAATGGAAGACAAATATCAATCTCAAACACAGTCATTTTTATAGTGGTTTAACTACTTGTCTACTCCACTTCCGACGGACGCACTCAACCCTTGAGTGTACTGGATCTCACTAAAGGAGGTTTCACAATAAGTTCACCTCAAACCGGAGGTTTTAAATTAGGCTCACCTCTAACCAGTACAATCTACACTTAGGCTGACACAACGTGTCTACACGACACACGTTATGCTCCCATGAGTAAGGGTTAACACACAGCACCCAATTTTAGGCCACATAGGCCAAGGATCCACTCAAGGAACCTCACAAGTTTATGCTCCCAAGAGCAAGGGTCAATACAAAACACCTAAATTTTAGACTATACAGGTCAAGGACCTACACAAAGACCTAAGAGTTTATGCTCTCCACAGATCAAGGGTCAACACAAAACACCCCCACGTACACTCCCGTCGGAGGCCTATGAGGACTTGTAAGGGGTGAGAAACACCTTAGACCCAATCCTACAGAAGGAGTGATCACAAGGGTCCTCTGAACTCTAATGACTTACAGATAAATAGATGAGCCCTATTCAGCGTATTGTCGAAGGTCTCCTCCTTTGTTGATGAAGAATCTTCTGCTTCCTTGAACCGCGACTCCGAAGTTGTACCAATACATGGCGACGAGTTGGGTTAAGGTTATGATGAAATCCTACTCTATTAAATATTTTCCTATAAGGGAGATAGAGTGATTTCAATCATCTATGCATTCAACGCATCCCAACTTAATGATTTGCCATTAAGGTGGTAGCTGTAGGATCCTTGAATGCAGAAGTTCATTCCCCAATCCACTCTATTGAATGTCAATGATGAGGGTGGATTGGAGGATGAACTTCCATGAGAGAAAAGGCTTTAGGGTATATGATTTAGGATTAAACACTCAAAAGCACTCTCTATTTTCTCTACCAATAACGAAGGGCAAGCTCTCATTAAATAGGCAAAAAGTTTCAACGCATGTAAAGCGGTCACATTTTTTACAGAGTTCGATATCATCGAGCGTATACTCTCGATAACATCGACTGGCTGCTCGATCACACGAACTCAAATGTCAAACGCTTTTGAAACCTTCTGCCAGCTGGTCGAGGAAATCGAACGTGCGTCGATGTCATCGGATTTTGAACTCCAATTTCATCGACACGAGGTTCGATTCCTCAACACTTGAAAATGTGAGAGAACTTGCCTTTGAAATATTTTAGGTATAAGATATGATCGAGCATCACTCAGTATCATCGGAATTTGAATATTGATGATATTGAGGGCGGAGTCGATTCATCGATAATTCCAAAGAATTTTCCTATAAGCTTGCTAGACATTTTGTGTCCATATTTGATGACATCGACCATGCCTCGATATGATCGATATTTGAATATTGATTTTATTGAGTGACCCTCAATCCGAGAAAGACAACTTGAAAAACTTTGTTGGAAAAATGTGTGTCCAATCTGATATCATCGAAGGGTTTCCAAGATCATCGAAATTTGAATTCCAACGATATCGAGGAGCTCTTCCATATATCGAAGATTATATGATTTATCTTAGTAGAGTTTTGGACACAACAGACTTGATGTCAATGCTATCGAGTCTACTTTGATGGACTCGAGATTCAAATTTTGATGATATCGAACCACATATCGATACATCGATAATTCCATCCAGAGATCTTTGTGGTTGCTGGACATCTTATGTCCTCATTCCGATATATCGAGTGAGATTCGAGGACATCGATAACAAGGTTCAATTTTATCGAACCGTGTATCGATAAATCGACAAAGGTAGAAAACTTAAAGATTTTTCTGAAGTTTTGAAAAATTTTTCTAGCAAAAAAAACCTAGGAAGTTCTAACCATTTTTAAGGGTTTTAATTACCTGGTGTTTTGAGACATGGGATGTGAAGCTAAGATTTACCTGTGGCGAGTTTGGGCACACATCCAGTTGAGGTAGACACTTGATTAGTCTTCCTGTGGGGCTCCTTTATCTTGTTGACTCATCGATCATGCTAATTAACAAACCAGGGTACTTTCACATTTTGTGAGTCCCAATGTAATGTATTTATGGCTCATTTGATGAGGCCCGATGTTTTGTATATGAGGTCCATTGGTGCGACCCATTGATACGACCCATTATGATGTGTATTAGGCCCATGAGATGCGGCTCATTGTGGTGTATATGTGGCTCGTGTTTGAGGCCCAATGTGATGTATGAGCGGCTCATGTAATGAGGGTACATTGCGATGTATATGAGCCCCATATGTGTGGCCCAATGTGATATATTTGTCACCCATTTGGCAAGGTCCATTGTGGTGTATCTGTGGCCCATTTGGAATATGCAGGGCCCACCTTAATGGGATGTATTTATGGCCCAACATGATGTATATTCGACCCATTTGGTGAGGCCCAATGTGATGCATATGCAATCCTTTTGACGAGGCCTAGCGTGATGTATATGTGGCCCTTGAGTGAGGCCCATTGTGGTGTATATTAGGCCTCTGTATGGGGTCATGAGCCCACTACATGTTTGGCCCTATGAAGGCCACTCCTTGGGAGCAATGTTGGTTAAATGTCCACATCGTGAGTAATGATGGTTAAATGTCCACATCGTGACCTTCCCTTAGGACCTTTGTTAGGCCAATTATTGAGGCTGACTATCGAGATCGATTATCGATACCGGTTATCGATACCGATTATGAGTATGTGACATCATAACATCATGATACATGCCCATACGCATCATCTGCATGTTTGTAATGGGATGTGATTGACTATTGCATATGCCATAGGGCAAGTTGTTTATGGGACTCCCTTATAGGTGAAGTCATCCCACATGAGCACATGGTATGCGCAGAATTGATGCATGACTGGACTGTATGACTCATGTATCTCGTATTTTGGAATATGACTACTGTACGCCCTAGCGACATCAAGGCCATGACCTCCACAGATATATCATGAATGGTCAGATGGGACACCGGAAATGTTTGGTTCTAGCATATGGGTACTATAGATGTCCCTGAGTGAAAATTCCTAAACTCTGTGGCTAGGAGATACCCCAACATCGAGACTGAGTGGATATATATGAGCGTATGAGGGTCATAAACCAGTAGGTCATGTCTCCCACTGTGTCGTGGTCAGTTGGGAGGGGGTGGGACCTTATCCGCTTAAGTAAGGGGGTAATATCTAGGTTGAGTTTGACCAACTTGAGGAATGGGTCCACTATCCACGAGCTGAGCCCGATATTGGCAGACGGATAGTGAAGTCTTTTCTACTTACCAAGTTGTGCGCTCGAATAGGGGTGGCAAGCTGGCGTAGAGTGTATAGACTCTAATGATGATCCCAGAGATGTACAATACTGATATGTGGACTTATTGAGCAGGAGTTGCATACTCATTTATTCATTCATTCACTATCCACTCGGGTTGGTAGTGCGTAACTAATTGTTATGTGTACCTTCGCAATAGCTAGGATTTTAGTTGGGGTGCGCGACCAACTTGAGATCAGGAGTTTACTACACTGAGTCTATCTATCTAAATTTAGATATGGGACTGGTTTGGATGGAAGTCCCTTGTGGTGAACCCCTTAGCCTGTGATACAACGTACTATCATCCAGACTTCACACTCCAGCTTGGTCATTTCATTCGCACCTCATATTGTATTACATCTGCGGTATATGATCTGTGGGTTGCTATGTTTCTGCATTTATAAGGCATTACTTCCTCAGTATATGATATTGGCTTATTATGTTTTTGCATCACATAGCCTAGATAAGGTTGATGATATTTATGGACTTACCAACATGTTTCTGTATTGCTCTGATATTGCATACTTGACACTTACCTTACGCACACATTTACACTACCCTCTAAGCTTTCTCTAAGCTTATGCTCAATAGATGCGTGCAGGTGACATTAGGTTGCAACAACGTTGAGCTTGGAGCGTGCAACAGTCTTCAGGAGCTTTGATTTTCGATATATGTATATTTCTCTTTTAGCAGTGTATTCAAATGTTTATTTTAGTGGATATATGATGATGATGTTGCCTTTGTGATTTGGGTAAACTAGTGGTCATGCTTCTTACGAGATAAATGTACATTGAAAATCATCCTTATAGGATCCTAGGATCGGAAATCTGCCGTATGGGCGCTAGAAGCCGAGAATGGGGTACTACAGAGGCTGTCGGCACTGGATTCGGTGATTGAAAATTTTATGAGCCCAGTTTCTAAGTCTGGGGCGTGACGATGTCTATTTTTAAATTCTTAGGTATCAAGCTTCATAAGATGCTAAAGTTTTGAATAACTTCCCACACAAAAAAAAAAATCACAGATTTTTAATTCTCTTCCAATTGTTTTTCGTGGGGATTTTACCAAATTCATGGATTTCACAAATCAATGCCTACATATATCCACGAATTTAATTCAAATCCGAAATTTCTAAAGTGAAATATTGTATACCATTGCAATAAAGATCTTCAAATCCATGACTCTATAACTTAATTTTGGAACTATGAACTTTGAACTTGCCAAATTTAAATCCTATGCATATCCATTCAATATATATACCCAAATCTAATCCTAATCAAATCCATACCTTCGACCACCATATATTAGGGAAATTTGTGTTTTGTTCACGAGAGGCTTAGTTTTAGAGGACCACATATTAACACTTTGTAAGGATATTTTCATTATTTGATAAATCCATAAAATTCCCCCAATAGTTCTTGCAGGTACCAGCCTAAGAACTCTTTTAAGGCACTATTAATCAATAGAAGATAATATCACTATGTAGCAAGGTTGTCAGTCAACTCAGGCATGATTAAGTATCCATGGAGTCTCAATTCTAGAGCCAAACCATACAACAAGGAAGTAAACTGATAAACCAGAATAACATAATAATATCGATAATATCCTTGATGATTGTGGACTGAGTTTTACAAAAACTAAACCATAATCTCATCGGTAAGAGGATTGTGGACTTCATGTTGAAGCACATGGCACCAACCAATTACTGTGTGCTACTAGAAAAGCTCTGTGGCCCCATTCATAAGAGATGTGTTTTGTCCATGCTGTTAATATATTTTTCCGGTTCATGTTAGGTCATAAGCCCCAAAAAATGAGGCAGATCCAACCTATTAATAATGTCAAATAGGCATGGATGAAGGGAAAACACAGATGCATCTATGGACCCCACTCACTATTAGGGATTCAGGGTTATAAAACCCTAATTAGGGATTGAATATTAAAATTAACAATAAAAAATCCCTAATTAGGGATTCACGGATGAAAATCACTACTTATAGATTGAAAATAGAAAATCCCTAAATAGGGATTCCCAATCGCAAAATGCTCGTTCAGTTTCGACATTCATCATTGAAGAGCACGAAATACACACACACACACACACACACACACACAGAGTGTTGCTGCATACAATTCGTTTGAACTCACAGAGACAAAACAGATGAAAATGAATGGAGAACGTCTTATTAGAGTTTACTGGGAGAGGACGTTTTCACTTGAGAGAGAGAGAGAGAGAGAGAGAGAGAGAGAGAGAGAGAGATCATTAAGGGGCACGGATTGGGAACGAATTCGCTATGCCCCCTGCCACCAGCTAATGGCAGATGGTTGGTGCTCTATGGGTCCCAACATGATGTATGTTTCATCCATGCCGTCCATCTATTTTTCTAGGTCATTTTATGGTATGAGACAAAAATTGAGGTATATCCAAATCTCAAGTGGAACACATTACATGAAACAGTGTTGAATGAGCGTCGACCATTAAAAACCTTTTGGGGACCATAAAAGTTTTGGATGAATCTGATCTTTATTTTTTTCCATTCGTCTGGACCTTTATGACCTAATCAACAGATTGGATTTCAAATAAATAGTACATTGGGCCTTAGGAGGATTTTAATTGTGGATATACAATCACTATTATTTTCCTGTGGTGTGGTCCACCTGAGATTTATATCCTTCTCATATTTGGGATCAAGCCCTAAAATGATCTTTAAAAATGTATGAACAGAATAGATTAAACAAGTACATCATGGTGGGGCCCACAGAGCACCGACCAGCAGCCACGGGATTGGTGGCAAGGGGAGTAGCCAATCCGTTTCCGCGCGAACTGGGTAGCCTAAGACTTGGTTTTTTTTTTTTGTTTTTTTTTTTTGTTTTTTTTTTTTTTTGGGGGGGGGGGGTTAGCTTGTTAGTACACACCCATGTCAGTGCGCACACTCCATGTTAGCCACCCTATTAGGGATCGATGCCAAGACCTCAAGTGTTAGCCACCCCACTAGGGATCGATGCTAAAACCTCAAGTGTTAGCCACCCCACTAGGGATCGATGCCAAGACCTCAAGTCTACCAGTTGAGCTATAGATCTGGGTGTGCCTAAGACTTGGCTAGAGACGAAGGGACTAAAGTAGGTGTTACCCCTACCGTGGGGCCCACCTTGATGATTTTTGTATATGCACGTTATCCATATGTTTCTATAGCCCTTTTAGGACGGTTTACCAAAAACTATGTACATAAAAATCTTAGGTTGACCACACCACAGAGAACAGTGGAGATTGAGTGTTTCACCATTAAAAACTTCCAAAGGTCTCATTGCAAGGTTAGGTCATGTTTATTTGCAATCTAACCTGTTGATAATGTCAAGAAGATATAGATGAAGGTAAATTAGAAATATCAAATTGATACAAAACTTTCATGGCCCAAAAAAAGTTTTTATAGTTATTCATCATTGTTTCTATTAGTATGGTCCACTGGAGATTTAGATCTTCTTATGTTTTGGGAATCTCCTTGTAATATGATATTTAAAAACAAATGGTGGCACGGATATACAAAGAATAAATTAAGGTGGGCCCCACATGGTAGGGGTAGTACCTGCTGAGGACAAAATCTGGATCACCCTCCACCCCGTCCGA
This sequence comes from Magnolia changhungtana, assembly GCA_030180095.1. Taxonomy (NCBI): domain Eukaryota; kingdom Viridiplantae; phylum Streptophyta; class Magnoliopsida; order Magnoliales; family Magnoliaceae; genus Magnolia; species Magnolia changhungtana. The sequence goes on from JASAUF010000640.1 coordinate 2,184,477, forward strand.
TGCTCCTCGAATGGACCTTGGTCCTGCACAGAGAGGTAAGCAAAGGAGACCCTGGCTAGGCTGGGGGACCCTCCGATGCTTAAGTCAGGGCAAGGGTATCGGGGTCTAAGTAGAATTGTAGAGGGAGTATCAGATATCGCATACCTATAGTAATGGGGTCCTCATGTATTTATACTTGACCATAGGATGGTCTGGGTTCATTAATCACGGCACGATTCACTCAACCAGGGAGATTTTCAGATCATGGAGATACTGCACGTAATCCGAAGATTATGTATCATATCATGCACATTGTGCGTATCTGCGAGCGAAGTAACCGGCCACGTTCCCTTATGGCAGTTTCTAAGTTCGGCTTGAGGGATGCCTGCCTCGGAATATGGAGTCAGATTGGACCTTCTGGCAGGAAGGTTCCAATCAGAGTGATTATAAGTCTATCAAATACTGTCCACTCTAGTAATTTGAGCCGAGCCGATAACTATCCATCTGACCAAATCAACATGGCATCAGGCCTCGGAATTATAGGGGACTCAGATCTTCCTATAACACAAGCCCCCTACTCTTTGAGGTCTGCTAAGGGCTCGAAGAGTAAACATACGAAAGATAAAAACCCCTCACTTGCCGGTTCTCATGGGCATGCCAGTTATCATGTTTTGAAACTTTTCGTTCTTAGGGTTTCTCACCCATGGGTCTACGCGTGGTGGATGCGTGGCGACAGTTAAGATTTCGAATTACCATCCGCATATGATCAATTGCCACGTATATCTGGATCGGTGCGCTGGACGAAACCTTTCATTATTCAGGCGTCATTTCGTTTATCCGAAGCACGACAACTGACGGCAGAAGCATACTGCCTGACAGGGAGCGAGCCAATGATACATGGCCACCTCAGCTGCGAGGTCGGCCCGCGACGATTCGACTGTAGCCATCATTGCTGGTCATTAATGCGAAGATTCGGTAGGGTCTATATAAACCCCTTCATAAATCGATATCTTGTGTTTGAGTTGTGAACGGAGAAGGCGATTCCCGGTGAAGGCAATTCCGGCCACTCAGGGTTTTCCGTTAGGCGATTCTGACCGTTCGGGTATTTTCGGTGGAAGCGATTTCCAGTGGCAGTTTGGTGAGTCTTCTTGCACCTCTTTGCATTTCTCCCTTCTTACTTAAGATGTCGTCCGACCTGGAGACCGTGCAGGACTGTGATGACGACTCCGAGTCGAAGAGTTCTAGCAATGGGAGAGGGACCTCTGAAGGCCCCTACGAAGTTGTGCCCTTGTACCCTCCACCCCAAAAGTAGAAGGGGAATGGGGCTTGGACTCATAGAGTTAGCGAAAAGAAATCTGCTCGGGTCCCTCAGACTACAACCACCTAGGCTGCTGAAATGCCAGCGAGTGGGCGGGCCTCGGAGGTAGTCCCTGGAGGCTCCATACTATCGGAGTCTCAAATAGAGTGGATCCATTCAGAGTTTCAAATCCCAGACTCAGTCTGGATATGGGCCCCTGGGCCCCTCGAAACCGTCGGCACGCCTGCTGAGGGAGAAGTCACTTTTTTTTTCTCTGTGCGCTGCAATGTGGGGTTCGACTTCCTCTACACCCCTTCGTCCGAGCCATGACAGCCTATCTCGGACTGGCTCCTGGGCAACTGACCCCCAATGCTAAGAGGGTGCTCACTTCTGCCTTCATCATCTGGCGGCAAGTTGGAAATTTAGAGCTGACCCCAGAAGAGTTGATGAGTTTGTACCTGGTCAAGCATGACAGCAACGAACTATGGTACTACTTCGTGACTCGAGGCAGCAAGGGGTCGGGGCTGGTTATGAATCTTTCGTCGTCCAACAAAGACTGGAAGAATAAGTGGTTCTGGGCTGCGGGCGAATAGGAGGCACCCGTGGCTGAAGTCCGGACTCTGATGACTCGGGTTCTGACCCGATTTTTAAAGCCAAGTCAGACTAGTGAATTTCCTCTGTCTTTATGCTTTTCTCTATTACGTCGGTCGGATTGAAACCTTTGCTCCTTATTTTGGTAGACTTCCCTAGAGGCACGCCCCTCCTCGATTCAAACCAAAAGAACCACATTACCAAGGCTAAGGCACGATCGGGGGAGCTTCGCTCCTGGTCAGACCTGATTACTGCCACCAACCTTCATTGGTCTGGGTTGTGCAAGTCCCAACCTATCCTGACGTCTTTCAGTGAGTTTTCCTTCTGTTCCTTTGGAATCAGACCTGTTTATTTAGTTGCTAATTTGTAGTTCTTTACGTAGGTATGGTCGAGGCATCTGGTTCTCGGAGGAGGAAGGTCGCTTCGACGGTAGAAGAGCTATTGAGTGACGAGCCCCGGACAAAGACTACCATTCAGAAGCGAGCTACTCCTCACGGAGAGGGCCCCTCAGGCCTAGGCACTGTGGTTACGACTCTAACTACGGTTGTGGCCACGACTCCAACTACGGCCGCGGTTACGACTCTAACTAGGACCCTAGTTTCTGTTATGATAGCTCTGGCTACGGCACCTGCTGAGGCCCAAGCCCCAGCAATCATTGTTCTAACTCCCACAGTCATAACTCCTTCTGCTCCACCCGCAATTGTTTCTCCCATAGGGGAAGCTCAACCATCGGCTCCCTACATAGCTATCCCTTCATCATCCGAGCGGGAGGAAGCCTTTTAGATGGCCGACGCCATGATTACTCCTCCCGAGGTCGGAGGTGATCTCAGAGTCGAAGCTCAGGCCTCAACCGGTAGTAGGACGGGGTTTGTGGAAGCAGCAGGCTTGGCTCAAATTGGGAAGAGCGGCGGGGGGTTCGAACCGGGTTACCACCTGTCTCATCTGACGCCCTGGGCTACCAAACATGCCCCAGAGGAGGACATAACCTGCATTCTCGGCAAGTCGGACAACTCTATTTTGAATGATATGGCTTTCGTTTTCTATACGGTATTTCCTGTCACTTCTTTGCTCCTTAATTTCTATTTCCATCGAGTATTCATTCTCTCTCTTTTTAAAAAATTATTTTTATTCAATTCATCTCGAAACTCCTCTCAGCTCGGGAGAGGGTGCGGGAGTTGGAAAAGAGGGAAGCTAAGGTGGGGGCCCTCAAGGCCCAAGTGGGGGTCTTGCAGGATGAGGTGACTCTCTTCCGACTAGATCAGGACGAGTTGCGTCAGCAGCTTGAAGATGGGAAAGCCAGGGAGGTTCGGCTATAGGAGGTTGCGACTGACCTCAAATCTAGGGAGCTGCGACTACAGGGGGTCATAGAAGACTTTAAAGCTCAATGTGATGCTGCAATTGCCGAGTTGACTCGGGCCAGGGCTCAGGTGGACTCGCTGGCTCAGGAGAATGCTCATTTGGGTGAAGCCCTTGATCCGTCTAAAGTCGAGGCTATAGAAGAGCAAACCCAAGCCATAGCTCAGGCGAGGGAAACTCAGTGGGCTGAAGACGAAGCTTCTTTGGTCGAGGTAGTGGCCGCAGGAATAAAGGCTTTCAAAACTTCCAAGATGAGGGACATAGAGGCCACTAAGTTTTACAACCGTGGCTACGATGATTGGATTGATGCAGTCATGTACCTGGACCTTAACCTGGACTCCCTGTTATCTGAGGAAGCTGAAGAGACACCTGTCGATGACATCTGCCCGGACCAAGCTCCTGACGCCCAAGCTCCTCCATCTGTATAGCTTAGATTACTTGCTCCTTTTTTTTAGGAATAGTTGAATTTCTTTTTCCTTTCTAGTTACTTTTTGACCTCCTGGTAGGGGTATGTGAATGATTATTTTTCATATGCTTAATCCGTAGTTAATTTTTGAATGTTGGATGTCGATTGTTGATTTTCGCCAAGAATTGGCCGTGCCGCCTCTTCAGTGGGTCAGCTTACGTTGTAAAGTTTGAGGCCTTTATATCTTATTTATCGAGTCCAGACCCCTATGGGGTCAGCTCGTCCCACAATTGGCGAGAACCTTCTGCTTTACCCGTTAGTCTGTGAGCCAGCCCTTTAGGTTGGGAGAGTCGGGTCAGTTTTTTGGCTTTACCCCTGACTTAGGGGATGCCATGTAGAATTTTTGTGGGATAATGTACTAACCACTTCTTTAAAGAATTAGTAGATTGAGTTCGCTTCTGCATGTTAGAGGCAACTTTTGCTTAGTAGATAATTCGTTCGCGTAGATGTAAAGAGTCGAATTTTATTAAGAGCCTTAAAGGCTTGTCATTCGGAGGCTTACACCTCGCTGAGGGCCTTTAAAGGCCTATTTCCCAGAGGTGTACATTTATTGAGAGCCTTAAAGGCTAGTCGGTCATGAGTAATAAACCTTCAGATGCTCGGCATTCTAAGGGTGGGGGAGCTGACGACCCTCGAGGTATTTCAGGTGGTAGGAGCCTGATTTGGTTGACCGGATGACCTGATAGGAGCCTTCCCAGTTCGGTCTGAGTGTTCTATCCCCTGGATCAGCAGTATTTTGGAATACCCGATGAAGGACCAAGTCCCCAGGTCGGAATCGTCTATTTTTGACCTTCAAATTGTAAAATCTCGCCACTTGTTAATGTCGAGTGGCGACTCGGAGCTTTGAGATATCTCTGACTTCTTCGAGCAAATCCAGGCTTGCTGCAATCTACTTAGAACTCTGGTTTGCTTGGTAGCTCTCAACTCGAGTCGTAGGGAGACCAATTTCCACTGGCACCATAGCAGAGCGAGAATGGAGTTTCTCCCGTTGAGGACTGAGCTGTGGTCCTGTAGGCCTAGAGAACGAATGAAAGTTCCTTGGCTCAGCTGCTTTTGGCTTTTTCCAACTTTGTCTTAAGGTGGTGTTTGATGACTTTATTGACTGCCTCTATCTGCCCGTTGGACTGGGGGTGTCGAGGAGAAGAGCACACATTTGTGATGCCAAGTCCCCGACACATACCTCAAAATCTGTCATTGTCGAACTGCTGACCATTATCTGACACGATGGTGCGTGGAATCCTGAACTGACAAATAATATTTTTTCAGACGAAGTCGATCACCTTCTGCTCAGTGATTTTGGCGACTGGCTCAACCTTGGTCCACTTGGTGAAGTAGTCGACAACGACGATGGTGAACTTGACTTGCCCTTTTCCTGTGGGCAGAGGGCCGTTGATGTCGATTCTCCACTAAGCGAATGGCCAAGAGCCACTCATATGAGTCATTTCTTCGGTAGGCTGCCTCGACACGGCCGCGAAGCACTGACACTTATCGCATTTTCGAACATAGTCCTTAGTGTCCTCCTTGATAGTCGGCCAAAAGTACCCTTGTCTGAGTATTTTCTGGGCGAGGGCTCGACTGCCGGAATGGTTTTCGCAGATTCCTTCATGAATCTCCCGTATAACATATTCTGCCTCATCGGCTGAAAGACACCTGAGGTAGGGCTAGGAATGCCCCTTCTTGTATAAGATACCATCTAGAACGATGTATCAGGCTTCTCGGACTCTTAGCCGCCTGGCTTCCAGCCTGTCCGAAGGGATCTTGCTTGTCATGAGATAGTTAAAGATCGAATCCACCCAGCCCGGACTTGCACGAACTGGCTTGACTTCCTTCTTCTCCGCCTTGTCAATGCTTGGGTGCTCTATGAATTCAACGGAGATGATTCGTGGGATCTTCCCTTCCACGGCCGAGGCGAGCAGCGCTAGGGCGTCGGCCCATGAATTTTCTGCTCTTAGAATTTGATGGATAGTGCAATTCTAAAATCTTTCAATCAATTTCCTCGCCTCATCAAGATAAGCGATCATCCTTGTTTCCTTAGCCTCGTACTCGGTAGAGATGTGATTTATCACCAGCTGAGAATCGCACTGGACTTAAAGGGATTGGACACCCAGACTCGCCGCCAATCTGAGTCCGACTAGCAAAGCTTCATATTTCACCTAATTGTTTGAAGCCTTGAACCCTAGTCTGATCGCATATTGAACAACTGTGGAGTCAAGCACGATCAGAACGATTCCACCCTAGGCCCTTTGGTATTAGACGACCCGTCTATATAAAGGATCCATCCCGAATCCGACACTGCTTTTTGGTCACCTAGGGGAATAGGTGGACTTGTTTGAACTTCAGTATTGATCTCTTCTGTGTTCGGAAAGGTGAATTCAGCGATGAAGTAGGCTATGGGTTGGCCCTTGATTGCCGTTTTCAGAGGAAACTGGATGTCGAACTCACCAAGTTTGATGGCCCACTTGGTCATCCAACCCAACACCTCGGCCTCTGAAGAACTTGTCTGAGAGGGGAATATGTCACCACAACCACAGAATGAGCTTGGAAGTATGGGGGCAACCTCGGAGTGTTCACTCCCCAAGTATAGGGTTGTGATGTAGTAATAAACTCGGTAAGACCGAGGTCGAATCCACAGGGACCGAAACCTGTACGTTATCTGAAAATAACCAGATCTAGAACTAGGCTAAAATGAATTCTAAACCAATTGTAATTTGAAGAATAATGATGAAATATTAATTTAAAACTTTAGGAAAAATCAGAGAAGGGAAACTAGGGATTCAGAGGATCCACTTGTAGAGATCAGGGAGATCTTATGCCTGTATTACAAATCAGGAAAATTAACTGAACTGCCATTGATATAGATTTCAAGAGATGAAAGGTGTATGAATTAGAATGGATTCCATCACCAAAATATGCCTAGGAGACAAAGTAAACAACAGAATTAATCTAATTACCAACCAATCAACATACCATGCAGGTTAGGAAGGGTACTGACATCCAACCATGCCCAGGAGACGATGGTGAACAACAGGGCTTCCTGACTTCATAAAACATAAAAGGAGGAAGAAATACTCAAAGCCATCGCAGACCCATTGTAATTTCAATTACAATGAGACCATTAAAGACTAAAAACATTCCCTTTAATTAAACCCAAATCAACATCAGTTCACTCTAGACAAAGGCACAAGCAAAGAGGCATCCCATCACACTACTAGCTTCACCTCTTAGCCCTAGCTAAGAGGTTCAGCTCAACATGATGGAGCTAAACATCAGAAAAATAATTAATGGAAAACTATAAAAAAATAAAAATAAAACACTAACAGTATTTTCTCTCTCTGCTTCACGTCAAAACCCAGACTCCAAAAATCCAGATGATCCCCTCGTCTCTTCTCTCTCTCTCTCTTTTATAATAACAGCAAGGGGAGCCCGTCCAAGGGAGAATTCGTGCTGGAGTCCTGGATGGAAGAGAATTTTCGTAGCAACAGCGACACCACTCTTCACGCAACTTGATTTGTGGCTTCCGAGTTCTCACTTTCCTTGCATCCATTTCTGTAAAATCAACGTCCTCTGGGGTTTTCTTGGATGAGCTACACGATGGACGAATCAGATCAACCGTCCGATCACCGGTGATGCGCCACAACCGCCCGAAAAATCCGAACTTTCCAGACGCTGTTACAGAGATCGCGGATCTCTTCCGCTGTGAACTCGGTGGGTCCCACCTCACTGTTTTTATGAAAAATCCACACCGTCCACTGGATTACTCTCGTAAAAACGGTCAGAATTGATGCGGTTTGGCTCCGATTCAGCAAGGCCCACCAGGACTTTCTATTCAGCCATCCAACCTGCGTTCAATGGTTGAAAGCCTGATAACCGCTGCCTCCTCAATTTCCATCCTCTAGACTCTGGTAAAACGCACCTTGGCGTTCTAATGGATGGTCCAGATCAAGCCGAGGATGCATGATGGTGGCCCAGAAGATCCGTCCGCATGAGCTCTGTCGCAATGAAACGAGCTCGCGGACCTCTCCGCTGGTGATTGGTGGGACCCAGGATAAACGCTGGTCAGGAAATCCATTCCGACCATTGGAATCCTTAAGAAAAACCGGTCGGAAATGATATCTTTGGAGAAAAAATCGTCGCGGCCCACTTGAGCTTCAGTTCCACCGTCCGTTCTGCGTTTGATCAGTTGAAAACCGATCTCCATTGTCTTCAGAGATTTCGTCACCTAGGCGAGGGCCTTGGCCACCTTATGAGTCTGCTGGACGGTTCTGATCCTCCAAATAAATGGTGAGTGGGGCCCACAATCACGACCGAATTTCGGCCGTGAAGACGCTGTGGCGTCTTTTGATTTTGAAGGAAATCGTCGGTCAGCGTTCTGCTGACCGACTTGCTTTATTCGGTGCACAGCGAGTGCATCATGTATGTGCACTTCGCATGTGTGAAGTGGGCCCCAACTTGATGTATATGTAACATCCAATCCATCCATCATCTTTTCTAGCTCATTTAATGGGTTGATACCAAACTTAAAGTATATCCAAATATCGGTGGGCCCAGATTGAGATTTATGGGCTGATCGTCGTTAGTTCATCGCTACTGCGATGATCCGACGTATGAATTTCGATGTGTACGGTTCATTTAGAGTCCTTAGGCCCTTGGTGTCCTCAGATTATTAAATTCATGCTTTTTAGCGACTTTTTACCGTTCATGCTCTCAAATACACCCCGTAAGTCAAACATAGTTAAAACAGGGCGTTAAACAATATTGTGCTCGTAAATCCAGGTAATAAATGGGGTCTGATATGCAATATTTGACCCTCAACACAACCCCCAACCAGCATTTTGCTAGTCCCGAGCAAAATATACGAAAATTAAGTTGAGAATTACGAGACAATTTTTGTGAAGCGAGTGATATTTAAAAAAAAAAAACAATCCAGATATGAGAAATCTTAAGATTCATGAATGTTGATTATCAATTTCTCTTGGCCTCTCATGCATGGTGAATTTCATAATCAAGTTCAAATATCAATTCATAAACTAGAATAATTTTAAACATTGAGTTCCATGGGTATATAGTGAGATCTTGGCTTACCATCATTAAGAGATTCAATTCTTTATTTCAGGATTTCATTAGTAATCAACAAGAGAATTCATGATAACCAAAACTTGCCTTACAGATCATTTTTTCATTTTTCTAGTTTTTTTTTTTTTTTTTAAAGGTAACATCCAGAAGGGGAGTCCAATCCTCACCTATAGGGAGCAAACCTATGGTGAAGATCGTACACCTAAACCTTTTTCTGATATCATCCATGAGGAATTAAATCCACACCTATAGGGAGCAAACCTATGGTGAAGATTATTCGACTTACTCTGATGGCCAAATCTTTTAGGCTGGTTTCTTTCATGCTCAGTGATTACCAAGTTAATCATTCAATATCTAACTGAAACCTCAATGTGTAAGTGAGATGTGGTATGTGAAACCATGACTCAATCAATGTTTACAACTTCTAATCATGGATTAACAATTCAAACTTAACTGTGAAATCTACAAATAACTGAATCCAAAAGTCATGAATTACCAACATTACGTATCTTAAAATTATAAATCCAAGATGGTTGTCAAAATTACCTCAAATTCACAAGAATTTCCAGAAAAAATTTAAAAATTTTCACAATTTTTGCTCAAGACCAAGAAAATACTGATTAGGTAACCTAATCTCCCACCCCCAACCTAAAATCTACATTGTCCTCAATGTAAAAGAAATAAGCAAGCAATGCACATAGGATAATAAAAGTAAAAGAGGAATGAGGGAAAGATAGTACCTGGATGGAGAATCAAGAGGCTTTCTCAAAAGATTTCAACGTAAAAGCGAGTTAGCACAAGAGAGAAATCAACAGAAGAAAAAATAACAAAAAGAAAACAAAAGAAGATCCTACCTATACCACTTTCGCAGGTGCTCTCGATTGCATTTAGCGCATGCAACAAGCCTTTAAACCCTTAGGTTACCCTTAGTGGACGAGTTGTAGTCTCGTGAGGGTTTGCAGTAATGTTACCCACAAACATTGAACTAACTAGGAAAATGAAATAAATGGAAAAAAAGCTGGGTTGCCTCCCAAGAGCGCTAAGTTTAATGTCTTCAGCCAGACCAAAGCAACTATCTTAATCCTATGAAAGCGATAAACCTACCTATACCTCCATCAGACTAGGAGATCAGTCCTGGTAAACAGGATCAGTCAGAGGCATGGACATGTCCTCTGAATCAAATTTCTCGACAAATGGCTTTAAGCGATGTCCATTTACTTTAAACTCCTTGCCATTGTCGGGATCTCGTATCTCAACGGCCCCATGAGGATAAGCAGTAACAACAATGTAAGGGCCGGTCCAACGAGATCGAAGTTTCCCCGGAAAGAGATGTAATCGAGAGTTATACAAAAGGACTTTCTGACCTGGCGTGAATGATTTTCGTAGAATATGTTGGTCATGAAACGCCTTCATCCTGTCCTTGTAAATTCTCGAGTTCTCGTATGTGTCGTTCCGGATTTCTTTAAGTTCATTTAATTGAAGTTTGCATAGCGAGCCAGCGTTGTTCAGGTTGAAATTTAAATTTTTGATCGCCCAGTAGGCTCTATGTTCCAATTCCACAGGCAAGTGGCAAGCCTTCCCATAGACCAGTCTAAAGGGAGACATTCCAATAGGGGTTTTAAAAGCAAGATGCAGACGCCCATAAGGCATCGGTCAATCGAATTGACCAATCCTTACGGTCAGGGTTAACCATTTTCTCCAAAATATGTTTGATCTCCCTATTAGAAATCTCAGCTTGCCCACTTGTCTGTGGGTGGTATGGGGTGCTCACCTTATGAGAGATACCATATTTCTTCATTAAACTCTTGAATGGCCTATTACAAAAGTGTGAGCCCCCATCACTAATAATAGCTCGAGGTGTTCCAAATCGGAAAGGATGTTCTCTTTTAGGAATTTAATGACCGTGCGATGGTGATTATTCCGACACTAATCGCTTCGACCCATTTAGTGACATAGTCTCTGACAAGCAAAATATATAAATTCCCAAAAGATTGGGGGAATGGTCCCATGAAATCGATGCCCCAGCAATTAAACGCCTCTATGATAAGAATGGGATTCAAGGGCATCATATTTCGACGGGACAATGCTCCCAATTTCTGACAATGCTCACAAGCTTTGCAAAACTCATGAGTATCCCTGAACATAGTGGGCTAATAGAAGCCACACTGCAGAATCTTGGCCGTAGTCTTTTTTGCAGAAAAATGACCACCACAGGCCTGTGAGTGACAAAAGGAGATGACACTCTGATGCTCATCGTTTGGCACACATCTCCTCAAAATTTGGTCTGGGCAACATTTAAACAGGTAAGGATCATCCTAGAAGAAGTTGTGCACCTCGGTGAAAATTTTCTTCTTATCTTGCGCAGTCCAATTGTCGGTATGAAACTTGTAGCAAGATAATTAGCAATATCAGCGAACCAAGGTGAATGGGAGACTCTGAACAGTTGTTCATCAGGGAACATGTCATTGATATGGGTCGCCTCAAGGGAATCAGAGGTATTAAGGCGAGAAAGGTGATCGGCCACTACGTTTTCTACTCCCTTTTTATCTTTAATTTCTAAATCAAATTCTTAGAGTAGAAGAATCCATCGTATCAGGTGGGGCTTAGAATCATTCTTGGAAAGAAGATATTTCAGTGCCGCATGATCTATATAGATAATGATCTTAGATCCGATCAGGTAGGACCTAAATTTATCCAAGGCGAACACCACGGCTAAGAGTTCCTTCTCCGTAGTCGAGTAGTTCACTTGGGCAGGATTTAAAGTCCTACTCGCGTAATGGGTGACGTAGGGCCTCTTATATTTTCTCTGGCCTAGAACCGCTCCAAGAGCATAATCAGAAGCGTCGCACATAAGCTCAAAAGGAAGGCTCCAGTCGGGTGGCTGCATGATGGGTGCAGTGGTTAACATGCCTTTAAGCTTGGTGAAAGCTTCCTGGCATTGCTCAGACCACTCGTATGGAACATCCTTTTGAAGAAGATTACATAAAGGACGAGAGAGGAGACTAAAGTCCTTTATGAATCGCCTGTAAAATCCTGCGTGTACTAAGAAGGATCACACGTCCCTGATGTTCTTGGGTGGAGGTAGGTTAGAGATAAGATCAATTTTTGCCTTATCTACCTCAATTCCCTTGGACAAGATGATATGTCCAAGGACAATTTCCTTATGAACCATGAAATGACACTTCTCCCAATTAAGTACCAAATTCTTTTCTTCACATCTTTTCAGCACACATTTAAGACTTTCCAAGCACTTGCTGAAGGATGAACCATAGACAGAGAAATCGTCCATGAAGACCTCAAGATATTGTCCCACCATATCAGAAAAGATACTCAACATACATCGCTGAAAGGTGGAAGGGGCATTATATAGTCCAAATGGCATCCTTCGGTAAGCAAAGGTGCCGTAGGGACATGTAAATGTGGTCTTTTCCTGGTCCTCAGGGGCAATTTCAATCTGATTGTAGCCCGAATACCCATCAAGGAAACAGTAATAGGAATGACCAGCTAGCCTTTCTAAGATTTGATCAATGAAGGGCAAAGGAAAGTGATCCTTCCTTATGACGGTATTCAACTTTCTGTAGTCAATGCACATTCTCCAACCAGTAGTGACTCTAGTTGGCACGAGTTCATTATTAGCATTGGCTACGATGGTGATTCCGGACTTCTTAGGAACCACCTGAGTTGGACTCACCCATTGACTATCAGATATAGGGTATATGATACCCACATCCAATAGTTTGAGAACCTCAACCTTAACCACTTCCTTCATGTTTGGATTTAGTCTACGTTGTGGTTGCCGAGCGGTCGTTGCATTTTCCTCAAGATATATGTGGTGAGTACAAATCGAGGGATCGATTCCTTTGAGGTCTGCTATTGTCCATCCTAGGGCTCCTTTATGCTCAATGAGAGTAGATATGAGCATACTCTCCTATTCTTTCTCCAGGTGGGCAGAGATCACCACCGGGTATGTCTCATCTTGACCTAAATAGGCATATTTCAAATCAGAGGGCAAAGGTTTTAGGTCAAGCTTCGGTGCCTTGAGGTTAGACAGTAGAGGCACTACATCAGTTTGTGGCAATTCTTCAAATTGTGGCCTCCACCGGTTAACTTTAAGTACCGGTGCAGTATCAAGCAAGGCACACGTCTCCCTAATCATATCATCATCAAACTCATGGGAGTGGGCCAAGCACGTCTCTAGAGGATCAGAAGATAAGGTAAGGGGTGTCCTATCTTCCACGAAAGTATCGATCATGTTAATGTCGTGGACATCGTCATCATCCTCTACATTGCTGCCGTTATTGAAAAAGATGTTTGACTCTAATGTCAAATTTCCAAAAGACATAGTCATGACACCATTCCTGCAATTGATGATTGCATTTGACGTGGCAAGGAATGGGCGACCAAGAATGACGGGAATCTGAGTGCTCATGTTGTTGATGGGTTCAGTGTCCAAGATGATAAAATCTACAGGGTAGTAAAATCTATCGACTTGGACTAACACATCCTCAATAATCCCTCTTGGTACACAAACAGTTCGATCGGCAAGTTGTAGTGTGGTTAGGGTAGGTTTTAACTCACCCAATCCTAACTGTTTGTATACCGAGTAGGGAATTAGATTGACGCTTGCTCTCAAGTCAAGAAGTGCATGATCAATTCGATGGTTCCCGATTACACATGATATGGTTGGGCTACCGGGATCCTTGAATTTTTGCGGCACGTCTTGCTTCAGGATGGTACTCACTTTCTCAGTCAAGAAGATCTTCTTTTGAATACTCTGCCGTCTTTTGGTCGTGCATAGGTTTTTCAGAAATTTTGCATATAGAGGAACCTGTTTTACGACATCAAGTAGAGGAATGTTGACTTTCACTTGTTTCAACACCTCCAGAATATCCTGAGAGTTAGAAAGACGTTTTGGTGCAACCAACCGTTGGGGGAACGGAGCAACTAGCTTCTCTAGAAGTTCCGGTTCTAATTTTTGTGGAACATCACTAGATCCATCATTATTGTCCTCTTCTGGTTCTTAAGGCTTTTCGGGCCTAACCGGAAGGGTTTTATCAATGATCTTCCCACTCCTAAGAGTGGTGATGGATTTAGCGTGTCCCATTTGATTTGAAGAGCTAGGATCATTTATCTCGTATTGCGGTTTAGGATTGGGGAGCGGTTGTGCAAGAAGCATCCCCTTTTCTATAACCGTCATACGTGAATCTATTTTTTGCATGAAGTCTGTAAGCCTACGCACTACCTGAGTCAGCTCTTGTATGGGATTTTGAACCGGTTCTTCTTGAGGTTTTCCCTGATTTTGATTTTGATTAAAGAAACTTTGAGGGGTAGCAGTTTGTCCATTCCTCCAACTAAAATTTGGATGATATCTCCAACCAGGATTGTATGTATTGGAGGTAGATCCATTGAAAGGTCTTTGATAGTTATTTACAGCATTGGCTTGCTCATTCAACACTCCTTGAAAGGCAGATATGGTAGGACAATTTTCAGTTGTGTGAATGTTGCAATCACACATGCCGCAAACAATTTCATTAACCTTATCCTTCTTTCCTTCCATGGCCTCGACTCTTCGAGTGAGATTAGTCACTTTAAAATTTATATCGTCCTCTTCTTTCAGGAGATATACTCCACTTTTCTCCTTAGATTGAGTTGGCCTAGGCGTGGCATTTGATTTTGGGTAATGGTCCCATGATTGTGCATTCTCGGCCAGTCTATCGAGGTAATCCCATACCTCATCGACTTCTTTATTCATAAATTCTTCATTACACATTGTCTCGACCAGTTGGCGCATGGAAGATGTCAGTCCATCATAGAAAAAATTTGTAATGCGCCACATTTCAAAACCGTGTTGTGGGCATGAACTGACAAGATCCTTGAACATTTCCCAACATTGGTAGAATGTTTCATCTTCCTTTTGGGCGAAGTTCATGATTGCTTTTCTGAGGGTAATCGTTTTATGGTGTGGGAAAAATTTCTTTATGAATTTCCTCTGCAAATCATTCCATGTGCCAATGGATCTAGGACGCCTTGATGAATGTAACCACGTCTTAGCCTTCTTTCAAGGAAAAAGGAAAGAGTTTCACTGATTGTATCCTCGGATACATTGGGAAAGTATAAGGTGGCTATAATCTCATCGAACTCTTTCAAATGTAAGTATGGGCTTTCTCGATTCAAGCCCATGGAATTTAGGAAGGAGTTGGATAACTCTGGCTTGATGTCCATATGTCCTGTGTTTTCAGGAAAAATCATGCATGAGGGCGTACTCACCCCCGCCGGTTGTAAATAATCTCGTAAGGTACGAGGCGGGGGTGCTTGAAGCACCTCATTCTCATCATGTACTTCCTCATCCATCTGTTGAGGTAGTGCTTAAGGTTGATTTTCAGCCATAACCTCAATTAACTCAGGGGAATTCGAGCAGTGTCTAATCCTGCGATGGACAGTCAACCCCTCAACTAATCCTCCTTCAGTCAAGAGACGTCGAGTGTCGTCACGGGCCCACTTGGGCATGAAACACTCACAGCCCTCAATTAAATCCTAAATCTAATCCTAAGAAAGAAAATATGAATCTAAAAAGAAAAGAGGGTTGGAAGGAGATTACCAAATTGGAGTCCTTAAGCTAAAGACCTGCAAAACAAAATAAAATAAGTTAGTTTCTGAAGTAAACCAAATCTAAAGAGTTAGACAATCCAGAAAGTCAAAAAGAGTTTACCAAATTAGAAGTTCTATCTTAACAACCTACAGAATAGAAAATAAGTTAGTTTTACGAATCAAATAGAAAACAAAATTAAAAATTAAAATTAGTAAAATCCTAATCTTAAACTAACTCTAAATCCAATTAATTCAGAAAATCGTAGCCGTCAGTCCCCGGCAACGGCGCCAAAAACTTGTTCACTCCCCAAGTATAGGGTTGTGATGTAGTAATAAACTCGGTAAGACCGAGGTCGAATCCACAGGGACTGAAACCTGTACGTTATCTGAAAATAACCAGATCTAGAACGAGGCTAAAATGAATTCTAAACCGATTGTAATTTGAAGAATAATAATGAAATATTAATTTAAAACTTTAGGAAAAATCAGAGAAGGGAAACTAGGGATTCAGAGGATCCACTTGTAGAGATCAGGGAGATCTTATGCCTGTATTACAAATCAGGAAAATTAACTGAATTGCCATTGATATAGATTTCAAGAGATGAAAGGTGTATGAATTAGAATGGATTCCATCACCAAACTATGCCCAGGAGATAAAGTAGACAACAGAATTAATCTAATTACCAACCAATCAACATGCCATGCAGGTTAGGAAGGGTACCGACATCCAACCATGCCCAGGAGACGATGGTGAATAACAGGGCTTCCTGACTTCATAAAACATAAAAGGAGGAAGAAATACTCAAAGCCATCGCAGACCCATTGAAATTTCAGTCACAACAGACCATTAAAGACTAAAAACATTCCCTTTAATTAAACCCAAATCAACATCAGTTCACTCTAGACAAAGGCACAAGCAAAGAGGCATCCCATCACACTACAAGCTTCACCTCTTAGCCCTAGCTAAGAGGTTCAGCTCAACATGATGGAGCTAAACATCAGAAAAATAATTAATGGAAAACTATTAAAAAAATAAATAAAACACTAACAGTATTTTCTCTCTCTGCTTCACGTCAAAACCCAGACTCCAAAAATCCAGATGATCCCCTCGTCTCTTCTCTCTCTCTCTTTTATAATAACAGCAAGGGGAGCCCGTCTAAGGGAGAATCCGTGCTGGAGTCCTAGATGGAAGAGAATTTTCGTAGCAACAGCGACACCACTCTTCACGCAACTTGATTTGTAACTTCCAATTCTCACTTTCCTTGCATCCATTTCTGTAAAATCAACGTCCTCTGGGGTTTTCTTAGATGAGCTACACGATGGACGGATCAGATCAACCGTCCGATCACCGGTGATGCGCCACAACCGCCCGAAAAATCTGGACTTTCCGGACGCTGTTACAGAGATCGCGGATCTCTTCCGCTGTGAACTCGGTGGGTCCCACTTCACTGTTTTTCTGAAAAATCCACACCGTCCACTGGATTACTCTCGCAAAAACGGTCAGAATTGATGCGGTTTGGCTCCAATTCAGCAAGGCCCACCAGGACTTTCTATTCAGCCATCCAACCTGCGTTCAACGGCTGAAAGCCTGATAACCGCTGCCTCCTCAATTTCCATTCTCTAGACTTTAGTAAAACGCACCTTGGCGTTCTAATGGATGGTCCAGATCAAGCCGAGGATGCATGATGGTGGCCCAGAAGATCCGTCCGCAGGCTCTGTCTGCGAACAGAGCTCGCGCCGACCTCCGCTAGTGATTGGTGGGACCCAGGATAAACGCTGGTCAGGAAATCCATTCCGACCATTGGAATCCTCAAGAAAAACCGGTCAGAAATGATATCTTTGGAGAAAAAATCGTCGCGGCCCACTTGAGCTTCAGTTCCACCGTCCGTTCTGCGTTTGATCAGTTGAAAACCGATCTCCATTGTCTTCAGAGATTTTGTCACCTAGGCGAGGGCCTTGGCCACCTTGTGAGTCTGCTGGACGGTTCTGATCCTCTAAATAAATGGTGAGTGGGGCCCACAATCACGACCGAATTTTGGCCGTGAAGACGCTGTGGCGTCTTTTGATTTTGAAGGAAATCGTTGGTCAGCGTTACGCTGACCGACTTGCTTTATTCGGTGCACAGCGAGTGCATCATGTATGTGCACTTCGCATGCGTGAAGTGGGCCCCAACTTGATGTATATGTAACATCCAATCCATCCATCATCTTTTACAGCTCATTTAATGGGTTGATACCAAACTTAAAATATATCCAAATATCAGGTGGGCCCCAGATTGAGATTTATGGGCTGATCTGTCCGTTGGGCTGCTTCTGCGATGATCCGACGGATGAATTTCGATGTGTACGGTTCATTTAGAGTCCTTAGGCCCTTGGTGTCCTCAGATTATTAAATTCATGCTTTTTAGCGACTTTTTACCGTTCATGCTCTCAAATACACCCTGTAAGTCAAACACAGTTAAAACCGGGCGTTAAACAATATTGTGCTCGTAAATTCAGGTAATAAATGGGGTCTGATATGCAATATTTGACCCTCAAAACGGAGCTAAAACTACGAGACTGAGTGCTAGCTTCTCCAGGGGATAGTATCTTATTTCTGCCAGTATCATGACCTTGCTCACATAATAAACGGAGTGCTGTTTACCTTTGACCTCCCTGATTAGGGCCAAACTAACGGCCGTGGTTGAGATAGCGAGGTAGATGAACAGGGGCTCACTTTCTTTAGGTTTAGACAGTATAGGGGGTGCTCCCAGGTTCTGTTTCAATTGCTGGAAGGCTTGCTCGCATTCTAATGTCCATTCTGCCTTCTTATGACCCTTCAACTATTGGAAGAAGGGGAAGCATTTATCCGTTGCTCTGGATATGAATCGTCAGAGTGTCGCGATTCGACCTGTAAATTATTGGATTTCCTTGATAGTCCGAGGCGAACTCATGTCGAGGAGAGCTTTGATCTTATCAGGGTTCGCCTCGATCCTCTCTGCCTGACTTGAAAACCAAGGAATTTTCCTGAGCTGACTCCAAAAATGCAATTTGTTGGATTCAGCTTCATCTTGTATTTTCGGAGGACGGTGAATGTTTCTCTAAGATCTGTCAGGTGATCGGATGCTTTAATACTTTTCACTAACATGTCGTCGACGTACACTTCCATGGTGCGTCTGATCTGTTTGGAGAACATCCGATTCACTAGCCTTTGATACATGGCCCCAGTGTTCTTCAGGCCAAATGGCATGACCTGGTAACAGTAGAATCCCTTGTTCATGACAAAGGTAGTCTTCTTCCTGTCTAGTGGGTGCATCGCGATCTGATTATATTCAGAGTACGTGTCCAGGAAAGAAAGGAATTTAAGGTCCACCGTGCTGTCTACGCTGGTCAATCTGAGGTAACGGGAAGCTATCTTTCAGATAAGCTTTGTTTAAATCGAGTAGTCTACGCATACCAACCATTTCCTATTGGCTTTCTTCATAAGGACTACGTTTGTGGTCCAATCGGGATAATGCACTTCTTCTATAAATTCCGCGTCAAGAAGAATGGTGACATCGTCGGCTATTACTTTGTATAGCTCGGCATCGAATGGTCTTCTCTTCTGCTTGACAAGTTTGTGATCTGGATCCACATTCAGTCTGTGGACCATGACTTCCAGAGAGATTCTGGGCATATCTTGATGGGACCATGTAAAGACGTCCTTATGCTATCGCAGAAATGTTAAAACGTCGAGCCATTGCTCAGGACTTAATGATGTCCCGAGCTGAACGGTCCTGCTTAAATCAGTTTCATCGAGCAGTACTTTCTCCAGATCTTTCATGGATGATCCTTCCGTAGGCCCTCTGGGGTCTAGAACGTTGATGACGAGCGCCTGCTTAAAGAATCCATTCTTTACCGCCACTGCATAACATCTCCGAGCCTCTCGCTGATCGCATCGGAGGTAGCTTATGAAATGACCAAGCTATATGTCCTAGAGGGGGGGTGAATAGGACTATGCTAAATTTAAATAAAAGATACAACAGAATAAGAATAAGAATTTAAATCACTAAACTTCAATTGTAATATAGGAATGAAAAGCAATCAAAAATTGTTCTAAGGATAACCTTACACCAAAAACCAAAGTTTATGGTAGGACCACCTTATTTCTAGAACAAATATAGAAACAGAAGCTCAAACCAATAAAGTAATAGTATGTGATAAATTGCAGAAATATAAATCTAACTATTACACCATTCACCACTGAGCTTGAAATGAAATGATTACAACATTCATATCCACACATACATCCACATTGAATAATTAAATATATGAAATGAAAATCAAACAACCACAAAACACAAGGGATTATAGTGGTTCGTCTGTGTGTACACCAACTGTTCAACAATAACCACATAGCTACTCCACTCCTAATATCCTCAAACAGGGGATACTAGCGTTCACTAGCAAAAATAGGTTTTCCCAGGTTCACCTAAAAACCTTTACAATTGTGTCTTTATTTGTGGGCTTACACAATTTAAAAAACCCCACTTCTGAGTTTTCTAACTCTCCTCAGATAACCAATACAATGAGATTTTTTTGGCAAATTCAAAAGAAAACTAAACAGAATTTACAACAAATGTAAAATACCTGATTATCTCCTTCGTTGTAGTAGCCCGGAAGAACCAAATTGGAGTAGAGATTTGAATGTCCAAGATCAATGTCCAATACTCACTTTATAATGGTTCTAGGTTCTAATTGGTTTTAAATTAAAAACAACGGGCTAGCTTTAATTGATTTTGATTCCGAAAGAAGGAAAACAACAATTCCTTTTTTCATATAAGATTGGAATGCTAGAAACAAAATCAATTAAATAAAGCTAAAGAAAGAGAATATTAAATAAGCACACTTAGCTTTGATGAAGCATAGAACTATCTCTCAGAAGACCGAATTAAATTTGCTTAAATTGATCTATTTCTTCTGAGATTCGTGCTCTATTTATAGGTGACCAAATCACATCTTCAACTGGTCTAAGGGGTTCTTCGACTGGTCGTAGAACTAACAAATATTTGAAAATTCAAGCACGATAAGATTTGACCGTTTCACGACTAGTCGAAGGTATCCTTCGACTGGTCGTAGGTCTCCTTTGACTGGTCGTCAGATTTCTAATTTCAACGCTGGACTTTGAGTCATAGGTTAATGACTGGTCTTAAATGCAGTCGACACTATTCCTTCGACTAGTCGAATAGTCCCCAGGGCTAGTCGAAGCCTAACAGAAAATATCTAAAATTTGTAACAAACTTATGACTGATCCAGAAATTTCTTAGATAGGTCGAAGCAGTGCCAGGACTAGTCGAATAAAGTCTAGGACTAGTCTTAGAACTGACCAAACTCACGTGAATCAAACATATAACTTATGTATCCAAAATGGCCTACTCTAAAGGTTAACCTAAGGTCAGTCAAATCTCAATCATGAAGTAAGGACATTGAAACTTAAGGACAAGTGACCTTTGAAAGTAGTAAACCTTGAAGTCTTGTTGTAGCTAATCCTTGAACGTATCTTGAGTTCTTTACAATCGAACTTGTAAGCTTCTTGATATCTTGCAATGTCTTGACTTGAGAGCAATACTTGTCAATCACAGTTGAACTTGAGCAGAATTTTCTTCTTTACACTTGTGAGCATTGCTTTTTCATCAAAGTTGATCTTGAGTGGATCTTTGTACTTTATACTTGTGAGCATTTCTTGTTCATTAAAGTTGATTTTGAGTGGAGCTGCAAGTTACATACCAGTGTCTTTAGCACCACAAATTTGACAACACAAAAGGATATAAACTATAACACTTACAGCTTATCCCGCCATCGACGAGGAATTTCATCATCAGGTGATAGATAGAAACGACTGCTCTCATTGCATTGAGTAAGGTCTACCTAGGATGACGTTGTGTACGGATGGTACATTGACAAATAGGAAGTCCACCATAAGTGTGACTTAATGTTGTCCTTCTCCCGCAGTCACGAGGAGGGAGATGGCTCCTTCGGAGATCACCCTTTCTTTGGCAAAGCCATGCAGGGGGTCTTCACAGGTCTGAGATGAGACCGCGGAATCCCCATTCTTTCAAAAGCTTCAGAGTAAATCACATCGGCTGAGCTCCCGATGTCGACCAAAATATGGTATACTTTGCGATTCGCTATAGTCATGGTAACTACCAGAGTGTCGTCATGCGGTGCTGAATCCCACGCACATCTTCTTCCGTGAAGGTCAGGGTGCATGGACTGACTCAGAGTTCTTTGCTCGGCCGCTCGGTTAAGTGAACACAGTGTTCCGATTTAGACTTTCAGGAGTGAGCTTTCCGCGCTCTATTTGAATACCCTCCACTAAATGAGCCCCTGAAGATGGCGCGGATTTCAGTGGGTTCTTCTGTGGTGTTGTTTGGCTACTCCCGCTCTCTCTCTCCTGCCCGAACGGACTTTCCTTCTTTGGTGTATCGACCAAGTGTCCCTTCCGAATAAGGGCTTCGATTTCATCTTTGAGATCCACATAGTTAGTTGTATTATGGTCGTGGTCTCGATGAAAGCGGCAGTACTTGCGCTTATCTCGATGGTCTGGATCGGCTCTATGCAAATAGGCCAATTCAACAGTTTTTCTTCTCGGATGTCCAATAGAATCTGTTTGGGGGATATGTTAAGGGGGGTGTAGGAACACAACCTTCCCTCTGACCTTCTGCTCGGGCGACGATAGCGAGGAGCGTGGTCATCGGTCCCTTTGTTGGATGGCTGAGTGTACTCGTTCCTGGGCCTCTTCCCCTTACCATTCAACTTAGTCACCTGGACACTTTTACGGGAATTGGTGAATTTCTCCATGTTGGTATATTTCTGAGCTTTGGCCATAAGTTCAGCCAATGTCTTCGGCGGGTTCTTTCCAATGGAGAAAGTGAATTTCCCTTCTTTTAGGCCGTTAAACACGGTAGCGAGCACCATTTTTTCATCGTAGTCTTCTACCAGTAACGCTTCCTCGCTGAAGTGAACAATGTAGTCTTTCAGTGACTCATTTGGCCCTTGCTTGATAGTAAACAAGTGAGTGTTAGGCTTTCGACTTCTCTTACCGCTGATAAATTGGGTAAGGAATAGTCAGCTTAACTCTGCGAAGGAGCTGGTGGAGTTGGGTTTGAGCTGTCGATATCAACTCCGAGCGGATCCTGTAAGCGTGAACGAAAACCACTGACACATCATAGCCTCTGTCACCGTCTAGATCTGCATCCATGAGTGATAGGTTTCCACGTGTTTAGATGGGTCCCCAGACACCGCATATTGGATGACGGGAGGTATTCGGAACCTCTGAGGCATCACATCGTTCATGATTTTCGAGATGAAGGGAGGCTCGGTCTCTTCAATCATTGCCTGAACAGCAGCGGGAACCGATGTAGGTTGTTGTTTCTTTTCCAGAGCTAAGAACTTTTCGTTAAGCTCCTCAAACTACTTCTCCCACGGGTTTTTATTTTCTGCTACGACTTCTTGGGCGTTCTCTCTTTCCGGAGTTCTCCTTCCTCTCCTCCATTCTAGCCAATGACAGAGATCAGTTAACGTCAGGGCTAAAGTGACTGAAGCATTAGTCAGAGCTCGTGTGGCAGCATTCCGAGCTGTAGCAGTCAGAAGAGGATGTTGACTTGACACAGGCACCTAAGGGTGCTGAGGTGCCTCGGGCCTCACACACCTTGGCACGGAGTGAGCTTCAACTACCAGACCTACCTGTTCGGGGACAGGACTTTCCTGAGCCAGATGCAATCTCGTCTCTTATTGCTGCTTCATCCTGTTCACTTCGTCACGCAAGGCTTGTATTTCACCCTGCATGGCACGAAACTTACTCGCCCGATTGCGAGAACGTTGGGAAGGCCCCGGAGCAGATTCCGCGTGAAGTAATGAGGAGGAGCGAGTTTGTTTGTCTGGCTCCGGTTCTGCAGCTACTGCTTTCTTCTTTCCTCTAGCCATTATACTTAGGAATAGGAACTTGACTTTTTGTATCAATTTCCCGCAGACGGCGCCAAAAATGTTGAGGACAAAATCTGGATCACCCTCCACCCTGTGTGATGCTCCTCGAATGAACCCTGGTCCTTCACAGAGAGGTAAGTAAAGGAGACCCTGGCTAGGCCGGGGGACCCTCCGATGCCTAAGTCAGGGCAAGCGAATTGGGGTCTAAGTAGAATTGTAGAGGGAGAATCAGATATCGCATACCTATAACAATGGGGTCCTCATCTATTTATACCTGACTGTAGGATGGTCTGGGTCCGTTAATCACGGTACGATTCACTCAACTAGGGAGATTTTCGGATCATGGAGATATTGCACGTAATCCAAGGATTATGTATTATATCATGCACATCGTGCGTATCTGCGAGCGAAGTAACCGGCCACGTTCCCTTATGGCAGTTTCTAAGTTCGACTTGAGGGGCACCCGCCTCGGAATATGGAGTCGGCTTGGACCTTCAAGCAGGAAGGTTTTCAATCGGAGTGATTATAAGTCTATCAAATACTGTCCGCTCTAGTAATCTGAGCAGAGCTAATAACTATCCATCTGACTAAATCAACATGGCATCAGGCCTCGGAATTATAGGGGGCTCGGATCTTCCCATAACAACACCCATTAAGCTATTACTTAGGTAACAACCACTGGAGATTTAGATCTTCTTATGATTTGGGATCTTTTATAATATGATATTTAAAAACAATTGGTGGCGTGGATATACAATGAATAGATTAAGGTGGGCTCCACATGGTAGGGGTAACACCTATTAAGCTGTTACCTAGGTAACAACTAATCCGCTCTTAGAGACGGACGATCTTGGTAGGGCTATGTGTGGCCCACTGTGATGCATGTGTTTTTATTCATCCCGATCATCTGTTTTAACGGACTATTTTAGGGTATGAGCCCAAAACAGAGGCAGATTGAAGGCTTGAGTGGACCATGCCACAAGAAGTAGTGGGACAATAACGCCAGACGTTAATGAGATGTTATATAATGCTCTAGCAGCATACACGACTTGATACAGAGGCATTCAAGAACTGTACGTGGCATATATTCATTCAATTTAAACCGACTAAATTTTTGGATCCTCCTGTGTTAAAGTCATAGTCCTAATATCAGATTGGTTGAATAATCCTAACCTCTGATTTCTGGACATTTGATTTGTGGAAATAAGACCATTGAATATTTAAAATTCTAACCCTCCAATAAATATCTATTAGTCTAACAGTCAAATAATTGAAAAATCATAATATTTTTATTCATGGTACATCCAAACTAGAAACCTAGTTAATAAAAGTTAAATTTCACTTACTCACATGCTACATATGCTTTTTTAAAGTAGTTTGTAAGCGCATGTATCACATGCTTGTGGGTTTTCATGAGGTAAGCAAGTTACAGCACAATTTTGACCTAAATATTTGGCCCAATTTGAAATTTTGATTTAGTCACTCTATTCTACTCCTCAAGATATTCAATTTTATTGGTCACTTGATGTAACATCCCAAATTTTCACGGCTTGAGTACATATTTGTGCCCAAGAATTCTAAGTGTTAATTAATAATGTAAAGATTTGGATGCATCAAAATCTTACCTTAATTTTCTTTCCATTTAAATCACATCCAATTACATTCACGAAGGTAACCATTCATAAGAGTAAAATCAACTATATTTATTATTTCATTAGATTAAAAGAATTCAACAAATTATCAAATGCTCCCTCAATGGGAGCTTATTACATTATCGAAGTTTGCAGCGCAAATAAATAAAACTAAATATAAAGTTATCTCTTTATTTATTCAGAATAATCGTCTGTAGGAAGATTGTTATCCATGTCTTCAATCTACACATCACCTACATCATCTGTACAGTTGGAAAGGGTCAATGCCTACTCATAGTGAGGTTTATCCTTTAAGATTAACAATAATTCAAGAGACTCATAAGAGTAATATAAGGGTTCTGATACGTCTAGTACTCCACTACTATGAGTGTTATCAGTATGCGCAACCAATATATATGAATACATGCTTAATAAAGTGTGTGTGGCTCTCATCGTATGTAGTGATCATCACAATGTGAAATATAATTCACAAAAACTCGGCTTACCCCACATCTCATAACTACAGAAATTCTCCAGTGTGTCCAATGCTACCGTGGATTTACGTGGACCTTGAGGCGGTACAATACATGAATCAGATGAATTACGTGACACGATTTATTCATGGAGCGACTATCTGCAACATCCAATCCTGAATTGATGTAACAAGCATTAGAATTACTAACATCAATTTGTGCACTACTACCCAAAATCCATAGAATTATGCGTTGACCAAGAGGGTCACTACCTAGAACACATTACGTCCATGATAAAATATATGAATCACTATATGTGAGACCTCTAAAACATCACTTGCATTAAAGGAAAATAAATTAATCCATCGGAGTTTTGGAATTCCAAGACACATGCCCAAGCCATAAAGGGAGGTAGCACATGACTAACCTAATAAAGAAAAAAGTAGCATTAAGCTATCTTAATAAAAGAGAAGAGTAGCAAGTAGGCTACCTGAATAAATTAAGAGGAGAGGAGCAAAACGCCTAATTCCATGTAGAGTGGAAGTAAGCATCGCTCTTAAAATTGACAAAGGGCAAGGCTTGTATCCATCGCTCCACATAAATTCATAAAGATCACACATAATTAAAAATCATACCTTAACCATAATTCTCAAAAGATAAATATTTGATAATGGTAAATCAAACAATTTCATAGAGGGTTCACAGTAATATGGAAGCATGTAAAAACAATATAAATCATACAACTCAAATTAGTGTAAGCATAAAGGAATCCCTCACCTTAGCATTAGATCTAAACCTTAGCATTAGATCTAAACCCTAGGTAGATCTCGATGTAGGAAAGCTTCTACATGAATCACGACATCTCTTAAATAAGAGGGAGACACCAAACGTGTGGAGGAGGATGATGGGCAACTACGCTTTCTCTCTCTTTCCATTTTCCTTTCTATTTCTCTCTGTCTTTCTCTTTCCCTTTTCCTTTTTATTTGTCTTTCTCTTTCCCTTTCCCTTTCCCTTTTCCTTTCTATTTCTCTTTCCCTTTTCCTTTATATTTCTCTTTATTGGACGTGGTATTATGGGCGTGTGAGAGGAGAAGGGGACACACTCCTCCTTTTATAAAGGAGTGGGCATGTGAGAGCGGGTGTGTTTCACATCCCACTTGGATTAGGTCTCTCCAATTTAACTTTTTCTAGCAATTTTTCTTTAAATCCAATTCGTCTAGTGTGTCAAGGTCATTGAATAAGCCCATGGTATATAATTTTCTTGGTGATTCGAAATTTATATTGGCCTATCTTGAAAATTCTCCTAACGGGTGCCAATACAAACATGATCTCAATTAACAGTCTAAACTTAATGATTCTAATTTTGGGAGAAATGTGTAGTCAAGATAGGTCAATAGTTGAACAAAAGTTGGTGGTTGATCAATGGTGGAAAAGTCTTAAATCTAAAAATTCACCTTTTTCACCAAAAGGAAGGAATTTGAGTCAAGTCGGTTATCATTCAACGATGTAAGATTATAAATCGGGGTATAAATTTTGTATAACCATATAGTTAGATGAGACCAAAGTGTGGTCCAAATTTGAGTTGTGATTGACGGGAGGAAGTGGTTAAATCAGAAGATCCAGATTTATAATGAGTTGGTAAGCCTCGAAATGATAACTTCATGACTAAGGAAAAGTCTACCAAAGTGAGGTCTTCATATTTCATACTTGGTCCATATAATGGGCAATCGAAGTCATCTATATGAAAATAATATCCTCCTTTGACTACCCACGAGGTTTCTTCACTCGATGAACACTAAACTCAACAGTTAAGGGGATGATTGTCAATTGGGTCACTTTTACAATGATCTAAAGCTGAAGTTTGACACGTGTGTTTAATTTATGATACATAGGAATGGTATAAAATTTCACATTAAACGGATCATGAGAATAATGTGATGTAGAATTCAAGGGTCTAGGTTAATGACATTTTCATAATTATTACTGATATGAGAGTTTGGGAAATCTAATAGTTCTACATGGTTATAGGTACGTTTCTAAGTAATTTTTGCAAAAGAACTTATATCTAAATCATTACGAATAAATAATTATTCACTAAATTAATTAAGAGAATGTATTATATCAACCAACATAATGGATGGTCTAATGACATGTTAAAAGTAGGAAAACTTGATGGTTTGTACTTTGATCATGGATGTAAGTAGGTGTACGGCCAGTTTTGTAAACGGATGATCACATGTGGGTTTTTGGAGTGATCAAGATGCAGAATATGTATACCATTAGACTTAAGTGGCTTGTTCACATATGTAAGTTTTTCATATTGTAGTTTTAATGGTGGGTTAAGCATATTCATAGGTGGTGAATAAGATGAATAATCAGAATATTAATGTGATGTATACGAACAGATGCAAATATCAAGTAGTTAGTTTACTATGATTGAGTGATCCAAATTCAAAGTAGATGGTCAGACATCTTTACCTATCAGTGGATTGTTGGCTAAACGATTGGTTATGATGGACAAGTGGGAATACTTAGACATATGATGACCTTGTCTGAAAATCAACAACTGGATGGCTTGATCAAGATCATTCTCAATGGTCAAATTCATTTTGGAGAATAAATGTAAGGTTAGGATAACTAGATTGGTATCGTACACATGTACATATTAAGTTAAATTTCATGGTAACACTTGATAAATTTCAATATTCGGGTATTGAAAAGTTCAGGGTGTTATAATGTACCCTCATTAAACAAAATTTCGCCTCTAAAATTTCATTACTTATACCATTTACACTGATTCATTATGCTTAATTTTTCACCGTATTCTTCATAAGGTAGTTATATATGTTTAGGTGTGTGTATAATTAGCTACATGAAATCTGGACGCTACACTTGACCCGATCGGGCTTCCAATGAGAAAGATATTAGACAAACAAGATTGATCAACAATATGATGGGCCATATCTTCGATCCAACGGTTTGATTTGAGTGAAATTTAATATAAACATTTGAAGTCATTTACTCTTTAATATAGACCAATCATATTGTCCAAAATCTATCTAGATCTAGATAAATTGATCACGCCCATTTAAATAATGTTTTGGACGAATTTGATTTATTTAAGGTTAGATTGGCCTGAATTTTGTTCTCTATCTTAATTAGCATGCTATAAACATATCTGACCTTTCAAATCAACTTTAGGATGGCCTAATCATAGAATTTGATCAATTTCATTATCATAATTTATTCTTGCCTTTATACTTCATTATACTTATGCCATCATTTTTTGTACAAGCAAACTTGAGTCTATGCATAAACGGTTTGAGGTTCAATTAGTGGATGTTCGTATTAATTTATTACAAAATCTCATAATTTTTTCGACTGATAAATGCCAATATCTATGATAACCCTCTAACCTAATGAGTGTAATTTTCTTTTTCAACCATCAAATAAATGTCCACCAATAAATTTGTTCCAACCATTTAAAATTTTTCAAATTTTTTTTCAACCTCAAAATTTTTTATATCTCAAAATTTATTTTTAAATCTCTTTATTTTTTCTAACTTCTCAATTGTTTTTTATTCAAATCACTTTTTTTTTCAAAATACAAAAAAAAAAAAATTTCTTAAAAATTTTGAATTTTCCATTCTTTTTCAAAATGTCAAAATTTTTTTTTTTCAAACTCATTAATTTTATCTCAAAATCTTCTTCTTCTTCTTCTTCTTCTTCTTCTTCGCTTCTTCTTCTTCTTTTTTCTTCTTCTTATTCTTTTTTTTTTTTTTTTTTTGCCAAAATCTCATTTTTATTATCAAACCTTTCATTTTTTTTTCCTCAAAACACAAAATCTCAAATTCTTTTTAAAATCTTTTTTTTTTCAAACTTATCAATTTTATTCAAACTTCCAAAATTTTTTCAACATGCCAAATTTTTTATTCAAGATGCCAATTTTTTTATTCAAAATCTTAGTGTTTTTTAAATATCAATTCTTATTTAAAATCTCAATATTTCACAAACATTATTATTCTATTTAAACTTTTGAATTTTGGTTTTTAAAATGAAAAAATTTTTACACTCGATTTTTCTTTTCAAAATGTTAGTTTTTCTTCAAAATATCGAATTTTGTAATCTCGTTTTTCCTTCAAATTTGCTATTTTCTTCCAACTTCTCCTTTTCTTTTTCAAAATATTTTTTTTTTGGCAAACTTCTCAAAAAAAAAAAAATTCAAATTCAGTTCTTTTTTTTTTTTTTTTTTTTTTTTTTCAAAATACAAAATCTCTCACCATTTCCAAATTCTTTTTTTTTTTCAAACTTATCAATCTATTCAAACTTCTCAATTTTCTCAAGATACCATTTTTTTTTCAAAGTGCCAATTTTTTATTTTTTTAATTTTCAAATGTAAAGTTTTTTCAACATTTTTGTTATTTTTAAATATGAATTCTATTATGGGGAAAAATGGGCTGCCTTAGATAGGCATATCAGGTCGATACCTGGGACGCCCTGATGCGCAATAGAGGGTGAGAAACTCAACCGCCAGATTAGAGAAAGGTCGGCACTACATAGGTCGGTATGACCTAGGTCGGCACGGTCAAGAGTGGACTCTCCGAGGACTAACCTGAAGAGGCTATTAGGACTAATGAAGAAGTTAAAGGCTACAGAAATTAGACATCATAAAGATGTTTTGTAAAGATGTTCATCTTAAATGAAAGGGCAAGTCGGCAGCCGTGGAGGAGCTCATCTGACCTTATGCGTTGTTACCTCTGTAGTCCGACCTTATCTAAAGGCCGGACGAACCTTTTTCGATTCCCGACTGACATCCAACCTTATCCACGAGAACAGTCTGAAGTTCTCTTCAAGGATTGTGGAGTGTAATCCGCAGTTACTTGAGATCCTGAGATATTCACTAAAGATCTGGGGAGAATTCCAAGCGTTTTGAATCCTAATTCATTTATGACATGTACCCTCTAAAATGGGCTGATCTCTCTGTGTTCTAATCCCCCCCTCAACAATAAATAGGGGGATCCTCAATGGTGAAAAGTATGTACACATACTATCACTACCCTCGAACTACTTTTACTAGACCCAGATTCTTGACTTTGGCATCGGAGGCTCCCCTGCTATAGCTATGCTCTCCTTTGTCTTCTTCCTGTACAGGTACTCGAAGGCCTAGAAAGTGTGGACCAGATTTTTGCATCAACAATTTAGCACCGTATGTGGGAACATGCTTCGAAAGCCATTCTCACCACATCATAAGTTCAACAATGGCAAAAGGGAAGAGGAAAGCCTAGGCCACCTTTGTTGTGCTTGATCTCGCACCACCGGGGCAGCTTGACAGCCATTGGGATTCCACTTCCCAACTGTAGGTTGACTTCGCTCTTATGAGGTAAGTGTAGCGATCCCGCAATAGGGGAGGATGGCTTAACTCCCTCAAAAAATGAGTTGAAGCATTGAACAACAATATGAACTCCATGAGGTAGTTGTTAGAATGGCTGCAACCCCAGCCCATATAAGGGGCCGGTCTGGCAGTAGAGCAAGTGGTCTGAGAACCCTCTCATCCCTCTGATACACCCGCTACCTCCTACAAGAGCCAACAACTTGGATAAGTGAAGTTGGCGCCTTCTCACATCTCCAGTACTACAGCCTTGCCCGCCTCCAACCTCCGTCACGAGTTGGATGGGAAGAGGTGTGGTAAGGTTCCCGAGGTAGCCATTGAGGCAATGGCCAAAAGTGGTGGACCATGAGAAGCAAAGCTAAAGGACATGCACAGTCAGATCGATAATACGGTAGGCCTAACCCGTAAATGCTCCAACCCCATTGGAAGCAATGTAACGCCCTGAAAATCGGGGGTCGAGCATAAACTCAACTCCCGAGTTCCAGAACATCACTTATGCAACAAAATCAATGATGATTGAATGTTGACTATATTCGTGTATTGAACATGAGTGAGATTAAGCCAAAACAGCATATCATACTCCAGAGACAGTTAAATTTGCAAGCGGAAGACTATGATAGATAAATAAAATATATAAACTATGATGAGTCTCCAGAGTGTGATAACATTACCAGGTTAAATAAATACAAGTACAGTTCTAAAATATACCCAATTGTGTAAGTTTAATGTCTTCTATCCCAAGTACCACAGCCCCGTCAATACAGTACCAGGTCTTCAGAGACCCGTCAGAGAGTTACATGATAGGAGAACTCCTCCTCATCACCATAGAAGTAGTCCGGCTCTGCTTCATAAGCATCGCCATCATCTGAAATTCAACAAATCTGGTTGGTGTGTACAACACCGTCCCGTAACGTGGGAGTGAGTGATCAACTCAGTGGAACAATAAAGTATAGGTTAACGTGTTATCAATTCAGTTAAGCAGTAATGATAAAGCAGTACAATCAAACAATTTTAACTACTCTTATTTAATGCAAGTATGAAATGACATGATGTTGTATGCCCTTGCCAAACCACCCTCATGCGACAACATCTTACGTTCACGAATGCATAACTCCCTCAGTGCTCCACATCTACCAGGCACATGTAGTGTAATGATGAGCATGATTACCGAGTAATTATTAGTTCATTTCAAACAGCAGTATTGGAAAACTAAGGTACCTCCCTTGTATCATTCCCAAACATGATCCATTCTAGGGTCGTCAGTCCTAGTTAATCTCATACGATATTATGGTTTGAGAGGCGCAGCGAAGGCATCACAAAGGGCTCATCACCCATCAGCATGGATATAGATCTCACTGTATGTGGCTCAATTGTTGACCGTCAGCTCGAGTACAGGTCTCACCGTACTCGGCTCAATCACTAGCCATCAGCTCGAGTACAGATCTCACCGTACTCGGCTCAACTCATGCTCTAGTTGCTGTGAAGGGCTCGTCGCCAATCACAGACCTTAGAGTATACTCGAAGACACTACGGAGGACTCGTCGCCCATCAGCACGAGTACAGGTCTCGCCGTACTCGGCTCTCACCGTAAGTATCGACAGCTCGAATATAGTGTCCCATACCACCATAATCGGCTCACGAGTCTGGTTGCTCACTGGTCACTACGAGGAGGCACATGGCCCCAGCGTAGACAGACAGCTCGACCACGGTGTCCCAACCACCATGCCCGGTTCATAAGTCTTAGCAGATCGAGGTACCATGGTTAACGGGATTTCACTGGTAAGTTTAGTACCCTAGGTTCAAGTGGTAGCGTCCAAACATGGTGAACATACATAAGACAGATCGGGTTGCTTGACGAGCTCGGCTAGCTCGAGCGCACAACAAGCGCATAAGCACTTCGTGTGGCCAATCACTATCGCTAACCGAAGTACGACTCGAGTTCGTCGAACACATCTCACGTGGCAAATGAATCACAACCATGCTTTCAATCCCATTACCGATTGCCTGGACTATAAACATAGCCCCAAACACAATCAATTTCAAATAGTAAAGCAGTAATGGATCAAGGTTCAAATCATACAATCAAAGTTTGATCATATCTGTTTAGGGCTGCTAGGGCTGTTGCATGCATTCGTTGCTCCACTCCCCCATCACGCATGACGGATCGTACAACGTAAACATGAATTTAACATATGCATTACATAAACAAAATTATAAAAGCAGTTGAGCATGTTATAAAGCACAACACAAGCATGAGTTTGTACATATTCAATTCCTAATCACACAGCTATTCAAGGAAATCATACACATAGTTAAAGGAGTTGAGAATCATATCTCAACACCCTTAAACATTACAATTTACTAACTACAACTCTTTCAGACATTTCAACAAGCACTTTAAAATACAGGAATCAACAGACATGACATATGTTGATCACAGAGGTATAAGGCCAAATCCTATCACTAGGGAGTTACCCCAATCATAACACGCATACACCCATGACGGATAGTCATGGCAAGTAGGAATCTAAGTTCCATATTTATTCAGTCATTTCCACAAACACTTGGGCCACACATTTTAGCATATATAGTGTGTATTGGCCGTGGCGTGATTTAGGGCAAATCCTTTCGTCAAAGGGGTATTGCCAATACAACAATCAATTATCCATGACAATTAGTCATGGCGAGCACGAATGAGAATTCTATACTCATTCAGTCATTTTCACGAACACTTAGAATACACTATTACAACATACATGGTATATGTTAGCAAAACATGTATCAGGGCTATCCTTTAGCCAAGTGAGTATTTTATCCATGTATAATATTGTGAGTATTTTATCCATGTATAATATATTACTACAGAAAATAATCATGATAAATACATCTCCAAAAATTTATACGTATACAGTATTTTCTAGAATACGCATTTTTAACATACATAGTGTATACAAGCAAACATGTATTATGGCGATTCTTTTCGCCAAACAAGTAATTTATCCATATATCATATAATCATACAACACATAATCATGGCAAACACATTTCCAAAATATACATGTATACGGCACTCCTTACAATACAGTATTTCTACATACATAGTGTATATTAGTAAAGCATATATTTCGGCGAATCCTTTTGCTAAATAAGTCTTTTATCCATATATCGTATATCCATACGACAAATAAACATGTCAAACACATTTTCAAAAAAAATACGTATACGGTATTTTATACGAATACCTAGAATATGAGAAATTCCATATTCTACAATTTTAATCGAAACAGAAAATAGAAAGCACTTTGTACATGTGCAATTGCATGCAGATCATGAATCTACCATTATCTGACA
This sequence comes from Magnolia changhungtana, assembly GCA_030180095.1. Classification (NCBI taxonomy): domain Eukaryota; kingdom Viridiplantae; phylum Streptophyta; class Magnoliopsida; order Magnoliales; family Magnoliaceae; genus Magnolia; species Magnolia changhungtana. The sequence goes on from JASAUF010000640.1 coordinate 2,218,613, forward strand.
TTGAAAGCGTTGAAAACCATAACCTATATACCTAAAGTCCGCACCTTTTGTCGTAGAATCGTAACGGAGTTGATAGGTTTGCTAAGCTCCCGTATTCAGCAGTTTGGCAACCTATGGAATGAAATACGTTAGCTATTTCACATCCTACAACCACCCAAGCCCCAAATCAGGTTAGGGTTAGGGTTTCTTATCTGGAAACGACACCGGAATCGCCGGGAAAGCGATGAGAATCATGCGGTGGAGCCCGAATAGCGGCAGAGAACAGCAGCAGGGAGTTCCTCCCACATCTCCCACACTTTCTCTCTCTTTTCTCTCTCTCAATCTCAAATTCGTATGGCTGCCATGAGAGAGGGTTTAAGGTCCTTATATAGCCTAAAAATTTACCGAAATAAACTCCTGTTCAAAGTATACTTAGGTTATAACCAAAGCGGGACTTTTTTAACTCAAAAGAGTGTTTCTGGCGGCCCCCCTTGAGCCAAACGTCAGACTTAAGCTCACAACTCATAGATCTATGTGGGATTACGCTTTCGACTTGATCAGATTCCCAGATCACACGGGGCGGACCACTTTCAGTTCAACGGTCAGTGGGCCACGATCCGAAATTCCAAGTACATGTAAATGTTCCTGAAATTTTTCCTGATCCGATGGTGTAATTTGGTCTGATTCCGACGGTCTGGTTGCTTAATACTGATACGCAACCGAATGGTGCCAGATCACTATTCTAGATATTTATTTTATAAAGGAAAGAGTGATTTTCACACTCCCTCACTCCGGACTCAAGTGAACAGCCGTGGGACACTATCTGGATTTGATTTCCGAGATGGTTGTCAAGCCTAGCGAGGCGGTCCTAATTCCTTAACTTCGTATTATTCGGACTCCCGACGTGCGGTCCAGATCCGATACGGAGTTTTGAGATGCTCCCGAAAGCAGCCGGGTAATGAGATTGATCTTAGGTTTTAGGGTAACCTAGCGTCAATGATTCTACAAGTTTTGGGTCTTGCAGATCGTATTTAAAGCGATTCAAATGGATTTCATGGCTAATCTAGTTTAGCACTTAAGTAACTTTGTCAAATTTCTAAAGGATTTAATCCTAAGTGATTTCCTTCTGAGGTAGTATTTAGTCCTTTGCAGTTTGTATCTAAAGTGATCCAAGTTATACTACTTAGCTAGTTTAAGATAGTGTCTAGGGCGAAAGTGCTTTGAAAAATTGAAAGAACAAGGTAGTGAAGGGTGGAATTTGTGAAGAAAATGGTTTAAAAAGGGATTTAAGGCTTTAATTGAGCGTTTAAGAAGTTAAACCTGTGTTAGGATTGGTCCATTGCCTAAGGACGTCTAATCCCAGGTTGGCAAAAATCCGGGATGTTACAATCTGCCCCCCTTAAAACAAAATTTCGTCCCCGAAATTGGCTAAGGGTAATAAGGGAAGATTTCTATTATTTTATTTGCCTAAGACTTATTGGTTCTAAGTTTCTACACATGGTAGGGTATGTACTAGCTGGTTCATTTTAGTCTACCCCCCTTAAAACTTATTTCTTTATCCATTTCTCATACCCTGATGGTTTGCTACAATTTATTTCTTTACCTATTTGGAGTCTTGACGATAATTCTCACCAATTTAGAGTAAGATGGCTGTTTTCATTATTTGACCAACACGGAGAGACGGTAATAGTGGGCTCGATACCGATACATCGATCATCTACCGGGCCAGGGTAGGAAGCTCATAGTATCACTTCCGAATCCTGGTGGATCCTGGTCTTCTGCTCTGCCAAGCAGTGAGTCCATTGGTTGTAACGCCCTGAAAATCAGGGGTCGAGCATAAACTCAACTCCCGAGTTCCAGAACATCACTTATGCAACAAAATGAATGATGATTGAATGTTGACAGTATTCGTGCATTGAACATGAGTGAGATTAAGCCAAAACAGCATATCATACTCTAGAGACATTTAATTTTGCAAGCGGAAGACTATGATAGATAGATAAAATGTATAAACTATGATGAGTCTACAGAGTGTGATAACATTACCAGGTTAAATAAATACAAGTACAGTTCTGAAATATACCAAACGTGTAAGTTTACTGTCTTCTATCCCTAGTACCACAGCCCCGACAATACAGTACCAGGTCTTCAGAGACCCGTCAGAGGGTTACATGATAGGAGAACTCCTCCTCATCACCATAGAAGTAGTCCAGTTCTGCTTCATAAGCATCGCCATCATCTGAAATTCAACAAATCCATTTGGTGTGTACAACACCGTCCCATAACGTGGGAGTGAGTAGCTAACTCAGTGGAACAATAAAGCATAGGTTAACATGTTATCGATGCAGTCAAGCAGTAATGATAAAGCAGTAAATCAAACACTCCTAGTTACTCTGATTAATGCAAGTATGAATGTAGGTATGATGGATGCCCTCACCGACATACTCCCTCATGCGACACCATCTCACGTTCGCGGCATGCTTACATCCCACAGTGCTCCACATCTTCCAGGCACATGCGATGCATGATGAGCATGATTACCGAGTTTTTAATTAGTCCATTTCAAACAGCAGGATTGGGAAACTAAGGTACCTCCCTTGTATCATTCCCAAACATGATCCATTCTAGGGTCGTCAGTCCTAGTTAATATCAGACGATGGTGTATTTTCTAGGTCACTACAGAGGACGCTGTACATTACGCACAAAGGTTGCACCACTCCCCATCACCCCTTAAACGATTCATCACTATACTAAACAGAGGCCTAGTTCATACTCTATATATCGCGGCGAACCCTAAGGCGCACTTGCGACTTCAGAATATGCTCGCGGCCCCTACAAAGGGCTGCCAGGGCTGTTACGCACAAAGGTTGCACCACTCCCCCATCACCTTATCAATGTAAGCCGACAGCGCGAATATAGTGTCCCATACCACCATAATAGGCTCACGAGTTAGGTTGCTCCTTTGGTCACTACGGGAGGCACGTAGCCCCAGCGTAGGTCGACAGCTCGACCACGGTGTCCCATACCACCATGCCCGGCTCATGAGTCTTAGCGGATCGAGGTACCATGGTTAAAAGGGTTTTCACTGGTAAGTTTGGTACCCTAGGTTCAAGCAGTAGTGACCAAACATGGTGAACATACATTAGACAAAACGGGTTACATGACGAGCTCGGCTAGCTCGAGCGCACAACAAGTTGAACGACATGAAGTGCAAAAGTACTTCGCGTGGCCAACCACTATCGTCAACCGAAGTACGATTTGAGTTCATCGAACACATCTCACGTGGCGACATGAAACTCAACCACGATCTCCAATCTAGTACCGATTGTCTAGACTATAATCATAGCCCCAAGCACAATCAATTGTCATCCATAGCATGTGGAGTAAAGTATGATAAACAAAGTAATTCAAGAATGGTAGCAATCATGTTATAAAGCATGTCATAAAGCATGTTAATAAAACAAGTTACAAAGCATGTTCAAAAGCATGTTGTAAAGCACTATACAAATAGGGATACAAATACATATACTTCATAGGTGAGTGGTTAGAGTAAATAACCACATGGAGGATATCATATGTGACTCTAAGGTAGTTGAGAATCCCATCTCAGCACCTACCTAAGGTTTTAACACTTAAGCACTTACACTCACAAGCGATTTCACCAACACTTGGAATGCACTATTTCAACATACATGACGTATGTTAGAGGAAAGTGCACTAGGGTTGTCCCTTTACCAAACTAGTATTTTATACATATACATCATATTCATACAGCAAATAATCCTGACAATTACATCAGTAAATTTTATACGTATAGGGTATTTTCTAGTATACCCAATTTCAACATACATAGTGTTTACAAGGGAACTTGTAATACGGCGATTCTTTTCGCCAAGCAAGTAATTTATACGCACATAATATATTTATACAACAATTAATCATGACAAACACATCGCTAAAATATACACGTATACAGTACTTCTTACAATACCGTATTCCTACATACATGGTGTATATTAGTAAACATGTATTTAGGCAAACCCTTTCGCCAAATGAGTATTTTATGTATACATCATATATCCATACGACAATTAAACATGTCAAACACATTTTCATAAAAAATACGTATACGGTATTTTATACGAATACCTAAAGTATGTGAAATTCCAAAATCTACAATTCTAATCGAAACAGAAAACGGAAAGCACTTTGTACATGTGCAATTGCATACAGATCATGAATCTACCATTATCTGACATTGAAAGCGTTGAAAACCGCAACCTATACACCTAAAGTCCTCACCTTGTGTCGTAAAATCGTAACGGAGTCGATAGGTTCGCTAAGGTTCCAGTATACGGGAGTTTGGCGACCTAAAGAATGAAACAGGTTAGCTATTTCATAATCTACAACCTATACAACCCTAAAACAGATTAGGGTTAGGGTTTCTTACCTAGAAACGACGCCGGAATCGCCGGGAAAGCGATGAGAATCAGGCGGTGGAGCCCGAATAGCAGCAGGGAATTCCTCCCACAACTCCCTCACTTTCTCTCTCTTTTCCCTCTCTCAAATCCAAATTCGTATGGCTGGAATGGGAGAGGGTTTAAGGTCCTTTTATAGCCTAAAACCTTCCCAAAATAGACTCAGGTTCAAGGGTTACTGCTAATATAGGTATTTCGTCACTTTTCCAGCTCAAAAGAGTGTTTCTGGTGGCCCCCCTTGAGCCAAACGTCAGACTTAAGCTCTCTACTCACGGATCTACGTGGGACTACGTTTTCGACTCGAACGGATTCCCAGATCGCACGTGGCGGACCAGTTTCAGTTCAACGGTCAGTGGGCCACGATCCGAAATTCCAAGTACATGTAAATGTTCCTGAAATTTTTCCTGATCCGAGGGTGTAATTTGTCCGATTTCGACGGTCGGGTTGCTTATACTGACGCGTAAACGAATGGTGCCAAATCACTATTCCTGATATTTATTTTGGAATGGGAATAGTGTTTTTCACACTCCCTCGCTCCGGATCCAAACGAATGGCCGTGGGACATCAGCTGGACCTGATTTTTGAGATGATAGTCAGGCCCAGTGAAGCAATCCTAGTTCCTTAACTTCGTGTTAATCGGACTTCTGATGTGCGATCTAGACCTAATACGAAGTTTCATTTCATTCCCAAGAGCAGCCGGGAAATGAGTTTGTTTCTAAACTTTAGGGTAACCTAGCGTCAATGATTCTACAAGTTTTGGGTCTTGCAGATCGTATTTAAAGCGATTCTAATAGATTTCGTAGCTAATCTGGTTTCGCACTTAGTTACTTTGTCTCATTTCTAAAGGATTTAGTTCTAAGTGAATTCTGGTCGAGGTGGTACTCAGGCCTTTGTAGTTTGTATATAAAGTGATCCAAGTTATACTACTTAGCTAGTTTAAGATAGTGTCTAGGGTGAAAGTTCTTAGAAAAATTGGAAGATCAAGGTGATGAAGGGTGAGGTTTGTAAAGGAAATGAGTTCAAAGGCGGCTTTAGACTTTGGGATTCAGTTCTGACAAGTTAATGAGGTATTAGGATCGACCCATTGCCTAAGGAGATCTAATCCCAGGTTGGCAAAAATCCGGGGCGTTACATTGGTAGTCGCCTAGGATTGAAAATTGGGTCAAGCCCCGAATGTTTCACAGTTGTATATTTCAGTAACTCCGTAGTCCGATCACTCTAGAAACGTAGGGAATGTCCATCATTGAAAGGTTCAAATTGTTTATTTTAAGGTTGCCCTTTAGGTCTTAGTCTAAGAGAGTCCTCGTTATTATCTATGTCAAAGGGAAGGGTGAATCAAATCTTACTAGATCATCCTAAAACATTTTCATAGTAGAACTTGTTAGGGCTTCTATAATGCGCGTATGTTAACGAGCACCGTTTCGATCCTGGGCCAGTGGAGTAGGGTCCACCACGCTTCCGCTGCGCCACCCAGATCAAAGAGATGCAATAGGTGACCTAACCAGATTGGGCTCATAATGTTCTACCCCCCTTAAAATTTTATTTTCACCCTCAAGGCTTAAGATTTATGTCTTGCTCCGCACACCGGAACAAGGTGTAATTTATAACTCATCCTTGACATGAAAGGAGATGCAGTCTCCCACTACATCAGTCTTGGTACCTAGGATTATAGAAAGGGGCTATCACGGTTGGGTGTGAGTTTGAGGCAAGATGCCTAATTCTACCAAGGAAATTTTTTTTTTTTGTCGCGGTCCAGACTTATCCTATTTAATCATGTTTAGCTTAATAGGTAGGCTATCTTTTTACGTTCATAAGCACAACATGTATGTCGACATGGCATGTGATTTGGGACCTAATTCCTAACTGTCTGTTGCCTATTTGAGTAATTCCTTAGGCCTAAAAGACAAAATCTCTATCAGCTATATACTCCTAACACTTTTCAAGGACAAAATTATAAACTTTTAGTTGTAAATGGTCGGGCCAACACGGAAAGAAAATTGTGTAGTGGGTCTGAGTCAGTTAAGCCGAATGACTAAGTCTATTATTCAATTGGCTTAGCACAATTGATTAGTCTTTTACTTTCCTTAGCCTAATCAGTAGTCTAGTCTTAATTTAGGAGTAGCGGAAAACCATAAGTGTAGTCTAAAGTCTATGCTCATATGATTTCACATAATTTCTAATACAAGAAGGGTTTTATCACTTAGGGTCAAAGGTTGTCAATTGAATTGTCCGAACTTGAATTTAATTACGCTTGAGCACTACACACCTGTTTATACTAGCTATAAAGGTCCTAGGGCTCACATTATTCATTTATTGGGTTTCCTATACTGTCAAGTCTATCGAAATCTAGGAGCACCGCTCTAGGTCCAAATTCCAAAGGCCTACTTGGCCAGTGATCTTAAGTTGTACTAAATGGGATTACATTACTAATCCTACCTCGGTATTGGGAGTGGCATAGTTGGTAGGAGGGTGGGTGGGGATTAAAATTAATGGTATAAGCTTTGGGAAATGAGCCTTGTGTGGGAAAGCGTGAGGTGAGAGTTTCAAATCCCAGGATGAGGAATTTCTAAGTGTAATAGGAAAACCCGGGATGTACTTCTAATTGTATACACTCCAAACATGGCGTTGGAAAACATGGGATACACCAATCTAGGGACCATACCCTACACATACATTTATTATTACTTTTACAATTCTATCCACCATAAACTCACCTAATGCAATTTGGCCGAACGGGCCCTAAACATTCTCAAACATCTAAAACATTTTACCAACTACTACACCTATCAGCATGAAAACATAACCACCCTAAGACAGTAGCCCATGCAAACTACAAGACAACATTTGGATGAGCTCGGATAGAGCCATGGAAAATGAGAATAAGGGCAAATGGGGGGCTGGAGTTTTTGGTTCTCCATGGATTGGAGTCTCAACAGACATCGTAGAGGCCTAATAGATAGGGTTTTGTAAAAGAAAAAATGGAGAGATGGGTTGGGTAGAGAGGTTACATGTTTTGGAGCCACGAACGGAAGGTGTAATGGCTCAAATGCGAGAAAACGAAGAGGGTAGGGAGGTAGGAATTGTTGTAACTGATGGAGATGGATGGATTGTGGTCGAAATTTGCAGATTGAGTGATTAGAAGGGAGAGTTGAGAGAGAGACAGCAACTTTGAGGGCTTGGAGGGGCATTTGAGAGAGAGGGGGGCAAAACGACATGAAAAAGGGGTCCCCCATAAAAATCGTACACACCAAACATCACTAGGGGTCGGGCCGACCATGACCAGACCCGGCCGGACCCGACCAGATCAACCTGACCACGGCGCGCCGCGGTGACTGCGGTGCCGCCACGGTCTGCCTTGCCCGACGCCACGCCGCCGCAGTGGGGTTGTGTCCACCACCATTCCAAGGTGCCAAATGCACCCTAGGTCCACTTGTTTTCTCCCCGGATTGACACGTGTGGCCCCCGATTCCGTTTCGAGTCGTTTCGGGTCAAATCGGACGTATCTTGCAATCTGGAATGAGTTATCTGACGTAAAATATATGAATTTGGGGTAGAACGAGCTAATGAAGCCAACCAACCTGCTATGTTGGGTTGCGCAGCCTGGAATTGCGAAAAAAGCCTCTGATTGATAGTCATTTCCCTGTTTTAATTTCGTTTTACTAAAATAGTAATTTTTGTTTGATTACTCTTCATCTGTTGGGATTTAGGAGTTGCGCTCATCGCGTAAAGAGCTTAGAATAATTAGGAGAATGGTTTGGTGAAGTCCAATAGGACACTTACTATTTTTGGCTGAAAGCCTTGCGCACTAGTAGACATCACAACCTAGGAGTTTTAGTTGTAGTTTGTTTCTGATTTCCTTCCCATTACTTGGTATTCCCATTTAAAGGGTTGTAAATTCTTTTTTCTTTTTTTTTGTCATTCATTAATCAATTTCGAATTTATTAGAATTTATTTCTATTTTCTGCTTTCCTTTCCTCATGGATTCGAGAAGTCTCTGTGAGGAGGGTAGAGAAGCTCCGGGGATTCGGAGTAGTTATCCTCATCATGTTCATCGCTTATTCTACTGATGGTCAACGGTTAGGGTGAAGTGGATTGTAATCTAGACTCATTAATAGACGGCCTGGGAATATTTTAAGGTCGACCCGTTCGACCATAGTTGAATACAGACTCGATTTCGGCGTTCGTTTTCCGTAAACTAGCCGTTAGACGGAACAGGGATGTCTAAGACTATTTCTACATTTTGTCACTCCCTCCTAAGTCAGAGTGCGTCAGTGTGCGTCATGTGACCATAACCCAGGTCTGGTTTAATCCAAATCATGCTCTGATACCATCTTGTAACGACCTGAAAATCGGGGGTCAAGCATAAACTCAACTCCCGAGTTCCAGAACATCACTTATGCAACAAAATCAATGATGATTGAATGTTGACTGTATTTTTGCATTGAACATGAGTGAGATTAAGCCAAAACAGCATATCATACTCCATAGACAGTTAAATTTACAAGCAGAAGACTATGATAGCTAAATAAAATATATAAACTATGATGAGTCTCCAGAGTGTGATAACACTACCAGGTTAAATAAATACAAGTACAGTTCTAAAATATACCCAATTGTGTAAGTTTAATGTCTTCTATCCCAAGTACCACCCATCAATACGAGCACTGTGTCTTCGAGAGACCCGTCAGAGAGTTACATGATAGGAGAACTCCTCCTCATCACCATAGAAGTAGTCCGGCTCTGCTTCGTAAGCATCGCCATCATCTGAAATTCAACAAATCTGGTTGGTGTGTACAACACCGTCCCGTAACGTGGGAGTGAGTGATCAACTCAGTGGAACAATAAAGCATAGGTTAACATGTTATCAATTCAGTTAAGCAGTAATGATAAAGCAGTACAATCAAACAATTTTAACTACTCTTATTTAATGCAAGTATGAAATAACATGATGTTGTATGCCCTTGCCAAACCACCCTCATGCGACAGCATCTTACGTTCGCGAATGCATAACTCCCTCAGTGCTCCACATGTACCAGGCACATGCAGTGCGATGATGAGCATGATTACCAAGTAATTATTAGTTCATTTCAAACAGCAGTATTGGGAAACTAAGGTACCTCCCTTGTATCATTCCCAAACATGATCCATTCTAGGGTCGTCAGTCCTAGTTAATCTCATACGATATTATGGTTTGAGAAGCATAGTGAAGACATCACAAAGGGCTCATCACCCGTCAGCACGGATACAGATCTCACCATATGCGGCTCAATTGTTGACCGTCAACTCGAGTACAGGTCTCACCGTACTCGGCTCAATCACTAGCCGTCAGCTCGAGTACAGATCTCACCGTACTCGGCTCAACTCATGCTCTAGTTGCTGTGAAGGGCTCGTCGCCAATCACAGACCTTAGAGTATACTCGAAGACACTACGGAGGACTCGTCGCCGTCACAAGACGGTCACACCGTCACACGGCTCTCGCCGTAAGTATCGACAGCTCGAATATAGTGTCCCATACCACCATAATCGGCTCACGAGTCTGGTTGCTCACTGGTCACTACGGGGAGGCACATGGCCCCAGCGTAGGCCGACAGCTCGACCACGGTGTCCCATACCACCATGCCCGGCTCATAAGTCTTAGCGGATCGAGGTACCATGGTTAACGGGATTTCACTGGTAAGTTTGGTACCCTAGGTTCAAGCGGTAGCGTCCAAACATGGTGAACATACATAACACAGATCGGGTTGCTTGACGAGCTCGGCTAGCTTGAGCGCACAACAAGCGCATAAGCACTTCGTGTGGCCAATCACTATTGCCAACCGAAGTACGAATCGAGTTCGTCGAACACATCTCACGTGGCAAATGAATCACAACCACGCTTTCAATCCCATTACCGATTGCCTGGACTATAAACATAGCCCCAAACACAATCAGTTTCAAATAGTAAAGCAATAATGGATCAAGGTTCAAATCATACAATCAAAGTTTGATCATATCCGTTTTAAATCGCTGTGGTACATTGCACATTCGTTGCTCCACTCCCCCATCACCCATGACGGATCGTACAACGTAAACATGAATTTAACATATGCATTACATAAATAAAATCATAAAAGCAGTTGAGAATGTTATAAAGCACAACATAAGCATGAGTTTGTACATATTTAATTCCTAATCGCACAGCTATTCAAGGAAATCATACACATAGTTAAAGGAGTTGAGAATCATATCTCAACACCCTTAAACATTACAATTTACTAACTACTACTCTTTCAGACATTTCAACAAGCACTTTAAAATACAGGAATCAACATACATGACATATGTTGATCACAGAGGTATAAGGCCAAATCCTTTCACTCGGGAGTTACCCCAATCATAACATGCATACACCCATGACGGATAGTCATGGCAAGCAGGAATCCAAGTTCCATATTCATTCAGTCATTTCCACAAACACTTGGGCCACACATTTTAGTATATATAGTGTGAATTGGTCGTGGCGTGATTTAGGGCAAATCCTTTCGTCAAAGGGGTATTGCCAATACAACAATCAATTATCCATGACAATTAGTCATGGCGAGCACGAATGAGAATTCTATACTCATTCAGTCATTTTCACGAACACTTAGAATACACTATTACAACGTACATGGTGTATGTTAGCAAAACATGTATCAGGGCTATCCTTTAGCCAAGTGAGTATTTTATCCATGTATAATATAGTGAGTATTTTATCCATGTATAATATATTACTATAGAAAATAATCATGATAAATACATCTCCAAAAATTTATACGTATACAGTATTTTCTAGAATACGCATTTTCAACATACATAGTGTATACAAGCAAACATGTATTATGGCGATTCTTTTCGCAAAACAAGTAATTTATCCATATATCATATAATCATACAACACATAATCATGGCAAACACATTTCCAAAATATACATGTATACGGCACTCCTTACAATACAGTATTTCTACATACATAGTGTATATTAGTAAAGCATGTATTTCGGCGAATCCTTTCGCTAAATAAGTCTTTTATCCATATATCGTATATCCATACGACAAATAAACATGTCAAACACATTTCTAAAAAAAATACGTATACGGTATTTTATACGAATACCTAGAATATGAGAAATTCCATATTCTACAATTTTAATCGAAACAGAAAACAAAAAGCATTTTGTACATGTGCAATTGCATGCAGATCATGAATCTACCATTATCTAATATTGAAAGCGTTGAAAACCATAACCTATACACCTAAAGTCCGCACCTTTTGTCATAGAATCGTAACGGAGTTGATAGGTTTTCTAAGCTCCCGTATTTGGAAGTTTGGCAACCTATGGAACGAAATACGTTAGCTATTTCACATCCTACAACCACCCAAGCCCCAAATCAGGTTAGGGTTAGGGTTTCTTACCTAGAAACGACGCCGGAATCGCCGGGAAAGCGATGAGAATCAGGCGGTGGAGCCCGAATAGCGGCATAGGAGGGCGAGAAGAAGAGGAGTTCCTCCCACATCTCCCACACTTTCTCTCTTTTCTCTCTCTCAATCTCAAATTCGTATGGCTGCCATGAGAGAGGGTTTACGGTCCTTATATAGCCTAAAAATTTACCGAAATAGACTCCTATTCAAAGTATACTTAGGTTATAACCAAAGCGAGACTTTTTCAACTCAAAAGAGTGTTTCTGGCGGCCCCCATTGAGCCAAACGTCAGACTTAAGATCATAACTCATGGATCTACGTGGGATTACGCTTTCGACTCGATCGGATTCCCAAATCACACGGGGCGGACCACTTTCAGTTCAACAGTCAGTGGGCCACGATCCGAAATTCCAAGTACATGTAAATGTTCCTGATATTTTTCCTGATCCGAGGGTGTAATTTGGTCTGATTTCGATGGTCTAGTTGCTTAATACTGATCCGCAATCGAATGGTGCCAGATCACTATTCTAGATATTTATTTTGTAAAGGAAAGAGTGATTTTCACACTCCCTCACTCCGGACTCAAGCGAACAGCCGTGGGACACTATCTGGATTTGATTTCCGAGATGGTTGTCAAGCCCAGCGAGGCGGTCCTAATTCCTTAACTTCGTATTATTCGGACTCCCGACGTGTGGTCCAGATCCGATACGGAGTTTTGAGATGCTCCTGAGAGCAGCCGGGTAATGAGATTGATCCTAGGTTTTAGGGTAACCTAGCGTCAATGATTCTACAAGTTTTGGGTCTTGCAGATCGTATTTAAAATGATTCAAATGGATTTCATGGCTAATCTAGTTTAGCACTTAGTTAACTTTGTTAAATTTCTAAAGGATTTAATCCTAAGTGATTTTCGTCTGAGGTAGTATTTAGTCCTTTGCAGTTTGTATCTAAAGTGATCCAAGTTATACTACTTAGCTAGTTTAAGATAGTGTCCAGGGCGAAAGTGCTTTGAAAAATTGAAAGAACAAGGTAGTGAAGGGTGGGATTTGTGAAGAAAATGGTTTGAAAAGGAATTTGAGGCTTTAATTGAGCGTTTAAGAAGTTAAACCTATGTTAGGATTGATCCATTGCCTAAGGACGTCTAATCCCAGGTTGGCAAAAATCCTGGATGTTACAAGCAATGCCAGAGGAAACTGAGCCTCCGTTTACCATGGACATCATGCAAGCACAGCTGTCGCTGAGGTTCCACATGCCACAAATTGCTTAGTTTTCTGGAACTACTGATCTAGCCAAACTTTTGCAATTGTTTAGGGTTTGGATGGAGCTCCATAACGCATTTACTGCGGTCATGTGCGGTGCATTTCCACTAACCCTGGTAGGAGTAGCTCGGAAATGGTTTAGACAGTTGAAACCACATTCAATTAGTTCTTTCTCTGAACTCAGTCAAGTTTTCATCACTAACTTTATTTGTGGGAAGGAAAGACTTAAGCCTGCCTCTCACCTCCTCCATATTATTCAAAGGGAAGGTGAGCTGCTGAAAGACTACATCAAGCGCTTCAACCTTGAGGTGATGCAAGTATGGGCACATTTCGAAGAAATTGCTCTGACCACAATAACGGGAGGCCAAGAGATGGGAGGTTTCTTTTCTCACTAGATAAAAAACCCCCCAACGACAATGGCTGACCTTGTGAACAGAGCACAAAAGTATTCGAATGTCAAGGAAGCTTCCAGCCTATGAAAGGCCGCCCAAAACAAAGGAGCATTGGCAAAGCACCAATGAGCTAAAAAAGAGCTCAGGTCGGCTAGTAGAAACAAAAGGAGGAAGGACGACCAACCGCAAGGAACTCAACGTCCAAACAAGCGGCTTAACAACAAGTTCAGTATGATACTCCCTCAATAAGACTCTCGAGCAAGTCCATATGGAATTGTGAGACAAGCGTATCCTCAAATGGCCGAGTAAGATGAAATCCGATGTTGATAAATGAGACAAGCGAAAATATAGTCATTTTCACCGAGACCACGACCACTCAACAAGCGACTGTTTTGACCTTAATGAAGAAATCGAAGCACTCATTCGCAACGAGTAATTATGAGAATACATCAACAAAAGGGGAGATTAAGCTGATTTAAAAAATGAATAGTCCCTTAACAACGAACTAACTGAAGAAATCCGCACTATCTTCGGTGGACCCACTGGTGGAGGGGACTCGAACTAAGCTTGAAGGGCTTATACAAGGAATATCAGCCACTCCATCTTAGAACATTAGATCCTCGCCACCATCAAACCCTCGAAAGAGCAAAAAGTAATATCTTATGGTCTAACCTTTACCGAAGAGAAAGTTCGAGGAGTCTACCATCCCCACGATGATGCACTTGTGGTTACGATGGCTATAACTAACCGCAAAGTGTTTCGAATCTTGGTGGACATTGGAAGCTCGACCGATATCCTCTTCACCAATGTGTACAATAAGATGCGACTTGGACGGTCTCGACTTCGAGCCATCAAAACTCCCCTGCTCGGATTTGTGAGAGACAAAGTCACACCCGAAGGCTCGATTCAGCTCCCACTCACCGCTGGAGATGGACAAAACCAAGTAACCTCCATGATCGACTTCTTAGTGGTAGATTGCCCGTCCGTCTATAATGCAATTCTCGATCGACCTTCCCTCAACGCTTTGCGAGTCGTAGTCTTGACATATCACCTTGCAATGAAGTTCCCAATCGAGCATGTTGCTGGATTGGTCAAGGGGGACTAATATGAAGATCGACAATGTTATACATTAGCACTAAAAGCTCAACATCAAACAATGATGATCATCTCCCTCAATTCATAAGAAGATTTAAGTAAAAGGGGATGTCCCATGAAGAACCTCGTGCTTGTCCCACTCGACAATTCAGATCCTACCAGAACAAATCAAATCGGGTCGTCCCTGGAGCTTCCATAACAAGAAAGAATAGTGAACCTCCTTTGGTAATACACCGACATATTTGCATGGTCTCATTAGGATATGCCCGGCATCAATCAGAAGGTCATTGTCCATAGGTTGAACGTCGATCTAGATCACCGATCGATCCGATAGAAGTGTAGACTGCTCGATCTCGAGCACTACGCCATAATCGGAGAAGAAGTCAAAAAGCTTCTCAAAGCTAGGTTCATAGAGGAGATCTACTATTTAGACTGGATATCCTACATAATTTTAGTTAAAAAGTCCAATGTGGAGTGGCGGGTCTGTGTTGATTACACGGATCTAAACAAACCCTGCCCCAAAGATAGTTTCCCTCTCCCTAAAATTGATCAGCTCGTCGATAGCACGACAGGACATGAACTGCTAAGCTTCATGCTACAACCAAATTTCAATGCATGTGTACGACATCCAGAAGACGACTTTCATCACCGACAAAGGCTTCAACTGTTACATAGTCATGCCTTTCGAGTTGAAGAATGCAAGAGCCACGTATCAAAGGCTCGTCAACAAGATGTTTGCCCACCAGATCGGCCGATCAATGGAGGTTTATGCAAATGACGTGCTCGTTGAGAGCATTAAGGTTATAAATCATGTATCCGACCTTGAAGAGATGTTTTTAATCCTTCAAGAATGCTAGATGAAACTGAATTCGAGCAAGTATGCATTCGAACTTAGCTCAAGAAAATTCCTCGAATTCTGGTTAGTCAGAGAGGAATTGAAGTAAACCCCGATAAAATCCAGGCCCTTTTCAATATGAGCTCGCCAAAGATGATAAAAGAAGTCTAGTGCCTTACAGGACGGGTTGTTGCACTGAACCGCTTCATGTCTCGAGCTATAGATAAGTGTCCTCCTTTATTCAAGCAATTGAAAGGGAAACCAATGGTGGAATGGATAGAAGAATGCGAGCTTGCTTTTCTATAACTCAAGCAGTATCTGGGGTTGCTGTCATTACTCTCAAAGCTAGAGCAAGGAGAACCATTGTTGCTATACTTAGCACTCTCAACCGTGGAAGTTAGTTCAGCCGTGATTAGGGAACATGAAGGGAAATAACTCCTGGTATATTATGTTAACAAGGCCCTGGTCTTCGCCGAGACCAGATATCCAGACATGGAGAAACTGGCATTGGCCCTAGTCATTTCATCCCGAAGTTTATGGCCATACTTTTAAGCCCATACCATCATTGTTCCAACTAATCAACCTCTCCATCAAATGCTATAAAAGCTTGAAGCCTTGGGAAGGCTGATAAAATGGGCAATCAAGCTCAGTGAGTTCGACATCAAGTACAGGCCTGGAACAACAATTAAAGTTCAAGTAATGTGTCAGACCTAAAACCTAGTATCCATTCCATTCCATTAGGTCCCGCGGTCCTTCCGGTCGAATTCTGGTGACTCGCGACCTATAGGTTGCATTTGTGATCATCCCTAAGTTCCGCCCTGTAAACCAGAACCGATTCGACCTGAAACCTATGCCTTTATGACTGCATCGTTGTTGCAATTCCAACGCCACGTCTCGTGCGCCAATCCGAGGTGTGGATTAAAAGATGTACCCTGCGCAATATTTGGATTGTTGATCATGATGTGGGACCCACTTTGTGCTTGTGCACATTTTTCCAGATGGGTGGACCTCATCCTAGCTACATAGCCTATAGCCCTAGCCTAGCCTAGCCACCTAGCCTTGCTAGTTCAATATGGATTTCTTCCCCAAAAGGTCATGATTAGTTTTTCTTCCCAAAAGCAATGATGGGTTCTCTTACCAAAACCCATCAGTACCCTCTTACAACCCATCACTTCCCTTCCTTCTCTCTCATTTCCCTCATTTCCCTCCTCTAGCAAAACCAAGAGAGAGACCTTGGATGTCCATGAGAACCCATCCCTCCAGCCCCTTCCAAGCTAGATTTCTCCCAATCTAACCCTCTAAAACCCATCCCCACCATTGAAACTACCTCATTAGAGCTAGAGAACCCAAGTATAGAAGAAGAAGGATAAGCTTTCAGGTGGGTGCTCTTCTCGGTTTAGTTCTTTCATTTTTCTTGCATGGATCCTCCTTTCCTTTGCTTGGAAGTGTGTAGGACCCCCCCAATCAATGGTGGAGATCCTACATGATTCCATGAGTGTGGCTAATGGCCCACTTTGTGCATGCATGTTGTCATGATGGGGCCATTCTCCATAGACCCCATCATGAGGTTTTTCCTTTGATCTATAGTTTGTTGGGTCATCTAGACTCTAGATCCATGGTGGGGATGGTATCCCCACCTCAGATTTTTTTATTGTAAGAGCCATGCATGCATGGGACCCATGTACTATCTTGATGTATGGTTGTGATTGATTTTAAAGGGCTCATAGTGGCGGAGCCCTTCTTATGGCCATGATCTCCTCTCTCTTTCTCTCTTATTTTTCTTTTGATGTGTGTGGCCCACCTGATGTGTCCATGCATCCAGACCATCCAGCTGTAGGGACGTCCAGGCCCAAGCTGCTGGACGTCCAGGTCCATCATTGCTGCCCAATGTAGTTACATGGTTTGGATGGCCATTAGGCCCGATTGTATGGTTGTTTTTGGATGGGGCTTCAGTCTAGAGTATGTGTGACCCATCTAGGTGGACCCCACCTTGACGAAACTGAGATAAATCCCCCAATCTATTGCACATTGGGCCTGACCCATTATTGTATGGTTTTATATAAAGCTTAAGCCCTGTTTATAACTCTTCTTTCTCCTTGATTTTTAGGTATTCCTCTGAGGTGTGGACTCTACCCTGATGTGTAATGAAACCCCTTGCACACACCCTTGATTGGAGCCCCATGGAGCAGGCCCAAGAGGGCTAGACATTCTAAGTTTCTGGACCATCCAGTAGTCCTACATGAAGGGAAAACATACATATCAGCTTGATTTTAGGGATGATGGGCCACTCGGGTGGACCCCACTTGTTGTTCATTCATAGGTGCATGTAAGCCACCTATTTTCCCCTTGATTAGGCAAGCCTGGGCCCACTCCATTGGGTGAACAAGATGGGGACAACAACATTCCAGCAACATTTTGTTTTCAAGAAAGCTTGTTGTCCATCTTTTTGTTTCCTGTTTGCATGTGTTTATGGCTTCTTCCCTCACCTTCCTTATGGCCCACCTTACTGGGATCCACCTCAAGTGTATGTGGACCATCCGAACCGCCCATTTTGGGGGGTTACTGTTGCTGAGCCAGTAGCCCACCTGCTGGACGTTCCAGCTGGCTTGACATCTAGTAGGGCTGGCCGTTTTCCCCATGTGGTCACCTTGATGGTGTGTGTTGTCCACGCTGTCCTCCCCTCTGTGTGGCCCACTTGGACATGGTCCACCCCCTGGTGGGACATCCACAAGTGGGGCCCACCTTGGATGTTTGTAAGGTCAGCCATCCAGGCCCCATTGGGACACCCAGACTATTTGGGATGCTGTTGGACTTACAATCCAGCAGCACTCCCACTTAGATTAATGTGTTGTATCTTCACCTTCCATCTAGTGGGGCCCACTGTGATAATTACAGGCCATCATGAAGTTTATGTTCACTCAGATTTACCATCTGTTGGACCCCAACAGGCCTAGGAAGCTGGACAGGCTAAATGTCTAGCAAGGCCTTAAAGGAATTTTTGCATGTAGTAGGATGTTGTGAACATGTGAGGCCCACTAGATTGAGGGTGCTGAGTACACACTCTATGTAGGTATTTTCCCATGATTATTAGACCCCATTTGTACCTTGTGAGGCTCACCATTTATCTAATTGTTTAAGGACCAAGACAGTCTAAATTTTTTTTGGACATCCAGTAGGCCCAGATGGATTGGACGTCCAGCCTTGAGCTCAGTTTTGTGTATGGGCTGCTTACCTATTATGCTGAACCTTGTGGGATGGTATGTTGCATGTAATTGGATCCTTGTTGCCCATCTATCTTACTCAGTCTTAAGCTGAATTGTAAGGCCCATCTTGGTGAATCTTGGATATACCTTACCTATGTAATCGGGCATATGGACTACCCATAAGGCCCATCATAATGCATGTATTCATTGGCCATGACACTTTGGCAATGGTTTGCCCCATTGAGCTCACATTGATGTAGGTATGCTCTGGGCCGTTTCTTGAGGCCCATCATGTGGTATGAGGTGTTATGGATTGCTGCCCATTTTCTTTTCATAGTTGTATTTGTACCATGGGCCTTGTTTTAGCTAGATTCCTTGTTGGGCTGCCTTTTAAGAAAAATGGTGGTTAAACGTCCACATTGTGAACCCCTCTAGGCCCTTTTGTTAGGCCCATTCTCATTTACTAAACCTATAGTGTAACAACTCATGCCTTAACCCAAGTACCTAAATAGAAATTTAAAATAACTAAACTCCCCATACGCTATTACAATTAAGATCAACCACCTAATGTTGCAAAATTAACAGCCAACCTTTATTTAAATAGCGCTCTAAGAAAACTGATGGCTCAAATTAATCACAAGTAATTGGGAACCACAGTAAACAATCACTTACCAACTACAAACCTTTGGAAGATAGGGAAACCATCATTGGCACCTACTAACCTTTAAGCCGTAGATACTAGGAGAACCTCCAAGACCTATGATCGGCATGGATCGAGTCGGAACAGGTTGCAGACCACACATCTATTCTAAACGTGTACACAAATAGCGTTCACACGCTATGCACGAGATCAAGCCATCGGGTCAAAGAAGCTTTAACCCGATGAATTCCACAGTTGGGGATGGAAATTTAAAAATTCCCTCCTGCCCAACATTGTTTCAACGGAACCCTCCATTCGACGATGCGAATGAACATTTCTCGAATACAGTGGCCAAATCCACACCATCCATCTAATTTGTTGGGTCCCACCGACCACGTCCATGTCAATATTAGCCATTGAAAACCACCCGTGTCACCTCTGTCAACAACCAAGCAAGCAATGCATGAGTAAGACACTGACGAGAGAAGAATAGCCACGCATGCCATCCCTTTGGCAGATCCGACCGTTCGAAGTCGTTGGATGGAGACCACGTACCCACAAGAAATCCCAGTCATCCCTACCATTTCCAAAATTAACCACCTACTTGTCGGATTGCAGAAAGAATCCTTCCGCTTATAGCAACAACGCATCTCATCCGTTCATTGGTGCCTAAAAGCTTCCCTCATGCAAATCCTAGACATCCAAAATAGGGCTAGCAGACATTTTTCTTAGCAACGAGAAAATGATGAGAAATTGTAATGGCACCATGATTTTCGGCCACAGCGGGTTATCTTAATCAACAACGCTTCCTGCATCATTAAGTGGACCTCACATAGCTTTTAAACCATATCAGGACCGTCCAAACGACCCTGACCTAAGGATAAACCACCCGGTTGATAATTGCCATTATCACCTTTCATCATCCTTAAACTGACGAGACGTCCACGTATGGCCCATCACACCAGAAACCCATTAGAGTATGATAATTAGGCCCGTGCACACATTCATCGATTTGAGAGAATCCTAACGTGGTGTTCTCTCAACTGGCTGGAGTTAACCACGCGCTAATCCTTACAGTTAGTAGGAGATGTTTCCAGAAATAGGGTGGCTTTAAAAAGCCAGGAATTAGGGTGAATCCCAAGGTAAGAAAGAGAAAAGAAATAGAAAGAAAAAGATGGAGAGAGTGGGAGAGCGCCGCATGAGCGAGTTGCTGGTTCGAATGCAACACGACTTACTCGAGTCGTTTGGCTCTAAGAGTAAGCTGAAGAGGGAGAATAGAGAGGGAGAAGTAGGAAGTTAGTGAGAGAGATAGGTGTGGAAACAGCTGCTGGAATCGGTTTACAGCTGTTATTTCGACTCGTCCCGAGCCAACTGAGTTCGCACTCCAACCACCGTCACTACAAGAAATATGGTTTTTACCTACGAAACTTTTACCTACGAAATTTTTTTTCGTAGGTAAAGATGACTTTTACCAACGAAAATAGTTTTCGTAGGTAAAAACCTACTTTTACCGACGAAAGTTAATTTCGTAGGTAAAAGGCATTTTTACCTACGAAAATTTTCGTAGGCAAAGGGTCCTTTGACTTTTGCCTCTTCCGGAACATCGAAAACCCAACTTTTACCTACGAAATATAATTTCGTAGGTAAAACAAATATTCACCTACGAAAATATTCGTAGCTAAATGGTGTTTTGAATTTAAATATCCAAAAGTTTACTTTCACCTACGAAATTATTCGTAGAGAAAGGGTCATTTGAATTTTTAACCCAACCGCCAAATCGAAAACGTGTTTTGAATCTACTTCTACCTACGAAATGGAATTTCGTAGCTAAAATCCATCTTTACCTACGAATTTATTCGTAGCTAAAGGATGTTTTTAATTTTTAAAAGAGCAAAAAAATGGAAAGCTTTACTTTTACCTACGAACTCTAATTTCGTAGCTAAAAGCCATATATACCATGGTTTGAATTTAATTTTACCTACGAAATGAAATGTCGTAGCTAAATGCCATCCTTGTTTTGAACTTACTTTTACCTACAAAAGAAAATTTCGTAGCTAAAGGGTCATTTGAATTTTTCACTCTCCCACCAAAAAAAAAAAGAAAACGTGTCTTGAATCTACTTTTACCAACGAAATCAAATTTCGTAGCTAAAAGCCATCAAAAACTTTCCACTTGCCTACGAAATTTAATTTCGTAGGCAAAACCTATCTTTGCCTACGAAAATATTTGTAGCGAAAGGGTCTGTTAAATTCCCTTCCTTCCCCACCTCCTTCCGCAAAAAAATTCACAAACTTTTCATTTACCTACGAAATTGAAATCCGTAGGTAAAACTCACCTTTGGCTACGAAAATATTCATAGCTAAAGGGTCTTTTAACAATCTCGCACTCACCTTTGGCTACGAAAATATTCGTAGCTAAAGGGTCTTAAAAAATGGCGCCTATTCAAAAATGTTGGCGGTAAGACTTTTACCGACGAAAATTTTTGTCGGGAAAAGTTTTTCCTAAATATTTTTTTCATTTTTGCCTATTACCTAAATGTGTTTGTGTGTGTGTGTGTGTATATATATATATATATATATATATATATATATATATATATATATATATATATATATATATATATATATATAATTAAAAGGTAGTATTTAATTAATTTGTAATATCACATGAAAAAGAATATTTAAAAGTTACAAAATTTTAAATATGTTTAAATAATATTTTGAGAACAAAATTTTGAGAAAAAATTAAAATATGAGAAGTTTTTTGAGATTTTGCAAATAAAAACTCAAAATTTGTTTTTAAAATATTTTTGAAATATTTTATAATAAAATGCTATTTATTTAATAGAGTAAAAAAAATATACCTTTAAAAAAATGTTAAATTTATTTCTAAAATTAAAATTACTAAATTATTAGGCACACCCACTAATTGAATCTTTAATCGTTTTTGGACAATCTAATCAGTTTAAATTGAAGAGTAAATAATTTCAGATGTTTAAATCAAATTTCATTGAAATTGTTGATCAATATTGTATGCCCAATATCTTTCTCATATGTAGCTTGATTGAGACGAGTAACTTGTCAAATTGAGAGTATTGGTCAGTAAAATAGATCGTGAATGAATCAGACATGTAAAATGGGCCAAATATTATGGTTAAAATTGTGACCCAACTTACGATCTCGTGAGAACCTAAGAATTGATGTTAGTAAGTTTTGTGGGCCCCATCATGATGTTTGTCAAACATCAACACCGTGGAATTGATGTGTCCCCTTTAGGTTATGAGATATCTCAAAAATCATCGGTAAATGAAACTCAAGTGGGCCATACCATTTAAAACTATGTGAAGATGTCCTAAAAAATATGGTGGGCCCCTATAAATTTATTTGTGACTTTATTAACAGATTGGATGGAAAATAAATGTTATGGTGGGCCCCTATAAACTTTTTAATGGTGAAAATCCTTATCCTTGCTGCTATTTTTATCGAGGTCAAACCTTTGTATATGATTCGTTTTTGGCGTAATAGTCTAAAATGATCTCAAAAGATGACTAGCTTGGTTAGGTGGATCCAACCGTCATGTGGCCCGCTATTTTAATTTAGAGGTTTTTGGGTGGTTGTCCATTGCCTTCCATGCATCGGACCAACTGATGAATGGGTAGACCTGATTTTTGGGTGCATTCGGTAATCATGGTGGGGCTCACATGATGAGTGTGCTTCCTGGGTATCAAATCCAAGCCGTCCTTCGGTGGGTCTATTATGTAAATTTTGATGTCTGAAATTGACAATTGGGCCAGTCCTCTTTTCTAGTGGGCCATAGGGTTGGAAGCAATGGACATCTTGATTTTGGCCAGATAGTCTAAATGATAGAACCCTTTTGATGAACCCTAGTTCATCTGAAATAGGACCGTTTCCAAAAACAGAGTAGGTTTTTGTCATGTATAAAAACTAAGCCACATAATCGATCGTTGTTAAGGAAATCCAACCGAAGGTATTGAAATGAAAAATATGTAAAATAATTAAGTATGTTAATGAAAAACATTTTTAAAAAATGTACCGAATGCAAACTTAAAAAAATAAAAATAAAAATATTTTTTTAAAAAAAAAACACCCTTAAATATTAAAGATTTTTAGGACCCCAAAACAGACCCTCCCCATGGAACGAATTTCATCAATTTTTGCACTAGGCTGTATCTTCCACGAAGTTGTTCAATTGTTATTTGATTGCCTATAAATGTTACTCAACTGCCTGCCTGAGGACCACCGTCTTGTTTGCATCCCATCCAACCCACTCATCATGTAAGCCCCACCATGATTACCGAATGCGCCCAAAAATCAGTCTACCCATTCATCAGTTGGTCCGATGCATGGAAGGTAATGGACAACCACCCAAAACCTCTAAATTAAAATGGCGGGCCACATGATTCGTTATGGTGGGCCCCTAACATTGATTGTCATGTTGTATTAAGAGGTTTGCAAGAATTTTGTGAAGTTTACTTTTGATTGAGATAGTAAAAAAGATGACTAGCTTAGTTAAAAGTATAATCACTAAAGTCAATTAATGAAATTGTTGGTGTCTAGTGTCAACGCCCGACAACTATCCACATCAGCTATATAGTAGTACCATGTGGTACACCAGCCAATCCCACCTATGAGTATTCTAAACCCTTATACCCTTGACCTGTTGTTGAAACTCTTGTGAGTCTACCATGGAAGTTGATTGGCTAGTGTACCACACACCGCCTATATATATAGCAGTGTAGGTTCGTTTAGTGCTAAGAAGAGCACCGACTCTTCATTTTTGGACAATCTGATCAGTCCAGATTGAAGAGTAAACAACTTCAGATGTTTAAATCAAAATTCACTCAAATTGTTGATCAATCTTGTTTGCCCAATATCTTTCTCATATGCAGTATGATCGAGGCAAGTAACTGATTAAATTGAGGGTAATGATCAGTAGAATAGAGTGAATGGACCAGACATGTAAAATGGGCCCATCATGATGTGTGTTGAACATCAACACCGTGCATTTGATGTCTCTCCTTTAGCTTATGAGATATCTAAAAAATCATCCGTTACGAAACTCAAGTGGGTCATACCATCTAAAACTATGTGAAGATATATTTTTTAGATATCTTCACATAGTTTTAGATGGTATGGCCCACGAAGTTTTGTAACGGATGATCGTCAATACCATTATGTAGATCATTGATATTATATGATCCAGATCAACTAAACCACCACGGATATTATGATATAGACCATTAGACCATCAATACAATTATCCATACCATCTAGATTATTGATGCTATTACCAATATCATCTTGACCATGAATACTATGATCCAGAGCACAACTGATATTATGATTGAGGCCATTGAAACTGTGGGTATTATGATCCAAACCATCTTGACCATCAATAATGTGATCCAAACCATCTAGACCATTGATTATATGATCCAGGACCATTCAAACCATCAATATTCGGTCTAGAGCATCCAGAAAAATTGATATTATGATCAAGACAATCCAAACCATCGATTTTATGATCTAAATTGTAATCTGTGGATATTATTATCGAGACCATACAAACTATTGATATTATGATACAGTCCATCCAAAACATTTATATTATGGCCTGTACCATTCATACAGTCTATTTTATAATCTACGTCATTCAAACTGTCAATATTATCGCCTGTACCACCCAAAACATCTATATTATGGCCTATACCATTCATCCAAGCTGATTTTTGTTTTTTCCCTTCATCTTGCCCTGTATGACCTAATCAATATATTGGATGTCAAATAAACAATATAGTAAGCCTTATGAGGATTTTAATGATGGATATCCAATTACTATTGATTTCATGTGGTGTGGTGCACCTGAGATTTTTGTGGTGGGGTCTATGATTGATTTTTATCTACCTTATTCTTTGGCTCATAACGTAAAATGATATCTCAAAATGGATGGACGGTGTGGATATAACAAATACATCATAGTGGGCCCACAAAACTTGGTGGATGTTGGTCGGTGCTCTATGGGTCCCACCATGATGTATGTGTTTCATCCATATCATCCATTCATTTTGACAAATCATATTAAGGCTTGACGCCAAAAATGAGAGGGATATAAATCTTAGGTGGACCACACCACATGAAAACCATAGTGATTGGATATCCACCATTAAAATTCTCCCAAGGTCCACTGCACTTTCTATTTGACATCCAATCCGTTGATTAGGTCATACAGGCCCAGATGAAGGGAAAAAAAAATATTATATTGATCCAAAACTTTATATGGCCCCCAAAAGGTTTTTAATGGTTGACGCTCATTCAACACTGTTTCCTATAATGTGGTCCAGTTGAGATTGGGATATACCTCATTTTTGTCTCATTCCATAAAATGAAATGGAAAAATAGATGGACGCGAGGATGAAACACATACATCATGGTGGGGCCCAGCAGCACCGACCACGTGCCACACGTGGCCGCTCGTGAGAGAGACTTAGTCTCTCTCGCTCTCTCGTCTCTCTCACTCTCTCGCGCCGTCTCCCACTCTCGCTCTCTGTCTGTCTCACTCTCTCTCGCGCCCTCTCTCACTCGGCTCTCTGTCTCTCTCGGTGGTCTCTCTCTCTCTCTCCCCCGCGCTCTCTCTCTCTCTCTCACTCTCTCTCGCGCGCCGTCTCTCACTCTCGCTCTCTGTCTCTCTCAATCTCTCTCGCGCCCTCTCTCACTCTCGCTCTCTGTCTCTCTCGGTGGTCTCTCTCTCTCCACCGCGCCCTCTCTCCACCGTCCTCTCTAAAGCTCGGTTGACAGGTATCACTCTCTCTCTCTCTCAATCTCAATACCGATTGAAACGATTTGGGGATTTAGGGATTTGGGGATTTAGGGATTTAGGGATTTGGAAATTTTTGCCCATGAATCAGGTGGATCCATCACTCAGGTGGGCCACGCGAGAAGGAACAGTTGGGAGGGGACGCCCACCGTTGATTTGCGTTGGGCCCCACCCAAGTTTCGGAAATATAGGGTCATTGATTTTTTGATGTAAAGTCTGTGATTTTCATTGAATTTCGGTAGTCTGTGGGAAGCATTCGGGTTTTTTTATTAGTTAGTTTGATTTCTATTGTGCTTTTGTTGAATGATGATATTTTTCCTTTATTATTATTTTTTTTGTTTGAATTTCTATATATTCTAGTGTGATTTTTTTTTTCCTAATGTAGAGAACAATCTTGATAGTTTAATGAAATGCAAGTACACGTTGTTGAGTAGTTCAAGAAATACGAGGCCCTTTAAATCGGTCTTGATGATCTTTGAGAAGGAAATGCAAGACACGTTTGTTTTTGGGTCCTTTGTCGGGAGATTTGAAATGGGTGTTGTTGCTTTTGTTGGTTCGAGAAGGAAATTGGAAGAAATGTGATAATTCTCTTTGTTTGTTTGTTGTGATATTTTCTGATGAGATGGGAAGTGGGTCTTGTTTGCTTGTTGGTTTGAGTCTTGTTTCCTAATTAGTTATGATCCTTTTTTTTTTTTTTTTGGGATAGATTGGTTCCCTACAGCTTTTGTAGATGAGAATTTCCTGCAACTAGACTTGTGTCGCGTCCTACTTGGTGTTTGTATGGCATGCAACTTGTCAAGAGGGTCGCCCATCATGAAAATGGGATTCCTTGAAAATCGGGGGCCGATCCAAAGATCGTGTCAAGAAGCACCATGGAAGACAACAGGCCACCACACACAAAAAAAAAAAAAAAAGGAAATCCAGATTCATGTGGCAGCCCACCCAATGATTGGATCGGCCTGAATTTTAGGGCATCTCATTTTCATGGTGGGACGACCCTGCTGGATGTATTGGATGGGATGGACACACCATGGTAGGCCCTGTGTGCAGCTAGATGTAGGATACTCACTTAAATAGTTAGATACTCACTTAAATAGAGAATTTCTTGGATGGTTGTTCATGGTTTTCTATGATGTAGAATGTGATATTTTTGAACATCTCATTTTCATGATGGGATTACATCACTTGATAGTTAGATAGTTGGATCGATCTGATATTTTTGAACATCTCATTTTCATGATGGAATAATCTCGTGGGACGGAAATCAAGCATATACCTAACTTTAAAAACTAATAATTGATAAAATAGGAAGTATAGGCTTCTAATGCATTCATCAAGTATCTTAATGCGTGAAACAAGTGGGGCTAGTAGTTACGAGAAATCGAAACTTTGTTTTGATACACTCTTCCATAGATGAAAGATGCTCCAAAAATCTTACTCGAAGCTCTGTCTAACCTCTCTGGATGGGGCCCAAACTTTGTTTTGATACATAAAGTATAGGCTTTTCATCTATGGAAGAGTGAAACAAGTGGGGCTAGTATAGGCTTCTAATGCATTCAGTCCAAGTATCTTAATGCGTGAAAAAAGTGGGGCTAGTAGTTCTAAATCCAAACTTTGTTTTGATACACTCTTCCATAGATGAAAGATGCTCCAAAAATCTTACTTTCGAAGCTCTGTCTAACATCATGGACGGTATAGAATCACCAATTTTAGATCGTGAAAATTTTATACCATCCATCTGTAGTTGGATGGGGCCCACCATGATGTATATGTTTTACATTCTCATGTCCATCCATTTTGGACAACTCATCCGGCGTGATCCAAAAAATGAAGTAGATCCAAATAGCAATAGTCGCAGAAGGAGAGTGACTTTTGCACAATAGCAAAAGCATAATTTTGGACGAGTAAAAGTTCGGTTCATAGGAATTTGCGAGTTACGTAGTTTAGAAATGCATGTTCTCGGTTAGAGTTGCAAGCGAGTTCACTTGATCCATAGTCCATCGGAAAATTTAGTTCAATAGCAATGAATTTAGCAATGCATTTGAGTTCACGAGAAATTCCAATGGTATGGACTTCAACAAAATGTTCAATTCAAGCTACAGTCCACATTCCAGTTCAAGTTCAGTTTACAAATGAGTTCCAGTTCACAGATTTGTCAGGAGTTTAGTCTATGAATCAGTTGACAAATTAGATTAGGATCTGCTGCAATCGCATGATGCAATCCAGTTCACATGAGTGCATGAATCAGTTTACAAATGAGTGCATGAAGTCATGTGTACATGTGTGTACATGTGTGTACATGTGTGTGTTGGTGTCAAAGACGGACATGGTGTATAATGCTTCAATTTAGCCATACCTGGCATGAAGTCATGTGTACATGTGTGTTGTTATAAATCTTGGGTAGCTAGTGGCAAATAGCTAATTTCTTTTTTTTTTTTGACATTGTTGTAGGAGGCTGACCATGATATGATTGGATATGAGGTTGTTGTATTCTGTCCCCTTGAGAAGATAGGTACATCTCCTTTTCTTGTGTCATTATTATGAGGCAACAAATCCTCTTTCTTTTTCTTTTCTTTTCTTTTTAGTTATCAAAAGTCACACTTGGCTTTGATCCCAAATCTGATCGGCTTGCTTTTTGGCTTTCATCCCAAAATGGGTTACACATCTAATGGATTGGAATCAAGAAACCAATTTTACTTATGTTGAGATGAGCCCCTTTGTGTCAACTAACAAAATCAAGAAACCGATTTTGCTTATGCACGGGGAAGAAGACAACAATCCAGGAACACTCACAATACAGGTAAGAAAGTTCAAACCTTTTCAGATACTCTACCCTCTTATAAGCAATGAACTTAATGTAATTAGTTCATTTCAGGTTTTTTTTTTTTTTTTTTGGTTTTGTTTCAAAATTTTCTGTAGCGATTAGATTATGACCAGTGCCAGTGGTATTACTCATGGTTCAAAAACCCAAAAATTTGACTCGACTTGATGTTCGGCCAGGTGGGGTTGACTCGAAAACTAGACCCGACTCGACTCACAAGTGTGACCTTTTTTAACTCATTGTTATTGAAGTTGAGATTTTGATCATGCTTTATGTTACTGTTCTTGGTTTGTGTAGGGGTCAAATCGAAGTATGTTAACGAGTTGGAAATGATCTAAGTGGTTCAAGCGAAGAAGGTTTCAAGAACAAAATCGCATTGGCATGGTTATGTTGTGAAGAGGCTCAACCGAAGGTTACGGGGTCATAAGGAATGGTTGGTGAGTGCCATCGCCATTGACATTCTCTCGTGCTGATTCGGTTGAAGAATTACGGGGTCATAAGGAAAGGTTTTGATTTTGAGCATTTGGTGAAGATTATACATTACACGTTGTTTCTGGTTCTTCAGGGTGCGTTTGGATGCAATTATGTTATGTAATAAAGTGGAGATAAAGAGATTGTAGTTAGCCTTCCTATCGAGGGTTGAGCTCCAAATTGCGATCTGTTCCTCTCAAGTTGGACTCAAATGAAACATGACTGCAAGTTGAGGGCTTCTTTCCCCTTATGAATACTAGAAAAGATCATTAGTTTTTCTCATTTCTTCTTGATTAAACTAAATATTTGCTGTAATTCGATTCACTTGATTTTTTTTTTTTTTTTGGTTGATTCTGGATAAAGGTTTTGGTTTTCAAAGTTTCCGTGCCGTTGGTCCTGCATATTGTATTTGATTAATTCCACCTCGTTATGACTCGATTGCCTTGATGGGTATTGGTTTTGCGGCATTTGGCATGGATTTTTGGTCCGCATGTGTATATGATATCATTCCCCTGCCTAAGGTTTGGTTTGGGCCGATTTTTGGTCCCAAGGGCTCATGTCAATAAATTTACCTGGTGGATGGGTAGATATGATGTATACATCGAAGTCTTTCTTTGTGTCCCTTAACACTACTTGAGGAATTTGGCATGTAACCCAATTTCTATTTGTTCCTTCTTTTGCAGTACCTTGTTTCGTAACCGATGCTAATCAAGTACCTTGTTTTGGCATGTAAACCTTTGGCAATTGGCAAACTAGATTGAAAACACAAATACTATTAAAGACTTACTTTGATTACTCTTTTGTTCATTTTGAGAAAACCGAAGGGCATTTATTCATCAATTGTTAGGATCGCCAGTTCAAAGACTAGTAAAGACTTATGCCATTACTCTTTTGCTAATTTATCTTCCTAGATTTTGATTGTTTTGGATCCTTGACCTATTTGTTTGGGTAAATTGAATTTTGCATTGAAGTAATTCCGCTTTCTAGTTGCGAAAGAATCAATTGTGGTAATCGTGTCTTTGAGTGGCGAGTTATTATATTTTTGGATTTTGAAATGTCTAAATCAAACGTCAAACAATATAATAAATGTCTACTATGATCTATGTTCATTCACCATTCTTGGTGGTTATGGCTAAATAGAAACCTGATCATTTCTTTGATGTGGCATATGCTTGTGAACTTTACCTTGTTAGTTTGCACAAAGATGGGAGGTGAACAATAGAACTACTAACTGCTACCTTCCTTACTTCCCTAAGATATCTACTTTGGCTACAAAAGTTGGGGAAAAATTAGTTACGCTTTTGTGGAGAGACATTGCTATGGCATGGGCTTTTTCTTGTTTTGTTTTTTGTTTGTTTTTTTTTTTTTTAAATGTTGTTTCCTACTTATAAGGTTGACTTTGTTTTCAAAAAACAACCCAGGATCCATCGATTATGAGAGTGTTTAATGCCATTCTTGTTGGCTGGTTTTACTTCTCCACATAGGCACCCTTGAGGAAGTGATTACAGTGGCTGGTTTTGCATTTTTGTCTTTCATTTAAGTGCTAATAGGCCACATTAACCCCCAAGCTACTTGTGAATGTGATACCACGATCATTTGGTCACGGCTTGTGTTACAATTCATGATAAGAAAGAGTATCTTTGTTAATGCTTCGCTTGTGGCAACATATTCACTCGGCATAGATTTGAAGCCTCTTCAAAGTCCAGTTCTTCCAGGATCACCAATATATGTGCCCCAATTTTTAACTATATCCCATTTCATTAGGTGCATTTTATACATTCTGCAATGCAACATGCTTGATATTGACGAGTGTTATGACATGACTAACTCTATACTATAGATAAGTTGCGGTGATATTTGCCCTTCTACTTGTTTGACTTTACAACTGATAGTAAGCGGGAACTATTGGTCATAGGTCAATGAGTAATATCATGCCGTATGAGATATCTACAAGTTAGTAATATCCCTTTGCATGTGCTTAAATTGTCTTCAGTGAAGCTTTCCATGCCATCGAATCCTCCAATCCGTAAGCCATTCTTTCCATTTCTATCAATGGATTATCTTCTTCTTATTTTCTCTATATATACATAAAAATAAAATGGGGCAGTGTTCCTATGCCCTTAGGTGCATTGGAGTTATCCATTTTCCATCCATATTTGTTCATCATGTTTCAAAAAAAAAAAAAAAATAGTTAGTTGTTTTATATCATCCAATCAATGTGTTGTTTGGTCTATGCCCCATCCACTACCACAACAGTGACCGAATGATTTAGATCTCATCCACATTTGCAACATCTACACGATACTGGTGGGACCCGCGGCAGGAGATCACTTGTCCTATAAAATGTGGGAGCTTCTGTTCTTATTGTTTCTTTGGATGTATGTGGTTTAACAATAGTAATGATAAAACACTTGAAAGTAATCAGAGGTTTGTTGCACCTCTACATGCAATATGTATGACATCCAAGCCATGTATCAGTTGTACCCACCACATAGATCATCATCTATTACTCACTATAGATGGCAATGGCCTCAAAATAACTCCAGTTTGATGATCCTAGTTGCTCAAATGGAGGACATTTTTATTAAAGCATCTTTCGATCAAATGATTAGGATCATCTAAATGGTGTTGTCATTCGGTTATGGCCCACCCATTATAGGGTCCATGTTAGACCATCAATGCTAGTGTTATGTAATCATATTAAGTTTCAGATTTAATGAGATCCATGTTTCATTTTCGTATTGGATCTTCCATGTTCATTGAAAAGAGTGACGCAGATCATGATCTAATGACGATCATACGATGAGGCAATGAGCCCCACCATCGATCATGACCCAAAGATCGTCGTACCACTTGCATATGAACAATCCATCAAATATGCTATATATACACTGATCATTGTCTCACTGTTCCATTGATCTATAGATTCTTCATTTGCGATCGGGTGTGGTGGGCCCACAATGACAACTACTGACATAGAGTATGAAGCGGACAATGCAACTACGGGCTGACATCCTATAATGTGGCCAAGACAGAGAAGTGGGCCGTTGGCAATGTTGGAAGGTTTAGTGAAGGCGGCAACAACGGATATTACAGTACACTCAAGAAGAATTTCCGAATACAATAGACTCGGGATTTCCAATACATGGCTATCACCGGGATCGGCTGAGATATTATGGTGCAGGGCTCGAAAGCAGGAACTACATCATGTAAATCTGAAATTCGCACATACGGAATTTCCAGATTCACAAACTTGGGAAAGTGTTGGAAAATGCATTTTCGATATTTATCTTCAGGTATGTGTATTAGTACATTTTCTCGACTTTGAAAGATCTTTTTCTTTTTCAACTCAAATCTCATATGTTTGATAGACCCATTGAGGGCTTCTGCGTGCAAACACTTGCATCTACCTCGCATGTGTAGGACATTCCATCCGTCCATCACGTAAGACCCAATGTGTAGATCATATGGCCAAATTTTCAGTGGTGAGTCTCAGAATTTTAAGATCCATGTGCTGGCGATACTACGCAAGTATTTAGGTGACCTTACATGGATTTTTAAATTTGAAGCGAGGCAAAATGCCTCAAGGATGGGCATTTGGGTGCCATTACATTTATTTTTAGCTTTAAGAGCGAGGAAAATGCCTCTTGGATAGGCATTTAGGTGCGTTTACTCCAATTTTACCTTGACAAGTGGGAATATGCCACAAGGATACAAATTTTCATGCCGAATATTGATTTTTAGCATGAAAAGTGATGAAAATGCATCAAGGAAATGCATTTAGCTTCTCTTACATGATTTTTATCTTGAAAAGATGTGACATTTTCATCAAGGATGGGCACTTAGGTTCCCTTACATAAATTTTTATCCTGAACAGTGGGTTAAATGCCTCAAGGATAGGCATTTACATGCCCCTTGCAGAATTTTTAACTTGAATAGAGAGCAAAATGCCTCAAGAATAGCCTGTGGCTTTACCATGATTTTTATCTTGAAAAGTAGGCAAAACACTACAAGGATGGGCTTTTAGGCACCCTTATTTGAATTTTTAGCCTGAAAAGTGGAATAATGCTTTAAGGATAGGCTTTTGTGTGTGTGTGTTTTTTTTTTTTTTTTTTTTTTTTTTTTGTGGTTTGGTTTGGCTACTAATGTTCAGTACTTCAATACAATAAGTTGTTTCTGTAATGCTTGAGATGTATTAATACTTTATCCATGTTTGGATGTAATATGCTCATTCAAAGTGAAAAGTTATTTAGAGTGTAGGCTCGGGAGGAGGTCCACAATGCTTCACCGGGAGTTTACATAGGTCCATGATCAAAGCGCCCAACGGGTGCAAGTGCGGGTCACAATCTGCCTTCCTACCCAAAATTCAGTCAGTCTAACTCTTATCATTTGATAAGCCATATATATAGATTAAATGTTGACTATCCATTTCTTTAGCATACATTTAGCTCACCTAGTTTGACACAAACATGATTCTTGGACCTGGGCATATTTTCTAGGTGAAGTTTGCTAAGCCCACACATGGGTAGAGCCTTTTGCAACAACATACAACCACATGTACCAATATAATGTAAGGTGCGAGAACAAAACTTTCCATTCAAATATTGCACCAATTGCAAAAGTAGTGTTTTCCCAACATGAAATAAAAATAGATGCACAAGACATTGAACACATAGTTGGACAACAAGTTTATGGGTCACACATTGTAAAAATAGTGTTTCGCTTTTCCAAATCTACCAATCTATGGGTCACACATTGTAATATCTTACTGGTTGGATGTTTCGAGTGCCCAAAAATAGTTGTACAACAAGTTTTAGAAAGGCCCACTCATTCAATGGTTGGGATCATAATGTGGGGTAATTTGAAGATAATTCTCATGTTTGAAATGTCCATGCCATGTTTTGCATTTTACTCCATTGTTACAAACTTGAGATTTAAAACTTTCTGAAAGAAAGTTGATAACTGAATATTATCTGTTTTGGAGGCTATGTATTGCTGATTTTGTTCAGGCCATGACTGTCCAACAAGTTTGAGGCAATTATGGATCTAAAGAAAGAGCGGGAAAGATTAATATTTGAACAAAAGTATGGGGAAACATTCACTTCAGCCCATGAATTGTTGGATGTTTATTTGGTTTTTAGATAATGCAGATTTTGCTTAGTTTTTCGGAGTTTATGATTGAGAAGATGAGCATGTGCTCTTGAAGTATTGTCTCTCTCTCTCTCTCTCTCTCTCTCTCTCTCTCTCTCTCTCTCATGACATCTCATCCTTATCTTTTTCTATATTTTTAGTTCTTCAATTTTTTGCATAACTTTTCTGTATGATGATATTCGTTGTAGGAAGCTATTCGTTGGGGTATTGATTATGTTCTCAAAGCTATTGCTCATCCAAACACCATATATGTGTAGGTTGCTTTTTCTTTTTCTCTAATTCTTTTTGGGGTTGGATTTGCTTTCTTTTTCTTTTTTCTCATGTGGGATCTCTGTTTCTTTTCGGAAAAAAAAGTGTTTAATTTGTATTTTCCATTTGTTTGGGATTTTTTTTTTTTTGGATTTCTTTCTTGGGTTTTCCACCCGTTATTGGAATGTTGGTTTTCTGGTTCTTATAATGTTTTGGAGTTTTTAAGAAGAAAAGAGGAATAAGAGACAAAAAAACTGTTTTTTTTTTTTTTTTTGGTTGTTGAAGATTTTAAGCAATGAAAATGGTTTTTGGGATTTTTAGAGGGCTTGAAAGAAAGAGAAGCAGAGAAAACAGGGCAGTGTGAGTTTTTATTTTTGGTTACAAGTGGGTGATGCTAACAAGGATCATGCGTGTTGAACACATTGAAGTCAGGAAAAACACATGCTGTAGTTATATAACACATGCACAGATCGACACATCACATTTTAATGCAACTTGGTTATCAAGGCAATGGTTAATCACATTTTGATGCAGTTTGGTTATTTGGAGCATTTTTTATATGAATAGTAACTCTGTTACTGAAAAATGTGGATCTTTAGCATTGATTAGAGAAGTGCTTATATTTTAACAAAACCAGATGGTTATTCGTCTTGTACATTTAATAGTTGGGAGTTTTGTCTATGGCGGCACAAAAACAAAGAGCAAATCTGGGACTGGACCCGAGTCAGCAATGGAATTTGAACATCCGACAGGTGAGAAACCTCGTTTGGGGATTGACTGATGAGCCATTCTGATTATGCACACACTTGTATCAAGTCGGATGTTGGATTTGTTCAATGAATATAGCTTTTGGGACATAAGCTTGAGACAACGATTTCTACAATTTATTCTGTTTGACTTTAGTCAATTCATATCCAGGTTGGGGAGTTGAGACTGTTACTCTTGGAGATGATGAAGCCCGTGCTAGAGGTTGTCAGAAAAGCATTCTTGAGAGAAAAGCTCCTCCAACATTCCATTTTCTGATTGAAATGAGGGAAATGAAATATTGGGTCACGCATCGGGTACGTCAACAATTGGGACCACAATTTGGATGGCACTGGAGTGACATCCATTCATGCCGCATGTACGAGTGGATCAATCTTCTCCACCATTTGAAGCAAATGGTGGAAATTACGATTGTGTAGCCCATAAAGAAAACATGCCTTCAAACTTTGATATTCTCAGCATCTATGTACTCTATTTACATTTCATTCATTTGCACTCTATCTATGAATTATTAGCTCCAGATATAGGTCTTTTCCTATCTAAAAGTAAAAGAACTCATGTTATATGTTTGTTATTGGCTTATTGCACACATTTGTTCAGAATATTTCGAGAGATGATCATGGGTGATAATCCTTGCATCTTATATGATTCTTTTAATCTATGCATCTTATATTATTCTTTTATTCTATGCAGTGAAAGGAGTGTTGATATGTTGCTCCATGGTAAAAAGCCCTTGGTTGAGGTAATGATATCAAAACCTCTCGTACCCAAGACTACTTTAAGCATTTACTTTAAACATATGGCTATAATAGGCTTTTGACAAATTGTTTGAAAACTAGGAATGTGATTCACTTGGTTGACCGATGAGTCAAAACTTGATCACGGGTATAAGTGAAGGTACAGTTACTAATTGTTGTATTGGTTACCATTAACAAGGAGATTGATAAATTGTAAACACACCTTAAACACATAAGGTTGTCCCTGAACAAATTTCTCAGGCCAACATCACATTTTTGTCTTATTTTCTATAGCCTTCATCAGATTGATGCCTAAGTCAGAACATGATGAAACATATTACATAACAGGTGTATATCAGGAAGAATATGATCAAATATATTGTAACAAGTGTATATTAGGTCTATATCAAGAATTTTAAGCTAGGAAAATGAAAAAAAAAAAAAAGGAACTTTTACCTACGAATATTTTCGTAGGTAAAAGTCTCTTTACCTACTAAACTTTCTGTAGGTAAAAGTCTCATCCATGTTTTTACCTACACAATTTTTCGTAGGTAAAAGTTCTATAAGTATTTTTACCTCCAGAAAATTGTTCGCAGAGAAAAGTTTTCTAAGTATTTTGCTACGAATATGTTCGAGGGTAAAAGTCCTATAATACTTTTTAGCTACGAAAATCTTGGTGGGTGAAAGTATTGTAAATATTTTTTAACTACGAAAATATTTGTAGGTATAAGTCTTGTAAATATTTTTACCTACGAAAATATTTGTAGGTAAAAAGTTTTGTCAATATTTTTACCTACGAAAATTAGCATTGTTAAAAGGTTTTACCAACGAAAAATTTCGTCGGCAAAAGTCTTACCTTTGCCAACGAAATTTTTTTTTTCGTGGGTAAAAGGTTTTCCCCACGGACTTTTAGCGAGAAATTTGCCAACGAAAATTTTCGCGGGTAAAATGTTTTACCTACGAAATTAAGACTTTTGCCTACGAAAATTTTCGTTGGTAAAAGTGACTTTTCTTGTAGTGCGTCCAGCTGCTTCATCTACTATGAAGCCAGTCATCCGAAACTATCTGTCAGCACCGGAACGGTGTCCCCAGTTAGGTAATCCTCGTCACTCCTCCCTCTGTTACTGGCGAACTCGTCAACTCGGCTGACTATGTTCACAATCACCCCAACCCGGTTTCGAGCTGAATGACTCAGCTACACGTCCCAAGGTGAAAACCTTAATCTGACTCCATGGTTGTGGTCGGTTTGCCCCAATACAACCACATCATTTAGTACTTTAGATTGATCTTGACCACTGCTAGAGTAATACACTGAATCGTCGAAAGGGTCAACTGAGTCGAGGGATTTCTGAGTATAGTTTTCATCTACATTTCAGGTGGACCTTGCCTCATGTCGGATCTAAGGACCCTTCTGATTCAACCCCTAAAACCAACCTCAGCACAGGTATCCTAACCGAATTGATCTATGTTAAGGTTGTATGTCTAAATTAGTGGATGTCTAAATGCCTAACTAAGTTAGCTCAGTGATTAACGCCTAAATTAAACAACCAGGACATATCCCTACCTGAAGCTTGAAGCATTCACTATACATCCAGGACCTCAACATCAGACCTCTACAACAGGTGGGTTTTCTCAAATGGAAAATCAACTAATTGTATGTTGAGATATAAATTCCATTTTTCATTGTGTTATGGATTCATCATAGTACTAAAATTCCTCTTGCTATCTCTATATCATGAACTTAATTCTAAAAATGTGACTTGGGCCCTACAACTCTAAATTCATATTACACTATAAGATGTATGAGGAAGGTGGATAAGACGGCTCCTTTAGAGGTATAAAAAGAGGCCTTAAATAATTCATAAGCTCATTTAAGGCTTTACATCATGCTTGGTAATACTCCTTTGAATGTAAAGAAATCATGGAAAATAATAATGAATTCATGGATTGATGTTTTATATATACGATTGGAAGGACCTTTCTATCATATCAATGAAGCATGCATAATGCAAGACATTCATGCATGACATGTGAGCTTTTCCGAGTGCTTAATGTAATCCACACTCTGCTCGATTTACTATTAGATCTGTTGGATGACCAGATTTTGTGCATTTGAGCCACTTTGGGCGCTCTTATTTTACATGAGGCTATTTCGGGACCACACACTCCTCGAGCGTACGCCATGTATTTTTCCATGAGTCAGGTCATTCTTGGGCGCACTCACCTTCATGGCCTTTTCCAGGTTGTTCACCTACCCCGAGCAGTCTTTTATTTTCACAGCTGGATGTGCATACCCAGATCTGCAACTTCAACATACATTCATACATACATGCACATATAAATGTAGTTGTACAACTTTATGAATCAAATATGCTATGTTAACCTATGGTGGAATAATGTGATATGATTGAATCTATGAGGGAAATTCCCACTGAGTTTTCACTCACCCATTCGTGCGGTTGCACCAAATAGACACAGGTATGATGGAGGAAGATGGTGTCTGTGACAACACCCCTGGTGCAGTTGAGGAGGAGTATGGGGAGGAAGGACAGTATGCTGACATGGTTGAGCCGATAGAGCTCAACTGATGATATAGGATTTATCTACTTTCTCGTTTGAGACATTATCTTCATGTTTCTTATTTGAAATTGCAATTAAAAATCCCCTGCTATGGGATCTTGCTTTACCTCTTACTTTTATTCATGTATATCGAACTCCTTTTATTAGTTTATACTGCGGTTATATCATGTTGTTATGAATTATGTTGGTAATTAGCTGAATGATAGTTTTATTTCATGATGTAACCTTCAGGTTCTCGTACTCGAGCGATCGTCCTCGGTTTATGAGAATCAAGGTGTTACATATAGTATTACTTACCTACACTTTGTGGGCTACCCCAAACCATTGGGCCCCCACTATTAGTTATGCTTCTTCTATACCATGTAGAATCATCTAAGTACCTAGACCCAACCTTGCTAAGAGGAGAGTACAACATCATCGCATGTTA
Organism: Magnolia changhungtana; assembly: GCA_030180095.1. NCBI lineage: Eukaryota > Viridiplantae > Streptophyta > Magnoliopsida > Magnoliales > Magnoliaceae > Magnolia > Magnolia changhungtana. The sequence goes on from JASAUF010000640.1 coordinate 2,257,968, forward strand.
TACTTAGTCATCTTCATGTTTCATTCCCATGTGCATCATATGTATGCTTGGTTGAGGAGTGATTGGTTATGGTATGTGTCATTAGGTAGGTTATTTATGGGACTCCCTGAGTGATGGAGTTGCCCTAGATGAGCGTGCTATATGCGCAGGAGTGATGCATGGTTGATTGGTATGATTCACGCATCTCGCATTTTACATGGCACGGTTATTATTCGCTCTAACATCATCAGGGTCGTAGCCTTCACAGGCACATCGTGTATGGCTAGATTTGGACACCGAAAATGCTTGGTTCTAGCATTATGGGCACGTAAGATGTCTTTGAGAGAAAGTCCCAGAACCTTTTTGGTACTAGGAGATGCTCCAACGTCTGGACTGAGTGGAAACATGAGCGCCAGTGTCGAATACCATTAGGCCACATATCCCACTGTGTCGTGGTCGGTTGGAAGGGGGTGTGACCTTACCCGCCCGAGTGAGGGGGCTATAAGCTAGGCTAAGTTTGATCAGCTCGCAAATGGGTCCATTATTGACAAGCCGAGTAGGTATTGGCAGACTACAGGCAGATAGTGAGGTCTCTTCCGCTCGCTGGGTTGCGCAGCTAGGGAGGCGGCAATTAGTGTGGAGTGTATTTGACCCCGGTGATTTCCCAGAGAGGAATTATACTGATATGTGGACTTGATATGAAGACTGGCATGATCGTATTGCATATTGCATGTGGCATTTGGCTATATAGGCCCTGCATTGCATAGCCCTGGTATGGCTAATAACATTCATGCTTAGTGTAACATAAACCTTAGGATGGCTAATGGCACTCCTGCCTTGTATTGCATAGCCTTGGTATAGCTGATGGCATTTCTGCCTTGGATTGCATAGTCTTGTTACGGTTGGTGGTATTCATGATCTTGCCAGCATATTCTGCATACTCCGATATTGCAAACCTGACACCTATCCTACACACACTTACACCACCCTCTAAGCTTTCTATAAGCTTATGCACGATTGATGCGTTCATGTGACGTTAGGCAGTAGCTGAGAAGGAGCAGGGGCATGCCGCGGAGCTTTCTTTTGGAGTTTTGTTGTTATAGCCATTGTATATTTCCCTTTATAGGCCTTGTATTGTAAAAGTTTTTATTCTCAGTGAATTTTGTGATGATGCTCCTGTGGTTATTATCTGTGGGTTATGATCTTGGTTATGCTGATTATGAACAGACTTATGTTATAGAAATCTTCCTTATAGGATCCCAAGATTGAAACCTAGTGTATGAATGCCAGGAGCCGAGAATGGGATACTACGGAGGCTGTTGGTGCCAGATTCGGGGATTAGGAATTTTGTAAGCCCGATTTTCAAGTTTAGGGCGTGACACAGTGGCTAATTTCATTGTCGAACTTGTCCCTGGGCATAATCAAGGATCCGATCTGAGTATTCAGCCCAAGCTCAATTTGTCCAAACCGACTGAGGCCAAGTTCGACCAACCGACCTGGACGTTGTATGTTTATGGCTCATGCAATTCTAAAGGCAGTGGGGCTGGTATAGTTCTGAAAACTCCAGATCACACATGCATACAATACGCCTTAAGATTTGGATTCCAAGCATCCAATAATGTCACAAAGTATGAAGCGCTGCTCAGCAGGCTTAGGTTGGCGGCCACCATGGGAGCCCAACATCTCGAAGTTTACAATGACTCACAGCTTATCAGGCCAAAAAGGAGCGCATGAAAGCCCATCTACTAAAAGCTAAAGCAATGATCGGCAGGTTTCAGAAATGCAACATTGACCTAATTCCTCGAGCAAAAAATTTTAAAGTAGACATGTTGCCAAAGTTGGCTACTGCAGTCGACGATGATATTCCAAGGTCGATCCCAATGGAATTCCTTACCGAAACAAGTGTTAATGAACCTGATCTCACTACAAGAAAAATGGGCAAAGGATATGTACAAAATCCATAGCAAAAGACCTTTTGCTACGGATATAATTCGTAACACATCTGTCGCTACTGGTGGGGTAGCTAAAAGTATAGCTACAGATTATATCCGTAGCAATAGATACCAATAGCTACGGATATAATCAGTAACAATAGATACCAATAGTTACGAATTATATCCGTAGCAATAGATACCTATAGCTATGGGTTATATCCGTAGCAATACCTTTAGCTACCCCACCAATAGCGACAGACATACTACGGACCGTATCTGTGGCAAAAGGAATTTTATCCGTATCAATAGATACCAATAGCACCAATAATATCTGTAGCAATAGATACCAATAGCTACGAATTATATCCATAGCAATAGATACCAATAGCTACGGATAATATTCATAGCAATGGATACCAATAGCAATGGATGAAAGCCGAGCTATAACTACGGATTATATTTGTAGCTATTTTTGTAAAAATTATAATAATGCGACCTGTTTCCATTGCAAGAACCTGCTGTGATTGATAACTCATCTAAGCTTAATACTGATAGAAATAGTACATAAAATGCAATCAGAAAAAAAATGAAGCATTTATTACAAATAGCAATCAAATCATACAATACATCCTACATTCACATTTCTAAATAAACAATAGTTCACTTTTCTTAACTTTTCATAAGAAACAAATACACTCCAACATAGTAAACACCCTCCATATGCAATAATGCTCACATTTTTACATAATTTTCTTCCTTCAGACGGTCAATTTCAGCAAATGCAGAAGATAGAGCTTCTTTTTTTCCTTAAAACTGCAGATGTAACTTCTGTGGACTTCGACACAAGATCACTTTCAAGTTTTGAAACCCTTCCCTTGAGAAAATGAATTTCATCCTCCACTGACTTCTTTAGCTTACCAGCCTGTATAAAATAGCATTTGTAGACACAATCAAACAAGCATACCTTTGTACACATCTCAAAAGGAAGAAAGACAAAAAAAAAAAACACTTATATATGAAGAAATAAAAAATGAACCTACAAATCTTCTAAACTATGGCAAAATCCAACATGAGTAATGTGTTCAAACCTAGGATGGACTTTTAAACTCAAAACCTAGGTTTAGGTTAAGGTTATAGGTTTAGGTTTAGGTTCAAGTTTAGGTTTTAGGTTTAGGTTCAGGTTATAGGTTTAGGTTATAGGTTATAGGCTATAGCTTTAGGGAATTGAAAATAGGTTAAGGTTTAGGTTTAGGAAATCGGGTTCGGGTTCGGGTTCGGGATCGGGTTTAAGTTTGGGTTTTCAAGTTTAGGTTTAGGTTTAGGTTTAGGTTTAGTTTAGGGAGTTGAGATTAGGATTAGGTGTAGGTTTAGGTTTAGGGATTTGAGAATACATTTAGGTTTTAGGTTATAGGTTGAGGTTAAGGTTAGGTTATAAGTTATAAGTTTAGGTTATAAGTTAAGGTTTAGGTTATAGGATTTTGTTTAGGTTAAGGTTATAGGTTTAGGTTTACGTTAAGGTTTAGGTTTAAGTTTAGGTTATAGGTTTAGGTTTAGGTTATAGGTTATAGGTTAAAGCTTTAAGGAATTGGATGGATCCAATCATTGACTTCCTCAATGATCTAGTTGTAGTTCTTTCGATAAATTCAGGATCGAACTGGATGGATCCAATCATTGACTTCCTCAAGGATGGCAAGCTGCCCCAAGATTGCTCAGAAGCATGTACACTACAAATAAGAGCAGCCTGTTATACCATGGTTTGGGACATCGTATACAAAAAGGGATTCTATCTTTCCTATCTTTGATGCCTCCAATCCGAGGAAGTCGAGCACGTCCCAAAAGAAATCCACAAAGACATTTATAGGAATCACTCTGGTGGCCAAGCCTTAGCTCACAAGGTCATTCGACAAGGGTATTATTAGCCGACCATTCAGGCAGATGCTCGGCAATATGCCCAAAAATATGACAAATGCCAACACTTCGCAGCCATACCTCGACAACCACCTGAACAGCTGACCCCTATGGTAAAACCATGTCCGTTCACCCAATGGGGAATCAACATGATTAGTCCCCTGTAGACCGATAAAGGACTAACCAAGTTCATAGTGGTCGCGGTTGATTACTTTACTAAATGGGTCGAGGGCAAGTCCCTAGCAAAGATTATTGAGCAAAAAATCATGGATTTCGTCTGGAAGAACATCGTATGTAGGTATGGGGTCCCTCACACAATCATTTCAGACAACAAAAAGAAATTCGACAATAAATAGTTCTGAGGTATGTATGAGAACATCGAAATCTGGAATGTTTATTCATCGCCGCGCCATCCATAGGCCAATAGACAAGTCGAGGCAGTCAATAAAATCATTAAAAACCATCTTCAGATGAAGCTCAAGATAGCTAAAAGTAATGGGCTGAAGAGCTCCCCCTCGTTCTTTGGGCATACCGAACTACTGCCCGAATAGCCATTGGGGAGACTCCCTTTTCCTTAGCCTTTGGTGCTAAAGCCGTTACCCCAGTCGAAATAGGACTTTCGATAGCTCATATTTGCTCCTACGACGAACAACAAAATGCCAAGCTTATGGCACTAGACCTCGACCTCACTGAGGAAAGAAGAGAGAAAGCTTGGAGTAGGATCGCGATCTGACAATAATGGGCCGCCCGTTTCTACAACTCCAAAGTAAAGACAAGCAGGTTCCAAGGTGGAGACCTAGTTCTCTGCAGAACCTTCCTAAACACCGAATAACTCGACTAAGGAAGCTTAAGGCTGAACTGGGAAGGACCTTATGTAGTAATGGGCGCAAGCTGACCTGGATCGTATTGACTCGAGGACTTGGAAGGCCAGCTCTTGCCACAATTGTGGAATGCCGAGCACTTCAAAATCTACCACACCTAGAAAGTCGACCTATCCTGATTACAAAATCTGCTATGTAATGTTTATGTTTGAATTATCACAATAAAATCTCGAATCCTACCTTCTACTTTTTATATATACAAATGGTTGTCTACTAAACGTCTACCAAGGACTCCCCTTGATGCAAGGAGAAGAAGAGCCCAAATCGACTACTCAGCCTTCAATAAAAGGGTTGGATGTATGATGACTATAATGACTAAAGTGTTGAAAGATCGACCTTCCTACTTAAAAATATTGCGCACGAACAAAATGCCAAAAACTTAATTTTATTGACAAAAGCTCTGAAGAGCATAGTACATCAGGTTTATAAAAAGAAAAATAAAAGGAACTGACTACTAGGGCTCGGGGGGCTGCTCGATAGGTGCTTCCTCGGGTGATGCCTCGAAGTCAGAGTTGGCCTCCTCAAAGCTCAGGAGATCAAGCTCTGGGTGCACCTCCTTCACATCCTCAAGGCACTTTTTGTAACTAGTGCTGTACAAAGTGTCCCTGTCCTCCAAGAATAACATAGAGGACTTGAAATCCTAGACAGCGGTGGCCCGAGCAAAGGAGATAACTGTCTGGCCTTCCTTGAGTTTCACCTCTAAGGTGCGGTGTAGCCTGACATAATGAGATTTCCTCCTCTCTGCCCTCTCTAAAGCATCGGCCAACAACTTCTTCGTTTCCTTCAGCTCATCCACCAACTCCATTGCCCTCGTCTCCATGATGGGGTGAGGTTGCTCAGCCTCAAGGCAAGATTGCTTGGCCTCGAGACATAATCGATTGGTTTCGACCCCCTTTTGCAGCAGTCTCGCTTCTGCCTCCCTCACTTCCTCCCGTAAACACAAGAGTTCGCGGTGAATTATTCACAACCCCAAGTGTAGTGTCACGATGTAGTACTAACTCGATGAGACTGAGGCCGAATCCACAGGGACTAAACTTGTATGTATTCTAAAAAGAACTAGAACAAGAAGAAGATCTAAATCTAAAATTTGGAATTATTGAAAGTGAGTGTGAATATTGTTGATTAAAACTTATGAATTTAAAGGTGGGAACTAGGGTGACAAGGATCCACTTGTAGCTATCAAGGTGCTACCTTACTTGATTCAAGAGATGCAACTGGAATCAGAGTCCTTTCTTATCCAGTTGTAAGAAGAGATGATCAAATCTCTGAACTTTTCATTGATGTAGTCTTAATGGAAGAAGATTGTGAAGATTTAGAAGGGATTCTGTAAATGCTAAAATGATTAAAGCACACTTTAGTTATCAAATTTCGTATAGTCAAAATGATTTGACAAGAGATCTTTAAGACCGGTTCAAGATGAAGAAAAGATCAAGCTTAAGATCAAGAGAAGATCAAGCTAAAGATCAACTGATATTTAAGTATAAGATCAATCTCAAAAGCCAAGATGAAGTCCATAATCAAGTTCAAAACAAAGAAGTTCCGATATTTCACATATCTCAAGTAGTATAAAACCTAAGAAAGGCCTTAAGATTAGGTACTTTCAAAAATTATTTACATTGGGTTTTTATACTTGTGTTTAATTGAAATTCGACTAGCCTAAGGTTTAGTTCGACTAGTCTTAGTTTTCTTGGTGAATCCAAGTTCAAGTCGAAGCAAAACCATTTTTTGGTTGTAAATTCGATTGGTCAAATTTTTGGTTTGACTAGTTGAAGCTCGACCTTCAACCAGCCTGAGATAATTCAACTTGAAGTCCAGCAACGACAAATTTTCAGATTATTAACCAGTTGAAGACCAAATTCAACTAATCGAACAGAGCTCTTCAACTAGTCGAACTGGTCCTCCAGCTAGTTGAAGTTTAGATAGATCTTATCCCGCGCAATCTAAAATCCATTGAACCAAATCCGATCTTCTTCGAATAGTCGAAGACTGCCTCGAGCTAATCGAAGGTTCAACTTATTTTCTTATAAATCAAGTTCCTCTCTCAATCTGAAATATCTATTGTTGTTATCAAAATCCTTCTGCAAAAGAGAGAGAATCTCAAGTTATTAACAAGCTATTTGAATGGTATTTATAAATTTTATTTATAGCTTTTATTTAATTCCATTAATCTCAGATCTTTCCATTATGATTCTAAATAGAGTAAACTATACTCTTCTTTTGAGATTTCAGAGAATTAACTTAAGTAGTCATTAGTTTGAACTTTATTAAAATCAATAGAACCCTGATTTTCTATCTGACTGAACATTAAACAATCGACATTCAAGAAAGCAGTTCTTCGGCTACAACTTTTGATACATCTTCTATGGTGAACATAAGTATAGCTTTTAATTCTTTATTTGGTTTTTTCTAAGATAGCAAGAAAATCTCAGTGTAGTTTTTGTTTGAGATAGCCTGAAAATCTCAATGAGTGATTTAATTGTTATAGCTCAGTAAAATCACAAGAATTGTATCAGGTTTTAAGGTAACCCTGGGAAAACATTTTTCATAGTGAAAGCCAAAATTACGTGGAGAGTAATTTTGAGAGTGAAGTAGGTATGGTTGTTTTAGAACAGTCATTGACACACTGAACCACTATAATTCTCTTTGTTATGTGGTGAATGGTTGTATTTACATTTCAATTAAAGTGGTGAATGATTGTAATATCTTATTTTTATTTACTCTTGCAAAGTCTGAAGTTTTGATTTTAAAGAAATTCGTGAAATAAGGTTTTCCTACCTAAAACTTTAGGTGAAGGTTGTCTTATGAATTATTGGAATCAATATTTCAATACTTAAGCAATTGAGATCTCTGATTTATTTATATATTTGGCACTTATTTCGATTATTTGGCATCCCCCCCCCCGACACCCAAATTCTCTCTAGGACTTCTCAAGCTCTCCTTTTCAAGTGAGAGTGGGTTGCTCTATTTTTTTTTTTGGGTTAACCTCCTTAAGTTAGATCTAGAGCTTTATTATGTTAAATTTCTACAACTTATCTATTACCAGACCACCTCCTTTTAATGACTCTAATTATTTATATTAGAAAGCTAGGATGAGGATCTTCCTCTAATCCTTAGATGAAAGTGTGTGGCAAGTAATTGTGACTAAATGGACCCCTCCTATAATGGAAGTAGCAGCCAATGATGAAACCATATCAATGAGAGAAACTGCATTTGCTTTTTGGACTACGGTTCGGAAAAGTGAAGGCAGTGTAAATGCAAAGGCCTTAAATGCGATTACTTGTGCTCTATTACCTAATGAATTCAAAAGAATTACTTCATGCGATACAACTAAGCAAGCATAAGACATTCTTAAAATTGTTTGTTTGTGTGGGATTTTGAACCTATTCCCCTTGAGGTTTACCTTGATTTAAGAATTGTTTAAGGATTCCTTGAGGAGTAGCAGTTTGTCCATTCCTCGAACTGAAGTTTGGATGATTTTTCCAACTTAAATTGTATGTGTTTGAAGTGAGTCCTTTGAAAGGCCTTTGATAATTGTTCACGACATTTGAATGCTCATTCAATATTTCTTGAAAAGCAGGTATTGTTGGACAATTTTCAGTTTTATGAACGTTGCAAGCACAAATACCGCAAACAACTTCCTTAACCCTATCCTTCTTAAGTTCCATGGCCTTAGCTTTCATTGTGAGATTGGTCACTTTAGCATTTTTATCATCTTCCTCCTTTAAAATATATATTTCTCCCTTCCTTTGATTAAGTATGCTTAGAGGCGGTGCTAGGTCTTGAGGAGATGTCCCATGATTGTGTGTTTTCATCAAGTTTGTCAAAGTAGTCCCATGCATCATTAGCATCGTTGTTCATGAATTCCTTATTGCACATCATCTTGATGAATTGGCACATGGAAGATGTCAATCCGTCATAGAAGAAATTTGTTATACGCCACGTTTCAAAACCATGTTGTGGGCATGAACTAACAAGATCCTTGAACCACTCCTAACATTGGAAGAATGACTCATCTTCCTTTTGGGCGAAGTTCATGATCAACTTCCTAATGTGTTCGTCTTATGGTGTAGGAATAATTTCTTTATGAACTCCCTTGTCATGTCGTTCCATCTGCCAACAGATCATGGACATAGTGAGTGCAACCACGTCTTAGCTTTTTATTTTAAGGAGAAGTGAAAGAGCTTCAGTCTGACCGTGTCCTCAGACACATTATGAAAGTGTAAAGTAGCTATTATCTCATTAAACTCTTTCATGTGTAGATATGGGCTTTCATATTTAAGTCCATGGAACTTTAGAAGAAGTTGGATCACCCCCGGCTTAATATCCATATTTCCTGTATTTTCTAGAAAAATCATACAGGAAGGTGTGCTCACCCTCGCTGATTGTAAATAATCTCGTAGTGTATGAGGCGGGGGTGCGTTCTGCATCTCATTTTCATCCTGAATTTCCTTAACTAGAATTTGAGGTTGATTTGCAGCCATAACTTCTACTGACTCAGAGGATCTCAAGTGATGTCTAATCCGGTGATGGATAGGCAACCCTTCAACTAATCCTCCTTCACTTAAAAGACGTAGAGTGTTGTCATGGACCCACTTGGGCATGAAACACTCGCAACCTTTAAGTAACTAAACAACACTAAACCTAAGAAGGAAAACTAATGAAATTAAAACAATTAAAATATCTAAAAAAATAAGAGAGAGAGAATTAGAAAGAGGTTATCGGATCAGAGATTGCTATGTTAAAATTCTACAAAATAGAAAGAGAAGTTAGATTCTACAAAAAAATTCAAAAAAAAATAAATCCTAACCTAGAAACAAAACAGGAAGTTAATCCTAATCTTAACCTAATTCTAATACTAATTAATCTTAGAAAATTGCATCCATAGTCCCCGGCAATGGCGTCAATAACTTTTTCATAGCCCCAAGTGTAGGGTCGCGATGTTGTAAAAATCTTAGTGAGATCGAGGTCAAATCCACAGGGACTAATCTTGTACGTTTCTGAAAAGAACTAGAACTAGAAGAAGAAGAAGATCTAAATCTGAATTCTGGAATAATTGGAAGCGATTATGAGTAAGGTTGATTAAAACTTGTGAATTTAAAGGTGGGAACTAGGGTGTCAAGGATCCACTTGTAGCTATCAAGATGCTACCGTACTTGATTCAAGAGGTATAATTGGAATCAAAGTCCTATCTTATCCAATTGGAAGAAGAAATGATCAAATCTCTAAACTTTTCATTGAATTAGCCTCAATGGATGAGGATTGTGAGGATTTGGAAGGGATTCCATCACCCTACCATGCCCAGGAGACGATGATGAATAACACGATTTACCAATCACACAATCTCAAGTAAGAAAAGAATATATTTAAAGCTATTGTAATTTGAGTCACAACAAACCATAGAAAACTAAAAATATTCCTTAAAATCAACTAGAAATCAATGAAGTTCAATATAAATGAGAATCAAAGCAAGATAAACATCCTAATCACGTTACAAGCTTCACCTCTTAGCTCAAGCTAAGAGGTTTAGTTAACCATAGACATGATTAAATTAAAATCTCTTAAAGAAAGTATAAAAATAACTAAGGAAGAAGAAGAAAAAATCTTAGCGGTGGCTCTCTACTCTTTTGTTCCACTCCTTGAAACCTAGAAAACACTTAGGAATGTCCTACAGACTGCTATTTATCATTGTCAGGCTCCGCCTTTCCCATCGACTTGGAATTTCCCTAATCCGATCGTGAAACCGCCTCAATTTACGTAGCTGCGTTACGCATCTGTCGGACTGAAGTCGAGTCTGTAAGACCCGTATCCTAGCTCGTACCGTTCCGTAGGCCTCCAAGGTCCTCCTAGTCGAATTCACGTGACCTGCGATCTGTTATCGGCATTTGCGTTCGATCCTTAGTCGTGTCCAATATATCAGAGTCAGCTCGACTCAAAACTTATATCCTTACGACCGTACTGTCACTGCGGTTCCGACGCTATGTCTTGCGCACCGAGGCGATACCCGGGCCAGTAGATGTGGGCCCACATTTAGTTCGAGGAAAACACAACACGTTGCAAACCCAAGAGAACATCCCATCAATCACATCAATCAAGTACACATCACTCCCATCACTCACACCCATCCCTAAGTATAACCACCATCCCCAAGTACAACCACCCTCCCCAAAGTCAACTTTCTCTTACAACAAAGTACACCCATCACACCCTATCCCTCTCTCTGTCTCATCCCTCTCTCTCTGATTCTCCAAGCAACCCACGTCTGAACCTCCATGAGGGAGCTTGGTGTGTCCCACCTTCCTACCTCCCATCTCCACCATCCAAGCTTCATCTAGACCGTTGAATCTCATCCATTGGAGCTCTGGAATGTGTTGATGGAAGGAGAAGTCCATGTTCAAAGGTGGGTGATTTTTTGTATGATTTTGATGATTAGAGGTCCCACTTATGGTAGGACCCATCTTGATATATGATTTATATCAAGAGGGGCCCATAGTGGCGGGGTCCCTCTGCTACTCCGATCCCTCTCTCTCTCTCTCTCTCTCTCTCTCTTTGTGATGATGGTGGAGCCCACCTGATTTATGTGTGCATCCAGCCGTCCATCTGTTAGACCGACTGTACGGTGGGGATTCATCCCTTACGTGGGCCCCTTTTCTTTTTAAAAAAAAATGGAAGTGGATTGGCTAGAGCACCGCATGCAGCTCCCTAGGCCACCATGATGTATGGTTTCATCCAGCCGTCCATTGGCCAGGACGGTGGACTCCACCATGATGCATTGTTTTATCTAAACCGTCCATCCATCTAGAGGACGTGGCCCACCCCTACACGTGTGGGTGGGACCCACCTTGGTGAATGTATTGTTATATCCACTACCATCCATCAATTTTGCTAGTGGGGCCCTGCCCTAATATATGTGTTTATCTCTGTCGTTCATACAGCAACAGATGGCTACCGGATTAACATTAACAATCTTGTGGGGCCCACATGTGCTATATAAGCATCGTCCATACTTGGATGGTGTATAATCACACCATCCATCCATTTTTCCCTGGCAGCGGGTGAGGTCCACCTTAGAAGTATGTATTTTAGATCCACACCATCCATTGGAGTTGGGACAGTGGATCCCACTGCTGATTAACCGTAGCAAGTTCTGTCTGTCCCACCTATTTTGACATCAACAGGTTGTATAGGACCTCACCATGATGTATTTATTCCAACCATACCGTCCAGATGGTGCTGGACGGTACTGGACAGTGTTTGGACGGTGTTATCCAATGTTTAGATGGTGCTGATTCACATAGGCAATGTTTGGATGGTGCTGATTTGCATAGGCAATGTTTGGATGGTGCTGATTTACATGGGAAGTGTTTGGATGGTGCTGATTTACTTGGATAATGTTTGGATAGTGCTAATCATCATTAGTGGGCCATGTGCCCCATGGAATGACAGTGTACAGTGATACACATATTACACCTACAACTATTGAAATGATTTTTTGTGTGGTCCAAGCCCACTTGAGGCCCAATGGTGCGACCCATCCATGAGGCCCATCATGATGTATACTTGAGGCCCATGTGATAGGACCCACCTGCTTGAATCTGAGGCCCATGGGCAAGGCCCATTGTGATGTATTCAAGGCCTATGGGCAAGGCCCATTGTGATGTATTCATGGCTATGGGCAAGGCCCAATGTGATATGTATTAGGCCCATGACACGTGGCCCTTTTGATGTATTCGAGACCCAAATACATGGCCCATTTGATGCATATGAGACCCATGTGTAAGGCCCACATGTTATGTACCTGAGGCCCATGAGCAGTGCCCACCTGTTGTGTATATGAGGCCCATTAGTACGACCCATTAATGCGACCCACTCGTTGTATATGAAGACCATTGGTGCAGCCCATTAATGCGACCCACTCATTGTATATAAGGACCATCGGTGCGGCCATTGATGCGGCCCACTTGATGTATATTGAAGCCTATAGGTTACAACCCATTATGATGTATATTGAGGCCCATGGGTCGTAGCCCATTATGATGTATTTGAGGATCATGGGCCATGACCCATGGTGATGTATATTAGGCCCATCATGATGTGTATTAGGCCTACGAGTGAGGCCCGTCGTGATGTATATTAGGCCCTTGAGTGAGGCCCATCGCAATGTATATTAGGCCATTGTGTGAGGTCATAGGCCCACTACACGTTTGGCTCTATGTGGGCCACTCCTTGGGAGTAATGTCGGTTAAATGGCTATATTGATGGGCAATGATGGTTTAATGTCCAGATTGTGACCTTTCCTTAGGCCTTGTTCGACCGATTATCGAGGCTGATTCTGATTGTTGAGACCGATTATCGAGGTCGATTCTGATTGTTGAGGCCAATTGTATGGGTTGATTATCGAGGCCAATTATCAATGCCAATTATCAGTGCTGGTTGTCGATACCGATAATGAGTATGTGACAGCATAGTATCATGATACATATCCATACGCATCATCTACATATTTTTTTATTAGATGTGGTTGACCATTGCATATGTCATTGGGCAGATTGTTATGAGACTCCCTGATATGCAGAAATCATCTCACGTGAGCGCACGGTATGCATGATATTGATGCATAACTGGATTGTATAACTCATCCATCTTACATTGTGTGTTGTGATTACTATACACCCTAGTGACATCAAGGCCGTAGACTCAACAGATATGTCGTGGATGGCTAGATGGGACACCAGAAATCTGTTACTAGCATTGGGCCGCTATAGATGGCCCTGGGTGAAAATCCCTAAACCCTCTTGGTACTAGAGGACACTCCAACATCGAGACCGATTAGATATATATGAGTGCATGAGGACCGTATACCAGTAGGTTGCGTCTCCCACTGTGTCGTGGTCAGTTGGAAAGGGGTGTGGCCATACCCGCCTAAGAGAGTAGGCATAGCTAGGCTGAGTCCGACCAGCTTGAGGAATGGGTCCGCTATCTAATAGCTGGCCCCGATATTAACAGATGGATAGTGATGTCTCTTCCACTTACCCAGTTGTGCGCTTAATGGGGTGACAGTTGGCATTGAGTGTACTAGACCCCAGTGATGATCCTAGAGATGTACAGTACTGATACGTGGACTTATTGAGCAGGAGGTGCATACTCATTCATTCATTCATTCACTATCCACTCAGGCTGGTGGTGTGTAACTAATTGTTATGTACCTTTAAATGGCAAGGATTTTGGTTGGGACGCGCGACTAACCTGAGATCAAGAGTCTACTACATTGAGTATGACTATTCAAATTTAAGTGTGGGACTGGTTTGGATAGAAGTCCCTTGTGATGGACCCCATAGCCTACGATACTACGTACTATCATCCCAACTTCACTCCAGCTTGGTCATTTCATTCGCACCGCATATTGCATTGCATCCGCGGCATATGCTATTTTGGGTTGTCATATTTCTGCATTGATATGGCCGTTAAAATTTATGTCTTGCATTGTATAGCCTTGGTATGGCTGATGGCACTCATGGACTTACTAGTATATTTTCGTTTACTCTAATATCATATGATTCATGATCTTGTCAGTATTTCCGTTTATTCCGATATTATATGATTTATGACATTGTATTGCATACTTGACACTTACCTTTTGCACACACTTTCACCACCCTCTAAGCTTTCTATAAGGTTATGCATAATAGATGAGTGCAGGTGGTGATAGGTCATAGTAGCATTAAGCTTGGAGCGTGCAGCGGACTCTTGGAGCTTTGATTTGATATATGTATTTCCCTTTCAGCACTGTATTCAAATGTTTATATTAGTGGATATGTGATGATGTTGTTGTCTTTGTGATTTGGGTAAACTTGTGATTATGCTTCTTATGAGACAAATGTACGTTGAAAAATCCTCTTTATAGGATCCTAGGATTGGAATATGACATATGGGCATTGGGAGCCAAGAACGGGTACTACAGAGGCTGTCGGCACCGGATTCGGCAATCGAGAATTTTTGTAAGCCGGATTTCCATTTTTATGGCGTGACAGAGTCCGAACACGGACTGGATTCTGTTTCGTCAGTTGCTCGATTTCGGTTGGACTGAGCTTAAGTTGTTGATCGGCTTGAATTAATCTTTGGTCGAACCGAATTAACTCCAAAATTCATCTTTCTTCGTTGTAGCTTTTTGTGCACTTTCGATCGCACCAAGTCCTCCTTTTTATCTGACTAAACTTGTCTATTTTCTGCTATAGATTTTGCATTCTTTCGAGTCCTTTCTTCATCCTTTGCACTTGGTTTCCTTGTATCTTTAGCACGTGATTTCTTCGTCTTGGTTTCCTTGTATCTTTAGCATGTGATTTCTTCGTCTTGGTTTCCTTGTATCTTTAGCATGTGATTTCTTTGTTCTTGGTCTTCTAAGATCTATTCTTTGCCTTGGTGATTCTTGAGTGTCAATTCCATATTTTTCGCATTCTTTTTCAATCCAAGCTCTTGGATTCACCTTGCAACGCAAACATGTATAAAATATATCATTAAGCATTATCATGTTCCTAAAACCAAGATATAATTAAGAGAAAATATGCAATATTTGACACTCAATAGAAATAACACATGAAGTAACCATTGTAGTCAAGAAATCAAAAATTCAAATCCTCATAACCAAATTTGAGGAGATTCGTATGGAAGAAAATGAGTCTTTTATGGACTTCTATACAAAACTGAATTTCATGTGGGGTCTTAGAGATAGAATCCTTGAAAGCAAGGTTTGCGAAAAAACTATTGCGATCACTACCTGATAGGTTCAATTCAAAGGTTATTGTTATATAGGAGTTAAGTGATACTAATGTCTTGAAGGTTGAGGACTTAGTTGGTTCTCTTCAAACTTATGAGTTAAATTTTAAGGTTCCTAAAGTTAAGTCTATTGCTCTTAAATCTTCTAAATCTAATTCAAAAGAAACTAATTATGATTTTGAAAAACATGAAGATGATATGGAAATGTTAGCAAAGAAATTTTATAGAATTTTCAAAAACAAGAAAAAAAAAAACAGATTTTTAAAAACCATCTGATCATAAAAGAAAAGGAAAAATCTAATTCTTGGAAATCTAAAACAAAAGACAATTAATGTTTCAATTGTCATGAATATAAGCACCTGGCTAATAGGATAAATCTAAAAAAAAAATAAAAATAGGGCATGCTAGTTACTTAGGTTGAATCATCTGATTCTGAAAGTACTGAATTTGATGAATCAGATGAAGAAAATGCAAATGGGTTAAAAGCCTTTATGACAATTGTCAGAGTTACTTCTTCAACTAGTTGTGATATGTCTGATTATGAGAATTTAAGAAGTGACCCTGAAAATGAAGACAATCTTCAAGTTACCTACAATGCCCTATATAAAGAGAGTTGTAAAATTGCCATCAAGTTAAAATTTTAAAAAGAAAAATATACTAAACTAAAAATAGAACTTGAAAAAACGGTTTTAGAAAAATCTCATTTTTTCGATTGTTTTGAAAAAACAAAATTAGAATTAAGTTTTAAATCTTCTAAATTGCAAAAACTCAAAATAAAAAATGAGAAACTAAAACTTGAAGTTTATTCCCTTCGGAGTTCAAAGGACACTTGGAAATATGCCCTTGGTGACTAAAAGTTTGAAAAATTCTTAACCTCATCGAGGCAATGTGGTGACAATTTTGGTCTGGGTTATATTAAAAATAACTCTTTGAAAACCAAGGATTAGCTCCTACTTTTGTAAGAGGAGAATCATCGAACTCTAAGGGAAGGACTTTAAGAGATTCAAATCGTGATGATTTCAAAAACTCAAAAACTTCTTAAGTCTTTGAAATGAATAATAATGATATAAGCTATAAACATTAAAGGAATAATAAACCACTTTTAGCTGAAAAAATTGCAGACTTGCTTAAAGAGCTTTTGAAATCCAACTCATATGAAATTGAAGTTAATAGAAAAAAGAGAAATCCTAACTTCCAAATACAACGAAAATCAAGAGATACTTCTAAACCTATAACCGAAATGACATGGGTTCTAAAGGTTAAGTGTCTTGTTGCCCACACAACTTTCAAAGCCATTAATTACTCAAGATGGTACCTGGATAGTGGATGTTCTAGCTACATGACAGGTGACAAGTCAATATTCACAAATATCAATAAAGGAAATGGAAGCCCAGTCACTTTCAAAGATGGAAGCAATTGCAAAATAATTGGCCAAGGTAATGTACAACTTCCTAATTTGTCTCTCTTTAAAAATGTACTTTATATTGAAGTATTAAAACATAATCTTTTAAGCATATCTTAGATCTGTGATATTAAGCACAGTGTGAAATTTTCAGATCATGAATGTGAGATTACAAATGAGAAAGGTAGTGTAATATTAAATGGTCGCAGGACATCTAAAAATTGTTATATAATTGATAACTCCTGCTCAAAAAACCATTCATGTTACATGGTCCAAACAGACGAGACTGAACTATGACATAAAAATCTTGGACCTTTGAACTATAGAGATTTTTATAAATTGAGTAAAAAAAATCACTTACATGGCCTACCCAAGCTGAAAAAGATAAAAAAAAAAAAAAAAATTGTAGCGCATGTCAAATTGGCAAATAGATTAGGAGTAGTCACAAGAATGTGAACTCCTTAGCCATGGCTAAACCTCTAGAACTTCTCCATATAAATTTAGTCAGAACAACTAGAATGAAGAGTAGAGGTGGAGAGAAGTATTTTCTAGTCATAGTTGATGACTAAAACAGATATACGTGGGTAGCCTTTTTAAGAGAAAAATCAGACACTCTTGATGAAGTCAAAAAAATTTTAAATGTATCCAGATTGAAAAAGAGATATATGTGGTTAAAATTAGGAGTGATCATGGTACCGAATTTGAGAATAGCAATTTTGAGAAGTACCACAATGATCATGGTATATCGCATGAATTCTGTACTCCAAAAACACCTCAACAACATGGAATTGTTGAAAGAAAAAATAGAATTCTACAAGAAATGGCTAGTGTAATGCTAAATAGCATGAATCTACCAAAAAATTTATGGGCTAAAGTTGTTTGTACTACATGATATATTATAAATCGTGTTTACATTAGAAAAGCTAAAAACAAAACCGCTTATGAAATATGGTTTAATAAAAAGCACACAATCAAATATTTTCAAACTTTCGGAAGCAAATGTTTTACATTATGTGATCGAGAAAATTTAGAAAAATTCAAGATAAGAGCGATGAGGGAATATTTTTGGGTTATGCTCTAAATAACATGGCACATTGAGTTCTTAATAAAAGAACTGGAGTGATTCAAGAATCTATAAATGTTGTGATAGATGATTAACAGATCACACTGAGTCCCAATAAAGATGATGTTGATGATGTCCATGTGATTAATATACATGACTCTTCATCTAAACTAGTCAATACTAAGATTGGATTAGTCAAAGACCATCCAATTAATCAAATACTTGGTAACCCTTGCACTGGTGTTCAAATAAGAAGACAATTAAAATATATATGTAATTGTATTTGCTTCACTTCCTAAATTAAACCAGCCAATGTAAATGAAGCACTTGCTGATGAAAGTTAGATAAATGCCATGCAAGAAAATTGAATGAATTTGTTAGAAACGATGTATGGTACTTGGTTTCCAGACCTACTGATAAACATGTAATTAAAATCAAATGGATTTTTAAGAATAAAAGTGATGAAATGGGTAATATTATCAGAAATAAGGCATTGCTGGTTGTACAAGGGTACACTCAAATAGAAGGAATTAATTACAATGAAACCTTTGCATCACTTACGCTCATAGAATCTATAAGATTATTTATTTCGATTGCATGTTATAAAAAAATTCAAAATTTATCAAATGCATGTTAAAAGTGAGTTTTTAAACAATGATTTGCATAAGGAAGTATATGTTGAACAACCAAAGGGTTTTAAAGATCCCAAACTTCCAAATCATGTGTATAATCTTAAAAAGCTCTTTATGGTTTGAAACAAGCTCCCAAAGCATGGTATGAAAAATTGACTAAATTTTTACTTATTCATAATTTTATTATGGGTAGTGTTGGTAAGACCTTATTTATGGAGAAATAAAATAATCATATTCTAATAGTTCAGATCTATGTTGACGATATCATTTATGGATCTACGTGCACTAACTTATCTATTGAGTTTGTAGATTTAATGAAATCCAAGTTTGAAATGAGAATAGTTGGTGAACTAAACTATTTCCTTGAATTACAAATTAAATAACTTGAAGATGGAATGTTCATCTCACAGACCAAATATGCTTTGAACCTTGTAATAAGGTTTGGTTTTGAGAATGGAAAAAATTTTGAGACTCCAATGAGTACGACTCTTAAACTCTTAAAGGATGAATCAGGTAAAAGTGTAGACTCACTATTACCAAAAAATCGAGCAAAGGCTAAGAACGTTGAAAGCTTTTAGCCACGGATTAAATCCGTAGCAATATAGCTATGGATTTAAACCGTAGCTAAAGCCTAAGTGATCTATAGCTAAAGCATACCTCCTCACCTAAACAATATTAAACATATATGGTGCTTAAGGGGATCCATGGGGTCCATTAGAATATATGTGTTTGATCTAAGCCGTCCAACAATTCTGATATCTAATTTTAGTGCATGAGCCCAAAAATTATATAGATTAAATGTCTAACTGGATCACACCATAAGAAATAATAAAAATTAAATTTCTACTATTAATATGTTGTGTGGTCTCCTTACAGATTTGATCTAATTCATTTTTTGTATCAGCACTTAAAATAATAATTCAAAATTAATGGACAGAGTGGATATATGAAATACATCATAGTGGGCCCCACGGTCTTAAAACCCAACATCCCCAAGGAGCCGTCCGTCACGTGCCCCTCCAGAATCCAAACCCCCTCCCAAAATAAAAAAAACCCATCCCATCCTCCATTTTCTCCCGCGTGCAGATGAAAACTCTCTCCATCTCTCTCTCTCTCTCTCTCTCTCTCTCTCTCTCTCTCTCACTCTCTCTCTCTCTCGCACTCGTCTCTCTCTTTCCCTTGCCCTCTCTCGATCTCCCGCTCTCCCTCACCCTCTCTCCCCGTCTCTTGGCCGGCACGCCCATCTTCCCAAAACCCAAACCTAAAACTCTCTCTCTCTCTCTCGCGCGCACCCTCTCCTCTCGCCCGCTCTCTCGCACCCTCCTCTCTCTCTCTCTCTCTCTCTCTCTCTCTCTCTCTCTCACCCTCCCTCTCCCTCCTATCTCTCTATCTCTCTCTTCCTCTCTCTTCCTCTCTCTCCACCCTACCATGCAATCCACATCCAGTCGGTGGTGGCAGGGTCATCATGCAATCCTCGTCCTTTCTCTCTCTCACCATCTCCTTCTCGCTCGCGACCTCACGACCAGTAGCTCTCTCTCTCGGCAGCAGCAGTGGTATTCTCCTCTTCCTCTTCTCTTTCTTCTTTTTCTTTTTCTAATAAGGCTTCAAAATTAAAAATCTCTAATTGGGGATTTTTGAAATTTCAAATCCCTAATTGGGGCTTTTTGAACTTTCAATCCCTAATTGGTATTTCTAATTTCGTAATTCCTTATTCTGGAGGAGCTCTATCCCAGATTGGGATTTTGTATGGTTGATCATCATTTACCATGTCTGGAGGTGAGGAACTCAAAATAAAAAATCCCTAATTAGGTTTTTTTTTTGTTCTCATCATGGATAATGGATTGCTTATGATTCTAACAAATCACTTTCAACAGATGATCCTAACCATCCATATATGGCTTACAACTTAGATAGAAGATAGCCATAAAAAACAGATGGTTAGCTTTCAGGTGGATAGGATCATCTGACTGGTGTGATTCTTTCATGGTGTCCCATAGGTTGTAAGTTTGTAACTATGGATAGTCCAGATTCATTCCTTGAAGACATTTGCCTAAGCAGAAATTGTTGATGGCACTGTATGATGGCTGATAGATGGATTTTTATGATAGTGGTTGGTTTAGTTAGTTGATTTTGTCATAAGAAGCTCAGATTTGATATAGTTTAATTTTAGTTATAAGAATTCAAATGTAATTTGGATATGTCTGTAGCTTTGATCCCACCTCAAAATGACCCAATCCACAACCTGACTCAACCCGAATTCGAACGTGAGGAAGGGGTGAGCCCTAATGTGATTAGTTGTGTAAAAGGGGTGAACCCTGATGTGATTAGTTGTGTAAAAGGGGGAGCCTGATTCGCGGGGCTGAACATTTCATTTTCCCTGGTGGATCTTGACACTAACTATTCAGTGGCCTCTTTAGCTTTTGTGGGTATCTCACACCTTTTCTCTTTGCTTTAGGAACTCTATTTCCCTCTTTTAATTAATAAATTAAGTTAGAAAACAAAATATTATACATAATATAGTTATAAATGCATATTGAAGTTGAATTTTATATATGAAATGGTGAATCTTGTTACAAATCCTCGCATGCATAGTATGCATTATGAATGATTTATGGAATGGTTTGAATGCCTTTTCTTTTGAAAACCTATTTGTTAATTTACATCTGTTATGAATGAAGAAGTAAAGGTTTACCTTTTATAGTTTTGGATGGTTGGCTTAATGTATGTTTATCACCTTTAAATTTAGTTTTTCTTATTTGCACACTAACACAATTTAATTTGTCAAAATCAAATTTGGGAAATTTTGGCGAGTGATCCAGCCACAATGACCCATCATATCATAGCCATGGACCCAGTTCTATAAGCAGAAAACCCAAGTATGCTGATTTTATAGTGCCTCCTAAAAATTAACCTAGAAGTGAATAAGCCACCAATACTAACGGTAAACCGTATATTATAATTCTTGTTGTGATCATGAAGGACTGGTCACTTCTCCTTCAATTGATCTTATGTTAAGAAGAAAAACCGAGTAGAGAGCTTTGGACTTTTAGCACTTCCCAAGGTCTTATAAGTATCCCCAATACCTTAACCTAAACCTATTCTCAAATCCCAAAACCTATAGTTATAACCTAAACCTAAACCTTAACCTTAACCTATAACATATACTTAAAACCTAGACCTAAACTTACAACCTTAACCTAAACCTATTCTCATATCCCAAAACCTATACTTATAACCTAAACCTAACCATGAACCTAAACCTAAACCTATACTTATAACCTATAACCTATAATCCAAACCTAAACCATAACCTATAACCTAAACCTATACTTATAACCTTGACCTAAACTTATAACCTAAACCTAAACCTATTCTCAAATCCCAAAACCTATACTTATAAGTTAGTAATGTATAACCTTAACCTATAAGAAAAGCCTAGATCCAATGATTCGAGAAGTGCATGAAACCAATTGGATCTAGGTCCAGGTCTTCAAAAATAAGATCCGGACCTAAAAGGACCTGGACCTGACAATATCAGGTCATCTCTCTGGTTTTCTATAGTAGAGATTTGGCATAAAACCCATTGGTGAAAAGCTATCCACCTCTTAACATGCTCATCTACAGTCAAGGATTGAAAACCTTTAGGAAATCCTAAAAAAACATACTTTCTCTAACAGACAAGGTATTTATAGGCCTACTAACATGATGAACCTCTCTCTCTCTCTCTCTCTCTCTCTCTCTCTCTCTCTCTCTCTCTCTCTGCAATGGGCATCCTTCTCTTCATTTTACATTTATCATTCGCATATGAATTAAATCTCTTGTTTTAAGTAGCTGACAGTAGCATTATACATGAGGACTTTCTCATCTTCTAGAGCTTTTCTTTCATGTAATAGTTTGTTAGAAATGTTTGTTTACTTAGCATTGTATTTCTGTTCTCAGTATGAAGATAAAATGTATATTTCTATCGTTGTAAACCTTAATGAGCTTGTATATTACATTTTTTTGTCTTGACTTATTATTGTGATTAGTTAGTTTATAGTTGTCACTTGTAATTTATAGATTTGTAAGTTAGATAATTATTTACTCATTTGAGGATTTCTATGGGGCCATACATAGATATAACCTATAACCAATAACCTAAAACCTAATCCCAAACCTAAATCGATCCCGAACCTGATTTCCTAAACCTAAACCTTAACCTATAACCTATACTTATAACCTTAACCTAAACCTATTCTCAAATCCCAAAACGTATAACATATAACCTAAAACCTAACCTAAACCTTAACCTATAACCCAAACCTAAACCTAAAACCTAAAACCTAAAACCTAATCCCAAACCTAAACTCGATCCCGAACCCGAACCTGATTTCAAAACCTAAACCTTAACCTATAACCTATACTTATAACCTTAACCTAAACTTATTCTTAAATCCCAAAACCTATATCTATAACCTAAACCTAGACCTTAACCTAAACATAAACATATACTTATAACCTTAACCTAAACCTATTCTCAAATCCCAAAACCTATACCTATAACCTAAACCTAGACCTTAACCTAAACATAAACCTATACTTATAACCTATAACCTAAACCTGAACCTATAACCTATATTTATAACCTTAACCTAAATTATAACCTTAACCTATAACCTATACTTATAACCTTAACCTAAACTTATAACCTTAACGTAAATCTATTCTCAGATCCCAAAACCTATACTTATAACCTAAACCTATACTTATAATTTATAACCTATAACCTAAACATATACTTATAACCTATAACCTATAACCTAAACCTTAACCTAAACATATAACCTATAACCTATAACCTATAACCTAAGCCTATACCTAAACTTAAAACCTTAATGTAAACCTAAACCTATAACTTAAACCTAAACATCTATATATTCCTATTTTTTCTTAATAAAAATCTTGTTACTCTCAAAAGAAAAAATCTTGGCTTTAATTGACTAAGAATTGTGGGGCTTCCACACTAGAAGGCAGACGGTAATTTCCTTAGTTCACTTGTTTTGCCATAGTTGATGACTTGGTGGTAATGAAGTGCTCCAGTTTTACATTGAAATTTCTTTGTATGGTCTCTTGCGCTCTCAATTGCGGACAACAAATGAAGAAAATGGTAATAAGAAAAGGTTAGATTTCCCTTTCTATATCTAAATTGCATTATATGTCACAAAATTGGAATGGTTAGATCAAGATTCGTACGTATTTTTATTAAATATTAAATATCTTCTATTTATTTTATAATTCTTTTATTGGAAATTAAAGTGTATTTTTGCTTGGCTTAGGAAATGAGGTCCAAATAGTTGGGACAATACTATGATGATGATGGCTAGGAATTATGGTCCAATTTGATTGATTGGACTATTCACATGCTTTAATGCAAGTAATAACTCATAGATTTTTTTATTTATTTATTTTTATTTTTTTTGTATAGTAGTAGACATGAACCGATTAGTTAGGGTTGATCAAGGGATATCAATGGTAATGTGCAAGTTTTGAGTTGAGTTTGACACATATGAAACTAGGAGAAGAAATTTTATTGGAGTATTTTTCCAGCTAACTTGAGGATTGATGAGGGTACAAACCCTAAAGAGGTCAAACAACTCAACACTGAGTGGGGGTCAAGCTTTGCTTTGGAGGAAGATGTGATCGAGGTGATTTGAGGTGGGGACTTCATCTATGACAAGCCATTGTCTAAACTAAGAAATGGCCAGTGTTCTAGTGCTTGGGCAGAAGGTGAGTTGGATTCTCCATCTCGCCTACATGGAACACCACTACATGCATTGATTCCCACAGTGTTGAAATGGATTGAAGCTTGTATTGATTCCCACATGCATTAATTCTATGAGCAACATCCTTCTCAATATATCCTCTCTCATGAATTAACAACCCATGATATATGCTTTGTGCCTTTACACTACATACTTTAATCTTGTAATCTTGTAATCTTATCTTTCAGGCCATATTGAACAAACGCCTTCAATTCTGCAATCTGTCATAGGTCATTTGGTTCAATGACACCTAATTCCAGAGAGTAGGAAACCAAACGGTTGTATTATCAACTTCTTTGATGAGGTAAGTCCTAATCCTCTCTTTTTTCTTTTTTGCTTTTTTTCTTCCTTTTTTTTTAGGGATGAAGAGTTAGGTAATTCCTACTGTTTGTCTCTTTTTCTTGTTTATCTTTTTGAGAAGGATGGTCAGCCATAAATGATGTTGCCCCATTTTTTCTAATTTTCAAATCTTTATTTTGACTATCGATTTTCCTGAAAGGACTGAAGTTTTGATGTTACAATTGTTTTGCAAGGGGAATACTCACAACCATATTTGAAACCACCGCATTTAGACCACCATATTTCTACACTTCTTTCAGAATCTACAATGGATTTTAATCGCATTCTTTCCAGTGATCATGATGGAAATTACATAGGCCCGCTCATGCTTACTCTAAAGGCAGGGTACGATCGAAAGGTTTGATACATGCAATTTACACATCCTAATCCTAATCTCAACTCCTTAACCTAAACCTAAACTTGAAAACCCAAACTTAAACCCAATCCCGAACCTGAACCCGATTTCCTAAACCTAAACCTTAACCTATTCTCAATTCCCTAAAGCTATAACCTATAACCTATAAAATATAACCTACACCTAAACCTAACCTAAACCTATAACCTTAACCTAAACATAAACCAAAAACCTAAATGTATTCTCAAATCCTTAAACCAAAACCTATACCTAATCCTAATCTCAACTCCTTAACCTAAACCTAAACTTAAAAACCCAAACTTAAACCCGATCCTACAGTAGGTCTATGGCTACGACTTTTATCCGTAGCCTCTGCCCAATTTTTTAGTAGTGCACATTTATACCGAAGTATGATTAGCAATGTTTTATTCTTAACTGTTAGTAGACCTGATATTACTTTTAGTGTTAGAATATGTGCTAGATATCAATCTAATCCTAAATAATCACATTTAATTGTTGTTAAACGAATAATCAGATATGTTGCAAGTTCCACTTAAGACTTTGGTATCCACATGATACGTCTATACAAATTGCCGAATATACTGATGCAGACTTGGCAGAAAATATTGATGATAGAAAATCTATCAGTGGTGGATGTCTCTACGTAGGAAACTGCTTAGTATCCTGACTTAGCAAGAAACAAAATTCAGTATCCCTCTCTACAGCTAAAGTTGAATACATTGCAGCAAGAAATGCTTGCACTCAGCTATTTTGGATGAAAAGAATGCTAGCTAATTATGAGATTACCTAAGATACAATGACTTTGTACTGTGATAATTCAAGTGCAATTACTATTTTAAAACATATAATCCAACATTCTCGGACAAAACATATCAATATTCAACATCATTATATTTGAGAATTGTTTGAAGACAGGTCTATCATGCTTGAATACATTCAAACTGAGAAGCAGCTTGCAAACATACTGACTAAGCCACTTGACAAAACCATATTTTCCAACTTAAAGCATGATATTGGTTTGTGCATTATTAAATAATTATTTTGTTTCTTTTTATGCATTGTTTATTTATGCTTATTTCTATTAAATGCATAAAATGTTAATAGTGATAAAATTTAAAATAGATAAGTCAAAAATCAAAATTTTGTGATTTTCGACCAGTCGAAGTGCATACTCGACCAGTCTAGCACATACTCAACTAATCGAAGATCGCACAATTTCACCTAAAGGGGGGGGGGTGGGAATCACTTTTTCTTTTCATTTCTCTTCTTATTCCTCGACTAACCCATCACCCATTCTTGCTTGTAAGTATTTTTCTTCTAATTTCCTTCTAGTATTTGGTAATCTATTGCTAGCAAATCTTTTTCAGGTATTGTATTCATCATTTGAAACCTTATTTAGGGTGGGTTTTCTTTAAATTTTGATCTAGTCTCATTCCTTTCACTTTCTTTGATTTTTATCTTGTGCAAATTGATATGGAGTATCGATCAAAGAAAATGGCATGCAAAAATCGTACTAGCTCATCATTTAGATCTACTTCTATTCGTGTGAGAACCCTTCAGGCCTTGAAAGAGGATTCAGAGCACGTTTAGGATTTCTACACTAAGGATATTATCATCAAAAGAACAGTCAATGTTGATCATATTTCTTCCTTTAGTCTTGTTCCCATTCTCATCGAAGTTGGTTGGGAATGCATTTTGGGATAGGGTGGAACAGATTACTGCTCCACTGCACAAGGAATGTATGCATTGATATGTGATGTATCCCTTGATGTCTAACATTCATGATTAAATTCATTGAAGGGACATTCATAGTTACTCGGTACATTATTTCGGCATTGATGGAAATTGCAGTTGCGGACGATGGCATACTTATAGCCACATTAACTGCTAAAATGTCACATACTGAAAGGTAAGCGATAACAAGTAAGTTGTCTCGCTTTAATGCTGAATGGAGGTCGGGTATTGCCCTCCCTGCAAACCAAATGCTCCCTAAGTATAAAGTCCTGCATAGAATTTTTACTTCCAATGTCTATCCTTGATCAGAGAATAAGACTAATTTTACTCCCTTTATGGTTCAAGTTTTTCATTCTGTCATGTCGGGCATGCGTTTTTGTCTTCCTTCGTTAATTTACATCATTATTCAGTATTGCTTACATCTCAAGCAAGGTTTGATTCCTTTTACATATCTTATGACTTGCCTCATATTACACTATAATGTTCAAATCCCATTGGTAGAGGCATCGGAATCCGAACTCCCTTTCAATAACGCTAATCCGAATAAGACGAACTTAAAACCTCTTCCTAGTCAAAGAGAAGAAGAGGAGGAAGCACAACAACCTAAAGACACAACTATGGATGATATTTTTGATGAATTGGAAGAATCAAGTGATCTAGATGATTCTAACTACTAGTCCTCCCATATTGATGAGCATTACAAATCACTAAAGGAGAAGGTTGAAGTATTGCATGTATCATAGGAAAATTTGGATCAAACCCACAAGTCTTCAATGAAGTACATGAAGAAGTACTTCCATCACATCAACTGGAGTTTCAATCAACTTGACGCATCGATGCCTGCTCCTTCTTCTTCTGGATCGGATTGAGTCTGATTATCTTCTGGTTAAACTTATTTTGATGATTATGTAACTTAAAACTTTACTTTTGTGATGGTGCTTGGATGATTTTCCTTTATTCTCCCTAAACACTTTTATGTCATTTGCTTTCGTGATATTTGCTATTTCATATGTTTAATTCCCACTTCACTTATTTCATAGATATATCTTATGCTTCTTCTTAATATTCACTGTCTATCAAACTTACTTGTTGTTCTTCCTTTGTCAACTTGTGACAAAAAGGGGGAGAGTTGGAGAATGCATGTCATGTAGTATTCTATGGAAAACTGTTATGAAATGTTATCTGTTATGGAATGTTATATATGGAATATGCTATGTGAGGCTTGTATCCTAGATCGTATCGTTCCGTAGGCTTCCACGGTCCTTCCGGTCGAATTTCGGCAACCAACGACCTGTAATTGGCATTTGTGCGAGACCTTGAGTTACGTCCTGTAGATCTGAGTCAGCTTGGCCCGAGACTTGTATCCTTGCGATTGTCTCATCACCACGGTTCCGACGCCACGTCTTGCGCGCCGATGCAATACCCGAGCTAGGAGATGTGGAACCACGTTCAATTCAAGAAAACACTGCACATTTGCTAAACCCAAGAGGACATTTCCCATCAATCCCATTAATCAAGTACATGTCCCATCCCCAAAAGTAACCCCTAAAGTCAACTCTCTCTCTCCACCATACATGTCAAGTATACACTTATCACTCACCCATCACTCCATCACCTCTCACCCATCTCTCTCTCTCTCTGTCTCTCTCTCTCTCTCTCCTTATAACCTCTCTCTCTCATCTCTCTCTCATTCTCCTAAGCAACCCAACGTCCAAGCTCCATGGGAGAGAGCTAGTGTGGCCCACCTTCTTACCATCCAATCTCACCATCCTAAGTCCATCTCAACCATTGAAATTGTTCCTTTGGAGCTCTAGCATGCATTGGCAGAAGAAAGAAGAAAAGATCTAAGGTGGGTGCTTTCATAGGATTATATTTATATGATTTTGCTTGGATTTGATGATTTGAGGGCCCACTTGTGGTGGGACCCATCTTGATGTATGCATTGGATAGTGAGGGGCCCATAGTGGCGGGGTCCCGTGCGAAATCCACACCGTCGAGGCCATGAGGCCATGTGATGTATGTCTTTTACCACGCTGGTCATCAGCCGTGGGGCCCATCTTAAGGTCGTGCTACATTCAGCACATGGATCCTCCTACCTTGATGCTACACCACGTCCAAGGCCTGGACGTTTTTTTAATTATAATAATAAATAATATTATATAATATAATATACACACATATATATAATTGGTCGGTCCCACATGTGTGGACCTACCTAACCCATGTATCTTATCCAGGCCGTAGTGGCCACCGAGATGCACATGTGAATCCACATCATCCATTCAGGAATGAAGCTGATTCAAATATCTGGTGAGCTCACCACCATCTAGTACGTGGGACAGTGGGGCTCATCCATGGTGCATGTGTTTTATCCATGCCCTCCATCTGTAGGGCCCACCTATCTGTTGTATGGGTTGCTCCCACACCGTCCAGCAAAGGACGGTGCAACTGGAGCACCTTGATATAAGTGTTTCATCAACCCCGTCCATCTGGACAGTATCAGGGTTGTCCATCTGTTGGACGGTCAGCTGCCCCACCATGATGGATGTTTTCCATCCAAACCATCCATCCATTTAGCAAGCTCGTTTTAAGGCTTGAGACTAAAAATGAAGCAAATCCGATGATCAGGTGGACCACATAGCAGAAAGAAGTGGGGTGTGAACGACTATCATTGAAACCCTTTTTGGGGTCATGGAAGTTTGGATCAATATGAAAATTATTTTTCTTCTTAGGTTAGGTCCATGCGACCTTATGAACGGATTGGATGGAAAATAATGTTGTGGTGGGCCCCACGTGGGACCCACTTGCTGGAGGGAGTGGGTTGGCTGGTGCATCTCACACCAGCCACATAGCTGATTGATGTTAGCAAATTCTGTGGGACCCACCTTTCGTGTATGTGTTGTATATCAGCACCGTCCATCTTGACGGTTCCATGTGAGTCCCACCGTGATGTATCTATTGATCCACATCGTCCGTTTGACGGTGGACTCCATCCATATGGTACACACCATAATGCAGTGTTGAATCTGTACCATCCGTGCAGTGGCCCACCTTAATGTTCGTATATATCACATTATCCATCCATCTGTGAAAACCCACCATGATGTATTTATTTCATCCACACTATTCAGATTGTGTTGGACGGTGCTGGACAATGTTTGGATGGTGCTGATTTACATAGACAATGTTTGGACAATGCTGATCTACATGGACAGTGTTTGGGCGGTGCCGTGGGCTCCACCGCGATGTATGTTGTACCCACGCTGCCCATCTGGTGGGGCCCATTTGTTGTGTATACATGGCCCACCTTTTATGTATATTAAGCCCATGTGATGGGGCCCACCTTGGTGTACTTATTCTATATTCACGTCATCCACCTTTAGACGTTGCTACGTGGGGCCTACCATTGATACATGTATTATATATCTATGTCATTCATTTGTGCGGCCTACCATGATGTGTGTGTTGCATGCACACGGTTCATCCACTTTTCTAGGCCCATTGGTGTGGCCCATTGATGCGGCCCACTTGATGTATATGAGGCTCATTGGTGCGGCCCATCGATGCGGCCCACTTGATGTATATGAGGCTCATTGGTGTGGCCCATTGAGTGGCCCATTGTGATATATGTTCGGCCAATGTAATGAGGCCCATTTTGATGTGTATTAGGCCCAAGTATGTGGCCCATTGTGATATATTTGTGGCCTATTTGATAAGGACCATTGTGATGTATTTGTAGCCCGTATAGCGAGGTCCGATATGTTGTATATCGGACCGATGTAATGTGTGATTTCACTATAATGTATATAATGATGTTTATGTGAGCCACTGCGGAGCAATGTTGGTTAAATGTCCACATTGATGGGCAATGATGGTTGAATGTCTACATTGTGACCTTGCCTTAGGCCTTATTAGGCCCATTCTCACAAATTCCGATTGTCGAGGCCAATTATCGAGGCTGAATTTAATTGTCGAGACTGATTCCGATTGTCGAGGCCGATTATATAGGCCAATCATCGAGGCCAGTTGTCGATACCGATTATGAGTATGTGACAGTATAACATCATGATACATGACCATACGCATCATCTGCATGCATGTTATGAGATGTGGTTGACCATTGCATATGACATTGGGCAGGTTGTTATGCAACTCCTTGATAGGCGGAGAATGTCTCACATGAGCACACGGTATGCGAAGGATTGATGCATGACTGGATTGTATGACTCGTGCATCTTGCATTGCATGTTGTGATTACTATATGCCCTAGTGACATCAGGGCTGTAGCTTCCACATGTATGTCGTGGATGGTCAGATAGGACACCGAAAATCTGTTACTAGCATCGAAGCGCCATAGATGCCTTTGGGTGAAAATCCTAAAACCTCTTTGGCCAGGAGACGCCCCTATGTCGAGACCGATTGGATACATAAGCGCCCGAGTGCCGAATACCAGTAGGCAGCATCTCCCACTATGTCGTGGTCAGTTGGGAAGGGGTTGTGGCCTTACTCGCCTAAGGATAGTGGGCATAGCTAGGCAAAGTTTGGCCAACTCATAAATGGGTTTACTATCGACATTTCGGGTGGATATTGGCTGACTACTATCCAGGTAGATAGTGAGGTCTCTTCCACTAGCATGGTTACGCGTCCAGTGGGTGACGATGCATGTAGAGTGTACTAGACCCCGATGATGATCCCAGAGATGTACGGTGCTGATATGTGGACTTATTGAGCAGGAGTTGCATACTCACTCATTCATTCATTCATTATCCACTTGGACTGGTGGTACGCAACTCTTTGTTGCATGTACCTTCGCAATGGCTAGGGTTTCGATTGGGGTGTGCGACTAACCTGAGATCGGGAGTTTACCACATTGAGTCTGACTATCCAATTTTAGGTATGTGACTGGTTTGAATAGAAGTTCCTTGTGATAGACCCCATAGCCTACGATACTACGTACTATCATCCTGACTTCTCACTTCGGCTTAGTCATTTCATTTGCACCGCATATTGCATAACATCCATGACATATGACATTTTGGGTTGCTATGTTTCTGCATTTATATGGCCTAGATGAGGTTGACGGTACTTGTGGACTAGTTAGGATTTGCATATTGCATTGCTTCCTCAGTATATGATATTGGCTTATTATGTTTTTACATCACATAGCTTGGGTAAGGTTGATGGTATTTATGGACTTACCAGCATGTTTCCGCATTATTCTAATATTGTATACCTGGCACTTATCTTGTGCACATACACTTACACCACCCTTTAAGCTTTCAATAAGCTTATGCACGATAGATGTGTGTAGGTGACGTTAGGTTGCAGCAACATTGAGCTTGGAGAGTGCAGCGGTCTTTTGGAGCTTTGATTTTGATATATGTATTTTCCTTTCAGCATTGTATTCAAATGTTTACATTGTGGATATGTGATGATGATGTTGTCTTTGTGATTTGGGTATACTCGTGGTTATGCTTCTTACAGGATAAATGTATGTTGAAAAATCCTCCTTGTAGGATTCTAGGATTGGAATCTGGTGTATAGGTGCTGGGAGCCGAGAATGGGGTACTACGGAGGCTGTCGGCATCGGATTTAGCGATCCGAAATTTCGTGAGCCAAGTTTTCGAGTTTGGGGCGTGACATGCTATGCTATGGAATGTTATATGTGATGTAATGTTATATGTTATGGAATGCTATGTATGGAATGATATATGCTATGAAATACTATGTTTGATAGTATAGGGGAAGTACTATTTGAGGGGGAGTAGTACCATTTGAGTTTCATGAACTTTAAAAAGCTACTATAACAAGATTACAAGACTTCATTATTTTCTTATTTGTAATGATATGTGTTTTGTCACAAAATTGACAAAGGGGGAGATTGTAAGTGCTAAAATGATTAAAGCATACTTTAGTTGTCAAAATTCGTATAGTCAAAACAACTTGACAAGAGATCTTCAAGACCAGCCCAAGATTAAGAAACGATCAAGCTCAAGTCTAGTACATTCTCAAGAGAAGATCAAGCTAAAGATCAACTGATATTCAAGTATAAGATTAAGCTCATAAGTAAAGATGAAGTCCATAATCAAGTTCAAGACAAAGAAGTTCAGATATTTCACATATCTTAGGTAGTATAAAACCCTAGAAAGGCCTTAGGATTAGGTACTTTAAAAAATTATTTAAATTAGGTTTTTATACTTGTGTTTGCTTATAATTCGACCAACCTAAGGTTTAGTTTGACTTGTCTGAGTTTTAACGACCAGTCCAAGTTCAAGTCGAAGCAAAGCTTTTTTTTTGTTGCAAATTCGACTAGTCGAATATTTGGTTCGACTAGTCAAAGCTTGACCATCGACTAGCCCGAGATAATTCAACTCGATGTCCAGCAACAACAACTTTTCAAATTTTCGGATCTTCGACCAGTCGAAGACCAAATTCGACTAGTCGAACTGGTCCTCGGGATAGTCAAAGTTTGGATAGATCTTATCTCGCACAAGTTGAATTCTGTTGAACCAAATATGGTCTTCTTCGATTAGTCAAAGACTTCTTCAGGCTAGTTGAAGATTCAAATTCTTTGCCTATAAATGGAATTCCTCTCTCAATCCAAAATATCTATTATTATTATCAAAATCCTTCTGCAAGACAGAGAAAATCTTAAGTTATTAGTAAGATTAGATCTTTCCATTCTGATTCTAAAGAGAGTAAACTATACTCTTCTTTTAAGATTTAAGAAAATTGACTCAAGTATTCATTGGTTTGTTCTTAATCAAAATCAATAGAACCCTGGACCCTTTTCTATTTGATTGAACATTAAACAATTGATATTCAAGAAAGCGGTTATTCGGCTACAACTTTTGATACATCTTCTACGGTGATCATAAGTATACCTTCTTATTCTTTATTTGGTTTTTCTGAGATAGCCCGAAAATCTCATTGTAGTCTTTGTCTGAAATAGCCTGAAAATCTCAGTGAGGGGTTTGATTGTGATAGCCCGGTAAAATCACAAGAATTGTATCAGGTTTTAAGGTGACCATGGGAAAACCTTTTTCATACTGAAAGACAAAATTACGTGGAGAGTAATTTTAGGAGTGAAGTAAGTGTGGCTGTTTTAGAACAGTTGTTGACACACCGAACCACTATAATTCTCTCTGTTATTTGGTGGATGTTTTTAATTTTTATGTGGTGAATTGTTGTATTTATATTTCAATTAAAGTGGTGAATGATTGTAATATCTTATTTTTATTTTCTCTTGCAAAGTTTAGAGTTTTGATTTTAAAGAAATTTGTGAAATAAGGTTGTCCCACCTAAAACTTTAGGTGAATGTTGTCCTACAAATTATTTGGAATCAATATTTCAAAACTTAATCAATTGAGATCTCTGATTTATTTATATATTTAGCACTTATTTCAATTATTTGCATAGTCCTATTAAACCCCCCCCCCCCTTTTATTTAGGACTTCTTAAGCTTTCCT
Organism: Magnolia changhungtana; assembly: GCA_030180095.1. Classification (NCBI taxonomy): domain Eukaryota; kingdom Viridiplantae; phylum Streptophyta; class Magnoliopsida; order Magnoliales; family Magnoliaceae; genus Magnolia; species Magnolia changhungtana. The sequence continues at coordinate 2,292,256 of JASAUF010000640.1, forward strand.
TTGCAGATTCCATCACCCTACCATGCCCAGGAGACGATGGTAAACAACAGGAGTTACCAATCTTATAATATTAAATAGGAAAAGAAGATATTCAAAGCTATCGCAGTATCTATTATAATTTAAGTCACAACAAACCATATAAAACTGAAAATATTCCTTAAAATTAACAAGAAATCAATGAAGTTCAATATAAATAAGAATCAAAGTAATATAAACATCTCAATCATACTACAAGCTTCATCTCTTAGCTCTAGCTAAGATGTTAATTAACCATAGACATCATTAAACCAAAATTTCTCAAACAAAACATGAAAATAAGTTAAGGAAGAAGAAGAAGAACTCTTGGTGGCGGCTCTCCACACTTTTGCTTCACTCCTTAAACCCTAGAAGATGGCTAGGAATGTCCTAGAGACTCTTATTTATCGTTGTGAATAGCCATCTTATGCATCGCCTTGGAATTTCCACAAACCGATTTGAATTTACGCACTTTGCGTAAGCCCTGCATTACGTTTCAGATGGACAAAATTAAAGCTGAAAATCACACTTTCTCGCTTGAAAATTCTGTGCAATTTTAGTTGGACCAAAGTTGGCTTCAGTCGAACTAAATTAATGCTAAAAATTTTATGTGGAAAATCTGTCAAATTTAGGTCGGACCGATTCGAGCCAAAGTTGGTTTCGGTCGAACCAAGTCGAGCCGAAGGTCAAGTTGATTTAATTATGAAAATCACAATTTCTTGCCAGACTATTTTGTGCGATTTCGATTGGAATGAAGTTTGCTTAGTTAGACCAAAGTAGCATGTTTTTCTGATGCAGACTTTGTAATCTTCTGCCATCTTTCTTCATCCTTTGTACTTGGTTTTCTTGAATCTAAAGGTCTTAAAATCTTTAATCTTGGTCTCCTAAGATCCACTCCTTACTTTGGTGATTCTTAAGCATCAAATCCATGCTTTTGACATTATTTTCAATCCAAGCTCTTAAACTCACCTTGTAATTCAAACATTTATAAAATAGGAAAAGAAGATATTCAAAGCTATTGCAGTATCTATTGTAATTTAAGTCACAACAAACCATAGAAAACTGAAAATATTTCCTAAAATTAATAAGAAATCAATGAAGTTCAATATAAACAAGAATCAAAGTAATATAAACATCTTAATCATGCTACAAGCTTCACCTCTTAGCCCTAGCTAAGATGTTTAATTAACCATAGACATGATTAAACCAAAATTTCTCAAACAAAACATGAAAATAAGTTAAGGAAGAAGAAGAAGAACTCTTGGTGGCGGCTCTCCACACTTTTTCTCCACTCCTTAAACCCTAGAAGAATGCTAGGAACGTCCTAGGGACTCCTATTTATAGTTGTGAATCGCCATCTTCTGCACCGCCTTGGAATTTCCACAAACCGATTTGAATTTATGCACTTTACATAAGCCCTGCATTTCGTTTCGGATGGACAAAATTAAAGCTGAAAATCACATTTCCTTGCTTGACAATTCTGCGCGATTTCAATTGGACCAAAGTTGGCTTCAGTCGAACTAAATTAATGCTAAAAATTTTATGCAGAAAATCTGTCAAATTTAGGTTGGACCGAGTCAAGCCGAAGTTGGTTTCGGTCGAACCAAGTCGAGCCGAAGGTCAAGTTGATTTAATTCTGAAAATCACAATTTCTTGCTAGACTATTTTGTGGGATTTCAATTGGAAAGAAGTTTGCTTAGCTAGACTAAAGTAGCATGTTTTTCTGATGCAAACTTCACAATCTTCTCCCATTTTTCTTCATCCTTTGTACTTGGTTTTCTTGAATCTAAAGGTCTTAAAATTTTAATCTTAGTCTCCTAAGATCCACTCCTTACTTTGGTGATTCTTGAGCATCAAATCCATGCTTTTGACATTATTTTCAATCCAAGCTCTTAAACTCACCTTGCAATACAAACATGTATAAAATATACTATTAAGCATTATCATGTTCATAAAACCAAGATATAAATATGGAAAATATTCAATATTTGACACTCAACATGAACATTCAGCAAGCTAAGGCTGAACTGCCAAAATAGGAAAATAGAAACATTAGAATAGGACAAAAGCAAAACAACAACAACAACTTGAGAATAGCTTACCCCGAAGAAGGTCTTTGCCAACTAGCCGATGGTTCCTTCCGACGGCTTGTTTAGCCAATAGGTGAATTCGGCGTCAATAACATGATGCTCCACCCAAGGCAGAAGTTGCTCCAAAGTCCTTCTTGCCAATTTAAAAGCACCCCGACTCTTGCTGCAAGCCGACGAGCCCCTCGCTTGGGACGTAGGAAGCTCTGTAGAGGTCTTCGCCACCTCCTGGACCCCTGTAGGACGAGCTGTCTTGAGTGAGGTAGGCCCAACAACCCCTTCAAAAAGAGTGGGATGGGCATTGAGGTTGGTGCCTCATTCATGACCTCTACGACCACCGAGGCCGAAGGTCCGACCTTCCCTTTGCTCTTGAAGTTCATCTTCTTCTTCTTTTTCAAGGCTACACCCCTGAGAGGAGGTGCCTTACACTTCGCGGCTAGTCAAGATTCAGGCATGTCTACACCAACGAAAATAAATTCATGAAGTTTCTAAGTCCTAAGGTCGGTCAAGACTTATACCCGTTAGTTTAGAGTCGAGACTTTACTTAAGAAAGAGCTCAGGTTGAAGGAGTTTCCTTCGAGATCTCGAGTCCTCCTCTAGCGACCTTTCTCCTACAATCCAAGCAAGAGCTTCAGTCCTAAGCATAGAAGGGAACTTGGGAATAACTGTAAAAGGAAGTGTATACAACCAAGTCAGAGTACTGAAGATGACCAAGTATGGAAAAAATGGAAAGGAATTAAGTCTAGACGATACTGACCTGGATCAAAGAAGGAAGTTGGGACCAAAGAGTGATGCCCAAGTATTCCTGACACTTTCCAACCTCTTGAAGCCCAAAACCACTTGTTCTCTTAGTTCTTATTAGAGGTCAGAATGTCCGTGACCAAGGCCTTCCCAGTTCCCCACCAAGAAAAAAAAGTAATACTAGCCATCATGCAGAGGGCTAGATTTCACTTGGTATAGATGAAGGAACTCGCTCACAGTCAGCTCGGGCTAGTCAAGCTCAGACCAGAGAACGAAGCATCTAACCAATGATCTCCACACATTGGGGATTGGTTTTTCTCGAGCCATCCGCAGATGCGTGAGCATCCACATTACTATCCTTTGGAGAGGGAGCTTAAGGATACACTAGAGGGCAACTTAGAAAATGGCCACTTCTCCTTCGGGGGCTTTATTGGGAAGCTTGCCTAGTGAGGGGGCTCAGAGTACCACCAGTCAGGTATGTGGTACCCTGACCTAATCCTCACCAGGTCGGCCTCCTCAAGACAGACTCCATGGGTCCTTTCTCCTCCTCCTCTTCCTCCTCAACTGAGTACCCGACAAGCCCTTCTTCTATAGGGAAATCATCTTTTATTTCAAATGGTCGCTCCATCAAGGATCTCTCAAGCACCTACAATGCTTGCGATGCTTGAAACTCGATGTCACTTATCATCGTCATTAGGGGAGATGGAGTATTCGACATAGGGCAGAGATCGTCCACCCCGCCATCAACACCTGAGGTCCCCTCCCTATAACTTAGAGTTTCCGGCATGGCAGTTGGTCCAAGAATGCTAAAAAACTGTTGTACATAAAAGAAGATAAAGTAAAGGTTGGGGAGATTAGGGATGGAGCTCACCGAAGATGGAAAAGTTATCGTGGGTTTGATGCAGCGCAGTCACCTGAAATCGCCTATCATTGGGAATGGAGCGAGTTAGAGGAAAGAAGAGGGAAATGAGCCCATAAAAGGATTAGGGCTTCCCTTTTATAGGGAGGCCATGTATACGGGCATTCAATGCCCTTCATTAATACGAGGCCGTACGATGCCTCCTCAGTTCCCCCATCTCAACACGTGTCGCATCCCTACTCGCTACATGTCTCCACTATCGAGGACAGGCCACGTGTTGCCTTCTCATTGGTCTAGCACCAAAAAGGCGGCATGACAGAGCACACTGCCTCGAACGACGACACGCCACCTCGACAATGCCATATCATGATTACTGATGTGCCTCGATCCTCATGCCTGTCGCCTTATTCATCATTAATGACGGGATGACTCGACCTGACTATGTCCGACCTACTTTCCAAGCCTGTTTCACCGACTTCAAAGTAGGGGGCTTACTGTTATGGGGAAAAATGGGTTGACTTATATAAGCAGATCTGGTCCAGATCTGGCACACCCCCGATGTGCAATAGAGGCTGAGAAACCCGACCACCTGATTAGAGAAAGGTCGACAGGACATAGGTCGGTATGACCAAGGTTGGCCTAAAGTTCGCTACGACCAAGAGTAGACTCTCCAAGGAACAACTCAAAGAGGCTATTAGGACTCATGAAGAAGTTAAAGGCTACATAAATTAGACATCACAAAGATGTTTTGTAAAGGTGTTTTACCTAATTGAAAAGACAGGTTGGCAGTCGAGGAGGAGCTAATTCGACCTTATGCGTTGTTACCTCTGCAATTTGACCTTATCCGAAGGCCCAACAAATCCACTTTGATTCCTGACTAACGTCCAACCTTATCCTCGTCCGCAATCCGACCTTATCTAGGGGAATGGTCTAAAGTTCTCTTTAAGGATTGTGGAGTGTAATCCACAATTACTCAAGATCCCGAGATATCCGCCGAAGATCTCGAGAGAATCCCAACCATTATGAATCCTAATTCATCTATAACAAGTACAGTCTAAACTAGGCAGATCCCTCTGCATTATTATCCCTCCTCAACTATAAATAGAGGGATCCCTAATGGTGAAAGGTACGTACACATACTATTTCTACCCTTGAACTACTTCTACTAGACTCAGATTCCTAAATTTGGCATCGGAGGGTCCCCTGCTTTAGTTAGGGTCTCCTTGGTCTTCTTCTTGTGCATGTACTCGAAGGCCTAGAAAGGGTGGACCAGATTTTTGCATCAACAAATTCTTTTCAAAATCTCAAAATTTCTGAAACATTGTTAATTTTTTTCAAACTTTTAAACTTTTTTAAAATCACATTTAAAAATAAAAAAAAAAAGCTTTTCAAAAATGTCAATTTTTACCGATTTTTTTTTTTCAAAATTAACAACTTTATTCAAACTTTTTTTTTTTTTTTTCTGAAATGTCAATATTATTTTATTTTTTTGTTCTTCAAAATCTTAATGTTTATTGATTCAAAATTCTTGTCAAAATCTCAATTTTTCTCAAACATTGTCAATTTTTCTTAAACTTCTCAGCATTTTTTTTTAGAATGATATTTTTTTTAACCTTTGAATTTTCATTTTCAAGTTATTATTTTTTTTGTCAAAATCTTAATTTATTTACTTCCGTTTTTAAAATTTCCATTTTCTTAAAATCTTGTTTTTTTCAAAGAACTACAACTTGGGGGATTTTTCATGTTACATTTCCAAGCATTTAAAAATCAATTCTTATGAAAAAATAAACTTAAATTCCACTCAATTCTACAAAAAAAAAAAAAAAAAAAAAAAAAACATATTGAAGTTTGGGGCAAAAATTATACTATTAAAACTCACTTCTTTGATTAAAATAAAGTGCAACTTTCCATCAAATTCTACACAAAAATAAATATTATTAAGATCTAGGCAAAAGTTAGAAATTTGGCAAGATTTGCGAAGGACCATCATCCATTTTAAAATGATGAAAGTTCGTTGCCAAGTTTCGCGATGGAAAAATTTAGAGATACCAAAATTTCACAACGGAAATAATTTGTTAAAAAAATTACAACAAATTTTCTCTATTCTAAAATAACAATTTGCAATAATTTTGGTTCCTCGTAAAAATTTCGCCAAAATTTTGGTAGCTTTACCAATTAGTGACGGAGATTTTTTACTTTTCCATCAAAAAAAATTGATGGCCATGATCCATCGTTAAACTAAGATTTATTTTATTTTATTAAAAAAAATTGTGACAAAGAAGGTCCATCATAAAAACCAAGATTTTTTACGTCATTTTTTGTTGTTTTGACATAGTGATAAGAAAGTTCCTGGTGGAACAAGTTAGTACAATCATTAATCAAACACTCCCCCAAAATACAAAGATCTCGGAAGTCCTACAATCTCATGTATAATAGGAAACTTTCGGGTGGATAAAGCACTTATAGATCTTGAGGTAAGTGTTAATCTAATACCATACTCGGTAAAGGAGTAAGTGGTCCTTGGTGATTTGAAAGCCACCAAGACCATTACAATTGGCTAACCGCTCAATTAGAATACTGAGAGGAGTGGTGAAAGATGTGTTTGTCCAGGTTGATAGGTTCTACTGCCCAGTATACTTTGTTTTCTTGGATACATACTTGGTTATAAATATGAGCACTCGGTGAAATTGTGGTTTTATAGCTATAAGTGAGGTTTGATATATGACTAATGAAACAGCGTGAATAGGACTTTAAAATTTTAACAATTTAAACATCAATCAGCCACCTCCAATTACTTAAAAAATTAATTAAATAAAGATGAATGGATGTATTGAATCAACTCAAGACTAAAATAGATATAATAGTAAAACATCATGTGTACATTCTATAAAACATGTTTGTTGCAATAAAGATAAGCATCCACAATCATTTAACAAAATAAAATAACTACAAACAAAAATCATTCAGCCCATTGTAGACTATGTATAGTGGTTCGACTCTGTGCTTTACTCCTAGTTGACTTAGTCTCTCCTAAAGTGTACCAGATTTTACTATCAAAATAGTTTTAAATCATGTTTACCATAAACCTTTACAGCCTACACAAGGTCTATAGGTTTTACATTTGTCGATGACCTACAAAAGGTCTTAGAGAGTTTGGATCTCAAACTCAACAAGACGTCCTACAAAAGGACAACATATGTATGATCCCATCGAAGGTATACACAAGGACTTGGTGAGTTTGGTTTGTCAAACTCTGAAACCTAACTATCACAAGAATCGCTTTCCAGACAAAATGGACCAAAAATAACTTTTTTACTTAAAGAGGATAAGCCCCCTTAAATGTTCCTTGTTGAAGAGCTTTCCCTATCACGAAAACTTATTCTTTAGATTCGTTGAACTACAACCTTAATGTAGATGTGCCTTTCTACTCGCGATGTACGGTAGAAGGGTAGGAGAACCTAACTCAAGATGAGGGATCTTTTAGGGTACAAGTTAGGATCCCCAAGGACTAGCACTCAATGCCCTTTAACACAAAAGATTTATCATTAAAGATGAGTGTTAGAGAATTAATGAATGTTAGAGTTCATATTTTAATCAGAGCTTTGAATGCTCAATAAGTATGCTTAATCACAAGGATTGAATGATGAACTCTATGAGGAAAAGATCTTGGGAGAAGGGATGTTAGATAGGGAATAACACTCTCTCAAGGCTTTATAAATTTCTCACCAAAGGATTTAGATGCCTAAGAACCAAATTTATAAAATAATTGAAACAAGCGAAAATGGTTTTAAAAAATGGCTAGTTGTTGATCGGACCAAATTTACCTTCAGTTGCACTAAATTAAGCATATAAAAAACTTCTCTGGCCATTGGACAGTTTTTGGTCCCTTCAATTGGACAGAATCTATCCTTCGGTCACACCAAATGTATACTTTGGTTAAACCAAATTTACATTTGGTTGCAACCGAATTTGACAGTTTGCTTGTTGTCCCTTTTTTGTGAAGTTAGATGGGACCGAGCATCACCTTCAGCCAGATTGAAGGTGCATTCAGTTGGACCAAACTTGTCAATTGGTTGTAGTTGAATTAGTATATTCGCTCGTTGCCCCTTTTTTCACAATGTTTGTGCGACCAAGTATCACCTTCAATCAGACTAAAGGCTCATTTGATCAGAATGAATATGTAACTTGGTTACAGCCAAATTAGCAAGTTTGTTTATTGTCTTATTTTGGTCCATTTCGGTCAAACCGAAGGTGGATTCGGTGCGATCGAACATGCCTGAAGTTCAATTATTTTCTCATCATTCTATCTTATGCTTTGGAAGATAGGTTCCTAAGGTTTTCCTATAGGATTTCGAGACATCTTCATTTTGAGTTTTTTAGTCAAGAAAAGGGCTAAGGGTATTAGGTTTTGAGGTTATGTACCATCGCACAACCATTTAACCTTTCTTTACACTTTGAATTTTGCAAGTCTTTAGGTCGTCTTAATTCTTTGATTATCCATGGGGCTCATCTGGACTTGACAATGCATGACATATGTAATTGACAAACCTTTATACTTACACTCAAAGCCTTGTTATTCTAGGCCAACCATTCCTGATTTCTGCTAATACCATAATAAATTATTGTAATGGGATTATGAAAATATCCTTTAGGAATATGACCTTAAAGCTAAACTTGTTTAATTTATATAAGCCATAAGAGGATAATGATGTAATCCATGAGGTGAATTTGATTGATACATTTATAGATGATGAACCTCTCCCGACTGAAATACCTAAACCTCTAGAAGTATTTGTGGCACACTTTATAAATTTAGACGATCTTATAATTAGAGACATAGTGAATGCTTTGAGGGATTGTGTCTCAGTGCCTAACACTGATTGGGAAGGAAATTATTCTAAAGTGTCTCTTTCCACCAATTCTGAATGTTTATCAATAAGGGTGGAGGAGCTAGATTCTGAATTGAAGTCTAAAACTTTAATTTTTATGGAGACTACGCTAGCCAAGAACTTTACTGAAATTCAACTATTTGTAGTCTCTTATTCATCGTGGTACACTAATATTGAAAAAATTTCTACCACAGGTGAATCACATATTCTTTGGACACCTCACAACAAGAAAAAGATAATTTTTAATGAGGTGTACAAATTTCTCTACGATCATGGCGATCATGGTCTAGGACATCCAAGCCTACTTCAAAAAGGGCTTTGGGATGATCTTGTTGAAAAGCCTAATGAGAAATTTGTTGAGATACTTGCCAGAGGAAGAGCCGATGCCTTTGGATGATTGATAGTTTATGATTGAGGGCTTTATTTGCTTTCTTAGGATTTGTTTACTTAATTTAGTTTATTTATCGAAATATCAATTGATATGAAGTTTACACTAGCGTATCTGTCAGTCGCCTTTCAAGTACTTTTCTTCTACTTAAGGACAATATAGAATTTAGGTTAGGGGTAGGGTTTCCCTTGGAAAAATCTTCATTTTTTAAAAAAAAAATTTGGAGGGTAGTGTAGAGCCGAAGCATCGACACCGCATCAACATCAATGATCAGGGAGCAATTAAGGAACTAATTCAAGAATGAGAGAGCATTGAAAAAGTAACTCAAGCACAACACATCAAAGGGGCTCAATTCAACAAGCGTCATTTAATGAGTCCATACTCTCTTTCCTTGTGTAGGATTGAGGATAAGAATTTGTGACCCAAACTCGATAGGTTTTTGTGTAGGACCTAGGCTCTTTTTTAGGTCCAAATTCACCGAACATGTGTACATGTTAGTCTCCATGGAAGCTTCCTATGGGGGTAAATGTAGGTCATTAGATTAGGATCGAGGTTCTCGGTTAGCTGATGGAAAACAAACTAAAGTATCTTCTGAGAGCTTCTGGTGGGAGTGTACATTAAGTCCTTGTGTAGGGCTATAAAGGTTAAAGGTGAACCTGATTTAAAACCTTCAATAGTGAAATCCGATACACTCAAGGGTTGAGTTTGTCCACCAGGAGTGGAGTAGGGAAATCAAACCACTATACATGCTTTTGTTTAAGATTATCATTTTAGCACTTGTTTAATTATACTTATGTGATTGACTAGTGAATTATATGTACGTATGATTAGATGAATGTTAGGAGTTAATAGTTACACATCCCACATACATATGCATATACACTATCATATTTATAGATCAGTTGCTTGAATTGGAATATCCTTTGTAGCCTATGTGATTAAACCTATTATTGGCTTAGAAGCCTTAGTGTTAATTTGCCTTACTTCGTTTAATTGAAAATTAGTTTAAGTTAAAAAAATTTGTGTTTTAATTGATAAAAAAATTACTTGGTCCTAATCACTTCTACTCCATGACATATATTTCATTCTATAACTCTGCCAAGCTTCTATGCATAGTTGTGGTATCCTACACCATGTGCAATTTCTATTTTGGCTTGTTAATTATAAACTGAATATGTTATTGTTGTGATAATCTTGGAGGGATGTTATCAATGAGTAAACCTAGGAAACTTATTCTTCTTGATGGAAAAACAACCTTGGACTGTGTATGTGATGATCCAAACCTAGGAAACTTATTCAAGGCGAGAATTATGATGGACTATGATGATGGTGGCAGATGATGAAGTCAAGATGACTTGGACAAGATTCTTCTTCTTTTATTTATTTTGCTTTCTTAATAGTAATTTATCAAAAATTTGAATTTGTAATGAGTCTCATGGAAGGATTGAGTATGTACTATTTTGATGTAATGATAGTAAATGAAACTTAAAGTAGTTATATAATGGAATGAGATTTAATTTTTCTCGTCATTTTACTGCAATTACAATGAAAACATGGATTTATAATATTGTAACGAATATATAGAGTATTTATACTCTGACCTATTCTTATTATACTCTGGAGTTCGGTTTTTCTTCTTGTCCACAAGAGCTAAAATCATAGACTGTTACAATGTCACTCCCTAACTAATAAAAAAAGAATAGCTCAAGCCTACAATAAGCGGGTGCACATAAGGACATTCAAAGTGGGAGACCTCATGATGAAGAAAATCTTGCTTCCTCACCCGCCTAACTCCAGGGGCAAATTCAAGCCCATCTACGAAGGCCTGTTCGTTGTTTGAGAAATCCAAGAAGGTGAACTCCATCTCACCAATATTAAGGGTGAAGACCTTCCTAAGCCTATCAATGTTGACCATATCAAAATTCACTTCAGATAGTAGGCAAGCTAGAGATCGCTATTCTGAGAAAGGATCCCTACCCACCTCCACTTGTCTAGTCTACGATAAAAAAAAAATGAAATCGCCCAAGCTCTAAAAAACAATAAAGGTGTATAAGGGAAAAGCGAAAGAGCTAGAACCCGTCAAAATTCATCTCTCCTTGAAAGAAGAACCCCACATTTGAACATGCAATCCCAAGCTTACAATCTCGAAGAAAAACCCCATCGGACGACAATGATGAAACAATGAGAAAAAGAAAAAAGAGAAGAAGAATCACATCCTTACAATATGGGCAATGCAAAAACTTGCAAAGGCGTCCCAAGTAAAAACAACAAATATAGAGAGGACTTGGCGAAAATTCAAACGGTTGTACAAAAAGGCAAAAGTTGGCAAGGGGCAGGTAAGGTTAAATGTAAGGGGCATGGCGAAAACCTAAAAAGGCACCACGGAAAAGAAATAACGAAAAAGTCGTACATAGTGAAAACTTTCAAGGGCACTATGGGTAAGAAAGGAACTCATTGGCCAATGAAAATATGAAAACCGCGATGTTTTAGGAATTTTAAATGACAGATATCCCCAGGTTATACTTCTAAGGGTATTCTTGCCTTTGGAGGAAGAACACCTAGGCAGTCACATATCTAATTCCTTCCATTCACAAAATGTATAAGCCACAAACACATAAGAAAGGATAGATGCCACAAAAGCTTTCATTCATTTCTTCACCTACAAGCACAAGATTCTTTTAAAAGTAAACAAACCAAAAAGTGGGTACACATGTATACAAATAAAGACTGTACAGTCACCCATTTCAAAACATCAGTTTGTCTTCAGACGTTTCCTCTTAGGATCTAACGGGTTAAGATCCTTGAGGGGAACAAATGGGCTAAGATTCCCTAAGGATATGTAAAAAAGCACGCGCCACCTCACATGCAAACAAAACTGCCTGATGCCTCTCTAGTCGAAGTATGTCACTCTCTCCTTACAGGACATCCCCCTCTCTACCCACCTCGAGCAATGTCCACTCCTAACTCTCAATCAGCTCCGACTAAAGCTTTATTTGCCCAATATAAGAGCCATTAAGAGTTTCAATCACTTTAACAGCTACAGAACTACGACCGACCAAAGTAGAGGAAGGTGCCACACCAGAACCCAGAATCTGGGGAATTGTTCGTAATACTAGAATCCTAATGCTATCCTCCTCTCTATGCAGCATCCAACCTAGAAGATGGTGCATAGAGCATTATATGATCAGCCATCATTGGTAGGCCACCATTATATGACCCGTAGGCCGAACAGACAAACTACTCCTCCATATGACACATAACTCCCCCCCGCTGAAAGCACGGTTAAAGCTGCGTATCACTAAATTGTTAGTTCTATATCAATGTAGAATTGCAAGGACTGTGTTATGCATCGAATATAGAGATCTGAAGAGCAGGATGGCTTACCTTGTTGTGACGCCATTGCTGAAGATAAGATGCTGAGGTCTTCCTCTCCTTACACCGTTTAGAGAAGCTGTGATGGGGCTGTAACTTCAGTCGATGGTGTTAGATTGGGGACCCAGCCTAGTTTTATAGTTACAGAGGGCAGAGGAGTTTGAAACCCATCAAAACTCCTCTCCCTATAGCTCCACATGAATTTGACAATCCTAGTTCCTCTAAAACACTATGTGTGTATCACAGTTATAGCACTCCACCCCTTACATGAATTTCTAAATGTATCACAACTTAGTGGGGCCCACTGGTATACCCGATCACATTATCCAATCCTTAGGACAATCCAGACTATTGATCAATAAGGCCCACCTTATAGAATTCTTACATTATCCCACTTAAGCAACATTTGATCAATGTCAATGATTAATCTTTTGAAAATATTTTGAAAAACATGTTTTAATTTGAAGAAACATCCAAATGGTTAATCAATTACATCGTTCGAGAATACGAGTAGTGCTATGACAATCCGATCCATTAAAACTATCAAATCGAATCGCGGTAGTCATCACAACATTTAATCTAAGCGAAGTGAGACTAAGCGAGGTAACAAATACTAATAGTCTCGACAACATAGATCTGGAACTAGAAAGTGTGGTATCAGGATTACACACATAATGTGTTTGTCTATCCTTAAGAGATCGTAAAGCTTTCAAATATCTCCAATGAGATATGACTGTAGTTATACTTACTCAAAATAGATTGCGCATACTTAAAGAGAAGCAGAAATAAACTTTATATCAGAATCATTAAATAACTTTATCAAATGAGATCTCTTCAATGTCTGTGAAATTAAAACAAGCTCAACTCCCACTAACTGAAAACGTTTGTGAGATCAATGACTCCCATGGATGTTACATTCTCCTTAAAGGGCGTGATTGGGAGCCCTTTAGTGAGCGGATCTATAATCATCTACTTAATGCTGATGAATTCCACAAACACTTTACGATTCTAAATGCTTTCCTTACAATAAGGTACTTGATGTCGATGTGCCTCGACCTTGATGAGTGCTTGTTGTTACTAGAGAAGGAAATTATAGCTAAATTATCACAAAATATTCTCAATGGTTTTGGGATATGCTCCAGTACCCGCAAACATGAGAAGAAACATTGTAACCACAATACCTGATTAGATGTCTCATGACAAGCAATGGATTTATCTTCCATGGTAGATGAGGCTATGATTAACTGTTTCACGCTTTTCCAAGCCAGCCCCGCCAACCATTATGAAGATGTAGCCTGAAGTAGACTTCTTAGTATCAACGCAGCCAACATAATCTGTGTCTGAGTATCCAACCAACTCCAAATGGTCAGATCTTTTGTACATGACTTCGAAGTGTTTTGTTCTTTGCAGATAGCATAACACTTTCTTTGCAGCTATCCAATGTTGCATTCCTTGATTAGATAGATACCTGCCCAATAGTCCAATAGTAAAGGCAATATCTGGTGTAGACTTGAGCATACATGATGCTCCTAACTACTAACACGTACAAAAATTCCTTCATTTAATTCTTTTTCAAATCATTCTTAGGACACTGTAATTATCCAAATTTATCACCATTAATAATGGGCAATTATCCAGAAGCACAATTTTGTATGTCATACCTTTCGAGTACCCTAGTAATATAGGCCCTCTGAGACAGGCTAAGCAATCCACATGATCTATCATGACGAATCTCAATGTCGATAACATAAGAGGTGTCACCAAGGTCCTTTATTTTAAATCTTTGAGATAAGAATTTCTTGGTGTCACTCAACATCCTGATGTCACTGCTAGCGAACAGAATGTCATCAACATATAAAATCATCATGATGAACTTACTCCTACTAATTTTAATGTAGATACCTTCATCCGCAGTGTTTTTTACAAAACTATATGATGAAATCACTTCATGAAACTTTAGGTACCACTGTCGTGATGCCTATTGCAACCCATTTATGGATTTCTACAATTTACAAACTAGATGTTCTAAGCCGTTGGCTACAAAACCTTTAAGTTGTAACATATATGCATTCTCATTAAGATCCCCATTGAGAAACGTGGTCTTTATATCCATCTGATGCAGCTCCAAATCCATATGAGTTATAAAGCCATTATGATCCTGAATGAGTCTTTCTTAGATAATGGTGAGAAAGTCTCCTTAAAGTTAATGCATTCACGATGGTTAAAACCCTTAGCAACAAGTCTAGCTTTATATCTTTCGACATTACCCTTAGAGTCCCACTTGATTTTAAATATTCATTTACAATCAATCGGCTTTATTCCTGAAGGTAACTCTACAAGATCTCATACTTTATTGTGCCTCGTAGATTTTAACTCATCTTTTATGGCATCAATCCAACGAGAAGGGTCAGTACTCTGTTTGACTTGCGTAAAGGATTCAAGATCCGTTTCCACCCCTATGTCAAACTCATGCTCCTGTAAGTATATGATGTAATTGTCTCGATTTACAGGTCTTCTTTCTCTTTTAGATCTTCTCAATGGTTTAGTCTCTTGGATGTGATTTTGATTTCCCTTATCAGTGAGTTGTACAGGAGCTATTCAACATGGTGTTCTACAGTGATTGCAGGGTCAACTACAACATTTATATCCACATGATATAGAGTGACTATGACCAGAGTTACAATCATTTCTTCCTTAAATACGAAGCTCCTTTAGTTCATGCTCCCATTATTTTCTGTGTCCTTAATGAATTTGACATTCTCAGTCTCAACAATCATGATAGAGTGCGAAGGAAAGTAGAATCGATAACCTTTTAACTTTTACATGTATCCTATAAAGAAACAATTTATGGTTATTTGATCGAGCTTTCTTTTATGCGGGTTATAAACTTTGGCCTCAGCAGGACATCCCTAAACATGAAGATATCGGAGACTTGGCTTTCTCCCATTTCACAACTCAGAGGGGTTTTACTTACAGCATTGCTGGTAGGGGTGTACACGAATCAAGATAGATCGGTTAGATCACTCGACTCGACTCGAAAAAGCATGATTCAATTCAGATCGAAGCTAAGTTTGAGCCGAGTTGAGTTAATTTTTTTAGCTCGAAAATGAGTTCGAGCTGGCCCCTACTCGATTCAACTCGGATCGAACCCAGCTTGAATATAACTTGGATCGAACCCAGCTTGAATATAACTCGGATTGAACCAGTTCGGTGACTTGGTTGCTTTGATATTGATGTTGCTTACCAAGTGTTCGATGAAATGACTCAAAGAACCATGGCTAGTGGTAAGGAAGGTATGTATATGAAACCAACACCCCTTTTTTCTTGATTCTTATGTTGCTTAGAAGATGTTTGATAAAATACCTATAAAACCATTGTTGTTATCTCAAATACGGTGAGATTTTGAAGGTACGGTCCAGGTGTTTGTGAAAATGCCTCAATGGCGAACTCGGCTTGATCTTGGCTCGAACTCAACCCGAGCTGGCCCGAGCTACTGACCGAACCGAACCGAGCTGGTTAGTCAGGCTCGACGACCGAGCCGAGTCGAGTTCGAGCTGATGTCAGCTAGTGGCCGAGCCGAGTCGAGCTAAGGCCAGCTCGACTCAATATACATCCCTACTTGTTGGGAACCCTGTTAAGGATATGAACTACAGTTTTGGTCGCATCACCCCATAGATTCTGGCAATGTCAAATTGCTTATATGCTTCGCACCATGTTCATAAGGGTGCGATTACTCCTTTCAACTACACCATTCTGCTCTGGAGTCCTAGGCAAGGTGTACTTGGCGACAATACCACAATCTTGTAAGTTTCTGGCAAATGGTCCTGGATTGTAACCTGATTCATCATATATACCATAGTATTCTACACCACGGTCAAATCTGACAACTTTAATCATCTTATTAAGTTAATTTTCAACTCTAGCCTTATGGATTTTAAAAGCATCTAACGCATCTAATTTTTTACTCATAAGATAGAGGTACCCGAAATGAGAGTAGTCATTTATAAAGATGATAAAATATTTGTGTCCACTCTAAGATATTGTAGGGAATGGTCCACAAATGTTGTATGTATCACCTCTAAGAGTCATGCGCTCCTTGTCGCACCTTTCATCCTAGCTCTAGTCTGTTTTCCTTTAATGCAATCAATACATACTTTATAGTTGAAGAAGTTTAGAGAATGAAAAATCCCTTCTCGCACAAGCCTATTTAATCTCTCATGAGATATATGGCATAATCGCATGTGCCACAACATGGAGGAATTCTTATAGTCTAGTCTTCACTTAGATCCTACTTTATTTCTATGCAGCCCATTTATATTATAGATGTGTGAGGCGTTCAAGTCCAGTTGGTATCGATTGCTCGCCATAGTGCCAGTGCCAACTTTAATTGAATAAAAGTAGATACTCAATCTTTTATTCTCAAATTGGAAAAAATAACCAGATTTATCCAACTGAGAAATAGAGATCAAATTGTGCCTTATAGAAGACACACAAAATGTATCTACTAGATCCAATAAATGACCTATAACACCCCGTATGTTCCAGTACTCGAGTGTTACCATGTGAACTAAGTCTCATAAAGGCATGGGGTAGGATTATCAAAATAAGCTTAATTCTATCGTTAAAGCAACATTTTTTAATGGTATCTAGCCAGTGGGAAGAAGGCATCGACCCTATGACAATCCATCCATTAATTTTCAAAATATAGCACCACAGTGTCTAGAGGACCTATTTCTTTAGTAAACCTAACCACTCACTGGTAACCTATAGTATTGGATCATCAAAGCCATCAATCCTTACCCTTAAAAATGGGTTAGGAACAATACATGATTAAACTATAAGAACCGGGCCTCAAATCCAACCACATACTTTCAAAATGGACTTTCATGTCAACTAAGAAACCTATCTTTAAAAGTTCATTGTCCTTAAATAATTAGGATGTAACTTTACGCCTTAAACTAGAAGCCATGACTATGAGGTCCACTGTTTATTAGCATCATACTTGTATGGAGAGCAATACACCACTATAAAATGAGGGAGCACCTATTTTAGGATTTTAATCACTCTAATATTCAAATCAAACCACCCATTGCCAACGATGAAACTTGGGATCGTAAGATCCACCGTTCGTCGAGTTCTTATTGGCTTGACGAATCAAACCACACCTAAAACACATAATCCAACTGATCAACACTTAAGTATCCATTAGGTTCCCTTTAGAGCTAACTGGGAACCCATAGGAAACCTAAAGATCAGACACAGAGGCTATCTGACCGTCCAATTGATGAAAATCCTCTATAAAACTCAAAGAGCCAAATGTTATATAACTTATCCATGCAAAGATGACATTACTCTAAACTAGATAGTGGCTCTAATTGGCTCACTAGCCGGATGGACGATTCAGATCACAGGATTGGACCACGAATGGTCATCAAATTGACGATAATGGGCATTCGATGGCCATCTTTCACCTGATATGGCCCACTTGAGTATAGGATTTGCCTCATTCGTTAGACCAAGTCCTAATAGGGGCTGACAAAATAGATGAACTGAGTAGATTTACCCCAAACCTCTTGTGGACCCTGCATTTGAACTGTGTGTGCATGAGCGTGTGTACAACCGTTGTGCACCATTATTTTCGGTCAAGCTAGCTTTGATCCGCTAGTTCCAGAAGTAAGGAAGGATTCCCCTTCCCTTCTTATTGCCGCCCGAACGGGATTTGAACCTACATCATTCACTTGCAAGCGCTGTGGCCCACCATAATTGGGTATATGTAGATGATCCAAACCATTAATGTTGTAGAGGACCCAAATCCATGCAAACCCTGCCCAGTTTCACCCACTGTCTCGCACATGTGTGACCACGATCGCAGGCACAAGCAGGCTAGTTGTGTTTCTTTCCTTTCCAAAAACAAAAAGGTTCCTTTCTCTTTCACAGCTAGACGAATCCATGTGAAGAGCTCTCCCTTCATCTTAGCCCTCTAAATGGAGAAGTCCCAGCCATTAGATCCAATTCACATGGATCAATTGCTCGTGGATTTAAACAAGTGGATTTTTTCATCTCTTTCTCTCCTAGTTAAAAAATAAAAATAAAAACCTAAACTTCCAATCAATCATAGTCATCCATTCCTATTCATTTCCCTTGCAAAGAAACCCTAGAAATTGATGGTCGAGCGCAGCTTCTCCTTTCTCTACGGCAGCAACAGAAAATGACTCGAAAATTTCTATCTTCGAACCCATTGAGAAAAACTCATTGAAGCTTCGATCCTTCGTATCCTCAAGCTTCTTGGGGAAAATCCTCATTGTCCAACAACTTTCGATCGAAGAAAAAGGTTAGGATCCCAAATCTGTCATTAATGTCTTACTTATCTTCCTTGTTTAAGAAGTTTTTGTGAGAGCATATTGGAGCTCGAATCTTAGATCTGAAACACTCATAAGGTGGTCTCAGGATCGACATCAAACCCCTATATTCAGATCTAAGAGTCATCCTAAGTGTGGAGGAAGATTCTCAGATTTTATGGGACAAGACTCATCATTGCTTGTTAATTGCACCTGATCCAGTCATCGACTTGCTGAACTGAGTCGGGTTAAGTGTTGTCGAGGCAGGTCGAACTCTGCCCGAGTCTAGAACTTGTGAAAGTCCACAGAGAGTGAAAAAGAGGTGAGGAAGAAAGAAGAGAGAGCAGGGAAGAGGAAGATAGGGATGAGAGAAGAGAGTGGGTTGGTGGTTGTTGCAGCAACCTAACCCAGCTGAGTCCAACATGACCCAAGCACTAGGCTAGTCCAGGGGTTGTTGGACGAAGAAAAACAAAAAAAGAAGAAAAAGAAGAAGAGAAGAGAGAGGGAGTGAGAGAAAGAAAATGAGAAGGAAGAGAGGAAGAGGAAAGAGAAGAGAGAGGGGCCTAGTGGCTCTCGAGTCGACTCGGCTGAAACCGAGTCTAGCTGAGTCAAGTTGAGCTTGAGGCTGGTCTAGGCTTAGCTGGACATTCGAGCAAAAGGTGAGGTGAGGAGAGAGAGAGAGAGAGAGAGAGAGAGAGAGAGAGAGAGTAAGGAAGGAAAAATAAGAAGGAGAGTTGTTCCTTGCATTCCGAGTCTAGATCGAGTTGATTCGGTTGGTCTTAGTCGAGTTCGTGTTGAATCGCCAAGTTAAACTATCGAGTCAAGGTAAATCAAAACTCATTTCCCTTGTTATTACCGAGTTGACTCAGTGAGTTTTCACTGAGTGTATTAACCCTAGAAGCCAAGTACTAACTATTTCTCTTAATGTTTTGTTTGGGTCATGGTCACATATCATCAAGTAGATTTGACTCTATTGAACTTCAATCAAGCTGTCTAGCAGGCTATGCAACTAGATTGCTTGATCGAGGTGAGGACTCACCCTTTGAGCTTCCCACTTAAATTCACCAACCTGGACTTGAATGATGCTTTATTTTCATATAGTTGGTAGCTCTAAGTTAATTTATAGTTTTACTTATCTCATTATATAAATATGCTAATATGTTGCGCGATTGACTCATGTAATGTATAATTGTTGTGTCTCTTTAAGGTTAGCAAATATTAATGATTCGATTGCCACATGTTATCTCGAGTTGTAGAGTTTGCTAATTAGTTAGATGTTGTCATTAATGATTCGATTGCCACATGTTATCTCGAGTTGTAGAGTTTGCTAATTAGTTAGATGTTGTCATTGTAATTATCTTATAACATGTTAAGGACCTACCACCTTACGGCCTCTATTTGACTTATACGGGCTTAATCACACATTCGTCTTACACAACTTGGGTCACACTTTGCCTTACATGGCTTGGACTGCATAATTGCCCTGTGTGGCTGAGACCATTTATTTGCCCTTGGTGGCCTTAATGGAACATTGGTGCCCTTTTGTGGCTAGTTGATTCTCTCTTCATCTTGCGGTGTTTAACTATAGGGTGATTTTGGGGTGGAGCAGGTGTTTGAAATAGTGGTGAAGACCGCTTTAGTTGAACTAAGAATATGTCAATATGTGCTAGAGGGGGGTGAATAGGACTTTTAAAATTTTTATGGTTTATTTAAAATCTTATTACACTAATCCTAATCAGCAAGCACATATTAGGATTACTCAAAAATAACTCTACTGGCTTCCAAGCCCGGTAGAGGATCTAATCACAAACTATTTAAGAAGTGGACAATATGCAAATTAGTTTATGATGGATATGACTGTGTATATGTATGAGGTGTGATCTCAGATATTCAGATATGGAGGTATAAAAGTAAATCACAGATTCAGAAAAATAGTAATCTCAAACACAATCATTTTTATAGTGGTTCGACGATCAGTCTACTCCACTCCTGACAAATGCACTCAACCCTTGAGTGTGCTGGATTTCACTAAGGAGGTTTTATAGCGATTCACCTCAAACCTAAGGTTTTAAATCAGGTTCACCTTCAACCTTTACAACCTACACTGAGGCTGACTGTTTATGCTCTCACAAGCAAGGGTTAATATAATGCACCCACTTTTAGGCACACTGGCCAAGGATCTTCCATAAGACCTTACTAGAGGTTTTACGCGGTTTACCCCAAACCCGAGATTTCACATGGTTTACCTCAAACCTAAGGTTTTGATTGGTTCACCTTCAACCAGATGTTTATGTTCTCCACAGAGCAAGGGTCCACACAACATACCCACCACGTACACTCCCGCCGAAGGCCTCCTACAAGGGCTTGAAGGGGTGAGAAACATCTAAGACCTAATCCTAAAAGGAATGATCACAAGTGTCCTCTGGACTCTAGATACTTACAGATAAATGGATGAGTCCCATTAAATGTGTTGACGAAGATCTCCTCATTTATTGATGAAGAATCTTCGGTCTCCTTGATCCGCAACTCAAAAGATGTACCAATACATGGCGACGGGTTAGGTCAAGGTTATAATAAATCCTACTCTCAAAAGTTTTTCCTATAAGGAAGATAGAGTGATTTCAAACATCTATGCATTTAAGGCATCCCAGCTTAATGATTTACCATTAAGGTAGTAGCTGGAGGATCCTTGAATGCGGAAGTTCATTCCCCGATCCACTCTATTGAATATCAATGGTGAGGGTGGATTGGAGGATGAACTCCCTTGAGAGAAAGGGCTTTGGGTATAAGATCTAAGGTTAAACACTCAAAAGCTCTCTCTTCTTTCTCTCACAGCAACAATAGACAAGTCTTCTATATATAGGCAAAAGGTTTCAACGGATATAAAACTGTCACATTTATGGCAGAGTTCGATATCATCGAGTGTATACTCTCGATAATATCAATGGTCCGCTCGATGACTCAAACTCAATGTCAAGTGCTCTTAAAACCTTTTGCCAGCTGGTCGATGAATAGAAATGAACGTCAATGTCATTGGATTTCGAACTCCAATTCCATCGATGAGAGATTCGATCCATCGACACTTGAAAAACGAGAGAGACTTGCCTTAAAATATTTCAGGTTTTCATGAGTGATCAAGGGACCTTCGAGATCATTGGAATTTGGATATTGATGATATCGATAGTTGTGTTGATGCATCGGTAAATCAAAAAGATTTTCCATAAAGCTTACTGGACAGTTTTATGCCCATGTTCTATGCAATCGATACGGCATCGATAGCATCAATATTTGAATATTGATTCAATATAGAGACCCCTAATCATAGATAAAACATCTAGAAATATGTTGTTGGAGAACTTGGTGCCCAAGATCGATATCATCGAGGGCCTACCGATATCATCGAGGTTTGAACTTTGATGGTATCGAGAAGGCTTCGATATATCGAAGGTTATATGATATTTTTAAGTAAAATAGGGGCGCCGAAATTCTACCTGTAGATATTATCGAGTCACTTTCGATAAACTCGAAATTTGAATATTGATGATATCGATAGGTGTATCGATACATCGATAATTCCGTCGAGATATGTATAAAGTTGCTAGACATATTTGATCCTCTTTTCGATCGTATCGATGAAGCATCAAGGACTCGACAGCGTAGGTCGATCATATCGAGATGTGTATCGATAAATCGACAAGGCAAGAAAACGTTGAAAATTTTTCTATTTTGAAAATGTTTTCTTACCCAAAAAACCCTATGATATTCTAACATTTTTAAGGGGTTTAATATACTTGGTGATTTGGGACAAGGGATGTGAAGCTCAGATTTACCTGTGGAGAGCTTGCACACATCCGATTGAGGCAGACGCTTGAAATGATATTCCTATCAGGCGCTGTAGTCTAACTGACTCAACACTTACATTAATCGACAAACCAAGGCACTTTCAGTGTTTGCTTAGCGATTTCCTAGCCATCTTGTGGTGTTCACATACGATATGATTTTCGGGTGAAGTAGAGTTTTGCATGTTGATTTTCTAGCCATCTTGCGGTGTTCAGTCATACTATGATTTTCAGGTGATCTAGAGTTTATATGTTGCTTATCTCTTCATCTTACAGTATTCAGTCGTACCATGATTTTCGGGTGGAGCAGGTGTTCGCTTAGCGATTTTCTAGCCATCTTATGGTGTTCACGTATGATATGATTTCTAAGTGAAGAAGATGTTTGAAGCTTAATTTTCTAGGCATTTTATGGAGGTTGTAATGTTGACTATTTTGACTATCTGGACACGTCTCCTTGCATTCCGGTTTTCATTACATTCCCTTAATGTTGAAATGGTGTTAACTAGCTTAATTTTGAATACATGATTATGATTCTTGAATCGCGTTGTTTAAGATGCCTCTTCTAATATATTGCGATTTATTTTGGATTACGAATGATGAGTGCGTAATCTTAAAGGGTGCTCCTCATTGGGATAGCCATTGACGCTATCAAACCGTAACGATTGATGTAGGTGTAGAACGAGCCAATGCTGTTCACTGGGTTGCTAAAGTAGAACGGGTAGTTAAGGAGCTAGACGGGGTCCCTGCGGCCCATATTGAGCTTCACTACTAGTTAATAGATTCTTGCTTTGTTTAATGAACTTGGTTATTTATGATTGTATAAGTAGTATGGGCACTAATTTGGATTTTCAATGTCGTTGGAATATTTTTTTTACAATGCATGGTTTACTCTAGCTTCGTTGCCGTTAACTCTGATTAATGATAAGCGATTCAAATTTACACTAAATTTTATAAGCTAACACTTGGGTTTTTTGAGAACTAGCCATATACTCAGGTTCTAAAAACTGGGGCGTTACATGACTTGACCTTAACCTAAGCCTATAGAATTCGAGTACCTCCACATCAACTTTAATGCCATTGTCTACGTATAATGAGTGTTCCATATCAGTCAGTGGCCTGCTCTATAGCAGGTCCTGCACAAAAATACATGTGAATAGTTGTTCTCGAATCTATCCACTAAAAATCTACCGACACATCAGTTATATTGGATTCAAAACAGACTAGAATTGTATTAATGTCCTTCCTTATGAGCCACTGTTTTTACTTTATGTAGTCTTTCTTCAGATGGCCCGACTTCATGCAAAAGAAGCAATTTTCCCTTTTTAGCCCACTTGTGACTCGGTAAAATTGTAGGTTGAATGTCAACTGGAGAACTTGGAGGACCCGAGGATTCCTCATTATAACCATGTTTTCTTTTTTTGTTTTCATTATGCCCAAGTGCACATCTTGAGGTTACAAGATTAATATTCTAATTGTTTTCAAAAGATTTTGAAGGTTCAGATTTTTCCTTGAGTAACATCCAAATGTAATATTCCCAAGATTGTCTCTATGAATTTTATTTGTTGAACATAATCAAACCCGGTTAGGATGGGAACTAGATGTGTATGAGTTAGAATTTTAACTACTTGCAAAATATACTCACATAAGCAGATTGTTTACATAAAATAATTCATGAATATAAAAAAAAAATTATCAGGCAAACTTATCAATTCAATTGATTGAGACCATCAACTGAACGATCCAGGATAAAGATGGGCCCAAACATTCAATCCTGGTGAGAACTAATTACATCATCACCACTCCTATGGGAGGTAGAGATAATATGCAAGTGACTCTCCTAAACATGAAGCTAAGCGATGTCAGTTATGTAAATCTAAGATACTCAACACCTGTTGGTAGGATTAGTCTTTTAGCTTTACATCACTAACATCATTTACTCCACCCCATTCATGCCCTTGCAAATGGTAATCGTCTGTGTTTTTATCACCGTTCGCATGAAATGTGAACGCGACTAAATGCAATCCTTTAATTGAATTTCTAATATCATAAGTCCCGATTCATGAAGATTTTTACCAGTTGAGGTCACTGTAGTGGCTAACACAACTGGATTCAATCCCACAAATTTTGACTTAGGATTGCAATTTTAATCCTGCCTTCAATGGATTAACTATATAAATCAGTCTGATTTAGCCCATAAGGCAGTTAATATTGATTGTTAGGAAAATAAGGAGCCTTAAGGATAAATAGATAGGTAGGTTTCACCTCCCTCATTTCAGCAATCTATATTAACTCCTGAAAGATGGGTAGTGGGCCCACAATAGGGCCGAATCGAGACTCTGTATGATCTAGTCATCTTCAATGAGCATTACAAGTTGCCTTTTAACACTCACACGATAGACAATTGGTACGAAACGATTCAGATGGATGGTTAAATCCTTATATTAGTGTCCATAAGATGGACAGTTCAGATCCAATACTTAAGATCCACATGATGAAAGGTCTATATTCTATATTGTCCATCTAGTGAATGATCTAGATTACATACTCATTTTAAACTAAATAGACAGTTCATATTCAAAGTATAAACCTATAAACATACTTAAAGGAGATGACCCATATGGTATCCAACGGGCCTTAAAATGGGCTGTAAAAATTAAAAGGTAGGAGCTTAAAATAGGGGCATTTAATTAGATCACCCATAAGGCCTAAATTGGGCTTAGAATAAATCAAAGTTAGCCCATGGGGTGGCCCCTTAGATGAGTGGTCAAACAAGCCCACTATGGTCCATGTCATTGGACAACTTGGATCTGATACTAAGGGTCTACATGGTAATGTATCTGGACTCCAAATCGCACATTTGGTGAAGGTTCCTACTAACATTCTCACATCATACAAATGGGTGAATCAGATCCAACAACTATTGTTTCAACATTTTATACTTTAAATGTAAGAATTCTATAAGGTGGGCCTTATTGATCAATGGTCTGAAATACTATAATTTGGGACTTGGTATTCGAAAAAACCCTAATTGATTTCGATATGGAGTTTGAATATGAAATCCCAATTGCTGGATTTGATCATCCACATGTGATGCACAGTGGCTCTAATACCAACTATTAGTTCTATATCAATGCGAAATTGCAAGGACCGTGTTATGCATCGGATATGGAGATCTGAAGGGAAGGATGGCTTACCTTGTTGGGATGTCATTGCTGAAGATAGGATGTTGAGGTCTTCCTCTTCTTACACCCTTTAGAGAAGTTGTGATGGGGCTGTAACTTCAGTCGATGGTGTTGGATTGGGGACCCAGCCTAATTTTATAGTTACAGATGGCAAAAGAGTTTGAAACCCATCAAAACTCCTCTCCCTATAGCTCCACACGAATTTGACAATCCTAGTTCATCTAAAACACTGTGTATCACAATTGAAGCACTCCACCCCTTACACAAATTTCTAAATGTATCACACTTAGTGGGCCCCACTGGTACACCCGATCACATTATCAACCTTTAGGACAATCTGAACCATTGATCAATAAGGCCCACCTTATAAAATTCTTACATTAATGCCCCGGCCCGGAATACATGAATAAGGGAACCATTTGGGTATAACCAAATTGTTAAAGGAAGCGAATCAAATAATATGAAAAACTCTCTCGCAAACAGAACATGGACATTGTGGTCCACTTTTAAGTTAATATAATCAGAAGAAGAAGCATTCACGGTGCTTGCCAATGCATTTTCTAGTCTTTCAGGACCTCAAACCTGCAAGGGTAGGAATGCGTTGTAAACATAATAAAACCTGACTAGTCAGCCAGTAAGGTGGCCCTGAAGCCCTCCCCCTAAAGCCCGTCAAAACTCATCACAAAGTAACTTGTAACGGCTCTATAGCCAGACTTGCGAACATATGATAATGTCAGCAATAGCACAATACATAAAGGAAAGAGGAACTAGATAACAAAAAAACCACTTATCTACAAAATGGTTATTCAACCTTAAAGGACCCGGGCACTACCTTCAGAAGCCGCAGTCAAGTTGTGGAATGTCTTGGTCAGAACCAGAGTAGTTATGGAGCCTAGGTGAAGCACCACTCGAAATATAGGGCACTACAAGAAAAATGGGCATAGCCGTCGGTTGGGGTTACCACTACGTGAAAAATGGAAAAAAAAAATGATGGATTTTGAGACGGTCCTGGACCGTCTCTAAAATTGCTTGGTTTAAAGTCGCTTTAGAGACGGCCATAAACCGTCTCTAACATTTTAGACGGTCCCTGGCCGTCCTTAATATTGTCTTAAAAATTTTAATGTCCACAAATCGTTTAGGACGATCGGTGACCGTCTTATATGCGGCCATTTGAGACGGTCATCGGCCGTCTAACTTAGAGACGCTCATTGGCCGTCTTTTACTTCTAATTTGAGACTGTCAAAGACCGTCTCTATTAGAGACGGTCCATAGCCGTCTTATAGCCCTGCTAAAGACCGTCTCTAACCGAGACTGTCGTCAGGATCGTGTTATATTAGAGACGGTTTAGGACCGTCTCTAATAGAGATGGTCCTAAACCGTCTTAGAACCCTGTGAAAGACCGTCTCTATCCTAAGCTGTCGGTTAGAGAATTAAGGAGCTCAAAAAAATTATGAATTTTGGCAAAAAAATAGTCGAGAAGCTTAGAAAAATAATTAATAATGTTTAAGAAAATTTTAAATTTTGAAAAAAAAAACCTGTAATTTTATAAAAATCTAGATTTTGAAAAAAAATATTAAGAACTTTGAATAATGTTGATAATTTTGAAGAAAAAAAATTCGATAAAAAAATAATATTTTGAAAAGGAAAATTTAAAAAATTAAACAAAATTGTGAAAAAAAAATTGACAAATTGTAAAAAAATATATTTTTTTAAAAAGAAAAGTAAATTTTGTAAAAAAAATGTTAAATTTATTTATAATAAAAATGATATTTAATTAAAAGAGTAAAAAAAAATATATACATTTTGAAAAAAAAATGTTAAATTTATTTATGAAAAATAAAATTACTAAATTATTAGGCACATCTACTAATTGAACCTTTAATTGTTTTAGGACGATCTAAACAGTTCAAATTGAAGAGTAAATAACTTCAGATGTTTAAATCAAATTTCACTGAAATTGTTGATTAATTGTATGCCCAATATATATCTTTCTCATATGTAGCGTGATTGAGGCGAATAACTAGTCAAATTGAGAGTATTGATAGTAAAATAGAGTGAATGGACTAGACATGTAAAATGGGCCAAATATTTTCATTAAAATTGTGACCCAACTAATTACTAGCCTCGTAAGAACCTAAGAATTAATGTTAGCCCCATCATGATGTGTGTCAAACATCAACACCGTGGATTTGATGTATCCCCTTTAGGTTATGAGATATCTCAAAAATCATTGGTAAACGAAACTCGAGTGGGCCATACCATTTAAAACTATGTGAAAACATCCTAAAAAATATAAAAGCACTTGGTGGAGCCCACATGAGTTTTGGATGCGGTTGAAACTTGGTCTGACCCCTCATCCAAGTGGGACACACATAATGAGTGGCTTAGATATGTGAATCACATTTAGGCACGCCCAATATATGATTATGAATGTTTTAAGAAAACATTTCTCCACTACATTTAAGTTACTCTCGTTACCTTTACCAGAGTAAACTCTGTGCGGTTCACCGGTATTTATTTATTTTATCCACTCCATTCATCCATGCATGTTAATAGATGAGTTGAGGTCTAAATAACAAAAAGGAAGCATATCCAAAGCTCAAGTGGACCACACCACAGGAAATAGTGTGATTGAACCTCTACCATTTAAAATTTCTTGGAGGCCATAAAAGTTTTAGATCAAGCTCATGTTTGTGTTTTCTATTCATTTATATATTTTTGATATTATGAACAACCTTTAACAATCTGATCAGTCCGAACATAAAGAGTAAATAACTTGAGATGTTTAAATCAAAATTTACTCAAATTGTTGATCAATCTTGTTTGCCCAATATCTTTGTCATATGTAGTATGATCGAGGCTAGTATTTAGTCAAATTAAGGGTAATGATCAGTAAAATAGAGTGAATGGACGCCCATCATGATGTGTGGTACTCTGTAATAGGCGATCAGTTCCATTTGCATCCTGACACAAAGGAATCCTAGGGCTACAATTTTGAAGATAGTGAAAGTAACGTCTTACCTGTTGTAGTAATAAAAACACTATATATGTATTCTTTTCTTTGACTTTCTGTCCATCAACTTGCTATAAATGGATGAGGGGAAAATGACTTCTATGTTAGTTTTCCACCATTTGAAAAAATGATAGTGACTTATCCTTTTCATTGTGGCACTAATGTTCAGCTATCCAGATCATCCAAATTGTGAGTTCCATTGCAGATGGATTGTATCTCTAAAATAGCACTGATCAATCAATTGTAACCATTCAATTAATGGCTATTATAAAAAATTTAAAAGAAAAATTATATTTTGAAAAAGAAAATTTTAAAAATTAAACAAAATTGTGAAAAAATTGACGAATTATAAAAAAATATATATTTTAAAAAAGAAAACTAGATTTTGTATTTTGGAAAGAAAAATTAAAAAGTTATATAACAAAAGTGATATTTAAAAAATGATATTTTGAAAAAGAAAATTTTAAAAATTAAACAAAATTGTGAAAAAAATTGACAAATTATAAAAAATATATATTTTTTAAAAAAGAAAACTAGATTTTGTATTTTGACAAGAAAAATTGAAAAAAAGGGATCTATACCAAATTGAATGGATGTGGCCTACAATACACAAGATAGGATTAAAACATGTAAACGTGAAAAGAAAAAAGAAAAAGAAGAAGAAGAAGAAGAAGAAAAAGAGTGCAACTCGAGGTTAAGAAAAAATATACACGTTTAAAAAAGAGGAGTGCAAATCAAAGTTCCTCAATACCTTGGTCAAAAAGAATGTTTTAAGGAAACCATTCCTCAATATAGGATATGTGAATCATATTTAGGCAGGCCCAATATATGATTATGAATGTTTTAAGGAAACCCTTCTCTACTATATTTAAGTGAATTACTCGTTACCCTTACCAGAGTAATTAAACTCTGTGGGGTCCACTGTTATTTATTTATTTTATCCACTCCATTCATCCATGTTAATAGATAATTTGACGTCTAAAGAACAAAAAGGAAGGATATCCAAAACTCAGGACCACACCACAGGAAATAGTGTTATTGAACCTCTACTGTTTAAAATTTCTTGGAGGTCATAGAAATTTTGGATCAAGCTGATGTTTGTGTTTTCTATTCATTCATATATTTTTGATATTATAAACAACCTTTAACCATTTTTGGACAATCTGATCGGTCCAGATTGAAGAGTAAATAACTTCAGATGTTTAAATCAAAATTCACTCAAATTGTTGATCAATCTTATTTGCCCAATATCTTTCTCATGTGTAGCATGATCGGGGTGAGTAATTAGTCAAATTGAGGGTAATGATCAGTAAAATATAGTGAATGGACCTAACATGTAAAATGGGCCAAATATTCTGGTCAAAATTGTGACCCAACTTACTGACCTCGTGAGAACCTAAAAATTGATGTTAGTAAGTTTTGTGGGCCCCATCATGAGTGTCGAACATCAACACTGCAGATTTGATGTGTCCCCTTTAGGTTATGAGATATCTCTTCATTTATATCTTTTTGATATTATGAACATGTTGGATGTCAAATAAACATTATTGTGGGCCCAAGGAAGGTATCAACGGTGGAAATCATTATTCCACACTGTTTGGTGTGGCATGGTACACTTGAGTTTTTGATTTACCGAAAATTTGGGATCAACCCACACCGTTCATCCATTTTTGAAGATAATTTTAAAGAATTATCAAAAAAATGAATCATATCCAAAGATTAAATGGACAACACTTCAAATAAGGGTAACATATTAACTACTCCCCCTGACACCATCCAATGGCTGGTGGTTGGTGCTCTGTGAGCCCTACCATGATGTATGTGTTTAATCCATGTTGTCTATCTATTTTTAAAGATCATCTTACGGTATAGGACCAAAAATGAGATATACCCAAATCGGAAGTGGACCACATTCTAGGAAATAGTGTTGAATGAGCGTCAACCATTAAAAAACATTTTGGGGCCATAAAAGTTTTGGATCAAGCTGATTTTTGTTTTCCCCCTTCAACTGGCCATGTATGACCTAATCAACATATTAGATGTCAAATAAATAGTACAGTGGGCCTTAGGATGATTTTAATGAAGGATTCCCAATCACTATTGTTTTCATGTGGTGTGGTGCACCTGAGATATCGATTTATATACTTCTCAATTTTGAGATCTAAGTCATAAAATGATCTTTATATACCTCTCAATTTAGGACCACACCACATTTTGGATGAAGTTGATATTTGTATTTTTTTATTTATATTTTCCTTTATGTCTGACCTAATCAACCGGTCGAATAAAAATAAATATTACAGTGGGCACTAAGGTGGGCCCATAAAGTTTTTAATGGTGGGTGTTCAATTAGCATTGTTTTTTATGTTGTAGTCTACTTAAGATTTGAATATGATTTATTTTTGGGCTCATATCCTACAATGAGTTGGCAAAACAAATGGGCCATATGGATATACAATATATAAATCAAAGTAAGCCCAAGGTTAAGTCTGGCATCAGGTTGACTGAGGTTAGGCCAAAGGAGCTAGGCAACAAAGACCTAATAAACAGACTGGATGTTAAATAAATAGTAAAGTGGGCCTTAGGAGGATTTTAATGATGGATATCCAATCACTATTGTTTTCATGTGGTGTGGTCCACCTAAGATTTATATACCTCTCATTTTTGGGCCCCACCATGATGTATGTTTTGTATCCACACCTTCCATCCATTTGGAGAGATAATTTTACGGCAATGTCCAAAGAACGAGTTAAAACTGAAGTTCCAGTGGACCTAGCACAGAAAACAAATTGGCTACTCCCCATACCACCAGCCATCTGTGGGCCCCACCATGATGTATGTATTTCATCCATTCCGTTCATCCATTTTTACTAATAATTTAGGGTTTGATCCAAAAAATTAGAGGGATAAAAATCTCAGGTGGACCACACCACATGAAAACAATAGCGATTAGATATCCACCATTAAAATCCTCCTAAGGCGCACTGTACTATTTATTTGACATCCAATTTGTTGATTAGGTCATACAGGCCAAGATTAAGGGAAAAAAACAAAAATCAGCTTGATCTAAAACTTCTATGGCCCCCAAAATGTTTTTAATGGTCACGCTTATTCAACACTGTTTCCTGTAATGTGGTCCACTTGAGATTGGGATATACCCCATTTTTGGTCTCATATCATAAAATGATCTGTAAAAATAAATGGACGGCATGGATGCAACACATACATCATGGTGGGTCCCACAGAGCACCGACCACCGTTTCCATCATTGAGCGCGCGCTCGAAAAAGAGCCGCGCCCATTTTATTTTTTCATTTCGCTCTCTCTCTCTCTCTCTCTCTCTCTCTCTCACTGGCTCTCTATTCTCCGACTGTGGACACGCAATTCTTATCACTTGGTTTTTGTAGCATACTCTTTCTCTCTCCGTCTCTCTCAGGCATTTTCACAAATGGCTTTGAAGCTATCTCCACTCACCTTCCAACCTCAGAAACTCCCACATTTCGGACACGGCCATGGCAGATCTTCTAGGTTTTTGATGGCCTCGACGCTTCACACCAATACCAAGTTAGTCTTCCTGCTTTCTTCTTTTCCAACTATCCAGCCCATGACTAGATTTTTCTCTTGATATGGAATAGTAGGTTCTGTTTTTTTCTTTTCTTTTTTTGTTGCTTTTTTTTTAATTTTTTTTTTTATGATGTGGGTTGTTGATTTTCTGCTTGTATTCGTTGAAATTTTGGTTAGATTTTGTGGGATTTTCGTGATCTTGGCATGTTTGGATTCTTTAGCCATGTTCCACAATGTGGGTTGTTGTTTGTTTGCTCGATTTTGTTAGAAAATTGTTGGATTTTAAACATGGTTTTCCTTTTTCGATGGATTAGGTACCTTTAGGGAATTAGGGTGCGTTTGGATGGGTCCCAAATTGCAAATGGGAATTATATTTTGGCAGAATGAATGTTCATCGATCCTGCAGTCGTTTTGAGTAGGGGAAGAAAACCAGAACCATGATGTCTGCGATTATGATTTTTCTGCCTTTTCTGCCCCAATTCGTTATCTGTTCATTTCTGGTCTTATCTGGAATGCATTTGATATTATATTAATTTGGGAAGCAAGCATCTCTTCCATGTTGTCTTTTTAGGATGTTGAATTGCAATGTTAATTGATGTATGTGTTGTTTTCTGGCTCGGTTTGTGGGGGAATGTATGTGAATTTCTTTTCTTATTTGGAAGATTGGAAGATTGGAAGACGTTTGATGTATTCTATCATATTCATTGAGAATTATGTGGCTTTTGTCTTTACATGCCATCTTAATAGAACCGTTTTTTTTAAATGTATGTGTGTTTGGAGTAGGCTAGGATCACTGATGCAATAATGGTTTTGAATTAGAAGTCAGTATGGCTAATGAGAGTGCTGACTGTTTGGCGAAGTCATTAAGTCTGTATTATGAAGAAAGGCTGGACAGTTTCAAACATTATTTTGGGTTCTGTAAAAGTCTCCTGCTTGTACTTTTGCTACTTGATTCGGTTGTGCATCCAATCAAAAGCTTAAATAGATATAAAATATTAGAAGTAATAGGTACAGTTCTATTGATGGCATGCTTACTATTTGACATTAATCACTTGAAATCCTTGTTTACCATGTATTGATTGATGCAGTGATGTTGAATATGTTTCCTTTTCCTTCCATCTGTTTTTATTTTCGTAAATGAGAAGTGTCAACCTAACTTCAATCTATGCTCAGTAGATTAAATCTTTGTGAGGGAAAATGGTGTCAGCCCTATGCTTTTGGGGGTGTAAAACAATGTAAGAACATCATTAAATTGGCTCCAGTTGAAAGTCTAATAAATTTATTTTTCGACCAGCCTAACATCATGTAATTCTAATACTATTTGAATGATGTAGAACCATTTGGTTCTTTGGTGGAAAGCTTTTAGCCCTTTAGTGAAATTGGTGGGAGCCTCTTTGATGGTTTTGTTCATCTTTTCTAGTACAAAGGTGGAAGCAGATGGATCAAATCACAAGTATAAGCCTTTTGTATGCAAACAAAGTGGGTCTTTTTCACAATCCAAGGTTATCTTTTTTTATTTTTTTCTTGTTCACTAATCTACAATAATTAATTTTGATTTTCTTGTTCTCTATTGTGCCTTGTAATCTTTATACAAGTGGGGTCCATGGTCAGTGCTCTTGCCTTCCATCAATTTTCATTTGTACAAGTGGGGTCCATGGTCAGTGCTCTAAACAACTGATCAGACGGACACCAAAGTGGGTGGACTGTGCCCACAATATCTCCTTGGTGGGACAGTCGTGACCCACTGATTGGTAGAGGGTTGGTTAAGGAAAGAAATACATGGCTTTCAACATTCAAAAGTAAAAAGAAGGCAAGATATGTGATGGTTAGGACCATCAAGGCTTAGGTGATTTTTGGGACATGTTGAGTTAAGAGGGGCTAATCATATCCAACTGTTGGATCACTAACCATGGACCTCACTCATACAAACTGCCTTGGATGAATTGGGTCATTTCTTCTTTTGAATGATGATGCCCTCCTTTTATCATCCTTACTTTTCTGCCATGTATAATTTTGAATGAATTTTGGAGTCCTTTTTGGTTAGGGTTTGGGTTGAAAGTATTAGTGCTGGAGCCGACGCTTTCGGAGTCTAAACTCATTCTTTTGAAAAATAGAAAAATGGGAATATGAGTCAGCATATTTGAGTCAGCATAAACCTTTGGATCCTCTTTTTGAAAGGTATATTCACTCTAATCCAACTCCCAAGCCCGCAAATAAATTCAGCCCACAAATGTATTTCTTGTAATATTTCAAAATCTGAATGATATGTGTTACATTGCTGACAGTAACATTGTTTTCTAATATGTGCCACCAAAAAATTATTTGTTCCAAACAGGACATTTATGATAAAACAAATTATTTGTTCCAAACAGGACATTTATCAAAGAAGCACTATCAGGTGATATTTAAGATTTCACTACAAGAAAAAGGGGCAAAGGATGCAGACCACGTTACTTTTTTGCTACGGATATAAACCTTAGCTATATTTGCTACGGTTTTAATCCGTAGCTAAAAGGTTGTTACACAGATAATAATTAATAGTGTTGTAAGGGGCTCTATGAGGCCTAAAAAAAACTATATGTTATATCTAAGACGTCTATATATTTGTAAATACTACTTTAGAGGATGAGAAAAAAAATCAGCTAGATATAAGTCTCAAGTGGACCACACGGTAGTAAACATTGATATTAAAGTACTGTTGCTTCTTATGGTGTGGTCCACTTGGACCTTCAGTATACCTGAAATTTGGTGATTTTGTGTAAAATAATTTATTAAAATTATTTATCGGAATGGATAACAAAATACATCATGGTGGGCCCCACGGATCCCTTGATCGCGACTTCTTCGTCCGTCCGTCAATAAAACCCCCCATTTGGGCGCGCGCTCAAAACAGAGCCGCGCCAAACGACTGTATTTCTCTCTCTCTCTCTCTCTCTCTCTCTCTCTCTCTCTCGTTCCCTAATCAGAGCTCTGGGAAAGCTCTTCTTTCCCTAATCCTCTCTCTCCCTCCCGATCTCTGCTCCATCTCTCTTATTCTCCTCCCTCTTTCTCCAATGCATCAGTCGCGAACGCCCTCTCTCTCTCTCTCTCTCTCTCTCTCTCTATTGCAACAGCCATGAATCTCCTGCCCGAAGAAACACATGTCGTGAAGCTCCTCTCCATAGGTTTGATATCTTCTTCTATTTATATCTCTTTTACTGTCTTTCAGATTTGAAATGGCATGCTATCTGTTTGATGAAATGGCATGCTATCTGTTTGTTGAAATGACATTCATGCCAGAAGCAGCCCTGGCCATACTGATACAGCGGCACTAACCTTGGAGTATACTAGGTATTTAACCTTGCTGTTTTATGATGCTGGACAAATGGCGAGCATGTCTAGCACCTTTGACATTGGCAAGTGCAGGGCCACATGCATAGACAGTGTGAATTTGAAATTTTAAACTTGTAACATATGTGATTCCCAAGCTCAAATGGCAAAAGAAACCTTACTACCCAAGCAACATTTGTGAAACTAACAAAAGAGTTCATCCCTACAGGTTGTGGAGCTGGGTATACACCATACCGAAATAGCCTCAGAATTATGTTAGCTCAGATGTTTCACTCAGTTCTAGAGTTCTAGTTTGGACTCGCACCATCTCTTTCATGTTTTTTTTTTTGGAGTTATTTCTGGGGTGTTCCTAACTGTTTGTTCTCCTTTACTTGCTTTTCTTTGGGGTAGCAGGGATTTCTAGTCTGTTGACCTTAGATGGGCATGATCTGTATCAATTAAAGTTAATGGCACGGAACTGAAGGCACGTTGTTGATAATGTTGTTGACTTCTTGTAATCCATGGTTGTAGTTGACTTTCATTAAGTTAATGCTGTAATAGACTTTTCCTGATACCACACAACTTCTTTGGAAAAACAAAGCTAGAATCGACTCATGTCCATCAAAAAGTGCGGGTCCACCATATGATCTCCAATAACACATGTTCCACTCATCAGGACTGCCACACATGCAGGTTGCATGTTCAACACTAGCAATTTCTCTGAACTATTCATTATTTTTGTAGAAGCATGGCCCACCGGATTTAATTGTCTGGCCTGATTTTTAGGTCAGGTCATCTATACAGTGGGACCAATCTGATGTGTGGATCTGATTTCAGCTACACTCATCTCAACATTCATCTCAACTTCAAGTCTTCCCTCAGAATCATTTTGATATCCTGCATTTGTTAAAAAAGATAGATAACAAATTCAAATTAACTACCAAAGGAAGTGCTTTGTTACCACTTACCAGTATTGTGATTGAATTTCTCTATTCCAAATCAACAGATTTGTGAGTGCCCTGAACTTTTTGCTGGATTGAAAGTGCTTAATCTGTCTAGAAACTACCTCACAAATTCATGTGGTTTTTACCTTTCAACGATCTTGAAAAATTGCAAAGGTGTGGTGCCTCTGGTTGCTGCTTGATTTACTTCGATGTTAGTACTTCTTTCTTAACAAGAGAAAAGTGATAGCCACTCATAAGAGTAGGATTTCAAATCTTTCTCTCCATGTGTGCCAATGGTGATTGTGATCTAGCTCATTCATCTGTTAGGCTCTGCTGTGTCAATGCGATGTGGCTGAAAAATCAACTCGGTTTGTCATCAGGTGGGCCACATGTGTATGTAAAGATGGATGATCAAGAAAATGTCCAACAATCCACATTCAACACACACATAGCCCACCTGATGACTACATTGGCTTGATTTTCAAGCCACGGCACATACTATGAGGGGTTTGCCCATGAACACCCAGATTTTGCATACACCTTTCAGGAGTGTAGCATTCAGAATCCTACTCATGCAGTAGCCTTGATACTTTCTCAATAAATACCAGTCACCAATATAAAATTTCCAAGCACAGGGTTGGTTCCATGGTTGTTATCTATCTAGGTTTGAAATCATTCCATTGCATAACATATTGTCCAACACCGACACCGCTACATAGTGCCCTCTATCGGGCTGTTTTGGACCGATATGGGGCTGATGCACCTGTATTGGTAATGGGCGATTCTGGTACATATCAGGTGATCCATACTGATTTCAGATGATACTTTAAGCCTTGTTATCTTTTTGACTTCAATGTTTACATGTTATAGAAAAATCTGTGTTCCTTTTTTCTCTGATGATTATTCTTTGTTATGTAGCACTATATAGCTTGAACATAGAGGAATGTTCTATCACTTCCAGAAGAGTTCAGGAGATCGCTGATGCATTGGATGTTTGCTCTGTACTTACAGAACTTTGTTTAGGTATTCCTTGTGATATGATTGCTACTCATTGACTCAACTGATGTTTGCTCTGTACTTACAGAACTTTGTTTAGGTATTCCTTGTGATATGATTGCTGGTCATTGACTCAACCGAGTTGTTGAGATAGTCTTCTAGATTATTTCATTCCATATGCTAATAGCTTCAAAAACTGTTTCTTTCGACAGGGAAAAACAACCCCATCACTGGCAATGCTATCTGCAATTATTGGCGAAATTGGCTACTTTGAAGAGGTGTAGTTCTTTAGTGGCCTGATTCAAATTTTATTAATTTTTGAGGCTGTAAGGCTTAAATCTAAGAAAAAGTTTATTTGATATATATATATATATATATGAATAATGCTCACACACAACTAGTTGGACAATTCAAATTGGTCCAACTAGCTGTGTCATTTAATGAGTAGTTAATGTTAATAAATCTTTCCACTTAATTGATGAAAAGAAGTTGTTTGTATTGGTGGGCCCCATTGTAGCATTACTGTGAAATCCACCCAATCATTAGGTGAGTCACTACATGTTACAACGGGTGCAGAAAGACTGGCCCTATCCCTGGTTCACGTGAACCACACAATTAGAACAAGTGTAGATAGAAAGCCCACCTTTCAAACTCTTTCTCTTGGTGTGGCCCACTTGAATTATTTATGAGACTGATTTTTGGATAAGATAACTAACATTTGGTGTGGTAGCTAATGGTTGGAGTAGATTTTACATTCTCATCATGGTGGGCCTTGTAAAAATTAAGGTTGGATATCTCTTCCAACTGTTTCAATTGGTATGACCCACTTAAATCATTGATTAGCTTGACTCTTTTTTTTTGGCTTTGAGCCCAACATGGCATTACACATCTAATGATCGGAGTAGATCTATTGAACACATCACAGTGGGCCATTTTAAAAATTGAAAGGGGTGTACGCCCGTCAAACCATTATTGTTTCCATAAAATTGTTAATTTATCTGGATAACAGTGAGAAGTGGATTAGGTGTTACCCCAGCAACACATGCCGCGAGTGTTTCTCAAACCATATGGCCCACCATGATATATATGCTGTATATTCAGGCCGTCCATCAGTTTTTACATGTAATTTTAGTGCAACTTACTAAAAATATAACAGATTCAAATCTCAAGTGGACCACACCACAGGAAACAATGGATATTGAATGCCCACCATTGAAACATTCCCAGGCCTGCAATGATGTTTATTTTCCATCCAAAATGTTCATGAGGTCATACAGACACTGATGTATAACTTTCATCCATGTCGTTCATGAGGTCATTCCTACTGGGATGAACTGAAATTATAACCAAAAAAAGTTAGCAAGATCCAAAACTTTTGTTGTCGAATGGATATTTCAACGGTGGAAGTTCAATCCTTACCTTTTCTTGTCGTGTGGCCCACTAGAGTTTTGGATCTATATCATTGTTGGGTCAATGTCCTAATATGATCTAGCAAAACTGATGGGTGGGATAGATTTATAACAAACATCACAGCGCCCCACCCAACTTCTAGTTGCAACCGGATGCTCTGGGCTTCGTTTCCAATAATACATGGGAGAGAGAGCATTAATAAAGGGAGGAGGTATTAAATGAAGACAGAGGGAAAAAAAAGGAGATGAGGAAGCTTGTTTTTTTCTTTTTTAAATGGAATATTTAGGGAAGTTGTACACTTATGGTTTACTGTGGTGATCTATTATGTGTGTGACAAATCCGGTCAGTTAAACATTTAGGGTCCCTTATAAGCATATAAGTATGTAAAATATATAAAATATTATTTTTCTGTAATTAATTGTAAGATATTCTTCTATAAGAAAATTGGGTGGTTAGAAATTCATTCTAACATTTT
This sequence comes from Magnolia changhungtana, assembly GCA_030180095.1. Lineage (NCBI taxonomy): Eukaryota > Viridiplantae > Streptophyta > Magnoliopsida > Magnoliales > Magnoliaceae > Magnolia > Magnolia changhungtana. The sequence continues at coordinate 2,331,676 of JASAUF010000640.1, forward strand.
ATATTCAACTTACATTTGTAGCAAAAGTAATTAGAATCATTTACTAAATTTTTGCCAATAAAATTAAATTATTACGACTTATTTGATAAACGGATTGGATATGTGATACTTATTCATACCGTACCTATATAAAACTTGATGACATATGCTCTCCCAAGAGGAGGCATTACGTAGGAATAAAAAGAGGTTTTTTATATTTAATGCAAACCTAGTTGGACCAATTTAAATGGTCCAACTAGTTGTGTGTGAGCATCTCTCTCTCTCTATATATATATATATAAGATAGGTATTTTTATGTTTGTAGTTGAACATGCAGCAGCCAACGACTAGTTGTGTTAGAGAATGCTATTAATTTATTCATTGGTGCATTCATGTGTGTGTGAGGAGTACGAATTGCATGTGAATTTCACATGCAATGGGTGCACATGCGTAAAAGGTGGGCTCCACTGTGGCCATCATCTGGTGAAAAAAAATCTGATGTTTTAGGCAAGTAAATACAATTTTTAGTTCACAATACATCTAAACTTGGAGCCATAATTAGGCCAGTTCAGTTTGAATTAATTGTATGCCATGCGTAAAAGTTCTCAATGCATGTGTATCATCCACAAAATAGGGACAGAGTATCGATTTGGTGTAATTTTTTGTTGCGTTTTCATGCACTAGTTAACTGAATTGGGAACATATAGTTAAAAGATGATTCGGCCAATTCACCCTAACTCGAGCCAGTTGTGAGCTCATGCATAGAATGTAACTAAGCTGAAGTGGCACAAGGTAATTCTCTTGCTCATGCATAGAATGTAACTATTGCATTATGAGCTCATGGAGTGCTGAAGAGTTAACTGCTACTTCTTTCCTTTTCCAGAAACTTTGGGCTGTCCAGAACCTTGATAAAAAGTGGTTGTTACTTCAAAAGCGGAAGAATGCTCTTCAGTTGTACCACAATAAGCACTTTCCAGAAGAAGCTCGAAGGATTGACGATGAGATGAGGTTTGCATTGAATCAGCAGCTTTTCAACTCTATTCTTGAGTCTCTTAAGGTTGTTGAATCTGAAAGAGAGGTTGATGATGTTGATGCAAATTTTAATTTGTATTTCCCTCCAGGTGAAGTGGAAGTGGAAGAAGGGCAGTTTAAGAGGCGAAAACGAAAATCTCTGTATAGTATTTGCAGTAAGGCTGGTCTATGGGAGGTAGCAAACAAATTCAGGTTTAGTTCAGAACAATTTTGGGTTACTCCTAAACCTGGAAAAGATGGTATGTATATTCTTATCATAACCTTGCATTGGCTTTGAACATAAAGTGTAACCATGCCCCACTTCAGTTGATTCCAGCGAGTGGATGAATTGGAAGATGCCAAGGAAACTCCTGATGAAATAGCTGCAAACTTTACATGCGCGTTGTTTGAGACTCCTCAAGATGTGCTCAAAGGTGCCAGACACATGGTATGTATTCTACTTTATTGTTGCCCTGAATTTTAAGTTTCATTATCTGTGTGGAATTTACAGCATATTGTGCTTGGCATTTTTAGCATTTTTAGCAAAAACCGATAATTGCTGTGAGCCATCTGTCAGGAAACATGTTTGCAGTATATTCATGGAGAAAGCTGTAGTCTCAACTAGTCCTGCACCTGCTGGGAAAACTGCAATAGATTATTTTCATCAGTTCACAACTGTCAAGTGGTTGGATGAGAAGCCATTCTATCGATTCAAAGATGCACAGTGGCTTCTTATCCAAAAAGCGGAAGAAGAGAAACTCCTTCATGTTACCATAAAATTGCCAGAAAATGTTCAAACTAAGTCAATAAGTGATTCAAATGATTATTACATCAGTGTTGGAGTTAGTAAGTCTGCTCAGCTTTGGAACGAGCAGCGGAAGTTGATATTGAAGGACGCTTTCTTTAGTTTTCTTCTTCCTTCAATGAAAAAGGAAGCCCGATCCCTCTTGACGGCAAGAGCCAAGAACTTCATAAGAGCCACAAAAGTTGTGGATCAATCTGATATTTGTGTTTTCCCTTCACCCAAGTTCGTGTGACCTAATCAAGATGTTGGATGGCAAATAAACATTACAGAAATTTGAGTTTATGTAGAATTAGGACAACAGGGGTAAATATGACAATTTTCTAATTTTCAGACTTTTTAGTTTGTGTTTACCAAATAAGTTTTTGTAAAAAAGTGCTTATTTTCAGATATCAGAACTTTTAGAAAAATTACCAAACAAATATTTCAGTACTTTTTAAGTATTAAAATTTAGTACTTTTAACTTTCAGCACCTAAATTAATTTTCAGACCTTATTTTTCAGTTTACCAAACGACACCTTAGTTCCTTTTTGTTGATTCAGTTCTTTTTCATTCATAAGTGGACTGTTTACTGTTAATATTCTAATAATTTTGTGGAAGACAATGCTTTTCTCGTCATATTTCTCTTGTTGTGTTAACGACATTGACCTTCAACATCTGCTCCATTTTAGGTGGACATGTTTGATGATTTGATCATGTAGTTCAGCTTCAGTTGTAATTTACATCTACAACCCACACTCCCTAATGCTAGGGAATTCAACGTGTCCAGGTAATATTGGAGAGGGTAGAGCATTTTGCTCAGTCAGTTATTATATACGAAGATCAAATATTTCAAAAAAGAGCTCGTATTCAGCAGGTAATTGGCTTGTTCTATCTTGCTTATTCTTATTCTCCTCATCTTTGTTTATCATTGTCTGACAAGCTGGAAACTATCATGCTTCTTGTTTTTGGTTGTATCCACAGATAACTATGATTTCTTTACCGATATATGGTTTTGGACTTTTGGTTGGATGTCAGCACATAAGTGCTTGATGATCTACATCTGAAATTTGTGGTTGACACTTTATTGCCATTTCAATGATAAAATTGTGTCCAATACATAATGAGTTCATACTGATAGTTATTACTTATTATGCATTAGGGACCAACAACTCCAATACTAATTACTGTTAAGTGACATAAACTCATTTTTAGGTGTCTACAAAACAGGGCCTTAGGAGTTGGGAATAAACAGTAATGTTCAAAGAACTGTAGTGATCAGACAAAAAATTGGTATCGAATAGGAGAAGTGGGAGATGAACCAAATCAATTGTCACAGAACCCTCGTACCATCAAGCATGAGATATCCCCGTCAGTACACCAAATTGTTTTCATAAGACTCCCCAACCATCTCTTGTGAGTTCTTATTACTTGATTTTGCTGGTGCCAAATGTCATACTGTTTTTATAATGGGAAGTATCAACTTCATAACACATGCACAAAGCCAGCAGATGGATTGAAGGCAAATCAATTTCTCAATTCAAAAAGTTTAACTAAACACAGGACTTGTGGAAAAGGATTGGAAGTGTATATATGAAATGGCTGAGCATCCAAAATGCTTACCGGCAGCAATTAGCAACCTCTCGATGCATTGGACCAGTAACCTGCAAAACCCATGTAGAACAGGTCATGCTAGTTCAAAAAGTAACTCAAGGAAGGAAGCAAAACATACGGCTAATAACCTACATCATATGGGGAGCAGTAAGAGAATTCAGCTTAGGTTAGTTAACTCTACATCATATGGTTTTGTTTTGAATTACAAAATTTTGTGCAGGCAATGCGATGTACTCAAGGTTCTTCAAAACCAATATTCATATCTATTGGACATCGCATATCTCTCGGTGCATCTGTCAAGATTGTTAAAATGTGTTGTAAATACTGTGTACCAGAGCCAATCTGGCAAGTAAAGTTTATTGCTTTATTTTGTGTTCACATAACACACGAGTCTCTCTTATTTCAGTTTAAACTTTTTCAAATTTTAGTTTACTGATTTGCTTATTTTAATCACCTCATTTAATGTGGAATTTGAGCATTTGATTTTCCAGGAGGCATATGAAGTAGCCAAAACTCTTCCTAAAGACAAAGTTCCAGGAGGTATAAATAAACAACTACCAGCTTTCATATTCTATTTGATTGGACAGTGGCCTTTTAGACCACATGATGGTTTAGTTGCTGAAATGAACCAAGAGATGGGATTTTAATGGGAATTAGAGGAATTTGAAGACCCTTTTCGGAATTGAAGTTGTGGGTTTGGTTGGTTTTCTCATCAGGCCTGTAAGTGGTCTATTTCTGTTCTAAAAATGTTGGGAAGGTTTTGGTTGCTGCAATGGAAGAAAAAGAAAAGAGATGAGAATTTTATGGGAATTAGAGGATTTTCGAGACCCATTTGGCCATTGCATTTGTGGGTTTGATTGGTTTTTTAAACAATTACTTTGAGTGGCTGATCTCTCTATCTTTTTTGAAAGCAGAAAAATATTGGATTTTAGAAAAATTTTGAGACCCATTTGGCTATTGTATTTGTGGGTTTGGTTGGTTTTTCTCAACAAACCATCTGGGTTATTGATCTTCTCTCTTCTAAAAACTGTTATTCTTGTATTTTGTTCTGTTATTTCTTTAAGAGGAATTTCTGTATGAAAGGTATCACTTGGGTGTAGTTGTTTTATGCTTCTTTCATCATTTACATTCTATTTATTGATGAAAGCTTGCTAAAAATTTCAGTTGTTTCAGACAATTTAAAGCAATGGCACTTAAGATGAATGTTGAAAGTCAAATGCAGGCAGCGAAATGTCAAGGTTCTTCTTTGGAATCATTGAGTTCCAAGGCAGTATGTTCAAGACATATGCGCTCTAAGAGGTAGATAAAATTCTATTACAGATTTGTTATTTCGTAGTTCCAGTCCATCGTTTTAGTGTAATGTTCCCAGCAATTTGCCTGAAAGAGCCACATTTCTCTCTTTTAGTCTTCCCACCCCAATACTTTAAATCTTGTCCATCTCAGGATGTCCTTGCACTTAATCACGTGGAATTTTATGCACTATAAACTTCTTATGGGAATGAAAATACTTGTACACATAGCTTCTTACCATTTCTGTTTACTGTGGATATGAAACGACTCATGATGTCATCTGTAGGTGTTTTGTTTCTTTAGAATCTGAACCTTGTGCATTTTGTGAAATTTTGTGAAACGACTCATATGTTTGCATTAGGGGTGTGGTGGCACACCCATTTTGCATTTTGTGAAATTGGAGGAGTACAATGTTGTACTATGTAAATTCCCCCCCAAAAAAAGAGGAGGAAAATAAGTGTATGCATGCCAATCAATGGTGGTGGGTTTGTTTTATGTAGTTTCATTTGCGGGTGTGATTGTACACCCATTTTGCATTTTAGAAATTGTAGCTGTACAATGCCGCACTGTGTAAATTCTCAACAGATGTGGGTCCTTGATTTTGTGTATTTTTACTCTGATGGAGGTGGAGATCTAAACTAAAACCAAAACCTATAACCTAAACTAAAACCTATAACCTATAACCTAAACCAAAACCAAAATCAAAACCTATAACCTAAACCAAAACCATAACCTATAACCTAAACCCGAACCCATTCTCAAATCCTAAAACCTATAACCTAAACCGCCTATTTTATTTCTTGTTTCTTAATGTAATTTCCTTGTTTGGCTCATTGTTTATGTTTGTCTAGACTCTAGTCACATTAACTCATTACCAGCCAAACTCTATTAACTTATGATATTGCTTACAATTGCATCTTAGTCAAGGCTAGTTGTGTTTTGTTTTGAAGGATTTTAACTCCAGGTTTCACATACTAATCCAAGTACTAACAAAATTATTACAATTTTGGGTGGGGTTAGGTTTCTTCTAAACATCAAATCACAAGCATCCTTCTCGCAGATAACAGTGGAACTTGAAGAACTCCTGCAAGAGGTTCAGGTAAAATCCTTTTCCTAGATTCAAGCATCTGGTACGTCTTTTGTCAAGAATGCACATGATTGGAGTGGTCTAGCCATTTGGACAGGCCATATTTATGTATTTGCTCGAAATTTATAGAGCGGACCCGGATGTGCGTCGGAGCTATCCAGAAGAGCAGGGGTCCCTGGAAGGTGGGAACCACTATTATGACCATGATGAAGCCGTCTATTTCCTATGGACAACATTGAAAGGGCCTGGCCATTTAGACAGGCCGTGTTCATGTATTTGCTCGAAATTAAAGGAACAGACCCGGATGTGCATCGGAGCTATCTGGATGAGCGGGGGTTCCTAGAAGGTGGGAACCGCTGACCATGATGAAGCTGTCCATTTTCTATGGACAACATTGGAAGGGCCTGACCATTTGGATAGGCCGTGTTTATGTATTTGCTCGAAATTAATGGAGCAGACCCGGATGTGCGTAGGAGCTATCCGGATGAGAGGGGGTCCCTGGAAGGTGGGAACCGCTGACCACGATGAAGCTGTCCATTTTCTATGGACAGCATTGGAAGGGCCTGGCCATTTGGACAGGCCGTGTTTATGTATTTGCTCGAAATTAATGGAGCAGACCCGGATGTGCGTCGGTGCTATCCGGATGAGCGGGGGTCCCTGGAAGGTGGGAGCCGTTGACCATGATGAAGCTGTCCATTTCCTATAGACAGCATTGGAAGGGCCTGGCCATTTGGAGAGGCCGTGTTTATATCTGTATTTGCAGGGACCATACCCTTAACCTATAACCTAAACCTATTCTCACATCCCAAAACCTATAACTACAACTTAAACCTTAACCTAAACCTATAACCTAAACTCAATTCCCTATACTTTAACTTACAACCTAACATATTCTCAAATCCCTAAACCTAAACCTACACCTACACCTAATCCTAATCTTAACTCCCTAACCTAAACCTAAACCTAAACTTGAAAACCCAAACCTAAACCCGATCCGAACCCGAACTCGATTTCCTAAACCTAAACCTTAACCTATTCTCAATTCCCGAAACCTATAGCTTAAAACACGAACCTAAACCTATAACTTAAAACCTAAACCAAAACCAAAACCTATAATCTAAACCCAAACCCATTCTCAAATCCCAAAACCTATAACCTAAACCGAAACCTTAACCTAAACCTATAACCTATAACCTAAACCAAAACCAAAACCAAAACCTATAATCTAAACTCGAACCCATTTTCAAATCCTATAACCTAAACCAAAACCAAAACCTATAGCCTAAACCCGAACCCATTCTTAAATCCCAAAACCTATAACTTAAACCAAAACCAAAACCTATAACCTAAACCCGAACCCATTCTCAAATCCCAAAACCTATAACATAAACCGAAACCTTAACCTAAACCTATAACCAATAACCTAAACCAAAACCTATAACTAAAACCAAAACCAAAACTTATAACCTAAACCCGAACCCATTCTCAAATCCCAAAACTTATAATATAAACCGAAACCTTAACCTAAACTATAACCGATAACCTAAACCAAAACCTATAACTCAAACCAAAACCAAAACCTATAACCTAAACCCGAACCCATTCTCAAATCCTATAACCAAAACCTATAACCTATAACCAAAACCAAAACTAAAACCTATAACCTAAACCCAAACCCATTCCCAAATCCCAAAACTATAACCTAAACCGAAACCTTAACCTAAACCTATAACCTATAACCTAAACCAAAACCTATAACCTAAACCAAAACCAAAACCTATAATCTAAACCCGAACCCATTCTCAAATCCTATAACATAAACCTATAACCTATATCCTAAACTAAAACCTATAACCAAAACCAAAACCAAAACCTATAGCCTAAACCCGAACCATTCTCAAATCCAAAACCTATAACCTAAACCTAAACTCGAACCTAAACTTGAAAACCCAAACTTAAACTTAAACTTGAAAACCCAACCTAATCTCAACTCCCTAACCTAAACCTAAAACTAAACTTGAAAACCCAATCCCGAACTCCGAACCCAATTTCCGAAACCTAAACCATAACCCATTCTCAAATCCTATAACCTAAACCTATAACCTATATCCTAAACCAAAACCTATAACCTAAACCAAAACCAAAACCTATAGCCTAAACCTAAATCAAACCTATAACCTAAACCTAAACCTAAACCTTAACCTAAACCTATAACCTATAACCTAAATCAAAACCTAAACCTAAACCTATAACCTATGACCAAAACCAAAACCTATAACCTAAACCAAAACCAAAACCTATAGCTTAAACCCGAACCCATTCTCAAATCCAAAACCTATAACCTAAACCTAAACCTAAATCAGAACCTAAACTTGAAAACCCAAACTTAAACCTAAACTTGAAAACCCAACCTAATCTCAACTCCCAACCTAAACCTAAACTTAAACTTGAAAACCCAATCCCGAACACGAACCCGATTTCCAAAACCTAAACCATAACCCATTCTCAAATCCTATAACCTAAACCTATAACCTATATCCTAAACCAAAACCTATAACCTAAACCAAAACCAAAACCTATAGCCTAAACCTAAATCAAAACCTATAACTTAAACCTTAACCTTAACCTAAACCTATAACCTATAACCTAAACTAAAACCTATAACCTAAACCAAAACCAAAACCTATAATCTAAACCCGAACCCATTCTCAAATCCTATAACCTAAACCTATAACCTATAACCTAAACCAAAATCTATAACCTAAACCAAAACCAAAACCTATAGCTTAAACCCGAACCCATTCTTAAATCCAAAAACCTATAATCTAAACCTAAACCTTAACCTAAACTTGAAAACCCAAACTTAAAAACCTAACCTAATCTCAACTCCCTAACCTAAACCTAAACCTAAACTTGAAAACCCAATCTAAAACTCAATCCCGAACCTAAATCCGATTTCTAAAACCTAAACCATAACCCATTCTCAAATCCTATAACCTAAACCTATAACCTATATCCAAAACCAAAACCAAAACCTATAGCCTAAACCTAAATCAAAACCTATAACCTAAACCTAAACCTATAACCTATAACCTAAATCAAAACCTAAACCTAAACCTATAACCTATAACCAAAACCAAAACCTATAACCTAAACCAAAACAAAAACCTTTAGCCTAAACCCGAACCCATTCTCAAATCCAAAAACCTATAACCTAAACCTAAACCTTAACCTAAACTTGAAAACCCAAACTTAAACTTAAACTTGAAAACCTAACCTAATCTCAACTCCCTAACCTAAACCTAAACTTGAAAACCCAATCTAAAACCTAATCCCAGAACACGAACCCGATTTCTAAAACCTAAACCATAACCCATTCTCAAATCCTATAACCTAAACCTATAAACTATATCCTAAACCAAAACCTATAACCTAAACCAAAACCAAAACCTATAGCCTAAACACAAATCAAAACCTATAACCTAAACCTAAACCTTAACCTAAACCTATAACCTATAACCTAAATCAAAACCTAAACCTAAACCTATAACCTAAACCAAAACCAAAACCCATAGCTTAAACCCGAACCTAAACCTTAACCTAAATGTATTCTCAAATCTCTAAACCTAAACCTACACCTAATCCTAATCTCAACTCTCTAACCTAAACCTAAACCTAAACTTGAAAATCTAAACCTAAACCCGATCTTGAACCCGAACCCGATTTCTAAACCTAAACCTTAGCCTATTCTCAATTCCCTAAACCTTAACCTAAATGTATTATCAAATCCCTAAACCTAAACCCACACCTAATCCTAATCTCAACTCCCTAACCTAAACCTAAACCTAAACTTGAAAACCCAAACCTAAACCCGATCCCAAACCCGAACCCGATTCACTAAACCTAAACGTTAACCTATTCTCAATTCCCTAAACCTTAACCTAAATGTATTCTCGAATCCCTAAACCTAAACATACACCTAATCCTAATCTCAACTTCCTAACCTAAACCTAAACCTAAACTTGAAAACCAAACATAAACCCGATCCACAGAACCCGAATCCAATTTCCTAAACCTAAACCCTAACCTATTCTCAATTCCCTAAACCTTAACCTAAATGTATTCTCAAATTCCTAAACCTAAACCTACACCTAATCCTAATCTCAACTCACTAACCTAAACCTAAACCTAAACTTGAAAACCCAAACCTAAACCCGATCCCGAACCCGAACTCGATTTCTAAACCTAAACCTTAAACTATTCTCAATTCCCTAAATCTATAACCTAAACCTAAAACTTAAACCTAAACCTAAACCAAAACCTATAACCTTAACCTAAACCAAAACCTATAACCTAAGCCTTAACCTAAATGTATTCTCAAATCCCTAAACCTAAACCTACACCTAATCCTAATCTCAATTCCCTAACCTAAACCTAAACCTAAACTTGAAAACCCAAACCTAAACCCGATCCCGAACCCGAATCGATTTCTAAACCTAAACCTTAACCTATTCTCAATTCCTAAACCTTAACCTAAATGTATTCTCAAATCCCTAAACCTAAACCTACACCTAATCCTAATCTCAACTCTCTAACCTAAACCTAAACGTAAACTTGAAAACCCAAATCTAGACCCGATCTTGAACCCAAACTCAATTTCCTAAACCTAAACCTTAGCCTATTCTCAATTCCCTAAACCTAAACCTTAACCTATTCTCAATTCCTTAAACCTTAACCTAAATGTATTCTCAAATCCCTAAACCTAAACCTACACTAATCATAATCTCAACTCCCTAACCTAAACCTAAACCTAAACTTGAAAACCCAAACCTAAACTCGATCCCGAACCCGAACCCGATTTCCTAAACCTAAATCTTAACCTATTCTCAATTCCCTAAACCTTAACCTAAATGTATTCTCAAATCCCTAAACCTAAACTTACACCTAATCCTAATCTCAACTCCCTAACCTAAACTTAAACCTAAACTTGAAAACCCAAACCTAAACCCGATCCTGAACCTGAACCCGATTTCCTAAACCTATAAACTAAACCTTAACCTATAACTTACAACCGATAACCTAACCTATGGATTTTGCTATAGTTTAGAAGATTTGTAGGTACATTTTTAATTTATTTATATATAATTGTTTTTTTCCAACTCTTTTTTTTTGGTCTTTCTTCCTTTTGAGATGTGTACAAAGGCATGCTTGTTTGATTGTATCTACAATTGTTGTTTTATACAGGCTGACAAGCTAAAGAAGTCAGTGGATGATGAAATTCATTTTCTCAAGAGAAGAGTTTTAAAACTTGAAAGTGATCTTGTGTTGAAGTCTACAGAAGTTACATATGCAGTTTCAAGGAAAGAAGAAGCTTTATCTTCTGTGTTTGCTGAACTTGACCGTCTGAAGAAAGAAAATTCTGTAAAAGCGCGAGCATTATTTAATGCATGAGGACACGCCTTAGTTGTAATTCTTTTGATAGGTTGAACAAAGTGAAGTATTGTTTATTTAGAAATGTGAATGTAGGATGCATTGTAGATTTGATTGCTATTGTAATAAATGCATCATTTTTTTTCTCTGATTGCATTAAGCTTAGATGAGTTATCAATCAAAGCAGGTTCTTGCAATGGAAACAGAGAAAATAGCTACAAAATATAATCCGTAGCAACGCTACAGCTTTTCGCCGTAGCTATTGCTATCTATTGCAACGGATTATATCTGTAGCTATTGGTATCTATAGCTACGGATTATATCCGTAGCTCTCCGTATGTAGTGCTGCAAATACCGTAGATATTGGTATTTATTGCTATAGATATAATCTGTAGTTATTGGTATCTATTGCTACGGATATAATCCGTAGCTATTGGTGTATATTGCTACGGATATACTCCGTAGCTACTGGTATCTATTGCTACGGATATAATTCGTAGCTATTGGTGTATATTGCTACGGATATTATCCGTAGCTAATGGTCTATATTGCTACGGAAAAGATCCGTAGCTAATTGTACCTATTGCTACGGATATTGTCCGTAGCTAGACCTTTAGCTACCCCACCAATTGCGATGGATGTGATACGGACTAGATCCGTAGCAAAAGTCCTTTTGCTACGGATCTAGTCCATAGCCTTTGCCCATTTTTCTTGTAGTGTTTTCATTATAAATAGATTAAGAGCCAATGATAATTATAAGTAGACTTGCAGCCAAAAATAAAGAATTTGATTTTTTTCAAAACATGGAAAGACTAATCAGTCCTACTTCTTGTAACTTCAGCTACTACTTCAAATGGAGGGACTGCACAAAGATTTGGTTAGGGAGACTACTGATGGTAAACTAGCAGCTGCAACAAATATGAGAGCTACAAAGATGAAAAGAAATATAAGGCAGTCGGTAAGATAAGATAGATTGACAGTACTTGTCTCAATTTTCTTGGATGGATGATGAATGTATTTAGGAATGTAAATGAAAATAAAAAACTTATACTATATATATATATGTTATCAATGGAGGATACCTTGTTTAGGGGGACATGAAATTCTTGTAGCTTATGGTATGATGCCCCAATATTGGTTGTATGTTACTAGTATGTAGTAGATAATACAAGGTTCAATAGTAGATAAGACTAGAGAATCCCTAAACCTAAACCTACACCTAATCCAAATCTACTCCTTAACCTAAACCTTTACCTATTCTCAATTCCCTAAACCTATAGCTTATAACCTAAACCTTAACCAAAACCTTAACCTAAACCCAAACCTAAACCTATAAACTTAACCTAAACCAAAACCTATGACTTAAAAACCCAAACATAAACCCGATCCAGAACCCGAACCCGATTTCTAAACCTAAACCTTAACCTATTCTCAATTCCCTAAACCTAAACCTAAACCTTAACCTTAACCTATTCTCAAATCCCTAAACCTACACCTACACTACACCTAATCCTAATCTCAACTCCCTAATCTAAACCTAAACCCTATCTTGAAAACCCAAACCTAAACCCAATCCCGAACCCGAACTCGATTTCTTAAACCTAAACCTTTACCTATTCTCAATTCCCTAAACCTATAGCTTATAATCTAAACCTTAACCAAAACCTTAACCTAAACCTAAACCTAAACCTATAACCTTAACCTAAACCAAAACCTATGACCTAAAACCCAAACATAAACCCGATCCAGAACCCGAACCCGATTTCCTAAACATAAACCTTAACCAATTCTCAATTCCCTAAACCTAAACCTAAACCTTAACCTTAACCTATTTTCAAATCCTAAACCTACACCTACACCTAATCCTAATCTCAACTCCCTAACCTAAATATAAACCCTAACTTGAAAACCCAAACAAAACCCGATCCAGAACCCGAACACGATTTCTAAACCTAAACCTTTACTTATTCTCATTTCCTAAACCTAAACCTCAACCAAAACCTTAACCTAAACCTAAACCTACACCCATAACCTTAACCTAAACCAAAACCTAAAACCTAAAACCTTAACCTATAACCTATAACCTAAACTTATAACCTTAACCTATAACTGAAACCTAAAACCTAAATGTATTCTCAAATCCCCAAACCTAAACCTACACCTAATCCTAATCTCAACTCCCTAACCTAAACCTAAACCTAAACTTAAAAACCCAAACATAAACCCAGATCTGAACCCAAACCCGATTTCATAAACCTAAACCTTTACCTATTCTCAATTCCCTAAACCTATAGCTTATAACCTAAACCTTAACCAAAACCTTAACCTAAACCCAAACCTAAACCTATAACCTTAACCTAAACCAAAACCTATGACCTAAAACCCAAACATAAACCCGATCCAGAACCTGAACCCGATCTCCTAAACCTAAACCTTGACCTATTCTCAATTTCTTAAACCTAAACCTAAACCTTAACCTTGACCTATTCTCAAATCCCTAAACCTACACCTACACCTAATCCTAATCTCAACTCCTAACCTAAACCTAAACCCTAACTTGAAAACCCAAACTAAACGACGATCCCAGGAACAGAACTCGATTTCAAACCTAAACCTTTACCTATTCTCATTTCCATAAACCTAAACCTTAACCTAAACCTCAACCAAAACCTTAACCTAAACCTAAACCTACACCTATAACCTTAACGTAAACCAAAACCTATGACCTAAAATCTTAACCTATAACCTATAACCTAAACTTATAACCTTAACCTAACCCTTAACCTAAACCTTAACCTATAACTCGAAACCTAAAACTAAATGTATTCTCAAATCCCTAAACCTAAACCTACACCTAATCCTAATCTCAACTCCCTAACCTAAACCTAAACCCTAACTTAAAAACCCAAACATAAACCAGATCTGAACTCGAACCCGATTTCCTGGCCTAAACCTAAACCTAAACCTATAACCTAAACCTAAACCTAAAACCTAAATGTATTCTCAAATCCCCAAACCTAAACCTACATCTAATCCTAATCTCATCTCCCTAACCTAAACATAAACCTAAACTTGAAAATCCAAACCGAAACCGGATCCCAAACCCGAACACGATTTCTAAACCTAAATCTTAACCTATTCTCAATTCCTAAACCTTAACCTAAACTTAAACCTAAAGCCTAAATGTATTCTCAAATCCCTAAACCTAAACCTACACCTAATCCTAATATCAACTCCCTAACCTAAACCTAAACCTAAACTTAAAAACCCAAACATAACCCGATCCTAAACCCGAACCCGATTTCTAAACCTAAACCTTAACCTATTTTCAATTCCCTAAACCTAAACCTAAACCTAAACCTAAACCTAAACCTAAAACCTAAATGTATTCTCAAATCCTTAAACATAAACCTACATCTAATCCTAATCTCAACTCCCTAACCTAAACATAAACCTAAACTTGAAAATGCAAACCGAAACACGATCCCGAACCCAAACCCGATTTCCTAAACCTAAACCTTAACCTACTCTCAATTCCCTAAATCTAAAACTTATAACCTAAACCTAAACCTTAACCTAAACTTCAACCTAAAACCTAAATGTATTCTCAAATTCCTAAACCTAAACTTACACTAATCCTAATCCCAACTCCCTAACCTAAACCTAAACTTAAAAACCCAAACCTAAACACGATCCAGAACCCGAACCCGATTTCTAAACCTAAACCTTTACCTATTCTCAATTCCCTAAACCTATAGCTTATAACCTAAACCTTAACCAAAACCTTAACCTAAACCCAAACCTAAACCTATAACCTTAACCTAAACCAAAACCTATGACCTAAAACCCAAACATAAACCCGATCCAGTTAACACGAACCCGATCTCTAGCTAAACCTAAACCTTGACCTATTCTCAATTTCTTAAACCTAAACCTAAACCTTAACCTTGACCTATTCTCAAATCCCTAAACCTACACTACACACCTAATCCTAATCTCAACTCCCTAACCTAAACCTAAACCCTAACTTGAAAACCCAAACCTAAACTCGATCCAGGAACCCGAGCTCGATTTCTAAACCTAAACCTTTACCTATTCTCATTTCCATAAACCTAAACCTTAACCTAAACCTCAACCAAAACCTTAACCTAAACCTAAACCTACACCTATAACCTTAACGTAAACCAAAACCTATGACCTAAAATCTTAACCTATAACCTATAACCTAAACTTATAACCTTAACCTAACCCTTAACCTAAACCTTAACCTATAACACGAAACCTAAAACTAAATGTATTCTCAAATCCCTAAACCTAAACCTACACCTAATCCTAATCTCAACTCCCTAACCTAAACCTAAACCCTAACTTAAAACCCAAACATAAACCCGATCCCTGAACTCGAACCCGATTTCCTAAACCTAAACCTAAACCTAAACCTATAACCTAAACCTAAACCTAAAACCTAAATGTATTCTCAAATCCCCAAACCTAAACCTACATCTAATCTAATCTCATCTCCCTAACCTAAACATAAACCTAAACTTGAAAATCCAAACCGAAACCAGATCCCAAACCCGAACCCGATTTCCTAAACCTAAATCTTAACCTATTCTCATTCCCTAAACCTTAACCTAAACTTAAACCTAAAGCCTAAATGTATTCTCAAATCCCTAAACCTAAACCTACACCTAATCCTAATCTCAACTCCCTAACCTAAACCTAAACCTAAACTTAAAAACCCAAACATAACCCGATCCCAAACCCGAACCCGATTTCCTAAACCTAAACCTTAACCTATTTTCAATTCCCTAAACCTAAACCTAAACCTAAACCTAAAACCTAAATGTATTCTCAAATCCTTAAACATAAACCTACATCTAATCCTAATCTCAACTCCCTAACCTAAACATAAACCTAAACTTGAAAATGCAAACCGAAACTCGATCCCGAACCCAAACCCGATTTCCTAAACCTAAACCTTAACCTATTCTCAATTCCCTAAATCTAAAACTTATAACCTAAACCTAAACCTTAACCTAAACTTCAACCTAAAACCTAAATGTATTCTCAAATTCCTAAACCTAAACTTACACCTAATCCTAATCCCAACTCCCTAACCTAAACCTAAACTTAAAAACCCAAACCTAAACTCGATCCAGAACCCGAACCCGATTTCCTAAACCTAAACCTTTACCTATTCTCAATTCCCTAAACCTATAGCTTATAACCTAACCCTAAACCTTAACCTAAACCTAAACCAAATCCTTAACCTAAACCTAACCTAACCTAAACCAAAACCTATGGCCTAAAACCTTAACCTATAACCTATAACCTAAACTTATAACATATAACCTAACCTTAACCTATAACCTAAAATCTAAACCTAAACCTAAAACTAAATGTATTCTCAAATCCCTAAACCTAAACCTACACCTAATCTAATCTCAACTCCCTAACCTAAACCTAAACCTAAACTTGAAAACCCAAACCTAAACCCGATCCAGAGCCCAAACCCGATTTCCTAAACCTAAACCTTAACCAATTCTCAATTCCCTAAACCTATAGCTTATAACCTAAACATAAACATAAACCTAAACCTAAACCTAAACTTTAAGCTAAACTTAAACCAATAATCTAAATGTATTCTCAAATCCCTAAACCTAAACCTACACCTAATCCTAATCTCAATTCCCTAACCTAAACCTAAACCTGATCCCGAACCCGAACCCGATTTTCTAAACCTAAACCCTAACCTATTCTCAATTCCCTAAACCTTAATCTATAACCTAACCTAAACCTAAACCTAAACCTATAACCTACACTTATAACCTAAACCTATAACCTAAACCTAAGCCTAAAAACTAAACCTAAAACCGATCGCCCTAATAGGATTGAGATGGCTCTGATGGATGTACACAAACAAGCCACTGAAAACCTACAAAGTGGAGATAAGAAGAAACATCTCCAATTGCTTATTATGATTTTACCTGATATGAGTTATTCATATGGTGAGTACAAACAAGACCCTAAATCCTAGAGAGATGGAATGAATCAACTAAAGCATTTTTTTTTCTGATTTTGCAGGAAAGATTAAACGTGTTTGTGAAACGGAGTTGGACATAGTGTCGCAGTGTTGCCAATCGAGACAGGCATCCAGAGTCAATAAACAGTATCTCAAAAATGTTGCCTTAAAACTTTATGTCAAGGTTTGTGATTCTTTGAAGTGGTTGAACTTTGAATGTCTGATGTGTTTTTTCTTTTGCTCTTTTAAAGTTGTTCTCGGCACAGCCGCATCAGCAGGAGCTGATAAGAGATCTTTTTCAAGTTGTGTAGGATCCTCAGAGAGGTTCTATGAACAAAGGGATGATCCGATAAGTCTTTTTCTCCTCTGTTTTTGTATGATCTTTTGCAGGGTTGGTGTGAGCGTATTTATGCATGGATGAATGTAATGTGGATAAGATTGTTTATGTTTGGATGAATGTAGTTTATGTTTAGATGGATTTATGTACTTTGGGTTTAGATGGATGTGAATGTGATGAAATATATTATATAACAGGTGTATATCAGGAAGAGTACGATGTTGTAACAGGTGTATATTAGGAAGAACATGATATTGTAACAGGTGTATATTGTTTGTGTTTGGATAGATGTAGTTTATATTTGGATGAATGTAGTTTCTTTTTGGATAAATTTACATAGTTTAGGTTTAGATGGATGTGAATGTGAATATGATGAAATATATTATATAACAGGTGTATATCAGGAAGAATATCATATAAACAGGTGTATATACAAATATGAGACGGTTGAAGACCATCCTTTTAAAGGATAGCTCACGACCGTCCTTACCAGGTTCATAAGAGACGGTCCATAACCGTCCTTTCCAGGTCCATAAGAGATGGTCCATAACCGTCCTTTTATAGGTGATAAGAGACGGTCTATAACCGTCCTTATTATAAACGATCATGGGCCGTCCTTTTTACGGACGGTCTATAACCGTCCTTATTATTGACGGTCATGGGCCATCCTTTTTTCGGATGGTCACCGACTGTCCTTTTCAGATCAGGAGGGGAAAATGTGGGTTACCATTAGAGACGGTTTATGGCCGTCCTTTAAAAAATACGACACGTCAAAATTTGACGGCCGTTGCGACGGTCCAGGACAGTCCTTTTTGGGTTTTTGAGATGGTTTTCAACCGTCCTTTTTCGCTGTTTTGGCGTAGTGTACCCTTTACTAGTCGCTTGTTTAACCGACCGCCGGCAAAGGGGACGTATATTAAAAAAAAAAAGATGCAATCCTATCTATTTCATTTACGCTCCTCTCCCTACCCTCGACTCTCTCTCTCTCTCTGCCTCTCCCTCTCCCTCTCTACTCGCACTCCCTCCCTAACATCTCCAGCGTCGTCCTTCCCCACATCATCTTTGTCACAGAAAACGGCGACAACGACGAAACAGAGGATCATCTCGTTCCTGGCCTCAACCTGGTTGCCATAAATTCCTATCCAAAGTTCTCCCTCTACAACTCTAAGGATCACGCCGGTGATTCCATCTGCTCCATCTATCTCTGTGATTACAGGGATGGAGAGATACTGAGGATGTTGACAGATTGCCGCTATTTCTTCCATCTCTGCTGCATTGACGCGTGGCTACGCTTGAATGCTTTGTGCCTCTTCTACCGCACTTCCCCACTCCTAATGCCCATGTCGACACCTCTGTCTGAGCTTGTCTCCCTCTCGCATTTCCCTGCGGATGGAAGGAGGTGACATTTCTCCTCTTTTTTCTTTTTTCTTTTTTTTTTTGGGGGGGGGGGGGGGGGTTCTGTAAATTTCTCTTTTCGTTGGTTTAATTTGCGATTTATGATAGGATAATACAAAGAGTGTGAGAGAGAGCATCAAAGCTTCTAGGGTTTACTTGGAGTGAGTTTTGTTATTTTGGCAGAAAGAATAACGAAGAAACAAAAGACTCTGAATACGCTGTGAAAATGAGGATGAATGGTCTTCTCTCGTCTGCTTGGCATAATGTGTTTTCATGTCTACAACTGTAACTTCCTTTCACTAAATTTTGCCATGTTTAGATTCTTTATTTACTTGAAGACCAAGTATAGGGCCCTCCTCCCATGAGTTTGCTGGGGTTACTTAGTTTTCCACTTATAACAAGTGGGGCCCGTGATTCAGTAATCTAGGCCATTGGTTCATTGATTACAAGTTTAGATAGACTATGCCCCAAAAATGTCCTAGATAGAGAATAACCCTGACTATTCTATCTGTGGCCTACATGGCTGAGCAAGTTTCTAAAAGGGCAATGGGATTAATCTCAATGTCAAACTTACCTGATTGCTACACTTTTTGTTCAGGTGATGATGAAAATCAAAACCCAAAACTAAAATGCAGCGATTAGTGCTCGCTGTTACTTGTTACATAAAAGGCTTTTACTGGGCATCAGGATCCACAATGCCCACTTGTTATACTTCCAACAGAATCACTACCAAGTGGTTTTACTAGGCATCTGAAATCCATATGCCACTTGTTAGACTTTGAATAAAATCAATATTAGGATTTCATATTACACTCAATGATTAGATTTTTGTTGCTAAAGCACATGTAGCTCAACAGTAGGCAGCTTTGCTCCAACATTGATGTCTCGGGTTCAGGCCCAGCTTACCTACCAAAAATATGATGCAATTTTTTTTTCTATCCCCAGTTCAAACAGAAGGAAACTTTATCAAAAATAAAATGCATATCTGAAAATTTTGTTTCCTCTTACACTATTTTATAACCAAAGTTAATATTAATGGCACATGATAGAAGAAACACATAGAAGAAAAGACTAACCTCAAGTAATTCTCTCAAAATAGATTCTTCGGCAGCTGCTTTAGGTCTTAACATCCTGGAAGGTGATGACAGGGATGCCCCTAAACAAGAAACTTGTATAAATCTCATGATCCCACCATGTTCTTTAGCAATCTGCATAAGTTACCAAAAAGGTGCATAAAATAATTCCGAGTTATGAAGAAAATCAAACTAGTAGTAAATTCAACCATGGTAGTTATGGAGGATCACAGAAGTGATATGTGATTCTGATGAAAATAAAAGCACCAGATGGATGATTATTTTAAAGTGAAATCCACAAGGAAAATGGGTGCTAGAGGTCAGAACAAAGTCAGGCCTTAAAAGGTAAATCTCCTAGAGGTTGGATGATTATTTTTAAATAGACAACTCTTAGGCATTCCATTTCTTGAACATTTAATATCGCCACCTCCCAGCTTCGACAAATGAATTCCCTTTTCCTTTGCACAACTGAGTACTAACCCTGATTCAAATTAATGGAAGTAATACCATGTCTTCTTTACTAAATTAACAACATAATGTCAGGACTGTGTTGGGGGCCTTACACAAAACCTTAGGATCTAGCCCTCAGAACAAACCAGAATTATGGATAATAAAGCAATGAAAATAATCAATGTATCAATCACACACCACACGGGATTTTTAAGTGGAAAACCCTCAAAGAGGTAAAAACCACGAGACCTCGTCCAGATCAACAATCCACTATGAAGTAGAACATTACAACCTTCTTCACTCATGTAAGAGTGGATAAACAATAAGAGAAATAAAGAAAATGGAGAGATCTCACCAATTACAAGGACATAGAAGCACTGAGATATAGATTGCATAGTAGATAACCTCCACGAGCATAACCTCCCTTCTATAAGCTTCCTCTCTCTCTTTTCCTTTCTCTATCACCTTTGATAGCCCTAAACCCTTTAGAAAATCCCTTGTAAAGCTTTAGGAAACCCTCTTATCATTCTTAGAAAGCCTTAGGAACTCCTATTTAAAGTTTTAGGAAACTCCTTTCCGCATCCCAGTTGCGAAAGGACTTGTGACACGAAATCTACTCAAAATCACGGAACAAATCTGCGTAGCCTCAACTGGTTGAACCGAGTCTACGACCGGTCGAGATCCACCTATGACCGGCCGTGCACCTCCTTCGACTGGTCGAGCACCCCGAAGAAAAATAGTCTATAGTCACTGGACTTTGAATCATGCCACAACTCGACTCCACGACTGGTCGACCACAGCCTTCGACCGGTCAACGACAGGTCAAAAAACTCATCAAATTTCCCTCTTTTTGACCCAGGAGGGATCCACCTTCTTCAAGCCAGCCAGGTTTCTACAAACCTTAAACTTACCCTTGATCAAAGCCTTGGTCATCATGTCTAACCCATTATCGTCCGTGTGGACTTTCTCAACCTGTAATACCTTCTGTTCCAAAGTATCCCTAATCCAGTGATACCAAATCTCTATGTGCTTTGACATGGAATGCTGAATTAGATTCTTGCTCAAGTGTATAGCACTCTGATTATCATAATAGACCACGTGCTCCTTTTACTTCAGGCTAAGTTCCTATAGGAACCTCTTCATCCAAAGCATCTCTTTACATGCCTCTGTGACTGCAAGGTATTCGACCTCTGTCGTTGACAATGTTACGACCTTCTGTAGCTTGCTCTGCCAAGAAATCGGTCCCCCTATAAATGTGAACATGAACCCCGATGTAGACTTCCTGAAGTCTATGTCACCTGCCATATCTGCATCTGTGTAGCCCTCTAACACAGGTTTTTCATCAACATAACATAGGCTCAACCTGGATGAGCCTCTTAGATACTGCAGTATCCATTCATCGCTACCTAATGATCTTTGTCAGGATTGGCAAGATACTGGCTGACAACACCAACCGCATATGCTATGTCTGGGCGTGTACACACCATAGCATACATTGAACTTCTTACAACTGATGCGTAGGGTATCTTCTGCATCTCTTTCACCTCTGCCTTCATCTTGGGATACTGTCTGTCGCTCAATCTGAAGTGACCATCTAGTGGAGTATTAACCGGCTTCGCTGCATTCATATTGAACCGCTCTAGGAATTTCTCAATATACCACTCTTGTGACAACCAAAGTTTCATGCTGCTTCTGTCATAGGTTATCTCCATTCCTAGGATCTGTCTAACCGGGCCCAAGTCTTTTATCGCAAAAGACTTTCCCAACTCCTGTTTTATCCTTTCGATCTTCTTGATGTCTTTTCCCATGATGAACATGTCATCAACGTATAATACCAGAACTAAGAAATCACCATCTGAGAACTTACGCGTGAACACACAGTGGTCTGACTCCGTTCTGTCATACCCACGTTTCAACATAAATGAGTCGAACTTCTTGTACCATTGTCGTGGAGCTTGTTTCAGCCCATACAAGCTCTTCCTCAGCCTATACACCATATGCTCTTTGCCTTTGACTTCGAACCCCTCTGGTTGGTGCATGTAGATCTCTTCTTCCGAGTCACCATGGAGGAAGGCAGTTTTAACATCTAACTGCTCTATCTCCATATCTATGTTAGCCGCCACCAGCCCAAGCAACACCCGTATTGATGTCATCTTCACCACCGATGAGAATATCTCCTCGAAGTCTATGCCTTTCCTCTGGCCAAACCCTTTCACCACAAGTCTGGCCTTGAACCTTGTCTGTGAATTCTTCTGCTCAATCTTCTTTCTGAACACTCACTTATTACTCAGAGCTTTCTTGCCCTTTGGCAGTTTGACCATATCATAGGTGTGGTTCTTATGCAAGGATTTCATCTCCTCTTGCATAGCTTTCAACCACTACCCCTTATGCTCGTCGGCTAGGGCCTTAAAATAATCTTCTGGCTCTCCCCCATCAGTCAGCATAATATACTCATGTGGCGAGTACCTCTTAGACGGCTGTCTGTCCCTAGATAACCTCCTCACCTATGGCTTAACAAGTGGATCAAGTGGGGGCTGCTCTCCTGGCCCATCTTCTGAAGGAACTCCCTCGTCCTCTGCACCTTTCTATACTCCTTTATCATCAGGCACCATGGGAGGAATAACTGGATCCATGTCCTCTAGATCACCTGAACTAGGCTGGTTCTTCTCTAGCTTACTAATGTCTTTTATACACTAATTTTCAAAGAAAACCACATCCCTGCTCCTGACGAGCTTCTTCTCAGTCGGATCCCATAACCTATAACCGAACTTTTCATCACCGTACCCTAAGAACACATATTGCCTGATCTTCATATCGAGCTTGGACCTCTCATCCTTTAGTACTTGAACGGATGCCCTACATCTAAATACCTTGAGATGACTGTACGATGGATCATATCCAGTCCACACCTGCTCAGGCACTTCTTCATTCAACGGGGCTAATGGAGACTTGTTTACCAAATACACTGTCGTGTACATTGCTTCTCCCCAGAATGTCTTAGGCAACTTCGCATGAGATAACATACATCTGATTCTCTCTACAATGGTGCAATTCATTCGATCAGCTACACTATTGTGCTAGGGGGGTCTTGGGAACCGTTTATTCATGTCGTATACCCAGGGACTTGCAGTACTCATGAAAGTCGCCAATGTATTCACCACCATTGTCAGTGCGGATGCACTTCAATGATCTACCTGTCTCTCTCTCTCGACCATAGCATAAAATAATTTAAACACACTAAAGACCTTATCCTTAGATTTCAAAGCATAAACCCAAACCCTCCTAGATGCATCATCTATAAAAGTATCAAAATAAATGCCCCACCTAAGGTTTTTGTCCTCATAGGACCACAAACATCAGAATAAACCAAATCTAATGCATGCACTTTATTAACATGAGAAACATATTTAATAAATGAAACTCTATATTGTTTCCCTGATAAACAATCAAGAAAGGTTTTGAGAGGTGTACCTGTCACATTTGGAAGGAGCCGCTTCTTTGCTAGTACTTGAAGCCCTTTTTCACTCATATGGCCTAGACGCCTGTCAATAGTTGAATCTTCCGCTGCATTCAACCCACCCTTGCACATACTGACACTTGCCTTGTAAAGGGTGTAACACTTCTTTCCTCTGGCCACGATCAACGAACCCTTGATGAGCTTCCATCACCCACCAGCAAACTGGCTTTCATAGCCATTATCATCCAACCTTCCCATCGACATCAAGTTGAGACGAAGGTCTGGGATATGCCTCACATCCCTGAGAACTAATGTGCAGCCCATATCAGTCTTCACACAAATATCACCTACTCCCACGATTTTTGATATGCCAGAATTTACCATCTTCACAGTCCCATAGTCACCTGACTTGTAGCTTGTGAAGAAGTCCCTACGTGGAGTCGCATAAAAAGAAGCTCACGAGTTTATCACCCAGTCAGTGTCCAGACTCGTAACCATGAGACATACATCATGATCTGCAGAAAGAATAACTACAACATCGCGATCTGAAGTGACTGCAATGGAATCTGATTCATCTTCCTTCCCTTTTCCTTTCTTATCGTTCTTCTTACCACGACATTCATGCTTGTAGTAGCCCTTCTTACCATAATTCCAGCAATAAACATCTTTCTATTACTCGACTTGCCTCTTGATTTATCTCGGGCCTTTCCGCCCTTCCTGTTCTTCTCTCTCCCTCGTTCTTGTGTTACAAGGGCCTCTTGCTGAGTAGACCCCTGAGACTTCCTCCTTGTCTCTTCATTGAAGAGATAATTAGTTACCTGTTCTATAGATATCTTTCCATCTAGCGTGGAGTTACTTAGAGACACCACCAATGTCTCCCAATTGTCAGGCAATGAACTAAGCAATAGTAAAGCATGCAATTCATCATCCAGGACCATCTTCATAGAGGAGAGTTAGTTCACTATATTGCTGACCTCATTCATGTGCTCGGCCATAGAACTACCATCCTTGAACTTGAGATTCACAAGTCGTCTTATCAATAAAATCTTATTAAAGCATTTGTCTTCCTCTCATACTAGATTACTTGTAATTTCAACCATAAGCTAGCAGCTGAGGTTTTCGTAGACACATGGTGGAACACTGAATCATCCAACCATTGTCTAATAAATTCCACTGCCTTTCGGTCCATCTTCTTCCAATCATCATCAGTCATATCCTTAGATTTTGCTGATATGCCTAAATTTTGAGAATATAGGTCCTTGCAATAAAGCAAGTCTTCTATCTTAGCCTTTCATATGGTCCAGTTAGAACCATCGAGGCTAATCATCCTTGATGAGCCACCTTCCATAATTCAAAAACTGATCCTACCTATTCAATGAACTTAGCTTTGATACCACTTTGTTGGGGGCCTTGTACAAAACCTTAGGATCTAGCCCTTAAGAACAAACCAGAATTATGGATAATAAAGCAATGAAAATAATCAATGCATCAATCACTCACCACACAAGAGATTTTTACGTGGAAAACCCTCAAAGAGGTAAAAACGACGAGACCTCGTCCAGATCAACAATCCACTATGAAGTAGAACGTTACAACCTTCTTCACTCAAGCAAGAGTGGATAAACAATAAGAGAAATAAAGAAAACGGAGAGATCTCACCGATTACGAGGACATATAAACGTTGAGATATAGATTGCACAGTAGATAACCTCCACAAGCATAACCTCCCTTCTATAAGCTTCCTCTCTCTCTTTTCCTCTCTCTATCACCTTTGATAGCCCTAAAACCTTTAACAAATCCCTTGTAAAGCTTTATGAAACCCTCTTGTCATTCCCAGAAAGCCCTAGAAACTCCTATTTAAAGCTTTAGGAAACTCCGTTCCGCATCCTAGTTGCGAAAGGACTTGCGACACGAAATCCGTGCAAAATCACGGAACAAATCTGGATAACCTCGACTAGTCGAACTGACTCTATGACCGGTCGAGATCCACCCACGACTGGTCGAGCACCTCCTTCGACTGGTTGGGCACTCTAGAGAAAAATAGTTCATAGTCGCTGGACTTTAAATCATGCCACGACTCGACTCCATGACTGGTCGACCACAGCCTTCGATTAGTAGAGCAGGGCTCAATTCCGATCGATAACGGGTCAAAAAACCCATCAGACTATTTATCAGTAAAATAGGTTGGCAAAATTCTTAGCCTTCCTTTAGCACTGACAGAGAAGAAAATTGTTTCCACTTGATCAAGTATACCATAATCTGGGGACCTGCTCTATTCCAATGTTGGCTCATTCTTTTTCCTTTGTAGAAAAGAAAAAATTAAAACTTTGACACTAGTCAAACACTAAGAAGCTAATCAGATGCCCATATAATGCTTTTCCACCCAATGAACATGTCCCAAAGCAGCAATTTATGTTAGAAAATTGATTCTCAGAAACCCCTAATATAGATTCTAATATAGCAAAAAATGATTAATCAACATGATATTCCTCAAAGCCACTCAAATGACCTTCAATTAAAGGGGTGTAAACTGATGGGCTTTTTTCCCCATCTTCGATCGGTCCTGAGCCCCCTCGACCAGTCGTGGGAGGCGCTTGACTAATCGTAGGTTCGAGCCCTGGCACGACTCAAAGTTCAGCGAGTTCGTGCTATTTTTTCTCGGAGGCTAAGACCAGTCCTGGAATTCTAGGACTAGTCGAAGGTGGACTTCGACCAGTCGTGGACAGGCTTCGACTAGTCGAAGGTTACGCAGTTTGTTTCGCCATTTTACGCGAAACTGCGGATTTGAGTCCTTTCGCAACCGGGTTGCGAAAGGGAAGTTTCCTAAACTATAAAAGGGGTTGCCTAGGGTTTTCTAGGTAATGCAAGAGGGTTTCCTAAAGCTTCACAAGGGATTTGCTAAAGGGTTTAGGGCTATCAAAGGTGAGAGAAAGAGGAAGAGAGAGAGCAAGCTTATAGAAGGAAGGTTCTGCTCATGGAGGTTATCTACTGTGCAATCTATATCTCAGCACTTTTATGTCCTCGTAATCGGTTAGATCTCTCCATTTTCTTTATTTCTCTTATTGTTTATCCACTCCTGCATGAGTGAAGAAGGTTGTAACATTCTACTTCATAGTGGATTGTTGATCTGGACGAGGTCCCGTGGTTTTTACCTCTTTGAGGGTTTTCCACGTAAAAATCCCTTGTGTGGTGTGTGATTGATGCATTGATTATTTTCATTGCTTTATTATCTATAATTCTGGTTTGTTCTTGAGGGCTAGATCCTAAGGTTTTGTGCAAGGCCCCCAACAAAGTGGTATCAGAGCTAAGTTCATTGAACGGATAGGATCGGTTTAGAATTATAGAAGGTGGCTCATCAAGGATGATCAGCCTCAGTGGTTTTAACTGGACCATATGGAGGCTAAGATGGAGGACTTGCTTTATTGCAAGGACCTATATTCTCCAATTTTAGGCATATCAACAAAATCCAAGGATATGACTGATGATGATTGGAAGAAGATGGATCGAAAGATGGTGGGGTTTATTAGACAATGGTTGGATGATTCTGTGTTCTACCATGTGTCTACGGAAACCTCAGCCGCTAGCCTATGGCTAAAATTACAAGGGTTGTATGAGAGGAAGACAGCCAGTAATAAAATTTTTCTGATAAGGCGACTTGTGAATCTCAAATTCAAGGATGGTGGTTCTGTGGCCGAGCACATGAATGAGGTCAGCAATATAGTGAACAAGTCACCTCTATAAAGATGGTCCTGGATGATGAATTGTAGGCTTTATTATTGCTTAGTTCATTACCTTACAGTTGGGAGACATTGGTGGTGTCTCTAAGTAACTCCGCGCCAGACAAAAAGATATCCATGGAACAGGTAACTAGCTGTCTCTTCAATAAAGAGACAAGGAGGAAGTCTCAGGGGTCTACTCAGCAAGAGGCCCTTGTGACACAGGAACAGGGTAGAGGAAAGAACATGAAGGGCGGGAAGGCCTAAGATAAATCAAGAGGCAAGTCAAGTAACAGAAAAGATGTTGAATGCTGGAATTGTGACAAGAAGGGCCACTACAAGCATAAATGTCGTGGTAAGAAAAATGACAAGAAAGGAAAAGGGAAGGAAGATGAATCAGATTCTACTGCGGTCGCTTCAGATAACAACATGGTAATTATTCTTTCTGCAGATCATGATGTATGTCTCACGACTACGAGTCAGGACACCGACTGGGTGATAGCTCGGGCGCTTCTTTTCATGCGAGTCCACACAGGGACTCCTTCACAAGCTACAAGTTAGGTGACTATGTGACTATGAGGATGAGAAATTCTGGCGTATCAAAAATCATGGGAGTTGGTGATATTTGTGTGAAAACTGATGTGGGGTGCACATTGGTTCTCAGGGATGTGAGGCATATCCCAGACCTTCGCCTCAACTTGATGTCGACGGGAAGGCTGGATGATGATGGCTATGAAAGCCGGTTTGTTGGTGGGCGATGGAAGCTCATTAAGGGTTCGTTGATTATGGCCAGAGGGAAGAAGTGTTGCACCCTGTACAAGGCAAGTGTCAATATGTACAAGGGTGGGTTGAACGCAGCGGAGGATTCGGCTATTGACATGTGGCACAGGCATCTAGGTCATATGAGTGAAAAAGGGCTTCAGCTACTAGCAAGGAAGCGGGTCCTTCCAGACGTGATAGGTACACCTCTCAAAACCTGTCTTGATTATTTATCAGGGAAATAGCATAGAGTTTCATTTGTTAAAACTGCTTCTCATGTTAATAAAGTGCATGCATTAGATTTGGTTTATTCTGATGTTTGTGGTCCTATGAGGATAAAAACCTTAGGTGGGGCATTGTATTTTGTTACTTTTATAGATGATGCATCTAGGAGGGTTTGGGTTTATGCTTTGAAATCCAAGGACGAGGTCTTTGGTGTGTTTAAATTGTTTCATGCTATAGTCGAAAGAGAGACAGGTAGATCATTAAAGTGCATCCGCACTGACAATGGTAGTGAAAACATTGACGACTTTCATGAGTACTGCAAGTCCCTGGGTATACGGCATGAACAGACGGTTCCCAAGACCCCTCAGCATAATGGTGTAGCTGAGTGAATGAATCGCACCATTGTTGAGAGAATCAGATATATATTATCCTATGGGAAATTACCTAAGACATTCTGGGGAGAAGCAATGCACACAGCGGTGTATTTGATAAACAAGTCTCCATCAGCCCCATTGAATGGAGAAGTACCTGAGAAGGTGTGGACTGGACATGATCCATCGTAGAGTCATCTTAGGGTGTTTGGATGCAGGGCATCCGTTCACATACCAAAGGACGAGAGATCCAAGCTTGATATGAAAATCAGGCAGTGTGTGTTCTTAGGGTACGGTGATGAAAAATTCGGTTACAGGTTATGGGATCCAACCAAGAGGAAGCTCGTCAGGAGCAGAGATGTGGTTTTCTTTGAAGATCAGTATATAGAAGACATTGGTAAGCCAGAGAAGAACCAGCCTAGTTTAGGTGAGCTAGAGGACATGGATCTGGTTACTCCTCCCGTGGTGCCTGATGACGGGGGAGTACAACAAGGTGTAGAGGATGAGAGAGTTCCTTCAGAAGATGGACCAGGGGAGCAGCCCCCACTTAATCCACCTGTTAAGCCACGGGTGAGGAGGTCATCTAGGGACAGACAACCATCCAAGAGGTACTTGCCGCATGAGTACATTATGCTAACTGATGGAGGAGAGTCAGAAGATTATTCTGAGGCCCTAGCCGACGAGCATAAGGGGGAGTGGTTGAAATCTATGCAAGAGGAGATAGAATCCTTGCATAAGAACCACACCTATGATATGGTGAAACTGCCTAAGGGCAAGAAAGCTTTAAGCAACAAGTAGGTGTTTAGAAAGAAGATTGAGCAGAAGAATTCACAGACGAGGTTCAAAGCCAGACTTGTAGTGAAAGGGTTTGGTCAGAGGAAAGGCATAGACTTCGAGGAGATATTCTCACCAGTGATGAAGATGACATCCATACGGATGTTGCTTGGGTTGGCGGCTAGCATAGATCTGGAGATAGAGCAGTTAGATGTTAAAACTGCCTTTCTCCATGGTGACCTGGAAGAAGAGATCTACATGCACCAACCAAAGGGGTTCAAAGTCAAGGGCAAGGAGCATATGGTGTATAGGCTGAGGAAGAGCTTGTATAGGCTGAAACAAGCTCCACGGCAATGGTACAAGAAGTTTGACTCGTTCATGTTGAACATGGGTATGACTGAACGAAGTCGGACCACTGTGTGTTCACGCACAAGTTCTCATATGGTGATTTCTTAGTTCTGCTATTATACATTGATGATATGCTCATCATGGGAAAAGACATCAAGAAGATTGACAGGCTGAAACAGGAGTTGGGCAAGTCTTTTACGATGAAAGACTTGGGCCCGGCTAGACAGATCCTAGGAATGGAGATAACCCGTGATGAAGCGCAGCAGGAAGCTCGTGTCACAAGAGCGGTATATTAAGAAAGTCCTAGAGCGGTTCAATATGAATGCGGTGAAGCCGGTCTCCAAGACTCCACCGGATGGTCACTTCATTGAGCGACATTGTGCAAAAGTGTCCCAAGACGAAGGCAGAGGTGGAAGAGATGCAGAAGATACCCTACGCGTCAGCGGTAGGAAGTTTGATGTATGCCTTGGTGTATACACACCCAGACATAGCATATGTGGTTGGTGTTGTTAGCCGGTATCTTGCCAATCCTAGCAAAGAGTATTGGGCAGTGGTGAAATGGATACTACGGTATCTAAGAGGCTCATTCAGGTTGAGCCTATGCTATGGTGACGATAAACCTGTGTTAGAGGGCCACACAGATGCAGATATGGCAAGTGACATAGACTCCAGGAAGTCTACATCGGGGTTCATGTCATGTTTGCAGGGGGAGCGGTTTCTTAGCAAAGCAAGCTACAGAAGGTCATAACATTGTCGACGATAGAGGCCGAGTACATTACAGTCACAAAGGCATGTAAAGAGATGCTTTGGATGAAGAGGTTCCTACAGGAACTTAGCCTGAAGCAGGAGGAGCATATGGTCTATTGCGATAGTCAGAGTGCTATACACTTGAGCAAGAATCCAAGTCAGCATTCCAAGTCGAAGCACATAGAGATTCGGTATCACTGGATCAGAGATATCTTGGAACAGAAGGTGTTACAGCTTGAGAAGGTCCACACGGACGATAATGGGTCAGACATGATGACCAAGGCTTTGCTCAAGGGCAAGTTTGAGGTTTGTATAAACCTGGCTGGCTTGAAGAAGGTGGATCCCTCCTGGGTCAAAAAAGGAGAGATTTGATAGGGTTTTCTCCCCGTCTTCGACCAGTCGTGGTAGGCGCTCAACCGGTCGTAGGTTTGAGCCCTGGCACGACTCAAAGTCCAGCGAGTTCGTGCTGTTTTTTCTCGCAGGCTAAGACCAGTCCTGGAATTCCAAGACTAGTCGAAGGTGGGCTTCGACCGGTCATGGACAGGCTTCGACTAGTCGAAGGTTACGTAGTTTGTTTTGCGATTTTGTGCGAAACTGTGGATTTGAGTCCTTTTGCAACTGGTATGCGAAAGGAAAGTTTCCTAAACAATAAAAGAGGTTGCCTTGGGTTTTTTAGGTAATGCAAGAGGGTTTTCTAAAGCTTTACAAGGGATTTGTTAAAGGGTTTAGGGCTATCAAAGGTGAGAGAGAAAGAGGAAGAGAGAGAGGAAGCTTATAAAAGGGAGGTTCTGCTCGTGGAGGTTATCTACTGTGCAATCTATATCTCAACGCTTCTATGTCCTCGTAATCGGTTAGATCTCTCTGTTTTCTCTATTTCTCTTAATGTTTATCCACTCCTGCGCGAGTGAAGAAGGTTGTAATGTTCTACTTCATAGTGGATTGTTGATCTGGACGAGGTCCCGTGGTTTTTACCTCTTTGAGGGTTTTCCACGTAAAAATCTCATGTGGTGTGTGATTGATGCATTGATTGTTTTCATTGCTTTATTATCCATAATTCTGGTTTGTTCTGGAGGGCTAGATCTTAAGGTTTTGTGCAAGGCCCCCGACATAAACAAACAAAATAAATAAATAAATTTCACTAGTACTCGGATAGTTGCTGGGAAAAAATCTGAAAATCATAGACTTCAAGTTCTTGACATTTCTTATCAACTGTGGTATTCAAGGATGAAGTAGGAGGACGGAGGATAGGAAGAGAGCAGTAGGAGAGGAATAATGTCTAAAATGACACATCTTAATGCAGTGGCCTTGCAATCCAGACATTACACTAAACATTTTAAAATTGAAATGTTTGCCCTGAAACCTTGTATAATCCTGCTTGCAAGTGCTATGTTCCTTGAACTTGGAGCTAGAATGCGTGTTGTACTTAGAATTGAAATGGAGAGATGGTTGAAGTCTAGGTGTAACTTTGGAGAGAGGAACTAGTTAAAGTGAAATGGAGATCCAAGTGGAAAGAAATAAGGATCGGTTTCAAAAGCACAGTTCTCCATACTCTGGTAAATTGTGATGGTTGATACTCTGCACATTGAAATTGTAAACATGGCATACATTAGCTCGACAAACTGTCCAAGTCGTCGGATACATTTTAAATAGCTTATCATATAAAATTTAGATTGATTTAATGATCGTAATCTCTGATCTATCAGCATTTGTTTCTTGAATTTGGAACATCCATCCCCAATCAACCAATTTTATAGGAAATTAAACCAATGGAAGTTTTTTTTTTTTTTTTTTTTTTTTTTTTTTTTTTAAAGAGCCATTTAAGTCAGGGCCCTTGATTTTTATGTTTTAGCTCTGACGCATTATATGCCAGGTGTACAATTTGTTAGTGCTTGTATTAACCATCACACTTGCAAGAGTATCAAACCATTCTTCCCCTTGTGAAGGGTAAGTAGAGCATCACCTTGTAACTGTCGTTCCCAAATATAATCTAAATGCCTTTCTTTTGTTATAAAATCCGTGTCATGTCATTTAATAATGCATAGCGTTAGTGATTTAAAACACTAAATGCTTGAAAAATTTCCCTTGATACTTAGTGGTTCATCTTACTAATGTAAATATGAGGTTAAAGTGCAGACGGATGGGATTGTTTGATCTTGCGCAGTGATCCTTGAAGAGTGGTTTGGATTGAATGGATGGTCTAGATCAATTGATTTCAAGTGTCCACGCATCCCAGATGCAGGGTCCGATCCTTCTAATATGGAGAACTGGTCCTTGCGCCATGCGAATCTTTCTAATTGTATCTGGGAAATCAGGCAAATGCATATATAGGCACACAACACGTTGATTTCATGTGTTCTATGCATTCAATGTAATGTTAACATCTATTTCACTTGTTGACATCATCCTATTGTTAATCAGATTTTTAACACACATGATTTCTCACACAAGAATGTTTCATGCAGAAATTCGAATGGCTAATTGGAGCACCATACAAACCGATGGAGTTACTAAAGTCCGGCTGGGCAACGATCAGAAAGTCTCCACCATGGCGATTGATTCGTGGTCTGTGAATTTATTGTAACTGTTGTATGCATGTGGCAATGCTCTCTCTTTTCTTTTTTTTCTTTTTTTTTCTTTTGATATTTCTCTTGATAACTAACATGGACTTGAACTGAAGAGTGAAGACCTCAATGTTGAAACAACTCTATTTACCATTTAGCTGCTAGCTCAAACCTGGGCAACACTTTTGGTTGGCATACTAATTGAGTTTAGAATAGTGAACATTGAGCCCTGTCTATCAGCATCCATTTTGTTTACTTTTAAGGCTTGTAGATTCTAGGAGATTGGACATATGTCATGGGGGTATCTTTTTTTCTTTATACTGAGGTCTGCCCATTCAATTGTGAGTAGTATTCAATGGGGAGCTAATTTATTTTAGTTTTTCTGTGCAGGCTGTACTTCAGAAAAACAAATTGGATCAATGTTGTGAAGGTTGTGGTTTGAGGCTTCAAACTAAAAGTACAAAGAAAACAAAGGGTTCTGGTTTTTATTTCATACCTTATCTAGAGTACTTCAAATTGAGCTTTTGAGTACAAAAAAAAAAAATAATGAGAAAGTGATGGTTTACCCATTTTGATACCTCCCAAATTGGTTAGCACAACTTCGATTATTTGAATCCTGCTCAAATTTTGTGTTTGATCTTCAAAATGGGCCTAGATCTAGTTTGAAACTAGTTGCTAAGCTTCTTTCGTGGAAAAGGAGAGAAATTGAAATCAGTTTTTCCCTTCTTCAAAATGGACCTTTTATGACCTAATGCATAGGAATGCTTACGGTGACACATACACACATCTACACACAAGCTTGTATGTGTACGACACACACCTGTATTTTTGTTTGTCAATTGAACTTGTTATACGTGTTGCATTTCTCACTGGGAAACATATGAAGCCAGATGATAAACCCTTACTCAGGTTATGTGAACAGACATATTGAACTCAGGCACGCACTGGAGTCTGTGAGCACAAACTGTCACTTGATATAGCGTTTGTTCTTTCAGTCTTCCAAAACAGGTATGCTTCTTCTTCTTTTTTCTCCTGCTTTTCCTTGTGTCTCAGTCTGTAAATTTTTTGTCCATTATATAACCTTTCACCGTCAGGATGCTTGTAAATGGGGCTAGTTGTAAATGATTTACAGGCTATGTTTAACTGCTGATTTAAGTTGT
Organism: Magnolia changhungtana; assembly: GCA_030180095.1. Taxonomy (NCBI): domain Eukaryota; kingdom Viridiplantae; phylum Streptophyta; class Magnoliopsida; order Magnoliales; family Magnoliaceae; genus Magnolia; species Magnolia changhungtana. The sequence continues at coordinate 2,366,266 of JASAUF010000640.1, forward strand.
GGTCTTAATTGGCTAAAAAAAAGTATATATTGAGCTGCATATGTCCACTCTTCTTCAACATTTAATTGGCTAAAAAAATCTGGCTCTCTTAATTAATCTTGCCTATATAGGGTTGTTGCGTATGGTCTGGTATGAGTATATACTTAATGGACCTCGAAGTAGCTGACCATGAGCCCTTTTAGCTGTCTTGGCCATTCATTACCATAATTATGTTTGTGATTCATGACCTTAGTTAATTGAACAATCCTGACTTGCACCAACTTAAGTGATAAATTGATAATAAATGAAGACAACTGATTCATCAATCCCAAGAACATAGGCATGAACTTTGCAGTGGCAATTCTTGTTATATGTCATGCATACTGTGTTTTAGTCAACTTGAGAAAAAGATATGGTTGGAACTATTTTTACCAATCGGTACGATGTTTTAAGCTAACGTTCAAGATTATTCCTAACTGCAGTTGATTTAGTTGCACTCATGTGCCCATGCGGACACATGGAAGACATGGACAAGTCCTAACCACTCATCCAGTAGACTCCCAATATATGGTGGCCCCAAATCCTAGCTAATTTGATCCTAATCGTTTGATGTAACAGGGCATGAAAAATGGATGGTCAAATTTTCTTTCCTTAAATTGACATCTTAAGATGATCTAGCTAGCCATTTTTTGTGCTGTGGCCCATAGATGGTGCTCCTCTTTTATGAGTGATCTGGTCATCGTGCATGCTTTTGTGCATGCTTTTGTGGGACATAAGCTGGATAGCAGTCTGCAAATTGAATAAATCAGGGTCTCCTGCCTATCCAGTTGGGGTACCTTTTCACATTCAACTGCAATAGTTATTGAAATTTCCTCTTTAGAATATCCTATGACATGTCTGTCAAACTGGCTTTCCTTCTCATTGATTATTCTTAAAGGGAATTTACGGTACTCGCCTCGAAGTTTGGGCAAATTACAGAGAAAGTTAGGTCATTCCATATATCCTTAGAAGGGCCTTCTGACATCTTTTGGAGATTGTTTAGGACGAAAATGCCCCTGACCTTAGTTCAGTAGTTGCATGGTTTTCTAGGGACCAAGAAGTTACGTCATATTTAATGTCAATAAAGTGATGTGTAAGGAACCCTTTTTGCACGTGGGCAAAGACTAAACTCATGGGGCCCATATTAATGTATGTGTACCGTGTCATTTTAGGGCTACGACCCAAATATCATCTTGATCCAGAGCTCGTGTGGGTCACATAATAGAAAATAATGGTGATAATGGAACCTGTTGTTGAAACTTTTCAGGCTTACTATGATATTTGTTAGAAGTAGACATTGCCTAAGTCAGGACTTTTTGGGCCCACGCCAAGCTGGCCGACAAGGTAGACGAAACGGATCTCCCCATTGTTAGCTTCAGGCTATTGTACTAATGGTTATCCTTTCATTTGGTAGTAAAGAAAGTGAACATGTAACAACCGCAACCTAGAACAACTACAACCCATGCAACCATGACCCATATAACATGAGAACTATAACCCTTATTACATTACAATCACGACCCTTACTACATTACAACCACGACCTAGGTATGGGTCATGGTTGCCATGTTATATGGGTCGTGGTTTTCATGAGGAAAGAGTCGTGGTTGTCATGAGGTAAGAGAGTGGTTGTCATGCTATGCAGGTTATAGCCTTCATTTTATAAGCCTTGGCAAGGACCAACTAGTGGGGCCTACACTAATGTATGTGAATAATCTATGCCGCCCATCCTTTTTGCCGTGTCAACCATGACCCTTATCTCGTGACAACCACGACCCATATATAATGACAACCACGACTCATGGAAATGACGACCCATTACAACCATGACCCATATCACATGAGAACCACGACCCCATATTACATGACAACTATGATCCATGACAACCATGACCCATGGAATTTCTCATTGATGACTAGGGGCGCTATAGAGTTGATTGGGTCATGTATCACAGAATATCTCTGGCTCTCATGTTATATGGGTCGAGGTTCTTGTGTTATATGGGTCGTGGTTCTCATGTTAAATGGGTCGTGGTTTCATATGATATGGATCGTGGTTCTCATTTCCTGCGCTCAAAGTGCACGATAACTATGACCCATACCTCATGACAACCTGACCCATATAACATGATAACCACGGCCCATATAATATGACAATCATGACTCATATAACATGAGAACCATGACCCATACATCATGACAACTATGACCCACCACCATGTATGTATTTCATCCATGCCGCCCATCCTTCTTGCCATGTCATTTTAGGATTAGGGCCCAAATATCAGCTCGATCTAGTGCTCTTGTGGTCCACATAATAAAAAATAATGATGACTATTGAAAGTTTCTAGGCTCACTGTGATGTTTGTTAGAAGTGGACATTGCCCAAGTTAGGACTTTCTTGGCCCACGCCGAGCTGGCCGACAAGGTGGATGAATCAGATCACTCCATCATGGGCCTTAAGCTATGATACCAATGGTTTGATAGAAAAAAAATTGAACATGTTGAAACCACGATCCATACAACATGACAACCACAACCCATATAACATGGCAACTATGACCCATGCAAACCACGACCCAAATGGACCGCAGTTGTATGGATCATAGTTTTCATGTTATATGGGTCTTAGTTGTCCTATTATATGGGTCTCAGTTGCATGGATCGCAGTTGTCTTGTTATATGAGTCGCAATTATCTTGTTATGTTGGTCGCGGTCCCAATTGTCCTATTATTTGGGTCGCAGTTGTCCTGTTATATGATTCACAGTTGTCATGTTATATGGGTCGCAATTATCCGTTTATATGAGTTGCAGTCGCAGTTGTGCTGTTATTTGGGTGACAGTTATCTTGTTATATGGGTCACGGTTATATAGATCGCAGTTGTCATGTTATATGGGTTATAGTTATATGGATCACAGTTATCATGTTATATGGGTCGCAGTTATATATCTTGTTATATGGGTCGCGGTCGCAGTTGTCTTATTATTTGGGTCACAGTTGTATGGATCGCAGTTGTCATACTATGTGGGTCGTAGTTATCCTGTTATATGGGTCGCAGTCGCAGTTTTACTGTTATATGAGTCGCAGTTGTCATGTTATATGGGTCGCAGTTGTCTGTCGTGGTTGTCATGGGTACTGGTTATCCAATCACCATTGTTTTCCTGTGGTGTGGTCCACTTGAGATTGATATCCCTTTCATTTTTGGTATAAAACTCTAAAATAATCTGTAAAAATGGATGAACAGAATGGATGTAACACATACACATAGTGGACCCACAGAGCACCGACCACCAACCATGGGGCCATTAGCAGCGGGAGTAGCCAATTTGTTTCCGTCCCGGATACAGACGTGGATCAGAGGAAGCGGATTGGTTGGTGTACCTCACACCGGCTATATAGCTGTTGTATTAAAGTCAACAAGTTATGTGTCTGATCATGAGGTAAATGTTATATCCAAATCGTCCATCCATTTGGTGAGTTCGTCTTAAGGCTTGATATGAAAAATACGACAGATCTAACTATCAAGTGGACCACACCGCAAAAAGCAGTGGAAGATTGAACATCTACCATCCAAACCCTTTTTGGGGTCACAGACATTTTGGATCAATATGAAATTTGTTTTTCCTCTTCATTCAAGTTTTTATGACCTTATGAATAGATTTGATGGAAAATAAACGTTATGGTGGGCCCTACGAATTGTTTAACGGTGAAAATCATTATCTCTGATGCTAGTTGTGGTGTGGTCCAGATGATCTTTGGATATTATTCGTTTTTTGGATAATGGTTTAAAATGATCTTTAAAAATAGATGAACGGTGTAGATATAATAAATACATCACTGTGGGGCCATGTTACTTTGATCTACTTTGAACCAAACATGGATTAGATACTGACAAGTTGATGACAGGTTGAGTCGCGAGTCCGCTACTGAAGTGACATCACCTGGTTCTGTGGGCCCCACTATGATGTATGTGTTGTATCCACACCGTCCATCCATTTTGAGATATCATTTTAGGGCATGAGCCAAAGAATGAGGTAAATTAAAAACTGTAGTGGACCCTACCACGGAAAATAATGGGGAGAGTGATTCCCACCGTTGAAACTATCCTAAGGCCCATCATAATATTTATTTGAAATCCAACCTGTTCAAAAGTTAAAAAATACATGAAAGACAGGAAAACACAAATATGAGCTTGATCTAAAATTTTGTGGCCTGTAGAAATTTTTTATGGTGGGCGTCACTATCCCCACTGTTTTCTGTGTTGGTGTCCACTGGAGCTTGGGATTTAACTCATTCTTTGGATTTTTCCCTAAAATGATCTTTCCAAATGGATGGAAGGCATGGATACAAAACATACATCATGGTGGGGCCCACGGAACTAACGCCCTGAAAATCGGGGGTCGAGTAGAAACCCAACTCCCAAGTTTCAACACATCACTTATACAACATATTTAATGATAATTGTATGTTGTCTATATTAGTGCATAAAACATGAATGAGACTATGTCATATCAGCAAAACATAATCCAAGGACAATTGTAATACGCAAGAGGAAGACTGAAACGGATATGCTTTATAAACCAGTATAGGTCCCCAAAGTATGTATGCATTGCCAGGTCAATAATTACAAATATTATTTCAAAATACAAAATGTCCAAAAATGTGATAGTCCACTCCAAATATAACCCTGAAGCCTTGTCGATCAGAACGGTCTATATAAACCCGCCTAATACTGCATATATGAGAAAGCATCCTCATTATCTGTGAAGTCTGGCTCCGCCTCATCAGTCGGGTCTCCATATGCAACTAAGAGTTTGGTTGGTGTTTAAAACACCGTCCCGTAACCTGGGAGTGAGTGATGGAAATGGCCCCAGGCCAAGGTATACTTAGGTTATAGTCAAAACCCATCTGTTTCGGCTCAACGAAGCACTTCTGGAGGCCCCCTTTCTGTGCGCGGTCGGACTTAAGCTCCCTGGCATTGGATCTAACTCAAGATAAGTTTTTGGTCCGATCGAATTTACAGATCGACCGTGGCGGACCAATTTCTGTTCAACAGTCACCGGTACTCGATCAGGGCCACAAGTGTACTGACATGTGTGAAAACTTTCTCCTAATCCAAGGGTGTATTTGGGTCAGATTCTGACGGTCTGAATCTTTATATTTGGCCCGCAAGCGACACGTCTCAGTTTACTTAAGTTTGGATTTATTTTCAAAAATATTCACATTTCTCACATACTTCGCTCCAGGCTCAAGTTGTACATTTCTAGATACAGTCAGAACTTGATTTTCGAGATAGTTATCAAGCCCAGCAAGGTGGTCATAATCGTTTAGTTTCGTGGTAATCGGACTTTCGAAGTGCGGTCCAGGTCCAATACAGAGTTTCGTGATGCTCCCGAGAGCAACTGGGTAATGAGATTGATCCTAGATTATAGGGTAATGTAGCGCATCGATGATTCTGCAAGTTTTGGGTCTTATGGTTCGTATTTAAAGTGATTCAATCGAATTTCTCAGCTAATCTAGTTTAACACTTAGTTAATTTCGTCTAATTTCTAAAGGTTTGGTCCTGAGTGATTTTTGCCTGAGGTGGTACTCGGGTCTTTGTACGGATTTTGTCGAGACGTTATAATCTACCCTCCTTAAAGAAAAATTGTCCTCAAAATTACTACATTTTCATACTCCTCGAGAATTTAAGGGTAATTCTTTCGAACCTCGGCTTCTGTCTCCCAAGTAACCTCTTCTTCAGTGTGGTGCATCCATAACACTTTCACAAGTGGGATAACCTTACTACGCAGCACTTGCTCCTTCCTATCAAGTATTCGCGTCGGTCGGAGTACATATGTAGTGCCCTCACTCAACTGCATCTGCTCCCATTTGATAATGTGGGAAGGATCGGGAATGTATTTATTCAATATAGATACATGAAATACGTTGTGCACGCCTACGAGTGGTGTGGGCAAAGTTAGGCGGTACGCTATCACCCCCACTCGATTTAGTATCTGGAATGGGCCAATGAATCTAGGCGTGAGCTTCCCCTTCTTCCCAAACCGGAGGACTCCCTTCATAGGGAAAACCTTCAAGAACACATGGTCCCCAACCTCGAACTCTAGCGGTTGCCGTCTTGTATCGGCGTAGCTCTTCTGCCTGCTTTACGCTGTCAGAAGTTGACACTTGATAATGTCAATTTTCTCTGAGGTCGCCTGTACTAACTCTGGGCCAATCAAACTCTTCTCACCAACCTCTGTCCAGCAACGCGGTGCTCTACACGGGCACCCATACAAGGCCTCATAGGGAGCCATACCAATACTCGCCTGGAAGCTGTTGTTATAGGTGAACTCTTAAGGAAGATAGTTATCTCAACTGTCCTTGAAATCCAACACACAGGCTCATAGCATATCTTCCAATATTTGGTTTACCCGTTCCGTCTGCCCGTCAGTCTGTGGGTGGAACGCAGTACTGAACTTCAATTTTACACCCATGACTTCCTAGATACGAGTCCAGAAGATAGATGTGAATCGCGTGTCTCGGTTAGACACGATCTCCAGGGGAACTCCACGCAGACGTACAACCTCCTTGATATACAACCTGGCCAACTCGTCTGCAGAGTTTGAAACTCTGATAAGGAGGAAATAAGCTGATTTCATCAATCGGTGTATGATCACCCAAATGGAATCATGACCTTTCCTCGTCTTCGGTAGCCCAGAGATGAAATTCATAGAAATGAAGTCTCACTTCCATTCTGTTATGGGCATGGGCTGAAGCAGTCCAGGAGGTCGGCGATGTTTGACCTTGACCTGCTGGCACGTGAGACAGTGTAATACATACTCTGCTATGTGGGCCTTCATGTTGTCCCACCAGTACGACCTCTTCATGTCGCGGTACATCTTCGTACTGCCAGGATGCATTACCATCCTTGAATTGTGAGCAGCCTCAAGAACTTCCTTCCTCAAGTCAGGAAGATTTGGGATGTATAGGAGGCCACGGTAACGTAAGGCTCCATTCGTACCATCTCTCCACTCGGTGCCCTCATCGCCGCTATCCTACTCTCAAAGCTTAGAAAATTATTCATCATCCTTCTAGGCCTCGATGATCCTATCATCAATAAGTGGCCGCACACGAACGTGCAAGACGTTCAAGAACGGCTCCTCCACGGTGAGTTTCTGCTCGAAGTCTCACACAAATTCAACCATACCCCATTCTGCCACCATCAGCGGAGCCGCAAACGCTATGGTCTTCTTGCTGCTCAACACATCAGCCACAAGGTTAGCCTTGCCCAGATGGTAGGAAACCTCGAACTTGAAGTCCTTCAAGGTTTCCATCCATCGCCGCTGCCTCATATTCAGGTCTCGCTGAGTGAATATGTATCTGAGGCTCTTGTGGTCACAAAAGAGCTCGAACTCCTCTTCGTAGAGGTAATGTCTCCAGAGCTTTAGTGTAAAGATGACGGCTGCCAACTCTAGGTCGTGTGTAGGGTAATTTTCCTCGGGCTTCCTCAACTGTCTCGAGGCATAAGCAATCACCCTGTCCCTCTGCATAAGGACACAACCCAGACCAACGCGAGACGCATCGGTGTATATAGTATACCTAACCCCTTGCTTTAGCAATACTAGCACAGGGGTGGACGTTAACCTGTCCTTCAGCTCCTTAAAAGATGCTTCCGCCTTTTCATTCCAGGAGAACTTCAGATCCTTCCATGTCAATTGAGATAATGGTCTAGCAATCTTGGAGAAGTCCTTAATAAATCGGCGGTAGTACCCTGCCAGACCAAGAAAGCTTCTCACCTAACTAATTGAACTGGGCTGCTCCCAGTCCTGAACTGCAGCTACCTTAGGTAGGTCAACTAATATCCCTTCCTTGGACACCACCTGCCCAGGAACTTGACTTCTTCTTTCCAGAAGTCACACTTCTTGTACTATGCGAACAACTGGTTCTTCTTCAGAGTAGCCAGGACTGCTCGTAAGCGTTCCTCGTGCTCTTCTCGACTTTTAGAATATATCAAAATGTCATCTATAAATACGATGACGAATCGGAACAAAAATGGCTGAAACACCCTGTTCATCAAGTCTATGAACATATCTGGTGTGTTCGTAAGGCCGAACGACATGATGAGGAATTGGTAGTGCCCAAAACTGGTACTGAAAGCCATCTTCTGCACGTCCTCATCCCTGACGCGCAACTGGTGATACCTTGACCGCAGATCGATCTTCGAGAAGTATCGTACCCCCTTCAGCTAATCAAACAGATCATCTATCCTTAACAAAGGATACTTGTTCTTTACCATCACCTGGTTCAACCTGTGATAATCAATACATAATCGCAGTGAACAGTCTTTCTTCATCACAAACAACACAGGCGCTCCCCACGAGGACACGCTAGGCCATATAAAGCTTGCATCCGACAGATCATCGATCTGTTTCCTCAACTCCTCCATCTCACATGGAGGCATGCGATATGTCGACAATGAAATAGGTATCGCACTAGGCACAAGATCGATAGTAAAGTCGATCTCACGTTGAGGAGGTAGTCCCGAGATCTTCTCGAATACGTTTGTAAAGTCCTGAACCACAGGCGTATTTCCCAACATCTGACCATCAATACATTCTAACAAGGCAGCGCAACATCTAACTCGACAGGGCCAACTGACCTGAATTGGAAAAGTAAAGACCGTGCCCTTAGGTCCGTAGGCTGTCACGACTCTGGTTCATAATCTATCTTTGCCCTCATCTCGGTGAGCTAATCCATACTGAGAACAACATTATAGTGCCATAATGGTTCAACAATCAGATCGACGCACACTATCCTACTACCCAAATCTACCGAACAAGCCTTGCAAATTCGGGTAACATCTGAAAAGGTCCCTATAGCGGTAGTAAGCCTTACTCCCTTCATAGGAGCAGTAACCAACGCTAGTCACTTAACTGCAACACATGAGATGCTCGAAATAGTGGACCCGGTGTCCACCAATAAGAAGATAGGCGTACTTAGAATCTAGGTCGTGACTTCAAAAGCCACAGGTGTTACCTCTGATGCCTCGGATGCCTCAGCTGTAAGTGAGTGCACCCGAGCCTGCTGTGAGCGATTCAGCTGTGGCGCCTGGGCCGTTGAGGTGGCCTAGATCGAGGTGCAGGTGGCCGGAATGATGGATGAGCTAGTGCTAATTGTAGAGGTGGTGCTGATATAACTTAGGGAAGCTAACGGTTGATCCTCTAGGGTGGTGAGAAATCGTTGTCCCTCATCCGAGTAAAACAATTCACCTCTGTGTGGCCCGACCTCTTGCAATAACTACACCACACATCTGGTCGCCTCACCGGGGCAGGTGAAGCCATAAGCCTCGGTGGTGAATCTGCCTACGGCTTCTTTCTGAGGAACGGTCTGCTCGGAAGCTCTGATCGCGGCCTAGGAGCCATCGGTGCTCACATACGGGACTGCCTGTCCCCGTCCTGCTCAGCTCTCATGAACATGCTCACTAGCTCAGCATAGCTAGGTACGCTAGTGCAGCAAATCTTCAAGCAAATTTCTGGTCGTAGGCCCTCAAAAAATTGCCACATTCACATCGGCTGATCAGCTAATATCAAGGGAACATATCGGCCCAGCTCTGTGAACATATTCTCATACTCAGCTACCGTCATCTCTCCCTGTCGGAGGCAAAGGAACTCACTCTCCTTCTCGTGACGGTAAGTGACGGGATAATATTTCTCATGGAAGCGGGTCTTAAAAGCTTCCCATGTCCATACGTATCCAACGACAGTAGTCCGTAGAACACTGTCACCCACCAGAGGCTGGCCTCCTTCTCGAACATGAAGGTGACCAACTCCACTTGCTCTGCCTCAGTGCAGTGCAACAGCTTTAGCATCTTAGAGATGCAGTCAAGCCAATACTCAGCCTCCTCGGGTCTATGAGTACCCACAAATGTAGGAGGCCGTAAGTACTGGAATCGCTCAAAAAGTCCGCTGGCACCCGCATTCCCAGCAAGGGGCACAGGTGAAGCAGGTGGAGTCACACCTATGCTCTTGGCAAAAATTCCCGCCATGGTGGTCAAGAACTGTTGCTGTTGCTGCTGCATCAATAACATCATTTGCTCCAACTTATTAGTAAGGGGAGCCGACTGAGGTACAGGTGGCATTGAAGAGGATGCATGGTTTTGCTCAGGAACCGATGGTGTGATAAGTGGTACCACATGTGGTGCCATAGACAGTGTCATAGGTGTCGGCCTAGCTGTGGGACCAGGAGCCAACCGAGAATTCAGCATAGTCTTGTGACTCGAACCCAAGATGGGGTCCATATGGCTATCGCTTAGGGAAGGTGCCCCATCAAACGATTCGCTCAGTGAGAGACGTGCCGAGCTCCGCACGGCCTTAGGTGGCATGCCTTATATACAACATAAGGTGCAACCTGTGTCAGATGTAGCATAACAATACTCAATTCTTTAAGCATTCAACACATCATATAATAAAAGAAATAACATGCATTTCATTTAACAAAATTGTTACAATACATGGAATAAAGTTTTACATGAATTATGATAGGAACGCATGCGGCTATGCTAAGCCCAAACTACCAAACACAAACACACTATCTACCTACTACACCACTAGATCCATTAACATTAACACATAGACTCCTAAACAATAAAAAAATAAGCTATAGAGCGATGGCATAGATGACTAGGCATCCAAGTCTAGCGACGAAGGAGGGGCACCCTTATCCTGTAGGCAGCACAGGATAGTTTTCAAGGTGCGAGTCACCTTGTTAAACTTATTTTCACGAGGGCCCAAACATCAATAATCTCTTGTCGCAGGGCAGCCTGGCCCTCCTCAGGTCGAGCTAAGCGAGCCCGATCAGTGTCATGCTCCAATGCTGTAGGAGGGGAGCTCTCATTCGTGTCCTAAGCCTCCTCTTCTTCTTCTTGTTCCTCCTCTATCTCTTCCCTGCCTTCCTCATCACTCTCATCCTCCTCACTACCCATCTCATCCTCATTCTCATTGAGTCGGGCTCGACGTTGTCGTGACCTAATCTCCATGTTGTTGAGAGTTGCATCATTGATGAAATGGATCGGCACGGGAAGTTCTGCACTAAGTCCGTAGGCGAATTCACGTGCGAGATTGCATATGAGTCAGCCGAATGAGAGCGAATCAGAAGCCCTAGCAGAGCTTGTGGTTAGAACTATCTGCCATAGTACATACGTAGGCACACACAGCTTCTCTCCCTGCCTAGCTTGGTACAGAAAGTCTACCATTAGGCGCATGCACTCACTGTAGTTGCTCTACCTAGGGTACACATTGTACATGAAAATGTGGTGGAGTAGGCGGAAGTCGTTAGTCATACTAGTCACTAAGAGGCTGTTGTTTGGATTCCAGTGGGCCGGGTGTCCACACAGGAATCGCGTGCAGCGATCCCTTTCACATGCACTCTTCAAATTCTTCTCGCTTGCATGTACCCTGCCAAGCAGCATTTTCATGAGTAGGGCTATCAAGTAAGCATCAATTGTGGCCTCCCAACCTCTTCCCATGGGAATATTGAACTGCAGAGGTTCCAGTGTAGGCTCTCGAATATGGGCGTAGAATGCTCGGACAGTGCCCACATTGACACGAGACTTGCTCTCAAACACGGGACCCCATCCAGCCTCACCCAGGCGCTCCAATAATAGATAATTTCCAAAGAGCTTCTCATCTACATGTGCTTTAAAAAGGACCATACGGCCCTGGAATCTTCCAAGAGACAGCTCCGCCAATAGAGTCCTCTCAAGGGGGGCTTGGGGATCAAGATCCCGTTTCGTTCTTATCTCTCTATTAACGTTCGAGCTTGTGGCGGTGCCTTTTGGCCTCCTTGAATGAGTAGGGAGACTAGGGCCAGCTTCATCCACAGGAGCCCTTTTCTTTCCCATGATCGAGAGAATGGTGAAATCAAGAATATGGCCGTAACAAGCTCGAATAAGGCAATGGAAAAGAGATGAAAATAGGGAAATGGGATGGTGTATTGAGTTCCTACAGATTTGAGACACAAAGTGGAGTTTGAAATGCTCAAATGAAAGGGAAAGGAGGAGAGCAATAGCTGTGGAAGAGGGTTTGGATGGGTGGTGTAGGTGGTGCATGAAAATGGAAGAAGAGGTGCTTGGAGGGGAGATTTGAGTGGAGACTTGAGTGATTTCTTAAGAAAAAGAGAGCTTGGAGGGGTAGGTTATGAAGAGAGGGAGTGTTGGGAGGGGTTTAAATCGACCCAACTTACATCAGTAGGCCACACAACGCCCTAGAGGCGTTGGCCCAAACCGGCCCGCCTGGCCAGGCCCGCCAGGTGACTAGGCGCTCACCGACCTTTGGACAATCCGGCAATGGCTCGCTGGTGGGGCGAGGTCTTCCTACCCCCTGGACCCTAGAAACATGTGGGACCCGCTCCGGTTCCCCTTGGACATGCCCCGTTAGGCCCCCGACTCCATTTTGAGTCGTTTCGGGTCACTTCGAATATTTTTTAATGCAGATTCGCATTTATCAATTGTGGAAGGTTGGGATGAGGTAAATCGTGGTCTAAACCCATCGATTGATGGTCTAGGGGTGATCCGGGGTCGTCTCAAGCGATCACGGATGTGCACAGACTCGATCTCAACGATCATTTTCGGTAAATTTCACCAATTGGCGAAACTGGAAAACCTAAGCTTGTTTCTACATTTTTCTCGCACCCACCTTGGTCTAAATGCGTCAGCGTACATTGTGTGACCTTAACTCAAGTCCCGTTTAATTCAAATCATGCTCTGATACCAACTTGTAACGCCTTGAAAATCGGGGGTCGAGTAGAAACCCAACTCCCGAGTTTCAACACATTAATTATGCAACATATTTAATGATGATTGTATATTGTCTATATTAGTGCATAAAATATGAATGAGATTAAGCCAAATCAGTAAAACATAATCCAGGGACAATTGTAATACGCAAGCGAAAGACTGAAACGGATATGCTTTATAAACCAGTATAGGTCCCTAAAATATGTATGCATTGTCAGGTTAATAATTACAAGTATTATTTCAAAATACAAAATGTCCAAAAATGTGATAGTCCACTCCAAATATAACCCTGAAGCCCCGTCGATCAGAACGGTCTATATAAACCCGCTTGAATACTGCATATATGAGAAAGCATCCTCATCATCTGCGAAGTTTGGCTCCGCCTCATCAGTCGAGTCTCCATCTGCAACTATGATAGAGTCTGGTTGGTGTTTAAAACATCGTCCCGTAATGTGGGAGTGAGAGATCAACTCAGTGAAACAATAAAGCAAAGGTTAACATGTTATCAATTCAGTCAAGCAGTAATGATAAAACAATACAATCAAACATCCCTAAGTACTCTGATTAATGCAGGAATGGTATGTATAAATGATGCATGCCCTCGCATGCACTCCCTCTACGATCTTCATCTAACGGTCGCGCATGTCAGTCACTTCCTCAGTGCTCTCTACTCAATGTCAAACGGCACATGCAGTGTCATGCATGAGCGTGATTACGGTCTTCTTATTAGTCCTTTTCATACAGCAGGATTGGGAAACTAAGGTACCTCCCTTATATCAATACCCAAACAATGATCCATTTTAGGGTCATCAGTCCTACTAAATCTCATATGAAGTTGTAGTTATAGGTCACTACAAACGGCTCGTCACCTGATTAGTGCATGCCTAGTTTATACTAGTTACTACGGGAAGGCTTGTCACCTCAACGTAGTCTTAGAGTATGCTCGAGGTTACTACAAAGGGCTCGTCACCTGATCAGTGTAGGCCGACAACTCGAATACAGTGTCCCATACCACCGTATTCGGATCACGAGGCAGTATTGCTCACTGGTCATTACAGGGAGGCTCATGTAGGCCGACAACTCAACCATAGTGTCCCAGACCACCATGTCCGACTCATGAGTCTTAGCGGATTGAGGTACTAAGGTTAACAGGATTCATTGGCGAGTTTGGTACCTTATGTTCAAGGAGTAGTGTCTAAACATGGTGAACATACATCGAGTCAATCGGGTTGCTTGAAGTATGAGCGCACGATGAGTTGATCGAGATGAAGTGCGCAAGCACTCCGTGCGGCCTAACCACTGTCGGCAACTAGGGTATGGCTCGGATTCAATAAACACGTCTTAGGTGGCGAAAAAACCTCAGCCCCCAAGCCAGAACCGGTTACCGATTGCCTGGACTAGATCATAGTCCCAAACACACTCAATTTTAGTAAATAAGCATATGAGATAGTCAAAGTAGTAATGGATCAATAATTCAAATCATATAATCATTTGAACATTTTTATGAAACACACTTAAATATGAATCCACACCTATGCATTCCATACCTAAACAGGTTCTAAAATATAAAATACATGGAGGAAATCATACACCTAGTTCAGGTAGTTGAGAATCATATCTCAACACGCACACAAAGTACAATTTACTTAATACTAGTTCATTCAGACATTTTTACAAACACTTAGTCTACACATTCCAACATACATAACGTATGTTGGTTAAAATATGCATTAGGGCAAATCCTTTCGTCAAGGAGTTGTCGTAGATACAATAAGCATATATCCACGATCGTTAATCATGGCAAGCACAAATCCAAATTTCATACCGATATAGACATTTCAACAAACACTTGATATACACTATAATCAACATAGTTCATGTATATACGTAAAGTGAAACAAACTTTGCATTTGGCATATGAAACGGCACCCACGTCAGTTATAAATCATTAACCGACATTGAAATCCTTGAAAACCATAACTTAAACGTATATAGTCCGTACCTTACGCTGGTAAACGTGTATTGGATTCATTTTAGACACTTAGTATTTGTCAACGGCGAATTGGCAACCTATAGCATGAATTAGGTTAGGTATTTCATAACTTACACTATTTGAAACCCTAAAACAGATTAGGGTTAGGTTTTCTTACCCAAGTAAGTTGTCAGAAATGCCAGAGTTGTGATACAAATAGGGTGGCTAAGTGCGTGGAGTTACGGGATCAAATCCTAAGTACAAACACTAGTTCACTCTCTTACTTTCTCTCTCCCCTTCTCTTTTCTCTCCTCTCTTCTCTCTCCTAGGGTTTCCCAAATTCGTATGGGATAAGAAAGTGAGGGTTTAAGGCCCTTATATAGGCCCAAAACTGGTGGAAATGGCCTCAGGGCTAAGGTATACTTAGGTTATAACCAAAACCCATCTGTTTCGGCTCAACGGAGCACTTTTGGAGGCACCCTTTCTACGTGGGGTCGAACTTAAGCTCCCTAGCATTGGATCTAGGTCGAGATAAGTTTTCAGTCCGATCGGATTTACAAATTGATCGTGGTGGACCAGTTTCAGTTCAACGGTCACCGGTACTCGATCAGGGCCAAAAGTGTACTGACATGTGTGGAAAATTTCTCCTGATCCGAGGGTGTATTTGGGTCCGATTCTGACGGTCTGAATCTTTATATTTGGCCTGTAAGTGAAACGTCTCAGTTTACTTAAGTTTGGATTTATTTCCAAAAATATTCACATTTCTCACACACTTCGCTCCGGGCTCAAGTTGTGCATTTATGGACATAGTCAGGACTTGATTTCCAAGATGGTTGTCAAGCCCAGCAAGGCGGTCATAATTGTTTAGTTTCGCGGTAATCAGACTTTCGACGTGCGGTCTAGGTTCGATATGGAGTTTCGTGATGCTCCCGAGAGCAACTGGGTAATGAGATTGATCCTAGAATATAGGGTAATCTAGCGTCAATGATTCTGCAAGTTTTGGGTCTTGCAGTTCGTATTTAAAGTGATTCAAGAGAAATTTTCAGCTAATCTAGTTTAACACTAAGTTAATTTCATCTAATTTTTAAAGGATTTGGTCCTGAGCGATTTCTACCTGAGGTGGTACTTGGGTCTTTGTATGGATTTTTATGAGACGTTATATTTGGTGACGTCACTTCAGTAGTAGCCAGTCTAGCTACTCAACCTATAAGTATCTAATCCGCGCCCCTCTGAACCATTCGTAGAACTCGGAGCTGGAGCATCAGTCCTCGCACGACACGTACCTTTAGGGCATGTTTGGATTCGTGTATAGGATTGTATTGCATTATTATACAATATGGCAGATGTACAATGACGGATGTACACTGTATCGAGTGCCCTTTTCCTTTACGAACAGATTATTTGGGAAGGACCGACTTTGGACATGTAATAGTGGATGTATGCATATTCACTGTTTTTTGAAGGATCGATCTGAAATGGACAGTTAAGCAGACCACATACAATAAGGAGGTGTATGAAAATTTAGAACCTGGTCTGAGTTCTCCATGGTGAAGAAAAAGAAGCAAACTGGAGGGAAAACTAGTGATTCGAATTCAAATCAAAATAAATCAGAAGAGTCCAGCTCAAAAACGTTCAACGAGAATGCTGCCGTCTTCATCAACATGGCTCAGGAATTGAAAATGGATGGCAATCAGCTATTTCAGAAATGGGACCCAGAAGGAGCCCTGTTGAAGTATGAGAAAGCCCTTAAGCTACTCCCCAAGAGCCACGTTGATGTGGCCTACATCCGTAGCCACATGGTTGATTGCTACATGGACATCAGCCCTGGTGAGTAATGGAAGGCGATCAAAGAATACAATGTGGCCTTGGACATCTCCCCTAAGTATGGTAAAGCCCTCCTGAAGAGGGCGAGCTGTTATGAATATCAGAAGAGGCTCAATTTGGCCTTGCAAGATGTCAGCTTGCTTTTGAAGTCAGAGCCGAACAATGCCACGGCGTTGGAGATCATGAAGAGGGTTAGAGAGAAGCTCGAGAAGAAGCAAGCAACTGATGGAAAGAGTTCTCTGGTGGAAGAGGTGCTGCAGTGCATTGACTTGGCAGCACTGACCGATGTCTTCGTAATGTACGTTTGAACCACATGTCCATGCTGTTCTAGTTCCGCACTGTATTCGAGTGCCACGTACAGACGCGGATTTCAAATCCAATTCAAACGGCGTATATTATATTTATTATTCATAAAACAATGCAGTACATCAGGATCCGGCGATCCAAACACGCCCTTAACAGTCCTCGCACGACACGTACCTACAACAGCTGTTGTGTGGTATGCAGATTGTGTCCTACCCCTGCCTAGATGGTAATCCGTCTAAGCAGGGCTCTGTGGGTCCCATCTTGATATCAATCTTTTATCCACTCCATTCAATGCTTTTCTGAGATGATTTTAAGATGCAAACTAAAAAAATAGACAATTTCAAAGCTTAAGTGGACCACAAATTGGGGATTGAACGTTTACCATTAAAAAACTCTTGGGAGTTGGAGAAGTTTCTGATCAAGCTGATATTTGTGTTTTCACTACATCAACATCTTCGTGACATTATGAATAGGTTGGATGGTAAAAATAAAAAATAAAAAAAAATAAAAAAAAACATCATGTTGGCCCTTAGAAAGGTTTCAACGGTGAGTGTCATTATCAGTGCAGCTTCCTTTGGTGTGGTCCATTGGAGATGTGGACCTGCCTTATTTTCTAGATCATACCTTAAAATGATCTAAGAAAAGCGATGAACGGCATGGATAAAACACTTACATCACGGTGGGCCCATAGATTCCTGTCGTCTGGGCAGGGGTAGGATGCAACTGGTGTCCACACCAGCCAATCCGGTTCCATCCGACGTGATTCGGCATCCACACCAGCCAATCCTATGTCCACAGAAGTTTTGAATCATGCTAGTATTTGTGATTTCAGTTCATCCCAGTATGAATGAAGTTATTAACAGTATGGATGGCGTGTAAACATCACTATCCAACCCAGGTAGATTTCAACGGTAGGAATTTCCTTAACTACATTTTCCTTTAGTATGCCCCACTTGAACTTTGTATACGGTTCATTTTTGGCATGATGTCCTGAAATGAACTCACGAAATGGATGGAAGGGGATGATTTCTCACAAACATCACAATGGACCCTACATGGGTTCCCAGCGCACGAACTTCCTGCTTAAGGCTTCCGTAGGAAATCCGCGTGTATGGGCTGGGGATGGGATTGGGAAGCGGATTGGCTGGTGTATTAATGTCAACAAGTTCTATGGGTCCCATGATGAGTTTGTTATATCCAAACCATCCATCCATTTTGCGAGCTCGTTGTAAGGTTTGAGCCGAAAAATAAGACAGATCTAAAGATAAACTGGACCACACTACAGAAGTGTTGGATCAAGCTTATATTTATTTATTTTTTCCTTTCATCCATGTCGTTGTGATCATATAAAAAGGTTTCAAAGGTGGAAATCATTATTCCAACTATTTCCTATGGTAAGGTCCACTTGATCTTTGGGTATGAGTAAATTTTGGATTCAACTCTTAAAATAAGAAGGAAAAATGGATGGCAGGCATGGATAGACCTCATACATTCACGGTGGTACACCAGCCAATCCGCTCCATCTTCCGACGCTGATTAGAAGTTACTCGACTTATGTGTAGCTATAGGAGTCTTCGAGGAGTCTAGATTCCCAAGACCTCAAGAAGACTATTTTAGTAAGTCACGTTACTTGACTTATGCATCCCAATATGTGTAGAGATGAATGGTCTTATTGGGCTCATTGTGATGTATATATTTTATCCATGCCGTCCATTCATTTTGAAAGATCATTTTAAGGAATGAGCCAAAAAATGAGGCATATCAAAGGCTCATGTGGACAACACCATAGAAAGCAGTGAAATTGAAAACCTACTATTGAAAACTTTTTGGGGCAACACAATCACGACCTAACAACCTATATCAACCACGACCCACATAACATGACAACCATAACCCATATAACATGATAACTACGACCCGTGACAACCACGACCCGGATGACAACCGCGATCCATAAAACATGCCAACTACGACCCCATATAACATGACAACTACGACCCACAACCATGATCCATATAACTTGACAGCTATGACCAATGACAATCACGACCCATATAAATGACAACCACGACCTATATAACTTCACAACCACAACCCATATAATATGACAACCTTGACCCTTACTACATGACAACCACGATCCATTCGAAGGGTCGTGGTTCACATGCACAACAGATCGTGGTTTTCATCCACAAAGGGTCGTGGTTGATATTTGACCCTACCCCTAAAATGACACAATAAAAAGGATTGGTGGCATGAATTATTCACATACATCAATGTGGGCCCATTTGGGTTGTGGTTTCGTGGGTTATATTTGCCAGGTTATATGGGTCATGGTTGTCATGTTGCATGGTTCGTGGTTTGCAACGTGTTCACTTCCTTTTCTACCAAACCATTGGTACCATAGCTTATTCTCACAATGGGGTAATCCGATCCATCCACCTTATCGACTAGCTCACCGTGGACCCAAAACGTCCTAACTTGGGCATTATCCACTTCTAACAAGCATCACATGAGAACCACGACCCATATAACATGATAACTATGACCCACAACAACAATGGCCCATATAACATGACAACCATGACCCTTACCGCATTACAACCACAACCCATATAACATGACAACCACGACTCATATAATATGACAATCCCGACCCATATAACATGAGAATCATGACCCATATAACATGATAACTACGATCTATGACAACTACGACCCATGACAACCACGATCCATGACAACCACGACCCTTACCACATTACAACCACAACCCTTACCACATTACAACCACGACCCATATGACATGATAACTACGACTCGTGACAACCACAACCCCTATAATATGACAACTACGACCCACATAACATGACAACCATGACCTATATCAACCATGGCCTATATAACATGACAACCACGACACATATAACATGATAACTACGGCCCGTGACAACCAGGACCTGGATGATAACCACAACCCATATAATATGACAACCTCGACCATTGCTACATGACAACCACGATCCATTCGAAGGGTTGTGGTTCACATGCACAATGGATTGTGGTTTTTATCCACAAAGGGTCATGGTTGATATTTGACCCTACCCCTAAAATGACACAATAAAAAGAATGGGCGGCATGGATTATTCACATACATCAATGTGGGCCCATTTGGGTCATGGTTCGCATGGGTCGTAGTTGCCATGTTTATGGGTCGTGGTTGTCATGTTGCATGGTTCGTAGTTTGCAATGTGTTCACTTCCTATACAGGTTGAAGTCTTCATTTTGATTGGCCTTGGCAAGGACCATCTAGTGGAGCCTACATTGATGTATGTAAATAATCCAAGCCACCTGAGGCCAACAATGGGGAGATCCGTTCCATCCACCTTGTCGGCCAGCTCAGGTGGGCTGAAAAAATCCTGACTTGGACAATGTCCACTTCTAATAAACATCACAGTGAGCCTGGAAAGTTTCAACAGTGGGTTCCATTGTCACCATTATTTTTTATTATGTGACCCACACGAGCTCTGGATCAGGCTGATATTTGGGACGTAGCCCTAAAATGACACGGTAAAAAGGATGGATATCATGGATTATACACATACATCAATATGGGCCCCACGAGTTTAGTCCTTGCCCACGCGCAAAAAGGGTTCCGTACACATCACTATATTAACATTAAATATGACGTAACTTCTTATTCCCTAGAAAATCGTGCAACTACCGAACCAAGGTCAAGGGCATTTTCATCTGAAACAATCTCCAAAGGATGTCAAAAGGCCCTTCTAAGGATATATGGAATGACCTAGCTTTCTAGGTAATTTACCCAAACTTCGAGGTCAATACGGTTAATTTCTCTATTCTTAACTTGGCATGCTCTTGGCAGCCATTACTACTGGTCTAGACTCAAAGCTTGTGATGTGGGACTTCTCCCGAGGGCGGCCAAACAAAGTTATTTGGAGGGTATTCTAATGGCAATCTTGTTTAACTTTGGAGTTGCAATAATCTTGAAAATTTTTTGAGCTTTTTCTTCCAAGCTTGAAATGTTAATTGGATTTTCCGAGGCTATAGATGGAGCATTGGTGTATGTATGAGTATCTTACATGGAATATACCAGGGTATATGGAGCGGCATGATCGGTGGGACTCTCATCCAAATGTACATTGATATTGGCCATCATCACAATCCGGTGTAATTGGGAGATGGAGGTGAATACCCTTTTTCGATCAGAAGCAGAACCCCCTTATTTTTCAAAAGATCGATGCTTTGAGTGCTAAAACCAAGGCGAATTCTATCCTAAGAGTGGTTCTCAAGAATTATTTTCATTTAAACTATCCTAAGCATCCCACCCCTGGCTTGGAAGACAGAAAACTATTAGAGGGGACATAATGTGGATGGACAGGATCATTCTACTTGTATAATATTTGCATGTTGGCTTATGAGGTGTGGGATGGAACTAATGAATGGTCTACATCCATTGATTAGTTTGTCCATGCATCAACATGCATTTCATAGGGACATGAGAGCCACTGATCTTCTCTCATAATACATGTTCAATCTTTATTTTTTAATTACTTGAAGGCATTCCTCAAAAGCTTATTTGGTTTCTCAAGAGCCACTATGCAAGGAAAAAGCCAACTGCATTTGGGAAGCAGTTAGTATTTGGGTTTGTGAGTCAAGAAGGTGAAAAACATTTTTTTGCAGGCTTCTTGATGAAATTGATTCTGACATACAATTGAAAGTTTTAAAAAACCGATTTTCTTCCTAAGGGACCTGGTTGGAATTCTAAATTTTATATTTATATTTATTTTGAATTTTTTCTATGGTGGGTCTTGTGGTTTCCTTGTAGGGATTGCCAGATGTCGATCATTGGTTCTACAGCTGCACATGATGGATGAAGGAAAGGCAGAGTATGCCGAGTTTCTACAATTATACAAGTGTAACTTACTTCAATGGTAACAAGTTGACAAGGAGGGTTAACATCTTTAAATTTGAAAAACAATCCTTCATTTTGACTAGAGTACTTTTTGCTGCATTGAATTGATTTTCTGTTTGTGATGAGTGTTAAAGATGGTGCCTCATTTGTATATTTAAATTTATCCACTTATTTATCTATAGATACTGACACTGGAGGTTAGCTTAAATGGTTATATCTTTTAGACAAATGTTGTTCCTATGTTCAGGTGGGGTATGGTGCAATACCTGCTTTGATTAGCTCACATAACTTATTTAGATTAATTCTTGCTTCTTACAACTGCCCCATGTACCTACTAAAAAGCTCAAATTATTCATCACTAAGATTCTTGAAACATCAAATTTTGTTTCCTAGTGATCTTCTTCTTTCCTAGAAATGAATACACTTCTTCTGTTCTTTTTTATATCTTCTAATTTGATATTAACATAGGGATTTATTTCAGGCTGAGCACAGTGACAACCAAAATGCAAGAAAACAAGATTTCCAACTTTCAAGTATAGAAGTGGCATATACTCTCAATTTCATAACCCACATATGTACTTGGTTTTGTTTAAAATTTTTCTCCCTTGTTCAAATCCCTACTATACTTATTTGTTCTTTTCTGTAACAGTTGCAACGACAGTTGAGATGGTTGTATCATATTTGCTGGTCCCTATGTAAGATGAATTTGTGATTTTATATCTGAAGTAATTTGGGTGTTTCATTATTATTATTATTATTATTGTTTTTATTTTTGTTGTTGTTGTTTTCAAGTTGATCTGTTCAATCATGAGTGACCATAGAGGCCCTGTAGGTTTACTTCCATGACATTCCAGATGAGGCCATCGAGAACTTGATGAGCCTAACACAAGTGTGCTCTAGTTATGCACTTATTATTATTATTATTATTATTATTATTATTATTATTATTATTATTTTAACCTTTAGTAAGGTTTTAAATAGATGCTTCCCGCTCCATCACTGGAATCCCTTACCCCTACGCTTTGTGCCACTAAGATTTGACCTTTTTTTTTTCTTTTTTTTTCTTTTTTTTTTTACACATGCACACACACCCCCACACACTCACACTGGTGGAATTTCACCACCTATGGGTACTCAAACCCTTGATCGAAAGTTGAAACTCCTGAGAGTCTACCACCCGAGCAAGAGTAAAAACCCGCCACTAAGATTTGACTAAGCCCTTTTCATGCATCTCATTTTCTCTCCTCCCAGTATACCCATTTGGGTCTTGTTGGGGTGGATGAGTCTCCAGATTATTAACATGATGAACTTTCTTTTTTCTAATGCTCTTAACTTGGATCCCATTTCATTAAATTTAATAGCTTTTAGAGAATCCTATGCATATTAGTTTTTGCTGATTGACTGTCTAGCAGCATATGCTGACAATGCCTATTTGGTCATAATAAGTAATAGCACTTGCCAATTATTTCCTTGTTCGGTTGTGAGCTGTCACGTTGTCATCTCTTTGAGATGGTAATGCAAAATTCACTGCTGAAATTATATTTACATTGTGATTAGGACTTCAGCCTCAGTGTTGTTGTGATATTCATGATGAAGCGATATATTCCATGCAGAAGTTGCCGTTGTCATTGCCTCCTTAATATTATTTCATTTACTTATCTCATTATCTCTATCGTGTCCTTCAATTACAACTTCTCTTGATATGTGAGAAGGGTGTATTCTGTTTGCATTTTTTGCAGAGACCTACTGTTAATGTTGATTAACAGTTCCACATTCATCAGCATCTTTCCCATCTAATTAGTTTGGAAGAAGATTTGCACTTATATCTCATTTTGCCAATTCTAATAACTTTCTTTGCTCAGAACCCTGTAAGGCCTTCTCCTCTTTCTGGCGGTTATAGCCAGCAAACCTATCATCCACATGGAACTCCTGGTCCACCTACTGAAGAGGGAGGTACATCTTACAGTGTGAAAGAAACAGAGATTTTGATTAAAATGTTGCAGAAGTTCCTTAAATCAATCTGAACCCTTTTTCAGTTTCCATATGGGATATTAATAAGAAACTTGGGTCTTTGTTAAAATGAGAAAGTAGTTAAATTGCTTCCCAAACTGCATTTCCATAAGAAATGTCTTGCCTTGCTAGGAGCTATAGTCTTCCCTAAATCCATTTGCACTCTTGGTAGGATTCCATATGGGATACTTATGTTGGTTAGCTTTTATTATTATATTTTGAATCATAAACTAATATCTATCAGTTGTGTGGCCCATTGTCTAATCTTCAGCACATGCATTAGTTGTGATTATCTGTAGTACATGAGCCCACTGGATGAACATGTACTCAATGTACAGTGGGAGACTACAACTTAATGTGTTTTATGAATCCTGACTTAATGTGTTTTAATAGAAGATTATGTGTATCATACTTTGGCTGCAAAAGCTAGTGGAGAACTGTCCTTGAAGTATATATTTTCTTTTGGAGCATTTACATAGCTGCCCCTTCTGCACATGCATGTATTTTCTATTGTGTTTCCAACTTTCTATAAAGAATGGAAATGCTTCCTTAACTCTTGTTAATATGAAAATGTCATGTTTTCCTCTGTTTTCGATGTCATGGGATGAAATAGTCTAGTATGTTTCCCCAATAAATTCAATTTATATTGTTTTCAATTGTCCTTTTGCATCTACTTAGGATCTTTTTTTTCCTTGTTTTTTTCTTATAAAGCAGCTATATAATTTCTGTGTGCCTTTTTAGGTGAGATTTGTTCTAGAGGCTGGAGCCTTTGGTGTTTCTCAGTCTAGGAAATGAGCATTCATATGGGTAGCTTCTCCAGAAGAGACTCCTAAAGTATCCAACTCACATCTTTGCAAGCCTAGAACCGAAAATCACATTACCAGGGGATGTACAGTATGCTGCCATCAGGAAAATCTACATGAAGTCAGTGCCAAAGAGTTGCAGATATCACTACAAGAAAATGTGCTATTACAGATATCACTACGGTATTTTCTTTGTCATGCTTAGCTGGATGCTGACCAAATTATTTTGCAGCATTAGGCTGACTACCTTTGACTGCTTGTAGACAATCAGCACTACGCTGACTAACTATTACCTTTTCTTTTCTTTCTTTCTTTCTTTCTTCTTCTTCTTCTTCTTCTTCTTCTTCTTCTTTTTTAAATCTTCTTCTTTAAAAAAAAAAAAAAAAACTTTTGATGAGAAAGCTTTTTTTCTATCACTATAAATTATTAGAAGCCATAACTTCTATGGCTGTGGATTTAACCCGTAGTGATATCTTTAAAAGCTATGACAATGGTATCGATGGCTATAACCGTAGCCACATATCTTTAGCTACGGATAAAATCCGTAGTTTTTAACCATTTTTCTAATAGTGCAGCAAAAAACTGACGATTTAGGGGTGTCTAGCACAACCACCGGTAAAGCCTTTACCTACGGTTACCCGACCGCCGGCAAAGCCTTTATCGGCAGGTTTGACCATCGGTAAAGGCTAGTTTTCTTATAGTGTACTTAACAAGTCAAACAAAGAGGAGGAGAGCCAACCAGAAAAGAGCAGCTTAGCCAGAAAGAATGTCACCATCTAACCATGCACAGATAAAAGCAATCATCATATCAGGTGGGATCTAAGACAGGGTAAAAGGATCCTAGGAAGACGATGGGAGATCTGACGGTGGCTATGTTATAATGATAGGGGTCCACTGGTACTGTTGCGCCCTGGATTTCGAGGGTCGAGCAAAGCTACTCCCGATATCCAATGCATCACTTATGCAACATGGATAATGATGGTTAGATGTTGTCCATATTAATGAGTTAAACATGAGTGGGATTAGACTAAAATAGCATATCATACTCCAGATATAATTTACTCAAGCAAGTGAAAGACTGATATATATATATATATATATATATATTATATGAACAAGCAAGTGTTCTATGACCTCTAGAGTATGATCATATAACTGGGCTGAAATTTATACATGTATTGGTTTAAAATAAACAAAATATCAAAATGTGGAGTACCAGCTAATTGATTTATCCCTGTAATCCCATCGAAGCAGCACGAAGTCTACATAGACATGCCCGAGAGTCGAACATAGGAGAACTCTTCTTCCTCATCTACAAAGTCCAACTCCACTGCATATACATCCTTATCACCTGCATCCATAACAGAGTCTGTTTGGTGTTTTAAAACATTGTCCCAGAGTGGGAGTAAGTGATCAACTCAGTGGTACTATGAGGTAAAGGTTAACATGTTATCAATTCAATCATGCAGTAATGATAAAGTAATACAACAAGCATTTTCTAACTACTCTTATTAATGCAGGGATGATATGCAGTAATGATGCATGCCCTCGTATGAAGCTCCCTCAAAAGTGACTTCATCAACCATTCGTGCACGACAAACTCCCTAAACGTGCAACTTCCTCGCCGAAGCACATGCAATGAGATGCATGGTTGTGTTAGCTAAGTACTTAATTAGGCTTCACTACCAAAAAACAGGGTAAAACCGACAGACATGGGGTGGCTTCGTCGACGGCTAAAAGCCTTTGGAATTTACGATAGCTAAAATCCGTAGCCAAAATAAAGTAAATCCATAGCCAAGGAACCTTTTTAAGGGTGTACGTCCAATCATTGCTGTTTTGCCTATGGTGTGGTTCACTCGAGATTTATTTCGAGCTAATGTTTTGGTGTCAACCTTAAAAAAATGTTTACAAATGGATGTACGGTGTGGATTAAACACAAACATCATCGTGGGGTCCATAGAGCCCTGCCAGATCGAAAGCTCAAGATAGCGTTTTTATTTGAATGGTGAACAGGTGTGAGTTTTGCATTTAAGTAAAATAGTGGTGACTCGTTCATAGAAAAGTGGGTTTGATATATGGATATCCAGACCATCCAAATAATGGGTCTTGTTGTTGATTGTTTATATTTATAATTTTATTAAGTAATACTATCTTAACCATCATGTAAATGGACCCTTAATTGTACGACTATGAAGACCGTTTATTTTATAAATTATAGAAAATGCACATTTTCCGGATTTGAATCTTTTATCCCATTTCAGAAGATGAATTTCCAAATCCCTCTTTTGACTGCCATTTTCTTCCTCTCTATTCCCTCTTTCGAGCGCCCTCTTCATCGTCGATCGAGATTGAGCTGTGAGTCTTTCGAGCGCCCTCTTTCTCGCCAGTCGCCGTGCAGAACCATCTCAAATAGGTGATCATTCGCATGGCTGCACTCTACATTTCTATTTGGAAGTTTCATCTTCACATTCCGTTTAATCCCAATCATTTTAAGGCAACGTTTCATCAACGCCTGGCCCATCTGATGAGGTCCCTAGTTTCTTCGATCTCATCAGTTTTGTTACATAGAAGATGGTGCACACCATTTGTTCGATGTCTGGCCTCAATGAGATTTGTGTTTAATCCCTATGAATGTTATTATAAAATTTTTATTTTTTGGAGAGATTTTCATCTTTAATGTTAGAAAGTCCTTTGAAATGCTTCCTTTGAATCTAAAAACGGTGTAGGATTCAAGTTCTTCTTTCAAATAAGCTCTTGAAATGATTAGATCCAAAAGTGGGGGTTTTTTTTTCCTACAAAGTTTGAGAGATTTCATATGTACATTGCAAAGTTCCTTTGAATCACTTTCTAGAACTGAAAATGGCATACAATCCCTTGAATTGATCTTGGAGGTTCTGTTTTGCGGGAATCTGAGAGAATTGCATCTTTTATGTTGGAAATGTCTTTGAATTGATTATTCCTGAGTGGAAAATGGTGCAGAATTCAACATCTTCCATCAAGAGAGCTCTCGAATTGATTAGCTCTAGAAAAGGGTAGATTTTACCTTTTTGTTCTTACCGGGAATCTAAGAGATTCTCATCTCCCTGACAAATATTGCCAAGTTTTTTAAAATCTTGCAATTTTTTGTGAAATATTAAATTAAAAAAATATTATCATGTCATTATCACGAGATACCAAAATCTTGGCTATTTTTAACTATCTGTTATTTTATAGCGAATTTATTATGATATTAAATGGAATTATTTGAATTTTTTTTCTTCAAATAATCATACATATATATAAATAAAATGATATGTTAATTGATCATAAATATTTTAAAATTTTCTGTTTTAAGTGAGATTTTCCCAATAAATACACTGAGAAAACCTTCAAAATTTGAAAATCCCTTGAGAAATTCCTAACCGAAAAATAGGTGAGAATGAGATTTGTCACTGTGATTTCATATGTGATGTTAAAAATTCTTTTGAATTGTTCCTAATGGTTTAAATGGTGAAGAATTTGTGTTCTTTTAAAAGAGTGCTTGAATGATTAGCTTTCAGGATGTAATCTGCAGGAATCTACGAGATTTCAGGTGATGTTAAAA
Organism: Magnolia changhungtana; assembly: GCA_030180095.1. Classification (NCBI taxonomy): domain Eukaryota; kingdom Viridiplantae; phylum Streptophyta; class Magnoliopsida; order Magnoliales; family Magnoliaceae; genus Magnolia; species Magnolia changhungtana. Next base: position 2,394,494 of record JASAUF010000640.1, read on the forward strand.
ATTTCTTGAAATAGCTTCGTTTGGAGCTGAAAATGATGTAGAGTTTGACTCCTCTTTCAAGTGCTTAAAGATTGATACATCCAAACTATGACATCTTTGCCTCACTGAATTCAAGGAACTTTCATCGTAAAATTAGATTATTTATTTTGAATTGCTTCTTTGGGAAGTGAAAATGGTCTATAATTCAACATTTGCTTCCCTCTAGGGTCTCGCATATATCTGAAATTGGTTTGTTGTGGTGTCTACAACTACAACAGATTGGAAAGTATTCCTCTGTCTAATTCCTTGATTTCTCCCTTGTTGATGGACCAGAAATAAAGGGCTCTCATGTCCTTTTGGTGAGTGGCATATATTATCTTGTTATCTATACAATTTCTTGAAAACTGCTTCTTAGGGAGCTAAAAATGATGTAGAATTTGATATAGGAGGCCCTAGTCTTAAATTTTAGTATCTTGCATTTGAGTTTCTGTAAAACTCTTGATTTTTTATTTAACCTTTTTTAAATGCCTTTAGCTTTGAGCTGCTTGGTGTTGATTTCTAATCTCTACAGCTTGAAGTGGGGCTTACTGATGATGTCATGCTGAAGTCAAACAGGCCCACAGATCCAGGTTTGCATGGAAATGGAAAAGGGTGCCTTTTTTTTTTAGTCATGGAAGGATGTTTAATAGGATTTGGTTTTATTTTGGAAAAGTTGCAATGAGGTATAAAGCTTGACTTATTTGGGGTTCTTTCTTTCTGTTTTCAATAGAGGTAGAAGATGAAGTTGTCAGGGCTTTCGAGAGTTGAGGATAAGTAATAACCAAGGCTAGCATTTAGTTTGGGGCTTTGTTGCTTTCGAGGATTTTACATGATCATAGCATTTTTTATTTTTTCCATAGAATGCCTTTTAACTGAATTTTATACGAACTGTTATTCTACTTTTATTAAGTCTTTTTTGTTGCCTTTCAATTCTAGATATGATTTCTTTGTTGAAGTTTATTCTATATGTCATTTAAGTTAATTCTTTTCACCTAGTTTTGTTATTGCTCGAGGAATTTCAATTTTTTCTAAAAGAAATTACTGATGTCCATCTTCTCGGCACCATGTCCATCTTCCAAAGCTACCAGTCTTCCTTCTTCACATGGGTATTTACACTGCCTTTTTTGTCAGGCACAATTCCAGCTGAGACATCGGCCACCTTCCCTAGCAAATCAGACAGCTCTACCACCTCTCCATGCATGTCAATTGTATCAGAGGATCTATAGAAAACACTGAAAAAATGGCATTCATCAAGCTAGAGACTGCATACCAGTTGGCATGTCCTGCTCTAAAGATCTTGCTGCTTGCAGTTGACCAATAAATGGCCTGGTATATAGCACAGTTCAAGTTTAGAGATTTGTAGCCATCCTAAAGAACCAGCCAGCTATGAACCACCAAGTTTTTCTTATGAAATTCTAAAGCATGAAAACTGAATTTGCGGGTTTTTCTTTTTCTTTTTGGTAGCATTTGAGTGTCTCATTACCTGCTTGCCTTATTTCTTTCTTTTATTTTCTTTTTTCCTTCCTTTCTTTCTTTTAATTGTAATTTTCTTTTATTATTTTAGATCAACAAGGGACATCCCCGTATTCCCACTTCAACTCCGATCTTTTCTAATGTTCCAAACATAATTTGGAGGATTCTCGATCCCAATCCAAAAACATGGATTAGTATAGCTGGAATTAAAGAGAATGAGTGGTTCAAGCAAGGCTACATTCTCGCAAATCCTGGTGATGACAAAGAAGACACCCACATTGATGACGATGCATTCTCGATTCAAGAGGTAGGAACTGATTTGATGGATATATATTTGAGTAATTTGGAGAGCTCAAAATGATTGTTGTTTTAACAATAGGAAGGTAACAGTATTGGATTATGTTCATAAGATCAATTTCTGCATGTGGGTTGGGCTAATTTTGTTTTGTTTTCTTTGTAATCTTTGCTCGCTTCTCACGATTTTTTAATAAATTTAATGTTAATTTTCAAAAAAAAAAAAATTATTTTGGTCCTTGATAGAGTGGAATGGCAAAAAAAGAATCATGTAGCAGATCCCTATTAGTTGGGATAAGGCTTAGATGATGATGATGATGATGATGTTCTCTAGTACTTCTTTCCAAGCATACCATATTTTCTGAGCTTGCTGAATAACCCTGTACACTCCTAATAAACTGAGTTGATTCACTGTTTGCTGTGAAAATTTGCTGGATTTGTTTTTAATAAAGATTACATGGAATTGAATTAGTGGGATGGGCTAAAAATTTGAGAAGACTTAAAACATTAGACTTTCTATAAGATTGAAAATGACCATGAGTACTTGGTAAATCAGATTTACAAATAGTGTGTGTTAAGCCTACAACTGAGAATCAAAGCCACATACTGGTTGGACTAATGGCTAACGGAACTTGGGTTCGTTATCGTTATAGGGTTGTCACTAGACAAAATCGGCCCATTTGGCTTGTAGCATAGACCTTTATGGGCTGGCTTAGGCCTAAATTTAGGCTTGTGGACTGGACCTTGCCTGATTTTCAAACCTGAGCAATGAAAGGCCTGACCCTTGTTTTAGAACTATTCTATCAAGGCCTAGTGGACCTCATCTGCCGAGTGTCTGGATTTGAACTGATTTTCAGGCCCGAAAAACAAACAGGCTGGATTTGGGCTAAACTTGGCATGTCACAGGCACACCCGTAGTTCAAAAGGTTCCCTTGGAATTTGAACAGCAAAACTGGCCCCTGCAATATGAAATAAGAACCTGGTAACTTTGCAATGGAAATTTCAAGGTAGCTCCCATAGCTAAGTGACCTGATCTGCTCTTTTACATCCCTTGTTTCCTTATAAACTTTCATGTCCATCTTCTTCTTTTTTTTTTATACATTTTGTCCTACCAACTGTGTGATTTTCAGCTGACCCACTTAATCTGTGGTGTATACATGGACAATGCATTGCAACGGTTGTTAAAGTTCTGGTATGGTATCCTGTTGCTTATATGTTAAAGTTCATTGTCATTTCTCACCAACATGTTATATTTATAGGGCTGAGATAGAAGGCAAAAGTTATATTCAAACATTTTTTTTTTGAATTTGTGTGCTTGAATTGTGAATTCTTTTTTAGTCTGCAATTACTGCTATTTGTTAGTCAATCTGCAATGTACGTTTATGGAATTTGTGTGGTTCTTTACTTTTTATTACTTTTATTGGTATTTGTGTTGTTCTTTGTTTTTATTATTTTTATCTGTGTTTGTATGGTTCCGTACTAAGTTGTAAGTAGTGGCTCTTAAAATGAAAAGATGAAGTGTGCATTAGAATAAGGCTCATCCATGGCACAAGGTCAGCTCCCCGAACGCTATGTTGACATTTCAGCATTTTCACCAGTTGCATAGTTAATAAGTTCCTGTTCTTTTCTTTTAATGTTCTAGATATTCCACAAGCGCATGCCTCCAGAAGCAGATCTTATCTCAAGACTTCTTCAGTACTCCCCAAATCTTCAGTGCACTGCCATGAATATTTTTTTAATATTACCTTTTTTTATTTTGGTTTTATCTTTAGTGCTCATACTGATTTCTTCCATCTGAACTTGCCAATCCCAAAATTATGTTTATCGTCAGTGGATATTTTATGTTACTGCTGTTTTATTTGTCATACAATAATCTAATAATAGTTTAGTTCTTTTTGTTAATTGTAGTTAGAGGCCCTTATCCATCCATTTTTTGCGAGCTACGTGACCCTAATACACGGCTCCCTAATGGATGCCCCTTGCCTCCACTCTTCAACTTTAAACCTCAAGGTTTGTTATATACACTTGACCACATCCTCACTTATTCACTCCCACCTAACCTCTCTCACTTTTACTGACCCTTTGCAGAGCTCAAAGGAGCATCTCTAGAGCTCCTAGCAAAGCTGATACTTGAGCATGATCAGAAGCAATGCCCCTTTCTTGGTTTCTAGATAGGCACATCGTGTAAAGGTATGCTTGGTGGTTGTGCAAGTGTATCATATTTATCTTCACGTAGTTTGAAGCAATGCAGAACCCCATTTGTTTTTCCTCATTTTTTTTTCGTACCTGCAAACAGTGCATGTGGAAGCTTCTAGTTTTATCCTTAATCCCATGGGGAGTTGTGTTCTAGTGTTTCCATGCATTGCTTTGATCATTGAACAAATCGGACCCCCCGTTCTCTTCTCACCTTGGACCTCTCAGGTAAACTTATGTAGCTTCATCCTTTTCTGTTGGTGTATTTCCTCACTGTGTACCTTTTGACTTGTTTTGTCCAAATGAAGACCACGGAAAACACAAGTACATTTATAAATGCATGCATACATTTGAAGGAATTCCTAAGAAATTCTCGTAGACCCAACCCTTTGATCTACAAATACATGGTTAATACAAAATAGAGCAATGGGATGGAAAAGGCCAAACATCAGGTAGCTAGGATCTTCCAATCTGTGAATTTTAGCTTCAGTTCTATGTTGAACAGAAAAAAGTTTCGCTCTTGTGGGATTTTCTAGTTTTCAGAGGATTATCTTTTTTTTTTTTTGTACTGTCAATGGCAGAAAATTCATGCTTCCTTTTCAATCTTTTGCAGTTTGTTATTCTCTTAAACTGGATGGGGGTTGCTCATATATGGAGGCTTCAAGACTTTCTTTGGAGGCAAGAAAGACAAAAAGATGTAATTCTTTACACTGATGACTACAAGTCTATTATCTATATTTCCGAATAGGTTGTGCTCTGATGTCGGATATTAAAAATACTGCCTCTTTGATTGTAAGGAGCAGATTTAGTTCATCACTTCTATTAGCTCATCTAATTAGTTGAACTCATTAGACTTGCTAAAACAACCTAATAGACCTGTACTTGGGTTGAGTTAGATGGCCATGCATTTTTTTTATTATATATGAACTAGAGAAAACCTGTTTTAGTATTTTAAACAGGGAGGACATAACTTGATTAGATGGTGTTGTGTTGCAAGTTGATAGTGGAAGGTTGTGGTTTTGATCCTAGCTTAGGGTGTTTTTTTAGAGTTACTAGATTTGCATTTAATGCAGTAGTGACCATTGGGAGAACTTACCAATGCTCAATTTAGTGGCTTGGGAAGGTTTTTAACAAAGTGCAAGAGGTAGTTTTGATGTTTTTCAGGTTCTAGAATTGTTGTTTTTCATCTAGCTTAGGGACCAGTTTGGGCATACCTGAATTGCAGGCGGGGACACCTTGCATCCACTACCCAGATCGAGAATGTGATGGTAATGTGATGCACTATATAGATGTGCACTTGGTTGGGCCTTGTTCAATTCATTTCTCATTTTGGGGTACATCCAAACAGGACCCGAATTTAGTCCCTTAGAATACTCGCATTGATTTCCTATTCCAGCTTTGATGAGTTGCCTATTCCAGCTTTGATGAGTTGCTGGAGTTGAGTCAACAAGGGAGGAAATAGAACAATAGACATGCTTGTTGGAGACATCTATGGTGGTATGGACTATTCCAAGGTATATCCTGTTATTTTCTTTTCTATCTAGACCTTTTCTCTAAGTGAAGTTACATAAAAACTAAAACTCTGCATGGGTAGTGACAGTGGGAGTTAAGATGTTGATATTATGAAATTACAGGATAAGAGCCTCAAGAAACATATTGTTTCCTAGGGCGCGGGAATTCATGCATGTGGAGCCCTTGGTTTGATCCAGACTGTTAATCTGATGGACCTTGCATGGATGGGGGATGCCCCAAAAATCTTCAGGGTTGGAGGATCTTCATCCATTCTTTCAACAGTTACACTTAACTGTTTATTTGTAGGCCTTTGATCAAAGAGTTAGGATCTTGCAGCCTGGGATATTTGAGGCCTCTTAAGCTCCACGGTATGTTGAAGCCATATAGAGCCTTCTATGTTTATGAAAAGCTGATAATCACATTCATGGCTCTCTTGGGGCATCTTGAAGGGTAATGGGCTGTATCCTACAGTCTCTCAAAAAAAAAACATTCATAGATTTGGATCTGCTTAGAAATGAAGTGTAGGTTTTACATCATTGGGTTGAACTCATTTTTACAGCTTTGGATCAGTTTTGACAATATGATGGCATTTCCAATGTAACAAACTTGTTATTAGAACCAGTCTTATACTATAATGAGATTGGCTTTTCCATTATCTGTAATCAAAGAGTATTATTTTGAGAAACTAGCATCTACTGTGTCATTCTATCTCTGCAGATTTGTGTCAATATCATTATTCTCTGTTTCGGAGCCCTGCTAAGTGCTAATCCTACTCCAACTTGTGCGAATGTGGCATGCATGTGCCATACCTTGGCTGTTCACCAGGTAGCAGGTGCTCTCCACAATCTGTCATGGCATGAAAATCAGGCCAGTCTTGTCTTCAATCAGGACACATTTACATCGAATCGTGGCTAGTGCCTTTTAACTATCCACTTTTTACATACACGCCGTACATGTTGTGACCTAACAAGCCTATTTTGGTCATTGCACATATACTGCAGGGCCCACCTAATGAATGGCCCAAATCTTACACACAGATCATGTGTGTGGGAGAGTATGAACATAGCCATCACATTCTCTGTTGTTTATTTGTTCTATATGCGGATATTTTAGTGGCCCCTTGAGCTGAAGTAAATTGAACTTGTGAAGTAATGCTGCAGGGCGAATTACACTTCTTGCTGAAGGATGCAGAGGTTTATTATCTGAGGTATGCTTGAAAATGATTTTCACTATTAATGCAAGCATGGCTGTAGCTTTTATTTTTTCCTCCAAACTTTTTAGGTCAATATTTCAAGCCTAACTCATTAATCAAGTGGCATTTTCTTTCTTACAATGTTTGCAGAAAATAATCAAGGACCACGGACTGTGAGAGAAGGAGCATGCACAACATCAAACATATGCTTTGGGTATCAAAGAGGTAACTGACAACTGATACGCTTTTTTTTTCATTTATATCACCAAATGATGCAAATCCTTTCTAAGATCTTGTTTTCCTATGCTCTTTTAAAGTTACTTCAATGCTAATGAATAGGTTCTAATGCATATGTGATTAATGTCCTGAATCTCCTAATAAATATATACAAGTGGCCTATGTCTATTAATATGATTGGTCCTGCCATGTACAGGATTCCCTGTTGATAAATCCATACATCTGTGATTAACTTTTCTACCTTTTCTTTTTTCATTTCTTAACTGAATAAGCAATGAAAATCTCAACTAATGGAGCCACAAATAAATCAACATGTAGCATTTTGATGATTGATTGTCCTCATTATTGATAATTCCTGGAGCCTTTTGCTTGAAGTTTTATGCAAAATTGGTGAATTTGGGCCAATGTAAGATTATATAAGCATGAAACGAAATCTTGCTTAGTGTTGATTATGCCTTATTCAACGATAACCTTATTGAGTTGTGAATAAGAGAGCCAATGCAGATGCTCTTGCAAGCTTCTTTTCTCCACACAAGTAGAATAACCTTGAATATGAAGAGATCTCTCTCCAGTCTCCATTGGCATCTGCTAAACAAACTCACAGTAGATATATTCTTCAATGTATTGCATTTTTGTCACTTCTTTTGATAGTATAGTTATTTATTTTTGGCAGTGCATTGCTCTCATAAACATGATCCGAATTTCAATTAGATTTGTCTGTTCTGGGCGAATGCACATACAATATTGTCCAATATATAAATAGATAGGTGATGTCTATAAAATAGAGAGAAACTTTGGTATTCTCATGCAAAATGTGTTTTCCTTGTCATGCCTCCATCTTTACCTTGAAACTAATGTTTTATAGAAATATAAATTTTATATGTTTGGAATTTGGATGATATATCCGATTTTCATTTCTTTAAATAGGTTGGTTGGTTTAGGGCCTCGGAGAAATGGGTATATCAAGTTTTGGATGTGTAAGTTGATAAAGACAAATAATTTTTTTTTTTCAATTAATGAGAAACACTGACGGCTTTTCGCGGTCGAAAACGCCGATAGCAAATACCGTCGCTCTCAGCCCTCGGAAACACCGACGGTTTTAGCCGTCAAAGACGCCGACGCTTTAAATCCATTGGTGAGCAACGCCCGTGCCCCCTTTCCCGATGGATAGTCCAACGGCTTTTAGCTGTCGGGGAAGGTCATTGCAGACGGTTTTTAGCCATCGGCGTTGCTGTTTTTTGGTAGTGCTTATTCATACAATAGATTTGGAAAGCTAAGGTACCTCCTTTTATATCATTTACCTAAATTAAATGATCCATCTAGGGTCGTCAATCCTAGTTAACCACATATGATTGGCAAGTTGTAGGGCATCACCCCTAATGAAAGGCAGTGGATAGGTAAATTCAAGAGTTTATAGTCGAGGTCACTACAGGGAGGCTCGTCACCTTAGCGTAGGCCGACAGCTCGAATACGGTGTCCCATACCACCATATTCGGGTCACGAGTTTGGGTTACTCACTGGTCACTACAGAGAGGCTCGTCACTCCAGCGTAGGCCGATAACTCGACCACAGTGTCCTATACCACCATGCCCGGCTCATGAGTCTTAGTGGATCGTGGTACCATAGTTGAAATGGGCTTTTACATTGGTAAGTGGTACCTTAGATTCAAGCAGTGATGCCCATACATGGTAAACATAATAGGCTAATTAGTTTATTAGATAAGTTCGATTGGTACAAGCGCATGCCGAATTAATCGACATGGAGCGCGTAAGCACTCCTCATGGCCTAAGCACTTTCGACGATCATCGTTCGACCCGGATTCACCGAATGTATTAAATGTGGCGAGACTAATTTGGCCACTCAATGGGAATCATTACCGATTGCCAAGACTACATTACAATACGAATCTTACTCAGATGTAGTATGTAAATACACGTGAAAATCATATCAGCATTTAACAAACAATTCAAATCAATATCTCATTCGAGCATTTCATCAAACATATTGAACATGTTACCAAACATTGCATTTCATCCATAAATCGCATAGTCGAAAGTAAGATTACATGAAGGAAACTATACATATAGATAAGGTAATTAAGAATCCTATCTCAATACCCTTATTAAATACAATTCATCAACAATTTCTAATTCAGACATTTTTTTCAGACACTTAGACTACACATAACTAATTACATAGACTAAATTAGTTACGACATGAACTATAACAATTCATTACACAAAGAGATCATGATACACATAACAAATATGAATCCTAGATTTATAGTCATCACAAGCATAAATCATATGGCAGCAATCAAGTCAGACATAAATCATTAGTTGACATTAAAAGCCTTGAAAATCATAACCTAAACGTTTATTGTCCGCACCTTTCGTCGGAATACTCGATTCAGACGCGGTTCGAGTTCTACATTCTTGCAAACTAAACAACAGACACCTAAGCAATGAAATAGGTTAGATATTTCGTTGATTACTCTATTTGGATCCCTAAATCAAGATTAGGGTTAGGATTTCTTACCCAAATTGTAGTTGGAATGGTTCGTGTAGCGATGGTGGGGAGGTGAAACAGCACGCGGAGTTGTACGAAAGAATCCCAGTAACGATCTTCCTATTTCTCTCTTCTCCCCTTACTCTTTTCTCTTATTTTCTCTCTTCTCTCTCTTAGGGTTATAGAATTTCGTATGGAATGGAAATGGGGTGGTTTAAGGGCTTTATATAGGCCCAAAACTAGTGTAAATGGCCCCAGGGCCATGGTATACTTAAATTATAATCATAGGGTGCCTGTTTCGGGCAAAAGGGGTTCATCTGCAGGTCCGTTACTCACTTGCGACGTAGGGTAAGTCCCTTGACAATGGATCTATGCCAAGATGTGGTTTCAACATGATTGGATAGGCCGATCGGCCGTGAAGGACCTGTATCAGATCAACGGTCATTGTCACTCGATCAACAAGTATACAGATATGTGCAGGGAAATTTCCCTGATCCATGGGTGAAGTTCGGTTAGAAACTGACGGTTTGAAATCTTCAATTTCGCTCGTAAGCGAACGACCCAATTTACTTAAGTTTTGTTACATTTTCTAAAGATATTCGCGTTTCTCACATGCTTCGCTCAGGGCTCAAGTTGTGCATTTTTGGACACTATTTGGGCTCGATTCCAGTGATGGTTATCAAGCCCAATATGATAAATATAACCCTATAGTTTCATGGTCATCGGACTTTCGACATACGGTCCAGGTCCAATACGGAGTTTCAATGTACTATCGAGAGCAATAGGCTTTTAGGATTTCTCCTAGGTTCTCAAGCAGTGTTGAGTTAACTATTTTGGTGGTTTTGGGTCTTGCCATTTGTAGAAATAGTGGCTCAAGATAAATCTACCGATTAATATAGTTCAACACTTAATTAATTTTTGCCTAAATTTCTATAGGATACGATCCTTAGGGATTTCTGCCTGAGGTGGTACTCGAGTCTTCGTACAGATTTTTCCAAGACATTATAATCTACCCCCTTTGAAGAAAAATTTCATCCCCAAAATTAGTACCTTTTCATTCTCCTCGAGGATCTGAGGGTAATTCTTACGGTCCTAGGCTTCTGTTTCCCAAGTAGCCTCTTCCTTTGTGTGGTGAGTCCATAGTACCTTCACGAGCGGAATAACTTTGTTGCGTAGTACCTGTTCCTTCCTATCTAGAATACGTGTTGGTCGCAGTACATATGTAGCATCTTTACTTAACTGTACTTGCTCCCATTTGATAATATGGGAAAGATCAGGAACATATTTCTTCAACATTGATACGTGGAACATGTTGTGCACACCTGCAAGTGGTGTGGGCAAAACGAGGCGGTATGCCACCATAATCACTCAGTCCAGAATCTAGAATGGGCCAATGAATCTCAGCATGAGTTTCCCTTTCTTGCCAAATTGAAGGACTCCCTTTATTGAGGAAACTTTCAGGAATATATGGTCCCCAACTTCAAATTCCAACTGTCGCCATCTGGTATCAGCGTTAACTCTTCTGTTTACTCTAGGCTGTAAGAAATTGATGCCTGATAATGTCTATCTTCTCTGAGTTTTCCTGTACTAAATATGGGCCAACCAAACTCTTCTCGCCAACTTCTGCCCAACAATGTGGAGCTCGACATGGGTGCTCATACAAAGCTTCATAGGGAGTCATGCCAATGCTCGCTTGAAAGCTGTTGTTATAAGCAAACTCTACATAGAGGAGATAGTCATCCTAACTGTCTTTGAAATCCATCACACACGCTCATAACATATCTTCTAATATCTAATTTACCCGTTCCGCCTGCCCATTCGTCTGTGGGTGGAACATGGTACTGAACTTCAGTTTCACTCGTATTGCTTCTTGAATCCGACTTTAGAAAATAGATGTGAATTGCGTGTCTTGATCCGACACAATCTTCATTGGAACTCCATGAAGTCATACGATCTCTTTGATGTATAGCTTGGCTAAATCATCTTCTGAGTTTGAAACTCTAATCGGGAGGAAATGAGCTGATTTCGTTAATCGGTCCACAATCACCCAAATAGAGTCATGCCCCTTTCTCGTCTCAGTAACCCGAAAATGAAATCCATAGATATGAAATCCCATTTCCATTTAACTATGGGCATGAGCTGAAGTAAACCAGGAGGTCGGTGATGTTCGGCCTTGACCTGCTGGCACGTGAGATAAGGGGACACGAAGTCTGCTATCTGGGCCTTCATGTTACCCCACCAGTACGAACACTTTATGTCTCGATACATCTTCGTACTGCCTGGATGCATCACCATCTTTGAATTGTGAGCAGCTTATAGAACTTCCCTTCTCAAGTCATGGAGATTCGAGACGTATAGGCCACCACGGTATCGTAAACCCCCATCCAAACCAACTCTCCATTCAGACTCCTCACTATCACTTGCTCGTTCTCTCATTTTCACCAACAGTTCATCTTCTTTCTGAGCCACAATATTTCGGTCATCAATAAGTGGTTACAAGTGGATGTGTGCGATGCTCTCGAACGGCTCCTCTACTATAAGCTTTTATTCTAAGTCTCACACAAACTCTATCATATTTCATTCTTCTATCATCAGCAGAGCTACAAATTTTATTATCTTCTTGCGGCTCAACACATCGGCCATAAGGTTGGCCTTGCCAGGATGGTAGGAGACCTCAAACTTGAAGTCTTTCAAAGTTTTCATCCAACGTCGTTGCCTCATATTCAAGTCTCTCTAAGTAAAGATGTACTTGAGGCTTTTATGATCGTAAAAGAGCTCAAACTCCTCTCTGTGGAGGTAATGTCTCCAAAGCTTTAATGTGAAGATGGCCACCGCTAATTCTAGGTCGTGCATGGGGTAGATTTATTTGTGTTTTGTCAACTGTCGTGAGGTATAGGCAATCACCCTATCCTTCTGGATAAGTATGCATCCCAAATTGACTCAAAATGTGTAGGTGTATATAGTATATTTGACCCCTTGCTCTGGCAATACTAGCACGGGGTGGACATCAGCTTGTCGTTTAATTCCTAAAAGGCTACTTCTGCTTTCTCGTTCTAGGAAAACTTAAGGTCCTTACGAGTGAGTTGAGACAATGGTCTGGCTATCTTGGAAAAGTCTTTAATGAATCGATGATAGTAGCAGGCAAGTCTGAGGAAACTCCTCACTTCTGTTACTGAACCAGGTTGTTCCTAGTCCTGTATCGCGGCCACCTTGGCAAGGTCCACGACAATTCCTTTCTTGGACACCACGTGTCCCAGAAACTTGACTTCCTCTTTTCAGAAGCCGCATTTCCGGTATTGTGCAAACAACTAATTCTTCCTGAGAGTATCGAAGACTGCTCACAAGTGTTCTTCGTGATCTTTCCAATTCTTGGAGTATATCAAAATCTCATCTATAAATACGATGATGAATCAGTACAAATACGGCCTAAATACCCAGTTCATGAGATTTATGAACACGGCCGGTGCATTTGTAAGTCTAAACAACATCACAAGGAATTCATAGTGCCTAAAACTAGTTCTGAATACTGTTTTCTACACGTCTTCATACCTGACGTGCAACTGATGATACCCGGACTACAGGTCGATCTTAGAGAAATATTGTGCCCCTTTCAATTAGTCAAACAGGTCATCTATCCAGGGCAGAGGATACTTGTTCTTGACCGTGACGTGATTTAGCCTGTGATAATCAATACACAACCGCAGCGATCCGTCTTTCTTCTTTATAAACAATACAGGTGCTCCCCAAGGAGATACGCTAGGCCATATAAAGCCTGATTCCAATAGATCATCATCTGTCTCCTCAATTCCTCCATTTCACACGAAGGCATCTAGTAAGTAAGAAAATGGGCGTCGTATCAGGCACAAGGTCAATAGTAAAGTCAATCTCGCACCGAGAAGGTAGTCCAGGTATCGTTTTGAACACGTCCATGAAATCTTGGATTACAGGCGTGTCCCCAAGTGTCAGACCATCAACATTTTCCAATAAGGAAGTCTAACAACTTATGTGGTAGGGCTAACTGACTTGAACTGGGAAAGTAAAGGTTGTGCCCTCAAGTTCATGGGCTGTCACCAATCTGGTATCGTAGTCGATCTCTGCCTTCATTTCGATGAGCCAATCCATGCCGAGGATGACATCGTAATGATACAGCGGGGTGACGATCAGGTCAATGCACACCATTCTGCTTTATAAGTCTATCAGGCAACCTTTACAAAGCTTAGTAGCGTCGGAGAAGGTTCCTGTTGCGATAAGGACTCTCACCCTAACCATAGGGATAGTGTTTAACCCTAAGTGCTTGATTGTAGAGTACGATATTATCGAAATAGTGGATCTGGTGTCCACCAATAGAAATACAGGTGTACCTTGAATGTGAGTAGTGACTTCAAAGGCTAAAGGCACTACAGTTGCTGACTAAGATGCTTTAGCTACAAGTGCATGTACACGCGCTTGTTGAGAATGATTGTGTTGCGCTGCCATAGGTCGTTGATGCGTCCTATATCGAGACACGGGAGGTCGATTAGATGGCTGTGCTAGCAGTGCTGATCGTAGAGGTGGAACTGATATGACTTGTGGTGGCTGGCGGTTGATCTTCTGAGGCGGTGTAAAACCATTGTCCCTCATCTTGGTAAAACAATAGGTGTCTGTATGGGCCGTCTTCTTACAGTAGATGCACCAAAGACCTGATCGCCTCGATTGGGTCATTGGAGCCATTAGTCTGGCAGGTAAACCTACACACGGCCTCTTACCGAGGAATGGTCGATTCAGCAGTTCAGGTCGAGACCTTAGGCCCATGGGTATATGTGTCTGGGACAATCTATCTCCATCCTGCTCAGCTCACAGGGACATGTTCACTAGCTCATCATAGTTGGGAATCACAACATATCTTGGTATCGATATCAAGCCACAAACCCTCTGAAAATCGCTGCATCGGCTTGTCTGCCAAGATCAATGGAGCATATCTAGCTAGCTCTGTGAAGCGGTTCTTGTACTCAGTTACTGTCATCCCCCCTTATCGGAGGTGAAGGAATATACCCTTCTTTTCATTACGATAAGTGAGGAGGAAGTACTTTCTGTGGAAACGGGTTTCAGACACGTCACACGTCCAAACATATCCTAAAGGGACGGTTCGTAGGATGTTGTCCCACCAAAGACTAGCTCCTTCTCAAAAATATACGTAATTAGCTCCACTTGCTCTACCTCAGTACAGTGCAGCGACTTCAGTATCTTAGATATACGATCCAACCAATACTCTGCCTCCTCAGGTCGGTGAGTAACCTCAAAAGTAGGAGGACGGAAGCATTAAAAGTGCTTAAATAGGCCACTCGTATTCATCGTTCTAAACGTACGGTTCTGTTCCAAAACTGGTGGTGCACAAGGTGCTGGCCCATTGGTGGGGCTAGTGGCCGGCTGTGAATCCAACATTGTCTCAAAATTCGGGCCCAAGCTAGGGTCCGTCTGGCTATCGTTCAGGGGAGGTGCCCCGTCAATCGATCCGCCAAGTGCGAGACATGCTATATTCTGAGTGTTTTTAGGAGGCATTCCCTATATACAATATAGAGTGCAACATGAGTGAGATTAGGATAATAGTACCCATTTTTCCAATCATTTTACACATTCCAAATCAAAAGAAGCTTCGTGCATTTCATTTAGTCAAAACTTATCACAATACATGAGATGTAGTATTACATGAATTATGATAGAAGATGCATGTGAGCTAAACTTAAACAAGGCTTTCACATTGACTATCCTAACATCGAACTAAGCCAACTAAGGCTATTACATAGAAAAGCAAGAAACAAAGAAAACCAGAAGACAACTGCAGTACATGTCTAGATCTCTTACTCTGGTGAAGGTGGAGGAGCACCCTTATCCTGCATACAGCATAGGAGGGTCTTCAAGGTGCAAGACATTTTCTTGAATTTCTATTTTAAGTAAGCATGATTCTCCTTGAATTCTTGTCTCAGGGCGGCCTGGTTCTCTTCAATCCTGGCCATACAGGCTTTGAAGGCGGTCCGATCATGGCTGTCTCCATGTGTAGCAGGAGGGGCCCCATCTGAGTCTCACTACGCCAAAATAGCTGTTTTGCGACGAATCAAATCCGTCGTAAAACCAAAAAAACGACGAACTTCATCCGTCGCTGTTTACCGGGTCGTTTTTGGTTTTACGACGGATTATATCTGTCGTTTAATCTGCGACGGATAAAATTCGTCATAAAAAATAAAAAGTCCGTCGGTAATATTCAAAAAATTAGTTGTCAGTAAAAACATTAGCGATCATCGGTCAAAAATTAGCGACGGATAAGGTCCGTCGCTAATATGAGTAAGCGACGGACCTCAAATCCGTCGTTGATTTTAAATGCAGATATTAGCAACGGATTTGGTCCGTCGCTAAAATATCTGTAAATAAAAAAAATATCGATAATTTATTATTATTATTTTTTTTAATCTTACACCTGATAGTCATTCAAAAAATAATTCACACTATTATTTGATAAGAATCATATTCACAAAATTGGTAACCACTCAATTCAATAAAAAAAGAAATGACCCAAGTGGCCCACTCCAAAAATTGACTTTAACCCTCATAACTAAACACTTCTTACCCGGAACTTCATCTGTTGGCTATGCCTTACCTTGAATTGACTACTTTGTATCTTCTCTTGTTCAACCTTCTTTTGAGCCCTTCCTACATATATTACAAACAACCAGATTCAATCCAAGAAAAGACTAGTTTAGTCAACCCTTCATATATTACAAATAACCAGCTCAAATCCATGAAAAGTGAATAGTTTAATCAACTGAAACTAATTAACAAAATAAAAGATTAGAATCCATCCTAGCCATTAGAGGTTCAGGTAAGAGCATTTCTTAACTTCATAGCATTCACTGGGAGAGCACAATACATTTTAAAACGATCTTTAGATGTTGGAATCAATACACAACAGCGCAATGCAATCTGCATTTAATTGACTAGTGTCTAACA
Organism: Magnolia changhungtana; assembly: GCA_030180095.1. Lineage (NCBI taxonomy): Eukaryota > Viridiplantae > Streptophyta > Magnoliopsida > Magnoliales > Magnoliaceae > Magnolia > Magnolia changhungtana. Next base: position 2,410,902 of record JASAUF010000640.1, read on the forward strand.
AAATGACCAAATGAAAGTGTAGGAACTGCGAAATTCCTATTTCCCAACAAGATACACCTGCATAATCAGAAGATAGCAACAACTTGTCAGTTCTTGTAACTGCATCTCTATTACCATTTGGTCCATGAAACCAGACCTAAAAAAATATCTTTGATTCCCCCATCCATCCATTCAACCATCATATAGTTATATTCAAACAAGGCTTATACCCATTTAACACCATCTTTCAACATTCAGAATATCACAGGTTTGCTAAACGACATGCAATGATGAAAGTGATGCATGTGAGAATCATTCAAGTGGTTGTTAGAAGTCATATGCAAAGTAAAAAAATAATAAAATAATAAAATTGCAGATGCTAGGATAAACTAAGTTTTCAGAAAATCATAGTGAAACTGTTTGAAACTTTTGCTCATAGGTCTCAAGATTAACTTATCAAAGAGAGAAACTGGGCTATGGGTGAGGGAAGAGAAAATTGAATCTTTTGCTCATAGCTTTGTTTGCAGGGTGGGGAAGATTCCTTCATCGTATCTTGGCATCCCTTTTGTATCATTTGTGGGATGAAATGGTCGAAAGAATGAAAGAAAGCTTCTTGGGATAGAAGAGAAGATAGTTGTCCTTTGGGGGTTACATAACTCCCATCAATTCTACATTAGCTAATATGCCAATCTATCATATTTTTTGTTCCAATGTCCAACGTACAAGTGTTGTTCAAAGAACAGAATTCAAAGAGTTCCTTTCACAAAGTGCAGAAGAAAGCACAAATTTCATCTTGTGGAGTGGGAGGAAAAACTGAAAAGCTATGGTGGATTGGGGTTTAAATGGCTAAAACATATGAATACTATCCTTCTTGTGAAATGGTTATGGAAGTTCACCACAGAAGATAATAATTAATGGAAGGTGGTTTTGTAAAACTGTAATATGGTGCTAGGGCACACGTATAAGCTTCATTTGAATACAGGGCATTGGGGCTGTGTACAGCTGTGTTCAAATTTGAGTAGGAATTCTCAAAGGCAGTTGTCGTGAAGATTGGCGTGGAATGCTCATTAGATTTTTGGAAGATGCTTGGTGAAATATAATGTCCTATCCATGCATTTCTCAGTTTGTACTAGATTGTTTCTCAAAGAGATTATGGCATTGGAGCTTTTAGCAGCAATTGAGGGTTAGTAGTGTAGTTGCCAACTTTTACAAGATGGATGATGAGTTAGATGTTCTCCCCCTCTTTTCCCCATTTTGAGATTGTTTTCAAGCCATTTTCTACTAAATTTATGCAATTTTTAAAGATCAGAACATAAGATTTAAGCCCTTTTTTTTTTTTTTTTTTACTAATTGAAGATCCAAATGCTCATACCCTACCGGTTGGAAGATATTGAAAAGTTACCGTCTGCATGTTTTTATGTCTGTACATATGTACATACATATTTATGTATGGTTGGACGCTAGGCTACTATCTGCCAGCAGATATTACTTTCAAAATGCATTTGTGTGCAACATCCAACCTGTTTAATTGGTTAACCCCACTTTGAGGATCACCTTGTGTAAAATTCAGCCCCATCCACTCATCAGGTAGACAACACTTACTATTTTGTTATTTATCAGCAGATATACTTGAGGTTATCTGCTGGGTGGACAATAACGTATCGGCAAAGAGCAATTCTAGTGTAAATCTATATATGTATGTATGGAGTTTTGCTAAGCCCACACGTTTCTACAAGTCAGTTAATGCACCACCCACTATATATGCTAATATGGTAGGCCAGTGAAACATCTAAGCTATCCACTTGGTGGAGTTCACTATGTAGAGCCCAAAGATAAAGGTGGTCCATTTAGTTGGTGTGCCAGAATAGTAGAAATAAGCCAAGCGGATTAGAAAACTTTGACTCTTTTTTTTCACAACCGTACATTCATTCAGTTGATTGTGGCCCACCTGACTAGTGGACTGGCCTGATTCTTGGGATAGGGAATCTCATCATGATGGATGGCTTGGACATTCCACTTGTTCACCTTGCTAGAATATGTGGTGGCATGTGCATTAGCTGACTTGAACATGCATGTGGGCTTAGCAAAGCTCTGTATACATCAGCCAGAGGCAATTTTTCCCTTGCAAACGGTTTGCAGAGGATCATGAACTTTGGATTTTCAAGGAACATGGGGAGGAATTTGAAACAAATGTAACATGTATTTAGGTAATTTGGAGGCATACGCGTGTGTAGCAACCAACGTTTCAGATTGTATCTATCAGTCCCATCAACAGCATGGAGTTTACCTCCACTGGGAATAGGGGCATTTTTGCTATTTTAAAATGTTGCTGCAATATGTGAGTAGCTTGTTGGCAGTCTTAATTGTGTAGTGTGGAATTATGTTTGGCATGTGAGTCAGTATCAATGTGAGCCTTTACCATTTCCGATTCCAAGACCTCGGTAAAGAGGAAGGCGAATGTCTAGTTGGCAGCCAATCATAATTTCTTTTTGCCAATCTACCATTTAAAGCCAAGCCCAAATCGATGGAAGAAAGGCTCAGATGATGATTGTATAACAGGAATTTGGAAACTAGGAATTGAAGTTTGGATCATGGGTTTATATATATATATATAATGAAAATGTTTTTTTTTCTTCTTTTCAACCAGTAGTTTTCATTTTTTTTTTAAGTTCTAAATCCTTAAAAAGACTGTAATTTGCAGATGAACTACATTCTGTTCGTGAAATAGAAGAGAAAGGAAAGAAGAGACATACCTTCTCTGAAATTTGTGGTTATCTCTACATTTTTCTATTTGGTTTGTTGCGGATTTCAGTTGTTCTAGATTCGACATAGCTTCAATGGCGGATATTCTACATCTTTAGGTTCATTTTATTAAAACAGCAAAATCCTTCACTACCAAGGTAAAGTGTTAACGTTCAGCACTCAACTACAGCATTCTATTGTTATTCAGGTGTCTCCAGGCGTGACACACTAAGCATGCAGGTTGAGGCATTTAGATGGTATTTGAATCAGTGATGAGGTGTAATAAGGTTTCCATTCTTGAGGGAAGGTCCTTCAAATGTCATTTTGGTGGGCGATATCTATGAAGGCTCCTCCGAGCATAGAAAACTTACAGGGAAAATGAAATCCTGTTATAAAACAGAGATCACAAACACATCTAGCGAGTAGCTGAAAATTTGTGGATATGTTGGTTGTTCAAGGATTCAAGATAAATCAAAACAAATAGGGTCATATCCCGAAGGCATCACATAAGCCTTTGTATGGAGTTTCTTTTCATTTATTTTGCCAATTCAACTCTCTTAATGATAATTACATAATAATGTGTATGGCATATTTGTCAAATAACCATTTACTCCAAAAGCTTAAGCTCGAGAAGGCTGCTCACAAACGTGAAGAAGGCTGGCAAGGATGGCACTGAGCTTAGAAACGTGAAGAAGGTTGCGTACTTAACTTCATCTGTGATGAAACACTTCGATGTCCCAAAGCTCGAGAAGATCATTGATGAGGAGAAGAAGGTTTCTCATTCATCACTGATGGATGACATAGAGAAGGTCATACTTGATCCAGCAAAAGTTGAAGTCAAACTAAAAGCAGAGAATGTTGACATATGTTACCCCCCAATTTTTCAAAGTGGGGGTGAATTTGATCTCAAGATGAGTGCATCAAGCAATGATGAGGATCTCTACTATGACTCAACAAGTGTGATCATATGTGCAATCGGATAGCGCTACAATAGCTACTGCTCAAACATTGCCAGAACATTTCTAATTGATGCAAATGCAACGTAGAGTAAGGCTTATGAGGTTCTCCTCAAGGCCCATAAGGCAGTGATAGGTGCATTGAAGGCTGGGAATAAGGTCAGTGCTGTTTACCAAGCAGCAGTCTCGGTGGTAGAGAGGGATGCTCCTGAATTTGCCTCTCATCTTACAAAGTCAGTAGGAACGGGAATTGGTCTCGAGTTCCGTGAGTCGGGATTGAGTTTAAATGCCAGGAACGATCGGGTGTTGAAACTTAGAATGGTTTTTAATGTATCTATTGGGTTCCAAAACTTGCAATCAGAAACCAACAATCCAAACACTAAGATGTTCTCGTTGTTGCTTGCAAACACCATTATTGTCAATGAAAAAGCTACAGAAGTTGTGACTTCAATCAGCTCAAAATTAGTTAAGGATGTTGCATACTCATTCAATGAGGAAGAGAAGGAGGAAGAAGAGCGTCCAAAGGTCAAAGTTGAATCCAATAGAGCTGAGGCGTTCTTGTCGAAAGTGACTTTAAGGTCGGATAATCAAGAGATGTCAAAGGAGGAGCTGCGGAGGCAGCATCAGGCTGAGCTGGCTCGGCAGAAGAATGAAGAAACTGCGAGGAGGTTGGTTAGGGGCGGTTCTGCAGCTGGAGATGGCCGTGGTTCTGCAAAAGCTTCAAGCGATCTCATTGCCTATAAGAATGCCAATGATATCCCACAGTCGAGGGAATTAATGATATAGATCGACCAAAAGAATGAGGCTGTCCTTTTGCCAATCCATGGCAGCATGGTGCCATTTCACATTACTACCCTCAAGAGTGTTTCAAGCCAACAAGACGACAAAATTTGCTATAGGATGTGCCTTGGAAGTTTTAAATGATCGCCGAGTACCATTCAAACTAAAAGGGAAGTTTTATAGAATAGCTATAAGACCAACCACGCTTTAAGGAACAAATTCTTGGGCAAGGGGAAGGCCCAAAAAGACGTGGATGGAGGTAGTAAGAAAAGACCCGATGACCTATGGTCTAACTGAAGGTATGGCCCTTGATAGAGTGGAACGGTGGAATAGGATTCATGTAGGCGACCCTAATTAATTAGGATATGGCTTACATGATGATGACGATAATGACGATTATTTCATATATAAATTGCAATATGCATATATATATATATAGTTTTATAATTAATTAGGATATGGCTTACAAAATGTTTACTATTCATCCTAGTATTATCTACTACATACTATTAACATACAACCAATATTGGGGCACCATACCATGAGTTACAAAATTTCATGTCCCCCTAAACAAGGCATCCTCCATTGATAACATATATATATATATCATAAGTTTTTTATTTTCATTTACATTCACAAATACATTCATCATCCATCCAACTATTAACAACATTTACAAAAAATAAATTATATCCATCCAACTCTTAATAATAATTTGCAACTTAACCTGCTAAGAACCGTCATGCACCGTAATGTCTTACCGCAGAGCGGGTTCTGAGGAGTTACAAGTTGACCCTGATGACAGCATATAAATGAAGCGATAAAGATATAAATAATTCAAGATTAATTAAAGGTTTCGAGAACTTACATCCACCTCACTCTTATTGCCAAGTAGTCCTGATAAAAATGCATCCACACTATGAGAAGGGGAAAATAAAATAAAATTGTGGCTGCACCGATACGGTCTAGTATGAACGGCTGCCTACGTACCCAATGTTGGAAGATTAGGATCAAGCCACTACATAATTCTTAATATTTAAATCAGAACATTTTACGCATAAGCAAAGAAAAAATCAAAACAAATTCAGAGAGAAAAAGAGAGATGATGCATAGAAAAGGCAAGGGCATTTGAATTGCTAAAATGAAAGCATTATATTCTATTCGGTCTTGAACTGTCCAAACAAGGACAATTTAAGGATTTTTATGCACCAAGGAGCACACTATATCTATGCCTGGCCGCATAAAAACCCTTAAATGGGTAACTGATTGTTTTAATCTATATACAATCACATTAAAATTTTTAATCTAAATGAACATAATTCAAAATACAACTCATTTTTAAATGTAGAATCAAAGCAAAAGAACTGGTAACCTGAGTTGTTTTCCTGCAACCAGTCTCACCAAATAACAGCACTACCTGTTCTCCATACATAAACAGATAAACAAAACTCAGAGCATGACATTGAATAACATTGAATCCTCCTTTCACCAGTAGTAACAAAAAGAAAATGCTCAATACAAGTGTAACAAGTTTATCCTCCTTTCTTTTTATTAAGCATGGTGATGGGGATATTCTTTTCTAACAGATGGGTGTAATCTATTTAGTCCCATACATGAAAGTAGACATGACCAAAATTTGAAAATCTGAATCAATATAACAAAAACCAACAAAATCCAAAACCCAAAATAAGATTCAAAACAAGCCTGATTGGGCAGTCAAAACTAAAATATGTCCAATGGTCTTACTTGACAAACAAGTGTCCCAATCAGGTTAGAATTATTCAACCAATCGACTTATGAACAGAACTTGGCTCACTTCATGTACAACTGAAAGATGAAACATACAATGAAATCTCTCTACCCGAGAAAGGATTGCATTAGATTTAAAATCAACAGTACACATTGTTTACATTCAACCATTATAAGGTCATGATAAGCTGAACATACAAATTGATGTGCAAGGCCTATTGAGTTGTTTTAATGACATTCAATCCTTCCATCAATTCAGTCTGATACAAATGTCTCTAGGATGCACTCTAAAACAAAGAAAGAAATAAAGGTGCATTCAAGAGAACCATCTAAATTAATTTCCACTTGGAGAAAAATCTGAAATATGGTTGCACAAAATATGACAGGAAGCGGAGCAGATTCTTGTATAGAGGTGGGCAAGCATCTATTGCTCTATTCATGATCGATATTTTACAGCCAACTACAAGCTTCATGTTGGGTATAAACACGGAAATACTCGAATCCTACGCAGACACAGCAATACAAGTTCGAAATTAAGAATGATGATTACTTTACCTATCTCTTCTAGCTGCTTTGAAAATACTAAAGCAACTGAAGCATCAACCAGCATTATCCTTTAAAATCGCTAGAAACTTCTCAACCTAAAACAAAGGGAAAAAAAAATAAGGAAAAAAAAAGACCTCAAAAATAAAATAAAATAAAAAAATCTGATCAAAACCTGATTCAAAGCTCTATTAGAAGCCATATATATCAGTTTGAAAATCATTTGGGCATTTCCTACTTACCCTTCCTAATGATGTATGATAATACATATGCCTTTCCAACCTTCCAAGATCTAAGGCCCCTCCTAATTCTATCTTGTGACAACATTATCATTCAACAATCTCTAAAAGTAGATTCTCAAGTTTTCACAAAATCCAGTCCTTCATTGTCGTCGTCATCTAAAGCCTTAATGCCAACGTATCACAATATTCAGTTATAAATTTAGGAAAAGAAGAAGGCAGACAAAACATTGACGCTAAACTAGACTCATATGGTTTTGATTCAATTTAAACTTCCAAAAAAAATATAAAAAAGAAAGTTTAAGTATAGCAAGAAGAGCTTATAAAAGAAACTGAATCCCATGATGGTTTTGATTTTATATGAACTCCTAAAAAGAAAGAGAGCTATGATGAAAGAAACAAAAAATAAAAATAAAGAAATAAAAAAATCATTCATTTATCTATTTGTGCAATGGTAAGTTTGTTTTGGCTTCATTCAGCTATGTATTTGTCTTTGACATCTTGTTTTTGCTGATGTTTGGCAAGTCTTCATTTGTCTTAATCCTCTATATGATATTTCCTAGATCTTTGGTTTATCATAATGCCTGTTTTTTGTTAGTAGTAACTTTAAAATACAAAACATAATCTGAAATAGTGTAGCTATTGCAGTAATGTTTGCATTCAAATCTTCTTCTTCTTTTTCATTTGTTTATCACCCAATGTTCGATTCTTTGCATTTGTTTTTGTTAACTTCTCTTTCCCCTGTCAATCACTTCTATTTAACATTTCATTAGGGATGCCATATATCAGGCCCACAAAACCTCACATAAACCCCACAAAATAACATTATAAACCTCTCTCTTCTTCTTCTTTTTTTAATTTTTTTTTTCTTTTCTTTTCTTTCGTTCTTGTTCTCTTTTTTTTTTTTTTTTTTTTGAAAGGTGATAAACTTCAAAATTCAAGACTACCAAAAGGACCACTATAGGCCCCTGCATCCTTAATTTTGTGTGACTGTCCATGTGTCAAATGAACACAACTCCCCATGCTATCTTCCCTATCACAACCCATGTCGAATGAATCAACACTAAACTGAAATAAAATAACCGACCAGAAAGACTAACAACTATCAGTATAGAAATGGCGACACAGCATGAGTTTCCAAGATTGTTGCAAGTTTTGATTCCCTTCAACCCTCAATAAATCAATCCATTACAAATACAGGCAACAAATCATATGCAATATAGCAACAAAAATAAATAAATAAATAAATAAATAAAGGGGAAAAAAAAGGTCTTGGAAATACATGTTTGTAGTTCGATTTTTTTGGCCAAGCAATCCACATGGTAGAGCTGACCAATGGTCAGGCTGGTCTTGGACATGGGTACCATACTGAAATGTGTCAAGGCATATAGACATGTTGGACAACTCAATTTGATTAATAGAACCCCTTCAATAATATGCTTTGCTTTTATTTATTTAAAAACCTGTACAACAAGTACTAATGAGACAATTTTGTTTTAGTTGAAATACTGGTGTGAACATGAGTGATTTGGTTTCAAGTCGCGTAAATGCATATTTTGCCAAAAGAAGAATGCAATTGACAGTGTGCAATCAGAATGTTATAATATTTACATTTTAAAAAAATAATTAAAAAAAAAGAACTAGTTTGAGGAAGAAACCAGAGCGCACAACCCGCCAAGTTGACCACAAATCAAAGCTTGACCAATCCATTCCAGTTTCTAAAACACTTGGTTATTTTTCACCTTTCATCATTCAACATAAAAGAACTTCAAAAATCATTTGTGAGTGATTTTCCTATGAGATCCAAATCATTGTAGCGTTTGAACCAAAAATTAAAGAATTTTCAACATTAGCTTTAATTCATAAACTAAGCTAAACAGTTCAACGCCTCTAAAGAACAACCGGTAACCAAATGCAGTTCAACAAAAGTGATGTGCTTACTTAACCAGGCTTGCCACTTTAGTCATGAATGCAGAGATGGAGACATGAGTAAGACTGGGTTCAATTGCTAGTTCAACATCTTTACTATCAGATGATGGGACTTCTAACTTGATTTGGGGGGATTGAGGTGGAATTCGATGATTTCTCCACAGCAACCTTTGATGTAGAAAACAAGCGCAGTAAAGGCCAAAAGCAACATTTCAAATAAAAAATAATGATGACAACAATGAATTGCTTCCAGTAACATGCTTCATTAACCTGGGCCTTGCAAACAGTTGACTGATTTCTATAAGGACCCTACAAAACACATGGAAAATTAGATATCAAATAAAAGATTGATTGAGGCATCCTACTCAACATCAAATAGCTGTGTAAGAACATGGTTTTCCACATTTTAATGGAACCAAAATTTTCATTTTAAACTCGTGTTAGTGTGAGATCATACAGTTGGCTATTAGAAGCTAACCTGCAACCCCACCTTTTTGGTTTGAGAGAGAACATACTACCATTAACGATACCTACTAGGACCAAGATATTAACATCCAATGATCACACATGTCAATTTGAGCATGAAAGTGATCATTCCCAACAACAAACATGGATGATTATATAAGCTCTCAACACAATCTAATTCTTCAAGAAAGTTTAAACTACAAACATGGATCTTGTAAATTAATTTTAATGCCTCCACAGCTTCCCATAAAGCAATATGAAAACCCAAGGATAACAAACATACTGGGAATTCACGAATCTTGTATTACTGGATTGTCCTTCCATCCGCATTCATAATGCCAATCCAATAACCAAAATGAGAAATGGTATCCAAGATACAACATCCAACTTCGAAAAAGGAAAAGGGAAAAAATATCTAAAACACTGCAATGCAAGCATAGTTTTCTTCAAAGCAAAACTACAATAAGGTTGGACATACAAACTTCAACTAAGTTAATAAGATGCAACAGAGTGGAAATAAATAATCGCAACAACTTTCTGATTATAGATGCGTTTTCTCTCAACATTCTTTGCAATTGTTTTTGTTTCAAGTCCAACTTAAAATAAATGCAATTGCAACTTGGAACATATCACTCACTAAATAAAGTGGGAGTAATCCAATTTTGGATATCTTACTTGTTGGAATTTAATTTAAATCAACTGCACATCCGAATGTAGCTTAAGTTAAAAGCATGGAATTTAATAAAAATGCATCCAATCACTTACCTCATAGAAAACATCAATTATCAGACATTCAAGGATGAAGCACAAAACTGCACAAAGGGCATTAAACATGTAGTAGTACATCTGAAAGGGGCTACCTTCAGGTTGTGAGCTTTTGTTGAGATCTGGGTCAATTGAATCAGTGTTTTCAGAATATCCTTGAAGATGGGTTCCTTCATCCATGTCATAGACACCTAAAGCAAATGTCGTAGCCTTACTTTTCCCTATCTCTGCACAACTCTTCTTCTTGCATGAAAACAGATGAGAGAAACTTGGAAAGAACTCTCAAGTCTAACAAAGAAGGCAAAGAAAATCAAAAGGATGTCGAATAAATAAACAAATAAATAAAAGCACAAGCATACACAATTGTAGCTTTAACAAAAATCAATCTCCCCAAAACAATGACAAACAACCATGACTCTAGCAAAGTTTTGATAAAGAAAAAATAAGATAAGATAAAATAAAATACACAACCAATTAACTTCTCAAACCTTCTCATTACAAGTTTGATGAGAGGTCAGCATGACCTACTGAGTTTTGAAGAAGATTTTTCATTAGGAGACCTTGGTGGGGACGTAGTCTTTCATTGCCACTTGTGTATCATGTTTACGTATTTATACAAATGCGTGGAACATTTGAACGGACACTTCTCTGAATTGCTAGTTTGACCTTCATCTTGCAAAATAAAATCACTTTGCAAAATAAAATCTTCTTATAAAAGAAATAGCAGATCTGAATGCAATGTAGTCTCCATGAGTACGAATTAGCCATGCAATCCATATAAATATACAATTTTGTATTGCATGAAAGCAGAGAAAGAAGGGATTCTGTAGTTCTTACCATTTGGGTAATCCTCTTATAGCACCGTTGCCCATGGACGACAAGTAGTCACTCCAGAAACTGGAATTGAGCAATAGAGAAGTCACTAGGTGGTTGTTCTGAATTGTAGGTGCATTAAATTTATAGAGTAGTCGCTCCAGAAACTGGAACTGACCGTACATTAGATTTTTTTAAAAAAATAATAAAATTAAAATTTTTAAAAAAAAATGTATTGTAGGTGCTAGAAGAGCATGACCTATCAATTACTCGTATGACTACGAAAAAAATTCTCATCGACCTTATTCTCTTGATGCAGGGGAGTCATCCACAGGATCAAGAACCAGTGTTGCTAAGAGTATACAAAATTGGATTTTCAGTTAGATATCGGCACACCATTGCACTAGTGCCAAAGGTTTTTTTTTTCTTTCTTCTTTCTTTTTCCTCCCCATTGAAAGGTGATGCTAACTATCATCCAACAATCTCATTTATTTTAACCTTTTCAATTAAGTGATACCAGGGAAATAATATAATAGAAACTTAGTCATATTGCAGAAGAGCATCTGCATATAATTGATGTAAGCAAAATTACAATAAAAGAAATGACATTTAAGACTAACATTAATACTAGTGCCTCAAATAACACATTAATGATAATCCAGAATAAGATGGAAACTAGTACATCAAACAACCGAACTAAGCTACCAATTCTAGCTAATCCAAGGTGGCTGGAATCTCTGAGTGTCCACCTATGTATATACCCTGCAATTCTAGGCCCACCATAAGTATATCCATAATTGTAATCAGATCACATTCTTAGAATCTCTGAGAGAAAAAATTTCTCGACCAAAAGAATCCCCAAAAGAACTGATGAATCATAAGCCAGATATGAATTTGAACGAAATATACAAGATCTATAAACACAAACCTTTTCTTTCAACAGAACCTTAAATAACACAATCCATAATTCATCCATGAAAATTCACACAAACCAGAAGATCTATGACATCTCAGCTCTTGGATTCTTTTGTGTGTCACCTCAACTTTATCATAGAAATGTGCAACAATCCAATCGAAACCATCAAAGTTTTTCGAGATTTGAGCAAAACCCTAGATCATATCCCCAGGATCTAAAATTCCATACCAAAAATGCAGAAAAAGCAACACAGCAGCCGATCCTCCAGGATCTAAAATTCCATACCAAAAATGTAGAAAAAACAACACAACCGATCACTAGTGCCAGAAGATCTACAACAACTACCACTACATTATCATGATTTTCCATCACAAACACGAATTCCAAGGAAGGCAACATGTAAAGATCATCAGCTCAAAAGTAAAAATTGAAAACCAAAGCTTCAGATAATCGAATCGGAAAGCAAAACAGATCCATCAGCGAGAATTAGATCAAAATCCAACAAAATCTCTTGGAATCGAAATGCATAAGACATATTGGGATCAAAACAGATCAACCACCAGAAATCGAGAAAAAAAAATCAGAAAAATCGTACTATAGGTGGCAAAAAAAATTAGAGAAGAGAAAAAAAGCTCGCCATCTTTGAAGGATCTGATGATCGGAGAGAGAGAGAGAGAGAGAGAGAGAGATGATGGATTTTCTGCAAAAATCTAGGGCAATGAGAGAGGAGGAGATGGTTTGAACACTCTCTCTCCGATTTCAAGGGTTTTGGAGGAAAACGAGCAGACGAAGCAAGGAAGCAAAATGAATGTGAAGACTCCTGGCATTTGAGAGCCTCTCCTCTTCAAATATCGGTGGAACCAGTCGAAATGGATGGAGCTGGGATCTCTGTACACGTGTACCAGGACGTGAGTAGATTTAGACCGTCCATCTAGTTGATCCTTGACGAAAGGTTTACGAAAAAGATTAGTACAGTTATTGAAGTCATTCAATCAGTGGCGTCAAGCTCTGCGTAGAAGTAAAACTTACTGAACGGTAGATATTCATTGATGGAAAGGGAATGATAATGGATGGATAGGATCGATTCAATTTTTAAAATACTGGCCATCAACGATGTGCCCCACTGTCTGAACGGTTCCGACTGAGATATCATATTTCACAACTACTAACAAAAATGAGTGTACCATATTCCGGTTCTTCTACTCATATCTTATCTATCCTCTTATTGTCACGATGATGGTCATGCATGAGATGATGAGAAATTACGGCCACCAGATCATACTCTTAGCCTCGGTTCCTATGCTAGTGAGGCCAAAAGTGGCCTCGGTTCCTCTGCAACCGAGGCTAAAAACGTAGACATTGGGTACTCTTTCTTCCGTCCATCCGATTTCTTTTGAAATTTCTTATTTTTTTCAGAATTTTTAATTATTCAAAATTTCTCAAAATTTAAAAAAATTTCAATTTTTTTTCAAGTTTTTTAAATTCAAAATTCTTTTTCTTTTTCAAAAATTACAAAAATTTTCAAAATTTTTAATTTTTTTAAAATTCTCAATTTTTTTTTAAAAAAAAAAATCATACTTTTTCATAATTATCATTTTTTATTCTTAATTTTTTTAAAAAAAATTTCTTAATTTTTTAAAAGTTTTCAAAAAATTTAAAAATTCTTAGTTCTTAAAAAAATTTTTAATTCAAATCTTTTTCAAAACTCTCAATTTTTTTCTTCAAAATTCTCAATTTTTTCCCAATTGTCTCCATTTTTTTTTCAAAATTCTCAATTTTTTCACAATTGTTAAAATTTTTAAAAATTAGTAATTATTTCAATATTCTCATTTTTTTTCAATATTCCTAAATATATACTTTTAGCCTCAGTTCTTTTACAACAGAGGCTAAATAGTAGATTTTTTGCTTCCTATGCAACTGAGGCTAAAAAGTAGACCTTTCGCCTCGGTTCCTATGCAACTGAGGCTAAAAAGTAGACCTTTTGCCTCAGGTCCTATGCAAATGAGGCTAAAAACTAGGCCTTTCGCCTCGGTTCCTATGTAACTGAGGCTAAAAACTAGACCTTTCGCCTCGATTTTTATGCAACTGAGGCTAAAAGGTAGACTTTCGCCTCGGTTCCTATGCAACTGAGGCTAAAAGGTAGACTTTTCGCCTCAGTTCATATATAACTGAGGCTAAAAGGTAGACTTTTTGCCTCGGTTCATATGCAACTGAGGCTAAAAACTAGATTTTTTGCCTTGGTTCCTACGCAACTGAGGCTAAAAGGTAGATTTTTCGCCTCAGTTCCTATGCAACTAAGGCTAAAAGGTAGACTTTTCGCCTCGGTTCTTATACAACTGAGGCGAAAGATGAACTTTTAGCCTTAGTTCCTTAACAACTGAGGCTAAAAGACACATTTAGCCTCCATTTTTTCAACTGAGGCTAAAAAATTGTGGCTAAAGGCCTATTTTCTTGTAGTGTTAAGATCCATCTGATCAACTATCTGGATTACCGACATGTGCATGTTAGCTCAAATAATTCCTTGGCTATAGAGTGATCAATGGGCTGGGAACTGTTTGGGCTGACCCTAATGGTCAACCTTATTCAAAATATTTATTTTTCCTAACTCAAGAAAAAGCCCATCCCAGCCCATAAAGAGCCCATGTGTGTGTGTTTAAGAAGGAGGTTTACATTAATTTGTAAAAGCTCTTTTACAACATGTTGATATTAGATAACCCAAGTTATCCAATCAATAATCAGTTAGAAACTTAGAACCATCATCACAATCATCTGCTTTATTTTTAGGCGGATGGACGGCATGGACAAAACACATAAACGGTGGGCTCCATGATCCACTGTTTTAGGCCATTCATCATGTGAAGCTTCCAGAAATCAGGTTATCCCACTCATGAGGTGGTCTTGCACAAAAGAAGTATCAACGTCTAAATAAAATTTCCAACAATGCCAATTGTAGATATATGTAGCTTGTTTATAAGGTTGCATGTGACATGGTTGAAGGGAAAAATACAAATATCAGCTGGCTCAAAAACCTCTATAGCCCTAAGAAGTTTTCAATGACACGCATTCAATTCCCATGGTTTTTGGTAGTATGGTCCACTTTAACTTTCTATAGGCTTTGGATATGCTCTAAAATGATATTCAAGAATGGATGACTCTCAGGAGTTTCAACTCCCGGTCAAGGGTGGTTCGAGTACCCATAGGTGGTGAAATTCCACTAGCGTGAGTGTGTGGGGGTGTGTGTGCGTGTGTAAAAAAAAAAAAAAAAAAAACAAACACTGATGAATCGCGTGGATAAGATACATGAATGATGTGCCCACTTTGATAAAAAAAAAAATTTAAAAAAAAAAAAAACAAACATCTGGTCCTGTATGACTTAATCAACAAATTGGATGTCAAACAAACAATATAGTGGGCCTTAAGATGGATTTTAATGGTGGATATCCAATCACCATTGTTTTCATGTGGTGTGGTACACATGAGATTTATGTCGCTAATTTTGGTATAAAACTGTAAAATAATATGAAAAAATGGATGAACGGAATAGATGAAACACCTACATCATAGTGGGGCCCACCCGTAGAAGAGGATTTTAATGGTGGATATCCAATCAATATTGTTTTCCTATGATGTGGTCCACCTTAGGTTTATATTCCTATCATTTTTTTGATCAGGCCCTAAAATGATCAGTAAAAATGGATGAACATAATGAACATGAAATGCACTGTGTTGATGTTCGACACACATCATGATGGGCCCCACAAAACTTATTAACATCAATTCTTAGGTTCTCGTAAGGTCAATAAGTTAAGTTACAATTTTGACAACAATATTTAGCCCATTTAATATGTCTAGCCCATTCTCTCTATTTCACTGATCAATAACCTCAATTTAACTAGTTACTCGCCTCAATCAAGCTAGCTACATATGAGAAAGATATTGGGCATACAAGATTGATCAACAATTTGAGTGAAATTTAAATTAAACATATGAAGTTATTTACTTTTCAATCTGGACTAATTCGATTGTCCAAAAACGGTTAAATGTTCAATTAGTGGATGTGCCTAATAATTTATTAATTTTTTTTCACAAATAAATTTCAATTTCCATTTAAAAATAACATTTTTTTCAAAATGTATATTTTTTTACTCTTAATTTTTCTTTGAAAACTTTTAACAAAATATCATTTTTATTATAAAATATCTAAAATTTTCAAAAATTTTAATTTTTTTTCCCAAAAATTCCAAAATGTTGATTTTTTTCTTCAAAAGCATCATGTTTTTTTCAACTTTTCAAAAAAATTTAAAAAAATATATATTTTTTCAAAATCTTAGAGTTTTTATAAATAACTTTTTCTTTTAATTTCGAATTTTGAACATTTTCAATTATTTTTTAAAATCACAAAATTATTCAACTTATTTATTTTTCGTTTCAAAATGTTTGTTTTTTGATAAAGTATCGATTTTTTTAATATCGTTTTATTTTATTTTTCACTCAAATTTTATTTTGAGTGTAAATAAAATAAAATTTCACATTTTATAAAATATGAAATTTTATTTTATTTTTCAAATTTCAAACTCTCAATTTCTTTTTTAAAATATTTTCATTTTTCAACATTGTGAAAATTTTCACATTTTTTAAAATATTTTTAATTTTCTTTTTCAGGATATTATTTTTTTCTCAAAATCAAATGCCTTTTTTTTTCAAATTTATTAACTTTATTCAAAATTCTTTTTTGTTCCCACAAAATATATTTTTATTAAATTACGATTTTTATTTTTTCAAAATCTATTTTTTCTCAAACATTGTTAAATTTTTTTAACTTCTCAATATTCTTTTTCATGTGACATTACAAATCATTTGAATATTAATTTTAAATTAAAAAATAAAAATAAAAATTCTACTCATTTGATATAAAAATAGAATAATTTTTCTTTTTGCATTCAATTAATTATTAAAAAATAATCTTAGATATAAATATGTACAATTAAACCACTAAAATTCTATTAAAAATAACTATTAGACTATTACAAAACTTAATTTTCCACCATTTTCTTAAAAAAATGAAAAAAATTAAAGTGAAGGCAAAAAGTCCCTTTACGACGGACCATGATCCGTCGCAAAAGTCCTTTTACGACGGACCATGATCCATCGCAAAAGTAACTAACAAGCCCGCCATATGGTGTTTTGGGCGGGAAGATGTAGCTGTGAGAAAATCAAAAATTGCGACGGATTTAGTCCGTCGCCTATTAACGACGGACCAAAATCTGTCGTAAATAGGTTGTAAATCCGATTTTAGCGACGGATGTTGGTCCGTCGCTAAATTCAGCGACGTTCCGACAACGGATTTTTGAGAAACATGGGATTAGCGACGGACCTTTTCCATTAGCGACGGATTAAATCCGTCATTAAACCAAGAGATTTTAGCGACGGATAAAGTCCGTCGCAAATTGACCAATTTAGAGTAGTGTCTTGGGCCTCCTCAGCCTCTTCTTGCTCTTCCTCCTTACTTCTTCATCCCCACTGCTTCCTTCCTCGTTGTCTTCTTCCTCACTGCCTTCTATTTCATTTCCTTCTTCATCTTCACTTCCTTCGTCCTTTTCACTTTCTTCTATTTCATCCCCATACTCATCGAGACGGGCTTGGCGTTGCCTAGGGCTGATCCTCATATTGTTAAGTATGGTCTCACGATGAAGTGGATGGGCGCAAGATTATCCATATTTAGTCTGAAACCAAAATTACGAGCAATTTTGCAAATAAGTCAACCAAATGGGAGTGATGCATCTCCCCTAGTAGAGTGTGCAGTTCTAATTATATGAGACAGGGTGAAGGTAGGCAGGCATAGCTTGTCTCCCTATCCAGCTCTGTACAGGAAGTCCACCATAAGATGAGTGCATTCTTTACAGTTACTCCACCTATAATACATGTTATACGTGCATGTGGTGGAGTTGGTGGAAATCTATCGTCATTTTAGTCGATGGGAGGCTATTGTCTTGCCTCGAATGAGCCAGTCAGCCATAAAGAAAATGTGTGCAGTGATCTTTCTCTCGTCGACTAGTGAGATGCAATGCACTAGCATGTACCACACCATGTTCAATTCCCATAATTCGGGCTATGACGTTCACATCAACTATGGCTTCTTGCCTCCCCAAAGGGATAGTAAACTGAAGAGGCTCCAGTAGTGGGTTCGTATGTGAGCATAAAAGGCTCATACGGTTCCTTCACTTGTATGAGACTTGCCTTCAAACATGGGACCCCACCCGGTCCCTAATAGGAGGTCAATCATGGGAAATAATCCAAACAGTTTCTCATTGATATGTGCTTCAAATACAACTTTGCGGTCATGAAACTTACCAAGTCCGGTGCTCGCTAGTAGAGATCTTTCAAGCGGGATTTGAGGATCGAGATCCCGTTTCAATCTTCACTCTCGCTCGACGCTTGTACTAGCCTTGGAGCTCGTCTTCTTCCTTGAGCGGTATGGACGGCTCAGCCCGGCCTCATCTCGGGCCGCACTTCTCTTTCCCATAAGGGAAATGAGCATTAAGATTGAGAAGATGGCGGTCACAAGCTCAAAGAGAGCCATGGAAGTGGAAAAGCTAGGAGAATGGGGTAGATTGGGAGGTTTGAGAGTTATGAGACACAAAAATGTGGGTTCTGTGCTCAAATGTGGGGAAATGAGGAAGATGGAGGGCTTGTAAGAGGTAGTGCTAGGGTAATGGTGGTAGATGGGTGCAATATGTGGAAGAAAATGGAAGATTGAGTGAATGGGAGAAGAGATTTGAGAGAGAAATAGGGTTTATAGAGGGTTTAGAGGGTTTTAAATAGGTAGAATAGGTTTTAGGGGTAAAAAGTAGTAAAGGGGTTCCCACACGTGGACGGGCCCCAAATGAGTAGGCATTGGGAGGCGCGCGGCTGGCCGTGCTGTGTTACCGTAGCCCGCAGTGGAGCCGGGCGGTGCACCGTGGCCTGGGCAGTGCCACCGCGCCCCTTGGGGTTGCTAGTGGTGGCTCCACCCAAGGGCAGTGGCTACCCCCTCCCGGTGTGTTGTACACGTGCGAGGGACCCCTTGGGTCCCACGGGATTTTATGATTTGAGCCTCTATGCCTACATGACACATTTTCTCAGTCCAAGAGGCGCATATTTACATCTTTTGGCTTGTTTTAAGTGTGGGATTTACCGAATTATCATTCAAACCCGTCGATTGATGGCCTAAAAGGGATTAAGATCATTTCACATTATCTCAGACACATACGGGCTACGTTATAATGGTTAATTTCGCCCGTTGGTAAAACTTGGGATCTTACAATCATTTCTACATTTCATCGCCCCCTTCCTAAGTCAGAGTGAATTATAGTGTGTCGTGTTACTTATAACCCAGGTCCAGTTTAATCCAAATCATGCTTTGATACTAACTTGTAACGCCCTGGATTTTGAGGTTTGAGCAAAGCTCTACTCCCGAGATCCAATGCATCACTTATGCAACATGGATAATGATGTTTAGATGTTGTCAATATCAATGAGTTAAACATGAGTGGGATTAGAGTAAACAACATATCATACTCTACATATAATTTACTCAAGCAAGCAAAAGATATATACATATATATATACACGGAAACGCTCACCTGCGAACCAGTTCGTACGTACTACGTACGAACTTTTTTGAGAACCCATCATACGTGATGTGGATCCAAAATCTGAACCATTCATGTGAAGCAGCACCTCGTGAAACCCCCCGAGCCCAAGTTTTACTTTGATCTAAAACTTTGATGGGCCATGAAAAATGAAAACAGTTTCCTCCCTTGATTTGCATTTCTCTTTGCTATGGCCCACCAGAATTTTAAATCAGAGTGAAAATTTGTCACGTGGGGTTTCATGGGATTCCGCATCACATGGACCGTTCAGATTAAACACCCATGGCACGTGTACAAAGGTGCGCACGTGCGAAGGTGCGCAGGGGAGCATGACTCTATATATATATATATATATATATATATATATATATATATATATATGAACAAGCAAGTGTTCTACGACCTCTGGAGTATGATCATATAACTGGGCTGAAATTTATACATGTATTGGTTCAAACTAGACAAAATATCAAAATGTGGAGTATCAGCTAATCCATTTATCCCAGTAATCCCATTGAAACAGCATGAGGTCTACATAGACCAGCTAAAGAGCTGAACATAAGAGAACTCTTCCTCCTCATCTATGAAGTCCAACTCCGCTGCATATACATCCTCATCACCTGCATCTATAACAGAGTCTATTTGGTGTTTTAAAACACTGTCCTAGAGTGGGTGTGAGTGATCATTTCAGTGGTACTATAAGGTAAAGGTTAACATGTTATCAATTCAATCAAGCAGTAATGATAAAACAAAACAACAAGCATTTCTTAACTACTCTTATTAATGAAGGGGTGATATGCAGTAATGGTGCATGTGCTCGCACAAAGCTCCCTCAAAAGCGACTCCATCAACCATTCGCGCATAACAAACTCCCTAAACGTGCAACTTCCTCGCCAAAGCACATGCAATGCGGTGCATGGTCGTGTTAGCCAAGTACTTAATTAAGCTTATTCATACAGTAGATTTGGGAAGCTAAGGTCCTTTATATCATTTACCTAAACCGAAGGATCTATCTAGGGTCGTCAATCTTACTTAACCACGTACGATAGACAAGTTGTAAAGCATCACCCCTTATGAAAAGTAGTGGATATGCAAATTCAAGAGTTTATACTCGAGGTCACTACGGGGAGGCTCATCACCTCAACGTAGTCTGACAGTTTGAATACAGTGTCCCATACCACCATATTCAACTCATGAGTTTGGGTTGCTCACTAGTCATTATGGGGAGGCTCGTCACCCCAACGTAGGCCGACAGCTCAACTACGGTGTCCCATACCACCATGCCCAACTCATGAGTCTTAGCGGATCGTGGTACCATGGTTGAAACAGGCCTTTACATTTGTAAGTGGTATCTTAGATTCAAGCAGTGATGTTCATACATGGTAGGCCAATCGGTTTATAGACAAGTTCGATTGGTACGAGCGCACGCCGAATTATCAATATGGAGCGTGTAAGCACTCCCCATGGCTTAACCACTATCGACAATTGTCGTATGACTCAGATTCACCAAACATATCAAATGTGGCGAGACTAATTCTGCCACTCAATGAGAATTATTACCAATTGCCTTGACTATGTTATGGGAAGATCCAAGTCCCTTGTAATTCCGAGGTGTGGTACCATGTTGATCAAATTGGACGGATAGCTAGTAGCTCTACTCAAATTATGAGAGCAAACGATTTCCAACGATGGACTACAACCACTCCAATTAGTAGTATCTACCTTCCTAAAGGTCCGAGCCGACTCCGTATTCCGAGGCGGGCATTTCCCAAGCCAAACTTAGAAATTGCCATAAGTAAACATGGCCGATTACTTCACTCGCAGATACGCATGAGGTGTGTAATGTGGTGCATGGATCTTTAGATTGCGTGCAGTATCTCGATGATCCAAAAATCTCCCTGATTGAGTAGATCGTGCCATGATTGACGAATCCAGACCATCTTAACAGTCAGACATAAATACATGAGGACCCCATGGCTACAGGTACGCAAGATCTGACGCTCTCCCTCTACAATCCCACTTAGACCCAGATTCCCTTGACCTAACTTAGGCATTGGAGGGTCCCCCAGCTAAGTTAGGGTCTCCTTTGCTTACCTTTTCGTGCAGGACTAAGGTCCACCTGAGGAGTGGAGGGCGATCCAGATTTTGACCTCAACATTTTTGGCATCGTTTGTGGAAAGCTGATACAAAAGTCAGGTTCCTATTCTCGAGTATAATGATAAGAGGAAAGAAGAAAGCAGTAGCCGCTAAACCAGAACCAAATGAGCAAACTTGCTCCTCCTCACTGCTTCACGTGGAATCGGCCCCTAGGCCTTCACAACATTCTTGCAATTAGGCAAGTAAGTATCGCGTCATGGAGGGCGAACTACAAGCCTTACGCGATGAAGTGAACAGGATGAAGTAGCAACGAAAGCCGCGGTTACACTCAGCTCAGGAAAACCCTATTCCCGAACCAATCGGTTAGGTCATGAAAGCTCACTCCGCGTCAAGGAGTGTGAGGCCCAAGGTGCCCCAACACCCTCCGGCACCAATGTCGGGTCAACATCCTCTCCCGACCCACGTCCTGGCCTCAGCTCGAAACACTGCAGCACGAGCTCCGACCACTGCTTCGGTCACGTCAGCCCTGGCATCGATGGATCTTCGTCATCAGCTAGAACGGAGGAGGGGAAGAAGAACTCCGGAGATAGAAAACACCTAAGAAATCATAGAACAAAATAAAGACCCGTGGGAGAAGCGGTTCGAAGAGCTTAACAACAAATTCTTAACTCTAGAAAAGAAGCAACAACCGACGTCAGTCCCCGCTGCGTTCAAGCAATGATGAAAAAGACTGAACCTCCCTTCAGTTCAGAAATCATGGACGAAGTGATGCCTCAGAGGTTCCGGATACCTCCCCTCATCAATATTCTGGGTCTGGGGACCCATCCAAGCACGTGGAAGCCTACCGCTCCTGGATGCAGATTCAGACGGCGACGAATGCTATGATGTGTCGGGGGTTCTCGATCACACTTGCAGGGTTCGCTCGGAGTTGGTAACGACAGCTCAAACCAAACTCTATTAGTTCCTTTGCAGAGTTGAGTCGACTATTCCTTACCCAATTCATAAGTGGTAAGAGAAGCCGAAAGCCAAACACTCGCTTACTATCAAACAAGGGTTAAAGGAGTCATTGAAAGATTACATAGCTCGCTTCAACGAGGAAGCATTACTGGTGGAAGATTATGATGACAAAATGACGTTCGCGGCTGTGTTCAACGGTCTAAAAGAAGGGAGATTCACCTTCTCCATTGGAAAGAACCCAGCAAAAACATTGACTGACCTTGTGACCAGAGCACAGAAGTACACCATCGCAGAGGAGTTCACCAATGCCCATAAAAGTGTCTAGGTAACTGAGTCGAATGGTAAGGGGAAGAGGCCCAGGAATGAGGACTCTCAGCCACCTAACAAAGGGACCGATGACCGTGCTTCTCGCGATCGCCGTCCGAGCAGGAGGTCAGAGGAAAAATTCCACTCCTACACCCCCCTTAACACCTCTATCGAGCAGATTCTACTGGACATCCGAAGAGAGAAGCTGTTGAATTGGCCTGTTTGCACGAGAGTCGATCCAGACCATCAAGACAAGTGCAAGTATTGCAGCTTCCATCGAGACCACGGATATAATACAGATGACTGTATAGACCTTAAAGATGAGATCGAAGCCCTTATTCGGAAAGGACACCTGCGTCATTACACGAAGGAAGGAAAAACCTCTTGGAGAGGAGAAAGAGAGAGAGAACAGCTAAATAACATCGTGGAGGAGCCCGCCGAAATCCGTACCATCTTCGGGGGCTCGTCTGGTGGAGGAGATTCAAATAGGGCGCGAAAGGCCCACTGTAGGAAGTCTGAATTGGAACACTACGTCCATTTAACCAAGCTGCCCAACAAGGAACTCGTGTCAACCCGTGCACCCTGACCTTCACAAAAGAAGATGCACATGGAATCCAACACCCACACGATGACGCTCTAGTTGTTACAATGACCATAACAAACTGAAAGGTATACCGCATCTTGATTGACACTGGGAGCTCAGCCGACGTGATTTATTCTGAAGCCTTTGAAAGAATGTGGATTCTGCGGTCTCATCTCAAACCTATGAAGACTCCCCTACATGGCTTTGCTGGGGAAAGAGTAATCTTCGAAGGAGCCATCTCCCTCCTCGTGACTGCGGTAGAAGGATAATATTAAGTCACACTTATGGTGGACTTTCTAGTTGTCAATGTACCGTCTGCACACAATGTCATCCTGGGTAGACCCTCCCTTAACGCATGAGAGCAGTCGTCTCCACCTATCACCTGATGATAAAATTCTCCACCGAGGGCAGAATAGGTTACCTCCGAGGCGATCAGCGAGAGGCTCAGAGATGTTATGATGTGGCGTAAAGAAAGGGTCAGTTAAGTAAGCGCTCACTATCAATGTTCTAGACCCCAGAGGGCCTGCAGAAGGCTTATCCGTGGAAGATGTGGAAAAAGTGCCACTCGATGAAGCTGATCCGAGCAAAATTGTTTAGCTCGGGGTATCACTAAATCCTGAATAACGGCTCGAGGTCCTAACATTTCTGCGATAACATAGGGATGTCTTTGCATGATCCCACCAAGATATGCCCAGAATTTCTCCGGAAGTCATGGTCCACAGGCGAATGTGAATCTAAATCACAAACCTGTCAAGCAAAAGAGAAGGCCATTCGATGCCGAGCGATACGAAGTAATAGCCGACGAGGTCTCCGTTTTGCTCGATGCAGGATTCATAGACGAAGTGCATTATCCCGGTTGGATCACAAATGTGGCCCTGGTAAAGAAAACCAATAGGAAGTGACGAGTCTACATGGATTACTCAGATCTAAACAAAGCTTGTCTGAAAGATAGTTTCTCGTTGCCTCGGATCGATCAACTGGTGGACAGCACGGCAGGCCATGAATTGTTTTCTTTCCTTGACGCATACTCTGGATATAACCAGATCGTGATGCACCCCCCAGACAGGCAGAAGACTACCTTTGTCACAAACAAGGGACTCTACTGTTACCGGGTCATGCCATTTGGCTTGAAAAATGTTGGGGCCACATACCAAAGGTTAGTGAATTAGATGTTCTCCAAACAGATTGGACGCACCATGGAAGTATATGTTGACGACATGTTGGTGAAAAGTATCAAAGCATTGGATCACTTGATAGATCTCGGAGAAACGTTCGCCGTCCTCCGAGAAACCAGATGAAGCTAAATTCGATGAAGTGCGCCTTCGGAGTCGGTTCAGGAAAATTCCTTGGTTTTCAAGTCAGTCAGAGAGGTATTGAGGCGAACCTCGACAAGATCAAAGCACTCCTTGACATGAGTTTACCTCAGATTGTCAAAGAAATACAATGCCTTATAGGGCAAGTTGCAGCACTCAGACGTTTCATATCTAGATCAATAGATAAATGCCTCCCCTTCTTCCAACAGTTGAAAGGTCATAAGAAGGCATAGTGGACATTAGAGTGTGAGCAAGTGTAACGACCCGTAAATTTCCGTACGTTGGCTCGAGTACCACCTCGACCAGAAATCAATTAGGATTAAATCCTTTAGAAATTTAACTAGGTACTAAACTCGATTAGCCATGAAATCTGTTGGGATCATTTTAAATACGATCTGCAAGACCCAAAACTTGCAAAACAAGTGACTCTAGGTTACCCTAAAGTTTAGAATCAAACTCATTTCCCGACTGCTCTCGGGAATGAAACGAAACTTCGTATTAGGTCTAGATCGCACATCAGAAGTCCGATTAACACGAAGCTAAGAAACTAGGACCGCCTCACTGGGCTTGACAATCATCTCAAAAATCAGGTCCAGCTGATGTCCCACGGCCATTCGTTTCGATTCGGAGCGAGGGTGTGTGAAAAAAACTATTCCCATTCCAAAATAAATATCAGGAATAGTGATCGGCACCATTCGTTACGCGTCAAGATTAAGCAACACGACCGTCAGAATCGGACCAAATTACACCCTCGGATTAAGAAAAATTTCAGAACATTTACATGTACTTGGAATTTCGGATCGTGGCCCACCGACCGTTGAAGCGAAAGTGGTCCGCCACGTGCGATCGGGAATCCGATCAAGTCGAAACGTAATCCCACATAGATCCATGTGTGGTGAGCTTAAGTCGACGTTTGGCTCAAGGGGGCCACCGAAACACTCATTTGAATTTGGAAAAGTGACGAAACACCTATATAAGCAATAACCCTTGAACCTGAGCCTATTTTGGGAAGGGTTTTGGCTATAAAAGGAGCTTAGAACAGCCCCTCTCATAGCCATACGAATTTGGGATAAAACCCTAGAGAGAGAGAGAAAAGAGAGAGAAGAGCTTGGGATTTGTGGGAGATCTTCCTCCTACTGCTTTCATTCATCACACGGCCTACACCGCTTCCTTCCAGGCATTTTTCGGCGGTATCCACTCCGTTTGAAGGTGAGAAACCCTAACCCTAGGTCTGATTTGAAGTAGGAAGGTTGTAGGTTGTGTAAAGACTAACCGATTCCGCTCTTTAGGCTAGAAAACTCCCGTATACGGAAGCTCAACAACCCTTGCTAATTCGTTGTGATTCCAAGGGCAAAGGTGAGGACTTTAAGTGTATAAGTTACGGTTTTCAACGCTTTCAATGTCAGATAATGGTAGATTCATGATCTGCATGCAATTGCACATGTACAAAGTGCTTTTCGTTTCCTGTTTCGATTAACGTTGTAGAATATGGAATTTCACATACTCTAGGTATACGTAGAAATACCGTATACGTATTTTTTTTGGGAAAATATTTGACATGTTTATTTAATGTATGATTATATGATATATGGATAAAATACTAATTTAGCGAAATGAATCGCTGAAATACATGTTCACTTGTAAATGTTACGTATGTTGAAATTGTGTATTCTTGAAATACCGTATACGTATTTTTTTTGGGAAAATGTTTGACATGTTTATTTAATGTATGATTATACAATATATGGATAAAATACTAGTTTGGCGAAAGGAATCGCCGTAATATATGTTCGCTTGTAAACACTATGCATATTGAAATTGTGTATTCTAGAAATACCGCATATGTGTAAATTTTGGAAGAGTAATTGTCATGATTATTTGTTGTATGAATATGGTATACGCGGATAAAATAACCGTTTGGTGAAAGAATAGCCCTAATACGCATTTGCTAACATACGTCATGTATGTTGGAATAGCGCACTCTAAGTGTTTGTGTAAATGCTTGTGTGTGAAAAAGCTTGAGTGTTAGTGCCTTAGATAGGCGCTGATATGGAATTCCCGACTACCTTAGAGATATGTAGGATCCCCTCCATGTGGTGGTTCACTATAACCGCTCACTTGTGATGTGTATGTAATTGTATCCCTACTTGTATAGTGCTTTGTAACATGCTTTACAACATGCTTTACTTCATGCTTTATTTCATGCTTCATAACATGCCTGCTAACATGCTTGTATTACTTCATTATCATGCTTTACTCCACATGTTATTGATGAGATCTGTTTGAGTTTGGGACTAAGTCTATAGTCCAAACATTCGGTACCAGACTTGAGATTGTGGCTGAGACTCATGTCGCCACAAAGGATGTGTCTGGTGAACCTGAGTCGTACTTCGGTTGGCGATAGTGGTTGGCCACACGGAGTGCTTTTGCGCTCTATATCGCCCAACTTGTGGTGCGCTCGAGCTAGTCAGGCTCGTCAAGTAAACCGATATGTGTATGTGTGTTCATCATGTTTGGTCGCTACTGCTTGAACCTAGGGTACCAAACTTACCAGTGGCGATCCCGTTAACCATGGTACCTCGATCCGCTAAGACGCATGAGCCGGGCATGGTAGTATGGGATACCGTGGTCGAGCTGTCGGCCTACGCTGGGGCCATGTGCCTCCCCGTAGTGACCATTGCGCAATTAAACTCGTGAGCCGAATACGGTGGTATGGGACACTGTATTCGAGCTGTCGATACTTACGGCGAGAGCCGAGTACGGTGAGACATGTGCTCGTGCTGACGGGCGACGAGTCCTCCATAGTATCTTTGAGTATACTCCAAGTGTCTGTGATTGGCGACGAGTCTTTCACAGCAACTAGAGTATGAGTTGAGCCGAGTACGGTGAGACCTGTACTCGAGCTGACGGCTAGTGATTGAGCCAAGTAAGGTGAGACCTGTACTTGAGCTGACGACCAGCAATTGAGCCGCATACGGTGAGATCTGTATCCGCGTTGAGGGGTGACGAGCCCTTTGCGATGCCTTCACTATGCTTCTCAAACCATAATATCGTATGAGATTAGCTAGGATTGACGACCCTAGAATGGATCATGTTTGGGAATGATACAAGGGAGGTACCTTAGTTTCCCAATACTGCTGGTTGAAATGGACTAATAATAACTCGGTAATCATGATCATCATCACAAGGGAGTTAAGCATTCACAAACGTAAGATGATGTTGCTTGAGGGTGGTTTGGCAAGGGCATACAGCATCATGTCATTGCATTTTCGCACTTAATAAGAGTAGTTAGAATTGTTTGATTTGTACTGCTTTATCATTACTGCTTGATTGAATTGATAACATGTTAACCTATGCTTTATTGTTCCACTGAGTTAGCTACTCACTCCCACGTTACGGGATGGTGTTTGCAACACCCACCAGACTCTATCGCAGGTATAGATGGTGCCTCGGTTCAGGAGCCGGAGCCCGACTTCGAGGAGGATCAGGATGAGTTCTCCTTTATGCAGTACTCTGACGGCTATGCTTAGGCCGACCGCATCGCGAGGATTCAGGCTTATCTACTGAGAATTGTATTTTGATTTTTGACTTAGAAACAATACATGTATATTGGTACTCAGTTAGTACTCATACTGGAGTTCACAAAATTTTGTTACTTTACATACTTTGAATATAAAATTTCAGTCTTCCGCTTGCCTTTATACAATTGAGCTGGAGTATGATTCTTGTTTTGGTATAATCTCATTCATGTTTATTGCTCTAACTCAGACAACATTTAGCCATCATTGTGTATGTTGCATAAGTGATGCGTTGGAACTCGGGAGTTGAGTTCATACTCGACCCCCGATTTTCAGGGCGTTACAGCAAGCCTTCCAGCAACTGAAGCAATACCTGAGTTCACCCCCTCTACTGTCCAAACCTGAAGAAGGTGAACCCCTACTCCTCTACCTCGCGGTCTCAGCGTCGACCGTTAGCTCGGCCCTGATCAAAGAGGTCGGAGGAGCACCCCGTTTATTACGTGAGCAAGGCCATGGTACCGGTAAAAACAAGGTACTCACCCTTGGAGAAGTTAGCACTCAGCCTCGTTGTTACAGCTCGAAAGCTGCGCCCATATTTTCAAGCTCATTCCATGATTGTGTTGACAGACTCCCCTCTTAGACAAATACTCCAAAGGCTCGAAGTGTTGGGATGGATGACAAAGTGGGCCATCGAACTTTGTGAGTTCGACATTCGGTTTCGTCTGAAAACGGTAATCAAAGGCCAAACCATAGCTAACTTCATCGCCGAATTCACTACTCCGACCACCGGAGAAATCAATACTGAAGTTAAAGAAAGTTTGCCCACTCCTCTGGGCGACCAAAAAATGGTATCGAACCCAAAATGGGTTCTCTATGTGGACGAGTCGTCCAATGACAAAGGGGTCGGGGCCGGGATCGTCCTGGTCGTGCCTGATTCCACAACAATTCAATATGCGATCAGACTAGGGTTCAAGGCCTCAAACAATGAGGCAGAGTATGAAGCTTTGCTGGCTGGACTTAGATTGGTAGCAAGTCTGGGTGTCCAATCCCTTCAGGTCCGATGCGATTCTCAATTGGTAGTAAATCACATCTCTACCAAGTATGAGGCTAAGGAATCAAGGATGATTGCTTATCTCAACGAGGCGATGAAATTGATCGAAAGGTTTTGGAATGCACTATCCATCAAATTTCAAGAGCGAAAAATTAATGGGTCGACGCCCTAGCACGGCTTGCCTCAGTGGCGGAAGGGAAGATCCCGCGAATCATCCCCGTTGAATTCATATAGCAACCAAGCATCAACAAGGAGGAGAAAGAAGTCAATCCATTTCAAGCGAGTCCGAGCTGGATTGATCCGATCTTTAATTATCTCACGTTAGGCGAGCTCCCTTTAGACATGCTGGAAGCCAGGCGGCTAAGAGTCCGAGCAGCCCGATATGTCGTCCTAGATGGTATCTTGTACAAGAAGGGATATTCCCAACCCTACCTCACGTATCTCCGAACCGATGAGGTAGAATATGTCATAATGGAGATTCATGAAGGAATCTGCGGAAATCATTCTTGTAGTCGAGCCTTGGCCCTAAAGATACTCAGACAAGGGTACTTCTGGCCGACTATTATGGAGGACACCAAGGACTACGCTCGAAAATGCGACAAATGTCAGCGCTTCGTAGCCATGCTGATGCAGCCCGCTGAAGAAATGACCCATATGAGTGGCCCTTGGCTGTTCGCTTAGTGGGGAATCGACATTATCGGCCCTATACCCACGAGGAAAGGACAAGTTAAGTTCGTCATTATCGCCGTCAACTACTTCACCAAATGGGCCGAGGCCGAGCCTGTCGCCAAAATCATTGAGCAGAAGGTGATTGACTTCGTCTGGAAATATATTGTCTACCGGTTTGAGATTCCGCGCACTATCGTATCAGATAATGGCTGGCAGTTCGATAACGATAAATTTCGAAGCATGTGTTGAGGACTCAGCATCACTAATGCATACTCTTCCCCTCGACATCCTCAATCCAACGGACAGGTAGAGGCAGTCAATAAAGTCATCTAGCACCACCTCAAGACAAAGTTGGAAAAAGCAAAAGGAGGCTGGGTCGAGGAACTTCCGTTCATTTTCTGGGCTTATAGGACCACAGCTCAGTCCTCAACAGGAGAGACTCCATTCTCGCTCTCCTATAGCTTGGAGGCAATGGTGCCAGTTGAAATCGGTCTCCCTACGGCTCGAGCCAAAAGCTACCAAGAAAACTAGAATTCTGAGTGGATAGCAGCCAACCTGGATTTGCTCAAAGAAGTTAAAGATATCTTGAGACTCCAAGTTACAGCTCGACATCAACAAGTAGCACGATTCTATAATTTGAAAGTCAAGACCAAGAGGTTCAGACCTGGGGACTTGGTCCTTCGTTGGGTATTCCAGAATACTGCTGAGCCGGGGGCTAGGACACATGGACCAAATTGGGAAGGGTCCTATCGGGTCGTCCGGTCAACTAAGCTAGGCTCGTACCACTTGGAAGACCTCGAGGGTCGTCAGCTCCCCCACCTATGGAACACTGAACATCTAAAGGTTTAATACCCGTGACAAAATAACCTTTAAGGTTCTCGATGAATGTATGCCTCTGAGCGACAGGCCCTTAAGGCCCTCAACAAATGTACGCCTTCGAGCGACAAGCCTTCAAGGCTCCTAATAAAATTTGCCTCATTGCATCTACACGAATGAATTATCTACTTAGTAAAAGTTGTCTCTCACATGCAGGGGCAGGACTCAATGCACTAATACCTCAAAGAAGGGGTTAGTACATTATCCCATAAAAACTCTGCATGGCATCCCCTCTAAGTCAGGGGTAAAGCTAAAAAACTGACCCGACTCTCCCAACATAAGAGTCGATTCACGGACTAACGATTGAAGCGGAAGGTTCTCACCAATTGTGGGATGGGGCAACCCCTTAGGGGTCCAGACTCAATAATCAGGCTATGAAGGTATTAAACTTTGCAAGGAAGCATTGGAAGAAGCTGACTCACTAAAGGGTCGGCACAGCCATCCCTTGGTGAAAAACAACAACCAACTGTCGACAACCAACATCTAAAAGTTAACTACGGATTGACACATGGATAATCATCATTCATAAATTGTCAAAGAGTAATCAGAAAGAAAAAGTTTCAACTATTTCAAAAAAAAAAAAAAACAAGTAATCCGAGCTACGCAGACGTAGAGGGAGCTTGGGCGTTGGCGACTTGATCCGGGCGGATGTCATCAGCAGGTGTCTCTCTACCCTCTTCAGACAACAGGGAGTCAAGGTTAAGGTCCGGATACATGTCCCGGACCGCCCCGAATCATCATAGCCACAGTTGTAAAACTTAGCGGCCTCAACGTCTCTTTCCTTGGAAGTCCTGAAAGCCTTTATAGATGGAGCCACTGCCTTGGCAAGAGAAGCTTCATCCTCAACCTTTGAGTTTCCCTCGCCTGAGCGACAGCTCGGGTCTGCTCCTCTACAGCTTCGACTTTAGCTCGATCAAGGGCTTCACCTAGACAAGCATTCTCCTGAGCCAGGGAGTCCGCTTGAGCCTTGGCCTGAGTTAGCTCGACAGTTGTGGCATCGCGTTGAGCTTTAAAGTCCCCTACGACCCCTTGTAGTCACAGATCCCTAGCTTTGAGGTCAGCCACGACCTCCTGTAGCCGAACCTCCCTGGCTTTCCCATCTTCAAGCTGCTGGCGCAACTCTCCCTGCTCTAAACGGAAGAGAGTCGCCTCATTCCGCAAGACTCCCACCTCAGCTCGGAGTGCCTCCACTTCAGCGTATATCTTCCGATGCTCTCTCATTCTCTCCCATGCTAAGAGGAGCCTCGGAATGAACTAAATAAAAACAAAGGTAAGGAAATAAGAAGGTGCGTACGAAAAATGAAGATTAAAAGATATGAGGAGAAGGAATACCTTATAAAAGACCGTCGCCAGATCGTTCAGGAAAGAGTCATCTTACTTGGAAAGTAGATTGACAATCTCTTCTTTCGGAGTATGTTTGGCCACCTAGTGAGCCAAACAAGACATATGGAAGCCCGACTCATATCTCATGTCACTCGTCCCCACATGCACCGAGCCTCCCTCCTCTGTGGCCCCAGTCCTACTATCAGCTGAAGCCTGAGCTTTAGCTCCAAGATCGCCTCCGACCTCAAGAGGAGTAATCATAGCATCGGCCATCCGAACGGCTTCCTCCTTCTAGGATGATGAAGGGATAGCTATGCAGGGAGCCAACAGTTGAGCTTCCCCTATTGGAGGAACGATTGTAGGCAGAACGGAAGGAGTTATGGCTGTGGGAGTTGGAACGGTGGTTACTGGGACTGGAGCCTTAGCAGGTGCCGTAGCCGGAGCTATCGTAACCACGGTCGTAGTTGGAGTTGTAGCTGCGACCGTAGTTAAAGTTGTAACCACGACTATAGTTGGAGTCGTAGCCACAGTACCCGGGCCTGAGGGGCCCGCTCTGCGAGGAGTAGCTCTCTTCCTCCGAACGGTGGTCTTTGTCCGGGGCTCGTCACTCAACAGCTCTTCCGCTGCCGGAACGACTTTCCTTCTTCGAGAACCAGATGCATTGGTCATGCCTACGTAAAGAACGGTAAATTAGTAACTAAATAAATAGGTTTAATTCAAAAGGAACAGAAGGAAAACTTACTGAAAGACGTCGAGAGAGGTTGGGACTTGCATAGCCCAGACCGATGAAGGTTGGTAGCAGTAATCAGGTTCGACCAGGAGCGAAGCTCCCCCGATCGTGCCTTAGCCTTAACAATATGGTTCTTTTGATTTGAATTGATGAGGGACGTGCCTCTAGGGAAGTCTACCAAAGTAAAGAGCAAAGGTCTCGGTCTAACCGATGTAATAAAGAAAAGCATAAAGACAAAGGAAATTCACTGGTCTGACCTGGCTTTGAAAATCAGGTTGGAACCCGATTTATCAGAGTCCTGACTTCAGCCACAGGTGCCTTCCATTCGCCCACAGCCCAGAACCACTTATTCTTCCAGTCTTTGTTGGATGACGGAAGATTCATAACCAGCCCCGACCCCTTGCTGCCTCGGGTCGGGAAGTAGTACCATGGTTCGTTGGTATTATACTTGACCAGGTACAAACTCATCAACTCTTCTGGGGTCAACTCTGAATTTCTGCCACCAGATAATGAAGGTAAAAATGAGCACCCTCCAAGCATTAGGGGTCAGCTGCCTAGGAGCCAATCCGAGATAGGCGATCACAGCTCGAACAAAAGGGTGCAGAGGAAGTCGATCCCTGCATTGTAGCGTACAGAGAAAAATAACGACTTCTCCCTCAGTAGGCACGTCGGCGGCCTCGAGAGGCCCAGGGGCCCTTATCTGAACGGAGTCTGGGATCTGAAACTCTAAACGGATCCATTCCATTTGAGACTCCGAGAGTACGGAGCCCCCTAGGACTACCTCCGAGGCCCGCCCGCTCGCTGGCATCTAGCGACCTTGGCAGTTGCAGTCCGAGAGGCCCGAGTGGCCTTCTTTCTGCCAGCTCTACGAGTCCGAGCCCCAGTCTCCTTCTGCTTTCAGAGTGGAGGTTATAAGGGTACAGCTTCGTAGGGGCCTTCAGAGGCCCCTCTCCTGTTACTAGAACTCTTTGATTCGGAGTTATCGTCATAGTCCCGCATAGTCTCCAGGTCGGACAACATCTTAAGGAAAAAGAAATGCAAAGAAATGCAAAGGAAAAAGAAATTCGAAGGAGGGTTTTTATAGACCCTACCGAATCCTCGCATTAATGACTAGCAATGATGGCCACAATCAAATAGTCGAGAGCCGGCCTTGAAGCTGATGTGGCAACATACCATTAGCTCGAGCTCTGTCGGGCGAGAGGTTTCTGACATCAATCGGCATGCTATAAATAAGCAAGGCGACACTAGAATGACGATAAGTTCCGTCCACCGCACTACTCCGGGTATACGTGGCAACAGTTCATAGGCGGACGTCAATTTCAAATCATAACCGTTGTCACGCGTCCACCGTGCATAGACCCCTGAGCGGGAAACCCTAAGAGTGAAGTTTCAAAATGCAAATGACTCTGACATGCTTGGGAGAACCAACGGATGAGGCGTTTGATCTTCCATGTATCTACTCTCCGAGCCCTTAGCAAACCTCAAAGAGTTGAGGGCTTCCGTTATGAGAAGATCCGAGTCCCTTGTAATTCCGAGGCCTGGTACCATGTTAATCAGATCGGACGGATAACTAGTAGCTCTACTCAAATTATAAGAGCAAACGATTTCCAACGATGAAATACAACCACTCCAATTAGTAGTATCTACCTTCCTAAAGGTCCGAGCCGACTCTGTATTCCGAGGCAGGCATTTTCCAAGCCAAACTTAGAAACTGCCATAAGTAAACGTGACCGATTACTTCGCTCGCAGATACGCACAAGGCATGTAATGTGGGGCATAGATCCTTGGATTACGTGCAGTATCTCCATGATCCAAAAATCTCCCTGATTGAGCAGATCGTGCCATGATTGACGAATCCAGACCATCCTAATAGTCAGGCATAAATACATGAGGACCCCATGGCTACAGGTATGTAAGATCTGACGCTCTCCCTCTATAATCCCACTTAGACCCAGATTCCCTTGACCTAACTTAGGCATCGGAGGAGGGTCCCCCGGCTAAGCCAGGGTCTCCTTTGCTTACCTTTTCGTGCAGGACTAGGGTCCACCTGATGAGTGGAGGGCGATCCAGATTTTGACCTCAACAGACTACGTTACAATCCCAATCTTACTCAGATGTAGTATATAAATACACGTGAAAATCATATCAACATTTGACAAACAATTCAAATCAATATCTCATTTGAGCATTTCATCAAACATATTGAACATGTTACCAAACATTGCATTTCATCCATAAATCACATAGTCAAAATTAAGATTACATAAAAGAAACTATATATATAGATGAGGTAATTAAGAATCCTATCTCAATACCCTTATTTAATACAATTCATCAACAATTTCTCATTCGGACATTTTATCAAACACTTAGACTACATATAACTAATTACATAGACTAGATTAGTTACGACATGAACTATAACATTTCATTACACAAAGATATCGTGATACACACGACAAACATGAATCCTAGATTTATAGTCATGACAAGCACAAATCACAAACTCATATTCATTCAAACATTTCAACAAACACATGGAATGCATTATATATTCAACATACTTCACACATGCATAATTTATCAAAAACGTCGTAACTAAAATCATATGGCAACAATCAAGTCAGACATAAATCATTAGCTAACATTGAAAGTCTTGAAAATCATAACCTAAATGTTTATAGTCCGCACCTTTCTTCGAAATACTTTATTCGGATGCGGTTCGAATCCTACATTCTCAAAAACTGAACAACGGGCACCTAAACAATGAAATAGGTTAGCTATTTCATTGATTACTCTATTTGGATCCCTAAATCAAGATTAGGGTTAGGATTTCTTACCCAAATCGTAGTTGGAATGGTTTGTGTAGTGATGATGGGGAGGTGAAACAGCATGCGTAGTTGTGGGAAAGAATCCCAGCAATGATCTCCCTATTTCTCTCCTCCCCTTACTTTTTTCTCTTCTTTTCTCTCTTCTCTCTCCTAGGGTTAGAGAATTTCGTATGGAATGGAAATGAGGTGGTTTAAGGGCTTTATATAGGCCCAGAACTGGTGTAAATGGAATCAGGGCCATGGTATACTTAAATTATAACCAAAGGGTGCCTGTTACGGGCGAACGGGGTTCATCTGGAGGTCCATTACTCACTTGCAGCATAGGGTAAGTTCCCTGATGATGGATCTATGCTAGGATGTGGTTTCAACACGATCGGTTTGGCCGATCGACCGTGAAGGACCTGTATCAGATCAATGCTCATTGTCACTCGATCAGGGCCATAAGTATACAGATATATGCAGGAAAATTTCCCTGATCAATGGGTGAAGTTCGGTTAGAAACTTACAGTCCGAAATCTTCAATTTCGCCTGCAAGCAAACGACCCAATTTACTTAAGTTTCGTTATGTTTTCTAAAGATATTCGTGTTTCTCACACACTTCGCTCAGGGCTCAAGTTGTGTGTTTCTAGACACTGTTTGGGCACGATTCCCATGATGGTTGTCAAGCCCAATAAGATGGATATAACCCTATAGTTTTGCGGTCATCGGACTTTCGATGTACGGTCCAGGTCCGATACTGAGTTTTAATGTACTCTCGAGAACAACATGCTTTTGGGATTTCTCCTAGGTTCTCAAGAAGTATTGAGTTAGCTATTTTGATGGTTTTGGGTCTTGCCATTTGTAGAAATAGTGGTTCAATCTAAATCCATCGATTAATCTAGTTTAACACTTAATTAATTTTCGCCTAAATTTCTACAGGATACGATCCTTAGGGATTTCTGCCTAAGGTGGTACTCGGGTCTTTGTACGGATTTTTCCAAGACATTAGAGGTACAAAATGGAGTAGAGAAATAAAGCTGGCGAAAAGCAAAAACATAAAAAAAAGGGCTCTAACTAGTGTTGAAATGGTGATGGCGAGAATGTCACCGAAAATATATAATAGACAAACCGTCGGCTCTTGGCTAGCCAATGGTGGCAGAAAGCGTCTCTCCAACATGTAAGACATACAGCTAGACTACGTGGATGTGGTGCAAAAATCGATGCCACACAACCATCGGGCTTTGACAAGCCGACAGTCCAGATGGGCCACGTAGTAGGATCGACCTCCTTGTCGAGGGTTCAAGAGTGATCTGACACACAATCGGCTCATGGAAAACCGACAGTGGAATCTGTACAAAAAGTTCCCATTGGTTCGCACTCCACCATGCTGGGAGAGCTGCATAACATTAGGACTCACAATCGATGAATCATGGAAGAATGCACTGCACTGAAAAATTTGCCACCACCAGATCACAGGAGGCAACGAGAGCTTGCCAGAGCCCAAAAGTCACTGTAAAAGGTTTACGCAAATATATCCCTCAAGCCTCGAGATGCATTATGCACATTTAGACTATGCAAACCCACATATGAACAGAAACTACATGCAAAGCTCAAAACTCATAATAAACCATCAAAAGTGTTGGGATATGTGCTGCGGAATCATACAGATATGAATCTAGGATAGCAATCTAAGAGCACCAAACAATCACAAAAGAACACAGAGATTTAACGTGGAAAACTCTTATGGGAAAAAACCATGGCACAAAGCGACAGAAATTCTACTATGAAAACACAGATTACAAAGATGGAGGACTTACCCCGCTTGAGCAATCCTCAAACCTCACCTTCTTTCCACCCTTTGAAACCCTAAAACCCTTTTAGAAAGTGTAACACCCTTTTAGAAATACTTAAAACCTCTTAGGATAACTTCTACTCCCATATATATCCCATTTATAGGTTTAGAAAGAAACCTACAAATAATCGGAAACAAAATTCGCAGAATCTGCGTTTTTGCAAACGAATGTGTAAACATTCGATGACATCAAGAAACCTTCGATTTCTTCGAAGAAGGACCAAAACTGTCCTGCAATTGGAGCCTAAAATTACTAAAATTTTTGATGTCATTGAGTTTACTTCGATGTCATCAAGCCGGCTTCGATGGCGAGCAACGGAACATCATATTTAAGACATCTGACATCAGCAAAAAAATGCAGAAAACATATATGTTCAAGCAAGGAACAAGTCAAGGTTCCAAGCACAAACAGGCCAACCAATGGCTACCATCAAAGTCTGGAAAAGAACAACCTACATCACAAAAAAGGGAACCAAAAGCGGGAACTTCGTGAGCTTCTCACTCAAGCAGGGGGCCCCTCCCGCATGTGACGAGACTAACATGTCTCCTCCATCGTATAAGTGCCCGGTCTTCGTTTGATGGACGTTCGATAAAACAATCCTCATGTCATACACTCTGTACCAATCGTCGTAGCGCCGATTTGCCACCACACACTCCCTGAAGATGTCGCTCGTACAAATTATCCCGGTGACAGACGCCGATTGCGTCCTACCCCCACCCGTCTCAAGCTAGGAACGGGCAGGTTCTTTGAGTGGCCAACGTGATGTATGGGTCTTATCCACACTGTCCATCCATTTTTTCCTATCATTTTAAGAAATAATTCCAAAAATGAGGTAGATCCAAAGCTATAGTGGACCACACTGCAGGAAGCATCAGTGATAATGATTCTCACCGTTGAAACTTTTTTAGGGCCCATCATGATTTTATTTGCCATCCAATCTATTCATAAAGTTAAAAAGAGATGGATGAAGAGAAAACACAAATATCGACTCCATCTAAAACTACTGTAGCCCCTAAAATGTTTTCATTGTGTAGCCCACATGTATTGGATCAACTCAATTTTGAGCTTGTATACAAATATGATATGGATAGGGCTGTTCACGAGTCAAGCTAGCTCGAAAAGCTCGCTCGACTTGGCTTGAGTCAGGTCAGATTGACTCGGCTTGAATGGCCGATTCGAGCTGAGCCAAGCTAATTATTTGAAGCTCGAGTTGAGTTCAAGCCAAGTTCGACCAGGGGGCATTTCAACTCGACTCGACTCAAAGCTCGAACTTGAGCTCGACTCAGCTCGATTAATAAATATATTAAATCTTATATTATATATATATTAATATAAGTTTTAAGTTTAAATTTAAAAATAAAAAAATAATAAAAAATAAACCCTAGAGTCTCTACCCGACCGCACGCACCCCCTTCCCTTTCCCTTTCTTCTCTTTCTCTGCCCACTGCCAACTGCACGCCCGCCCCGACCACCACCACCAGTTTTCATTTTGGCTCCATAATAGTATGATTTCAATCTCTTGAGATCTACTTCTTAGGTGAGAAACCCAAGAAATTCGAAATGGGTTCTTCTCAGATTTCTTAGAGCTTCAAGGAAATCCAATGATCTGATTGGCTAGAGCTATTTACTTGGATTTCTGATTTGTGTTCTGCTCTGTTTCTTTTCTAGTACTTGGATTTCTACTGGTGGAAGAAGATGAAGAACAGATCGGTTCTTACAGGTTTCCTCATCCGATTTGAAGCTTTGTTTGGTTTTTTCATTGGGTTTTGCTTTGATTCTCTTAAGATTTTTGAATTTTTCATCAATGGAGGAGGATCAAGAACAAAATCCATTACTCTCTCACCCAACAAGCTCGAGCTCAACTCGAGGTAAACTTAACTCGACTCGAACCATTAGCTCGACTCGAACTCAACTCGACAGCTTTGGCAAACAAGCCAAGCTTCAATGTTGAGCTCGAGGCCAAGCTCGAGCTCGATCTCGAAATCGAGTACATCATGGACAAGCCAAGCCAAGCTTGGCTTGCCTCAACTCGAATTGGCTCAATGCCCACCTCTAGATATGGAGAATCAAACCGACAAGTGACAATTCAAAATCTACTGATGTGGGTCCGACTACAAGATGCCCTGTAGGCATATTCTGAGCGAACCCCTCATCTGCTTGCAAAAGAGCAACCATCAAAAAGTTAATGCTAGAATGAAACAAAAATAAAATAAGTACATAAGGGAAAGCAGCTGGTTGCCAAAGTATACCGGCAAGAGTCGTGGCTCGAGGATGCCTCGTTCGTGTGATCGCAGTAGTCACCTACCATCCCATGGAAGCAAAACACAGGAAATCAGACCACCGCTCAAGAGGAGAAATGAAAATGGGCCGAGCCCACAGCCAGGGCATCTAATTCTTCCCATTCAATGGTCAGATCATCAAAATGGGCTAATCCAATGGCTAGGGCACCAAATTCAACCTAATTAACAGCTGGATCATCAAAATGGGTGGATCCAACGGCCAGATCATCAAGTTCAGTCCATCCAATGGTTAGATTGTCAAAATTGGCTGATCCAATAGCCAAATCATCAAGTCTCACCCATCCAATGGTTGAATCGTCAAAGTGGGCCTATCCAACGATCAGGTCATCAAGTCTAGCCCATTCAATAGTTGGATCATCAAAAGGGATTTTGACCGGACTAGCATCGTGTTATGGTCCAATTCTCAAAATCGAAGGGAAGTTTCAAATATTTTGATGGCAATCATGCGGAAAGTTTTGAAAAAATAAAAATTAAACCAAATTGCCATTGTCTTTGTATCACTAATTGTACTATTTTTTAGTGGAGAAGAAGTTACCGAATATTTAATCATGAAAAAGTAACATGGACGGAAGTTGTTATTGGACATATAGAATCTAGATCCAATCCATTCATTTTCTTTATAACCCTTTATTTATATAGAAAGATACTAACTTCTTACTAACATGATCTTTTTGTGGCCCACAAAACTTGATAATTTATAACAATGTTCATTTGATACAAACTATTTTCTTATGATGTAGCCAATGTAACTAGCAAATGTTGATCATGCTTCCAACCATGGGCTTTCTTAAAATTCCAAGGTTAATGGATGGAGCAGATTCCACACATGCGATGGTGAACCTCGTAGATGGTATCCTTATAGTGTTAAGGGTCAGGGTCAAGGTTGTCATGTCTTAAGGGTTAAGGTTGTCATATATTGAAGGTTGAGGTTGTTGTAATGTGTTAAGGGTGGAGTTTGTCATCTGTTGAGAGTCCAAGTTGTCAAGGTTGAGGTTATCATGTGTTAAGAGTCGAGGTTGTTATGTGTTAAGGGTCGAGGTTGACTTGCATTGAGGGTCAAGGTTATCAAGGTCGAGGGTTTCATGCCTTTTGTTCACAACCCCAAGTGTAGGGTCGCGATGCAATAATAATTTCGGTGAGACCGAGGTCGAATCCACAAGGACTAATCTCATGTGTATTCTGAAAGCAACTGGAAGTAGAACTAGAAAAAGATATGAATTTAAATCTAGAATTAAAGGGAGTAATTGTGAAGTGTGTAATTGGAAACTTAAGAATTCAAAGGTGGGAACTAGGGTTTCCAAGGATTCACTTGTAGAGATCAGGGAAATCTATGCTTGATTCAAGGACACAACTGGAATCAAAGTCTCATCTTATCCAATTAGAGGATATCTTAGTGAAACTAAATCAGAATTACTTTTGACCTAATTCTTAATGGATAAGAGGTGTGAGAACTGGAAGTGATTCCATCACAAAACCATGCCCAGGAGACAATAACTCACAATAGGATATACCAATCTCATAACCAAACATAAGAGAATCATGAAGATTAGAAAGGATTCCATCACCCAACCATGCCCATGAGACGTTGGTGAACAACGAGATTACCTAATTTCACAATCTCAAAACAAGAAAAGAATATACTCAAAGATATTGCAGATCTACTGTAATTTGAGTCACAATAAACTATTAAAAACTGAAAGTATTCCTTAAGAATCAAACTAGAATAAAAGAGAGTTCAACGTAAACATGAATCAAAGCAATAAAAAGACATCCCATCAAGCTACAAGCTTCACCTCTTAGCCCTAGCTAAGAGGTTTAGCCAACCATAAACATGATTGAACTAAATTCTCTTAAGAAAAGCATAAAAACAACTAAGGAAAAGGGAGAAAAACTCTTAGCGACGGCTTCTCGACGCTTTTGCTCCACTCCTTAAACCCTAGAAGATGCCATGAACATTCTAGGGAGTCCTATTTATAGTTGTGGAACTCCAACTTTTGCACCTAGCTGGAAAACTATAGAAACTGCCTCAAATTTATGCAATTTTTCAAAATAAACTTCACTTTGCACAATTTCACAGAATGACCCAGATTTTCAAAATATACTTCTTCAGGATAATTTCAGGAATATGTTTGTTTTCAAGATAATTTCAGGATTCCTTTTCTTCACTTCAAATATTTGATTCTCTTCATTCCTCACTTGGTTTTCTTGAATCTTTGACATGTGAATTCTTCAATCTTGGTCTCCTAAGATTCATCCCTTACCTTGGTGATTCTTGAGCATCAAATTCATGCTTTTAGCACTTTTTCAATCCAAGCTTTTAAATTCACCTGGCAACACAAACATGAGTAAAATAGAACATTAAGCATTATCATGTTCATAAAACCAAGATATAAATGGGGGATAATATGCAATATTTGACTCTCAACACAATCTCCAACTAGCATTTTGCTAGTCCTGAGCAAAATATGCATGAAATAAATATCAATACTTAATGTCCAAAACTTCTCTAGGAAAATAATCTTTTGTACACTCAAGTATGAATGGATAGAATTAAGATAAGAAAGAGGGGTTTTGAAAACTTAGAGCCGAACCACATAAGTAACTAATCAAGTAAATTTTTTGTCCATTAAATCGAGCATAATTTGCATATCAAGTTTTTCAATGTGCTCAGTAAAAATCAACTTACTTCTTGTACGAATACTATTAGTTCATCATGTTAGCCATACTCATCACTTCAAGATCAGTTTGAAACTCAAGTACTGCTTCCGAACCTATCTCATTTTTCTTATTTTTACAGTCTTTGATTTTATATCGACGATTAATTTTTTATTCATTCTTTTTATTTTTACATTCTTTTCCATAGTTTTCATTCTTTTTATTTTTACATTCTTTTCCATATTTTTCATTCTTTTTATTCTTTTTCATGACCTCTTTGTCGATCTCTTTTTTTTTTCTTCTTAAACTG
This sequence comes from Magnolia changhungtana, assembly GCA_030180095.1. Taxonomy (NCBI): domain Eukaryota; kingdom Viridiplantae; phylum Streptophyta; class Magnoliopsida; order Magnoliales; family Magnoliaceae; genus Magnolia; species Magnolia changhungtana. Next base: position 2,453,760 of record JASAUF010000640.1, read on the forward strand.
GTTCTTTTCTTCTTTTAAGGTGGATAAAATTCTCCAGACTCGATTTTCACCATCTATCAATGATTCATATATTAACAATCAGAATATCTAGCATGTCTTACAAAAGACAAATTCAATGTGTCCTGTGATTTAGATTAACATGATATTCAAATTATCTCTTAATCAATTGAGCCTAAGAACTTAGGTGATAGATTACTTAGTTGATCAAACTCCAACAATCCAAAATTCAATCTCTATTTTTATCATAGCCAATGCATTCTTATGTACACAATTCATCGCTTCCCAAGCAGATTTCAACTTGAAACATTGAAAATTTTTAAAATTTGTACACTGATTAGTTCACCTAATCTCCCATCCCCAATTGAAAAATCTACATTGTCCTCAGTGTGATAAAAATAAGCATGTAATGTAAAAGAGGTAATGAAAAGAGAAGAGAAGTGATGGAAAAGTAATACCTGGAGAAGGAATTTTGAGGCTTTTCGAATGGTCTCAGTGTGAAGATGAGTTAGTACAAGAATTAAACTAACAGAAAGCAAACTATCCTAAACAGTGGAAAGCAAACTATCCTAAATAGCAAAAAGTAAACTATCCTTATCTTAAATCATATGAAAGCAAATAAATCTACCTATACCTCCGTCAGACTAGGAGGTCAATCCTGGTAAACAGGGTCAATCAGAGGTATTGACAAGTCCTCTAAATTAAATTTTTAACAAATGGCTTTAAACGATATTCATTTACTTTGAATTCATTATCGTTATTTGGATTCCGAATCTCAACAACCCCATGAGGATAAACATTGGTAATAGTGAAAGGGTTGGTCTAATGATATCAGAGTTTACCTAGAAAAAGGTATAACCAAGAATTATACAAAAGGACTTTCTGACCTGGTGTGAATGATTTCCAAAGAACGTGTTGGTCATGAAACGCCTTCATCTTATCCTTGTAAACTCTCGAGTTCTCATATGCATCATTCCAGATTTCTTCTAGTTCATTCAACTGAAGTTTGCGCAACGAACCAGCGTTATCCAAATTAAAGTTCAGATTTTTAATTATCCAGTAGGCCCTATGTTCCAACTCCACAGGCAAGTGACAAGCCTTCCCATAGACAAGTCTAAAGGGAGACATTCCAATAGGAGTCTTAAATGCAATACGGTAAGCCCATAAAGCATCAGTCAATCGGATTGACCAGTCCTTATGGTCAAGGTTAACCATTTTTTCCAAAATATATTTAATTTTTCTATTGAAAATTTTAGCTTACCCACTTATTTGTGGGTAGTATGGAGTGCTCACTCTGTAGGAGATAGCATATTTCTTCATTAAGTTTGCAAATGGCCTGTTACAGAAATGTGAACCTCCATCACTAATGATGGTTCGAGGTGTTCTGAACCGAGAAAGGATGTTCTCTTTTACGAATTTAATGACGATTTGATGGTCATTATTCAGGCATGGGATCATTTTGACCCATTTATGAAATAGTCTACTGATAGCAAAATATATAAATTTTCAAATGATTGGGAGGATGGTCCCATGAAATCAATGCCCCAATAATCAAATGCTTCAATGATCAAAATGGGGTTCAAGGGCATCATATTTTGATGGGATAATGCTCTCAATTTCTGACAATGCTCACAAGCTTTGCAAAACTCATGAGTATCCTTGAACATGGTGGGACAGTAAAAGCCGCACTGCAAAATTTTGGTCGTGGTCTTTTTAGCAGAAAAGTGACCAACCACAGGCTTGAGAATGAAAGAAGGTGATGACACTTTGGTGTTCATTATGTGGCACACATCTCCTTAAGATTTGGTCTGGGCAATATTTAAATAAATACGGATCATCTCAAAAGAATTTGCGTACCCCGACAAAGATTTTTTTTATCTTGCGCAGTCCAATGTGTCGTCGTGGAACTTGTGGCAAGATAATTAGCAATATCCGTGAACCAAGGTGATTGAGAGACTTTAAACAATTGTTTGTCAGGGAACATGTCATTTATATGTGTCGTCTCAAGGGAATCAGAGAGATCAAGGAAGGAAGGGTGGTCAGCCACTACATTTGCTACTCCATTTTTATCTTTTATTTCTAAATCAAATTTCTGGAGTAGAAGGATCCATTTTATCAAGTAAGACTTAGCATCATTCTTAGAAAGGTGATACTTGAGCGCCGCATGATCCGTGTAGATAATGATCTTGAATCCAATTACGTAGGACCTAAATTTGTCCAAAGCAAATACTACGACTAAGAGTTCCTTTTCCGTAGTGATGTAATTCACTTGGGCAGGATTTAAGATTCTACTTTTATAATGTATAACGTAGGGCATCTTATCTTTTCCCTGACCTAATACTGCCCCAGGAGCATAGTCGGATGCATCACACATAAGTTCAAAAGGGATGCTCCAATCGGGTGACTGCATGATAGGTGCAGTGGTTAACATGCCATTGAGCTTAGAAAAAGCTTCCTGGCATTACTCGATCCACTCGTATGGTATATCCTTTTAAAGTAGACTGCATAAAGGATAAGCGAGTTGACTAAAGTCCTTTATGAATCTTCTTTAAAATCCGACGTGTCCTAAGAAGGATCGCACGTCACACATGTTTTTGGGTTGAGGTAAGTTAGCAACAAGATCAATCTTAGCCTTATCTACCTCAATTCCTTTGGAAGAGATGATATGTCCCAAGACAATTTCCTTACGAACCATGAAGTGACACTTCTCCCAATTAAGTACCAAATTTTTTCCTCACATTGCTTCAGCATATTTTACAAAAATTTTAAACATTTACTGAAGGATGGACAAAAGATCGAGAAGTCATCTATGAAGACCTCCAAATATTGCCCCACCATATTAGAAAAAATGCTTAACATACATTGCTAAAAAGTGGCGGGAGCATTACATAGTCCGAATAGCATCATTCGGTAAGCAAAGGTGCCGTAAGGACATGTAAATGTTATCTTTTGCTAATCTTCAAGGGCTATCTCGATCTGATTGTAACCCGAATATCTGTCAAGGAAACAGTAATAGGAATAACCAGATAGCCTTTCCAAAATTTAATCGATGAAGGGCAAAGGAAAGTAGTCTTTCCCTGTGACGGTATTCAACTTCCTGTAGTCAATGAACATTCTCCAACCGGTAGTGATCCTAGTTGACACAAGTTCATTGTTGACATTGCCTACAATGGTGATTCCTGACTTTATAGGAATCACCTGAGTTGGACTCCCCCATTGACTATCGGATATTGGGTATATGATACCCACATCTAATAGCTTAAGAACCTCAGCCTTAACTACTTCCTTTATATTTAGATTTAGTTTACGTTGTGGTTGTCGGGAGGTCTTCGCATTATCCTCTAAATAAATGCGGTGAGTACAAATCAAATGGTCAATTCCCTTGAGGTTTACAATCGACCATCCAAGGGCTCCTTTGTGCTCAATGAGAGTAGAGATAAACATACTCTCCTGTTCTTACTCCATGTAGGAAGAAATCACTACTGGGTATGTCTCATGTTGACCTAATATTGAGGGTCAAATATTGGATATTATCCCCCATTTATATCTTAGTTTTATAAACATGATGATGCTTAATATTCTATTTTACTCATGTTTGTGTTGCAAGGTGAATTTAAGATTTAGATTGAGAAGGGTGCTAAAAGCATAGATTTAATGCTCAAGAATCACCATAGCAAGGGATGAATCTTAGGAGACCAAGATTGAAGAATTCACATGTGAAAGATCCAAGAAAATCGAGTGAGGAATGAAGAGAATCAAATATTTGAAGTAAAGAAAAGGAATCCTAAAACTGTCCTGAAAACAAACATATTCCTGAAATGGTCCTGAAAAAGCATATTTTGAAACTCCGGGTCATTTTATGAAATTGTGCAGAGTGAAGTATATTCTGGAAAACCATGCAGAGTGAAACCTATTTTAATAAAGTGTATAAATTTGAGGCAGTTTCTACAATTTTCCAACTAGGTGCGAAAGTTAGAGTTTAACAAGTATAAATAGGACTCCCTAGGATGTTCTTAGGCATCTTCTAAGGTTTAAGGAGTGGAGTAAAAGGGTGGAGAAGTCATCACCAAGAGTTATTCTTCTTCTTCCTTAGTTGTTTTCATGTTTTTCTTAAGAGACTTTGGTCTAATCATGTCAATGGTTGGCTAAACATCTTAGCCAGGGTTAAGAGGTGAAACTTATAGTGTGATGGGATGTTTCCCTTGCTTTGATTCATGTTTATATTGAATATTCTTTGATTCTAATTTGATATTTAAGGAATACTTTCAGTTTTTAATGGTTTATTGTGACACAAATTACAATAGATCTGCAATAGCTTTGAGTATCTTCTTTTCCTAATTTTGAGATTGTGGGACTGGTAAATCTTGTTATTAGCCATCGTCCCATGGGCATGGTTTGGTGATGGAATCCCTTCCAATTATTACAATTCTCCTCCATTAAGAATTTGGTTAAGGAAAGTTTAGATTTGATCTTAATTGTTATATCTTTCAATTGGATAGGATTGGACTCCAATTCCAATTGTGGTACTTGAATCAACTAAGAGGGCTCCCTAATCACTGCAAGTGGATCCTTTGTGCTCTACTACAATTTTGATATTTGATAAATCCTTCACAATTACTCTCTTTTATTCCATATTTAGATTTAGATCTTTTTCTAGTTCTAATTTTAGTTCTTTTCAAAATACGTACAAGTTTAGTCCCTGTGGATTCGACCTCGTTCTCACGAGTTATTACTATATTGTGACCCTACACTTGGGGTTGTGAATAAGTTTTTGGTGAAGTTGTTGGGGATTGACGGTTGCATTTTCTAGATTTGATTAGTTTTGGAATTAGGTTAAGATTAGGATTTATTTACTTTCTATTTTTAGGTTAGGGTTATTTCTAATTTATTTTTAGAAACTAACTTTTCTTTCTATTTTTAGATTTAAAAACTTTCCTAATTTGTTTTTAGAAACTAACTTAGCTATATATTTCGAGGTTTAAAAACTTTCCTTTTTCGTTTTTAGAAACTCGGGTGTTTTTTTAGAAACTTTCCTAATTTGTTTTAGAAACTTTCATTTTTTCATTTTCAGAAACTATGTTGCTGTTTTTTAGAAACTTTCCTAATTTGTTTTTAGAAACTTTCCTTTTTCATTTTTAGAAATTAGGTTGCTTTTTTTAGAAACTTTCCTTTTTTAGTTTTACACACTAACTCATCTTTCTATTTTTATTTTTAGAAACTTTCTTATTTCTTTTTTAAAAACTAATTTAGTTTTCTTTTTCTTTTGCAGGATCCTAACATAGAAACTTCTAATTTGGTAACTTCTTTCTAATTTTCTCTTTTTCTATTTCTAGATTTCTATTTCCCTTTTTCTTTTTAGGTTTAGGTTAGATTCTGAAATTGAGGGCCGAGAGTGTTTTATGCCCAAGTGGGTCCGTGACAACACTCGACGTCTCTTGAGAGAAGGAGGATTGGTTGAGGAGTTATCTATCCATCATGGGATTAGACACCACTCGAAATCCACAGAGTTAACCGATGTTATGGCTGCAAATCAACTGGTCAATCAACCTCCAAATCCACCCCAACCTAGGATGGAGGAAATCTAGGATGAGAACGAGGTGCATTGATTACCCCCGCCTCGTACTTTAGGAGACTATTTACAATTGGCGGGGGTGAGCACCCCTTCCTATATAGTTTTACCAAAAAGTATAGGAAACATAGACATCAAGCCAGGAGTGATCCAACTCCTTCCAAAGCTCCTTGGGTTTGAATATGAAAATCCATATTTACACTTGAAAGAGTTTGATGAGATCATAGCCATTTTATACTTTCCTAATGTGTTTGAGGACAGAATCTGGTTAAAACTCTTCCCTTTCTCCTCGAAAGAAAAGGTAAAAACGTGGTTACATTCACAACGTCCACGATCTATTGGTAGATGGAATAACATGACAAGGGAGTTCATAAAGAAATTCTTCCCATATCATAAAACAAACACCATCAGAAAGTCGATCATGAACTTCGCCCAAAGGGAAGATGAACATTCTTCCAATGTTGTGAGTGGTGCAAGGATCTTGTCAGTTCATGCCCACAACACGGTTTTAAAACGTAGCACATAACAAATTTCTTCCATGAAGATTGACATCTTCCATGCGCCAATTTGTCGAGATAATGTGCAATGGAGAATTCTTGAACAAAGATGTTGATGAAGTGTGGGATTACTTTGATAAACTTGTTGAAACCGCACAATCATGAGACATCTCTTCAAGAATGAGCATCACATCTAAGCCTACTTAATCAAAGGAGAGAGGTGGAATATATCTTTTGAAAAAGGAAGATGATATCAACGCTAAAATGGCTAGTCTCACAAGGAAACTCAAGGCCATTAAACTTACGAAGGATAAGGATAAGGAAGTGGTCTGCGGTATTTGTGCTTGTAACATTCATATAACTAAAAATTACCCAACAATGCCTGTATTTTAAGAAATATTAAATGAGCAATCAAATGTCGTAAATAACTACCAAAGGCCTTTCAAGGGACTCACTTCGAACACATACAACTCCATCTGGAGAAACCATCCGAATTTCAGTTGAAGGAATGGACAATCTGTTACACCTCAAGGAATCTCTAATCAATACTTAAATCAAGGTAAACCCCAAGAGGAATTGGTTCAAAATCCTTAAGAGCTCATCAGCAAAGTACTCTTTAAGCCTTACAAGAACTCACAAAGGCTATACAAAAGGTAGACTCACATGTTACGGTTATGGAGAAAGGGATGCTTCCAGCCTAACCTATCCCCAATCCTAAACCGCAATATGGAGTTAGTGAACCAAGCCCTTCAAATTCAATAGAGCAATTTAAGTCTATCACCACTCTTAGGAGTGGGAAGATAATTGACAAATCTATTCCGGTAAGGGTTAAAAAGTCTAAGGACCCGGATGTAGATGAAAATGATAGATGAAGCGATGCTCCACATGAGGTAGAACTGGAACTTCAAAGCAAACCAGTTGCTCCATTCCCCCAACGGTTAATTGCAACAAAACCTCTTTTTAACTCTCATGACATCCTAGAGGTGCTGAAACAAGTGAAGGCCAACATTCGTCTACTGGATGCCATAAAACAAATACCGTCATATACCAAATTTTTGAAAGACTTATGTACGACTAAAAGATGGTAAAATATCCAAAAGAAAATATTTTTAACTGAGAAAGTGAGTGCCATCCTAAAGTAAGATGTGCCATAGAAATAGAAAGATCCCAGTGGCCCAACCATTGCTTATGTAATTAGAAATTACCAGATTGAGCACGCACTTCTTGACTTAAGAGCAAGTGTAAATTTGATCCCTTACTCAGTCTATGAACAACTCGGTCTAGGTGAATTAAAACCCACCCCGAGTACATTACTCTTGCCGATCGCTTAATTCATGTACCGAGAGGGATAATTGAGGATGTGTTGGTCCAGGTAGATAAATTCTACTACCCAGTAGATTTTATCATCCTGGATAGTCAACCCATCGTGGACATGAGCACTTAAATTCTCATCATCCTTTGTCACCCATTCCTTACTACATTAAATGCAATCATTAATTGTAAAAATGGAGTCATGAATTTTTCTTTTGGGAATATGACATTGGAGCTCAATATCTTTTTCAATATGAGCAAACAAGCAGAGGATGGTGATGATGCCCACGATGTTAACTTGATTGATTCTTTCATGAAAGATAAAACTCCGATGACCTTATCCTCTGACCCTCTAGAGACGTGCTTTGCCTACTCCCATGATTTAGATGATGATATGATTAGGGATATGAGTGTCATGCTTGATATTGTACCGATACTTAAAGTTAACCAATGGAGGACATAATTTGAAGAATTGCCCCAACTAATGTAGTGTCTCTGCCATCTAACCTCAAGGCACCAAAGCTTGACATAAAACCTTTACCCTTTGATTTAAAATATGTCTATTTAGGTCAAGATGAGATATACCCAGTAGTGATTTCTTCCCACCTGGAGCAAGAACAGGAGAGTATACTTATCTCTACGCTCATTGAGCACAAAGGAGCCCTTGGATGTTCGATTGCAGACCTCAAGGGAATTAACCATTTGATTTGTATTCACCGCAATTATCTAGAGGATAATGCGAAGACCTCCCAGCAACCACAATGTAGACTAAATCTAAATATGAAGGAAGTGGTTGAGGCCGAGGTTCTAAAGCTATTAGATGTGGGTATCATATACCCAATATCTGATAGTCAATGGGTGAGTCCAACTCAGGTGGTTCCTAAAAATTCAGGAATCACCATCATAGCCAATGCCGACAATGAACTCATGCCAACTAGTATCACTATAGGTTGGAAAATGTACAATAACTACAGGAAGTTGAATACCATCATGAGAAAAGACCACTTTCCTTTGCCCTTCATCGATCAAAATTTGGAAAGGCTAACTGGTCATCCTATTACTATTTCCTTGATGGATATTCGGGCTACAATCAGATCAAGATAACCTTTGAAGATCAGGAAAAGACATCATTTACATGTCCTTAGGGCACCTTTACTTACCGAAGGATACCATTCAGACTATGTAATGTTCCCCTCACTTTTTAGCGATGTATGTTAAGTATTTTTCTGATATGGTGGGGCAATATTTGGAGGTCTTCATGGATGACTTCTCGGTCTTTGGTCCATCATTTAACAAATGTTTTAAAATTTTGAAAAATGTGATGAAGCAATGTGAGGAAAAGAATTTGGTACTTAATTAGGATAAATGTCACTTCATGGTTCGTAAGGAAATTATCTTGGGACATATCATCTCATCAAAAGGAATTGAGGTAGATAAGGCTGAGATTGATCTTATATCTAACTTACCTCCACCCAAAAACTTACGTGACGTGCGATCCTTCTTAGTACACGCCGGATTTTACAGAAGATTCATAAAGGACTTTAGTCACCTCTCTCATCCTTTATGCAGTTTATTTCAAAAGGATGTACCATACGAGTGGACTGAGCAATGTCAAGAAGCTTTTTCTAAGCTCAAAGGCATGTTAACCACCACACCTATCTTATAGCCACCCGATTGGAGCATCCCTTTTGAAATTATGTGCAATGTGTCTGACTATGCTCTTGGGGCAGTATTAGGTCAGAGAAATGATAAGAGACCCTACATTATACATTATGCAAAGAACCTTAAATCCTGCCCAAGTGAATTACACCACTACGGAAAAGGAACTCTTAGCCATGGTATTTACTTTAGACAAATTTAAGTCCTACCTGATTAGATCTAAGATCATCATCTACACGGATTATGCGGCGCTCAAGTATCTTCTTTCTAAGAATGATGCTAAGCCCTGCATGACAAGATGGATCCTTCTACTCCAGAAATTTGATTTAGAAATAAAAGATAAAAAGGGAGTAGTAAATGTAGTGGCTGACCACATTTTTTGCCTTGATCTCTCTGATTCCCTTGAGATGACACATATAAATGACATGTTCCCTGACGAATAATTGTTTAAAATCTCTCAATCACCTTAGTTCATGGAAATTGCTAATTATCTTGCCACGGGTTCCACACTGACACATTGGATTGTGCAAGATAAAAAGAAATTCTTCGCCGAGGACACAAATTCTTTTGGGATGATCCGTATTTATTCAAATATTACCCATATCAAATTTTAAGGAGATGTGTGCCAGATAATGAACACCAAAGTGTCATCTCCTTCTATCATTCTCAGGCCTGTGGTGGTCACTTTTCTGCTAAAAAGACCACGACCAAAATTCTACAGTACGGCTTTTACTGGCCTACTATGTTCAAGGATACTCATGAGTTTTGAAAAGCTTATGTGCATTGTTAGAAATTGGGAGCATTGTCCCGTGGAAATATGATGCCCTTAAACCCTATTCTAATCATTGAAGCATTTGATTGTTAGGGCATTGATTTCCTGGGACCATTTCCCCAATCTTTTAGAAATTTATATATATTGCTCACAGTAGACTATATCAGTAAATGGGTTGAAGCAATCCCGTGCCCGAAAAAAGATCATCAGACAGTCATTAAATTCTTAAAAGTGAAATCATTTCTCAGTTCAGAACGCCTCGAGCCATCATTAGTGATGGAGGTTCACATTTCTGTAACAAGTCATTTGCAAACTTAATGAAGAAATATGGCATCTCCCACAAAGTGAGCACTCCATACCACCCATAAACAAGTGGGGAGGCTAAAATTTTTAATAGGGACATTAAATATATTTTGAAAAAAAAAAACAGTTAACCCTGACCATAAGAACTGGTCAATCCGATTGACCGATACTTTATGGGCTTACTGTACTACATTTAAGACCCCTATTGGAATGTGTGCCTTTAGACTTGTCTATGGGAAGGCTTGTCACTTGCCTGTGGAGTTGGAACATAGGGTCTACTGGGCGATTAAAAATTTGAACTTTAATTTGGTCAACATTGGCTCACTGCGCAAACTTCAGTTGAATGAACTGAAAGAAATCCGGAATGATGCATCTGAGAACTCGAGAATTTATAAGGATAAGATGAAGGTGTTTCATGACCAACACATTTTTCGAAAATCATTTACACTATGTCAGAAAGTCCTTTTGTATAATTCTCGATTACACCTTTTTCCGAGTAAACTCCAATCTCGTTGGACCGACCCTTTCACTATTACTAATGTTTATCCTCATAGGGCTATCGAGATTCGAAATCCAAACAATGGCAATGAATTCAAAGTAAATGGACATCGTTTAAAGCCAAGTATTGAACATTTTGATTCAGAGGACTTGTCAATACCTCTGATTGACCCTATTTACCAGGATTGACCTCCTAGTCTAACGAAGGTATAGGTAGATTTATTTTCTTTCATATGATTTAAGATTAAGATAGTTTACTTTCCACTGTTTAGGATAGTTTGTTTTCTACTGTTTAGGATAGTTTTCTTTCTATTGGTTTAATTCTTGTGTTAACCCATCTTCACACTGAGATCATTCAAAAAGTTTTAATATTCCTTCTTCAGGTATTACCTTTCTATCACTACCCTTCTCTTTTCATTGCCTCTTTTGCATTACATGCTTATTTCTTTTTCATTGAGGGCAATGTAGATTTTTTAGTTGGGGATGGGGGATTAGGTGAACTAGTTAGTGTTTTCTCAATTTTGAGCAAAATTTTTGAAAATTTTCATTGTTTCAAGTTGAAATCTATTTGAGAAGCGACGAATTGTGTACTTAAGTATGCGTTGGGTATAATAAAAATAGAGATTGAATTTTGGATTATTAGAGTTTGATTAACTAAGTAATATATCACCTATGTTCTTGCGCTCAATTGATTAAGAGATAGTTTAAATATCATGTTAATCTAAATCATAAGACACATTCAATTTGTCTTCTGTAAGACATGCTAGAAGTTCTGATTGTTAGTATGTGAATCATTGATAGATGGTGAGAATCAAGTCTCGATAATTTTATCCACCTTAAAAGGAGAAAAAGAACCAGTTAAAAAATAAGAGATCGACAATGAGGTCATGAAAAAGAATAAAAAGAATGAAAAAAATGGAAAAGAATGCAAAAATAAAAAGAATGAATAAAAAATTTACCATCAATATAAAATCAAAGACTGGAAAAAGAAGGAAGAGGGGATAAGTTCGGAATCAATACTTGAGTTTCAAACTGATCTTGAAATGATGAGTATGACTAACATGATGAACTAATAGTATTCATACAAGAAGTAAGTTGATTTTCACTGAGCACATTAAAAAACTTGATATGTAAATTATGCTCAATTTAATGGACAAAGAATTTACTTGATTGGTTGCTTATATACTTCGGCTCTAAGTTTTTAAAACCCCACTTTCGTATCTTAATTCTACCAATTTATACTTAAGTGTACAAAAGATTATTTTCCTAGAGAGGTTTTAGACATTAAGCATTGAGATTTATTTCATGCATACTTTGCTCGGGACTAGCAAAATGCTGATTGGGGACTGTGTTGAGGGTCAAATCTTGCATATTATCCCTTATGTATATCTTAGTTTTATGAACATGATGATGCTTAATGGTCTATTTTACTCATGTTTGTGTTGGAAGGTGAATTTAAGAGTTTTGATTAGAAATGGTGTTAAAAGCATGGATTAAGTGCTCAAGAATCACCAAGGCAAGGGATGAATCTTAAGAAACCAAGATTGAAGAATTCACATGCCAAAGATCCAAGAAAAATAAGTGAGGAATGAAGATAATCAAATATTTAAAGCGAAGAAAAGAAATCCTGAAATTGTCCTGTAAACAAACATATTCCTGAAATAGTCCTAAAAAGCATATTCTGAAACTCTGGGTCATTCAGTGATATTACGTTGAGTGAAGTATATTCTGAAAAACTGTGCAGAGTGAAGTCTATTTTAACAAACTGTGTAAATTTGAGGCGATTTCTAGAGTTTTCTAACTAGGTGCGAAAGTTGGAGTTCCACAAGTATAAATAGGACTCCCTAGGATATTCCTAGGAATCTTCTAGGGTTTAAGGAGTGGAGCAAAAGGGTGGAGAAGCTGTCGCCAAGAGTTTTTCTTCTTCTTCCTTAGTTGTTTTCATGTTTTTCTTTAGAGACTTTGGTCCAATCATGTCTATGGTTGGCTAATCATCTTAGCTAGGGTTAAGATGTGAAGCTTGTAGTGTGATAGGATGTTTCTCTTATTTTGATTTATATTTATGTTGAACTTTCTTTGATTCTAATTTGATATTTAAGGAATACTTTCAGTTTTTAATGGTTTATTGTGACTCAAATTACAGTAGATCTGCAATAGCTTTGAGTATCTTCTTTTCCTGATTTTGAGATTGTGGGATTGGTAAATCCTATTGTTTGCCATCGTCCCATGGGCATGGGTTGGTGATGGAATCCCTTCCAATTATCACAAATCTCCTCCATTGAGAATTAGGTCAAGGAAAGTTTAGATTTTATTTTAATTGTTATATCTTCCAATTGGATAAGATAGGACTCCAATTCCAATTGTGGTACTTGAATCAAGTAAGAGGGCTCCCTGATCACTACAAGTGGATCCTTTGTGCTCTAGTTCACTTTTAATATTTGATAAATCCTTCACAATTACTCTCTTTTATTTCCTATTTAGATTTAGATCTTTTTCTAGTTCTAGTTCTAGTTCTTTTTATAATATGTACAAGTATAGTTCCTGTGGATTGGACCTCATTCTCACAAGTTATTACTATATCATGACCCTATACTTGGGGTTGTGAACACCTAAATAGACATATTTCAAATCATAGGGCAAAGGTTTTAAGTCAAGCTTCGGTGCCTTGAGGTTAGACGGTAGAGGCACGACATTAGTTTGGAAAAATTCTTCAAATTGCGGCCTCCATCGGTTAACTTCAAGTACCGATACAGTATCAAGCATAGCACCCGTCTCCCTAATCATATCATCATCTAAATCATGTGAGTGGGCCAAGCATATCTCTAGAGGGTTAGAGGATGAGGTTATCAGAGTTTTATCTTCCACGAAAGAATCAATCAAGTTAACATTGTGGGCATCGTCATCATCCTCTGCCCGTTTGCTCATATTGAAAAAGATATTGAGCTCCAATGTCATATTCGCAAAAGACAAATTCATGACTCCATTCCTACAATTAATGATTGCATTTGATGTAGCAAGTAATGGGCGACCAAGGATGATGGAAATTTGAGTGCTCATGTCCACAATGGGTTGAGTATCCAGGACGATAAAATCTACTGGGTAGTCGAATTTATCAACCTGGACCAACACATCCTCAATTATCCCTCTTGGTACATGAACTGAGTGATTGGCAAGTTGTAATGTAGTCTAAGTGGGTTTTAATTCACCTAGACCCAGTTGTTTATAGATCGAGTAAGGGATCAAATTTATGCTTGCTCCTAAGTCAAGAAGTGCATGCTCAATCCGGTAATTTCCAATTATGCAAGCAATGGTTGGGCTACCAGGATCTTTGTATTTTTGTGGCACATCTTGCTTTAGAATGACACTCACTTTCTCTGTCAAAAATATTTTCTTTTGGATATTTTGTTGTCTTTTGGTCGTATATAAGTCTTTCAGAAATTTGGCATATGAAAGTATTTATTTTACGGTATCTAGTAGAGGAATGTTGACCTTCACTTGTTTTAACACCTTTAGGATGTCTTGAGAGTTAAAAAAAGGTTTTGGTACAATCAACTGTTGGGAGAATGGAGCAACTAGTTTGCTTTGAAGTTCTGGTTCTACTTCATGTGGAGCATCGCTTGGTATATTGTTCTCATCTACATCCAAGTCCTTAGACTTTTTAGCCCTTATTAGAATAGATTTGTCAATTATCTTCCCACTCCTAAGAGTGGTGATAGACTTAGCTTGCTCCATTGAATTTGAAGAACTTGGTTCACTAACTCCGTATTGCGATTTAGGATTGGGGATAGTTTGGGCTGTAAGCATCCCTTTCTCCATAACCGTCACGTGTGAGTCTATCTTTTGTATGACCTTTGTGAGTTCTTATAAGGCTTGAAGAGTACTTTGTCGGATGAGCTCTTAAGGATTTTGAACCAATTTCTCTTAAGGTTTCCCTTGATTAAAGAATTGATTAGGGATTCCTTAAGGTGTAACAGATTGTCCATTCATCCAATTGAAATTCTGATGATTTCTCCAGCTGGAATTATATGTATTCGAAGTGAGTCCCTTGAATGGCCTTTGGTAGTTGTTTATGGCATTTGATTGCTCATTCAATATTTCTTTAAATGTAGGTATTGTTGGGCAATTTTTAATTATATGAATGTTACAAGCACAAATATGGCAGACAACTTCTTTATCCTTATCCTTCCTAAGTTCAATGGCCTTGAGTTTCCTTGTGAGACTGGTCACTTTAGCATTGATATCATCTTCATCTTTCAAAAGATATATTCCACCCCTCTCCTTTGATTGAGTAGGCTTAGACGTGATGCTCATTCTTGGGGAGATGTCCCATGATTGTACAGTTTTAGCAAGTTTATCAAAGTAATCCCACACTTCATCAACATCTTTGTTCAGGAATTCCCCATTGCACATTGTCTCGACAAATTGGTGCATGAAAGATGTCAGTCCTTCATGGAAGAAATTTGTTATGCGTTACATTTCAAAACTGTATTGTTGGCATGAACTGACAAGATCCATGAACTGCTCCCAACATTGGAAGAATATTTCATCTTTTCTTTGGGTGAAGTTCATGATCAACTTTCTGATGGTGTTCGTTTTATGATATGGGAAGAATTTTTTTATGAACTCCCTTCTCATGTTATTCTATTTGCCAATAAATCGTGGACATAGTGAATGTAACCACGTCTTAGCCTTTTCTTTCCGGGAGAAAGGGAAGAGTTTCAACTAGATTGTGTCTTCAGACACATTAAGAAAGTATAAAGTGGTTATGTATAAAGTGGTTATGATCTCATCAAACTCTTTCAAGTGTAAATATGGATTTTCAGATTCAAGCCCAAGGAACTTTGGAAGGAGTTGGATTACTCCTGGCTTGATGTCTATGTTTCCTTTATTTTCTGAAAAAACCATATAGGAAGGGGTGCTCACCCCTGCCAGTTATAAATAGTCTCATAAAATACGAGGCGAGGGTGTTCGATGCACCTCGTTCTCATCCTGAATTTCCTCCACCCTAAGTTTAGGTGGATTTGGAGGTTGATTGGCCACTTGATTTACAGCCAGAACTTCGGTTAACTTTGTGGATTTCGAGTGGTGTCTAAATCTGTAATGCCCCGAACTTTTTGATACTTGAGTACTAAAAGTTCTCGAGCCTTACAGAAAAGTTAAATGTAAAATGTACTTGAGAACGATACCAAAATCAAGGCATCTACCCTTGAGTTGGAAATAAGATCATGCACACGTAAACAGCGCTAATAAACTGGTAGATAACTTCCCCCTTCATAACTATTTAAACATGACTTCTTTTATGAAAATTGTCTAGAAACATGTTTACAATCATGTGGAACACTTGAATCTCCCAAAACTCCTGTATCAGAAACAACTACGAAAACGCCATCACCTTATACCCCTAAATTCTAAAACACAGGGTTCCCATGATCTGAATCATGCAAAACCTTGTACCAAGACTAATTCCCTTAAGTTAATCGTGCATAACTAATTTTAGTCGCTGAATCAACAAAGATCAAAGGCTAATCAAAACGTTCACTAGAACGATTCATCTAGGACTATAATGCATTTTCACCCTAGTGTAACTCTAATGAGAGCTAATCAAGGCAAATGGACGGTGGGGATTTACCTCAAAACCCATGTGGACCCCACGATCAAGTGTGCGCACACGGGATGCGCGTACACCCTATCGCATCATAACTCTAGAACGCGTTCAACTCGCGATGACCGAAAAATCCCGAGAACAACGGGATTTCTCGCAGTCACAGCAACAAGCCGTTTCGACGGGGACTGTTGTGGTCCACCTCTGCGATCTGGAGAGATGATCTGGACCGTCTATCTCGTCCGGAGGGTGAATGCGACCCTACCCTAATCGAATTCGCACGTAGGTAACAGCCCGCACATACGCAAACCGATTTAAAAACTGGACAGTTTCGGGACTCTGTTCCCGCGCCCGCGCTTTCAAACCGGTCCTATTCGGTGATTCGGTGGGGCCCACTACCGAGGGAGAGGGAAGAATCGGAACCATTCATCAGATACAGTGGCCACCACCAAACCAATCCTAGAAGAAATCCCGTGCGAAGATGCCCAGAACACCCTCCACTTCAGCGAGCGTATCCTGCGTTAACAGAGTTGCGTGAGATTGATTCCGAACCCCCTGCAACCAAGAACGAAGGATCTGGACCATCCTTTCCGTGGCCACACATGGAGGACCGTGAAAACTGACCACCACCAGGCCGAGAGGGAGGTTTCCCAGCCTAGAAGCAAATCGCTCGCAGTTGCTGCGTTCGGTTCACTGCGCAATGGCCAGTGAAACAGAGGCGGTTTCGCAAGCTCCTGTCGACTGCACGCCTATAAAGGAGGAAGGGAACGACAGAAAGAAAGAAAAGAAAGAAAGAAGGAAAGAGAGAGGGAGAAAGAGAAAGGTCGTCCGAGTGCAAACAGCCTTCAAGAACGTTTCGGGAAACAGATCTCGGCCGTGCGAAGTCAGTCCTCCATCAGCCGGTGCACTACCTCAGGTTCATCTCCCTACTTTGGCTTTTGAGAAATTTCCAACTGTACGACCCATATATGGCCCATCAACCTTTTGAAGCCCACTCGCCTTTCACCTCCCAAGAATATGCCCCAGCTGTACGGCCCCATTTCTCAGGTCGAAAATGACCCTGCTTTTCTGCCTTCCAAGAGAGATGGGACCGTAGCTATAGCCAACTTCCTAAGGTATAATATCTTTAGCTACGAATTATAACCGTAGCCATAAGTGTGGTCTGTCCCAATCTAAGAATTTTTTTATTTTTTATTTTATTTTTTACATGGAGAACTTTATTCTACCTACAATTTTCTCAAATACATATTTATATAAATATGTATATATAAGCATATAAAAAAAAATTTCTCTCTTTTTTCCATTTCTTTCTTTATTCATTTAACAAGAATATCTTCTAAACCAAACTTAGTTACTTGATGTACCCTATATGATTTTGGGGTAGGAGAAGCTACTTT
This sequence comes from Magnolia changhungtana, assembly GCA_030180095.1. NCBI lineage: Eukaryota > Viridiplantae > Streptophyta > Magnoliopsida > Magnoliales > Magnoliaceae > Magnolia > Magnolia changhungtana. Next base: position 2,471,365 of record JASAUF010000640.1, read on the forward strand.
AGCCAACTAACATAGTTATTTTCCAAGATTCCATCAAGTTGATGGTCGAAAATCCATTTCATTCACTTTGCGGTCAATTTCATTCACGGAAATTCACGGTCATTTCCGTGCATTTCACTTCACGATCACTTTTGTGCATTTCGCGGTCTAATCGCTTCACTTCACCCCCATTTTCATGCATATCACGGTCATTCCCACATATTCCGTGTTGATTCACGATCATTTCGACGCATTTCGCGGTCCCGCGTCTTCACTTCACGGTCACTTCTATGCATTTCGCGGTCCAATCGCTTCACTTCACCCCCATTTCCATGCATATCACGGTCATTCCTACATATTCCATGTTGATTCATGGTCATTTCGACGGATTTCGCGGTCCCACGTCTTCACTTCACAGTCATTTTCGTACATTTCATGGTTCAATCGCTTCACTTCACCCTCATTTCCATGCATATCATGGTCATTCCCGCATATTCCGTGTTGATTCACAGTCATTTCGATGCATTTCGCGGTCAACTCACTTCACTTAACGGCCATTTCCACACACTTTATGGTCAATTCACTTCACTGCACCGTCATTTTCATGCATTTCACGGTCATTCTCGGCGATTCCGTGTTGATTCACGGTCAATTCACTTCACTTCACGACCATTTCCACGCACTTTGCGATCAATTCACTTCACTTCACCGTCATTTCCATGCATTTCACGGTCATTCCCGGTAATTCCGTCTTCATTCACAGTCAATTCAATGCACTTCACGGTCAATTCACTTCACTTCACACTCATTTCCATGCACTTCGCGGTCAATTCACTTCAGTTCACGGTCATTTCCATGCATTTTACGGTCATTCCTGGTAATTCCATGTTGATTTACAGTCATTTCCATGCATTTCATGGTCAATTCCCTTCACTTCACGGTCATTTCCATGCATTTCACAGTCAATTCACTTCACTTACGGTCATTTCCATGCATTTCACGGTCATTCTCGGTAATCTCATGTTGATTCACTGTCATTTCCATGCATTTCACAGTCATTTACATTCACTTCACGGTCATTTCCACGCATTTCACGGTCAATTCGCTTCACTTAACCGTGACGCAAAGGGAAATGACCGTGAATCAACACGGAATCGCCGGGAATGATCGTGAAATGCATGGAAATGACTATGAAGTTAAGTGAATTGACCGCAAAGTGTGTGGAAATGGGCATGAAGTGAAGTGAATTGACCGTGAAGTGCGTCGAATTGACCATGAATCAACACGGAATCACTGGGAATGACCGTGAAATGCATGAAAATGATGGTGAAGCGAAGTGAATTGACCGCGAAGTGCGTGGAAATGGCTGTGAAGTGAAGTGAATTGACCGTGAATGCGTCAATGGACCGACCGTGAATCAACACGGAATAGGCGGGAATGACCGTGATATACATGGAAATGACTGTGAAGTGAGGCGATTGGACCGGGAAATGCGCAGAAATGACCGTGAAGTGAAGGGGCATGACCATGAAATGTGCCGAAATGACCGTGAATGAACATGGAATAGGTGGGAATGACCGTGATTTCCATGCATATCGCGATCATTCCCGCCTATTCCATGTTGATTCACGGTCATTTCGATGCATTTCACAGTCATGCCCCTTCACTTCATGGTCATTTTCGCACATTTCACGGTCAATTCGCCTCACTTCACAGTCATTTCCATGCATTTCATGGTCATTCCCGCCTATTCTGTGTTGATTCACGGTCATTTCGGCGCATTTCACGGTCATGCCCCTTCACTTCACGATCATTTCTGCGCATTTCACGGTCCAATCGCTACACATCACGGTCATTCTTATACATATCACGGTCATTCCCGCCTATTCCGTGTTGATTCACAGTCATTTTGACGCCTTGCACGGTCATGCCCGTTCACTTCACGGTAATTTCCGCGCATTTCACGGTCCATTCGCCTTCACTTCACGGTCATTTCCATGCATTTCACGGTCACTTCACCACGAAATGCGTCGAAATGACCATGAATAAACACGAAATATGCTGGAATGACTGTGATATGCATGAAAATGGGGGTGAAGTGAAGCGATTGGACTGCGAAATGCAAGAAAATGACTGTGAAGTGAAGACACGGGACCGCGAAATGCGTCGAAATGACCGTGAATCAACACGGAATATGCGGGAATGACCGTGATATGCATGGAAATGGGGGTGAAGTGAAGCGATTGGACCGTGAAATGCACAGAAGTGACCATGAAGTGAAGACGTGGGACCGCGAAACGAGTCAAAATGACCGTGAATCAACATGGAATATGCGAGAATGACCGTGATATGCATGGAAATGGGGGTGAAGTGAAGCGATTGGACCGAAAAATGCACGAAAATGACCGTTAAGTGAAGACGCAGGACTGCGAAATGCATCGAAATGACCATAAATCAACACGGAATATGCGGGAATGACTGTGATATACATGGAAATGGGGGTGAAGTGAAGCTATTGGACTGCAAAATGCACGAAAATGACCATAAAGTGAAGACGCGGGACCGCGAAATGCATCGAAATGACCATGAATCAACACGGAATATGCGGGGATGGCTGTGATATGCATGGAAATGGGGGTGAAGTGAAGCGATTGGACCACAAAATGCATGAAAATCACCGCGAAGTGAAGACGCGGGACCGAGAAATGCGTCGAAATGACCGTGAATCAACACGGAATATGTGGGAATGACCGTGATATGCATGGAAATGGGAGTGAAGTGAAGAGATTGGACCGCGAAATGCACGGAAGTGACCGTGAAGTGAAGACGTGGGACCGCGTAATGCGTCGAAATGCCCGTGAATCAACATGGAATATGTGAGAATGATCATGATATGCATGGAAATGGGGGTGAAGTGAAGCGATTGGACTGCGAAATGCACGTAAATGACCGTGAAGTGAAGACGCGGGACCGCGAAATGCGTCGAAATGACCGTACAACACAGAATATGCAGGAATGACAGTGATATACATGAAAATGGGGGTGAAGTGAAGAGATTGGACCGCGAAATGCAAGAAAATGACTGTGAAGTGAAGAGCCCGGGATCGCGAAATGCGTCAAAATGACCGTGAATCAACACGGAATATGCGGGAATGACCGTGATATGCATAGAAATGGGGGTGAAGTGAAGCGATTGGACCATGAAATGCACGGAAGTGACCTAAAAGTGAAATGCATGGAAATGACCGTGAATTTTCGTGAATGAAATTGACTGCAAAGTGAATGAAATGGGTTTTCGACCATCAACTTGATGGGATCTTGGAAAATAACTAGGTTAGTTGGCTAAAGTAGCTTCTCCTACTCCAAAATCATATAGGGTACATCAAGTAACTAAGTTTGGTTTAGAAGATATTCTTGTTAAATGAATAAAGAAATAAATGAAAAAAAGAGAGAAATTTTTTTATATGCTTATATATATACATATTTATATAAATATGTATTTGAGAAAATTGTAGGTAGAATAATGTTCTCCATGTAAAAAATATAATAAAAATATAAATAATAAAAAATTTCATAGATTGGCACAGACTACAGTTATGGCTACGGTTATAACCCGTAGCTAAAGATAAAATACGATTTTCGATTAATCGAAAGACATTCGATTAATCGAAAATTGCAGGATTTTTTAGGCAAACTTGCTGGACAGTTTTGGACCTTTTTCGATTAATCGAAAGACCTTCGATACATATAAAAGGACATATCGAAATGACATGGGCGAGGGTTATGGCTACGGTTATTATCCTAGCTATAGAATGACCCATTATTATTTTTTATTTTTTTATTTTTTGCTATTGTTATCCCACCGCTATTTTGGGTCCTATTATGAGGTATGTGTTATATCCAAACCGTCCAACTTTTTAGCGAACTCGTATTAAGGCTTAAGACGAAAAATAAGACAGATCTAGCTATCAAGTGGACCACACTGTTAAAGGCTGTGGAGGATTGAACGTCTACCATTGAAACCCTTTTAGGGGTCACAGAAGTTTTGGATCATTATGAAATTTGTTTTTCCTCTCCATCCTAGTCTTTGTGACCTTATGAATAGATTAGATGGAAAATAAATGTTATGGTGGGCCCTACAAAATTTTTAACGATGAAAATCAATTTTCCCGCTGCTCCTTATGGTGTGGTCCAGTTGATCTTTGGATATGATTTTTTTTTTGGATAATGCTCCGAAATTATCTCAAAATATGGATGAATGTTGTGGATATAATAAATACCTAACTGTGGGGCCCATGTAACATTGATCTCTTTGAACCGTTCGTACAACTTAGAGTTCGAGGAGCGTAAGCGCACAGCTTCGAGCACCAGCCGATCCCCCTCGGGAAGGAAAGCAGGTGCATTTTTGACCTGAGAAATGGAGCCATGCAGCTGGGGAGTATTCTTGGAAGGTAAAAAGCGAGTGGGGTTAAAAAGGTTGTGGGCGATATACTGGTCGTACAGTTGGAAATTTCTCTTCCCTTTTCCTTCTTCCCTTTCATTTTAAAGAGAGACTCCCAAACAGCAGGAGCCATCACGACCGATCATAACCAATTCGATATGGGCTGGGCCTAATCTTGACAAAGATAAGGCCCACCATATACGACTTGTCTTCGTATAATCCGAATCTAATACCTCAGAGGTATTAATTCTAATTAAAGTTTAAATCTAAAAATAGGGAATTAGGTTAAGGATCTACCTTAAGATAATAAGCTAAGGTGACGGTTTCATCCTTTAAGCTTACATGAATTTAAGATGATATATTTATTTTGCCTTTCATGCCTTCTTGATATTTTATCATGCCTATTACGTACCTTTGTCTTAATTGAATTAGTGTATTTTATCCTGCCCTTTTTGTTCCTTTTATCTGTTCCCAAATTATCATTACATTCCCTCTGTTTTCATTTTAAATTATTATCATCAACTATTGGCCATTTTGAGATTTTTACACAATATTCACTCGTAAGAGGCTTTCCTGAATTTATGTGAGGCTACGGATACCAACCTTGCTCTTGCCTTTAATCGTCCTGAGTTGGCCTTAACCACTCTCATCAGTTCGAGTTGACCTTCCTCACTCACCTCTTATTCAAGTTGGTTATTGTCACTTTATACCTTGAGGGCTGGGCAGTTGTTTTAAGATTCTTAACTGACCATGGATAAATGAATTCTCTCTTGATGCAAGTACTATGTGGGAATCCCTCCTTTAGCGATCGATTAAATATCATGGACATAATGCGCTTTCAGTAGCAGCCCTAGGGTGACACATAATTCCATACTCTCGGGTGAGAGTGTGTGTGTAAATCGTTCTATATACATGACACATCAGTTTGGGCAATTGGATGTTAATTAGTCACTCCTTTTCCAATTTTTTGTGGAACTGGATGTCGCTTAGTCGCTCCTTTTCCAATTTTGAGGGTTGGTTGTCGGTTTGGTCACTCCAATCTAGGTTGTGAAATTCACCTGGTCATATGTGGTGTTTGTCCTGGGACAACCGCGTAAAACCATGTTAAGCGTGGGACACGCCAGCGAATATCCGTAATATGGGATGCAGGTCGAGTCAGATGACTGTAATCATAATCCGCATTATGGCAATTGTTGAGAGTGATATACGACATATACTTTGCTAGCAAAGCATGCATCTCATATAGATTGCTTGTGCATTAATACCTATTGTAGTATGGAGTACTTGACATATCAGAACATTTACGTTGTTTTATGAATCTCTTAAATTACTGTTAATCTTAAAGGATAACCATCACTATGAGTAGGGCATTGACCCTCTCTTAACCATACAGATGATGTAGGTGACGTACAAGTCAAGGACCCATAAGACCAGACTCCGACAGAAGAATGTGCTGAATAGGCTGGAAGAATTAGTTTATAGTTTATTTCTTTATAATTTCACTACACAACTCAGACCTGTAATAAGCTCCCATTGTTTGAGCATTTGACTATTATTTGAATTATGGAATGATGAATTTAGTTATCTTTATTCTCGTGATTGCTACCTTCTTAAATGTAATTGGATGTGATCTACAACAAGGGTGGGACATGATCCCCAGAACATCCAGATTTTGCATCCTTAACACCCGATTTTCTCGGGCACGAGTATAAACTCTAGCCATGAAAACTCAGGATGTTACAAAACCTGTAATGGATAGATAACCCTTCAACCAATCCTTCTTCACTTAAGAGACGTCGAGTGTGGTCACAGACCCACTTAGGCATGAAACACTCTCAGCCCTCAATTTCAGAATCTAACCTAAACCTAAATAGAAAAAGGGAAATAGAAATCTAGAAATAGGAAAAGAGAGAATTAGAAAGAAGTTACCAGCTTATAAGTTTCTATGTTAGGATCCTGCAAAAGAAAAAGGAAAGTGAATTAGTTTCTAAAAAAGAAATAAGAAAGTTTCTAAAATTAAAAATAGAAAAATGAGTTAGTGTCTAAAACTAAAAAAAGAAAGTTTCTAAAAAAACAACCTAGTTTCTAAAAACAAACAAGGAAAGTTTCTAAAAACAAAAAAAAAAAGGGAAAGTTTCTAAAAACCAATTAGGAAAGTTTCTAAAAAGCAACCTAGTTTCTAAAAACGAAAAAGAAAGTTTCTAAAAATAGCAACCTAGTTTCTAAAAACGAAAAAGGAAAGTTTCTAAAAACAAATTAGGAAAGTTTCTAAAAAAGAAAAAGGAAAGCTTCTAAAAACAAATTAGGAAAGTTTCTAAAAAAGCAACCTAGTTTCTAAAAATGAAAACCGAAAGTTTCTAAAAATGAAAAAGGAAAGTTTCTAAACCTAGAAATAGAAAGCTAAGTTAGTTTTTAAAAACAAATTAGGAAAGTTTTTAAATCTAGAAATAGAAAGAAAAGTTTCTTAAAAAAATAGAAATAACCCTAAGCTAAACATAGAAAGTAAATAAATCCTAATCTTAACCTAATTTTAAAACTAATTAAATCCAAAAAAATGCAACCATCAATCCTCGGTAACGGCGCCAAAAACTGGTTCATAACCCCAAGTGTAGGGTTGCAATGCAGTAATAATCTCGATGAGACCGAGGTCGAATCCACAAGGAATAATCTCGTGTGTATTCTGAAGGCAATTAGAAGTAAAACTAGAAAAATATATGAATCTAAATCTGGAATTAAAGGGAGTAATTGTGAAGTGTGTAATTATAAACTTAAGAATTCAAAGGTAGGAACTATGGTTTCCAAGGATCCACTTGTATATGTTAGGGAAATATATGCTTGATTCAAGGACACAACTAGAATCAGAGTCTCATCTTATCCAATTGGTAGATATCTTAGTAAAACTAAATCTGAACTTCCTTTGACCTAATTCTTAATGGATGAGAGGTGTGAGAACTGGAAGTGATTCCATCACAAAACCATGCTTAGGAGACAATAGCTCACAATAGGATATACCAATCTCATAACCAAACATAAGAGAATCATGGAAATTAGAAAGGATTCTGTCACCCAACCATGCCCATGAGACGATGGTGAACAACAGGATTTCCTAATTTCACAATCTCATTACATGAAAAGATAATACTCAAAGCTATTGCAGATCTACTATAATTTGAGTCACAACAAACCATTAAAAATAGAAAGTATTCCTTAAGAATAAAACTATAATAAAAAAGAATTCAACATAAACATGAATCAAAGCAATAGAAAACATTTCATCAAGCTACAAGCTTCACCTCTTAGCCCTAGCTACGAGGTTTAGCCAACCACAAACTGGATTAAACTAAAATCTTTTAAGAAAAGCATAAAAACAACTAAGGAAAAGGAAGAAAAACTCTTGACGACGGCTTCTCCACGCTTCTATTCCACTCCTTAAACCTTAAAAGATGCCTTGGAGCATCCTAGGGAGTCTTATTTATAGTCGTGGAATTCCAATGTTTGCACCAAGTTGGAAAACTCTAGAAACCGCCTCAAATTTATGCAGTTTTCCAAAATAAACTTCACTCTGCGCAATTTCACAGAATGACCCAGAGTTTCAGAATATGCTTCTTCAGGACAATTTCAGTAATATGTTTGTTTTCAGGACAATTTCAGAATTCCTTTTCTTCACTTCAAATAGTTGATTTTCTTCAGTCCTCACTTGGTTTTCTTGGATCTTTGGTATATGAATTCTTCAATCTTGGTCTCCTAAGATCCATCCCTTGCTTTGGTGATTCTTGAGCATCAAATCAATGCTTTTAACACCCTTTTCAATCAAGACTCTTAAATTCACCTTGCAACACAAGCATGAGTAAAATAGAACATTAGCATTATCATGTTCATAAATCCAAGATATAAATGGGGGATAATATGCAATATTTGACCCTCAACACCTTTAAAGGTTGAGGTTGTCATGTGTTAAGGGTCGAGTTTGTCATGTGTTCACTGCCTTCACTACCAAAAACGGATTAAAGGCTACGGATTAATGTTGAGACTTAAATATTATATATTTAACCCTTCAATTGCATTAATTATCTCAGCATTTAAGTGTTAATTTGATTTAATTATATACCTTTTTGTCAAGCGAGATAATTCGGAAGTCTAAGATGAATATGTGCTTAAAAGGATGGATTTAGAGTTTAAAATAATATAATGAATAATTTGATATTTGGAAGTCATTAATGAAGAATTCACATGTTAAAGATCCAAGGAAACCAAACGAGAAATGAAGCGAATCAAATATTTGAAGTGAAGAAACTAAGGAAAATGAATCTTAAAAATTTACAAAAAAACCGTATTTTGAAATTCTGGGGCTAGAAAAACATAGTTCTGAAAAATTACATAATAAGACTTCGATAACATTGAAGTAAGTTTTGATGACATAGAAGATAACTTCGATTCCATCGAAGCCACTTCGATCCCATTAAGAAAATCATGAATTTTCTTAGTTCGTTGCTGGACAGATTCATGCACTCTTCGATGTCATCGAAAGTGTCATCAAAGGACTTCGATGTCATCGAATGTGCCACCAAAGCTGTGGTAACTACGTAAATTCAAAGTCAGTTTACGAACTTTTTTGAGGTAGTGCGAAAGATTGAGTTCTAAAAGTATTTAAAGGAGTCATTAAGCTATTTCAAATCATTTTCTAGGGTTTGGAAAGGGAGATAATGACTAGGTAGAGTGCCGACAACGTTCTTCTACTTTGATTTCTTCATGGGTTATAGTAGATCTCTTTGATTTTCTTTTATTTTTGAGTTAGTTATGACTAGCTAATCTCTTAGCTAAGGCTGAGGGATGAAGTTTGTGGTTAATTTCAATATTTAATTTGTTGAATTCAATGCTATTACTTTGAATGATGATAGTAGATTGGTTTGGTTTAAATTTACTGTAAGACCCGACCCAAGTTCCCATGTGTGCGTGTGTGTGTGAGTATGCATCTTGTTCATCATGGTCTCGCGGTCCACTCAAATTCCACAATGCGACCCTCGGATTGTGTTTGTCACCTTGAGTTCGGTCATGTAGACCCAACTCGGATCGACTCGAGACCTATGCCATCTCAATGATCGTGTATGGGTTCCAACGACGCGTCTTGTGCGTCAATCCGACCTATGGATCAAAAGTTATGAGCATTTCATCATGTGGCCCACTTTTTACAAAAGCATGTGGACCACCTCCATGGCACAATTTCCCATGCACACCACACACACACACTACACTATTGCATGGAATAAACACTACCCACCCTAAACACTACCCATACCTAACCTACCCTAGCAACATTGTTATTGTCACCGCAAATGGATTCTCGGAATGATTACTTCTCTTAAATAGTTTTTTTCTCTCTTCCCTCTCATTTTCCTTCATTGCTGAAATTTAAGCAACTTCTCTTCCTCCTCCTCTCTTCTCCAGCCCCACCCCCATTATACTCTCAATCCCTCCATTTGAACTAGATCTCCACCATTGAAATCCATTCTTTGCTCCAAGAGCTTCATGGAGTAGAAGTTTGGGGGTGAGATCACAAGTGGGTAACTATGATCTTGCTGATCTAATTTTATATCTTTAAATCTTCTTATTTTTTTGTATGGATCATATGGGGCCCACCAATCCATGGTGGAGACCCCATTTGACCCCATGGATGTAACATCTTTGGCCCATCCTACATGCATGTCATGATCCATGATGGGGCCATTCTCCATGGACCCCATCATGATGTATGAATGATCCACTCCATCTCAAGGTCATCTAGACCTAAGGATCATGTTGGGATGACATTTCAACCATCCATAGCAATTATAGATCATGCATGTAGTGATTTCATGTTGCATGTACAATCAATGTAGTTATATGGGTATGATTCTTTCTTGGGAGGGCCCATTAGTGGCGGGGCCCTACCCTATGGCCGGATTATGTTTCTTCTCCATATTTTCTTTCCTATGTTTATAGTAAATCTGATGTATGTGGGGCCCACTTGATGTGCCATGCAACTAGGCCCAAGTGGTTAGACATCCAAGCCCACCTTGTTGCCCCATATTGTTGGCATGTTTTGGACAGCCTTTGGGCTTGATTTTATGGATGATATTGGAAGGGGATTGGGTCTGAGAGTTGTGTGACCCATCTAGATGGACCCCACCCTAAGAAAATGCTGATTTATTTTCCTTTTAATTATCTTTTGGGGTGGTTTGGACAAGTAACATGTTGCTGTCCAAATCTGCCTGGACAGATTTTGGGCCACTTTGGGGCCTGATTTATGGGTCTTTGGTGGGAATAATGAAACAAAATAATATGTGATTCTTGTAGCCTTATGACCCACCTACAACCATACCAAATTTCAGCCCCATCTGACCTTCATTGAGGTCCCAAAGGTGTGGTCCAAATGAGGTGGACAGTCTGGATTTTTCTGCACTGTTCCAGCAACATTCTACCCTGAATAGGTTGGAATTCCAAAATTTATTAAAATATTTTTGGGTGTCTAAAAATTATAAAAATTTACAGAAAGGTGGTCCACTTATGGTGGGACCAACCTACAAAATTTTGGGGCCAATGGAAACCTGTACACACCATGGTGGTGGCTGGACTGGCCCATTACAATATGGTGTCCAGATCAGTCCGATTTTCAGGACAGATTGATTTCTTTAAATAAACTAAAATATTTTTAGGTGTCCATAAATTCTGAAATTTTGTGAAGTTGTGGTCCACCCATGGTGGGACCTACCTACCAACTTTCAGGGCCAATGGACCCCTGTGCACATCGTGGCGAGGACCGGACTGGCCCACCACATTGGGATGTCCAGGTCTGTCCGATTTTCTGGACAGACTATCTTGTTTAAATTAATTAAAATACTTAGGGATATCCAAAAATTCTGAAATTTTGTGAGGGTATGTCCTACCTATTGAAGTATCACTCTGAAAAATTTTTCCCAACTGACCTTGTTTGGGCATCCAAAAGAATGGGCCAAAATAGTTGGACTGCCAGATTTTTCTGCTGTGCAGTCCAGCGAAATGTGCCTTGATAAAAACCATAATTCAAAAATATTTCCTCTGATAGTGGGCCACCTTTTGGGTTTTCTCTCATTGTATGCATAATGAGGGACCTTGGCCCTCAATTTCCAGAGTTTTAGAAGCCCTGGGCCCATTCCAATGGAGTGCCCAAATTTAAGACAAACAACATATTATAATTATGTTTGGCCTTTGGGCTGAAATTTTGAGGAGTGGGGCCCAACACATTGTGAAGAATCTTAGAGGTAATAATTTATACATTTAGTTCCTTAAATGTTGGGCCTAATAAATACACTTTTGAGGCCCACCACAGTTGAATTTAATTGGGTCCATGAATGTGGCTAGTTGTTGAACTCTTTGAGCCCAATTAGGATGAAACTTTCTAGATAGGCCCATTGAACTCTTGGGCCATTTTTACCACACTATTGTGTTGGATTAGTGGGCCAGATTACACAAGTATATGGGCCCTTGATTGCCCACCAAATTAACTTTATACTTGGGCCGGGTTGTAGGCCCAACTTACTTGACTAAGAACATGACATTTGCCCATGTGATTTGAGCAATGGGTGCCCACTAGGCCACAACAATATATGGGATTAGTAGCCTTTATGTTGGGCCCTAACCTTTCCTTATGGGCCCATAGTGGTATATATGAGTTGGGCTATGTGTGTTTCCCATGGACCCATGTTTTGGATAGCCAATCATGTTTTCTCAAGCCCAAAACATGAATGTATGTGGTATGAAATGGTTGTTCATTTCTTATTTCTAATGTTTGTGGGCCTTGGGCCTTGATCCGTAATCAATTAGAGATGGGTTACCTCTTGGGGACCAATTGTGGTTGGATGTCCACATTGGTAGGCCCTAAGGTAGGCCCATGAGCTTCTATGGATGGTTAAAGGCCCACCATAGATCCTTTGCTAGGCTCATTTCATCTATTTAGGCCCATATCATTGTTCTCCTTAGTCTCGAGGTTACCCCTGTATATGGGCCCCACTAGAGGTTGTAGATTCCTATGAGGAATTGATTAAGTACCTAGACCCTTCATGGTTAGGTAAAGAGTTCATCTTCACCTCATTGACACCCCTATTCATCTTCATGCCCACTCCCACTATGCATCATATGCATGCTTGGTTGAGGTATGATTGGTCATGGTTGTGTCATTGTGTAGGACATATCGGTATCTCCGATAGAGATGGATGCATTTGGGATTGATGCATGGGTGATTGTGTGATTCATGCATCCGACATTGCAAGCTTATGGATATCCGCCCTTACTTCATCGGATGGCCTTGCCTCCGCTGGGTATTTGTGGATGGCCGTATGTGTGGACAGGAAATATTAGTTGAGCATACTAAAGGTGCATAGGATGCCCATGGGTGAAATTCCCAAAACTTCCATGGTACCAAGGATGCTCTCCAACGCCGTGACCGGGTGGAATATATGAGCGCACGAGGGCCTTATACCATTAGGCCGCGCTCCCACCGTCGTCGTAGTGTCGGTTGGATAGGGGTGTGGCCTTACTCGACTAGATGTGAGGAGGCATTGCTAGGTCGAGTCCGACATCGGTAAATGGGTCCGCTACCTTCGTGCCATCAAGTGATTGGTTGATCCCACAAAGGCGGGTAGTGAGGTCTCTTACGCTCGTTTTGACAAACTCATGGTCTTTGCGTCATTCGAAGTGTAATGGACCCGGTGATTTCCTTATGATTGGAAATGTACATGACTTGTGGTTTGGATATGAGCACCGACATTACTTGCATTGCATTACATTGGTTGTACAAGCCCTTCATGCATTGTGTTTATGGCACCTTTGACTCACGTAGATCTTATTCATGATAAGCCTGGGCAAGGCTAGTGATATCCTCATTGATCATGCTTCTCTCCTGTATCTCCTACTACTCTGCTCACCTATGCACCATTATCACACACCTACACCCTCTAAGCTTCTATAAGCATGCACGATTGATGCGGCAGGATACTCTAGCAACCACGACACACACACACACTACAGAGCATGGAGTAAACACGAGCATTTGAGGACTCTACCCATGACCTTTCTCTCTTTTTCTTTTATCTCATGTATGTCCTTTGGACCTTATGGATTATGTAAAAGTTCAAATTTATAGTGGATTTTGCGATGTGTGCCTTTGTTATTCTCGGATGTTCTTCTTTGTGATCTTGGGTATGCTCGTATTGGAATGATTATCTCCTATGAAAATCCTCCTTGTAGGATCCAGGATCTAAATCCGCCTCAAGAGCCGAGAATGGGTACTATGGAGCACTAGGAGCGTTAAGGTCCATCGGAATCCTTGAGAGATTCTTGAGTCTGGGCGTGACATTTACCTTGAAAGTCATTGAGTTATTTATTTCTGGATTCATTCATTGTACACTCCAAGTACAATGAATCCTCTGATTTGGCAATTGTTTAGCCTTGATTTAGAGAAGGAATCAATCTGTATAATTGATTGATCCAATGATGCTTATGGGTGCATTGGATGCTTTCGATTCTCTGTGATTGATGTTTGAGTGCTTAATGGAAGAACTGTTCACTTGAAATCATATTCATCTTAATACATGTGAATGGTTTGACTACTCTATCATCTGACTAGATAGATTAGGACTTCGATTCCAATTGTGTAATTTTATATCGAAGCAGAAAATTGATGTTAAGATTACTGCAAATGGATTCCTGGATCCTTAGTATTTTATCTTTATTACTTTTTTTTCTTTTTATATCACTAGATTAAAATCCAACCAACCAAGTTAGAGTTAGATTAACACTAGACCGTATTCCTCATTCCTTGTGGATTCGACCTTGGTCTCACCGAATTATTACTATAGCGAAGCCCGACACTTGGGGTTGTGAACAAGTTTTCGGCACCGTTGTCAAGGAGTGGCATTGAACAAGATTATGTTTATCATTTCTAGGTTTAATTTTTATTTTAGGTTAAAATTTTCTTATTTTTTGAATTTTTCTAACGTAAGGATTTTAGAATTTTCTAATTTTTAGAATTTTATTTTTATGGCATATTTTTTTTCTTTTTACAACATTACTAACATTGATTATTGTTTCTGTTTTATAAGATTTTCATGTTAATTCTTCTCTTCTGGTAACATCTTCCCTTACTCCACCTACTTGCTATCCATATTGCTGTAGAATTCTTTTTGTAGGAATTTATTTTAGGATTAGATTTAGAATTAGAGTTTCATCATGTTCATACAAGAGTGGACACGTGAATACTCAAATCTACTTCTATAAGATGAGAGATACGTTGAGGGGCTGTCAGATGATTATGTTAGAAAAAAATGTCTAAAAAATTACTAAAACCATGATTGAGAACCAACCAAGATATGATATTCCACCGGTTAATAAGTCCATATAGGATCATATGAGGGAGAACAATTATACTCCACCGATTAAGAAATCATTACATGATTATATGAGAGAGAATAATTATCATCCACAAGTTAAGAAGACAGTGCGCGAATACATTATGGATGATAATGCTTACTAACAACCATTAAATACTCCTACATATAATTTGCATGACTTTAATTTGTGGAAGCAACAGAGTTTAAATTGGAGAGGTGTACTAACCATGGATTCTAGTGACTATCCTCTTGGATCCCCTACTTATAAGATCCAACAAGAAACAATCTAAGAGGATTCACTTCAGAAATACATGGATGCTCAAGAACAATTCAACCAACATGTCACACAATTATTCGCAGACATTAGAAAATCACTAGAGTTGCTTGAATCCCCCATCCTGGAAACTCAGTTGTGCCTTATTGATGAGGAAGAGGCTAGTTTATCCCAACCTCAACCCATTCTAAAAACACAATGCGAAAAAAGTGATCCTAACTCGTTTGTGGAGTATATTGAATTTGATAATGAGGAGGGCTTAATTTGTGATCATCAGTATATAGTTCAATTTTTCGAAGAGTCAATTTTGATGATGGTCTAAGTAAATGATTAGGAAGCATAGATTCTTTTCAAACATATCGATGTTGATCCACTCCACTGACATGACACTCCTGATTCCAATGTGGAGCATGATTCCCTTTCAACCACATCCCCTAACAATTTGGAATATTTCTTGGCACACTTTGAAAATTTTAATGATTACCTGATTAAAGACATAGTGGATGTCTTGCTAGAAAATATCTCGGTTGTTGATACTGACAGAGGGAATCATTTTTCTCAAGAGCTCCCTTCCACAAATCCTAAATGTTTATAATTAAAGGAGGATCTAAAAATTGAATAGAAGTTTGTAGCTTTGGAATGTGTTTAGACTACATTACCTAATGAGAAAATTTTTAAAATTTTATCTAATTGTAGTCTCTAATTCACCGTGGTGTATTAACATTGAAAATTTTTCTACCATAGGTGAATATTATCCACTTTAGATACCTCATGGGATCAAACGAATATTTTTTGTTAAAATTCATAAATTTCTCTAGACTTCAATGATCCAGAACATCTAAGCCTATTGCAAATTGGGCTTTTGGATGATTTTGTTGAGAAATCTATTGAGAAATTTATCGATATACTGGCTGGAGGACAAACCTTACTCACATAACTGAGTAGTTTTCCCTTACTTTCCTAGTTTAGGATTAAGAATTTTCTTACTTTTCTATTTTAGTATTAGGAATTTATTGCTTTTCCAGGATTAGTTTGTTTTATTAGGTCTAGTATAGTTGCTGAAACATTTTTAGATAAGAAGATCGCTCTAGCCATTTGTTATCGCCTACCAGGTACTCTTCATCTACTCCCATTTATTTTCATTGCTCTCAATTTTACTCTTATTGCATATGTTTATACAATGAGGATAATATATATTTTAGGGGGGTAGGTTTCCTTCAGAAATTCTTCAGTTGTGTGCTGACTTTGTTAATTTTTTGAGCTATAAAATTTTTTAATTTTTTTTTTGGAATTTTCTGTGAATTTAAGTAATTTTAAAATTAATCAAGATATTAGAATGATAAGATATTTATTGTTAAGGATTTTTGAATTCTGAATTTTAGTTATTTGATAGATTGCTAAATTTAAGTTTATGTTATTAATTCTTAATTAGAAGTTTTGAATATTGATTGAATCATGATTTCACATCTCACATCAAGCTTACACATTAAAGTTTAAGTTTGATATTGAATTGTTAACTTGATGATTATTAAGAATGATAGGAACCGAACCTGGGGAATATCTCAATCATGTTCAATAAAAAGAATTGAAAACAAAAAAAAAAAGAATGAAAGAAAGAAGTAATACCCAGTTAAAAAACAGTTGTTGATAAAAATGGCTACCTATCAAAGTTCATTAAGGACTGTTGAAAAGAACAAAAAAGTAAAATAGTGTGAAAGTCGTCGATGAAAAAATCAAAAGCTGGAAGAATAGAAGATTAATTTGTAAGACAAGTTTTGGTTTAGGTTTTAGTTATCTTGAACTCCTTTGATTATCAATGTTATCATGAACGTATATAACTGAACATTTGGTTGTGATAAGTCTAGACTTCACTATGCACATATGGAACTTAATGTTTAAAGTTTTTCTAATTAGATGATAATTGTTCTGAACTTGATTAGGATATTTACCAAGTGCTAGAGTTTAGGAGAAAGTAATGCTCAACATTAATGTATTTTAGATTTCTATAATCTGGATTGTTTTTAGAACTGCTTAAGCTTATAGAAATTATCATTAATTTGTTTTTAAAATATCTTTCGCATGTTTTGCTTGGGACTAGTAAAATGCTGGTTAGGGGGTGTGTTGAGATTCAAATATTGTATATTTAGCCCTTCAATTACATTCGTTATCCTGATATTTAAGTGTTAATTCATTTAATTATACATTTTTGTCATGCGAGGTGATTCAAAAGTCTAAGATGAATACACATTTTAAAGGATGGATTTAAATATCAAAAGAAGATAATAAAGAATTGGAGATTTGGAAGTCGTTAATAAAGAATTCGCATGCTAAAGATCCAAGGAAACCAAGTGAGGAATGAAGGGAATCGAAGATTTGAAGTGAAGAAACCAAGGAAAAGGAATCTTGAAATTCAGGGCCAGAAAAATCATATTCTAAAATTCCTGGACTAGAAAAACATAATTCTGAAAATTACAAAAATAGACTTCGATGACATCGAAGTAAGCTTCGATGACATCAAAGCTAACTTCGATTCCATCGAAGCCATTTTGATCCCATCAAGAAAATCACGAATTTTCTCAGTTCGTTGCTGGACAAACTCATGCACTCTTTGACGTCATCGAAGGAATATTCGATGTCATTGAAGGTATCATCAAAGGAGCTTCAATGCCATCGAATGTGCCATCGAAGTCACTATAACTGCGTAAATTCAAAGTCAATTTGTGAAATTTTTCGAGGTTGTGCAAAAGATTGAGTTCTAAAACTATTTAAAGGAGTCTATAAGCTATTCCAAATCATCTTCTAGGGTTTAAAAAGGGAGAGAATGTCTAGGTGAAGCACGAACAACATTCTTCTACTTCGATTTCTTCATAGGTTCTAATAGATCTTTTAGTTTTTCTTTTATTTTTGAGTTAACTATGACTAGGTAATCTCTTAGTTAAGGTTAAGGGATGAAGCTTGTAGTTAATTTTAGTATTTAATTTTTTAAATTCAATGATATTACTTTGAATATGCGCTTAAAAGGATGGATTTAGAGCTTAAAAGAAGATAATGAATAATTAGAGATTTGGAAGTCATTAATGGAGAATTCACATGCCAAAGATCCAAGGAAACCAAATGAAAAATGAAGAGAATAAAAAATTTGAAGCAAAGAAATCAAGGAAAATGAATCCTAAAAATTCATGGTCAAAAAAATTGTGTTTTGTAATTAAAAGCCAAAAAACATAGTTCTAAAAAATTGCAGAAACAGACTTCGATGACTTGAAGTAAGTTTCGATGACATTGAAGCTAACTTTGATTCCATCAAAGCCACTTTGATCACATTAAGAAAATCATGAATTTTCTTAGTTTGTTGTTGGACAGATTCATACACTCTTTAATGTCATCGAAGGAATGTTTGATATCATCGAAAGTGTCATCAAAGAAACTTTAATGCCATCGAATGTGCCATTAAAGCTACAATAACTGCGTAAATTCAAAGTCGTTTTGCGAACTTTTTCAAGGTGGTGTAAAATATTAATTTTCAAAAATATTTAAATAAGTCCTTAGGCTATTCCAAATCATCTTCTAAGGTTTGGAAAGAGAGAGAGAGAGAGAGAGAGAGAGAGAGAGAGAGAGAGAGAAGGACTAGGTGAAGCACCGACAACGTTCTTCTACTTCGATTTCTTCTTGGGTTCTAGTGGATCTCTTTATTTTTCTTTTATTTTTGAGTTAGCTATGACTAACTAATCTCTTAGTTAAGGCTAAGGGATGAAGTTTGCAGTTAATTTCAGTATTTAATTTGTTGAATTCAATGCTATTACTTTGAATGATGATAGTAGATTGGTTTGATTTGAATTTACTTTGAAAGTCTTTGAGTTGTTTATTTTTGGATTTATTATGCACTTCGAGTACAATGAATGCTCCGATTTAGCAATTGTTCAGCCTTGATCTAGATAGGGAATCAATCTATATAATTGATTGATCCAATGATGCGTAAGAGTGCATTGGATGCTTTTGATTCCCTGCGATCGATGTCCAAGTGCTTAATGGAAGAACCGGTCAATTAAAATCATATTTATCTTAATACTTGTGAATGGTTTAACTATTCTATTATCCAAATGGATAGATTAGGACTTCAATTCCAGTTGTGTTATTTTATATTGGAACCACAAATTAATGTTAAGATTACTACAAGTAGATTATTGGATCTTTAGTGTTTTATCTTTATTATTTATTTTTCCTTACACATCATTATATTAAAATACAACAAATGATGTTAGACTTAGATTAGCACTAGATCGTGTTATCCATTCCCTGTGGATTTGACATAGGTCTCACCGAGTTATTACTATAGCCCAGCCCTGCACTTGGGGTTGTGAACAATTAAATCCGTAGCGAAAGAATGTTTTAATCAGTAGCCATTGGTACCATGGTTGTAATGTGGTAAGGGCCAAGGTTGTCATATTATAAGGATTGAGGTCATAGTTGTAATGTGGTAAGTGTTGAGGTTGTCATGTTATAAGTGTCAAGGTTATGGTTGTATTGTGGTAAGGGTCTAAGTTGTCATGTTATAAGGTTCGAGGTCATGGTTGTAATGTGGTAAGAGTTGAGGTTGTTATAATAATAAGGGTCAAGGTCGTTATTGTAATATGTTAAGTGTAACGCTCCAAACCCAGATACCGGGCTCACAGAATTCTCGATCGCCGAATCCAGTGCCGACAGCCTCCGTAGTACCCCATTCTCGGCTTCCGGTACCCATATGCCAGATTCCGATCTTGGGATCCTACAAGGAGGATTTTCAGTATGATTTTTTTCTTTTTTGAATGGTTAATTTGTTTAGGCAATTACACATTTTGTACATGGTATCAACGCATATCGAAGAGACGAACCTGTTTGATATATCACGTATAATAAGGTACACCAGCTCAACAGTAATGAAGGAAACAATAGCAACTCCAACAGCTCTTGCATGCATCCTGAAAAAGTGTAAGTCATTTATATAAGCAAACCATAGCTCGTGAGACTATAGTGTGGTGGGAGTAAAACACCGCTTGCCAGGGCGCTCCCATAAAGATATCCAAAACAACCATAGGCATGTTCTCAACCGAGCATATTATCATATATGAGCAGGTTGTCAATTAAGCATGTCGTATAACTACACAGGTTATTATGAACATGACATCAATAATAAGCATGTCACTCAACAAGCGACCATGAATCATTAAAATTATGAACAAGATGATCAAATTCCATTTTCTACTATATAGCATACGATGGAAAGGCAATGGCAGAGCTGGCATGTGGAGTCATAGTAGGCCAAATGTCATATGCTGAGGATGCAATGCAATATGCAATTCCTGACGAGTCCACGAATATCATCAGCCTTATCTAGGCCATGTAATGCAGAAACATAGTAACCTAAGGGCCTATTTGATTTTCAAGCTCAAATGTAATTACCATGTAAATGGGTAATAATTATTTACCTAGGTAATTACCACATCTTTCCCAATGCAGATGTAACAACTTACTTTTTCAACACTTAAATCCAGAAATTTACAACATCAATGTGGGGCCTATCGTGATATGTTACTTGTCCACACCGCTCATTTGTTATGCCAGTTGAATTTATGGCATGAGCAAAAAAATGAGGCAGAACCAAAGGTCAAGTGGACCACACCACAAGAAACAACGAGAATCGAACGCCTACCATTAAAAACTTCTCGGGGCCTTTAAAAGTTTTGGATAAAGCTGATATTTATGTTTTCCCCTTATCCATGCCCGTGTGACCCTATGAACAAGTTAGATTATGAAAAAACCTCAACGTGGGCCCAGTGAAGAAAATAACTTTCAATGGTGGATGAATTAAGGCCACTGTTTCCTTTTGTGTGGGCCATTTGAGTGTTGGATCTACCTCATTTTTGGGTTCATGCTCCAAAATGTACTAATAAAAATAGATGGACGGTGTGGATATATCATATACATCATGGTGGAGTCCACATATTTAAGTCAACACTTTTGTTTTAATTTTCGAAGTGGAATTACTCTCATATTTTCAAACAAGGTGAAAAAGTAATAATTACTTATTTACCCTAATTTACATGTATCATGGAAAATTAAACAGGCCCTAAATGTCATATACCAAGGGTGTAATGCAATATGTAATGCAAGGGAATGACAAAGCTAGAGTGTGTAGTCGGGATGATAGTACGTGGTATCGCAAGCCGTGGGGTTCATCACAAGGGACTTTTATCCAAACTAGTCATATACCTAAATTTGGATATCCAGACTCAATGTGGTAAACTCCTGATCTCAGGTTGGTCATGCACCCTAATCGAAATCATGGCCAATGCAAAGGAACACATAATGATTTAGCTGCGTACGACCAACCCAAGTGACTAATGAATGAATGAATGAATAAGTCAAATGCTGAACATGCAACTCTCACTCATTAAGTCTATATATCAATACAACCCATCTCTAGGATCATCACCGGGGTCTAGTACAATGTTGTCAGCCATACCAAGGCTATGCAGTGCAAGGCCTACGTAGCCAACGTCATATGCAAGATGCAATCACAAGTCATGCTAGTCCTCATCTGAATCCTCATATCGGTACAGTTCCTCTTTGGACAATCACCAGGGTCCAATACACTAAACACCACATTGCCACCCTATACTAAATGCACCACCATGTAAGTGGAAGAGACCTCACTATCCGCCTGGCTAATAGCCAGCCAATATCTATCCGGCACATCGATAGCAGACCCATTTATGAGCTGGTCATACTCAGCCTAGCAATTGCCCCTACCCTCGGGCGGGTAAGGCCATACCCCCTTCCAACCGACCATGAAACAGTTGGAGACATAGCCTCCTAGTTTTAGGCCCTCATGCGTTCATATATCCACTCGGTCTAGACATTGGAGCATCCTCCATGGTACCATAAGGGTTTGGGGACTTTCACCCTGGGACATCCTTCACTCCCCTGTGATTAACAATAATTTTCGGTTTCCAATCCTGTACACTATATTTGTGGAGATTAAAGCCTAATGTTGCTAGGGCGTACAATAATCATAACACACAATGCAAGATGCATGAGTCACACAATTCAGTCATGCATCAATCCAGCGCATACAGTGTGCTCATGCGGGACAACTCCACTTATCAGGGAGTCCCATAAATAACTTAGCCAATGGCACATGCAATGGTCAACCACATCTCATAACAAACATGCAGATGATGTGTATGAGCATGTATCATAATGTTATGCTATCACATACTCATAATTAGTATCGATAACCGGCCTATATACAAGGTGGGGTCCTATATACAACCGTGGATATACCAAATCTGATAGCACAGATCCCTCTGTCTACAACGATGATGAACTCTCCTCATATCAAGGTTGGGCCTAGGTGGCCTACCTATAATCCTAAGGATCTGGAACAGGCTTCCTTCACCATACTATTATATGACTCGCTAGATGCCCTAAGGGGCCCAAATAAGTCCTAGATGGACTCCAAGATTAAAACAATCCTACTAGCAACTAATGGGGGCCCAAATCTTGGGTTATCCCAATATGAATAAATAGATCATGCACATATCAATGGGGCCTAATGATTCAACCCACTTAGAGAAAGATGAGAATGGGCCTAACAAAGGCCTAAGAGAAGATCACAATGTGGACATTTAACCACCATTGCCCATCAATGTGGACATTTAACCAACATTGCTTCTAAGGAGTGGTCCACATAGAGCCTAACATATAGTGGGGCCCATGGCCTCACACAAGGGCCTCATATACAACATAATGGGCCTCACAAAAGGGCCTAATGAAACAACCCATAACCCTCAAATGGCTAGGAATAGAATGGACTTCTCTCATGTTATCTCATACATCATTATGGCCTCACGACATGGGCCTCTCATATATCACGATGGGCCTCATCATATGGGCCTCTCAAACATTACAATGGGCCGCACATATGGGCCATACAAATATCATATTGGGTCGTATATATAGGCCACCCAAACATCATATTGGGCCTCACCATGTGGGCCACACAAATATCATATATTTATCATCATCCATACATCAAGCAAAACATAGTTATCTTGTCCACAATATCATCACAACAACCAATACGTGCATTATTATCACTTGGACATCAAGCATGGTAGTCAACTAGCACGTTTTGTCATCATGCATATAAATATATAATATCATTATCATTACCATGAGGATCATCTTCACTTCATGATTAACATAAGAGATGTCATAAGTAACGCAAATAATTACTCATCTATCATCAATGCATATGCCATATTCACCATCCATTAAATCATATCTATCATTTCAACCAATAACTCATTATCATCATTATCACGTTACCATATATGTATCATCATCCCACCCATCACTAGTTGCGTCTTACCTAGTGTGACTCCCACACTGGACTTGAACTACATGCAAGGCATGGGGTCGTATAGGTCAAGTGTGAGTCCCACTTGGTGAATCAATAAGCCGACCCAACCGTATAAATATCCAACCACAATGATTTTAATGGTGTGGATCTAGTTCCACAACTAAGTGGGAGCCACACATTACACCAACTAGAAATAATACACAATCTCAAACATAAAGGATAACATGCTAACATCTTTCATGTCATATATCATATTGGGCCCAGTAGCCACTTACATAACAAACCAAGAAAAAGCCCAAAAATATCTGAGAGTTATTTTTCAGAGTTTAGATGCTGCATAAAATGCTTTGAGAAGGTGGTGGACCATACTAACGTAGCCCCACATAAATTTTACATCAAACAGATTTTTGCACAAATATTGGTTTCTGTCCATCTTCAATTCAGATTTATGATCATGTGGGACCCACATATGGGGAAAGGAGAGGTCTATTTGGTAGCTCTATGTATGGGCTCTAAGTGGTATAAGGCGGGCCTCATTGGTTGGGTCTGTACAATTTACGGTGTTGGCCCAAACATGGGTACTTGGAGAAACTGTGCAGGAAATACAGTGCAGAATTGGTTCTAGCCCAATTTTGAGTATGTCCCATGATCATAAGGGACCACCTTTCAATGTGTCATTTGGTGCCTTTGGTAGTACTATATAAGTACTTTAAAAAGTATAAGCTGGGACCATACACATAATATTTGGTATAGGGCCAAACATAAGTACTTTAATTTTCTGCACATAATTTTTTGCACAACCACGCCTGGCCACATTTTGGGATCCACTCCCTGATCATGTGGGGTCTGATTTAGCCCAAGTAAAATATTATTATATATTCATTGGTATAGGTTAAATGTTCCAAGTGGTGACCTACTCATATCTCCAACGTGTGGTTCACTACAGAGGCCCAAAGTTGGTACAAAACACAAATAAGCAGATAGTTTTCAGCAATGGGGTCTGTCACAACTTAGGACCCAATTTCCAAACACTTAGGGATCATTCCTAACAAAAAGATGAGACATCTTAGCTCAATTATATAAGGACTAAACATCCCCCAAAGTGGGACCCTTAACTACAGGGTGTGAGGCACACTACAAGATATCAAAGATGCCTACATGCAATATAGTTAGGTACTTAGAAAATTTCAGTAAACAAAAAATGCAAAGGAAATGAAATATATCAAATGGCAAGTGGGTCCCACATGCTAGCAAGGCATAGATAAGAGACACACAAGAATGTACATGGGTTTCCAGATTGGATGAATTAATAAAATGTATAAATCATAAGTGATCCCACACCCTAGTGGGTCAATAAGAGGATGAATGTTATGTATAACATATATCCAACATACACATTAAGTAACACATGAAATGTATTGATCAAATCTCTATGATCAGATTCTCTGTTGGAAAATCTAAGCCAATGAAGGGTTTGACAATACATCATTCAGGCCGTAAATAGGTTTCTAACCATACAGAGCCTTGGATCCATCTGGACCATACAAAAAAATTTAATGTTTATCCACATGGAAGTATTTATCGGTCCAGAATTTTCTAAATTTTATCAGAAATAATCTAACCACATGAACCATATATATGATTGTTTACTATATCAAGTAAGTTAAAAAAAAATATCAAATGCATCGGACGATTAAAATCATGGATATGGCCCACATAAGAATGGTCATAACAAGCTCCTAAATATATATTTCGTATAAGAGCAAGATCTCAGCCGTCCGAACTCCGATTGAGGCTTATTATATACTGTTGGAAAGCTAGTTTGATTTTTTACGAATCTAATGGAACATATATTTTTAATACATTCATTGAAGGAATTAAAAATGGGTCCTTGTTGGCAAATTGAAATCCTGCATGTGCTATTAGACAGCAGCCATGTAAACTTGATGCTACGGATGATTGGACTGTTGGATGACTACAAAATTTGGCCCAGAATTAGATCATATTTTGGTTCATAATATTCCCAAGTTTCAACTTCGATCTCATCACGATTGATTTTATATGATTTTTAGATCCTGCTATCCAGATACAAAAACAGGATTACATGAGGAGGGTGTAGACATAATGTTCATTATGGTGGACCATACTGACATGGGTCACTTTGCTGACCACCATAACCATAAATACATGGATAGAAGAACTCCACACCAGTGGAGTCCACACATATCAGGAAAATAAAAAAAGGAAGTAAGAGGAGGATGAGGAGGATGGGAGGAGGGGTGTAGACTCACCTCAATGGATGGATGGTTAGATGATGATGTGTGGTCAACTCCCTCTGGTATTGTTGGTGGGCCACACCTTGGCCCTACTCTCTCTCACTCTCTCTTAAAATCTCAGAATTTTTCTAAGTATAGGAAAAGAATAAGTGCAAGAGAGCTCCTACTCTTATATAGGGAATTAGGGGTTGAGGTGGCAAGATGATGTGGCAAGTTTATGGGATCTTATTGGTGCTAAAAGTGAGGTGAAAGGTGGTGTATGGCATGGGTAGTGGATGGACGAGGTGGATGGTACTAAGCATACATTGGCTAAGGTGGAAGAAATCTAGACATGCATTGGCTAATGGATGGATAAGGGTTATAGGTTGTAAGTGATGCATGGAGGATGATGAAGTGTAGTGTTACAATTGGTTGTTTGAAGTGATATGGCAAAAATTAAGACATACATTAAATGCATGTATAGGATGAGGTGGACATAAGCCATAACGAGTTTCTAAGGCATGGGGAGAGAGCTAATGATGGGTTTTGGGAGAGAATCCAATTTCGTCTTATAGTGCTTGTCTTATATGTGTTAGCTCATATTTTTGTCATGTAGCAATTATCCTATTTTGTGGTAATTTTCATGTTCTAAAAGTGGACTTTAGGCCCACATAGGCCTAAGTCTAATGGGCCTAACATAATAAAGGTTGCTTGTGTTACAGGATACACAATTTGGGTCATACATTCAATGGGTCATATCTCACTAACGAAGTGTCGGATTGACACATGGTTTTCACCATTGCGACCGCAACGATGTCGCGGTCCACATGATAGAGGTCTCAAGATCATCCAGAACAAATCACTTGGATAATTTTTTCTAAGTGTATTGGGATACAGTGTGTGGTATATCAACGGTGCAAGTTGGGACACGCGTGCATAAGTGGCGTTACAAAATACCGGGATCCCACATTAAGTGTCGAGGTTGTCATGTGTTAAGTGTTGAGATTGTCATTTCTTCACTACCTTCACTACCAAGAATAGATCAAAGGATACGATTTAAATCCGTAGCGAAAGAATATGTTACAAGGGTCAAGGTTGTGGTTGTAAAGTGTTAGGGGTCGAGGCTTTCATGGTATAAGGGTCGAGTTCGTGATTGTATGTTATAACGGTTGAGGCTAAGGTTGAAATGTGGTGAGGGTCAAGGTTGTCATTTTATAAGGGTCGAGGTTGTGGTTGTAATATAGTACAAGTTGAGATTGTCATGTTATAAGGGTTGTGGGTTCTGTCGTGGGTTATGTGTCAAATCCACTCCATCCACTGGATTTAGAATTTAATTTAACATCATGGGCCAAAAAATGAGTTACATAAAAAAAATTTTTATGGCCCCCAAAAGGTTTTCAATCTCAATGCTTTTTATGGTGTGGTTCACATGAGCCATTGATATGCCTCATTTTTGGGCTCATTCTCTAAAATGATCTTTCAAAATGGATGGACAGCGTGGATAAAATATATACATCATAATGGGCCCCATAGGACCATCTATCTCTAGATAGGTCCGGTTACCGGATCCTTGTCACATCACATTACATTAACACAAATTTTAAGAGAAAAGCTTTTTGGAGATTGTTGTTTCAACCATCGTAAGCTATGTTGGGCCCACCGTGATGTTTGTGGAAAATCCACTCCATCCATTCATTTTGGAAGATGATGTCCACACCCAAGATAAAAAATTGGACAACTTTGAAACGCAGGTGGACCACTCAACTAGAAATAGTGAAAATGAATTGCCTACGAATCAAACTTTTCTAGGCTCCACTGTGATGTTTATATGCAATCCAAACTATTCATAAAAGTGGCCCAAATGCTCATAAACTCCTTACCATGGGTATGAACTAAAAGAATAAAGATATTAGCTTGATCCTTTTACAACCCCATGAATGTTTCAACTGTCAGCATACGATCTCCACTATTTTTTGTTGTGTGGTCCACTTGAGCTTTGGATCTACCTCACTTTTGAGGTCATGTCATAAAATGATTTCACAAAACATGCGAGTGGTGTGGATTTCTCACAAACACCATAGTGGGCCCCACAATGTTTACCCATCAGAATCCCTCCCGTAGCTGTCACACACTGGCTCAACGCAAAAGGTAGCTAGGGGTAATTTCATCCCAACTTTTAAAAAAAGGTGTCAGGTAACTATGTAGAACATTCGTTTAATACTTCTAATATTCGGGGCATTTGGGAATACCACAATGCTTTTTTAGTCAAAATCCCTCGTCAAAATGGGCTGATACTGAAGTTGCGACTAGACCGCTAATTGAAGTATGGAATTATGTCCAAGTGTCCTAAAGGGGGGTGAATAAGACTTTTAAAAATGTTAATCTTAATAAAAATATTAAATTCTAATCACTAGTAAGCTGGATTAATTCACAATTACGCATAATCATAAAAAGGATAGTGAAATATATCTTTGTTGCATTTTACCAAACATGTAATGTGCATAAATTAAGCATAGCATTAAACAATAAGAAAGACACATCCACAATCATTCATTCAAATGCAGCGATATATAGTGGTTCGGCTATGTGCCTACTCTACTCTCGGTAGACGCACTCTCTCCTAGAGTGTATCAAATTTTACTATGCCATGGTTTTAAATTAGGTTAACCAAAAACCTTTACAACTTACACAAGGTTAACTAAGGTACCTATACAAGATAGCCTTAGGTGCCAACACAAGGCAATGTATCTTACACAAGGACACTCAACGTATTCTCCCATCGGAGGCCTACGAAAAGTCTTGGTGAGTTTGTACAATCAAACTTTGAAACCCAATCCCAAACAAGGAATGGGGTTCAGACATAATGAACTATAGGTACTTACTTGAAAGTTAGTGAGCCCCATTTTTAGCACATGCTGATGATGATCTTTCTTGTGATGAAAAGTCTTTAACTTCCTTGATCTGCAACAGTTGTAGATGCTCTAATGCACGTTGTTGGGTGTTGGGTCAAGGTATTTTGGTAAATCTTATCTATTAAATGTTGGTGTTGAAGTTTGAATGGGATTCCCAAAAGTTAATCATTTACAGGATTTCAGCTCAATGATTTGCCGATAAATGAGTTGCTGGAAGATCCTTGAATGGCAGAGTTCATTCTTCAATCTAATCTATTGATTTTCCAATGATAGCATTTAAGATAGGTTCGAAGGATTAACTCCCATGAGAAAAGGAATTCAAGATGGTTGGTGGTATTCTTCTACCAATAACTCTCTCAAATCTCTCTATTTTTCTCACTGAGGAACCAAGGAAACAAGCCTTCAATAAATAGCCAAAAAGTCTCAACGGTAAAAAAAATGGACTGAAAACTGACATATTTTGATGTCATCAAAGGGCTTCAATGTCATCGAAGATGACCTTCGCTGTCATTGAAACTCCTATGATGTCATCGAATTGTCACACTAAGATTTCATATGCGTGTTGGTCAGTTCTGCTCGATGTCATCGAAATGGACTTTCGACATTATCGAATGCTTACTCGATGTCATTGGGATTTTTATGAAAAATTCTTGAACCTTGTTGGACAGTTTGGTTCACTATTTCGATGTCATCGAACTTTCTTCGATGACATTGAAGTTTGAATTTTGATGTCATCGAAGATTTTCAGGATTTTCTTTAAAAACTCTCTGGACAAAACTATTCCATTTTCGATGTCATCGAACGGTCATTCAATGTCATCGAACATAGTTTGATTCATTGAGAATTTTACTAATTTTCTTTTTAAGCTTGCTGGAACTTTAAGTGCCCATTTTTCGATGTCATCGAGATAGGTTCGATGTCATCGAAACCTATTTGATGTCAACGAGAATTTCTCTAGAAATATAGGTTTGGTTGCTGGACAAATTGGGGCATTTTTTCGATGTCATCGAACCTTAATGTTCAATGTCATTGAGTAGTGTTTGATGTCATCGATATTTGTAGAAAATACATGTGCCTGTTCAGATTTACTTGTAACTTGTTCTTTTTATTCTTTTTCTAACCTTACCAAGGTGTTTTCCTAGTTAGTTTTGGGTAAGAATGGACCACTTTTAAAGGGATTATTACCTGGGGTGTTTTGGTCATAGGATGTGAGGGTTAATTTACCTTTGGATTGCCTTGAATAACCTTTACCCTATTGAGTCTTTAATCATGTAGTCTTCCATGTGGGGCTCACTTGACTTTTTGACTCAACCGTCACGTTAATTACAAATAAGGGCACTTTCAGATACAACGGTCGGGTCATCAAATTCAACCCAATCAATAGTCATATCAGTAAAATGGGTCAATCCAATGACTAGGCCATCAAATTCAACCCAATCAATGGTAATATCGTCAAAATGGCCCAATCCTACGACTAGATCATCAAGTCTGGTCCATCCAACGGTTGGATCATTAAAGTTGGACAATCCAACAGCCAGTGCATCAATTTCAACCTAATCAACAGTCGAATCATTAAAATGGGTGAATCCAATAGTCAAATCATCAAGTCTAGTCCATCTAATGGTCGGATAGTGAAAGTGGCTGATCCAACGGCTAAGTGGTCAAGTTTGGCACATACAATGGTCGAATAGTCAAAATGGGCTAATCCAATGACCAAGTCATCAAGTCTGGCCCATCCAATGATCAAATCATTAAAATGGACTGATCGAATGACCAGATCATCAAGTCAGACCTATTTAATGAGTTGGATCAACAAAACAACTCAATCCAATGGCCAGATCATCGAAGTTGGTCAATCTAATGGTTGGATAAGCTTGACCATTAAGTCAGATCATCAGATGGGGACCCACCTAACAATTCGATCATCCAATCGAACTCATCCAATGGTCCGATCACCAAGTGGAACACAATCAGCGACCAGATCATCAAATGGTGCCCATTCAATAGTTCGATCTTCTAATTCGACCCACCCATCCCAAGGGACTATACATGCATCACTCATTCAACGTATAATATATTTTAAACGGTTATCCATGTAAGGCCACAGAATGCTCGTGGGCTCTAACCATCTCAACTCAAGTACTACCAGCACCTTTGATGCATCTATATCAGTCATACAGTGAAAGGATCACTACCAAAAAAAAGGGTAAAGGCTACGAATAAAAACCGTAGCTAAAGACCTATGGCTACAGTTATTGTCTGTAGCACGACTGTAGTTGTAGGTGCAGTAAACATAGGTCAAAAAGTTATGGCTACGTATTTAATCCGTAGCCATAAACACTAATAGCTACGAATTACATCCGTAACTATACTTTCTGTAGCAAAATCTACATACAGCTACGGATAATATTTGTAGCTAAAAATATGACTATATCCGTAGCTATTGGTCAAAGTGAAAAGTGGCTACGGTGTTTAGATCAAAGGCTACGGCTATTAGCCGTAGCTAGTTTCTATTTTAAAAAATAATAATAATGGCTTACCATTGCTAGTGCATGCCCTGATAGATCAACTCATCTAAAAATTTTGGATTCAACAATAAAAGAAACATACACAACAATGTTTCTATGTAGAGAGTACCAAAAGCTCAAGCTTATAATGAGATCAACATATCAGCATTCGATACTAAAATTGGGATAACAGCTGGCATATATCAATAGAAATGGTGTTCTTGACACGAGAGAAACGCAATCCATAGTATATAGAAATAGAAGCCAAGCAATCACCAAAAAAAAAAAAACACCATTGCTGAGAATTACAAAACTAAGGGGAGAGCAACCTACCCAACAATAGTGGCACCCCAAGATGTAAACCATTGTCATTCTCATCGTTGTATTTATATTCACAAAACTAGAGAGAGTATCCTTTAGGATCATACATATCCCATAGTCCTGCAAGAAGAAAAAAAAGTCAAGCTGCCAATTCAAACCCATTAAACCTGATTACGCTCGACATGAGGAATTAAAGATGCTAGATATGTGACAAATCCAAAGACTCATTCAGCATAGTAACAGATCATTCTCCAAAATTTTATGGGGAGATTCAAATTAGGGACTTTTCAGGTAAATCTGGGATAAAGAAAATAGAATTAGACAGGTAAATGACATCAAGAAAAAGGACAGAATT
This sequence comes from Magnolia changhungtana, assembly GCA_030180095.1. Classification (NCBI taxonomy): domain Eukaryota; kingdom Viridiplantae; phylum Streptophyta; class Magnoliopsida; order Magnoliales; family Magnoliaceae; genus Magnolia; species Magnolia changhungtana. The sequence goes on from JASAUF010000640.1 coordinate 2,503,213, forward strand.
TAAGTATCTAGATATTCTCATGATATAGGGAAGGGTTTCAGTATATTATCATAATATTATTAGGGCTATAGAGATATTTTGAAAATGTCAGGTTATCATTGGGTATACATGTCATTTCCCAAAAATGCTAGGATAACATCACTATATTGTAAAAATATCAAAGATATTTGTCATGTGAGATGCAAAATTATAACAGTCTCAAAACATTTTAGCCAGCCTAAAGGGTGTCTAGGTAATTTACTAATGAAGGCTTGGATAGTGTCTTTTTTCCTTTCGTACTGAAATGCATCTAGTCAGAAATAAAAGAAATTGACAAACGAAGAATATGATCTTATGAAAACGAAGTATTCTTTGTTTCATGCAAAATGTTTATATGTGGTAAGAATATAGTCCGTTGGGTTGAGCTATTGAAAGTCAAGCAAATGAGCCTTAATTGAACAAAAATCAAGCATGCTTTGGTAAATTAGGTCCTATTACATTGAAAAACAATTTTAAAAAAAACACAAAAAAGGTGGTTAATCTTTTATCTTTTTTTTTTTCCAAAATGGTTCATTTTGCTTGGATTCTTCGAATCCCACTCAAATATTTTGTTTTGACCCTCAAAATAGGCCTAAATCTACAATGACTTTCTAAGCTTCCTCTATGGTTGAAATGAAAAAATAAGAAGAAAAACAAGAGAAAATTTGGAAAAGAAAAATCAAAGTTGGGTCTTTATGGTTGTATCGGCCTATAACAATACAAATATGCCTGTACAACCAATACAACCTGATACAGCCCAGTTTTTCACTAGGACCTATACAAACCTGTATCGCATATCATATTGAGCCAATATGGCTGTATCGGCTAATACATTATGGATATTTCAATCCATGTTTTTCACTGATCAAAACCTGAAATGGAAACAACTGTGTTAATGAAACTTACCTGGAAAGGTATATAAGTATATCTACCATTAACAAGTCCCACAGTGAAGCCTGTGTATCCAGCCATTGCACTATGAACAACACTCTAAGCAAGGAGTGTGCAACATACGTTATTTCATGCATTGATTGGAATAACCTGGATCACATATGTTGGATCTGCAAAACCATCACGGAATTAAATCAGCACACTTATTATAATTTTCGTTAAATACCCCAAGAGAAAGAAACTAAATTTTTTGGCTATAGACCTATATATTTGAGATTTATCACCATCTTCTGTCTTCTTGAGAAATAATCCTACATATTACAAATAAAAGGCCATGAAATTATTTGACGTAAGACACAAGAGTCCATTTTGCATAAAATAATTTTGCAGTATTTCCAGGTGTCAATGAAAGATGGCCAATTGAACATGGCCTTGAAATATGTTGTTACATGATCTAGAGGTTTCACCTTCCAACATTCGGATCAAAGCCAATGACATAATAAGCCATGACAATTGATTCCGTCAAGTCCAAAAAATAGAATAACTCTACATAAAAGCACGACAATGATGAAACCTTGTAGTGTAGTCAAAGAGAGCAATTGGTGCATCTGGATCATCCATCTGGTGGACCACTTATAGTGAACAAACAGTAGAAAAATTACACCCAAGGTTAGGAATTACACCAAATTTATTTGGTTTTCAATCCTTCGAACACCCCTGTAGGAAAAAAGAAAATTAAAAAAAAAAAAAAAAAGCACATGGGTTTCTTTGTTTTTATTCATTAGCATGTTATTGTGGGCAGCACCACTCAATGACTTAGACTTAGCACATGTGAGCACAAGACATCATATGTATATGCACAAATGCTCAATCATTGAGAATGAATCCTAAACTTCTTTTTTTTTTTTTTCATCTTCTATTTAGGATTGAACGAAGATGTTAGTGGTCTTCCACTAAAGGGATGGCCTCCACTTGTGATATTAGACAAACCAGGCTCATGAATACTAGAGCCATGCATGATGACAAAGAAGCTACACATTCATTGATGAGTAACCATACCTCTGATTTTTTCAACTGCACCAGTTGGCTTTTAGGATTGTCGGCCTCCTCTTTAATAGCCTTTCTTAAATGGATTTCATTTTGAAGCAACTGGTTAACTTTAGTAATTTCCTCTGCAACAGATACTGGGCCCTGTGCACCATGAAGAAAATAGAGACTAACAGTGAAAATAAATTATTCGGCAAAGGAATAAATATAAGAATGAAAATGTTGTGTAACCAAGTAGGACAGAACTAATTAAGCCAGATGATTGAAATTTACAACTAGAAATAATGATGTAAGTGTGAGAATCAAATATATAAACTAATAAATATCAATACCAACTAAATGACATATACAACAAATCTCATCAACTTCAATGCTCAATTGCAACAACTGATTTTTCAGTACCGCAATTTCTTCTTCAAGTTTTTCTTTCTAATGGGCTTCATCTTCTAGCATATTGCAGAGCTTTAAAATCTCAGCATTTCGAGCTGCCTAGGACACCCAAGAACTTTTCTTAGATCATTAAAAGAGTTGAATAACATTTTACAAACCTCCTATATTACTCCATTCAATGACCAATTAGACCCACCTACTGAACTGCCATGATATTGCACTCACGATTGGCTAGAGAATCAGAGATTCAGTAGAGCTCCAAGTACACAAGCTCAGAAAACATTGCTCAAAAAAAAAAAAAAAAAAAAAAAAAAAAAAAAAAACATATGCCAAAGCCATTCATGTAACTGTTGACAAAATTTATTGGATGTCTCCACTTATGATTCAGATGAAATGAGAAAAGATCATGAGAGAATTTCATGGCAAGAAAGGGAGGAAAAAAAAAAAGCAGGAAAAATATTGTTGCATTTGGTATACATGATACTCAAGATGCATTGATTGAGAGTAGTCCACACTGGTTTACAAGAAGAAATTTAGAATTCTTAACATTTCCATCAATGCCTATCCCAGTTATTTGGGGTAGACTGAAATTCAAAAATTCAACATTCATACATGAGATTAAATTAGAAGCTTTTAATGACTATGCATACCTCTTCAAATTGAACACTTTTGACTCTTGATAATTGTCAGCAATTAGATGCAAACTCCGGTCCAAAATATTCTACAACTCGCCACATCAAAAAAAGAAAAGTTAAAAACATGCTTCAATATAACAAATTTTAAGATTCAACAATCAGAAAAAAAAAATGTATAGAAATAATAATAAGGAAACATTTTCATGCATTATATATAAGGTTGTTTGTTAGACACTTAAAAATGAGTTCATCTCATTTTAGTTACTCATAATATGTATTAGAGATGATGAACGTTGATTATCAAGATTCTTTTTAATCCTGAAATGTGATCTCTAATACATGATAAAGATTGATGAATATGAGATGAACTCAATTTAGGCGTCTACCAAACAATCCTTGAATGTGGACAACTTCTAGATTAAATAGAGCACCATTCACATGCCTGTATTTGTTTAATGCTTTGTAGCTCTTCAGTCCCATGTTGTTTCAGCCTATAGAAATTGAACAATAATAAAATCAGGACAAGATATACTAGTGTAGCAGCAAAATACTAAATTCATGAAAGAGCTAAAACGTATGAGACACGGCATGGATAGAGTAACATAGGCTAAACAAGTACTATTCTAAACACTTGGGGTGTCTTCCTTTACCTTCCTAAGCTTCAATAGACCCTTGATCAGCCCATGGTAAACACCCACATCAGGCTTTCTTATCCCCTTCATAAACTAAAGCAGCTAATGTTGCATTAATAGCACTTATCCCTCTCTTGAGCTTCATCCAGCTTCCCCTTTCTACAAAACCAAGTGATCAAGAGCCTATATGAAGAGAGACCACATCATGAAATCTCTCCATCTTTGTAGATCTGAACATCTGCATCGCATCGAAAATCCCATCACATTTGTCATGAATCAAGCAATGCAGCGTGTGGCCCATCATACCAATGGTCTAGATCATAGAAAAGCATAAAGATAACAAATCATGAGAGAGAGATATAACAATTTTTTAAAGAATTCAAAAGGGTTAGCTTGACTCTACATACATCTATCATGAGTAGTCAGCTAAAGCATCGAATGGCAATGATTCTAGTGCAGCCCACCTTTTTCCCATCTACAACCCTCATTTCAAGACCATCAACAGCAGCAGCAGCAGTAGCAGTTCCTTCTCATCCTTTACTGAGAAGAGAAACAAGTTGTCGATCCCACCAGATGGACCATCCACATTCACTTACTGAGCAATGCTGGTTAAGAGCATGAGTTAAGGTCAGCCCCAAATAAAAGAATGCACACAAAGACACTCAACCCAGTCTTAAAACCTTGATGTGCATGGACATGAGTTATAAAATGGGTAGGGACAGTTGACCCATCAGGATTTTGGCATGGCCCACTATTGGAAAGGCTTGGGCATGATTTCTATGTCTATGCTTCAATCAACCCATTTCTATAAATTAGGCCCCTGGTATGGTGATATAGACCGTTGATCTTATGTTCCCTACTCCTGATGGTGGATTCTACAAATTAGGCCCCTAGTAATGTGATCCAACCCTGTCCTACCAAGATCTGACTGCTTATCAATTGCATCACTTGGAATGAGATATGGTCCTATGGATCTGACACATTCAAACATGCATTCATTGCTTGTACAGAGCTTTTACATAATAATTTTTTTAACAAACATTTAAGCTCGGATTCAAGTTGTAGTAACAAGGAAATCAACAAAACCCTAGAAATGTAAGGGAGAGGGAACCTTTGAAGACATAGAAGCCTCGACGTTAGGGGGAGTAAGGGCGAGGGAGAATCAGTGGAGGCAGCGCTGCTGAAGATCCGGTGCTATTGAAAGAGGTGTGAGGGCGCGAGAGCTCGAGAGAGGGAGAGGGAGACGGTGAGGGAGAGGGACCTCGAGAGAGGGAGAGGGAGATGGCGAGGGCGCTGATGGTGGGAACACAGAGAGAGGGGATTGGGGAACGGAGAGAGAGAGGGAGGACGATGAGAGAATAAGGAATGGAGAGAGAGAGAGAGAGAGAAATGGGGGGAGATTTGGGGGTGGCTCTGTTTTGAGCGCGCGCCCAATTTTGGGCATAGGGCCATGGACGGTCCTCCCAGGGGCTCCGTGGGGCCCACCATGATGTATTTGCTTAATCCATTTTGTCCATTAATTTTACTAAAACATTTTAGTTCATAATCCCAAAACTAAAGAATATTGAAGGCCCAAGTGGACCACACCATAGGAAGCACATTTGATTTAATCTCCATGTTTCCTACTGTGTGGTCCACTTTATCCATCAATTTAGCTGATTTTTGGTTTCATGCCCTATAATAATATTTCAAAATAGATGGACAGCTTAGATAGAACACATACTTTTTTAAGCCCCATAAAGCCCCTTACACCACCGTTACGTATTAATGGTGTGGCACATTTTTAGCTACGGATTATATCCATAGTAAGTGTAGCTACGGTTTAAATCCGTAGCAAAAAACTAGCGTGGTTTGTTATAACGTCTCGAAAAAATTCGTACAAAGACCCGAGTACCACCTTAGGCAGAAATCACTAAGGACCGAATCCTTTAGAAATTAGTTGAAAATTAATTACGTACTAAACTAAATTAATCGGTAGATTAGCTTGAACTACTTTCTATACGAACTGCAAAACCTAAAACCAGTAGAATCACTAACTCTACATTACTTACAAACCTAGGATCAATCTCAAAACCCAGTTGCTGATGGGAGCACATTGAAACTCCGTATCGGACCTGGACCGTGCGTTGAAAGTTCGATTACCGTGAAACTATACGGTTATGACCACCTTACTGGGCTTGACAACCATTGTGGGAATCGAGCCCGAATAGTGTCCAGAAATGCACAACTAGAGCCCTGAATAAAATGTGCGAAAAATGCAAATATCTTTAGAAAATGAACTCAGATTTAAGTGAATTGGGTCGTTTGCTTGCAGACCAAATTTAAGGTTTCTGACCATTAAATTTTGACCGAACGACACTCTTATATTAGGGAAATTTCCCTACACGAGTCAGTGTACTTGTGGCCCTGATGGAGTAACGATGACCATTGAACTGAAACTGGTCCTCCACAGTTGATCCATTAATTCGATCGAATTGAAATCTTAACCTAACATGGATCTATTGTTAGGAAACTTTCCCCGGACCTTACGTAGGTAATGGACTTCCAGATGAGCTCTGTTGGCCTAAAACAGATGTCTTTTGGCTATATCCTAAGTATACCATGGCCCTGGGGCTATTGACATCACTTCTGGGCCTATATAATGCCCTAAACCTACCCCTCTCTCATTCCATACGAATTTTCTAAACCCTAGGAGGGAGAAGAGAGAAAAGAGAAGGAAAGAGTGAGAAGAAGAGAGAGAGTGTGTGGGAGATAGTTACTGGGATTCATTCCTACTACTCCACGTATCGAATCGCCTCTCCCGTGTCGCTATACCAGTGATTTCGACTCCATTTTTTAGTAAGGAATCCTAACCCTAATCTGTTCTAGGTATCCAAATAGGTAGATCGATGAAATAACTAACTTATTTCATGTCATAGGTCGTCATTGTGCCGTAAACAAAGGCGTAGTGAAGGAACCGAGTTCGTAATCGGTTTACCGACGAAAGGTGCGGACTATCAAATTTTAGTTTATGGTTTTCAAGGCTTTCAATGTCAATTAATGATTTATGACTGACTTGATTACTGTCACATGTACTTAGACGCGATATTTTCCATGTATTACACATATATATGAACTATGTTGAATATAATGCATTTCATGTGTTTGTTGAAATATTTGAATAAATATGAAATTATGATTTGTGCTTGCCATGATTATTAACTGAGAATATATGATTGTTGTATGTGTGAGAACTCCTTTATGAAAGGATCTGCCATAATATATCTTATAACTAATTTATCATATTTATGTTGAGATGTGTAGTCTAAGTGTTTGATAAAATGTCTGAATGAGTGATTATTTGATGAAATACATTTATTAAAGGTATTGAGATTAGATTCTCAATCACCTTAGCTATATGAATAGATTCCTACATGTAGTTTAAATGCGGCTACGTGATTCATGTATGAAATGCCTATGTATGATGACATGTGCACTATGTGTTTGTTAAAATGCTCAAACGAGATTTATATTTGAATTGACTGTTAAATGTTGTCTTGACTATCACTCATAAATGCATGTTGTATTTGAGTATGATTGAGACTAATATCTAGTCTAAAAAATTGGTAATTGTTTACGATCAGTGGCCGAATTGGTTTCGCCACAACGGATACGTTCGATGAATCCGAGTCATACGGTGGTTATCGACAATGGTTAAGCCACGAGGAGGGCGCATGCGCTCCATGTCAATTAATTCAACGTGCGCTCGTACCAGTCGAGCTTGTCAAGTAACCCGACTAGCCTAATATATGTTCACCATGTATACATGGACGCTACTGCTTGAATCTAAGGTACCACTTACCAATGAAAAGCCCATTTAACATTGGTACCACGATCCGCTAAGACTCATGAGCCGGGCATGGTGGTATGGGACACTGTGGTCAAGTTATCGGCCTACGCTAGCATGACAAGCCTCCCCGTAGCATTCATTGAGTAACCCAAACTCGTGAGCAGAATACAGTGGTATGGGACACTGTATTCGAGTTATCGACCTACGCTAAGGTGACAAGCCTTTCTGTAGTGACCTCGAGTATAAACTAAGGCCTACGCTGAGGTGACGAGCCTCTTCGTAGTGACATAAACTTGCCTATCCACTGCTTTCAAATCAAGGGTGATGTTGCCCTATAACTTGCCTATTGTATGTGATTAACTAGGAATGGATCATTGTTTGGGTCAATGATATAAAGGGAGGTACCTTAGCTTCCCAAACCTGCTGAATGAATGAGTTAAGTAAGAACTTGGCTAACACGATCATGCACCGCATTGCATCTACCTTTGGCGTGGGTGTTGAGCATAGTGGGAGTTTAGCATGCGCGATCGTGAGATGATGTCATAGAAGGAGTGCAGGTGGGGGCATGCATCATTAATACATACCATTCTTGCATTAACAAGAGCACTTAAGACATGATTGTTGTACTGCTTTATCATTACTGCTTGATTGAATTGATAACATGTTAACCTTTGCCTTATAGCTCCACTGAGTTGATCACTCACTCCCACTCTGGGATGATGTTTTAAAACACCAACCAGACTCTGTTGTAGCTGCAGATGATGGCGAGGCTTGCAAGATGGAACCTGTCTTCTACGATGACGATGAGGAGTTCTCCTACTTGCGACTCTCTAGCAGGTCTATGTATACTTGGAGTTGCGTCACCGGGGCTACAAGGATGTGGATTAGATGACATTATACTTTATCATTTTGTATATTTTAGAACTATACATGTAATTATTCACCTAGTGACATGATCATACTCTGGAGTTTATATCCACTTATACACTTTATATATCTATCACAGTCTTCCGCTTGCTTAATTTAATCACCTTTGGAGTATGATATGTTGATTTAGTATAATCTCATTCATGTTTAGTGCACTATTACAGACAACATTTAATCATCATTTTTTATGTTGCATAAGTGATGCGACGGATCTCAGGAGTTGAGCCTTTGCTCGACCCTTGAAATTCGGGGCGTTACATCTGTAACCTTTGTCCCTTTTTTTGGTAGTGGGTTGTAATGGGACAACCCATAAAGCTATAAAAAGAGCAGTGAAAATTGTAATGTCTTCCCCAACATTTAAGAGACGTGAGTTAATTATCGACCAAACGAATTCTCCAACCAAACCATTATGACAAACTAAAACATGATCGCATCGTCCCAAGAGGTGAGGTGTTCACTCACTTTGGCACTATGTTTCTAATAAAACTTTATGAAAGAGGAGCATCAGTAAACGCCTCACCCAAACACAAGGTGTAACTCTTAACTAGTTGACTGACTTCTTGATAAAGCCACACACCAAACCTAATTCCACCATCCAACCCTTTGGAAATTTTGGGATTAGACTCTCTATCCGTCCTTGAACTTGACCAATGGACCAGATCTAGAGTGTTGGGGGGCATTGCACAAAACTTTAGGATCTAGCCCTCCAGAACAAACCAGAATTATGGATAAAAAATCAATGAAAATAATCAATACATCAATCACACACTACACAAGAGATTTTTATGTGGAAAACCCTCAAAGAGGTAAAAACCACGGGACCTCATCCAGATCAACAATCCACTATTAAGTAGAACATTATAAACTTCTTCTCTCACAAGAGTGGATAAAAAATGAGAGAAACAAAGAAAATAGAGAGATCTCACCGATTATGAGGACATAAAAGTGTTGAGATATAGATTACACAGTAGAAAACCTCCACGAGCATAATCTCCCTTCTATAAGCTTCCTCTCTCTCTTTTCTTCTCTCTCTCACCTTTGATAGTCCTAAACCCTTTAGCAAATCCCTTGTAAAGCTTTAGGAAACCCTCTTGTTGTACCTAGAAAGCTATAAGAACTCTTATTAAAAGTTTTAGGAAACTCCTTTCCGCATCCCAGTTGCGAAAGGACTTGCGACACGAAATCCTCACAAAATCGTGGAACGAATCTGTGTAACCTTGACTAGTCGAACCGAATCAATGACTGGTCGAGAGCCACCTATGACCGGTCGTGGACTACCTATAACCGGTCGAGAACCCTGGAGAATAATTACACAAAGTCGCTGGATTCTGAGTCATGGCAGGACTCGAAACCAAGACTGGTCGAGCGCCACCCACGACCGGTCGAGCAGTGCGGTAAACCACTCTGGATTTTACACCCGCTGCTCCATCTCTCCTCTGATTTGAGGAGGAAAACACCGTCAAATCTCCCCTTTTCCAACTCAGGAGGGATGCACCTTCTTCAAGCCAGCCAGGTTTCTATAAACCTCAAACTTACCCTTAAGCAAAGCCTTGGTCATCATGTCTAACCCATTATCGTCCGTGTGGACCTTCTCAACCTGTAACACCTTCTGTTCCAAAGTATCCCTGATCCAGTGATACCGAATCTCTATGTGATTTGACTTGGAATGCTGACTTGGATTCTTGCTCAAGTTTATAGTACTCTGACTATCGTAATAGACCACGTGCTCCTCCTGGTTCAAGCTAAGTTCTTGTAGGAACCTCTTCATCCAAAGCATCTCTTTACATGCCTCTGTGACTGCAATGTACTCGACTTCTGTCGTTGACAATGCTACGACCTTGTGTAGCTTGCTCTTCCAAGAAACTGCTCCCCCTGCAAACGTGAACATGAACCCGAGGTATACTTCCTGGAGTCTATGTTGCTTGTCATATCTGCATCTGTGTAGCCCTCTAATACAGGTTTACCATCACCATAGCATAGGCTCAACCTGGATGAGCCTCTTAGATACCGCAATATCCATTTCACCGCTGCCCAATGCTCTTTGCCTAGATTGGCAAGGTACCGGCTGACAACGCCAACCGCATATGATATGTCTGGGCACGTACATACCATAACATACATCAAACTTCCTACCGCTGACACGTAGGGTATCTTCTGCATCTCTTCCACCTCTGCCTTCGTCTTAGGATACTACCTATCGCTCAATCTGAAGTGACCATCTAGTGGAGTACTGACCGGCTTTGCTGCATTCATATTGAACCACTCTAAGACTTTCTCAATATACCGCTCTTGTGACAGCCAAAGCTTCCTGCTGCTTCTGTCACAGGTTATCTCCATTCCTAGGATCTGTTTAGCCAGGCCCAAGTCTTTCATCACAAAAGACTTGCCCAACTTCAGTTTCAGCCTGTCGATCTTCTTGATGTCTTTTCCCATGATGAGCATGTCATCAATGTATAACAGCAGAACTAAGAAATCACCAACTGAAAACTTGCACGTGAACACACAGTGGCCTGACTCCGCTCTGTCATACCCATGTTTCAACATAAACGAGTCAAACTTCTTGTACCATTGTCGTGGAGCTTGTTTCAGCCCATACAAGCTCTTCCTCAGCCTACACACCATATGTTTTTTTCCCTTGACTTCGAACCCCTTTGGTTGGTGCATGTAGAACTCTTCTCCAGGTCATCATGGAGAAAGGTAGCTTTAACATCTAACTGCTCTATCTCCAGATCCATGCTAGCCACTAACCCAAGCAACACCCGTATGGATGTCATTTTCACCACTGGTGCGAATATCTCTTCGAAGTTTATACCTTTCCTCTGACCAAAACCTTTCACCACAAATCTGGCCTTAAACCTCATCTGTGAATTCTTCTGCTCAATATTCTTTCTGAACACCCACTTATTACTTAAAGCTTTCTTGCCCTTAGGCAATTTCACCATATCATTGGTATGGTTCTTATGCAAGGATTTCATCCCTCTTGCATAGCTTTCAACTACTCCCCCTTATGCTCGTCGGCTAGGGCCTCAGAATAATCTTCTGGCTCTCCCCCATCAGTCAGCATAATATACTCATGTGGCGAGTACCTCTTGGACGGATGTCTGTCCCTAGATGACCTTCTCACCTGTGGCTCAACAAGTGGATCAAGTGGGGGCTACTCACCTGGTCCATCTTCTGAAGGAACTCCCTTGTCCTCTACACCTTGTTGTACTCCCCCGGCATCAGGCACCACAGGAGGAATAACCGGATCTATGTCCTCTAGCTCACCTGAACTAGGCCAGTTCTTATCTGGCTTACTAATATCTTTTATACACTGATCTTAAAAAAAAACCACATCTCTGCTCCTGACGAGCTTCTTCTCGGTCGTATCCCACAATCTGTAACCGAACTTTTCATCACCGTACCCTAGGAACACACTGTATGATCTTTATATCGAGCTTGAACCTCTCGTTCTTTGGTACGTGGGCATCCAAACACCCGGTGATGGCTGTACGATGGATCATGTCCAGTCCACATCTTCTCAGGCACTTCTTCATTCAACGGGGCTGATGGAGACCTGTTTATCTAATACACTGCCGTGTGCATTGCTTCTCCCCAGAACGTCTTGAGCAAATTCGCATAGGATAACATGCATCTGATTCTCTCTACAATGGTGCGATTCATTCGATCAGCTACACCATTATGCTGGGGGTCTTGAGAACTATTTGTTCATGCCGTATACCGAGGGACTTGTAGTACTCATGAAAGTCACCAATGTATTCACCACCATTGTCAGTGCGGATGCACTTCAATGGTCTACTTGTCTCTCTCGACTATAGCATGAAACAATTTAAACACACCAAAGGCCTCATCCTTGGATTTCAAAGCATAAACCCAAACCCTCCTAGATGCATCATCTATAAAAGTAACAAAATACAATGCCCCACCCAAGGTTTTTGTCCTCATAGGACCACAAACATCATAATAAACCAAATCTAATGCATACACTTTATTAACATGAGAAACAGATTTAATAAATGAAACTCTATACTATTTCCCTAATAAACAATCAAGACAAGTTTTGTGAGGTTTAGCTGTCACGTCTGGAAGGAGCTGCTTCCTTACTAGTAGCTGAAGCCCTTTTTCACTCATGTGGCCTAGACGCCTGTGCCACATGTCAATAGCTGAATCTTCTTCTGCGTTCAACCCACCCTTGCACATACTGACACTTGACTTATAAATGGTGCAACATTTCTTTCCTTTGGCCATGATCAACGAACCCTTAATGAGCTTCCATCGCCCACCAACAAAATGGCTTTCATAGCCATCATCATCTAACCTTCTTGTCGACATAAAGTTGAGGCGAAGGTCTGGGATTTACCTCACATCCATGAGAACCAATGTACAGCCCACATCGGTCTTCACACAAATATCACCGACTCCCACAATTTTTGATACACCGAAATTTTTCATCTTCACAGTCCCATAGTCACCTAACTTGTAGCTTGTGAAGAAGTCCCTGCATGGAGTCGCATGAAAAGAAGCTCCCGAATCTATCACCCAGTCAGTGTCCTGACTCGTAGCCATGAGACATACATCATGATCTGCAAAAAGAATAACTACAATGTCGCCATCTGAAGCGACCGCAGTGGAATCTGATTCATCTTCCTTCCCTTTTCCTTTCTTGTCGTTCTTCTTACCATGAGATTCATGCTTGTAGTGGCCCTTCTTGCCACAATTCCAGCAATCAACATCCTTCCTGTTACTCGACTTGCCTCTTGATTTATCTCTAGCCTTCCCGCCCTTCCTGTTCTTTCCTCTCCCCCGTTCCTGTGTCACAAGAGCCTCTTGCTGAGTAGACCCCTGAGACTTCCTCCTTATCTCTTCATTGAAGAGATAGCTTGTTACCTGTTCCATGGATATCTTTTCGTTTAGCACAGAGTTACTTAGAGACACCACTAATGTCTCCTAATTGTCAGGCAATGAACTAAGCAAAAATAAAGCCTGCAATTCATCATTCAGGACCATCTTCATAGAGGAGAGTTGGTTCACTATATTGTTGACCTCATTCATGTGTTCAGCCACAGAACCTCCATCCTTGAACTTGAAATTCACAAGTCGACTTATCCAAAAAATTTTATTACCAGCTGTCTTCCTCTCATATAGCCCTTCTAATTTCAGCTATAGGATAGTGGCTGAGGTTTTCATAGACACATGGTGGAACACTGAATCATCCAACTATTGTCTAACAAACCCCACCACCTTTCAGTCCATCTTCTTCTAATCATCATCAAACATATCCTTAGATTTTGCTGATATGCCTAAAATTGGAGAATATAGGTCCTTGCAATAAAGTAAGTCCTGCATCTTAGCCTTCCACATGGTCCACTTAGAACCATTGAGGCTGATCATCCTTGATGAGCCACCTTCCATAATTCAAAACCAATCCTACTCGTTTAATGAACTTAGCTCTGATACCACTTTGTTGGGGGCTTGCACAAAACCTTAGGATCTAGCCCTCTAGAACAAACTAGAATTATGGATAATAAAGCAATGAAAATAATCAATGTATCAATCACACACCACACAAGAGATTTTTACATGGAAAACCCTCAAAGAGGTAAAAACCACGGGACCTCGTCCAGATCAACAATCCACTATGAAGTAGAATGTTACAAACTTCTTCACTCACGCAGGAGTGGATAAACAATGAGAGAAATAAAGAAAACGAAGAGATCTCACCGATTACGAGGACATAGAAGCGCTGAGATACAGATTGCACAGTAGATAACCTCCACGAGAATAATCTCCCTTCTATAAGCTTCCTCTCTCTTTTCTCCTCTCTCTCACTTTAATAGCCCTAAACCCTTTAGAAAATCCCTTGTAAAGCTTTAGGAAACCCTCTTGTTGTACTTAGAAAGCCATAGGACCTCCTATTTAAAGTTTTAAGAAACTCCTTTCCGCATCCCAGTTGTAAAAGGACTTGCGACACGAAATCCGCGCAAAATCGCAGAACGAATCTGCCTAACCTCGACTGGTCGAACTGAATCCACAACTGGTCGAGACCCACCTATGACCAGTTGAGAACCCCAGAGAATAATTAGACAAAGTCGCTAGACTTTGAGTCGTGGCAGGACTCGAACCCATGACTGGTCGAGCACCACCCACGACCGGTCGTGCACCACCCACGACCGGTCGAGCAGCATGGTGAACCACTCCGGATTTTGCACCCACTACTCCATCTCTCCTCTGATCTGAGGAGGAAAACCCCATCATAGATATCACCAACCCCTGGTCATGTAATAAGACTCGTCATTTTCTATTCCTAAAATACGCTACCCTAACACTGAGGATAAAACCACATTACCTAGTAAAAGAAACTTTACAAATCTCTTGAAAAAAATTACCTAAGCCAAGAGCTTACTACGGAAGATGATCAATGCACCAAATCTCTTGATTCCTAATCATTTAAACCAGAAATCACCCCAGGAATCGAAAGAATATAAGGAAAAACATGAACATTGCCTTAAAATGAAGAAAACCAGACCATCAACTGAGCGTTGGCTGACAGACAACTGACGACACAACTTTTCTTCACTTGGAGATTTTAATCCTCCCTTGAACCAAGTATCCATTGGCTTTTGGATTGCCAACGATTTTTAAGCCTATAAATCCATGCGTCGGGCTCTCTACCATGGGGAACAAAGAGGGAACATTAGGAAGAGAGGTTAGATGAAAAGATCGAGCAGTCATAGGTTTGAGAAAACTACAGAAATCCCCTCCTAGCCTATCTAGACCCTACCTAAATCAGAAAAAAGGCTCTACCACCTAGGATACCCCAAAAAGAAAACTTAACCATGCCTAGACTCTGTTCCATTCCAAGCTAGCCCTCAAAAGTCAACTCATTCAAAGAAGCTAGTCATATCAAGAGTAGAGTCAGATTTAGGAATATTAAGCTATCCCTTTTTGAGAGAAAAAAAGGGTATTTGATTTCCCTTTTTCTCCCCCACGGCTCAATCAAGCTCAACATGTGGTCCATTCCGCACACCCCCTCTTAACAACCGCTACCTTATCATAAAAAGTTATTTATTTTAGTTTACTTTATTCTATTCGCCTGCCCTGGTTCACTTGAACCTATGTAGCAAGGCTAGAATATTTTTTGCTTCTTCTATTTTGCCTGCCTAGCCCTCTTAGAGGGTTATGTGAAACATGGCCAAATGACTAACCTTTTTTTATAGATATATAATTTTCCTAAAGGTTGTGCACCCCTTAAAGTAGAGACTGCACGATGTGTGGGCAAGAGAGGGTGTTTAATCTCTTTCTTCCTTCACAACTGAGACCATTACTAAGGTCGTAGGCCATATACAAGAATCTTTTAGGCTAGAGGATCTTACAATTTTCCAATCCAATGCAGGTCCACGAAAACTAGTTGATCATGGACACATAGCAACTTAATTGGTTAGTAGCGACTCCAGTCTTTCTAATGTACCTTCAAGGCCACCCTAGAAAAAGTATTACACAACCAAGAAAGCCAAAACAACTTAAACCAATCATAAACATCGAGCTATCATCACCCTAAAATAACCGCATGTGAAAAACATCAAACAGTGAAAGCATTTTTCGTCGTGACACGTTTGTTGTGCTCACTAGTTGGGAAGGGCATTCACATGCTCATGCCCTAAAATGAACTGGAAGCACGGATGGAATTCATGAATATATAGTATACACATCAATGTGGGCCCCCACATTTAGGGTTGCACCATGTGGGTTGAGGCCATGGCCGCACATGCACGCCAGTCACTGTAAAGAACTAATTCATTTATGGGGATTGCTCATGAAAAGCTAAGTGGGGCCACCATAACGTTTGTGACAAACGCACCGGTCCATCCATTTTGGCCAATCAAATTAGGAAATTATCCAAAAAATTAAAGCAGATCTTGGTTGCATGACCGAAAAGGTGGTCAGGAGAATGCTTATCATTGAAAACTTCCTCAGGTCTACCGTGATGTTAATATCAACACAGACTTACACCACAATGGGCACTCGAACCCCTGACCTCAAGTTGAAACTATTGTGAGGTATAAACTAAAAATATAAAAATATTAATGTAATCCAAAACTTACTTGGTTGCATCAATATTTTGTGCACATTCAATCCCCACTTTTCCCTGTCTTGCAACCCACTTGAGTTTTGAATCTTTCTTAATTTTGGGCCCATGTCCAAACATGATTTAGTAAAACTGATGGATAGGTAGATGATGTAGAGCGGTTCGCGGACAGTTTCATGGCCAAGATGGATCAGAAAAGGCCCAGTCGACGACAGAAGTGATCCAAACCGTCGGACCTTTGATCGGGCGTATCTCGCAATCCGAAATGTGTTACCTGACATAAAATATATGAATTTGGGTAGAACGAGCTACTTTAGCCAACCAACCTAGCTATATAGGGTTACGACGCCCAAAATTATGAAAAATCCCTGGATCGGTGGTCGTTTCCCCGCTTTAATTTCGTTTTTACTATAAATAGCAAGTTTTAGTTTGATTATAACTCTTCATCCATCGGGCTTTAGGAGTTCCGCCCAACATAAAAAGAGCTTAGAATAATTAGGAGAACAGTTTGGTGAAGCCAAATAGAACAGTTACTATTTTCGGCCGAAAACCTTGCGCACTAGTAGACATCACGACCATCTATAAATAGTAAGTTTACTATTTATAGTAAGTCGCGGATTCTAGGAGTTTTAGTTGTAGTTTAATTCTGATTTCTTTCCCATTGCTTGGTACCCCTATTTAAAGGGTTGTGAACTTGTTTTTAATGATCAATTAATCAATTTTGAATTTCTTAAAATTTATTTCTATTTTTGTGCTTCCTTTCCTCGTGGATCCGAGAAGTCTCTGTGAGGAGTCCAGAGAAGCTCCATGGATTCGGAGTAGTTATCCTCATCACGTTCATCCCTGCGTCAATTAGTATTAGAGCGAGGATTCCCCTCGGGCAGATGGTAAACAATGAAGGTATGAATTAATATCCTATGGATGATGATCCAGGGATTCGTTACCTTTCGGAAAGAATGGAAGCTTTCCACCGGGAGAGTCAGTTGACCATACAAGGGCTGCAGGTAACTCTCGACCATCTTGCGGATGTGCTACTTCCGCCCCGAGCCCTAGGCGGTTCTCCACCACCTATTATTGCTCCACCACCCATGGTTGCTGTATGACACAACCCCAATTTTCGTAGAGCACTACCAGTGGCAAACCGTAGGGCTACGCCAGATGATTCAAGTTCTAACAACGAGGACCTTAATGAGGGTTTTGCCCGACAACCAATCCATAGAGGCGATCACTAAGATCGTGCTGAAAGAAACTATCGAGGTAAGGCTGAACTTCCTAGTTTTAATGGTTTATTACGTATAGAAGATTTCCTCGATTGGCTAGCCGAAGTAGAGAGATATTTTGATTATATAGACGTGCCAGATCATAAAAGGGTAAAATTGGTAACGTTTAAATTAAAATTTGGTGCTTCTGCATGGTGAGAATAATTATAACTCTCACAAGCCCGCCAGAACAAGGCGCCCATCTCATCATGGCTACGGATGAGATGTCTTCTTCGATCACTATTTCTCCCAAGTGATTATGAGCAGATACTATTCCAGTAATATCAAAATTACCGATAAGAAAATCGAACCGTCACATATTACATTGGAGAATTCCAGCAGTTAGTTACACGAAACGATCTGTCAGAATCTGAGTCATAAAAAGTGGCACGATTTATAGGTGGGTTACGGCCGACAATTCAGGACTGAGTTCAGATGTACCCAGTCAGGACCGTGGATGAAGCAGTTCAATTGGTGGGTAGGGCAGAAACACAACTTGCAAGAGTTCCTGCTCGTTCATATCCTTCAACTTGACCCCCCATGACGGGTCCCATGCAGGATCCAGTGCTGGCACGATGAAAAGATCCAGTAGGAGAATGTCCTCAATCTCCTACAACCGCAAACCGTGATACGGGGAGTGGCTCATCCAGACCTCAATGTGCAACACCCACAACAGCAGGCCCGAGTAGGGTTCCAAATCTTTATTCTCGGCCAAGGTCTAACAATTGTTACCACTGTGGCCAGCCAGGCCACTTAACAAACACTTGTTATCAACGTCCCGCAGCACACTTGACTATAAACGAAGGAAGCACTAAAGATGAGGCCGTAGAAGAAGGCCATGGTTATGATGAACATGAGCAAACCACTCTATAGCAGGTGGCGATGAAATGACGAGCGAGGATCGTGGCGAATTTCTAGTTATGAGGCGATTACTATATACCCTGCGAAAGGAAGCGACACAATATATTTCGTACTCGGTGCACTGTCAACGGAAAGGTCTGTGATGTGATCATAAACAGTGATAATAGCGAGAACATTGTCTCAAGAGTGATGGTGAACAAGTTGCAGCCACCAACGACGAAACATCCTTCCCCGTACTCAATTGACTGGATAAAAAAGGTGAATGAGACCAAGGTAACTGAACAATGCACTATCTCATTTTCAATTGGTAAAAATTATAAGGATTAGATACTTTGTGACGTGGTTGACATGGAAGCTTGCCACATGCTACTCGGTCGACCCTGGCAGTCAGACCATGATGCAACCCATTGGGGACGAGACAATGTCTACCTATTCGTCAAGGATAGTCGAAAAATAATCCTTGCTCCTATGGCATCAGAGAACCACTCTGAAGCTTCTAAAGTGGAGGAGAGTTTCATCTTGACCATTCAGGATTTTATGGAGGAATCCAAAGAAACCGGCGAGGTATACACCGTAGTGGTGAAGGGTGAGGAAGAGGAACCCTCAAATATCCCTCCAAGTTTAATAGTGTTGCTAAATGAATTCAAAGAAGTCTGGCCTGAGGATTTATCTGATGGATTGCCACCTATGAGGGACATCCAACATCACATAGACCTCGTCCCTGGGGCTAGCCTGCCCAACCACCCTCATTATCAGATGAGTCCAAAGGAGTGTGAGATACTCTAGGGGTAAGTGGAGGAATTGATCTGTAAGGGTCTCTTGAGAGAGAGCATGAGCCCATGTGTCGTACCAGCCTTATTAACGCTAAAAAAAAAATGGAAGTTAGCGCATGTGCGTCGACAGCCGAGAAATCAATAAAATTACCATCAAATATCGGTTCCCAATACCATGGTTAGATGACATGCTCGATATGCTAGAAGGGGCCAAGGTGTTCTCTAAAATAGATCTAAGGAGCGGTTACCATCAGATTCGTATCCGATCCGGTGATGAGTAAAAAATGGCATTCAATACTAAGGAAGGGTTGTATGAGTGGTTGGTCATGCCCTTCGGCCTATTGAACGCACCAAGTACTTTTATGCGTTTGATGAATCAAGTGTTAAAACTGTTTACTAGCCGATTTATGGCAACGTGTTTTGATGACATATTGATATATAGCCAGGATGAGGCGGAACATAGGAAACATCTCAGGCAGGTACTATAGGTCCTACAAATTAACAAGTTGTACCTCAACTTGAAGAAGTGTAGTTTTTTAACTGACAGCCTGTTGTTTCTAGGATTTGTTGTGACGTCCACAGGCATTTGTGTGGACGATGAAAAGGTGTGAGCTATTAGGGAATGGCCGATCCCGACAAACATTCATGAGGTGAGGATTTTTCATGGGTTGACAACTTTCTATCGTCGATTTGTGTGAGATTTTAGCACCATAGTCGCGCCTATAACAGATTGCATGAAAAAAGGACCGTTCCAGTGGACCGATAAGGCTGACAAGAGCTTCCATGAGATCAAGCATCGTTTGTCTACAACACCGGTCTTGGTGCTTCCTAATTTCGACAAATTATTTGAGGTTGAGTGTGACGCTTCATACATCGGAATTGGGGGAGTATTGTCACAGGAAGGCAGGCCGTGGCCTTCTCCAGCGAGAAGCTCAGCGAAGCCCGAAAGAAGTGGTCGACTTATAAGCTTGAGTTGTACACAGTTGTTCAGGTGCTACGACATTGGCGGTATTATCTGATTCAAAGAGAGTTTATTTTGTACACTGACCATCAAGTATTAAAGTTTATTAATAGTCAAACTAACATGAATCGTGTGCATGCTAGATGGGTTGCATTTTTACAGGAATTCACGTTCGTTTTGAAGCACAAGTCAGGACAGTAGAACAAGGTGGCTGATGCACTTAGTCGTCATGCATCACTACTTGTTACGATGAGCAATGAGGTGATCGGCTTCAACTGTCTCAAGAAATTGTATGCCGAGGATGAAGACTTCAAAGATTCTTGGATGAAGTGCCAAGAAGGTCACCCTAGTAACCTTCACATACAAGACGATTTTCTCTTCAAAGGGCATCGATTGTGCATCCCCCAAAGTTCTCTGAGGAAGCAGATTATTTAGGAGCTACATGGAGGTGGCCTCGGTGGACACCTTGGGCGAGACAAGACGCGAGCTCTTGTGGAAGAGCGGTATTACTGGCCGCAATTAGTATGTGACGTGGGAAGAGCCGTATAACGTTGTCATGTTTGTCAGACCTCTAAAGGGTAATCTCAGAATATGGGCCTCTACACCCCGTTACCTGTGTGTGACGGTCCTTGAGAGAATTTATCAATAGACTCGTGCTTGGTCTCCCATGAACACAACGCGGCATGGTTTCGGTGTTCGTGGTGGTTGATTGTTTTTCCAAGATGGCACACTTTATCCCATGCAAAAAGACCCTCGATCTAACACACGTGGTGAATTTATTCTTCACGAAGGTCGTACGGCTACACGGGATCCCCAAGACCATTACTTCTGATCATGACATGAAGTTCATTTTCCACTTTGGGCGGACTTTGTGGACACGATTTGATACACGACTTCAATTAGCAATGCTTACCACCCACATACTGATGGGCAGACTGAAGTTGTGAATCGCACGTTGGGAAACCTCCTTCGCTATATTTCAAGAGAAAAACTGAAGCAGTGAGATTTGGCCTTGTCTTAAGCAGAGTTTGCATTCAACAACATGGTGAACCGCTCGACAGGGAAATCACCGTTCCAGATTATTTATGTACGAGTGCCTCGCCACAGATTAACTGGGTCCCTCTGCCCAAGCACCCAGGCATGAGTATTGTAGCAGAACATATAGTAGACAAGATCATGGGCATCCATGCAGAAGTGCAGACCAAGCTATATGCCTTGAACGAGAAGTACAAGGAACAAGCGGACAAGCACCAGCGACAAAAAGTTTCGAGGTGGGTGACCGCGTTATAGTCTATCTGCGTAAAGAGAGATTTCCGACCGAGATGTACAACAAGTTGAAAAATAAGAAGATTGGACCTGTCCCAATCATTCAAAAGATCAATGACAACATGTATGTTGTTGATCTCCAGATGACATGGCGATCTCACAGACTTTCAATGTCACGGACCTGATCGAGTGTCATGAACCAGCGCAGGATGAGAACTCGAGGACGAGTTCTTTTGAAGTGGAGAGAACTAATGTAGAGCGGGTTGCGGACAGTTTCATGGCCAAGATGGATCAGAAAAGGCCCGGTTGACGATAGAAGTGATCCGAACCGTCGGACCTTAGATTGGGCGTATCTCACAATCCGGAATGAGTTACCCGACGTAAAATTTATGAATTTGGGGTAGAACGAGCTACTTTAGCCAACCAACCTAGCTATGCCAGGTTACGACGCCCGAAATTGCGAAAAACCCCTGGATCGGTGATCGTTTCTCTGCTTTAATTTCGTTTTTACTATAAATAGTAAGTTTTAGTTTGATTATAACTCATCATCTGTCGGGCTTTAGGAGTTGCGCCCAACATGAAAAGAGCTTAGAATAATTAGGAGAACGGTTTGGTGAAGCCAAATAGGACATTTACTATTTTTGGCCAAAAACCTTGTGCACTAGTAGACATCATGACCGTCTATAAATAGTAAGTTTACTATTTATAGTAAGTCGCGGATTCTAGGAGTTTTAGTTGCAATTTGATTCTGATTTCTTTCTCATTGCTTGGTACCCCTATTTAAAGGGTTGTGAACTCGTTTTTAATGATCAATTAATCAATTTCGAATTTCTTAGAATTTATTTCTATTTTTCTGCTTCCTTTCTTCGTGGATTCAAGAAGTCTCTGTGAGGAGTCCAGAGAAGCTCTGTGGATTCGGAGTAGTTATCCTCATCACGTTCATCCTTGCGTCAGTAGATTTTTCACAAAACATCATCGCAGGTCTCACCTTGCTTCCCAGCACAATAAGTTCTTGTGGGAAGCTTTCTTTCACAATGCGCACCCTCCAAGGGAGAGAGCATGAAATGAGGAGAGGACATTAAATGTAGAAGAGAAAGCACAAGGAGGAAGAGGCTTGTTTCCAAAGAAAATGAAATAATTTAAGGTGTACAAGTGTTATGTATTAATACAATACACTACATGTATAACGAATCCAGTTTGTTAATAGAGTAGAGTCTCTTACAAGCTTGACATAAAATATTATTTTTTATGATTAATATTAGGATATTCTTTTAAAAGAAAAGTATACTATTAGAAATCTAATCGAACCATTCAAATTCAACTTACATGTATGACTCTACTCGTAAAAACCATTTACTAATTTTTTGATCCATAAAATCAAGTTAGTAAGCCCTGTTTGATGAACCAATCGACTAAATCTATGACACGCATTCCCATTCCACCCATATAAGACTTGTTCTTTATATATATTATTGAAATTACAACACAATCTTTAGAAGTCCGCATGTCCAAGAAAATAAAAAATAAATAAATAACGTGTCTGGGAAGTTCACGCATGTACAAGGCATACAACTACACGCCACATCCTTTAATCAGTCCAGCAGGTGGGTCTGACTGTACAGATGTTCTAACCCAAAAATGATCAGGCTGGTGGACCACTTAGAAAACGTCGGCCAAGATTTTTCACCACTGTTCAGAAACTGTGGTCCACCTGATTAGTGGTCCTATTTAAATTTCCAATCACTTATAAGATTGAACCAACGAGCACATGTATAGACCGAGCAGAATGCCTGGAAAGCCGTCATCAGCAACAGCAAAATACAAGCCAGAAATGTTAGACACTGCCACGACCCAAACACGTACTTCTTCATGCACTTTCCAACTTTGACCTTCAATCTGCTACTATAATACTTGTTCACATCTTCAATCACCTTATCTAGAAAGGGCACTTTGGTCATTTTCATAGACCTGCTCATCCCATTCCACATATTCGCTGCTTCTTCATCACTCTTCAAACAGTTCTTAACAACCCCCTTATTTCTCAGCATTTTCACGTCCTCTTCCGTGTCTATAATCCCATTCATCAGTTCGGTGTATCGCGTAAAAACCAATGGCCCACTTGCAATCGACGACTCGAACGCAACCAAATTCCGTAGTATGACTTCAGTATGCACGTCGAGTGTAACAGTGGGGAGATAGAATGTAATGGTCTTCGAATCGAAGCTGATGGTCGATAAATCTCCATTGGTAGCCGAGAATCTTACACCGACGTTGATCAGCTCAGACACTGAAGGAATGGTAATCTCTTCGACTGAAGGGGGCCTGTTGCTGTTGTTGCTTGGATTTAAATCTTCTGGTTTGGTGCTTTCCTTACCCTGGAACGAGGAGAAGAAATACTCCACAGGTTGCTTTAACGTGGAGAATCCGGGGAGTTTTGTGATAATCTTCCATGGGAGTTTCACTACCAACTTGACGGGTCTGGACATAAGAACTTTCTTAATGTAGCAGACGGGTCGAACCTTGAGACACAACATGAATTCCCATATCATGTTGAAGAGCCGCCAGACATGGCCTGCATTGCCATATGATTCTTTCATCGCCACTTCAATTGTTATTTCTTCAGATTCGTTGGTCTCCTTCAATTCGTCAGATTTTGGCACCATCGTGTGGTAAAGGAGCTCGAGCAAGTGCGCGCGCTGCTTGACTTGGATTTCTGGGAAATTCTCCATCATCTTTAATGGTGAGAGCTTTTTGCAAAGCTCCATCAAGATTGCCGATAGTTCTTCATCGGCTTCTTGAGTCGATGGGCGCTGAGAATCTAACAATTTTCTTAAGAGGAAGAGTGGAATTTGGTTTTCGAGCATCATTATATCTCGGAGGATTGTGTTATGGGCTGACCTCCTCCCTGTGTAATCGACCAAATGCGACATTCTCGATGATATCCTTTCTAAGATATTACTGTTTTTGGCAGTGAAGATCTGTAGGAATTCAAGTAAGAACGACGCATCAATGGCCATCATCCACGCCAGGGCTTCCCCACTGAAGTCAAGGTAACGATGGTAACACGACCGGATCCGGGGCTCGTGCTTCATGAAACGATCGATGATGCTTTGGAATTTGAGACTTTTGAGATGTTTTTGGGTTCTTTTAGCAGCGGAGACCTTGTACCGCTCCATTTCGTAGAGCTCTGGTCGCAAGCGGTGGTACGGACCCAGTGCGATTTGTTGCGGTATATAGGCATCAGGATTGGTGGCGATTAGGGTTTTTGGGACGTTGAAGATGCAGACGGGGATGTTGGTTTCATCCTCCTGGTATTCTTCGAGGTGTCGGCGGATTTGTATGATCCAACGGATCTCGTCCATGGCTGGATTCAATGGCCAGGCTTGGAGATGTTGGAAAGACATGCCTTGCTTGGAAGGGGAACGTTTTTTTAGGGGGCAGGTTACTTTGGTGAAGTGGTGAATGGTGTTTAAGGAAGCTGGATCCCTTATTTATATGGAGTTAGACATGTTTTCAATGCGTTGTAAAGCTATTCGGTTACGTGTAGCTTTGGTTAATTTTATGAATGTCTGTAATTTTGTAACATTCGAAGTAGACCACAAGGGGCTATCCATGGTTGCACTAATTATGGTGTCCAGTAGGAATTTGTTTATAGGATAAGCTTAATTTACAAATGGATTTGTGGGGCCCACCATGTTTTGTATATGCCATCTAATTAATTCATTAAGAAGATGCATCTAACTGGGATGAATGGACACCTAAAAATCAGGCCATTCCAAAACCCAGGTGGGCCACAACACATGATTTATGGGTTTTAGGCATGATTTTGAATAGTGTGGCCCATGTGAGTTTTGGATCAATCTCAGTTTTTGGATCCAATATGAATATGAGGTGCTCACACGGTGGACGGATTGGATATCATTAAGGGCTTGTTTGGATTCGATAAGGGTGTATTGTATTGTATTCGGGTACTGTTCATGTATACATTGGATGGTTTTCACAATACATTCAAATCAACATGCCATTAATCGATGTTTGGATAGGAGGTATTGTGCGAGCAAGTATACAATATCTTATACAGATCAATGTTTGGATACAACGTATTAGGCCTGCGTATTGTACAAACGTACAACATACAATAGTTGTTATCCAGATTGTTCATTTATTTTTTTTAATTCTCGTCCATTTCATAGGTGGTGGTGCTCACCGTCAGTTGATATGCTTCATCTAATCCGTCCAACATGATCTGATCCGTCCAACATGATCGTCATTGAAAAATCTTGTCCATCCATTCATACAATAGCTACTATACGGTTTGTTTTTTTTTCTCTTTTCCAATTCTCGTCCAGTTCATAGGTGGTGGTGGCCACCATCAGTTGATATGTTTCATCTGATCCGTCCCTTGAAAAATCCTATCCATTCATTCAAAGAATTCACGTTAACAATGGTATAGAGGGCATCTAACGTTAACATCGATCGTGACCTCTGATCAACCCTCAGAAAATGATATGACGCCCACCTGAGTTACAAGCACAGGAACATGCTGGGAGAAACGTGTGTCCAAAAAAGGAAAAAACGGTTAACTGTAGGAAAAGGCTCAACTGATTGGCCAATTGTAGGCCCCACGATGAGGTTAGAGCTCATCTAGACCGTCCATTGGTTTTAAAAGAGTCGATCGACCATGATCTGGGCCACCTTTGTGTCGTACTATATCCCAGAGAGAGAAGGTGAGACAAAATAATATGATAAAGTTACCTGAAACTTAAATAAATAAATAAATAAAAATTCCTTACAGACATTCCTAAACGAATTAAAACACAAATCGCACATCCGATCAAATATTATACACCAGATTGAGAGTCACTGGAAAGATTTGATATAATATGTCCCCCAAAAAAAAAAACATAGTACGGAACTTTAACTAACAACTTCCAAACAGTCCTTCAAAACATATATTCCTGAAGATTCAAACGGAAATCCGTTTCTCCGGACATTAAAAAAAACAACGACAAAATAAACTCTCTTATGGTCACAAACAATATGAACAAACCAAGCAGCAAACCAAGAAGCAGACAATCGATGACTGGTTCGTTTCCTACACCATCAGCGGCCACTCTTTCATGCCTGCCATCTTCAGAACCAATTTCTCTTATTACGGTTCACTCTATGGGTGCAGCTACACTTGTCCCACTGTCCATCGTCGCGGGACGAGTTAATGCACATACAGGCAAACCACGAGGTGTTTCTTCGACCGTTCTATTGATAACGGTGGCCTAAATGATATAGTAATCAAAGTATAATCTCTGTCAATACGATACTAGTAGGATTATAAATCAGTGCTTTAAATATCAAATATTACAGCATACAACTATTTTATAGTTGCAACCTACCTTGTGTTGAGTCCATGCATTCACGGTGTCTTCATAACTCCTGAAGGACTTATGTTTTCAGCCACTGAATCTGTGAACTTGTGCACTGCAATCTTCCCATGTCTCATATATTCCCAGCTTTCTTCCCAGGAACACCATGTAAAACTTCTTTTTCATTTTTCCTGCAATTGGCAAGCATAAAGTTTGAACCTAACATAAGAGATTGATGTCTAGCAAATATATTGACAATTTGAATAAGAAGCAGGCAATATGATAATGTCTGTATGTTAGATTAACGAGATCAAACTGCATATCAGTATTGAATCTGTTTCAAATAGCTCTGATTATGACTACATGTCAATATTACCTATTGAAAAATTGGAAACAAGAGTGTATCAGAAATCCTGGGAATCAGAAACAATATTCTAACATGAAACTACCAGATATTATCCAAACCAACTATTAGTAGTAGTAGACAACTAAACCAATTATACAAATCTGAAGATTATCAGTCCGAATTTCTCTCAGAATCAGAAAATCAGTGCCATCCTATGAAGATTATCTATCAGCTAGTCCTAATAGCAAAACTATATAATTAAAATACAGAAGCATATATGAATGATGAATGCCATCCTGTCAGGATGCTCCAGGCCAGATGTGTAGAATACAGAATGTGAAACCTGCATCACTATAAGCTATCATTGGAATGGTTCAATGACCTGAATGAAAACTGCAACATTCTCATATATACAGCACATTCAAAATATGCAGGTTAAGAAATTGTTGGAAGAAATGCTAATCCAACAGCAAATTAAACATCCACAGTATGTATGTTAAATCCTCCAACTGAGCCAAGTAGGGCCTGGGTAAAACAGTAATCACAACCATCCAGCAAAAAAAAGTTGTCCAAAACATTATTGTCAACAAATATATTTAATCCCCATCCCAAATTCACTCCTGGTGTAACACCCCAGATTTTTTCCAACCTAGAGATAGACGTCCTTAGGCAATGGGTCGATCCGAATACCTTATTAACTTGTCAGAACTCAATCCCAAAGTCTAAAATCACTTTTTAACCCTTTTCCTTCACAAATCTCACCTCGCACCACCTCGTTCTTTAAATCTTTCTAAGTACTTTTGCATTAGACACAAATCTTAAAGTTTAGGTGATGAAGAACAATACTCAAACTCAAAATTACTGTAAATAGTACATACATAAATAAAATGGGCTTTTAACCATTAACCTTATGGAATCATCAACGAATGAGTTATTTAGAAACATCAGCCTCTTCTACCTTAGGACTTTCTTCTGTTGTAATTAAGGCGTGATTTAGTTAAGTATTAATTACTTGGATCACTTTATATACAAACTACAAAGGCCCAAGTACCACCTCAGACAGGAATCTTACAGGACTAAATCCTTTAGAAATTAAACAAAGTTAGCTAAGTGTTAAACTAGATCACATACGAAATCCGCACTAATCACTTTAAATCTGACCTGCAAGACCCAAAACTTGTCGAGTCAGTGACGCTAGGTTACCCTAAAATCTAGGATCAATCGCATTACCCAGCTGCTCTCGGGAGCATCATGAAACTCCATATCAGATTTGGACCACACATCGAAAGTCCGAATAATACGAATTTATAGAATTAGGACTGTCTTGCTGGGCTTGACAACCATCTCGGAAATCAAATCCAGATAGTGTCCCGAGGTTATTCGCTTGAGCCCGAAGCGAAGAGTGTGAGAAAACGAAGATTTCTTTAGAAATGTAATCTAATTTAAGTGATCTGAGACTTGTCACTTGCGGGCCTGAAATAAGAGGGCCTGAAATAAGCACTCAGACCATCAGAATCTGACCCAAATACACCCTCGGATCAGGAAAAATTTCATACACAGGTCAATGTACTTGTAACCCTGATCGAGTTTCAATGACCGTTGAACTGAAACTGGTCCGCCACGTGTGATCTGGGAACCCGATTGGAATGAAAACTTAACTCAACCTAGATCCAAGGTCGGTGAGCTTAAGTCCGACCTTTGGCTCAAGGGGGGGGCTCCAGAAGTGCTCCGTTGAGACGAAACGGACCTGCTTTGGCTATAACTTAAGTATACCTTGGCCCTGAGTCTAATTTGGTGAGTTTTGGGCCTATATAAGGACCTTAAACCCTCACTCTCTCATTCCATACGAATTTGAGAAAACCTAGGAAAGAGAAGAGAGAAAAGAGAGAGAAAGTGTGAGGGATTGCTGGAGTTTCTTCCTGGAATTCAAACCCACGTATCTACGTGCCTAACCATCGCTACCAGATCGCTATTCCGGCAATTCTGACTTTATTATCAGGTAAGAAATCCTAACCCTAACCTATTTTGGAGGTTCAAATAGAATAGAAGGTGGAATAGCTAACCTATTCCCTGTTATAGGTTATCATTGTGCCGTAGTTAAAGGCGTTGTATTCAAACTGATTTTGTTTCATGTCTACCGCCATAAGGTGCGGACTTTAAGCGTACAGGTTATGGTTTTCAAGGCTTTCAATGTCGGTTAATGATATATTACTGACGTGGATGCTATTGCACATGTACAAAGTGTTGTCCATTTCATTTTTCAGATATACGTTAACTATGTTGAATATACTGTATTCCTCGTATTTGTAGAAAATACCGTATACGTATGAAATACGGATTTGTGCTTGCCATGATTAATTGTTGTCTATGTATGCTAGATACATGTGTATCAACTTCTGGGTGAACGGATTAGCCTAATACCTGTTATGTTAATATACGTCGTGTATGTACAAGGTGTAGCCTAAGTGTTTGTTGAAATGCCTGAATGAATATGGATTCATGATTTGTGCCTACCATGTGTATTGAATATAAGAACATGATTGAGGTGTACTAGACAACCCCTTAGAGAAAGGATTTGCCCTAAATCCCGCCACGGCCAATGCACGCTATGTGTGTTAAAGTGTGTAGCCCAAGTGTTTGTGAAAATGAATGAATGGTTATGGAACGTGGATTCGTGCTTGCCATGGCTATGTTGATGTATGTAGTCTAAAGTGTTTGTTGAAATGTATGAATGAGTAGTAGTTAGTAAATTGTAATGTATAAGAGTATTGAGATATGATTCTTGACTCCTTTGACTATGTGTATGCTTTCCTCCCTGAACCGTATATTACGGTGTCTGTTTATCTATGTAATACATATGTATAAATCCATGTTTAAATTGTATTCCATAAGGTCTGTGAAGGGTGATGTGGGAGTGGTGTAACGAGTGCGTGTAGCAGCCCTAGCAGCCCTAAGCGGACAATATTGGATATTTGATTGTATGAGTTGAAATCTTGATTCATAACTGCTTTAACTATCTTTTAGGATGTTTTGCTGTAACTGAATATGATTGGGGCTATTGTATAGTTCAGGCAATCGATAACAGGCCTTGATTGTGTGGCTAAGGTCATTTCACCACACAAGACACGTTCGATGAATCCGAGTCGTACAATGGTTGTCGATAGTGGTACCTTGTCGGCTACTTCAGCGTAAGCTCATACCAGTCATGCTTGTCAAGTAACCCGATTGACCCGATGTGTGTTCACCATGTTTGGACATCATTGCTTGAACCTAAGGTACCAAACTTACCAGTGCAACCCCGTTAACCTTGGTACCTCGATCCACTAAGATTCATGAGTCGGGCATGGTGGTAAGGGACACCGTGGTCGAGCTGTCGGCCTACGCTGGGGCGATGTGCCTCCCCATAGTGACCAATGAGCAACCCAGACTCATGAGCCAAATACGATGGTATGGGACATTGTATTCGAGTTATCGACCTACATTGTTTTGATGGGTGATGGGGGAGTGGTGTAACGAGTACGTGTAACAACCCTGACAACCCTAACTGTGCCCGGTGTAGTGACCTCGATCATACTCTGAATCTGCGATGAGGCGACGAGCCTTCCCATAGTAAACAGAGTATAAACTAGGCCTGTATTGATAAGGTGATGGGGGAGCGGTGTAACGAGTGCGTGTAACAGCCCTGGCAACCCTTTACAGCGACCTAGAACTGCATCATCGTATGAGATTATCTAGGACTGACGACCCTAGAATGGATCATTGTTTGAGAATGATATAAGGGAGGTACCTTAGTTTCTCAATACTGTTGTATGAAAAGGACTAATAATAACTCGGTAATCACACTCATTACATAGCACTGCATGTGCCTGGAAGATGTGGAGCACTGAGGGATGAATGCATGTCGTGGACGTAAGATGTTATCGCATGAGGGAGCATTGGCGAGGGCATGCATCATGACTGCATTTCATACTTGCATTAACAAGATTATTTAGGAATGTTTGATTGTACTGCTTTATCATTACTACTTGACTGAATTGATAACATGTTAACTTATACTTTATTATTCCACTGAGTTGATCACTCACTCCCACGTTATGAGACGATGTTGTACACACCAACCAGACCTTGTTTGAGTTTCAGATGATGGCAATGCTGCAAAGCAGAGCCGAACTTTTATGATGATGAGGAGGATTACTCCTTTATACAATTTTCATGCGGGTTCCTGTGAGCCATGTCCTGATCGATAGGGCTTTCTGGGATATTGACTAGATGACATTACACCTTTGGTATAAATTGGAAATTTACATGTAATTATCTAACCTGGTAACATTATCACACTCTAAAGACTTACCACAGTTTATATATTATATATATCTATCACAGTCTTCTGCTTGTTTAAACTAATCGTCTCTGGAGTCTGATATGCTGTTTTGGCTTAATCTCATTCATGTTTCATGTACTAATACAAACAACATTCAATCATCAGAATATATGTTGCATAAGTGATGCGTTGGAACTCAGGAATTGAGCTTCTGCTCGACTCCCGATTTTCAGGGCATTACACTTGGCCACTCCACGGAAGGATAACTTTTTCTATTCATTCATTTATTCTCTCATGTCCCATTTCCATAAAATATCCTGTACTGACCAAATCAGATTGCAGCACCCTCGCAGCCCAAATCTGATCCTCATTACTCAAACCTTCCACGTCCTCAAGTATCCCCAGCAAGCGCTGCACACACGTCATGCTTTTGCCCTGCGCCATAGTTATGGTCAGGGTCTTTACAGCCTCTGCCATCTCCCCCATCCTGTCCCCTAGTTGCTCGCTCGGCTTACCCTTCCTATAACAACTAAGTCACTCTCATTTACGCGACTATGGCCAGATTCTGACGTTTCCTCCATTGGGCTTTTGTTATATTTCTTAGCCCTATTTATGGATCCATCACCTGCACGTGTGTGAGGAGTAGGCCTTTGATCATCCTCATCATCGGATGAGAGTCATACAGTATCAGAGGCCTCCTCATCAGAGCCGTCATCGGAATTCATTTCGGATCAGCTACACCGCTTCCCAGAAATAGGTGAAGAGTAAGTCGTGCTCGCAAATGATCCATGGGCACAGTCATTGCCGAATATGAAGGCCAAGTCGTCTCATCTATTGATGTGCTTTCCTCACACATGTTCCACATATGGGTGAGACTATACACACAAAGAGAAAATATTAGATATTATATACTGAAAACCAGAAAATTTTGGAATAACTGAAAAAAAAAAATTATAATATCCTACCGCAATATAGCCAGCCACATATCATCAGTAGCAACGACCATATTTTTGTTAGAGTCTCATCCAAAACCTGATGCACTGAGCAGATCTTTGATAGAAACATGCAACCTCTTAAAGGTCCGCGACCGATTAGATATGTGACAGTTTTCAAGTAATATGCCACATATATCATGGATTTCTTTGATGGTTGCCTTGTAGGCCTTGGGTTTGAACCCAATATCACTCTTAAGGTTGAGGTTGACTTGTTCAACTAGGGCATCCACCAACGAATTGTCCATATTATTGGACCATTGAACTCTACTTATTTTACAAGTAGAGGCTTACCTACGCCTCGGGGTAGATATACCCCTAGGTGAGGGCCCTTTCCTTGAGGGCGTAACGGTTTTTCGTGGAGTTTGAAGATGTTGTGTTGGTGATCTTGGATTAAGGGGTAGTGACCACCCCTTCTTGTAGGTGACGAGTCCACATTTCTATTCCTCGGATCCTTTGTGGAACTCCTCAAAAAATTCATTTCACCTACAAGTCAAACATATCAATAGCAATATGACAAAAGCATAAAGTTAATCCATGAAAGTATTGATTCATAACGGAACATGAAAAGATTATATAAGCTATCCTATCACAAAATCCACAGTAAAAGTAAATACGTATTAAAATATTCCTAATATAAACATAGCAGATGAGTACATAACCAATGAAAACTAAATAAGTTGTTTAGTGTGTGCGGAAGACTGTCATTCCATATTCTCTCAACTATCTCGTCTCTCTTCCTCACCCACTCTTCCCGACAGCTGTCCGTTACCCGAGATAAAGCTCGTCCTTCCTCCATTGTAGATATATCTACAGGGGATAATACAACATCCTCTGTACTATCTCCATTATCCTCTACTACCTCAGTCAGTCCGTCATCACCACTAACATGGATGAAATTATGAAGGACACAACAAGTTATAACAATTTTTACATGTGTTTTAAACTTGAACTGAGGAGGAATACGTAGAATAGGAAAGTGGCCCTTTAAGAGCCCAAAAGATAGCTCTATGACATTTTGCAACTGGGTGTGGTGATAATTGAAAATTTCTTTTTATTGGCAGGCTTTCTTCTAATACGGAACTCATTCAAATGATATCGCACACCTCGATAGGGGTCATAAACCCAAGCGAATGTACATATCCAGCATCAATGACATAATATTTTCCTACACATTGTATATTAAGATTTCAGTTATGTTTTATATATAAACTCCTAAAATGTAAATAAACACCCCCTATATGTGATAACCGTGAGGAATAAGAAAACAGTCAGGGCGATGGGTTAATGCATTTTGCAGGACACGTGCATCGGATGCAGAGCCATCCCAACCAGCAAGTACATACACAAATTTCATATCAAAAGTACATGCAGTAAGAATATTTTGAGACAGATATCTTTTCCTATTTCTGAAAGTTGAGCTCGTTTCTCTTGGTAAATAAGTTGGTATATAGGTGCCATCTAGGGCCCCGATGCAATCCTACAATCAAACGTGTACCACATGATCAGTTCAATCTTTTTACGAATTAAAATTCTTACTAATGACATCTAACACTTATATAATATTACTTGAAAGTATGCACTCCATAAAGGATTATCGAATATTTCTTTGAGTGTGTGTAATCTAGGAAACTTCACATATTCTGGGTATAGACCGATAATTGCATCCAACACCCTAGTAAAGTGTTTGCTTATGGTCTCACCAGATCTTATAAATCGATGACTAATCACAAGATTATGTACATTGTGTCCAACTGTATGTAAGAACATTACAATCTGCTCTTCCATACTACACCTCCTGGTATCAGATAAGAGTTTCTGATCTCTCAACAATGAACACAATTCTCAGAAATTGTCCTTACCCATTCTCAGCTGTGCGAGACAATCAACATCGCTTTTCCTTATTATGTCATTGGCAAATCTATCCCTCTCAATGTGACAATCCTTATACTTTGTCTTAATACAGTAACGACGATAATATTCTGCAGCGCCCATTACACATGCAGAGGCTGTAATGGCTGTTAATGCAGCAGCTACTTCACTCTCAGTCCATTCACTAACAGATGACCTTTTATCACTATTTTTGGCACTATTGGAAACCATAAGACTATTGGAGATGAGATTTATTTGAATGGGACTTACGATGAATCGATAAAATTTATATTCAATGTATGGAAATGATGTGTGACAGGCACTAGAGATGAAATTGAACTGTTTGTCATGCATATGTTTTTATGCAAACTATCTCAACACTAATATACAGTTTTTGTTTCAATTAATATACAGTTACACATCCAATCATGAAACTTCATTTTCAGGTATACTTGCAACACTCTCTATTTGCAGAGCCTGATGCATTAGTATTTGTTCACAGATAATTAAGCTATCATGTGACCATCCCAGTACAGATTTGACAGCAAACATGAATATATGTTTACAGTAAAATAAGTAAAGGCAAATATTTGTTTATACTTATTTACTATACACATGAATATTCATGTATGGTAATTTAAGCATACATGAATATTTGCTTATAGTTAGTTATCCAAATCAGAATTCAGAACTGTTCAGGGTCTTCAACAGGTATCACCCTGATTACAACATATACAAGCATGGGTACATCACCCTCATAGTTTGTACAGACATCATATCAATATCTGTTTACAGCCTGTAATCACTCACAGGCAAATCTACCAGAAACCTGCAAGGGGATGGGGGTGAGAAGTCACTTCCCTGTAACTCACTTACAGGCATCCAAACAAGCCCATATAAGTGACTTTCACCTGTAATTGAATTACCTGTAAGTGACAATCACCTGTAAGTGACTTATAGGTATCCAAACAGGCCCTTAATGATTCTGATTTACATATAAATATTATGATTGAGGTAGCTATCAATGAACATCATACATTCTGATAAAAAAAAAAGTATTTTAAAATCAGTAATGACATACTTGTTATCTGATAAAGAGATTATAGAGAGTTGAAAATTTTTCACTGAGGACTGCAAGACTTTTATGTCTGCATTAGCGCATGATTAGTTGTAGGGGTTAGGGTTCGATTCAGCGATAAAAAGATTTGATTAAGGAGATGGCAATTTAAAATTTAGCTCTCATAGCACGCATGCCTTGATTTAGAAATGTAGAAAATGGTGAATGAAAAAAACATATTCTCAGAAGACCATTGATTCAAATCAGAGTTCCTACCACAACCATGTAGCTGCCACTGAATCTCTCAGGATAGCCGCATATAACTATGCAACCGAACTTCTAAATATGCATATAACAATGTTATTAGTGAACATCTTCCACTAATAATCCTGACAGTTAGCAAGGAATATGTTGCTGAAAATGGAAAACATGTTATGAAGAGAGATTTAACTTCAAATGGCCATCATAACTCCATAATATGCAGTAAAAAATAGTGCAGATGTCCAGAAAAGCAATTATGGAAGAGTTATACCTCAGACAGATTAACAGGAAGTAGCAGAGCTTTAGGAGAGCAGAAAATTTTCTAAATATAGAATGTTTTGAAGGGATGACACAATTCAGGGTTTTTATAAACAGAAGCATTTAAAACATCAAAATATCTGCAACCCACTGACAGCATCACACCCTACCTGTAACTTGGAAGATATACACCCGTCCTTTCCAAAATCCCAAGTAGGATTCTCTCCTGCTGAGATTTCCCTCATTTTCTCCCCATCGACGACATAGGCATAGTTGGACAGGGAATAGGGGTTTGACAGATAGGGGTGTATATGCCAGACCGTATACATGCCATCCTCCTCCAGAAATTTTGCACTTAAGGAGAGTGATATAGAAGGTCTGCCTGGATACAGTCATGGTTATAAGCCAGATGTATCGCAGTACCATTCGAAGGAATGAGATTCATACCTGTAGGGTCGCCCTTTCGTCGGACGATATGGGGTGCTTTAGCACAATTTGCAACCCGCAACGAAGAAGAAGGTTATCCTGCCCACTGTAAGTTGAAATCAGCCTTCGAAGGAGAAGGAACTGTAAGGAATGGCGACATGCAGAAGGTCAGTGACGCTTCAAGAGGCCGCTGGTGTAGAGATCTCTTATTCTCCTTTGCAAGATAACTCCATCCAGTCATCGCAAATGTCTCTCGAGAAGTGAATACAATGCATTGATTCAGGAGTAATAACGACAACAGTGCCGTCTTACAACACTATACCGTCATTTCGTTTTTTTGGAAACAATATATATTCGCGCGCATGGGATACCACGCATGTACACTCCAAACCAAACGTTGTAAACGTCACATCAAACCTTATCATACGATACAATCCCACCTTATACACGAATCCAAACAAGCCCTAAAACATTAGGGTAGGCCTTGAACATATCGATTTCTACATTAACCATAGGTTAGAAAGATTTGTCGTGGATCTAACCATAGCTCAGAAGATTTATCTTGTGTCTGGCCTCCTTAAAAACATTTTGGCCACTCTTAAACCATACATATGGCATGGTTTTACGAAAATATAGAGTACCAAATTACTGATCCCAAACTATGGATGGAGCATGATCCAAAAATTACACTAAAAAGATAGCATTTACCATCTGATTTTGTTCCCATCAAATTTGAACTACTCAACGTTTTACTCTAAATTACCATCCATTTGATAGCCACTAATTGATTTTATTTTATTTATTATTTTTTTTTCTTTTTAAGAAAAGTGGGAGCACACCAATTGTAATTCTATTAATCGGGCTAAATAAGGTGTACAAATCATTCATGTTTGCACCACAAAAATGGCTAGCCTCACCTATTATATAGACCACTATACAGCATATATAAGGATAAAAGGAAAACAAAAGCAACCAGAAAAACAAAGACCCAGCACAAGGGGACTAGCACTACCAGCAATCTACAGTCCAACCACACCAGAACCAAAAGCGGCAGCTTCCTGCCAAGAAAAATAACAGTGTGATTGGATGTTTAGGATTACGGTCATCAATGTGATATTTTTAGAGATGTTCCATTCACAATATAAGCCACAAATTGGGTGGTTTGTACAGTGGACACTAGTGCCACATGGGGAGGATGAGTGGCTATAATATTTAAGTTGTGTAAAACCCACTTAAGAGTCTGCCCCACCAAATAATTATGGCATTGATAGCAAAAGAAAGAAACGATCATGTTCATTGAGCTTGCATGGAGAATCAGTGCATATACATCTCCCACCAAAGGAGAATCATGTGTTAGAATCTTAACACGAGTTCCAAAATGGTTGTAATTATGCATTATTTCTGTTATAGGTAAAAATGGACCGACCATATGAATAGACTCAAAGACTATGGATTGCTTGAGGGCCAGAGAATCACCCCGACCTCAGCCTCGGGCACTAACCTCGACCAAAGAACTTGACCTCAGTTACTAACTTTGGAGGTCAGCCTCGGATTCCGACGTCGGCCTAGAGAACCGACTTTGGAGGTTGGCCTCGGGAACTAACTTTGGAGGTCGGCCTCGAATATTGACCATCACCTCGGAATCAAATATATTTGTAGTATATTAAGATATGATAGGATTATCCACTGAGATATTCACAAGGATATCGGAAAATCAATTGCAACACATCCGGAGGAAGATATCTTCCGTAATATGTAATCATCATTTAATAGTCATTGCTATATACGCCACCGCCTCCAATAGGCTATAAATAAGTACTTCGCCTACAATGAAAGGTACGCAAAATCTCTCACCAAAAATCCTTCAATATTACTAGACCCAGATTCCCTGGTTGACTTTGGCATCGGAGGGTCTCCTGCTCTAGCCAGGGTCTTCCTTGTCTTCTTCCTATGTAAGTACTCAAAGGTCAAAAAAGGGTGGACAAGATTTTTGCATCAACAGTTTGACGATGTCTGTGGGAATGACATCAAAGTCATTCCTGCTTTACCAAAAAACAACGATGGCGAAAGAAAGAAGAAAACTCTAGTTGTCACTGTTGCAACCATCCAATCTCTTCCTGAATCATCAGCCAAGCAGGGTGCCCAGTCCGACCAGCAACAGGCCGACTCTACTCCCCCAACACCCGCCCCTCGATCCCGCACTCGGGGTGTTCGATTAATCTCCTTGGAGAACCGAGTTAAAGCCCTAAATAAAGACAAATCGACTCATGCAACTCCTCGAGAGATAGAATCCACCTCTCGATCGCGATGCGGAGGAGGGTGCTACCACTGCACCATCTCAAGCACCGGTTAACTCATAGAAAAGTAAGCAACCTCCTAAGTTGCCAACCCAAGCTCTTTCTTACACTTCAGGAGCAGCTACACTCGCAGACTCTAAACTATGCCCAGCGCCAAAGAGGAAGAGCAATGGAAAAGCCCCCAAAGCAATGGCCGAGAACAAGGGCCCTTGGGAGGCAAATCAGTGACATCAAACAAGCCTACCGTGCCCAAGTACCGGCCTCAGTAGAGGCCATGTTAGAAGAAATCGAACCACCATTCACCGACGACATTATGGCATCTCCGCTTTAGCCCAGGTTCCAGATGTCGCAGATGACCCCCTACTCTGGAACTGCCGATCCATCTAAGTACCTCGAGTCCTTCAAAGCCTAGATGGAGCTTCATGGCACCTCGGACTTCGTAATATGCCAAGTATTCTCCCTGACTTTATCAGGAGCTGCTTGGCGGTGGTTCAAGCAGCTGAAGTCAAGGTCCATCAGTTCCTTCTCACAGCTCAGCATAGCCTTCCTCACACAGTTTATTGGTGGGAGAGACAAAAGAAAGTCATCAGCTCATCTTCTCACGTTCAAGCAGAGGAAGGACAAGCTATTAAGAGAATATCTCATCCGTTTTAACGTCGAAGCTGTCCAGGTCAACGATTATTTTGAACAGATAGCTCTGGCCGCCATGGTAGCCGACCTCAAATAAGGAAAGTTCTTCTTCTCTATTGGTAAGAACCCCCCGACTACCCTCACCAACTTACTTAACTGAGCTAAAAAATATTCCAATGCTGAGGAACTCTTTAGTTCATAAAGAGCTAGTCAAAGAGGAAATAACTCGACTGAGGATAGGAAGCAAAGGAAAAAAGGAGAGCCCTCTACCGTTAATGCCAAAAGAAAGAAAGAGTATGACCAAGACCGAGGCCAACGTACCTCGACATCAGATACTGAGGAGCATGTCGATTGACCGACCTACTCGACTAAGAGCGACCTCCCTTTTAAAATGGAAAGATGTACTTATGATTCTACTATTGTATTTTCTACTGCCTTATGGGCTTACTATTGTATTTTCTACTGCCTTATGGGCTTCTACAATAAAAGAACTTTCCTAAGTTAGGGAAAGAAAATTATTTTAAATGATTTATTGACTTTTAGAACTACATGGTGTACTAGGACTTCCTTTAGTGTAAGGAAAAAACAATCCTCAACTAGTTGTCCAACCCTTAGAGAAGAAGTGGAACCACTAATTAGTAACGCTACTTGGACTGTGTGATATATAATAAGGACTTTCCTTAATCAAGATTCTTAGCTTGACTTTGGCATCGAAGGGTCCTCTGCTCTAGCCAGGGTCTTCCTTGTCTTCTTCCTGTGCAAGTACTCGAAAGTTAGAAAAGGGTGAACTAGATTTTTGCATCTACAATTTCATACATGGTTGGCAATATCTAATCATTCATGATTTATCTCATTTGAATTTGCATTAAAAACTCCATTTATTCAATTTTAAAATTATAAACTTTGTATAAGAATTTACAAAGTTTTGATTAATGTGTTATTCAAATTGGATATGTTTTTTCTTTAAAAACTTGTGTGAGATGTACTCATTAAACTGTCTAGCTCACCTATTATTATTGATATTGAATTCTTTCAATAGGATCTCGCCAGGGTAGTTAAGGAGAGGATTAGCAGCTTTGTTTTTTTTTTCAAAAGAATAGGATAAAATCCAGCCTGCAATTCATATCAAAATTATAAGAACACATGACCGGGACT
This sequence comes from Magnolia changhungtana, assembly GCA_030180095.1. Classification (NCBI taxonomy): domain Eukaryota; kingdom Viridiplantae; phylum Streptophyta; class Magnoliopsida; order Magnoliales; family Magnoliaceae; genus Magnolia; species Magnolia changhungtana. The sequence goes on from JASAUF010000640.1 coordinate 2,543,763, forward strand.
GTACTTCGGGTTGCCCATGGAGCACCAAAAAGCATCTCGGAGCAACCTATCTTAAAGAAACTATACATGATTCACCTCTCTAATAGCACCTAGCCCTACTTGGTCTAAAACCATCATCTCAGAGAGGATTACCAGCTATCTTAACTTCTTTTTTTGGATTTAGTTTTCTTTAAAATCTTAAATTTAATTGTAATGGATTTGAAGTACAAAGTTATATATGACTTTGGATTATGGTCGTGAAGATTTAGTATTTTGAATATGGATATTAATTCCTTTTAGTTAATGATTTGTTATTTAATTTTAAGACAATATATATTTTATTGACTGGTATTTTGTCATGGTACTTAGATTTTGGCATGTGATCATATAATTTATGAGTTATGCCCTTTGTGTGCAGGATTAGGGTTGACCATACTAGGTGCCTGATTTTGGGACGTGACAATGACCTCACGCACATCTATGTGCGCAGTACCTGTTTGGGAGACGAATAGACTGATGTTCTTAATTTTGCCTACAAAGCCCAGCTGCTGGATCTTCATTTTTTTTAAATTCAAATTTTGAAATGCATATAGATTAAAGTCCTAACAAAAACCAAAAAAAAAAAAAAAAAACCAAAAACAAAAAAAAAAAAAAAAAAAAAAAAAAAAAAAAAAAAAAAAAAAAAACAAAAAGATGCCGAAGGGCTAAACTCCTTTATTAGTTATGTCATACTTAAGAAATGGCTCACATGTGACCCTCATGTAAAGCTATCCAGACTATTTAAATTGTGTGTCCCGCTGTGGATGGGGCATATATCTAGAATCACATTAATCAAGCAATTCTAACGGACCCATTAATCCATATCAATTGGATGGTTAAAAGTGAAATAAGCCGTAATTGAAATTAAAAATGAAAATCACATGGTTAATTAACATTATTTTCTCAAATGTACTTTCGGGTTATGTTTCCATCTACAGTCCAGCAATTTGAATGGAGATTACCGTGCAAGTCCGGCACCATCATTTTCAGTAGCTAAACTTGCCATCGTCCTCTTTTAAATGCAAAACTAATATTTTAATAGTGCAACTTACCGCCACCCGTTTTTAAATGGTGCAGAGATAAAATCTCTATCCCTATGCACAGTATCCGACAATTCCCGAGGCATCCACTTGCTGGAATAAGACAGTATGAGTGGGTTGTGGCATAATTTAATTGGGCCGCCGGCTACTGTTAGAGATCAATCGGCCAAAATCTGCTATCAATCAAAGCCATTAGGTCTGCACATGCCCAACACGGGACGGCGCCGTCCTTGAGCCGCGTAGATGTATGTATTGTATATCCACATTGTCCATTCTTTATCCCAGCTCATTTTAGGAGCACTTGCTCAAGAATAAAGCATATCCAAATCTCAAGGGACCGCACCACAAGAAGTGGTAATTGAACACCCACCATTAAAAACTTGATAGGGCATAGGTGATGTCCCACTGTAATGTTTAGTTACCATCCAACCTTATGATAAGGCCACACTGACCTCGGTGAAAAGAATAAAAAAAAAAAAAAAAAAAAACACACAAATACCAGCTTGATCCAAAACTTTTGTCCCCACACAAAGTTTTTAACTGTCATTCATTACTTTTTCTTGTGGTGTGATCCACCTGAGATTTGGATCTGCTTCATTTTTGGGCTCATGCCCTAATATGAGGTAGAAAACATATGGACGGCATGGATATACAATGCGTACGTCAAGGTTTTCCCACGGTCAAGACTGGGACGCGGATTTCCTGCAAAGGCTTCCGCAGGAAGTTCCTGGAAACTTAGGTGGGGCCTACCATGATGTTTGTGAGAAATCTACCTCGTTCATCTGTTTTTTGAGATCATTTTAGGACTTGAGAGAAAAATTGAGAAGGATCCAAGACTCAAGTGGACCGCAATAAAGGAAAATGTGTACAGGGAAATTCCTGCCGTTGAAATGTTCCTGGCGTAGACAGTGATGTTTATATGCCATCTATACCGTTAATAATGTCATTCATAATGGGATGAAATGAAAACAAAAATATTATCCTTATTCAAAGCTTCTGTGGCCACACAAATATTTCAACTGTTGACGTTCAATACTCACATTTTTGGCCCACCTGAGTATGGGATACAGTTCATTTTTGTCCTTATGTCCTAAAATGAACTCACAAAATGGATGGATTTCTCACAAACATCAAGGTAGGCTCCGTGTAAGTACCCGCACAGGAACTTCCTGCGAAAGAGCCTTTCGCAGGGAATCCCCATGCCTGCATCTAATCTACTCCTCCCTCCAGCTAAAAGCTTTCAACCATACTCCGCGTGGACCCATTTTGAAAGCGATATATGATCCAATCAAATCCTGATACATCCCTGCAATCCAAGTCAAAAGCGATATATGATCCAATCAAATCCTGATACATCCCTGCAATCCAATGATCCAATCAAATCCTGATACATCCCTGCAATCCAAGTCGAAAGCGATATATGATCCAATCAAATCCTGATACATCCCTGCAATCCAAGTCAAGATGGTCTTAACAACCACTAACTCTCATGCCTTCTCACCTTGATTGCCGTATTTCTCTTCTGAACCGTTTATTTGTTGGCACGAGTTGAATGGTTATAATCATTGCATTAAGGTTTTTTATACATGATCCATCTACACTAGCGGGCAAGAGGTCTACTTCTTTTACAAACTATCTCCTAATCCATGATTCATCAACTACATGAGCATCCTGTGGCACATGCCTTGGATGATATGATTGTTTCACTCATCACAGTATCCGACAATTCCTGAGGCATCTGCTGGCTGGAATGAATAAGATAGTATGATGGGGTTGTGGCATAATTTGATTGGGACAAGGGCTACTGTTAGGTCCGCACATGCCAAACACGGATGGGATGGCGCCTTTCTCGAGCCACTATGTATTGTATATCTACATTGTCCATCCTTAATCCCAGCTCATTTTAGGGGCACCAGCCCAAAAATGAAGCATATCCAAATCTCAGGGGACCACACTACAAGAAGTGGTAATTGAACACCCACCATTAAAAACTTGGTACGGCATCGCACTGTAATGTTTAGTTCCCATCCAACCTTATGATAAGGCCACACTGACCTCAGTGAAAGAAAAAAAAAACACACAAATATCTTGATCCAAAACTTTTGTGCCCACACAGTTTTTAACTGTCATTCATTACTTTTTCCTGTGGTGTGATCCACCTGAGATTTGGATCTGCTTCATTTTTGGGTTCATGCCCTAATATGAGGTAGAAAACATATGGACGGCATGAATATACAATGCGTACGTCAAGGTTTGCCCCACGGTCAAGACTGCACCTAATCTACTCCTCCCTCCAGCTAAAAGCTTTCAACCATACTCCGCGTGGGCCCATTTTGACAGCGACATATGATCCAATCAAATCCTGATACATCCCTGCAATCCAAGTCAAGATGGTCTGAACCACCAACTCTCATGCCTTCTCACCTTGATTGCTCTATTTCTCTTCTGAAACGTTTATTTGTTAGCACGAGTTGAATGGTTATGATCATTGCATTAAGGAGATTTTTTATACATGATCCATCTACACTGGGGGCAACAGGACTACTACTTTTACAAACTATCTCCTGATCTATGATTCATCGACTACATGAGCATCCTGTGGCACATGCCTTGGATGATATGATTGGTTCACTTATCACCATGTTTTATAAATGACTGTTTTTGAAAGGAAGATTGCAATGATACGTCAACAATAGCAGGCCTGTAAACGAAGTACCAATAGTCACTAACCAAATAATTTCAATGATGATGCAGGCCATTTTCTAAATGCTTACTATTTTTCTAGATCACTGAGCTCACCATGGTTTCCCATGTTGAAATCACGAGGTGTGGCCCACCTGACTTTTGCAACCACATAATATTAGGGGAACGCAGATTTCCTAAGAAAGCCTTAATTTCATAGAAAGTTCCTGGGCTGGAAACTTAGGTGGGGCCCACCATGATGTTTGTGAAAAATCTACACCATCCATCTGTTTTGTGAACTCATTTAAGGAGATTGGGTAAAAAGTGAGCAGGATCAAAGACTCAAATGGGCCATACTAAAGGAAAAGGTGGTCAGGGAAATTCCTACCGTTGAAACCTCACTGGGTCAACAGTGATTGTTTACATGCCATTCATACCGTTCGTAATGTCATTCCTACTAGGATGAAGTGAAAGCACAGATATTAGTATGATTCAAAACTTTTAATGCTCCACAAATATTTAATATGTGGACATTCAATCCTCACATTTTTGGCTCACTTGAGTATTGGATCCAGTTCATTATTAGTCTCATGTCTTAAAATGAACTCACAAATAAAATGAACTCACAAAATGAAAGGACAAGGTTGATTTCTCACAAAGATTACAGTGGCCCCACATAAGTTCCCAGTGCAGGAACTCCTTGAAAAAGTATTTAGTAGGAAATTCGCTTCCATATTCGACACGATTGCGTGGACGCGGATTTCTTGCGAGAGGCTTTCGCAGGAAGTTCCTGCACAAAGATGCTTGAGAGGGCCACTTCAATACATGTAAGAAATTCATTCTGTCCAACCGTTTTTCGAGCTCATTCTAGTACTTGAGATAAAAAATGAGGTGGATTCAAAACTCAAGTGGGTCACACAAGAGAGAAAATTGAGGAAAGAAATTTTCACCCTTGAAACCTTCTTGGGCTCCACCTTGATGTTTATTTGCTATCCAAAATAGGGTCGTTCCAAATGGGATGAAGTGAAAACACCAAAAATATATCCTGATACAGAACTTTTATAGCCATAAGAATGCTTCAACGGTTCTCAGTGAATTCCCACTATTTCCTCTTGTGTGTCCCATTCGAGTGTTGGATACACCATTTTTATGGTCACACGTCCTAAAATGATCTCTCAAACATCTCTGTGGGCCCCACCTAGCATCCTTGCACAAGAACTTCCTGCGAAAGGCTTTCAGAAATCCACGTCCCGATTGCGTAACAAGTAACTCAGCACGCTAAGCTTCCTGAGTAAACTCCGTGGGATTTACCAGGATCTACATATTATATCTACTCCGTCCATTCATTTTAACAGATAATTTGAAGGCTCTAGACCAAAAATGAAGTATCCAGATCTCAAGTGGACCTCACCACATGAAACAGTGTGAATTGAAATCCTACCGTTGAAAATTTCTAGGGGGCCACGGAAGTTTTGGATCAATCTGTTATTTGTGTTTTCCCTTCATTCATGTTCGTGTGATCTCATGAACAAGTTGGATGACAAATAAACATCATTGTGGGCCCTACCAAGGTTTCAACGGTGGAAGTAATTATTCCCTTCTTCCTGTGGTGTGGTCCACTTGAGCTTTGGGCATGCTTCAATTTTCGGCTCAACCACTAAAATGAGCTGGAAAAACAGATGAGCGGTGATGCTCGTCGAGCTCAAGTTGTACGAATGGGAGATCAAAGTTACCTGGGCCCCACAGTGTTGTATTTATTATATCCAAAGATCAACTAGACCACACCACAAATACCAACGGGGATGATGATTTTCACCATTAAAAAATTTGTAGGGCCACTATAACATTTATTTTCCATCCAATATGTTCATAAGGTCACGAAGACCCAATAGAATAGGAGAAACAAATTTCATATTGATCAAAAACTTCTTTAATCTCCAAAAGGGTTTCAATGGTAGACGTTCAATACCCCATTGCTTTTTGTAGTGTGGTCCACTTGATAGTTTTCGTTTCAAGCCTTTGACGAGCTCGCCAAATGGATGAACGGTTTGGATATAACACATACCTCGTTATGGAACCCACAGAACTTGCTGACGTCAATCCACCAGCTATACAGCTGACGTGTGGTACACCAGGCAATCCGCTTCCCCGATTTTTGGGTTGTACATTCATCTTGGTGTGGGGCTTCTGAAATTATTAGACTCATCTAAAAATACTTTTAAAGTGCATCTTCTGAATTGGTTAGATTGCATATAAAAATATTCGGTAGGTTTATCATGATGGGCATCCCCGTTGGAATGTTCCCAGTCGTGTGGCCTGCATGCATTGTTCTTGGACGGACCTGATTTTTTAGCAATAAGGAGAACATGAGGGACCCATATGATATAATTATTTGATGTCTTGCACAACTAATGGTGGGCCACGCATTGTTGATTAAGCTTAACTTTAATGGGTCCAGCATCAATTAAAATTAAGAAAAAGAAAGGAGATGTGAATGGTAAAGAGTCGTATTCCTTCTTCCATTACGAATATTTCCATTACATTTTAATCCAACGAGGAAAACGCCTTCAATTTTCTATGAAAATGACCCGTTACGCGTTACGAAAGTTCACAGAGAGGAAAGAAAAGCTATTCCCACCACGCATGCCTAATTAACGTGTATGACATTTGGAACATGCTAGAATAAGGTTAGACTGTGAGTCAACACGTCAACACAACATGATTTTTTAATGACATCACTCATATTTTCCTTAGACCACAAAATCCAGGTTGACCCAAAACCCAGATACACTAAACCATGTGAAATAATGCCTAAAACCTCTACAATAACGTGTTGTATTTTCTCTTCATCCTGGTAAGTATAGTTGAATAATGGGTTTGACGAAAGATACATACCATGGTGATTGACATACAAAGCTATGATTCCATTGATCTGTGTACTGTGGCCATCTTCGTTGTGGATCCAGCTGATTTTTGGACTTGGACCTAAGAACTAGCAGAGAACCTTCTTCTTCTTCTTCTTTTATTTTATTTTTTTTATAACAATTAACTGTGGGCTATTTCATTTCAAGAGGAAAGCTTTACAAGACTGAACGGCATTGGGGCCGCCCTGGGCAAAAAAATCCCAAGGTTGCCTATCATATCGAAAAAGGAGCGCATGAGCAGCTCTACTTCCCTCTATGCGAAACTCTAATCGATACTAGCCCTACTTTATCTAATAGGAAAAGCTCCCGAATTGTACGAGGGAGATCCGACACCTGGCTAAAGAAGAGGAACCCCTCAAGATAGCCCCCAACCTGGCTAGCCCATTTGCAATTGCATTACCTTCTCTCAGGACGTGAACAAAGCGAAACGGCCACCTCTTCTTCATTCTATCAATCATGGTAGACCAATGGTGCCATTTCCAGGCCAATTGGGATGTGCCATTCAAAGATTCCACCACAAACTTTGAGTCTGATTCTACCACTACTTGAGACAGGCCTAGGTTCAAGTAGTGGGCTAGGCCGTCGTACACTACACTCAGCTCTGCTCTGTTGTTGGAACCCACACCATACCCTATCGAGAACCCAAAAGGGAGGTGCCCGAGCTCCCCGCTGCAAATTCCTCCGCCTCCCGACATCCCCGGGTTTTCTCTAGCCGATCCATCCAAGTTCAATTTTACCCAACCCCTTTCTAGTTTTATCCACTTCACGGTAGTGAACTCTTCTCTTGGAGGGCTAGGGAGCGTTACCCCCAATTCTCTGAGGGACAGCCGATGGATCATCAATGAATTTTTAGGCAATGCCAACCCCTTGCTAAGCCATGCCATCCACCACTTGGTACTTGCAATCAGTGCCCCAGGCAACACCCGTTTGCCATCGAATTTGATGGCATTTCTGGTCTTCCAGATTTCCCACAAGATTATACATGGGGCTAGCCCACTCAACACAACATTGCTGGTCTCCAAATAAGGAGACAACCACCATTGGCTCAGCCTCTTGTGGAGCTGCTGGTTCGCCGCAAGGGAGATATCAAAAATTGCACTGAAGTGACTCCAAACCCTCACTACCATGCTCCCACTGACGAACAAATGGTTCCGTGACTCCGTGGTTGGCCGCTGATTTGAAGCTTCGCCACAACAAACGCACTTCGATTAAAGGTGGACTCCTTTCACCTGGACTCTGTCCTCCACCGGGATGGCCCCCTGCAGCAGCCTCCAGATGAAGTTGGATATCTTGGGTTGCATCTTGGAATGCCACACCCATTTTGCCCAACCCCTGTGATGCCCTCTTTGTCTGCTGATATCCCAAGCCGTTTTGACTGAGAACATACCAGAATGTTCGAGTGGCCATATACATGAGTCCCTTTCTTCAGACGTGCAAAATCCTCCCTAAAAGATGTGATCCAGCACCTCCTGAGGGAGGTAGGCCAAGACAAAAGAAGGTGGGAGGGGGCCTTCCGGGCCAAGAAAATCCTTCACCCTAAGCGATTTCAGGTCCTCTGGAATCAGCCTGTCAGCTCGCCGATCTAGTGGGCCTAACCCACTCCAGTCTTCGTGCCATAGGCTGTAGTTCCCCTGGCCCACTATCCACTACACGCTAGCGTCAAGTAGGGGGAGTAGCATTACGATACTCTTCCAGAGAGGGGAGCGGATTGCCGCAGAACCTCTAGCTTTAGATCTTGACCAGTCACACCCATGCTTAGCTCGTGTTGAAGGTCAAATATTGCATATTGGACCCTATTTATTACTTAGTTTTATGAACATGATAATGCTTAATGTTCTATTTTAATCATGTTTGTGTTACAAGGTGAATTTAAAGCTTGGATTGAAAAGCATGTTAAAAGCATGGATTTAACGCTCAAGAATCATCAAAGTCAAGAATGGATCTGATAAAATCAAGAATGAAGAATGCACATACAGAAGATTCAAGAAAATCAAACCCAAAATGAAGAAAATCGGAGTTTTGAAGTGAAATTCAGTGATCCTCGACTAGTCCTAGCTCCGGCTCGACCAGTCCTGCGTACGCTCGACCAGTTCTCGCTACACATGACCAGTCCTGGACTCTGCTCGACCAGTCGAAGGTCGACAGATCGAAGGTGTCTCGACTCGAACTCCAGCAAGTAAAACCTCAAAATCCCCGTCCTGCTCGACCAGTTGAAGGAGACCCTTGACCGATTGAGGACGGCCCACAACCAGTCGAGGGTTACGCAAAACTTGCGCGGACTGCATAAATTTGACATGGTTTCCGAAAATTTCCACTCGGTGCAAAAGTCTATTTCCTAAAACTATAAATAGGGGTCCCTCGGGCATTCCTAGGCATCTTGTAGGGTTCGAGGAGTGGAGTAAAAGCGTGCAGAAACCGTCACCAAGAGTTTTTCTTCCATTTCCTTGTTAGTTTTTATGTTTTTCTTAAGAGTTCTTTGTTCGATAATATTTATGGATAGCTAGGGCTAAGAGGTGAAGCTTGTAGTGTGAGTATGATGTCACTACAACAATTCAGTGTTTTCGCGACAAGTCAACTCGTCGCTAAAAACTCCAAACTCGTCGCTAAAAACTTTTAGTGACGAGTGTTGCTCGTCGCTACGTTTGTTGCAAATACAGCGTCACAAATTCTATTTAGCGACGAAAATGGTAACACGTCGCCAGTAACTCAACTATTTACAACGACCTAATAACTTGTTGCAAAATACAATTAATTAGTGACGAGTTGACACGTCGCCATTGCATATCGTAAAACGTCGTTAAATATGAGACTCGTCACGAATAAATACGTGTTGCAACGAGTGCTCGTCGCCGCTAATAAAACTAAATTTATCATAAAAAGATTTTTGCGACGAGTGTTACTTGTGGTCAATTTTGCTGCAAATAATAATTATTTGCGACGATTTAATACATCGTCGCTAAATAAAGCTTATTTGTGACGAGTTTACACGTCGCCATTGCATATCGAAAAACATCACTAAAAATGAGACTCGTCACGAATAAAGACGTGTTGCGACGAGTCCTCGTCATCGCTAACAAACCTAAATTTGTCACAAAAAAGTTTTTACGGCGAGTGTTGGTTGTCGTCAATTTTATTGAAAATAATAATTATTTGTAACGACTTAATACATCGTCGCTAAATAAAGCTTATTTGCGACGAGTTGACACGTCATCATTGCATATCGTAAAACGTCGCTAAAAATGAGACTCGTCGCGAATAAAGACATGTTGCGACGAATCCTCGTCATCACTAACAAACCCAAATTTGTCACAAAGTTTTTTGCAGCGAGCATTGCTTGTCGCTAATTTTGTTGCAGATAATAATTATTTGCGACGACTTAATATAGCGTCGCTAAATAAAGCTTATTTGCAACGAGTTTACACATCGCCATTGCATATCGTAAAACGTTGCTAAATATGAAAGTCGTTGCAAATAAAGACGTTTTGCGACAAGTCTTCATTGTTGCTAATAACCCACTACGAAAAAATTAGGGCAATGCCGACGGTTAAAAACCGTCGGCAATGACCTTCTCCGACGGCTTTCAGCCGTCGCAAGGTCCGTCAATAAAGGGTACATTAACATTGCACGCCAACGGCAATTCTCATTAATTTTAAAAAAAAAAAAAAAAATGAAAATTAATTGAATTTGGATTATATATTTGATTTCTTTATTTTCTATTGTGTAGACTTCCTCAATAGATTTGTTCGTTCAGGGTTTGGAGAAATGGATATATCTACACAATAGAAAATGAAGAAATCAAAATCAAATATATCATCCAAATTCCAAATATTTGGATTGGATATATGCTTTATAAAAATAAAGAAATAAATAAATAAAAGAAACGAGATATATATAAAAGCTTTCGATATTATAGAAAACATTGCATAAATTTTGAAGTCATACCAAAGCAACAAGATCAGCCCCACTTAGATTTTCACGGACGCGAATTGTGTCCTACCCCCGCCCGGACGGTAATCCGTCCGGGCTTACCATCCGGGCAGGGATCTGTGGGGCCCACTGTGATGTAGATATTTCATCCACACCCTTAATCATTTTTATACGATCATTTTAAGTATGAGCCAAATATTTAGGTAGTTCCAAGGCTTAAGTTGACCACAGAGTGGGGATTGAACCTCCACCATTAAAAACTTCTTGAGAGCTGGACAAGTGTCAGATCAAGCTGAAATTTGTGTTTTCACTTCATCCAAGTCTGCATGACCTTATTAATAGGTTGGGTGGTAAAAAAAAAAACATCACGGTGGCCCTTAGAAAGGTTTCAACGGTGCTTGTCATTATCACCGCAGCTTGCTTTGATGTGGTCCACTAGAGCTGTTTATCTGCTTCAGTTTTTCCATAATAACTTAAAATGATCGTATAAAAACGATGTTTGTAAAAGAATTAAAACAAAAGAGTTAGCTCATACTCAAAAACTAGCACAAGCGAGAAAACACAATAATAAAAAAAATGTACATGAGGGTTGTTTATCATTATCTATGCTAGATTCCATGACTAATTTTCAATAACACATGGATGCAGCATGTATTTTATCTTGGATAGCCGGATAGAAATTCAATTTATTACCCTCAAAGTCAAAATCAGTCTCCTTCGTCCTTCAAAAAAAAAAAAAAGGTCGTATTGTTTTCTCAATTTCACTGGAGTACCAAACCCAGTAACAAATACCTAATTGACCTATTTTGTAATAGTAGCATCATAGCATCAAAACAAATAACCCTGGGTGTATCATTTAGTACAAAATGATACAAAAGGGTCAGTTACAGCTACGTAATTGAAGTTTGCTAATACCACACATCATGTAGCCAAAGTCCAAGACCTAACTCCAAATGTGCCATTTTTATTTTTTATTATTTTATTATTATTTTTTTTAACAGTAACTCTAAATGTGCTAATGTGGAAAACTTATGAAACATACAAGCCATCCCTTAGGTGGCCCCCATCATTTATATGCCCTGGTCCAAAAATCAGGCTAGTCAACACCTCACGTGTGCTGCACATGTATGAAACAATATGACAGCTAAACCAAAGTGTTTCTCACATTTGTTTCATACACCGGTCCACTTTATTAGTGGACCTGGAACAACCCAACTTTTCAACCAGGGCATATACAAGGTGAAGGCCCATCAGGGAACCTCCAAGTAATACATAACTGAATACAGAAATCTTCCACAGAGAGCAGATCAAACCTGACAGCTGAAATAATCTTCACAGGCAAGAAGTGCAAGATTGACTGATGGCAGCTTAGGAGTGAGTATAGAAACCTTCGTGATAATTCCAAGTGATCCTTCGCTTCCTAAATGAATGAGAGATAAAAGTTGAATCATCTACTATAAGAGTTACATTTATTCACACTTAATCAGCATCTGACCATCAAGAAGTTCCATCATACCTATGAAAAGATGTTTCAAATCATATCCTGTATTGTCTTTGCGCAAAGTGCTAAGCATATCAAGCACAGTGCCATTTGCCAGTACAGCTTCAAGACCCGAAAGCGAAAAGTAAAAGATAATATCAGCAGAATAAATTTATCCGATACTCCCGTTTAGAATCTAAAAGAAGAGATCAATGTGGAAGCCCTCAAGGAGATGGACGGGGGGGCATTTTAGGAGGAAAAATCAGGGCCTCTCTACAGATACGTACCTTGCATTATCAAATAGTTCCATCTAACAAAACTACCCTCTCTACTAGATATGACAGTCAACAACATACTACCCAGTGTTTCAAATAGCGCCCGTAGTGTACGCTACGTAGCGTAGCGTGGCCATAGCACTACGTAGCATCCCAAATAGCGTAAATCCCCTGTAGCGAATGCTACAGGGGTCGTAGCGTACGCTACGGCTACGTAGCGCTCGTAGCGTAAGCTACAATGTATTTTTTTACTATTTTAGTTTTTTATTATTTTTTCAGGTTTTCTTTGTTTCTAATATTGAGAAATGTGACACTTGTATTGTACTTTATACTTTTTAACCTACGGGATTTTTATTTCTTTTCATAATTGTGACTTGTGGTTTCAATTAGACATTATTATAAAGTGGTTTGCTTAGAAAGTTGTTGATGTGATAATTATTTGATTTGGCTTATATATGTGGATCGTCTTTTGATAAATAATAACTAATAACTTTTTTGAACATGCTTATAATTGATAAAATGAATCATCTTTTAGGCATTTTTATATTTTTTTCACTATTTATTATATTTGTCCTATTTTTAAATTAAAAAAATAGAAGTATCGTGTAGCTTACACTACACGCTACGTATTTACCCTACACGCTATAGAGGGTTGAGCGCTACGCATCCTATTTAAAACACTGATACTACCACAAGCTGAGGAATATCCGTCTATTGTGTCCAGATTTTGGAAAATTTTCTGAAGTAGCCAATCACTTCCAGCGAACTTGGTGTACTTGTCATCAAGCTGATCAGCAAATTTCATATATGGTGTACAAGGTAGTGTTACCGCCTTCTTTTCAGTCTTTGCTGTTGTGGCATCTGCCATTTTGACATTAACCATCCCGCAGGGCAACATAAACAGTTTTCACAAGGAAAGAGACATTGCATGTGCAGCACTTCATCATTATGATGCCATCTTTGCAAATACATAAGATACCATTCTGAAGTTAGTATAATGAAGATGTTGAATTGCAGCAAACGTGCAAATACCATCAAAGATACTAACACAAAAAGCAAAATGAATGGAACTTTTTCCCAAAAGAAACTTGTTAAATTAGATTTCCATGGTTACAAGAGAATATTGTCACTATTTGACCTTTGATCTTCTTTTCCACACATTTCCTTTTGCTCAGATGCGTGTTTGGTTTTTCATATCCATGTTTTGGCTTCCACCAATCCAAACAGGCCAAAACTGAATGGGTTAGTGCCCTCTCCATCCACACACAAGCAATGCACTAATGGGTTAAGAGGAGGTTTGCTAAGCCCTTGCATGTAGTTGCCAAGAATCTATTGCGCAATAATCACAAAACAGATTGAATGGAAAAGAACTAAAAAAAATTCTCACCTCATAAAGATGGAAAGGGTGGTTACAACAGTCTTAATCAAAGAAGAAGCTTGAGAATGGAAGCATAGTTGTGAAGAACTTTGCCTTGCGCCACAAACTGATCAAACCTAACCTGTTTTCATTTTATTTTTTTTTATGCCATAAACAAATTAGTTAAACTTGCATGTATCAGTGCTGTTTATTGTGAGATTTAATTAGAAGAAAATATAGTAGTGGTTTCATGATGTTTGTCACAAGAGAACTGTGATGGTTGATCATGAAAGAAGAATTCCATAGCCTAATCTCCCAACATTGTGGGGATGGAAACATAAACCAAAAAGTTAGAGAGGAACTAGTTGAAAATTATATTCCACATGAAGTTTTTAATGCAAAATCACCTTAGATTTCTTTAAGAGGGCATCATAGAAATCACGCTCAGTGTCAGATTGTTCACATTCCACAAGTTGGATGTCAACAAGAGGGAGCACAATTATAGGCCTGAAATTCATACATTTAAAACATCAAAACAGAAAACAGAGGGAAAAGGGCATTTATCTTGTGAAGAAGACAAGCTTTTAGTGTATTTGGAAGTTGGATGCAATATCTAATTGAATTGCGATAATTACAAGAACATGCTGATTACTTCGAGTGTAGCAAACCATATAAATGTACGAAGGCAATCATCGCAATCACACACACACACACACACACACGGCAATCACACACACACACACACACACACACACACACACACACACACACACACACGTGTTTGTAAGAACTCATTGAGTTTTCAACTCAACTCGATCCAATCGCATAACTCAAAATGGAGCAAGGATAGTGTCAGAACAGATCTTGAATCTTGACTCAACCCAGTGATGTTTAAAGGGGGAGTTATTTGATAATCTGGTAATGTGTCATCCTTGATGGGCAGGCAATCAGAAATTGTACAACTCATATTAACACAAATTAAATAGCTTAAACTGTGGAACCCACTGTAACTAAGTCACTTGAAATAAGACTGTTGGATATTTTTCATTTCAAATGTCCAATAAATGTCCACCAATCCAATAGATAAATAATGAACATATGTAATTTTTGGTTTTCAGCGCATCTAAACTGGGACCTGTAGTTGTGATTTTGATCAAAATCCTTCAAATGGATATTTCCTAACCCTTCACAAGTTGAAAAGGATAAATATCCAATCTAACATATATTAGTGCATACACCATCCAAAGAAAGGCCAATTGTATCAATGATCCTATCACCAAACCATGGGCCCCACTTGCACGAACAAAAGTTCCCAATAATACATACAGTACAAACTCTCAACCCAGAGCATTGTATAGTAGTACATTTCAGTTCCACACAATCAAATGCTTCAATCTACAATGCATGGTAGTAACTATTCATATTCACATTGAAACCTAAAGACCATGTTGGTACTGTCGGTTTCAAATCTTGTTTTTCGTAAGCTTAAAACATCCACTATCTTTTAACCATATTTTTCTCATTTGCAGGTAAGAGTGAAGAGTCTTCCCTTAAATTTAGCAAGATGCAAGAAGAAGGAATTAGGCCTAGAAAGGTATGCGCATTTCTAAAAAGGTATTTTTAACCAAAACATGTAAACCTGTCATTACTGCAAACTAAAATAATTAACATGCAAATAGTTGTCTCAGACTCCACAACTTGCTGTGTCAGACACCAGATCATCCAACTAGAGTTGTTTCCAAGCCATGCTCCATCCATGAAGTAGCCCACGCTTCATATAGCATACATGTAATGAGGACCAATGACTACCATTTAACAAATAATGGTAAATGCACACATGAGCACAACACCAATCCGATCTTGAGCATTGCTCAATTTGGACACATTTCCCAATAATCAACAACCTGGACCATTCATCCCATCCCCAAATCCCATTTGAATCCGTGACTGCCCACAAATCATGTGTATTACAAATTTCTACCCATCTAATCACTGGATATTTCCTCAATCAAATGACAAGTGTCACAAATATCCTGTCTTACTTCACCAGTCAAATGGCCAGCATCACGGAATGAACGGCCTGGATCGTGGACCATTGTGGGACACAAGTGAAGCTCACCAAATGAAGGAACCCGATGGGGTCCACTCAGATTAGGTTACCCCAATAAATAAATAAATAAATAAAACATACCTCCGTTGAGAAGACAACAGATGAAATTGATAAGCACTTCATCCTCGAATCTGAGCAATTCTGTGGCCCAGTTCAAGATCCACAGCCTGATTAGATCCATCTTGGGCAGAAACCACATCTTCGTGCTTGGGCAGTCCAGACACGATGGAATTCCAATCACAACATTTCTCACAGGCATTTCATCGAACACTTGGCGTGCGGATCCCGCATCTCCGTGCTTCGAGTAGGAATCCACATTCCTTCAACAGGTTTCTAGCTACTACTAAAATCATTGAAATCTCACAAGAAAAATCCAACTATTCATCTAAGACTCTAAACAATCCATAAAATTGCATCGGAAACCCCAAAAATCCAACAAAAAATTATTTAAACCCCTTAAAGAGATCGATCCTGCTCAACACAGCTCAAGATCTCATCTGGAAAATGAGATCTGAAGTCCGGGAAAGGCATCTCGATTCTCTCCTCCAAATAGATGAAGATCAGTTCAAATCCGTCAATAAATCACTTTTAGAAAACCTAAAAAAGGGGCATTCATGAAATGGAGTGACACAATGTCCGAAGAGATTTGAGGAACAAGAAAGGGAAAGGAAAGGGAGAGGGAGGAAACAGGAAAGGGAAACGATGCCCAAGAAATGAGTTTTTTAGGGTTTTGACGGAAAGAAACGGATTGGCTACTCCCCTGCCACTGGCCCGATGGCTAGTGGTCGGTGCTCTTTGGGCCCCACTATGAAGTATGTATTTTATCCATGCCGTTCATCCATTTGTACATATCATTTTAGGGCTTGATTCAAAAAATGAGACGGATATAAATCTCAGGAGGACCACACCACAGGAAAACAATAGTGACTGATATCCACTATTAAAACCCTCATAAGGCCCACTGTACTGTTTATTTGACATCCAATCTTTTGATTAGGTCATACAGACCCAGATGAAGTGAGAAAACAAAGATCAGCTTGATTCAAAACTATTTTGTCTACTTTGAATCAACACTGTTTCTGTAATGTGGTCCACTTGAGATTTGGATATACTTCATTTTTAGGCTCATACCGTCAAATTATCTAAAACAATATATAGACGGCATGGATGAAACACGTGCATCATGGTGGGTCCCACATAGCACTGACCACCCTACTGGCAAGGGAGTAGCCCATCCGTTTCCGTCGTGGAAAGACGAGCGCTGACGTTCCTCGAGCTCCGAGTTGTATGAACGGTTCGGACGCGGATTGCGTACTACCCCCGCCCGTCCCTAGCTCCAAACAGGTAGGTCTGTGGGCGGGCCCACCATGATGTATCTGTACATCCAAACTGTCTATCCCTTTTTTTCATATTATTTTAAGGCATCCAAAAAAAAAAATAGGCAAATCCAACGATCAAATGGACCACACCACATGTGACTCTTGCATTTAATTCAATTGACATTAAATGCTTTGGGCATTTTAATGCAACCAAGCTTATTATTTGGTTTGGTCTACTTGATCGATCGTTGGATCTGCCTCATTTTTGTGTTGATGGCTTAATATAATCTGAGAAAAGGGATTAACGGTTTGGATGTACATATACATCACGATGGGCCTACCCACAGACCGCGTCAGAACGGTTCAAAAGAGATTTATCATATCTACGATCCTAATAATGTATTTATCATTTCTACCCTGCTGGCAGGGGAGTAGCCCATCCGTTACATGTCCCCACAATAATGTATTTATCATATCTTCACCGTTCATATATTTTGAGAGATCATTCTAGATCTTGATCCAAAAAATGAGTAATTTTCAAGTGGACCGCACCACAAATAGGAGTGGGAAAATAATTCCTACCATGAAAAACATTAGTAGGGCCCACCGTAACGTTTACTTTCCATCCAATCTGTTCATACGGTCAAAAATACCTGGATGAAGAGAAAAAAAAACAAATATCATATTCATCCAAAATTTTCGTGACCCCCGAAGGGTTTCAATTACATGCATTCAATCCCCCACTACTTTTTACAGTGCGGTCCACTTGTAAAAATGGTATGCAATCCGCTTCTCTCCCCCTCACACCAGCTCCGTGGTTGGTGGTCGGTGCTCTATAGGCCCCACCATGATGTATGTGTTTCATCCATTCCGTTCATCCATTTTTACAGATCATTTTATATCTTGATCCCAAAAATGAGAGGTATATAAATCTTAAGTGGACCACACCACATGAAAACAATAGTGATTGGATATCTGCCATTAAAATGCTCCTAAGGCCCACTATACTGTTTCTTTGACATCCAATCTGTTGATCAGGTCATACAAGCCCAGGTGAAGAGAAAAACCAAAAATCAGCTTGATCCAAAACTTTTATGGCCCCCAGAATGTTTTTAATAGTTGACCCTCATTCAACACTGTTTCCAGTAATGTGGTCCACTTGAGATTTAGATATACCTCATTTTTAGACTCATACCGTAAAATGATATCTAAAAATAGATGGATGACATGGATGAAACACATACATTATGGTGGGGCCCACATAGCACCGACCACCAGCCATTGGCGGGTTTAAGGGAGAGTAGCCAATCATTTCCCCCTTGATCATGTGCTCTGTGGGCCCCATCATGATGTATGTATTTCATCCATTCTGTTCATCCATTTTTACAGATCATTTTAGGTCTTTACACCCAAAATGGATGGGATATAAATATAATCTGGACCACACCACAGGAAAACAATAGTGATTGGATATCCACCATTAAAATTCTCTTAAGGCACACTGTACTATTTATTTGACATCTAATCTGTTGATTAGGTCATACAAACCCAGATGAAAAGGAAAAAAAACAAAAACAAAAACAAAACAAAGATCAGCTTGATCCAAAACTTTTATGGCCCCTAAAAAAATTTTAATGGTCAACGTTAATTCAACATTGTTTCCTGTAATGTGGTCCACTTTAGATTGGGATATACCTCATTTTTTCGTCTCATATCATAAAATGATATATATATATATATATATATATATATATATATATATATATATATATATATATATATATATATATATATATATATATGGACGACATAGATAAAATACATACATCATGGTGGGGCACACAGAGCACCGACCACTAGCCATTGGCTGGTGGTAGGGGGAGTAGCCAATCTATTTCCGCAAGACTCCTATTGAAGTGACATCACTAGTTATATGTATTCCACCATGATGTGTGTTTTGTATCCACACCGTCCATCAATTCAAAGAGATGTATGAATTGTATCCACACTGTCCATCCATTTTTTCATATCATTTTAGATTATAGTAGATTTTTTTTTTAAAAAAAAATGCATATCTATGTATCAAGTGGACCACACCACAGGAAATGGTGCTAAGGATGGCCACCATTGAAACCTTTTTAGGGTCCACTATATTGTTTATTTGTCATCCAACCTGTTGATATGGTCATATACACCTGGATGAAGTGAAAAGGTAAATATCATCTTAATCAAAAATTTTTGTGGCCCCCCAGAATTTTTCAATGGTAGGAATTTAATCCCCACTTTGTGGTCCATTTGAACCTTGGATCTTCGTTATTTTTAGGGTCATACTCTAAAATGATACGTATAAATGGATGGGTGGTGTGGATAGAATTCATACATCTTGTTGACCCCTTAGTTACCCATCAAAGCCTTATTCATCTCATCCCCCATCCAATCATCCATTCATCTCATACAATCATTCAAACATCCATCAATCCATCTATCCAACCATTCCATCCATCTATATATCTAGTCATCCAAACATCCATCTATACATCCATCCATCCAACCACACTATCCATCCATCCAACATCCAACCATCTCGTTCATACATTTAATCATCCCATCAATCATCAAAACATCCATCCATCAATGCCATCTATCCATACAACCACCCCATCCATCTATCCATACATTCATCCAACCATCCCATCCATCCATTCATCCATCTATCCTAGCTATCCATCTAACCATCCATCGAACCAACCCATCCATCCATTCATTCTATCCAATCATCAAAACATTCATCCATCCATATCATCTATCCATCCAAACAACCATCCAATCATCTCTCCATCCCATTCAAACTCCATCTATTCTATCCAACTATCCATCCCATCGATCAATCTATCAATATCCGTCCATCTAACCATCCCATCGATCAATCTATCTATCCGTCCATCCAATCATCAGATCTGTCCATCTAACCATCCAACCATCCCATCTAAACATCCATCCATCCCAAATACCCCATTCATATTGATCCATCAAACATCCATCCATCCCATCTATTCACATATTGATCCATCTAATCATCCCATCTATCCATTCATCTAACTATTCCATCCAACTGTCCAAATATCCATCCACCATCCAACCAATGATTGAAGGTTGATTTAATAGTCGAAAGCACTTTGTGTTGTACGATCATTGATTAAGAGGTTGATCTTGTGATTGTCAGTGATGTGCAACATTCGATTGCTGATTGAAGACTTAATGAAGTGATGTACGATAATTTTCACCATCCAATAAAGGATTGGAGGTTGATTGGATGGTCAACAACACTTTCTATCGTTCGATCGTTGATTGGAGGTCGATTAAGCAATTGTCGATTTGCACCATTCCACCGTCAATAGGGGAATTGATAATAAGATTTATATTGGTTTGTACCGTTCAATAACACTTCGTGTCGTCCAATTGTCGATTAGGAAGTTGATCAAGTGATCATCAGTAATGTGCATTGTTCGATCGTCGATCAGGAGTGAGGCAATATACGTTGGTTTCCACTGTTTAATTGATCAATACACAAACAGATGAAGGAAAACTATTCATAAGAGTACACAGGAAGATAATTTACGATGTTATTGCAAATACTCTACCCCTTCACAATGAAACTACATTCGTCGCAAAAAGCTTCAGTTGGTATTTGTCGTAACGAGTTAACCGAGTCGTCGCTAAAACAAATTATTTGCAGTGACTTTTGTGTCATTATAAAAAATTATGTTTTGCGACGACACTCAATTCGTCGCATAAAGTGGACATTAATTGCGATAACGATTGTCACAAAAACGTCTACTATTTGTGATGATTTACAATATCGTTGCAAATACTTCAACATTTTGCAATGAAATCACATTCGTCGCAAAAAGCTTTAGTTGGAATTTATCGCAACGAGTTAACCTAGTCGTCACTACAACAAACTATTTGCAGTGACTTTTGTGTCGTTGTAAAAACTAATGTTTTACAATGACACTCAATTCGTTGCATAAAGTGGACATTACGATGATGATTGAAACTCGTGGTAAAACGTCTTTCCTGCTATGTAATTTTCTTGGGAAAATTGGTGGGAAACGTTTTAGCGACGATAATTATATCTCGTGGCAAAAATGTCGATTAGTTGAGGTGATTTACAATGTTGTTGCAAATACTCTAGCATTTCGCAATGAAACTACATTTGTCGCAGAAAGTTTCAGTTGATATTAGTCGCAACGAGTTAACCTAGTCATCGCTAAAACAAACTATTTGCGGTGACTTTTATGTTGTTGCAAACACTAATGTTTTGCAACGACACTCAATTTATTGCATAATGTGGACATTAGCGATGATGATTGAAACATGTAGCGAAACGTCTTTCCCGCCATGTAATTTTCTCAAAAAAAATTTATGAGAAACAATTTACCGACGATAATTATAACTCATTGCAAAAATGTCGACTATTCGCGATGATTTACAGTATTTTTGCAAATACTCTAGCATTTCACAATGAAACTACATTCGTCGTAGAAATCTTCAGTTAGTATTTATCGCAACGAATTAACCTAGCCGTCGGTAAAAAAAAACTATTTGCAGCAACTTTTATGTTGTTGCAAAAAAAATGATGTTTTACAACAACACTCAATTCATCGCATAAAGTGGACATTAGCGATGACGATTGAAACACGTGGTGAAATGTCTTTCCCACCATGTAATTTTTCCAGGAAAAATTGGTTGGAAACATTTTAGCGACGATAATTGTAGCTCGTTGCAAAAACGTCAACTATTTGCGATGATAAACAATGTTGTTATAAATACTCTAATATTTTACAATGAAACACATTCATCGCAAAAGACTTCAATTGGTATTTGTCGCAACGAGTTAACTTAGCCGTCGTTAAAACAAATTATTTGCAGTGACTTTTGTATTGTTACAAAAAATAATGTTTTGTGACGATACTCAATTTATCGCATAAAGTGGATATTAGCGATGACGATTGAAACGCGTGGCGAAACATCTTTCCCGCCATGTAATTTTTTTGGAAAAAAATTGGTGAGAAATGTTTTAGCAATGATAATTATAGCTCGTCGTAAAAATGTCGATTATTTGCGATGATTTACAATGTTGTTGCAAATACTCTAACATTTCGCAATGAAACTACATTCGTCGCAAAAAGTATAATTTAATATTTTTTGCAATGAGTTTAACTAGTCATTGTAAAAAGAGCTGTGGAAAAATGTATAATGTTGTATTTTCGCAACGAGCTTATCTAGTCGTCGTAAAAGCTACTATTTGCGACAACTTTTATGTCATCGTAATTTTTTTTATGACACCTAATTTGTCACAAAAAGTGGCTATTAGCGACAATTGGTTAAGCTCGTTATGAAAAATTCATGCGACAGGTTTTCACAACAAGTTTTGCAATGATAATTGAAGCTTGTCGCAAAAAAGTTAACTATTAACGGCGATTTAAAATGCCATCGTAAATAATCTATTTTTTGTGACGACTTAAAATGTCATTGTAAAAAATTGACTTTTTGCGATGAAATTAGACTCGTCGCTAAAAAACTCATTGTAAAAAGTCTACTTTGTTGTAGTGTGTTTTCTTTGTTTTGATTCATGTTTTACTGAACTCTCTTGAATTCTAGTTTGATTATGAAGAAATATTTTTAGTTTTTAATGATTTGTTGTGACAAATTACAATAGATCTGCGATGGCTTGAGATATATTCTTTTTTTGAATTGGGTTGTGAAATTTGGAAATCCTATTGTTCACCATCGTCCCTTGGGCATGGTAGGATGATGGAATCCTTCTTAACCTTCACAATTCTCTTATGATTGGTAGTGGGACTGATAAATCCTATTGTTTGCCTTGTCTCCTAGGCATGCTTAGGTGATATAATTACTTCCAAATCCTCACAACTCTCATCCATTGATAATTAGATCCATGAGAAGTTCAAAAGATCTGACAAATCTCTTGTCCTTGAATCAAGTAAGGTATCATCCTGAGAACCTACAAGTGGATCCTTGGAAACCCTAGTTTCCCACCTTTGAATTCCTTAAGTTTTTCATTAAATCTCTCACAATTACTCTTTATACTTCTAGATTTAGGTTTTCATCTTTTTCTAGTTCTAGTTCTAGTTACTTTCAGAAGACACACAAGTTCAGTCCTTATGGATTCGACCCGGTCTTATCGAAATTATTACTACATCGCGACCCTACACTTGGGGTTGTGAACAGCTCGTATGAACGACACTCAAGAGCTGTCTTCCTCGTCGTATTTCACAGCTCATGCTAACTTAAGATGAAGAGCTGACATGACCTCCTTCAATTTTTTGATACCCCAACCCCCTTCGCTCTTCGGCCTAGCAATCTTCTTCCAGCTGATCCAGTGTAGTGTTCTCTTTCCCTCTGACCAACCCCAGAAGAAATTGTCAAACCCCTTTTCTATCTCCGTAAGGGCCTGCGCAGGCAGCGAAGTTACTGCCATGGTGTGGACTAGGATGCCACTGAGCACGTGATTTATCAGGGTCACCTTGCACGCCTGAGAAAAGGCATCTAGCATTCCATCCTATAATTCGTGTCGCAATCTTGTTTAACATTGGCTAGAAAAATGCTTTCTTGGCCTTACCTTTAAATATCAGCACCCCCAAGTAGGTAGGCCTTATGGCACACTTGGAGATTCCCAGAATCCCCTATATGGCTCTCACTCTTCCAAGGGGGAGCTTGGCTAAGCAATGAAAGCTACTCTTCATCTTGTTGACTTTCTTACCCAAAGAGGCTTGGTAGGCCGTGAGGAATTCATTCACCACTCTTAGAGAAGTGCTTCCACCGTTGAGGAACATTAAAGTGTCGTTTGTGTAAAGCAGGTGAGATATAATAGGGCATCCTTGACCTTGAAAGCCTAGCAAAGTCCTCAGCCTGCGATCGACTTAAACCCCCTGCTGAGGACCTATGCAACCAAAATGAAGAGACTGGGAGAAAGCAAGTCTCCTTGTCTCAGCCCTCTCAAAGACTTAAAGAAGCCTGCAGCTTCCCCATTAATCAGAACTGAGAACCAATTGTTGTCCCAACATTTTTCAACAAGACTAATCCGTCTATTGGTAAATCTGAATCGCCTAAGGACCTGCTTAAGGATCCCCCAATCCATCATGTCATAGGCCTTCTCCATATCCAATTTAAGTGTTATGTTATCACCTCGGACCTTTCTGTCAATCTCCCTAAAGACCTCCTGAGCGAGAGCAATGTTTTCAGCTATGGAACGGTCATGGATGAAGGCCCCTTGTTCAAGGGAGATGAGCTTAGGAAGCACTCTAGATAATCTGGTAGCAATGATGTTGGAGAAGACTTTAAAGACACGGTTACAAAGGATGATGGGCCTAAAGTCCGAGAAGGTTGCTGGGGCTAATGATTTTAGGACGAGGCAGATCAGGGAATCCGAGAAGGCCCTTGGGATGCTCCGTCCTTAGAATAGGTAGACCACTGCTTTGTGCAGGTCCTAGCCCATAATGTGCCAGCAATCCACAAAGAAAGCTCCCGAAAATCTGTCAGGCCCCAATGCCCCATCCTTAGGGAGTGAGCATGCGACCTATTTAACTTCTTCCATGGAGGGATTCGCCAGCAGATCCACGTTTTCCTCATTTGTCAAGAGTTGAGGGATGGCATACAAGAGGTCAGCATAAGGTGACAACTCCTCCGCTTGAAACAAGGCTGAGAAGAAGTTAACTACCTCTTCTTTGATAGTCTGGGGATCTGACGTCTTTTGCCCATGAGCTAGCTGGATCTCCACTATTTCGGCTTTCCTCAACCGCTTGGTAGCTGCTAAGTGAAAAATTTTCGTATTTATGCCCCCCTCTTCCAGCCTGCTATTTCAAGACTTTTATTTCCAAAATATCTCTTCCATAAGCATCATCTGGAGGAGGTGTTGTCTCATTACTTTGCATTCCTGAAGGATTTGTTCTTTGGGGGATGCTTGTGTCCTTCTCTCTAGCCTTTCTGGGAATTCTTCATCCAGCTTGACTTTCTAAAACACATTCACAAGCACCTCTTTGTTCCAAGCCTTGAATTAGTTCTTGACTTTCCTAAGTTTCAGTAACACATTAGTCATGGGTTGAGGCGAAGCTTCCTCTTCCCATGCTACCTTGACCACTTGAGAGAAGGACTCATGCATCAACCACATTCTCTAGAACCTAAAAGGCTTGGGGCTGATGGGATAAGCTTAGGGGAATGCAATCAGTAGAGGAGCATGGTACGAGGAAACACGTGGAAGGTGTTTAACCTTGAAACGAGGAAAATGGTTTACCCAATCTGCACTAAAAAAAGACCTTGTCCAGTCTCGCCCATACCTGAGCATTGTCTTCTTGATTATTGCACTAGGTAAATTTATTTCCTGAGAACTCTGCATCTAAAAGCCCTGCATTGTTGATAGCATTCGTAAATTCCAAGGAGCTAGCATGGTCCGAGGTTCTGCTGCCCTGTCTCTCTGAGCTTTCCACCACAACATTGAAGTCACCAACAACTGCCAACAGCTCAGATGGACGTTTGGATTTTAAATATACAATCGTTGGCAGTCCAGTTCATTTTTGGTCACATATAATGTGTGCGGGCATGCCAGAATTGATAAAATGGCTTGATCCAAATGTTCACAACCCCAAGTGCAGGATCGCGATGTAGTAATAACTCAGTAAGACTGAGGTCGAATCCATATGAACTTACCTTGTACGTATTTTAAATTAACTAGAATCTAAAATCTAAAAGTTTAAAGGGAAATTATTGTGAATTAAATTTATCAAAATAATGAGAACTAGAACGCCAAGGATCCACTTGTACTTATTATGATGTTACTTTACTGGATTCAACAAAAATACAATTGGAATCAAAGTCCTATTCTATCCAGCCAGATGATGGAGCAATTAAAATAAAATGTGGTGTTAAACATTATTAGATTAGTTCACACATGAAGCACCAACCCCATGATCGTAGGAAATTCATGCATCAACCATACCCATAGGCGATGGTGGATCACGAATTTTACAGATCACATGATTGCAATAAAAAAAATTAAAAAAAAAAAAAGATAAGAAGATATTAAAAGCTTCCCCAGCATCTACTGTAAGTTTAGTCACAATAAATCATAGAAAACTGAAAATATTCTTTCATTCAAACTAATACTCAATCAAAGTTCAATATAAACATGAATCAAAGCAAAATAATCATCAAAATAAACTACAACCTTCACCACTTAGCTCTAGCTAAGAGATTAGCTAACCAAAGACATGATTAAGCTAAAACTCTTAAAGAAAAATATGAAAAATTGACTAGAGAAGAAGAAAGAACTCCTTGGAAGATGTTACACACTTGACTCTACTCATCTAACCATAATTCATGCTTAGAATCACTTGGAGAACCCCAATATATAGGCTTTGTCCGGCTGACTTTGGAAACTGCATAAAATTTACACACTATGTAACCTTCGATATCACATTCTATGCCATCGAAGGTGCGAAAGCGAGTTAGATTCAAATTCGGAAAATGCACACCTTTTCACACTACGTAGCCTTGGATGTCATCGAACAAGCTTCGATGTCATAAAAAATGGTCCAGAACTGTCCAGCGAATTAATCTTAAAAATCTTGAAATTCTTGATGTCATCAAAGTGGCTTCGATAACATTGAACCTTATCTTCAATGGAATCAAAGGGTCTTCGATGGAATTGAAAATTTACACCCAATAGTCCAGCAACCAAACTTGAATTTTCACAAAATTTCGATGTGATTGACCCTCCTTCCATTGCATCGAACACTTACTTTGATAACATCAAAGTGTGTTCGATGTCATCGAACAGTCGAGTTCAACAACTTCTGAATTCTGCACTTTGGAAACTTGATTTTCTTCACTCTTCTCTTGGTTTACTTGGATCTTGGACTCTTGAAATCTTCAATCATGGTCTCCAAAGATCTATCATTACCTTAATAATTGTTGAGCATCAATTCCCATGCTTTTAACATATTTTTCACCTTAAGCTCTCGAAATCACATCGCAAAACAAATATGCATAAATATGTCGATTAAGTATTATCATGTTCTTAAAATTAAGGTATAATGAGGAAAATATGCAATATTTGACACTCAATATCCCCCCAACCAGCATTTTGTTAGTTTCGAGCAAAATATACATGAAGCAAACTTTTAGATTCTCAATTTTCAAACCTCCTTCTGAAAACAACCCTCTATGCAGTCGATATGAATGAGTAAGAATCAAAGCTGAAAGAGTGATAATTTGAAAATCTAGAGCCGAATCTCATGAGTAAACAATTGAATTAAGTCTTCTTATATCAATTAACTAATAGAATAGGTTCAAACATCAAGTTTCTAACATTCTTAGTGAGTCCTAACTCGCTTTCCATAGAAGATAACTATCGTTTCATAATATTAGCCATGCTCATCACCTTAAGGTGGATAGATCAACACAAAAATTTATTCTGAACCTATCCCTTTTGCTCTTCTTTCTCTAGCATTTGGATTTTATATCGATGGCCCTTTTCCACGTTATTTTCAATCTTTTCCTTCCTTTTCATTGAAATTTCATTGAAACACACACACACACACACACATATATGGCCTTTTTGTCAATTTAACTATTTTCTAGCTGGTTCTTTTCTTCTTTTTCATTGTTTTTAACATAGATAAGTATCTCCAGACTTGGTTCATAGTACTTTTTAATGGTATACATGCTGAGATCAGAAATTCTAGTATTATTCACAGAGAACAAGTTAAGTGTGAATTATGAATTAGATTCAATTGATATTTAAACTTTCTATCAATTAAATCGTTGAGAGAACTTAGCCAATAATTTATTTAATTGATCAATCTCCAAAAATTCAAAAACTTAGCTCTATAACTTATCATAGTACTCGGAATATGCTTAATTCCACAGATTTTCACTTTCTAAATGAGTTTTGAAATTGAAATTTTGAAAATTTTAAAGATTTTTGCTTAAGAACTAGGAAAACACATATTAGTCTACATAATCTCAACCCCAACCTAAATTCTACATTGTCCTCAATGTAAAAGATGTAACAATCAATGCGTATGAGACAACAAAAATAAAAGAGGAGTGATAGGAAGATCATACCTGAAGAAGGATAATTCAAGCAGTTACAAAGTTCTTAACATGTAAAGGAGTTAGCATGAAAAAAAACTAAAACAACTATCTTAATTCTAAATCCTAAGAAAGCAACAAACCTAAGTTCTCTCAAGTATTTGAATAAATATGGGTCATCCCAGATAAACATGCATACGTCAGCATAAAAAAATTTCTTATCTTATGCAGTCCAATATGTTGGCGTGAAACCTGTGGCAAGATAATTTGCAATATCAGCAAACCAAGGTAATTAGAAAAGTTTAAACAATATTGTTTTTTAGGGAACATGTCGTTTATTGGTGTCAGCCACTACATTCTCTACCCCCTTTTTATCGCATATTTTAATATTAAACTCTTGGAGTAAGAGAATCCATCTTATCAAACGAGGCTTGTTATCCTTCTTAAAAAGAATGTATTTAAGCGCCGCATGATCGCTATAGATATTGATCCTGGATTCGATCCAATATAACCTAAATTTGTCCAAAGAGAACACTACGGCTAAGAGTTCTTTCTCCGTAGTAAGGTAGTTCACTTTGGCAGAATTTAGAGTTCTACTTGCGTAGTAAATCACATAGGGTTTTTCTCCTTTCTTTAGCCAAACACCACCCCAATAGCATAGTCAGATGCATCTCATATAATCTTAAAAAGAATATTCCAATCAGGCAGTTGCATGATAGGAGCAGTGGTCAACATAGCCTTAAGCTAAAAGAAAGCTTCCTAACATTCTTCGCTCTACTCGTATGGAACATCCTTTTAGAAGAGTTTGCATAAAGGAAGAGAGAGATGACTAAAGTCCTTAATGAATCTCCGATAAAACCTAGCATGTCCTAAGAAGGAATGCACATCACGTATGCTTTTGGGTGTAGGTAGGTTAGAGATTAATTTAATTTTAGCCTTATCTACCTCGATTCTCTTGCATGAAATTATGTGTCTAAGAACTATTCCCTTAAGAACCACGAAATGGTATTTTTCCTAATTCAACATAAGATTTTTTCTTTACGTCTCCTCAACACATGTTTAAGATTTTAAGGCATTCGCTGAAGGATGGACCAAAGATAGAGAAATTTTCCATGAAGACCTCTAGATATTGCCTGACCATGTCAAAAAAATGCTTAACATACATCGCTAAAATGTGGCAGGGGCATTACATAGTCCAAATGACAATTTTCGGTAAGTAAAGGTGTCAAAGGGACATGTGAATGTTGTCTTCTCTTAATCTTCAAGGGCTATCTCTATCTAATTCTCGCCCGAATACCCGTCCAGGAAACAATAGTAAGAGTGACCAGCTAACCTTCCGATATTTTATCAATGAAAGGCAAAGGAAAGTGGTCTTTCCTTATGAAGGTATTCAATTTTCTGTAGTCAATGTACATCATCCAACCAGTAGTGACTCTAATTGGCACAAGTTCATTATTGGCATTGGCTACGATGGTGATTCTGGACTTCATAAGAACCACCTGTATTGGAGTTACCCATTGACCGTCGGATATAGCGTATATAATACCACATCCAACAATTTAAGTACCTTGACCTTAACCCCTTCCTTCATGTTTGGATTTAAACGGCGTTATAGTTGTCAGGAGGTTTTCGCATTATCCTTAAGATGAATGCGGTGAGTACAAATTAAAGAGTCAATTCCCTTAAGGTCCGCAATAGACCATCCAAGGGCTCCCTTATATTCTTTTAGAATACCAATTAGCATACTCTCTTGTTCTTTCTTCAGATGGAAAGAAGTCACCATCGGGTATGTCTCATCTTAACTTAAGTATATATATTTGAGATCAACGGGCAACGAATTTAGGTCAAGCTTTGATGCTTTGAAACAAGACGGTAGAAGGATTGTATCGGTTTGGGGCAAAGTTTCAAATTGTGGCCTCAACTGGTTAATTTCAAGTACTGGCGTCGCATCAAGCAAAGCATTCATCTCCCTAATCATGTCATCATCCAAATTAAGGGAGTGGGCTAAGCACGTCTCCAAAGTGTCAAAGTATAGAGTCAAAAGTTGTAACACCTCGGTTCCCAAAACTCGAGTACACTACTCGTTTTTCGAAAACCCGAGTATTAACTTTAACGGTGGCTCGAATTTTATGTATATTTTTTTCTTTATCAAAGTTAGTAGTATAGTGGAATAGAAACAATTAAGTATAAGAGGGAGTCCAAATATATAAAACCAAATATTTCAAGCGGTTACCCAAAAACTTGTACAAACCAATGTCTTATAACTAAAGATTGAACAACTAAATAATAAAAGTAGACTAAAAATTAGAGCCATATAGCCATTGATCTCTCCATGCAACACACCAGAGTCAACCCATACATCATCCACGTATCCTGAACACTGAATACAGTTTGATAATGTCAATGGCTATCTTAGTGAGGTATAACCCTCAAGATTTATCGTATCATCAAGATAGTTAAGCTTAATTATCTAGAACAATCTATAATGTAAATATCATAATATTTATCATAATACAAAGTTCAACAGATACGCATATATTGAATAAATTCCACTAAGATATTCTTATTTAAATGCGTGGATGCATGCATGTGCTCACAGACCTGGGGATGGACATCCAGCTGGTAAAAAGTCGCCTAAGGATCTAACCATCCAGAAAAGTACTCAAAGGTACGCCTTAAGGAGGACTAGCCACCTGGAAAAGACCATACAAAGAGGATACCTAAGGTGGCCTAGGTTCCTAGAAAAGTACTCTATGTACGCGCAAGGAAAACTAGATACCTAGAAAAGTCCATGGTAGTTGAATTCACGCAACGAGAACTTAGGATCACCAGGTAAAATACACTATGGTACAACCTGTAGTGACCCAAGAAAACCCTACGTCTTATATCGACCACCCGGAAAAGCCCGCATACCATGAAATGTATGTTTAGCCCAGCCATTATTCTAGTTGCAACCAGCCAATTTAGGTAAACTTAAGGCTACTATAAGAGTTTGACATCCAGTATAGGCTAACAGCTCAGTGGGATCTAACAAGTATGATGTTCTAAAGGGAATCTCCCCAAATAGTGGCCAATCATTGTCTAACAAGTGGAACTTACCATTGCAATGACGTATAAAAATGGTCCGTCAAAACTATATGAGCAAATATTCCATTAAAACTGCAAGGGCAAATAATCCGTCCCAAGGATGCGATAAAAAATGGGATTATCTCCAAAAGCCACATAGGCACAGATGACGCACAAGATTGTAATTCCACAATAGACGTTCCATTTAATCTATTAGAAATAGTGGCCATTAGTTCGAGGACTTCCAAAGTTACCATTAAGTAATCACAAGTGGTAAAATGAGTCATGTATAATCTCAATGATACTTACACATGTAAAATGTTCATCTTAACCTAGAACAGAGGTAATTAAATTTCATCGCACTTTCAAATGTTTAAATTTAAAATCCAATCCATCAATCATCTATAAAGGACCAATCAATAAGAGAAATTCACCATTTAAGCAATCAATGATATAAATGTATAAAGATGAATAAACCAAGCTAACTATTAAGATGTAGAAAAGCTTGAAGGGTGATCCTCACCTTAGAATTGGATAATCTCCCAGTGTTGGTAGCATTGGATGTTCGCACTTTAAGATTAACATCTGACATGATTAACATAATTAGTGCGGTTAGATCACAATATACCTAATTTACATGATTGGGGGTTAAAACTAGGTACTTTAATTGATAGATTTAGGGTTTTGGTGTACTATATAGAATTTAAGGATTTGAAATCTGGTTTGCGCAACAATAAAATACAACTTAATTGATAGCAATATTTTATTAAGAGTTTATAATACTAACAATTATAATGATAATAATAATAACTAAACTTGATAATAATAATAATAATAATAATAATAATAATAATAACAACAACAACAATAACAAATATTGTCCTAAATTAAATGACATAACAAGAGAATACCTCTCATTCTCTCTTTCTTTGTTTTCCTCCTCTGTAGTCTGGTACAATGCCCAATAGAACTCCTGCCGGATTCAACCATGCTTGGGGAGGGCTGAGTAGGACCGCAATCAACTCCTACTGAGTTAACTCGGTAGTATGGATTCCACACAACTTGATTTAAATCTAAGCTCGATTGAGCCCCATTGCTGTGTAACATCCCGGATTTTTACCAACCTGGAATTATACGTCCTTAGGCAATGGGTCGCTCCTAACGCCTTATTAACTTATCAACACTCAATCCCACATTCTAAAATCGCTTCTTAACCCATTTCCTTCACAAATCTCATCTTTCACTACCTTGTTCTTTAAACGTCTCTAAGTACCTTCATATTAGGCATAAATCCTAACGTTTAGGTGATGAAGAACAATGCTTTAGAAATCCGTACCAAGACCCTAGTGCCACCTCAGACAGAAATTACTCAGGACTAAATCCTTTAAAAATGAGATAAAGTAACTAAGTGCGAAACTAGATTAGCTACGAAATCCGCTTGATCCACTTTAAATACGATCTGCAAGATCCAAAACTTATAGAATCATTGACGCTAGGTTACCCTAAAATCTAGGATTAATATCATTACCCGGCTGCTCTAGGGATTATCCCGAAACTTCGTAT
Organism: Magnolia changhungtana; assembly: GCA_030180095.1. Taxonomy (NCBI): domain Eukaryota; kingdom Viridiplantae; phylum Streptophyta; class Magnoliopsida; order Magnoliales; family Magnoliaceae; genus Magnolia; species Magnolia changhungtana. The sequence continues at coordinate 2,576,639 of JASAUF010000640.1, forward strand.
CAGATCTGGACCGCATGTCGGAAGTCCGATTAGGACGAAGTTAAGGAATTAGGACCACCTTTCTGGGTTTGACAACCATCTCGGAAATCAAATCCAAACAGTGTCCTAGCGCTATTCGCTTGAGCTCTGAGCGGAGAGTGTGAGAAATGTGAAAATAATTCTAAATTAAATTCAAAATAATGAAATCTGAGACTTGTCGCTTGCGGATCAGTATTAAACAACCAGACCGTCAGAATCAGACCAAATTACACCCTTGGATCAGGAATATTTTCCCAAACATATCCATGTACTCGGAATCTCCGATCAAGATCCACTGATCGTTGAACTGAAATTGGTTTGCCACCCATGATCTGGGAATCTGACTGAAACGAAAACTTAGTTATACCTAGATCCATAGTCTGTGAGCTTAAGTTCGACCTTTGGCTCAAGGGGGGCCGCTAGAAGTGCTCCGTTAAGATAGAACAAGGCCACTTTGGCTATAACCCAAGTATACCTTGACCTGGAGTCTATTCTAGTAATGTTCTAGCCTATATAAGCACCTTAAAACCTCTCTCTTTCAGCCCATATGAATTTGGGAGAAAACCTAAGAGAGAGAAGAGAGAAAAGAGAGAGAAAGTGTGAGAGAAGTGGGGGAATCTCCCTGCCACTTTACCCTGCCGCTACACAAGCTACACCACTCATTTCTAATTACTTTCCCAGCGATTTCAACTCCGTTTCTAGGTAAGAAACTCTAACCCTAATTTGATTTGGGGCTTTGGTAGTTGTAAGTTATGAAATAACTGACCTAAATCATGTAATAGGTTGCTAGATCATCGTAGGAGGAAGCCTAACCAGTCTAGCGAGTTTATTTCGCTTCTACGGCTTAAAGGTGTGGACTTTAGGTGTATAGGTTATGGTTTTTAACACTTTCAATATCAGATAATGATAGATTCATGATCTGCATGCAATTGCACATGTACAAAGTGCTGTCTGTTTTCCGTTTCGATTAATGATGTAGAATATGGAATTTTACATATTCTAAGTATTTGTAGAAAGTACCGTATACGTATAAATTTTGAAAATGTGTTTGCCATGATTATTTGTTGTATGAATATATTACATGTGAATAAATACTTGTTTGGCGAAAGGACTCGCCCTAATACATGTTTTGCTAATATACACTATGTATGTTGAAATTGTATATTTTAGAAAGTACCGTATATGTATAAAATTTGGATATGTGTTTGCCATGATTATTTGCTGTATGAATATATTATATATGGATAAAATACTTATTTGGTGAAAGGACTCGCCCTAATACCTGTTTCGCTAATATACACTATGTATGACGAAATAGTGTATTGTAAGTGTTTGTGAAAATGCTTGTGAGAGTAAGTGTTTGGATGATAGTGCCTTAGGTAGGTGTTGAGAGAAGATTCTCAACTACCTTAGAGACGTGTATGATTTCCTCCATGTGGTTGTTTAACTTAACCGCTTACTTATGAAATATATGTGTTTGTAATTCTTATTTACATGATGCTTTATAACATGCTTTATCGACATGCTTTATGACATGCTTGTTAACTTGCTTAAATTACTTTGTTTATTATGCTTTACTTCACATGTTATGACTAAGGATTAATTTCTTTTGGGACTATGATTATAGTCCAGACAATCGATACCAGACTTGAGATCGTGTTGAGATTCATTTCGCCACGTAAGATGTGTTTGACGAACCCAAGTCGTACTTCAGTTGGCGACAGTGGTTAGGCCACACGAAGTGCTTATGCACTTCATGTCGTTCAGTTGATTGTGCGCTCGACCTAGTCAGGCTCGTCAAGTAACTCGATATGTCTAATGTATGTTCACCATATTTGGACATTATTACTTGAACCTAGGGTACCAAACTTACCAGTGAAAATCCTGTTAACCCTGGTACTTCGATCTGCTAAGACTCATGAGCCGGGCATGGTGGTATGGGACATCGTGGTCGAGCTGTCGGCCTACGCTAGGGCCACGTGCCTCCCCGTAGTGACCATTGAGCAACCAGACTTGTGAGCCGAATACGGTGGTATGGGACATTGTATTTGAGCTGTCGACACCTACGGCGAGAGCCGAATACGGTGAGACCTGTATTCATGCTGATGGGTGACAAGTCCTTCGTAGTGTCTTCGAGTATACTTGAAGTCTGTGATTGGCGATGAGCCCTTCGCAGCAACTAGAGCATGAGTTGAGCCGAGTACGGTGAGACCTGTATTCAAGCTGACGGCCAGCGGTTGAGCCGAGTACAGTGAGACCTATATTCGAGCTGACGGCCAGCAATTGAGCCGCATACGGTGAGATCTGTATCCGTGCTGATGGGTGACGAGCCCTTTGCGATGCCTCGCGATGCTTCTCGAACCATAATATCGTATGAGATTATCTAGGTTTGACGACCCTAGAATGGATCATGTTTGGGAATAATACAAGGGAGGTACCTTAGTTTCCCAATACTGCTGTTTGAAATGGACTAATAACAACTCGATAATCATGCTCATCATGTATTGCATGTGCCTGAAAGATGTGGAGCACTGAGGAATACAAGCATGCCGCGAACATAAGATAGTGTCGCACGAGGGAGTGTGTGGTGAGGGCATACATCATGACTGCATTCATACTTACATTAATAAGAGTATTTAGAATTGTTTAATTATACTGCTTTATCATTACTGCTTGACTGAGTTGATAACATGTTAACCTATGCTTTATTGTTCTATTGAGTTGATCACTCACTCCCACGTTACGGGACGGTGTTGTACACACTAACTAGACTCGTTTGAGTTTCAGATGATGGCGATGCTGCGAAGTGGAGCCAGACTTTTATGAGAATGAGGAGGATTCCTCCTTTATGCAGTTTCTGGCAGCTTCATGTGAGCCGTGTCTTGATCAACGGGATTATAGGGATGTTGACTAGAGGACCTTACACATTTGGTATATTTTAGAATTGTATTTGTAATTATTTAAACTGTTAACGTTATCACACTCTGGAGACTCACCACAGCTTATATATTTTATCTATCTATCACAGTCTTCCGCTTACAAATTTAACTGTCTCTAGAGTATGATATGTTATTTTGGCTTAATCTCTCATGTTCACTACTCTAATATAGACAACATTCAATCATCATTCATTTTGTTGCATAAGTGATGCATTGAAACTCGGGAGTTGAGTTTATGCTCGACCCCCGATTTTCAGGGCGTTACATGCTACCTCTACCAACTCTCTGTACAAAGCCCAATCTAAGCTTGACATGACTGAGTCCCAAATGAGTCAACGTCTCATTTTGAGTCAGTAAGTCGACTCGACAACAACTCTCTAGGGAGAAATGGTGTCCCACTCTCCTCTATCCTTCCTCTTCCAGACTCCTTGCTGGAAGTCCAACAATCTTCTGGGCTATGAGGAGGCTCGAATCGTCAAGTCGCAACTTGACTCAACGGTAGTTGAACTCAACCACGATCCAGAGGTGTTGACCCAGTGCAGTCAGATTCGGGCAAAAGTGCGGCAGCGACAGTAGCTTCCCTCCTCCTTTCTTCTGTTTCTTCCTCATCCTCTCTCTTTCTTCCTTTCTTTTCTTCTTCTGGAATGTCCAGCAACTCAGCCCAAGTTGGGCTAGTGTGGCAATGAGTTAGCGGCCAGATGGGTTACTGAGGCCCAATCTCTACAGGATTCGAACCAGCAACCCAACTACTCCATTTTCTTCTTTTTGCTTCTCCTTTCTTCTCTCTCTCTCTCTCTCTCTCTCTCTCTGATTCCTATCTTTCGACTAGGTAGGGGTTGGACTCGGCCCGATTTACAGCGACTCAAGCCAAGTCGACTCCACTAGGTGCGGCAATAGAAGCGGCGCCTTCTCTCTTTATCTTTCCATTTTCGAAAAGGATGCCCTAAACGGTATCCTTTAATAGGCCTTACTAATTAGCCTCTAGAGGCTTCGACAACAACTAATCTTGAGATTAGTTATAGTTTTGTTGTCCGAGTAAGTGAGTTCTCAAGGTGATATATTCAAATCCGAGTTGCGTGGCTACAATCCAGCCATTTGGATGAACCTCTAAGGCTATAAGCCGCCAGATGAACGATTTAGATTTGAAGATGGGGTCCACTTACAAGAGATGGGTTTTTCACATTACTTGAGGAAGATGATCCACCGATCATGACAAGTTTCGACCAAGTGGATCATCCTTTGTGCAGAGGCACCTGGATGGTCTGGATTTGTCTTAAGATCGTTGTGGGACACACCAATCATCCAACCATTCCTCCAAACTTGGTGGGTTCGGAGTCACTTGTGGCGGCTCTTTCATTGCAAAGGAAGCCTTAAAGTTTACTTGGATTGTAAGGCAGGGATTCACTGAGGTGGAGGGCTAAGATTGAGGGAGATTCCGCATGTGCGTAGCTAGCCTAGCAACAACGTGGAGTTTCTGTTTTCGAAAACCATCGCACATGACCTGTTTTCACCAGAAATCGTGCACGTGCACTCATGTTTTATGGTGCAGGAGGAACTCGATTTTGGTCAAATCCCAGGTCTGAACATGATAGATGGGTCAGATCATCTGAATGGATGGCCATTGTGGGCCAGCTCCATCATGAACGGACTCCGTCCATTAAAACTTCCGTCAGGCGGGATTTTGAAAGCAGAGAGGAGGATTTCCTCATTGGGTCAGGTCAAACTTAGTTTAACCCAGATCCGAGTTCGGTGCACCTCGGCTACGCATGTGTTGTGTACACGCATTGACAGTGTGGGGTCCATGGTGATATCTTTCATGGATCCTATCCGTCAGTTCATTTTCTAATACCACTTTAAAGTAAGAGATTGAAAATGAGGTTGAACCAAAGCTTTGGTGGACCATATTGATTGAAATATGGTCGTTAAATGGCAATTATCATTAATCCGACGGTTGGATCAATTCAAATCTGAAAATCAATGGTGAAAAAAAAAAAAAAACCTAAGGGGATCATATGTATGTTTTTACTTTGAAATTTTCAACATAGTATATTACTAGAATAGTGTAGGATTTTGTTACTTTGTTATAAATTATTATTTATTCAAATATTTAACATGTGGGACCTACACTTCATGGTAGGTACCTTAAGTTTAGGATCGCTTATTATAAAAATGGGCCACACTACATGATTATGAATTTTATTATGATTTATTATGGAATTTGTGGTTATATCTGTCTAAATTTGTTAATTTAATGATCTAGTGATGGGTTGGCAATCCGTGTATTATGGACTTGGTCCATGAATGTATATTAGTCTCAGTGGCTAGAATCAGCCTAAAATATGGGTTTCATGATGGTGTGATGGCCTATTTTCAAAATCAACAGTTGGATAGCTCGATATATGGGTGGAGACTGTTTTCAATGGTCAAATTTAGACTAGATTGAATGTAATTATTCTGATAGGTTAGGTTCTTACTCATACTAAGCTAGGTTACAAGGTAACACCCGAGTACTGAAAAGTACGGGGTGTTACAAAAGTGCTTTATCTTCCATGAATGAATCGATCATGTTAACATCGTGGGTTAACATCCTCTAGTTGTTTGCTCTTGTTATAAAAAATGTTCAACTTTAATGTCATGTTCTCGAAAGATAATTTCATAATTTCATTCCTACAATTGATTATGGCATTTGATGTAGCTAACAATGGGCTGCCTTAGGCAAAATCAACCGTTATGGAAATGGCGCAACCAACTTATACAGTGTGTTTGGTTCTTTCTCATGTGAGATGTCGCTAATTCTATCATCCTTCCTAGATTCTTTCGAGTCCTTAGGTTTCTCATCCCTCGTTGAGATAGTTTTGTCGATCGTCTTCCCACTTCTAAGAGTGGTGGTAGATTTAACTTGTTTAACATGTTGGTCCAAAGAGCTTGGGTCACTTATTTCACATTGTGGTTTTGGATTAGGGAGAGGTTGGGTTAGAAAAGTCTCTTTCTCCCTAATCACTGGATGTGACTCAATCCTTTGAATGGATTTGCTAATGTCCTGAAATGCTTCTAAAGTATTTGGATTAAAGAGCACTTGGTTTTGAATGTGTTTGTGAATTGGATCTTCTTAGGGTCTTTTATTTGGAAATGGAGGTAGGACCCCTTGAGAATTTCTATTTGTATTGGCTACTTGGCCATTCCTCTAACTGAAGTTGGGATGGTTCCTCCAACTAGGATTGTATGTATTTGAGATGGGCGTGCTAAAAGGTCGTTGATAGTTGTTTACGGCATTTGATTGCTCATGTAACGATTCTTGAAATGTAGGAATTGTGGGGCAATCTTATGTCACATGAATGTTACTGACGCAAATCCCACATACAATATCAGTGATCTCCTTGAGTTTGACCATCTCTACCTTCTTTAGTTCCATGACCTCAATTTTTCTGGTAAGGTTGGCCACGCTTACACTCATGTCACCTTCTTCCCACAAGATGTACATTGCTCCCTTTTCTCTTGATTGGTTGGGGCTAAAAGTCAAGGCTTTTAAGGAAGTGTCCATGACTACGCATTCTTAGCGAGTGAGTCAAAATAATCCCACGTGTCATCGGCCTCTTTGTTCATAAACTCTCCATTGCACATCATCTCTACAAATTGGCACATGGCGAAGTCAGTTCATCATAGAAAAAGCTTATAACCCACAAAATTTCGTATCCATGATGCGGGAAAGAGTTTAGAAAGTCTCCCAACATTGGAAGAAGGTCTCTTCCTCTTTTGGGGAGAAATTTATGATTTCTTTCCTCAATGTGTTGGTCTTATGAATCGGGAAGAACTCTTTAAGGAACTCACAGGTCATCTCTGATGGATTTTTTTGACCCATCTTCGACTGGTCGAGAGCCTGCATGACCGTTCGAAGGCTGGTAGTCGACCAGTCGAAGGTTCGAGTCGAGGACTTCGACTCAAAGTCCACTAAGTATTTTTGCTATTTTTTACTGTAGCTACGACTGGTTGAAGGGATGTCTCGACTAGTCGAAGGGGTCCTACGACTAGTCAAAGACTAGGTTCGACTAGTCGAAGGTTACGCAGTTTGTTCCGCGATTTTGGGCGAAACTACGGATTTGAGTCCTTTCGCAACAGGGATACAGAAAGGAGTTTCCTAAACTATAAAAGGGGTTGCCTAGGGTTTTTCTAGGTACAGAAAGAGGGTTTCCTAAAGCTTTACAAGGGATTTGCTAAAGGGTTTAGGGCTATCAAAGGTGAGAGAGAGGGAGAAAGAGAGAGAGGAAGCTTATAGAAGGGAGGTTGTGCTCGTGGAGGTTTTCTACAGTGCAATCTATATCTCAGTGCTTCTATGTCCTCATAATTGGTTAGATCTCTCCATTTTCTCTATTTCTCTTATTGTTTATCCACTCCTACTTGAGTGAAGAAGATTGTAACGTTCTACTTCATAGTGGATTGTTGATCTGGACGAGGTCCCGTGGTTTTTACCTCTTTGAGGGTTTTCCACATAAAAATATCTTGTGTGGTGTGTGATTGATGCTTTGATTTATTTCATTGCTTTATTATCCATAATTCTGGTTTGTTTTGGGAGGCTAAATCCTAAGGTTTTTGCAAGGCATCCCAACAAAGTGGTATCAGAGCTAAGTTCATTGAACAGGTAGGATCGGTTTTGAATTATGGAAGGTGGCTCAAGGATGATTAGCCTCAATGGTTCTAACTAGACCATATGGAAGGCTAAGATGGAGGAGTTGCTTTATTGCAAGGACCTATATTCTCCAATCTTAGGCATATCAACAAAATCTAAGGATATGACTGATGATGATTGGAAGAAGACGGACCAAAAGGCGGTGGGGTTTATTAGACAATGGTTGGATGATTCTGTGTTCCACCATGTGTCTACGGAAACCTCAGCTGCAAGCCCATGGCTAAAATTACAAGGACTGTATGAGAGGAAGACAGCCGATAATAAGATATTTCTGATAAGGCGACTTATGAATCTCAAATTCAAGGATGGTGGTTCTGTGGCCGAGCACATGAATGAGGTCAGTAATATAGTGAACCAACTCACCTCTATGAAGATGGTCCTGGATGATGAATTGCAGGCTTTACTATTGCTTAGTTCATTGCCTGACAGTTGGGAGACATTGGTGGTGTCTCTAAGTAACTCCGCGCCAGATGGAAAGATATCCATGAAACAGGTGACTAGCTGTCTCTTCAATGAAGAGACAAGGAGGAAGTCTCAGGGGTCTACTCAGCAAGAGGCTCTTGTGACGCAGGAATGGGGGAGAGGAAAAACAGGAAGGGTGGGAAGGCCCGAGATAAATCAAGAGGCAAGTCGAGTAACAGTAAAAGATGTCAATCTTCGGAATTGTGGCAAGAAGGGCCACTACAAGCATGAATGTCGTGGTAAGAAAAATGACAAGAAAGGAAAAGGGAAGGAAGATGAATCAGATTCTACTACAGTCACTTCAGATGGCGACATGGTAGTTATTCTTTCTACAAATCACGATGTATGTCTCACGGCTACGAGTCAGGACACCGACTGGGTGGTTGACTCGGGAGCTTCTTTTCATGCGACTCCACGCAGGGACTTCTTCACAAGCTACAAGTCAGGTGACTTTGGGACTGTGAAGATGAGAAATTCTAGCATATCAAAGATAGTGGGAGTCAGTGATATTTGTATGAAAACTGATTTGGGCTGCACATTGGTTCTCAGGGATGTGAGGCATAAGGGAGAGTAGTTGAAAGCTATACAAGAGGAGATGGAATCCTTGCATAAGAACCACACCTATGATATGGTGAAACTGCCTAAGGGCAAGAAAGCTCTGAGCAACAAGTGGGTGTTCAGAAAGAAGATTGAGCAGAAGAATTCACAGACGAGGTTCAAGGCTAGACTTGTGGTGAAAGGTTTTGGTCAGAGGAAAGGCATAGACTTCGAGGTGATATTCTCACCAGTGGTGAAGATGACATCCATACAGGTGTTGCTTGCGTTGGCGGCTCGCATGGATTTGGAGATAGAGCAGTTAGATGTTAAAATTGCCTTTCTCCATGGTGACTTGGAAAAAGAGATCTACATGCACCAACCAGAGGGGTTCGAAGTTAAGGGCAAGGAGCATATGGTGTGTAGGCTGAGGAAAAGTTTGTATGGGCTGAAACAAGCTCCACGGCAATGGTACAAGAAGTTCGACTCATTTATGTTGAAACATGGGTATGACAGAAAGAGTCAGACCACTATGTCTTCACGCGCAAGTTCTGTGATGGTGATTTCTTAGTTCTGCTGTTATATGTTGATGACATGCTCATCATGGGAAAAGACATCAAGAGATTGACAAGCTAAAATAGGAGTTGGGTAAGTCTTTTGTAGTGAAAGACCTGGGCCCGGCTAGACAGATCCTAGGAATGGAGATAACCCGTGACAGAAGCAGCAGGAAGCTTTGGCTATCACAAGAGCGGTATATTGAGAAAGTCCTAGAGCGGTTTAATATGAATGCAAGTGAAGTCGGGTCAAGATCTAATCGGATGGTCACTTCAGCTTGAGCGATAGGCAGTGTCCCAAGATGAAGGCACAGGTGGAAGAGATGCAGAAAATACCCTACGCATCAGCTGTAGGAAGTTTGATGTATGCTATGGTGTGTACATGCCCATACATAGCATATGCGATTGGTGTAATCAGCCGGTACCTTGTCAATCCTGGCAAAGAGCATTGAGCAGCGGTGAAATGGATACTACGGTATCTAAGAGGCTCATCCAGGTTGAGCCTATGCTATGGTGACGGAAAACCTGTGTTAGAGGGTTATTGTAACGCCCCGGATTTTTGCCAACCTGGGATTAGATGACCTTAGGCAATGGGTCGATCGTAATACCTCATTAACTTGTCAGAACTGAATCCCAAAGTCTAAAGCCGCCTTTGAACTCATTTCCTTCACAAACCTCACCCTTCATCACCTTGATCTTCCAATTTTTCTAATAACTTTCACCCTAGACACTATCTTAAACTAGCTAAGTAGTATAACTTGGATCACTTTATATACAAACTCCAAAGGCCCGAGTACCACCTCGACTAATTCACTTAGACTAAATCCTTTAGAAATGAGACAAAGTAACTAGGTGTGAAACCAGATTAGCTACGAAATCCGTCAATCGCTTTAAATACGTTCGCAAGACCCAAAACTTGTAGAATCATTCGCTAGGTTACCCTAAAGTTTAGAACCAAACTCATTTCCCGTCTGCTCTCTGGGAATGAAACGAAACTTCGTATTAGGTCTAGATTGCACATCGGGAGTCCGATTAACCCGAAGCTAAGGAACTAGGACCGCCCCACTAGGCTTAACAATCATCTCAAAAATCAGCTCCATCCAATGTTCCATGGCCATTCGTTTTCGATTTGAGCGAGGGAGTGTGAAAAACACTATTCCCATCCAAAATAAATATCCGGAATAGTGATCTCGCATCATTCGTTGACGCCGTCAAGATAAGCAACCCGACCGTCGAATCGATCAAATTACACCCTTGGATTAAGAAAATTTCAGAACATTTACATGTACTTGGAATTTTCGATCGTGGGCCCACCGACCGTCAAACCGAAAGTGGTCCGCCACGTGCGATCCGGGAATCCGATCGAGTCGAAAACGTAATCCCACGTAGATCCATAGATGGTGAGCTTAAGTTCGACGTTTGGTTCAAGGAGGGCCACGAACTTCCCTTTGAGCCGGAAAAGCGACGAAAATCCTATATTAAATAGCACTTCTGAACCTGAGTCTAATTTCAGAATGTTTTTGGCTATAAAAGGAGCTTAGAACAGCCCCTCTCACAGCCATACGAATTTTGGAGAAAACCCTAGAGGAAGAGAGAGAAAAGACAGAGAAAGACTTGGAGATTGTTGCCGATTTCCCTCCTCCTGCTTTGGCTTGTTACACGGCCTACACCGCTTCATTCCAGGTGTTTTCCCGGCGTATTCCGTCTCATTTGAAGGTAAGAAACCCTAACCCTAGGTCTAATTTGAGGTGGGATCGATGTAGGATGTGTAACGACTAACCGATTCCGCTCTTTAAGCTAGAAATCTCGTATACGGAAGTTCTCATCGCCCTTGCTGATTCGTTGAGTTTCAAAAGGCAAAGGTGAGGACTTTAAGTGTATAAGTTGCGGTTTTCAACGCTTTCAATGTCAGATAATGGTAGATTCATGATCTGCATGCAATTACACATGTACAAAGTGCTTTCCGTTTCCTGTTTCGATTAACGTTGTGAAATATGGAATTTCACATATTCTAGGTATACGTAGAAATACCGTATACGTATTTTTTTTGGATAAATGTTTGACATGTTTATTTAATGTATGATTATATAATATATGAATAAAATACTAGTTTGGCGAAAGGAATCGCCAAAATACATGTTCACTTGTAAATGCGACTTATGTTGAAATTGTGTATGTTAGAAATACCGTATACGTATTTCTTTTGGAATAATGTTTGACATACTTATTTAATATATGATTATACAATATATGAATAAAATACTCACTTGGCGAAAGGATTCGCCTAAATACATGTTTACTAACAAACACTATGTATGTAGAAATACAGATTGTACTAAGTACCGTATACATGTATATTTTAGCAATGTGTTTGTCATGATTAATTGTCGTATAAATATATTATGTGCGTATAAAATATTTACTTGGCGAAGGGAATCGCACAGTAATACATGTTTGCTTGTATACACTATGTATGTTGAAAATGCGTATTCTAGAAAATCAGATACGTATAAATTTTGGAGATGTATTTATCATAATTATTTGTTGTAGTAATATATTATACATGGATAAAATACTCACTTGGCTAAAGGATAGCCCTAATACATGTTTTGCTAACATACACCATGTATGTTGTAATAGTGTATTCTAAGTGTTGTGAAAATGACCTGAATGAGTATAGAATTCTCATTCGTGCTCGCCATGACTAATTGTCATGGATAATTGATTGTTGTATTGGCAATACCCCTTTGACGAAAGGATTTACTCTAAATCATGCCACGGCTAATACACACTATGTATGCTAAAATGTGTGGCCCAAGTGTTTGTGGAAATGACTGAATGAATATGGAATTTGGTTTCCTGCTTGCCATGACTATCTGTCATGGGTGTATGCGTGTTATGATTGGGGTAACTCCCTAGTGAAAGGATTTGGCCTTAAAACCCCTGTGATCAACATATGTCATGTATGTTGATTCCTGTATTTTAAAGTGTTTGTTGAAATGTCTAAATGAGTAGTAGTTAGTAAATTGTAATGTTTAAGGGTGTTGAGGTATGATTCTCGACTCCTTTAACTATGTGTATGATTTCCTTGAATAGCTATGTGATTAGGAATTAAATATATACAAACTCATGCTTGTGTTGTTCTTACAACATGCTTTATATCATGCTCTATAATATGCTTATAACATGCCTACTAGCATGTTTGAATTACTTTATTTATCATGCTTGAATTACTTTGTCTATCATGCTTTACTCTACATGCTATGGATGACAAGTGATTGTGTTTGGGGCTATGTTTATAGTCCAGACAATCGGTACCAGAATTGAATTCGTGGCTGTGATTCATTTACCACATGAGATGTGTTCGACGAACTCGAGTCGTACTTGGGTTGGCGATAGTTGGTGGCCACGCGAAGTGCTTATGCACTTCATGTCGTTTAACTTGTTGTGCGCTCGGGCTAGCTGAGCTCGTCAGGCAACCCGATCTGTCTTATGTATGTTCACCATATTTGGTCACTAATGCTTGAACCTAGGGTACCAAACTTACCAGTGGAATCCCGTTAACCATGGTACCTCGATCCGCTAAGACTCATGAGCCGGGCATGGTGGTATGGGACACCGTGGTCGAGCTGTCGGCCTACGTTGGGGCTACGTGCCTCCCCGTAGTGACCAGTGAGCACCTTAACTCGTGAGCCGATTATGGTGGTATGGGACACTATATTCGTGCTGTCGGCCTACATTGATAAGGTGATGGGCGAGCGGTGCAACCTTTATGCGTAATGTACCCGGCAAATTTCTCAGTAGTGACCGCGAGCATATTCTCGAAGTTCAGCAGCGTGCCTTAGGGTTCGCCGCGATATATGAGTATGAACTAGGCCTGTTTCTCAGTATAGTGATGAATCGTTTAAGGGGTGATGGGGGAGTGGTGCAACCTTTTTGTGCGTAATGTTCCACAGCAGCCTTTGCAAAGTGACCTCAGAAAATACACCATCGTCGATATTAACTAGGATCGACGACCCTATAATGGATCATGTTTGGGAATGATACAAGGGAGGTACCTTAGTTTCCCAATCCCTGGCTGTTTGACATGGACTAATTAAAAACTCGGTAATCATGCTCATCATGCATCGCATGTGCCCTGGAAGATGTGAAGCATCGTGTGGGATGTAAGCATGCGCGAACGTGAGATGGTGTCGCATGAGGGAGTATGCCTGAGAGGGCATCCATCATACCTCGCATTCATACTTGCATTAATCGGAGTAACTAGGAGTGCTTGATTTATCGCTTTATCATTATCGCTTGATCGCATCGATAACATGTTAACTTATGCTTTATTGTTCCACCGAGTTAGCTACTCACTCCCACGTTGATGACTGATCGGTGTTGTACACACCAAACGCTTTGTTGAATTTCGATGGGGCGATGCTTATGAAGCTGTGAGCCGGACTACTTCTATGGTGATGAGGAGGAGTTCTCCTATCATGTAACCCTCTGACGTCTCTCAAGACCTAGTACTCGTATTGACGGGGCTGTGGTACTGGGGATAGAAGACATTAAACTTACATATTTGGTATATTTTAGAACTGTACTTGTATTTATTTAACCTGGTAATGTTATCACACTGAGACTCATCATAGTTTATATATTTTATCTATCTATCATAGTCTTCTGCTTGCAAAATTAACTGTCTCTGGAGTATGATATGCTGTTTTGGCTTAATCTCACTCATGTTCAATGCACGAATACAGTCAACATTCAATCATCATTCATTTTGTTGCATAAGTGATGTTCTGGAACTCGGGAGTTGAGTTTATGCTCGACCCCCAATTTTCGTATGCGTTACAAGATGGTATCAAAGCATGATTTTGATTAAACCGACCTGGGTTATGGTCACACTACGCACTCTAACGCACTCGACTTAGGAGGAGCGACGGGATGTAGAAACAATCATAGTATCCCGATTTCGTCATGGCGAAGTTCAGTGAAAACGAACGCCGAAATCGAGTATGTATTCAACCATGGTCGCACGGGTCGACCTTAAAACATTTCTAGGTTGTCTAGTGAAGGGTCTAGATCATAATCCACCTCATCCCAATCATTGAGAATCGAGAAATGTGCGATAGGCGTGATGAGGATAACTACTCCGAATCCTCGAAGCTTCTCTGGACTCCTCGCAGAGACTTCTCGAATCCATGAGGAAAGAAAGCAAGAACTAGAAATAAATTCTAATAGATCCACAATTGATTAATGAATGACTAAAAATGAGTTTACAACCCTTTAAATAGGAATACCAAGCAATGGGAAAGAAATCAGAAACAAAATACAACTAAAACTCCTAGCATTCGCGACTTACTAAGGTCATGGTGTCTACTAGTGCGCAAGGCTTTCAGCCAAAAATAGTAAATGTCCTATTTGACTTTACCAAACCATTCTCCTAATTATTCTAAGCTCTTTACACGATGAGCGCAACTCCTAAACCCCAACAGATGAAGAGTAACTAAACAAAAATTACTGTTTTAGTAAAACGAAATTAAAAACAGGGAAATGACTGTCAATCGGAGGCGTTTTTCGCAATTTCGGGCTGCGCAACCCGACATAGCTGGGTTGGTTGGCTTCATTAGCTCGTTCTACCCCAAATTCATATATTTTACGTCAGATAACTCATTCCGGATTGCAAGATATGTCTGATTGTCCCGAAAATACCCGAAATGGAGCGAATCGGATTCGGGAGCCTCCCCACTTAGATCCAATGGGACTTAGGGTCGAACCAGGGTGTTTCTGACACCCTGGGAGCATGATGAACAGGGCCCCACCGCGGTGGCGCGGTTCCGGCCAAGGCGGACCGCGGCGGAGCCGTGGTTCCGGCGGCGGACCGTGGTCAGGTGGGGATTCAGACGTGGGGCCGGGCGTAGAACTGGTCGGCCCGACCTCCCCTAGTGCGTGGTGGGTGCGGTTTGTGCTGGGATTTAGGATTTTAGGGGTAGGAGCTCCCCTCTCTCTCATATCACCCCTTCCAAACGCCCAAACCCACCATTTCCGATTTTTCTCTCAACCCATTCCCCTAAACCTTGCAATCCCCCATTTTCTTCCATAAATCACCCACTCCAACTGTCCACAACAGCCCTAGCCTCCTCCTTTTCACTTTTCTCTAACTAGGAGCTCTCACATCCCCCATTTGGAGCTCAAATTCGTGCAACCTTCAAACCTATCTCATTTTTCCATTTTCCTTCTTCATTCCCTACCTTTTGGCCTTTACAATCCTGTTGAGGCTTAAGTCCATGGAGAACCAAAACTCCAGCCCCCATTTCCGTTATCCTCATTTTCCATGGCTCTATCCAAGCTCATCCATATCTGTTGTCTTGTAGTTTGCGCTCAATGCGGCTACTATCTTAGGTGGTTATGATTTCACGATGATAGGTGTAGTAGCTGGTAGAATGTTTTAAGTATTTGAGAACGTTTAGGGTCCGTTCGGCCAAATTACATTAGATAAGTTTACGGTGGATAGAATTGTAAAAGTAATAATAAATGTATATGTAGGGTATGGCCCCTAGATTGGGTGTATCCTATGTCTTTCGACACCATGTTTAGAATGTACGTAATTAAGAGTAAAATTCCGAGAATTCCTTTCCAATAACACTTAGAAGTTTTCCCATCGTGGGGTATGGAAAATCCCATCTCACGTTTTTCCAACACCAGGCTCATTTTTCCAAGGCCTATAAAATTTAATCCCCTCCCACCCTCCTACCAACCATGTCACACCCAATCCCAAGGTAGGATTAGTAATGCGGTCCCATTTAATACAATTTAAGGCCACTGGCCAAATTGTGTTGAAGTGATAAAGTCCCTTGATATACATTAACCCACCACACTCTGATGGCTTAAGCTTTTGGAGTAAATGGTTGTTTGATAGATAGGCCCATAGAGTTTGGACCTAGAGCGATACTCCTAGTCTTGACAAACCTGACCATATAGGAAATCCAACAAATTAATAATACAAACTCCGGGATCTTCTTAACTGGTGTGAGCATGTGTGAAAAGCTCGAGCGTCAAGTACAGACAACTCAATTCCACTTAGACAACGTTTGACCCTACACGATGAATAATTTCTTGTATTAGAAATGATCTGAAATCATCTAGTGTGTAAGTATAGACTAATAGATTACCACTATTCATAAATTGAGACTAGGCTATTGATTCTACTACTTTAACGTAAAAGACCGATTATGCTAAGATAATTGCAAGATAGTTGAAAGATGGACTTAATTAATGGGCTGGATTAGGTTGGAGTGAGACCTCACTCCTTCGTCGGACCCCTTAATACTCATAAGCTCCTTTAATAACTTATGGGAAGGTTGTATGACATAGGAACTATTCACGCTCATAGAAAACTTATATATCCTTTGGATTTAATGTTAGATCAGATCAATACACCCTCAGAATTGCCTTCTCAAGGACTTAGTACACCCGGGAACACGGGCAGAGAAACTACACATTAATGCAGGTATTCGCGGTTTGAATCAAATTCTCAATCCTGGTAGTGACCAATGAACCCTATGCTCGATCAAGCTGCAAGGTCGGGATCAGCCCTAGATTAAGGATCGATACGATGATTTTCTCGTCTTCGCGAGGCGAAGGTCTATGTATCCGGCTCCGACCCACTACGCAACTTTCTTCCGTGTTGGCTTGACCACTTACAACCAAAAGTTTATAACTTTGTCTTTGAGAAGTGTGAGAATATATAGCCTAATAGAAATATTTCCTTTTAGGCCTAAGGAATTTCCCAAGTGAGCAACAGGCGATTAAGAATCGGGTCCTAAATCACATGCCATGTCGGCATACATATTGTGCTTATGAACGTAGAAAGATAGCATGCATATTAAGCTAGACATGATTAAATAGGATAAGTCCGGACCGCGACAAAACCCTTTGGTAGAATTAGGCATCTCGCCACAAACTCACACCACGACCCCGAATCAACCACAATACCCTTCATCTTTAGCTCCTTTCTATGACCATAGGTATCAATGCCATAATACACAACATTGATGAAAAGAAGACCAATGTAGTGGGAGATCGCATCCCATTTCATGTCAAGGATAGATCCTAAACTACACCTTGTTCCGACATATACGGAGCGGGACATAAATCTTGAGCCTTGAGGGCGAAAATAAATTTTAAGGGGGTAGAACATGATGAACCCGCTCTAGTTAGGTCACCTAATACACCTCTTTGACCGGGTGGCGCAATGGAAACGTGGTGGACCCTACCCCACCGGCCCAGATCGAAACTAGGTGCTCGTTAACATATGCACATTATAGAAGCCCTAACAAGTTTTACTATGAAACCATTTTAGGATGATTTAGTAAGACTTGATTCACCCTTTCCTTGGACATAGATAATATCGAGGACTCTCTTAGACTAAGACCTAAAGGGCAACCTTAGAATAAACAATTTGAGCCTTTCAATGATGGACATTCCCTACTCTTAGCGAGTGATCGGACTACGGAGTTACTGACATCTACAACTGCGAAGTTTTCGCGGCTTGACCCAATTCCCAATCCTGGGTGACTACCGATGGACTCTCTGCTGACGAGCGGACGACCAGGATCCACCAGGATTCGGAAGGGATACGATGAGCTTCCTACCCTGGCCCGGTGGATGATCGATGTATCGGGATCGAGCCCACTATTACCGTCTCGATCCTACAGGAACTTAGCCTAAAGCAGGAGGAGCACGTGGTCTATTGTGATAGTCAGAGTGCTATACACTTGAGCAAGAATCCAAGTCAGCATTCCAAGTCGAAACACATTGAGATACGGTATCACTGGATCAGGGATACTTTGGAACAGAAGGTGTTACAGCTTGAGAAAGTCCACACGGACGATAATGGGTCAGACATGATGACCAAGGCTTTGCTCAAGGGCAAGTTTGAGGTTTGTAGAAACCTGGCTAGCTTGAAGAAGGTGGATCCCTCCTGGGTCAAAAAGGGGGAGATTTTATGGGTTTTTTTTACCCATCTTCGACTGGTCGAGAGCCCTGTTCGACCAGTCGAAGGCTGGTGGTCAACCAGTCGAAGGTTCGAGTCGAGGACTTCGACTCAAAGTCCAGCGAGTATTTTTGCTGTTTTTTACTGTAGTTACGACTGGTTGAAGGGATGTCTTGACTAGTCGAAGGGGTCCTATGACTAGTCGAAGACTAGGTTCGACTAGTCAAAGGTTACGCAGTTTGTTCTGCGATTTTACGCAAAACTGCGGATTTGAGTCCTTTCACAACAGGGATGTGGAAAGGAGTTTCCTAAACTATAAAAGGGGTTGCCTAGGGTTTTTCTAGGTACAGTAAGAGGATTTCTTAAAGCTTTACAAGGGATTTCCTAAAGGGTTTAGGGCTATCAAAGGTGAGAGGGAGAAAGAGAGAGAGGAAGCTTATAGAAGGAAGGTTCTGCTCGTGGAGGTTTTCTACAGTGCAATCTATATCTCAGCACTTCTATGTCCTCATAATCAGTTAGATCTCTCCATTTTCTCTATTTCTCTTATTGTTTATCCACTCCTGCGTGAGTGAAGAAGATTGTAATGTTCTACTACATAGTGGATTGTTAGATCTCTATTCTTTGAGGGTTTTCCACGTAAAAATCTCTTGTGTGGTGTGTGATTGATGCTTTGATTTATTTCATTACTTTATTATCCATAATTCTGGTTTGTTTCAAGAGGCTAGATCATAAGGTTTGTGCAAGGCATCCCAATAATCTCAGCCTAAGTCCCTATTGATCTTACTCATAGGGAATGTAGCCATGGCTTAACCCTTTCTTTTAAAGAGAAAGGGAATATTTTAAAACTCATGGTGTCATCATACACATTTGGGAAGTGCAAGGGTTGCTACTATCTCATCGAACTCTTTGAAATGTAGGTATAAACTTTCAGAATCAAGCCCATGAAACTTCAAAACTATTTGGATCAATCCCGGCTTAAAGTCCACATTTCCTTCATTGTGTAGAAACACTATACAGGAAGGTGTACTTGCCCTCACTGGTTAGAGATAATCTCACAATGTTCTTGGTGCAAGGTCATTATGCACCTCATTCTCATCTTGGTGTTCCTCGACTAGTTGGTGAGTTTGATTTGCAGTCATCATTTCTGTCAACTCAGATGATCTCAAGTGGTGTCTAATCCAGTGATGGATAGGCAATCCTTCGACCAATCCTCGTTCACTTAAGAGACGTAAAGTGTTGTTACGTACCTACTTGGGCTTGAAACACTCTCAGCCCTTAAGTTATATATAACAAGAAACTAAGAAATCTGAAAAGAAGTTACCTAATTAGGAGTGTTATGTTAAATTTTTACAAAATAAAAAATAAGTTAGTTCTAAAAATAACTCTCAGAAAAACATAGCAGAAACTAATCATAATCCTAACTAATTTCAATACTAATCAAATTCAGAAAACCACAATTGAAGTCCCTCGTAAGGGCGCCAAAAACTTGTTCATAACCCCAAGTGAAGAGTTACGATGTAGTAATAACTCGATGAGACCGAGGTCGAATCCAAAGGGACTTGCCTTATATATATTCTGAATTTAGAATTAGAACTGGAATCTAAAATTCAAATGTTTAGAGGGAAATTGTTGTGAATTAAATCTATCAAAATAATCAAAACTAGAGCGCCAAGGATCCACTTGTAGTTATTATGATGTTACTTGAAAGGACAAGCTATGGATGTCCTAGGGGGGGGGGGTGAATAGGACTATGCCAAATATTTCTATCCAATGCGAAATAATAAATCAAATGAATACAATTGTGTAAAGTATTGAATTTTTTATATTAAATAGTTCGTAGGACAACCTTCACCTAAAAGATTTAGTTAGGACAACCTTATTTCACGACATCTCTGAAATCAAAATATCAAACTATCGCAAGAATAAATGAAGCACAAAATATGCACAAGTAATAAAATCAATCACCATAATACATAAAAGAATTATAGCGGTTCAGTGTCTCAATGCAACCTACTCCACTCCCAAAATTACTACGCTCGCAATTTTGGCTTTCACTATTTCAAGGTTTTAACAACCTGATACAATTATTGTTATTTTACCAAGCTATCACAATCAAACCTACTATATAATTTTTATAGGATCACCATAAACAAACCCACTGAGATTTTCGGGTTATCTCAGAAAAACCCAAACTAAAATAAATGAAAAGACAGTACTTATATTTGATTGGTGAGTCGAAGTCGTAGTTGTAGCTTGAATGTAGTGATCTTCTTCTTGGGATGTCGATGAAGTCTTTGTATGAGTTCAACCCAAAATAAATAAAGGGATCTGATGTATTTTCAATAAAATGAATGATGCCCTAATGCTGCAAATTCGATTCTCCCCTTTCTCAAAGTAGAGTATGGATTACTCTATTAAAACAGTTTAATCTAACTTGAGAAGGAGAATAGAATTAACTAAAATAAATATGAGAATTATAACATAAATAGCTTAAGGAGGCTCGAAGAATCTCTCTTTACAACACTGAATATATCTATAATTTTTTGTGGTTTAAAGAGTAAGAAAGAGCCTCTATTTATAGCCAAGGATCTGTGAAGTTCGGTTGGTCGAATTCCAAAGATCACGTTCCAACGGAACTAAAATTTCATGGGATAATATCTTTCAAAAAATCGGCTGGGTTAAATCCAAGTTTGGCTAGTAGAACACCAAGTTCGATTGGCCGACCAAGTGGTTCGATAGCCCATTTCACCTAAAATCCAAAACTATGTCATTGGTGGCATATTGACCAAACCAAACTTAGGCTAGCCGAACATTAGGTCGGGCTGGCCGAACATGCTACAGAAAGATCTTTTTAGATCTGCCTTTTTGACTGAATATTATAGGGTTGACCTAAGATAGTTAGGCTGGCTAAACCAATTGTCGGGTTGGCCTAACTTGAGTGTATTTGACATGAAATATGATTATAGTTATGCATGTGTGAAATATACTAAACCTATGGTCAATCTAGGTTCATATCACCTAAAGGTTGATTCATACGAAGTGTTTCAAACATCGAACCATGAATGATCTTGCCTCGAGGTGTTGAGTCTTCTTTTTTAGATGCTTGATCAAGTCGATAACTTGTCTTCAATAGAGCTTGCTATCTTAATAGGACTACGAAATTCGACAAACTATAATGTGCTCAAATATAAGCACTTACATTACTTGATTCAACAATAACACAAATGGAATCAAAGTCCTATTCTATCCAGTCAAATGATGGAACAATTAAAACATAATGTGGCGTTGAACTTTATTAGATTAGTTCACACATGAAGCACAAATCCCATGATCACAAGGAATTCATGCATCAACCATGCCTATAGACTATGGTGGATCACAAATTTTACATATCATATGATTGTAAAATAAGATAAGAAGATATTAAAAGTTTCCCCAGCATCTACTGTAATTTCAGTCACAACAAATCATAGAAAACTGAAAATATTCTTTCATTCAAACTAATAATCACTAAAAGTTCAACATAAACATGAATCAAAGTAAAATAATCATCAAAATAAGTTACAAGTGTCACATCTTAGCTTCAGCTAAGAGATTAGCCAACCAAAGACATGATTAAGCTAAAACTCTTAAAGAAAAATATGAAAAACTAACTAGAGAAGAAGAAAGAACTCCTTGGAAGATGCTACACACTAATTCGTGCTTAAAATCCTTTGGAGAACCCCAATTTATAGGTTTTCTCCGGCCGACTTTAGAAACCGCCTCAAATTTACGCATTGCATAACCTTCATTGTCACTTCGATGACATCAAAGATGCGAAACCGAGTTGGATTCAAATTCAAAATTGTAAGCCTTTCTACACTATGTAGCCTTTAATGTCATTGCCCGACCTTCGATGTCATCGAACAACTCCTCGATGTCATAAAAAATGGTCTAGAACTGTCCAGCAAGTTAAGCTTAAAAATTCTGAAATTCTCGATGTCATCGAATTAGCTTCGATGACATCGAACCTTATCTTTGATGGAATAAAAAATTTGCACCCAATAGTCCAGCAACCAAACTTAATTTTTCATGAAATTTTCGATGTGATCGAGTCTCCTTCGATGACATCAAACACTTACTTCAATGACATCAAAGTGTGTTCGATGTCATCAAATAGTCAAGTTCGGTAACTTCTGAATTATGCACTTTGCGAACTTGATTTTCTTCCTTCTTCTCTTGGTTTCCTTGGATCTTCGTCTCTTGAAATCTTCGATCTTGATCTCCAAAGATCTATCCTTGCCTTGGTAATTCTTAAGCATCAATTCCCATGCTTTTAGCATCCTTTTCACCTTAAGCTGTCGAAATCACATCGCAAGACAAACATGTATAAATATGTCGATTAACCATTATCATGTCTATAAAACCAAGGTATAATGAGGGAGAAATATTTAATATTTGACACTCAACACTGAATCGATCAACTTCAACCACAAGTGTCGAAATAAGTAGATACATGTAATATGAACATATATGACTAGATTCTAAGAAGATCGGTCGCTTACTGAGCCACTTGAAAATTTTTATAATGTGCAGGCAATAATCAGAGGGTAAGATTCTTCCTCTGTAGATGGGTTGATTTGTGCCTTGGACAAGAAATGACTTCAGAATACCAGTGCAATCAAACAAAAGGAAAACCCACAATTAATCACTAGGAGCCACTACAAGAATGTGTCTCTTGAAAGAACTGCATGATATTGAATAGAGATTAAATACAACAGATGAGCATAAATTTGGATTACAACTAAAGATCATAGCTAAGGTAAAAGATAAATTGGTTTGATTGATTGTTATTGGATTAGAGATTAGGGGTTTTACTCTATAGATTTCCTCCCTTGTATATAGAGTTTTGTTGCACAACTTGTTCTTCCAATTCCTTCTTCCATTGTTACACGATTACAGTATTAAAAAAGACTCTCTCTAGATCTTTTTTTACTATGTTTTCCTTTTATGATTGTTCCTCTTCTGTCGGCCAAATTCTGTGTCTTTCCGTTGCCTTATGTATCTCGAACTACTTCGACCATGTTTTTCTCTTTACTAATTAAACTTTTGGATAACTTGACCACATCATTCTATTCACAACCCCAAGTGTAGGGTGCGATGTAGTAATAACTCAATGAGACCAAGGTTGAATCCACATGGACTAATCTGGTGTATATTCTGAAAGTAACTAGAATTAGAACTAAAAGAAGATGTAAACCTAAATCTGAATTATATAAGAAAGTAATTTTGAATAAGGTAATTGAAACTTATAAATTTAAAGGTGGTAACTAGGGTGCCAAGGATCCACTTATAGTTTCTCAGGATGGTACCAATTGGTAAGAAGAGATTTGTCATATCTCTGAACTTCTTATGTATTTAATCATCAATGGATGAGAGTTGTATGGATTTAGAAGTGATTCCATCACCTAACCATGCCCAAGTTACAAGGCAAACAACAGGATTTATCAATCTCACAACCAATCATGAGAGAATTGTGAAGGTTAGGAAGGATTCCATCATCCTACCATACCCAAGGGATGATGGTGAACAACGGGACTTGCTAATTTCATAATCTCAAATTAAGAGAAGAAGATATTCAAAGCTATCGCAGATCTATTGTAATATGTCACAACAAACCATTAAAAAATAAAAATATTCCTTATAATCAAACTAGAATCCAAGAGAGTTCAACAAAACATGAATCAAAACAAAGCAAACATCCCAATCATGCTACAAGCTTCATCTCTTAGCCCTAACTAAGAGTTTTAGCCAACCATAGACATGATTGAACTAAAATCTCTTAAACAAAACAAAAAGACTAACTAAGGAAGAAGAAGAAAAACTCTCAAGCGGCAGCACTACCCTTTTTCTCTACTCCTCGAACCCTAGAAGATGTTTAGGGACATCCGAAGGACTCCTATTTATAGTTGTGCATCCCCCTCTTACGCACAGACTTGAAATTTCTAAAAATTTTAAAACCACTTGTGAAAGGCCTCAATTTACGCAATCCGCATCGGCCTTGTGCAACAACTCTACGTGATTTCAGTAGCACCAAAGCTGGCTTTGGTAGCACCGAAGTTGTATCTGAAATTTATCGCACCTGAAATTATATGTGCAGAGTGCTTAGCAAGCTACTGAAATTGCTTAGGTAGCTACCGAAATTGGCTTCGATGGTACCGAATTAAGCTTAGGTAACACCGAATTAAGTAGTTTTCTTGTTGGACTATTTTGTGCACTTTAAGTAGCTACCGAAGTTGGCTTAGGTAGCACTGAAATTGGTTATTTTTTTGCTATTTTACTTGTGCTCTTGCCAATCTTTTTTTCATCCTTTATACTTGGTTTCCTTAGATCTTGGGCATGAGAATTCTCTGTTTTTGGTCCCTAAGGTCCCTCCTTTGCCTCGGTGATTCTTGGGCACTAAATCCATGCTTTTAGCATCCTTTTCAATCCAAGCTCTTAAATTCACCTTAGAACACAAACATGATAAAAATAGAACATTAAGCATTATTATGTTCATAAAACGAAGTAATAAATGGGGGATAATGTGCAATATTTGACCCTCAACACAATCCCCAGCCAGCATTTTGTTAGTCCCGAGTAAAATATGTGAAAAATAAACATTCATGCTCAATGTCCAAAACCTCTTTAGGAAAATAATCTTTTGTGCACTCAAGTATGAATGAGTAGAATTAAGATACAAAAGTGAGATTTTGAAAATCTAGAGTCGAATCACATAAGCAACCAATCAAATAATTTCTTTATCCATTAAATCAGAGCATAAGTTCATATTCCAAGTTTTTTCAATAAATGTTAACTTACTTCCCATGGGAATACTATTATTTCATAATGTTAGCCATGTTCATCATATCAAAATTAGTAAAAAACTCAAGTATTGGTTGTGAATATATCCCCCCTTTTCTTCTTTTTCTAGTTTTTGATTTTATACCGACGACTACTATTATTCATTCTTTTTTGAACAATTCATCCTTTTCGGAGACCTTTTTCATTCTCCTCAGAGATGTTGTCATTTTCCATTCTTTTCATGTCCTTTTTGTCGATCTCCTATTTTTTAACTGGTTTTTCATCTTTTAAAGTAGAAAAAATTCTCCATGCTCAATTCTCAACATTTATCAATGATTCACATACTAACCATTACCAATCCAAGCACATCCCAAGGAAGCAACTTGATCGTGTTTTGTGATTCAAATTAACATGATATACAAGTTTCCTCTTAATCATTCAAGAATCTTAAGTGATGGTTTACTCGGGTGATCAAACTCCAACAATTCAAGATCCAATCTTTATTTATTATCCCACTCAAAGCATTCTTAATTACACAAACTTTTGTTTCCAAACAGATTCCAACTTGAAATATTGAAAATTTTCAAAATTTTTTGCTCAAAACTGAGAAAACACTAATTAGTTTACCTAATCCCCCATCCCCAACCAAAAATCTACACTATCCTCAATGTAAAGAAATAAGCATGAAACGCATATGAGGCAACGAAAAGAAAGGGAATAGTGATGGAAAGTTAATACCTGGAGGAAGGAAATTTGAAGCTTTTCCACGAATCTTAGCATAAAATGGATTAGCACAAAACAAAACTCAATAGAGTATAAGAAAATTATCCTAAATAGTGGAAACAAACCACCCTAGTCCTATGAAAGCAATAAATTCTAATCCTAAACTAGGAAAGAAAGGATAATCTACTTAATCATGCAACAAGATTCCTCCTCCGGCCAATATCTTGATAAATTTATTAGTAGATTTCTCAATAAGATTATCCAAAAGCCCCTTTTGCAATAGGCTTGGATGCCTAGGAGCATGAATGTTCAGAGAAATTTATGGATCTCGGCATAAAGTTTCTTTTTAACCTCCTGAGATGTCAAAAGTATATATGATTCACATGTGACAGAAAAGGTTTTAACGTTAGGACAACATGGTGAATCAGAGATTACAAGTAGATGAAATTCAAAAAAATTCTCAGTAGGTGGTGTAATCTCAACACATTCTGAAGTTTCAGACATCAGTTCAATTTTTAGTTCCTACTCCTTTGATGGTAAACATTCAGGATCGATGAAAGAAGGGACTTCAGAATGAGGGTATTCTTGGTCAGTAACAACTATCGAGGTATTGTCTTGCAAGCTATCCACTATGTCTTGTATCAATGGATCGTTTGAAACCACCAAGTGCGTTAAGCAATCTTCTAAAGAGTCAAAATATTCAGTTGAAAGGAGTTCATTCACCACATCGAGATCTGTGATGATATGCCCAATAACTCCTTTATCTTTTTCGAGAGTAGAAATGAGCATACTCTCCTGTTTTTTCTTAAGGTGGGATGAAATCACCACCGAGTGTCTCCCTTCTTGACCTTAGTAAACCTATTCAAGCTTAGCGGGCAAAGGTTTTAGGTCAAGTTTTGGTGTCTTGAAATTAGATAGCAGAGGCATTACATCAGCTTGGGGCAAATCTTCAAATTGTGGCCTCCACCGGTTAACTTCAAGTACCGGCGCGGTTTTATACATGGCATCTCTCTTCATAATCGTGTTATCATCCAAATCATGGGGGTGGGCCAAACACGTCTTAAGAGGGTCAGAGTATAGAGTAAGGAGTGCTCTATCTTCCACGAACGAGTTAATCATGTTAATGTCGTGGGCCTTGTCATCATCCTTTGCCTGTTTGCTCATATTGAAAAAGATATTGAGCTCCAATGTCATATTTTCGAAAGATAAAATCATAACCCCATTCGTACAATTAATAATTACATTTAATGTGGCAAAGAATGGGTGACCAAGAATAACATAAATTTGAGTGCTCGTGCCCACGATGGGTGGAGTATTAGTAGAATTTGTCAACCTGAACCAACACATCCTCAATTATCCCTCTCGGTACACGAACTGATCGATCGGTAAGTTGTAATGTGGTCCGAATGGGTTTTAATTTACCTAAGCCTAGTTGTTCATAAACAAAGGAATCAAATTAACACCTACCCCCAAGTCAAGAAGTGCATGCTCGATTCGGTAATTCCCAATTACATAAGTGATGGTTGGGCTACTAGGGTCTTTATTCTTTTGTGGCATATCTTGCTTGAGGATGACACTCACTTTTTCTGTTAAATAGTCTGTTGTCTCTTGGTAGTGGATAGATATTTCAGAAATATGGTGTATGAAGGGATTTGTTTAACAACATCCAGTAGAAGAACGTTGACCTTCACTTGTTTAAGCACCTCTAGAATATCCTGAGAGTTTGATAGAGGTTTTAGTGCAATTAACCGCTGAGGGAATGAAGCAATCGGCTTGCCTTGAGGTTTCGGTTCTAACTCATGTGGGGCAATGCTAAGTCTATCATCCGTGTCTTCTTCTAGGTCCTTAGACTTTTTGGTCTTTACCAGAATAGATTTGTCAATTATTTTACCACTTCTAAGAGTGGGGATAGACTTAGATTGTTCTACATATTGATTTAAAGAGCTTGGGTCACTATTTCATATTGCGGTTTAGGGTTAAGGCGAGGTTGGGCCGGAAAGATACCTTTATCCCCAATCGAAATTTTTATCCCACACCCTTATATGGCCTTTGAAAGGCCTTGAATGGCTTACAATATACGTTGGTTGAAAAGCTCTTGATTTTGAAGGTGTTTTAAGACCGGATCCTCTTGAAGGTTCCCTTGATTTAAGAATTGGTTAGGGAATCCTCGAGGAGTAATAGTTTGTCCATTCCTTCAGCTGAAGTTGTATGTATTTGAGGTGGGTCCACTGAAAGGTCTTTGGTAGTTGTTCACGGCATTTGACGTTTCGTTCAAAATTTCTTAAAAGTAGGTAATATTGGACAATTTTCAGTTGTATGTATGTTGCAAGCGTAAATACCACAAACTACTTCCTTAGCCTTATCCTTTTGAAGTTTCATGGCCTTGAATCTTCTTGTGGGATTAGCCACCCTTGCACTCAAGTCATCTTCTTCTTTTAAAGCATACATTCCTCGCCTTTCCTTTGATTGAGTAGGCTTACAAGTGCTGAGTTTTGGAGAGATGTCCCATGATTATGTGTTTTTAGCAAGTCTATCTAAATAATCCCACACATTATTGACATCTTTATTCATGAATTCTCCATTGCACATCGTCTTGACTAATTGGCGCATGGAAGATGTCAGTCTATCATAAAAGAAATTTGTGATGCGCCACATTTTAAAACCGTGTTGTATGCATGAACTAACAAGATCCTTGAACCACTCCCAACATTAGAATAATGTTTCTTCTTCTAATGTGGGCGAAGTTCATGATTAACTTTCTGAGGGTGTTCGTCTTATGATATGGGAAAATTTTCTTAGTGAACTCCCTTGTCATGTCGTTTCATCTGCCAATGATCGTGGATGAGTGTAACCACATCTTGGCCTTTTCTTTTAAAGAGAAGGGAAAGAGTTTTAGCTTGACCATGTCCTTAGATACATTAAGAAAGTATAAAGTGGTTATTATCTCATCAAACTCTTTCAAGTGTAGATATGGATTTTCATATTCAAGTTCATGAATTTTTGGAAGGAGTTGGATCACTTCCGGCTTAATATTCATGTCTTACATTCTCTGGAAAAACTATGCACACTACGCCAAAACAGCGAAAAAAGGACGGTCCAAAACCGTCTCAAATGACCAAAAAGGACGGTCATGGACCGTCGCATAGGCCGTCAAATTTTGACGTGTCTTATTTTTTAAAGGACGGTTGAAAACCGTCATTCTTATTGACGAAAAAAAGACAGTCATAGACCGTCCTAAAAATGGACTGTCATAGACCGTCTCTTATGATCTTAGAAAGGACGGCCATAGACGGTCCTTTAAAAGGACTGTTATAGACCGTCCTTAAAAAGGACTGTCATGGACCGTCTCTTATGAGCCTTCAAAGGACGGCCATGGACCGTCCTTTTTTAGGACGGTTATAGACCGTCCTTAAAAAGGACTCTCATGGACCGTCTCTTATGAGCCTTCAAAGGACGGTTATGGACCGTCCTTTAAAAGGACGGTCATGGTCCGTCCTTTAAAATGACTGCCATAGGCCGTCTCTTATGACCCTTTAAAACGACATTTTCAAATTTGACCTGTTACAGTATTCTTCCTGATATACACCTGTTATACAAACTACGTAAATCCAAACTGTTTCATCACATTTACATTCACCTGTTTCATCCAAACAGGACTGATATACACCTGTTTCATTCCATTTACATTCACCTGTTTCATCCAAACAGGATTGATATATACCTGTTTCATTCACATACGTAAATCCAAACTGTTTCATCACATTCACATTCACCTGTTTCATCCAAACAGGACTGATATACACCTGTTTCATCCAAACAGAATTGACATACACCTGATATACACCTGTTTCATCCAAACAGGACTGATATACACCTGTTTCATTCACATTCACTTGTTTCATCCAAACAGGACTGATATATACCTGTTTCATTCACATACGTAAATCCAAATTGTTTCATCACATTCACATTCACCTGTTTCATCCAAACAGGACTGATATACACCTGTTTCATTCGCATTCACCTGTTTCATCACATTCACATTCACATCCATCCAAACATAAACTACATCCATCCAAACACAAACAATCTTATCCACAATACATTAATCATCCACGCATAATACACAAAGTTTAACTTCATAAGTAAAAAAAAGGAAAAAAATCCACAACAATTTTCTTTTTGTCTTTCATCTAATAAAAAAATATTCAACCAACAAAACATTATAATTCAGAATCATGAAAAATTGCATATAAGTTTGAGAATACATATAGGTTTTAGGTTTATTTTTAGGTTTAGGGATTTGAGAATACATATAGGTGTTAGGTTTATTTTTAAGTTTTAGGTATTAGTTAAAGTTTAGGTTTTAGGTTTAGGTTAAGGTTAGGTTATAGGTTATAAGTTCAGGTTTTAGGACATAGGTTTTGGTTTTAAGGTTATAGGTTTAGGTTAAGGTTAAAGTTTTAAGGTCTTATAAGCTATAGGTTTGGGGAATTGAGAATATGTCAAGGTTTAGGTTTAAGAAATCGGGTTCGGGTTCGGGATCGGGTTTAGGTTTGGGTTTTCAAGTTTAGGTTCAGCTTTAGGTTAGGGAGTTGAGATTAGGATTAGGTGTAGGTTTAGGTTTGGGGATTTGAAAATAGGTTAAGGTTTAGGTTTAGAATTCGGGTTCGGGTTCGGGATTGGGTTTAAGTTTGGGTTTTCAAGTTTAGGTTTAAGATTAGGTTAGGGAGTTTAGATTAGGATTAGGTGTAGGTTTAAGTTTAGGGATTTGAGAATAGGTTAAGGTTTAGGTTTAGAAATCGGGTTGGTTCGGGATCGGGTTTAGGTTTGGGTTTTCAAGTTTAGGTTTAGGTTTAGGTTAAGGAGTTTAGATTAGGATTAGTTGTAGGTGTAGGTTTAGGAATTTGAGAATAGGTTAAGGTTTAGGTTTAGGTTATAAGCTATAGGTTTAGGGAATTAAGAATATGTTAAGGTTTTTAGGAAATCGGG
The DNA here is from genome assembly GCA_030180095.1 of Magnolia changhungtana. Classification (NCBI taxonomy): domain Eukaryota; kingdom Viridiplantae; phylum Streptophyta; class Magnoliopsida; order Magnoliales; family Magnoliaceae; genus Magnolia; species Magnolia changhungtana. The sequence goes on from JASAUF010000640.1 coordinate 2,607,353, forward strand.
TTCGGGTTTAGGTTTGGGTTTTCAAGTTTAGGTTTAGGTTTATGTTAGGGAGTTGAGATTAGGATTAGGTGTAGGTGTAGGTTTAGGATTTGAGAATAGGTTAAGGTTTAGGTTTAAGAATTCGAGTTCGTGTTCGGTATTGGGTTTAGGTTTGGGTTTTCAAGTTTCGGTTTAGGTTTAGATTTAGGTTAGGGAGTTTAGATTAGGATTAGGTGTAGGTTTAGGTTCGAGGATTTGAGAATAGGTTCGGAGTTCGGGATCGGGTTTAGGTTTGGGTTTTCAAGTTTAGGTTTAGGTTAGGAGTTTATATTAGGATTAGGTGTAGGTGTAGGTTTAGAATCCGAGAATAGGTTAAGGTTTAGGTTTAGGTTTAGGTTATAAGCTATAGGTTTAGGGAATTGAGAACGAGTTAAGGTTTAGGTTTAGGAAATCGGATTCGGGTTGAGTGTTCGGAGTTTAGGTTTGGGTTTTCAAGTTTAGGTTTAGGTTTAGGTTAGGGAGTTGAGATTAGGATTAGGTATAGGTGTAGGTTTAAGGATTTGAGAATATATTCAAGTTATAGGTTATAAGTTCAGGTTTAGGTTTAGGTTATAAGCTATAGGTTTAGGGAATTGAGAATAGGTGAAGGTTTTAGGTTTAGGAAATCGGGATCGGGTTTAGGTTTAGGTTAGGGAGTTGAGATTAGGATGAGGTGTAGGTTTAGGTTTAGGGATTTGAGAATAGGTTAAGGTTTAGGTTTAAGAATTCGGGTTCGGGTTCGGGATTGGGTTTAGGTTTAGGTTAGGGAGTTTAGATTAGGATTAGGTGTAGGTTTAGGTTTAGGGATTTGAGAATAGGTTAAGGTTTAGGTTTAGGAAATCGGGCTTGGGTTTAGGTTTGAGTTTTCAAGTTTAGGTTTAGGTTTAGGTTAGGGAGTTTAGATTAGGATTAGGTGTAGGTGTAGGTTTAGGAATTTGAGAATAGGTTAAGGTTTAGGTTATAAGCTATAGGTTTAGGGAATTGAGAATAGGTTAAGGTTTATGTTTAGAAATCGGGTTCGGGTTCGGGATCGGGTTTAGGTTTGGGTTTTCAAGTTTAGGTTTAGGTTTAGGTTAGGGAGTTGAGATTAGGATGAGGTGTAGGTGTAGGTTTAGGGATTTGAGAATAGGTTAAGGTTTAGGTTTAAGAGTCGGGTTCGGGTTCGGGATTGGGATTGGGTTTAGGTTTGGGTTTTCAAGTTCGTGTTCGGGTTTAGGTTTAGGTTTAGGTTAGGGAGTTTAGATTAGGATTAGTGTAGGTTTAGGTTTAGGTTTAGGGATTTGATAATAGGTTAAGGTTTAGGTTTATGAAATCGGGTTTGGGTTTAGGTTTGGATTTTCAAGTTTAGGTTTAGGTTTAGGTTAGGGAGTTTAGATTAGGATTAGGTGTAAGTGTAGGTTTAGGAATTTGAGAATAGGTTAAGGTTTAGGTTTAGGTTTAGATTTAGGTTATAAGCTATAGGTTTAGGGAATTGAGAATAGGTTAAGGTTTAGGTTTAGGAAATCGGGTTCGGGTTCGAGATCGGGTTTAAGTTTAGGTTTTCAAGTTTAGGTTTAGGTTTAGGTTAGGGAGTTGAGATTAGAATTTAGTGTAGGTGTAGGTTTAGGGTTTTGAGAATAGGTTAAGGTCTAGGTTTAAGAGTCGGGTTCGGGTTCGAGATTGGGTTTAGGTTTGGGTTTTCAAGTTTAGGCTTAGGTTTAGGTTTAGGTTAGGGAGTTTAGATTAGGATTAGGTGTATGTTTAGGTTTAGGGATTTGAGAATAGGTTAAGGTTTAGGTTTAGGAAATCGGGTTCGGGTTCGGGATTGGGTTTAGGTTTGGTTTTCAAGTTTAGGTTTAGGTTTAGGTTAGGAAGTTGAGATTAGGATTAGGTGTAGGTTTAGGTTTAGGGATTTGAGAATACATTTAGGTTTAGGTTGGGTTATTGGTTAAGGTTTAGGGATTTGAGTTAAGCTTATAGGTTTAGGTTTAGGTTATAGGTTAAGGTTTAGGGAATTGAGTTTAGGTTATAGGTTTAGGTTTAGGAAATCGGGTTCGGGTTTGGGATCGGGTTTAGGTTTGGGTTTTCAAGTTTGGGTTTAGGTTTAGGTTAGGGAGTTGAGATTATGATTAGGTGTAGGTTTAGAGATTTGAGAATACATTTAGGTTTTAGGTCATTGGTTTAGGTTATAAGTTTAGGTTTAGGTTATAAGTGTAGGTTTAGGTTTAAGTTAGGGAGTTGAGATTAGGATTAGGTGTAGGTTTAGGGATTTGAGAATACATTTACGTTTTAGGTCATAGGTTTAGGTTTTAGGCTTAGGTTTAGGTTATAGGTTTAAGTTTAGATTATAAGTGTAGGTTATAGGTTTAGGTTAGGTTATAGGTTAATGTTTAGGGAATTGAGAATAGGTTAAGGTTTGGGTTTTCAAGTTAGGTTTAGGTTTAGGTTAGGAGTTGAGATTAGGATTAGGTCTAGGTTTAGGCTTAGGAATTTGAGAATAGGTTAAGGTTTAGGAAATCGGGTTCGGGTTCAGGTTTAGGTTTGGGTTTTCAAGTTTAGGTTTAGGTTTAGGTTAGGGAGTTGATATTAGGATTAGGTGTAGGTTTAGGTTTAGAGATTTGAGAATACATTTAAGTTTTAGATCATAGATTTTGATTTTGGTTAAGGTTATAGGTTTAGGTTTAGGTTTAGGTTATAAGCTATAGGTTTAAGGAATTGAGAATAGGTTAAGGTTTAGGTTTAGGAAATCGGGTTCGGGTTCGGGATTGGGTTTAAGTTTGGGTTTTCAAGTCTAGGTTTAGGTTTAGGTTAGGGAGTTGAGATCAGGATTAGGTGTAGGTTTAGGTTTATGGATTTGAGAATACATTTAGGTTTTAGGTTTAGGTTTTAGGTTATAGGTTAAGGTTTAGGTTTTAGGTTATAGGTTAAGGTTTAGGTTTTAGGTTATAGGTTAAGGTCATAGGTTTTAGTTTAGGTTAAGGTTATAGGTTTAGGGAATTGAGAATAGGTTAAGGTTTAGGTTTAGGAAATCGGGTTCGGGTTCGGGATCGGGTTTAGGTTTGGGTTTTCAAGTTTAGGTTTAGGTTTAGGTTAGGGAGTTGAGATTAGGATTAGGTGTAGGTTTAGGTTTAGGGATTTGAGAATACATTTAGGTTTTAGGTTTACGTTTAGATTTTAGGTTATTGGGTTTAGGTTTTAGGTTATTGGTTAAGGTTTAGGTTTTAGGTTTAGGTTAGGTTATAGGTTATAAGTTATAGGTTAAGGTTTAGGTTTAAGGATTTGAGAATAGTTTTAGGCTATAAGTAAGGTTTTAGGTTTAGGTATAGGCTTAAGTTATAGGTTATATGTTTAGGTTAAGGTTTAGGAATTCGGGTTTGGGTTCGGATTTGGATTCGACTTTAGGTTATAGGTTTTGGGATTTGAGAATAGTTTTAGGTTATAAATAGGTTTAGGTTGGATTATATGTTAAGGTTCTGATTTGAGTTAAGGTTATAGGTTTAGGTTTAGGTTTTAGGTTTAGGTTAAGGTCTAGGATTTGAGTTTAGGTTATAGGTTTAGGATTAGGTTATAGGTTTAGGTTTAGGTTTAAGTTATTGGCTTAGGTTATAGGTTATAGGTTATATGTTTAGGTTAAGGTTTAGGAAGTCGGGTTCGGGTTCGGTTTTGGATTCGACTTTAGGTTATAGGTTTTGGGATTTGAGAATAGTTTTAGGTTATAAATAGGTTTAGGTTGGGTTATAGGTTAAGGTTTACAATTTGAGTTAAGGTTATAGGTTTAGGTTTAGGTTTTAGGTTTAGGTCAAGGTCTGGGATTTGAGTTTAGGTTATATGTTTAGGATTAGGTTATAGGTTATATGTTTAGGTTAAGGTTTAGGAATTCGGGTTTGAGTTCAGGTTTGGATTCGGGTTTAGGTTATAGGTTTTGGGATTTGAGAATAGTTTTAGGTTATAAGTATAGGTTTAGGTTTGGATTCATGTTAAGGAGTAGATTAGGATTAGGTGCAGGTTTAGGTTTAGGGATTTTCTAGTATTATCTACTATTGGACCTAGTATTATCTACTACATACTAGTAATATACAACCAATATGGGGCACCATACCATAAGCTACAAGAACTTCATGTCCCCCTAAACAAGGTATCCTCCATTAATAACATATATATATATATATATATATATATTAAGTTTTTTATTTTCATTTGCATTCTCAAATACATTCATCATCCATCCAAGAAAATTGAAATAAGTATTGTCAATCTATGACTAACAATTGAAAAGGAAAATCGTGCATCTTATCTTACCGACCGCCTTATATTTCTTTTCACCTTTGTAGCTCTCATATTTGTTGCAATTGCTAGTTCACCTTCAGTAGTCTCCCTAACCAAATCTTTGTGCAGTCCCTCCATCTGAAGCAGTGACTGAAGTTTCAAATAAATGCAGTTTTTTCATATTAAGATGGGGAACATGTATACCATAGGAGATGAAACGAGAAGAATAGCTCCCTCAACGCCATGACCACTGCGGGTGATCTCCACCTAGTAGTCTCAGTAGGCTCCCTATTGCTAAGATCTGCAAGAAAAAAGAAGAAGAAGAAGAATGAGAAGTTACTTGTTAATAATTTCAGTCACTAAAAGGAAAAAAAAAAAATAAAATAGCCAAGCTAATATGATGTATGCATTTATCAACTTAAGGACTCAATGGCGAATGTCAATAGTGAGACAATACAACATTAAACAAGGTATTTCAATCTTACAAACAATGAACTCATAGGTAAAAAGGGTCATCATCAAATACATGTAAGAGATGACAATGCATGAAATGGAAATATGTTGTGCATTACATGGAACTCTAGTGCCTAGGGAGTGAGTTTATATACAATTAGTAAAAAAAAAAAAGAATTCTAATGAACATATCCAATAAATGAGAACTGAGAAAATAAAAATCACCAAGGAAAAAAAAAAAAAAAAAAAAAAAAAAAAACAGAAGGCTAAATTCATACATTTTGGCATAGTTCCCATGGAGACAAGTCCTGTACAGGCTTGGCCCAGTCCAAACTTGGTCTGTTTTAAGCTTGCAGGTCAAACACAGGCCTATGTTTAAGTCCACCAAATGAACGGGACAGGCCCAGTCCAAGTTTGATGGGGGTGCTTGGTGCTTGTAAAATCTCTTCTTAGTGGTAGGGCTATCAATGGGACACACTCATGGTTGGTTTCAACTGGATTTTAATTGGTCAGGCTGAGCTTGTCAGGCCAGCCCTGTTCATAAGAAATTTTAGAATCACGTGGGCAAACCCACTCCAACAGCTGCAAAAGAAAATCACTGTTCCCAAATTTTCAGTTATGTACATGTACATCACCATCTCATAAAAGCATAGTTGAAGAATTTACCATCAGGATTAGCCACCCTTGCCATCAAAAGTGCCCATATCCACACCATTCATTTATTTTGCATAGAAGGGGAAGAATAAGAATTGTTCAATACTTGTTGATTGTCTGTCTATTTCTTTTTATAGATTACTAATTAATCTGATTAACCAAACACTATTAGCTAGTAAACATTCATTCACTGTTGAAAAGAAACAGAAAGATTAGAAAAAAAAATAAAAGGGGAAAAAAAGTACTTTTGTCAACAACAGTAAAGGCATAGGCCTTAACCAAAAAAATATATATATACAGAAAAAAGAAGAAGAAAGAGCTAGAAAATAGACTAACAGAATCCAGCAGGATGTTTGGAAAGGATGCCAAAACCCTAGGCTGGTTAGCCATGAATGATATTCATGCCTCAGCTTGAAAGTTGTTGGGAGGGTCAGATAGAAGAAGTCAATACATTTATTTTAAGATTTCCAAAAGTTCAACACATCCAGGCCTTTAATATCAATTAAAAAGAAAAATATAAACATGGGCATTGTATTTAGAGACATGGCAAAGCTCCATCTCCGATGTGGAGATCAAATGGTTATCTTCTAGACTCATAAATAAAGAAACTCCACAGAACAATGACTATAAGAAGAACATAATCCCAGTAATTACATTATTTGGTGAACAAAAATTAGTTTTGTCATCCACAATAGCATGATATAGGAATCGGATATATGCCTTACCTGCTTCTAATGAAATTTCACTTTTCAATGTTCTTAAAAGCTAGAGACAATTCACACTGAGTACAATAGTAGCCTTCCTCATGGTTTACCTGAAGTTATACTAATAGTTCATGTTGCAGAATTTAAAAAGATGATGATGATGCATACTCACAGAACATGAAGGAGAGATGTATGGACATACCTAGAAAAAAAAAAAAGATATTCCTACAGTAGAGAGAATTAAAAAAGATGCCCCCATGATCATATTTAGAATTAACCCCAAAGGCTGCAAGAATAGAATCTGACAGTGACAGCCAAGAATAGAATGCAAAGTTTAAATTACATGAGCCTTCACATTATTGCAGGACTTAATTAGTCCCTTTCATTCCCACTCAACTGCACATGGTTTATGGATGGTTCATTCCCACTGTAGGGGTCTATTTTTGGATGATTGGGTTGGCATACCTCAGCCATGTTGAATGATTGCAGTTGGCATCCCTCAGCCATGTGTATGGTGGATGCATTTTTTAGTATGATCCTCCATACGCAGCCAAAGTAACATATCATTCCTCATTGATATGAGTCATAATTTCAGCTTTTCTCATATTACTCCGTATTGTAAAACTCAAAAAATGATTCAACCTCCAAATAGACACCAACTTGGTGATAAAGGCCACCACCCATATTTGGTTGTGAAAACAAACATATAGTAGATTTTAATGTTGCTCTGTAAATAAAAATTTGTTCAACAACAGTTCCACGACATAATAAACAAAATGAAAAACCGAAAGAATGCCATTTTACATATATAGCATGGACAATGCAGCGATCACATCAAAACATAAGGTCCAACAAAAATCACACAAGGGGCCGTTTGGCTGCATGGATATCGGACAGTTAGGAACTGGAATCCAGGATTTTCAATCCAAATCATGTGTCGCCCTCCCCAGAATCATGTATTTCGAATATAACTTAAGATTGAAAATCCTCAAAAGGGCCCCTTTTAAAATCCAAGAGAAAAGGTGGGGTGCAAAATCCTGGGTTTTCAATCCTCTCCAACTGCCATCATTGTTCTATCCTCCCTTCTTCAAGGCCCAAAATTCAGGTTGACAAACATAAATGTTTAGATTCCACATGATTGAAAATCCAAGCTGCCAAACACAACTGAAAGAATGCAAAATCTAGGATTTAGATTCTTGAGTCATAACCCAAATGCATGCTACCAAATGCCCCAAAATACAATCATATCATAGAACATTTGTGAAATGTGAACACAAAACCAAAGAATTTTAAAAAATCTTCATAAACATACCCAAATTAGAAATTGTCATTCAAAACAAACATCGAAATTATAAAAAACACAAAAAAAAAAAAAAAAAAAAAAAAATCATACAACACATTCCACAAACATCAACAAAAAAAATAAGTGCAGGTATAAACTTTTTTTTTAGATAAAAATTAAGGTGGATCTAAAATTTAAAGATGCGACACTAAGGAAAAAAGTGAGGAAAGAAAAACCTATGGTTGTCCACCTTCATGTTTATGAGCCATTCCCATTAGGATGAATTGAAAACATAAAAGCTTTGGCAGATACAAAACTTATATGGCCATATGAATGTTTTGATGGTGTTCCTTAAATTCCTATTGTTTCCTCTCATGAGGCACACTTGACTTTTGGATCCACCTCATTTTTATTATCATGTTTTAAAATGAGATAGGAAAAGGATGGATGGGGTGAATTTATAACAAACATAGTGTGGCCCCACTTAACTTTCCGGGTGTGTGTATTGACATGGGTGTGTACTAACAAGCTAACCAAAAAAAAAAAAAAAAGCCTCAAATACAGATGGCGTTGGAACGAATCACTGTCATTTCTTTGAAGTCTCTACATATTGTGATTCCTCAAATCCCCACCAGCGATGAAATCACCGTAATGCTTCTTGGATGAGAAATTTCCGCTATAAGCAACAAAACAAAAAGGTACCTTGCATCGTTGAGAAAAATATGAAAAGGCATCTTCCTTCCATTTCTGGACTGATAGGTACTAGTATCCTCACCCATAAGGGGGCTGTCCATTTGTAATAACCACCTTTATGTTAAAAGGATTCTACAAGGCACAAGGGTTCCTCTTGCAGTATGTACCACCTTATCATGCAGCAGAGAAAACTCAGTTTCCCATAGGAAAATCAATTCACTGCAGGATCCATCATCGTCATCGTCATCGTCATCAAGTTATGATCAACAAGAACTGCCAAAACCAAAATTCATAACAAACATTCTTCAATACAATACCCAATCACGAACAAGAATAAAACCAAACACCACCCAAGAATCAAGATAATAGAATTCAAACACCAATTCATTCAAAGAAAAAAAAAAAAAATACAATTGGAGCAACGAGGAATTCAATTTTAGAAGTCATAGCTAGAAAGAGAGGCTGCCCAAACACTCGCTCGCTGTCAGAAAATGAAAATAAAAAAATCCAGCAGACTTTAATCCATGCTCCAAAAACTAAAAAAAAAATAAATAAATAAATAAATCAAAATACACACTGACTTTAATTTATACTTTTCAAAACCCAAAACAGCTTTTTCTCAACTCCAAGACTCCAAACAAAGAAAATGGAATTGCAAAAGAGCTTGCCCAGTTACTACCTCCTTCCTTGTAAGTATACATATATATGAATTCTTCCAAGGCATAGAATCAAGTAGGTAGTGGGCCCAACAGGTTGGCACGCATACAAACAACCAATGGCATGTGTTTCCAACCCCCAAAAAAAAAAAAGGGAATAAAATGCCACGGAACGTTAAAAAAAGCAACCAACTCAACAAACGCACAATTAAAATAATTCAGCAATAGAAATTACAAAATAACCAAATACCAAACATCTAAAGAGTTGTTCTTTGACAAGTCCATGTACAAAGATAGATAACAAAGCATTCTAAATTCTAAACTATTGGCTGAAACTAATCGATACAACGTCTAACTAGAAGCTTAATGATTCTTTTGAGAATCTTACGAATGATCTTTTCAGAAATGATAGTGGAACTATCAGATCGATGGTTTTTTTTTTCATCCACCAGCTATGGTGGGGCCCATCGGCGGGACCTTTTATGTCAGAAAACATTGGCGCCACATTCACGGAACCTCGACCATTGACTAGGAACCGTATCCAAACTCGCACCCTATTCTACCAAGAAAGATTTCACCATATGGGAACTACCCATGATACTTCCATGCCCAAACGTGTCGTTCCTTTTGTGACCACACCACATTTTTCATGCCTCCACATCCTGTACTTATTTCACAAACATTACAGTGGGCCCACCCGCTTCTCAAGGCAGGCATGTGAGAGTCTTGCATCAGAAAACACACTACAGAAGATAGGTGGGGCACACTGTGATGTTTGTGATAAATCCACTTCATCCCCTCATTTTGTCCCCTCAAACACACCGCGGTTGAGGGATTCACGGACGAGGGCGGAAACGTGGGGCTGATCGGTGAGGAGCTGGTCGACATTGACGGCCTTGAGGCCTTGAGACCTTCAAACGAAAAAAAAAACTCGAGATAACCAAAAAAATTGGAAGAAAGAAAATGCAAAACCGTAGAAAAATCAAATGGAACCTAAAAATCGTTGATCTCCGGGAAATTTACACCAAAACGCAGAGATTTTCTTCTATTATGATAAATCATAGACAAGAAAAGGAGGAATTTGAAACGACGTACCTAAAAAATCTCCCGATCGCAAATTCCTGGCAGCGTAAATGAATGCCGAAAGAGAACTCCAGCGGCTTTTGCTTGAATGAAGAGAGGGCGTCCTCTGCACGAAAGATGGACATGGAAATCCTCTTCTAAAATGAAACGTTTTTTCACATCCGACAAATTGTGAGTTTTCCATCATTTATAACATAAACTATGTTAACAACCATGCATATAAGGGACCATTTACCAGATGATTATGATAATTTTTTATGGAAAAAAAGTACAAATATTAACCATTTACAATTAGACCCATTATTTAGATGGTTTGGATAACACCATCTCATTGCCACTATTGTTATGAATGAGTCACCACTATTTTACCTCAACTACAAAACTCGCACATTATCACTATAAAAAAAAACACATCCCGTTCAGATTTGGATCTGGTAGGCTCTATCGGCCCCACCATAATGTATATGTTTTATCCCCGCCGTCCATCCATTTCTTAACGTCATTTTAGGGTTGATCCCTAAAAATGAGCTCGATATAAATCTTAGGTGGTCCACACCACAGGAAAATAGTTGGGCAGCCAAATATCATGAAATATCGTGATATTTCAGGATTAATAAGTCTAAGCCCTGTTTGGGCAACGGGATTAAAAGGGATTAGGTGGGATTGGATTCATCTGGTTCCGTGCCAATTCCACTCCATGTTTGGAAAAGCTTGGAATTAGATCGGATGGAATTGCATTGGGTCCGTGCCAATTTCACTCAATGCTAGCAAGTTGTGTAGGTCCCCCGATGTGTGAGCTATATCCACACTGTCCACCCATTTTTTTGAGATTATTTTAGAGCATGGGCCAAAAATCAAGTAATTCTAAAGCTCAAGTGGACCCACCACTGAAAGCAATGGGGATTGAATACTTACCGTCAAAAACTTCTTTGGGGCCACATAAGTTTTGGATCTACCTCATTTTTCAACCCATACCATAAAATGAGGTTACAAAACAAATGAACGGTTTAGATATAATACATGTGTGTTATTCTGGTAATTTCAAATGATGGTGGGTATATCCATTCACTATACCACCATATTACCAATAAAGCAGAGCATTAATCTAATCCCATGGAATTAGGGGACAATCCCTGCCATGGGTAATAATGATGTTTTTTTTAATCCAATCCCACCGAATCCCTTCTAAATCCGTTGCCCAAACAGGGCCTAATTCGGTACAGTGGACCTCACCACAGAAACATTCCCACCGTGGAAAATATCCTAAGGCCCACCATAATTTTTATTTGAAATCCAACATGTTCAAAAGTTTTTAAAAAAATGAAATAAGATAAAACACAAATATCAACTTGATCTAAAACTTTCATGGTCCTAAACAGTTTTTAATGGTGGGTGTCACTATCCCCACTGCTTTCTGTGTTGGGGTCCATTGGAGCTTTGGATTTATCTTTGGATATTGCCCAAAAATGATCTCTCCAAATGGATGGGAGGTGTGGATATAAAATATACATCATGGTGGGGCCCAAAATTGAGAGGTATATAAATATCAGGTGGACCACACCTAATGAAAACAATAGTGATTGGATATCCATCATTAAAATCCTACGTAAAGCCCACTATACTCTTTATTTGGCATCCAATCTGTTTATTAGGTCATACAGGCTTAGATGAAGGGGAAAAATAAAAATCATCTCAATTCAAAACTTTTATGGCCTCCAGAATGTTTTAAATGGTTGACGGTCATTCAACATTATTTCTTGTAATGTGGTCCATTTCAAATTGGGATATGCCTCATTTTTGGTCTCATGCCATAAGATGATCCTTAAAAATAGATGAACGACATGGATTAAACACATACATCATGGTTAGGCCCACAAAGCACCAACCACAAGCCAATATTGGATAGTGTAGGGGAAGGAGCCAATTCGTTCACCTTATTTGTGGTGTGGTCCATTTAATCTTTGGATATGATTCATTTTTTAGATAATTCTATAAAATGATCTAGAAAAATGGATGAACGGTGTGGGTTGATCCCAAAATTTCGATAAATCCAAAACCCAAGTGAACCATGCCACACAAAACAGTGTCGAATAATGATTTCTACCATTGATACCTTCCTTGGGCCCACAGTAATGTTTATTTGTCATCCAACATGTTCATAATATCAAAAAAATATGAATGAAGGGAAAACACAAACATCAGCCTAAATGTGGGCCACACCACATAATATATATAATGGAGGGGTTTCCTTAGAACAATCATAATCATATATTAGGCCCGCCTAAATGTGATTCACATATCCAACCCACTCATTATGTGTCCCACTTGGATGAGGAGTCGGACCAATTTTCAACTGCATCCATGTCTGTATTAACTTATAAATAGGTTGGATCTTAAATAAACATCGCGGTGGGCCCTAAAAAGGTTTCAATAGTAGGTGTCAATAGTGCTCTTTATAATTTTTAATGGCAAGGTACTATATTCTTATTCTTTTCAGTGGTGTGGCCCACTTAAGATTTAAATCTACACAATTTTTATAACCGGCCCAAAAATGGGTCGGAGAAACATAGGGCCGGCAAGGATATATGACACATCATCAAAATCTCACTTTTGTTATATAACTTTTCTAATTTTCTTGTCAAAATACAAAATCTAGTTTTCTTTTTTAAAAAATATATTTTTTTACAATTTGTCAATTTTTTCACAATTTTGTTAAATTTTTAAAATTTTCTTTTTCAAAATATCATTTTTAAAATCTCACTATTGTTATATAACTTTTCAATTTTTCTTTTCAAAATACAAAATCTAGTTTTCTTTTTTAAAATATATATTCTTTTACAATTTGTCAATTTTTTCACAATTCCGTTTAATTTTTAAAATTTTCTTTTTCAAAATATCATTTTTTAAATCTCACTTTTGTTATATAACTTTTCAATTTTTCTTGTCAAAATACAAAATCTAGTTTTCTTTTTTTAAAAATATATATATTTTTTACAATTTATCAATTTTTTTCACAATTTTGTTTAATTTTTTTTTTTTCAAAATATCATTTTTTTTATCGAAATCTTTTTTTTTCGAAGTTATCAACATTATTCAAAGTTCTTAATTTTTTTTTTCAAAATCTTGATTTTTATAAAATAAGTTTTTTTTTAAACATTGTTAATTATTTTTTCTAAGCTTGTTAACTAATTTTTTTTTTGAAATTCATAATTTTTTGGTTCTTAATTATTTTTTCTATGCTTCTTAACTATTTTTGTTTAATTTTTGGTTCTTAATTATTTTCTAAGCTTCTTAACTATTTTTCTAAGCTTCTTAATTATTTTCTAAGCTTCTTTTATTTTCTAAGCTTCTTAATTATTTTTGGTGCTTCCTAACTATTTTTGGTTCTTAATTATTTTCTAAGCTTCTTAACTATTTTTGGTTCTTAATTATTTTCTAAGCTTCTTAACTATTTTTCTAAGCTTCTTAACTATTTTTGTTTAATTTTTTCCTAATTATTTTCTAAGCTTCTTAACTATTTTTTGTTAGTTTTTTCCTAATTATTTTCTAATCTTCTTAACTATTTTTTGCTTAATTTTTTCTAAGCTTCTTAACTATTTTTTCTAAGCTTCTTAACTATTTTTGTTTAATTTTTTCTAAGCTTCTAAACTATTTTTGTCAATTTTTTCACAATTTTATTTAATTTTTAGGTCTTTAATTATTTTTTCTAAGCTTCTTAACTATTTTTTTTGAAATTCATAATTTTTTGGTTCTTAATTTTTTTTAAATATTGTTAATTATTTTTTCTAAGCTTCTTATTCAAAGTTCTTAATTATTTTTTTTCAAAATCCTGATTTTTATAAAATCGGTTTTTTTTTTTTAAACATTGTTAATTATTTTTTCTAAGCTTCTTAAATATATTTTTTTCAAAATTCATAATTTTTTCTAATCTTGTTAACTATTTTCTTTTCGAAATTCATTATTTTTTTTCTAAGTTTCGTAACTATATTTTGTTGAGCATTAGAAAAAATATAGACGGCTAAGGACCGTCTTAAAAGACCGCTATAAGACGGCTAAGGACCGTCTCTAATAGAGACCGTCATTGGCAGTCTCTAATAGAGACGGTTCTTGACAGTTTCTAATAGAGACGGTCTTTGCCAGGGCTTTAGGACGGCTAAGGACTGTCTCTATTAGAGACGGTCTTTGACCGTCTCATATTACAAGTAAAGGACGGGCAACGACCGTCTCTAATGCAGACGGCCAGTGACCGTCTCAGATGATCGCATATAAGACGGTCAAAGGTCGTCTCTAATGCGGACGGTCCTTGACCGTCTCAGATGCCGCATATAAGACGGTCTTCGACCGTCTTAAATGGTTTGTAGACGTTAAACATTTTAAGACAATATTAGGGACGGTTAGGAGCCGTCTAAAATTTTAGAGATGGTTTACAGCCGTCTCTAAACCGTCTTTAAACCAAAGAATTTTAGAGACGGTCCACAGCCGTCTCAAAATCCGTCATTTTTTTCCATTTTTCACGTAGTGGCATGAAGGCATGCTCACCCCCGTCGGTTGTAAATAATCTCGTAAAGTACGAGGCGGGGGTGCTTGATGCACTTCTATCTCATCCTAGGCTTCCTCCACTTGAGGTTGAGGAAGATTTAAAGGGTTTGCGGGTTGATTTGCAACCATAACTTTAGTTAACTCTTAGGATCTCAAGTGGTGTCTAATCCGATGATGGATAGACTACTCTTTAACTAATCCTCCTTCACTCAAAAGACATAGAGTGTTATCACGAACCCACCTAAGTATGAAACACTTTCAACCCTCAAGTAACTAAGCTAACCTAAACCTAAAAGAAAAAGAAAACTAAAGCAATTAAGAAATCTAGAAAATAAAAGAGAGAGAATTGGAAAGAGCTTACCGGGTTAGAGAACTCTATGTTAGAACCCTACAAAACAAAAAATTCAGTTAGTTTCTAAAAACAAAGCAAAAAACATCCTAATTTAGAAACAAAAAAAAATCAGTCATAATCTTAACAGAATACTAAAACTAATTAAATTCAGAAAAATGTAACCATTAGTCCTCGACAACGGCGCTAAAAACTTGTTCACAATCTCAAGTGTAGGGTTGCGATGTAGTAATAACTCGGTGAGATTGAGGTCGAATCCACAGGATCTAATCTCATGTATATTCTGAAAGTAACTAGAACTAGAACTAGAAGAAGATAAAAACCTAAATCTAAAATATTTGAGAAAGTGATGTTGAATAAGGTAATTGAAACTTATAAATTTAAAGGTGGTAACTAGGGTGCCAAGGATCCACTTATAGGATCTTAGGATGCTACCTAGCTTGATTTAAGGACACAACTGGAATCAGAGTCCTATCTTATCCAATTGGTAAGAAGAGATTTGTCATATCTCTGAACTTCTTATGGATTTAATCATTAATGGATGAGAGTTATGACGATTTGTAAGTGATTCCATCACCTAACCATGCCCAGGAGACAAGGTAAACAACAGGATTTACCAATCCCACAACCAATCAAAATAGAATTGTTAAGGTTAGGAAGGATTCCATCATCCTACCATGCCCAAGGGACGATGGTGAACAACGGGACTTGCTAATTTCACAATCTCAAATCAGGAAAAGAAGATATTCAAAGCTATCGTAGATCTATTGTAATTTGTCACAACAAACCACTAAAAACTAAAAATATTCCTTATAATCAAACTAGAATATAAGAGAGTTTAACAAAATATGAATAAAAACAAAGAAAACATCCCAATCACGTTACAAGCTTCACCTCTTAGCCTTAGCTAAGAGGTTTAGCCAACCATAGACATGATTAAACTAAAATCCTTTAAACAAAATAAAAAGACCAACTAGGGAAGAAGAAAAAAACTCCCGAGCGGCGGCTCCACCCTTTTGCTTCACTCCTTGAACCCTAGAAGATGCCTAGGAATGTCGTAGGGACTCCTATTTATAGTTGTGCATCCCCCTCATATGCACCGACTTAAAATTTTCAGAAACTATTTATGAAAGGCCTCAATTTACACAATCCGCGTCGGCCCTGCGCAACAACTCTGCGTGATTTCGGTAGCACCAAAGCTGGCTTTGGTGGCACCAAAGTTGTATATGAAATTTATCGCACCTAAATTTGTATGTGCAGAGTGCTTAGGTAGCTACCGAAATTGCTTAGGTAGCTACCAAAATTGGCTTCGATGATACCAAATTAAGCTTAAGTAGCACCGAATTAAGCTGTTTTCTTACTGGACTATTTTGTGCTCTTTAAGTAGCACCGAAATTGGTTGTTTTTCTGTTGTTTTACTTGTGCTCTTGTTAATATTTTCTTCATCCTTTGTACTTGGTTTCCTTGGATCTTGGGCATGGGAATTTTCCTTTTTTGTCCCTAAGGTCCCTCCTTTGCCTTGGTGATTCTTGAGCACTAAATCCATGCTTTTAGCATCCTTTTCAATCTAAGCTCTTAAATTCACCTTGCAAAACAAACATAATTAAAATAGAGCACTAAGCATTATCATGTTCATAAAACCAAGGAATAAATGGGGGGATAATATGTAATATTTGACCCTCAACACATTCCATTATCCATCTAATGACATGTAGAATTGGATTTATACCAGCTATGATTATGCAAAAAGTGCTCCAAGTATCTCAAATATCTTTTCATCCACATCCTATTTCTCATGCAATGCCACATGTCGTCCTCCTATTGGCTTTCCCCATAATGGCCAGAAATAGGATACAACATTACTCCCACATCACTTCGCCTTTGAGAAAAAGGTGAAAGCGACATTGTTCCATATTCCAATGCAATAAATGCAATCTGACGTTGATGTTTTATTTAAACCAACATGATTTAAATGATTTTTAAACTCGCAAGTATACGAATCAGATGTAGATACGGTACGTATTACGAGATCATTCCCACGAGGACTGATCGTCGCAACTCAAATTCACAATTCTTCTTAACTAATTCAACAAATAATGGAGCAAATTACTAACAAAAATTTACGGAAAATAACTGAGAACAGGGAAGAAAATTCAATCAGAGAGAGCACTAGGACTTTCGAATCCACCCTTAATTATCCTAATCTTTATTTAGTCTGTTGATTCACCCTAATCTAGATTGATATAACTTATTTAGAGAAAGCACAATCTGTGTCCTTAGTCGGGCATACAGAATGTCTAATTCCTTTAAGTAATGCCATGAATGACATATCCCATGTCCTTGGTCAGACACATGGAATATACAATTCATTAAAGCACCCTGTTTCCTCCTCTATAGGAACCTGTTCATGATCAGACACAAGCACCTAGAATAAGCATCCATACAACGTCCATATATAGACTCTGATCAAGTTTATAGATGGAGAAGTATAGAATTTTAACCCAATCAAGCACACTAGAGAAAGAACAAATCAATCCAGTTAAAGTAAAATCAACATAAACAAAGCATTATTCAAATTAGGGGCTTCATCTCAGCCCTAGCGAAGAAAATTAGAAATCCATGTGCTCAACTAGAAGGAAAAAAATAAAATTGATAAAGGAAAAACATATGGAAATCTGAATCAGCCCTCCTTTCTTCCTCTCTCTCTCTCTCTCTTTCTTCTCTTTCTTCTTCTTTGGCCTTCCTTGAATCTTCTCCAGCTGAACTTCCTCACTCCGGATCTGAAATTCCTCAGATCCCAGGTGTGTAAATTCTTCATTATTGGTTCTCTGGAGTCCATCCCGTGCTCTGGTGACTTGGGATCATCAAATCCATGCTTTTAATTCTCTTTTCAGTCTAACGCTCATTATTACGTCCTGTAATGAAAACACGATTAAAACACTCCATTAAACCTTATCATGTACGTAAAATTAGGCAATTACTAGGGTCTGATATGCAATATTCGACCCTGA
Source organism: Magnolia changhungtana (assembly GCA_030180095.1). NCBI lineage: Eukaryota > Viridiplantae > Streptophyta > Magnoliopsida > Magnoliales > Magnoliaceae > Magnolia > Magnolia changhungtana. The sequence continues at coordinate 2,625,040 of JASAUF010000640.1, forward strand.
TCACAACCCCCAACCAGCATTTTGCTAGTCCCGAGCAAAAACATGCGAAAAGTAATTTTAGAAGTAAAAGGGTAATTCTTGCAAACTCGAGTGACTTATGAATAAATAGTCGAGATGTGATCATTCTATGATTCGTGCATGGTGAGTGAAATTTTCTCCCGGAATCAAGTTCACTGTAAATTTCATAATCAAGTTCAAAATATTAAACCATGAATTAGAATAATTCTAAAACATTGAGTTTCATGAGTGTATAGTGTAATCTCAGCTTACAACCATTAAGAGATCCAATTGTCAATTTCATGATATCATTGGTAATTAACAACAGAGCTCATGACACCCAAAACTGAAACCAACACTTGTCTTACAGATTAACCTTTCATTCTACCATCTTTTGATTTTCTTTATGAACAGTATGCCAAGGAGGGGAATCAAATCCTCACCTATAGGGAGCAAACCTATGGTGAAAACTCGTCGCCATACTTTTTTCTAAATGTCAATCATGGGAGATCAAATCTACACTTATAGGGAGCAAACCTATGGTGAAGATTATGCAACTTACCCTTTCAATTCTTCTTTTTAAACTGATGCTAAAATTTTTGTTTTTCAGGCTGGTTCCTTTCATGCTTAATGCTTACCAAGTTAATCATTCAATTTTTGAATCGGAACCTTAATGTGTAAGCGAGATGTGATATGTGGAATCATGACTCAATCAATGTTTAAAAATCCCAATCCTGGACTAACAACTCGACTTAATTGTAAAATCTAACAAATGGCTGACTCCAAGGGCATAAATTATCACATTCCATAACTTGTAATATTACAATCACAACTATCTGTCAAAAGCACTTCAAATTCACAAAAAATTTCATAAAATTTTGCTCAAGACTAAGAAAATACTGATTAGGTAACCTAATCTCCCACCCCCAACCTAAAATCTACATTGTCCTCAATGTAAAAGAAATAATCATGCGATGCACATGGGACAATGAAAGTAAAAGAGGAATGAGGGAAAGATAGTACCTGGACGGAGAATCAAGAGGCTTCCTCAAAAAAAATATCATCGTAAAAACAGGTTAGCACAAGAGAGACATTAACAAAAATAAAATAAAAAAATAACAAAAATAAAATCCCAAAAAGATCCTACCTATACCACTTTCGCAGGTGCTCTCGATTGCATTTAGCGTATGCAACAAGCCTTTAAACCCATAGGTTACCCCTAGTGGACGAGTTGTAGTCTCGTGAGGGTTTGCAGTAATGTTACCCACAAACATTGAACTAACTAACTAGGAAAAAGAAATAAAATGAAACGCTGGGTTGCCTCCCAGGAGCGCTAAGTTTAACGTCTTCAGCCAGACAAGAACAGACCATGAATTAACTAATCTTTATGACCAGGGTCCGCCAAAGAAATTACCTCAACACCTTGATTAACCAATCCCCGACAAGTGATGTGAGTTCCCATGAACTGTGCTATCTGAAATGAGGTAACTGATACTAACGTCAAATAATTTAAGAACTTTTGCTCGAATGACTTCTTACATGTTAAGATCATGCTTCCTTTGCATTTCACACGACCTTCCCACAGCATGATCCATACATACGGTGGGGCATACTCCCTGTATTTCCGCTATCTTCCATTTAATTGTTGCCTTATATGCTTTAAGAACATTAAGCAGCCTGCTCGCCTTTGTCTTCTCAGAGTTAGAAGCTGTGCTGTCAGGAAGAATCTCAGAGGGATGAAGAGGTTCCACTTTCGCTCTCCATTTTTCAGTCTCCAATATAGGAGTAGAGTCGAGCAATGCATGGACTCCGTGGATGGGACTATCTATGTCAAAATTCATGTCATATTGTGCTAAGGAGGTCTCAAGTGGGTCTTCAAAAGATTTACGGAAGGAGTCCTGTACTAGACTCTCGATCATGTCCACTTCAGATATGTCATCCAAATCTGCGGATTGTTGTCCTGCATTAAAGACATTGAGTTTAATATTCATGTTACCAAAGGACAACTTCATAACTCCATTCCGGCAATTTATAATAGCATTAGATGTGGCCAAAAATGGACGACGCAAGATGACTGGGATCTGACTATGAAGATTCTGAACAGGCTGAGTATCTATAACTATGAAATCCACTGGAAAATAAAATTTATCAACCTGGATTAACACATCTTCAATAACACCCCGGGGCACCTTGAAAGATCTATCAGCTAGTTGTAATGTTATTTTAATCGGTTTCAACTCACCAAGTCCTAGCTGCTCATAAACTGAATATGATAACAAATTGACGCTCGCCCCTAAATCAAGCAATGCCTTCCCGATCTTATTATCTCCTATGCCATAAGAAATAGTGGGGGCTCCTGGATCCCTAAATTTAGGAGGGGTGTTATGTTGAATCATGGAGCTGAGTTGCTCTACAAGGAAGACTTTCTTATGAACATTCTGCTTACGCTTTTGAGTGCATAAATCTTTAAGAAACTTAGCGTACGCAGGAACTTGCTTGATGGCATCAAGTAACGGAATGTTGACTTGCACTTTTTTAAACACATCCAGGATTTCATCAAAGTTGTTTCTTTTCTTCATTGGTGCCAGATGTTAAGGAAATGGTGCTTTGGGCATATAGGGTGGCACATTAGTGTCTCTTGGAGAGTCAGAGAGCTTTTGGACTTTGGATGCATTAGTGTGTCTCTCTGCTTCATGTTGATCTTCTGCTTTAGAATTTGATTCATCCCTAGGCATCTCTATTCTGTTGTCAATCTGCTTGCCTGACCTAAGGGTAGTGATCGATTTGGCCTGTTCATGATATTGCCCTTGGTTGGAATTAGAGCCAATCTCATACTGTCCCTTTAGATTAGCCACAAGTTGGCTAGGGAACTTACCCTTCTCTCTCTCACTCAATGTGGTAGTAAGTTGACCCATTTGTACTTCCAGCTTGGTAATAGATTGCGCATTTGCATGTAAGCTTTGCTGGTTGGCTAGTAAGGTTTGTTGGGTGTCTTTTTGGAATTGGAGAGAACTCTACATAAAAAGATTGAGTGTATCCTCAAGAGATGGTTTCCTTGATTGTGCAGGCAATTGTTGATATTGCGGAAACTGTTGAAGTTGTTGACTGCCAACTTGGGGGTGCGGTTGCATGGGAGGATTTTCAGATGGTCCTCCTTGTTGTGGTCCTTTTGCCCAAGAGAAATTTGGATGCCTAGCCTACCCTAGGTTGTATGTGTTCGAGTAAGGATCATTCCCAGGTTTTTGAAAAGTGTTCATAACATGTACTTGTTCAGAGAGAAGTTCTGGGGATGCTGCACCAGATGGACAAGACTGCATAGGATGGGCAGGACTAGAACATATGGCACAAGCCTCAGCTTGAGTTGTTTGTGGAGGTCTATTATTTAATACCAGAGCATCAACTTTCTTTGTCAGGTTATCAAGCTTGGCGCACAGATCTGGCATGATCCTATCTCATATATACCACCTCTCTTTTGTGGTTGGGGACTTCTGTCACCTCTATTTGAATAGTCCCATTGCTAGGAATTTTCGCACAAGGTTTCAAAGAAGTTCCATGCTTCGACATCACTTTTGGTCATGAACAACCCTCCACTGGTGGCATCAACCATGCGACGGTTCTGGGGTGTCAGACCGTCATAGAAGTATTGAACCTGTTGCCACTTTTCAAAACCATAGTGTGGACATTTAAGAAGTAAGTCCTTCCATCTTTCCCAACATTCATGAAAGTGCTCTCCCTCTTTTTGTGTGAAATTGGTAATTTTCCTACGGAAAGCATTAGTTTTGTGAACAGGGAAGAACTTGTTTAAGAACTTCCTAGACAATTGGTCCCATGTAATGATAGACCCAACTTCTAGAGAATTCAACCATGCTTTTGCCTTATCCTTCAAAGAAAAAGGAAAAAGGCACAAACGGATCGAATCGTCTGAAAAGTTTTGAAACCTAAAGGTAGAGCAAATGTCTAGGAATTCTTTCACATGATGATATGGCTCCTCCTTGTCTAAACCATAAAAGGAAGGCAACAACTGTATGACCCCAGTCTTGAGTTCAAAGTGTGCTGCCGTGGTGGTGGGCAACACTATGCATGAAGACGCATTGAATTGGACAGGAGCTGAATAATCTCTAAGAGTTTTAGTTCCATTCTCATCTGCCATTTCAAATAGGATGTTTCTAAATCTTCTACGAAAAGTTCTTTCTATTTTAGGATCAAAAGGTACTAGTTCTATGCTCAGAGATCTACGTACTAGCATAAACTATGTTATTGCAATGTAAGAAAGAAAACTAAACTAAGAAGCAACCTAAGAGAAATAAAACTAGAACTAGAAACTATGAGATTCTAAAACAAGTTAAAACTATGTCAATAAGAATGGGAAGAAAGAACCCGGAAAAGGAGATGATTGATGTCAAAAGATTTAAGAAGCTCCTCCTTCACTTAGTAGCTTCCTTCCCCAATTCCTTCAAATAAAAACAAAAACAAATTAAGTTTCCTAAAATAATGATAGAAAAATCCTAAGCAACGGTTAATTTCTAAAAAAAAAGTTTCTAAAACTAGAAAATAGAAAGTTTCTAAATCCAAAGTTAGAAAATAGAAAATTCCTAAAAAATAAAAACCTAATTCTCAAAATAGAAAGTAGAAAAGACTGGAGAATTTAGAAAGATGTTACCGATTTGGAGATCTATGTTAGAATTCTGCAAAAGAAAATAAAACAAGTTAGTTTCTAAAACAAAAAAATCTAAAATTAGAAATTTTCTAAAGAACAAAAAAAGAAGAGTTAGTTTCTAAAAAGGAAAGAAATCCTAGAATTAGAAAGTTACTAAAAATAAAAAGCTAAGTTAGTTTCTAAAAAGGAAAAAAATTTTCTAAAACTAGAAAATAGAAAGTTACTTACAAGAAGAATCCAAATCTAAAAATAGAAAATTGAACAATTCAAAAAAAAAATTTCTAGAGTTAGAAAATTTCTAAAAAGTAAAATCCTAATTCTAAAAATAGAAATTAGAAAGAGTAGAGAATTTAGAACGGGATTACCAACTTAGAAATTTATGTCAGGAACCTACAAAACAGGAAATAGGTTAGTTTCTAAAAATAAAATAAAATAAAAACTTTAAACTAAAGTTAGTAAAATCGTAAGACTATGAATTATGATAAGAGAGAATCCTAAATTCAATTTGGAACGAAATAGTCCTCGGCAACGGTGCCAAAAACTTGATGTTTTATTTAAACCAACATGATTTAAATGATTTTTAAACTCGCAAGTATACGGATCAGATGTAGATACGGTACGTATTACGAGATCGTTCCCACGAGGACTGATCGTCACAACTCAAATTCACAATTCTTCTTAACTAATTCAATAAATAATGGAGCAAATTACTAACACAAATTTATGGAAAATAACTGAGAACAGGGAAGAAAATTCAATCAGAGAGAGCACTGGGACTTTCAAATCCACCCTTAATTATCCTAATCTTTATTTAGTCTGTTGATTCACCCTAATCTAGATTGATATAACTTATTTAGAGAAAGCACAATCTGTGTCCTTAGTCGGGCATACAGAATGTCTAATTCCTTTAAGCAATGCCATGAATGACATATCCCATGTCCTTGGTCGGACACATGGAATATACAATTCATTAAAGCACCCTGTTTCCTCCTCTATAGGAACCTTCATGATCAGACACAAGCACCTAGAATAAGCATCCATACAACGTCCATATATAGACTCTGATCAAGTTTATAGATGGAGAAGTATAGAATTTTAACCCAATCAAGCACACTAGAGAACGAACAAATCAATCCAGTTAAAGTAAAATCAACATAAACAAAGCATTATTCAAATTAGGGGCTTCATCTCAGCCCTAGCGAAGAAAATTAGAAATCCATGTGCTCAACTAGAAGGAAAAAAATAAAATTGATAAAGGAAAAACATATGGAAATCTAAATCAGCCCTCCTTTCTTCCTCTCTCTCTCTCTCTCTCTTTCTTCTCTTTCTTCTTCTTTGGCCTTCCTTGAATCTCCTCCAGCCGAACTTCCTCACTCTGGATCTGAAATTCCTCAGATCCCAGGCGTGTAAATTCTTCATTATTGGTTCTCTGGAGTCCATCCCGTGCTCTGGTGACTTGGGATCATCAAATCCATGCTTTTAATTCTCTTTTCAGTCTAACGCTCATTATTACGTCCTATAATGAAAACACGATTAAAACACTCCATTAAACCTTATCATGTATGTAAAATTAGGCAATTACTGGGGTCTGATATGCAATATTTGACCTTGATCAGATGTTGTACCACATGTTGTCTCCCCATTAATTCTGCCTGAGTGAGGCCATACTGAAATATATCATTTGCCTTACCCTTTTTGGTTGTCCATGTGACGCATCACATAGAATCGCATCGTACGATAAGTCATGATTATCCTTTTATTAATGCACATGTATCATGATCGATATATAAATAAGATTATAAGTCAATGTTTCTCTTCCTTCACCCTTTGCCTCCTCTCTTGCGTCAAACCCTCTTTTCTAATTTTCTCTTCTTAATTATCACGGTTGCATCTTCTTCTTCTTCTGCTCAATCTTTCCATCTATAAGCGTTCATCAAAGACCTAGATATTTTGTCATCAGGAGTGGTTAATGGCATCTTGATCGAACCAGACAAGTCATTGTTAACACTCAGTTCAGCCTTTCACCCTGCAATAACTTGCGAATAACTTCGTGAGATCGAATTAAGTTTTCCAAAATGTCCTGATGAAGTTCTTCATGTTCAAGCTGATAACTTCTCGAATCCTTGCAAGGCTTTTAAATCTCCACGAGTATGGCTGAAACTGATGAATGGTTAGGCCGACTGGTTCACATGCGTTGAAGGATACATGGAGGCAGGCAGGAATCTATGAGTGCAACAAACTCCCTTACACATATATCCCACCAATACCTTCCTTTCACTAGCGTTCACCTTTTAGAGTCGATCAACCAATACATTCTATTTTGGATGCAACCCCATGGGTTCAACAATCATGGATATATATGCATTCACTCACCTTTTTCCCTTGGGTAGCCTGTCTATCCCGGCTTTGCTTTAAAGAATCAACATCCATTCACAATACATTAAAATCGTTGATTAGGGATGACCATGTCTTTGGTTTAGGAATGACTTTAGGCAATTCCTAATTCGAATGGTTTTAAACCCTTCCTAAACCCAAGAAGGGAACAACTTACTCTCACAATTTTCTCAGGGTTTACTCTTTCCCTTAATTCATACATTTTTCCTCTTTCCCCTTTTCTTCTCATTTCTACCATCTCTCTCATCTCTCGCATCTTCCCTCTCTATACATCTATCTCTTCCCTCATCTCTCTCTCTCTCTCTCTCTCTCTCTCTCTCTCTCTCTCTCTCTCTCTCTCTCTCTCTCTCCCCTCTCTCTCTCCCTCTCTCTCATTTCTCTTCTCTTCCTTTCTCTTCTCATTTCTTCAACAAAGGCAGAGATTTCACATTTCAAAATCCACAGTTCTCGGAATCGACGAAGAACAGGTTTTCAAAATCCACAACTCTCGGAATTGACAAAGAACAAATTCGATCTCATTCCTCATCTCCTTTCATATATAGTTGTAATCCTATAATGAATAGGTTTGATTTTGCTCTATTTCTTCCACCGAAGATCACACCACCTTAGGTGATCTTAGTCGTCAAAGCATTTTGCCAATTAAACGTCAACCATCAACTGGACATGCTTTGCAACTATCCAATTCTAATCATCAGGGATCGTCTAATTAATGAAGATGGTTAGCGAGCCCATTGGCATTAGGTGGGCCACACATGGTCATCGGTTCAGATCTAACCATTGGATTATTCAAATTGGGCGATTTAGTGGGCCCCACTATAGTTGTGATCATTATAAATAGGTTTGGGGCAGGATGCTTGAACTGTGGTCTCTATACACGGTTATTAAGCCAGATATAGAAACCTACAGTGTGAAGACCCTAAAGGAGAGAAGTGTGATGGGTAAGCTTCTAGCCCTCCTTCCTATAAATAGATGTCTCGATCCGCTCACCAACACAAGAGGGAAAACCTTAGTCCCATTAAAAGTTCTCCTAAGGGTGTGAGGTGTGGAAGATCAAAATTCCCCTCAGGAACATTAAGGCATCAGGATGTCTTCCCAATCAGGTATGCCTTAAGATTATTATGTTGAATTTCCTTTATTGATGCATGGACGATCCGTCGATTCTGCAATACGGATCTAACAAAAACATCATAAACTTTCTGTGATTTTTTCAGGAAACAAAAAATTATAAGGAATTAATGTTTCCTTAATAATTTGAAAATATTTTTGATCTTGACAAAGTATAAGGAATATAGTGGATTATATTGTCTTTGATGGTTTTTTATTTAGCTGCTACATTTGTTGTTTGAGCTAAGATTCTTGTGCGTGTTGGAGTTTTGGATGTCATTTTGGTGGCATTTCTGATTTTGCCTATTTTCTTATGTGTTAGATGAGACTTCTGTGGAGTTTTGCAGCTTTGGCTGTCATTTTAGTGTATTTCTTATTTAGCTGCTATTTTTGCTATTTGAGATGAGAATTTAGTGGGTTTTGTACGTTTGGATGTAATATTAGTGGGGTTACTGATTTAACTATTATTTTTGCTATTTGAGCTGAGAATTTAGCACATTTGTATCTTTGACTATAATGTTAGCGGGGATTTTCATTTAGCTATTATTTGTGCTATTCGAGCTCACAATTTAGTGGGATTTGTAGTTTTGACTGCAATAGTAGAGGTGTAGAGGGCTTTTGTTGAATATGTACAATGGCTATTAGTGCAAGAGAGGGATGCAATGGCTATCTTATTGAAAGTTTGAGATGAACTGGTCATTCCCAGCATTTCTCGGTGAGGGATCCAATGGGTTTGGTGTAGTTTCAGTTGTAATTTAGTTATTCCTGTAGTTTTAGGCAATAAATTAAGGATAGGCATGTACTGTTTTTTCGTGAAATTTTCTACATACAGTGGGTGGGCCTGTACACCTGAATTTTGATCCAAATGCTCTAATTTGGCTTCTTTTGTCCAAGAACTAGCACTAGGCTTTAACCAAGTATGAAACCTGAATTCAATTCATCCCTTGCAAATTGTTCAGATTCATCTGCTTTTCTTCTCTCCTTTTCATTTTTGTCATGACGTAGAATACCTTTTCATTATTCCATGCAGGGAAAATAATATAGTGCAAACGTTTGTACTGTAATATAGTGAAGACCAGTTGTGTGGATCTGACCATGATCGGTGGATAACATCCACTGACCATCTTCCTGTCGTGCCTCCTTTGGCTATGAGCCTAAAACTCAGGCCAATTCATGATTTGGGTGGGCCACACAAGTAGAAATGGTTGAGAGGGGATGCCTACACTTGATTCTCGTATAGGGCCCAGCATGTTATGTATATTCCATGCAAGACATTGATATGAAACACTTGCCCCAGGTGATGTGGTACAATTCAAAATTTAGCTTTTTCTTTTCTTTTCGTTTGTACTTTTTCTTTTCTTGTCGTTGGTGTCCTCAGCTTATTGCCTGCTCACTGGAAAAATAGTAATTTGTCCTGGTCCTTTGTCTTGTCTTTAAAGTACTCTCAGCCCTGAATTTCTGTGACCATTTGTCTTGTTTTTACTTCAACTGATGTTACGTATCTTCCTTGTTTCTGCTACAATTTTCCCATGCTAAATAAATTTTCGAGAAATGAGATTTTAGGATAAGAAGAGTTTGAGGTTCCACTAGTTATTATCCAAGTTGTTTTGTGCTTATATGATGTGCGGTTTCCTCAAACAGTAGTTATTTCAACAAATTTCGGATGCTTTGCATAAGCAGGAGATCCCCCGCACGCCAGACTCTTTTTTTTTTTTTTGACTTTTTCTTTTGCTGGGTTTGCTTCTAATTATTGCTGGTGATGTGCAACATGGCAAGGATACATTCCTAATATGGTTGGACCAAAAGAAGGTGAACGTAAATTTTAACCATAACTTTTGTGATGTAGAGAGGGTCGCGGACCGTTACATGGCCAAGATGGATTAGAAAAGGCCCGGTCGATGATAGAAGTGATCCGAACAGTCGGACCTTAAATCAAGTGTACCTCACAATCCAGAATGAGTTATCGGATGTAAAATATATGACTTTGGTGTAGAAGGAGCTACTATAGCCAACCAACCCGGCTATTCCGAGTTGCGCATGATAGATTTGTGAAATACTGCCAGATCGACGGTCGTTTCTCTATTTTAATTATGTTTTAACTATAAATAGTAAGTTTTAGTTTGATTATAACTCTTCATCCGTTGGGTTTTAGGAGTTGTACCCAACACGAAAAGAGCTTAGAAAAATTAGGAGAACAGCTTGGTGAAGCCAAATAGGACACTTATTATTTTTTACCCTAAACCTTGCGCACTAGCAGACATCACGATCGTCTATAAATAGTAAATCACGGTTTCTAGGAGTTTTAGTCGTAATTTGATTATGATTTCTCTCACATTGCTTGGTATCCCTATTTAAAGGGTTGTGAATTCGTGTTTTATTCATCCATTAATCAATTTCAAATTTATTAGAATTTATTTCTATTTTCTTGCTTTCTTTCCTCGTGGATTCGAGAAGTCTCTATGAGGAGTCCAAAGAAGTTCCGTGGATTCGGAATAATTATCCTCTTGAGGAAGACGGTGCTCGACCTCATGTCCTTCCCTACGTCATTTTGATTTGAGTATCGTTACGGGGCGTACAACCTATCAATCTTTATTATGAAGGGCCATCCGAGGTGAACAGACCCACAACGTGGGTCGCGTCTGTCCATTTATCCCAAAAAACAATTGCTTTTAGCTAAAAAATGAAATTTAAAAAAAATTACTATTTTTAGTAATTCCGATTTTTTAATATTTTCTTTTTTTTTTGTAGTTTTAGATTTTTTTTTCTTCTTTTCTAGAAATAACTTGTAATAATGCTAGTACTCTTCCAGCAAAAGTTATTTGAAATTTTTATTTTTAGAAATTAGGATTTAGACGAGTTTTACTGGAATTAGGATTTTTTTTTATTAGAGTTAAAATTTTACTATTTTGATAATTATAGATTTTAGGGAGTTTGAGTTGGATTTTGACTTTGAAACTTCTTTCTAGGTTTGGTATCACTATTTAAAGGATTGTAAATTGGTTTTTATTATCAATTAATCAAATTTTGAATTTCTATAATTTATTTCTATTTTCTTATTTTCCATCGTGAATTCGAGGTATCTTTATGAAGAGTCTAAAGAAGCTCTATGGATTCAAAGTAGTTATCCCCTTTAGGAAGATGGTGATCGACCTCGTCACGTCCATCCTTGCGTTAATTGGTATCAGAACGAGGACTCCCCTCGAACCGATGGTAAATAATGAAGGAGGTATAGACCAAAATTCTGTGGATGGTGATTCAGGAATTAGTTATCTTTTAGAAAGAATTGAAACTTTCCACCAGAAGAGTCAATTGACCATGCAAGGGCCGTAGAAAACTCTTGACTATCTTGCGGATACGCTAATTTCACCCCAAGCCCAAGGTGATACTCAACCGCCCGTGGTTGATGTACAGCACAACCCCAATTTCCATAGAGCACTATCAGTGGTGAATTGTAGAGCTACCCGCTCTAGCGACGAGGACCTCGATAATGGCTTTACACGATGACTAGTCCATAAAAGCGATCATCTACATCGTGATAATAGAGACTATTGAGGTAAGGTCGAACTTTCTAGTTTTAATGACTTATTACATATAGAAGATTTCCTCAACTGGCAAGCCGAAGTAGAACGATATTTTAATTATATGGACATGCTGGAGCATAAAAAGGTGAAATTAGTAGCATTCAAATTAAAATCTAGTGTTTCTTCATGGTGGGAGCAATTACAACTCTCACGTGCTCAATAGAATAAAGCGCTCATCTGATCATGACCACGGATGAGATGTCTTCTTCGATCATAATTCATCCCTAGTGATTACTTGCAGGTATTATTCCAATGATACCAAAATTACTGACAGGCCATCATAGATTACACCGAAGAATTCTAGAGGTTGACAACGTGGAATGACATGTCAAAAACTGAATCGCGGAAGGTAGCATGATTTATAATAGGGTTACAATCAATGATTCAAGACCAAGTTCAGATGCACTAGGTCGAGACCATGGATGAAGCAGTTCAATTAGCAGGTATGGCAAAAATGCAACTTCTAAGAGTCTCTGCGCAGCCTTATCCTTCAACTCGGCCCTTATAACGGGTCCCACATAGGATTCAGTACTGGCATGTGGAAAAGAACTAGTAAAGGAGGTCATCAACCTCTTGTAACCATAAATCGTGACACAAGGAGCGACCCATCTAGGCCTCAACGTGTAGCACCCACAACAATGGGCCCAAGTAAGATTCCAAATCCTTATGGTTAGCTAAGGTCAAACACTTATTATCGTTGTGGCCAACCGAGTCACTTATCAAACACCTACCCTCAATGCCCTGCAGCCCACTTTACAATTAAAGAAGGGGGTACTAAAGGTGATGTAGCAAAAGAAGAGCCTAGCTTTGATGAAGATAAACAAGCCACTAAGGAAGGAATTGGTGACGAAGAATGGATAGCCAAGGATCATGGCGAATACTTGGTCGTGAGACGATTACTATACACTCCATGAAAGGAATTGCATCCACAGCAGCACAATATATTATGTACGTAGTGTATCGTCAACAGCAAGGTTTGTGATGGACAAGTTGTAGCTACCTACGACAAAGCACCATTTCTCTTACTTGATTGGCAATAAAACCAAGGTAACTGAACAATGCACTGTCTTGTCTTCAATTGGCAAAAATTATAAGGATTAAGTACTTTGTGACGTAATCAACATAGAAGCATGCCATATGTTACTCAATCGACCATGGTAGTTAAACCGTAATGCAACCCATCGAGGATGAGACAATGTTTATGTCTTCGTTAAAAATAGTCGAAAGATGGTCCTTGCTCCTATGCCACTAGAGAACTACCCTAAAACTTCTAAAGTTGAGGAAAATTTCCTCCTGAGCATTCAGTATTTTATGAAGGAATTCAAGGAAATCAGTGAGACGTACGCCGTGGTAGTAAAGGACAAGGAATCAAAGCCCTTAATCATTCCCCCAAGCTTAAGGCCATTGCTGAATGAATTCAAGGAAATCTGTCTTGAAGAGTTACTCGACGGATTGTCCCCCATGCGAGATATTCAACATCACATAGACTTTGTCCCTGGGGCTAGCTTGCACAACCTCCCTCACTATCGGATGAGTCCATAAGAGTGTGAGATACTTCAGGGCCAAGTGAAGGAACTGATTCATACTAGTCAAGTCAATGAGAGCATAAGTACATGCATTGTGTCAACTCAAGAGGCTAATGCAAAGTACATGGAAAAAACTAATAAACATCAATGCCAGAAATTATTTCAGTATATGAGTGAAATCCCTTGAGTAACTCAAGGACGAGTTTTTTCCAAGTGGAGGAGTCTGATATAGAACATGGCACAAATATATTCTTAGCATGGTTGGACTAAAAGAACGTGAATCGTAAATTGGTCATAACTTTTGATCCGGGTATCGTTACGGGGCGTACAACCTTTTAATCTTTATTGTAATGGGCTATCTGAGGTGAACCAACCCACAAAATGGGTCATGTCTGTCCGTTTATCCAGAAATTGTGCCCTTTTAGCTCAAAAATGAAGTTTTAAAAAAATTACTATTTTTAGTAATTCTGATTTATTAATATTTTCTTATTTTTAAAGTTTTAGACATTTTTCTAGAAATAATTTGTAATCATGCTTTGACACTTCTAGCAAAAGTTATTTGGAATTTTTGTTTTTAGAAATTATGATTTGAAGAGTTTTATTAGAATTAGGATTTTTTTTATTAGAGTTAGAATTTTACCATTTTTGGTAATTATGAATTTTAGGGAGTTTGAGTTGGAGTTTGACTCTAAAATGTCTTCCTAGGTTTGGTATCACTATTTAAAGGATTGTAAATTCAATTTTATCATTAATCAATCAAATTTTAGATTTCTAGAATTTATTTCTATTTTCTTATTTCCCTCTTGGGTTCAAGGTGTCTCTGTGAGGAGTCTAAAGAAGCTCCGTGAATTTGGAGTAATTATCCCCTTGAGGAAGATGGTGATTGACCTCATCACTTCCATCCCTGTGTCAGCCGGTGCTGTGGAATTTATTTTATGTCATGCAAAGGTTTCAATAGCTTATATGGAAGGAAAAAAGATCGATGAGGTACGTTGGTATTTGAGAGAAATATATACACACACACACACACACACACACACACATGAGAAAGAGAGAGAGAGAGAGAGAGAGAGAGAGAGAGAAAGAGAAAGAGAGAGAGTGATCATGTTTATTTATAATGATGTAAGTTGGTTTTTATTAGCTAGTTCATACTATGGGTAGATCAAGATTTTGACACTAAAGGGGTCATTTGGCACCAGAGGGGTTGAGGGGATTTCAAATCCCCTGGTATGTTTGGCACCATAAAGTAATTGGGGGTTTCAAATCTAGGGGGTTTGAAATCTACGGTGAAAGCTTGGATTATATCTAAAATCCTTTCAAGAGTTACATGTGTAACATGTGTGTCACTAGACTATTAATCTATTGGACACATGGCCCACTAATGATATCCTAAATAATTAGATTATCAGTTGCATTACTATAATTACTTTAATATGATGATTTACACCTTCTAAACATTATCCATGTAAATCAATGGTTAAAAATCATTAGTTAGTCACTCAGATGTGATCTTGTGCTTGTGGCCCATCCTAGACTTGCAATTACAACATTTTTAGGCAAAGTATATATTTCAATGGGTTTCTTACAATTATTATGTCAAACATTACATTCATACACTAATTAGAAATATTAAAGTTGATTTAGTAATTAAATTCAAACCCTTGAAAATATACTATGCATAGCTACTTTTGGACTAGAGGAGATTCTAAATTCCAAGTGCCAAACACAATGGGAGGATTCCAAATCCAGAGGGTTTCAAATTCTGGAGTGGTTTATGGGCCCAAATTGAGGCAGATACAAAGGTCAAGTGGACCACGCCACAAAAAGTTATGGGGATTGAATGTCTACCATTGAAAACTTCTTGGAGGCTGCAGAAGTTTTGGATTAATCTTATATTTGTTTTTTCCTTCATTCAGGTTTGAGTAACCTCTTTGACAGGTTCAATGACAAATAAACATCATGATGGGCTCTAAGATGCTTTTAACGGTAGAAATCATTGTACCCATTGCTTATTGTGGTGTAGTCCTCATCCAGGTCCATGTGACCTCATCAACAAGTTCAATGGAAAATATACATTATAATGAACTTTAAAAGTTCTTAATGTTTGATTTTCAATCCTTGATGCTTCATATGATGTGATCAACTTTGGATTTGCCTCATTTTTAAGCTTATGCCTTAAAATGAGCTAGCAAAATGGATGAACCGTGGATAAAACACATACATCATAATAGGGCCAATGGAGCTTTTCAAGCACTACATGCAGGTCAGTCGGATGTGATTAGTGACCCTAACACTAGCCAGCTAGCTAGAATCAAAGCTCTATAGGCCCCACCATAATGTATATGTTTTACCACATCATCCATCCATTTTGCCCGTTCATTTTAGGACATGAACCTAAAAATGAGGTAGATCCAAAGGTCATGTGCACCACACCACAGAAAATAGTGGGGATAATGACATTTGCTGTTCATTACAACAATTCAGACTTTTTGTAACAAGTCAACTCATCGCTAAAAACTTCAAACTTGCCGCTAAAAACTTTTTGTGATGAGTGTTGCTCATCGCCAAATTTGTTAGAAATACTGTCACGAATTCTACTTAACAACGAAAACACCAACCCGTCACTAATGACTCAAATATTTGTGATGACCTAATAACTTATTATAAAATATAGCTAATTAGCGATGAGTTGACACATCACCATTGCATATCATAAAATGTCGCCAAATATGAAACTTGTCACGAATAAAAATGTTTTGCAATGAGTCCTCGTTGTCTCTAACAACCCCAAACTTGTCACAAAAGATTTTTACGATGAGTGTTGCTAGTCATCGATTTGTCTCAAATACTAATTATTTGCGACAATTTAATAAGTTGTCGCTAAATATAGCTTATTTGCAACAAGTATACACGTTGCCATTACATATTATAAAACATTGCTAAACATGAAACTCGTCATGAATAAAGACGTTTGCGATGAGTCCACTTATTGGTAAAAAAATATAAACTCGTTGCCAAAGTCCTTGTGGCGATGAATGTTGATTGTTGCCAATTTCATAGCAAACACGATGTCGTAAATTCTATTTAGTGACAAAAACAACAAGTCATCGCCAATGAGTTAATTATTTGCCACAACTAACAACTTGTCGCAAAATATTAGTTTTGAGTTAAACATCACCAAATTATGTTGATTTATTTATTAGCAAGAAGTAAAAGTCATCCATACAAATATTTTTTAAAATATTTTTTCTAGTTTGAACTAAGTTAATCGAACAAAATAACATGTATTAATCAATATTCATCATAATCCATTGAAATATAAAAACAATTTAATTAAATTAAAACTAAATTTATAATTATCTAGAACACAAAAAAGTACATATGTCCAAATTGTCTAATAAAAATCAATAAAAAAAAATGTGCATCATCGATAATGCAGTGGGGCTTGAGAAGATAACATCAATCTGTATAAAAATCTACAAAATAATTAAAATAAAATATTATTAGTGATTATTCTATACTACTTGCGTAATTTAAATATGACATTCAACTTACCACTGAAGATGTGATTGGGCTTGCTGTGACATAAGGGTACACACCATCTCCTCCAATTGAGCTTGTCGTGTTAGTATATCATTTATCGTCCCTTGCATGACCTTCACCTCAGTCCTAAGATCAGTGGCCATTGTTTCTGCATGCTCGGCTCTCCTCGTAGCCTTATCTCAAATATCTCCAAATTAGAAGATCCTAACCATCCAAACTTTGGTCTTTGCTCCATGTTGTTACTGTGTTTCTTAAATGTCTGCTTGTAGGTCACCAATTGAAGGTTTAAAATCTTCTAACATAAGATATTTTTGCAATATCTCAAACCACAATAGGGTTCATCAAATCAATGGTTTGGATCACCAAACCATGTGCACCACTTGCATGGAGGCATTAGGATACTACACATCTTGGTGCATCAAGATGAGGAAGTAGCCCTCAAATTGCAGTTATATTCCTTTATAAATCCAAGTGGGACACACGCAATGGATGGGATGGAGTTATGAACCACATCTCAATGAGCCCAATAAATGATTATGAATGTTTTAATGGGAGGGTAACCCCTCTCAACTGTTG
This sequence comes from Magnolia changhungtana, assembly GCA_030180095.1. Taxonomy (NCBI): domain Eukaryota; kingdom Viridiplantae; phylum Streptophyta; class Magnoliopsida; order Magnoliales; family Magnoliaceae; genus Magnolia; species Magnolia changhungtana. The sequence continues at coordinate 2,642,418 of JASAUF010000640.1, forward strand.
TATGTGGTGTGGCCCACCCAAGTCATAAATTAACTTGATTTTTAAGCCCATGGCCCACCATGAATTGGTGCATCTGGCAAATGGGGTAGATGTTTAACACACATCATAGTGGAGCCCACACAATTCGATCTCATGGGAAGTTCCCAAGAGGTCAACATCATAGTACCAACTATGGGAGCAAACAATCATTACTAAGTTGGTATGAGACGTTTAATGCTTCAATCTTGAGAATTTAATTATAAAGTGGTTATAATCTTGCGTGTTTGTGAACACACGACTCATACCAATGGAAACAATTGGAAAAGGCGTCCACCCTATTGAGCCTTGGAAATCCACTCCATCCATATTACCAAATCAATTTATGGCATTATTCAGAAAATGAGGCAGCTCCAAGGCTCAAGTAAAACACCCCACAGAAAGTAGGAGATTAAACACCTACCAGAAAGTAGGAGATTAAACACCTACCACAAGATCATCATAGCCCACTTGCCATAAGAGCCAAATCATTTATATAGTGAGGTCCATTGCGAACATACCTATCTCAAAAGATAGGTATAACCCAAAAGACGAACACGTACAGAGATCACCGGTTAACCTAATAGCTGCTTTGATGCCTACTTCCCTTTGTAATCTACCATTCAAAGCCTTTCCTCTTCTCTATTAGAGGATCGAGAGTTGGATGGATCTTTTTAATCTTAGGAAATAGAAATAATGTCTCCCCGAGCACAATGCAATTAATGTGTGTCCGTGTTAAACGGGATCAGATTGATAACTCCCCAGCCACCAGCCAATGGCTGATGATTGGTACTCCGTGGGCCCCACTATGATGTATGTGTTTCATCCATGCCATCCATCTATTTTTATAGATCATTTTAAGGTATGAGACTAAAAATGAGGTATTTATCATTCTCAATGTACCACATTACATGAGACAGTGTTGAATGAGTGTCAACCATTAAAAACTTTTTGAGGCCTATAAAAGTATTGGATCAAGCTGATATTTGTTTTTTCCCTTCTTCTAGGTCTGTATGACCTAATCAACGAATTGGATGTCAAATAAAAAGTACAGTGGGCTTCAGGAGGATTTTAATGGTGGATATCCAATCACTATTTTTTTTCCTATAGTGTGGTCCACCTGAGATTTATACCCCTCTCATTTTTTGGATCAATCCCTAAAATGATTTGTAAAAATGGATTAATGACATGGATGAAACACATACATCATGGTGGGGCCCACAGAGCACAGACCACCAGCCACCGAGCTAGTGGCAGGGGGAGTAGCCAATCCATTTCCTTGTTAAACGAGAATGGATTAGAACACGGATTAGCCACTGACAAGTTGAGTAGGGAGACTCGCTACTGAAGTGACGTCACCAAGTTCTGTGGGCTGCACCATGATGTATATTTTATATCTACACTTCCCATCTATTTGGAGAGATCATACTAGGACATGATCCAAAGAATGAGTCACATCCAAAGCTCGAGAGGACCCCACCATAGAAAACAGTGGGGAGAGTGACGCCCACCATTAAAAAGTTCTAAGGGCCACAAAAGTTTTCCATCAAGCTAATATTTGTCTTTTCCCTTCTTTCATGTCTGCGTTAACACATGAACAGGTTAGATCTCAAATAAACATCATGGTGGACCTTCGAAAGGTTTCAACGGTGGGCGTCACTCTCACCACTATTTTATGTGGTAGGGTCGACCCTAGCCTTGGATTTGCCTCATTCTTTGAACCATGCCCTAAAATGATCTCTTCAAATGTATGGACGATGTGGATACAACACATACATCATGGTGGGGCCCATAGAACATGGTGATGTCCCTTCAGTAGTGAGTCAGTAGTGAGTCTCGCTACTCAACCTATTAGTATCCAATTTGCTTCCAACAAATTTCCTACAAAAGCATTGGCAGGACGTTCCGATGCTACAAACCTAGGTGGGGCCCATGGTGATGTTTATGTGAAATCCACCCCCCCCCCCCCCCCATAAGTTTTGTGAGCTCATTTTAAGACATGGGACTAAAAATAAAATCCGTTTTGTGAGCTCATTTTAAGACATGGGACTAAAAATAAACCAGATCCAATACTCAAGTGGGCCGAAAATGTGAGGATTAAACGTCCACAGTTGAATTATTGTGGGGCCACAAAAGTTTTGAATTAGGGTAATACTTATGTTCTTAGTTCCTTCTAGTAGTAATGATGTTATGAACGATACGGATGTCATTTAAACATCACTTTCAATTCCAGGGAGGTTTCAACAATAGGAATTTCCTTACCCACCTTTTCCTTTAGTGTTGCCCACGAGTCTTGGTTCATACTCATTTTTGGTCCCATATCCTAAAATGAGATCACAAAGAGGATGGGTGGGGTGGATTTCACACAAACATTATGGTGGGCCCCACTTAGGTTTCCTACGCAGGAACTTCCTGCCAAAGGTTCCGCAGGAAATCCGCGTCTAGATCAGCACCATCCCATTTTCAGGGACGTGGTTCAGCTAGTGACTGTTGAGGGTCAAATATTGCATATTATCCCCCATTTATATCTTAGTTTTATGAACATGATAATGCTTAATGTTCTATTTTACTTATCTTAGGAGATCAAGATTGAAGAATTTAAATACCAAAGATCCAAAAAAACTAAGTGAGGAATGAAGAGAATCAAATATTTGAAGTGAATAAAAGGAATCATGAAATCATCCTGAGAAAGCGTATTTTGAAACTCTAGGTCATCTTGTGAAATTGTGCAGAGTGAAGTCTATTTTGGGAAACTGCGCAGAGTGAAGTCTATTTTAGTAAACTGCATAAATTCGAGGCAGTTTCTAAAGTTTTCCAACTAGGTGCGAAATTTGGAGTTCCACAACTATAAATAGAACTCTCTAAGATGCTCCAAGGCATCTTCTAGGGTTTAAGGAGTGGAAAAAAAGGGTGGAGAAGTCGTTGGCAAGAGTTTTTCTTCTTCTTCCTTTGTTGTTTTCATATTTTTCTTAAGAAACTTTGGTCCAATCTTGTTTATGGTTAGCTAAACCACTTAGCTAGGGCTAAGAGGTGAAGCTTATAGCATGATGGGATATTTTTATTATTGTGATTCATGTTTATGTTGAACTCCATGGATTCTAATTTGATATTTAAGGAATATTTTCAGTTTTTTAATGGTTTATTGTGACTCAAATTACAGTCGATCTACAATAGCTTTGTGTATCTTCTTTTCCTGATTTGAGATTGTGAAATTAGTAAGTCCTATTGTTCACCATCGTCCCTTGAGCATGGTAGGGTGATGGAATCCTTCCTAATCTTCACAATTCTCCCGCTTTGTGATTATAGGATTGGTAAATCCTATTGTTTGTCATTATCTTCTGGGCATGGTTTGGTAATGAAATCCCTGCCAATTATCATAGTTCTCCTTCATTGAGAATTAAGTCAATGAAAGTTCAGACTTGGTTTTATTGATATATTTTCCAATTGGATAGGATAAGACTCCAATTCTAATTGTGTTACTTGAATCAAGCAATAGAGCTCCCTGATCACTACAAGTGGATCCTTGGCACCCTAGTTCCCACCTTTAAATTCTTAGTTTTAATTACTTAATTCACAATTACTCTCTCAATCACTTTAGAATTAGTTTTACATTTAATTTCAGAAACGCACAAGATCAGTCCCTGTGGATTTAACTTCGATCTTACCGAGATTATTACTACATCGCGACCCTACACTTGGAGTTGTGAATAGTGTTGTTGCCACTAGCCAGGTGTCTAGTGGTCGGTGCTATGTGGGCCTACAATGATCTATATGTTTTATCCACATCGTCCATCCATTTTTATACATTATTCTAATATTTTATCCCATAAATGAGGCAGATCAAAATCTCAGGTGGACCACACCATTGGAAAATAAGAGTGATTGAATGTCTACCATTAAAAACCTCCTAGAGCCCATTCTAATATTTATTTGGCATCCAACCTGTAGATTAGGTCATACGGATCTGGATGAAGGTAAAAAACAAATATCAGCTTGATCCAAAACTTTGTAGCCCCAAGAAGTTTTTAATGGTTAGAGTTCAATCAACACTGTATGATAATTATTTGGAAAAATGGATGGACGGAATGGATGAGACACATACACATCCTGGGGCCTACAGAGCATTGGCTAGTGGTAGGGTGAGTAGCTAATCCATTTCCTCTGGAAAGTGATGTCACTAGTTCTGTGGGTCCCACCTTGATGTATGCTTTGTATTCACACCATCCATCCATTTGGAGAGATCATTTTAGGGCATGAGACAAAGAATGAGTCAGATCCAACACTCGAATGGACCCCACCATAAAATTCATACATCATGTTGGCCCCTCAGTGGCCCCTTGGAGCCTCATTCATCTCATCCCCTATCAAACCATCCATTCATCTCATCCAATCATCCAATCATCCATCAGTCCATCTATCCAACCATTTCATTCATCTATTCGGTCTATCAAACATCCATCCATCCATTCCATCAATCCATCCATCCAACCATCTCATTCATACATCTGATCATCCCATCAATCATCCAAAACATCCATCCATTCATGACATCTATCCATACAACCACCCCATCCATCCATCCATTCAGCCATCCATACATTCATCTAACCATCCCATCCATTCATCCATCTCATCTATCCATCTAACCATCCATCGAACCAACCCATCTATCCATTCATTCCATCCAATCATCAAAACATCCATCCATCCATATCATCTATCCATCTAAACAACCATCCATCCAACCATCCATCCATCGCATCCATCCACCATTCAATCGATGATTGGTGATCTGATGGTCGAAAGCACTTTGTGTTGTAGATCATTGATTGGGAAGACAATCTTATGATCGTCAGTAATGTACAACATTCGATCATCAATTGGAGACTTAATGAAGTGATTTGCGATGATTTCCACCATTCGATAGAGGATCAGAGGTTGATTGGATAGTCAACAATACTTTGTATCGTTTGATTATTGATTGGAGGTTGATCAAGCGATTGTTGATGATGCACACCATTCCATCATCAATAGGGGAATTAATAACACGATTTATTAGGGTTGAAAGTCAAGCGGGTTTAACCCAACCGACCCGTGACCGACCCAACATTGGGTTAGGCTTGGGCAAGATGTATTGGGTTCGATCTCGGACTTGGGTTATACAAACACCAACCCGATAAAACTTAGGTCGGGCTCGCGTTGAGGTCTAAGGTTACCTAACCCAACCTGAACCCGATCAATATATAAGTATAAATTATAATTGAGTGCCACTCGTCTATGTTGAAGGCACTGGAATTTCTAGTGTCATTGGGTCTCATTAGTGCACATCATTTTCGATGACTTGAGCTAACAAGATATGTCATATTTCTCTCCCAAATAGATTGTGTCCTACACAACACGATTTTAAAGCAGTAGTTGTCCTATGTTTTAGCTTGTTTATTTAGAAAAAATGAAGTTCTTTATGATAAATAATTACATATATAATTAATAAAATCATAGGTACAAAAATAGATGTGTATTGAAATATACTAGACTAATGTAATCACAAAAATATTAATATGTATCTACCCGACCAACTAGACCGAGCCTGCTAGGGTTGGGCTTGGGTTGAGAATTTCTAACCTGAGATTGGGTTGATTAGGTTAGGGTTGAGGTATAGGAACCTTGGGTTGGGCTAAGGTTGAGCAACAACCCGACCTAACACCCCCCCCCTTCCGACTTTCATTTCACGATTTATGGTGGTTTTTACCATTCAATCATTAATTAGAGGTTCATCAGATGGTCAACAGCGCTTCGTGTCATCCAATGGTTGATTAGGAGGTCGATCGGGCGATCATTAGTAAAGCGCACTATTCGATTGTCTATCAGGAACTTAATGAAGCAATCAACGTTGGTTTCCACTGTTTAATTGATGGGCACATAGACAGATGAAGGAAAACTATTCTTAGAGCACACAAATAGCTGAAGGGAATCTCAAATATTACCTTTATCCAAAACTTGTATGGCCCGTAAGAAGTTTTCAATAGTAGAAGTTCAATCCCCACTAGTTCTTTGGGATGATTACTTAGGCTTCAGATATGCTTAAATTTTAGGCTCATTTCATAAAAAGCGCTACTAAAAGGTATGGACTGTGCGGATTAGACACATACATCACATGTGAGTTTACTTAGTGTTCTTAGCTTAGTGGGTGTTACCCATGCAACTACTTAAAGAGAAAGAGATGGGTAATGAGAGTGGATAAGCTGCTACATACCCGAGTAACACCTTAGTGGGTGTTACCCCTACTATAGGGACCACCTTGATGATCTGTTGAATATCCACACCATACATCCATTCATACGACTCATTTTAGGATGCGTATTAAAAAATTAAGCATATTCAAAGAATTTTTTTGTTTAGCCACCGGGAAAATCCGTCAAGAAATCACATTAATTTCTTATAGTGTGTTTTCTTTAGAAAAAATTAATAGTAGATTCCACGTGAATGGGAGGTTGATCAGGCGATCGTGTCCACCATTCGATTGAAACTACATTTGTCATAAAAAGTATAATTTAATGTTTTTATAACGAGTTTAACTAGTCATCAAAAACAGTCTTTTCTGTCACATAATTTCATGTGGAAAAATTTGTGCATCAAGTATTTACAATGATAATTGTAGCTCATCACAAAAATGTTAACTATTGGTGACGATTTATAATGTTGTTACAAATACTCTACCTTTTTGCAATGAAAGTACATTAGTTGTTAAAAGTTTAAGTTGGCATTTTTTGCAATGCGTAGACCTAGTCATCACTAAAATAAACTGTTTGTGTTGTTGTAAAAATTAATATTTTATAATAATACTCAATTCGTCGTATAAAGTGGATATTAGCGATGACAATTGAGACACATTATAAAAAGTCTTTCCCGACATATAATTTTCCTGGGCAGAATTAGTGGGAAAAGTTTTTACAGTGATAATTACAGCTTGTAATAAAAACATTGACTATTTGCGATAATTTACAATGTTGTTGTAAATACTTTACCCTTTCTCAATGAAACTACATTCGTCTCAAAAAGTTTTAGTTGGTATTTATCACAACGAGTTAACCTCGTCGTCGCTAAAATAAACTATTTGCAGTAACTTTTGTGTCATTGTAAAAAATAATATTTTGTGATGACACTCAATTCGTCGAATAAACTAGACATTAGCAATTACAATTGAAATGCATCACGAAAAGTCTTTTACCTTTTGCGCCATGTAATTTCTTGTGAAATAATTGGCGTGAAATTTTTTTACAACGATAATTGCAAGTCATCGCAAAAACGTTGACTATTTCTAATGACTTACATTGTTGTTGCAAATACTCTACCCTTTCGCAATGAAACTACATTCATCACGAAAGTTTTAGTTGGTATTTGTCGTAACGAGTTAACCTAGTTGTCGCTAAAACAAACTATTTGCAGTGACTCTTGTATCGTTGCAAAAAATAATAGTTTGCAACAACACTCAAGTTTTGCAACAGCAATTGAAGCTCGTCGTAAAAAAGTTGACTATTAGCGACGAATTAAAATGCCATTGTAAATAGTCAATTTTTAACGGCGACTCGAAATGTCGTTGTAAAAATTTGACTTTTTGCGATGAAATTAGACTCGTTGCTAAAAAAGTCATTATAAAATGTCTAAATTGTTGTAATGGTTAAAACCTTCTTAGGGGCCCATAATGATATTTATTTGTCAGTCAACTTGTTCATAAAGTCACATAGACATGGATAAAGAAAAACACAAATATCAGCTTGATCCAAAAGAAGTTCGTGGAGCTATGAGAAGGATCCACCTCGAGTGACAAGAGTCGTGTGATGGAGGTTTTTGTAAATTATACATTTGAAATTCTTTCCCTTTTTGCATGGTTTCCGATGCTCAAGCTGAAATGGTTTCTTACAAGTGTGGCAAGGCTCTTCTTTTATTTGATGTTATCAGTTGTTCTTTAACTTTATTCCATTTCTTTAGTGCCATTCCATTTTTGCTCATGCCTCAATTCATCTTGAAATACGGTTTTTCTAATGGAGATATTCTATTATAACCAGGGAGTTCATCCTGTTCCAGAGGACTTCGTTGCAAAGTAATTGAGGTCCATGCTTTCTGATATGCAGGTTGATGTGGTAAGTGACAAGCACTCAAAAACAATACAAGGTTGGTGGAGGTTTTGGACCCTAGTCTTGTGATGCCCCTTGACATGAAATCCCATGTGAGATTGGCTAAGGTTGCTTCAGCTTGTTTAGCAATACAAGCAAAAACAGACCATAGGAGTGGAACACATGGAGGATTTTTATTTATTTATTTATTATGTATTTGGATCATTTTCAACTTATTGTTGTAAATATTATATATTTTTATTGTAAATTGTACAATATTTGTTTAATATTCATTTTTTTTTTTTTTTTATATTGGAACATTCTTTGGGTTTCAATGTGGGGATATAAGCAACGTCTATGTTTATTGATATGAAAGTAACATTCATGTCTTACTAATAATTTATTTATTTGCATTGAAATTTCTTCTTTCATGCCATGGTGACAGTAGGGATGATGGGCTACTTAGCCCCTGAGTTTCTGCAGACAGGACGTGCCAGGGAGAAAACTAACGTGTTTAGTTTGGGGGCAGTGGAGCTGGAAGTGGCTTCTGCAAGGAGGCCCATTAAGAAGGATGTGGGTGTTGTTGGGAGCAGTAAGCGTAGTAATTTGATGGAATGAGTTTGGAGTTTACACAGAGCGGGGAGATTTTTGGAGGCTGCTGATATGAGGCAGGAGGAAGGGGATGACAAAGGTGCTACTGGTTGGACTGGTTTGTTCACACTCGGACCCACTTGCAAGGCCCAACATGAGGAATGTGGTGCAGATGCTTGGTGGAGAGGCATCACTGCCAAGTGTCCCAAGATCTAAGCCTTCCTTGAATTTTAGTACTAACCATCTGTTGTTGAGCTTGCAGGATAGTGTTTCTGATTGCAATGGGATGATCACCATCTCCACATCATCCTCCGGTAGCAGCAGCTTCATTGGTGGAAGAGGCTGATGTGATATTGTTACATCTTATTATTATTATTTTTATTATTATTTTACTTGTTATATGTATATTAATATTATGTTTATTCTTTTTTCTCTCTGTTGCTCATAAAGTTAGTTTAATAGTGTCATGGCCATGGCCTTTGAGATTTTGTGCGACACCAAATGTGAATTTTAGTACATGTAAAGGGTATTTGTGAAAATTTGAAAATTTGCACGATTAGGATTTTAGCCACTCAATAAACACTTTGGATTACCTGCTCTCTCTCTCTCTCTCTCTCTCTCTCTCTCTCTCTCTCTCTCTCTCTCTCTCTCTCTCTCTCTCTCTCTCCCCTAACAAAAGTAGTCTACTCCCAAGTTTAGCCCACATGAGAATCCAAAGCCCATTAAACAAATTATGAGAGACAGATGATTGACTGTGTAACATCCATCCGTGCATATTCTGTCGAGCCTCTAATGTTTAGATGTCAGCCAAAACAAGTCGCAGATCTAAAACTCTAACGTTTAGTTCAATCATATCTTTGATTGGCTAATCTCTTAGCTAGGGCTAAGACGTGAAGATTGTAGTTATTCGTAATGTTTAATATACTTTGATTCAAGTATTTGATTTTATTCTTGATCAATTCATTGTTATTTGGTTTGAATGAAGATTTATTTCAAGTTTACTTTGATCCATTATCAACTCTAGGCACATTAGGTTCTTAAGAATGCTAAATATACTTACTTTCTTATCTATTTTACAATGAATTATTCTGTAAAATTCATTGATATATCATAGACTACGGGCACGATAAATGCTTCAAATTTCTTACGATCAATACTTTAATACTTAACGAGGGAACCAATTCAATTGAAATTCGAAATCTGTTTTAATATATGAATGATGATTTAACTGCCATGTGATCTACTTAGATAGGATAGGACTTCGATTCCACTTGAGTAATCCAATTGAATCAAATGAATTAATATTAAGATATAGCTATAAGTAGATCCTTGGCACTTCAGTATTTTATCCTTAATAGTTTCTCTTGCAATTACTTATTATAGTAAATTCTAATAGTTAGTTTAATTTTAGTTTTAATTCTAAAGTATTTCAAATATTGCACAACCATAAGTCCCTATGGGTAAGATCTCAGTCTCACTAAGTTATTACCACATCGCATCCCTGCATTTTGAGCAGTCTCGAATACTCGCCATTGCACATCATCTCAAAAAATTGGTGCATATTTGAATTCAGTCCATCATAAAAGAAACTGATTACTTGTCAAATTTCATAACCATTGTGTGGGCATGCTATTAATAAGTCCTTGATTTTCTCTCAACATTGGAAGAATGTTTTGTCTTCTTTTGGAAGAAATTCATTATGGTGCACCTTAAGGTATTGGTTTTATGAATTGAAAAAAACTTTTTAAGGAACTCCTGAGTCATCTCAACCCACATGCCTATTGAGCACGGTCTTAGTTAATAGAGTAATTGTGGGATCCTAGTCTTTTGCAACATCGCTCGTGTGCACACATGTCCCAACTCGCACCGTTGATAGACCATACACTGCACCCTAGTGCACCTAGAAAACTCTCCCAAGTGATTTGTTTTGAATGATCTTGAAACCTCTATCATGTGGACCGCGTCGTTGTTGCAATCGCAATGATCAAAACCGTGCATCAATCCGACGCTCCGTTAGCGAGATATGACTCATCGAATGTAAGGCCCAAATTATGTATCCAGTAACACAACCTTTATTATGCGAGGCCCATTGGACTTGAGCCCATGTGGGCCTAAAGTTCACTTTTAGAACATGAAAATTACCAACAAATAGGACAATTACTACATGATAAAATAAGAAGCTAGCACATATAAGACAAGAACTATAAAACAAAATTGGATTCTATCTCAAAACTTATCATTAGATCTCTCCCCATGCCTTAGAAACTAATCATGGCTCATGTCCACCTCATCATATACATGCATCTAATGCATATCTCGATTTGTGTCACATCACTTCAAACAACCAATTGCAACACTCTACTTCATCATCTACAACCTACAACTGTTATTCATCCATTAGCCAATGCGTGTCTAGATTTCTTCTACCTTAGCAAATGCATGCTTAGCACCATCCACTACCCATACCATACATCACATCCCACCTCACTTTTATCTTCAATAAGATCTCATAAACTTGTCACAACATCTTGCCACCTCCACCCCCTAATTCCCTATATAAGAGTAGGAGCTCTCTTGCACTTATTCTTTTCCTATACTTAGAAAAATTTTGAGATTTTTAGAGAGAGTGAGAGAGAGTGGGACCAAGGTGTGGCCCACCATTAATCAAAGAGTGAGTGGACCATACATCATCATCCAACCATCCATCCATTTAGGTGAGTCTACACCCCTCCTACCATCCTCCTCATCCTCCTATTTCTTCCTCTTTTTTATTTTCTTAATATGTGTGGGCCCTACTGGTGTGGAGTTCTTATGTACATGTATTTATGGCTATAGTGGTCAGCAAGGTGGCCCACGTCAATATGGCCCACCATGATGAACATTATATCCATACCTTTCACATGTAATCCTCTTTTTTTTCTTTTCTTTTTTTTTTGTATCTAGATAGCTAGTTCTAAAAATCATATAAAATCGACCATGGTAAGATTAGTGTTAAAACTTGGAAATAATATAAACCACAATATGAACTAACTCTGGACCAAATTTTGTAGCCATCCAATGGTCTAATCATCTGTAACATCAAGTTTACTTGGCTGCTATCCAGTAACACATGCAAAATTCCAATTTGCCTAAAACAGACCCACTTTTAATTCCTTTAATGAATGTATTAAAAATATATGTTCCGTTAGATTCGTAAAAAATCGAATTAGCTTTCCAACGGTATATAATAAGCCTCAATCGGAGTTCAGATGGCTGAGATCTTGGCCTTACACGAAAGATGTATTTGGGAACTTGTTATGACCATTCTTATCTGTGCCATATCTGTAATTCCAACAGTCAGATGTATTTGATGTTTGCTCTTAACTTAAGATAGTTATTAATCATATGTACGGTCCCTATGGTCAGATCCTTTTACGATAGAATTTAAGAAATTCTGGACCGTCAAATACTTCCGTAAGGATAAATCTTGAATTTTTATGTGTGGTCCAGATGGGTCCAAGGCTCTGAATGGTTGGAAACCTATAAACGGCCTAAATGATATATTCTCAAACCATCCATTGGCTCAGATTTTCCAACATAGAATCTGATCATGGATATTTGATCAAGACATTTCATGTACTACTTGTATGTTATGTGTATGTTGACCACAATATTCATCCTCTTATTAGGGACCCACTTTGTAGTGAGACCACTTTTGATTTATGTACTTTATTAGTTCATTTAATCTGGACAGCCATGTGTACCGATGTGTCTCTTATCTATGCTTTGCTAGTAGGTGGCCCCACTTGTCATTCTATCTATTTCCCTTCTTTTGCAATTTCTGTTTGCTAGAATATTTCTAAGTACCTAACTGTATTGCATGTAGGCCTCTTTGACACCTTGTAGTGGGCCCCACACTCTGTAGTTAAGGGTCCCACTTTGGGGGATGTTTAATCCTTATATAAGTGAGTTGGGATGTCTGAACTTTTTGTCAAGAATGATTCCCTAAGTGTTTGGAAATTGGGCCCTAAATTGTGACAGACCCCATTTCTAAAAATTGTCTGATTATTTGTGTTTTGTACCAACTTTGGGCCTCTATAGTTGACCACACACTGGAGATATGAGTAGGTCACCACTTGGAACCTTTAACCTATACCTATGAACAGATAAATAGTATTTTAATCGGGCTAAATCAGACCCCACATGATCAGGGAGTGGATCCCAAAATGCGGTCAGGCAAGGCTATGCAGAAAATCAAAGCACCTATGTTTGGCCCTATACTAAATATTTTGTGTGCATAACCACTTAGTCCCAGCTTATAGTTTTTGAAGCACATATATAGTAGGGCACCTGATGGGACACTGAAAGGTGGTCCCCTGTGATCATAGGTCGTACTCAAGATTGGGCCAAAACTAATTCTACACTATATTTCCTGTACAGTTTCTCCAAGTACCCATGTTTAAGCCATCACCGTAAATTGTACTCACCCAACCAATGTGGCCTGCCTTATAATTTGTAAAGCCCATACATAGAACTACCAGGTGGTTATTTTCTTACACCATATGTAGGCCCCTTGTGATCATAAATCTGACTCTAAAATTACTCAAAACCAACCCTACGCCAAAAGTCTATTTTACATAGAATTTATGTGGGGCCACATCGGTGGGGTCCACCACCTTCCCAAAGCATTTAATGTAACATTTGAACTCTGAAAAATAACTCTCAAATATTGTTAGGCTTAAACCTTAATTGCGTCATCTTGTATGGGCCTTACCTTTCATGTAATGTTTTGTAAATAGGTGTTATATAACTTGTAAAATATTTAGTGGACAGATTTTACTGTCCAAATATTCTCTTAAGATATAGGTGGCCTTGATCCCATCTAAATGATGCAACCCTAACTCCTAAGCGGGCCCAACACTAAGAGAAATTATTGGGGAATAAGAAACCTATAATGGTAACCTTCCTTGAGCCTGTTGGGTAGGCCCATTGCCTATTGGGTAGCGCGCCTTGCATATTACCTCTAGTCAAGTAAACCACGCTTAAATAGACCTATTTTACAATGCATAAACTGGATAATTGGGCTTTTTCTTGATTAGTTGTATACGTGGCTAGTGGGCCCAATATGATATATGACATGAAAGATATTAGCATGTTATCCTTTATATTTGAGATGGTGAATTGTTTCTAGTTGGGGGAATGTGTGGTGCCCACTTAGTTGTGGAACTAGATCTACCACCATTGGAAGCATTGTAGATGGACATTTATGCCCTTGGGTTGGCCTATTGGTTCACCAAGTGATGGGTGAGATGATGATACATGTATGAAAGTCATACTTGACCTATACGACCCCCTGCCTTGCATGTAGTTCAAGCCTAGTGTGGAAGTCACACTAGGTAGGACGCACATAGTGATGGGTGAGATGATGATACATGTATGGTAACGTGATAATGATGATTATGAGTTGTTGGTTGAAATTATAGATATAATTTAATGGATGGTGAATTATAGCATATGTATTGATTATAGATGAGTAATTATTTCTAGTACTTATGACATTGTTTATGTTAATCATGAAGTGAAAATGATCCTCATGGTAATAATGATGATATTATATATATATATATATATGCATGATGACAAAATATGCTAGTTGACTACCATGCTTAATATCCAAGTGATAATAATGCACATATTGATTGTCGTGATGATATTGTGGATAAGATAACTATGTTTTGTTTGATGTATGGATGATGATAAATATATGATGTTGGTGAACGTAAGGATAACCTTGTGCATGATAGACAACTAATGCCTAGGGCATGTATGATAGTGATGGATGATGGCCATGATATTGACGATGCATGTGAATCCCTATATGTTATGTATTCTATGCACATGATTGCATGATACATATTATGAGGATAAATTTGATGTTGAATGATGTCTATGATAATGATGATGCATGTTAGAACTTTTATACCACCATAACCTATGCACCTTATGTGTGTGTGTGTTATAGGAGCCCTGGTGGCCATTTGTTAAGTATTCACAAGAGGTATTGTAAGACCCTACCCTGAGTGTGCATTTCATTCCTCTAGGCCTCGCGGTCCTGCCGTTTGAATCCCGGCGTCCCGCGACTTATGAATAGCATTTGCGGCCACCCTCAAGTCCAGTCACGTAGACTCAACTCGGATCGACTCGGAACCTATGCCATTGTGATCGCATCGGCGCCACTGTTCCAACGTCGCATCTCATGTTCAAATCCGACGTGTACATCTCATGTTATTGCCTCGGTAATTTTTGACATTCATCATTACGTGGGACCCATGTCCATGGGGCCCACACATTTGCCCATGGTGGACCCCACCTAGGCTGTCATTCCTAAAAACCTACACCCTAGATTAGCATACACCCTACCTAATCCTACTAACCTACCCTACCTATCTAGCTAGCTAGAGAGTCATTATGTGCATTGGGTAGCACCCCCTAAAAAATATCATCATGCTCTTGCTCTCTTTTCTAGCAAGAGTCATGATTACTCCCACACACACACACACACACACACACACACACTCTCTCTCTCTCTCTCTCTCTCTCTCTCTCTCTCTCTCTCTCTCTCTCTCTCTCTCTCTCATTTCTCATTCTCCCTTCTTCCCTTAGCAAGAGAGA
Source organism: Magnolia changhungtana (assembly GCA_030180095.1). Taxonomy (NCBI): domain Eukaryota; kingdom Viridiplantae; phylum Streptophyta; class Magnoliopsida; order Magnoliales; family Magnoliaceae; genus Magnolia; species Magnolia changhungtana. The sequence continues at coordinate 2,657,789 of JASAUF010000640.1, forward strand.
AAATGTCCTCACCCCCTTTCTCCATTTTCAGCCCCTTCTTCCTTCTCCCCTCGTCAATCTAACCACTAAAAATCTATCTCCCACCTTCAAACATCTTCTCCTTCAAGCCTAGAACATTGTGATGGAGTTTTGGTGGCCATCTCTACAAGTGGATGCTCTCCTTGGTTTCTTCTCTTCTTCTTCTTCCTCCCTTCTTTCTTTCTCTTTTGCTTCATGCATGGAAGCATGTAGGGCCAACCAATCCATGGTAAAGGCCCTACATGGCTCCTAGGTAGGGCTAATGGCCTAGATCTTGCATAACTCTAGCCATGGTGGGCCATTCTCCATGGACCCACCATGAGGCTTCTTCTTCTTCCCATTTCTTGTACATCAAGGTCCATATAGGCCTTGCATGCATGTGGGGAGAGGAATCCCCACCATCCAGCACTTTATTTTCCATGTAATTTGTCATGCATGAAGTACATAAGGATAGTAATGGTGTGGATGGTGTGTAGGTGGTCCATTAGTGGCGGGACCACCCACCTATGGCCGAATCTCACTCTTTCTCCTTCTCATTTCTCTATAATTTCCTTTCATGTTTACTGATGAGGTGAGGCCCACCAATGAAGGTCAGCAACCTCCCAGGCCTCAAGTAGGGTGGACGTCTAAGCCCACTTGAATGGACGTCCAAGCCCAACCATGCACGCATGGTTTGGGTGATCTCCAAACCTCCCTTTTTATGGAGTTTTGAATGAAACCATGGGCCTAAAATTTTTCTGGCATGTCAAGGTGGACCCCACAAGTTAAATCAAGGCCATGGACCCTTTGATATTTATGCATGAGCCAAAATATGGACAGCATATGTTGTTGTCCAGATTTCAGCCTAGTTAGAATAGGTGTTTTGGGTTAATGATTAGACCCATTTTCAGATTCTTTTTCACTAAATTTCTTTAGGGGATTTGTAGTGTGTGGATCCCGCTTTGATTTGGAATGGGGCCCACACCCTACCTCCAATGATTGAGGCCCATGAGTTGGGCCAAAGATGGCTAACTATCTAGAATTTTCTGGACAGTTCAGTAATGCAGTATGGAAAAAATTATCTTGTTCACCAGAATTTCTGGAAGAAGTGGGCCACCCCAGTGAACCCCACTTGTTGACCAGATGTAGGACCACCTTTCCTCCAAATTTTCAAGGGTTCGGGTGGGTCCAAGTTCACTCCATATGGTCCCAAACATAAGGATAATTATAATTCCTGCAACAACCAGATTTCTAGATAGATTATTTTATCTTAATTCGTAAAAATAGTTTCCATGCTCGGAAAATTCTCAAATTTTATCTGGAGGTGGCCCACCCATGCTGGGACCCACTTACCAAGTTTTAGGCCTAACGGACCACTGTAGAATTTATGCCAAGGGCTGGACTGGCCCACCTGGCTAGACGCCCATGGTAGGGACGTCCAGCATGGGCTGGCCATCCACCCAGCTTTGTGACCCACCATGATGTGTGTTTTATCCCATTAGCCATCCATTGTGTGGCCCACTTATGTATGGCCCACCTTAGTGTGGAGTATCTAAGGTGGGGCCCACCTTTAGCCATTGCATAGGGCTGGGTGTCCAGCCCATTGGGACGCCCAGGCCCATAGGGGATGCCCCATGTGGACTGTTGTTGGACCTTTAGTCCAGCAGTGTGGCCTACCTTTTTCCTAATGAGTTTGGTGTATTCCCAATATGGTGAGGCCCCTATATTTAGTGTTGGACCACCCTGAGTCCTTGTGAAAATCAGATAATTATCTTATTGGGCTCCAGCAGGCCCAGAAACTGGTACAATAGAAATTCCAGCAACATATTGTAACTTTACATTTCTTTTGGGCTGAGATTTTAAGGTGTGGAGGCCCACCATATTGTGAGAACCTTGTTGGGATAAAACATGTCTTAAACCCCTAAATCTTGGGCTTAATTAGTACACTTTTCAAGCCCACCATAGTTAGATTTATTTGAGTCTATGAATGTAACTAGTTGTTAGACTCTTTAGGCTCAGATGGGCTAGAACTTTCTCAATAGGCCCATTGGGCTCTTGGGCCACTTTTTTTCCATATTATTGTGTTAGGTTAATGGGCCGGATTACATAAGTGGTTGGGCCCTTGGTTGCCCACCAAATTAACTTCATATTTGGGCCAAGTTGTAGGCCCAACTCACTTGACTTGTACTAAGTATTGCCCATGTGGTTTGAGTAACTGGACTGCCCACTAGGCCCACCATAATATGTGCATTAGTGACCCTTATGATTAGGCCTTAACCTTACTTATGGGCCTATTATATTAGATATGGGTTGGGCTATGTGTGTTGCCCACTAAACCTGTCACGCCCCAAACCCGAAAATCAGATTCAAGGAATTCCGATTGTCGAATCGAAGTGTGACCAAACGTAGTGCCTCATTCTCGACTCCCAGTGCCCCATTCTCGGCTCCCAGTGCCCAAATGCCAAGTTGCGATCCTGGGATCCTATAAGGAGAATTTTTCAACGTACATTTATCTCGTAAGAGGCATAACCACAAGTTTACCCAAATCATAAAGGCAACATCATCATCACATATCCACTAATATAAACATTTGAATACAATGCTGAAAGGGAAATACATATGTTAAAATCAAAACACCAGAAGTCAGCTACATGCTCCAAGCTCCACACTGTTGCAATCTAACATCACCTGCATGCATCTATCATGCATAAGCTTATAGAAAACTTAGACGGTGATGTTAGTGTGTGCACAAGGTAAGTGTCAAGTATTCAATATAATGCCATAATCATACAATATCGAAAATACTAGTAAGATCATGAATCATACGATATAAGAGTAAGCGAAAATACTGACAAGTCCATGAGTCAAATAATATCAGAGTACACAATACAGATCAGTTATGCAAATGAGGAATCATAAAGAGCCAAATATAAGATGTCAAGGATGCAATGCAATATACAATTCCTGATGAATTTACAAATACCGTTAGTCATATATAGACCATATAAATACAGAAACATAGTAACCAAAAATGTCATATGCCGCGAATGTAATGAAATATGCAGTACCGAATGGAATGACCATGCTGGGGTGTGAAGTCGGGATGATAGTACGTAGAATCGCTGGTTGTGGGGTCCATCACAAGGGTCTTCTATCCAAACCAGTCTCATACCTAATTTGGATAAGCAGACTTAATGTGGTGAACTCTTGATCTTAGGTTAGTCGCATGCCCCAATCAAAATCCTAGCCATTGCGAAGGCACACGTAACAAATAGTTGCGCACCACCAGCCCAAGTGAATAGTGATGAATAAATGAATGAGTATGCAACTCCTACTCAATAAGTCCTCATATCAGTATTATTTGTCTCTGGGATCATCACCAGGGTCTAGTACACTCTACACCAGCTTGCCGCCCCATCAAGCGCACAACTGGGTAAATGGAAGAGACCTCACTATCCGCCTGGCCAGTAGTTAGCCAATATCTACCTGACACGTCAATAGCGAACCCATTCATGAGCTGGTCAAACTTAGCCTAGCTATGCCTACTCCCTCAGGCGGGTAAGGCTATACCCCCTCCCAACCGACCATGACATAGTGGGAGACGTGGGTTACTGGTATACGGCTCTCATGCGCTCATATATATCCACTCGGTCTCGACGTTGGGGCGTCCTCTGGTACCAAGAGGGTTTAGGAATTTTCACCCAGGGCCATTTATGGTAGCCCGATGCTAATAACATATTTTCGGTGTCCCATCTGGCCATCCATGATATGCCTGTGGAGGTTATGGCCCTGATGTCGCTAAGCCGTACAATAATCACAACACACAATGACAGATGCATGAGTCATACAATCCAGTCATGCATCAATCCTACGCATACCGTGCACTCATGTGAGACATTCTCTGCTTATCAGGGAGTCTCATAACAACCTGCCCAATGACATGTGCAATGGTCAACCACATCTCATAATAAACATGCAGATAACGTGTATAACATGTATCATGATGCTATGCTGTCACATACTCATAATCGGTATCAATAACTAGCATCAACAATCAGACTTAACAATGTGGACATTTAACCAACATTGCCTCCAAGGAATGAGCCGCATAGAGCCTAACATATAGTGGACCCATGGCCTCACACAAGGGCCTAATATACAACACCATGGGCCTCACTCAAGAGTTTAATATATATTACGATGGGCCTAACATACAACATAATGGGCTTCATTGACTGACCCTCAAATGCACCACGATGGGCCTCATCACATAAGCATCACATACATTACATAGGCCTTAAATGCATCAAGCCGAAGCCGAATGCTCATTAGAATGGGCCTCAAATATGGGCCGCATATACATCACAATGGGCCTCGGCAATCAGCCTCGACAATCAGAGTCGGCCTCAATAATTGGAATCGGCCTCGACAATCAAAATCGGTCTCGATAATAATCAGAATCAGTCTCGATAATAATCAGAATCGGCCTCGATAGTCGGCACCAAAATTGGCCTATAAGCAAGGCAGGGTCCATATATGAACAACCGATCGAACCACAATATAAAGATCGGCCCTCGGCCGTGGTTATATCAGACCTAATAGCGCGAAACCATCCGTCTATGGCGAATGGGGCCCACTGATTAGAGTTAACCCACGAGAGAATGATGAGGAAGGGCCTAACAAGGTCTAAGGGAAGGTCACAATGTGGGCGTCCAACCATCATTGCCCATCAACATGGACTTTTAACCAACATTGTTCCCAAGGAATGATGCTCAAAGGGCCAATCGTATAATGAGTACACGGTTTCATACAAGGGTATAATACACATCATCATGGGCCTCACTTATGGGGCATATACGCATCACATTGGGCTTCACTCATGGGCCAATGTATATAACATCGGGCCGTATCAACGGGTTGAATTAAATGGGTCGAATCAAATGTGCCAGTACAAACGAGCCAAATCAATTGGGCTGAGTCAATGGGCCGAATCAAATGGGCCAAGTCAATTGGGTCGATCAAATGGGCCGAATCAAATGGGTCAAGTCAATTGGGTCGATCAAATGGGCCAATACAAATGGGCCAAGTCAATTGGGTCGATCAAATGGGCCGATACAAATGGGCCGAGTCAATGGGCCAAATCGAATGGGCTGATTCAAATGGGCCGAATTGGGCCAAGTCAATTGGGCTAATTAAATAGGCCGAATCAAATGGGCCGAGTCAAATGAGCCGAATCGAATAGGTTAATTCAAATGGGCCAAATCAAATGGGCCAAGTCAATTGGGCTGATCAAATGGGCTGATGTAAATGGGTCGAATCAAATGGGCTGATTCAAATGGTCTGAATCAATGGGCCTTAACCAATGGACCCTGAGTACGTCATATTGGGCCTTTGAAATGCAATAAGTGGGCTGCACTACTTGGGCCGCACCATTCATCCATCTATAGAGATCATTTTAGAGCATTATCTAAACAATGAATCAGATCAAAAGATCATCTGGACCATACCATAAATATCAGTGGTGATAATGATTTCCATAATTGAAATTTAGAGGGCCCACCATAGCATCTATTTCCCATCCAGACTGTTCATAAGGTCATAAAGACCTAAACAGTGAGGAAAGCAAATATCATGTTGGTTCAAAACTTCTGTAACCCAAAAGGGGTTTCAATGGTAGGCATTCAATTTCACTGTTTGACAGTGCGGTCCACTTGATATTAGATCTATCTTATTTTTCTTCCCAAGCCCGAGGATGAGCTCACCAAATGGATGGACGGTTTGGATGAGAACAACCATCAAAGTGGGGTGCTGACCGACCAGCAGATGGATGGTCAGATTATTGCCAACTGGATAGATGGTTGGGATACAACTCATGCATCAGGGTGGGAATCCACATGTGTGGCCCACCAAAGCTCGTCAAATGGATGGATGACTAGAATACAACGCCACTGTCAAAGAGGGAGGGTCCCACGTGGGAGTGGCCCACCAAAGTGTTAGTTATTATAATATATTATATCATATATTTTTGTATATTATATACTTAATATAATATATTATATTATAAAATATGATATTATAGCATTAAAGTACCTAGCCATTGCATTCAGCAGGTGAGTCCCACATGGGGCCCACCACATACATATATTCAAGGTAATATATATATATATATATATATATATATATGGGATCTAACGTCCAACGTCCTAGATGGACCGCCTGGATGAAATACAAGTCATGGTGGTCCCATGATCTGAATGGTGTGCGATCCACACAAGCCATCGAGGTAGATCTCACCGTCCAGCGTTCTGGATGGTGCAGATACAACAGATATATCAGGGTGGCCCTACAGAACTTACTAATGTCAATAGCAACACCTTACTGCGTGGGACACACCATCCAACTTGCTTCCATCCCACCGTCCACAAATGGACGGTGAGGATAAAATACATATATCCAGGTGGGCCCATGACAGTGTGGCCCACCAGAGTTTTGGATCTATTGATTTTTGTATATATATTCCCTTCATCCAACGTCCTAGATGAACAGTGTGGACAGAACATGAATTAGGGCCCCACCGTCAAACATCTAGACAGTCGGATGGCATGGATGGAAAACATACATCAGGTGGGCCCACGACTTGTACGGTGTGGATCAAGTGGGCCACACCTATCATGAGAGAGAGAAAGACGGTGAGATAGAGGGACCCCGCCACTATGGGCCCCTCATTTATATAATGCATACATCAAATGGGTCCCACAATAAGTGGGCCCTTAAAATTGAAATCAAAGGTGGATCACCCACCTATTGGCCTCATTCTTTATCTCATTGGACTTATATGCTCCCTGCCTTCTATTTTAATGGAGGTTGATGGAGAATGAATGGTTGAGATGGGAGATGAGAGGGTGGGAAAGTGGGCCACACATGTTTTGGGAGAGAGCTTAGATGTTGGAAGCTCTCATGGGAGATGGGAGGTGAAGATAGAAATGAGAGGGAGGGAGAGGAGTAATGGATGAAAGGGATGGATGGTATAGGTGTTGTAAGGAAGAGTATGGGTTTGCTTGAAATTTTGGTAAAAGAGGGATGGGTAGGGAGAGAGTTGACTTGTGGAAAAGGGGGGGATGGGTGTTCGTACTTAGGATAGGGTGAGGTGGCATTGAAGTATGGTGGTATACTTAATTTGATTTGATGTGACATGTTGTAAAGATTCTCTCAGAATTCATAACGCGCGGCGTTTCTTCAGAATAAATGCGAGCCCACATCTCTTGGCCTGGGTATCGAATCGGTACACGAGTCACAACGTTGGAACCACGGCGACGGCGCGGTCACTAAAGTATAAGTTTCGGGTTGAGTCGACTTCAGTATGCAGGACTTGGCTTAGGATCGTGCGCAAACATCAGATACAGGTCGAGAGTTGCCAAAATTCGATCGGGAGGACCATGAAAGCCTAAGGAACAGTACGGTCTAGGGTACGGGTCTTACAAAACCTGTAAGACCCGTATCCCAACCTGTACCATTCCATAGGCTTCTGCGGTCCTCTCGGTCGAACTCTAGTGACCCGCGAACTATAACCGGCATTTGCGCGTAACCCTAAGTCATATCCCGTATTCCATAGTCGGCTAGACCCGAGACTTGTATCATTGCGACCTTGCCGTTGCCACGGTTCTAATGCCGCGTATTACGTGTTGAGGCAATACCCAGGCCAGGAGATGTGGGCCTGCGTTCTGTTTGATAAAAACATCGCGCGTGCAAATTTCGAGAAAATCTCTACAACTTGTCACATCCACCAATCAATCACCTCAACTAAGTACACCATCACCTCACACCCAACCCCAAGCAACTCCAAAAGTCAAAAAGTTCTTACACCATCTAACCCAAAGTCAAAAAGTTCTTACACCCATCACTCACCACATCCTTCACTCACACATCTCTCTCTCTCTCTCTTACAACTCTCCTCTTTCTCTCTCTCTCATTTCTCAAAACATATCTCCTAAAGCAATCCACGTCCATAGCTTCCAAGAGGAGGAGCTTGGCATGGCCCACTCCCTACCACCCAATCCAACCCTTAGATCATCATCTCAACCGTCGAAATTGTCCCCTTGGAGCTTTAGACCACATAGGCGGAAGGAGGAGGAGGAGATCAAAGGTGGGTGCTTTTCTTGGATTAGATTTGTATCATTTTGCTTGGATTTGATGATTGAGGGCCAACACATGGTGGGACCCATCTTGATGTATGATTTGTAAGAGCGACCCATAGTGGCGGGGTCCCAATCTCTATCTCTCTCTCTCTCTCCCTCTTTCTTTCTCATGTTTTGTGGCCCACCTTATGAATGGGTTATACTCACGTTGACCAGGCCTTGGGGTCGTGTTGCTGTCCACCAGATGGTCCACCTTGCGGGACTGTTTGGACCGGTGTGGTCGGACGGCCACACAGGCCCAGATCAGACGGTAAGCACAAGTTTCAACTTCATTCAAAACTGTTGGTGGTCCACACCACGTAGTCCCACCTGATGTATATGTTCCACCCGTGTCATCCATCATCCAGACCCCCTGGACGGTGGAACTTGCAGTGATGTTTACACACTGTCCATCTGCTTTCCATCTGGGCCGTCCATCTAATTGGATGGTCAGTAGTGACGCAGCAAGGGCTATAGGGCCGCCCTGATGTATGTATTGTATACATACCGTCCATTCATTTTTCCTATGACGTGGGACCACCCACATGTGTGAGACATGTGGAGTGGGACCCGTTGACGCATGTGTTAAATCCACACCGTCCATTTGGACGGTGGCCAGTGCTGAAGGCGTCAGCGAGTTCCGTGGATCCCAACATGAGGTAGGTGTTATACCTACACTGTCCATCGGTGCTGGACGCACATGTTTTATGCGTGTCATCCACCACCGTCCAGCAAGGGATGGTGGGGCCCAGACATGATGTATGTGCTCTGTCCACGCGTCCAGCATCTGGACGATGGACCACCTAAGATGGATTTGTTTCATCTTAGCTGTCCATTTGTTTAGATGGTGCCCCCCCCCCGTGATTTATGTATTTTGTTAATGTTGTCCATCAGTTTCGCAGCTGTGGGTCCACCCCACAAATGCTACATGTGTGAGGGGTGGGGCCCACCTCGTTTGTGCATATTTCATCCACGTCGTCCATACATCAGATATGGATCCACCTTGATGAGAGTGTTCTCCATCCCCACCGTCCATTTGATTGGGATGGTGGGATGACACCCTGATGTATGTGCCTTATTCACGCCGTTCATCAGTGGTGCCACCTTGATGACAGTCGAATCTGGACCGTCCGGGCCCTGTATCACCCCACCATGATATATGTGTTTTATCTTCACCGTCCAGTTACTGGACAGTGCGTTGCACAGTGATGTTTATGTTATATCCAGACCATCCAGGGTCTGGACATGACACCCATCTGCACGTGTGGTGCATCTACACCAGCAATGTGTTGGATTCAAATATCTGGTGGGCCACCCCTCCTGATGTATATGTTGTGTAAGACCCGTATCCCAACCCGTACTATTCCGTAGGCTTCCGCGGTCCTCCCGGTCGAACTCCGGTGACCCGCGATATGTAACTGGCATTTACGCGTAACCCTGAGTCGTATCCCGTATTCCAGAGTCGGCTCGACCCGAGACTTGTATCATTGCGACCGCGCCGTCGCCGTGGTTCCAACGCCGCATATTACGCGCCGAGGCGATACCCAGGCCAGGAGATGTGGCCCCGCGTTCTGTTCAAGAAAAACACTGCGTGTACGAAAACCCAAGAGAATCTCTACCAAATGTCACATCCATTAATCCATCAATCCCATCAAGGGTTAAGTACATGTCAAGTACAACCTCATCCCCAAGCAACCCCAAAGTCAACTTCTCTCTTACACCCAAGTACACACATCACTCACCTTTTCACCCATCACACCCATCTCTCTCTCTCTCTCTCTCTCTCTCTCTCTCTCTCTCTCTCTCTCTCTCTCTCTCTCTTACATCTCATCCTCTCTCTCTCTCTCATTTTCAAACTCTCATTCTTCAAGCAAGCATCCCATGTCCAAGAAAGCTTCCATGGGAGAGAGCTTGCGTGGCCCACTTTCCTACCTCCCATCTTTACCATCTAAAGATCATCTCAATTGTTGAAGTTATACCTTTGGAGCTCCATCAAGCATTGGCAAAAGAAGGAAGAAGAGATCTCAAGGTGAGTGCTTTTATTTATTGATTTTGTGATTTGAGGGCCCACATATGTGAGACCCATCTTGATATATGTATTATATAGGGAGGTCCCATAGTGGCGGGGTCCCTCCCCTCCTCACCGCTTCTCTCTCTCTCTCTATCTATTTATCTATCATGATGGAGTGGGCCCCTCAAATATGTGTTATATATATAACAATCCATCAAACGGTGTGGTCCATCCTATTATAGGTGGGGGTCCACACCATCCACCGTTGGGATGGTGGAGATCCCACACGCTGTACTCATATATAATATAATACATATATTATATGTAATATATATTAGTATAATATATGGTGGGCCCCACGTGGGGACCCACCTGTTTTGAAAATGGACTGGCTGGCGTACCAGACGCCAGCAGGCTTTGTGGCCCCCACCATAATGTAGGGTCTCATCCAGGCCATCCAATATGCTGGATGGGTGGGACCCACTGTTTTGATGGTCTTTAGCTTAGCACGCACCAGCTTTCAGCCTCTGCATTTGACGTCAGCAGCATGTGGGGCCTAGCCGCTGTGTGGATCCCATCCACACCGTCCATCTGCTTATCCAACTGGAACATGGACCCCATAATGTATGTGTTGCATCCAAGCCATTCATTTGCTAGGACCAGCAGCTGCAGCAGCTGTTGCAGCAATACAACAAGCTCCGTGAGTTCCACTGCTGCATCACGTCAGCAGGTTCCGTGGGACCCACCTCCCTGTACATCCAACCGTCCATTCATGTGGGACGTAATATATTAGGTGGGGCCCTTTCATCCAGGCCGTCCAACATCTCTGGACGCTGGACGATGCCACTTGCACGGTTTCACACACCCACACATACATATATACATATATGTATTGTATATTACATATATAATATTATATATTATAATATATGTTGTGGTGGGCCACCCTACGTGGGAGCCACCTTTAAGCATGATATTTGTACCATCCAGATGCATCTGGACGGTGAGTATGGACATGTATTTTATATATATATATATATATATATATATATATATATATATATATATATATATATATATATAATGATATGAGGTGGGCCACATGTGTGGACCCATGTATGAAATCTCCACCGTCCAGAACTTCTAGGGTCTGGACGGTGGCCTTTTTGTAATTTAAATTTATTATATTATATTATATTATATTATGATATATTATTATATTATATTATATGTAAGATGGGCCACGTGAGTGGGACCATCACCGATGTATGTTTGTATCCACGCTGTCCAGCGATCTGGACGGGTGGAGTCCACCGTGATGTATATTGTATTCATGTCGTCCATCCTTTTGGCTGGCTCATCTCAAGGCTTGAGACGAAGAAAATAAGACAGATAAAAAAAAAATCAGGTGGACTACACTATAGAAATAGTGGAGTGGAACGTCTACCACTAAAACCCTTTTTGGGTTATAGAAGTTTTGGATCACAGAAACCCTTATGAACGGACCAAATGGAAAATAAATACTAAGGTAGGGTCCATTAGAATTCAATAGTGGAAATCATTATCACTACTGCCATTTGTGGCATGGTCTAGATGATCCTTGGGATATGATTCATTTTGTGATAATGCTCTAAAATGATCTCTAGCTATGGATGGATGAATGGTATAGTTGTTGTGGCCCATTTGATACGGCTTGTTGGATATATTTGGGCCCATTTGGAAGGGCCTGATGTGATGTATATGAGACCCTTGTATGAGGGCCAATATAATGTATTTACGACTCATTCGTTAAGGCCCAATATGATGTATTTGGGGCCCATGGGTTGAGGCCCATTGTCATGTATTTAGAGCCCATGGGTTGAGGCCCATTGTAATGTATTTTTAGCCCATGGGTTGAGGCCCATTATAATGTATTTGGGGCCCAAGGGTTGAGACCCATTGTGATATATTTGGAGCCCATGGGTTGAGGCCCATTGTAATGTATTTTGGGCCCAAGCGTTGAGGCTCATTGTGATGTATTTGGAGTCCATGAGTTGAGGCCCATTGTGATATAGTTGGGGCGCAAGGGTTGAGGCCCATTGTGATGTATTTGGAGTCCATAGGTTAAGGCCCATTGTGATGTATTTGGAGCCCATGGGTAGAGGCCTATGGATGTGACTCATCATGATGCGTATATGGCCCTTATGTGAGGCCACGAGTTCATTATATGTTTTCGTTCTATATGTGGGCCACTCCTTAGGAGCAATGTTGGTTGGATGTCCACATTGATGGGCAATGATAGTTAGATGTCCTCATTGTGACCTTCTCTTAAGGCTTTTAAGCCCATTCCTATCGATTCCGATTGTCATGACCGATTGCCGATTCCGATTGACATGACCAATTTGTCGATTTTGATTATCGATTGATTTCAATTGCCATGACTGATTACCGATTCCAATTAACATAACCGATTTGTCGATTCTGATTATCGATCGATTCCGATTGTCATGACCGATTACCGATTCCGATTGTCATGACCGATTGCCGATTCTGATTGTCATGACCAATTGCCGATTCCGATTGATGTGACCGATTTGCCAATTCTGATTATCGATTAATTCCGATTGTCATGACCGATTGTTGATTCTGATTGACGTGACTGATTTGTTGATTCTAATTATCGATTGATTCTGATTGTCATGACCAATTGCTGATTCTGATTGACGTGACCGATTTGCCGATTCTGATTATCGATTGATTCTGATTATCATAACCATTTGCCGATTCTGATTGATGTAACCGATTTATCGATTCTAATTATCGATTGATTCCAATTGTCATGACTGATTGCCGATTCCGATTGTCATGACCGATTGCCGATTCTGATTGATGTGACCGATTTGCCAATTCTGATTATCGATTGATTGCGATTGTCATGACCAATTGCTGATTCTGATTGACGTAACTGATTTACTAATTCTAATTATCGATTGATTTCGATTGTCATGACCGATTGCCAATTCCGATTGACGTGACTGACTTTCCGATTCTGATTATCGCTCGATTCCGATTGTCGTGGTCGATTGCCAATTAGCGATCAAGGCCGGTTATCATGACTGATTGTCGATTCCGGTTGACGTGGCCGATTTACTGATTCCGATTATCGATCGATTCTGATAATTGAAGCTGATTTTAATTGTCAAGGGTGATTCCAATTGTCGATACAGATTTCGATTGTCAAGGCCGAGTATCGAGGCCGATCCAATTTGTCGAGGTTGATTGTATAGGCCTATTCCGATTGTCGAGGCCGAGTGTCGATGCCGATTTCGATTGTCGAGGCCAATTGTCGAGACCTATGTGATGAATATGCAGCCAGTATTTGAGGCCCATTGTGATGTGTATTCAGCACGTGTTTAAGGCCCAATGTGATGTATATGAGGCCTATGTGATGAGGCCCATTATAATGCAATTGAGGGCTAAGCGATGGAGCCCATTGTGATGTATGTTAGGCCCATGTGAAAGGCCCATTGTGATGTGTATTAAGCTCTTGAGTGAAGCCCGTAGTGTGGTATATCAGGCCTTTTATGAGGCCATGGGTCCACTACATGTTAGGCTCTATGTGGGCCACCCCTTGGGGGCAATGTTAGTTAAATGTCCACGTTGTTGATACTGATTGTCGAGGCTGATTGTTGATGTTGGTTATTGATACCGATTATGAGTATGTGACGGCATAACATCATGATACATGCCCATACGCATCATTTACATGTTTGATATAAGATATGGTTGACCGTTGCATACGCCATGCGGCAAGTTATTCATGGGACTCTCTGATAGGCGGAGTTGCCCCACATGAGCGCATGGTATGCACAGGATTGATGCATGATTGGACTGTGTAACTCATATATCTTGTATTATGTAACTATGATTATCGTACGCCCTAGCGACATCAGGGCTGTAGCCTCCACATGCATATCGTGGATGGCCAGATGGGACACCAGAAATTTGTTCTACATGGGGTGCTATAGATATCCTTGGGTGAAAGTCTCAAACCCTCTTGGTTCTAGAGGTTGTTTTAACGTATAGACTGAGTGGATGTATGAGCTCATGAGGGTTGTATACCATTAGGCAGCGTCTCCCAATATGTCATGGTCGGTTGGAAGGGAGTACGACCTTACCTGCCTAAGAGGAGGGGGCAATGCTAGGTTGCGTCTGACCAGCTCGAGGAATGGGTCCGCTATCGACAAGCTGGGCTCAATATTGGTAGGCGAATAGTGAGGTCTCTTCTACCCACCTTGTTGTGCGCGATGGGGTGACAATCTAGTTTGGAGTGTAATAGACCCCGATGATTTCCCAAAGAGGAACCGTACTGATATGTGGACTTATTGGGCATGAATTGCATACTCATTCATTCATTCATTCACTATCCACTCGGGCTGGTGGTACGCAAATAATTGTTGTGTACCTTCGCATGGCCAAGATTTTGGTTGGGCGCACAACTAACCTAAGATCAGGAGTCTACTACATTGAGTTTGGCTATCCAAATTTAGGTATGGGACTGGTTTGGATAAAAGTCCCTTATGATGGACCCCATAGCCTATGATACTACGTACTATCATCTCGACTTCACTCCAGCTTGGTCATTTCATTCGCACCGCATATTACATTGCATCTGCAGTACTTAACATTGATACGACCATTAGCATTCATGCCTTACATCGCATAGCCTTGGTATGGCTGATGGCACTCATAGACTTATCAGTATATTTTTTGCTTATTTTGATATTGTATAATTTATGACATTGCATAGCTATTTGCATTGTGTACCCTGATATTGTATGACTCATGCACTTGTCAGTACTTCTGCTTACCCTGATTACTCTGATATTGCTCACTTGACACTTACCTTGTGCACACACTTTCACCGCCTACAAAGCTTTCTATAAGCTTATGCGCAGGTGACGCTAGGTTGCAGCAGCATCAAGCTTGGAGCGTACAGCGGACTTATGGAGCTTTGATTTTTTTTTTTACATATATATTTTCCTTTCAGCACTGTGTTCAATTATTTATATTAGTGGATATGTGATGATGATGTTGCCTTTGTGATTTGGGTAAACTTGTGGTTATGCTTATTACGAGTTAAATGTACATTTGAAAATCCTCCTTGTAGGATTCCAGGATCGGAATCCGGCATATGGATGCTGGGAGCCGAGAATGGGGTACTACGGAGGCTGTTGGCACCGGATTCGGCGATCGGGATTCCTATGAATCCGATCTCCAGGTTTGGGGCATGACATATTGTATTGCCACCGTCCAGATTGTTGGACGATGGAGTTCCACCTGTTGCATGTTTGTGGGTCCTACACTGATGAATGGTGGACCCCACGTGCTATATTATATATCATATTATATAATTTAGTATTATATTGTGGTGGGCCCCACATGGGACCCACCTGATGAGGAACGGTTTGGCTGGTGGGTCTCACACCAGCTATACAATTTCTGTGATTGGCAACAACAAGTTATGTGGGCCACATGTGATGTATATTGGGCCCATATGTAGGGCCCACCTATTGTGTATTTGAAGCCCATTTGGTAAGGCTCAATGAGATGTATTCCGTCCCAGGTGTCGTGGTCCTTGGTGATGTGTATTAGGTCCATGTCATGCGGCCCATGCGATGTGGCTCACTTAATGTATATGAGGCCTGTTATGATATGTTTGAGGCCCAGGGGTTAGGGCCCATTGTGACGTATTCCAGCCCGTGATGCACATGACACCCATGTGTAGGGCCCACATGTTATGTATTCGAGGCTTGTGAGCAAGGCCCACCTGTTGTGTATATGAGCCCATTGATGCTGCCCACCCATTATGATGTAATTGAGGCCCGTGGGCATGGCCCATTGTGATACACTTGAGGCCTTGTATGAAACCCAATGCGATATATTTGAGGCCCAATGTGATATATGTGTGGCCGCTACGTTGTGTATGAATCCCTTATGTGGGCCACCCCTTAGGAGCAATGTGGTTAGATGTCCACATTGATAGGCAACGATAGTTGAATGTCCATATTTTGACCTTCTCTTAGGTCTTGTTAGGCTCACTCTCATCATTCTCTAGTGGGTTAACCCAAATTATTGGGCCCTATTGACATTGCTTGATCCATCATCGGCTGTCCATCTATGGACCCTGCTTTGCGTTAAGGCCAATTATCATGACCGATTGCCGATCCCTATCATCGTGACCGATTGCCGATTTCCGATTGACGTGACCGATTTGTCGATTCCGATTATCGATCATTTCTGATTGTCATGACTGATTTGTCGATTTCCATTATCGTGACCGATTTGCCGATTCTGATTATCGATCGATTCCAATTGTCGTAACTGATTTGCCGATTTTGATTGTCGTGGCCAATTGCCGATTCCAATTATCGTGACTGATTGCCGATTAGCAATCGAGATCGATTATCGAGACCAATTGCCGATTTTTTATTAACATGACCGATTTGCTGATTCTGATTATCGATCGAGACCGATTATCGTGACCGATTGCCGATTTCCGATTATCATGATCGATTTGTCGATTTCGATTATCATGGCTGATTGTCGATTTCGATTTCTGATTGCCGATTAAGGATCGAGGTTGTTTATTATGACCAATTGTCAATTCCAATTGACTTGACCGAGTTGCCGATTCCGATTATTGACCAATTCCAATTGTCATGGCTGATTGCCGATTAGCGATCGAGGCCGATTATCGTGACTGATTACCGATTTTCGATTGACGTGACCGATTTTTCGATTCCAATTATCGATCGATTCCACTTGTCGTGATCGATTTGTAGATTTTGATTGTCATGGCCGATTGCCAATTTCGATTGACTTGACCGATTGCCGATTAGTGACTGAGGCCGTTTATCATGACCGATTGCCAATTCCGATTGACGTGACCAATTTGCCGATTTTGATTGTTGAGGCCGAGTATCAAAGTTGATTCCTAGTATCGATTCCAATTGTTAAGGCCGATTCCGATTGTCGAGGCTCATTGTGATGTATTCGAGGCTCATGGGACGTGGCCCATTGTGATATATTTCCGGCCCATATGGTGAGGCCCGACTTGATGTATATGTGGCCCATGAGTGAGGCCCATCGCGATGTGTATTAAGCTCTTGAGTGAGGCCCATTGTGTTGTATATACGGCCTTTGTGCGAGGCCGTGGGCCCATTATATGTTTGGCTCTATATGGCCATTCCTTGGGGGCAATGTTAGTTAAAAGTTCACACTGTTAAGGCCGATTGTTGATGCTGGTTATTGATACCGATTATGAGTATCTAACAGCATAACATCATAATACATGCCCATATGCATCATCTGCATGCTTGTTATGAGATATGATTAACCATTGCATATGCCATAGGTAGGTTATTCATGGGGCTCCCTGATAGGCAGAGTTGCCCCACATGAGAGCACGACATGCGGAGGATTGATGCATGATTGGACTGTGTGACTCATGTATCTCACATTTGTGTGACATGAGCACCGTATGCCCTAGCGACATCAGGGCTATATCCTCCACAAGTATTTCGTGGATGGCCAGATGGGACTCCGGAAATCTGTTCTACATGGGGTGCTATAGATATCCTTGGGTGAAAGTCCCGCAACTCTCTTGGTTCTAGAGGTTACTCCAACATCTAGACCAAGTGGATGCATGAGCGCATGAGAGCCGTATACAGTTAGGCCGCGTCTCCCACTATGTTATGGTCTGTTGGAAGGGGGTACGGCCTTACCTACCTGAGAGGAGGGAACAATACTAGGCTGAGTCTGACCAGCTCGAGGAATGAGTCCGCTATCGACGAGCCGGGCCCGATATTGGCAGGCGGATAGTAAGGTCTCTTCCACTCACTGATCAGGGTTGAATATTGCATATCAGACCTCGATTATTGCCTTATTTTATGTACATGATAAGGCCTAACATCGGATTTTAATTGTATTTTTGTTACAGGAGGAAATTAGGAGCATGTATTGAAAATTGATGTTAAAAACGTGGATTTGACGTTCTGAAGTCACCAGAGCATGGGATGGACTCCAGAAAACAAATAGTGAAGATTTTACACGCCTGGGATCGGATGAAAGCAAGCCAAAGGGGCCCGAAAAGGGTCTAGAATGCAAGATCACATGGTTCTTGTCGTCCAATTGACTCGAAACTTCATACGTGTGATGGGGGCCATAAATTAACCGTACATATTAAATTTTAGCCGTTGAGGAACTCGGGAAGTGGTCTAACGGCCAGATCAACCCCTTAATTCATTAAGTGGGGCCCGCTGGATATCTGGATATACATCAATCTTGGTTTTTGCGGGTTAAATAATATGGGAAAAAGGATGGATGGTGCAGATTTCTCAAAAACATCACAGTGGACCCCGTATATGATGCATGTACACCATGCATACACAGCTCCTACTGTGCACCGGACCAACTAAGGCGGTCAGCAAACCGCTGACCGCACCTTCTTCGTCAAAACGCCATCCGCCGTCCAGCGTCCGCGTACACGGCCCGCGGTCCTCTGTTGTGGGCCCCACACATCACTCAAATGGACAATCCAAACCGTCCATCCGCTTTCTAGGGTGGCCATACCCCACGCCTAGCTAACGGAATTCGAAGATATCACGTCGTGGGATTCTTAACCGTTCAAACGACGGACGGACGGTGAGTTCAAATCTCTGGTGGACCACACTTAAATCAAACTAATCTGGTCATTTCCGACCGGTTTTCCGTTCTCATCCCAGTGGACGGAGTGGATTTGCCATTTGATCAAAGAAGTGGGACCCACCATCAACACAGCCATCGGGTTGCGTCCGCGTAAAGGACGGCCGCTGGCCGTTTTTGCGAAGGATTGTGGGCCCCGTACGTCACCCGTACGGCCGATCCGAGCCGTCCATCGTGTAGATGGGTTCGAGAACTACAAAACCATGCTGATATTCCACTCCCATGCGTACACACGTGTGCGGTACAGAGGCCACAAACGGACTGCTTTGTAACGTTCAAAACTGATTTTTTCGTGATTTCTTCTGTGGACCGCGTCAATGGACATTCAAAACTACCCATTCTTGACTGAAATTTCATCCTAAATCCAATGGATGGGGTGGATTTTCCATAAAACACCTCTGTGGGGCCCACCGATCACGGCTGTGAAAAATTGCACTTCAAGTCCTTCTACGACTCTGCCACCGATTCCAGCCATCCAGCAGCTATAAAAGGGGAGTTTTGGACGTGGGAAAGGCATTCAGAACTAGGGGATTCCAGATCTGGAGCAAGGGAGAGAAGAAAGAGAAGAAAGAAGAGAGAGAGAGATTGTTTGGTTTGACGTTTTTTTTATGAATTTTATTTAATATTTTTGATGGATTTTATGGGTCACTTCTCCATCTATGAACTTGATCAGAGTCTATATGTGGACGTTGTATGGATGCTTATTCTAGGTGCTTGGGTCTGATCAAGAACAGGTTTCCTATAGAGGAAGAACAGGATGCTTTAATGAATGTACATTCCATGTACCCGACCAAGGACATGGAATATGTTGTTCATAGCATTGTTTAAAGGAATTAGACAGTCTGTATGCCCGATTTAGGACACAGATTGTGCTTTCTCTATCTAAGTGGTATCAATCTATATCAAGGTGAATCAACAGACAAAACAAGGGTTAGGATAATTCGGGGTGGATTCGAAAGTCCTAGTGCTCTCTCTCTGATTGAATTTTCTTCCCTGTTCTTAATTGTTTTTTTATAGAATTGTGCTTAGTAATTCATTCCATTATTCATTGGATTAGTTAAGGAGAATCATAGATTTGAATTGTGACAACCAGTCCTCGTGGAAACGATCTCGTAATACGTACCGTATCTGCATCTGATTCGTATACTTGTGAGTTTAAAAATCATTTAAATCGTGTTGGTTTATATAAAACATCACTCACCTTATTGCGCGCGATGGGGCAGCAATCTGGTTTAGAGTGTAATAGACCCCGGTGATTTTTCAGAAAGGAACTGTACTGATATGTGGACTTATTGAGTAGGAGTTACATACTCATGCATTCGTTTCATTCACTATCTACTCGGGCTGGTGGTGCGCAACTAATTGTTGTGTACCTTCGCATGGCCAGGATTTCGGTTGGACGCACAACTAACCTGAGATCAGGAGTTCACCACATTAGGTCTGACTATCCAAATTTAGGTATGAGACTAGTTTGGATAGAATTCCCTTGTGATGGACCCCATAACCTGCGATACTACGTACTATCATCCCGACTTCACTCCAGCTTGGTCATTTCATTCGCACCGCATATTACATTGCATCTATAGTACTTAGCATTTTGGTTTGACATATTTCTACATTGATATGGTCATTAGTACTCATGCCTTGTGTCGCATAGCCTTGGTACAGCTGATGGCTCTCATAAACTTGTCAGTATATTTTCGCTTATTTCGATATTGTATGATTTATGGCATTGTATCCTCGGCATCTAATATTTGGCTTGATTTGAATCATCATTTACATAACTAATTTGCATTATGTACCTTGATATTGTATGACTCATGGACTTGTTAGTACTTCCGCTTACTCTAATATTGCTTACTTGGCACTTATCTTGTGCACACACTTTCACCAATCACTAAGCTTTCTATAAGCTTATGCATGAAAGATGCATGCAGGTGGCGTCAGGTTGCAACAGCGTTGAGCTTGGAGCATGCAGTGGACTTATGGAGCTTTGATTTTTGTAATATGTATTTCCCTTTCAGCACTGTATTCAACTGTTTATATTAGTGGATATGTGATGATGATGTTGCCTTTGTGACTTAGGTAAACTTGTGGTTATGCTTATTATGAGTTAAATGTAATTGAAAAATCCTCCTTGTAGGATCTCAGGATCAGAATCTGGCGTATGGACGCTGGGAGCCGAGAATCGGGTACTATGGAGGCTATCGGCATCGGATTTGGCGATCAAAAATTTTGTGAGCCAGGTTTCTGAGTTTGAGGTGTGACAAAACCCATGTATTGAAATAGGCCTTGGGCCATTTATTGGAGGACCAACATGGTATGTATGTGGCTCGATGTGACTGCCCATTCTTATGTTGTTGTGTGGGCCTTGGGCCTTGATCCACGATCAATTAGAGATGGGCTACCTCTTGGAGACCAATTGTAGTTGGATGTCCACATTGGTGGCCCTAAGGTAGGCCCATAGGTGTCTATGGGTGGTTAAAGGCCCACCATAGACCCTTGTTAGGCCCATTTCATCTATTTAAGCCCATGTCATTGTTCTCCTTAATCTTATGGGCTACCCCAGACTATTGGGCCCCCACCAGAGGTTGATTCCTTAGGAAAATTGTCGAAAAATTGTCTAAGTACCTGGACTTGGTCCCTTCTTAGATAAGAGGAGTGTACTACATTGTATATTGCCGCATGGCGTATCTAGATTCATCTTCATGACCAATGTACATCATTATATGCTTGGTTGACATTGTGTGTGTGGTCATGGTTATGCCCTTAGGCATTATATAATAGCTTCCTAAAGGGATGAAGTTCCCCTCTTGAGCACGTTAGATGCTTGGGGATGATGCATGATTCATGCATCTGTCATTGCATTATATGATATTATTCGCCCTTGCTTCATCAGGGCTGGTGCCTCCACTGGTACGCCGTGGATGGTCGTTATTGGACACCGGAAATACCTCTTGAGCATTTAGGGCACGTAGGATATCCTTGGGTGAAAGCCCCTCAACGCCGAGACCGAGTGGAATCATGAGTGCCCGAGTGCCTTATACCTTTAAACCGCGTATCCCACTGTAGCGTGGTCGGTTGAGATAGGGTGTAGCCTTACCCG
This sequence comes from Magnolia changhungtana, assembly GCA_030180095.1. NCBI lineage: Eukaryota > Viridiplantae > Streptophyta > Magnoliopsida > Magnoliales > Magnoliaceae > Magnolia > Magnolia changhungtana. The sequence goes on from JASAUF010000640.1 coordinate 2,679,822, forward strand.
CCTGAGTGAGGGGGAAATAGCTAGGCTAAGTTTGACCAACTCGTGAATGGGTTCGCTACCGTTAAGCCTTGCTGGTAATTGGCTGTCCATAGGCGGGTAGTGAGGTCTCTTACTCTCACTTGACTGTGCGGGTCTTAGAGAGCGGCAGTCAACCAGTAGTGTACTTGACCCCGGTGGTTTCCCTATAGTGGAACTGTATATGATTTGTGGACTTGATATGAGGACTAGCATGTATTGCATTGCATTGACATTGGCTATATAGGCCTTTTGTGCATCGCCTTGATATGGCACCCAATACTCATGTATTTCTTTACATAGCCTTGGTATGGCTAGTGGCAATGATAGTGTTCATGGTTTATGCCAAGCTTCTGCATTCTCTAATATTTCTTTCCAGCACTGGTATTACAAACACTTACATCGCCCTCTAAGCTTTCTATAAGCTTATGCACGATTGATGCGTGTAGGTGATTTTAAGCAGCTGCAGTAGCTAAGGAGCTTTCGAAGCATGCTGAGGACCGGTTAGAGTTTCCCTTATTCTGCTTGTGTATTTCCCCTTTTGAGCCTTGTACCATGTATCAAAGTTTTAATTCTTAGTGGAGTTTTGTAATGTGTTCCTATGGTTACTTTGTTATGATCATGGGTATGCTCTTCATGAATCGGATTATATCATAGAAATCCTCCTTGTGAAATCCCAGAATCAGAACCTGGTGAATGGGTGCTAGGAGCCGAGAATGGGGTACAACGGAGGCTATTGCGGCCGGAATTAGCTATCGGGATTCTTGTGAGTTTCGGTCACGGAGTCTGGGGTGTGACAGTTGTTAGTATCAGAGCATAACAAGTAACCTATAGAATAATTTAGGACGACATCACATATCTGCTCCGAGCTTAGGGCAAGTCGTGTCCCAAGTGCGTTTCCCTTGTTCCGTTTGAGCCTTTAATGATTCTAATCTCAAGGTGTCCATCACCTTTGTTCTTTTGTAGGTGATGCCACCTAAGTGAGGCGCCCGTGACCGTGGTACCCATGGTCGTGGTTCTCATTCTGCTACAGCTACCCAATCGACCCGAGCACATCATGCTCCACCCGTTGTGGACCCTAGTCCTGATCTTATACCTAAGGTTGTGATTCCACCTCCAGTGGCACCTATTCACCCACCTGAGCCAGTTGTTCCTGTTCCAGAGGCTCCTGCTGCTCTTGTACCTCCACCTGGTGCTAGTGCCGCCCCCGTTCATCCGACAGTTACAGTTGGGGCCAAGCATTTCCAGCAGATGATTCAGATCGTCACTGTTGTTCTTCAGACCCGTCAGCTTGTTCCTGAGGCCCCTGAGCAGTCTCAGCAGTTGCAAGCGAGCACGCTGCTTTCTGATTTTAGGCAGCATGATCCCCCACGGTTTAAGGGTGAGCCGGACCCTTCTGTAGCAAAGTTATGGTGCACCGAGGTGGAGATTTTCGACACCATGGTTTATGAGAATTTTTTCAAAATTTTTAAAATAATTTTTTTATATATACAAGATTGTGAATATGATATTATGCGAATTCCAAAGGCAAAGTTAATACTTGGTCTAGGTTGATAGTAGTCAAAATTCTAATAATTAAAAATTATAGACTTGAGTTCGATTATCTAATCACTAGTTTAAAGCGAGTTATAATTTGATGTACTGAATTCACAATACACCCTAGCTAAGTGATGAATATGATATGTGAACTAGAATAACAAATTTTGATTCAAACAAGGTTGAATGAACTAATATCATTGACATATGCTTAAAACAAAGAATATTGAAGAAAAAAAGTAAAATTTTTTTTTAAAAAAAAGTGTCAGAAAAAAAAAATTTTATTATAGAGCATGAATGTAATGACCATAACAATCTTGTCAGTAATCCGGAGTAAGGATGCCTAAGTATCCAATGTTGTTACCGTTATAATTATGATACCTTAGGTTATGAAACAAACTCGGTGAAAATCTCCATCTAAAGATGGACTATAATAATGAAGATGCGATAATAAAAGAAGAAAGGGCATGAAGGAAATGAGATAAGTAGAAATTTCATATTTCATATTCTTAAGATGATTGAAAGGAGTTAGGATAGGGAACATACATATTTCTCAAAGTTAGACTAGTGTCACCAAGCACCTAGGTATATTGGATCATAACTATTTTAAATTTTGATTAGGTCTCTGAACTCAAGGATGTAATAGATTAGGAAATTGAGATTCTAACTAACTTCAGACTTAAGACAAGTGTTGCTTTGTTTTGGAATTCATATGATGAATGGAGTCATAATTGTATAAATTTCTGAGTTTTGAACTATTTTTCATGTTTTCAATGTCTGTGGGTAACATTTTTGGAAACCCTAACAAGACTATAACTAGTCCACTAGGGGAAACCTAAGGGTTTAAAGGCTTGTTGCATACACTAAATGCAATCGAGATTACCTATGGATATGGTGTAGTTAGAATTTTTGTTTTCATTTTAATTTTGATTCTAGAATTAGTTTTTATTTGAAAATTTTCTTCGCTTATTTTGCTCGGGATTAGTAAAATACATATTGGGGTGTGTGTTGAGACTCAAATATTGCATATTTTCCCTCATTTATATCTTAATTTATGAATATGATAGTGCTTAATGGTATATTTTATACATGTTTGTGTTGCAAGGTGAGCTTAAGAGCTTAAATTGAAAAGAATGTTAAAAGCATGGATTTGATGCTCAAGAATCACCAAGGCAATGAATGGACCTTTGAAGATCAAGATTAAAGAAGTCACATGCCAAAGATCCAAGCAAACCAAATAAAGAATGAAGAGAATCCAAGATTTGAAGTGTTGGTCGGCTAACCCGAGTGTTGGTTCAGCTAACCTAAGAATTCGACCAGCCTGAGAAATTTCAGCTGAATATCCAGCAACATGTTCTTCTGAAATTTGTGGGAGTCCTAAGGTTACCCGATCCGAACCCGAAACCAAACCTGATTCTCTAAACCTGAACTTAAAAACCCATAACCTAAACCTAAACTTAAACCTAAACCTAAACCTATAACCTAAACCTGTAACCTTAACCTAAACGTAAAACTTAAACCTAAACCTAAACCTACACCTAATCCTAATCTCAACTCCCTAACCTAAACCTAAACCTAAACTTGAAAACCCAAACCTAAATCCGATCCCGAACTCAAACCCGATTTCCTAAACCTAAACTTATAACCTTAACCTAAAAATATTCTCAAATCTCAAAACCTATACTTATAACCTAAACCTAAACCTTAACCTATAACATAAACCTATACTTATAACCTAAACCTATACTTATAACCTTAACCTAAACTTATAACCTTAACCTAAACCTAAACCTATTCTCAAATCCCAAAACCTATACTTATAACCTAAACCTAAACCTATACTTATAACCTTAACTTAAACCCGTTCTCAAATCCCAAAACCTATACTTATAACCTAAACCTTAACCTATAACCTAAACCTATACTTATAACCTTAACCTAAACCTATTCTCAAATCCCAAAACCTATACTTATAACCTTAGCCCAAACATATAACCCGAACCCGAACCCGAACCCGAATTCCTAAACCTAAACCTAAACCTATAACCTTAACCTTTAACCTATAACCTAAACCTAAACCTATTCTCAAATCCCAAAACCTATAACCTAAACCTAAACCTTAACCTAAACCTAAACCTTAACCTATAACCTAAACCTACAACCTAAACTCAATTCCCTAAACCTTAACCTATAACCTAACTTAAACCAAAACCTATAACCTACACTTATAACGTAAACCTAAACCTATAACCTTAACCCAAACCTAAACCTATACTTATAATCTAAACCTATTCTCAAATCCCAAAACCTATAACCTAAACCTAAAACCTAAACCTAAACTTACACTTATAACCTATAACCTAAACCTAAACCTAAAACCCAAATGTAAACCCGATCTCGAACCCGAACCCATTTCCTAAACCTAAACCTTAACATATTCTCAAATCCCTAAACCTAAACCTATACCTAATCCTAATCTCAACTCCCTAACCTAAACCTAAACCTAAACCTAAACTTGAAAACCCAAACCTAAACCCGAACCCAAACCTAAACCTATAACCTAAACTCAATTCCCTAAACCTTAACCTATAACCTAACCAAACCTAAACCTATAACCTACACTTATAACCTAAACCTATAACCTAAACCTAAACCTAAAACCTAAATGTATTCTCAAATCCTTAAACCTAAACCTACACCTAATCTTAATCTCAACTCCTTAACCTAAACCTAAACTTGAAAACCCAAACCTAAACCCGATCCCATTTTCAAACCTAAACCTTAACCTATTCTTAATTCCCTAAAGCTATAACCTATAACCTAAAACTAAACCTATAACCTAAACCTAAAACCTAAATGTATTCTCAAATCCCTAAACCTAAACCTACACCTAATACTAAACTCAACTCCTTAACCTAAACCTAAACTTAAAAACCCAAACCTAAACCCGAACACGAACCCGAACCCGATTTCCTAAACCTAAACCTTAACCTATTCTCACCCCTAAATCGTAACCAATAACCTAACCTAAACCTAAACCTATAACCTACACTTATAACCTAAACCTAAACCTATAACCTAAACTCAGAATCCTTAACCAAAACATAAACCTAAACCCAATCCCGAACTCGAATCAATCCCTAAACCCTTAGCCTAAACCTAAAACCCAAACATAAACCCGATCTCAAACCCGAACTCAAGCTTCTATACCCTAAACCTTAACCTATTCTCAATTCCCTAAAGCTATAACCTATAACCTAAAACTAAACCTATAACCTAAACCTAAAACCTAAACGTATTCTCAAATCCCTACACCTAATACTAAACTCAACTCAACCTAAACCTAAACTTGAAAACCCAAACTTAAACCCGAACACGAACCCGAACCGTATTTCCTAAACCTAAACCTTAACCTATTCTCAATTCCCTAAAGCTATAACCTATAACCTAAAACTAAACCTATAACCTAAACCTAAAACTTAAACGTATTCTCAAATCCCTAAACCTAAACCTACACCTAATACTAAACGCAACTCCTTAACCTAAACCTAAACTTGAAAACCCAAACCTAAACCCGAACATGAACCCGAACCCGATTTCCTAAACCTAAACCTTAACCTATTCCCGATTCCCTAAACTGTAACCAATAACCTAACCTAAACCTATACCTATAACCTACACTTATAACCTAAACCTAAACCTATAACCTAAACATGTAACCTTAACCAAAACGTAAAACCTAAACCCGATCCCGAACTCGAATCCGAATCCCTAAACCCTTAGCCTAAACCTAAAACCCAAACATAAACCCGATCTCAAACTCAAACCCGGTTTCTATACTTAAACCTTAACGTATTCTCAAATCCCTAAACTTAAACCTACACGTAATCCTAATCTCAAATCCCTAACCTAAACCTAAACCTAAACTTAAAACCCAAACCTAAACCCGATCCCGAACCCGACCGAATCCCTAAACCCTTAAACTAAACCTAAAACCCAAACGTAAACCCGATCTCGAACCCGAACCTAATTTCCTATACCTAAACCTTAACATATTCTCAAATCCCTAAACTTAAACCTACACCTAATCCTAATCTCAAATCCCTAACCTAAACCTAAACCTAAACTTGAAAACCCAAACCTAAACCCAATCCCAAACCCGAACTCGATTTCCTAAACTTAAACTTATCCTTAACCTAAACCTATTCTCAAATCCCAAAACCTATAACCTAAACCTAAACCTTAACCTAAACCTAAACCTTAACCTATAACCTAAACCTATAACTTAAACTCAATTCTCTAAACCTTTACTATAACCTAACCTAAACCTAAACCTATAACCTAAACCTAAACCTATAACCTAACCATAAACCTAAACCTAAACCTATACTTATGACCTAAACCTATTCTCAAATCCCAAAACCTATAACCTAACCTAAACCTAAAACTATAACCTAAACCTAAACCTAAACCTACATTTATAACCTATAACCTAAACCTGAACCTAAAACCCAAACGTAAACCTGATCTCGAACCCGAACCCGATTTTCTAAACTTAAACCTTAGGTATTCTCAAATCCCTAAACCTAAACCTACACCTAATCCTAATCTCAACTCCCTAACCTAAACCTAAACTTGAAAACCTAAACCTAAATCCGAACCCGAACCCGATTTCCTAAACCTAAACTTATAACTTTAACCTAAACCTATTCTCAAATCCCAAAACCTTTAACCTAAACCTAAACTCAATTCCCTAAACCAATTCCTATAACCTAACCTAAACCTAAACCTATAACTAAACCTATAACCTACACTTATAACCTTTAACCTAAACCTATAACCTATAACCTAAATGTATTCTCAAATCCTTAAACTTAAACCTACACCTATTCCTAATCTCAACTCCTTAACCTAAACCTAAACTTGAAAACCCAAACCTAAAATCCCCCAAACCTAAACCTTAACCTATTCTCGATTCCCTAAAACCTATAACCTAAACCTAACCTATTCTAAATTAACCTAAAACAATCCCTAAACCTAACCTAAACCTATAACCTAAATGTATTCTCAAATCCCTAAAACTAAACCTACACCTACACCTAATCTAATCTCAACTCCTTAACCTAAACCTAAACTTGAAAACCAAACCTAAACCCGAACCCGATTTCCTAAACCTAAACCTTAACCTATTCTCAATTCCCTAAACCATAACCTATAACCTAACCTAAACCTAAACCTATGACCTACACTTATAACCTAAACCTAAACTTGTAACCTTAACCTAAACCTATAACCTCTTTTAATTTATTGCTTAGTTTCAATAAGATTGTACATAATCTGTTGCAAAGGAAAAGAAAAGGGCTTAGTTTTTTAGTTCTTTTAAGCTTCCTTATCATCCATGCATGGCACTGCAAACCTTTACTAAACTGTAACTCTAATTGCAACTTTATGTGCAATCTGATCAAGTGCATTAACATCTAATACGATCCTATTCCTTTGCAGGATAACATTGCCTTATTTATGGGCTCTTGTGCTGTGATTCTTGTTCTTATCATCATTGGATTCATGCATGGGAATCAAGGATGTATCCCTTTTAACACATGCCCCTTTTTTTGAATTGAAATACTTTTTTGCATTATTTGCTTGCATTACTTTTATTTTAATAATCAGTTTTATTTTAAACACTTTTTTGGAAAAAAAAAAAAAAAAAGTGAATGAAGTTTCTGCAATTCTTCATGATTCTGAATTATAATGTTTTGTTGGTTAAATATTTTTTTATTAGATGAAAGACACAAAAAGAAAATTGTTGCTAATTTTTTTCCTTTTTTTATTTATGATGTTAAACTTATATGTATTTATACGTGGATGAATGTAATGTGGATAAGATTGTTTGTGTTTGGATGGATGTAGTTTATGTTTGGATGAATGTAGTTTATGTTTAGATGGATTTACGTAGTTTGGGTTTAGATGGATATGAATGTGAATATGATGAAATATATTATATAACGGGTGTATATCAGAAAGAATACAATGAAATATATTATAACAAGTGTATATCGACTGATATTTTTCTAAATATTCAAATATGAGACGGTCGAGGACCGTCCTTTTAAGGGTCATAAGAGATGGTTCGTAGCAGTCCTCTTAAAGGACGGTCCATTTAAAGCTCATAAGAGACGGTTCATAGCAGTCCTTTTTAACGACGGTTCATGACCGTCCTTTTAAGGCTCATAAGAGACCATGACCGTCCTTTTAAGGCTCATAAGAGACGATTCATAGCAGTCCTTTTGAAGGACGGTCCATGACCGTCCTTTAAATGTCAATAAGAATGACGGTTCATGACCGTCTTTTAAGTAATACAACGCCCCAAAATATGACGGCCCATGCGATAGTTCAAAACCGTCCTTTTTGATCATTTGAGATGGTTTTCAACCGTCTTTTTTTCACTGTTTTGGCGTAATGAATCCACGATGCAGATCAACTTGTGAGTCGCTAGAGTCAAGAATTCACTGGACACTTGTCGCTCTTTAAGAGACTCAACCATGGATTCTGAAGCCTTATAGTTTGGTTAGTGACAACTCCAAAATGATCAGAACATTCAAATGTACCATACCATCAACCTTCAGAAAGGTATTACAAAGCCAAGAAAATCAAGCAACTCTGAACAAATCCATTTTCTCACCATAAAAAACCGAGTATTCGGTGCCCCTAGTGGCCAACATGTTACAGTAAGGACGGACGTGGATTGCCTACTGAGGAGGCTACTGACGGTGCGTTGTTGGCCCCACCATAATGTATGTGTCGTATCCACGCCATTCATCCATTTTTCTAGACTATTTTATAACATGAGCCAAAAAATGAGGTAGATCCAAATCTCATATGGACCACACCACATGAAAGAGGGGTGATGGAACACTCATCATTAAAAACTTCTTAAAAGCCATAAAAGTTTTGGATTAAGCTGATATTTGTGTGTGCGTGACCTAATCAATAAGTTCGATGACAAATAAACATTAAAGTGAACCTTAGGAAGTTTTTAAGGGTGGGAATTCAATCGCCACTGTTTTCTCGTGGTGTGGTCCACTCAAGATTTGGAACTCCCTATTTTTGGGTTCATGCTCTATAATGATCTAGAAAAATACACGGACGGCTAAAACACATATATATCATGCGGGCCCACGGAGCATTGTCAGTAGCCGCCTTGCTTCTCAAGCTGTCAACACGCAATCCGCGTCCGATAAGGACAGTATGCAGTGGTATACTGGGCAGTGCCTACCGCTAACTCAATGCCACATGGGGTACATGCATAAGATCCAAACCCTCCATTTGGTGGGCTGCCTCATATTCGCTCTGGTATCCAAAAATCTAGATGATCCAAAATATAGGTATAGCCCATACCACAAGTAACAGTTGGGATGCCAATGGGCAGTTATGTGTGGGACCATTGTGGTGTTTATATGACATCCACTCCATTGAATGGACGTACCTAATGAGGATGTAGGATTCACTAACAATCATGTTATTGGAAAACTCATATGGGCCACACCAAACTAAAACAAAGGTTTTAAGCATGATTTTACATTGTTCCCATGGTGTTTACCACATGAGCTTCTGATTAGCCTGATTTTTGGTATCAAGACCAAGCAAAGTGTCTCACCTGATGGATGGATGGATCTAATATACATAAAGCCATTCCCCTACATTACTTTTAGGCACGCTGCAGGGATGAGATGAACGTGATAAGCTCGATCAGTCTTTCTTAAGGGCAGCTACTCTCCTCACGGATACTTCTCGAATCCGCAAGAAAAAATAAATAAAAATAATTCTAAACTATTTAAAATAAATTTGTTGATGATTGATAAACGAGTCTACAACCCTTTAAATAGAGATACCAAGAATTGGAAGAAGTTTAGGAATTAAACTATAACTAAAACTCTCTAAAATTCATAAGTAACTATAAATAGTAAATTTTTTATTTATAGTAAGTGTCCTATGTGGCTTAACCACATTGTTCTCTAATTTTTCTAAACCCTTTTTATGTTGGACACGATTCTAAAGCCCAACGGATAATGTTGGACACAACTCTAAAACCCAATGGATGAAGAGTTACAATCATACCAAATCTTACTAAAAATAGTAAAAACAGAAATAAACATGGAATTCAACCATTGACATGATGGAATCTCGAAATTCAGCATGGGCAACCCGACATTGCCTGGTTGATTGGCTAAAGTAGCTCGTCCTACCCCAAAATCATTTATGGTACATGGAGTTACTCATTCTAGTTTGCAAGATATGCCTGTTTTAATGTTTTGACAGTCTTGATGACTTCTGCCTCCAATCGGGCCTTCTCTGATCCACCTTGGACATGAAAGTGTCCGCAACCCACTCTATATCAGCAATTCACCCAATGGGTTCAGCAATACAAACGTGAGAAGAAGAAAAAACTGTTATGAGAATCAAAATAGTAAGATCTGTTTGGATGGACAATCATGATTTGAACTGGGATTTAAGCAATCACATCAACTGTCTTGTGTTCAATAGAATCATGTTGCTTGCATGTTGGAGTTAGAAGACTTGAAAGGAATGCTAGGATACATCATTATTTGTCATTTCTTCTTGGACAAACTGAATTTTCATGATTCCATTCAGTTGTGAATCCAAACGCGGCCTAAAGGAAGCAACTAATCATGAGAGGAATCAAGTGTCATGATATTTGTATGAGCGATTATGGACCTAATGCTGCTCATGTAACAATCGAGTCCATGATTAGAGCAAACCTTAGTCACACGTGTTGGAACGTGTGGGCTGTGTCAGGCCCACCCGTGATGTGTATGTGGAATCTAAACCGTCAAGCGGTGTGCCTCCTCTCATGATAACTGTGCATCCCAAGAATCATCCCTAGCACAAATCAGGCGCCATAGAGAACAATGTATAGTCACTCCTAAAATCTATGATGCCTGGTTTGGATTTACATGTAAACAACACTCTCGATCCGCATTCTTATGCCCGATCGGAGGCGGAAGTGATTCGGACCGTCGGAACATTCAAAAAAATTAAATAAAAAAAAAAAAAAAAAACGCACCTCTCACAAACTGGAATGAGTTATCACTACACCAAAAACGTGGTTTAGGAACGGTAACGCATTTGGTTCCGGAACGGTTTTAAAATATTAAGCCGTTCCCCAGAAATAAAATTAAAAAAAAAAAAGGAAAAGACAAGACAACCCTATTTCTATTCCCACCGCAGCCGCACGCACTCTCTCCCGCTCCCTCACTCCTCCACTCCCTCCCTCTCGATCTCTCTCCCTCTCTCTCCCTATCTCTCTCCCCCTCCCTCCCGATCTCTCTCCTGCTCCCTCCCTCCCTCTCGATCTCTCTCCCTCTCTCTCACCCGCTCCCTCACTCCCGATCTCTGTTGCTGTAGAAGATCGTAAATCGATCAACCTTCGCTCCATCCACTTGTTCCTGACCAGATTTTTTGTCGTTCGACCGCTTGTGAGGCAATGAATCTTCGATCTCGGATTCTATTTTCATGAAATAGGGTTTCGATTCTCGATCTCGGATTCCATTTTCATGAAATAGGGTTTCGATTCTCGACCTCAGATCCCATTTTGGAGCTTAGTTTTGCTGAGGAAAAAGGATACAGCTGAAACCCTAGCTTTCAAAACTCTAGCCGGTAGAGGAAGAGGAGATGATGATGGGGAGCGGCGAGAACGAAGCCCTAGGGCGGATGGGCATGATCTCCGGCCTGCCGCTGCAGCTGAATGTGGCAGCGATCGCTGGAGATGTAGTGTCGGTGGCTCAGAAGGAGGAGAGGGTCCCACAATGGACCCCACCAGGAGACGAGGGATTTCATTGCGATCTGGGCGGAGCTTGAGAGGGATTTCAATCTCGCGAAGTGGAACAAGACGCTTTGGGAGGCGGTCGCTGCAAGGATGAAGGAGAGGGTATAGGAGGAGCCTCGATCAGTGCAAATGCAAGTGGAAGAATCTCATCAATCGGCATAAGGTGAATCTTCTTCTCCTCCTCCTATCTGATCTTGATGTGATTCAATTGGTTTCTTGATTTCATTCTCTATCTGATTGTTGTGCTAAGATTTATGATTTTTTTTTTTCTGATTTTAAGTTGAATTTCTCAATAGTTTTGGTTAGGTTTTGTGATTTTAGTGGGATTTGTTTGATCAACTACTTCCTTTGTTGATTGCATTATGGATCAATTAAGATAGTTTGGGATTGGAAAAATGCTAAATTTAATGGGCTATTATATGGAGTTCTGTGAATTGTGAACCAGAGCATGTCATCCATACACAGCACTTGTGTATTATGATCAGGACCATTGATTTGTTGGGTAATCACGTGGATGAGCTAGGAATTGGAAAAGCAAAGGAATTGAACAATTGTATCCATCTGATCTTGCAAGTGAACAGTTGATCAAAGGTTGAGGGAGAAGTAGAAGAGCAGCCAGTCAAATTCAACTAGAAATCCTCATAATTACGGCAAGCTTTTAGAATGGCCAGAAATTGTGGGGGCCATGAGATGATCCTGACGATCATACTTAGAACTTGTATGAAGCACCCACAGTAAAATGTATCTTGGAAATAAATACAATTCAGCTCATCGTTTTCTAATAAATACAATTCAGCTTATTGTTTTCGTCTCCTCTTTAAATAGGCAGTTAGTGATAATTGCCCAATTTAAACAGAGACTTTTGCTGAATAGGAGTGGGCCAACTTTCAGTGGTTGAGGGTGTTCATCTATTGGGCCTTGTCAGGATCAAGCGATGCTCCATCAGTAGATACTACTGCCCAATTGGTCATCTGCAAATGAATCGTCTGCCTTTCAATGATCAAAGGTGTTTTATTTATTGGCCTCATTAGGGGCGGGCCATGCTCCATCAGAAGATATAACTGCCCAATTGGTCATCTGCAAATGAATTGGCTGCCTCTCTGTGATTTGAGGGTGTTCAGCCATTGAGCCTCATCAGGAACAGATATCCTCAATCTGGAGATATAACTGTCCAATTGGTCATCTGCAAATGACTTGGCCTTTCAGTGATCAAGGGTGTTCATCAATTGGGCCCCATTAGGGGCAGGCCAGGATCCATTGGAAGATATAACTGCCTAATTAGTCATCCACAAATGATGTTTATCTGAGATCGAGAATTGAAACTCTATTTCATGCATCTATATTTCTATGCACTCTGTAATGTATTGTTGCTATTTTCATGTGCAGGCATTTCAACAACTCACAAGAATCAATATTGTCATGTACTATAGTACCACAATTGTGCAGATGGCTGGATTTGCTATTTCATGCACTACCTAAAATATAGCTTATTTTCTGCTTTCTTTGCTGCTATCTATATTACACATCAAAATGAGTCGAGGTTGATGATGTTATTTATGTGTGTTAATTGGGTTTTGAACAATGCTTAAGAGATCAAATGTATGGAAAAACCTTATTTTTTTTATGGATTAAAATGACTCTAAATACACATGGCTCTGTTTTCCAGTTCCATCCATTACCCGAGAAGTGTTTAGACAGATTACTTGCAAAAATGTGGGAGGAAATGGGGCTAGTAAGAGTTTACACAAAGCCACAGGGGCAACAACCTGATTTTTCAAATCCTGTAGTACTTTCCACGGTAGGTTGCACATTCTTCTTGAAGAAATAAATAATGTTCCTTGAACATTTGCTTGGTCTGACAAACTGTATGTATGGGGAGCACTTTTGGTGATCCAGATGATTTTGTGGTGGGCCCATGGTGGATGGAAGATCTATAGCTATGGATTTTGCTCCTTTTTTTGGTAGTGGAAATGTACTCACCGTTCTCCATAATGTCTTACATCCATTTTTGGTCTAGTCCTTCTAATTTGCTTATGTCCTATGAATTTTTTAGGTATATTGGACCAATCTTCACACTCTTTTGGATTGTATGTTTTGATTGTATTTGTGGACTGCGTCCCAAGTACATCTTGTATAGCTTGATTATAGTTGTTTCTATAGACTGGACATGATAGATGTAATGCAGGTTTTGGAGAAAATAGGAGAGCAAACTTGGAAGATCTAGGCAGGTGGGTTTCTGTGGGAACTATGGCTCCTTCAGTTGGTTTTTAATATTGTTCTGGCATTCTAGCACTGCTCAGTGAATTTGCAGCGCTGCCTAGCTCTGCTGCCAAACTTGTGTAGCATAAGATTCCTTTTAGATACATTATCAAGTTAGCTTTTATCTTGTTTATTTCATGCAGTATTGGGACTGAGCTTACACTAGGTGTCCTGCATTAGCTGATAGATTGTGTTTATGCTTCACAGGTATCCATATGGTCATGAGGAACTTGTTGTTTGTGAGGACATTAATCAGGTAATTTTCTGTAGAAATTGCATGAAATTTTGAGAGGCTGTTGAGATCTTATCATGGTTCCATGATATCTATTTATTCTAGAAAAATTTCAATCTTTGCCAAAATCATCTGCAAATTGTTGTGGTCTTGTATCAAGCTAGAACAGAGGTCTTTTACTCGCTATTGCATTTATGCACATTCTGTTACTTAGTTGTCAATATGTTGTTAATTTGCTTTAAAGGCAGAGAAGTTCAAGATACACTTTTGGATGCATCCACAACTTATTACCAGTTTCCATTGAATAGATGAAATTGTAATGCTCAATGTTTTTTAGTGTTTTTTTTTTTTTTTTTAAATTTAATGTAGGTGCTTGACAAACATGGAGTGACTCTTTCGTGCAAATGTTCTGCAACAGAAGATGGTGGAAAACTTGAGCTTCGTAAGGCAAGTATTACGCCTTTCTCTAATCAATTTTGATTGTTTATTTTCATGCTATTGATAGGAAGCTTAGGATCACAGCTTTATCCCACTCCATGGATATTTAGGACCATCCAATCGTGGTATTGCATAGTAGCAGAGGAAGGGTGGACTGGACCTGATGGAGGGTCCAGACTGTCTGGTTTTTCTTTCTTTGCAAATTTCTTTCACAATAATGTTTTCATTATCTTTCAACTGAAAAAAGAAAAGAATAAAGAAAATGAAGAAGTGGATGTAGAACAAATGAAAGCAGAAATTTGAATCACCTCAAGTCAATCTATGACAACCTTTATTGTTGTTCTCACAGGAAAATTAATGTTGTAGTATGCAATTCTCTGAATTATTTCTCTCTAAAAACCAACAGTTTTCTTCGAATGGGGGCTTTCAACATGCAAAAAGAAAAGGATATGTATTTAAAGATGCTGAAGTGGCATAGTGACTTCAACGTTGATACAATTGAAAAGGTGTGCCCCATACCAAGCTCTACAATGATTTCTACACAAATGAGAGGTTCTAATGAAATTTCAGTTTGAAAATTTACATTACCTTATCCTTCTCTTGTCTATCATGTTGTATCAAAGCTTCAAGGTGACTCTAGTAGCTTGGATCTTGCACATGTCCATGTTGGCACATGTGGCGGTAGCTTGGTGGGCTGGGATAACATGCATGTGGATTAACAGAAAAAAAAAAAAAAAAAGATATATATATATATATGGGAAATGGTTCTATGCGGTTGAGCTCATGGGAATTTTCTATGAGGTCGAGCTATGTGGGCCCCACCGTGATGCATGTCGAATATCTACCCCATCAGTTAGGTGCACCATTCCGTGTGGGCCTCGGGCTAAAAAATAAGTTAATCCATAACTTGTGGGGGCCACACCACGTACAAAAGTTGAGAGGGGTTATCCTCCCATTAAAACGTTCATAATCATTTTTTGGGCCCACCAAGATGTGGTTCAAAAATCCAGCCTATCCATTATATGTGTCCCACTTGGATGAGGGGTCAAACAAAGTTTCAGACACATCAGAATTTTAGGTGGGCCCCGCCAAGTGTTTTTATATGTTTTAGGATGTCTTCACGTGATTTTAGATGGTATAGCCCACCTGAGTTCCGTATATGGCTGATTTTTGGGATATCCATAATTTAAAGAGGACCCATCAAATGCATGGTATTGATGTTCGACACGCATTATGGTGGGGCCCACACAGCTCGACCTCATGAGAAGTTCCCATGAGCTTGACCGCATAGAACCATTTCCATATATATATATATAAATAATACTTAGTCAGCCCAAAAACATTGTCAACACCACGCGACTCGAACTAAGTCAATCATTGGTTCAGTTGGGACAACAGAATGTGTTGAGTTGACCTAGCTGAATATCGAGTTGAGTCGATTTTTGGGTTTTATAATTGAGATTGCCCAGTCTTAATGTCCCAATCCAAATGGCCCCTTAATATGAATCCTAGAAATTACAATCAAGTTATTCCTACTTTAGTATACTAATAATTGCAATCTAATTCCATAGCGCATCCAAACGCAAACTAAAAATTTATTGCCACTCCATTGCTCAACATACAAAATCAAGCTGTCATTCCTATTTTTCACTTCAGACAGAACCAGACTGGCTTGGGTTAGATGGTTTACATATCTAGGGGCCAAGGATCTTGAAAGTTTCAAAAGGGACACAGCATCTGCAGTGGAACCCATCAGATTAATGATCCTAATCACTGAACGTGGGCCCAAATGGGAAAAAGGTCCCAAGTATGCCATGCGTATCTAAGGGCCAAGGATCATATAATTCCTCCTGTGTAATTTATATTAGTAGGGTGGGCCAGGAGGCCCATAACCAAAGGGAGGGCAGCATCCACCACAAATCATCTCAACCAGCCAACAACAGCACAAAATCTTCAACCTGAAAAATAAAAAAATAAAATAATAATAAAAGAAGAAGAAGAAGAAAAATAAAATAACAATAGAAGAAGAAGAAGAAGAAGATCAACTGCCAAGTGCTAACAAGAAATGATAAATTTGCTGGCCTATAACGAAGAGAAATGCGAAGAGACACACAAACAACGTAGTGTGTGCGCTTGATCTGGGCCATTAATTAGGTGGGGCCACTGTGAAAAATCTGCTGGCCCAAAAATAAAAAAGTTTCACTTATTAGGTGGGCCACACCTGTTTGTTAACTATGGGCATTAACCTAATACTATACCTTTATCCTCTGCCCCATTTTCTCATGATGGACCCAGGCCCACCACAGACCTTCAAAGCTCTACACATTCAAATTCAAAAGATGAGCGGACCAGGCTATATCGCCGCCACCTTTTTCTAGCCATCTATTTCTCTCGTACACATTTGGTTCACCCCGTGAGCCCACCAGGCTAACTTCTCGCCCCGCCTTGTGCAACCCACCCAGTGAATGGCATAGATCTTGCACATGTGGGACACATTGGCACTTCTGCACTTCTCAATAAATAAAAGGAAGAAGAGTTTGAAAGGTTTACAGATCAGTCAAACAGTCACCACCACCACAGCAACCACCATCCCCGAAGTTGCCCAAATTTGGAGGAGAAGGCCCGGATCCCCATGGCCCACCAGATCCTTCAGGGTACATGGAGAGAGAGAGAGAGAGAGAGAGAGAGAGAGAGAGAGAGAGAGAGAGAGAGAGAGAGAGAACGGGTTGAGTGTACAAGGCAATGAAGAGTTTAATGAGGATGGATTGAGTGCACAGGACAAGGAGTTTAATGAATACCTAACAAGAGAAAAGAGGTTGAACTTACCAGTCAGCTTTGGACTTGTAGTATGTAATTTCAAAATGGGTTGCCATGCATTCACCCACCATTCTTCCTAATAAAGTAGACGACTGGCGGTGACTTGGAGGGCCAAGCTAGGCCCGGGCCCAACCCACACTTGAGAGCCAAGGTCTGAGCCCTGCCCAAGCCCGGCATGGCATATGACACCAGCCTGAGCAAGAGCAAAAATTTGTTGGACCCAGGCCTGCGACCTTTGATAAAATCTTTACTTCTCACTAGAGCTGAAAGTCGGGCAGGTTGGGTCAGGTTGGTGCTCAACCCTAGCCCAACCCAAGGTTTCTATACCTCAACCCTAACCCAATCTCAGGTTGGGAATTCTCAACCCAAGCCCAACCCAAGCGGGCTCGGTTGGGTTTGTCAGGTTGGTCGGGTTGATACATGCTAATATTTTCATTATTACATTAATATATTATATTTCAATACACATCTTATTTTTTATACCTATGATTTTATTAGTTATGTGTAGTTATTTATGGTAAAGAACTTCATTTTTTTTCTAAATAAACAAGTTAAAATATAGGACTACTCCTTTAAAAGTCGTGTTGTGTAGTATGCAATCTATTTGAGAGAGAGAAATCTGGCATGTCTCGTTAGCTTGAGTCATTGACGCAAGGATGAATGTAATAAGGTCGATCATCGTCTTCCTCAAGGATAACTACTCCAAATCCACGGAACTTCTTTGGACTCTTTACAGAGACTTCTCGAATCCACGAGAAAAAGAAGTAGAAATAATTTTAAAATATATAAAAGAAACTTATTGATTGATTGATAAACGAGTCTACAACCGTTTAAATAGGAATACCAAGACTTGGAAGAAGTTTAGGAATTAAACTATAACTAAAACTCCTTAAAATTCGTAGCTTTCTATAAATAGTAAATTTCTATTTATAGTAAGAGTCCTATTTGGCTTAACCATGTTTTTCTCCTAATTTTTCTAAACACTTTTCATGTTGGACACAACTCCTAAAGCCGAACGGATGAAAAGTTATAATCAAACTAAAACTTACTAAAAATAGTAAAACTGGAAATAAACATGAAATTCGACCATCGATATGATGGAATCTCACATAGCCAAGTTGGTTGGCTAAAGTAGCTCATCCTACCCCAAAATCACATATGGTACGTCCAGTAACTCATTCCGGTTTGTGAGATATGTCTGTTTTAAGGTTCTGACAGTTTTAATGACTTCCGCCTCTGATCGGGCCTTCTCTGGTCCATCTTGGACATGAAAGTGTTTGCAACCCACTCCACATCAGTCACCAAAAATGGCGTGGACAAATGAGACCCGATGGCACTGGAATTTCCTATGCCTTCAACACAGACGATCCACGCTTAATTACCATTTATAACTTATATATCGAGGGTTCAAGTTGGGTCCGACAACCCAAGACTTCAACCCAAGCCCGACCCAACCCTTATCAATTGGTGTTTATATAAATCTAAGCTCAAGACCAAACCCAATACATCCTACTCGAGCCCAACCCAATGTCAGGTCGACCGAGTTGAACCCACCCGACTTTCAGCCCTACTCCTCACTAGAGTGTTCTACACATGTACATAAAAAGTCGGGTTTGGTCAAGTTGGGTGGGATAAAATAACTAGAGCTCAAGCCTTACATGAAAATTAATCCAAGCCATGCATGTGGGTTCCAACCCCATATGAGATTTGGGCGAGGAGCCATAACTTATTATGAACCTCAATAAAATGGAACAAGATTCATGTAGCCAAACCTAATAAATTGAGATAGGGCTTAAATGCTAACAATGACAACAACAACAATAACGACATACCAATGTTTTAAACCCCATGGGTCCGACTAGGTTAAACCCATTTGTATGTGACAGACAATGATCATTTTATACACATTTACTCCTTTGTTAGAAATATGGCATGTTAAATCTAATTAGACCATTCAAATTGCGGGAACCACCATGGATAAGTCACTACAACAAAATCAGATCCACTAAACAATCCCATCCTGATGTAGGGAAGGACGTGAGGTCGAGCACCGTCTTCCTCAAGGGGATAAGTGTTCCAAATCCATGGAACTTCTCTGGACTCCTCGCAGAGAAACCTCGAAACTACGAGGAAAAGAAAATAGAAATAATTCTAAAATATTCAAAATAATTTTATTAATGATGAAAAATGAGATTATAACTCTTTAAATAAGGCTACGAACCTGGGGAGAAGTTTCGGAATCAAACTACAACTAAAACTCCTAGAAATTGCGACTTACTATAAATAGTAAACGTACTATTTATATGCAGTTGTGATCTCTACTAGTGCACATGGCTTTTGGCCAAAAATAATAAGTGTCCTATTTGGCCGAATCATGACGTTTCCCTGACTATTCCAAGCACTTTTTATGTTGGGCTGCACGGATGAAGAGTTATACTCAAACCAAAATTTACTATAAATAGTAAAAACAAAATTAAAGCAGAAATTTGACCGTTGATCTGATGGTATTTCACAAATCGGCGTGGGCAATCCGGCGTAGTGGGTTTGGGTGGCCAAAGCAGCTTGTCCTACCCAAATTCATATATGGTACGTCCAATAGCTCATTTCAGTTTGTGAGATACGTCCGTTTTAAGTTCTGACAGTCTGGATCATCTCCGTCTCCGATTGGGCCTTTTCTGGTCCATCTTGGCCATGAAACTATTCGCGACCCGCTCTACATCACATCCTCTTATTAATGGACATTTCTTAGTTGAATTCAAAACTACTGATTGCTTTACATCAACTATCATGAATCATCCAGTTAAATACATACGTCAGTGTAACTTTGGGTTGATGATGTATCTAAATTAGGAGCTTATCATTTGGATTATTCAATTTGAGTTACTCGTATGGTTGTCGGATTTCTTAAGTGCATAGCTACGGCCATTAAATCAACCCATTGGTGTTGTTTTCTTTAAGGTGTTAAGTTATTGAGAAAACATCTGACATACAACACTTTCTTTCCTTAAAACATCGGCCAAAAACATGTTCAACTCATCATAAAGGCTAAGATGTTGAAATCAATAGACAGACCATGGTCTAACTCAATGGATTGTTGTGAGCCACTAATAAGTGAATTAGTCTGATTTTAGCCAACCTCATCTTTAGAGTAGGGCCACCTTTTGAAAGGTTTGGATTCCCTATAAAAGGTGAAATGTTTACACACAAAAAAGGAGTTGTCCATGAAAGTTAACAGTCGCTTACATTCAATCAATTAGGGGTGTGGCAAAAAAAGGGAGTGAGACCAAGGGGAGATACGGCTACGTGAAGAAAGATTGTTCAGGCTACATAGGTAAAGAGAAAGATCACACTCCAAAATGGTTTGGATGGTGGGTGCTGTTGCTGAGAAATACGTGTATAAATTGATATATATGTAAAGCACAAATACGAAAAAAAAAAAAAAAAAAAAAAAAAAGAGGAGAGAGAACAACATGAGAGAAAAGGCACGGAAGTTTACATAATTTAGCAATTTTCCTATGTTCAAAAGTTAGGGATACTAAGCTTTCATCTTTACCAAAATAAGAGAAATTAAATAGCACAGGACTTACCTCTCCTGCTCTCTCACCATACCTGAGTCTCTCTTAGCGCAAGTATATCGCTTGTGATTTAAGCTAATTGAGATTAGGGCACCTCTTACATCCACTTCTCTAATTTATATTAATAAACTAATAAGAGAAATCATATGTTAGTATGTAGGACCACCCAATGTACAATATTTTACACTTCAACACTTCCCTTAAAATTGGGACATATATATCTATCATACCAAACTTGGCATATAGTGAAGAAAAATGTGCGTATGATAAGGCTTAGTGAGAATATTTGTAACTTGTGATTTAGATTGAACATAGGTTGTAGTAATCTCCTTGGAAGTGATCTTCTCTTGGATAAAATAGTAATCAACTTCTATATACTTGGTCCTCTCAGAAAAGACTGAATTATTTAAGATATGAGCCGCTGCTTGATTATAATAATAAAGCATCATAAGACCATCTATGTAATAGTGATGTAGGATGTGCACATTCCTAATACACATGGATGAGAAATCGACAAAATTCAGCATATTTCAACCGTTCAACAAATTCGGTTAACAAGTCAAAATTCCGCAATAAATTTTAGAATTGTTGCTGCACAATTTCCGCCAGTTTCGACAAGTCAACAGATTCAAGGTCATATTCAACAGGTCGACCAATCGGGTCGACAAGTCGAAACTCATGGAATTTTAGTTTTAGTCTCTGGACTTTTTTAAGCCCGTTCAACAACAATTCGACAAATGGCAAAAATGTGCACATTTTTCGAAATTTATTTCCTTATTTGATTAAGACTCTTTTGATTATGTTTTAGGATTTATTTATGGTTATTTAAGGATGTTAAATTCATTTTTTTCATAATCAAGCTATCAATCAAAGTTCACATAAACTTTTATTATTTCTCATGAATTTGAGAATTTTCTCTTGTGGAATCAAGAGTGCCCGTGGACTTAAGGTATTTATCGATCAAGGAAGATGGTGATCGACCTCATCAAGTTATTCCCTGCGTCAGATAGTTGTATACCCACTCAAATTGAAATGAACTTTTTATAAGATGACTTAAGCCATGTTTTATACAATAGAATGTTGGGAGTTAAGAAATCACATGTTTCCATAGTATTTATTTTCCATTCAAATAGAGACTAAGAACTTCACCATTTAGGAGTAAGTTGGTACAAGTTAAAAGCTCTTAAAGGGAAATGAGAAGGCTTAAAAGAATGTAAGTGGAGATAGTAAGAAAAGACAGATGAATTATGGTTTAGTGATTTTGATAGAGTGGAATGGAGGAAAAGGATCCATGTAGCTGCCCCAATTAATTAGGATAAGGCATGGATGATGATAATGTTTATGATGGTTAGAAAGAGGGACCTCACCTAAATTGATGGAGTGAATGTCATATAAACAACACGGTGGGACCCACAAAGCTCTAGTGTTATGCATGTTTTGTGGATGAAGGTGTGGGCTACGTGCATTTAACTAACGAGCGGGCAACATTTAAAATAAGGAAAATGCAACTAAAATACCTCAAAACTACTTACCTACTCTTACCCTTTATTTCATATCCCTTTCAATTGCCTTTGATTTGGAGAAAATTTTGCACCTACCTACTCACAATATATATAGTAGAGAAAAAGTTGGACTGAGCCGGGCTAAAACAATCTAAAGTTTAACTGAGAAACTGATTGGGATTACATTTCATGCACAAGCCCAACTCATGAGCCTAACTAATAGGTCCAAGCATGGTTCATAGCTGAGTAGACCAATTGGCCCATTGCAACCCTTGACTAAGCCCATTAAGGAAAGATTACTAAAAGAGAAACTAATTCAAGAACTTGTAAAAGTTCTTTTTTACCTACTAGAGGAAGACGTGTTTCTTAATTCAACTAAACATATAGCTACTCCTTCCTTTCAAAGGTAATTGCTTCCGTTGCCAACAAGTAGCTAATGGGTCTTCTGGATGCATGATAAATTTCTATAGATGTGGAACGTTTACAGCTGAAGGGTTTGCAAGTAGCATTTGGATGGGAAACATTTGCCTATAAAGCATTTTTACATGTAAATAACCCATTCTTTTACTGAAAAAACACCCCATGTTTCATATTAAGGATAGAGGGTTACACTTGCAATTACATGGTACATAGAAAAACCATGATGATTAATACACACCCATTTGTGGGGCCCACCATGAATTGCATGATACATCCAATGCCTATCATGTTTGTTGCTTGATGCTCTCCTAGGGTAAAAAAACGGCTGGATTAATTCATCAACTGAGCCATACGACAAGGAACAGTTGAGATAGGATAATGATGTAGAGCGGATCGCAAACGCTTTCATGGCAAAGATGGACCAAAGAAGGCCCAATCGAAGGCGAAAATGATCCGGACTATCAAAACCTTAAAACAGTCGTATCTCGCAAACCGAGATGAGTTTTTGGATGTGTCATATATAATTTTAGGGTAGGAGAAGCTACTTTAGCCAACCAACCCGCTATGCAGGGTTACCTAATCCAAATTTATGAGATTCCATCATATTGACGGTTAAAAGTCCCTTTTATTTTCATTTTTACTATAAATAGTAAGTTTTAGTTTAATTAGCCAATTTAAATACTATTTTTGGCCAAAAGCCATGAATTCTAGTAGGAATGGAGACCGTATATAAATAGTATGTTTACTATTTATAGTAAGTCATATTTTCATATTTTTAGGGAGTTTGAGTCTTAAATTGTCTAAAATTTGAACTAGGTTTGAGCTCATTATTTAAAAGATTATAATTTCAGTTTTTTTTTTAATCATCTATTAATTTATTTTGAATTTATTAGAAATTATTTCTAATTTTATCCCTCGTGAATTTGAGGAAACTCAGTGATGAATTTAGAGAGCTCCATGGATTCGTAGTAGTTATTCCTTGAGGAAGACAATGATCAACCTCATAACATCCTTCCCTACGTTAGACAACCACCATTAATAACCTTCCGGATTGTGTATGGGGCCCACTATCATAGGTATAGAACATCCAATCCGCCCACCATGTTCATCAGTTGATGCTTTCTTAGGTTCCCAAAACACCAGCTGCTCTTCATACGATTTCAAAATTTTTAACAGAATACATTGGTCTAACATGAAAACTTACTTTCTATATAGTAAACACTTTATAAGTTAACCAAACAAAATAAATTGTAAACTTATAAACACTTTATTACTTAGAACCCATATGCGGTGGAATGTTAACAAACCACATATCATATGTTGTACAGGTGAAAAGTGTTCACAACCTTACAATTTTATTAGCATTTAGTAACTTGTACTCTACACTAAAGATTCTCCTAATTAAAATGGGATATACATGACTTACCAAAAATTCTCAACATTATTATTTATTATTCAATCCGTGCGTTGTGATGGTTTGCTGGTGGCTCTATAGAAAGGATTCTTACTTATTTTTATAATAAAGTCAGATGGAAGCCGAGTCTTTGTTCCAACTACCTCCACATGGAAGCAACAGCTAGCTCCACATGGGAACCATATTTAAAAACAGAGCGGCTGGATGCTTGGATTGAAATACGGTGAGGAGAGTCGCGTTACAAGTGCTAATGCGGCATTTTTGCTTGCCAGGCCACTCATCAGGTGGCCACTGCCAAAAAATTATTCTGGTCCACTTATCATGTGGGCCACATATCAATGCTCGATATTGGATTCTCGTAATAATTTTCGAACTATCCATTTCATCATACACGTGAAAGGAACTGGTCTGAATTGGCAAGCCTCGTCTCAGCGAGAATCTCGTGAATCTCTCTGTGTGTTGCTTATTCAACGTCTCCTCGATGAGGTTGACTAAACAAATCTCTACCGTAGGGATTGTATCTAAATTTCAAAACACTGGATTGCCAGCTTTTATTTTCAAAACAATATAATTACATTGAAACCTACTTTCAAAGCAATTTTGAAGGTAATGATTAGACGCCGATTTTCGTGGTGTACCTTCCGCCCAGCGACCTCCATGGAGGGAGGATTCGATGCTGTACGCTGTCATGTATGCGGATTTCCTGTGAAAGCCTTTCGCACGAAGTTCCTGCGCTCAAAAGCTAGGTGGGAACCCATTGTGATGATTGTCAGGAATCCACTCCGTCCATCCGTTTTGTGAGATCGTTTTAGGATACGGAATAAAAAATAGACTGGATCTAATGCTCAAGTTCACCGAAAATGTGAGGATTGAACATCCACAGTTGAAATATTTGTGGGGCCACAGAAGTTTTGAATTAGGATAATATTTGTATTTTCAGTTCATCCCAGTAGGAATGACATTATGAACGGTATGAATGGCAAGTAAACATCACTATCGACCCAGGGAGGTTTCAACGGTGGAAATTTCCCTACTCACCTTTTCCTTTAGCGCGGCGCATCTGAGTCTAGTATTCTGTTAACTTTTGGGTCTCAAGTGATAAAATGAGTTTAAAAAACGGATGGACGGGGTGGATTTCTTAACAACATCACAGTAAGCCCCACCTAGGTTTCGAGCGTAGGAACTTACGTGTGAAAGGCTTTCCCACGAAATCCGCGTCCGTATGTGTTTTACCCGGAAGCGGGGGGAACGGATTGGCTACTCCCCCTGACACCAGCCCCGTGGCTGGTGGTCGATGATCAGTGGGGCGCACCATGATGTATGCATTTCATCCATTCCGTTCATCCATTTTTAAAGATGATTTTAGGGCTTCATCCCAAAAATGAGAGGGATATAAATCTCAGGTGGATCACACCAAAGGAAAACAATAGTGATTGGATATCCATTATTTAAATCCTACTAAGGCCCAGTGTACTGTTTATTTGACATCCAATCTGTTGATTAGATCATACAAACCCAGATGAAGGGAAAAAAAAATAAAAAACAGCTTGATCCAATACTTTTATAGGTCCCAAAAAGTTTTTAATGGTTGACATTCAATCAACACTGTGTCCTATAATGTGGTCCACTTGAGATTGGTATATAAGGCATTTTTTTTTACTACCATAAAATGACCTAGAAAAATAGATGGACGGAATTGATGAAACACATACATCATAGTGGGGCCCACATAGCACCGACCACTAGCCATTGGCTGGTGGCAGGGGGAGTAGCCAATCCGTTTCCGGAAGGGGGTTGGCTGGTGCACCACACATCATCGATGTGGCTGGTACGTTGATGTCGAAATCGGATTGCATAGAGTTATTCAGTACGCTCTCATCGTACTGAGTAAACTCAGCTGGGCCTACCGTGAATGTATGTAGCCTATCCACGCCGTCTATCCATTTTTCTAAATAATTTAAGGGGCTGAACCCAAAATCGAAGCATATCCAAAGATCAAACAGATCATACCACATGAAACAGTGGGAATAATGATTTCCACCGTTGAAACCTTTCTAGGCCCCACAGTGATGTTTATTTGTCATCCAACCTGTTCATGATATCATCCAGACATGGATGAATGGAAAACATAAAAATAAGCTTGACCCAAAACTTATGTGGCCCCCAAGAATTTTTTGACGGTAGATTTTCATTTTACGCTGTTTCCTGTTGTGCGGTACATTTTAGTGTTGGATATGCTTCATTTTTGGGCTCAAGCCCTAAAATTATCCGATAAAAGGGACAGGAGTGGATCAAATATATAAATCATGTTGAACCTCATAGAGTTCACTCAGTCCGCAATCCCGATTCCGTTGATGTCACCAAGTTCTGTGGATCCCATCACGAGGTATGAGTTAAATCCAAACCGTCCATCTACTTGGTGAGCTCGTCCTAAGGGTTGAGACGAAAATTAAGACAAATCCAAAAATCAAGTGGACCACACTGTAAAAAGAAGTGGAGGATTGAACGCCTAAAACCCTTTTGAGGTCACAGAAATTTTAGATCAATATGATATTTGTTTTTTCTCTTCATCCAGGTCTGTTTGACCTTATGAACAGATTGGATGTAAATTAAACGTTTCAGTGGACCCTACGAATATTTTACCGGTGAGAATCATTATCCCACTGCTATTTGTGGTGTGATCCACTTGAGCCTTTTAAATTACTCAATTTTAGATCAAGACCTAAAATGATCTCACCAAATGGCTGAACTGTGTAGATATGATAAATAAATCATTGTGAGGCCATGTAACTTTGATCTCCTTTGAACTGTTCGTACAACTCGGAACTCGAGGAGCGTAAGCACTCATATTCGCATGACACGTATCCACACCAGCTAGGTTGCTGGTACGTGGTACACCAACAAATCCGCTTCCGTTACCCATGCCATCCATCTATTTTGCCCACTCATTTTTTAGTGAGCCCAAAATTGAAGCATATCCAAAGCTCAAGTGGACCACACCACTGATAACAGTGGGCACTGATTGAACGTCTATTGCTAAAAACTTCCTAGGGCCCATGAAAGTTTTCAAGCTGATATTGAAGTTTTCCCTTCATCCCTACCCTCCACCTTATAAACAGGTTGGATGACAAATAAGCATTATTGTATGCCATGTAAAGGTTTCAACGGTGGTCATCATTATTCACGGCTTTAGCAATGTAGTTCACTTAAGCCATCAATATGCTTATTGTATTTGATGTCTTCAATCTAGTCAGATATAGGGTCTGTCGATGGTATTGACAGACTATTCAATGTCACCTTCGATAGCATTGAACAGTGCTCGATCCCATCGAGATCTTTCAGATTTTCTCTGGTTGGTCACTAGACTATCAGGGTGTTTTTTCGATGCCATCAGAGGGCGTTCGATGACATCGAAGGTAAGGTTCTATGCCGGATGTCATCGAACATAGCTCGATGCAATCGAGGATTTTCGGAAAATCATGTTTTATCTCTAGACAGTTAAGGTGTTATTTTGATACTATCGTTATGGCTTGCTATTGAATGATTAGTTTCAATGGCATCGAAGACTATTCGATGTCATCAACAATTTCTGCGCAATTTTATGTAGAGTTGCGATTTTGCGGGATTTGTTTCCGATTTTACTTGGGATCCTTCTATGGGCTATATATATGGGTTTAAGCATGATTAGGAGCCAACACTAGGGTTTATAATTCATCCAAGGTTTTCAAAGGGTGTAGCAAGGGGTGAGATTCGAAGTTGTTCGGATCGGGTAAGCTCTCTCTCTTTGTAATTTTTGTTTTCATAGTGATCACTTGTCACTTTTGTGCTGTCACTTTTTCCCGAAAGGATTTTTCCATGTTAAATCATTGTGTTCTTATTGTGCTTGGTTTGTACGATTGGATTACTCTCCTAGATTCATCTCCGTGTGCTTCAGCAGTCCCCTAACAAGTGGTATTAGAGCTAATGTTAGCGCATAGGCTTGAATCTATAAGGAAAAGCATAAATAGCTGAAAATCAGAAGTATGACATTGAGAAGTACTTAGGCAAAAATAACTTTGAGTTATGGAATATTAAGATGATTAGTTTATTAACTCAGCAAAGGCTAGATGAGGTTCTTGAGAAGCAGCATGAGTCTATGAATGACAATGATTAGAAGACTCTGGATTGAAAAAAAAAAAAAAAAAACTAAATCCTAAATCCGATGATATCTAACGGATGAGGTTCTCTACAACGTCATGAAGGAGAAAACTGCAGCGGATTTATAGGCAAAATTAGAGGACGTTTATGCTAAAAAGTCCTTAGAAAATCGCCTATACTTAAAGTTGCAGTTGTTCAACTTTAGGATGATAGAGGGTGGAGATGTGGAGGCCCACATCAGTAATTTTAACAGGTCGAATTGCAAGTTGTTTAACATGGAAGAAGTGGTCAAAGAAGAAGATCAAATGTAATGTCCTGAATTTTCAATATTTTGAATCTCAAAAAATCCTTTAAATTTTTTTCTGTAATTAACTTATATTATCACTTACTGGCCATTAGCACTCAATGTTAGTTTATGCATGGGTGGAACCAGTAGAGAACCACACAAGTCCGATTAATCAATCGTAGGAAGCGAACGAATCCGCCTGATTACTTGAACATCAAGTTTAGCCCCATGACTTACTCACATATGGCCCAAATTTAACCGACCCATCGCTAACTAATCAACACAATTATAACTAAATTAAAGATTTAACCGAAGCTGAGTCAGATAAGGCTGGATCTTGACTAATATATTAAATCAACATTGTTACTCTTTTAGCCTAAAACCGACGGTTTAGAGTAATCATGACCAAATCTTCATTTTCATTAGTTATAAATGGGCCACACTATGAACATAGCTAATCCAAACCCCAATCATTACCCACGAGAAATCTCAATACCTAATCATTCTAGAAATGCTCCAATTTTACGAACAAGCTCTAGACCGCTCGTTGGTGGGCCACTAATTCCAAAACTATAGAATAATGTTCATCTTACTGGGCTCGACATCTATCGCAGAAGTCGGACCTGGGTACTGTCGAGAACCGCTCAACTTGAGTCAAAGGACGAGTGTATGAGAAGTACAAATACCTTAAAGGAAGAAGCTGAAACTTAAGTGAATTGGGTCGTCCACTTTTAGGTAAAGTTGAGAATTTCGGACTGTCGGTTTACGTCCAAACTTCACACGTAGATTAACGATATTTCCCTGCTCATATCCGTATAGCCGCGACCCCGATCGACCATCGATGACCGCTGAACAGACTTCTAATCATATCTATCGATCAGCGCATCGAAATGGCGAGCCGATCACATCCATACGTAGATCATCATTAGAGCTAACTATCATACAGTGTATATCAATATGTACACCCCATAGTGGGCCCTAGAGGTTAGAAAGACTCTCCCATAGGGCTAGTATAGTAAAAATCTAGCCCTTGGGGCCATTTACACCAAATCTGGCCCTATATAAGCACCCCTCTCCCCATATGAATTTACGGTAGGAGAAAGAAAGGGAGAAAGGGAGAAGAGAAATAGGAGAAAGGAGGAGAAAGAGAGAGGAAAAGCTTGGAAGCATAAGGGTTTGTGCACCTTCACCCTCTCATCTCCTCTATAGCAACATTGTCCTTCATTGGCGTCGATTCGGCGACGATTGAAGGTAAGTATTGAGTTATGTTTGTAGGTTTAGGTCTTGTGTTTAATTTCTTCCAATTCTCACAAACATGTATGCTTATTTAGGCATCTCAACAATGATTTTCTAACACCATAACCTTACGGGCGCCGTGAATCGAGCAGTTCGTCACAAGGTGCGGACTATTATCCTTAGGTGGCCTAACACCAATTTTACTATGAGTTTAATGATTATAAATGTTAAGATGATATGCTTGAGTAATCTAGAGAGAACCTAGCCCTGACCCGACATGATAGGTTCCTCTTAATCCCATGAATGGTTAAGTGTTAGTTATTTGTTCTTCAACATGATTAGGCTTGATTTGGAGTGGCATGTTCATCTCATATGTGATTCTAGTATAACCTTCCTTGTGGCATGTGTAATTGCATAAAATCCTTGTTGTATATTTGTGCTTGCATAAATCCTTATTGTATGTTTGTGCTAGCATTAATCCTCGTTGTATGCTTGTACTATGAATGATATATAGCTCTTGATCTCTTCGGTAACCCCACTCAACACGCTCATACATAAATTTCATATTTTTTTTGTTAGTAGTTGCATTATAGAAAATCTGAATTTTTATGTTTGATGTATGAGTGCATGACTTTACCGGTGTTAGAAGGCGAATCTGGAATTGTTGGAATATTATTGAAGGTCATAAACCCCTGGGCTAGTCAAGGAACTGAAGTGGGAGAAGGTGGTCCCATTGGTAGGACCATCCTACGGCTAAAGCAGCGGGTTTGGGCGGATGCGAATGGGCGACAGTAGTTAGACTACATGGGTCATTTGTACTCGATGTCGTCTGTCACGTATTCGCCTGAATTCGCACGGTCTAGTTCACTTACTGACCAACCATGTTTGCTCATGCCTGTATGAAACTTGGAATACCCTTCAACCACTGAAGCCTATTGATAATCATTTGAAACCAATCACTGACTCAAGAGCCGGGCATGGTGGAATGGGACACTATGTCCGAGCTGTCGGCCTACGCTGGGGTGACGAGTCTCCCCATAGTGACCACGAGCGATCCCTCTTCTCAGCACTCCCCATGTGCTTGAAATCAAGGATGGAAAACCTGATGGGATAAAAGATCGCGGGGTCTTGGCCTTGCACGTTGAAAGGCTTGGCCTCGCAATCAATTGAGGACAATGATACGTGGGGTGTACCAGTTTCCTCAATCTACTGGATGAACGGAATTAACTAAATACTCAGCTAACATTATTCACGCATCGCATTAGCTAGAATTTGGCAACTCGGCAGTTAAGGTCGCAATGAGGGAGTGTTGGTCATGCGCGATCATTAGACGAAGTCGCTCGAGGGAGTGTTGTTGCGAGGTTATGCATCATATTATAATACATGCATATGCATTAACAAGACTATTTAGGGATCTGTGAACCTATGTCTTTCATTAAATTCATCATATAATTGCTACTACTTATAACTTAAGGTTAATAGTAACCACCGAGTTAGCTACTCACTCCCACTCTGGGACAGTGTTTTAAAACACCAACCAGACCATTTACTAGATGCAGGTGAGTCGGAGCTCGACGAGCTGAGTGAGGTGAGAAAGGATAGGGAAGAGGAGCTTTCCTACATCCAGCTTATGGGCGGTTCACCGTAGACTGTGCGGGTTGATTATTGGTTGTTGAGCTGTGGATCTAGCGCACCATTTCTTTTAGACATTTATTTTATAAATTTTTGGACAACGCCTTATGCGACCCGTTTGATATTCCTATAGACTTGTAGTTCTTAGTCGTATTTATTTCAGTAGATTAGTTGTGGTTGTGGTTTATATTCCAGTCGATTCTTTTATTGCTCATTTAAACTGATTTACGTACAAATCGCCATAATTAAAATATAAGCGACACCCAGAAATTTAAAGGCCGAGTTCCTACACGGCCCCTGAAAAACCCAAGGTGTTACATCAAACTTGTATTTTGCTGAATTCTCTACCAACATTGTATGAGTCTTTCAGGGACTCTTTGTGTAATGATGATACGTCCTTAAGTGTGGACACTATTATCTCAACCCTTCAAGGAAAGGTTATAAAAAAAAAAATGATATCATAGGAGCTTCTTCTGATGCACTGCTTACAAGGGGCAGGAATACTAAGTGAGATATAGGATCTTCTCAATCGATATCTAAATCCAAAGGCAATGGCAAGAGCAAGTTAAAGTGCTGGAACTGTGGGATGGTTGGGCAAATGAATAAGGATTGTACAAATCCTAAAGCGAAGAAAGAAAACTTGGAGGCTTCTTCCAAGGAGGCCAACACTACCACATCTGATAAAAGGACAAGTGGAGGTGATTTGTTGTCAGTGTCTATGATCGGACACGTGTACGATGATCGTAAAGACGAGTGAATCCTTAACATAGGGGCTTCATATAACATAACTCTTCATCGGACTTGGTTCGCCATTTACAGAGAGTGCAATGGTGGACATGTATTTACAGACAATAATAATGCATGTAACGTTGTGTATGTTGGTATGGTGCGCATCAAGATGTTTGATGGGATGGAGCGCACCTTGACTGAGGTCAAGTATGTTCCTGACATGAAGAAGAACTTGGTTTCTCACGGTACACTCGAGGTAATAAGGTGCAAGTTCACCAATGTTAATGGTGTCCTTAACGTATCAAAGGAGCACTTCTGGTTATGAGAGCACAAATGTATGATAACATTTACAGGTTGATCAGGAGCACTTTAATAAGTGGAATGGTAGTGGGTGTTGCAGACTTCACGTCTACACATATGCGGCATGCTTGTCTGGGCCACATGAGTGAGTGGGGCATAAAGGTACTTTTCGATTGTTGTTTAATTCCAGTTTTTAAGAATTCTAATTTAAACATATACGAGCATTGTATATGTGGTAAATAATCTAGGCTATCCCTTAAAACTGATAAACATATATGTAAGGGAGTACTTGATTGTGTGCACTCTGATGTATGGTGGTCATCGCCAGTGGTTTTCGTTGGAAGGTCGTTATAGTTTGTCACATTTATTGACGACTACTTCCGAAAGTTTGCGCTTATTTTTATGAAACGTAAATCCGATGTTTTTACCAAATTCAAACAATAGAAGGCCATTGTTGAAAAATAGTCAAAGCGAAAATAAAAGTTTTAAGGACTGATACTTGTAGTGAATTTACTTCTACTGAGTTTAATGAATATTGTAAAAATGAATGGATCATTAGGCATAGCACAATGCGTCACACACCTGAACAAAATGATGTGGCTGAGCAGATGAATCAGACACTCTTGGAGAGGGCCCACTTCTCCCTCTTATCCCTCTTCAAAATCCTTGAAAAACGCTTCGTTAGAGTTTAGGATGAGATTGGTGAAGTAGGGGCAACATCCTTGGAGATCTACTAAGTGGGGACTCTCGAACCTAACAGTATCTTCTTCCAAAAAAAAAAAGGTGCACACGTATGAATTTTAGCAATAGAAAATAGAGTTTAAGGGCCTGTTTGATTTTCTAAGGTAAACGTAATTGCATTGTAAATACATAATGATTATTTCCATAGGTAATTACCCCATTGTTTTTTAGGATTGATTTGACGGTTACTTTTTTCAACGCTAAAATCTAGGATGCTGCTAAATATTTGTGGGGCTCACCATGATGTATGTGGATTATCCACACCGTCCATCCCTTATACCAACTGAATTTAGGGCAAGACCCAAAAAATGAGCTAGATTTAAATTTTAAGTGGACCACACCACAAGAAAAAGGCAATCAAACACCCACCATTAAAAACTTCTTGGGGCTACTGTTTACTTTAATGTGGGCCACTTCAATGTTGGATCTGCCTGATTTTTCGGCTCATGCCTCAAAATGTCATGGTAAATCAGATGGACGACGCGGATATGTCATATAGATCATGGTGCGGCCCACATTTAAGGTAATCCTTTTGGACCATCTCCCCCCCTCCCCCCCTACCTATTTTGAATAGGGTGAAATTGTAATAATATGATATTTACAGGGCATTTACAATAAATTTGAAAAATCAAACAAGGCCTAAGAGTTTACAAGTGGTTAAAAGTAAAGTCCAGGGATATTTCTCTTTGATATTTGTGTATACCCCATCCATGTTAGTCGTCTTGCGGATCATGAATTGCCTACGACACTATTTGCCATGGAGATGCCTGACAAATCCCCTCCATCCTTCAGTTTCTCAAGATAACAATAGGACAGGAGTCCAAAAATATTCAGACATATTACAAACTCAGGAGCCACATCACACGAAAGAGTGAGAATAGAAACGTCAACTATTGAAATCTTCCTCGAGCCAACCATGATATTTACATGTCATCCAGCCGTTCATAGGGTTATTACAGAAATATCATCCGCATACAAAACTTCTGTGGCCTCAACAAAGTTCCCAACGGTGAGCGATCAATCCCTGTTGTTTCGTGTGGTGTGGCCCACCTGAATTTTGGACCTTGCTGCTTTCTTTTTTCTAATTGTGTCCTATTATGATCTTGAGAACCTGATGGTCAGAGTAGATTTGTCATCGAATTCTCTATGTACCCCAGATAGCTTCCACAGGAGCTTCCTTTGGGGGCGGCGGCACAGGAAATCCGCGTCCGTCTCTGGGTGGTTGAAACCGATGGCTACTCAGTACTCACCCTGCCACTATCCAATGGTTAGTGGTCGGTGCTTTGTGGCCCATCATGATGTTTGTGTTTCATCCATGCCGTCCACCCATTCTTCTAGATCATTTTATGCTATGAGCCCAAAAATGAGGTTGATCCAAATCTCAACTGGACCGCACACTGTTGATTGCACGCCCACCGTTAAAAAATTCTTGGGGGCCACAAAAGTTTTAGATCAAGCCGTATTTTTTTTTTTCCCTTCATCCATGTCTGTATGACCTAATCAATAGGTTAGATGTCAAATAACCATTACGGTGGGCCTAGGATGTTTTTAATGGTGGACATTCAATCACTACTGTTTTCCCGTAGTGTGATCCACCTAAGATTTAGATCTACCTCATTTTTGGATTCAAGCCTAAAATTATATTTCAAAATGGATGGACGGCGTGGATGAAACACATATGTCATGATGGAGTCCACATAGCACCGACCACTAACCACCTGTCTGGTGGCAGCATCCCTAGCCAAACCGCGTCCGTAGGTACGTATCGAACCGGCCAGAGTATCAAATATCTCTACCGTTCCCATCCAATTGATGGCCCACAAAGTTGACGGTCTTTATGACGCTGAAAATCGAGAGGTATAAAGTTGTGCGGACTGATTCAACTCCACGTGGCTACTTCTACGCGTATAAATAAACTAACCGAAGTCAAGTTGTTACAACTAAGTTTTGAGCCGTCAAATCATGGAATATTTTTAATCGTAGCTAAAATCTGAAAGCTTTCCAATCCAACGGTTGTTAATTAGGACGACCAACTTCTTCCATCCATCAATCAGATGGTCATGATCTATTCTCCATTCACGATGGAGCCATGATCTGTATTTTCTAGGCATTTCCTGCTTGGAGAGAGAAGCGGTAATGCCGGCCACTCGTGAAATGGGGCCCACGCTCCGCTTGCCTTTACTCCTCAGCTTACTTAGTAAACTCTGTGGGCCCAACGTGATGGATGTGTCGTGTCCACACCAACCATCCATTTTTCCAGATAATTTTGAAGCATGGTTTCAAAATTCAAGAATCTAACGTAAACCGTTGAAGACTTTTGGGTCTGCTGAAGTTTTAGATGACGCTGACATTTGTGTTTTCCCAGAGAACATATTTTTAAAATCTTATGAATACTTTAGATGACAAATAAATATCAATGTAGGCCGTAGGAAGGCTTGAGGTGGACGTCATTATCTCTACTGTTTTACGTGGTGTGCTTCACTTAAGTTTTGTTTATGCTTTAATTTTGAGTTTAACCCTTAAAATAAGCTGAAAAATTAAATAGACAGCATGGATAAGCTACATACAATGATGGTGGACCTTATAGAATTTACTTAACACCCTAAGCAGGGTTTGGCACGGGGCATTAGATGAGATCAAGTGGGATAGAATTGTATACAATCTCATGCAAAATTCCATGCAGTATTTGGTGAGGAGGAGAAAGGTTAGGATTAGGTGAAATGAAATTGCATTTGGTCCCATGCGGGATTTATATGAATTTTGAAATTCATTGCACATGTGGGCCACTGTGGTGATGCATGCGTTTATTCATACTACTTTTGTATGTACTGTTTACTTATGACATTCTAGTTATATATGTATACAAGTGAACAATATCCATGGTGAATTTGGTTCATTAATTACAATTTTATGGTCCACCAAACATAATTTTGCTTAATTCAATGTTTTTATGTAGCAAGAATTTTATCCGTTTTTAAATATCATGGTATTTCCGGACATGCAATCATTTTACAATAACAATGTCTATCCCATTTAATACAATTCAATACCATTTTATTTTACAGACCAAACATGCCCTAAAAGTGTACTGAATTACTCAACATGCAATCCGCTTTCCTTTACTAAATCAACAAGGATCACCGAACAGGTTGGACATACGTGCACCAATGTAAACAACGTTTCTTAGATGCCTCGCCCACCTGATGAACGGTCGACCTGATTTTCAATTTGCCTTTACACTCGTAACACTTGGCACACGTATGCCAATGCAAAATCGAAATTCCACGTAAGTTGGATTTTTAGGTGTGGTAGTTTTTGTTACATTCACTTTCTCCGCGTGGACGGCTCAGATGATAAATTGTTGGCTGTGGACACGAGGACATTGGAAGCCGAATTCCTTTTTCCCATGTCTTTTGTTGCGGGCATGGCAATCGCATTTACGAAAGGTTTTCAATTTAAGATACCCAATTAATTGAGTAATCAATACGTTCATACCAAAAAGAGGTCGGCAGCTTTGATGGCCCCACCGTTTTGTTATCTGAAATTCACTCTAAATGAGGTGAATCACCCCATATTAAGCTTATGGTCCAAAAATCATTTTCATTTGTAATTCTGGAGGCTATGCCATTTAAAACAGCGTACAGAGGCAATATTTACCCTCCAATTTAATTTTTTTGCCACGTAAAAATCAAAGATAGACATCCATCTTCTAACTATTTTCTTTAGTGTAGGCCACATGAATCAGTCATTAGTCTATTTTATTGGCCCTAGGCCTAACATGGGATTACACATTTAATGGTGGGATCATGGGTGGGCCTATAAAAAAATCAATTGTCCCTTAAAATATCCTTTGAATATTTACTTTTTAAACCGTTCTAGGAGGGATGCCACCTTCATTTTTTCTGGGTACACCCAGATGTATACGTGAAAATTGTTGGGATGCCTTGCACAAACCTTAGGATCTAGCCTCCCGAAACAAACCAGAATTATGGATAAAGCAATGAAATAAATCAAAGCATCAATCACACACCACACAAGAGATTTTTACGTGGAAAAGCCCTCGAAAGAGGTAAAAACCACGGGACCTGGAGAATGAGAGATGCCCTGATCAACAATCCACTATGAAGTAGAACGTTACAATCTTCTTCACTCACGCAATGTATGTAAGAGTGGATAAACAATAGAGAAATAGAGAAACGGAGAGATCTAACCAGGATTACGAGGACATAGAACGCTGAGATGTGGATTGCAAAGTAGAGAAAGGTGGTGGGACTTGATGTAAGGGATCCACGACGAACCTCCCTTCTATAAGCTTCCTCTCTCTCTTTCTCCTCTCTCTCACCTTTGATAGCCCTAAACCCTTTAGCAAATCCCAATGAAAAGCTTTAGGAAACCCTCTTGCTTATTTTGTGATACCTAGAAAAACCCTAGGCAACCCCTTTTATAGTTTTGGGAAACTCCTTTCCGCATGGAAGGTTGCTAAAAAAGGATTCAAATCCATGATTTCGCGCAAAATCGCGGAACAACATGCAGTAACCTTCGACTAGTCCGGAAATTCCGGTGACTGGTCTTAGCCTCCTACGACCGGGTCATAGACCACCTACGGCCGGTCGAGAACCAGGAGAAAAATAGTCCGAACTTTTACTTGGACTTTGAGTCGAGCTACGACTCGACTCCCACGACTGGTCGTACCAGCCCTCGGACCGGTCGGCAGGGCTCATTTGGACCGGTCGAGCACAGAGTTAAAAACTCCATCAAATCTCCTTTTTTTGACCCGGGAGGATCCACCTTCTTCAAAGCCGGCCCGTGTTTCTACAAACCTCGAACTTGCCTTTGACAAAGCCTTGGTCATCATGTCGACCCATTATCGTCCGTGTGGACCTTCTCAGCTATAACACCTTTTGTTCCAAAGTATCCATGATCCGGTGATACCGAATCTCTATGTGCTTCGACTTAGAATGCCGACTTGGATTCACATAAAGTGTATAGCACTCGACTATCGCAATAGACCACGTGCTAGAGGATGGGAATTGTGCTAAGTTCTTGTGAGGAACCTCTTCATCCAAAGCATCTCTTTACATGCAAGTAGTGACCGCAATGTATTCGGCCTCGCGTCGTCGAGACGACAGACGTAGCTTGACGCCAAGAAACCGCTCCCCCCGCAAACGTGAACATGAACCCCGATGTAGACTTTAACGGAGTCTATGTCATTTTCGCCATATCCGCATCCGTGTAGCCCTCTAAACACGAATATCCAAAGTTTTCCATCACCATAGCATAGGCTCAACCTGGATGAGCCTCTTAGATACCGTATCCATTTCACCGCTGTCCAATGCTCTTTGCCAGGATTGGCAAGATACCGACTGACTACACCAACCGCATATGGTATGTCTGGGCGTGTACACACCATAGCATACATCAAACTTCCTATAGCTGACGTGTAGGGTATTTTCTGCATCTCTTCCACCTCTACCTTCGTCTTGGGACACTGTCTGTCGCTCAATCTGAAGTGACCATCTAGTGGAGTATTGGACCGGTACGCATTCATATTGAACCGCTCTAAGACTTTCTCAATATACCGCTCTTAAGGATGACCAAAAGTTTGTGTGGATTATTGTGATTCGTGTCATGGGTTATCTCCATTCCTAGGGATCATGGAATGTCTGGCCATCTATGGCCCAAGTCTTTCATTAGGTCGGCAAGAAAAGACTTGCCCAACTGAGATTTCACTGTCAATCTTCTTGATGTCTTTTCCCATGATGAGCATGTCATCAACGTATAATAGTTAAGAACTAAGAAATCACCATCCGAGAACTTGCGCGTGAACACACGGTGGTCCGACTCGTTAAGTTTCTGTCATACCCATGTTTCAACATAAACGAGTCGAACTTCTTGTACCATTGCCGTGGAGCTTGTTTCAACTCATACAAGCTCTTCCTCACCCCTACACACCATATGTTCCTTGCCCTTGACTTCGAACCCTGGTTGGTGCATGTAGATCTCTTCTTCCAGTCACCATGGAGAAAG
This sequence comes from Magnolia changhungtana, assembly GCA_030180095.1. Lineage (NCBI taxonomy): Eukaryota > Viridiplantae > Streptophyta > Magnoliopsida > Magnoliales > Magnoliaceae > Magnolia > Magnolia changhungtana. The sequence goes on from JASAUF010000640.1 coordinate 2,718,965, forward strand.
GCGGTTTAACATCTAACCGCTCTATCTCCAGGATCCATGCTAGCCGCCAACCCAAGCAACACCGTGATAGATATCATCTTCACTTACTTGGTGAGAATATCCCCTCGAAGTCTATGCCTTTCCTTTGACCAAACCCTTTCACCACAAGTCCGCCTTGAACCTCGTCTGTGAATTCTTCTGCTCAATCTTCTTTCTGAACACCCACTTGTTGCTCAGAGCTTTCTTGCCCTTAGGTAGTTTCACCATATCATAGGTGTGGTTCTTATGCAAGGATTCCATCTCCTCTTGCATAGCTTTCAACCACTCCTCCTTATGCTCGTCGGCTAGGGCCTCAGGAGAATAATCTTACGGCTCTCCCCATCGGTTAGCATAATGTACTCATGCGGCGAGTACCTCTTGGACGGTCACCGTCCCTAGATGACCTCCTCACCTGTGGCTCAACAGAGTGGATCAAGAAATGGGGGCCGCTCCCCGGTCCATCTTCCGAAGGAACTCCCTCGTCCTACCGCACCTTATTGTACTCCCCCCCGTCATCGGGCACCATGGGAGGAGTAATCGGATCCATGTCCTCTAGCTCACATTTGAACTAGGCCGGTTCTTCCAAAGCTTATCAATGTCTTCGATACTGTCGATCTTCAAAGAAAACCACATCTCTGCTCCTGACGAGCTTCTTCTCGGTCGGATCCCATAACCTGTAACCGAATTTTTCATCACCGTACCTTAAGAACACACACTGCCTGATCTTCATATCGAGCTTGGACCTCTCGTCCTTTGGTACGTGAACGGATGTCTTGCATCCAAATACCTTGAGATGACTGTACGATGGATCATGTCCAGTCCACACCTTCTCAGGCACTTCTCCATTCAACGGGGCTGATGGAGACCTGTTTATCAAATACACTGCCGTGCGCATTGCTTCTCCTCAGAACGTCTTGGACAACTTCGCATGGGATAACATGCATCTGATTCTCTCAACAATGGTGCGATTCATTCGCTCAGCTACACCATTATGCTGGGGGGTCTTGGGAACCGTCTGTTCATGCCGTATACCGTGGGACTTGCAGTACTCGTGAAAGTCGCCAATGTATTCACCACCATTGTCAGTGCGGATGCACTTCAATGATCTACCTATCTCTCTCTCGACCATAGCATGAAACAATTTAAACACACCAAAGACCTCGTCCTTGGATTTCAAAGCATAAACCCAAACCCTCCTAGATGCATCATCTATAAAATTAACAAAATACAATGCCCCACCCAAGGTTTTTGTCCTCATAGGACCACAAACATCAGAATAAACCAAATCTAATGCATGCACTTTATTAACATGAGAAGCAGTTTTAATGAATGAAACTCTATGCTGTTTCCCTGATAAACAATCAAGACAGGTTTTAAGAGGCATACCTGTCACGTCTGGAAGGAGCTGCTTCTTCAGTAAGCTGAAACCCTTTTTCACTCATGTGGCCAGACGCACACGTGCCACATGTCAATAGGACCGATCTTAGCTTTGCGTTCAATCCACCCTTGCACATACCGACACTTGCCTTGTAAGGGTGCAACACTTCTTTCCTCTAGCCACGATCAATCAACCCTTGATGAGCTTCCATCGCCCACCAAAGAACCGGCTTTCATAGCCATCATCATCCACAGTATCTTCCCGTCGACATCAAGTTGAGACGAAGGTCCGGGATATGCCTCACATCCCACGAGAACCAATGTGCGGCCCACATCGGTCTTCACACAAATATCACCGACTCCCACGATCTTTGATATGCCGAATTTCCCATCTTCACAAATCCCATAGTCACACGACTTGTAGCTTGTGAAGGAGTCCCATATGTGGAGTCGCATGAAAGAAGCTCTCGAGTCTATCACCCGGTCGGTGCCCCGACTCGTGAGCCGTGAGACATACATCGTGATCGTAGAAAGAATAACTACCATGTCGCCATCCGAAGCGACCTGCAGTGGGAATCAGATTCATCTTCCTTCCCTTTTCCTTTCTTGTCGTTCTTCTTACCACGACATTCATGCAGAAGTGGCCCTTCTTGCCACAATTCCAACATGATTCAACCTCTTTTACATTACTCGACTTGCCTCTTGATTTATCTCGGGCCTTCCCGCCCTTCCCCGTTCTTTCCTCTCCCCGTTTCCTTGGAATGTGTCACAAGAGCCTCTTACTGTGTAGACCCCTGAGACTTCCTCCTTGTCTCCTCATTGAAGAGACAACTGGTTACCTGTTCCATGGATATCTTTTCGTCTGGCGTGGAGTTACTTAGAGACACCACCAATGTCTCCCAACTGTCAGGCAATGAACTAAGCAATAGTAAAGCCTACAATTCATCATCCAGGACCATCTTCATAGAGGTGAGTTAGTTCACTATATTGCTGACCTTATTCATATGCTCGGCCACAGAACCACCATCCTTGAACTTGAGATTCACAAGTCGCCTTATCAAAAGATGAAATATCTTAATTACAGTATTTGTCTTCCTCTCATACACAATCTACCCTTGTAATTTTAGCCATAGGCTTTTTGGTGAGTTTTAGTAGACACATGGTGGAACACAGAATCATCCAACCATTGTCTAATAAACCCCACCGCCTTTCACATCCATCTTCTTCCAATCATCATCAGTCATATCAACTTGGATTTTCTTTGATATGCACGAGATTGGAGAATATAGTGTCTGCAATAAAGCAAGTCCTCTATCTTAGCCTTTCCATATGGTCAGTTAGAACCATTGAGGCGATCATCCATGATGAGATACCTTCCATAATTCTAAACCGATCTCCGATTCAAGTCAATGAACTTCGCCCGATACCACTTTGTTGGGATGCCTTGCACAAACCTTAGGATCTAGCCTCGCGAAACAAACGGAATTATGGATAAAGCAATGAAATAAATCAAAGCATCAATCACACACCACACAAGAGATTTTTACGTGGAAAACCCTCAAAGAGGTAAAAACCATGGGACCTCGTCCGGATCAACAATCCACTATGAAGTAGAACGTTACAATCTTCTTCACTCACATGCAGAGTGGATCAAAACAATAAGAGAAATGAGAAAACGGAGAGATCTAACCGATTACGAGGACATAGAAGCTATACCGAGATGTAGATTGCAAAGTAGAGAACCTCCACGAGCTTAAAGAACCTCCCTTCTATAAGCTTTTCTCTCTCTCTTCTCCCTCTCTCTCACCTTTGATAGCCCTAAACCCTTAAGGAAATCCTTGCAAAGCTTTTAGGAAACCCTCTTGCTATTTTATGATACCTAGAAAAATCCTAGGCAACCCCTTTTATAGTTTTGGGAAACTCCTTTCGCATCCCAACAGCGAAAGGACTCAAATCATGATTTCGCGCTTAAAATCGCGAAACAAGCTGCATAACCTTCGACTAGTCCTGGAAATTCGGGATGGTCATAGCCTCCTACGACCTGGTCGTAGCTCACCTACGACTGGTCGTAAACCACCTACGACCGGTCGTGGGTCACCTCGACCTGGTCGAGAACCCTGGAGAAAAATAGTCCGAACTGATTGGACTTTGAGTCGAGCTACGACTCGACTCCCACGACTGGTCGTACCAGACCCTCGGCCGTGGGGGACGCGGCATGGCTCATATCCGGTCTAATCTGGGTCAATGCACGGGGCAAAAAACCCCATCAAAAATTACTCCCACCATTAGATGTATAGTTTCACACCAAAATTATCAGTTGAAAAAGAAAAGTCCAACATTAATTTTTATATTGCCCATGATGATGATTATAAAAAATTTAATCCAAATGTTATTAGATGCCATATTAAAATTAATGCCTTAGGCCTGTGAATCAAGCCCATCGATGGTTCAGGTGGGCCACAAGAAGTAAAAATTCGTGGAGAATGAGAGTTGCCCTGTCCACTATTTCCTGCTAAAGCCTTTCAGAGGAGGTCCCTGCACAAGGATGTTGGGTGGGGCCTACTGCAATGTATGTAAGAAATCTATTCTGTCCATCTATTTTTAGAGATCAATTTAAGACGTGTGACCAAAAATTAAGTAGATACAAAACTCAAGTTAGTCACACGATAGGGAAAATAGCATAAAGAAATTACTACCGTTGAAACCTTCTTGGACTCCACCTTGATATTAATATGCTATCCAAACCGTTTATAAGGTCATTTCCAATGGGATGAAATGAAAACACCCAAAAAAAAAAAAAAAAAACCCTTATACCAAACTTTCATGGCCATAAGAATGATTCAACGGTGAATGCCCACTGTTTACTCTCGCGTGGCCCACTTGAGTGTTGGATACACTTCATTTTTGGTGAAACTTTCTAAAATGAGCTAGAAAAATGGATGGACAGAGTGGATTTCTCAAAAACATCTTGATTGGCCCCACCCAACATCCTTGCGCAGAAACTTCATGCTAAAGGCTTCTGCGAGAAATCAGCGTCCATTGTGCACATGATTGGCAGGTTGGATTTCACATAATCTTCACGTGGGCCCACCCAAGGCACCACCTACTTAAAAGTAATGGAAGATACTTTACTTAATTTAATAGGGAAGCTTAAGGGATTTTACTGCAAGATTGCAAAATTCACAAGAAATCCATGCTTTACTAAATGATAGCAGGACCATTTGGAGGTGCTTTTTGACAAATGAATTATAGCAATGTCATTATTAATTCTTTTTCTTTAAAAAGTAGTAAAAGTCAAATTTTATGGCCCACACACTGTCTGTATTACTTCTAATACATGCAACATATACAGCCATTATAGTGACAAGACGAACAAAAACCAGGCCTACCAAATCATCAAATGGACTACACTTAAATTTAGATACTTTTCATTGGTTTGTATTATTTTTCATGATAGGCCCACCTCATTTTTGGATCTACCATTATTTTGGTTAGTCTAATTATCACGTCCGTCTGCATTTGGTAGATAAATTGGATATCACACACATAAGAAGTGGACAACAATTCTCGATTCTCTGCTTTTTAAAGAAAAAAATTAGAGGATGGGAATTATGTAATTTCTCCTTAATGAAAACCTTTTCAAAAGGCATCTGAATGTAAATTTCACATTAGGCAAGTAGTGTTTTGTAAAGTTTCCAAAAGTCACGCGTCATGTCCTCGTGTCATGATACAGACAGAAAGATTAGAACGAAAGCAACCAGCGAATTGCAACACAAAAGAAAGTAGGGAGCGGATTAGGTTTTACCCGAATAACACTTTAACAGGAGTTACTCTTATCGTGGGGTCCACCGTGATGAATTTTTTGTATATCCATACCGTGCATTCGTTTTTAAGCTCATTTTAGGACTTTATCTCAAATTGTAAGAATATCCAAATCTGTAATGGGCCATACCAGTGAAAAAAGTGGCGAATGATCATTAAAAACTTTTTGTAGGCCATAAAAGTTTTGGATCAAACTTATTTTTTCATTTTACCATAATCCAGGTCTGGTTGAAATTATCAACGGTTTGGATGGAAAATAAATATTATGAAACTACTTATGGTGGACCCTGAGAAGTTTTTAATGGTAGTCATTTAATCGCTACTGTTTTCTGTTGTATGGTCCATCTGAGATTTGGATTTGGTTATTTTTTTTGGATGATGTTCTAAAATGGGCTGGAAAAACGGATGGACGGGGTGGATATAGAAAACATCGTCAAGGTGGGCCCCACGTAAGAGTAACACTTATTAGGTGGTAACACTTAATCCACTCCCAACAAAGTATAGGAATCGTCATACCATCATTAAGATTATGAAAATTTGGTGTGGATTATTCGTGATAGTCCCGTGAATTCCATTATCAATGGTTTCGATTGTCGTTATCTCCAAAAGGTGGCTCATGGAATGAGTGGTCTGGATCTCATGACCTATGACGCGTGTATGGTTTTAGGTCGGTAGTATCTTTTTCCTCCAACCTGGAGATTTCAATGTCGGAATATATCTACTGACAAGGAATGACATCATGCAGGAGAAAAATTGCCGATTTGTTGGTGGCCCATAGATAGACGGCCAAGAAGCCTTATACATTACTTGTCCACGATCTAGTAAAAATAAATAAATTAAGTTGCTCGCTGAGAGTTGTTAAGGTTTTGATGTAAAGCGGGTGGCGGACACTTTCATGTCCAAAATAGATGGAGAAGGTGTGGCTGGAGGAGGCAGAAGTCATCAAGAACATCACAACCTTAAAACAAGCATATATTGCAAACTGGAAAGAGTTAACGTATCGTATATAATTTTGAGTAGGACAAGTTACTTTAGCCAACCAACCCGGCTATATATGCCGGGTTACCTATATCAAACTTGTGAGGTTCTATTATATCGACGGCCGAATTTTATGTTTAATTCAATTTTTATTTTAAATAATAAGCTTAAGTCATACTTACACCTTAATCCACAGCTCAAGTGGTAGACTGAGTGAAAGATACCTCGTTTCAACACTTAAGTCTTGATATCAACTCCTGGTGAGGGTGGCTAACAGTGAAGTGTGAACTTACAGTGTTGTGTACTAACAAGCGAAGGAAAAAAAAAAAAAAAAAAGCTAAAGCCACATTTACTGTAAATAAAATATTTACTATTTACCATAAGTTATGAGTTTAAGGGAGTTTTAGTTATATTTTAATTCTTGATCTTAATCGGAGTTTAATATCAATATTTAAAGAGTTGTAAATTTATTTATTTCAGCTATCGACATTCAGCAAGTTTATTTTGAATTTCTAAAAGTACTTGTAGTTTTTATATTTTCTCTCCAAAAATCTCTATCCAGAGTCCGAATAAGGTTAATGGATTTGAAATTAGTGACTGTTGCTTTACAATGCGGACTACTAGACTAATGGTCTGGATTACGAGCGGTCTGGCACACTTGTGCGTATACACCTTAGCAAGTAACTTGTGCGTATACACCTTAGCAAGTATGTCGGCCTCTAGTATCTACTCCTCTCTGAAAATTCAAAGAGAAGCTTTCATAGTCTGGCTTGGAGATTTTTTGCGTGACACGTGGACATATAGTCCGCTCTCTACTCCTCTCTGAAAATTCAAATTCCTGCATGTCAAGTGTCAGTGCCAGAGGATATATTCGCAAATTTAAATTTAAAACATGCAATGAGACCGGTTCCAGTCCCACTCATTGTACCGCAAGCTTATTAGCGTTACCTACGCCACGTATACACGGTAGCGTGTTTCTGCCGTCTAAACTGCTCAGCGGGATAGCCGCCGAAAAAATTGGACCCTCTAAAAAGTTACGATGATCTAACATTACGTGGCCACCATGTATTTTGGAGGTCATTGAACAGTTAGAATAAGATGTGTTGGAAATACCAAAAAATTAATAAAAAATTAAATTAAATTAATTATTTTGTTTCACTAGGCTGAATCAGGTAAAATATACGTTGTCCTTGAAACGTGATTCGTCCCTTTATTAATTGTTGATGGGTTACACAAGCACAGAGGGTCCACTTGGAACAAATGGAGATGCAATTTGAAGAATATGATAGATGAGGAGAGATATATTTAAGTTGATAGGATTTGGACTAGAATGGCCTAGTTTATATAAGCTTCAGGGAGTGGATTATTGCTAAGTAGCCTATTAATGGTTTAGAATATTTGAAAAACTTTTCTGATCATTAATCATTAGTTTGAGCTATTTCTGATTGTTAGATCGGAAGATCTGACCGTTGGATCATCATGGTCTGTCTCTTTTCGGACCATTATGGCTTTCAAAACTATTAGCCGTTTTTCACGTGTGAAGTACAAAGTACACCAACTAGCGCTACTACAGCCACACTACTCACTCCCTCACCCACGCACGCACCCGAGCTCGAGCGCACATGCGTGCATTCCAATGCTATGCACTAAAACATGCAACCCGAGCGTCTCAATCTGTAAAACTCTAAGGGCCTGTTTGGATACGCGTGATGTAATACAATACAACGCAAATACTCCCAACATTATACACTGTAGACATGAGTATTACATGTATTCTGTAGAATGTTTGGTATGGAGTGACCGTGGATATGTATTCAACGGTCGATCTGAATTCACTGTTTGTTCAAGGAACTAACTCCCTAGTGTGAAGGAACGGTTTGGCTACTCCCCTTGACACCAGCCATTGGCTGGTGGTCAGTGCTCTGTGGGGCACGCCATGATGTATGTGTGTCATCCATGCCGTCCATCTATTTTTATATATCAAATTATGATATGGTAGAAAAAATGAAGTATATCTCAATCTCACAAAAAACTGTGTTGAATAAATTTTGACCATTAAAAACATTTTGGGGGCCGTAAAAGTTTTGGATCAAGCTGATATTTATTGCTTCCCTTATTCTGGGTCTTTATGACTAAGTCAACAAATTGGATGTCAAATAAAGAGTACAGTGGGCCTTAGCGGGATTGTAATTGTGAATATCCATTCATTAATTTTGTCCTGTGGTGTGGCCCATCTAAGATTTATATCTCTATCATTTTTTGTATATAGCCCGAAAATGATCTGTAAAATTGGATGAACGGAATGGATCAAACACGTACAATATGGTAGGGCCCACAAAGCACCGACCACCATACACGAGGCTGGTGTCAGGGGGAGTAGCCAATTCTTTCCCCTAGTGTGAAAAATCCGTAACAGAGCCATCATGGTGGGGCCCACAGAGCACCGACCACCGACTAATTTTCATTTGGTCCACAGCACATAGATAACCCAAAAACAAAAAAGATAAACCGAAGTCATCCAAAAAATAAAAACCTCAGTCATCCAAAACACTATAATGTATTACATTTAAGACAAATACCGAATCACGTACTTCCATTAACTAAAAAAGTATTTACCAAAAAAAAATTATCACCAAGTTAAACCCAAAAAGGTCATTTCTGAGTCCGACCGATTATATGGTCAGCTTGCCCCGCTCATCCAGCAGAGCAATTGTTCCACATTGTTATCATCAAAGCGAGGAAACAAAACAAGATATGACTGCGTATATGAGCATCACTCCAATAATCACCTTCAAAATGGCATGCATAATCCCTCCTTTTGTATCACCCCCATTGTCTTCCGAGTTGAGCTCTTCAAGAAGGTGCATCCCAACATCATCAACAGGTCTTGAAGGAAATCGATGAAGCGATGCAGACTCAGTTTCGACTCTTCTGGTGAGGCCTTTGGTCCTGAATTTTGTCGCCCTGTACAGAGTTACTGGATTGGTTGAAGATCCAACATTAGGCTCAGTGGCCTACAATCATTGAAGAAGAATGTTCATCTGATATTTTTGAAAGATAATATGCTGTACAAAGCTTGTCATAGCCAAAAAATTCTCAGAATGTGAAACAGACCAACGCAGAAGAAATGTAAATCCATACCATGAATTTCGTCTACTCTGTCACAGCCGTTGCGTACGATTTAAATGATTGGTGTTTGCACCCACTGTATCCCTCTACTTGTGCCCGAGCAAGCTCCCAATTCTCATAAATTCCAAGCACCCTGCCGACAAATACCACATAATATTTTTCCCATTTGTACCTATAAAAAACCCAATTACCGTCAGTTTGGATGTGCAATGACTAATGAAGTTGTGTTTCTCCAACTACTATAGATCTGAAAACATCTCTCTCGAAAATTATGCAATGAATATTGGTAAATAGAAAACCAAATTAATAATCTATGTACAAAATGAACTTACTCTTTCTCACCTGATAGTCACCCTTCAAACGCAAACTGACATATTAATACCCATCAGACAGATGGATTCACATCCTGGTATTTGTGAAAAGAATATTATAGACCCTGCTTACTTGAATGAAGAATTATACAAGTTCCATTTTGATGATATGAAATCAGTCTTAAAAACCAACACTGATCATATGCAGAAAAACAACATACAAATTTAAGATTATCTCAAACATAGCATTTGACTAATATAGAGGAATGGAAGATTGTAAGATCCAACATATCCACAACTGCAATTAGAACCTCTGTAATAGATCCAACATCTCCACAACTGCAAGTAGAACCTCTGTCATATATCCAACATCTCCACAACTGCAAGCAGAACCTCTGTCATAGATCCAGACAGACTGAAATGCAGGTCATTGCTATTGTGGACCTGCATACAGTGCCTGGTATATCATATGTACTCAACTGAACTGGAGTAACATCTATGCAAATGACAAGTCACATATATATATATATATATATAATATATATATATATATATATATATAATGCAACCATCAGCTTCACCACAATCCAAAATTAACAACAAACCAGAGTAATTTGTGCCTAAATGAGCACCCATCCAATCCACCTTCACCACCCATCTAAACCTATTCTAGTATAACATTTTTACAAAACAAACAAAAACACAGAGTAAGTTCATTTATCAGACTTCATCACTAAGGATTATCAAACGCAATTTCATTTATCAAACTGGGCCACTACGTTCGAGGAGTTTTTGTACCCACTCCTTTCTCCTCTCATGGCCCATCTTCAAGAAATATCCAGCGCTAACAACATCCCCCTACATCAACCTGGCAGCCCGTATTTGGTCCTCCGGGCTGAGACCATCAACTTCTTCAAGTATTTCCAACATTCTCTGCACTCTAGTTATTGTTTTGCCCTAAGACATTGTGATATTAAGGGACTTGACAGCTTCAGTCACTTCTCCCATTCTGTCACCGATGACATCACTCGGCTTACCCCTTTTTTGTTGGGAATGTAATGTTGCGGTTGAGTTAGTACTTCTTGAGCCCCTAGAGGTCTATACAGGTACTGTTCTACCACTGTTGAGCCGTTGTGATCCATCGATGGCACGAAAGGCTGAACCACTGTCGTGGTCATCCCCATAATCAGAGGAAAGCCAAACTGTCTCAGTCCCAATATTATCGGATTCAGAATCACTATTGAATTCATTTCTAGATCGATGACGACCAAACAATGGTGACGAATAAGCAATGCTCGCAAATGAGACATGGGCACAGTCGCTGCCGAATATTCTAGCCAGATCGGAGTATCTGTGGATATGTTTGTCACGGACTTTTTTGGCGAACGGATGTGACTGCAAAAGAGAGTTAATGTAGTCTCCTTAGCAACTTTTCAGCAATTTCCAATGATTAGATATAATAGAAAAATGTAAAAGCTATTACTTACCAAAATGTACCCATCCCATACTCTTCAGTTACTATCACCATTTTCGTATGACTGTCCCAACCAAACCCAGAAGCGTTGAGCATGTCTTGGATTTCTCAATAAAATCTCTTCAATGTACGCAATTGATTTGAGATGTGTTTATTCTCTAAAAGAACACCACATTTAGTAGAGATTTCATTTATTGTGGCCCTGTACACCTCAGGTTTGAAACCGATATCACTCTTTCTTCCTATATTCACATGTTCCACTAGTGCATCCACTAGTGCATTGTTCATATCATCCATCCATTGAACCCAACCAGATATCCTACTACCTATATTTTTCCTACTTTTGCTCACTGTGACATTTCTCTTACTTGGGCTACCAATTTGTTTACTTGGTGTTGCAGATGATTTTTTAAGGGAGCATGTCTCCCGTGCAGGGGAACCCGATTGAAATAGAGATCTTTTCCCCTTGTATGAACTCCGTAGGAAATTCATATTACCTACGCATTAGTAACAGTTAATGGGAATAAGAAAACATAATATTAAGAAACATTGCAGATATGTGTCCTCACAAATGGAGAGATGATGATGGGATATTAAAAGTACCAGTTAAAACACAGACCAAGTACATATACCATAACATTCATGCATGATCCATCTAAACCTTAACCAGAAAATCAGCAACTATCCCAAACCAAAACAGATGATTAGAGAAAAAAAAATTCTGCTGTTACACAAAACAGCAATATACATGTCCAGAAACTTAAAATTGTCAACGTCGTTGTCGGGTACTTGGGAGACTGTCATTCCACATCATATCTGCAATGTCATCCCTCTTTTTCACCCAGTTTTTCCTTGCGTTATCAGTCACGTAAGATAAAGCATAATCTTCTTCGGCTGCAGTCACATCCACAGGAGATGGTGACATTTCGTCATCACTGTCTGCAATATCCTCAACTGTCTCTTAAAATCCATCATCACCACACACACGAATGAAGTTGTGTATAACACAGCAAGCTATAACAATCTTTACTTGACTTATAAACTTGAACTGTGGTGTTACACGTAGTATAGGAAAACAGCATTTCAAAATACCAAAACAACGCTCTATGACATTTCACAGCTGTGCATGATGATAATTAAAGAGTTTTTTCTTGTTAACAGGCTTCGTCCTTTACGATACTCATTCAAATGATATCTGACACCTCGATAAGGTGCCATAAACCCAGGAGAATGCGCATATCCCGCATCAACAACATAGTATTTCCCTACACAAACCAAGTTATGTATATTAAGGATCTGACAATTGTCATTGTCTTACTCTTTATATGAAATAACAATAATCTATATTTACCATGAGGAACAAGGAAACAATCTGGTCGACGGTTAACGCATTCTGCAAAACACGAGCATCAGAGGCTGAACCATCCCAACCGGCAAACACATATACAAATTTCATATCGAACGTACAGGCTGCCATTACATTCTAAGACAGAAAACCTTTCCAATTTCGAAAGGTGGCGCTGGCTTCCTTGACTAAATATGCGGGGATATGAGTCCCATCAAGTGCCCCAATACAATCCTACAAGAAATTTATTGCGACTTTTAGGTTATTATTTACTGTTTAGCACATATTCCATTTAATTTATTTCTGAATTAAGAATTATTTTACCTAAAAGTATCGCGACCACATACGATTATCGGATATCTCTTTCGGAGTATGTAAACTTGGGAACTTCACATATTCGAGATACAGTCCAATTACAGTGTCAAGAACTCTATGAAAATAACGACTGACCGTTTCACCAAACCTTGAAAAACGATGGCCAATGACACGATTTCGCACATTATGGCCGATAGTGTGAAGAAACAACACCACCTGTTTCTCCAAGCTGCACTTCTTTGAATCAGAAAGTAAATTTCTATCTCTCATTAAAGAGCATAATTCGAAAAACTTGTCCCGACTCATTCTCAGTTGTGCTAGGCAGTCAGCATCACTTTTCCTAATGATTCCATTTATGAATTTATTCATCTCTATATTACCATGTCTAGGCGAAGCCTTTATACAGTAACATCGATAATATTCGGCAGCTCCCATGACACACGCAGATGCTGCAATCGCCGTTAATGCAGCTGCTACTTCGTTTTCATTCCATTCACTATTGGAGGACTGATCACAGCTAGATTCCCCACTATTAGACTCCATAAGACAGAAGGGTCTGTCACCTGTTATTCTTTTCAAGATTTTATATTTATTACTGTAAATGACAGTATGACATAATTAATAAAGAATAGAATTCAGGTACACAGAAGATTAGTTGATTTCAAAAATAAATTATTTTAAACATGTCAACATATTACAGTCAAGTCTCAGATATTACACATGATACATCTCCAATGAACATCTCCAAATACGACTATATTGAACAATCATCTGAGTACAGAGTTGAAATGATAAATGTGCATTTTTCAAATATAGCAACGCAAATGTGATATTATCTGTTGGTCCTTCAGAGATCTATCAAGCAAATGAACATCCCCAAATAATACATTGGATACAATCAATACAGAAAATCGCAGGAAGATGCATCTTATCAGGCATATGTGAAAATGAGATCCATGCAATTTAAATCATGAAAGAAAGAAGATAGAATATTACCTTCGACAATGAAATACCCTCTGGATGTTATAGACGCAACCTAGAAAATTTTCAGAACTTAGATCTCCCTTCTCTTTTGAAATTTCGTGACAGAATATAGAAGATAGAAGTGTCTTTTATAGGTAACCAAGAAATGAAGTTAATTTCGGTCGAGAGAGTTCATCTCCTAACACACTCTATGACATGCACAAGTCATGTCGAAGGTGTCGAGAGGTGAATCCATCTCCGGATACTCTGCTGATACGCGGTTTACAAATAAAGATTTCGGTCTGCATGATATTTTCTCTTTCTAGGGTATAGGGGAGAATTATCTCCACAGCCCTAATCGACTGCTCCAAGAACAGAAGGTGCATGGAGAGAATGTATATGCAGAAGACCTAGAATGGATGCAGCCAAAGAAAACAGTGATTGGACTTTGTCTGAGTACTGCAAACAATGGAAAATACAATACCTGGTCTTTCGCAGCCTGTGAGGATGATGAGTATACGGGAGAGGACGGGCAATTTTTTCTCAGGAAAAAACAGCACAAAAGTTCATTGCATCAACGATGAAGCGAACGACGAAGCAATATACATCCCGGCTAACGTCGAAGATTCGAACGGAGAGGCACGATCTCCTCTTTTGCAGAACAGTAGACGAACGTAGCAGAGGGATTTCACGTATACAGTCGCACAATGGTCTCTCAAGACACAGTAGGAGCCATGGATTTTTTTCTTCAAAGCTGTCTCAGTGAAATGAAGTCGGTTGCACTGCCCGAGTTTGAGAAGACGTGAGAGCAGTGATGCGTGCCCGCTCGTTTCAGTTCGGAGACGTACTTAGGGCGGCGAGTGTATTTCGGATTTCAAATCTGATTCAAACGGACGTTAATATAATATTTTATATTAAGACAATACTATACGTCTTGGGCCTATGATCCAAACCCCCCCTAAGTAAAAATACTGCACACACATTCACATATAAACCATTATTTTTCTCTTTTCATTTCGAATGTAGGACAAAAGCAAACGCCACACTTTTCAATTTAAAATTTCCAAAGTGTTTTGACGGCAAAATGAAAAACCCGAAATATTTCGAATATTTGATTTTTACAAATACCAGAAATTTCTACATGAACAATTGCTCATTATGCTTTACAGTGTGACCCACCTGATGGCCTTGTAGGGAGCGTGTTGGTTGAGTCCCGGCCCCACGGAACTCGTTAAGGTGGAGAAGCCAATTGTTTAGAGTGCTCAGTAAACTCTTTGGGGCCTGATGTGATTTGTCTCATCTACTTTGTTTATCTACTTCTTCAGCTCATTTTAAAGTACAAATCTTCATTTTTTTCAACTCTTTTTAAGGTATAAATCTAAAAGTAAAGTATATCCTAAGCTCAAGTGGACCATACCATAGGAGCAGTATGAATTGAACTTTGAAAATTTCTTAGAACTCATAGAAGTTTTGAATGAATCTGATATTTGTGTTGCTTCTATAGCTATGTTTAAGTGACCTTATAAACAGGTTGGATGACAAATAAACATCATCTGGACTTTAGTAAGGTTTTAACAGTGGACGGCATTATCCCTTGTTTACTGAGGTCTGATTTACTTGAGTTTTGAAAATGCTTCAATTTTAAATATTCTACATTCATGTCCTAAAATGAGCAGGAAAAATGAATGAACTGGATGGATAAAACAAATATGCATTACGGTGGTGGGCCCAAGGAGTTAGCACGATAGTTACTCAACAATCAATCACGTCTGTAATGCCCTCACGTAATGAGATTTGATTGGTCCAGCCCGGTATGAGGTAGGTCAATTCTGAAATCTAAACAGCTGAACTATTTTCAAACGGCCGCGGGTTAGGTGAGTCTGGTGTAACAGCTTAATGGTATGGGCCCCACCATGATGTATCTACCCCGTTCATCCATTTTACAAGCTCATCTTAAAACATGGGCTCATAAGTTAAGCCCATAAAAACCTCTGATGGACTATACCATGGAAAACAATGGTAGTTGAATGCCTAGCACTAAAAGCTTATGGGCTATGAAAGTTTTGGATCAAGATATATATATATATATATATATATATATATATATATATATATATATATATATACACACACACTTTTTCTTTGTCGAAGTTTTTGTGACTTAATTAACAGGTTGGATGGTAAATAAATATTACAGCGAGTCTTTTGAAGGTTTTAAAGGTGAGCATTCAATTACCTAAGTTTTCCTATGGTGTGGTCCGCCTGAGATTTGAATTTGCTTCATTTTTGAGAATTTGCTTCATTTTTGAGTTCATGCCCTAAGATAATGATCCAAAATGGATGAATGTCATGGATAAAATGCATACATGACTATGAAGCCATCCAACATTGCTACGTGCAGTGTGAGTATGTATATCGTGTCCCTGAATGTGGGCTACCTTAATTTATACGATGTATATCCATTCTGTCCAGTTTTTTCCGGCTTATTTTAGAGCATGACCAAAATAAAGCTGATCCAAATATCAAGTAGACCACACCATGGGAATAAGTGGTTAATGACTGCCATCATTAAAAAATTACTAAGCTCCATTATAATATTTATTTATCATCTAATTCATTATAAAGTCACATAGACGGAACACCCAAATCCATTGCTCAATTAGCAGATTGAGTGGAGATACCTCCTTTCAACACTTAAGGTCTTGGTATCGATCCCTAGTGGGGGTGGCTAACAGGTGTAAATAAAGACGGATACAAATATCAATTTGATCTCTCTTTTTTTGGTCCAGGAGAAGTTTGTAATGTTCAAAGATGACTGTTTCCTACGGTATGGTCCACTTAAGATTTAAATCTGATTTATTTTTTATACCTTGTCATAAAATGAGTTGAAAAATCTCATGTACATAGAAAATATATAACACACACTTTCGGGTGACCCCACGGCTACTCAGCCGTTAACCCGGGCTCACCTGATCCCGGGCCCCTTTTCAGACGACATGTCTTGGCTCTAGTAGTCGTACGTGGCTCAACCAAATGTTGCCACGTCACAACCAAATGTTCTTACGCATCCCATGATGACGGAGAAGCTCACCTCAGACACGGACTACCAAATGGCATATACTGGCCTAGACTATCGTTGGATCAGCTGATTTTTGGTACCTCCAAATTTTAAGCGGCTACTGCCGTAGGGTTTGGATGCCTTACACGCGTTCGGTGGGTCTCACCCGCACGGCAGTGGCAGATAAGTCGGGCGTGGACCGGGTATTAACCTACCACGACCTACCTAGAGACGGACGGTTCTGTAGCGACTGTGTGAGATCCACCCTCGTGTATATGTTTTATTGACGCCCTCCATCAATTTTAAAAGATCATTTTATAACATAATTTTATAAATAATTGATACCTGATACTTAAATGTACCATATCACCTGATGATGCAAAAAACTGGTGAGCCCTCCTCCAACCTGTTACCTACACAAGGAGAAGACAAAGGAGACCCTGGATAGATCCGAGGACCCTACGATGCTAAAGTCAGGGACAGGATCGTGTAGATGGGTTTTTAGAAGAGTTTTTCTACGTACCTTTTATTGTAGAGATTTTCTGTTCTTATAGGAATGGGAGGGTCCCGTCGTGCAGGGATTCTCTTCCGAGTATCTCAGAGATTTGATTGTAATCCGTTTATGGATTTTGCCCGATCCCGAGATCTTTGGGGTCGGGAATCCTTTCACAAGATTTTCGGGACGGTATTTGTGTTTACACCGTCTCTTCCTCGCTCGGCTCGACCTTAACCGATTCTGGTAATAAACAAGTCTCGGCTGGCTGCAAAGATAGAGCTTTTTACCTTCTGTCGGATGAAATAAAGTCGGTCTATAATCGATATCCTTTCTTAATCCGATAATTGACACTGTAACCGACCTAATATGGGATGGTTTTATAGTCGGTCCGGAGACTTCTAGCATTTGGGCTGAATCGGTCCATTTAAACGTTGCTGCCTCATTATCCGAGTCAACTTCATGCGTTTTATATATTACGCTTATGGCTCATGACTCTGTAAACCTCGATCGAAGTTCATTCCTTACAATTCGAGATAAGTCTCTCCTTGAGGCATTAGCTTATTGCCTCGGAACCCCAGGCAGTGTAAATAGAGTTAGTCCATTCCATAACCGGGTCTCCGGACTTGTCATATTTTTCCCCAACAGTTAACCCCCTTACTCCTTTGTGTCTGCCGTGTTGATGCTGAGTAAAGAGTTTCGGGTCGGCTTTGATCGGAGACTGATATTATGATGGAGCATTTAATGTTAGTGTGTCGGCTTGAACACGTGTCGATTCGTTGATTGAGGTCGCATGCCCGAGAAGCCGTCAGAACGCTTCTTCGGCTAATGAGCGTTGGACGCGTGGCGAGAGCGATGTCTCTATCAGTCGGCGGGTGCCACGTGTCGGGCGGGGGAGTCAAAACTAAGGGTGCACACGGTTCTGTTCGGTCCAATTTCGGGGTGAAATCGAAACTGAACTGTTCCTAACGGTTTTGCAAATATTAGAACCGGAACCGGACCGTTAACATCCAAGAACCGAACCGGAACCGGACCATGAAGAACGGTTCGGTCCCGGATCGGATCCATAGTTCTGGGCTTTTAAAAATCCAACCCAGTTAGTTGATTTGAAAAAAAAAAAAAAAACAAAACAAAACAAAAAAGAAGATGAAATAGAAGAAAAAGAATAATCTGCTCCAATAGCAAAAAAAAGGCTAGGATCTTCCACCTGAAAGATGGGTTAGAAAACTTCAACCAAGCTTTTCAGAGCTGTACCTTGGTTTTACAAACTGTCTCCCACCTGACCGGTGGGTCAACCAGATTCTTGGGTTAGGGCATTAACATAATAGCACCATTCCAATGAATGGCTTGGATCATAGATCTATTGCGCCATGGTGGCACATAAGTGGCATGTACGTGAGTTTTATTCCACTTGTGTGGCTTAACAAAGCTCCATTTAGTGATCTATAGTTGTATACCATGAATGAAATTAGTAATATTAAAAAATAATAAAAAAAAAGATAAAATTAGGGCAACTTGGAATAGTGATTCATGGAGTAGGAATCTGACCAGTTAAATGGTTTGAGTGAAGTTATAATACTTTAAGATTGGAACAGTTACCAAGCTCTGCTGGAATCCCGCCGATATGTTGTTGCCTGATAGGGAGAGAATCGCTAAAGATTGGAGAAACCCGTATGTCATTGGAATGCTGCCGGAGAAGGCATTGGATGTCAGATTCAGGACCTGTAAGCTCAAAAAACTGTTGAAACCTTCTGGGACATTATCGGAAAATGAGTTATCAGCTAGCTCGAGAACCTGCAGATTTAGCAACCCAGTAGCTCCATTGGTGGCTCACTGGATAGATTCTGGCCACTCAAATCCAGCAACCTTAGATTCAATAGATTACCAATGCTAGTTGGAATCCTTCCAGAGAAACCACTCCTGCTCACAAGCCCCAAATCCCTAACCCCTTTTCTTATCGTAAGCCCCAAATCCCTAACCCTTTTTTTCGTCGCAAGCGCCAAATCCCTAACCCCTTTCTCGTCACAAAAAAAAAGGCTAAGAGAGGGGCAAAGGGCAAGGAGTGCAGCGAGAGAGAAGGCAGGGGGCAGGGAGTGCGGCGCGAGAGAGGGCAGGGTGTGGACTTACGCAACTTAGGTTTTTTTTTTTAAAATTACATCGGATCGACGGTTCGGATCCATGGTTCCTATCACGGATCTACGGTTCAGATATACGGTTCAGATCAACGGTTCGGTTCTACAAGACCCTAAACCGGAGCCGATCTGTAATCAACGGTTTTCAAATTTTGGGAACCGAAACTGGACCGTTAGCACCCTGGAATCGGACCAAACCGGATCGATCCAACGGTTGCGGTCCGGCTACACGGTTCCAACGGTTAAATGTGCACCCCTAGTCAAAACGTCCATCGATACAACTCCTCCTTAAATACCCTTGCCACGTGGCTAGGCTATATAAGGAGGTGCGAGATGCCTTTTCTCCATTTTCGCGCGCCTGCTCTTCCTCTCTCCCAATCCCATTTTCACTGTCCCCGTTCCCTCCACCATTTTCATCTTCGTTCTCATTTTTGCATCCATGTTCACGTACTTCTTGCCTCTCCGGTGAGTTCTAGCTCTCTCCCTCCCCTTCATTTTTAATTTTTACAACAATGCAAGGTTCTCTGAGCCCCCGGTGATGAGGGCGAAGCGGAACATTTTTAGAATGTCTCAAAATCTCCCTCGCTGCTAGTGGAGATAGCGATCGGTGCCAATGAAGCTTTCCAGTTCTCTGAAAGAGTATCTGGGACTTCAGCGGAGCGTCCTGCTTCGGCAGGTCCTTCTCACGGAGGTATGTCACTGGTGACTGCCTCTAGGAGACCTAATCCTCCTGGAGACGACGTAGAGGAGGAGAGGATGAGGAAATTGAGGGAACTACTGAGTCGGTTCCCTCTAAGAGGTTGGCCCAAGCTGTCGAATCAGCTGCTGAGGGAGGGGAAGTCGCCGAGGAAGGGGAGGCTGGTGACGAGCAAAGGGGTTCGGTCCCTTCGGTCTTAACTGAAGAGGATTTGGACAGGATTAGAGTCGGGTATCATGTCCCGGACTCGGTCATCCTTCATCTTCCTCTGCCGAGTGAATTACTCGACCATCCTCCTGCTGGGATGGTTGCAATTTTTCAAGTCGCTCTGCAGTGCGGCTTGCGTCTGCCCCTTCAACCCGTTGCTCGAGATTTTCTTTCCTGACTCCAAATCACTCCTAGGAAGATAGTTCCAAACGGTTGGAGGAACTTGTTCGGGTGCTCAATGCTGTGGGCTGAGACAGAGCAACCCCCACTGACCATTGACGAGCTTCTCTACTTGTACAAAGTACAGCCAAACTCACAACAGACCGGCTGGTACTTTTTATGCGCTTGGCGGAATAAGGGCGGTCCTTTGATAACCGACCCTCCTACCTCCAACAAGCATTGGAGAGAGAGATGGCTCTGGGCATGTGGTCACTGGGAGACTGCTGAGCTAGGGCTCTTCGAGCCTTGCATTTCTCGGGCGTTCTCTGAAGCAGGTGACTCGGCATGTCCTTTCTTTGTTTTTTTTTGCTATTATAGTTTCGAGTCTGACCGAATGCATTTGGTAGATATCCCCAAGAAAAAGCCAAAGCTAGAAGCCGGCACTCTAGCTCGGATCAAGAATCTGAGGGTGCTAAGTCTGGAGGATCGGTCTTAGAAGGTTTTTCTTCAGTTGGAGCGCCTTCTTCTCTCGGGTTTGGATTCGGCCGTGACAGGTACTTTCTGTAGTCTTAATGCATTTCCTTGAACTTTGTCTAACTTCGTGCTTCTACTGACGCAAAGATGGCTGAGGCTTGGCCCTTTCTAAAGCCTACTTCCAAAATGAAGGTCCCTCCTAGGTCGGTGATTCTATCGGAGACTTGGCCTTCAAAGAAGCTGAAGGCGGCTCCAAAGGCCAAGGGGCCAGCCGCCCCGGTCATCCCGACCGTAGTTATACTCTCTGACCCGGAGGAAAGGGAGGAGGAGGCGGACGCAGTAGTTGTCGAGGCCTAGGTGGCTCCTGAGCCAGGATCTATTGCAGAGTAGGTCTTGGAGCAAAGAGAAGAGCAGAGAGGGAAGACCTTTGGAGGGGAGATGACTCAACAAGAGTCTTCGCTCTTTTGGTGGGCCGTGTCGGATATGGTCCCTTGGGCTATTTCTCATGGGGGTGAGAGAGATTTCGCCGGCCTCTTTGACGACCCCTCAAGATGGACCTCGCTCATGTGGCGAAAGTGTTGCTCGAGGTAACTTCCTTGATCTCGTGCTTTGTCTTAAGCTTTGCACTTATCTCGGTGACCTAGTTCTAACTTCAAGCTTTCCTTCTGCAGTTCACCCATTGTGTGCTTAGGGGTAGGTCGGACCTTGCCGATGCTGAGAAGCGAGTTGCAGAATTGGAGGCACAGCTCAAAGCTGCCATGGCTCGGGTTGGCTTACTATCGGGCGACTTGGGGCTTGCCAAGAAGGCCACCGACGATGCAAGACCAAGTGTGCCCACGTAGCCTCGCTATTGAAAGAGGCCCAGGAGGAGAGTCAGCGACTCCATCAGGCTCATGCCTCTTGCGATAAGAGGCTGACTCGGGTTAAAGCACGTGTCGGGGCAGCCATTGAGCAGGCCAAAGATCAGGCCAATGATCAAGCCATAAAGGCTTTCCTCGAGTCCCGAGAGTTTTCGGATGAGAGGGATCGCTTGTATCAGGAAGAGTACGCCGAATGTATCCGAGTGATGAAGCAATCCTTTCCCGACCTTGATCTCTCAGGATTCGATGAAGATGTCGCTGGGTCTGAGGGTCCGGAGGTTGAAGCTGCTGAGTCTACTGACACGGCTGCTGGTATCGCGGTCGAGTCTGAGGCAACTTCAGGGGTCGCTCCAAACGGCGACAACAGCTGAGTTTGGGCCACCTCCTAAGTTGGCTCATGATGAACCTTAGAGCTAGTATGATGTCAAGCACTTTAAGCACACCAAGCTTCAAGCATTTCAAGCACACCAAGCTTCAAGGCGGGCTCGAGAGCATCTGCAATCGAGAGAGGGTTTCGCGTGTCGCAACCAACTGTTTTTGCCTTTATTCCAGTTATTCCTTCAATGTAATGCTAAAGTATAGTAAAATGTAATTTGATGTAACACTTACACTGATGAATGAATATATTTAGTTTTTTCTTATTCACTCAACCCAGTTTACATGTTTTTCAATCTTTACTTTTTTGAGCCTTCCCAAACGTTATGATCGGCCGACCTAAGCGTAGTAGATTTTTATATGCTCGGCATTTCAAGGATGAGGTAGTAATTGCCCCGTTAGGTCTTCCAACCGATATGTCCCAGGTCGGATGGTGCTTGAGACAACATAGGGTCCTTCCCAATTGGGTCTCAGTGTGCCCGCGTCAACTTCCTTGGTGTTTAGGAACATTTTTCGGAGGACCATGTCCCCGACTCGAAAACGTCTGACCTTAACTTGGGTATTATAGAACCGAGCTACTTACCGTTGCCGAGCCATCATTCGCAGCTGACCTCTTTCCCTCTGTTCTTCCATGAGGTCGAGTTCGAGAGCTAGGAGTTCTTCATTATCTCTTTCATTAAACGATCTGACTCAAGCTGAAGGCAATCCTATCTCGATCGGGGTGACAGCTTCCGATCCGTACGCAAGGGAAAAAGGAGTTTCTCCCGTGGCAGTTCAAGCAGTGGTTCGGTATGCCCATACTATCTTCAGGAGTTCTTCAGCTCATGTTCCTTTGGCTCAGTCGAGCTTGGTTCGAAGATGCTGTTTAATAATTTTGTTGACTGCTTCAACCTGTCCGTTTGTCTGAGGATGATGGGGGGGACAAATAGACATTCCTAATCCCGAGATTGTCACACATTTCTCGATACTGCCTGTTATTGAACTGCTTTCCGTTGTCCAATATAATAGTCCGAGGTATTCTGAATTGGCAGATGATGTTTTTTCAGACAAAGTCTGTGATCTTTTATTCAGTTATCCTAGCCAATGGCTCGGCTTCGGCCCATTTTGTAAAGTATTTCACCGCAACGATGACAAACTTGGTCTGTCCTTTCCCCAAGGAGAGCGGTCCGATAATGTTGATTCCTCACTGTGCGAATGGCCAAGGACCGACTATGGGAGTCAGTTCCTCAGGAAGTTTTCTCAGAACGGTTACGAATCGTTGGCATTTTTCACAACTCTGGACGAGTTTGCGCGCGTCGTGCTGAATGGTCGGCCAGTAATATCCTTGACGTAGGACCTTATGCGCGAGTGATCGTCCACCTGAGTAATTTTTGCAAATACCCTTGTGGATCTCCCGTAATACGTAATCAACCTCGTTGAGATTTAGGCATTGAAGCAAGGGAGCGAAAAATCCTTTTTTATACAATACTCCATTGAGTATGGTATAACGAGAGGCTTGGATCTTCAGTCATCGAGCCTCAGTACGATCCTTTGGCAACTCTCTTCTACCAATATATCGGACAATTGGGTCGAGCCAGGTAGGTTCCGGATCGATTGTATGTACAGTCGAGCTAACCAGATCATCGATACTCGGTTTAGCAACGTACTCGATCGGGACAGACTTGGGTATGTCGTCCTCGTCGGCAGAGGCAAGTCTTGCCAAAAGGTCGGCTTTAGCATTTTCTGTTTGAGGTATCCGAGTGACAATACATAGCTGAAAACCTTCGATCAACTCTTTGGTTTTCTTCATATATGCTTTCAGCTGCTCTTTTCGTGTCTGATACATACTAGTGACCTGATTGACAACCAATTGCGAATTGTTGAAGACGTTGAGATGAGTCACGCCCAGACTGGCTGCGAGTCGGAGGCCGACCAACAAGGCTTCGTATTTTGTTGTATTGTTCGAGGCTGATATCTAAGTCTTAAGGCATACTGCATGTAGGTTTGATCGGGAGTTTCTAAGACGACTCCTGCCTCGCTTACCTTAGAGTTGGAAGAGTCATCGACATACAACATCCAGGGTCGTGGGTCGGGCGAGAACTCGAGAGAAGCTGTTGTCGATTGATTAATTGATTCATCTCCAAGCTCGGTAGGTAGATTGATCGGTGGTGCTACTTCAATTATGAAGTCGGCTACAGCTTGTCCCTTAATAGCTACTCTTGGCTTGTATTGAATGTCGAATTCGCTGAGCTTAATTGCCCACTTTGTTAGTCGGCTGGACGCTTCGGGTTTCTGAAGGATCTGGCGCAGTGGGAGGTCGGTCATGACGATGATCATGTGAGCTTGAAAGTATGGCCGAAGTCGTCGCGAGGAGACGACTAAGACCAAAGCCACCTTATCCAAAGGCAGGTATCTTGTCTCTGCTGGTAAAAGTGCTTTGCTGACATAATATACCGGCAGTTGCTTCCCTTCGTGTTCGCGTATCAAAGTCAAGCTAACAGTTAGAGGTGGGCATTTCTTACCCGATCTGCCGGATCTGACCCGATTAGACCCGATCTGGCCCATTCCGAATAGAACCGACGGCCAAGATCAGGCCTAATCAGGTTTGGATTTTCAGATCCATTTTTTTTCGGGTTTGGTCCGGATAGACCTCTGTCCGGACCGACCTGACCCGGATACCCAAACTAAAGGGACCCGATCCGAATAGAACAGACCCAAACCGAGTGGGTGAGCGGGCGGTATAAATTAAAATTTTATTTTTTTACCCTAACTTTCCCTTTCCCCTCTTTTCTTACCCTAATGGCCTAACCCAACCCGAAAGACGGACGATCGCTACCCGATGGACGATCTTCTTCCTCTCCAGTCTCCTCTTCTTCTTTAACACCCGTTCTCTTGCTTGCCCGTCGCCCGACGCCAGTCTCCTCCTTCATGTTTGAATCAGGTTTTGGTGAGGATTCCATTTTGAAAGTTTCTTCTTATTTCTTCTTATTCTAATGAATCCCTGACTGTGGAGTGAATCTGATACATCTGATCTGCCTTATATCCACGTCGTTCATCTGTTTTGACAGATATCCACGTCGTTCATCTATTTTGACAGATATCCACGCCATTCATCTGTTTTGACAGATTTCCATGCCGTTCATCTGTTTTGACAGCTCCCCTAAAATGAGGCATGTCCAAATCTCGAGTGGACCACACCACAGCAAACAGTGGTGGTTGGTTGAATGGCCACCATTAAAAGTTTCCTGGGGCCACCGAATGTTTAATTGCCATCTGTTGATAAGATCTAAAACATTTATGGCCCACAGTAGTATTTTAATGGGGATGGTCTGATTTTCAGGCAGGCACACACAGAAAGATGCATGTAGAGGGGATGCTATATACATGGGAATTTGTAAACCTTGAGTCTTATAAATGATTACATAGGAGTTCTGACATAAGTCTTAGACTTCCATTTACTTGAATGCAGTAAATAGAAAATACTATTGCATTGCATCTGTGGTTGAGATTAAAAAGGCTTACTATCTCAAGGTAAGATTGATCCTCAAAATCTATTGCATTATCTTATTTACATGGATTATTTATTTATTTTTACTATTGATAACTGTGTTGATTTGGGTAGCTTGGCATGTTTGTGTTGTTAGTTCGTTCATCGAAATGGAGTGTATAAATAAAACACTTAAAAAGGAATACAATAACTATTACCATTCAATCAATAAAAAGCCAAATATTATATTGTTAGGATCTTCCAATTTAAGAAGATTTTTTTTTAATTCATGGTCCATCAACATAGTCCCATCACATCAATGTTTTGAATCACTGAAACATTCGGCTTCCATGTACAAGCTAAACATTTAAATATACTAAACAAGCCTTCCACCATAGCCATATAATGCATTTTCTATTTATAAGGAGAGACATTACTTGAAAATGTGGATGTACAAACTATTTTTTATGATGAGAACTAATTACCTCCAGCCATATTCATCATATAACATATTTTTTTCATGCCTTTTGAGTTTTTGCCTTCACTTCTGCTCTTGAAAATATTGGATACTTATTGGGCAATAATGCTTACAAGTAGGTCTTATATATGTTCTACACGTCAAATGTCACCTTAGCTTTCCTTCCATATGCACATATTTACAGTTGATGGATTGAAAAGGCTTTCTGATTCTAAGGGGGTTTTTTAAGGCTAGCAATGGGCTGGGCTTACACCCAACAACATATTTTATTTATTTATTTTTAAATCAGGTCAACTTCAAGGCCTATCCCAACTAGTTCAGAATCTATGCTAAGGCCTAGTACATTGTTAGGGTTGGACATTCTTGAGTCTTTCCAATGGTGGTACAGATACACCCACACCCATACCATAATAAATATTTTTCCATCTATTCATTTTTGCATTGATGTCAATAAAATCTTTGGTTCCAGGTGGCATACTTATGTTTATACTTTCTAGTCTCCAAGGAGTGTTATTAGTTATTTGGTATAATTCGACTTAATTTTCATTAGAAATAACTAGGAATGTGACACTTGCTGCACACATGGAGCAAGGGCACGTGGACAGATTTGGAGGGATTGAAGTCCTATATAACACTTGTTTTATGCACAATATAAAACACCAAGTTTGTGCGGCTCTCAATGTTTTGAATGTAAAAACCACCCCATGTCCATTAAGTTCTTTACTCCATCATAGGATCAGGTACATTCACAACTCTAATAAGGCAAACCATGTGGAACATTGGGAATGGGATGTCGACCATAGGTTTCTGTGGGGGCCAGTATGTGGTGTATCTTTCATCACACCAGTTAATCATGCCTAAGCCATCTTATGTGGTAAAATATTAATGGTTTTCTGCCAAAGGTTTACATTCTCTCTTAACCAAAGGTTTTTGTCTCTTTCTTCTTCTTCTTCTTCTTCTTCTTCTTTTTATTTTTATTTTTTATTTTTTACTTCTTGTGTCACTATTATTTAAAGTGTATATGAATGTGTTCCAAGCCTTCCATGGCGGTGAAGTCTAGTTTTATGTTGGTCTATGTATTTTATTATCATGTACATTCATGTGGCACATTTCTTAAGCAGTTGAATCAAGGATTCTCTATCATTGATTATCCATTTAATAGGCCTTATTTTTGGACCCCATTTATATTTGGCAACAACTTTTAAGGGTTGGAGTTTGGGTTTGAAGGGTTGAATTAATGAGCTAACTTTTTCAAGTCACAGTACTTTGATTTTGATGAAGCATGCTAGTTGACTTGTTAGTTTATAGTTGTGACTTATTAGTTTATAGTTGTGACATGTGATTGTGACTTGTTAGTTTATAGTTGTGACTTGTGATTGTGAGTTGTGATTGTGACATTTTTTCTCCTTAAATTATTATTATGACTTGTTAGTTTATAGTTATGACTTGTGATTGTTATTCGTAAGGTAGGTAATTAGTTACCCGTTTGAGGATTTCTATGTGGCCATACATAGATATAGTGTGTTTTTGGTAGCATAGAAATCGCTCAAATTGTTCCTTTTTGGATAGTTCAAGGTTAGATGGATAATATGCTTTCATATAACCTATTTAAATGTTCATGCCTGATCCGCGGTCCATCTCCTTATTTCTCTCTGGATATGTTTCTTTCGTTTCGTATCCAATGCCAAATATCTTCACATTGTTTTAGATATTTGGCATCGGAATGTAACGTAAGATCAACTTATCTGGAGAGACATTGGGAGATGCTGCCGAATTTTCCGCGTGGATGTTTAAATGAGAATATGAAAGTACTAGAATCTATCCAACCTTGGATGGGTAACTAATTTAGGATTTAATTGTTACTTGTAAGTTAGATAATTAGTTACCCATTTGAGGATTTCTATGTAGCCATATATAGATATAGTGTATTTTTGGTGGCATAGAAATCGCTCCAATTGTTCCTTTTTGGACAGTTCAAGGTTAGATGGATAGTATGCTTTCATA
Source organism: Magnolia changhungtana (assembly GCA_030180095.1). Classification (NCBI taxonomy): domain Eukaryota; kingdom Viridiplantae; phylum Streptophyta; class Magnoliopsida; order Magnoliales; family Magnoliaceae; genus Magnolia; species Magnolia changhungtana. The sequence continues at coordinate 2,747,100 of JASAUF010000640.1, forward strand.
TAACTTATTTAAATGTTCATGCCTGATCCGCGGTCCATCTCCTCGTTTCTCTCTAAATGTGTTTCTTTCATTTCGTATCCAATGCCAAATATCTTCACATTGCTTTAAATATTTAGCATCGGAATATAACGTAAAATCAACTTATCTGGAGAGCCATGGGAAGATGCTACCAAATTTTCAGCGTGGACGTTTAAATGTGAATATGAAAGTATTACAATCTATCCAACCTTTGATGGATAACTAATTTAAGATTTAGTATAACTCTGCTAGCATTAGATTGCTAATGCTAATATGATTTAGTATATTTCAACTATCAGATGGAAAGCGAGGGTCTTTCCAATGCCCTGTCCCCGGCCCCTGGTGGTCGATCAATTACATCACCGATGATCCTTGAAGAAGAACATGGAGAGGTGCCCGTCGACGTGGTTGATACTAGTATCACACAGTCACATGTTGTGAGAAATACGAAAAAGAGGTCGACAGTGTGGGAAAATTTTGAAGAAGTAACCTTAAAGAACGGCCAAGTGAAGATACAATGCAAGAACTGCAAGAGTCAGTACACTAAGTAAGCAGATGGTTCGGACACAACATTGAAAAAACATCTAGCAAAGTGTCTTTAAAAAGTGAGAAGTGGGCTAAGGCAACAAATACTTTCATTTTCTCAATCTGCAGGGGGTCTGTCAGTGTTCATCTACAAGTATGACAAATAGTCGGTGAATGAGTGGACGACCAAGTTAATTATTTCAGATAAAAGACCATTTCAGATGGTAGAGAGTCCTGCTTTTGTTAGACTAGCCAAATGCCTTAACCCTGGATACGAGAAGGTCTCTCGTACAACAATCAGGAGGGTGTATATGAAGATGTATGAAGGCAAGAAGGTCAAGTTGAAAGGAGAGTTGGCCATGATTTTCTGAATTAGCCTGACATCAGATTTGTGGATAGCATCCAATCAACGAAAGGGGTACATGTCCCTAATTTCTCACTACGTTGATGCTGAATGGAGGCTTTGCAAGAGAATAATAAACTTCCATTATCTTGCGCCTCCTCATAGTGGTTTGATGATTTCAGACTGCATACACAGATGTCTAATGGAGTAGAGAATTGAAAAGAATATCTCAATAATTACACTAGACAATGCCTCTGCAAATGATAGCGTGATAAGGAATTTGTACAACCAGTTTAAGGCCACCAGTGACTTGTATTTTGGTGGAAAGATATTTCATGTTAGGTGTTGTGCCCACATCCTTAACTTGATTGTACAAGAAGCCTTAAAATAATCTATCCCATGATCGAAAACATAAGAGAGAGTGTGAAGTACATATGGGGGTCACCTTCACGATTACATACATAGAATGAGATCGTGAAGTGGTTGAATTTGTTAACTCAGAGAACGATGAAGTTGGATGTCACAACATGTTGGAATTCAACTTTTGAAATGTTGGATTCAGCGATAGATTTGAGACCTACCTTTCTCTCACTATGTGGAGCGTGATAGTGTGTATACTTGGCTGCCTTCTGAAGATGATTGGTCAAAAGCTGAATCAGTTCATAAATTTCTTTCTGTTTTTTACAACAACACGAAGAAATTTTCGGGCGGCAAATATATTTCCGCCTGAACTTTGGAAGGTAAAATATGCCTTGCGCAAAAACAGTAGTGGACAAGACTGGTAAAGTTTGATAAGTATTGGTCTGAGTGTAGTCTAGTAATAGGTGTTGAGGTCGTTCTTAATCCCCGGTACAAGATGTTTATGGTTGGCTTCATATGTAATAGGTTGTATGGTGTGATGGGTGTTATTGAGGCCGAAAAGATTTCTGTTGCAGCTAGTGAATTGTATAATCTGTATGCATGTGCTGCAAAAGAACAATCTCCTCATGTGGGTTCTAGCTCTGCTATTGATGAATCACAAGAAGGGACTCAAGTACAGATGCATAGATCAGAACTTGAAGAGTATATCAAGGAGGATATTCTAGTTCTAAACAAAGGTGATGATTTTGACGTTTTGGATTGGTGGAGGACGAGATTTGGTAAGTTGCAATACCATGTGCTCTCGTTAATGGCACGCGACATATTATCAATTCCAATTTCAATTGTGGCTTCAGAATTCGTTTTCAATACGGGGAGTAAGGTCGTAAACAAGTATAGAAGCTCACTTATACCTGAATCGGTTGAAGCGCTCATTTGTACTCAGGATTGGCTACGTCCGATGTTGGGGAAAGAGACCTCTATTGATGAGGAGTTCGATGAAGAGGAGAGTGACAAGATTGAAGAGACAGTGCTTGCATCTACAACTTGATTTTGATGCCTTCTAATTTTATTATATCATGTTATTTGTAATTTTGTTAAAACAGTTACATTAAAGTTTTATGGTTATGTTTTATGAGTGGATGAATATTTCTCCTTTTTCATTAGTACTATGCAATTAGATAATGTTGTTTAAATCTCTTATTATATTGTTAGGTAATTGCGTTCATTCATAACTTAAATTTTTTTTTTTTTTTTTGTTCTAAGCTAACCGGATATACACAAGATATGTCATCGGAAGATGATGCATTAGTGGATATTTGGGATTATGGAGTCCAAACCTACTCACAGGATGGAAAGATAAAATTGAAATGTAAGTTATGTGGAAAATAGTTTGTCAACAAAATAAATCGACTCAAATTACATTTGGCTTGTCGGGGAGGAGACGCCGCACCTTATAGTAAAGCTTCTCGGGAGGTCCGAGATTTATTCGGAGTCATCCTCGATTCTAATACAAAGACTTCCCACACCCCTCACCCTGCAACTACAACCAATAAACTAACCAAAGAATATATAGAAGTAGGCCTATTATAAATGAAGAAGAGTTTAGCAGAGGAACTGCAACTACCTCTAGCTCTAGTTCCAGGCCTTCCACAACCATAATTAGTAGAGAAGAAGAACAAGAGAGAATTTTAAGGGAGTAAGAAGAACGAGATTTTAAAGTGGCCGTCAAAGAAAGCATGCAAATGGCATACAGATCAAGAAGTACTAGACAACAACATCCACCTCTGAGACAACATAATGCTGAAGCAGGCACAAGTAAACCATCAAATTTCGTTAAAAGTCTTGCAGCATTTTATAGGCTATTGGGAATCCCGTACAAATCGGATCATAAAAAGCGTCTGAAAAAAGTTCTTGCATCTGTGAATGAGGACGATGGGAAGGGATCCCCACCATCCAATTCAGCAGAGGTGAACGACCATTTTTTGAACACATCCAGCTCGGGGTCGCCCAAGAGTTCTCCTGCAGTTGAATCTATAAAAAGAGATCCAAAAGATGAATCTGACGACGAAGGTGGAGGTGGAGGTGGAGGTGGAGGAGGGGGTTACTATTACGGATAAGGTTCATTTAGTTACATGCCATAAAGGCATTCATCATATAGAGGGTATTGAATGTATGAAAGTTTTACCTAATCTATATGTCAGTATGTGCATGTTAGGTTTTTTTACTTTTGATTTTGGACATTGTTTATTTACTTTCGAAGTGAAGAATGTTCTTTCGTTTGGATGCTACTTTGCTTTTCTGGCCTAATCTTTTTCTTTTTCTTTTTCTTTCTTTATTATTCTTTAAATTTTAGCTTAAAGTGTGTTTGGTACCAAATTTCATGAAAATCTACACCAAATTAGACTAATTAGTCATGAAATTTCATGGTATTTGTCGCCACCATACAATTTTTTATCCATACAACTTCTTAACATCTTGGTTGCACTAAATATCATGTTTAATGTGGCACAATATATCATGATATTTTCATGAAATATCGTGTCTAATCTTTAGCAACATCTAAACAGAACCAGCAATGCCATTTTAACAATCATACCAGCAATGTCATTTTAGAGACAATGGGCCATAAACAAATGAAGAAAATGCCATTTTCTTTGGCCATGTATCTCTATAATCTATTCGTGCATGCCTAACCTACCCATGATTTTCTTTCCCGGTCTTCTGACATTCTCTATCTTTTGTTTTCTTTGATTCATGTGTATGATTAATTGCAGTTGGAAAGCTAGAAAGTATTCCAAAATCTAGTACATGCAATCCTACTTATTTATTTCCTAAAACCAGGCTTAATTCTAGCTTCATATTGCATTAAGACAACTTAAAGAACATTTTGCAGAAGAAGATCAATCAATAGCAATGTAGTGTGTATAAGTAATTCTCATTTGAAGAGACAAGGCATGGCTACTTGTCAGTTGCATACCATTGCAGGGTCCTGAAAAATACTAATTAAGACGAGATAAATGATCAGAAAGTGTGCATGAAACACCCTGACACAAGGGTACGTGCAAGAACAGACTCATGATTTTTTAATCGATGCCCTTCATCAACAACCATATAGTACCAATGAATTTTCTTTAAAAAAGCTTTGTCACGCATAATAAGGTCATAGTGTGTAATCATCACATTGAATTTTCCCTCCCCAGAATACTCTTCTGATCAGAATCATTATATGGCCCCACCGTGTACAAGCTCTGCCCAAAAACTGGGCCTGTCCTGCTCTTTGATGGTCGCAGAAACAAACGGATCACTATATGGATTTCCCTTTTAGCCATCCTTTGGTTCGTGCAATGCGACCCACAAAAAGGGTTGGACTAGCCTAATTTTTGGGACATTGTCATCAACATGATGGGGACAACCTGCTGGATGGATCATACATATCCCACGTGCATTCAGACCCATGTTGAGGGACTGAGCTACAATAAGTAAATAGATGTCCTTTAGATAATCTCTTGTGCAAATTAGAAGTCTTCTAATGGTTAGACTAGTTTCCATTGATTCATTTTTCTTTTACTGACAAGAAAATAGATATTATAGTGTAAGCAAGGGAAGTGTGAGTAGAAATGGTTTTTTGAACTGTGGGGCATCCACATTGCTACTCACTCGATGAATGGTCCAACCACCTTACGGTCTGGTCCATGCAGGCAGTTCCCATATGGTGGATGTGATGTATGAGTTGGTTCCACCACATTCAACAGTACATCATCTCAGCCTTATCCCAGTTTATTAGGTTGGCCATGCTCTACCACAATACTATGGTATAATGCTTCCTGGCAATGCATGGATCATGGTTGCAGAAAGTCTTTGGGGTTGAGCAATTGTTTACTGAAAGTAATTTCAAAAGGTGGGTTCTATGGTGAAGATTGTGGCTGATGAAGAGGTGAAGTTTTAAGCTTAAATGATGTTTTCTCTTTGTGGGTGTAGTTTTGATGGCTACTTGTTGATCAATATATGATCAATGCTTTCATGGTTTCTTATGTTTCAATGCTTTGATGGTTTCTTATGAAATTCTCCATGTTGGTCCTCGTGCATTTGCTAATAGCTTTGTCGTCAACAATGAAGATCAGACTATTATCCAGGTTAGTGAGTAAATTTGATGTTTCATTTTTGCCAGGCATAAGAAAACATCTTGATCTTGTTTTTCCTTTTCTTCTCTGTGGGAAAATCATCCAAGAAATAAAGAACAAAAGAAAAGAAGATTGCTGCAATTGATAAACTTGTTTCCCACATTACAGGCAAAAATTAAAGCGACAATGGAGAATGCCTTTTGAGATGAAATTGCAGAGTCATTGAAAGAAGATGAACCTGATTATGGTCGAATAGTCCTACTCGTGAAGGAGGTGGCAGAAAAAGGCTGAGCAATTGTTAGCTAGATGTTTTTCTCTGTTCTCTGTTTTAAGCTTGCATTTGTAAGTATTAATTTTCTTAGTTATTTTTTTCTGCCTTAAAAAACTCTGAGAATCTTTGTGAAGAAGGCAAGCATATTATCAATTTTTCTTTCCATAACCTTCAATTGGGACTTCAGGTGCATTTTTGGCATCCCAAGTTCCTGAAAATCTATAAGCAGCAAATAATGGGATGTATCTCATGTTCCATAACCTTCAATTACGACTTCAGGTGCGTTACTACAGCTTTACATAAGGGAAAAAAAAACCGATCCGAACTTGGGCCAATCCGATCTGACTCGGTTTTCCTGACCGAGTTGGACTCGGATCGGTCCAGGTCAATAGAGTTTAGGATCAGATTGGGTCAGAGGACCCAGACTCGGTCCTGATTCTGACCGAGTTCGAATCAGGCCATGCAGAACTCGGACCTGGTCGAGTTGGGCCGAATTTAATTCGACTCGATCCGATGCCCAGCTCTACTAACAGCTGCGTCAAATACAACTAGGTATAGTAGCAGAATTTCTCCTGACTCGGGTTTTGACAAGAGAGGCTAGGATTCGAGTTAAGACTTCAATTGTTGGAACGCTGCTTCTCACTCTTCTATCCAATCTAACGTTTGTTGTCCCTTCAATTGTCTGAAGAATGGGAGGCATTTGTCGGTAGCTCGGGAGAGGAAACGGTTGAGTGCAGCTACCCATCCGATCAGTCTTTGTACGTCTTTGATTGTTCTCGGGGACTCCATGTCGAGCAGTGCTTTGATTTTCTCTGGGTTTACCTCGATCCCTCGTCGACTGACAAGGAATCCGAGTAGCTTTCCCGAGCTTACACCAAAGGCGCACTTGCTCGGATTTAACTTCATTTGGAACTTGCGAAGGATTAAGAACATCTCTTCTAGGTCGGCTATATGATCGGCAGCGTGTATACTTTTGACAAGTATGTCATCAATATATACTTCCATGGTTCGACCGATCTGTCGAGCAAACATTTTGTTCACTAATTGCTGATAGGTCGCTCCAGCATTCTTTAAACTAAATGGCATCACAGGTAACAATAAAGTCCTTTGTTAGTGACAAAAGTAGTCTTAAATTTATCAGATTGATGCATTACAATTTGATTGTATCCAGAATAAGCATCCATAAAGCTAAGGAGTTCATGCCCTACCATGCTATCCACTAGTTGATCGATCCTCGGAAGGGGGAAGTTGTCCTTTGGGTAGGCTTTGTTTAGGTCGGTATAGTTAATACAGACTCGCCACTTTCCACTGGCCTTTTTTATGAGTACGACATTAGCTACCCATTCCGAATAGTATATCTCCTCTATCAATTTGGCCTTGAGAAACTTACTAACCTCTTCTTCAATGATAGCGTACGTTTCAGGTCCGAGGGAACGTCGCTTCTGTCGGATCGGCCGGTAAGTCAAATCGATGTTAAGTCAATGAGTCATCATCGACGGGTCAATTCCTGGTATGTCTTTATGGCTTCATACAAACACATCGGGATATCGTCGGAGTAGAGCTATCAGCTTGTCTTTCAGGGGAGACTACAGAGACGAGCTAATCTGTACTATTTTGGACTCGTCTGTCTCGACCAATGGCACCATGATAAGATCCTCCACCGGTTATCCTCGCTCGTGGGTCTCGGTACGAGGATCCAATGATTCAATCGTGGATACCTCGGCTGGAGCTTTCACGACCGTGGCATAGCAGCATCTTGCATCCTGTTGGTCGCCTTTAACGATTCCTACTCCTGACTCGGTCAGGAATTTCATGGAAAGGTGATAGGTCGAAACCACAGCTTGGAGAAGACACAGAGAAGGTCGACCGAGTATTGCATTGTAAACTGATGGTTGATCAACTATCAGAAAGTCGACCATTACTGTTGCTTGGTGGGGAGTGTTCCCCACAGTAAGAGGCAATGAAATGACTCTTTCGGGGTGTGTTCGTCCTCCCGAGAATTCGATCAATGGGGTGTGAACCGACCATAAAGCTGATCGTTCAATTCCCATTTTGTCGAATGCTTGAGTGAACAGTACATTTGTAGATGACCTTGTGTCGACGAGAATGTGGAATACCTTGCGATTTGCTATAGTCAGCGTGATGACCAGTGCATCATTGTGCGGATGATAGATGCCTCGGGCATCCTCGTCAGTGAAGGATATGCAATACCTTTCTCTTTTCTTTTCCTTCGGAAGCTAAGCCAAGATCAAGATCTCAGATTCAACGCAAGTGATACTCCTGGCATGATTTTTTCGAGCATTGTTTGAGTCGCCCCCGCCTCAGGGGCCACCTACAATTGTTCGAATTTCCTCGGTGGGTCGGTTATCACCCTGTTGCTCATTCATAGTCCCAGTCCTTTTGACATACTCTCTGAGTCGGCCATTTCGGATGAGCCTCTCGATTTCTTCTTTTAAGTGATAACAATCACTTATATTGTGCCCATGATCATGATGATAATGACAATATTTATCCTTATTCCGTCGGTTCGAGTTACCTCGGAGTTTATTTGGCTAATTGACGAATCCTTCGCCCTTAATTTCCATCAAAACCTGCTCTTGTGACTTATCGAGAGGGGTATACGTTGCAAACTTACGGTCTGGCCGTTTCCCAGACTTATGTTCATCACGTGTCCGATCATCTTTACACTTTTTTCCACTAGCCGAGTCAACTTCTTTTCTGGCTGACTCTTTGGTTGGGGCTTTTGCGTTCTGAGCTGCTTCGCGCAGGTTCCGAGTTTCTTCAGCATCTGCATACTTGTCTGACCGGGCCATGAATTCTGTCAAAGTCATTGGTGGGTTTTTATCCAGGGACGCCAGAAACAGTTTGTCTCTGATGCCTTGCATGATCGAGTTGAGCGCTGTTTCATCCGAATGTTTCCAAACCTGGAGTGATTCGAAATTGAAGTGCTTGATATAATCTTTCAGCAATTATCCTTCTCTTTGAACTATGTTATTCAAATGCGCGGGTGGCTTCAGCTTCTTTTTCCCACCAATAAAATTGGTGAGGAAGGCATCATTGAGTTCCGAGAACGAGCTGATGGACTTTGGTTTTGACTGTTTGAACCAAAGTAGAGCTACGTCTACCAAAGTAAGAGAGAAGGCCCGACACATCACAGCATCCGAGGCATCATGCAGTTCCATATACGTTATGAAGGATTCAATGTGTTCTGTTGGGTCGGTTTTGCCGGTGAAGGGTGTAATCTGCAGAAGATGAAACCGCTCTAGTAACCGAGCTTGCATTACCTCCTCTACGAATGGGGACGCTCTTGTCTCGGACCTTGTTTGATGTGTATCTCGGCCTTATTTCATGCCTGCAATCTGTTCCCGTACTTTCCTCCTGAAGTCCTGGAGGTTGACTTTCCAGGGTACGTCACTTTCTACCGCTCCCTCAATCGGAGGCCTACTGCGCCTTCTCTGATATATTTTATGTCAAAGATCGGTTTTAGGCAGTGGGGCAGTCACAGAATGAGCGGGTGCTCGCTCGAACGGGCCATGGTGCCGACTTTGTTGAGGGGTAGACTGCGAAGCAACAGGCTGAGGGTTGGCGAGTTGCTATGGAGCGTTCGTCGCCTGACCTTCGTTGCGCTGAGGTAATGGGATTTGCTAATGATGAATTTGTTTCAGCATTTGCTTCATGATGTTTATATCAGATCTGAGTTCCTGGACCTTCCTATCCAACTGTCCATTGCCTCGGTTCCGCTGGGTATTCCTAATCGCGGCGGAGGTTACTGGACAGGCTGCGGAACCCTGGTGGTTGTGGAGTCGATTCTGAGCTCCTTGAGCCCCGTTCGGACCCGGTGGTCTAGTGACATCGACCTCATTCGACTCCTCTTGAACAGTTCTTCTAGTTATCGCCATTAAAACTCATTTGAAGCCTCTGGATAGAGCTTGGAAAATGACTTTTCGTATCGCTTCCCACAGACGGCACCAAACTGTTGATGCAAAAAACTGGTGAGCCCTCCTCCGACTTGTTACCTACATAAGGAGAAGACAAAGGAGACCCTAGCTATAGTTGGGGACCATCCGATGCTAAAGTCAGGGACAAGATCGTATAAAGGGGTTTTTAGAAGAGTTTTTCTGTGTACCTTTTATTGTAGAGATTTCCTATTCTTATATGAATGGGAGGGTCCCGTCGTGCAAGGATTCTCTTCCGAGTATCTCGAAGATTTGATTGTAATCCATTTATAGATTTTGCCCGATTTCGAAATCTTCGGAGTCAGGAATCCTTTCACAAGATTTTCGGGACGGTATTTATGTTTACACCGTCTCTTCCTCGCTCGGCTCGGCCTTAACCAACTCTGGTAATAAACGAGTCTCGGCTGATTGCAAAGATGAAGCTTTTTGCCTTCTGTCGGATGAAATAGAGTTGGTCTATAACCGATATTCTTTCTTAACCCGATAGTCGACACTATAACCGACCTAATATGGAGTAGTTTTATGGTCGGTCAGGAGACTTCTAGCATTTGGGCCTGAATCGGTCCCTTTAGACGTTGCTGCCTCATTATCCGGGTCAACTTCATGCGTCTTATATATTTCGCCTATTGCTCATGACTCTGTAAACCTCGGTCGGAGTTCATTCCTTACCATCTGAAATAAGTCTCTCCTTGAGGCATTCTTTTCCCTCGGTTGGGCTTATTGCCTTGGAATCCCGAGCAGTGTAAATAGAGTTGGTCCATTCCATAACCGGGTCTTCGGACTTGTCATATTTTTTCCCAACATTACAGAGAGAGAGAGAGAGAGAGAGAGAGAGAGAGCTTAGGGCATATTTGGCCAGCTGTATTAGATGGGACTAAGAGGGATGGAATTGTAAAAGTTATAATAAATGCGTATGTAATGTATTATCTCTGAATTGAGTTTATCTCATGTTTTCTAATATTGTGTTTGGAATGTATGCCTTAAAAAATAAATCTTAAGATTTACTTTCAAATTGCATTTGAATTGAATATGAATGCAACAAAAATCCATCAAACAGGAGGTTAGTAATCCTATCTCATACTTTTCAACACAAGGCTTATTTTTCAAAGACTATAAAGTTAATTTTAATGGCATCTCAAATTCCTTTCGAGCATGTTATCCTGAATTTCAAAGTCGGATTAGTAATGCAATCCTATTTAATACAACTTAATACTACTGCCCAAACATGCCCTTAATGTCAAAAACATTATAAGGGGCATAGAAGGTTTGGATAAGTTGATATGTTTTCCGTTTATACAGGTTTATAAAATCTTATCAACAGGTTGCATGACAAATAAATATCTAGGTAGGTTTTAAGAATTTTTCAATGATAGAAGTTCAATCTCCACTACTACTTACCACTTAAATTGTAAATTTCTTTAATTTTTAGCTTAATTCATAAAATGATGGGTAAAATTAGATGACCGGCGTGCATAAAAAGATATACATTAATGTGCCCAACAAATGCCTAAACGTGACCATCCGTCTCTAGCTAGGTACTGGCAGGGTAGTACTCAATCCACACCCAGGTAAACCGTCCTCGGATTGGAAATGGACAACAACTAAAACCCGAATACCCAAGCGTGACTTTGTCGGTGCACAACTTTTTAAATGCAGTCCATGACACATCTGTCATGGTATGACAAAGCGTACCCGACATATCCCTAACACGTGTACAGCCATGCTGCTTCCACACATGACGCGGCACTTCAAATTTCGTTTGAATTCTTATACCCTTGCAACCATACTCCCTACTATTTTAAAAACTAAAATACCCTTCATTCTCGAATGACGAAATTACCCTCAGTGGTACATATGGAAAACCTTGCCTTTAACACGCGCCCGGTAATATCTCTGTGGCCGACGTTGTGGGCCCATTATAATGAGTGTGTTTTATTTGGACGGGTTGAGGGCGGATTAGTTGTTACGCGGGCAATAGCTGAACGGATGTTACCCTAACCGTGTGGGGCCCATCTTGGATGTATTTTTTGTATATCCACGCTGATTAACTGTTTTTCCATCTCATTTTAGGATGAGATCACAACAAATTATAAGAAGATCTAAATACCAAGTGGACCATATCAATAAAAACAATGATGAATAACCACAAAGGGCATTAAAAACTTTTTATGGGCCATATAAGTTTTGAATCAATCTGATATTTTTATTTTCCATTCATCCAGGTTCTTCTTGACATTATCAACGGTTTAGATTGCAAATAAACATTACAAAAACCTTACTATATGGGCTTTGAAATTTTTAACGATGAGGCACTCAATCACTAGTCACTACTGTTTCTTGTAGTGGTCCACCTGAATTTGGATCTGCATGATTTTTTGTACCGATGATAAAATGGGCTGAAAATACGGATAGCAACGTTGATATGAAAACGGATGGGCTACTCCCCCTGCCACCAGCCAATGGCTGATGGTCGGTGCTCTATGGCCGGCACCATGATGTATGTTTTTCATCCATGCTGTCCGTTTATTTTTCGAGATCATTTTATGGTATGAGACCAAAAATGAGGTATATAAAGATCTCAAGTGTACCACATTACAGGAAAAAATGTTGAATGAGCGTCAACCATTAAAAATATATTGGGGGCCATAAAAGTTTTGGATCAAGCTGATTTTGTTTTTTTTCCCTTCATCTGGGCTGTATAACCTAATCAACAGATTGGATGTTAAATAAACAGTACATTGGGCCTTAGAAGGATTTTAATGGTGGATATCCAATCACTATTGTTTTCCTGTGGTGTGGTTCACCTGAGATTTACATCCCTCTATTTTTTGGGATAAAGCCTTAAAATGATATGTAAAAATGGATGAACCGAATGGATGAAACACATACATCATGTTGGGCCCACATAGCACCCACCATCAGCCACCGTGGCAGGGAGAGTAGCCAATCCGTTTCCCGTTGATTTACAACACATCATCTAGGTGAGCCCTACGGTAGGGGTAGCAGCCACTACGCTGTTACCTGGGTGACACCTAATTGGGGCCGGGAAGGGAAGGGTTTAGCCAGTGACCCCAGCTCTAGCCAGCTAACTAGTGTTAAAGCTCTGCAGCCCTACCCTCTCTAATGTATATATTTTATCCTACCGTTCATCTAATTTTTATTTCTTATTTTTTAGCATTCTAATTTTTATTTCTTATTTTTGAGCATTTTCCGAAAATTGAAGCTAACCCAAATTTCAGGTAGACCCAAAATTGTGGCATTGAATGCTTACCATTGAAATTTTTTGGTTTCAGATCAAGTTAATATTTATGTTTTTCCTTCGTACAGTTACGTCTGACCTGGTCAAAAAGTTGGATGGAAAATAAACGTGGCCTTTATGAAACTTTTAATGGTAGTCTACGATTTGGATCAGCTTTACTTTTGAACTCATACCCTGAAATAAGATGAAAAACATAGAAAAACAGCATGGATAAAACTCATACATCATGGTGGACTTACAGAACTTTGGCACTGTTAGCGTCATCAGCCAAATGGCCTCCATTTTATACAGGTGACCCATTTGTTTAGCCAGCTCATTCTAAGGTATGAGCCCAAAAATGATGCTTATCCAAAGCTCATGTAGACCACACCACAAACAATGGAAATTGAACGCACACATATGAAAACTTCTTGAGGCCATGAAAGCTTTGGAACGAGCTTGTATTTAAGTTTTCCCATCACACAGGTCCCTGACCTTATGAACAAGTTGGATAGCAAATAAAATATCGTTGTGGACCTTGAAAAGTTTTCGAATGGTGGGCATTTAAACCACACTGTGATCTGAAGTGTGGTCCTCTTGAGGTTTACATATGCATCATTTTTTGGCTCATGCCCTGAAATGAGTTGGCAAAACCGAGGGACAGGTGTAGATAGTATTTTGTTAGGACATGCCCATCAGCCAAACATGATTCACCCATCTAGGGCCATGGTTTGGAGATTTAAGCCGTTGATATGATGAGATACGTATTTGATGGGTTCTGCTTCTTGAAACATTCAAGATTTAAACATCAACCAGGAGAAGATAGTTAAGGAAACGGTGTATCAGGTAAATGGCATGATCATTAAAATGAAGGGTGGTTTGTATTGGGTACTTTTTCGGTTTGGATGCTTTTGTCATATATGATGTGTGTGGGGGTGTTAGAAGTAACTATGTGGCTCAATTCCAACCGAACAAATTGACCCCAAGCATCAATATAAGTAGATACGATGACTATATATGACTGAGATCTGAGTAAATAGGGCGCCTATTTAGCCACTCACAAATTGTTTTATAAAATGATTAAGTCATATTCAAAGGGTAGAGTTCTTTCTCCAAAAATGGGTTCCACTTTGCCTTCCGTATGAAAGGATTTTTTTGATACATGATTGTCGTCAAATGAAAATGAAATACTTACAGTCGGTCAAGCCGCAACAATAAAAAGCCTTTCCGAATGAAGGATTGCTTGTACTGAGATAAAAGTCCAACATATGAGCTTAGACTGAGATTACAACTAATCGATTACTTACGACTACTCCTAAAAAAAGAGATAAGCTATGATAAGGAAAGATAAATTGTTAGATAATTTGTTTGGTTGGTATGAGACGTTATGCTTTGTAGATTTCTTATGTTATCTATAGACTTTTCAAGAGAGAGAAGAATCATCTAGATGATCCGCTTCATATTTATCATTTCTTCTTCTTTCTTTCGTTGGTTATGACAATTGAACCGTTGCTACTTTGATCTTCCAAATCCTTTTATGTTTTTGTATCCCTCTAACCATTTATTTCTCCCGATCACTTTCCACCTCCTGGACTTCTCAACCGTTTTCCGCTTCTTGGGCTTCTCAACCATGCCAATTATAATTCCATGAAAAGTGCTCCGCATATCTCCAAAGGTCTTACGCATACTATACATTCCCCTTGCAGTGATACGTGTCCTTTTATCATTGGCTATCTCAAGAATGATAACAAATAGTGTACAACATTGCCCCCCTCGTTGCCTTGCCTTTGGTAAAAAAAAGGTGAGAGTGACATTGATTCGTCATTCGGAGCAATAAATGCAATTGCTACACAAAGCAAAAACATCAAATTCAACCATTTTCGTCAAACTCGACCATCTCAATCGAAAAATATCGAATTCGACCATCTTGGTCGAAAAACATTAAAATCAGTCGTCTTAGTCGAAAAACATCAAATTCAGTTATATTGGTCGAACTCGACCATCTTGATTGAAAAACATCAAAGTCATCCATCTTAGTCGAAAAACGTCAAAGTCGCCCATCCTGGTCCAACCCGGCCATCTTAGTCGAAAAAAATAAAAATTGGTCATCTTGGTCGAAGCCGACCATCTTGATCGAAAAACATTAAATTCGGCCTCGACAATGGAGATTGTTAGTCAATCCATTTTAGATAAGGCTTATGAGAAACCGGGGTAGTAGTACAATCGAGAACTTCCTGCTATTTTTTGGACCAGTTGTATGATTCTGTCGCAATCCATATGGTGTTGTTTAACCACTAGTGGCAGTTCTAGACCTACCTAAATTTGTCTTTCATGATTAGGTGGATTCTTAGGGAATAGCTGCCTCCTAGGTATACCCTGGTTTCTTTATTCAGAAATAACATTTCTGACCTCCTGTTTCGTCGCTTGAACTCAACAGGTGAAGGAACCGCCTATGCTTCCTGTACTGGAGTAGGAAGCGCATTTCTTTGTAGAATAGATGCTATTGGAATTGGCTGTGTTGAAGCCAAATTACCAATAAAGATTGCTTCAACAACAGGTCGATGCACAGTTTGCTATGGTACAACAATGTGAGTTAGAGTTTGTTGAGATATTATAGGTCGAGTCATCATTTGCTGAGGAATGGGAGACATTCTTTTAGTAAGAATAGCCACCATCTTATTCATACTTTCAGCCTAACTCACTATTTATTTGTTAAAAGTTGCCTAATTTCATGACTGCTCAACCTAAACTCGTGATTATTTTATGATATGTTGAATCCATATTTTCATATCACGTAACCTAGTCAACATTATCTCAAGCGATTTAGACTGAGATATAAACACCCTACCCGGGTTCAGCAACAACTCACATACTAGTTGTGCCTGTACCTCCTCCTCGACCAATGAAGGTTCATTAGTGGTAGAAGTATTGTGACCACCTCTTTGACTCATGTTTTACAATGTAATGATACCTAAACATATCGGTTTTTTTTATGATAAGTAGTTTGTCCCACTGGGCGTGCCAAATATTGTTTGGTTTTGCACGCCGGTACAAAATGAATATTTATAGCAGCCAAGTAGTGTTTAGTCCCATCGAGCGTGCAAAAAATTATTCATTATTGCACGGCCGATTCAAAATAAATATTTATGACAGTAAGTTGTTTTCAGTCTCATCGAGCATGCCAAAAATTATTTAGCACTTTTTCAGTTTGGATGCTTTTGTCATGTGTGGTGCATGCGGGCATGCTGGAACCAACTATACGACTTAATTCCAACCGAACAATTTGACCCCAAATGCCAATATAGGAAAATGTGATTATTGCGACCACATATGACTAAGATCTGAGCAGATCAGTCACTTATTCAGTCACTCGCAAATTATTTTATAGAGTAATATGTGATATTTGAAGGGTGAGGTTTTTTTTCCAAATATAGATTCCACTTTTCCTTCAGTACGAAAGGACTTTTCTGATACCTGGTTGTCGTCAAACGAAAAAATAATAATTATAGTCAGTCGAGCCGCAACTGTAAGAAGCCTTTCTGAATAAAGAACTGCTTGTACTGAGATAAAAATCAAGAGCCATCTACATGATCCGCTTCATATTCCGTCATTTCTTCTTCTTTCTTTTGTTAGTTATGGCAGTTGAACCATTGTCACATTGGTCTTCCAGATCCTTCTTTCTTTTTATATCCCTCTAACTATTCATTTCTCTCGATCGCTTTCCAACTCTTGAACTTTTTGATAACTTTCCGCCTTTTAGGTTTCTCGGTTGTGCCAGCTGTAATTCTATGAAAAGTGCTATGCATATCTCCAAAGGTCTTATGCATGCTATACATTTCTCTTACAATGATATGTGTCCTTTTCTCATTGGTTATCTTAGGAACTATTAGAAATACGGTTTAACAATTCCGTACTTGCTTGCTTATGCACAAAACTGGACCGTCAAAGCATTAGATCCTTGGTAGTCAGATTATAAGCAATGACAACTTTGAACCACTGATCATTTGCTTTTCTACCTGTGCATTCGGTGGTCATTAATCCCATGATTGTTCATGAGATATGGCCCATTCATACTGTAGCTCATGATTTGGACGGTCCATATTTCCATGCATGTTCTAAAGGGAACCATGGATGAGTGACAAATAATACTTTGGATGCATGCTTCACTTTTAATTCATAATAATTAAATGATAATTTATGAAATATTTTGAATATAAACTTAAATTTTAAGAATATAATTCTTTGAAAGCATCCTTTAAACCTAAAAATGAAATGAAAATAGGAAGATCCGTGATAAAAAGAAACTAAGAGCTTTGCTAAACATACACGCTTGTGCACCAAGGCCCAAGTATGCGTGATACATCTCCCTGCATGGTACATACATAAGAGATCTAATCTATCCATTGGTCAGTCTGACCTCGTAATGTTTCCCTTGAAAGAAAACCTGGGCCGGTCAACATGTGGGCCCCAATATTAAAACTAGACGATCTTATCCAATTATTTCAAGTTATAGATCTGTTTTACCATCTGTAGCCTACCTGGTAGGTGGATCAAGCTTTTTCTCCTATTTTTTTTTACACACGCACTTACACACCCATGCACTCACACCATAGTGAAATTTCTTTACAATGAGTTACACATTCACTCATACCCCACACACACCCACACACTCACACCCCCCACACACCCATGCACTTACACCACGGTCGGATTTCACCACAATGGGTACTCAAATGCATGACCTTGTGTTGAAACTCTTGTGAGTCTACCACCGAGGCATGATTAAAGACCTTAGGGAGGTGAATCAAGTTGATTCTTGAGCCATGATATCAATATAACGACACCGTTCTAATTGATGGATTAGACCTTAGGCTTATGATGCCATGTTAGCACATGTGTAGCATATACATGAATTCTATTGCACAAGCACTTAAGCTTAGCAATGCTCTAAATTAAAATTTTGAAAGAGGATATATTATACTCCGGTTGCGTATGACCATTAATAGGCAACCTACTTATAAATTGTACATATGGCATATATTACCCAAATAAATTTAGTCAGATTGAGCTCTTTGTAGCTAAGTTACAATCATAATAATAGATTAGTTGAACAATCCTAGCTTCTTATCCTTGGGTGCTTGTTTATGGAAATTGGACCTTTAGATTTTTTTTTAAATTTTCATTTAACCATTGAATAAATATTTATCAATCTAATACTTAGATGATGGAATAAGCTTAATTTTGGATTCATGATCCATCTACATTGGTTACCATAATTTGGACGATTTAATTTGAATACTTGTCTATAACATGTGCAATTTCTCAAGTGCCTTGATGTCATACATCACACTTTTACAAGTATTAAAGTTTGACTCATTTCAAAGAGGGAGTCTCGTGCTATATTCTGGGGATAGTCGTTAAATGAATATCCTAGTGACACTGCATGGCATAAGCTCTATTTGTTGTGTAACAGTTACAATAGTAATTATAAGTTACTAAGCAAGGTAAGTATAAATTGGTAGATGGAGTGGATTCCTTATTTGTAGAAATATAAATTTAAATCAAATGTCATTTCATGTGAAGAGATATGACCGAATCAATTGCTATATGATTAATTTGATCCTATCAATATCTCTTATTAGCACAATTACTTAATATTATTTAACCATTTTTTAAAATTTAATTTCATTTACTTACAACTCCCTATTCTATAAGAGTCAAGCATTATATCCATCGTCTACATATAAGAGATCTAATCTGTTTATAACGGTTACTCCACTCTGAAAGTTGGATGCCCAAAAAAATAAGTTAATCCAACCATCATGTGGGCCATCATGTAAATTTGAAGGCTTTTGGGTAGTGGAAAACTATTTTTTTACATTGTGGCCCTTGTAGTGATTAGATAAACCTAATTTTTGGATCATCCCATTGTCATGGAGGGGAACACTTAATTTGCACATTGGATAAAATACACATAATTTGGTGGACCCCACACATATAAACAAGTGAATAAATAGTTAAATAGGTGAGTAGGCAAGGTGCATAAAGTTAAATAACTTTTACACATAAGTGAATAACTTTTGTATGCAATTGAATCACTTATCAAATAAGTTAGGACTGGTAGAGTATTTAACTACTTTTATATATATATATATATATATATATATATATATATATATATATATATATATATATATATATATATATATATTAGAAATAACTCATTTTCAACATTCTCATATGAAAATAAGTAATGACAACTCCTTTTATGACTAGTTTTCTTTATTTTTCAGTCACTGCCAGCAGTAATTGTAGAAATAATAGTCGATGACACTTGACTAAGTTTTTATTAGTTGGTAGAGGAACTATAATATTTCTTGTTCATTAGTTATGTTGGTAAAGACTTATCCTTACTAAGAAAATGATGAAGCTTTGAACCTATATAATGTTCTTTACTTCTCCCATTGGAGATAAATCTTCCAAGGATAATAAAAAAAGAAGAACCATAATATCTAGTTATTATCAATATATAATTTATCCACATATAGAATTTTTATACATGGGGCTCAAGGTTTGGTGATCCAAACTGTAGATTTTGTATATGGAGAGTGACAGGTCAAGAATGATGTTCGGGTTAAAGCAAATGAGTTTGTGAGCAATGGATTAGTTTATATCATTTGTTGTGTAAGGATTTTAATCCCATAGGTGAGTTTAATGCCCTTGTATACATTATGTGATCGTGTTATGATTCAAAAGTACTACTATGGTTTACATTCTCAAGGTCATGACGAGATGACTTAACTATGTTAAATGTACATTGAAAAAGCAACCGAGTTTAGTCAGATTATATAGGTGGGTAGATGAAGGCTATGATTTATTTAAGGATCTATATTGAATGTATAATATGAAAATTCACTTGTAGTCTAATGGGATTACCACGGCTATACGTGCGGAAGCTTGGTAGAGCTAATGAATGAAAGCTATGTCTTAGAGGGGGAGTGATTAGAACCTAATAAAAAATTTTGTCTTTTAGATCACAATTGCCTACTTAAGCTAACATGCAAATTAAGCTAAGTAAGATAACTAATTCCAAGGCTTTTAAGCTAATAGATGGTCCAATCACATAGACTACAAATAATATATCATTTAAGCAATTAGTCGATAAGCATGATAATGTACATGTATGTGTGAGATTTGCTAACTATCAAGTCTTTGTATTCATCTAATCATGCATACAAATAATTAAATATTCAGGCACATAAGTATAATTTAACAAGTGTGCAAATGATAATCCCAAACATAAGCATATATAGTGGTTTGGTTTTCCTACTCCACTTTCGGATAACGCACTTAACCCAAGAGTGTACCGAATTTCACTATCAGAGGTTTTAAATCAGGTTCACCTTTAACATTTATAATCCTATATAAGAAGGGCTCTCATGAGAGATTTTATATAGTTTTCTATATGCTCACCACAATCATCGGTCTTATACAAGAATTTATTGATGTACATTCTTTTTAGAGACTCCCGTAAGATACTTTAGTTGGTTTTCCGTAGGTTAACCAACAATCATAGTCCTAGTCCAATGACATATGTTAATCCCGTCGAAGGCTCGCATAGAGACTAACATTTACGCATCCGTGTCTGGTGGCCTACACAAGGACTTGATTTAGGCCATACACAAGAGTCAAGGTCCTATCAAGAACTTATGATTTATGCCTTACATAAGAGCCAAGGTTCTACACAAGAACCTGGATTTAGGCCCTACACAATAGCTAATGTCTTACATAAGAACCTATGATTTAGTCCTTACACAAGAGCCAAAGTCACATATAAAAATTTAGTTGATTTTGGGTCACAAAATCTTATATTCAATCATACACAAGGAAATAGAGTATATAGACTCTTATACTTAACAACTTGTCGGATTGAAACCCCCTTTATTGTGTTGTCTTGGGTTATTTGATCAATTCTCTCTCGTGCTTCAGTCAACTCTCATTCGCTCTTCTGATTATGGTGTTAATGATTTGTCAAGGCTCTAGTTTCAAGATCAAACCTTACGTGTAGTGCTCCTTTAAGGTGAGCAAGGTGATATGAGGTTGGTTGAATCACTTACAACAAATGAAAAGTTGTATTTCCTAGAGAATTCACTTAGATGGGTCTTCTAGAGGATTTAGACAATGGTATGCCTATAGAGGTTGAGTCTAATCTCTAGAAAATGGAGGAATTCAGGCACATCTTCAAAGTGGAGGTTGTAATCCTCATTAGAGTGGTAATCTCAAGAAAGATGACTTAGAACTCTTTGGTTTAGAGGCTTGGGATGAGAAATATGATTATGGATTCACCTAAGCTTCTATTACATCAAAAACCCATGTAAATACCAAAAAATTGAATGCTCTTTATAAAAAGTTCGAGTTCTAATGGTTAGAAAACAAACTGATAACGGCTTGTCGATGCCATTGAGATGACCTTCAATGCCAACGAAGGATACTTCGATGCCTGTTTACACCCCAAGTATAGGGTTGTGATGTAGTAATAAACTTAGTAAGACCGAGGTCGAATCCACAAGGACTGAAACCTGCACGTAATTTGAAAATAACTCGAACTAGAACTAGACTAAGATGAAATCTAAATCAAGTAAGTATGAGGGAATAATGGTGAAATATTAATCTAAAACTTTTAAATTTAAAGGTAGAAAACTAAGGTGCCAAGGATCCACTTGTAGTAATTGGGAAGCTTCCTAGCAATGATTCAAGGACACAACTGGAATTAGAGTCTTATCCTATCCAGTTTGTAAGAAGAGATTTGTCAGATCTCGGAACTTCTCATGAGTCTTATCATCAATAGATAAGAATGGCGAAGTGATTCCGTCACCTAACCATGCCCAAAAGACTATGACAAACATCAGCAATTTACCAATCTTACATCCAATCATGAGAGAATTGTGAAAGTCTAGAAGGGTTTCATCACCCAACCATGCCCACGAGACGATGATGAACAACAGGGTTCTCAAGTTCACAATCTCAATACATGAAAAGAGAATATCTCAAGCTATTGCAAATTTATTGTAGTTGGAGTCACAATAAACCATTAAAACTAAAAAACATTCCTTATAATCAAACTAGCATCCATGAGAGTTCAATAAACATAAATTAAAGCAAAGCTAACACCCCAATCACGCTACAAACTTCACCTCTTAGCCTTAGGTAAGAGGTTTAGCCAAGCATAGACATGGCAAGGCTAAACATATTAAACAAAAACATAAAACTAAAAGAAAAACAAACTCTAATCTATCTCTCTCTTTCTTTCTCGGCCTTCACAGCTGCCCGTTCCTTCGATGCCTCCACAACTACTTGATCCAAGATGATCCTCCATGTCTTTGCTTCTCTCTCTTTTATAGCCTGCATGAGGTGGTCGGCTGGGAGAGTGCCATCGACTCCTTTTTCGTAGAGAATTTGCAATCGAAATGGATACTTTTTATTTACGCAGACTAAACCAAAACGAGTTGCATTCAACTCGGATTTTCGACACTGACATCATAATAAAATCTATTTTCTCTTCATGGTGGAGTTCAACACTCTCTTTACATATGTCTGGATGGTCTAGATCACCGATTTGACTGTGATCAGAAACACAAAAGGGTCCACAGCGGCCGGATTTCCCGACACAAGGGTGTGATCGCACTCCCGTTGGACTCCTGATGGAGTCCATTATCATTGGTAACGGAAGAATCCATACTGTTCATTGTATTCACCTCGAAAAACCAGCTGGAAACGGATGGTTTTGACTAGATTTGGTGTGGCCTACTGAGTTTTTTAGACTGCCGTTTGAATTGCATTTGAAGGGCTGAAAACCAATTTTCGCGATCTTTTGCAATTCTGCCATCTAGGCATGGGTTGTTGCCACCTCACGAGATGAATGAACGGTTTAGATCAATGTTCTGGGGAGCGAGTGGAGCCCACTACACGAATTGCAGCCGTCCATCTCTTGAAACAAATAATACTCTGTTGTGGGCTATAATTTGCGGTCAAACGTACTACACGAATTGCAGTCGTCCGTCTTTTGAAACAGAGAATACTCTGTTGTGGGCGGTAATTTGCGGTCAAACGTGTTGGTTCAGTGCACTGTGTGTGCATAGTCGGTGGTGCACTCTAACATGCAAAGTGGGCCTCACATGGATGTATATGTGAAATCCACACCGTTCATCGTGTTCCCCATCTCATTTTAACCATGGGGACCAAAATTGAAGCGTATTCGGATAGCAAGTGGGCCCAGAATCTAGTTTTTATGGGCTGATCTGCCCGTTGGGCCACTTCCACAGAGATTCGAGAGCTAAATTTCGACGTGTACGGTTAAATTATGGTCCTCAGGCCACCTATGAAGTTTCGACCCGAACGGATGGTGGAAACCTCTTGATCTTACACTCTGAGCGTCTTTCGGGCCACTTGAGCTTCAGTTCCTCGATTTTCTTATATCTTTGGTGTGCACGTCCGTCCATCTTGGTCCCTTGGGGTCCGTCCCTTTCCTTGGCGTCATCAGAGCGTTAATTTCATGCTTTTAACACCCTGTTTCAGTCCAAGCTCCTAAACACACCTTGCATCACAAACACGATTATTTCAGGCCGTTAAACAGTACCATGTTCGTAAATCCAGGCAATAATTGGGGTCTGGTATACAATATTTGACCATCAACAATGCCATCGAGAAAATTAGATAATATGACATGTTTCTTATTGGACATATCTGAGTTACCTTTTGATGGATCAAGTGGTCTTGGATGCCATCGAAGTGAACTTTTGATACCAATGATTCTTAATATTTAAGATAAATGGTATAAAATTTTTACTAGAAGGGTTGAATGGTAGCACATATAGGGTGATAACTATGATAAGGGGTTAAACCGTGTTAGAGTGATAAGGTCCCTTGATATATATTAATATGTCATCCTCTAATGGTTCAAGTTTTTAAAGAAAGTGGTTGCTTAACATGGTATTAGAGAAAAAGGTCCTGTGTTCGAATCTCGAGACTAACAAATGTCCGTCGGTAATATATTCTCCCAAGGGGGCTATGAAAATGAGGTCCGACCCAAGGACTGGCAAGTCAAGCCTAACCTATTTATGGTGTGAGTATTCCTCTACCCTTGTCAGTATGTTCCCGTGCGGTGTTCCACCCTACACGTTTAGGGGAGTGTTAGAGTGTTAAGGTCGTTTGATATACATTGATTCACCATCTCCATCTTCTGACACCTTGAGCTTTTAGAGAAAGTCATTGTTTTACAGACTGTGAATATCATTAGCCCATGGATTATATGAATCCACTATCAAGTAGGCCTCACCTGTTTAAGAAAATTGTATGATTATGAAGAAAATCACTAATGACAATGTCCATATCTCCCACATAGTGAATATACCATCACGGCTTTTTGGATGGGGGAATGCTTGCCTTGAGGCTCACCACATAGTGCCTAAGTCTCCACGTGTGTACTGTAATTCACCTCTTTAAAATTTTTGTGTGATGACTTCTATAGTTCTCCTCCAAAATTCACCTAAAGCTGAAAAATCTATACTGAAAATAATAATATGAATATAATATTATGTGATAAGATTTTTCACATAATTAATTTTTAGATGTTTAAAATTTTATATTATTAATAGATAAAAATGATTTTTAATGAAAGAAAAAAGTTTTTCATACATATTAGCTCATATTGTGTACTTTATAATGCATAGTTGAGATTTTGCCCACTTCAAAAAAAAAAAAAAAAAAGGAAAAGAAAATAAAAAGAAAAGAAAAGTGGATGATATAGAGTTTACCTGTTTAGTCCAATTAAAGCAATGCATTAAATACAAATAGTCAAAGGAAACTCACCAACGAATCATGAAAGGTAAAAAAAAAAAAAAAGATTGCCATCCATATGTGGCAAATTGTGAACAACTATAGCTAAAGTAATGTCTTAGTATAATCACATAACTTGCTAGAGAAGGCATTCTCCATAACTTGAAATAATATGTATGATCATGTTGTTCCTAAAAATGATTATTGCTCATACATGTGGCCAAATGTGAAAGTGTATACTTATGTGAAGGCTTAAGAAGATTTGCACGATATCGCACAACCAACTATTTAATCTCTTACGATTCTGAAGATAACTCTTCAATAATCACCTATCAAGTCCATAAACTGAGCGAAGAACGAAGAGCTCTGGGCCCCACCAATCAAAAAACATAAATCCCTTATTTAGCTTAGCATTATCAATCTTATCTTTTTGTCCCACATGGACCCTATCTTAGCTTAGCTTAACCTAGTTTAGCCTCTCCACTTTTTTCAACGTAATGCTTTAAAAGTTTGGATTAATTAGTGTGGTTTTATTTTAGTTTCATCCACTTTTGTCGAGTACATTATTGCAATAAATTGGAATTAGTTTAGTTTTATGTCCATGGCCACATTGTTGGATTCCAAATGTCTGAGTTGTTATTTAATGATTTTCCTAGGCCACAACTTGCTAGCCAAACCATGACCGTCACTCGGCTATTTAGGTTTAGACAACCGTCAACTATTCAGGGCCGTTTTTGTATGCTCGAACTGTTGTTGGTAATTCTCTTTCATTTATTCTCTTATTTATCGATTGTGCTGCATTCTTATTTAAGTTAATAAAACCCATACTTAGCCTAATACCTTTTACTTTTAAATATTTTACTTTGTGTTAATAAATTATTTAAATTATCACTGTGGTAATAAAATTTATTGCTTCTGAGGGCTATTTGGATGAGAGTAAATAGAGGTACATGGGTGAAATTGTGAGTAAATGACGGTAAATGGTATTTGAGGTGTGTTTGGATGGAAGAAAATGCAAGTAAATAAAATGAAATGGGAGTAAATGTGCATGTAAATGAAATTCTCTCTATGAGTGATGATTTGGAAGTAAATAGGGTGAAATGCCCTTTTGAGCTCCCTTGGAGAGTTGCACGTCTGAGCAACTGTGTTGTTATACACATGTCCCCCATACATGTGTCGCGCTAATGATTTTCTAAAAAAAAGGAAATTTTGTTAACATCACAAAAAAAAAATGATCCAAACTGTTTAGAGGATGACCATCTAAATGAACAAAAAAATAAAAATAAATTTGTTAACAAGTTGCTTGTTTGCAATCCTTACATTCGTGGCCTCTTGAAATTTCCTCATTCTTAGCTAAAGTATATATTTCAATGGGCTTATTATAATCATTCTATTAAATATCACATATATACATTAAGTTGGGATATTCAAACTGATTTAGGGTATCATATATATTCCTGTGAATATATTAAAAAATTTAGATACATTTGAATTCCTCCCATATAATCCCATCCAAACATAATATTTTGATTTCTAATGCGTTTCGTTTAGTCCCATCCAAACATAACATTGTAAGCCATTTACTCCCAATTCATTTACCTCCAAGTGCATTATCCATTTACTTCCATTTATAAACTCCTAATAAAGCCTCACTCTCCTTTACAAATCTCCCAATTTCTTATAATCGGTGGTCAAGTAGATGACCAATCTTTACGGATCTAGTCTTAATTAATTTATTTTGGCACCTGGGTTATAAGATATTAAGTTTAATTTGAGCCTTGTAATATAATCTGGATGCGAAAATTCCAGAGATCGTCTGTGCATGGGACATGGTGATCGGGGTTCGGGATGGCTTACCTAATTGGGACGCCATTGCTGAGAATAAGAATACCAGTATATAGATAGAACTTAATCCTTCACATTTTGGGACTCGAATTTTCGTGGTGTAGGATGGGGACCCAGCTCTTTTTAAAAAGGCGTGGAGAGAGAGTTTGAAACCCATCAAAACTCTCTCTTCCACACGTGAGTTCTATTGCCTTGCGTCTATAGCATTCCACCCAAATTTATAGTTTTTGACGTACACCTTAAGTGGGGTCCACTGATTAACTCAATCAAACAGTCCAACTAGATTTCCCAAAATCCAGATCGTCGATCAGTAAGGCCCACCATATAGAGTTCTTACAAGCCTATGACTGTGTCACACCCATACATACTCACACAAGTACGATTAAATCCTGACTAACTACTACACATACAATGTTTTGAAAATGAAACCCCCACTGTGTTTTTTTCTTTTTTTCTCTCTACATCCACTCCATCCATCACATGCAGCCTCCCATGTTTATAGAACATCTCACTATGGGCAACCACATAAAAGCAACTTCGAATTAACACTAAAACCATTTATTCATATTGTATAGCCCACTCGAGCATCAAATCATTGTAACTTTCCAAGTATCTCTTCCTTCAGGTGATTCTCTAGGTTAGAATCATGGAATTTTCCGGCGTAACAGCCTACATTTTAAGCTATTTAGAATAAATGCATGCTTTCAAAATATTTAAAGTAAAATGCCTAAAGTTTGCACCATTAGACATTCAACCCTACTATTTAATATAATGTGGACCACTTGAGATTTAAATATGCTTTATTTTTTGGATCATCTCTTCAAATGAGTTTTCAAAATGGCCTGAACATGTGGTTATAAGTCATATGCATCAAGGTGGGTCCCACGGTCAGGAATCCCACCCACCTTGGTGGATCCCCAGATCCAAGAGGCATCCCATGTTTTTACACCCACCGCTGCTAACTTCTTAAGGGCCCACCCTGATGTTTATTAGGGCCATTCAAACCTTTAATAAGGCCACACAAACATGGCCGAACTTCCATGCCTTAGCATGGTTTTAATGTCAGCATTTCCTGTGGAAGGGTTCACCTATACCTTAGATCTGGTCATTTTTTTGGCTCATGTCTTGAAATAAATGACGTGGCCAAATAGATGAATAGATGGACAATGTCAATCACACACGTATAAAAGGTGGACCCGTAGAATCCTCAGCACACCTATCCCTTGCAATAAGTATAACCCAAAAGAAAAAGAAGCTTTAGGGATAAATTCATCATTTAGACAAGTTAAGCCCAGACAAAAACCTACAAGCCAGCATTCCTTACCAGCTGTTTCCTGTGGTGTGGTCCACCTATGCT
Organism: Magnolia changhungtana; assembly: GCA_030180095.1. Taxonomy (NCBI): domain Eukaryota; kingdom Viridiplantae; phylum Streptophyta; class Magnoliopsida; order Magnoliales; family Magnoliaceae; genus Magnolia; species Magnolia changhungtana. The sequence continues at coordinate 2,774,969 of JASAUF010000640.1, forward strand.
ATAGATCGGGCAGATATCTAGCCACAGGATCTAAAATCTAGGGGCGCATCAGATGGACGGTGTAGATGTCACATCGAGGCACAAAAGGGTGGGTCCCACGTAACTCGGACACTGCCGGCTATACATGGTATTGTAGGCGTTGGAGAGGATTTCGGTGTCGCGGCTCCTCCTTCCGTCTCTCGCTCTCATCGCGGGATCTCACTTCTTACCAACCGCTCCCTCCTTCCGCGTAAATTACAATCCGGTATTAGTAATGTAAAGGGCAGTTTAGTCATTTAAAAATATTTGAGAGGTTACCGTTACGGATTCCAACACAAACACGAGGGCAGTTTCGTCATATGATATCCCGGCCGAGGAGGGAATGGCAGAGGAGAGGGCAAGATCTCTTCCTCGTTACTCAAAATAACAAAGAAAAAGAAAAAAAGAAAACAAAATAAAAGAGGAATAGCATTGCCATATCTGTTGTGCTGATTACTCCGTAAACCCATCTTTCCTCTCTCAACTTTCTTTGGTGGGGAAAGGGTTTCTTACGTAGACGAAAACAAGAAGAGAAACCAAAGAAAGCCTGAGAGAGTGAGAGAGAGAGGACGCTGTAGCAGGATGTTATATTCCAAACCACACCACCTTCTTCACCTCCTACCTGCCATTTTTCTCCTCTTGTCGATTTTTTCACCTTCCGCAGCTTATTCTCCCCCCCAACCTTTTCAAACCATACCCAATCCTGGTATTTCTCTCTCTCTTTCTCTCTATTTTTTTTATTATGGGTTTACTGTTTTGATTGATCTAGTTGATTTTCATGGAACATGTGTATGCATTGGTCCTTGATTGGAAAATGGGTGTGGTCTTTCTCTTTTTGGTAGGAATGGATTGCTTAAATGCAATGGATCTTGTGGGGTTTTCTGTTTTTATCAAAGGAACTTGATTTTCATGTTGTATATGCATGCACACATATATTGACCTTTATTTGATTTTGGAAGGAATGGTTTCTTGATTTATGAAATGGGTTTTTGCAGGGTGTGAAGAAGATGCATGTTTTTTTTTTTTTTTTTTTGGTTTTCTATTCATTGGTTTTGTTGGGTTCTCTGTTTTGTCAATGAATTTGATTTTCATGAGATATATATCTGTGTGGACCTTAGATTGGAAGAAGTGCTGTTGTTTATGAAACATGCCGAACATTTGTTTGGTTTTGTTTTCATGGGTTCTGTTGGGTTTTATGTTTTAATTAAGGGATTATTTCGTACCATATGTGTCTGTTTGGGCCTTTGATTGGGAGATGGTTGTGTTTTCCTTTGTTTTTGAGAGTAAGGTTTGATTTATGAGTTGGGGTTTTTGCAGTCGGTGAAGAAAATGGTTTGGTCGTTTTGAGGAGGTCTGTGGTTGAGGAGATAGCACCTGCACCTCTTGAGGTTTCTGTAAACAGCACCCCTTTTATATTAGCTGCCAGAAGGACTACAAGAAAAGATCCTTTGGATGGCTATAAATATTACACTGGTGGATGGAATATCAGTAACAAGCATTACTGGGCTGTGAGTTTGTCTTTCTCTTTTGATCCTTTTATTTTGAATTTTAAATCAGTTATCCTTTTTGGGTTTTAATTTTTATTGGGTTTTGATTTTTTCCTTCTCCTTATTCTGTTTTGCAGTCTGTTGGTTTTACTGGTGCGCCTCTGTTCGCGGTAGCCTTAATCTGGTTTTTGGTCTTTGGGTTGACCTTATTTCTTATCTGTTGCTATTATTGCTGTTGCCGACGACGGAGTTATTCGTATTCTCGAACCGCTTATGCACTTTCGCTTATCTTCCTCATGCTTTTCACCATAGCTGCAATGTAAATTTCTTGCAGTTCTGTTCTACTATTGTATTTTGATTGGTTTATGATTGTTTCGGTTATTGACGTGTGGCCCATTTATGGTTTGTTCGTGTCAGTGTCGGATGCTTTGTTTTATACTTAGGGCAGGGGAAGTTTCATGGAAGTACGTCGAGTACTTTGGATTATGTAGTGGACCAGGCAAATTTGACCGTCGACAATCTCAGGAATTTTTCAAATGATTTGGCTGCGGCCAAACGGGTTGGTGTGAATCAGCAATTTATGCCTGTTGATGTCCAGACTAAAATTGACCGCCTTCAAACGAAACTTAATACATCTGCTACTGCCCTTTCTAATCGAAGTACAGACAATTCGAAGAAGATACATGATGTCTTGGATACCGTGTAAGATCAGAGGCTTTGACTGCTTTTGATGTCGGGCTTTTATGTTGACAGTCTCTTAGTATTTAAGATTTGGGTTGATTCTTGTTCTTATTTTGTTATGATTGTATTGGTCTTTTATTGCATTCTGCAGGAGGCTATTTCTGATTGTTGTGGCAGCTGTGATGCTCCTTTTGGCATTTCTTGGATTTTGTAAGCATCAATCCTGTTAAATGGAAAATTAGATTTCGTTTTGTTGGAGTTTCCATTGCTTTGCTAAGTTTTCTGAACTCTACTGTGGGTTCTTCTTGCAGGGTTCTCTGTGCTTGGTCTCCAGTTTCTTGTCTACATGTGCGTAGGATGATACTTTGAACATCCTTTTAAAAAAGAAGAAGAAAAAAAAGATGATACTTCACACACATTACACTGTCTCTACCAGCTCAACTAACGATTCGGAAATGAAAAAAATACAGTTTAATTGGCCAATTCTGCACATATGGGCCCCATGATTTGATGGACCAGAGAGTTGGTCTATGGGCTTCACTATGGATGGGAATGCTGAAAAATTTCCAAGATTGGAAAATCCTATTACCTTGATTTTTGACCAATATGGATTATTATTGTATTTTTTTTCTTGACCATCCATCTATCAGGCAACCAATCAAAGATTTAGGCCCCATTTGGTAGACACCTAAAAATGAGTTCATCTCATTTTAGTTATCAGTAATTATGCATTGGAGATGTCGACCTCTAATATATAATCACTAGTAACATAAACTCATTATGTACTAGAGACCAAGATCATTAATACATAATTACTGTTAAGTAAAATGAGATGACTCATTTTTAGACATCAACCAAAACATGGCCTTAGGGTATGCTGATCTAGGACATTATGTAGCACCTCTCACCCAAGCTTGGCCCTAAATCAGTGAGCCGAGGCTCAAGACCACATATTTCCTCTTTGCTTGCAGCAATTTTTCATAACATTCATGTTTTATTGTCAGTGGTTATCTGACCCAAAGCTTGATTCCTACTTGCTGTAGCTTGGTGGTCATTGGTTGGATCCTTGTCGCGGGCACATTTGTCTTGTGTGGTGTATTTCTTCTTCTCCACAAGTAAGTGATATTGGGTTATGCTGATTATCTATAGTATACCGATTGATTTGATTATATCATGTGCCACCTCCTTGAAATTTGATGCAACAGATGCATGGTTAATGTCAATACTCCATGTGAAATTTTAAATGGTTTTCTCATCTCCTTTCAAGTGGCTGTTGGAAGCATTTTTAATGTACATTTTGTAGTGGGTGGTTAGGCCTTGAATCTCTAATACATGACGCCATCTCTCATCTTAGTTAACAATGATTGTGTTAGAGATATTTATCTCTAATACAGGAGTTCATCCAAGATCTCTTATACCTGATTATTACTGTTAACTAAAATGAGATGAACTTATTTCTAGGCGTCTACCAAACATAGCCTAAGGGAGTGTACAAAAGCAACTAAAAACCCTCTTGTGTACATTTCAACAGTAGGGAGATAGTTGTGGACTATGAATAATAGAAGAATGGTGAGAGATGAATGTAGTGGAATGAGATGACCAATGTTGAGGTGGTGATGCATCTGTGTAAGTGGTAGAAGAAGAAAGTGTGATGCAATAAACAAAATGAAGATATTCTAAGTGAGTGGATGTGGTGCTATGAAAAAGGTGTAATTGCTTAGCGATTAATGAAAAATGCACTGAATAAATACTATTTCCATGAAACAGAAGAAAATTCAATAGTAAAGTAGATAGGGGCATTTCGTCAAAATGCAATTAGAGGTGATAAAGATTGAAATTCATCTTCATATTTGAGTCACTTTTCTAGATAAGATTATTATTAAAAGATGTTCTAAGAGTGCTTCTTAGGGGTTCCGAGTCGAGCAGATGTTCACACCCCAAGTATAGGGTTGTGATGTAGTAATAATCTTGGTAAGACCGAGGTCGAATCCACATGGACTGAAACCTGTACGTAATCTGAAAATAACTCGAACTAGAACTAGAATAAGATGAAATCTAATCAGGTGAATATGAGGGAATAATGGTGAAATAGTAAACTAAAATTTGTAGAATTCAAAGGTGGGAAACTAGGGATTTAGAGGATCCACTTGTATAGATCAGGGAGATCTACGCTTGATTCATGAACTCAATTGGACTTCGAGTCCCATCTTAATCCAGCTGTAAGATATATCACTAAAGCACAATTTGAACTTCCTTCGATCTAGTTTTCAAAGAGATGAAAAGTATAAGAATTAGAGATGATTCCATCACAAAACCATGCCCATGAGACAAAGTAAACAACAGAATTAACCTCATCCTCAACCAATCAGGAAGATGTATGAATGTAAGGAGAGATTCCATAATCCAACCATTTCCAAGGGGCAATGGTGAACAACAAGGCTTTCTATTTTCACAATATAAATAAGAGAAAGGAAATACTCAAAGCCATCGCAGATCTATTGTAATTTAAGTCACAACAAATCATCAAAAACTAAAAGCATTTCTATTAATCAAACTAAAATCAATATCAATTCAGTCTAACATGAATTAAAGCCATAGAATCAGTCCCATCACGCCACAAGCTTCACCTCTTAGTCCTAGCTAAGAGGTTTAGCCCAACATAATAGGACTAGATCTCTAAAAAATCATTTTTAAAAAAACAGTAAACAAAACAAATAAAAAAAAAACACTCTAAACTACTCTCTCTCTCTCTCTCTCTCTCTCTCTCTCTCTCTCGCTGACGTTCCAGGGCTGGATTCTTCCATGAATCCCGTGACTGCCTCTCCTTTTAAAAGAGCACCAGGTCGGTCGGTGGAGTGTAAAGAAGGTTGGTTGGAGTGGTTTCGTGCGTAAGTCTGCGCAGCAGAAGGCGGTGGCTGCGTAACAACGTGTGAAAGGACTTTCGCACTGAGAAAACGTTGCTGCACTCCCTTTCTTCCCTTTCTTTCTAAAAGGATAACGTCCCTTGGGACGTTTTTGGCATACCTACACGATGGACAGTCTAGATCGGCCATCCGATCATTGTCAAGATCACGCAACAGGCAGCAAAAGCCGGGTAGCGTTTGGACACGAAAACAGGGGCTGCGCTGATGCGTGGTGGGGCCCACTTTATCTTTTGTTCGAGAGATCCATTCTGTCCACTAGATTCGCGTCGAAAAAACAGTCGGGAGTGGTCGGTTTGGACTTGCGTCGACGCGACCCACCCGGTCTTTTGTATCCATTGTTCGTCTTGTGTTTGATCGCTCTTTTCCTGTGTGTGCGTGCGTGATTGCAGATGGTCACCATGGCTTCGACCGTCCCGAGCTCCTCTACAAAATGGACGGCTTGGATTGTCCCCTTGGACCATGATGGTGGCCCACCGGCTTCCGCAGAGAGACGTGAACCATTTACGTAGCAGAAAGAAACGGCAGTTGCCATTTTTTGAAGAGAATTCGGGTCAAAGTTGGTTTGACCTGAATTTCGTTTCAGCACACAGCGAGTGCCCGTGTATGGTGCACACATCATGCTAGGTGGGGTCCACTGTGATGGTTATGAGTAATCTGCTCTGTCCATCCATTTCATCACTCTGTTTACGGGGTTGAGACCAAAATTGACGTATATCCAGATATCAGGTGGGCCCTAAATCAGAATTTTAGGGGCTGATCTGTCCGTTGGGCCACTTCTACAAGGATCCAATGGTTGAAATTTGACGTGTACGGTTAATTTATGGTCCTCAAGCTAGATATCAAGTTTCAAACTAAACAGATGATAGGAACCCTGTGATCTTGCATTCTGGACGAATTTCAAGCCTTTTTATCGTGAAATACTAGATTTTCTCGATTCCCGGGCATGTAAATTCTTCGATCTCGGTCCCCTGGAGCTGTCCTTTGCCTTGGTGATTTATGAGCGTCAAGTCCACGCTTTTAGTATCCTTTTGCAGTCTACGCTCGTAAATACACCTTGCATCACAAACACGATTAAAATAGGGTGTTAAATGGTATCATGCTCGTAAAATCAGGTAATAATTGGGGTCTGATATGCAATATTTGACCCTCAACAGCAGACTTCAAGGAAGTACAATTCCCTAGTGTCCTTTAACTTAGTTCCAAGGGAGGCTTGGCCTGGTGCGATGGATAAACAAGGTCTGGAGCGTGAATCCTTGTATGTTGTTGATACCCATTGCCATAATGGATGGTATTGTTTTGCATTTCTATGGTAAAACCTTGCTTATAAAAAAGAAAGCTTGGAAATGTGGTGGAAAATCACTAGGCACTTTGCAGTAGTTTGATATAGCTGTTCAACTTTCGGAGGATCTACTCGCCATGAGAGCCGTCCTCTGATCTAGTTGAATGGAGTAGACACACCGTAGATATGATTTTTACACCTTTTGTCGTCCTTTCTCCCTCAATGAAGGTGTCAACCTTTATTTTTTGGATTCAACTGTGGTTTTAAGATGATATTATGGTCTGGTGGATTTAAGAGGATCGATGAATTTGGGTGGTGAGTATGATGATTTCCATGAAACCTGAGTTGTGGAGGTAGGGTTCTAGGTGATATGGTCGCTTTACTTTGATATCTACATGACCTTGCTCAATGCTTAGGCAGGGGTAAAATGGACATTTGTAGGGTGAAGGATAGATGATGCCCCTGTTGGAGGGTTGAGATTGGTTGGGAGGTTGTAATTGGTGAGATCCTTGTTGAATTCATATTTGATGATGTTTCTTTTTGATAATCTTAGGTATCAAGGGAACTTGGAACCTTAGTTGCACAATCCTTGCAAATAGGTGTTGCTCCCGCTTCGAATCATGCTTCTGACTCCTGCACCCACTTCCTAGCTATTTGAACTTGCTAACATTTTGAAATAGACGCTTCACCGGTACTGCTCCTGCACCTAGACCCGTTGCCGTTTCTCTTTATGTTTCAGGTAGCTATACTGGGAAATGAGCAAACGAGGACAAAAAAGGTTAATTTAAGTGGAGTAACGCCCTTTAAAGGATCGTGTTGTCCAAGCATTTATATTTATTCTATTAACCGATATTGTCCAAGAACCTCATTTGTGCGATAAATTAATTGAATTGCTGAAAATTTGAGGAATCTTCCAAGCTCAAACTTATTAGGGGTGTTAACGGGCTCAGTTTGGGCTTGCTTCGGGCCTTCATTTTGAACTGGCCAAGCCTATTGGGCTGGCTCACCCTATCATTGTTTTGGTTTTGCTTGGCTTGGGCCTGGCCTATTTTCAGACCAATAACTTGTTACTCATCTTTAGCGCCCTCCCTCGAAATTTGATACTCATTTTTACCTCCTTCCTTGAAATCAAGCTATTTGTCTTCATGATAGCCAAAAGTACCCAAGAGCCCCTTCATCTAATAACAAGTCAACAAATCACTCACATCCTCTTAAAGGTGTGTTGATATCGGTATCGGTTGGCGTAACGGTGACCTCAAAACCGACACGGATACGGGGTAATGCTCTTACGAAAAATGTCTTGAAATACTTGTATGAAAATTTTTTTTTTTTTTTTGCCAAAAAAATATGAAAAATATGGATTAAATCCAGGAATATTCTAAGCATTCCAAATATGCATTCATTTATAAATTGGAACATGGTTATGGTGGTGTAACGGTCCACTCTTTGGTGAGAAGTTGTATCAGATTTGTCGATGAATTTATGAACCGAGATAACCTAAATTTGACTACAAAATTCATATTTTTAATTTTCTAACTGCATCTACTATCAATGATAGATATATTAGAATGAATGTAATATGAAAATATCTTACATTAGGTGTTTCGATTATTTTTGAGGAATTTCTTGAACATACTGTGGTCTGTGCACGTATTTTGTGATTCATTTGTCTATAACCCTTTGTCATCCTTAAGTCAAGAATATTAAAAAAATAAATTAGTAGTGTACGATATACTCCTCGCAACTTGATTAAGGATTACTTGATTGGTTTGTCGGGAGTTATTGTAAATACAAGTTCGACGGTGTCAAGTGTGTGCATCAACGCATGGCTTCTTCAATATATACCGCTTGAGGTCATGCCCGCTACAAATACTTACCTTAATACAAATATATACTCACAATCACAAGTCACCACCAAAATGAAAATCGCTTTTTGTGGTTGCTCGACTTCCACATCATCGTCATCGTCACCATCGTGTGAGTAATTTGTCAATAGGTGTAGGTCTTTGCATATCCATAATATCCAAGTGCGAGGAAGGAAATACTAGATCAACGAAACCAGAAAGGATGGATGATCGACTAGGCAACGACTCGACCCCGAATAAGGATATCCACCAGTGCCGTCGAATAGCCATACCGGTGCCCATACTCAATTTGTTGAGAATCTTGAGATTGAGAGTGCGCGTCTGCTGCGATGAGTAACTTGGATTTGGATCTGGATATCTATAATCATATGGATATTGATCGGAGGGCTACTCCAACATGAATGTGATGGAACAGGTTCAGTATAACCATCATAATCATAATCCAATTGACTATAAGAATATCCATCATAATAACCAAGACCATGACCTGCTGATGTTCCGGACCTCTCGGACCCTGTGCACCACTAGATGTACCCTCATCCATCGTGACTCGGTACACTCGTAAGTCCGACCTCGTGTACCACGTCGTCGATGTTCATCGCCATCGCGATCTGTGAAGCGGCCGTATAGGGGGATAAGCAACACCGAAGTGCGCGCCACAGGCCAGGCGGGGGGGTCGTCATCATCGACACGATACCTACCACCGTACTTTCGTACTCTTTTGTTGATCTTGAGCCGTATCCGTACGTGGCATAAATGCCGCCTCTTCTTGGGTCCAACACATCCGCACGACTCTCTTGTTCGCTTTTGTTTCATATGTCATCAATTTCCAATTCTTCACTATCCTCTTCAATTTGCTTTTCCTTGTTTCCAACCAAGGTAGAAGTGGGTCATCCTCATCATAAATATTGTCCAAGTTTATTGATGATAGTCTCCGTCATCGGGTTGTAATGCTCCTATGATGTCGTCGCATTCTTAGTTTTATATTGTAGTGCATGAAGACAAGTCTATCTAATGTTCTAGTCGCAATCTATTCCTATTCTTTGAATGAATGAGCGCAAAACAACTCCAATTCCTTTCAACTAGAGGAAGATGTTGTTTGGCTCAAAACTTTTTCTTGATTTTTTTGGAGAGCCTTCGTACTCTCTCCGAAATTAATCCACCATTCGGCCGGTGCAACCCTAGACATGCATACGTCTTTGCAAGAGAACATCTCCAAAGCTACCAAGGCGATTTAAAATGTATCTAATTCATTCAACGCCTTTGCGGATCTAAGTCGGGCTCTAATCTCTTTATCACATTTTTAGCCCGAACCACGAACTTCATCATCCTCAACAAATGATTGGGCATATCTATACCAGGATTTAGGTAGTAACTGCTGCATGAAGATCGTGATGGAGTTGCTTTGTCCATCTCCCGTCGATCATCTTCCAATAAGTCCGAACTTCTACAATCACGTTGAATTGAAGCTTTTGCCTTATCCATGCATCATATAGGAAGCCATGGTAGGTGCGCTTCATGACGGCTTTGCCTTATCCATCATAGAAGCCCATGGTAGGTGCTTCATCGGTTTCAACAAGACGGATACCTCATTAGTGGCTCCATCATCTTTAGGATTGCCTTAACCTTCTTCCAATATTTGTTGTCCCGTATGGTGTTCACGTCGTCGATAGGTGTCCCCCGATGTCTTCTTCCCATGTTTTGTGTTGAGCCATTCTCGGGAAGCGAACATCTCACTCAACTCTCCCCTATCTTTGGAATAAACTCTCTAATGCTATAAAGTTTGTTGCGATCTGGAGCCTCAACAACTCTCGTCCTTTCGTGAACTTTCTCATTATTGCGACTATTTGATTATGGTTGTAAATAAGCGTCGTCACTTCCCTTGAACCATTTCCTTAACATTCTTCTTCTTCCCAATATCTTCCAATATAAGATCAATACAATGGGCACATGGTGACCAAAAAGATGTTTTCTCTCATCCATTAACATATGTGCAAGCTTATATGTTGCTTCATTATCTGTCACAATCTGCACTATATTCTCCTCTCCAATCTCGCCCACAACTTTATCCATTAGTTCATTAATATAAGTAGCATTTTTTGTTTCCTCCGACGCATCAATTGACTTATGGTATATAGTTCCTAAGTGGCGTACACCATGAAGTTGATCATGCTACGCCCTGGTTGGAGGGTCCAACCATCACACATAATCGTGCATCCTCCGGCTTTACTGGGTTTAAAGGTAGCCACGTATTCACATCCACATACTGCATTTGTCCATTTCCCCCTAATGTCCTTAGCAGTAGGAGCTTTTATTCCTTCACCGCTTCTTCTGCCGCATCAATTACCACCATATGGAGAATTGGCGCATTAGGAGGTATGTTGCATGTATTTCTACCTAATTTCTCAACGGAAGTTCTACTCACATTTGTTTTATTTTTTTTTTGTTTTAGTTGATTCTTTCCTAAATAGGATTGGATCAATAGAGGTCTCCTAGGCTCATTTACTTCTTCTTCTTCACGTATAGGGGCATCACGTGAAGATGTTTGTCGTCGGCTCCCAAACATACGTCGTAACCCACCAAACCTACCCCTTGTCCCACCTCGAATCCAGTTGCACTTCCGGTTGCACTCCCACTCCCACTCCCCCCCCCCTCTATCACGCACCGACCCATGCGTGCCAAACATGCATGGCGTTCTTCCTCTTCACGAGCTACATGCAAGCTCTCTCTCCTAGCTATAGTTAATTCCCGATCGAATCTTCGTCATTTTGAATCAATAATATCTTCATCACGAACGCCATATATTCGGGACCAAACACCTCCGTCAGCCGCATCCAAAATATCATCTTTCTTCTTTTGTACAACCGTTTACCCTTCGACTCATCCGACTAGCTTGCATTAAAAGCATTATCTCTCTCGGCTACATACGGCACATGCGTAACTTGACCTTTTCGATGTGCTAAATGTTGTTTGAGACGGGTAATTCCACCATCACATGTTTATCACAATAATGACTTCATTTGGTGCCTAGTACCACCAACCCTCTCACAATGTTGCCATCAATATCCTCACTTACTTGTTGGCGGACCCAGACATTTCTTTTAAGTTTAAGTAGATGAGTGTATGTCTGTATGACCTATGTTAATAAGGATGATTTTATGTTCTAACTAAAATACTAAACCCTAAGAAGCTCCAAAACCTTGTCCAATATAAGCAAATAAAAATATAAAGTCACTAATTGAAAATACAAAAAAAATATTAAATAGCACCCCAAATCTGTAAAATGCACATTAACATTTTCTACTCGATTAACATATCACATGGCATGATTAAAACAGCAAAATAACCATTAAAAATTGATTTTTTGAATTTAAAAAAAGAGTCAAAATTCATGCGTAAATAGAAAAAAATATTTAAAAAATATTAAAACCCCAAATCTGTAAAATGCACATTAATATGTTTACTATGATTATCACATCATATGGCATGATTAAAACAGCAAAACAACCATTAAAAATTGATTTTTCGAATTTTAAAAAAAGGGTAAAAATACATGCGTAAATAAAAAAAATAATAAAAAAATATTAAATGGCACCCAAATCTGTAAAACGCACATTAATATGTTCTACTATGATTAACACATCATATGGCATGATTAAAACAGCAAAACAATCATTAAAATTTGATTTTTCGAATTTTAAAAAAAAGGGTAAAAATACATGCGTAAATAGAAAAAAATAATAAAAAATATTAAATGGCATTCCAAATCTGTAAAATGCACATTAATATGTTCTAATATGATTAACACATCATATGGCATGATTAAAACAGTAAAACAACCATTAAAATTTGATTTTTCGAATTTTAAAAAAAAGGGTAAAAATACATGCGTAAATAGAAAAAAATAATAAAAAAATATTAAATGGCACCCCAAATCTGTAAAACGCACATTAATATGTTCTACTATGATTAACACATCATATGGCATGATTAAAACAGCAAAACAATCATTAAAATTTGATTTTTCGAATTTTAAAAAAAAGGGTAAAAATACGTGCGTAAATAGAAAAAAATAATAAAAAATATTAAATGGCACTCCAAATCTGTAAAATGCACATTAATATGTTCTAATATGATTAACACATCATATGGAATGATTAAAACAGCAAAACAATCATTAAAATTTGATTTTTCGAATTTTAAAAAAAAGGGTAAAAATACATGCGTAAATAGAAAAAAATAATAAAAAATATTAAATGGCATTCCAAATCTGTAAAATGCACATTAATATGTTCTAATATGATTAACACATCATATGGCATGATTAAAACAGTAAAACAACCATTAAAATTTGATTTTTCGAATTTTTTTAAAAAGGTAAAAATACATGCGTAAATAGAAAAAAATATTAAAAAAATATTAAATGGTCAAATCTGCAAAATGCACATTAATATGTTCTACTATGATTAACACATCATATTGCATGATTCAAACATGTTAAAAAAGTATAAATACCTCGAATTGAATTTGAAAAAAGTTTCGATTCAACAAAACCGGCAATACAATGCGTTTTTATCACAAAAACCTAACCAAGGTTGGTCTAGAAGGGGTGAGAAGTACTTTGGAAGCAGAAATTTGAAAAAAACAGCAAAAGTTAGCTTTAAAAGGAAAAAAACCTCACCGTTACGGGCAGCCCGTTACGGGTCGACCGTTACGCCCGTATCGGCCCGTCGTGGGCCCTCTATCGGCCGATCTGGTGCAAGATCGGCCGATACGATCATCGCGTATCGGTTCAGGCCGTTACCGTTACGTATCGGCCGATACGGCCGATCCTGCCAAATGTACTTCAAACATGCCCTTTGTCCTCTACCCCATCAAATTAGCATCTTGCCTCCCTTCTTAGATACGAGAGGTTTCATAAAAGATCAAGCCTTACCACCTCATCGCTCGTGAGCTCTACAAGGATCATCTTCTAGATCTCATCATCTCACCCATCATCCAAATCTCAGTATCTTCTTCTGCTGAATTTACCAAATACATAATCTCATCTTAAACTCCAATTCAACCCCATGCAAGTAATAATAGCAAGTCTTTATCAAGAATAGAAGAGAACTATTACTAAGGCGCATTTTATCCATTTTCTTATTCTAGTTTCGTAGAGAGCTCAAGGCGATGAGATCCTCTAAAAGTTTAACGGATTCCATTCTTTCTAGGGAGACCCTCCACATTCTCTAGCCTTGTCATTCCTTATTTACTTGTGTTTCTTCTTTTCTTTTCCTTTTTTTTTTTTTTCTCCACTAGTGGGAGTTCTATGCTCTCTCATTGCTGATCCAAGGCCTGAAAGGAGGCTTTGGTTAGGTTGATAACCGCTGTCAAGCTTTGGCTACATCTTTTTTCTCTTGAATCTTGACAATCCGACATTTCAATTTGATGACCTAGGGTTTAACTGAGGATATGAACTTTGATAGAGTGGGATGGGGGAATATGATTTGCTTACCCCCACCCCCCCTTTTAAAGGTTGTAATGACTTTTATTCAATAAAAATGGCTGAAATGTAAAACATTCAAGAATCCATTTATAGGAAGACACGATGCATATTAGCCCTTTCTTTGGCTGGATAGTCTGCTATACAATTAGCTTCTCTTAGAACAGTTGAAAAGTGATATCTGAAACTTCATCCTTCAATCTTCGGCTACTGATATCCACTCCCAAATTTCTGTTGTTGTCCTTTCCTTTATACCAATGTTTATGTCCATCAAGCGTTTCCCCTTTCCATGGCTAGTGGTAGAAACTCTGTTTCAACATTGAGATTAGGGGATCAAGTGCCCATTTGGCGTGGGTGGGTGTGTGAATGCGTGTGGGTGTAAAAAAAATGCTTTTCCACTTTCCACTTATTATCTTGTACACAAGCTATCTGCTAACTCCATACTCATCGAAGTTCCTACTTTCCATGTGGTAAGACAAATCATATTTTATGGATTAGCTTATTTACCTGCCCACGTCAAAAATTATGCAGGAACGTTTGCATGCTTTTCATGGAAAGTTGGCATTGCAACATGTTGCTTCTAGGCTAGGCTCTAGCAAACCCTCACCCATGTTTCATTGCATGTGGGCAAGAACGCCCTAGCATGAGCTGGAATTCAAATGTTGTGTTAGGATTCATGAAAAGGATATGAAAAATGGTTTTACAGCCCTCCTTTATCTGGTCTTGGGACTAGCAATGATAGTGGAGAAACTCACAGTGACAGAGTTGCATTTCAAATTCTTAATGAGTTGAAACTTAGCATGTTAAGGTTTGTGTGATAATCTTTTTCAAGAAATTTCTGAAGCATTAGAAGTATCTATGAAAGTAGTTATGTTAACAATGTATGGGCTAAAAACAAGTTTAATTGATTTTTCCGCGGCACCCAAACAAGCCCAAATTTTTTTTGATGCCTGCTTTTCAGCGCATGCGAATTTGAAGTTCCGAATCATGTGGATCTTGAGGATGGAAAATCTTACTTTTGCAAGTAGCCTTCCCTCTTATTCTTCTTGGAACCAGTGTTCGAAATATCGATACTATTGGTATCGCAATCCAGTGACACGATACCCTTTGAAAGAGACCAAGAAAGTATTTTTTTTTTTAAAAATTTAATTTAATTTAATTTTAACGCGGACGACATCATTATCCGAAATAATCGGAAAAAAAATAGAGACACTTTCAACAGGTGGATTTCGGTACCTGTACAAGAGATCGCATCATTGGAAGCTTCCATTTGGTGGGCCATTTGAATCGAAGCTTTGTTTGTAGGTTAGCGCAAACAAAATCTCCGATTTGGGAGAGAAATCCGTCAAAATATGAGTATTTGGGCGAAATCTGAGGAAATCATCGTCGAAATCTAGAGAATCTTCGCCGAAAATCCGAGTATTTGGGCGAAATCTGAGGAAATCCTCGTCGAAATCTGTAGAATCTTCGCTGAAATCCGAACATTTGGGAGAGATTTTAGGGTTCTGGCCCTTCAAAACCCTCTTTGCTTCGAAAAAAGGGCGTCGAA
Source organism: Magnolia changhungtana (assembly GCA_030180095.1). NCBI lineage: Eukaryota > Viridiplantae > Streptophyta > Magnoliopsida > Magnoliales > Magnoliaceae > Magnolia > Magnolia changhungtana. The sequence continues at coordinate 2,790,257 of JASAUF010000640.1, forward strand.
GCCTTTTTTTTTTTGGAATAGAGTTGGCTGGTGTACCACACACCACTTACCTGACTGTTGTGTTGACATCACCAAGTTCTATGGGTCCCATCATGAGGTATGTGTTATATCCAAACCGTTTGTCCATTTGATGAGCTCGTCGTAAGGCTTGAGCCAAAAAATAAGACTGATCCAAAGATCAAGTGGACCACACTGCAAATAGCAGTGGGAGATTGAATGTCTACCATTGCAACCCTTTTGGGGGTCACAAAAGTTTAGGATCGATATGATATTTGTTTTTCCTCATCGAGATTTGTGTGACCTAATGAATGGATTGGATGAAAAATAAACGTTATGGTGGGCCCTACGAATGTTTTAACGGTGAGAATCGGTCCCCACTACTATTTATGGTGTGGTCCACTTGAGCTTTGGATATGACTCATTTTTGGGCTCATGATCTAAAATGATCTCTTCAAATGCATGAACGGTGTAGATATAATAAATACATTATTGTGAGGCCCGTTTAACTTTGAGCCATTCATACAACTCGAAATGGAGGAGCGTCTTCTCCCGTCTTTGCAGTGTGGTGGGAAGCAGATGACGTAGTGACTAGTGTACTGATTAAACTCTGGGGGGCCCACTATAATTCGTGTATTTTATCCACTCCGTCCATCCATTTTACCATATAATTTTATGATTTTAGCCCAAAAAAATGAAGCATATCCAAAGCTCAAGTGGACCACACCATAGAAAACAGTGCGAATTGAACGTCTACCGTTTAAAACTCACTGGGGGCCAAAGAAGTTTTGGATCAAGTTGATATTTGTTATTTTCCTTCATCCATGTCTTTGTGATCTTATGAATGGGTTGGATGAAAAATAAACATCATTGTAGGCCCTAGGAAGGTTTCAATTGTGGAAATCATTATTCCTATTGTTTCCTGCGGTATGGTCCATTTGAGCTTTGGATATGTTTCAAATTTGGGCTCAACCCTAAAATGAGCTGGAAAAACGGATGGCCAGTGTGGATAAACCATGTACATTCACGGTGGGCCCAACAAAGTTGACTTAATACTATAATAGCGTATTTGAGTGGATTAGGTGAGACCCAGCCTCACCCAAGACCGTATGGCCCCTACTATGGGGCCCAACATGACGTGTATATTTTGTATCCACTTTGTCCTTCCATTTTTTCAAATCATTTTATAACATGATCCCAATAATTAAGAAGATTCAATTATCAAGTGGTCTACTCAAAGAAACTGTAGTAGTTGAACACGGTACGATTAAAAACTTCTTAGGGTGCACCTTAATTTTTCCTATATTTTATTAGGCATCAAATCTGCTGGTAACTTCACATAAGTTTGAATGAAGAGAAAAAACAATTATCAGCTTGATCCAAAACTTTTGTGGCCCACTAATGGTCAATCACCATTGTTTCCTATGATATGGTCTACCTGATTATTGGATTTGCTTAATTTTTTGCATAATGTCATAAAATGGTATGGAAAAACAGATGGACGGGGTGGATACTAGATATAGTTGCCTTAGTTTGATCAGACAACGCATAGCTTAGGACCATATATAAAGGAAACCTATTATGTGCCCTTCTTTTTTGAGATTTTATTATTTAAAAGTGTGTATTGAGGTCTTTTTTTTAATAATCCCTGAATTTTCATTGAAAAATTCAACCATTTCCCCAATGTTTCCCCATGTTTTCCAAAAAGTGTGATAAATTACGTGATACAAACGATATATCCCATGCGATATCCGATACGTATCTGTATCCCAAGGGTGTGATACATTGCGCGATACCGATATTTCGAACACTGCTTGGAACTAAGAAGCTTAGCATGTCAATAACTGCTTGTTAGAAGTTAGAACAGTAACTCGCAATTGACTATCGTAATCGCATGAAGAATTTGAAGTTTTTATTTGTAGTACAACTTACAAAATATGAATATTTACCCATTTTGTTGTGTTACCAGCGTTGTTGCAGACACGTGCATTGCGATGGATGAATGGGTCTCACACCCTCATCTACATACTACTCTAGATGACATTCTCCCCTGCGTCGATTTTGCAACTGCCAATGAATCCTTGTATCAAAGCAAGGAAGTCACTTACCAATTGGTGAATGTTGTCAACCAGGTCCTTTCTAATGTTAGCAATGTGAACTACCCTCCTGGCCTTCAACCCTTATACTACAATCAATCTGGACCATTGGTGCCTCTCCTCTGCAACCCATTTACTGCTCCTAGCATGGCTGATCGAAAATGTGACCTCGGAGAAGTGGACTTCAAAAATGCAACACAGGTAAAACAGAACGAGGAAAACTACAACCAAAAGGAAATATGCTATGTTTCATCAGGCTGCTTGCTCGGCCAAACAAACTCTTCATGGGCAGTGCACACTCCATGTGGATGGAAGATGCCCCAAAAATCATCTGTTGGGTGATCCCAAACATCCAATTATTTCTAAGTGTCCATTTGCAAGCCAGCAATTGGATGGCTAAGATCATCTGGTAGGGGAAATTTTGGGGTGTGGCCTATGCTACAATGGGGGCTACCAGATGAATTTCTTATATTATTGAGCATCATTATTAGTGCCTTAAGAGGTAGAAGGCATTGAGAGTTTTACGCTCTTATTGCCAGTCCCGAAGCTCAGATAAAGGAGGGTTGTGTTGGTTGGCGGTTGTCATCAAGATTTGGCCCACATCTTTTTCTCGTCAAAGCTGACCCCAGTTAGTTGGGATATGGCTTAGATGATGATGGTGAGATAAAAGGCATGAATGGAGGACATGATCCTTGACTAGAGCAAATATGCAGATTATATAGGGCTGTCAGTGGGTACCAGGACCTGCAGGTATAATGGACCTGACCTGATTTTAACGGTGGCTCCAGGTCTAATTTCTCAAACCCTTTCAGAAATTGGGTTTGGTTTGGCTATGCCAATTTGGACCTGGTTAGAAAACCAGGTCTAATAGTTGCCTGGGTTGGGTCCACAGTCTTGGACCCGATTAAAATCAGGTTGGGTTGTGTCTGCATTCGGTCCAGTTAGTTAATAGTAATATTTTATACTTCAATTGTTCTAGCAATGGAATGAGGCTTGCTAAGGCATGCACATGTAAGATAGCCTATTATACAGTCACGCATGTATGATCTAATCCATCCATTCAAGTGGGCTTGACCATATAAAACGTCCTCATTTGACGTTGACCCAAACCAGACCCGACTTGAAACCAAGATCCAAGATGGGTACCCGAATTCGTTAGGATCTGGATCAGGGTCCTAAGAAAGGAGACCTGGAACCGAAATGATCCAGACTTGGCAAAACCCGAACCCAATCAGCCTGGGTCCGGGAATTCTAAGGATATCGTTTTGTACAAGTGGGGTTATTGTAGTGGTCTGATGGGGTCAACCATGGCTAGATGGACAGTTCCCAAAAATGTCTAAGATAAGATCCTAGCTGCCAACCTGTTGTATATTTCCTATTGAGTGGGAATCCATACTCTAATACTGATTTCACATCTTTTGCAGGTGTGGAGGGGCTATTCCTGTCAGGTTTCAGGTGGAATATGTACCACCCAGGGTCGCATTACCCCCGACCTCTACAACCAGATGACAGCAGCAGTAAAGGTCGGCTTCGGTATATACCATTACACCCCGTTCTTGATTCAGCTTGAAGACTGCAGTTTTGTGCGATACACATTTCATACCATCACAACAGGGGAATGTCCTGGCCTGCGACGACACAGTCAATGGATCTACATTGGCCTGGTGATGGTTTCAGCTGCTGTTATGCTGTCGTTGATCTTTTGGGTCATATATGCTAGAGAGAGGCGGCACCGCAAGTATAACAAAAGCCACATGCTTAAGTCATCAGGCCAAGAAACTCTACAAGAGAAGTTTCCATAGGAAAGCATTAATACAGGTAAGCTGACTTGGCCTTTCTCATACAGTTTGAATCTTAGATTGATGTAAATGGTAGACTGGGCTTGTTTTTTTTTTTTTTTGTATCATATGGCAGGCTTGTTTTACTGGGTTTTCCATGTGTTTTTGAATCATTATCATTTACATCTTTTATTGTAAACTCCTATGGTTGCCTCCCTTTTGCTAGGGTTGCATAATGTTACTCTGAATTCAATGTCAATGTCAATGTGAAAGCTTATGTTATAGATTGAAACTGTAATATACCAAAAAAAGAAAAAGAAAAAAAAAAGAAGTAAAAGCTATTGTGGTGAATGCCTTTTGCAACATAACTAAAAATTCAAGGTGTGTAACTACAAATTTGGGTAGCATGAACCACAAAAAATATGAAGAAAACCATAATCCCGTGTAATTTGGGTAGCATGAACCACAAAAAATATGAAGAAAACCATAATCCCGTGTCTATGAAAGTACATGAAATGGTGGAGAATTTTGACGCACCAGAGTCGGTGATCCGGTGATTACATGGGCGGATGATGGATTTGAATGGTCGTTCTAGAAAGTGACAGATGGGTTTTGTAGCAATGGTTGCAGTTTCTATGAAGCCAATTTGTTGAATGGAGTTTGGCTGGCCCAATCGTCTGCCATTATTTGACCGGCCTTTTATGTTGTATGGATCCGCCTAGTCAGGTTTCTTACGAACATGACATTCTTCTCAATTGATACAGTACTCGTTGGATGGGCACTGATAATATTGCAATACTTCCAAAACATTGTCAGTTTTGAATTGTTCACTTGCAAAATTATCCCAATAGTTATTATGTAAGAAAATTAGAATTTAACCAGTTCATTTTGTAATTATGTATTAAAATTTTAAAAAGTAATTAATTTCTAATATATATTTTAGAAAATTTTAATTTTTGCGAGATATTCCTGATAATATCTTGAGAAAAAACCACTAAATTTAAAGCTGAGAAATTTCCAAGAACTAGATTTGTAATTTGGTACATGCTCAAGGTATTCCATAGTGATAACGGTGGTTGTAATAGTCACCACCATTATCGTTATGGTCTCTCTATTTCTGGTCTATTTATTTATTCATTATTATTATTTTTAAAATTTTTTATTTGTGAGAAAAATCTCCATACCCTCTTATTTATTTTTATTTTTCGCGCAATGGCTGGTATAACCCTGTAACTCATAACGGTGGCCACCATTATGGTCTCTATTCTATATATATATATATATATATCTATATATATATATATATATATATATATATATATATATATATAGTGAGAAAAATATCCATCTCCCTCATAACGGACTGTTATGGGTCTTTTTTTCTCTGATGGCCGGTATGACCCCGTAACTCGTATGAGAAAAATCTCCATCTCCCTCATATAATGGACCATTATGGGTCCTTTTTTTTTTTTCCTTCTGTAATGGCCGTTATGACCCTGTAACTTATGACGGTGGCTACCGTTACCATTACGATTTTGTAATGGCTGTTATGCAAACATTTTTGTACATCTTGTACATGCTCTTCCCACCTTGGTGGGAGGGACTCCACAAAGGGGTTCTTTGTCACATAATGCTGTGCACCGATCTCACCGTCACGTCACTGGATTGGGTCATGCTACTCATGGCTCAGTGGTAGACTCACAAGAGTTTCAGCAAAAGAGGCCGTGGGTTCGAGTACCCATTGTGGGGAGTGTGTGTTAAAAAGAAAAGAAAAGAGGTCACTGGCTCATCTTGTCCTTGGGCCCAGCCTTGTGCAGCTAGGGCTCTTAGGTTCACTCATCGGTCAAACTATGCTGGGCTGGTTCAGGTCAAGGTTATTGCAGGTCAAGGTTTTGGGTCGGGACTAAAAGATCGGAGGCCATGAAGGTCATTGCAGCCATTACGCTTCTAAAAGGGCCTGTTTGGTACACTTTCTAAAAATGAGTTAAATCTAATTTTAGTTACTTGCCACTGTGTATTAGAGATCATGATTGTTGGATTTTAAGATTATTTTTAATCCTTACTAAAAGGATTTTGATCTCTAATACATAGTTATGGTTAACTAAATTAGATGAACTCACTTTTAAGCGTCTACCAAACAGTCCCTACTAACATATATGTATATCTGCTTGACGGGCCCAATGAGATTTTATCGAATGGGCTTGGTCATGAAAAGTTGGCCCCTCGTAGGCATGGCTCCAGCCATCTCATGGACCTGATATTTTTTGGTTTGCGGATGAGTTTAATTTTTGTCATTTGACTTTTGTTGATACAAGAAAGAAACAAGCTCAAACATGTTGAAGGAGGAATTGCATAGGGTTGCACATGTAGAGAGAGAGAGAGAGAGAGAGAGAGAGAGAGAGAGAGAGAGAGAGAGAGAGAGAGCTTTAAGATGGTGGTGCACATGTAGCGGATGTTGCACATTGGCACACGTATGGTGCTTTAAGATGCATTGTTGCACGTCGTACATGTGGGGCACTTTGAGTGGAGGTTTGCATATGGGGCACCTGAAGGTGACCGGTTGGTGGCATATGTTGCACAAGAGAAGTGCTTAAAAGATGAACGGTGAGCACATGGCACAAATGGCACATGTGGGGTGTTTGAAGGGTTATGTGGTACATTGAAAGGTGTGAGCAGGTAGGCTGTTACATGCGGGGCTTTAAGATGAATGCTGGCACATGGGGGAACTTGAAGGGTTGCACATGTGGAGCACTTGGAAAAAAGGTGGCAGCACATGTAAATTTGAAGCATGCACAACTAAACGAAAAAGGGGCATTTTTAGGAAATGAGAAGTAAATGGAAAAAAAGAAAATTTACAAAAACGATGAATGAAAATGCAATATTCATGAGAAAATGATTTTCTCAATTTATGTTTCGGCAAATCCAAACAGGCCCTAAAAATAAATTAAGTTTAAAAAAAAAAAAAAAAAAAAACGAAGAATGGAAAAAGAGTCGTGCCCGAGAGGGATGTAGCTCTCTTACATAATATTTTAGTCCATGGCATATGTGGGTAAGGAGAGAGTACTGATTTTGAACAGCCTGATCTTTTTGGGCCAGGATCCTCTTACTTTGGGTCCCACCCAACGAATGGCTTGCAAGAAAGGGGTGTCCTGAGACACTGGTGCTTGCAAAGAGTAGGAGCAGTTTACTTGTCCCCAATTCAGTAAAACTAGGGTTGGGATGTTTCTGATAAACAAGCAAGAAATTAAGAACGATAGGGGTTCGCAATTAGATGATCCCCATCTGACCTCGATGCTAGTTAATCATCATGGTGGCCCACCTTTTGTACGGATAGGATAATCTACACGTGTTACATGTTGGCAGGAAGAAAATGGATGTATCAGAATGCTGATACAGCTGCTGTATCTCATCCTTTCTCATTATTTTAAGCTCTAACTTAGACCATGGTTAGAAATGGTCCAACACTGCCCCTGCTTTGGTTAACTAGAATTGAATTAGAGTTGCACACACTGGCAACCAGGTGTATCAATGGGCTGGGGTAGCCTGATGGGCTTGGAGTGGAGAATTACGCCTGAGGGCTGGGCTCGGGTTTAAAAATCAAATTCATTTCAAAATTAGGCCTGGCTTGAAGGTAAATGTCTGAAAGCTAGTAAGTCCAGCCAGCCTGACCTACACCCGACCCACCCATCTCAAAACCCCAATTCTTCCTGAAAAGGGAAATCAGGGTCCACTAGTAGGGTCACCCATCTGGATGCCTCTCTCTCTCTCTCTCTCTCTCTCTCTCTCTCTCTCTCTCTCTCTCTCTCTCTCTCTCTCTCTCTCTCTCTCTCTCTCTCTCTCTCTCGGCCCAGCATAAACATGCAGGCTGGACTATCAAGGCCCGCACGGGTCCAAGCCGGGATTGGGTCTACATTTGACAATGTGGGCCGGGCTTGGACAGAGATCGGCCCAGACCTAATCCAGCCCATTACACCCATTCTGGCTAGGGCTGAAAGTCCAGCAGGTTCAACCCAACCAACCTGACATTAGGTTGGGCTCGGACGGATGTATTGGGTTTGGGCTATTTAAACACCAACCCGATAAAAGTTGGGTCGGGCTTGGGTTGAGGTCTCAGGTTGCCCAACTCAACCCGAACCCAATCAATATATAAGTTATAAATTATAATTGAGTGTGGATCCTTTATATTGAAGGTACATGAAATTCTAGCACTGTTGGGTCTCATTGGTCCACGCCATTTCCGATGACTGGAGCTAACAAGATATGTCAGCTTTCTCTCTCCCAAATAGATTGTGTGCTGCACAACATGACTTTTAAAGGAGTCGGCCTATATTTTAGCTTGTTTGTTTAGAAAAATAAAATTCTTTATGGTAAATAACTATATATATAATTAATAAAATCATAGCTAAAAAAATAAGATGTGTATTGAAATATAATAAACTAATGTAATAACTAAAATATTAGGGTTGATGTATAAGAACCTTGGGTTGGGGTAGTGTTAAGCATAAACCCGACCCACTTCTGGCAACACACATAGCGGACAGTCGAGTCGAGTTGAGGAAGCTTCAACACTGTTGTGGGACCACAATGCTTGGGTGTTGCACGAGCATTGTGGTCCCACTGTCATCTTCGTGTCTCCACCCAACAGTGTTGACGCTGCCTCAACTTGACTAAGTCTAATAATCAGGCCAAACCAAATCTGAGTTCGGCCACACCAAAGAACAGTATGGATGGAGACATCCACTAGATTTTTTTTTTTTTTTTTTAAAAACATCCTACGTCCCACCATATCGTTGATATGCCAGCTGGTCGTTCATCGGATGAGCCCCCAGGATTAAGAGGAATCCAAAACTCAGGTGGCTTACACTGTGTTCATTTGGATTAAACGTTATAAATGCGATTTTATATTTTTCCTGTTGTGTGGCCCACCTGAGTTTTCAATCGAGCTAATTTTGGTCATATATACCATGTACAGTGAACATGAGATGGCACAAGTGATGGATGGAATAGATGTCTCACACACACACATCATGGCAGTACATGTGAGCCTGTGTGGGGCCCATCGTTTGTATGCCATCCATCCCACATATCAAGCAAGCGCCACTATGATGATGGGTTTGGAGAGAGAAAAAAAGGGCCTATCCGATGATAAGGTGGATACCAAAACTTGAACGGTTTAATTTTGGATTCTTACTTGTTATTTGTACAATTTTCAGTGCCCAAGTATCGACCATCACCCTCTACAAGAACATCAAAAATTTCTTATTTCCATTTAGTTGTGCTCTAGCCATGGTCAAAAGGCTAGGCCAATCGACCTGTCTTGTTCGGTTTGACAGCTCGAGTCACCCTTCGTTCATCCCTAACTCATTTAAGTAATGAATCTAACTCGGGTGGCCCTGCGTGGGACACGCGATGCCATGCCAAGCCTAGCAAGGCCATGCCATGCCATGCGCAGCTCATCCGCACAAGCGGGGCATAGGCGGGGTGTGGCAGCAGCAAGGCAGCTACCTTCCTTGGCCGTGAGGTAGTCAAGGCTAAAATCCTTACTCAGCAGTAACGAGCGCCCAAAATGTATATGTAGTTATACAGTCTGGTCCTCAGGCCGTATACGGATGCAATGCAGTCGCAGCACTGCAGCGCTGCTAGCAACCTCGCGCACAACAGCGGCACAGACAGCATGCCGGCAAGCGCGGACCAGCCAAAGCCGGCTGCAATATGCATATGAGACGGTGCGTGCGGATTAGGTGTTACAGCTTAGGAAGAGAATTCGGTCTGCGTAGGGGCCACCTGTGATGTATCTGTTTATGCACGTGGTCCATTCCTTCTGGACGCGGATTAGATACTGATGGGTTGAGTAGCGAGTCGGCTAATGAAGTGACATCATGAGTTCATTTATGTGTTGTATCGACACCTTTGATCCATTTTGAGATATCATTTTAGGCATTGCTAAAGAATGATGTAGATAAAAAGCTGCATTGGACCCACCACAGAAAACAGTGGGGAGAGTGCCACTGTTGAAACTATCCTAAGGCCCAGCGTAATGTTTATTTGAAATCAACCTGTTCAAAAGTTAAAAAAGAAATGAAATAAGGGAAAAACAAATATCAGCTTCATCTAAAACTTTTATAGCCTCTATAAGTTTTTAATTGTGGGTGTCACTGTCCCTACTGTTTTCTATGCTGGGTCCACTGGAGCTTTGGATTTAACTCATTCTTTGGATATTACCAAATGGATGGAAGGTGTGTATACAAAACATACATCTTGGTGGGCCTACGGAGGGTCACTTTGGTATTGAGTCTCCCTACTCAACCTGTCAGTAGCTAATCCTCGCCAATTCCTTCTCAGATCATGTTAATGTATGACTCAAAAAATACGGCTGATCCAATGCTCTGTTGCACCCTACTCTTCCATTTAATGCTTGTACATCTAATGCAACCTTGCTTTTTATTTGCCCTGGTGTACTAGGGCTTTGGATCTGGCTCATTTTTTGGGATGCCATTAGACCTTAGCCAGTCCGGCTACCACAGCCAGGTCACCAGTTCCGTGGGTCCACCATGAAATATGTGTTGTATCCACACTGTCCATACATTTTGAGAGATCATTTTAGGGCACGATCCGAAGAATGAGGCATATCCAAGGCTCAAGTGAACACCATGACATAACGTGGGGATTAAACGCCTACTGTTAAAAACTTCCTTGGGCCATAGAAGTTTTCCATCAAGCAGGTGTTTGTGTTTTCCCTTACTCCGTGTCCGTTTTAACTTATAAAAAGGTTGGATCTCAAATAAACATCATGTTCGGCCTTAGGAAGGTTTCAATGGTGGGTGTCACTGTCTCAACTTTTTTCTGTGGTGGGGTCTACTTGAGCTTTGGATCTGCTTCATTCTTTGGATTATGTTCTAAAATGATCTCTCCAAATGTATGGACGGTGTGGATACGACACATACTTCATGGTGGGGCACACAGAATATGGTGACGTCACTTCAATAGCCGGACACGCTACTGTGAAGTTCAGTGGCTAATCCGCATCCCATTTTTGGACACATACATCACGATGGCTCCCTACACAGATCTGATCGGTCGTTGCTAGGTCCGACCTCCATCTGCCTGCAAAAGCTTAGTGGGTGTTACTCTTACCGTAGGACTCACCTTAATGATATTTTGTACATCCACTTCGTTCATTCGTTTTTTCAGAAAATTTTAGGATAAATTACCAAAAATTAAGCATATATAAATCTCAGGTGGACCACACCACAAGAAACAGTGATGATTGAACATTCACCATTAAAAACTTCCCAAGGCCCACTTTAAGCATATACGATAATATTTATTTTCCATCCAACCCGTTAATAATGTCAAACATAAATGAATGAAGGTAAATAACAAAGATTAACTTGATCCAAAACTTCTGTGGCCTACAAAAGGCTTTTAATGGCTATTCACCACTTTTTTCAGTGGTGTGTTCCACTGGAAATTTGGATCTTTATAAAGTTTTGTATGACGTCCTTAAATGAGCTGAGAAAACGGATGAACAGTGTGGATATGAAAAAAAATAATCAAGGTGAGCCCCACACGGTAAGAGTAACAACCACTAAGCTGTTACCCGGGCAAAAGCTAATCCGCTCCACATGAGACGATGGTAACGCACGAAAGAGAACTGATAGCGTGATTACTTTTTCACCAGCATGTCCATGGCGTATAGGGATTGTCAATGGGCCGGGTTAGGGCGGGCTGAGCTTCATTTAAGCCCAGCCTGCATTGTTCGAGCTAAACCCAAGCCAGGTCCGGGCCTATCACACGCCGAAATAGTTCAGCCCGAGCTTGACCCAGTCTGTAACGGTTCAAAAAATTCAGCCCAAGCCTAGCCCAAAATGCTTATACAGGGCCCAATCCTGAAAAAAGTTTTCAAAAAGAAAGGACGTTTTGGGGCCACGCCTACCCACTCTGGCACGTTTCACTTAATGATATTTGATACGTTCATTTGGTGGGCCCCACCATGGTGTTTATGTGGAATCCACCGCAACCATTACGTGTCATCTCATGTTAGACCAAGGACTCAATAATCAGCCCTGTCCGTATTTCAGGTGCACCGCAGGATTGGATATAGTGTACAAGGCGACACTCACCCTCCAAACTGTTTTTCTTCATGTGGTGCACTTGGACAATGGATGGTCGTGATGTTTGGGCATTATATCTAAGTTTTGGAGTGTTATCAAATGTTTGGAGTGGATTTTATATAATTATCAGTGGGCCATGTAAATATCAAGGGTGGACATCTCTCCAAATTGGTTACCTTGTTATCTCACCTGAATCATGGGTCATACTGATTTGTTTGTTATGGGCGTGACATAGGATTACTCATTTAATGGTTATAGCGGCCCCATAAAAAATCAACGGTGCGCGTACCTCTTATCGCTGTTAAAAAAAGGCAGGCAGAACTTTGATTAGATCCACTATGATGTGCATGTGTGATCTACTCCAACCATTAAATATATAATCCCACATTAGGCCAGGGATGAAAAAATCAAGTTAATCTTTGATTCAAGTGGGCCACAATAAAGGAAACAGTTTAGAGAGACATTCACCCTTGATTTATATGGGTACCATCATGTAGAAGATATAAAATCCACTCTAACCACTATATCCCACACCAATATTTAGGCCTAGGTCCTAAAAATCAGGCCCATTGGTAAATCATATAGGCCACACAAGGGAAAATGTTTGGAGGGTGAGCATTGTCATGTATACTATTTTCAATTGTGTCGTCCATTTAAATTAGGGATGGAACTGATGTTAAAACAGTGGAATGTTACCATAATGTTCATTTGTCATCCAACCCGTTGATAAGGTCAAATGAACCTTGATGACGGGAAAAAAAGAAATAAATACATCAATGTAGGCCTAATCCGCTCCCCTCCGCAAGAGGTGAGGCTATGGATCCACCAAGGTGGGTGGATCCCTACCTGTGGGGCCCATTGTGATGTTTCTTCCTTACATTTATGGTATCCATCTATTTTGAAAGATTATTTTAAGGCATGATCTAAAAAATGAAGCAAATCCAAACCTTGGGTGGACCACACTATAGGAAATGGTTGTGATTGAATACCCAACAATTAAAAATTTCTTGAGAGCGACTGAAAAGTTTATTTGCCATCCAACCTGTTAATAAGGTTGAAAAATCCTTGATGAAGGGCCAACAAATATCAGCTTGATTCAAAACTTTTGTGGTCGACAATAAATTTTTAATGGCCAATCACCACTGTTTCCTATCATGTGGTTCACTTGAGGTTTAGATTTGCTTATCTCTTGATCAAAATAGATGAACGTTGTGGATTTAAGACACATACATAAAGGTGGGCCCACATTGAGGGATGCACCCACCTCGGTATGTTTGAGGTTCCATTGAAGCCATGCCTCTCTTGGAGATGCCTATCCTCTGAAGCGCATACAGTCAGGGGTGTACATCGAGTCGCCGAGTGGAGCTGGTCTCAGCTTGACTCGGCTCGGCCACTAGCTGACCCCAGCTCGAACTCGGCTCGGCTCGGCTCGGTTAGCAGCTCGGATAGTTCGAGCCAAGTTCGAGTTGAGTTCACCTGTGCAGCATTTTCACAAACATGTGGACTACACCTTCAAAATCTCACTGCATGTAGAACAACAACAGGGATTTCACAGGTATTTTATCAAACACCTAAGCAACATAAAAAGCAAGAAAAGAAAGAGTATATGTGTGTGTGTGTGTGTGTATGTATGTATATATATATATATATATATATATATATATATATATATATATATATATATATATATATATATATATATAAAATAATGGATTCTAGAAATGTAAGGAAACCGTGCATGGGAAAACCTAAGCAGTTTGTCCATCGTAGTATGCAGTAAGTTCAGAATAACACCGTAAAGGATGCGCCAAAGGAATGAAAAGTACCAAAAGCCTGTTCGGATGCCTTGCACAAACCTTTGGATCTAGCCTCCCGAAACAAACCAGAATTATGGATAATAAAGCAATGAAATAAATCAAAGCATCAATCACACAATACACAAGAGATTTTTACGTGGAAAACCCTCAAAGAGGTAAAAACTACGGGACCTCATCCAGATCAACAATCCACTATGAAGTAGAACGTTACAATCTTCTTCACTCACGCAAGAGTGGATAAACAATAAGAGAAATAGAGAAAACGAAGAGATCTAACCGGTTACGAGGACATAGAAGCGCTGAGATATAAATTGCAAAGTAGGAAAACCTCCACGAGCAGAACCTCCCTTCTATAAGCTTCCTCTCTCTCTTTCTCCCTCTCTCTCACCTTTGATAGCCCTCTTGTATTTTTCTCATCAACACAACGTACGTAGAAAAATCCTAGGGACCCTTTTTTATAGTTTTAGGAAACTCCTTTCCGCATCCTAGTTGCAAAATGACTTACGCATCCTAGTTGCGAAAGGACTTGCGCATCCCAGTTGCGAAAGGACAATGGGTAAAAAAAAAAACCCATCAAATCTCCCCCTTTTTGACCTAGGAGGGATTCACCTTCTTTAAGCCAGCCAGGTTTCTATAAACCTCAAACTTGTCCTTAAGCAAGGCCTTGGTCATCATATCTGACCCATTATCGTTCGTGTGGACCTTCTCAAGCTGTAACACCTTCTGTTCCAAAGTATCTCTGATCCAGTGATACCGAATCTCTATGTGCTTTGACTTGGAATGCTGACTTGGATTCTTGCTCAAGTGTATAGCACTCTGACTATCGCAATAGACCACGTGCTCCTCCTGCTTCAGGCTAAGTTCCTGTAGGAACCTCTTCGTCCAAAGCATCTCTTTACATGCCTTTGTCACTGCAATGTACTCGGCTTCTGTAGTTGACAATGCTACGACCTTCTGTAGCTTGCTTTGCCAAGAAACCGCTTCCCCTGCAAACGTGAACATGAACCCCAATGTAGACTTCCTGGAGTCTATGTCACCTGCCATATCTGCATCTATGTAGCCCTCTAACACAGGTTTACCGTCACCATAGCATAGGCTCAACCTGGATGAGCCTCTTAGATATCGCAGTATCCATTTCACCGCTACTCGATGCTCTTTACCAGGATTGGCAAGATACCGGCTAACAACACCAACCGCATATGCTATGTCTAGGCGTGTACACACCATAGCATACATCAAACTTCCTACAGCTGACGCGTAGGGTATCTTCTCGCATCTCATCCACCTTTTGCCTTCATCTTGGAACACGCCCTGTCGCTCAATCGAAGTGACCATCCGATGGAGTATCGACCGGCCACATTTGTATTCATATTGAATGCTTTCTAGGACTTTCTCAATATACCGATTTTGTGATGCCCAAAGCTTCCTCGCGCTTACGTCACGGGTTATCTCCATTCCTAAGATCTGTCTAGCCGGGCCCAAGTCTTTCATCGCAAAAGACTTGCCCAACTCCTGTTTCAGCCTGTTGATCTTCTTGATGTCTTTTCCCATGACGAGCATGTCATCAATGTATAATAGCAGAACTAAGAAATCACCATCTGAGAACTTGCGCGTGAACACACAGTGGTCCGACTCCATTCTGTCATACCCATGTTTTAACATAAACGAGTCGAACTTCTTGTCCCATTGCTGTGGAGCTTGTTTCAGCCCATACAAGCTCTTCCTCAGCCTACACACCATATGCTCCTTGCCCTTGACTTCGAACCCCTCTGGTTGGTGCATGTAGATCTCTTCTTCCAGGTCACCATGGAGAAAGGCAGTTTTAACATCTAACTTCTCTATCTTCAGATCTATGCTAGCCGCCAACCCAAGCAACATCGGTATGGATGTCATCTTTACCACTGGTGAGAATATCTCCTCGAAGTCTATGCCTTTCCTCTGACCAAATCCTTTCACCACAAGTTTGGCCTTGAACCTCGTCTGTGAATGCTTCTGCTCAATCTTCTTTCTGAACACCCACTTGTTGCTCAAAGCTTTCTTGCCCTTAGACAATTTCGCCATATCATAGGTGTGGTTCTTATGCAAGGATTCCATCTCCTCTTGTATAGCTTTCAACCACTCGCCCTTATGCTCGTCGGCTAAGGCCTCAGAATAATCTTCTGGCTCTCCCCTATCAGTCAACATAATGTACTCATGTGGCGAGTACCTCTTGGATGGCTGTCTGTCCCTAGATGACCTCCTCACCTGTGGCTCAACAGGTGGATCAAGTGGGGGCTGCTCCCTTGGTCCATCTTCTTAAGGAACTCTCCCGTCCTTTGCACTTTGTTGTACTCCCCCGTCATCAGGCACCACGGGAGGAATAATCAGATCCATGTCCTCTAGCTCACCTGAACTAGGCTGATTCTTCTCTGGCTTACCAATGTCTTCTATACACTGATCTTCAAAGAAAACCACATCTCTGCTCCTGACGAGCTTTCTCTCGGTCGGATCCCACAATTTATAACCGAACTTTTCATCACCGTACCCTAAGAACACACACTGCCTGATCTTCATATCGAGCTTGGACCTCTCATCCTTTGTACGTGAACGGATGCCCTGCATCCAAACACCCTGAGATGACTGTACGATGAATCATGTCTAGCCCACACCTTCTCAGGTACTTCTCCATTCAATGAGGCTGATAGAGACCTGTTTATCAAATACACCGCCGTGTGCATTGCTTCTCCCCAGAACGTCTTGGGCAACTCCGCATGGGATAACATGCATCTGCTTCTCTCAACAATGGTGCGATTCATTCGCTCAGATACACCATTATGCTGGGGGGTCTTGGGAACCGTCTATTCATGCCGTATACTTAGGGACTTGCAGTACTCATGAAAGTCGCCAATGTAATCACCACCATTGTCAGTGTGGATGCACTTCAATGATCTACCTGTCTCTCTCTCGACCATAGTATGAAACAATTTAAATACACCAAAGACCTCGTCCTTGGATTTCAAAGCATAAACCCAAACCCTCCTAGATGCATCATCTATAAAAGTGACAAAATACAATGCCCCACCCAAGGTTTTTGTCCTCATAGGACCACAAACATCAGAATAAACCAAATCTAATGCATGCACTTTATTAACATGAGAAAGCATTTTAACAAATGAAACTCTATCTTTGTTTCCCGATAAACAATCATGACAGTTTTGAGAGGTATACTCGTCACGTCTCAAGGGGAAGGAACCGCTCCTTGCTAGTAGCCGAAAGCCCTTTTTCACTCATGTGGCCTAGACGCCTTTGTGCCACATGTCAATAGCCGAATCTTCGCATGCGTTCAATCCACCCTTACACATACTGACACTTGCCTTGTAAAGGGTGCAACACTTCTTTCCTCTAGCCACGATCAACGAACCCTTGATGAGCTTCCATCACCCACCAGCAAACCGGCTTTTATAGCCATCATCATTCAGCCTTCCCGTCGACATCAAGTTGAGGCGAAGGTCTGGGATATGCCTCACATCCCTGAGAACCAATGTGCAGCCCACATCAGTCTTCACACAAATATCACCGACTCCCATGATCTTTGGTACGCCAGAATTTTCCATCTTCACAGTCCCATAGTCACCTGACTTGTAGCTTGTGAAGAAGTCCCTACGTGGAGTTGCATGAAAAGAAGCTCCCGAGTCAACCACCTAGTCGGTGTCCTGACTCGTAGCCGTGAGACATACATCGTGATCTGCTGAAAGAATAACTACCATGTCACCATCTGAAGCGACCGCAGTGGAATCTGATTCATCTTCCTTTCATTTTCTTTTCTTGTTGTTTTTCTTGCCACGACATTCATGCTTGTAGTGGCCCTTCTTGCCACAATTCCAGCATTCAACATCTTTTCTGTTACTCGACTTGCCTCTTGATTTATCTCGGGGCTTCCCGCTCTTCCTGTTCTTTCCTCTCCCCCGTTCCTGTGTCACAAGAGCCTCTTGCTGAGTAGACCCCTGAGACTTCCTCCTTGTCTCCTCATTGAAGAGACAACTGGTTACCTGTTCCATGGATATCTTTCCGTCTGGCGCGAAGTTATTTAGAGACACCACCAATGTCTCCTAACTGTCAGGCAATGAACTAAGCAAAAGTAAAGTCTGCAATTCATCATCCAGGACCATCTTCATAGAGGTGAGTTGGTTCACTATATTGCTGACCTCATTCATGTGCTCGGCCACAGAACCACCATCTTTGAACTCGAGATTCACAAGTCGCTTTATCAGAAATATCTTATTACCGGTTGTCTTCCTCTCATACAGCCCTTGAAATTTTAGCCATAGGCTTGCGGTTGAGGTTTCCGTAGACACATGGTGGAACACAGAATCATCCAACCATTGTCTAATAAACCCCACCGCCTTTCGGTCCGTCTTCTTCCAATCATCATCAGTCATATCCTTGGATTTTGCTGATATGCCTAAGATTGGAGAATATAGGTCCTTGCAGTAAAGCAAGTCCTCCATCTTAGCCTTCCATATGGTCCAGTTAGAACTATTGAGGCTGATCATCCTTGAGCCACCTTCCATAATTCAAAACCGATCCTACCCGTTCAATGAACTTAGCTTTGATACCACTTTGTTGGGATGCCTTGCACAAACCTTTGGATCTAGCCTCCCGAAACAAACCAGAATTATGGATAATAAAGCAATGAAATAAATCAAAGCATCGATCACACAACACACAAGAGATTTTTACGTGGAAAACCCTCAAAGAGGTAAAAACCACGGGACCTCGTCCAGATCAACAATCCACTATGAAGTAGAACGTTACAATCTTCTTCACTCACGCAAGAGTGGATAGACAATAAGAGAAATAGAGAAAACGAAGAGATCTAACCGGTTACGAGGACATAGAAGTGCTGAGATATAAATTGCAAAGTAGAAAAACCTCCACGAGCAGAACCTCCCTTCTATAAGCTTCCTCTCTCTTTCTCCCTCTCTCTCACCTTTGATAGCCCTCTTGTATTTTTCTCATCAACACAACATACGTAGAAAAATCCTAGGGACCCTTTTTTATAGTTTTAGGAAACTCCTTTCCGCATCCTAGTTGCAAAATGACTTACGCATCCTAGTTGCGAAAGGACAACGGGTCAAAAAAACCCATCAAAGCCCTCGATACTTTCCCCCATGGATCTACTTCTTTTAACCATCTTTCTTTTCAACAAGCTCCTCGATAAGATTTGTGGCGTCCTGCACTGTCGCGATACTCTGGGCACTCTCTTCTTCTACGCTGATCCCAACTGCCTCCTCAAGTCCCATTACAATTAATCTCCACCGTATCAAGTGAATCAGCACCGAGCTGAGAAAACTTGGATTCCCCTGTGACAGCAGAGTCAGCTGGTAGTGCCAACTGCTTCCTCATTATTTGACAAACCTTCTCCACAGTCTCTGACTTGGCAGCACAAGAAACCCGATAGTGAAGTGGAACTGGCTTGAAACTTGTTTCATATATATACTTCCTTGCCACCAGCCACACTTTGTTGAGTCATTTCATCAAACACTTGGTGAGCAACATCAATATCAAAGTGACTGAGTCACCGAACTAGTTCGATCTAAGTTTGATTCGAGTTGGGTTCGATCCGAGTCGAGTCAAGCTGGGGCCGGCTCAAACTCAGCTCGAACTCATTTTCGAGCTCAAAAAATCAGCTCGAACTCAGCTTCAAACTGAGTTGAATTGAGCTTTTTTGAGTCGAGTCAAGCGAGCTAATTGAGCTAGCGCGTTTCGTGTACACCTCTGCATACATACAGTGTAACACTTCACTAAACACTTTTTAAAAAAAAAAAAAAAAATTTTTTTTTAGGGGCCCATCATGATGTATGTGTGATCCACTCTAACCATTAGATGTGTAATCCTATATTATTCCCGTGACCAAAAATTTAGGACAGCCGGTGATTCAAGTAAGCAACATCAAGGGAAACATTTTGGAGACAATATTTACAGGGCTAACCATGATGGTTACATGAAATCCACTCTAATTACTAGTAAACAGTGGTTTTTTGTTTTGTTTTGTTTTTGTTTTTGTTTTTTTTTTTTTTTTTTATTTTAAAAATAGAAAATTTTAGTTTTTGTTTTTTACACACGCACTCACACCTGAGGGGATTTCACGACAATGGGTACCCGAACCCATGACCTCGTATTGAAACTCTCTTGATCTACTTGATGAGGATTGTTTGATCTTAGACTCTTGATTTAGAGCCAGTGGCTTGCACAATCTTGTGTTTGTATGTGTTAATAAATGCCACAGGTGGTAGACTCTTAGGAGTTTCAACACCCGGTCAAGGGTTCGGGTATCCATAGGTGGTGAAACTCCACTGCGGCGCGAGTGTATGGGTCTGTGTGCGTGTGTAAAACAAGTAAAAAATAAAAAAAATGCCACAAGCGCAATTTCTACGTACCTGCGTATCATGCATCTTCATTTAACCTTTTACGCATCATCATACACGTGAGACTGTATGATTCAAAGATTCATGGTTCTATCGTGATGTCTGCTGAAATCCACTCCGTCTATCACTTTGCCAGCTTATGTAAGGACCAAAATGAGTTGGATCCAAGACCCAAGTGGGCCACACCATTCTAAACAGTGGGTAGGTAAACGCCTACTATTGAAACCTTCCTAAGGCGCATGACCTTTTTATTTGTAAACCTAAATGTGTGATTTTTTCTTAATAAATATTTTAAGTTCACTCCACAATAAATTTTCTATTTAAGTTGGTGGAAAAGTTATAACTCTTGTTATCATGCCAGACTCTTGCACCATGTACATGTATATACCTTGCTAGACTCTTGTATCTTTCACACGTATGAGGCATGCGTAAAAAAGACTTCATGTAATTCTCATACGTGTCCAATATGTAATTCATGTACTTCCCATTATCACGCATGAGGCATGCAAATTCACTGCATCATGCAATTAATGTAATTCCCACACATATGGCTCTACTTTGGAGTCGAACATGAGTCCAAAAAATGATGGAATCATAGCTATCCAATGCCTTTAAGTGGACATATTTCCACTTGATGTTAACACAAATTATATAAGTAAATAAAATAAATAAGAATATTAATAGGCTGCACACTAAATGAAAACCAACTAGAATGTTATCAAGGTAAACATATGTGTAACATCCTGGATTTTCACTGTTTTGGATTTCCAAAAAAATCTTTGAAATGTTTTTTTTTTTCATGTGATTAACTTATAATATCACTTAATGACCATTAGCACTTAATGTTAGTATATATAGGGGTGAAACCAGTAAAGAACTGCACAAGTTAAATTAATCAACCGTAGGAAGCCAACGAATCCGCTCGATCACTTGAACATTAGGTTTAGCCCCATGATTTACTCACATAAGACCCAAATCTAACCGACCCATTGCTAACTAATGAAGACAATCATGACTAAATTAAAAGATCTAACCAGGGCCGAATCAGATAAGGCCTGGATCTTGACTAATAGACCAAATTAACCCCGTTACTCTTTTACCCCAAAACCGACGGTTTAGAGTAATCATGACTAAATTTTCATTTTCAGTAGTTATACATATGCCACACTATGAATATAATTAATCTAAACCTTAATCATAGCCCACGAGAAATCTTAATACCTAATTCGTTCCAGAAATGCCCCGATTTTCCGAACAAGCTCTAGACCGTTCGTTGGTGGGCCACTAGTTACAAAATTATAGAGTAATGTCCATCTTACTGGGCTTGACGTCCATCGTGGGAGTCGGACCTGGGTAGTGCCCAGAACTGCTTAACTTGAACTGAAGGACGAGTGCATGAGAAGTACAAATACCCTAAAGAAAGGAGCTGGAACTTAAGTGAATTGGGTCGTTCGCTCTTATGCAAAGTTGAGGATTTTAGACCATTGGTTTACGACCAAACTTTACCCATGGAGTAAGGATATTTTCCTACTTATATCCGTATAGTCGCGGCCCCGATCGACTATCGGTGACCGTTGAACAAACTTCTAATCATATCTGTCGATCGACGCATCCAAATGGCGGGTCGATCATGTACACACGTAGATCACTATAAGGGCTAACTATTCTACGGTGTATATCAATATGTACACCCCATAGTGGGCACTAGAGCTTAGAAAGACCCTCTCATATGTCTAGTATAGTAAAAACCTAACCCTTGAGGCCATTTACACTAAATCTAGCATTATAAAAGGGGCTTCTTTGGGCACCCCCTCTCCCCATACGAATTTGTCCTAGGTGGAACAAAGAGAGAAAGAGAAAAGGAGAAGAAAATAGGAGAAAGAGAGAAGGAGAGAAGGAAGAAGGGAGAGAAAGGTGGGCTTAAGGGAGGTGAGATCTAGAAACCCCTCTTCCCTTTCCTCAAGAAACCTCACATCCACAAATATAAGTGATTTCCATCTGATTGGGGAGGTAAGCATCCATCCTTTTTTGTAATCCTTTGTGTTGAGATAGGATTTGTATGAAATCCTCACATGCAATTGCATTGACGCAGAATTCTGGCCGTTCGACTCCAAAAATCCACATTCCTAGGTCGTCTTCCAAGCTTTCAAGGATCCGAAAGTGCAGACTATTATCCTTAGGTGACCTAGCACTAATTGTAGTATGAGTCTAATGATTTCGATTGCTTGGATGATGCGTTTGGGTGAATCTAGAGAAAACCTAGGAATTGTTTGGTTTATTTGGAATTGCATGGAATTGTATGTCTTGTTTGATTTTCTCATATGATGTTGTTCTTGCCTCTCACATGGTTTGGTATAAATGAATGATTACATGTTTATGTCTTGCTTGATTTCTCATATGATGTTGCCTTATAACACGTATGATTTGTTGATTCTTGTATATGTTGGTTCTATAAGATGTAGGAAGTGCTTAACTTCCTCACTAACCCACACAACACATATGCACCTTGTTCATGATATTGTTAGCATCGCTTGGTAGGAGAATCTGAATTGTATGTTGAGAAGTATGAGAACATGATGATGTTTAGGCTAGTTGATAACCCTGTTAGTTGGCATGCTATGAATCGCCACCCAAACCCTTGGGTTGGTTAGGAATACGAGGAGAGCGAAGGCGGCCCCATCGGTAAGACCGTCTTGAGGCTAAACCCATGAATTTGGGCGGGTGTGTGTGGGCGACAGTAGTTAGATTACATGGGTCGCTTGTACCCGATGTCGTCTATCACATGCTT
Organism: Magnolia changhungtana; assembly: GCA_030180095.1. Lineage (NCBI taxonomy): Eukaryota > Viridiplantae > Streptophyta > Magnoliopsida > Magnoliales > Magnoliaceae > Magnolia > Magnolia changhungtana. The sequence continues at coordinate 2,813,254 of JASAUF010000640.1, forward strand.
GCCTGAACTCATGCGGTCTAGCCTATTTACTGACCAACTTTGTTTGTTAACTCTGTTTGCTCACATATATATGGAACCTGGAACACCATACAACCATGGTAGCCTATTAATAACCAATTGAAGCCGATCCACCGACTCGTGAGCCGGACATGGTGGAATGAGACATTGTGGTCGAGCTGTCGGCTTACATTAGGGTGACGCACCTCCTCGTAGTAACCGCGAATGATCCCTTTCTTAGCACTCTCCATGTGCTTGAAGTCAGGGATGGGGAACCCGACGAGATTAAGGATCGCGGTGCCCTGGCCTCGCACGTTGAGGGGCCGTGGCATCGCAACTAGTTGATGGCATTTATACGTGGGGTGTATCAAATTTCCCAACCTGCTAGATGAATGGACTTAATTAAGAACTCGGCTAACATGATCACATTGCATCGCACTAGTTAGGGTGGCGATTCGGCAGTCGAGGTTGCTTTGACGGAGTGTTGGTCATACGCGATCGTTAAATGGAGTCGCTCGAGGGAGTGTTGTGGTGAGGGCATGCATCATATCATCCGTCATGCATGCGCATTAATAAGATTAGTTAGGTGTTTGTGAATGATTGCTTTTCATTAAATTTATAATATAACTGATTCTTGTTACGACTTAAGACTAATAGCACCAATTGAGTTGATCACTCACTCCCACTCTGGGACGGTGTTTTAAAACACCAACCAGACTCTTCAATAGTTGCAGGTGACACTGAGTATGAAGAACCTTGCGGCGCGAGCCTGGATGAGGAGGAAGAGCTGTCTTACTTCCAGCTGATGGACGATTTTCCATAGGTCTAGTAGACGGATTTCAGATTGCTGGGTATTGGACTCAGCACATCATTCTTTTTGGACATTTTTTATATTTTTGTTAAGCAACGCCGTGTGCGACCCATTGACCTTATTTTGGACTTGTATACATTCAGCTACTTTCAATTCAGTAGACTTGTTGTGATTGTGATTCATGTTTCAAGTAATTCCATATTGCGCATTTAAACTTGATTAAACACATATTAATGAAAATCGGTTATAAGTGATGCCTGGGAACTTGGGAGTCGAGTGTATGCACAACCCCCAATTTTTAGGGTGTTACAATATGGTACTCTAAAAACAATTAAATAGGCATAGGATACTCAGATTTGGGTGCATTTGAATGAGTGGAAAATTGTGGCCTAATAATGGTCTAGATTTGGTTGAATTTGTGGCCTAACAATTGTCTAGATCTGGGCTTCATCTAATGTTAGATCATGGCCCAGCATGTGACATCTAATGGTCAGATCATATCCTTTATAGAACTGGTTTTGCAATAAGTTAAAAGGCCTAGATGTGTGCAATTTAGAAGTGTTGGGACATGATCTTCAGCAGCCTAAAATTAACGATATTAAGTGATCCAAATTGACTAGATTTGGAGGGGGTCAATTGATCTTCATGATAATGGGGCATCATGGACGTCTGTTTGATGATCCATATTTGGGTAGGCTTGTGCATTTATTAATAGGCCCATTTTGGACAATTTTCATTATCCAACCATAGGTTATAGATTTTTAGATTTGGGTGTCCACTCTGTGTCCCAAAATTAAGAATTTTGATGTTCAAGCTCCAGAACGCGTCCGATGCAGCGATGTGCCGAGCATTTTCATTGACCCTAACTGGAGTTGCCCGATTATGGTTCAAACAACTAAAGCCGAACTCTATTAGCTCATTCTCCCAATTCAGTCAAGTTTTCGTCACGAACTGTATTGGGGGAAGGAGAGACTCAAACCAGCCTCTTACCTTCTCCATGTCATCCAAAAAGAAAGAGAGCTGTTGACAGAATGCATTAAGTGTTTCAATCTCGAAGTGATGCAAGTACGGAAACACTCCAAGGAACTTGCTCCGACCTCAATGATGGGAGGGCTAAGGGATCCCAATTTCCTCTTCTTGCTGGATAAGAACCCGTCGATGATGATGGTTGACCTCCTGAACAGGTTGCAAAAATATTTTGATGCCGAGGAAAATTCTATTCTGCGACAGGCCGTCCAGAATAAATGAACATCAGAGAAAGAGTGGCAACCGAAAATAGAGTTTACCTCGGTCACTACAAACAAGAAAAGGAAGGACGACAAATCACGTGATAATCAGCGTCCGAGCAAGCGACCTGACAGTAAGTTCAAGTCATACACTCCGCTGAACAAAACACCCGAGCAAATGCGGTTGGTAAATCAATTTTCTGGCTAAAAATGGTCTAATTTAATGCTTAATCAACGGACTTAAAGTGGACAGATTTAACCACCATTGCAGTCCAAATCCATGCCCATGGATTGATCAAGTCATCATTATGAAATCTATAACTGTGTCTAAATGTCCAAACATGGCCCACTAATAAAATGGCCTTCATTTGATTTGATTTTTTTGCACAAATAAAATAATTAGAAATAAGGAATTTAGGAACTAAAATGATAATCAGAAAACTGAACTAAAAGGAATAGATAACCAAGGAAAATAAACAAATAATTAGGTGTAAACAAAATCTATCATTTTCATGCTTTAGAATACTAATGAAAAAAATGAGAGAGGATGGGAGCTTTGTAAAATGGACTCACCAGAATGTGGTGATGTTCCCAGCTCTCTCTTTTGAGAAGAGAAGATTGTGGTGTAGGCTGCTCTTAAAGAGAAGATTGGGGTCGGTTGTAACCCCCTCTATCTTAATTCAAAATTAAAAAAAGTTGCAAAAAAGAAGTTTTTACCACAATAAAAGTTATCCCTCAAAATTTTCACTTAGTAAATTAGTCTTAACCACTTAAGAAAATTATTACTTATATTAAGATATGAAAATTATATATATATATATATATATATATATATATATATATATATATATATATATATATATATATATATATATATAGTGTAAGGGTATATGTGTGAAGAGCGAATATGTGAGAAAAGCATTTGTGGCCCCCAAAATTTGCTATAGTTAACACAGGGAAAATTTTCTTTTGGGTCTATCCAAGATGGTCATGCTGTGCATATGTTGGACTACAAAGAATTCGTCATCAGCATGTCTTTTGAAAACTTCCTTAGCATGGTAGGAGTCATGTGTGTTGGTGTGTACATCGGTCACGCTTTTTGAGTGTGGCTCCTTTGAGTGTGGCTCCTTTTGGTAGGCTGCGTGTTGTTGAGTGATAAGCACTGACAATCTCTCTTAGTACAAGTACGTTTTGTTGAGATTTGTTATGCGGAATGACATATAGATGGATCTAAGATAGCAATCCAAGAGCACCAAACAAACATAAGAGAACACAAAGATTTAACGTGGAAAACCTTTTCGGGAAAAAACTACGGTACGAGGCGACAGAAATCCACTATGAAAGTATAAATTACAAAGAGAGAAGACTTACCTGATTCGAACAACCTCGAATCTCACTCTTGCTACACCCTTTGAAAACCCTAGAACCCTTTTAAAAACCCTTGAAATACCTTTAGAAAGCCTTAGAGTTCATTAGAATGTTCCTAAGAACTCTTATTTATATTTGGGGAACTCCCACTTACGCACATCCTTAGAAACCGCCTCAAATTTACGCAGTCCAAGCACAATCTGTGCATAATATGCATAACCTTCGACTGGTCAAAGACTTCAGGAATTTCAAATACATTGTTGTTGGACTTCGAGCCGAGCTTTCTTAGGGCTAGTTGAAGATATAAAGATTTAAGACATCTTTTTAACAACACGTTTCACTCGTCTTTCATACGAAAGTACTAACACATGGTGGCTTTTCATAGGTTGATGTGGACTGCACTAAGGCAGGTGTAAACAGATTTTTCTTTTCAATACCTCATCTTTAATTTCTACATACTTCTCCTTTTTTTTTTTTTTTTTTCACAATTTCATAGCTTTCCTTCATTAATACCACATTCATATCCAATTTCTACAACGTGTGAGCATGATTAGATCCATTAGACTTTAACACATCAAATATGGTAGAACTTGATCCAACCATCAGAGACAATTGCAACACAAATGTCAACACCAATCCTATGATGAAAGACTTCTCGGCCAAAGCTCTAATACCAATTGTTACATAAAAAAACACCTACACATGATTGATGCAAGCAAAGCAAAATCACAAAAGAAAAGAACCAGATAAAAAACCCAGAGGCCGAAACAAAAATAAAAGAAAAGAGGTACAAATTAAGATTTATATGCTTAGGCAATATGCCAACATCTCTGGAAGAGTAACACAAAGCTCTTTTCCTTTTTTCTTTACTAAAAAAAGAGAAATTAAAAATAAAAGGTTTATCTCTCTCACACTTTTTCCTGCACAAGAATCCTCACACTAAGAAATACAAAAAAAAAAAAAAAAAAAAAAAAAAAAACTTTTCTTTACTTGTACTCCTTATATATAGATAACATCATATAAGATAACATGGGCAAAATCCCCATAAAATTAGGCTTTACAAGTACATACCCATGTATATATGTATGTAAAAGAGAGAGACATCTCCTACGATGAGATGTCACCCACGGCCGCGTCAACAAAAGCAAGGGCAACACCGTCTCAAATTATACTCTGAAAGCTATGTATCATGCATGAAAAAAGGCTACTATATGATTTTTTTAGATTCTTAATATATAATTACTCCTGAAAGATAATCTTAAAATATCTCTATGATATTTTGAATAAAGTATATGTTAACATCTTCATTTAATTTGTTGAATGACCAGTGGATAATTTAGATATTATCAACGGCGCTACGTCAATCTTGCCAGTGACCCTCTCTAGGAATTACATGGACCTGAGGATACACGAAGCATAGGATACCACATGGTATCCTCTACACGTATTTTTGTACAAGTGGGCCCATATTTTAGTGATCCAATGATCTTGCTTTGGAACCATACCCCTGAAATTCTTATAAATTGGTATCTCCTAGCCAACCAATCTTTTAGATATTTTTCTTAATGGACGGTTAGATTTGCCTATAGGGGAGATCTTTGGCAATGTCCATGCAAGGTGGGCCCAATTTAATTGATATTTAGAAGCACTAAAATATGGCCCCACTTATATGTACGGAACTCCCAAGGATATATACTATGATATTCTCAAGCAATTAGTCTTGGTCTCGACATCCATCTACACATTGAAATGTCTCCCATCAGGATTTATATGAAACTGAGACAGTTCAGAGACCCATACCATTGTTTTTAGGGCCCTAGAAATTCCGTATGCAAGTTATCACAACTTCTAGTAAGTTACTATCTTTCTGGGTTGCGTAGGACATCAGTATCATGAAGAAGGTAGGCCTGACAATGAACATCGCCAGACATGAAATCAAGCTAGTCCACTCTTCATATGGGCCACACTGTTGAAATCAATGAAAACCAGATAGTTTGACTCAACATAGAGGTATCACACACCCGGTGAGTGTATCAATCTGATTTTTCAGAAGGACAATCTTCATGGTTGATGGAGGGAAGGACATGATGAGGTCAATCACCATCTTCTTCAAAAATAACTACTCTGAATCTATGGAACTTCTCTCGACTACTCATAGAGATTCGTTCCACAAGGAATGAAATAGAAATAATTTCTAATAATTTGAAATAAATTGATTGATGATAAAAATGAAATTACAATCCTTTAAATAGTGAACTCAAACCTAGGATGAATTTTCAGACTCAAACTCCCTAAAAACTAAAAACGTGACTCACTATAAATAGTAAACTTACTATTTATACATGGTCATGATTCCTACTAGACTTCATGTTTTTCGTCTAGAAATAGTAAGCATTCAATTTGGGTGAATCATGTTATTCTCCTAATTTTTCTAAGCTCTTTTCATATTGTCCATGACTCTTAAAACTTAAAAGGATCAAAAGTTATGATCGAATTAAAACTTATTATTTATAGTAAAAATGAAAATAAAATAAACTTTCGACCGTCGATCTGATGGAATCTCGCAAATTCGGCATGGGAAATTTGGGTTGGTTGACTAAAATAGTTTCTCCTACCCAAAATTATATATGATATGTCGAAAAACTCATTCTAGTTTGAGAGATATGACTATTTTAAGGTTCTGATGGTCTTGATGATCACTTCCTCCTTTGATCGGGCCTTTTCTGGTCCATCTTGGCCATGAATGTGTCTGCAACCCACTCTACATCAATGGTGGGGCCTATCATCAATCTTATTTCCTTCTCAAGTGGTATATATGTTGGTAGGAAAGATATCAGATAATATATGGGCACTCGAGAATTGTGCACGCATCATAATTCAAACGTACTCCATTTAATTCCTTTTTCATGGGTACAAGTATTTCTATCTAAGCAACAAAATATCTTTCTCCTTTTGCTTTTATCAAAATCAAATGATTCATTTCATATGGAAAAGCTATCTTTCTCAGCAATGCTTGTCATTTGTAGTAAGGTTTCATTAGATAAGAGCAGATTTGATAAATATAAAACTCTTGGATGAAATATTAAAATAAAAAAAAAATCCTTCCGATGGACAATTGTTTCCTGAACTTGCACTAATTATGGCTATTTTTAAGTTTTACCATCCACTAAATGTCCAGAAATTGCCAAGTAAGCAATCAATATAATTTTTATTCCACGGCATATCTAAAATGAGTCCCTCAAATCAAACGATTCTTGCGTATAAAAAACTGTCACAGCTAAAGTATGTAGATTCTTTTATCTTAATAGTTCAGGTCTCAATCGACAATGAAAGCTATTCCGTGCCGTTTTGGCATCTTAACAGATAATGACACATTTTGGATGTAATCTTGGCCTTACATAAGGGATCAAAATGGTAAGATGTGTCATCTAAGACTTTTAAATCACATAGACACCCTTTTAAAGACATGGTTTTCTATAGATGTGACATTGGATGTTAGATTATCTTAAAGATATTTCCATTTCTATGTGGACAGCTTGTAATCATCTGATCATTGATGTTTCAAATGTGAGAGCATTACAAGATGTTAAGACAGAAGTATTTAGAAAAACCCAATATAAAACTGATGTAAAAATGACATACAAACTCAATCTAGTTCAAGGTTTAAAAATGCAATCAACACCCTTAAAACAACTTGATTAAGTGTTCCTATGTATGTAGTTTGGTGGATGGTTGGGATCATTAGATAAGAATGCCATTAAAAACCATGATCACTTCACCAAGTGTCACACCATGGTTGAAACTGATAGGTAGATATTTTCCTCACCGATAGAGAATATCAACATGAACATCAGTTGGAACTTTATGTTAGGAGCCATTATACAAAAACCTTAGGATCTAGCCTCCCAAAAATACCAGAATTATGGGATAATAAAGCAATGAAATAAATCAAAGCACAAACCACATGACACGAGAGATTTTTATATGGAAAACCCTCAAAGAGGTAAAAACCACGGGACCTCATCCAGAGTAATAATTTACTACGAAGTAGAACATTACAATCGACCACAAACACACCTTACTTGGATCAAACCTTCTTCACTCACACAGGAGTGGATGAGCCATAAGAGAATAATAAAAAACAGAGAGATCTCACCGATTACGAGGATGTAAAAGCGTTGAGACGTCGACCGTGAACTAGATCACCTCTACGAGTAGAATTCTCCCTTCCACAAGCTTCCTCTCTCTCTCTCTCTCTCTCTCTCTCTCTCTCTCTCTCTCTTCTCTTTCTCACGTTGGCCGTAAAAAACCCTTAGCACAATAGCTTTAGAAAGCCTTCTTAATGCCCTAGAAAAGTCTTAGAGACCCTTATTTATAGTTTAGGTAACTTCCTTCTGCACTTCTTACGAAACCGCCTCGAATTTACGCAGTATGCACCAAATTCAGACTAGAATCTGCGTAACTTGGACTAGTCAAGCAGAGTCCTCGACTGGTCGAGCGGACCCTCGACCGGTCGAGCAGACTCCTCGACTGGTCGAGCAGCGCGAAAGAATTACCACAATTGGTCATTGGACTTCGAGTTGAGCCAGGCCTCGACTGGTTGAGCACTACCCTCGACCGGTCGAGCTAGGCCCTCGACCGATCGAACCATGAGGAGAAAATCCCATCAAATCTCCCCTTTTCCGACTTAGGAGAAATCTGTCATCTTCAAGCCAGCCACGTTTCTACAAACCTCAAACTTCCCCTTGAGTAATGCCTTGGTCATCATGTCTGACCCATTATCGTCCGTATGGACTTTCTCAAGCTATAAAACCTTCTGTTCCAAAGTATCCTTGATCTAGTGATACCGAATCTCTATGTGCTTCGACTTAGAGTGCTGACTCGGATTCTTACTCAAGTGTATAGTACTTTTACTATCGCAATAGACCACATGCTGCTCCTGCTTCAAGCTAAGTTTCTGTAAGAACCTCTTCATCCAAAGCATTTCTTTACATGCCTCTGTGACCGCAATGTACTCGGCCTTTGTCATCGACAATGCTATGACCTTCTATAGCTTGCTTTGCCAAGAGACCGCTCCCCCTGCAAACGTGAACATGAACCCCGATGTAGACTTATGGGAGTCTATGTCGCCCGCCATATCTGCATCTGTGTATCCCTCTAACACAGGTTTTTAGTCACCATAGCATAAGCTCAACCTAGATGAGCCTCTTAGATACCGTAGTATCCATTTCAACATATCATATGTGTGGTTCTTATGCAAGGATTTCATCTCCTCTTGCATAGCTTTCAACCACTCCCCCTTATGCTCGTCGTCTAGGGCCTTAGAATAATCTTCTGGCTCTCCCCCATCAGTGAGCATAATGTACTCATGTGGTGAGTACCTCTTGGATGGATGTCTTTCCCTAAATGACCTCCTCACCTGTGGCTCAACAGGTAGATCAAGTGGGGGCCACTCCCCCGGTCCATCTTCTGTAGGAATTCCCTCGTCCTCTGCACCTTAATGTACTCCCCCGTTATCAGGTACCACGGAAGGAATAATCAGATCCATGTCCTCTAGCTCACCTGAACTAGGCTAGGTTTTCTCTGGCTTACAAATGTCTTCAATACATTGGTCTTTAAAGAAAACCACATTTTTGCTTCTGACGAGCTTCTTCTCAGTCGGATCCCATAATCTGTAGTCGAGCTTTTCATCACCGTACCTTAAGAACACACATTACCTGATCTTCATATTGAGTTTGGACCTCTCGTCCTTTGGTACGTGAACGAATGCTCTACATCCAAACACCCTGAGATGACTGTATGATTGATCTTGTCTAGTCCACAGCTGATGACGGGGGAGTACATTAAAGTGCCATGTGCATTGCTTATCAATGGGACCACGAGGTACTTCTCCATTCAATGGGGCTGATGGAGACCTGTTTATCGAATACACTACCGTGTGCATTGCTTCTCCCCAGAACGTCTTTGGCAACTTCGCATGGGATAACATGCATCTGATTCTCTCTACAATGGTGCGATTCATTCGCTTAGCCACACTATTATGTTAGGGGGTCTTGGGAACCGTTTGTTCATGCCATATACTCAGGGACTTACAATACTCATGAAAGTCATTGATGTATTCACCATCATTGTCAGTGCGGGATGCACTTCAATGATATACTTGTCTCTCTCTTGACCATAGCATGAAACAATTTAAACACACCAAAGACCTCGTACTTGGATTTCAAAACATAAACCCAAACCCTCCTAGATGCATCCTCTATAAAAGTGACAAAATACAATGCCTCACCCAAGGTTTTTATCCTCATAGGACTACAAACATCAGAATAAACCAAATCTAATGCATGTACTTTATTAACATGAGAAACAGTTTTAATAAATGAAAATCTATGTTGTTTCCCTGATAAACAGTTAATATAGGTTTTGAGAGGTATGCTTGTCATGTCTGGAAGGAACTGCTTCTTTGCTAGTAGTTGAAGCCCTTTTTCACTCATGTGACCTAGACACCTGTGCCACATGTCAGTAGTTGAATCTTCCGCTACATTCAACCCACCCTTGCACACACTAACACTTGCCTTGTAAAGGGTACAACACTTCTTTCCTCTGGCCGCGATCAATGAACCCTTGATGAGCTTCTGGCGCCCACCAACAATCCGACTTTCATAGCCATCATTATCCAACCTTCCCGTCGAATGTGCCTCACATCCCTGAGAACCAATGTTCAGCCCACATCGATTTTCACACAAATATCACTGACCTCTACGATCTTTGATATGTCAGAATTTTTCATCTTCATGGTCCCAAAGTCACCTGACTTTTAGCTTGTGAAGAAATCCCTGCATGGAGTCGCATGAAACGAGGCTCCTGAGTCTATCACCCAGTCGGTGTCCTAACTCGTAGCCGTGAGACAAACATCATAATCTGCTGAAAGAATAATTACAACGTCGCCATCTGAATCGACCGTAGTGGAATCTGATTAATCTTCCTTCTCCTTTCATTTTCCTTTCTTGTCATTCTTCTTCTTATGACATTCATGCTTGTAGTGGCCCTTCTTGCCATAATTCCAGCATTCAACATCCTTACTGTTTCTCGACTTGTCTCTTGATTTATCTCGGGCCTTCTCACCCTTTCTATTCTTTCCTCTCCCCCGATCTTGTGTCACAAGGGCCTCTTGCTGAGTAGACCCCTGAGACTTCCTCCTCGTCTCTTCATTGAAGAGAGAACTAGTTACCTGTTCCATGGACACCTTTCCGTCTAACGTGGAGTTACTCAGAGATACCACCAATATCTCCCAACTATTATACAATGAGCTAAGCAATAACAAAGCCTGTAATTCATCATTCAGGACCATCTTCATGGCGGAGAGTTGGTTCAATATATTGCTGACTTCATTCATGTGCTCAGCCACAGAACCACCATCTCTGAACTTGAGATTCATAAGTCCTCTTATCAGAAATTTTTTTATTGCCGGCTGTTTTCCTCTTAGATAGCCCTTGCAGTTCAGTCATTAGCTAGCGGCTGAGGTCTCCGTAGACACATGGTGGAACACAGAATCGTCCAGCCATTGTCTAATAAACCCCACCGCCTTCTGGTCCAACTTTTTCCGACCATCATCTGACATATCCTTTGACTTTGCTGATATGCCTTGAATTAGAGAATACAAGTCCTTGCAGTAAAGCAAGTCCTCCATCTTAGCCTTCCATATGGTCTAGTTAGAACCATTGAGACTGATCATCCTTGGTGAGCTACCTTTCATAATTCAGAACCGATCCCACTCCGTTCAACTAACTTGGCTTTGATACCACTTTGTTGGGAGCCGTTACAGAAAAACCTTAGGACTTAGCCTCCCAAAAATACCAGAATTATAGGATAATAAAGCAATAAAATAAATCAAAGCACAAACCACATGACACAAGAGATTTTTACGTGGAAAACCCTCAAAGAGGTAAAAACCAGGGGACCTCGTCCAAAGTAACAATTCACTATGAAGTAGAACGTTACAACTAACCACAAACACACCTTGCTTAGATCAAACCTTCTTCACTCACGCAGGAGTGGATGACAATAAGAGAATAATGAAAAACGGAGAGATCTCACCGATTACAAGGATGTAGAAGCGTTGAGACGTCGACTGCGAAGTGGATCACCTCTATGAGCAGAATTCTCCCTTTCACAAGTTTCCTGTCTTTCTCTTTCTCTCTCTCTCTCTCTCTCACCTTAGCCGTAAAAAACCTTTAGCACAATAGCTTTAGAAAGCATTCTCAATACCCTAGAAAAGTCTTAAGGACTCTTATTTATAGTTTATGCAACTTCCTTCCACACCTTTTGCGAAACCGCCTCAACCAGTCGAGCGGCCCCTCGACCGGTCGAGCAGACTCCTTGACTAGTCGAGCAGTGCGGAAGAATTAACACAATTGGTCGCTAGACTTCAAGTCGAGCAAGGCCTCGACTGGTCGAGCACCACCTTAGATCGGTCGAGCCATGTTCTCGACTGGTCGAGCCATGAGGAGGAAATCCCATCACTTTAGCCTTTGAATTTAGACCATCCTCCAATTATCCAAATTATTTATATGACTTGTCTCATATAAATATGGAAGAAAGAAAAAAAAAATAAAGCTCTTCATTGGATAATTTCAACTATTTGATAATTTATCTATTTTTCTTTGAATTAAAATAGTTATTATAACCTTTGTATAATAGAAGGGTTAAAATGTTCAGTTCAAGAGTCCCCATTCAAAGGGATTCCTATCAAATAAACGGTTTGGGTCACTAAAAATGTTCCAAATCTAAGGGCTAGAGTACGAAGTTTCAATGCATAGCTCAAATAATAAACATTCTGCGTTTTAACACTAGAGTCCCGAGTCCCAGTGCCCATGGGATCTATTGTAGCTAATTCATAGTCCTAAGATTGAATTGTTTTTGATTCTTGGGACCTCGTTTGTTAAAATGGGACCACCATTGGATGCTTTCATTTTTAACCGTCCAATGATGGTCCACCAATATGATAGTCAGATAATCAAGTAAGCAATTATTATTATTATTATTATTATTATTTTTAATTCACAATACATCAAGCCAAGGCCCATAATTTAATTTGTGAGTTTAATGTTTTATTTTTATTTTTATTTTTTATATTCACAGTACATCAAGATAAGACCCATAACTAGGACAGTTTAATATAAAACCATGCAATTTTTAAGTAACTTGTAAGTCTCCACAGACTGTCAGTCTCTCTCTCTCTTCCTTTCTTTATCAAATATTATCAGATAAAGAGTGATGTAAGCGCCACTTGTCTTATATAATTTCCAATGATACCCGCGCGACTAAGATTGTGAAGGTGACTCGCCCCAAACATGCCTATAAAGTGGACATGTTTGAGATCCAGGCCATTCATCTAGTGGGTACTTCCATTGTACAAAGATTAGGCGGGTCCATTTAGGAGGTAGTCATTTCTTATGATCAAAATGGACGGTTAAAAAAAGCCAATGGTCACTTGATATCATTGATGAGTGATCTGGCCTGCTTCGTGGGCTAAGAAATCTCCAAACTAGTCCCTACCTAATGAATTGTTAGGACATGCGTGAGGCCCCTCAGCTGAGTCTCGTCTAGTCACATCCCATCCGTCCTTTTCTCTAGGTTTTGGTAAACGTCCGTTTCTGTACATCCATCGATCGATCACTGATCCATATCCAAAACAAACAAACAAACCAAATGCATGCATTAGAGATAAGGTAATGAAATAAGGGAAGTGGGTATCCCCACGCGCGCCTCTCTTCACATGCGCTGGAAATGCTAGCCTGGCAGGTTTATGGAACATCTGGACGGTTCATAAAGTGTCCCTTGCCATGAAAATGATCATGTATGAAAATTCGGTCTGGTTCACATATCAGGAAGGCTATAAGTGCGTGTTGAATATGGACCGTTGGTAATTTTACTAAACACGGGTATCCTGTATTTATAGGTTGGTGGTCCACCTGATGAGTCTACCATCCTGACCATTTTTGCATGGTCATTTTCATAGTGAGGTCTACATTATTTTTCAGATGTCACACACAATTGCCAAGTTGTCATGTGTGCTGTGTGTGAAGGTGCGTGTGGCGTTTGCAAACCAGTAGAGTCGTATACACGGATGCCGGCCGGCAATGGATAGGTAGGGGCCACACAAAATGACAAGATGGCTAACCACAGCCTTATGCATCCAAACAGTAGTAGTTTGGATGAGGCACGAAACATTCACAGTGCAAAAGTGTCCTGATCCTCCGGGCCTGTACAGGTAGGCCTGAAAGTTGAGGGGTTCAACCTGACCGGCCCTTGACCCACCGGACACTGGGTTGTGCTTGTTGCAAAATATTGATTATAAATATAATATATATTAGTTTAAAAGTTTTTGCAAAAAACTATTACTCTTTCTTCTTCTTCTTTTTTTTTTTTTTTTTTTTTTTTTCGCGCTTAAGGAATAGTCCCACGTTAAAAAAGAGGAAAAGAAAAAATGAGTTTATACGAGAAAGGTGAAGTATACCTTATCGTTTACTTGCATGCACGGGAATATCTGCACGCACTCGGGTTAGGTGCGAGGGCGTAGGTATGTGAGGCAGTGTGGCTGTAGAGGTACTTGTGGCACACTTCGCACAAAAATTGTCAATAACGGCTAGTTTTTCACCAACTGCTAGAAACGGTTAAATGGATTAATGGCTCGAAGGACAGACACCGTTTTCATATGTGCTTCAACCTGTCTCGATTTTTCAGTTTATCCATTTACAGAAAATATTATTTTTTTCAACAATCTTAAAGAGTTATTTTTTGACATGGAAGCCAAAAGCGTATCATCTATCAAACTGATGAATCTGGATTTGATTCGTCTTGATCGGTTCGATGGAACCAACTTTACAAGGTGGCAAGACAAGATCAAGTTTCTTCTGACGGCTTTAAGGATCATTTACATCTTAGATCCAAATCTACAACCGCTGCTTGAAGTTATTTACGAGGACACACTTGAAGTGATCGATGCTTGCAACAAACAAGCTAAAGACGAACTTCTGTGCCGTTGACACATTCTGAATGCGCTCTCCGACCGTCTGTATGATTTGTACACACAAACATCGCCTGCAAAAGAAATTTGGACCGCCATAGAGTTTAACTACAAAGCTGAAGAAGAAGGTACCAACAACTTCCTGATAGCCAGGTATTTCGACTATAACATAGTAGACCATAAACTACTGCTGCCTCAAATACAAGAATTGCAGCTAATAGTGAATAAAATCAAGACCATTAAAATTGATCTTCTTGAGTTATTCCAAGTCAGGGCTATTATCGCGAAGTTGCCCTTGATGCGGAAAGATTATAGAAAGAAGTTGCTGCATAAGACCAATGACTACACACTGAAACAAATACAGAAACATCTAAGAATTGAGGAAGAATCCCGCAACCACGATAAAAAGAATGAAAATAGGAATTACTCATCCAAAGTACACGTAATAGAGAATACTAACAACAAGAATCCCCAGAAGGATGATTCCTTGAAACCCAATAAAGGAAAATTTAAGAAAACTCAGAAGAAGAACGGAAAGTTTAAAGGCCCTTGCCATGTTTGTGGAAAAATCGGGTATTATGCTCGAGTTTGCCGATATAGCAAATCAAAAAAAGAAGCTAATGCAGTAGAAGACGATATAGTGACAATGATAAGTGAATACAATCCAAGGAAAAGTTCTTGGTTGGTGGTACGATACTACTTTACCATACATGTCTGCTATAACAGATTAGCCTTTAAAATCTATGAGGAATTAACTATTGATTAAGAAGTTCAAATGGGTAATGAAGTCTGATCGAAGGTTGTCGGCAAATGAACCGTTGAATTGGTGTTTACTTTTGGGAAAAAATGATCCTGACAAATGTACTGCACGTCCCAGACATGAGGCGAAACCTAGTTTCTGGGGATCTGCTGGGTAAACCTGGAATAGGGGTTGTATACGAGTTAGGAAAACTAATTCTGTCAAAGAATGAGAACTTTGTCGGAAAGGGATATGCTTGTAACAGTATGATCAAGTTTTCTCTAAATGAAAGTAGCACTTCTGCGTATATGGTTGAATTTATTGGATTATGGCATGATAGACTAGGTCATATAGGATATAGTACCTTAAAATTCATGGTTAAGAATAGTTTAATCTCATATATAGATAATGAAAACGATAAATGTGAAGTGTGCATACGATTCAAAATGACAAAGAAACCTTTTCCTAGGGTCAAGAAATCATCTCAAGTATTGGATTTTGTGCATAGTGATATCTGTGAGTTAAATGACATTCTTACTTATGGAGGAAGAATGTATTTTATAACTTTTATTGATGATTGCTCTAGATATGTATATGTATACTTGGAAAAGAGTAAAGATGAAGAAATAAACAAATTCAAAGTATATAAAGCAGAAGTAGAAAATCAATCAAATAAGAAAATTAAGATTCTCCGCAGCAATAGAGGGGGAAAATACATTTCAAATGAATTCGCTAAATTCTGTGAAGAACATGGATTAATACACTAATGTACTACAACATACACAGAGAAGATGGATGGCCTGTCGGTGTTAGGAGCAACGATTGAATGGTATACTTGAGAAATGAAGAATAGGATGTTAGTAGAGATGGTCAACTCAATGCTAATACTGACGGATGAAAAAGTTGTCACTCGATACGGACTTTCGGGCCACTTAAGCTTCAGTTTCTCAATTATCTCGGACCTTTGGCGTGTAAATCCATCAATCTTGGTCTCCTGGGGTCTGTCCCTTGCCTTTGGTGTCATCGTAGCTTAAGCCTTGAGTGAGCGTTAAATCTATTGAGTTGCAAGATGTCATAAAGACATGTTACATATTAAGTAATTCCCTTCAAGAAGTATAAAACATCACCATATGAAACACAGAAGGTAGAAAACCTAACTTAGGATATCTTAAAGTGTGGAGGTGTTTTGCATATTACAGAACTCCTGATCCAAAAAGAACCAAGTTAGGACCCGAGGATATCTTAAAGTATGGGGTATTAAGTGCGTCTTTCCAAAAAGGTATGCACGAGCTATTAAAGCACCTTCGAGGGTATGCACAAAACAGTAAAGCTTATAGAATCCTAAATCTAGAGTCTAATACCATTATAAAATCAAGAGACGTTGAGTTCTTTGAGAACTCACTATCCTTGAGTCAAAGGATAATGAAGTCCAAACTCTTAAAGAGAACCTGTAAATATAGCTCCACATGTAGTAAAAGCTCCAAGCGAACCTTGTAAGAGTTAGATGATAAGAATAGATAAGAGTCTAGATGATGATCATATAGACTCTCAGCGTATCTTTTTCCATCTTGTATAAGAAGATAGAGAAAATATTATAAGAAAAATCCATATAGTAATGACTATAGACGATGACTCTAAAACATAAAATGAGGCAATGTCTTTTAGAGACTCAACTTTCTGAAAAGAATTTATTAATGATGAAATGGAATCTATAGTGTCAAATAAAACATGGGAATTAATTAACTTACCTCTAGGTCTAGACCCATAAATTATAAGTGGGTATTTAGGAAGAAATATCACACTGATGGGATCCAAACCTTTAAAGCTATACTAGTAGCTAAGGGTTTCAGACAAAAAGAAGGGATATATTATTTTAACACATATTCTCCTATAACTAGGATAACATCTATTAGAATTTTATTTGTGCTAACTTCCATACATCATCTTCACATCCACCAAATGGATGCAGAGACTGCATTTCTGAATGGTGACCTCAATGAGGAGGTATATATGGAACAACCTGAAGGTTTCATTTTACTAGAAAATGAGAATAAAGTTTGTAGATTAATTAAATCTTTGTATGTATTAAAACAAGCATCGAAACAGTGACATGAGAAGTTTGATTCAAAAATAATATCTCATGGTTTCATGCATAATGTAGTTATAAATGTATATATTCTAAAGTTGATGATAGTTGTATAATTTTTATTCATTTATACGTTGATGACATGTTAATAATTAATAATAAAATGGAAGGTGTAACTGAAACGAAAAAGTTTTTATCTTCCGTATTTAAAATGAAGGACCTTGGACGTGTGGATACCATCTTAAGTATTAAAGTTAAAAAATATAGTAGGGTTTATACTTTATGTCAATCTCATTACATTGAGAAAATACTAAATAAGTTTAACCATCTAAATATAAAAGAAGTAAAAACTCTCTTTGATCCAAGTATCAAGTTGAAAGAGAATAATGGAAGAGTAGATGCATAGCTAGAGTATGCGAGTGTTATAGGAAGTCTTATGTATGCTATGTAATGCACTAGACCAGATATCGCATATGATGTGAGTAAACTTAGTAGGCTTACTAGTAACCCCAGTGTGCAACACTGAAATGCTATCAGTAGAGTCTTTGATTACTTAAAAGCAACCAAAGACTTAAGGCTATTTTACTTAGAGTTTCCTACCGTATCGGAAGGATATACTGATGCGAGTTGGATATCGAGTGTAAGAGACAACAAGTTTACTACAGGGTAAGTATTCACTTTAGGAGGTGCAGTTATATCTTGGGGATCTAAGAAATAGACCTGCATAATATACTATGGAGTCTAAATATATATCCTTAGCTACAACGGGCTAAGTGACTAAGGAATCTTTTATTAGAAATTTCTTTTTATGTAAAGCCTATACCAGTTGTGTCACTACATTGTGAGAGTGAAGCCACATTAGCTAGAGTTTATAGCGGCACTTATAATGGTAAGTCTAGAGATATTATTCTATGACATGATTATGTGAGACAATTGATTTGATATGGAATCATTGCAATTTTCTATGTAAAATCACGCAATAACTTAGCTGACCATTTTACTAAACCTCTAATAAGAGAGGTAGTAAAGGCTATATTTAGAGGGATGAGGTAGAAACTCTTTAACCAAATTTCTACTAGTGATGGTAACCCAACCTAAAATCAGAAAATCTCTAATTACGGATTAAATGGGTAAAAACAAATTACTGATATGTGGAAAGTTTTCAGCATTAAAATTATATACGACCCCATCTATAATAGATAAATGCTGGGCGTTAAGAAAGAGAGTTGAGTCTTAGAACTCTTAATGAAATCTAGTCTAAAGGACAAATGTCTTACTAGTAATGAAGACACTGGAAGGATTTTACCTATGTGGATGTAGAGATGGTGCCGTCTCTCATGAGAGTTGGAGTTTCTCTCAGGATCGTTTATAAAATATGATGAGCACATGATTATTAATTGTGCTGAAAAAGATTGTGGGAACTCTAATATATACAAAAGTAAATGTGTATAGTTTTCCCGTCTCTGTTATTTAGGAATAACTTGTTCAACACTCTGGTTACTAGTAATTTCAATAGAGCTTTGAGATATTTACACTAAGGAAATATTCAAATCGAAAGATATCTTTCTTTATGCATATATGATGTTTTTATTCTGGCAGATAGTTTTTCCGAAAAAATATATTTTCAATCAAGTGGGGGATTGTTGCAAAATATTGATTATAAATATATTATAATATAAAATAATATATATTAGTTTAAAAAGTTTTTGCAAAAAACCATTTTTTTAGTATTTTGGGAGTAGTCTCACATTGAAAAAGAGGAAAAGAAAAATGAGTTTATATAAGAAAGGTGGAGTACCTTATTGTTCACTTGCTTGGTCCGTGGTATATCAGGCTTGCGTGTTCTAGTGCAAAGCACTAGAACAACCCCACACGCGCTCACGCTCACGCACGGGCATGGGCTTGGTGTGAGGGTGTGGGCATGCGAGGTAGTGTGGCTGTAGAGGCGCTAGTGGCACTCTTTGCACTTCGCACTTGCACATCGTGTCACAGAGGGTGGCTCCTTCGTGACCGTACACAAACCGGTGCAAGATGAGTGCGAGTCGTGGTGCGACAGAGAGATAGGTCAGGTGACTGGGATGAGTCTAGAGGTCTGAATGAGACCCGTATGACTTATATAGAGGTTAAAAAAACTAGCCGTTGGAGTGAGGTGTAACTCCTCATGCACATTAAGATTGACCATGAAGAAACTGTTGCATGTGGCTAGCTCAAAGTTATAAAACGATTAGCCAATGAGTCTAAATGGTCAGCATGCAACAGCTGTTAACCACATGCACAATGGTCAGAAACTGCCAATAACGACTAGTTTCTCACCAACAACTAGAAACTGTCATATGGATTAATGACCCTCAACCAAAACTGTCAGCCATCCTATACTATATAAACAGTGCTTGGATGGGTTTGCAAACCATCACAAACACACTCCAAACATACTTATACGAACCACAAAGTAAAATTGCAAACAGTGTACTCTAGCAAGTCAACAAGGTTCATTCAAACCTTAGGCTGAAGAACTCAAGAAGAACAGACCAGTGCTGTGGTCTAAAACAGTTCATCTGAACCTTAGCTCGAAGAACAGATCAGTGTTGTGGTCTAAAACTTCTTTTCTCTTTCTGATTATGGGATTTTTCTTTTCATAGTTTTATGCTAGAAATTTGTGTACGGAGTTCCATTTGTAGATCCTCGTATTTGCTGAATGCAGATCCACACCCAGGCTTGTCATATCCTACAAGCTATTTTCCTATAACCTTTCAGCATACTCAATCTGTTTGAGAATGGGCAAATAACGCTTTAAGGACAATGTTCTCATATTTTCTTCAGCCTGTCCTGATTTTTCAGTTTATCCATTTATAGATAATATTATTTCTTTATTATTTTTCTCAACAGTGCCAGGGCTAGATGTATCGGGTTCGATCTCGGGCTTGGGCTATACAAACACCAATCCGATAAAACTTAGGTCGAGGTTGGGTTGAGGTCTCGGGTTGCCCAACCCAACCTGAACCCGATTGATATGTAAGTTATAAATTATAATTGAGTACGGGCCATCTATGTTGAAGGCACAAGAAATTCTAGTGCCATCGGGTTTCATTGGTCCACGTCATTTTTGATGACTTAAGCTAACAAGATACGTCGAATTTCTCTTCCAAATAAATTGCATGCTACACAATACGACTTTTAAAGGAGTAGTTGTCCTATATTTTAGCTTGTTTGTTTAGAAAAAATGAAATTCTTTACAGTAAATAACTACGTATATAATTAATAAAATCAAAAGTATAAAAAATAAGGCATGTATTGAAAATATAATAGACTAATGTAACAACAAAAATATTAGCATGTATCAACCTGACCAACCCGACCAACTCGACTGAGCCTATTTGGGTTGGGCTTGGGTTGAGAATTCCTAACCTGAGGTTGAGTTAGGTTAGGTTAGGGTTGAGGTATATGAACCTTGGAGGGGGGGGGGGGGGGGGGGGTAGGGTTGAGCACCAACTCGCCCGACTTTCACCCTATATACAAGTAGGGCTGTCAATGGACTGGGTTAGAGCTAGGTTAAGCTTTGTCCAAGCCCAACCCATATTTCTAAACACAAGCCCAAACTTAGTTTGATGACTAGCTGAAATAGTCCATCCTGAGCTCAACTCCATGCATAGCCCATCTTGAACCTGAGCCCAAAGAACCTTTTTAGATAAATGTCATTTTTGTGGACCCCAATCCTTGGGTTGGGCAAGACTGGGCAACCTGACCTAGTGCAACTTGATTTCTATCATAATATTAGGACTGAAGATGGGTGGCAATCTACCTCCATCGACAATCTCAAAGATCTTATCTTTTCCCCGCACATATATATATATATATATATATATATATATATATATATATATATATATATATATATATATATATATATATAAATGATTTCTCCTATAAATGGATGACTAAAAATAAAATATAGCCAATGGTCCTATGTAACAGAAGTTCTAGAAATTAATGGCTAGGATTGTTTGATGGATCCAAAGTAGGCCCACCAATTAATGGCATGGATCTCGAAAAGGTAGATCTAAATCATATAAAAGGATGACCCGAATGGAGATACCTAATTATAGTATGATACTACTTTACTGATCACAAATGGAACACATACATTGTCAATGGATCAACATTTCATTTCATGATCAAATTGAAAATTGTCATGGAAACGGAAAAGAACATTTTTGGTTCATTATTCAACTAAACTGGAAACTATACTTTAGACATTTTATTTTTAACTTGTATGCAATTTCTATGTACTGATGGGTTATATCACTAAACAATGCACCTACAATCCAATCATCATAACCATGGTATGAAAATTCCTTTGATAAGATCATCATAACCATCCGATCACTACAACTTCAACTATTACTCATCCACAATCAAACCCACAAATCCAATAACCAATAACAAGCCCTATCTTCACACCATAAGTCATTGACCAGTCCTCATAGCCATTTATTATCTAAAGTGAGACCTATTTTAGATAGGTTATTTTTTACATTTCAGATTTACCAAATGTTTTTAATATTTGATATTAAGAATTTATCCTTTTAATTTACATGATTGACTGCTTTCATTTGGCCATTTGTTATCAATCCACTTAAAGAATCAAGTCACTGTGCATTTTCTATTAATATCCATCTGAATCAAAACCTATTATTAATATCTATCTGAATCAAAACCTATTATTTGCACTTGCACAATTTATTTTGAGCTCATGTTATTTTGATATGCACTTAAAAATAGAAACCATTACAAAGAAACTATAAAGCTTTGACATCGTAGCATTGTTAAACCCACCCCACTTATGCAGGTGGTCATTTGTAGGATATTAGAGCCATATATCATGTGGGCCATAGTATATGTTGAATTTCAACCACCACTAATTTTCTTTATAGTACTCTTCATTGTGTTATTCAAAACCTACAATTTGGTTCTTGTATTTGACTCTTATTGATTAAAAGAAAGGATATTTCATCTCATCAACCAACATTTCACCACATATAAGTTAGAACTTCATTTCTGCTTATAGGATGTAATCAGGTTCCTTGTGTTTTTACTGTCTCCGTGTTTTTCCAAAAACCTACAAAAAATGGTACACAACACATGAAATTGTAACAAATAAATGTATATTTGTCGGAAAGGGTATTCAGAATCTATAATAATTTATTATTTAAGAGAAATTTTAGGACTATTAGGGGATGCCTTCTTTAATGATTGAATTGTTGCAAAAATCCACTCATCAGCTCTCTTTGTAACCTCACTCTCCTACACAAGAATCGATATAGTTAAGTTTCAATAAGTACTTCTCATAGGCAAAATAAAGAATAATAAAGCGATAAAATAAAAAAAAATAATTAACATATATGACAAAAAAAACCATTGCAAAATCTCTAGACATACTTATTATATGTATTTCAACAAAACTAGTTAAAATATTTTTTATCCGCTACTTTGATCGTGACCGTTGGATGTGGCCCACTTGATAAGGCTATTTCTATAGTGCAAAACATGCCTCTGCTATTCGGGTATGTAAAATGTCATGGTTGTTTCTCCATAACGAGTCTTTTTCGAGATGTGGCTTTGAGGCTTTAAAAAATGGATTATGTTTAGGGATTCTGAATCGAAAAAGAAAGAAAAAACCCTCCTCCATTGTCGATCTTCTTCTCCATTTTCATCTTAAATCAAAACTAACTTTTTTATGGGCAAAAGGAAAAAAATTATATGGTATTGTGTGGTGTCCTACAGGTGTTGTTTTTTTATTAGCGAGTTCACGTTGTGTAGAAAAATTGTTAGGGAGTTGTATCCTGGGTGATAGTAGTGTCAACGACCTTTGCATCGGTACTTTGTACTGAAGGGCACAAACTATCTCAAAGATATCGACACATACATGCCTCAATCCAATGTTCATCTAATGATACTACCTACTGAGATCTGCATAACAGGTGTGGGGTTCCTAAACGCAAATACATTTCTGCCAAATATTTCATCTTTACTTTTGCAGTACTCCTAACAATATTGAGATAAAGAATGTCCTATGGCTTCAAGAGATTCGAATAAAAATTTTGTTCAATTTGAATGTTTTAATGGCCAACAGTTCAAACGATGGAAACAAAAAATGTTATTCTACCTAACCACCTTTAAAGTGGCATATGTTATCAATTAGCTATGGCCGTCATATCTTTTTGAGCCTGAACTATCTGTAGTTCGTCAGAAATGGGATGATGATGATTATCTGTGTAAAAACTATATTTTTAGTGCTTCGTTGATCAGTTATATGATTTGTATTGTGACTATGATATCTCTGCTCAGATCTGGAAGACTTTGGTAAAAAAAAAAAGTATAAGACTAAAGAGGCGAGCATTAAAAACTATGCCGTCAGTCGATACTTTAAGTTCTAGATAAGTGATGATAAATCTTTGGCGCTCGGTAGTCTCACGGATAATCGACAATAGTTTGGAAATAATTGGTGCTCGATAATCTCGTAGATAATCAGAAATAGTCCAGAAATAATTGGTGCTCAATAATCTCGCAGATAATCGACAATAGTTCGAAAATAATTGGCACTCAATAATCTTGTAGATAATTAGAAATAGCCTGAAAGTAATTGGTGATAGCCTAGAAATAATTGGAGACAATCTAGAAATATATGGCGACCATCTTTTCAGGACATATAGATAATTTTTGAAGCCTTTTGGATATTGAAGTAATAATTCGGACGCGATAATAATTCCGGCCTAAGTGTTGACATATACATGATTTTTGAAGACCTTATGGAGGTCATAGTAATAATTCGGCTGCGATAATAATTCTGACCCAAGCATCATCATATATAATAATACGGCAACAATAATAACTCTTGACTAGGTGTTGTGTTGTAAAATTATTATTGATAATTATTATCTCAGAAAATCAATGATTACCTCTTTTGAGATTAAGGGATCAACAGTCTCATCCTTCTGCTTGGAGGAATATGTTTACAGGAATATTTGTAAATCACGTCTCTCTTTAACTTTTCTCTTTATTAATTATTCTTAATCATCGCTTCATCAAAGAAAGAAGGTTTTTGAATATACATGTCTGGAGATCACATTGTTACAAAATTTTGTCTTATTACACTTTTACATGGCTGCACTGTCCTTTTTGATTGGATAGAATTTTCCTGAATAATCTGCAATTAAAATTTCTGTCATTGTTTTCTTTAAGGGATGAAAAGGATCATCTCATTTTGAGTTAAATCTACCCCCCAACTTGTGCATAAGCATGATGGGCCATGCAAAGATTAGAACCATGTCTCATTTCTTGAAGGATCCTGGATACTTTTAATGGAAATCCAATTTGTTGCTTTCTTCCCTTCGTCATATTTTTTCATAACGATTTTGTCTTTATCGATAATTTTGTGGAGCATATTTCTAATGGAATAACAACATTCAGTTCGATGCCCTATCATACGATGATAGTGACAGTAATCTTTTTCTTTTGTTTTCCTTATTTCTGCAGGGTGCTTTGGCCAAGGTAACTTGATATTTCCTATAACTAATAATTGGTTCATCATGGGAAGTATGTCCTCTTTTGCAAATGCATGCCTCTTATGATCTTCATGTCATCCGAACCTCTTATCTATTGCTCCAATTGTATAATTGTTCCTATTTTCTCCACTGCTGTTTCTTTGTTCACTTTAAGAATCTTCCATTTTCTCTTATTTGCTAGTGATGTTGGCTAATGTCCTATTAAAGTTCTGGCGCAACGGTTTCGTACGAGAAGCAAACACTTTCTTAGCAATTATTTCAAGAGTATGAGCTTTTGTAGTGAGATCATGAAATGTCTGTATATCAGCACTAATTAGGCCAAATGCCACCTCTAGTTTCATACATCCCAAACACAATTTAACCTGTTCTGATTCTCTTGTAAGTTGTTGACATGATGCCCCCAGGGTTTTCCACCGGTCGATAAAATTTTCAACTAGTTCATCTTTTCTTTTATGAATAGAAGTTGATTCAATTAAGCTAACTTCTTTATCAGAAGAGAAAAAGTTCTCCATACAGGTATCTTGCACTTGTTCCCAAGTATGAATAGATTTCGTAGACAAAGCTGAATACCACCTAAAGGCTTTTCCTGTCAAGGACGACCCAAATAGTCATAAGCAATACCGAGAAACTGTGGAGAAATTCTCCATAATTGTTATGAAGTGCATTAGATGTTCCTTCGACAATCTGTCTCCGTTAAACTTCTGAAATTCTAGGTATTCAAAATTAGTGGGAAATGGCACATCCTCTATTTTGCGGGAATACGATGTCTGGTGTCAAAACCTTTTCTTCTGTTCTCATTCTTTTTCTAGGCGGATGGTTTTAACAACGACTTGTCGAATTTCTTCCTGTGTTATGGTTTGAACAATAACAGGTGTAGACCCATGAAATCCATCCATTCATGATTGCTCCCCTTCTTATTGTTCATCGCGGTTGGCATTGGAGGAGTAAAGATTTTCTCAGCTGTG
Organism: Magnolia changhungtana; assembly: GCA_030180095.1. Taxonomy (NCBI): domain Eukaryota; kingdom Viridiplantae; phylum Streptophyta; class Magnoliopsida; order Magnoliales; family Magnoliaceae; genus Magnolia; species Magnolia changhungtana. The sequence goes on from JASAUF010000640.1 coordinate 2,839,037, forward strand.
CGCTCATCTGGTGGAAGTTGGTCAATCTGATTAGTGGCTACTGTAAAGACCTCTACTTCTTTACTCTTTGATTGGTTTGATATTGAAGGTGGAAATGAATTCTACATCATTGGTGCTATTGAGGAAAATGAACTACTGCTCATCTTGAAACTAGCGCACTATTGTCTTCTGAAACTAACGGACTAAAATCGTAGTATTCTTGATGCAGAAGCTCCCATTGAATCCATTGCATGGGGTATCTGTAAGTGCTATGTTGTAAATCTAACACCCTAGATTATTAAATTTTGTTGTGCCAAAATGCTCTGGAATGTTTGGCTTGTTTTGATAGATGGAAAGTTCATCTTCACCTTCATTTGATGATGAACTTCGTGTTATCTACATCGACATTTAGTGTGCTACAATTATGCACGTTCAACTTCGAGAACAAGTTGAAGTTCACCAAGTCTAAGTACTCAAGTCCAAGTGTACTATCTTAAGTTCAAGTTCAAGCTTAAAGCTCAAGTTCAAGTTTAAATACATTTGATCAAGCTTAAGTCTCAAGTCACGTGTTCAAGACACAAGTTCGAGATACAAGTTCAAGTGTACGAAGTCAAGCTTCATGTGATTCAAAGTATCCTATTTACCGAAGCGATCGACATTTTAATTTCAATACTCACATTTAAGGTATACATGACCCTAGAAAGACCTTAAGATTGGGTCATTAACATTGCATATTTAATTTGGGTCATAGTACTTATTTTAAGCTTTGCTTCGACTAGTCCTAATCTTGGTTCGACTAGTCCAGGCACTGACTCGACCAGCCCAGAATTTTTCTTAAAAAATTGGATAAGGTTGTTTGTTCTTCGACCAGTTGAGTACCCTGCTCGACTAGTCGTGAAGTTTGGCTCGACCAGTGAAGCAGGATTCGACTTAGAGTCCAACAATGCAATTTTTATTCACTCGACTAGTCGAGCACTGTGCTTGACCAGTTGAGCTGGCCACTCGACCAGTCGAGGGTCTGTTTTATCCGATCGCGCCAGAAAATTTGAAAATTGGTTCTACTAGAACCAGTCGAGCTGAACCTTAGACTAATCAAGGGAACTAAATTGCAGCCTATACATAGAGGACATTTCTCATATTTTTCATTCATTCCAAGCCAATTCAAGCCACCACTCTGAGAGATAAGTCCCCACTATTGTGAAGCTATTGTGAGGTATTTAAAATTTATTTTAATAGTTTTTTAGTTTCTTAATTTCTTGATCTCTTAATTCCATTCTATTTGATATAAAATGGAATTTTTCTTTAACCTTTTTTGAGATCCAAGAAATTGAATCCAAGTAGCCAAAGGTTAGATTTAATTTAAAATTCATTTAGACCTAGAACTCCTTCATTTGTGAGATTGAACTTTGAGCATCTTCATCTACAAAGAAGCAGTTTTATCGGCTACATTGAAGAACATTATTCAGATAAGTATTATATTTCAATTTTCTGTATTTTTGGTTTGTGAGATTCAATCAGAAAAATTTCTATTTGTGGTTTTAACTGAGATCAGCAAGGAAAATCTCAGTGTGGGTTTTTCGATTATGTAAGCCCATTGAAAAACACATCTGTAAAGGTTTTAAGGTGAACTTTGGAAAACCGTCTTTCTTAGTGAAAGACAATATCTTGTGGGTGTGGATATTAGGAGTGGAGTAGTTATGTGGTTGTTTGCGAACAGCTGGTGTGCACACATGAACCACTATAATTCTTGGAATTGTGGTGGATGATTGTATTTGATTATGTGTGTGAATGCTGTAATCTATTTTATGCTTTTGTGGTGAATGTTGTAATAGCTAGGTTTATTTCTTTTCCCTCTATATCGGTTTGAGTTTTTGATACTTACCGACGTTTTAGAAATCAGGTTGTCCTACCATAAACCATTGGTTTTTGGTGTAAGGTTGTTCTTAGAACAACGTTTGTATCAACCTCTTAATACTTGTGCATTTGAGGTTGTTTTAAACTTTTGTTATCTATATTATCTTTCCACAATTTATTTGGCATAGTCCTATTCACCCCCCTTCTAGGACTTGGGGCTCGTCCTTTTCATTATCACGGGCAAAATTTTACTTGTCGCAATGGCTTTTTCTTTATCCTTCTGGACTCTTAATGAATCTATGATAGATGTATTTATCGACATAGTTGGTGGTGCGAGAAAACCTTTTGGGGTGACAGGAAGTCTAATCCTTCCTGAGTAAAATGAATGTGGCGTTGAGGTGAGGTTGCACCTTTCGATATTTCACGCGATCGGTCCTCTTATCATACTTGGTGGGACCATGCTTCTCGCAAAAGGAGATTAAGTCTTTCATCTTCTGGACATTACCACTGTCCATTCTTCATTATCCTATTACACTATTAGTGAAGTGGAGATCATTCCAGACATCACCTGGTGTCGCCTGTTTCTAGTCACGATTGTTTGAACTTTCCTTGCGGGGCTCTTGGACAATGATCGCACGTCGTCAACGAAATCAATGGAGAATCCGTTGAGCATGAAATAAAATACCACATTGATTGGAAGAGAAGTCATTGTGATTGTAGAAAAGTAAAGTACCCTGAAATGACGAAGAAGTTTATCAGTTGTTTTGGTCAAATATGAATGTACTTTATTTTGGAAATGAAGGGGAGATGTTCCCATTAGAGTCACTATTTTGGTGCCAATTGATGATAAGTGTTCTTTTAATTATCCAGTTATTAATATTAAATATAGATATTTCAACCAGCTATTCTAGATTCAATCTCCAGTGGAGTCTCCATTTTGTTTCGACAAGAAAGAAAGTATAATGTATTGGAATATTTACGTTCAATAATAATAAAAGAAAATAGGAGAACAAAAATCATCACTTATTTTATTAACTCTAAATTTGTATTACATCCCTCATATTTTTCTTAATTAAAAAAAGTACATTTTGTTAATGTAATGAAAAGATAGCTTATTAGTGATTCCGATAGCATTTTGGCTTATAAAGTGTCCTTTACAACGACAGAGGGGTTGTGCGGGTTAAAACCCTTACTTTGTGTCAATATGCATAGGATATATGTATGGAGGACGAGTCGTGGATGAATCTGCAAAATCGCACAATAAATAGGCCATCGGGGGCCCCTATTGTGCAGTCGCGTAAACAATTATGGTTCTTCCTTTTATTCTCCCAAGCTGCTTCCCACGAAATACCTGAAGGCTTCGACTCTGGAGTCTAAGAACTCCCGAATGCTCCTCAAACTCATTTGATTCCCCAAATGAGAGGGGGAGAGGGGTATTTATAGGCTTCCGCATGTGTGAACCTCAAAATACGCAAGATGAGCCTCCCTTGCCCAGTTGCGCAATACACCCCTATTGTGTGGGTGTGTAATAGGGTTCCCAACTATTCTAGGCAATCTACCCCTAAAGCCAGCAATCTGGCAGTTTTCCTCTCCATTTCTTGGACACGTAACTCACCTCTGTTGCATGGACGTGCAACTCGCCGCTGTTTTGTGATCACACAATAAAACTATCTTTTTTTTTTGCAATTATTTGATTTTTATGCTCCAACAGGTGCCCCACCACACTAAACTTTAATATTTTCTATTGAAATATGTTATATTATTTCACCGTATAACTAAATTAAGTTTCGACTTATGGTTCATTAGTAGACGGAGTGTGTTTCAATAATGAGGTCATGAGTTCGTGTGCCCATGTGGGGATGTGTGTGTTGGTGCATGAAAATGTGCAAAGTTTCCATCATGTGTTGATTTGAAGAGGTGAGAAGATATCAAAGACAAGGAAGAAAGAAGGAAGGAAGAAGAGGAGAAGAGAAGAAAGAATAGTTTAATATGGCGGGGGACCGCGCAAGAGATATTGATTGGGTGGGACCGCGCAACCGAAGATCAGTTGCGCAGGATTCTGTTATCCGAAAAAGATCTGAAGTAGAAGAAGGTGGTTTGTATGGGTCCGCGCAACCAATATTTGTTGTCCGGGACCGTGCAACCAAAGATTAGTTGTGCAGGTTTGCGCAGTTGGTTTCAGGAGAAGATTTTTTTGAACGGTTAAAGATTGATGTAAGGTGGGTCCCACGGCACCAAAATTGAGGTCCCACATGTGCGAGGGCCTATAAATACCCCCTCCCCTCCTTCATTTGGACGGATTGAAGATTTTGGAGAGAAAGCAGAGCAAGGAGGAAGATCGAAGGTGAGAGAGAGGAAGCTCCGGTAGGTTGCACGGGTCCGCGCAACCGATATCCATTGTGCGGATTCGCGCAACCAGACTGCCCTGCAGTCTGTGAAGGTAAAGGGCCGTCATGCTGTTGAAATAGCTGAAGTCTTCAAGTTCCTTCTTTTCAAGTTTAAAGAAAGAGAAATTAGCAAAAGAGCATATTCCTCCTAAGTCCTAGGAGATGACTGAAGCAATTGTTGGAATGCTGTTAAAATTTCTATCTCCTTGGAGATTAGTTGATCAATTCAACATTCCTCCTAAGTATCAGGAGATGACTGAAACAGGCGTCGAAATACTGCCGAAATTTCTATCAGGCTATTTGTCTGTTTTGATTGATTGTGCTTTGTTTTCAGAATCAAGGGAATCAGAGGATGTAAATAAACTTAGAATAAATGTGATCGATATTCTCTCATTCTTTCTTTGTTATCATTGAATAAATCCCCCAAATCAAATACATTTGTTTTCTTGTCAAAACAGTGTGTTACGCCCCAAACCCAGAAATCGGATTCACAAGAATCCCCATCGCCGAATCGGGTGCCGATAGCCTCCATAGTACCCCATTCTCTGCTCCCAGTGCGTATACGCCAGATTTCAATCCTAAGATCCTACAAGGTAAATTTTTTTAATGTACATTTGTCTTATAAGAAGCATAACCATAAGTTTACCCAAATCACAAAGGTAACATCATCATCACATATCCACTAATATAAACATTTGAATATAATGCTGAAAGGAAAATACATATATTAAAAATTAAAGCTCCAGAAGTCAGCTGCATGCTCCAAGCTCGACGCTGCTGCAACCTAATGCCACCTGCACACATCTATCGTGCATAAGCTTATAGAAAACTTAAAGGGTGGTGCAAGTGTGTGCACAAGATAAGTGCTAAGTATTCAATGTAATGCCTTAATCATATAATATCAGAATTACTGAAAAGATCATGAATTATACGATATCAGAGTAAGCAGAAATACTGTAAGGCTATAAATCATACAATATCAGAGTATATAATACAAATTTATGCAAATAAGGAGTCATAAAAAGTCAAATATTAGATGCCGAGGATACAATGCAATATATAAATCCTACTAAGTCTTTCTAGGCCATATAAGTGCAGAAACATAGCAACCTCAAATGTCATATGCCTGCGGATGTAATGTAATATGCGATGCGAATGAAATGACCAAGCTGGAGTGTGAAGTCGGGATTATAGTTGTAACGACCTGAAAAATTCCGTACATTGGGTCGAGTACCACCTCGACCAGAAATCACATAGGATTAAATCCTTTAGAAATTTAACAAAGTTAACTAAGTACTAAACTCAATTAAATATGAAATCCGTTAGGATCGCTTTAAATACGATCTGCAAGACCCAAACCTTGCAGAATCATTGACGCTAGGTTACCCTAAAGTTTAGAACCAAACTCATTCCCCGTCTGCTCTCGGGAGTGAAACGAAACTTCGTATTAGGTCTAGATCGCACCTCGGGATTCCGATTAACCCGAAGTTAAGGAACTAGGACCGCCCACTTGGGCTTAACAATCATCTCAAAAATCAGCCTTATCAGATATTCCACGGCCATTCGTTTCGAATCGGAGCGTGGTAGTGTGAAAAACACTATTCACAAGCCGAAATAAATATCCGGAATAGTGATCTGGCATCGTTCGTTGCCAACGTCGGTATTAAGCAACCGACCGTCGAATCGGACCAAATTACACCCTCGGATTAAGAAAAATTTCAAGAACATTTACATGTACTGGAATTTCGATCGTGGCCCACCGACCGTCGAATCGAAAGTGGTCCGCCACGTGCGATCTACGTATCCGAATGAGTCAAAAACGTAATCTCACGTAGATCCGTTGGTGGTGAGCTTAAGTCCGACGTTTGGTTCAAAGAGGCCTACCAGAACTCCCTTTTTGAGCTGGAAAGGCGCCGAATATCCTATATAAGCAATACCCCATGAACCTAAGTCTATTCTCGTAATGTTTGAGGCTATAAAAGGGGCTTAGAGCAGCCCCTCTCACAGCCATACGAATTTAGGGAGAAACCCTAGAAGGAGAGAGAGAAAAGAGAGGGAAGAACTTGGAGATCGTTCCGATCTTCCTCCACTTGCACTTAGGATTGCTACACGGCCTACACCGCCTTATTCTCGGCGTTCTCCGGTGTTTTCCGCCTCATTTGAAGGTAAGAAAACCTAACCCTAGGTCGATTTGTGGTGGAATCGAAGTGGGGTGTATACCGACTAACCGATTCCGCTCTTTGAAGGCTAGAAAATACGTCAGTAGACGGAAGATCCATCACCCTTGCTTGATTTATTCCGTTTCCAAAGGCAAAGGTGAGGACTTTAAGCTTATAAGTTACGGTTTTCAACGCTTTCAATGTCGATAATGGTAGATTCATGATCGCTTGCAATTGCACATGTACAAAGTGCCTTAGTTTCTGTTTTGATTAACGGTGTGAAATATGGAATTTCACATATTCTAGGTATACGTATAAATACCGTATATGTATTTTTCTTGGATAAATGTTTGACATGTTTATTTAATGTATGATTATATGCTATATGAATAAAATGCTAGTTTGGCGAAAGGAATCGCTAAAATATATGTTCCTTTGTAAATGTGCCGTATGTTGAAAATACGTATTGAAGAAATACCGTATACGTATTTCTTTTGGAATAATGTTTGTCATATGTATTTAATGTATGATTATACAATACATGATTAAAATACTAGCTTGGCGAAAAGAATCGCCGAAATCTATCTTCCTTTGTGAACACTATGTATGTCGAAATTGGGTATACGTAGAAGTACCCTATACGTATAAAATTCGCCGATGTGTTTGCTATGTTTATTTGCTATATGAATATGTTGTATATGTATAAAATACTAGCTCGGTAACGGGGCAACCCTAGTACACCCTCCTCTAGCATACGTCATGTATGTTGAAGTAGTGTATTCCAAGTGTTGGCGAAATCACTTGCGAGTGTAAGTGTTTAAGTGTTAGAACCTTAGTTAGGTCTTTGAGATGGGATTCTCCGCTACCTTAGAGTCATATATGACACTCTCCATGTGGTTGTTCACTCTAACCACTCACCTGTGAACTCTAGGCATTTGTGTCCCTATGTGTATAGTGCTTTATAACATGCTTCGTAACATGCTTGATAACATGCTTTACAACATGCCTTATAAAATGCTTTACTTCATGTTTTATAATACATGCTTTGCCCTATGCTTTACTTCATGTTTCACAATTGACTGAGCTTGGGACTATGTTCGTAGTCCAGGCATCCGGTATCAGACTTGAAGATGTGGTTGGGGTTTCATTCCGCCACGCACGATGTGTTGGTGAACCCGTGTCGTACTTCGGTTGGCGATAGTGGTTGGCCACACGAGGTGCTTCTGCGCCTCATATCGCCCAACTTGTTGTGCGCTCGAGCTAGCCGAACATGTCAGTAAACCGTATGCCTTATGTATGTTCACCATGTTTGGTCGCTAATGCTTGAACCTAGGGTACCAAACTTACCAGTGAAAATCCCGTTAACCATGGTACCTCGATCCGTTAAGACTCATGAGCCGGGCATGGTGGTATGGGACACCGTGGTCGAGCTGTCGGCCTACGCTGGGGCTACGTGCCTCCCCGTAGTGACCAGTGAGCAATTCAACTCGTGAGCCGATTATGGTGGTATGGGACACTATATTCGCTGGTGTCGGCCTACACTGATAAGGTGATGGGGAGTGGTGCGGTCTTTGTGTGCATGCCACAGCGGCCCTTTGTAGTGACCGCGAGCATACTCGAAGTTGCGGCGTGCCTTAGGGTTCGCCGCGATATATAGAGTATGAACTAGGCCTGTTTACGTATAGTTGTATCGTGATGAATCGTTTAAGGGGTGATGGGGAGTGGTGCAACCTTTGTGCGTAACTGCCTCAGGGCAAATTTCTGCAGTGACCTAGAAAACACACCATCGTCGATATTAACTAGGATCGACGACCCTAGATTGGATCATGTTTGGATATGATACAAGGGAGGTACCTTAGTTTCCCAACCCCGTTGTTTGAAATGAATTAATTAAAAACTCGGTAATCATACTCATCATGCATCGCATGTGCCTGGAAGATGTGGAGCACTGTGGGATGTAAGCATGCGCGAACGTGAGATGGTGTCGCATGAGGGAGGGTGTGGTGAGGGCATCCATCATACCGCATTCATACTTGCATTAATCGAGTAACTAGGAGTGTTTGATTTATCGCTTTATCATTCTTGCTTGATCGTATTGGTAACATGATAACTTATATCTTCTTGTTCCACCGAGTTAGCTACTCACTCCCACGTTACGGGGATCGGTGTTGCGCACACCAACCAGACTGTCTCAGGTTTAGGCGATCCGGTTATTCGGAGGCGGGAGCCGATTACGACGAGGACCAGGAGGAGTTCTCATATATGCAGTTCGCTGGCGGTTTCGACTAGGCTGCCGGGACTGATGGGATACAGAGATTGTATTTAGTTATTTTGACATTTTGTTTATTACACAGACATGTATATTGTGACTCGAAGGATTCATACTCGGATAATGAATCATTTATTTTGTTTCTTTACATACATATATATACGGATGGGTCTTCCGCTTGCTTTTATACAACTGATCTGGAGTATGAATTACTGCTTTGGTATAATCTCATTCATGTTTATTGCGCTAACTCAGACAACATTTAACCATCATTGTGTATGTTGCATAAGTGATGCGTTGGAACTCGGGAGTTGAGTTCATACTCGACCCCCGATTTTCAGGGCGTTACAAGTTGGTATCAGAGCATGATTTTGATTAAACCGGACCTGAGTTATGTTCCCACTACGTACGCTGACGCATTACACTTAGGAGGGTGCGCAAAATCTAGCAACAGTCTTAGGGTCTCCCGATTTTACCGTTCGGCGAAGTTCATTGCAAATGGATTAGCGGTTTGATCGAGTGCGTACTCGATCCCAACCACATTTATGGATCCCAAATCACTCCTAGACCGTCTATTGACGTGTCCAGTCACAAACCCCAAAGGTTAGTCGTTAAAAATCGGGAAAAATCGATTTGATCGAAACTTACTAAGGAATCGACCGTTTTGGGCACCAAACCGAGTCCGTGGGCCCCACGATAAATCTAACAACAATTTGGACCAAGCCGGGGTGCATTTGGCACCCGGGAGTCTGGTGAACAAGACCGGACCGCGACGGCAGCGGCTCCGGCCAAGCCCGACCGCCGGCGCCACATGCGACCTGCCGGGGCGGACCGCGCCCCCGTTGCTTTTCCGGCGTAGTTCCACACGTGGGGTTGGTCGGCCAGACCCCCCCTACCCCATGGCATGTGCCATTTTGGCCTTTGATTGGGTTTTAAGGGGCTGGAGCTCCCTTCTCTCCCATTTCCCCTCTTTTTCAAGCACCCCACCTCCATTTTCGATTTTTCTGAAAAACTATCCCTCCAAACCTTCAATCCCTCTATTTTCTTCCATAACTCACACACCACTACCTCCTACAACAGCCCTAGCCTCTCCCTTTCCCCATTTCCTCAAGTTGAAGCTCTCATACTCCTCCTTGGAGCTCAAAAATTGGGTAAACTCCTAACCCATTCTATTTTCTTTGTTTCCTTCTTCATTTTCTACCTCTTGAGCTTCTTCCACACCTATTGGGTTGTTGATTGTGGAAGGTAAAAGAGGTCAGCCCTTTGTTTCCCATTTTGGAAAATTTCCATGGCTTTCCTTGGTGTGGTGGCCACCATTTTCTCCATTTCCTCCATCCTATCTTTCATGGGAAAGAGGAAAACCGCGGCCGATGACGCCGGCCCAAGTAGGCCAGCCCTGTTCCCGAAGAAAATCGATGTTGGGGCCGGCACAAGTACCGTGCGGGAGTTTAGGTCAAAGCGAGACCTGGATCCTGACCACCCCGCCAGGAATGCTTATCCAATAGGCATGGAATATGGGCGCTTCGCGGGCCGCAAGGTAGTGTTTGAAGCTCATGTGGATGAGGGGATGTTTGGCCTACACCCGATGATGGACCACTTGGTGGATATCGGGTGGAATCATATTTTTGAAGGCGAGTCTCCCGCATGTGAGCACACGGTTCGTGCCTTCTACGCTCACATCATAGACGCATCAATAGAGCCTCTTCAGTTTACTGTCTCTGTGAGAGGCATAAGGCGCACCATCACTGTGGACGAAGTGGCTCGAATCACGAAGATCCCGCTTGGTCAAGTACAGCCTAGTGATGACTTCTCTAGGAGTGCGCGGGAAAGGGATCGCCGCACGCGATTTCTCTGTGGTCGCCGGGTTACTTGGAAGCGAGGAAGTTGTATTGCGGCGACAAAGATGTCTGAAGACTTCCATTTGCTCCATCACATCTTCACATACAATGTATACCCACGGTGGGGTAACCGCACGGAATGTACTAGGGTGATGGTGGACTTTCTGTACAAGATGGGACGCTGGGAAAACATATGCCTGCCCACATTCATCCTATCCCAGATAGTTAATGTTGTTCGTTCTGCCAGGAACGATCTTTCGCTCCCATTTGGCCGACTGATCTGCAGGATGGCTCGTGATGTAGGCTACAGATTGAATATGGAGGATCTTGCACCGGTCCGAATCATAAATGAAGCGACACTTAGGAATATGAAGATCGGCCCCCAACAGCGGCAAGCCCGACTCGACGAGTCTGGAGATGAGTCGGATAGCGCCGGCGAAGAGAGTGTTGACCTCCAGGCTGACAGTGATGAGGAGCGCAGTGATGACATACAGGAGGAAGAACCAGAGGCTCAGGACACAGAGGAGAGTTCACCCCCTGCGGCTCAGGAGCAGGGTGTGGATCGAGATGTATCTGATGCGCGATTTACCCGTTTTGAGGAGAGGCAAGCCGCCCTGCAGCAAGAGGTTGGACAAGTTCGGGCTGAGATTGGACAAGTTCGGGCTGAGCTTGGTCAAGTTCGAACTAAACTTGAAGAGAATGAAGCCTACATGAAGAAGAATTTCAAGAAGATGTCCCGTACGCTGAAGGCCATCCTGTGCTGTGCGCAGGATAAGAATGCTCCTCCTCCACCGCCTACTTCGGATGCTTAGTCATCCATATCGTTGTTTGTTGTGTTTGCTTTGGTTACCGCGATAGGCGGTTTGTGTTTTCGTTCTGATGATGTATTAGGTAGTAGAATGTTAGTGTTTGATGTGTGGATGTATTGGCTATAATGTAATTTCAGTCATGATTCATGTAAACTCTGTAGTTCATGTATTATGACAATTTTGAGTTAATGAAAAGCATATAGCCTCTTTTGTTTGATGATGTGTGGAATGCTTAAGTGCTTTATGGAGTGTATTATGCTGTATCTCACAAATGCTGTACCCTGTGTTGTATAGGGCATGCCGCGACAGTATACGCGGAGCACCGCACATCTCCTTTTGACTGGCTCCATGGACCAGACACCTTCTAGTAGTAGTGGTCCTACGGACCGTGGGTTGGGATCCGATCAGCCCCCTGCTGGTCCTACTGGCGGGTTGCCACCATACACGCCCCCGGTCCGTGAGCAGTTCCGGCCATCATCGTCTGCGCAGCATGACTCCCAGGCTGCTCCGCCGACTGATAGGTTTGAGCAGCTGATGATGATGATGCATCAGCAGCGATGCGAAGAAGATGCAAAGAAGATGAAGGCAGAAGCAGAGTGCGGAAGAAGAAGCCAGCAGACACTGTGCAGAGCAAGATCAGCAGCTTATGGCCACTATCGCTGAGGCCTTGTCCCGTGGTGGTAGTGCGACTCCACCTACGACTCCTGTTTGTCCTGCCGGGCACCCTGAGCCTCCTGCTCAGTGTGAGGATGTGCCCCTGCCTCCACCCGTGGTGCCTCCTACTGGAGATGTCGGCACGCGCGGTCTACTCGAGCGGTTTCAGCGCTTGAGGCCTCCTTCGTTCATGGGCACTCATAGGCCCGAGGAGGCAGAGTTTTGGCTTGACCGCATCTCGAAGATGCTTCGGATCTTTGCATTGCTCGAGGCGAAGCAGGTGAGCGGCCGCCTTCATGTTTGAGAGGGAGGCGAGTTTATGGTGGGACGGTGTGTTGCGGTGCTGTCGCGCCAGACTACGTATGGACCCGGGAGGCGTTTGAGTTAGGTTCCATGAGAAATACTACCCGCCGACTTACCGACATGAGCGGGAGGACGAGTTCTGCGCCTCAAAAGTGGGAGGCATGACCATTACGAGTACGAGCACCGCTTCACCGAGTTGGGCCGCTTTGTCCCGACTATACTAGTGGACGAGCAGATGCGGATGCGTCGATTTTCATTGGGCTTGCGACCGGAGATACGGTCGAAGATATGCTGCCTCACCATACCTACATATGCAGCACTGGTTCACATGTCTATGACGGCAGAGCAGGATGTGGACCGGTTGGCCCGATCACGTGGCACTATGGTTGCGAGGCCACGACAGGAGATACAGAGCAGGCCTATCCAGGCAAGAGGCCTCGTGTTGACTCGCCTCCTAGATCGCAGCGCCAGGGGCTCAGATGAGGCGCCCTATTGTGACCTGCACGTACTGCGGGAAACAGGGTCATCCTATCGGGAGTTGCTTCGCGCGGATGAAGGACAGTGGTTTCTCTCCGCCACAGATGATGGGCCGTTCTCGCCCACAGGCCATATCAGCTCCACCTACTGATGCACGGCTCCGCACATCCTTCCTTCCGACCTCACGTGCAAAGACCGCCAAAGGCCGCCACGGCGACCCTTGGCTCCTCACCGAACCGCCGCTGCCAGCGAGGCTCGCGTTCATACTCTCGTGGTACGAGGCACCGAGACGTCGGCCCAGCCTCGACGGCTTTCGAGGGTACGGCTTTTATTCACGACACTCCGTCTCTTTATTGGTGGACACCTTGGGTCCACTACTTCTATTATTTCTTGTGGGCGGTGAAGCGCCTATCTTTGCATACGATTCCCACTAAGGGAATGAGACTCACTACGGCCACAGGGACTTGTTCGGATGTCACACGATTGTGCGAGGGTTGCTCGGTAGTCTTGGGTAAGACACGGTGCTCGTCGACCTCATTGTTGCTCCATTTGTGGCACTACGATGTTATCCTTGGCATGGATTGGCTCACCGGGATGAGGGCGGAGGTAGATTGCGACACTCGGATCGTGACGGCCTATGAACGACGGTACGGCTTTCACGTTCCGGTGCGAGTCGTTGGCCTGTCGAGTTGATTGTTATCTTTGCTTTGCTTGTGCCGACCGATGGTCCGACGGAGATAGTACGCCGGTGGTTCGAGACTTCGCAGCGTGTTTGAGACTATCCCGGGTTTACCTCCTCGGCGTGAGATTGATTTTACGATAGATCTTACGCCTGGTGCGACGCCCATCTCTTTGCCTACTTATCGTATGCCTCCATGTGAGATGGAGGAACTGCGGACACAGATTGATGTACTTGTAGAGAGAGGTTTTATCCGACCTAGTGTGTCTCCTGGGGAGCACTGTGTTGTTCGTGAAGAAGAAGGACGGGTCGCTACGGTTGTGTATTGATTACCGTAGGTTGAACCAGGTCACGGTGAAGAACAAGTATCCTTTGCCCAGGATTGACGATCTGTTCGATCAGTTGAGAGGGCGAAGTATTTCTCAAAGATTGATCTCCAGTCAGGTTACCACCAGTTGCGTGTGAGAGAGGAGGACGTGCAGAAGACAGCCTTCAGGACGTGCTTTGGGCACTACGAGTTCTTAGTGATGTCGTTCGGTCTGACGAACGCACCAGCCGTGTTCATGGATCTGATGAACCGGGTATTTCGGCCCTTCCTCTACCGATTCGTCATCGTCTTCATCGATGACATCTTGATATACTCCACGAGTCGGGAGGAGCACGAGGAGCACTTGCGAGCGGTATTGGAGACACTGAAGAAGAACCGGTTGTTTGCGCACACAAGAAGTGCGACTTTTGGCGGGAGGAAGTCAAGTTCCCTGGGACATGTAGTGTCCAAGGATGGGATAGCAAAGTGGACCTTGCTAAGGTAGCATGTTCAGATAGATGGCGGCTGACTGAGATCGTTATTCGAGGTGAGGAGTTTCCTTGGCTCTTTGCCGGGTACTACGAGACGTTTTATTCGGGATTTCTCGAAGATCGCTGTGCCCTTGTCTCGGTGACTCGAAAGGACGAAGTTCGCACTGGAATGAGAAGGCGGAGGCGCTTTTAAGGAGCCGAAGGACAAGTTGACGTCCGCCCCGTGCTAGTATTGCGAGAGCAAGGGGTGAGATACACGGTGTATCGACGCGTCTCGCGTTGGTTTGGGTTGTGTGTTGATGCGAGAAAGATAGGGTGATATCGTATGCCTCGAGACAATTAAGGAAGCACGAGGAGAATTACCCTACACATGACTGGAGTTGGCGGCGGTCATCTTTGCATTGAAGCTCGGGAGACATTACCTCTATGGTGAGGAGTTCGAGCTTTTCTGCGACCACAAGAGCCTTAAATACATATTCACGCAATGAGATTTGAATATGAGACAAATACGATGGATGGAGACCTTGAAGGACTTCAAGTTCGAGGTTTCTACCATCTGGCAAGGCGAACCTTGTGGCAGACGCGTTGAGCCGCAAGAAGGCGATTGCATTTGCGGCACCGCCGATGATAGCCGAGTGGGATATGGTAGAGTTTGTGCGGGACTTCGAGCGAGACTCACTTGTCGAGGAGCCATTTGAGTGTGTTGCGCACATTTGGCGCGGCCACTTATCGACGACGGGATTGTTGAGGCCCAAGAGGGCGATGCACGGTTGTCCGAGCCGAGAGCGAGCTAGCGACAATTTGTGGACTCCGAGTGGAGAGTTGGATCGATGGGGTTTACTGCCCGTGGCCGCCTATGTGTTCCGGATGTGCGACTTGAGACGCGAGCTTCTCGAGTCCGCCCATAATAGTCGAAGTTTGCGATGCATCCGGTAGCACGAAGATGTACCGGGATATGAGACGGACGTCTTGGTGGGACAACATGAAGGCCCACATTGCGAGTTTGTGTCTCGGTGTCGACGTGCCCAGGGTCAAGCGAGAACATCGCCGACCTCTGGGCTTCGGCCCATGCCTATAGCGGAGTGGAAGTGGGACTTCATCTCCATGGACTTCATATCGGGGTTGCCGAAGACGAGGAAGGGGCACGATTCCATTTGGGTGATTGTGGACGGTTGACCAAATCGGCCCATTTCCTCCCTATCGAGTTACGAACTCGCAGACGAGCTGGCTAGACTGTATATCAGGGAGATCGTCCGTCTGCACGGAGTTCCTTTGGAGATTGTGTCGGACAGAGACACGCGGTTCACATCCATCTTCTGGACTCGTATCCGGAGGCGATGGGTGTGAAGTTGAAGTTCAAGATGCTGGCGTTTCATCCTCGGACCGATGGGCGCACGAGCGAGTGAATCGGTCTGGAGGATATGTTGCGGCGTGTGTGTTGGACTTGAAGGACAGTTGGGACGACCTTGTCTTCCGTACGCAGAGTTCGCCTACAACAACAGTTTCAGGCGACGATTGGCATGGCGCCATATGAGGCTCTATATGGTCGACCTTGTCAGAGCACCGCACTTGTTGGGTAGAGGTTGGAGAGCGTAGCTCGATTGGCCCGAGTTGGTACAGCGACTACGAGAGAAGGTAGACATTATCGGGCGTCGATTACTCACGGCGCAGAGCGAGACGAGAAGAGTTACGCCGATACGAGGCGCGCGGCCGTGAGTTCGAGGTTGGTGATCATGTGTTCCTTCGGGTTTCCCCTATGAAGGAGTCCTTCGGTTTGGGAAGAAGGGGAAGCTCACACCGAGGTTCATCGGTCCATTTCGAGATCTTGGATCGAGTGGGTGATGTGGCGTATCGTCTCGCCTTGCCTACACCACTTGCTTCGTACATAACGTATTTCATGTATCTTTGAAGAAGTACGTTCTCGATCCTTCGCATATCATCGGATGGGAGCGGAGTACGGTTGAGCGAGGATGCGACGTATGAGTTGCGCCCGACGCGCATCCTTGACAGGAAGGAGCAGTGCACGCGTAGCAAGGTCATCCCACTTGTGAAGGTACTTTGGACACATCATTCGGAGGAGGAAGCTACCCGGGAGGCGAGGCCGAAGTCGGGAAGAACTACCCTCGATTCTCGAGGAGTACGGACAGTATAAATTTCGAGGACGAAATTTTTTGTTTAAGGGGGGTAGATTGTAACGACCGAAAAATTCAGTACATTGGGTCGAGTACCACCTCGACCGAAATCACATAGGATTAAATCCTTTAGAAATTTAACAAAGTTAACTAAGTACTAAACTCAATTAAATATGAAATCCGTTAGGATCGCTTTAAATACGATCGCAAGACCCAAACCTTGCAGAATCATTGACGCTAGGTTACCCTAAAGTTTAGAACCAAACTCATTCCCCGTCCGCTTCTGGAGTGAAACGAAACTTCGATTAGGTCTAGATCGCACCTCGGGATTCCGATTAACCCGAAGTTAAGGAACTAGGACCGCCCCGGGCTTAACAATCATCTCAAAAATCAGCCTTTATCGATATTCCACGGCCATTCGTTTCGAATCGGAGCGTGGTAGTGTGAAAAACACTATTCACAAGCCGAAATAAATATCTGGAATAGTGATCTGGCATCGTTCGTTGACGCGTCAGTATTAAGCAACCTGACCGTCAGAATCAGACCAAATTACACCCTCGGATTAAGAAAAATTTCAAGAACATTTACATGTACTCGGAATTTCTGATCGTGGCCCACTGACCGTCGAACTGAAAGTGGTCCGCCACGTGCGATCTACGTATCCGAATGAGTCAAAAACGTAATCCCACGTAGATCCGTTGGTGGTGAGCTTAAGTCTGACGTTTGGTTCAAAGAGGCCTACCAGAACTCCCTTTTTGAGCTGGAAAGGCGCCGAATATCCTATATAAGCAGTACCCCATGAACCTAAGTCTATTCTCGTAATGTTTGAGGCTATAAAAGGGGCTTAGAGCAGCCCCTCTCACAGCCATACGAATTTAGGGAGAAACCCTAGAAGGAGAGAGAGAAAAGAGAGGGAAGAACTTGGAGATCGTTGCCGATCTTCCTCCACTTGCACCGGATTGCTACACGGCCTACACCGCCTTATTCTCGGCGTTCTCCGGTGTTTTCCGCCTCATTTGAAGGTAAGAAAACCTAACCCTAGGTCCGATTTGTGGTGGAATCGAAGTGGGGTATATACCGACTAACCGATTCCGCTCTTTAGGCTAGAAATCGGCCGTAGACGGAAGATCCATCACCCTTGCTTGATTTATTCCGTTTCCAAAGGCAAAGGTGAGGACTTTAAGCTTATAAGTTACGGTTTTCAACGCTTTCAATGTCGGATAATGGTAGATTCATGATCTGCTTGCAATTGCACATGTACAAAGTGCCTTCCGTTTCTGTTTTGATTAACGGTGTGAAATATGGAATTTCACATATTCTAGGTATACGTATAAATACCGTATATGTATTTTTCTTGGATAAATGTTTGACATGTTTATTTAATGTATGATTATATGCTATATGAATAAAATGCTAGTTTGGCGAAAGGAATCGCTAAAATATATGTTCCTTTGTAAATGTGCCGTATGTTGAAAATACGTATTGAAGAAATACCGTATACGTATTTCTTTTGGAATAATGTTTGTCATATGTATTTAATGTATGATTATACAATACATGATTAAAATACTAGCTTGGCGAAAAGAATCGCCGAAATCTATCTTCCTTTGTGAACACTATGTATGTCGAAATTGGGTATACGTAGAAGTACCCTATACGTATAAAATTCACCGATGTGTTTGCTATGTTTATTTTTGTATGAATATGTTGTATATGTATAAAATACTAGCTCGGTAACAGGGCAACCCTAGTACACCCTCCTCTAGCATACGTCATGTATGTTGAAGTAGTGTATTCCAAGTGTTGGCGAAATCACTTGCGAGTGTAAGTGTTTAAGTGTTAGAACCTTAGTTAGGTCTTTGAGATGGGATTCTCGCTACCTTAGAGTCATATATGACACTCTCCATGTGGTTGTTCACTCTAACCACTCACACTGTGAACTCTAGGCATTTGTGTCCCTATGTGTATAGTGCTTTATAACATGCTTCAGTAACATGCTTGATAACATGCTTTACAACATGCCTTATAAAATGCTTTACTTCATGTTTTATAATACATGCTTTGCCCTATGCTTTACTTCATGTTTCACAATTGACTGAGCTTGGGACTATGTTCGTAGTCCAGGCATCCCATATCGACTTGAAGATGTGGTTGGGGTTTCATTCCGCCACGCACGATGTGTTGGTGAACCCATGTCGTACTTCGGTTGGCGATAGTGGTTGGCCACACGAGGTGCTTCTACGCCTCATATCGCCCAACTTGTTGTGCGCTCGAGCTAGCCGAACATGTCGTAAACCGTATGCCTTATGTATGTTCACCATGTTTGGTCGCTAATGCTTGAACCTGGGTACCAAACTTACCGGTGAAAATCCGTTAACCATGGTACCTCGATCCGTTAAGACTCATGAGCGGGCATGGTGGTATGGGACACCGTGGTCGAGTTGTCGGCCTCACGCTGGGGCTACGTGCCTCCCGTAGTGACCAAGTGAGCAATTCAACTCGTGAGCCGATTATGGTGGTATGGGACACTATATTCGCGCTGTCGGCCTACACTGATAAGGTGATGGGGGAGTGGTGCAGTCTTTGTGTGCACAGCCCTGGCAGCCCTTTGTAGTGACCGCGAGCATACTCTGAAGTTGCAGCGTGCCTTAGGGTTCGCCGCGATATATAGAGTATGAACTAGGCCGTTTATGTATAGTTGTATCGTGATGAATCGTTTAAGGGGTGATGGGGGAGTGGTGCAACCTTTGTGCGTAACGACCACAGCGCCCTCTGCAGTGACCTAGAAAACACACCATCGTCGATATTAACTAGGATGACGACCCTAGATTGGATCATGTTTGGAAATGATCTGAGGAGGTACCTTAGTTTCCCAACCCGTTTGTTTGAAATGAATTAATTAAAAACTCGGTAATCATACTCATCATGCATCGCATGTGCCCTGGAAGATGTGGAGCACGCGTGGGATGTAAGCATGCGCGAACGTGAGATGGTGTCGCATGAGGGAGGGTGTGGTGAGGGCATCCATCATACCCGCATTCATACTTGCATTAATCGAGTAACTAGGAGTGTTTGATTTCTTGCTTTATCATTCTTGCTTGATTTGTATTGGTAACATGATAACTTATATCTTCGTTCCACCGAGTTAGCTACTCACTCCCACGTTACGGGACGGTGTTGCGCACACCAACCGGACTGTCTCGTGTTTAGGCGATCAGGCTATTCCGGGAGGCGGGAGCCCGACTGACGAGGACGGGAGGAGTTCTCATATATGCGCTTCGGTGGGCGGTTTCGACTAGGTCACGGATCGATGGGATACAGAGATTGTATTTAGTTATTTTGACATTTTGTTTATTACACGACATGTATATTGTGACTCAGAAGGATTCATACTCCTGGATAATGAATCATTTATTTTGTTTCTTTACATACATATATATACAGTCAGTCTTCCGCTTGCTTTTATACAACTGATCTGGAGTATGAATTACTGCTTTGGTATAATCTCATTCATGTTTATTGCGCTAACTCAGACAACATTTAACCATCATCGTGTATGTTGCATAAGTGATGCGTTGGAACTCGGGAGTTGAGTTCATACTCGACCCCCGATTTTCAGGGCGTTACAATAGTACGTAGTATCGCAGGCTATGGGGTCAACCACAAGATACTTCTATCCAAACCAGTCCCATACCTAAATTTGGATAGTCAGACTCAATGTGGTAAACTCCTGATCTCAGGTTAGTCGCTCACCTCAACTGAAATTCTGACCATTGTGAAGGTACACGTAATAAATAGTTACGTACCACCAGCCCGAGTGGATAGTGAATGAATGAATAATTGAGTATGCAACTCCTACTCAATAAGTCCACATATTCGTATTGTACATCTCTGAGATCATCACCGGGGTCTAGTACACTTCACACCCCCTCCGGCCCATCAAGCGCACAACTGGGTTAGTGGAAGAGACCTCACTATCCGCCTGGCCAGTAGTTTGCCAATACCTACCCAGCTCATCGATAGCGGACCCATTCCTCGAACTGGTTAAACTCAGCTTAGCTATGCCTACTCCCTCTGGCAGGTAAGGCCACACCCCCTCCCAACCGACCACGACATAGTGGGAGACATGGCCTCCTGGTATTTGACACTCGGGCGCTCATGTATCCACTCGGTCTCGATGTTGGGGCGTCCACTGATACCAAGAGGATTTTAAAAATTTTCATCCAGGGCCATCTATGGCAGCCCGATGCTTGAACCAAATATTTCTGGTGTCCATCTGGCATCCACGATATGCCTTGGAGGCTACGACCCTGATGTCACTAGGGCGTACAGTAATCACAACACACAATGAAAGATGCATGAGTCATACAATTCAGTCATGCATCAATCCTGCGCATACCGTGCGCTCATGTGAGATAACCTCCACCTATCAGGGAGTCTCATAATAATCTACCCAATGAAATATGCAATGGTCAACCACATCTCATAACAAACATGGAGATGATGCGTATGAGTATGTATCATGATGCTATGCTGTCACATACTCATAATTGGTATCAATAACCGGCATTAATAATCAACCTCGACAATGTGGACATTGAACCAACATTGCCCTTAAGGAATGGCCCATATAGAGCCTAACATATAGTGGACTCATGGCCTCCCACAAGGGCCAAATATACAACACCATGGGCCTCACTTAAGAGCTTAATACACATCACGATGGGCCTCACTCATGGGCCACATATACATCAAGTGGGTTGTATCTTACGGGTCTAATATACATTGCAATGGGCCGCTCACACGGGCCTAATATACATCAAGTTGGGCCTCATCATATGGGCCAGAAATATATCACAATGGGCCACGTTCTATGGGCCTCGAATACATCACAATAGGCCTCGACAATCGGAATTGGCCTCGACAAATCAAAATTGGCCTCAACAATCGGCCTCGACAATCGGCACCGGCAAAACCGAATCAGCCTCAACAATCGGCCTCGACAATCGGCACCGATAATTAGCATCGATAATCGGCACCGACAATCAGTAATAAACAAGGCGGGGTCCGTAGATGGATAGCTGATCAACCATAATATAACGATCGGCCCACGACCATGGTTATATCAAATCTGATGGCACGGAGCCATCCATCTATGGCGAATGGGGCCCACTTATTTGGGTTAACCCACTTAGAGAATGGTGTGAATGGGCTTAATAAAGCCTACGGGAAGGTCACAATGAGGACATCTAACCATCATTGTACATCAATGTGGACATCTAACCAACATTGCTCCCAAGGAGTGGCCTACATAAGGGATTCATACACAATGTAACGGCCACACATTCATCACATTGGGCCTCATTCATGGGCCTCTCATATATAACATTTGGCTTCCTACAAGGGCCTCAAACGTATCACAATGGGCCACGCCCATGGGCCTCAGATACATCTCAATGGGCCGTGCCCATGGCCTTCGAATATATATCACAATGGGCCTCATAGCATGGCCTCATATATATATTAAGGTGGGCCTCAACAACGGGCCTCATACACATCAAGGTGGGCCTCAACAACGGGCCTTATACACATCAAGGTGGGCCGCACCAATGCACAGTAGGTGGGCCCCGCACATGCAGCAAATGGGCCCCACCAGATGGTTGGCATAGACATAGAATGCACACATCAGGTGGGTCACACGTCTCATGGATAGTGTGGATAAAACATACATCGAGGCAGACCCTATATGATTTAGACGGTTAGGATATAACACATATCATGGTGGAGTCTCCACCGTCCCAACCCGATGGATGGTGTGGATTAAATCATACATCAAGATGGACCACGTGTATAGGGTCCATGTCCAACACATGGACGGGACATGGATGAAACACTTACATCATGGTCTGTTCCACATACAGATGGACGGCGTGGCTAAAATACATACATTAGGTGGGCCATACATCCATCAAAATGGGTAGATGGTGTGAATACAACAGATTCATCAAGGCAGGCTTCATACAATCAGGGTGCGTCCATCTGTTGTGATGGACGGTGGATGTAAAATAAATACAATTAAGGTGGGATCCACTGCATAGACGACGCAAATAAAATAGTTATATCAAGGTGGGCTTCATTGCACAGAGAGACGGCTGGATATAAGGCAGATAGACAGCCTAAATTTAAAATAAATATATCAAGGTAGGCTCCATCTTCCACCGTCCAGCAATGGATGGTGTAGATGGCATAGATGAAACACATACGTCAAGAGGGTCCCACAGACCTTGCTGATGCCAAACACAGCAGCAATAATGACTGTTGGTGAGGTACGCCAGCCAATCCACTTCATAAAGGTGGGTCCCACGTGGGGCCCACCATAACATTTATTCTCCATCCAATCCATTGGTAAGGTCACGTAGACCTAGATGAAGAGGGAAAACAAATTTCATGATGATCCAAAACTTTTGGGACACCCAAAAGGGTTGCAATGGTGCAATGGCAGACGTTCCATCCCGCTGTTTCCTGTGACGTGGGCCACCTGAGCTCCACATAAGGCTGATTTTTGGAGGGCCCACTACCCTAAAAAGGGGCCACCAAATGCACGGGTGGATTGTACGACACACATCATGGTGGGGCCCACGTATGGGACCTACTTCCCTGCCCTTTCACCATCACAGCGTAGTAGCAGGACGTTACTGCACGTCCTCTAGCGTCCGCTGCAGCGCCTGCTGCCTTGCCTATTTTTTTTAATTTTTTAATTTTGGATTTTCTTAGGGTTTTTCGTAGGTAAGGCCTGCATCAGGGGAATCCGACTCAGCCATTGGTTTTTGTGGCCCAAGATAGACCTATCAAGACTAATATTCGACATATTTTGGGTAAAGAAATATCAGGGTGAATTTTAACGGTAAAAAATACTGTTTCCTATGCTATGGCCCGCCAGATAATCGGATTGGCTTCATTTTTCGGCTCAACGCTTAAAATGAGTTAAGGAATGGAATAAACGGTGTGGATCAGACCCATACGTTAAGGTGGGGCCTGCACGAGTAGCCCACCCAAACACTTGGAAACCAAGCTAATATTTATTTTTATTTTACAAGGCACGTCTAAATGCTGACGTTGGAGTGCATCCCACTTTGCTCACGCCTGACTTGGAGCCACATCTAGCGTGAATGCATTTTCAAGGTGGGTCCCACATGGACGTGGTCCACTTGATCAATCTGATATTTGTGTTTTCCATCACCAAACGGTAGAGCCCACATGGTTTGGACAGTGTACATCTAACACGTCCATCAAGCGGGTCCCACGAAGGCGGACAACATGGATACATTGCATACATCATGGGGCCAACAATTAAGGGAAAAGAGAGAGAGAGAGAGAGAGAGAGAGAGAGAGAGAGAGAGAGAGAGAGAGAGACGTGATGACGGAGGGACCCCGGTACTGTGGGCCCTCCCTTTCATGATCTACAACATACATCAAGTGAGTCCCAATACATGTGGGCCCACCAAATCAAAATCAACGGTGGAGATTCCTTCTCCACCAAAATGGAAGGTCTAGATCACCTCTTTCAAACTAGAAAGTAAACATCATGATGGGCTTCATGGAGAATGGCCCCATCTTGGAATGATCATGAGAATCAAGGTAAGCCATCGGCTACACCTAGGGTCCAAAGTGAGATCCATACCGTCAATCGGTAGGCCTCACTTGGCCCATCATCAAAACATGAAAATCTAACTTATAAAGCACCCACCGTTCGATCTTCTTGCTCCATTGGCTTCCTTTGCTCCTTAGCTTCGATTCCAACGGAAGATGATGAAGAATGAAGGGTTGAGATGGGAGATGAGAGGGTTAGGAACTGGGCCACATATAAAATTCTCTCATGGAGATTTGGGAGAGCTTGAACGTGTGGTATTTTGGTGTTTTGGGTTTCTTGAAAAAGAAGGGAGAAATAAGAGAGCGAGGAGATGGGATGGAGTGATGGATGGGAGAGAGAGATGGGTGTGTAAGGACTTTGTTGACTTTTGAGGAAATTTGTGTAAGAAGGGTATGGGTTGTGTAAGGGTTTGTTGACTTATGGGGTTGCTTAGGGATGAGCGTGAGGTGATGTGTACTTGACATATACGTGACCCTTGATGGGATTGATTGATTGATTGAGGTGATATAATGTAGAGATTCTCTTGGGTTTTGCAATGGGCGGCGTTTTCCTCGAACTGAACGCGGGCCCACATCTCTTGGCCTAGGTATTGCCTCGATGTATGAGACGTGGCATCGGGACCTTAGCGACGGTGCGGTCGCTAGGGTACAAGTCTCGGGTCGTACCGACTCTGATATACGGGACACGACTAAGGATCACGCGCAAATACCGGTAACAGATCGCGGGTTGCCGGAATTCGACTGGGAGGACCGCAGAAGCCTACGGGATGGTACGGACTAGGATACGAGCCTTACAGCTCTCTCCACCTAATAAAAAATTCATCCTCGAAATTTAAACTACAACATAACCAATACAGAGCTTACCAAGGGAGGGAAACCACACCACTATATATATAATAAGAACATAACATACCAACATAATCAAACATCTAAGAGATGGGGATAACCCCCATGAATCTCAAGCTCTAACTCCCAAGACGCCTCGTTCATGAACAATCTTGGAATACGATGTAGGGGCCAAGTCACATGAATCGTCGACGACTCCTCCTGATGTCTGAGGATCCTACTGCTGCTGCTGCCACTGATGGGGTCCCGGCGGCAGATACTGTCGTTGCTGCTGCTACTGCTGAGGACGGGGACATTCGCTCCTACAATACCCTATCCCACTGCACTCAAAACAAGCACTAGAGAACGATCTGGGTGGCAGGGGCTGCTGAGGGTGGGGGCACTCCCAAAAGCGGTGCCTCGCCTCATCACATCTAAAGAATACAATCGAGGACTGACGTTTAGGTGGTGCAAATACTCGGAAGGACGAACGGTTCCTATGCCTTTATGGCCATCGACATCTCTGCAGCTAGGAGCTACCGGAGGGGGCCTTCCTCTTCCGGTTTCTTCTCTAAAGAATGACGGTCATTACTTGTAACATTTTCTGTAGTTGGTCCGCACTTACGAACACAGTCAGTGCTGCGCTAGACTCGGATGGGGGTGCAAAAGTCTCAGGTGGGGGAACAGGAATCTTAGGCAAGAAAACGGAAGTCGCTTGGGTCACTCTCTTGGGTGCCATGTCCTATAGGAAGGAATGAGGGCCTATCATCCTTGGGCACTCTCGAATGCACACATGATAGGGAGCTATATCAGGAAGTTTCTAAGTTATTCGAACTCGAGGGGTCTAACCATTCTAAGTTCTCAACAATCACATAGTGTAGTGTAGTTATCAGTAGATATGTGATATTATCCTCAGGTATTCCCAAGTTATGATCTGATACCAACTTCTTTCACGCCCCAAACCCGAAAATCGAATTCACAGGAATCCCGATCGCCGAATCCTCCTTGTAGGATCTCAAGATCAAAATTTGGCATATACGCGCTGGGAGCTGAGAATGGGGTACTATGGAGGCTGTCGGCACCAGATTCGGTGATCGAGATTCCTGTGAATCTAATTTCTGGGTTTGGGGCGTGACAATGTGTGTAAAAAAATGTGTAATTAAATTAACTCCATCTCCCCACTAATCATGGTCATCCATCCATAATATAATTCTCATGTAAATCAAGTGATGAACAATATGATCTCAACTATTGGAATTACCATTAAGTGTTATGAAAATATTTTAAAGATTAATAGTTGAAAACATTAATAAAATCTAATAAAAAATTTTGTAACACTAGTACTATTGAAAAATCACTTGATTGATAGTCATATCTACAAGAATTCAATTATAAGAGTGTCCCTAAGAGACCAATAGATCTTTTATCGAATCATATGGATTTCAGTCGTATCTTAATGCATGAATCCAACAACACCCACACTAAGCCACTGCAATTGTTTTCATGAGATGACGCAAAGTGCCTTATATTACGAACTTAATCTCCATATAATTCTTAGAAATAAGGATATCTTAACTCCTCTTTGATTCCCTCACACAATATAACCACATAATAATAATAGTAGTAGTAAACAAAGCTTTGTCTAGAAGCCTATTAAATGGCCAATCTCAAAATTTCAAGAACAACCAAATGAACTCCTTTAACCCATATGCATGTATGTTTTAAGATATAATTGAACATTAGTTATGGCATTAATGATATGTTTATATAAAACTGATGATCTTCATGATCTAAAGATAAGATCATTAAAATAAGAGTTAAGATTAACAAATTAACTTCACAATGTACACAATACTAACATTTCTTCTCATTAGGATTCGCTTTATATGCATCAAAGCCTTCCTAGAAGATAACCCTTCTCAATGATAAATCCTTTGGTCAGGGATTAACATAATATGTAGTTGATTTATATGTTCTCTAGTAAAAACATTCCTTCAAGTGATCCCTGCTTAATGTGCTCATGTGTGAGCATAATAATGTACTGATGTGAGCAAATCTCACAAATTAGCCCAGACCCAGCTAACTCCAACAACCTTCTTAAAGCACTGCCTAATACACCACTGACTACGAACACTTTTCTAATGAAAAGGAACTCCTAAACTAAATATGATTAGTATGGTTATTTAAACCATGGCCCAGGTCCAACATATTAAGCTCTAGTCTTTTGTTTATAGTGTTTACAACCAATATCGTCCAGACCATTAATTTAGTAGGACCCACTTTGGATGGAATGTGTTGAAAAAAATCTCCTTCATTACAAGATCTAAGACATGAGATCATTCATTTTTTCCTATTAAATGTTGATTGTTTGCTACATTTCGTTTAATTGCTAAAAGGGTTGCTAGAATACAACCTGACATATTACTATCTTTTATAACAAGATTAACCCTTGGATACTAGGTCAGGTTGCAATTCATCCAATCCATTAGATGATAGGGTTCGCTGTGGATGGGTGATACCTAAAGATATATCTTTATGAATGGAGATCCCATGAATGGCCCACAAAATATTAGCAAAAGGAGATAACCCAAATTCAAAAGAAAAGAGTTAAATGATCTAAGGTTGAAGTTTTTCAATTTGAGTTTATCTTTTCTTTGGGAATCCACCATCGATAGTGAGCCCAGTGTATAAACGGTTTTGATTGGTGCAATATGACCTGAGATCCAACAGCTAGAGTCTGATAATGTCTAAAATCAGAGAAATTTCAATTATTATTTTTTTTGGTATTATTCTTCACCCTAAATTGGGTTCAAATAAAGAACTTACATGTGTATACAAGGAAATCTTGTAATGAAATCTAATTAGAACTAATCCTAATTAAAGTATTTTTATACATGGCTAATTATAGATATGATGAATAAAGCTAATACTATACATGACAAATGTACAACTAATGACATCTTATATAATCTCACACCCCCCCTCAAACTGATGTGGGAGAACGAACCAACATTAGTTTGCTACTGAGAAACTTACGTCGGGATCATGTCATGGATTTTGTAAATAAATCAGCAAGTTGTAGTTTTGATGTCACATGAGGGAGAGAAATGATTTCAGTCATGTATTTTTCTCACACAAAGTGGCAGTCAACTTCAATGTGCTTAGTGTGCTCGTGAAATACTGGGTTGGAAACCAACTGAATAGCACTCAGGTTGTCAGCATATAATGAAGTTGGCTAAAACAAATGAATCCCAATATCTATTAACAATCCCTTAAACCAAGTAATTTCACTACAAGCTTCTACCATCGCACGGTATTCGGCTTCTGTGATGGATCAAGATACTGTGGTTTGCTTCTTATATTTTCACCTAACCAATGATTTTCTGAAGAAAACACAATAGCTAGTTGTAGATCGTCGTGAAGTGAGACATCCTACCTAGTCACCATCAGAATAGCCAAATAACTGCAGATTATTTGAGGATAGAAAGAGAAGCGCCTTATCGAGGGTACCTCAAAGATATCGAATAATGTGATGAATTGCTGTCATATGCAATGTACAAGGTGCTGCAACAAACTGGCTAACAATGTGAACTACATGTGCGATATCAGGTCGAGTCACAATAAGATAGACCAAGCTTCCCACAAACTGCCTATAGGTTGTAACATCTGAGAGAGGATTTCCATCATCTTTCCCATACTTAACATTTAATTCTAGAGTATCTTCATAGGACTTGAAATCTGTAAGGTTTGTTTGCTTGATCAAATCATTAGTATACTTCCGTTGACTGAGGAGATATTCTCAAGATGTATTCAAGTCCCAAAAAATATGTTAATAGCCACAGATCCTTCATATGAAATGAGGTAAGGAGTAATGATTTAAGATTGGTAATGCTCAGTACGTCACTGTCGGTTATGAGAATATTATCAACATATACCAATAAAACAACAAGACTTGAACCAATCTTGAGAATAAACAGTGATGGGTCATATTGACTTTGGGAATAGCCAGCCTGGGTTAACACTCTATGGAACTTTTCAAACCATGCCCGTGGTGCTTATTTGAGCTCATATAAAGCTTTAGATAATTTGCAAACCAGTTTAGGATCCTTTGATTTATAACCAGGTGATTTTTTTTTTATGTAAACCTCCTCTTTAAGATCCCCATGGAGGAAGGCATTCTTAACATCAAGCTGATTAAGTTGCCAACCTTTGGAAGAAGAGAGCAATTAATGACTCGACTATTTTCATTTTTTCAACAGGAGTGAAAGTTTCATCATAATCTACATCATACTCTTGTTTATACCATTGGGCCACGAGATGAGCTTTATATCGATCTAGGCTTCTGTATGATTTTAATTTCACGGTATATACTCATTTTCTGTCGATAACTTGCTTCCTCTCAGGTAAAGGAACTAAAGTCCAAGTACCATTTTCTTCGAGAGCCTGAATTTCGTTATCCATAGCCTTTACCCAACATTGTTATGCATATGCTTGAGAATTAGATGTAGGAACAACCAAAAAATCTAATCCAGAAAATAAGGAATGATGAGAGGCAATGAGATTTAACAGGATAGGAGTAATGGATGGATGACTAGAACGACATAATGAAACATTAGTTGAAGGAGGAATACTCATTAGCTTAATAGGAAGAGAAGACACTGGATTTGAAGAAGGTATCGTTGTTGGAGAGGGCACAAGAGTTATAGGTTGCATCAGGTGTTGATAAACCTAAAAAGAGGGAGAAGAAGAGTGCACAAGAGGAATAGATTGAGATTCATCAAATGAAGTCATATGAGGAATCGAAGAAGGCGCAAGAGGAATAGATTGAGATTCATGGAAAGTTTTATAATACAGTAAGTATTCAAAAAAAGTAACCTGATGAGACACCTTGACACGAAGAACATACGGATCATAACAATGGTACCCCTTCTAATTTTCACCATAGCTAAGAAATACACATTTGGTTGCTTCAGGGTTGAGTTTATCTCATTCTTGCTATGAAAGATGGACAAAGGCAATGCAACCAAATACCCGTAACCGTCTATAATCAGGATCTTTACCATAAAGGAGGAATGATAGTGACTTTTTATTTACTAAGATACTTGATGGTAATCGATTGATCAAATATACGGTTGTTGATTTTGCCTCAGCACATAAAGATTTAGGAACATTTATATAGTTCAACATTGTGGTAGTCATCTCAGTTATGTGCCTATTTTTGCATTCCGCTACGCCATTTTTTGCTCCGGTGTGTGAGGGCAAGACCGTTGATGTATAGTACCGTTTGAACTAGGATAGTTCTGAAATTTTGAAGAAATATACTCGCTACCAGAATTGGATCGTAAAATATTAATTTCTTTGAAAATTGGGTCTTTACATATGTTGAAAATTTTCTGTAGCAAGAAAAGGCTTCTGACTTGTTTTCATGAAATATATCCACTTGTACCTTGAAAAGTCGTTCACAAAGATAATATAATACACAGAACCACAAGGAACTATAATAGGAGATGGACCTCAGACATCATTATGAACAAGATCAAATAGGGTGGTAGCTCGAAAGTTGCTTAATGGAACGGTAATGCAGTAGATTTATACAGTCTACAACTAACACAAGTCATATCAATTGAATTAGGACTAATATTTATATCATCATTCAATAGACCAGACTTAAACAAGGATAATAAATTCTCAGAATTAGGATAGCCTAAACGAGTATGCCATAATTTTCAACACTTATTAGCTAAAGAAATGTCACTAGAAGATAGTTTTTTTAAAAAAAACATTTGGATGGGAGAACACTAG
Organism: Magnolia changhungtana; assembly: GCA_030180095.1. Lineage (NCBI taxonomy): Eukaryota > Viridiplantae > Streptophyta > Magnoliopsida > Magnoliales > Magnoliaceae > Magnolia > Magnolia changhungtana. Next base: position 2,869,652 of record JASAUF010000640.1, read on the forward strand.
GATCAAACTCCAGGATGAACAACCGCCCTCTCTTATGACCCTTCCCAATCAGCCTCCCTATTTCCAGATCCTAGATCCTGTATGAAACAACCAAATCAAGAAAACCAGACCAAATGATTATTCTCAACGAGTTGGGTAACATAAACCAAGTTAACAGACAACTTGGGAACATAAAATACTTTTTAAAGGAAGAAATTACGAGATGATAAAGGTGAAACTTTCAAGGAACCAATATATGATATATATAACTAGTTGCCATTTGCAGTAGAGATGGAACCTACTCCTCTATAGGGAACACATTTAGTTAAATAAGAAATGTCACTAGTCATGTGATTGGAACCCCCTGAATCAATATACCAGGTTTTGGTCGAGTCAATATTACCTATAGAACTTGAGGAACCCACAACCTGGAGAATCTATTGAATTTGTTCTGGAGAAAGTAGATTTGGCTGTATTGATGAGGGTGAGACAAAAGAGGAAGAATCAGTCTTCTCAGAAGGAGATGCCACAAATGCACGTCCACGTCGTTGGTACTGAGGGTGTAAAGGAGGTCGAATCGGGCAATTTATTATGTCATGTCCTTCTTGTTTGCAATATTGGCAAAACAATGTACTTGAATGAGATGATTTCAGAGGCTTTTTCTTGTTGGTATAACGAGTAACTACATGACTAAATTCATCACATTTATAACACTTAACTTTTGATATGTCACGTGACCTTCCCATAACATTACGAGTAATGAGGGCAGCATCAGAAATAGTTTCTCTAATGAAAATAAGGGTTTTCAAACATGTCTCTTCTGCCATCAAATCTGATAGGCTGCCTCAAGAGATGGAAGTTGAGGCCGGTTCATTAGTACGACTCGGGTTTGCTCAAACTCCAGACGGAGTTTATATAGGAATTGCATCAATTTACTTATTTCTTAAAGTGTCTTCGCCGTCTCTACTACTATGGCAGGGATCACCAGATCCATAAGTTGAATCTCATGTGAAAGAGATGTAAGCTTATAATAAAAGTTCTGGACACTCAGAGATCCTTATTCCAGTTTTGACAGCTCGTACTTTACACTACAAGAAAAGGGGGCTTTAGCCTCGGTTTAAAACTGTGGCTAAAAAGGTTAAAAACTGAAGCTAAAGCCTTTAGCCTCAGTTTTGCCTCAGTTATCCAAACCGAGGTTGAAAACCCCGTGGCTAAAGGCTTTAGCCTCAGTTTTAGCAACCGAGGCTAAAATGACTTTTATAGCCTCGGTTCTTCAAGTGAGGCTAAAAACTTTTTTAGCTTCAATTTTCTTGAAATGAGGCTAAATCAAAATTTTAGCCTCCATTGTTTTCAACTGAGACTAAATCCAAATTTTAGCCTCAATTGCCTCCAACCGAAGCTAAATCTATTTTTAACCTCGGTTCTCAACAACCGAGGCTAATGCCTTTAGCCACGGGAGTTGTAGTCTCAGTTTAAGTAACTAAGGCAAAACTGAGACTAAAGATAGATTTAGCCTTCGTTGACATCAATTGAGGCTAAAATCAATTTCTAACATCATTTATCAATAATCGAGGCTAAATCATTTATTTTAACACCTTCATAAACCTATACACATTGATCAAATGGCTTGCATTTTTGTTCTCATAAGGTAACAACTCATGGAGAAAAACATGAGAATCACACCCACTTTTCAAATTGAAATTTTAGTTTCTATTTGGAATAGAAATCTGGGGGAAAAAAAAAAAGAATTCAACAACTAAAGCTTTGATCAACCGTCATCAATGGATTCTAATTTAGATAACTAGATCTTGACTGCAACAACTAAAGCCTCTGGTCCATCTTAGAGAAATCAGCCAACATGTTGAAGCTGTAGTCGGGAGAGATCTGGTGCATCATCGGCAGTGGAAGCTTCCATTTGCTAACGGCCATAATCACAGGATCGATGAATTCAACATCAACATAGCTGAACGTTGTCATAGTATGTTACTTACTATGAATTGCATGGTACCTTCCCTCGTAAGAACTGATGAATCTGGAGAAGAAGGCACCATGGTTGCTCGGGACCTTTTCGATCTGGGTGTTGCAAGGGGATTTAGAGCAGGAGGTATCAATGCAGGTTCTATTTTCCAAGGAGAAACTCTCTCTGGACGAGGAATTGAAGAAGTCTCATCCCACCGCACCTAAAATCCGAAAGAGAGTAAGAGTAAGCATCATACTAAAGACTCAGAAGATGATAAGAGAATATTATATAATACCTTCAGGCATCTCCATTTGGATCCAGGCCACTTGTTGGAAACTACATCTCCTATGCCAACAATGGTGCCTGTAAACCTACCAAATGGATAAAATGGGGTTGCATTAGTAGAGAATTTTCTCTGGATATCAATAGTTGGATATCACTAGAGAAGACTTTGCTTTGCTGCACTGCCAAGCAAATGGTAGCCCAAGTCATACCTCTGCTCCGGAGCTTCTTCACCTTCGAATCTCATTTTGAATCTCATCCCTATGGAATGGCTATTTTTGACAGACTCCATGTATTGATTGAAAGGAACAATGAACTCAGAAGGGCTTGTCCTGTAATATGAAATTTAGCAAAATGTTACTGTGAAGTAATCAATCCAGAAAAACCACATTGATGCAGTAAACAGTGTGGGTGCACACACAGAGCAAATAACAAGAAAAAATACAAGCTTCTTTTCTCCAAAAAGCCAAGTCAAATGTGTCCCATGAGGGGCGATCTTTTGACAAATGAGATTTCATTATTACATGATTCAATCACTCCAAGCTACACAATTCATCTAGATTTTAAAACTCCAGTCATCAAGATATAGAGAGAGATCTGTTTGAATACTTAACTTAGAGAGAGAGAGAGAGAGAGAGAGAGAGAGAATTTTTTACATAACATACAAAGCATATAAAACCTTAAACATGAACCACAAACCTGGGTTTGTAATAGACAGTGAACATGGTTCCTGTTGAGATGGCATGCCATCTTTGTTGCAAGGACACCAAGGTGCATGCTGTGACTAGATATGACAGAAGATGGAACATTGCTCTGCCGTCTCATAGCACGTCTCACTCCAACACGAAGTTCACCATTCTCACCTCTAGAAGCCATAAAGCCATTGGCAATCAGATGTGAATGCAAATAAAAAAAATGGTGCAAAAAATTGTAAGTAAATGAAGACAAAAACCTGAGAAAAATAAAAGCATCCCCTGCGACAAGGCGTTTCGAGCTGACAAAGACACTCCAACCACTTTGAAGAAGGTGCCTCCTTGGTTGACCTGGCATCACAACCATAAGAAAATTAAATTAATTTAAAAATAAAAAAAAAAAAAAAAAAACAAAACTTTGTTTTCTTAAAAAATAATAATAAGAAAAAAAAAAAAAAACAATAACCTTGTTCTGATATTTGACCAAAACCACTAGCTATAAAAACTTCCAACTCCGGTGAAGAATGATATACTGGTAATTAGCATACATGGCAACAGAAAAATCCAGTAGAACCACATGATCATGAGAAGGCATTTATTCTATTCATCAAACTCCACATGAATGTGCCACTTCATTACAACTAATGTTCATGAACTCGCCGATGAAAATTAAATTGGAACTCAGGCAAATCAACAAGCTTAGCCTTAAAATTAAATTGGAACTCAGACAAACCAACAAGCTTAGCCTATCAAGTCTTGACCCTAGTTTTTATACAATCCCATCAAGTCAAAGTAGAAAACCAAATACTGATTTCCAAGTTAGATTACACCCTGATCCATAGCTCAACTGGTAGACTGAGTGGATATACCTCGTTTCAACACTTGAGGTCTTGGTATCGATCCCTAGTGGGGGTGGCTAACAGTGCATGTACTGACAGCTGGTGTGTACTAACAAGCTAAAAAAAAAAAAAAAGAGTTAGATTCTAAGTTCCTGAAATTGAGTTCAGCTTCTCTAATATTCCATTCGTCTTCTGTGTCAGTGCTGAAAATCAGCAAATTCACCATTTCAGAGCTGAAAAGCTTGGCTGTAATTTTACCCGATAGTTTTTTTTTTATATATAGCAATTTAAATGGTATTTTTTTTTAAAGGAACCATATCATTGATAGAAAAGTTGTACAACTTACAAGATGCCTTAGGGCAGCCCCTGGAACAAAAAGGGGACAGGGGCGCCTATCGTAAGGGCAGCCAGGATGACCGCCAAGGAAAAAACAAAAAAAAAAAGCCTCTACAGCTTCACAAGGGAGGATCTGATGGAACCTAAACCGACTTTGTCTAGGAAGACAAGCCCGCGCACATGTTGTTGTTGAAATAGCTAGCAAGTACATAAATGCTAATAAATTGGAATAGGTTGTCGTTGTTAACGTAGCTAGCAAGTACATAAATTGGAAAAACTGTTCATTCAATTGTATGCCATTGCCTTGCTTCCAAATGCTAATAAATTGACTTGTTAAATAAGATCCAGATGACATTCAGGGCAATAAATTTGAATCAAATTTAAAAAAGAATGCATTGACTCCTTTGAATATTAGAATCTACAAACTAAAATAATTTTCAGGAATCAATTGAATGACAGCATTATGACTTACCAACACTGCCAACACCTGTCAATATGTCTACGCTTAACACAAGCATTGTGCACATGAAGTTTTTTTTTTAAAATATAAATTTAAGATTTAAACAAATATCAAAATAGTTTTCCAAGAAATACTAGAAAACCAAATCCAATAACACAAGGTAAAATATCGCATGGGAAGTATTTCTTCTTTTCTTCTGCATATCGCCTTGCAGGCTAGAAATTCCTATGAATTGCAGCTGTTCAGCGGCCTTTGCAGCTTCCCTGTAATTTGCTTCTGAAAAAACAATAAGAATAAAAAATAAATCAGAAAAAAAAAAAAAGATTCACAGAAGATAGTTGTGTATATGTCATCCAGGCCATTCAAACCCTTCATCTGGTCTGGATGAAGGAAAACGTCGGGCTGTTTTGAAACTCGGATGGGCATTGGTGCGCATCAAGGGTGAGCATTTCCACCAAATTTGTTCCCAATGTTGTGGCCCAACTTAGTTCTGGATCGGGCTGATATTCGGGACCTGAGGATAATAAAGGTAGGATGCACTAGTAGCAAAAGAAAAGGAAAAAATAAAATAAAAGAGATAAGAAGCAAGTAGTTGAAAACAAAATTATAATCCAAAAAGCAATTGAAGTTGTAAACATAGTTGTAATGCTAACAGTAATGATCTTTTTGAACCTTAAGTTATATAAAGTTGATAGGTGAATCATATTTTGTTATCAGTTGAAAGAGAAACCTGAATCTAAACATAGAGAAAAAATGCATAACAAAAGTAGAAGTATTGAACACACGAGTAGATTGGGGGATGTTACAAGTGTGTATGGTTTATTTGCGAACAGCAACGCAAAACTATGAGTTTCAAAATGCCAATGCCATATGTGAAATCCTCACACCCACAATCTTGCATGACCAGTTTAATTTATTTAAGAATAAAAACAAACATAAAACACAACTTCTTGATTTTTAACACACCACCCAAGAATTCTTGTTGAATATTCAAATTGCAACTAACAATCAAAAGGATAATACTTGCATCCAGACATGATTCTATGAGAACGCATCAGTTTATTTAAATGCAGGTTCCTCAAGTAATTTAGAGCTTTGTTTCTAACCAGTGGTCCACTTGAGGAGCAATGCCGCCTAATTTTAGAGCCAGGCAATCCAATGATTGTGGCCCAGCTAATGGAGAACTTGGACCTCACACATGTATGCCATATCGGCACATGCACTTGTTGACAATACTCATCTTTAACAAACGGTTCCAGAACCCAACATCAAATTCTGATGATAGTTTCTGAAGTTGAACAACAGGAAGACATTCAAGTGTAAAATGTAAGACATCAATAACTAGAAAAATTAAATCCTAGCAAGAATTGATAAACAGAAACATAATGAGCAATTGTATCCATTAGATGCAAATTTTAATCTAATTAGATTGACATCAAGCATCCAATTGTTTGACGGGAGGAGGAAACTGATGTCACAAGTCTTGTTTCACTTAAATTGATAATCAAGATCCAAAATAGTAGGCATTAGCAACCTTGTTTAAGACAATCAATTTCAGAATAAAGATCCTTGATCAATGTTGATTTCATCATCTTCTGATTAACCTACAAATATTTTTAAAAAAAACTTCAAATTAATGTTTGACTTCAAAGATAGTGGACAAATGGCATTATCCAGTCCCCATTACTGACCTCTGGCTTATTCTTGATTTTTTTTTTGCATGGTGTGCATAATCTAGAGTGCCGAGTGTCTCTTCCAAGCAGTGTATGGAAGGTGCAATTATGCATGCCTTTGTTTTTCCTCCTAGGGAATCCCTCAGTAACCTCGTCAATTTGCAATCCCTGTTGTACCAAGGAAATCATCATTTTCTCACACCCACATTATCAAGACAACAATTAGAAATCAATCAGCTGCCACTGATTCACACCTGTATGGAATATGACCAGAATGCTCAACAAGTGCATTAATGACATTGCCAGCTAGGTCACTGCTCCTTGAAGAATTTGAAGACTGTCATTCCATTCTTGTCTTCTGTGTCAGTGCTAGAGTGTGAGGCTTGTGAGCTAAGCATCACAAAGTCATGTCTTCTATGTAAATGTCAGAGTGTCAGACTTGTGAACTAAGCATCACACAGTCACATTCCCACCAGGCGTAGAATAACATAATTCAGTCTCATTTTCTTTAGTTCCTTTAATGTTTGGAGACCTGTTCAAGATCCCAGCATGTCTGGATTCCAAGTATTTTGTTTGCCAATGAGCGTTCAAGAACTAATTGACTTTATTTAATGCAAGATAATTGAGTTATTTTCCATTCCTAAGATGTTTTTTTAATGGAAATTCAGAATCAATTCACGACACTGCCAAGAATATCTAACTCTCCATAGTTGGCATATTCAGGTCCTATCAGCTAAGGTTAATTTCTAATTGATGATATGTCAACTATGGTATGTCTGGACTTCTAAAGCATGAAGATTCATCTTATTTTATTATTGTATTATTAAGTTTGGTCCAGAAGAATGGAAAACAATCAAAATCAGCTTTAAAATATCTGTCCAATTTCTGCTATGAGACAATGTGAACATAAACCATAGTAGAGATAACATTTTACAGAAATTCTGCAGCAACCAGTATGAGGGATTTTTATTATTATTATTTTTTTTGCATGTGTCTAAAATCTCATTCTTAGAAAAAATATCCATCAGAAATATGCACATATAAAAATGCAATACGTTATACCATATTAGACTTATCTGGCATAGAAAATGCGCCGCTGGACATAACCTTTTTTTAGATATACTTTTGTAATGCATAAAACAAGACTGAAAAATGAAAAATATTCCATCAAAGATATACTTTTGTAATGCATAAATCACATTATAAATTTTACTACTTCTATGATCTTTTGTTTTTCGTCAAAACAAATAAAACAGTAAAGATTCATATATCCCACCTAAAACAAGACCGAAAAATGAAAAATATTCCATCAAAGAAGATCTGAAGCTAAATTCGAAGCAGAAACAGAGAAAAAAAATACCCTAATTCAACTGTGGAAATCAGCAATTTCCGAACACAAAATCCTCCAAACCCACGCTTTCTTAAACCATTACTAGACATTATCTTTCCAAAAACAGGAACTGCATTAAAATTTCCCAAACTAGATCTCAAAAGTTAGAGAATCTCCACGAGATAAGGGATTATGGGCTAAAATCCGATCGGAAAAGACAATTATTTGAAAGACACATCTCAAAAACAAAATTCTGAGAGCGGAATCGCCGGTTCCAAAGCTAAAAGCAGAAATTCGTCAGAAAATGCTCCAAACCGGTTCAGATCCACATTTAAAGATGTCAAAACGCGAGGAATCTCTGCCAAAAAGAGATCCAGAGCTAAATTTCGAGCAGAAACGACGAGAATGCGAAAGATACCTCTCAGAAAAGAAAATCGAAAGAGTGGAACATCGATTCCGGAGCGGGATCTGCGGCAGAAATCCTTCAAGAACGAAGATCACAGGCTCTAAAAGAGGAAAGGTTAGAGAGAGAGAGGGAAAAGGGAGAAGATTTTTCTAATTATAGGACGGTTAGCGTTTTTTTTAGGGTTTGAGCAGTGGGATGTTGAGAAGCGGTGGACTCTCTCTCTCTCTCTCTCTCTCTCTCTCTCTCTCTGGATTGCGATTTTGATTTCTCAACGTCGCTCTGTCGTTTCTTTCTTCCGGTGCTTTATATATTGGTGTTCGTTTTTTTGCCTCGGTTCGCATGAAATGGAGGCTAAAAGGTGGACTTATTGCCACGGTTCCGGGCAACTGAGGGTAAAAGGTGGCTTTTTTGCCTCCATTCCTACGCAAGTGGGGCTGAGGCCTGTTTGATTTTGTAATTAATTACGGGTAAATGGTAATAATTATTTACCCCGGTGTTTCAGATTGATTTGTAGGGCCCACCTTGATGTTTTTGTATTATCCACACCGTCCATCCCTTTAGCCAACTCATTTTAGGGCATGAGCCAAAAAAAAAAAATATATAGATCCAAAGATCAAGTGGACCACACTACTGGAAACAATGGGAATTGAACTCCTACCATTAAAAGCTTCTTGAAGACCCTATAAGTTTTGGATCAAACTGATATTTTTGTTTCCACTTTATCCATGCTGTGTGACCTTATTAACGGGTTGGATGACAAATAAACATCACTGTGGGCCCTAGGGAGAAAATAACTTTCAACTATTGACGTTTTAATGATCCCTATTTCTCGGGTGTGATCCACTTGAGCTTTTTATTTTCTTCAATTTTGGGATCATGCCTTAAAATGTATTTTTTAAAAAGATGGATGGTGTGGATAACTAATATATATCATGGTGGGGCCCACATATTTAAATCAATAATACAAATGTTTGTATGGAACGATTTTCAAAACATAATTACTGACAACTTTCAAACAGGCGTAAGCAAGCAATAACCAGGTAAATCCGTGTATTTACCAATGGAAATCGAAAATCAAACACCCCCTAAAAGGTGAAATTTTTGCAAGTGAGGAAAAGGAGAGACATAAGAGGCTAAGAAGGGGTAAGAGGCCCACCCCATTACATGATTGGAGATGTACTGGGCCCACCCAATTTCTGATTAGTTCTTTTTTCTCTCATATTATTATGCAAAAGGATTAACTTTTAGCCTCATTTTTTCACCAACCGAGGTAAAATGGTAGACTTTTAGCCTCAGTTTTCAACAATCGAGGCAAAAGGACAAACTTTTGGCCTCAATTGCTCACCAACCGAGGCAAAAGGGCAGACTTTTGGCCTCAGTTTCTCACCAACCGAAGCAAAAGGACAGACTTTTAGCCTCAGTTTCTCAACAACCGAGGCAAAAAGGCAGAACTTTAGCCTCAGTTGCTCACCAACCGAGGCAAAATGACAGACTTTTAGCCTCAGTTTTCAACAACTGAGACAAAAGGGCAGACTTTTTTGCCTCAGTTTCTCACCAACCGAGGCAAAAGGACAAACTTTTAGCCTCGATTGCTCACCAACCGAGGCAAAAGGGTAGACTTTTGGCCTCAATTTTCAACAACCGAGGCAAAAGGGCAGACTTTTGGCCTCAGTTGCTCATCAACCGAGGCAAAAGGGCAGACTTTTGACTTCAGTTTCTCATCAACCGAAGCAAAAGGGAAAACTTTTAGCCTCAGTTTCTTAACAACCGAGGCAAAAAGGCAGACTTTTAGTCTCAGTTACTCACCAACCGAGGCAAAAGGGCAGACTTTTGACCTCAGTTTCTCACCAACTGAGGCAAAAGGATAAACTTTTGGCCTCCATTTCTCATCAACCGAGGCAAAAGAGCAGACTTTTAGCCTCAGTTCTCAACAACCGAGGCAAAAGGGCAGACTTTTAGCCTCAATTGCTCACCAACCGAGACAAAAGGACAAACTTTTTACCTCAATTGCTCACCAACCGAGGCAAAGTGGCAGACTTTTGGCCTCAGTTCTCAACAACCGAGTCAAAAGGGCAGACTTTTAGCCTCAATTGCTCACCAACCGAGGCAAAAGGGCAGACTTTTGGCCTCAGTTGCTCACTAACAGAGGCAAAAGGGTAGACTTTTGCCTCAGTTTCTTACCAACTGAGGCAATAGGGTAGAGTTTTGGCCTCAGTTTCTCATCAATCGAGGCAAAAAGTGAATTTTTAACCTCAATTCCTTTACAACCGAGGCTAAAAACCATATTTAGCCTCCTTTTTTTGAACCGAGGCTAAAAAATTGAGGCTAAAGGCCTACTTTCTTGTAGTGTTACTTGATATATACGAGCATGATTTGATTGTTGATAACACATTTTCAAGTAAGCCCATATTTTTTATGCTGTCTCGAAAGATGTAAGATTAATCGCAGTGTTGCTCTCAACACTGCTAAGGATCCATGTGATCACCTTCGAATTATTGGTGTTCCAAGTTATGAGTTCTTTTTCATCAGTTGGTTTTCCTATATAACCATAAAAGGCTCTTTCCTGCTAAAAAATGCTTGAAATGAAATTGGCACAAGGAAAAATTCTTCCCATCCAACTTAACATGCATTGTCACATTCTTATCTGAAGAATTCATTGATGCCATAGAAAAATAATCGCAAAGATGAAAGGTAAAAAATATATCGTTGTGTGAATTGGGCAAAGTAGCCCCAATCTGAGAAGAGAAGAAAAAAAAAAGGAAAACCTTGATTGCAACAAGATGGGAATGGTAAAGAACTAGCGTCGGCTACTGGTTCTGTTAGTCGTGCAGAAGAGGAATGGATTGTTGTGCAACAATGCACCAAGAGAAATCTGGACCATCTGAAGATTTCAAATCAATGGCTCTGATACCATGATAATGTCTGGAATTAGAGAAATTCCAATTACTTTTTCTATATTATTCTTCACCCCAAATCACGTTTAAATAAAGAACTTACATGTGCATACAAGAAAATCTTATAATGAAATCTAATTAGAACCAATCCTAATTAAAGTATTTCTATACATGTCTAATTATAGATACGACAAATAAAGCTAATACTATATATGACAAATGTTAAAGTAATGACATCTAATATAATCTCATAATCCCTGCGTTCTGATGTATTATAGTAAACATTAACCATGAAATCCTACTTGGGTACCATAGTTTAAAAACTTAGGTACTCAACTTGGAAAAGAATTGAGAGGGAAGCTCAAATCCAATATTCTTTTTGGGAAAGCAGGGCTGTCCACCAGTGCACCATAGAGCCATGAATAACTATTTTTTAAATTATTTATTCACAAAAATTTAATAGTTTTTATTACAAATAAATCTTATTTAATTTTTAAGCATCAATTCGAGTCAAATAAAGACTAGTTCAAGTCTTCAAGTGAATTTGACTCAATGGACCTTTGAGTCGAGTCTGAGTTTTTGAACCATGCAATAGTACTAATAGACTTGGGCTAAGACACTATAATTCCAATCCGAATATTTGAGCTCGACACTGTAAAAGGGATCTAGCTAGCATTATCAATGGATCATACACCACTAATATAGCAGACTGTAAGATACAAGCACTCCAAATCATTAGAATTGTTTCATTGAATGTGGATCATTGCTCATCGTCCGTCTGCAGATGACGTAGGGATGGGCGTGATGAGGTCGATCACCATCTTCCTCAAGGAGAAAATTAATCCGAATCCACAGAATTTCTCTGGACTCCTCACAGAGATACCTCGAATCCACAAGGGAAAATAAGAAAATAGATATAAATTCTAGAAATTCAAAATTTGGTTGATGATTACCTAATGTGTATGTCATGTTACACCGTTAACAAAGAAAAAAAAAAAAAAAAAACCAAAATTCATAATTACCAAAAATAGCAAAATTCTAATTCTAATAAAAATCATAATTATAGTAAAACTCTTCTAAAGCTTAATTTCTAAAAATAAAAATTCTGAATAAATTTTTACTAGAAGATTTATGATTACAAGTTGTTTCTAAAAAAGAGAAAAATCTAAAACTCTAAAAACAAAGAAATATAATAGTAATTTTTTCTTAAAATTTTGTTTTTGAGCTGAAAGCACATGTTTTCTGACAAAACGAACAGACGAGACCTACTTTGTGGATTAGTTCACTTCGGATGGCCAGTTTCAATAAAGATTGATAGGTTGTGTGCCCTATAATAATACCCGATCAAAAGTTATGGCTGATTTATGATTCATATTTTTTTGGTCCGACCGTGCTATGAAGGTATTTGTGCCACATCCTACATCAGTAGGCAAGCTTTCGAATGGTTAGAATTTCTCGGCCAAGTCGAGTGGGACAATGGAAACATGTGCTCACATGCATGTTGTTCATAGAAATGATGTAGGAAGAAGGATGGGCAATTGCGGACATTGTCCACATTATGGTCTACTTGTCTGCACGAGCTAATGAACTGGACCATCTCTTGGCTGTCCCTACAATGGATGGGCAGCAATACGAATATCGCATCAATCAGACTCAGATAACCAATACATGAGTAATGGCCTTTGAATGGATGGCTAAGAAAAGTCTAAGTCAATGGTTTTATACCACGGAAAATGAGACTGATAGGATTGACCCGCAGGTATGACTTTATACTACCTCATTTAAGCAGATGGGCCCACCACATGGATGGTGCAGTTCGTCTGCCTATTCATATTCATTTATGTGGACCACAAGGATGGTGCCAGGACAGTGGACCTTCAGCAGCGTGTCCAAAAAATCTCATTTTTGTTATAGCCCGATTCCTCTAATACCATTTTTATCAGGGCTGTCGATTGCATAATAGCATACTGAGTAAACTCTGTGGGGTCCACCGTGATGTATATGTCTTATCCACGCTGTCCATCCATTTTATCAGCTCATTTCAGGGAAGGAGTCCAAAACCGAAGCATATCTAAAGCTCAACTGGACCACACTACAGGAAACAGTGGGGATAATGACTTCACCTTTCATACCTTCTTAGGCGTACAGTGATGTTATTTTTAATCCAACCTGTTCATAAGGTCACACATACATGGATGAAGGAAAAACTCAAATATCAGCTCGATCCAAAATTTCTATGGCCCCCGAGAAGTTTTCAATGGTAGGTGTTCAATTCTCACTGTTTCCAGTGGTGTGGTCTACTTGATCTTTGGATATATATGAATTGTGGGTTTCATGCCCTGAAATGAGCTGATAAAATGGATGAACAGCATGGATGAGACATATACATCACAGTAGGCATTCAATTCCCATTGTTTCATGTGGTGTGGTCCTATCAGACTGCGCGTGGAGCCAACTGTGATGTGTGTAATGATGGAATTCTGAGAGAGAAAAAGAGAGGAATGATATTTCCTGTTACCGTTGCTATCGATTGAATGGGTCATATAGGGTGACGGGTGTATTTGAAATGGAATTGCTTTCGACCCTTAATATGGTTGTAGCATATTGGTTGTTGTGGTTGATTGATTATGTCTCAATCCTTAATATAATACATACAACAAATAAAATGCATGGCATGGACCTTTCCTTCGGGTTGGCCCCACCATTAACATTTGAAGGTTTCTAGGTGTGTGTGTCCATTGTTTTTCATAGTCGTTCGCCTAATGGTTATATATATATATATATATATATATATATATATATATATATATATATATATATATATATATATATAAGTTCCTATTATCACCTCAGGCACATGTGATGCGTTGGTTAGATAGCGTGTAAACAATACATTGGGCTAAACCTAAAAAAATGGACAACCATCAAACAGTACCAAATTCACATGATCCCTCGTGTCGAGGGTTGGATCGGTTTGTTTTTTGGTGCACCCAAACTTCATGTTGTGTGTTACGTAATGGGTGGGTTTAGGGCACAGCTTCAGTGGATCCCTAACCGTGGGTCCACCTTAATTTATTTATCTTAAATCCAAGCTGTCATTCTTTTTGGCAACTAATTTTAAGTTATGATCTAAAAATTAAAGAATATTCAAATCTTAAGTGGACCATACCACAGGAAACAACAGTGATTGAATCCTCACCTTTAAAAGCTTCTTAGGGGACAGCGAAATTTTTATTTGACATCTAATCTTTTGATAAGGTCACAAAGATCTAAATGAATATTGTCCCACACAAATATCAGTTTGACCCAAAACTTTCGTAGCTCATGAGGAGTTTTCAATGTTCAATCACCACTGTTTCTTGTGGTATGGTCCAATTTGAGATTTGGATTTGATTCATTTTTGGATCATGCCCTAAAATGAGCTGTCAAAATGGTTAGACGGCATGGATGTAAGCTATAGGCCCCACAGTTAGGGATCCCACCACATCAGATACTCAAAACCTGGTGGGCCTTACACTTAGAATTTGTATAATAAGCTCATTCTACAATGATTTGTAGAGGAATTGGCCTTTTTTTTTGGTTGTGCCTGGACAAGGTGTGGATGTATTTACTCTACATCCACACCGTCCATCCTTTTTTCTGGATCATTTTAGGATAGTAGCCCAAAGATAGATCCAATCCAAAACTCAGGTGGACCATACCATATGAAACAGTGGTGATTGAATGCCCTACCACTAAAAACTTCCTAGGGCCCACTATTATGTTTCCGTAGTGATTATTTGCCATCCAACCCGTTGACGAGGTCACATAAACCTGGATGAAGAGAAAAAATAAAATAAAATATCAGCATGACCCAAAACTTGTGTGGTCTGTTAATGGACAATCATCATTGTTTCCTATTGTATGGTCCACCTGAGAACTGGATCTGGTTTTTTTTTTTTTTTTTTGGACTCATACCATAAAATAATCTTCAAAAACGGATGGATGGCCTGGATATAGAATTCATACATCAAGATGGGCCCCACTGCAAGGGCCGCATAGTCTTTCTGTGAGGCCAGGCCGCACCTCATCCGCTCCCATGGATGTCCTACAGAAGTGGCATGTTAGCGGGAAAGATGGTGTGGTCCCCGGTGCTATGTACGGCGACTAGCAATGATGTTGTTCAATCTGGACCGTCTATGTATGAACCATGGCCCAGAAATTCCCCTTGTTGGACTATTCTATCCCTTTCTTTGGTGCCCCACAAATAGATTTTTTTAAAAAAAAATAATTACACCACCGGTCCACGTTAAATGGGCAAAAAAGGTCAAAGGTTTAGATGTATGGGATCTCCAGATGTAAGAGAGTCATTTGGGCTGCTCCAATCACAGTTGGTCCCATTAGATTGACAGTTCTGATCACTGATCACTATGAAGTGGGCCCCACATGGACCAACACAAAGCCACAGAACCCTTTCCATATCCTTTGGCCAGGGATCATATAATGCCACATTGAATGGAGGGTTGAACAATATGATTAGGCGGTCCTGGGTTTGAAGTCTCGTTGGGTCCCACGGCATCAAGATGGCAGTCCACCAAGTGGACATTGGAAGATTCAAAGTAAAAGTCTTGCATGGTTGGCTATTGTAGAATGGCTTTGGCCCCATATAGCTCTCCAAAATGCAAAAGCATAAAAGCTTAGCTGGCTTGATGGGACCAAAAGGTAGATGGACCATTGAAAGTGTTCACCTTTTCCCATGCATATATAAATATATATATATATATATATATATATATATATATATATATACACTCACACACTTCGCAGCATTTAAGTTTCATACGAGCAAAAAGCAATGAACATGGCTTAACTTTACTCTGCAGATTTAAGACATAGGTATATAAAATAAAATAAAAAATTAAAAGAAAAATAAGAAAAGAAAAAGAAAAATATAGAAAAAAAAGAAAGAAGAATTGTATGAATAAATAAAAGGGTGAGCGTGCGCTTCTAACGTTCTTGGAATGTGTGAGTGACCTCTTTTTACTAAGGTTAGCAGCAACCAGACTTTACAATAGTTCAAGCCCAAATAAAGTAAGTGTGACATGCTCATTGGGCTTGGTCTATTCAAATTATTTTCCTGCCTCGGCCCTACTGATCATTTCTAGCCCCACTTTTGGTTTTCATTTTGGTTTATTTGGTTTTGGTTTCTTAATCATAATAGTTATTATTTTACCATTCTAAATATTTGACATACTTCAATTTCCTATTTTTATTACTTACTTCCTTTTCACTTCTAAATATATCTCCAATTTTTATTTGTTATATTTTAAAGAGATGCTCTAGTGCTCTTCATAGCACTAAAAGTTACAATGCTCCTAGTTGCATTGTGGCACTTAGAAAATCAATCCATTAATCTAGAAATTTCAATAGGTCCAATGCGCACATCATAGACTGTCATGAAAATATCACACTCATCATCGAACAACGTTAACCATATGATCAATTTCTTTTAATATGATTGGTCAAGATTATGTGCACCAAATAGGCCAGGCCAGTAATTTGATTCATCTATTTGATAGGGACTATCATGGATTGCATGTAATTCTAAAAAATTACTTCTTATCAGGCAATCTCAACCATTCCATCCATGACTTGGAAAAATGACAGCTACAAAAAATAAGGCCAAATCAAGGATGGATTTAATCACCCTTAGTGAGGTTTTTGCATGATGGCTCATGAAATGTTTTCTTGACTTGATGAACAATTCAGATCGATTGACTAGATAGACTGTTCAACTGATACAATGCAACTAAGAACACGATAACTTATAATGGTCTAAGAGCACTGAAATATCTCTGATTTCTTTATATTTAACTCATAAGTTAAAATTAGAAGTTACATTTGTTTATGCTCTCTCTAAGCATCTGATTGGAAGAGTGTTTCAGGCATATCAGTGTTGATACTTAGAAGATTAGTTCGACCCTGTGAGGTGCAGATCTTAGTATCGAAAATAAAATTGCTAATTTATAATATCTCTAAGCCATTTCTAGTTTCCCTCTTTTGTACTTGCAAGAATTGTGAGACTTCTATAAGTTAGGCTCCACATGATCAATGGTTTGAATGATTTGAATGTTCAATGTGTCTAACAAGAATATCTATAAAAATGGCAATAAATCCATCCTAAGACCTTGACTAATTAAGTTAATGATTTGAAGTAATAAACCTACCAATTTTTTCCCATTTGTCCATCTCCAGATCATCTTGATTGTGTATTCACATGTTTTCTGACACATTCCAAAAGGGTCGATGGTGTTAGAAAACGCACGATTGTTTGTTCATTTCATTGCGGCTACATGAGTACCAGTATTTAAGGGGGCATTTGGATTGTAAGTTGTTGTATTTTATTTTAAAATAAATATTAAAATTTGATTTTCAAAATTTTCGATTTCCCTCCACATTTGAAAATTTAGTGTTTTTAGGTTGTGGGTTTTGTCCCACATCGAATTTCCTAAAGAAAATCTTCTTGTATATAAGATAGGCTTTTTGCCTTGGGGCTTGAGCCCCATTTAGTGGGCATGTGAATTTGGTCCTGTGAGAGGGGGTGAGAGGGCTATGCCAATAGCTATAATTTAGGCCATTGACCACACACGCGCGCACCGTGTCGTGCCGTGCAGAGTCCGTATGCACGTGTGCGAAGGGACGGGCGCGAGTGCGGGTGCGGTATGAGTGTACTCACGTGGGTGTGTGTATGGGTACTCACAGAACTTTATTTGTAAGAGTGTACTCGCACTTGCACCTTTTCGTTTTAAACCAGAGGGATGTTTCTATTCCGGTTGGTCGGACCAGTTGGGTTTAAATCCAACGGACCTAACCCTTTCTAAAGAGTGCTTTGCACCACTTCAAAGTCTATATAAAGACTTCCGATTCATATTTGAAAATATGAAAATCATTTTCCTCTCTTATAAAACTCTTTTCATTGCTGAGTTTGTCGCAAAGTCAACTCAGTACTTCTGGGTTAAACTGCAAGTTGTTCGAGCCTGCGTACAGTAAGTGCACCGCTGGGACCAGGTCATAGTCGTTGTATCCTAGAGGTCGATTGCTCTGGAAACCTATTGCACTGAGACGCTTTTAATAAGTCTTCTTTCTTAGATTTTATTTTTTGTTGTTCTTAATTTTTTTAAATAGTCTATTTAATTCAACATATATTCCAACAATCTTGAAATCGAATTGTTGAATTATATAGACTATGACTATCGTAACAGTAAATGCTTTTGGTGGGTTAGCCAAAATTGAACCGTTCTCTAGACAATGTTTTAAACGGTAAAAACAGAAACTGATGTTCGCACTGACCATCCTTAAAGTTTCATACATTTTATATGAATCATTTACTATAGATCCAGCAAATCAATTTGAAGTAGCAGACCAAAATAATTGTAGAAATTATATTCTAAACTCTTTATCCAACGAACAATATGACGTGTATGCTTCTTACGAATCTGCTAAAGACATATGGACTGCTTTAGACAAGAAATACATATTAGAAGATGCAGGTGCTAAGAAACATGTAATCGCTAATTTTCTTCATTATGAAATGACAGACGATAAACCTGTCACTAATCAGATTCATGATTTTCAAAATCTAGTTCATGAATTGTCAACTGAATGAATTAAGTTGGATGAAGCGTTTCTGTCAAGAGCACTGATAGAAAAGCTACCGCCCTCCTGTAAAGAATATAAGAATAGAATGAAACATAAAAAGAACGGTGTTTATTTGGAAACTACTATTGTACACATATGAATAGAGGAGTCCAATAGAATTAGGGACTAAAAAGAAAATGAAAATAAGATAAATTCAAAGGTGAATCTTGTGGAATGAAGTCGGAAAAATAATAAGAAAAGGGGCAAATGTCATAATTGTGGCAAACCTGGACATTATGCGAATAAATGCAAGCTCAAAAAGAAGAATGCAAACAATCAATTAAAGAAAAAGAGAAATTGCTACAACTGTGGAAAACTTGAGCATCACATTAAAACATGTAAGCTTAAGAAAAATAAAGATAGGCTGCAGACTAATCTTACAGAAACAGGCAATGAGTCTGACATGGTAGTAGCTGTGGTGTCAGAAGTCTTCCTTATAAACAACTTAGAGTGGGTACTAGACACTAGTACAATTAAGTACGTGTGTAAGGATCGAAACATGTTTACCCCTATCAAGTATCAGGAGATGATGAATATGTGTTCATGGGTAATGCTAGAACATCTCCAATTGTAGGAAAAGGAAAAGTACTTCTGAAACTCACTTCTGGAAAGACTCTAATGTTGAATGATGTCCTACATGTGCCTGACATTAGAAGAAACTTGGTCTCTGGCTCGCTCCTCAATAAGGCTGGTGTCAAGTTAGTATTTGATTCAAATAAGATTGTAATGACTAAAAATGAAACTTTTATTGGTAAGGGATATTGTAGTGATAGTTTATTAATTGTAAATGTATTCAATGATAATAATAAGAAGACATCTAGTTTTGTTTATATCATTGAACCATTAGAGTTGATACACAGTGACTTAGGTGATTTTAAAAATCACATGTTTAGAGGTGGAAAAAGATATTACATAACTTTTGTAGATGACTACTCTAGGTTTACTAAAGTCTATCTATTAAGGAATAAAGATGAAGCTTTAGATGTTTTTTCTAAGTATAAAATTGAAGTTAAAAATCTGTTAAATGTAAAATTTAAAAGACTTAGAACAGATAGATGAGGTAGATATGAATCTTCTCAATTTAGAGAATTATGTGAATCGAGTAGAATAGTTCACGTAATTAAAACTCCTTATACACCAGAACAGAATAGAGTAGTAGAATGTAAGAATATAACAATAAAGGAAATGATAAATGCTATGTTAAATAGTTTAGGCTTACCCTCAAATATGTGGGGAGAAACAACTATGTCTGCTTGTTATATCCTAAATAGAATTCCTTCTAAATATTCAGAACAAACACCTTATGAACTTTGGAAAAATCATGTTCCTAGTTACAAATATATTAAAGTGTAGGGGTGTCTTGCTAAAGTGGGATTACCTGAAACTAAGAAAAGAAAATTAGACCCTAAAATGACCGACTATATATTTATAGGTTACGTACAAAACAGTGCAGCGTACAGATTTCTAGTTTTAAAAACTAAGGATAATATTTTAGATCCTAATACAATTATAGAAGCTAAGGATGCAGAGCTCTTTGAGAACGTATTTCGTATGAAATCTAAATTTATAGGAATAGAAGAGCTATGAATCAGATATCGCGTCTACAAGTAAAAGTGTTTACGAAAAAGTAGTAGAAGAGATATAACC
Source organism: Magnolia changhungtana (assembly GCA_030180095.1). Taxonomy (NCBI): domain Eukaryota; kingdom Viridiplantae; phylum Streptophyta; class Magnoliopsida; order Magnoliales; family Magnoliaceae; genus Magnolia; species Magnolia changhungtana. The sequence continues at coordinate 2,889,827 of JASAUF010000640.1, forward strand.
AAGAAAAAGTAATAGGATTAGAAGAGAAACTAACCTAGGAGATTATTTTTTTCACCTTCTTAATAGAAGACGATCTTACAACTTATATAGAAGTGATTAACTTTCCAGATGCAACCTTTTGGAAGGAAGCAATAAATGATGAGTTGGAATCTAGTATATTTAATAACACTTGAAAACTTGTAGTCCCACCACTTGAAAACAAACCAATAGGTTGTAAATGTGTGTTTAGAAAGAAACTAAAATCAGATAGAACGATTAATAAGTTTAAGGCTAGGCTGGTAGCAAAAGGCTTTAAACAAAAGGAATGAATAGATTATTTTGATACATATTCCCCTATAACTAAGATTACAAGTATCAGGGTCTTAATAATGATAACCTCCGTATATAAACTGGTGGTACACCAGATGGATATTAAAACAACTTTTCTAAATAGAGATTTAGAAGAAGAAATATATATGGAGCAACCTGGGGGTTATAAGATATTAGGTAAAGAAAATAAAGTATGTAGACTAATTAAATCACTATATGGTCTAAAACAGGCTTCTAAAAAATGGCATGAAAAATTTGATGGTGTTTTGAAATCAAATGGTTATCATATAAATGATGTGATAGGTGTGTATATAGTAAAATTTTTAGAAATGATTGTATTATTATATGCCTTTATGTTGATGACATGCTTATTTTTGAAAATAATACTAAATTAGTTATCATGACTAAGAAATTCTTGTCATCTAAATTTGACATGAATGACTTAGGAGAAGCTAGCGTAATCTTGGGTATTGAAGTAACCAGGAAAGATGGTGTTATTGTATTATCACAATCTCATTACGTTGAAAAGTTGCTGAGGAAGTTTAACAATTTTGACTATTTACCTGTCAGTACACCTTTTGATTACAGTGTGACTCTTATGAAGAATATAGGAAGTAGTATGTCTCAATTAGAGTATTCCAAAATAATTGGTAGCCTTATGTATTTAACAAATTGCACTAGACTAGACATAAATTTTGCAATAAGAAGGCTAGGTAGATATACACATAACCCTGAAAAAGAGCATTGGAATGCCTTGTCTAGGATTTTGAGATACCTAAAAAGAAGTATGGCCTATGGTTTACATTATAATGGTTATCCTACTATATTAGAAGGATACAATAATGCTAACTGGATCAGTGCTTCAGATGAGACAAAATTCACTAATAAATGTCTTCACTTTGGGTGGAGGAGCAGTCTCTTGGAAGTCTACCAAGCAGACATGTATTGCTCAGTTAACTATGAAATCTAAGTTTATTGCCTTAGAAAAGGCTGGATCAGAAGCCGAGTGGCTTAGAAATCTCTTGGCTGATATACCATTGTGGCCAAAGCCTGTATCGGCCGTGTCTTTTTATTGTGATTGTCAAGCAGCTATAATAAAAACAAAAAGTAAAATATAAAATGAAAAAAAACAGGCATATTAGACTCAGACACAACATATTGAAATACATGTTGCGTGATGGAGTCATATCTATTGACTTTGTGAGGTCAGAAAAGAATTTGGCAGATCCTCTAACTAAAGGACTCTAAAATATTATCAAAGGGAATGAGGCTGATCCCAATATATGAGCTGCCAGTGTCGGCAACCCAACCTATACAAGTGGAGATCCCATGAGATAGATTCAATGGGTAAACAATAAGATACAGGGTAAATGATTGAACTGAGTTATGTGAGCCCCTTTTATGATGTACAGTATGAGCAACAATGCAGGAGGATGAGTTTTTTAGAACTCTTAATGGATCCATAGCCATATATTTGGTGGTGTATACAGTTGTTGCATACACTTGATGAATTCACCTATATGGGTATAGAGGTGGAGGCTACTTCCTATGAGAATCTAGGTGAATTCTCTAGAGCACTCATAAAATCCATGTAATGGTATATGGCTAAAACACACCGAACCGCAGAATCACTTGCAGAGAAAGAGTTGTGTGAGTGACATATACTTGCGATTTACATTAAAAAGATTCACGTTTAAGACTATGGTGTCACCTGATTCCTGTAGACTTGTCTTCATTACTCTAATGTCGGTTCAAGTTTATGGTGACACCAACGCCATTGCACAACTATTACGCTTTAACCCAAAAAAATTTCATTTTGAAACATGTGGGGGATTGTTGTATTTTATTTCAAAATAAACATTAAAATTTGATTTTTCAAAATTTTCGGTTTTCCTCCACATTTGAAATTTTGATGTTTTTGGGCTATGAGTTTTTTCCCACATCGAATTTCTCAAAGAAAATCTTTTTGTATATAAAATAGACTTTTCGCCTTGGGGCTTGAGCCCCATTTAGAGGCCATGTGAATTTGGTCTTTGGGGGGGAGGCGGGGGCGCTATGCCAATAGCTCTAATCAAAGTCATTGACCACACACGCGCGCGCCCCCAGCCGAGTTGTGTCGTGCCGATTCCGTGTCCGTGTCCATGTGTGCGTGCTCATGCATAATGCAATGGGACGGGCTGGGGTGGTCGTGGGTGCGGTGCAAGTGTACTCACATGGGTGTATGTGTATGGGTACTTGCAGGACTTTATTTGCAAGAGTGTACTTGCACTTGTACCTTTTCATTTTAAACCAGGGAGATGTGTCCGTTCCGGTTGGTTGCACCTGTTGGGTTTAAACCCAACGAACCTAATGCACCACTTTGGAGTCTATATAAAGACTTTTGATTCATATTTGAAAATACAAAAAATCATTTTACTCTATTATAAAACTCTTTTTGGTATTCTGTTTTATGAATTTTGATTGCCGAGTTCGTTACTGAGACAACTTAACACTTTCGGGTTAAACTACAAGTGGTTCGAGCCCGCGTACAGTGAGTGCACCGTTAGGACTGGGTCATAGTCGTTGTATCCTGGAGGTCGATTGCTCTGGAAACCTGTTGCACTTGGGACACTGTCTAAGGGGATTAAATTCGATTTCAAGCCGAGTGACTCATGTCACGCCTCAACTCTATTCAATAAGACTTCTTTCTTATATATATATATATATATATATATATATATATATATATATATATATAGTCTATTTAATTCAACATATATTCCAACATAAGTTGCTTAAGATAAACAACTTATGCCAGGTTATCTTAGTTTTTACTTATTAAGTAAAAAGCTTGTTTAGTAAATAATGTGCTTTTCGGCTAAAAAGTAAAAAAGTATGTCTTATTTCCAACATCACACAAATACTTATCCCTAAGTTTATTTGGTCCACCCTCATATTCACTATTCATCGTGTGAGGGATAACCTTTGGTATGGATTGTTCATTGTGTGGGCCCCACTTTTAATGTGGGTCGTCCATCATATAGGGCCCACCTTGGAAATGGGACATTTATAATTAGGGGCCAACCTTTAATGTGCACCGTCCATTATGTAGGACCCACCTTTAATGTTGGTTATCCATCATGTGGGGCCCACTATCAATGTTATTGTCCATCATGTGGGGCTCACCTTCAATATCCACCACCCATCCTGTGGACCGTCCATCATCTGAGCCCCACTTATGGTGTGGGTTGTCCATCATGTGGGGCCCGACTTGGATTTGAGCCACTCATCGTTAGGGTAGACCTTTGATGTGGACCATTGATCATGTGGGGCTCACCTTGATGTGGGTCATTCATCTTATGAAGGCCACCTTTGGTGTGGAGTGTCCACCATATGGGCCCCACCTTCAATCTGGACTATCCATCATGTGAGCCCCACCTTCGATGTGAGTCATCCATAACGTAGGGCTTGCCATGGATGTAGACCATTCATCATTAAGGGCCAACCTTCGATGTGGACTATCCATCATTTGGAACCCACCTTGATTTGGACAGTCCATCATGCGGGGCACTGCTTTAATGTCTACTACCCATCATGCAGAGCCCAACTTTGATGTGGACTGTCCATCATGTATGCCCCACCTTTGAAGTGGGTTGTCAATTATACCAGCCTGCTTTGGATGTGAGCTATTTATCATTATGGGCCAACTTTAATGTGGACCATCCATTATGTGGGCCCACATGAATATGGGGTCTTCCATCGTATGGGACCCACCTTTGATGTGGACTATCCATCGTGTGGACCCCACCTTTGATGAAGACATTCGATCATGTGAGGTCTCCTATGATAAGTTTAGTGAGAGAGAACCTTGCCTGGACCGTGAATGAGAGGGAAAAGTAAAAACGTATCAAGTCAAACAGTAATTAAAAAAACTTATTAAAATAAGTAACAACTGAAATAAATAACTTAAGTGTTGTTTGGATTATAAGTTAAGCTACTTATGCTATAAGTATCTTATCTTGGTTTCTACTTAATCAGCAAATAAATATATTTGGTAAATGACGTACTTATCATTTAAAAAAAAAAAAGAAAAACATATTTAGTTTCCAACATCACAAGTAACTCTCTGAAAGTCTGTTTGGTCCCCCTCACATCCATCATCCATCATATGATGCCAACCTTTGATGTGGATCATTCATTATGTTGGTCTCACCTTTGATGTGGGTCATCCATCATTAAGGCCCACCTTAGTTATGGGCCATTCATCATTAGGGGACAACTTTTAATGAACACAGTTCATTAGGTATAACGCCTCGAATTTCAAAGGTCGAGCAAAGGCCCAACTCTCGAGATCCATCACATCACTTATACAACATAGAAAATGATGATTACATGTTGTCCGTATTAGTGCATTAAACATGAATGAGATTATACTAAATCAACATATCATACTCCAGAGATAATTAAATTTAGCAAGCGAAAGACTGTGATAAATATATAAGAGGTATAAGTGGATATGAACCCCAGATTATGATCATGTCACCAGGCTGAATAATTACATGTATAATTTCAAAATTTACAAAATGATAAAGTGTAATGTTCAACTAGTCTGTATCCCTGCAATCCCTACGACGCAACTCTATGTCTACATAGACCCGTCAGAGAGTCGCATGTAGGAGAACTCCTCCTTGTTGTCGTAGAAGACCATCTCCAACTCATAAGCTACATTATCATCTACAACTACAACATAGTCTGGTTGGTGTTTTAAAATACCATCTTAGAGTGGGAGTGAGTGATCAACTCAGTGGAGCTATAAGGTAAAGGTTAACATGTTATCAATTCAGTCAAGCAGTAATGATAAAGCAGTACAACAATTATGTCCTAAATACTCTTGTTAATATAAGAATGATATGTATTAATGATGCATGCCCTCGCCTGCACTCCGATAAAGGAGTACAACAATCATATCCTAAATACTCTTGTTAATGTAAGAATGGTATGTATTAATGATGCATGCCCTCGGTTGCACTCTCTCTGTGACATCATCTCATGGTCGTGTATGCTAAACTCCCACTGTGCTCAACACCCATGCCAAAGGCACATGCAATGCAGTGTATAATCGTGTTAGCCAAGTTCTTACTTAGACTTATTCATACAACAGGTTTGAGAAGTTAAGGTACCTCCCTTTTCATCATTGACCCAAACAATGACCATCTAGGGTCGTCAATCCTAGTTAATCACATACGACAGGAGAGTTCGCGAGTTCACACTATAGGTCGCTATGGGAGGCTCGTCACCTCAGCATAGTCTTAATTCACACTCGAGGTTACTACAAGAGGCTCATCACCTCAGCGTAGTCCTTAGTTTATACTCGTGGTCACTATAGGAAAGGCTCGTTACCTTAACATAGGCCGACAACTTGAATACAATGTCCCATACCATCGTATTCGGTTCATAAGTTTGGATTGCTTACTGGTCACTACGGGGAGGCTCGTCACCCCAGCGTAGACCGACAGCTCGACCATGCTTTCCCATACCACCATGCCCGGCTCATGAGTTTTAGCGGATCGTGGTACCAAGGTTAAACGGGCTTTATACTGGTACGCGATACCTTAGATTCAAGTGGTTGCGTCCATACATGGTGAACATACATTAGGCCAATCGAGTTACTTGACAAGCTCGATTGGTACGAGCGCACATTAAATTAATTGACATGGAGCGCATACGCACTCATCGTGGCCTAACCACTGTCGATAATCACCATACGACTCGAATTCATCGAATACATCCGTTGTGGCGAAACTAGTTCGACCACTGATCGTAAACTGTTACCGATTGCCTGGACTATGTATTAGTCCCAATCATACTCAAAATAGACATTTATGTGTGATAGTCAAAACAACATTTAACAGCCAATCCAAATATAAATCTCATTTGAGCATTTTATACACACACATAGGGCACATGCTTATTATACATAGGCATTTCATACATGAATCACGTAGCCGAATGTAACTTACATGAAGGAATCTATTCGTATAGATAAGGTAATTGAGAATCTCATCTCAATACCTTTAATAAATGCATTTCATCAACCAATTACTCATTCAAACATTTTATCAAATACCTAGGCTACACATTCAACATACATGTGAGAAATTAGTTGTAACATATAATATGGCAAATCCTTTCACTAAAGAGTTATCGCACATACAACAATCACGTATCCTCAGTTAATAAGCATGACATGCGCAAATCATAATTCCATATTTATTCAGACATTTCAACAAACACATGAAATGCATTATATTCAACATAGTTCATATATATGTGTAATATGCGAAAAACATTGTATCTAAGCATATGTGACAGCAATCAAGTCAGTAATTGTCACGCCCTAAACTCGAAAACCGGGCTCATAAAATTTCTGATCACCAAATCTGGCGCCGACAGCCTCCGTAGAACCCCATTCTCGGCTCCTAGCGCCCATACGCCAGGTTCCGATCCTGGGATGCTACAAGGAGGATTTTTAACATCAGTTTAATTCGTCTTAAACATAACCAAAGGCATAACCCACAAATAACAACCAAAAACTCCATCACATTTTCATTATGATAAAAAACTTTACAAGTACAATGAGCATAAAGGGAAATACAATGATGATAGACAAAAAGCTCTAAAATGATCTGATATGCGCTCCAACCTCAGCGTTGCTGCGTCTCAACGTCACCTGCATGCAACGGTCCTGCATAAGCTTATAAAAAGCTTAAAGGGTGGTGAAAGTGTGTGCGAAAGGTAGTAATGTAGATATGCAGTATCAGAGTAATGCGGAACATGCTGATGAATTCATGAATACCACTAGTCGTACCAAGGCTATGCGATGCATGGCATGGATGATGTCGGCCATACCAAGGCCATGCGATGTGAGATGCAACTCAAGCATACGAATCCTCATCTATATCCACATATCAATACAGCTCAAATCTGGGATATCACTGGGGTCTAATACACTCTAAACCAGATTGCCGCCCCATCCCGCGCAATAAGGTAAGTGGAAGAGACCTCACTACCCGCCTGCCAATATCGGGCTCGGCTCGTCGATAGCGGACCCATTCCTCGAGCTGGTCAAACTCAGCCTAGTATTGCCCCCTCCTCTCGGGCGGGTAAGGCCACACCCCCTTCTAACCGACCACGATACAGTGGAAAGCGCAGCCGTCTGGTAATCGACACTCGACGCTCCTGCACCCACTCAGTCTAGACGTTGGAATAACCTCTTGGTACCATAAGGGTTAAGGGACTTTCACCTAGGGATATCTATAGCACCCATGTAGAATAAGATTTTTGGTATCCAATCTTGCCAACCACGATACGCCTGTGGAGGTTACGACCCTGATGTCGCTAGGGCATACGGTAACCATGTCACACAATGCGAAATATATGAATCACACTATCCAGTCATGCAGCAATCCTACGCATACCGTGCGCTCATGTGGGGCAACACCGCCTATCTGGGAGCCCCTAAACAATCTGCCCAAGGGCATATGCTATGATCAGTCACTTCTCATATCAAGCATACATATGATGCGTATGATCATGAATCATGGAACTATACTAATCATGTTATATGGGATAGATGACGTTCATAACGAAGATGGGCCTAGACGGCCTACAAGTATGGGCCTAACAATGGGCCATAGGGAGAATCATAATGCGGACATTTAACCAACATTATTCTTCAATGTGGATGTCAAACCAACATTGCTTCCAAGGCACGACTGTCATAATGTCATTACACAAGCCATGGTAGGGATCATACATCTTAACGGGCTTGTGTACATCCAATTGGGCCTCGACCCATGGGCCTTAGGTACAACAAATGGGCCGCTCTACATGGGCTTTATATATATCAAGGTGGACCTCAACAGATAGGCCATAACTACATCAAGATGGGCCTAAACATATGGGCCGATCAAATGGGTCGAGTCAAATGAGCCTCAGGTATATCAAATTAGGCCCACCCTCATATATATATATATATATATATATATATATATATATATATATATTTGAGATCCAACCTATTCACAAGTTAACATAGAGATAAATGAAGTGAAACAATATCAACTTATTTGGAAAACACCACGGCCCTATAAGTTTGAACGGTGGATGTCACTATACACTACTTGAATGGTGGGGTCCACTTGGACTTTAGATCTGGTTCACCACTATCTTTCATGCTATAAAATGATCTCACAAATGGTTGGATGACATGGATGCAACGCATGCATCATGGTGGGCCCCGTCGTTCAAATAGTGGACAGTGTCGATAGAGCACATACATCGTTGGGGCCCATGCCACGGGATAAAACACATACATCTAGGGTGGGTCCCACTGTTAGATCACACGTGGGTCATGTGGGACCCACAGGGCTTAGACATTAAGAGAGAGAGAGAGAGAGACAGAGGGTGCAGCACGTGGCTGCCCCTTTTTTTTTCCACTTTTTCTTTCTTTTCTTTTTCTTTTTCTTTTTCTCTTTCTCACCTGACACAAAGAGAGGTGGGTCCCATGTAGGGACCACCACAACATCCCATATATATATATATATATATATATATATATGCAATATATATAATATAATATAATATAATATAATATATAATATATATAATATAATATAGAATATATTGTATACTTAACGTCTAGGCCGTCCAGGGCCTGGACAGTCACACAAATCAGGAGGACCCCACACGTGGGGGGTGGGTCCCACCGTCTGAGGACGGTGGACACCACACGTGATGTGTAGCCCACCAAAATGGATGGACGACGTGGATGCGGTGGGTCCCACGGACCCACTGACCACTGTCAGTTGACACTTCTCTGTTGCCACTGCCACTAGGGATGGATGGCAAGACCACAGTGCTGAAATGAGGTATCTTTCACACAGTCTACCATGTGAGCTATGGGAGCCCACCGTTGAAACGATGTATCCCCACTCAGTCTGCCAGTGAGCAAAGGATTTGGGAGTTGAAGTGGGCCCCACACGGACATGGCCCACCGTCCAGAACGATGGACGGTTTGGATATAGCACATACGCCATGGTGTTGTCCAATGGGTGGGTGGAGGACGGGAGTGGGTCCTATGCTCCCACCGTCAATTCTGCTGGCCACCCCTGGCAGCCCACATTTCACTGTTAGCATGCACCCTCGCCCGTCCTCACCTATGTCAGCACACACACTCCATATGTTAGCCACCTCTACAGGGATCGGTACTCAGACATCTAGCGTTGAAACGGGGCATCTTCACTCGGCTGCCACCTTAACCATGGATCTGGGTGGGCCCACTCTCCGATCACACCTCATTGGCAGCCACCCTCACTTTAGCCACCTCAAGGTGGGCCCCCAATGGATGGTTGAGATGGCATATAAACATCATGGTGTGCCCCACATCGATGGGGTCCACCGAAAATGGCATGGATGATAACATACATATTAGGTGGGCCACAATCATAGAAAGAGAGAGAGAGAGAGAGAGAGAGGGAAAGAGGGAGACATCAGTAATATCGGAGGGGCCCCGCCACTATGAGCCCCTCTTGAATTTAAGCATACATCAAGGTGGGTCCCACTACATGGATCCTTAAATCAACAAAATGAATGAAAAATGAAATCTACGATCACCCACCAGCTCTTCTTGCACCCTAGGCTTCCTATGCTCCTTTGCTTTGATTCCAACGGAGGAGATGGGGTTTGGATGGTGGAGTGGGGGATGAGAGGGTGGGAAAGGTGGGCCACACTTGTAGCTCTCTTGGAGGGGAAGGAGCTTAGACGTGAGAGGTGTTTAGGTTGCTTGGGAGAATGGTTTGAAAGAGAGAGAGAGAGAGAGAGAGAGAGAGGGTTGTAAAGGGAGATGGGTGATGGATGTAAGAGCACATTTTTGACTTTTAAGGCAAATGTTGTAAGAGAGGTATGGGTGGTGTAAGAACTTTTTGACTTTGGGGTTGCTTGGGGAAGGGTAAGAAGTGATGGATTGATGGGTGATTGATGTGACATCTCATTGAGATTCTCTCGGGATTCGTACGTGCGGCGTTTTCCTCGCACCGAACGCTGACCCTCATCTCTTGACCAGAGAATCGGATTGGCACGCGAGTCGTGGCATTGGAACCGCGGCGACAGTGTGGTCGCAAGGGTACAAGTCTCAAGTTGAGTCGACTCGAGTTGACAGCGTGTGAATCAGGGTCGCGCACAATTACTGGTTAAGGGTCAAAGTTACCGGAATTCGACCGGAAAGACCGCGGAAGTCTACGGAACGGTACAGTCTAGGATACGGGTCTTATAGTAATAAATCATTAACTGACATTGAAAGCCTTGAAAATCATAACCTAAATGTTTATAGTCCGCACCTTTCGTCGGTATGCCGATTACGAACTCGGTTCGTACACTATACCTTTATTTGCGGCACAACGACAACCTATAACATGAAATATGTTAGCTATTTCACTGATCTACCTATTTGGATACCTAAAAGAGATTAGGGTTAGGATTCCTTATCCAAAAATGGAATTGAAATCGCCGGTATAGCGACACGGAAGAGGGGATTCAGCACGTGGAGTGGCTGGAACGAATCCCAGCAACAAACTACAACTCACTCTCACTTCTCCTCACTTTCTCCTTCTCTTTTCTCTCTTCTCTCTCATAGGGTTTAGGAAATTCGTATGGAATGAGAGGGATGGGTTAAGTCAATGGCCCTAGGGTCATGGTATACTTAGGTTATAGCCAAAAGTCGTCTGTTTCGGGCCAACAGAGCTCATCTGGAGGCCCATTACCGGTATATGGTCTGGGTAAAGTTCCCTGACGATGGATCTACGTCAGGTTAAGATTTTAGCCTGACCAAATTAGTGGATCGACTGTGGAGTACCAGTTTCAGTTCAACGGTCATCGTCTCTTGATCAGGGCCACAAGTATACTGACTTGTGTAGGAAAATTTTCTTGATCCAAGAGTGTAGTTGAGTCAGATTCTGATGGTCAGAAACCTTAAATTTAGCCTACAAGTGAACGACCCAAATCACTAAAATCTAAGTTCATTTTCTAAAGATATTCGCGTTTCTCACACACTTCACTCTAGGCTCAAGTTATGCGTTTTTGGATACTATTTGGACTTGATTTCCACGATGCTTGTCAAGCTCAATAAGGCGGTCATAACCGTATAGTTTCGTGGTAATCGGGCTTTCGACACGCAGTCCATGTCTGATATGGAATTTCAGTGTGCTCTCGAGAGCAGCTGGGTATTTATCCTAGGCTTCTAAGTAATGTTGGGTTAATGATTCTACCGGTTTTGGGTCTTGCAGTTCATATAGAAAGCGGTTCAAGCTAATCTACTAATTAATTTACTTTAGTACTTAATTAATTTCTGTTTAATTTCTAAAGGATTTGGTCCTTAGCGATTTTTGCCTGAGGTGATACTCAGATCTTTGTACGGATTTTTTCGAGACGTTATATTAGGTAAGGCCCGCCTTTGATGTTTGATATTAGTTATCCATTAATTAATTATGTGGGGCCTACCATTAATGTTATCGTGAAATGGCACATGGAATAGGATAATCTACCATAGCTATACACGGAAGCTTGACGGAGATATGGAATGAACGATTATATCATAAATGGGGGTGATTATGACTAAATAATTTTTTTGCCAATTAAAACACAATTACCCAACTTAAATTAATTTACCAACTAAACTAAGTAAGGAAAATTAACACTTAGGCTTCTAGACTAATAGTGGGTCCAATCACATAGATTACAAAGGATGTTTCAATTCAAGCAACTAGTTTATAAACATGATAATGTACATGTTTGTGTGGGATGAGCTAACTATCAACACCTAGCATTCATCTATTCATGTATACGTATAATTTACTAACCAATCACATAAGCATAATTAAACAAATGCTTGAATGAAAATTTCAAACACAAGTATGTATAGTGGTTCGATTTCCCCACTCCACTCCTAGCGAACACACTCAATCTATGCGTATACCAAATTTCACTATCAGAGGTTTTAAATCAAGTTCACCTATAACCTTTACAGACCTACACAAGTACCTAGCGTATACTCCCACCAGAGTACTCTGTAAGAGACTTTAGTTAGTTTTATATCGGCTAACCAACAACCTCAGTTCTAGTCTAAGACCTACGTTTACTCCTGCTGGAGGCTTCTGCAGAGATTAACACGTATACACCCATATCCAGTGAATTCGACCATATATAAAAACCTATCAAATTTATGTTACAAACTCTTATCATCAATCTTGCACAAGAAAAGAAAGTATAGACTCACTAATTGACGCTTGTCGAATTGAGCCCCTTTGTCGCGTTGTCTCGAGTTGCTTGGTTGATGCTCTTCTTTGCTTTAATCAATTCATCTTTTTCTCCTCCTGATTGTTGATGTCGATATGTTGCCAATGTTTCGGCTCTAAGATTAAACACCTTCCAGTAATACTCTTTTGAGGTGACGAAGGTGATGGGATGTTTAGTGAATCTCTTACAAGTAATGAGATGTTGTAATTCTAGGGGATTCACCTAGATGGGTGTTCTAGAAGATTTACACAAGGATTTGATTATTAGTTCAAGTCTAATCTCTAAAACAAGGAGGAGATTAAGTTTATGTTTTTCATCGAGGTTGGAATACTCTTTCAAGTGATGAATCATTTTTTTTTTTTAAAGAAAAAAAAAAGATGACTTAGATATCATAGATTTAGAGACCTGAAATGTGAGATATGAGTAAGGAATATCCTAAACTTTTATTACACCAAAAACTCATTAGATTAGTTCATGTTTTTCATTGAGGTTGGAATACTCTTTCAAGTGATGAAAAAAGAAAAAGAAAAAGATGACTTAGATGTCATAGATTTAGAGACCTGAAATGTGAGATATGAGTGAGGAATATCTTAAACTTCTATTGCACCAAAAACTCATCACCTTACCTAAGAACCGAATACCCTTTTATAAAAAATCGATTTGTAATAAGTAGTTAACAACTCCATCAAAAAGATTCAAAGGATCTTCGATAGGATTAAACCCATTGTCGATCTCATTGAGAAAATTCAGAATTATCTTTGTTAGTTGCTAGACTCATTCTTCGATCTGATAGAGTGGTACTTCAATTCCATTGAGTCCTATCAATAACTTGTTGATGGGATCGAGAACTACTCAAAAACTATTGTTTCGAGCATATGACTTCATAATAGCTTAACACCTCTACTAGCCGTATCATATTTCAATTAAGCTTTTAAGGCTAAGGGATGATCAACAAGGTTTACCAATAGGAATATGATCATCTAGAGGTTCAATGGTTGTTTTGGGTCAATGTTATGATCGCTAATGTCACGCACCAAACTCGAAAATCAGGCTCACAAAATTTTCGATCGCCGAATCCGGCGCCGACAGCTTCCGTAGAACACCATTCTCAGCTCCTGGCACCCATTCGCCAAATTTCGATCCTGGGATGCTACGAGGAGGATTTCCAATATAAGTTTAATTTGTAATAAGCATAACCAAAGGCATAACCCACAAACAACAACCAAAAACTCTAACACATTTCCACTATGATAAAAAACTTTACAAGTACAATGAGCATAAAGGAAAATATAATGATAAAGGACAAAAGCTCCAAGACGATCTGCCACGCTCTCTAGCTCCAACGCTGCTGCGATCCAACGTCACCTGCATGCAACGGTCGTGTATAAGCTTATAGAGATGTTAGAGGGTGGTGAAAGTATGTGCGTAAGGTAGTAATACAGTTATGCAGTATCAGAGTAATGCGGAATATGCTGGTGAATCCATGAATATCATTAGCCATACCAAGACTATGCAATGCAAGGTGTGAATGATATCGACCGTACCAAGGCCATGCAATATAAAACATGAATGATGTCGGCCATACCAAGGTCATGCAATGCGAGATGCAACTCAAGCATACGAATCCTCATCTAAGTCCACATATCCATACGGCTCATCTCTGGGATATCACCGGGGTCTACGACATTCTAAACCAGACTGTCACCCCATCGCGCGCAATAAGGTAAGTGGAAGAGACCTCACTATCCACCTACCAATATCGGGCTCAACTTGTCGATAGCGGACCCATTCCTCGAGCTGGTCAAACTCAGTCTAGCTTTGCCCCCTCCTCTCAGGGGGGTAAGGCCACACCCCCTCCCAACCGACCACGACATAGTGGAAAGCGCAGCCGTCTGGTAATCGGCACTCGACGCTCCTGCACCCACTCGGTCTAGATATTGGAGCAACCTCTTGGTACCATAAGGGTTTAGAGACTTTCATCAATGGATATCTATAGCACCCCATGTAGAACAAGATTTCCAGTATCCAATCCTCCCAACCACGATACGCCTGTGGAGGCTACGACCCTCATATTGTTAGTGCGTACGGTAACCATGTCACACAATGCGAAATGCATGAATCACACTATCCAATCATGCAGTAATCCTGCGCGTATCGTGTGCTCATGTGGGGTCAACACCGCCTAACCAGGAGCCCTTAGACAATCTACCCGAAGGCATATGCCATGATCAGTCACTCCTCATATCAAACATACATATGATGTGTATAATCATGAATCATGGAACTATACTAAACATGTTATATGGTGATGGATGTTGTTCATAACAAGGATAGGCCTAGAAGGCCTACAAGTATGGGCCTAACAATGAGCCCTAGGGAGAATTATAATGCGGACATTTAACCAACATTATTCTTACAATGTGGACGTCAAACCATCATTGCTCCCAAGGCACGGCTGCCATAAACATCATTACTCAAACCATGGTAGGGTCACACATTGTAATGGACTTGCATACATCCTATTGGGCCTCAACCCATGGGCCTTAGTTACATCAAATGGGCCCCATAACATGGGCTTCATATAATCAAGGTGGGCCTCAACGAATGTGCCATAACTACATCAAGATTGGCTGATCAAATGGCCGAGTTGAATGGGTCGAATCAATCGGGCCAAGTCAAATGGGCCTCAAGTATATTAAATCGAGCCCACCCTCATATATTTTTGAGATCCGACCTATTCACAAGTTAACATAGAGATAGATGAAATGAAAATAAATAGAAATTACCATGGCCCTAGGAGTTTGAACGGTGGATGACACGGTCCACCAATTTAAATGGTGGGGGCCACTTGAACTTTGGATTACACTCGCTTACCCCATGTCCTAAAATGATCTCACCAATGGTTGGACGGTTTGAATACAACATATGCACCATGGTGGGTCCCATAGATAGACGGTGTGGGTGAAACAGATGGGACCCACAGAACCATCTACTGACATTAGGAGAGAAAGAGAGAGAGATAGAGGGAGAAATAGAGAGAGAGAGAGCACGTGGCTGCTCTCTTTCCACTTTTTCATTCTTTTCTTTTTCTTTTTCTTTTTCCTTTTTTTCCCCTGACACAACAAAGGTGGGTCCCACATTGGGCCCATTATATATATATATATATATATATATATATATATGGGAAAAGGTACAACGCTCGTGCTTTCGTTAAGCTCCCATGAGGTCGATTGGTGTGGGCCCCACCTTTGATGTTTGCCAAACATATAACCGATCAGTCAGATGTACCATTCCAGCATGGGCCTAGGTCTCAAAACTCACGTCAATCCGTGACTTGTGTGGGCTGCACCGGATATAACAGTTGAGAGGGCTACCCTCCATTGAAAACATTCAAAATCATTTATTAGGCCCACTGAGATGGGGTCCACAAACCAGCCCACCAATCGTGGGTGTCCCACTTGAATGAACGGTCAGACCAAGCTTTAGCCGCACCCAACACTTAGGTGGGTCCCACGTGCAAGCCACCCACACGTGGGAATCGTATTTGGACCTCAGGTGTTGCAGCGAGGTATCTCCACTTAGTCTGCCAGTTGAGCTATGCATCTCGATGTGCAAGGAGGGCCTCACACGAACGTGGGCCCCACCATCCTAGGTGGCGAACAGTTTGGAGGGAGCACGCACGCCATGGTGGGCCCCATCAAAAAGGATGGACGGTGTGGATGGGTCCCGTGGACCCCATGCCAGTCCACACCCACTGTCAGTGCACACTCCATGTTAGCCACCTCCACAGGGTGCAATACCAAGACCTCCAGTGTTTGAAATGAGGCATCTTTCACCCGATCTACCACCTGAGCTATGGGGCTGGGTGGGCCCACGTCAAATCATGCTTCACTGGCGGCCACACCCTCCCTAGCCACATCAAGGTGGGCCCCTTATGGACGGTTGGGATGGCATAAAAACATCATGGTGTGTCCCACATGGATGGGGTTCACTGGTAGATGTCATGGATGATATGCACACATTAGGTGAGCCACAATCATAGAAAGAGAGAACAAGAGAGACATCGGCAAGGATGAAGGGACCCCGCCATTATGGGGCCCTCTTTGATACAAAGCCTACATCAAGGTGGGTCCCACCATAAGTGCCCCCCCTCCCCCAAATCACAAAACAAGAAAATAAGTGGAGATTCGAGATCACCCACCGGCTTCTACTTGGACCCAAGGCTTCCTTAGCTCATTAGCTTCGATTCCAACGGAGGAGATGAGGTTTGGATGGTTGAGATGAGAGATGAAAGGGTAGGAAGTGGCCCACACTTGTAGCTTGGGAGAGATAGGAGAGGCTTGGACGTATGGAGGTTTCTCTTGCTTGGGAGAGTGTTTTGAGAATGAGATAGAGAGAGGGTTGTAAAGAGAGAGACAGATAGATAGGTGATGGAGTGATGGATGTGGTGAGTGATGGGTGTAAGAACTTTTTAACTTTTGTGGTTTTTGGTGTAAAAAAGGTATGAGTTTGTAAGAAACTTTTTGACTCTGGGGTTGCTAGGAAAAGGATGAAAAGTGATGTGTACTTGACATGATAGGGTTGATTGATTGATTGATGGACGTGACAAGTCGTAGAGATTCTCTCAGAATTCGCACGCGCGGTGTTTCCTCGCACCGAACGCGGACCCACATCTCCTAACTAGGGTATCGGATCGGCACGAGAGACGCAGCATCGGAACCGCGGCGACTACGCGGTTGCTAGGGTACAAGTCTCGGGTTGAGTCGACTCGGGTTGACGGCGTGTGAATCAGGGTCGCGCGTAAATACCGGTTAAGGGTCGAAGGTTACCGAAATTCAACTGGGAAGACCGCGGGAACCTACGGAACGGTACAGTCTAGGATACGGGTCTTATAGCTCTCCCCTCATAATAAAAAATTTCGTCCTCGAAATTTACACAATCATCATAACTAGTCATAACTCATGAGGAAGAAGGCACATAACATCATAATATAAAATCAAAGATAACATACAAAATACAACACATGATCAATCATCAAAGAGATGTGGATAACGCTCTCGAATCTCAGCCTTGCTCTCCCAAGAAGCCTCCTCAACAGAATGGTGACCCCACTGAACCTTTACCAATGGAATGACCTTGGTCTGGAGGACCTGCTCCTTCTGATCAAGTATACAGACTAGCTGCTCAATATAGGAAGCGTCCTTAAGAACCTCTAACGGCTGCCAATCAATAACATAAACGATGTCTGACCCACACTTCCTCAACATAGAGACATGGAAAACGTTGTGGACGCCAGACAACTGAGATGGCAAGGCAAGCCGATAGGCTACGATGCCAATGCGCTCAGTGATCTCAAAAGGTCCTATGAATCTCGGGACAAGCTTGCCCTTCATTCCAAATCGAACTATGCCCTTCATTAGCGAGACCTTGAGATACACATGGTCCCCTACATCAAACTTCGAGGGACGATGTAGGCGATCAGTAAAACTCTTCTGCTGGCTCTGAGTCATACGCATCCTCTACCTAATAATATCAATAGCCTCTGACGTCTCCTGCACAAGCTTGGGACTGAGGAGATGGCGCTTTCCAACCTCGGTCTAACAACTCAGTGATCTACATGGTTTGTCGTATAATACCTCAAAAGGAGTCATGCCGATGGTCGCCTGATAGCTGTTATTGTATGCAAACTCAGCCAATCGTAGATGCTTATCCCAGCTACACCTGAAATCATCGGTCTGCGGATCCATATCCTCAAGGATCTGGTTGACCCTCTCAGTTTGACCATCGGTCTGCGGATGGTACGTGGTGCTAAGTTGCAAATCAGTCCCCATCTCTCTCTGGAAGCTTCCCCAAAATTGAGAGGTGAACCTTATGTCTCGGTCAAAAACGATCGAGACTGGAATGCCATGCAGTCTCACAATCTCCTCGACGAATAACCTCGCAAGCCAGTTTAAAGACCAAGTCGCATGAATAGCAAGAAAATATGCCGACTTCGTCAGACGATCCACAACAACCCAGATGGCGTCATGACCACGCTGAGTCCTCGGCAAGCCCATAATAAAATCTGTCGACACGTGTTCCCACTTCCACATCGGGACACTCAACGGCTGCAATAGACAAGGGGGTCTCTGATGATTGGCCTGACACACTGGCACATGTCACACTCGGCCACAAAACTAGCGATCTGGAACATCATCCCTGCCCAAAATCATACTGCAAGATAGAAGACTGCAGGCTAAACTCAAAATCATACTCTACTACATCCTCAAGAATCCGCCACTCCTGAATCATCATATGCGCCACCAGGCCTCGTAGCTGACTGCTGAGGGCATCCACCACCAGGTTCGCCTTGCCTGAGTGGTACTGAAGATCGAAGTCATAGTCCTTTAGGAGCTTCATCCAATGCCTTTGCCTCATGTTCAACTCAGACTGCAAGAAGAGGTACTTTAAGCTCTTGTGGTTGGAGAAGAGCTCGAACCTAACCCTATAAGATAGTGCCTCCATACCTTCAGTGCGAAGACAACTGCAGCCAGCTCCAAATCATGTGTGGGGTAGTTCAACTCATGAATCTTGAGCTGGCGAGACGCGATGGCCACTAGTCTCCCATGCTGCATCAAGACAACACCCAAACCAATATGCGAGGCATCAGTGAATACAATAAATCTGTCACTCTTAGAGGGAAGAGTGAGGACAGGAGTGGACATCATACCGTCCTCCAACTCCATAAATGCTCGCTCGCAGGAGTCGCTCTAAATAAATTCTGCGCCCTTCCGAGTCAACCTGGTCAACGGGGCTGCAATACGGGAGAAGCCCTCAATGAAATGCCAGTAATAGTCCGCTAAACCAAGGAAACTGCGGATCTCGGACGCAGTCATGGGCTGGCCCCACTGACGCACTTCCTTAACCTTCGAGGGGTCCACTGCGACGCCCTCCCTCTCACCACATGACCGAGGAACTTCACCTCCTCCTACCAGAACTCACACTTCTCCAGCTTTGCATACAGCTAGTATGCGTAGAGGGTCTGCAATATAACTCCAGATGCTGTTCATGCTCCTCACGGGTCCTCGAATAGATCAGAATGTCGTCGATGAAGACTACAACAAACTAATATAGATAAGGGAGGAAGACCTCGTTCATCAACTGCATGAAGACCTCGGGTGCATTGGGCAGTCCGAAAGACATGACCTGAAACTCGAAATGACCGTAACGTATCCTAAATGCTGTCTTCGGAATGTCCTCCTCTCGGACCCGAATCTGATGATAACCGGAACGCAAGTCAATCTTCAAAAAGAACTATGCACCCTGCAGCTGATCAAACAAATCATCAATCATCGGGAGCGGGTACTTGTTCTTGACCGTGACCTTGTTGAGCTCGCAGTAGTCTACATAGAGTCTCAATGAGCCATCCTTCTTCTTCACGAAGAGTACCGATGCTCCCCAAGGTGAACTACTTGGACGGATAAAGCCCAACTCACGCAACTCGTCTAATTGCTTCTGCAGTTTTCGTAATTCTAACAATGTTATATGATACGGGGCCTTCAAAATAGGCGCGGTACTGGGCATGAGATCAATCTAAAACTCGGTGAGTCGGCGGGGCGGTAATCCCGGAATCTCCTGAAACACATCGGGAAAGTCGCAAACAATCGGCATCTGATTAATACAAGCGGCAACAGACTCCTCAATAGCACAGGACATCAAGTAAGATAATGACTCTCCCAGGGGCTCTGCAATGAACTGAAACTGCGGCAAGCCTGGTATACAGAATGTGACGGTCCTCGCGAAACAGTCTAGTATAGCGTAATACTCGGCAAGCCAATCCATCCCCAAGATAATGTCGAAATCTGACATCAGCAGCACATACGAGTCGGCAGGCAAGAAAATCTCTCCCGCTACCACGGAGCAAGATGAACAGAAATGGCCTAATACTGTAGTCTTCCCGAAGGGCATCGATACGGTCAATCCCTCTCGAGTAAACTCTGTCGGCAATCCAATCGAACGGCAGAATCCCTCGGACAAGCACCAGAATCAAATAAAACCCAAGCGATGCATGCAAAGATTGGAAGTATACCCTCAACAACTCCTCTCGACGACTGAGGATCCTGCTAGGCCGTATAAAATCTAGCCTGAGCTGGCTGGGGAGGTGCCTGTCCCCTCTGAGTGTGCTGCTGCTACTGAGGTCACTGAGGCAGTCGAAACTGTTGCCTCTGCTAAGGCGGCCTTGGAGGCTGGTGCTGATGCTGTTGTTGAGGTGGCCTCGATGGTGGGGGTTGCTGTCGCTGCTGCTATGGTGGAGGTCTCTGCTGTTACTGTGGTAGAGGCTGTTGTGGACCTCTCGGCTGCTGATGCTGCTGGGGGCGAAGGCACTCCCACATACGGTGCTCCGTCGCACCGCACCCAAACATGTGCGCCGTGAACCGCCTCGAGGAGGTAGTCTTTGGAGGTGTTGCTAGTGCTCGGAAGGCCGGGACGACCGTGCGCCGCCTCTGCGATCGACGAGTCGAGTCACCGGAAGGAGCATGCCTCTTCCGGTCTCTCCCCTGACTGCGAACAGACTGAGAACCGGCTCACTCAGCCTTGAAAATTTGTGTCTTCTATACCACTCCCTCGAAAGTCGGGAGATCATGACCAATGACACGGCCTCGAAGGCCGTAACGCAAACCGTCCTCAAATCGACAGGCTCTCCACTCATCATCTAGCAAGTACGACGTAAATCTGAACAGTGCTACAAAATGAGCCGCGTACTGGGCCACTGTCATATCACCCTGCACCAAGGCCTCGAACTCCAACGCTCGTTGTCGTCGAATGTGATCAGGGAAATACTGTCGGTCAAATTGATCCACAAAATCCTCCCATGTCCGCACAAAATCGACGCCTGCTGCTCGCGAAACTGATGTCCACCAATGCTCAGCCTCACCATGGAGACGAAATACGGCTAATCGGACTCGCCGCTTGGTCGTGCATCCCATCATATCAAATATCTTCTCTACATCGGCGCGCCATCTCTCAGCTATCGTCGGGTCTGACTCGCCCTGAAAATGCAGGGGATCGAGTGATCGAAACTCTCGAAGGAGGGCGCTCATGTGCTCCTGCTTAGCCTGCTCGGTGAAACAACAGGTGCCTACCCCGCCTCGTCATAACAGCCATTGCCACACCTACAATATCCGCTGTGAATCGGGAGGCGCTCACAGATACGGTAGGATCCGCACCGGTCTTTGGTAGAGGAGCTGTATCCATAGGCTGGGCAGTAGAAATCTCTAGTGGTGGAGCGGGGATCGTCGGTGGTAATGGGGGAGTCTCTGGTGGTGGTATGGGAGTGTCAGGTGGTGGTGTGGGAGTCTCAGGTGGTGGTGCGGGAGTCAATCAGGTCACTCTCCTAGGTATTTTGTCCTATAGGAAAGAGCAAAGGTGTTTATCAACTTCAAACTCTCAAAGGCAAGCACGTTAAGGGTCTGTAATAAAATATCACTAAGTTATCCAAACTCGGAACCTAATTATTCTAAACTCGTAGCAGACATGTAATGTTGTTCTTGGTTATTCCTGAGTTATGCTCTGATACCAACTTCTGTCACGCCCCAAACTCAGAAATCGGGTTCATAAAATTTCCGATCGCTGAATCTGACGCCGACAGCCTCCGTAGAACCCCATTCTCGGCTCCCGGCGCCCATTCGCCAGGTTTCGATCCTGGGATGCTACGAGGAGGATTTCCAATATTAGTTTAATTCGTAATAAGCATAACCAAAGGCATAACCCACAAACAACAACCAAAAACTTCATCACATTTCCACTATGATAAAAAACTTTACAAGTACAATGAGCATAAAAAAAAATACAATGATAAAGGACAAAAACTCCAAGACGATCTGCTACGCCCTCTAACCTCAACGCTGCTGCGGTCCAACGTCACCTGCACGCAACGGTCGTGCATAAGCTTATAGAAAGCTTAAAGGGCGATGAAAGTATGTGCGTAAGGTAGTAATACAATTATGCAGTATCAGAGTAATGCAGAACATGCTGGTGAATCCATGAATACTGTTAGCCATACCAAGACTATGCGATGCAAGGTGTGAATGATATCGGCCATACCAAGGCCATGCGATGCAAGGCATGAATGATGTCGGCCATACCAAGGCCATGCAATACGAGATGTAACTCAAGCATACAAATCCTTATCTAAGTCCACATATCTATACGGCTCAACTCTGGGATATCACTGGGGTCTAATACACTCTAAACTAGACTGCTGCCTCATCACGCGTAATAAGGTAAGTGGAAGAGACATCACTATCCGCCTACCAATATCGGGTTCAACTCGTCGATAGCGAGCCCATTCCTCCAGCTGATCAAACTCAGTTTAGCTTTGCCTCCTCCTCTCGGGTGGGTAAGAAAGCACCCCCTTCCAACCGACCACGACATAATGGAAAGCACAATCGTCTGGTAATCGACACTCGACACTCCTGCACCCACTCGGTCTAGACATTGGAGCAACCTCTTGGTACCATAAGGGTTTAAAGACTTTCACCAAGGGATATCTATAGCACCTCATGTAGAACAAGATTTCCAGTATCCAATCCTGCCAACTACGATACGCCTGTGGAGGCTACAACCCTGATATCGTTAGGGCGTACGGTAACCATGTCACACAATGTGAAATGCATGAATCACACTATCCAGTCATGCAGCAATCCTGCGCGTATCGTGCGCTCATGTGGGGGCAACACTGCCTAACCAGGAGCCCCTAGACAATCTGCCTGAAGGCATATGCTATGATCAGTCACTCCTCATATCAAGCATACATATGATGTATATAATCATGAATCATGGAACTATACTAAACATGTTATATGGTGATGGATGTTATTCATAACAAGGATGGGCCTAGACGGCCTACAAGTATGGGCCTAACAATGGGCCCTAGGGAGAATTATAATGCGGACATTTAACCAACATTATTCTTACAATGTGGATGTCAAACCATCATTGCTCCCAAGGCACGGCTGCCATAAACATCATTACTCAAACCATGGTAGGGTCACACATTGTAATGGACTTGCATACATCCTATTGGGCCTCAACTCATGGGCCTTAGTTACATCAAATGGGCCCCATAACATGGGCTTCATATATATCAAGGTGGGCCTCAATGGATGGGCCATAACTACATCAAGATGGGCTGATCAAATGGGCCGAGTTGAATGGGTCGAATCAATCGGGCCAAGTCAAATGGGCCTCAGGTATATCAAATCGGGCCTACCCTCATATATTTTTGAGATCTGACCTATTCACAAGTTAACATAGAGATAGATGAAATGAAAAAAAAAATAGAAATTACCATGGCCCTAGGAGTTTGAATGGTGGATGACACGGTCCACCAATTTAAATGGTGGGGGCCACTTGAACTTTGGATTACACTCGCTTACCCCATGTCCTAAAATGATCTCATCGATGGTTGGACAGTTTGAATACAACACATGCACCATGGTGGGTCCCATAGATAGACGGTGCGGGTGAAACAGATGGGACCCACAGAACCATCTACTGACGTTGAGAGAGAGAGAGAAAGAGAGAGATAGAGGGAGAGATAGAGAGAGATATAGAGAGAGAGAGAGAGAGAGATAGAGCACGTGGCTGCTCTCTTTCCACTTTTTCTTTCTTTTCTTTTTCTTTTTCTTTTTTTTTCCTTGACACAACTGAGGTGGGTCCCATGTACGGCCCACCATATATATATATATATATATATATATATATATATATATATGGGAAAAGGTACTATGCGCTCGAGCATAAAGTGGTCTCCATGAGGTCGAGCTGGGGTGGGCCCCACCGTGATGTCGTTCGAACATCTACCCCCTCGCCGATGCACCATCCGGACGGGCCCACACGGTGAAAATCACCTCAATCCATGACTTTTGTGGGCCACACCGCGTACGAAGGAGGAGAGCCGTGTACCATTGAAACATTCAAAACCAGTTTTAGGGGCCTTTCGAGAGGTTTTTTCATGATCAAAACCGTCCATCATGTGTGTCCCACTTGAATGTAATTTTAGACCACTTTTCAGGTGGTATCCACATCTTAGGTGGGGCCCACCAAGTGCTTTTACATGTTTTCATGTGTATACTTATGTTTTCAGAAGGTATGGCCCACCTGAGTTCCGTGGACGGTAGATTTCCAGCTGTGTGGGTCCCACTTGGAGTAGTGCATCTAGTGGGCGGTGTGGATCTTCGAAAGGAATCACGATGGGCCCACCCCAGCTCGACCTCACGGACGACCGCTTTACGCTCGAGCGCATAGTACCTTTTCCCTATATATATATATATATATATATATATATATATATATATATATATATATGGGAAAAGGTACAACGCTCGTGCTGACGTTAAGCTCCCATGAGGTCGATCGGTGTGGGCCCCACCATTGATGTTTGCCAAACATTTAACCCATCAGTCAGATGCACCATTCCAGCGTGGGCCTAGGTCTCAAAAATCACGTCAATCTGTGACTTGTGTGGGCCGCACCGGATACAACAGTTTTGAGGGCTACCCTCCATTGAAAACATTCAAAATCATTTATTAGGCCCACTGAGATGGGGTCCACAAATCCAGCCCACCCATCGTGGTTGTCCCACTTGAATGAACGGTCAGACCAAGCTTCAGCCACACCCAACACTTAGGTGGGTCTCACGTGCAAGCACTAAGGTACCTCATTTATTTGTTCTTTGCTCCTTGATGCTACAGGTCCTCTTATGTCTTGGGTCTTTAGTTTTTAAGGGCTCGTCCGACTACATGACATATGGACTCACGTTATTGACAAACAAGGTGCACAAATTCAATATGCACTGCCCATCATGTGGAGCCCACCTTTGATGTGGACCGTCCATTAGGTTAGCCCACCTCTGATGTAGGTTGTTCATCATGCGGGACCCACCTTGGACATAGGTCACTCATCATTAGGCCGACCTTTAATATGGACTTTTCATCATGTGGGGCCCTCATCGACGTGAATCATCCATCATGTTGGACCCACTATTATTAATTTCCCATCATGTGAAGCCCACATTTGTTGTGGGTTTCCCATCATGTGGGCCTCACCTTCAACTTAGGTTGCCCATCATGCCAGGCTCACCTTTGACGTGGGTCATTCATCATTAGGGGCAGCTCTTTGATGTGGTTCATCCATCATATGGGGCGACTATGATATGGGCCATCATCATGTGGGGCTCACTAGATCATCTACACATTCATGGGATGATTTTCCAATTTCATGAACTTAGAAAGGGTTCATGGCCACACAGATCATATTTCCTTAAAAAAAATCTATTTAATTAAGTTTAATAACTAAAATAACTTATCGAAGAAATGTAATAAAAAATGAAGGAAATAAACTACTTTTGGAAATTGGAAAGCAATAAAAAAATATAATAATAACGGATAAAAATAAGTTATCTTTCTAAAAAGCTACTAAGTTTAATAACCAAACTAACGTATTTTAAAAAAGTAACTTATTAACTTAGGTAAGTTAAAAAAGCTACTAATTATTTGCTAGTATCAAAATGGGCTCTTAATGTCATAAAATGAGTATTATTTTTTAAGTAATTTATTTGGTGGTATCCAAACAGGCCGGAAGGAGCTACCACCCAAGTCATTGCAAGAAACTATTTTTATTGGATAATCTCAACCGTCTAATTTGGCTTTTCTTTGAAATGGCCACTTGATGATCACCACCAATTGTATGGTCGAAATAATCATATGATTGTTTTCCATGTACCATTGATGATGGGACCACAGTTTCTTTCCAATGTGCATTATGGCATATACCACATGCACATGGATGTTTTTTTTGGGCCCACCTCGATGTATGTGCTATATATCCACACTGTACATCTGTTTTTCCAGCTGATTTTAGGTAATGAACCAAAAAATGAGGCAGATCCAAATCTTGGATCTACCACACCACAGAAAACAGTGGTGTTTGATCATTAAAAACCTTTTGGGGGTATAAAAGTTTTGGATCAAGCTGTTATTTGTGTAGTCCCTTTTATCCAGGTTTGTGACCTTATCAACAGGTTGGATGGGAAATAAACATTCCAGTGACCCTAAAAAGTTTTAAACAGTGGGTATTCAAATCACCACTGTTTCCTGTGGTGCGGTCCACTTAATATTTGAATATTTTTCATTTTTTTGTTTATGCCTTAAAATGAGCTGAAAAAACAGATGAACGGTGTGGATGTAAGGCACATACATCACAGTAGGCCCCGCAGTCAAGGATCCACCGACTTAGATGGATCCGGAAATCCACTGAAGCTGCGCCCCATGCACATACATGGCCAGCTTGCCCAGTAGATTCATACAACGCGGTTTATAGATCACGCAGTGCCACATGTCGATCCTGTCTTATACGACCATTAAAATAAGGAATATGCCGTCCTTAACAAGACGACGTGCATGTCGTATTCATAGCTTACTCATCGAGATCATTGGTACGTGGGCCCCACCATGAATGGATCATGACTCAGAAGCCTTCGAGATTGGAAGATCCTAACCGCCAATATTCGTCGTTTCTGTATTTTCAAAGTCTAGGATTTCCATCAGAGAGACTTTCGGGGCATTGTGCATTCATAGACATAAGTTCTGGATGAGTAGGTGGGCCCCACTTCTACAAAATGAAAAATGTCGACAGATTATGTGGCTGAGAATCAATTGCTGTTCTTCACCCTTCCAAGTCCAACCTCGTGCATCGCAGAGAATCGAATAAGGGACCACTGTTTCTAGGCACTCCGGTGATATTTGGACGCGGATGGCCTGACAGGGTGTCGCAGGGAGTTGTTACTGCGGTCAGTAGCTAGGTGGGGCCTACCGTGATATTTGTGACAAATCCACTCAGTCCAACCGTTTTGCTAGATCATCTTAGGACGTGAGCCCAAAAAATTAAAGCAGTCTTAAATTCAAGTGGGCCACACCACAGAAAAAAGTGAGCAAGGAAATTCCTACCGTTGAAACCTTCCTGAGATCCACTGCTATGTTTATATGCCATCCAAACTGTTCATAAGCTCATTATTACTGAGATGAACTGAAAACACAAAAAATTTGGCCTGATTCAAAACTTCAGAGGCTACCCAAATATTTCAACGGTGGAGTATTAATGTAGGAGATGCATCAACAGTGAATTATTTGAAAATTTTCTTATTCTGGATTTGATAGATCACCCACTTTGGATCTTTAGAATTAGAATAGAAACAGGACAATCTTGCAGTGATTCAATTTCCAAATTATAGAATGGCTTATGTAAAATCCAGACCGTTCAAATAGTTGACTCAATTGAAGAGTCAACATGGTCCAAAATTTAC
This sequence comes from Magnolia changhungtana, assembly GCA_030180095.1. Taxonomy (NCBI): domain Eukaryota; kingdom Viridiplantae; phylum Streptophyta; class Magnoliopsida; order Magnoliales; family Magnoliaceae; genus Magnolia; species Magnolia changhungtana. The sequence continues at coordinate 2,917,809 of JASAUF010000640.1, forward strand.
ACTGACAAGATGGTTGTAACCGTATGATTTCTCCCAAGGAATTTAGACCACTTAATTTTTTTTAATCTTTTACTATAGATATACACCGCTCTCAATGTGTATCCGTATATGAGTGCCACGTGGAGGATGGGTAACCACTATTTTGGAAGTGGGGGTGAAATATCACGGATGCAGGTTGCCTGCGGTACCCTGGGATATGAAGTTGCTACAGTTAGAAGCTATGTGGGACCACGATGATGTTTGTTAGAAATCTACCCTTTTCATCCGTTTTGCCATATCATGTTACGACAGGACTCTAAAAATAGGCTACATCCATTACTCAAGTGGGCCACACCGTAAGAAAAAGTGGTAGTAAAATGACTACCGTTGAAGCCACACTAAATTTATATATCATTCAAACCGTTCATGTGATCATTTCTACTATGACGAACGGAAAACATAAAAATAAAAAATTAGCCTAATACAAAACTTCTTACGCTTGGAAAATGTTTCAACGGTGAACATGCAATCACCACTTTTAAGTTTTAACATGATTTCGCAGAATTAATGGACGGGATGGATTTCTCCCACACATCACGGTGAGCCCGTGTAATCTGACATAGCTTTTGAGGGCACGGACTTCAAGAAAACAGGGCGACGCAGGCCAATCACCACAGCTTCCAAAATAGTGGTTACCCCTCCTCCAAGTGGCACTCATGTACGGCTAAGGGCATCCAAATTGTGTGGCGCATTGAGGATGTAGTACATCCATGGTACAAAAAAAATTAGGTGGTCCAAATTCGATGGGGAAAATCAGATGGTTATCACCACCTTTACTTAATAAAATTTGGATCATGTAGTATCCACGATTGAGTCAGATATTTGAACGGTCTGGATTGTATGTAAGCCATTCTCTGCTTTGGAAATTGAATAAGTACAAAAGTATCCTGTTTCTAATCTCAAGAGAGAGAAAGTATGTAAGAAATCAACTAGAGTGGGTGATCTATCAGATCCTGGATAAGAAAATTTTCAAATAATTCACCCTTGCTTGATGCATTTCCTACTTAAATACTAGTTGGATTGCAAATAGGTAAGGAAATAAAAAACAAAGAGAGATTAGTTGGTTTACTGTACCCTTTTTAGGTATAACTACTAATGGGACATTCCTAAGGTATTATTATAAGTGGTAGTTCACCAAAAATTGTAGAGTATCATGCACCATCTGGACCATCCAAATCATGGGCCCAATGTTGATGAAGCATGGCCCAAATTCAGTTTAATTGCACACTCTTTAATCATTGAATATTTTTCGTGCATTGAGTTTGGACCACTGATCATTGAATTTTATTGTAGCTTCTCATTTGATAACTTTCATAACCATTGGCCCTCAGCGTAGTCTTCCTGATGATATAATGACCATATTGTTATGCCAAGTGAGATATTTAGGTGGGGTCCATTGTTTAGGTGGATGGGATATCCTACACCAGAAACTTCCCTGGAGAGGATGGAATTAGATGCAGTCTGATTAACTGAAAAAATAAGTTATGAAAAAGTATTAAATTGTAATTTTAAAATAAATTTAAAAGTAATTTAATTAAAAGTGAAAAGAAATTTTAGTGGACCTGCATTAAGCGGTCAACATTCAATGAATGGAGGGCATAATAATTCGGATTTGCGAAAAGATCTGAATCATGTAAGTGCTGAAAATAAAATTTATCAAACATATCTTAAGTCAGGATTTAGCAAGCTGTAGGTGATCAGCTCATAAGACATCCAATATCAACCATTTGATTAGTAATCAGCTCACACACGCTGCACGATCCTACCACAATGGGTGCTCGGACCCATGATATCGTGTTGTGTTGAAATTCTTGTGAGTCTATCGACTAAGCCATAAGGTGGCAAGCATGGATGGTTAATATCATTTACACAAAATAGGTCCAATTTGTAATTCAATCCATTTATTGATTAGCACCCATCCAGGACTACTTAATGATTCTAAAGAATCACTTTTGTTAGTTAATTGTAAACATCACATCCATGGCTTTGAAAACGGATGATTGTAGAAAATAATGCCAGATTAAAGATGGATATTGTAGATATGATTGGCAAGAATTTTGCATAGTAGCCTATGAAATGTGTTCTAAACTAAATGAACAGTTTCAGATTAACCTACTAGACTGTCCAATTGAGTGGATGCAACTATTATTATCATTCGATAAAACTTATTTTCAGTACTTCTGCGAGGGCTATCAATGGGTTAATTAGGCCTATGTAGATCTTAGCTTGGATTTTGAATTATTTCAGGCCGGATGTCAAGTTAGCCCTATTTAAAATTTTGATTTTTAAAGCTTGAGCTCAACCCATTGACATCCTTAACTTTTACCATTCAGAATAAATTCAAATTATTAAATGCTTAAATTAATTTTCATTAGGCCTTTTTTTTTTTTTTTTTCTGTTACTATCTCACTTAATGTTGAAGATTGAATGTGGAAAGTGATTGTCCATTAAATTTTTTCTTTTTTCACTTTTAACTAAAGTATTCCTAAACTTATTTTAAAATTATAATTCAGCACTTTAAAATTTTAATTCTAAACTTAAATTTTAGAGCTTATTTTTAAATTTATCAAGCAAAACCACATATTTGTTTAAAAACATAGAAAAGCTGGGGTTCTTGAGTCGACTTGACTAGGTTTTGAGTGGACTCATTTTGGTGTTTATAAAGCTGGGTTCGGATACTCGAATCTGAACTATATATGGCCCCACTTACATCATGCAGTAACTGACTCGATCCCTTAGACAGTCACCTCACACTCAACTGCATCCAAGCCATGATATTTGGTAGGTGCCGATCACGTGAATGGCCCACCATCTTAAGAATTAGAGACGTTAGGTTTCCACCAATAAAACATGAACCTTAAATTGCATCTTCAATTCTTATTTTATGATTGTGAGAGAAATTCCTTTTCAACCACCGGACGGAGGATTGCATACTAGTGTACTGGGTACATTCCGTGGGCCTCACCGATGATGTATGTTCTTATCCACACCGTCCATACATTTTAAGAGATTATTTTAGGGCAACTAAAAAACATTGAAGCATATCCAGAGCTCAAGTGGACCACACCATAGGAAACAGTGGGGAACATTATATTCACCGTTGAAACGTTCCTAGGGCTTGCAGTGATGTTTTTTGTCATCTAAGCTGTTCATATGGTCACAAAGATATGGATGAATGGAAAAAAAAAAAAACAAATATTGTCTTGATTTAAAACTTCCGTGGCGGCCAATAAGTTTCCAACGGTAGGCATTCAATTCCCACTGCTTCCTGTGGTGTGGTCCACTTGAACATTTTATAATTTTCAAATTTAGTCTCCTGTCCTAAAATGATCGGGAAAAATTAATGGATGGAATGGATAATACGCATATATATCATGGTGGGCCCCATGGAATCTACTGAGTACTAGGTAGGATACTGAGTTACTCAGCAGGAATCAGCGACCTAACCACCAATTCCTTTCAATCACGATCATCTGATTCCTCCCGCCAACTACTTTCGATTGGGGAGGAATCTTCCCATCCATTCGTAAGTGGCCCATCTCGCACTGTTGGGATATTTAGATTTTGAAGATTTCTGGGCAAACTCACGTCTACAGTAGGGTCTATTAGATGGATGGTTTGGATCAACGGATCATTTGCCCCACATGCACGGAATCCTGAAATTCATTCTCCCAACTGTGTAAGTTAGCTGATGAGAATTGAAGACTAACTAATCCAAGCAAATCAAAATTTGATACTCTGGTAGAGTTGATGGATGATAAGCACGTACTTAGAAATTGCACACGTGGCAGATAATTACGGAAGTTAAACTGTCCAGATCATGGGTTCTGGTTTAGATGTATCATGAACCAAAAACTAGGCTTATTTGATTATTTGACTATCCGATTAGTGAAAATCTATTGGACGGTTAAAATGAAGTCAAAGTATCAGAGGTTAGCATTAATCAACAAATCTTATTTGGGACATTGACTTACAGACAGCAGTTTTACACAATTTAGTCGTTTTAATTTGAGTTATTGCATGCCAGGTATACAGTTTCTGAGAGCCTGCGTATCAATCATCATACGCTGCCTGACTATCAAACAACTCCCCCCAATCAACGTTGGTTGCTTCACGTGTAAATGCAAAGTGCAATCGCGCGATTGCAGTTTCTAGTGCACTGTCAGCCACAGATGCCAAAAATGTGAGATCCAAGCCGCTCATCAGGTGGGCCCCAAGTTTTTCTTCCATGTGACAAGAATCAGCCAGTCTACTCATTGGTAGCAGCCCCTCGACGGCGTGGTCAATTTTTAGCCGTTAATTTCATTCGTGTGTACACGTGGCCCACTAGATTTGGAGACACGAATGGTTCTTTGGTCCAGTGAATCTACGAACTGCAGCTTGAAATTCAAGGTAGCACGTGTGGCCGCGTGTTTCCTGACAACTAAACTGACGCCGCTTACTTAAACTGAAGACACGTGGCAAGCCACGTGGTCGTTGGTGCAAATATTCGCGTGGGTCGGGATACCGTCAAAAGCAATCTATGGATTTTATAATGGAATAGAATAATCGACACATGTGAAGATAATTTAAAATATATATCTATGTTGAGATACACGACGATCCTCATGTACCAGAAATACTTGCAGAGTGGTATTATATGCTACGTGTATGGTCTGGATGAGCTGCGGAGACCCACTTGGACGGTGTAGATGAGCCCCAAGCAAAAATATTCTGTGAACGTAGAGGCATGGGACTCTCGTTCCACCATGTGATGTACCCCCCCACGTGGCCATGTATTTCATAACTCCAACCATGGGCCCATGCGTTCTGTTATTGATTGGCCACTAACCAAAAATTATCTTGTTCGGACTATCCTAGCCGTCCAACAAGTGGGAATTTTATCACTGAATGTTAGCCGTTGCTGAGTTCTATCTTTTAGTGTACCTTATAGTGCTGCCATTCAAAGTGTCGTGATCATCGATATAGGATGGATTTTGATATAGAACCCATATACGGTTAGACGTGTTGCATGAACGGCTCTGATTCAGTCCATGCATGACATGTGGCAATGTACGTCTTGCCTCCTGATGTCTTTCATATCATCTACATAAAATCCGTTCAGTACATCTGGTCAAGCACCTCCATTTTACTGTCGTGACCAACAAATCAATCTTATTATGCATACACGTGGGCTACAACTGAGGGAACAGCGTATACTGGTACTTAAAACATATAAATACAATTGGTGTGGCCCACCTGAATTTTCAAATGACCTTAATTTAAGTGGGTCAGTTTGTCTCTGTGTAGCATGTCTGATGAATGTATTGGATTGCACATAGACAACATAGTGAGATCCACAAACAATCTAGAAAAAGTCTAATTGGTTGGCAGCCCCTTCCAACCGTTACCTATGGTGTGACCCACCTGAATTTTCTACACAAGGCTCCAAATTCTGAAATCGAATGAATCTGTAACCCCCATGAAACTGGACACTATAGAGTCATTCTCCTTTTTAATTTTAAAACATAGATCAAGATTAGTTCAGCCACTTTTAGGAGACGCCGGACGCGGATTTCCTGCAAAGGCTTTCGCATGAAGCTCTTACGCTGTTTGTGAGAAATTTACCCCGTCTATCTGTTTTTCGAGATCATTTTAGCGTTTGAAATAAATAATGATCAGTGTACAAGACTCAAGTGGGCCGCGGCAAAGGAAAAGGTGGGTAGGGTCAGTGTACAAGACACAAGTGGGCTGCGGCAAAGGAAAAGGTGGGTAGGGAAATTCTTACTGTTGAAACTTCCCTGGGTCGACAGTGATGTTTACATGCCATCCATACTATTCATAGCGGCATTACGACTGGGATGAACTGAAATCATAAATATCATCCTAATTGAAAACTTCCGTGGCCCCGGCCTACTTGAGTATTGGATCCAGCTCATTTTTGGCCCTACCTAGTAAAATGATCTCACAAAACGGATGAACGGAGGGGATTTCTTACAAATATCACTGTAAGCCCCACCTAATTTTGAACTTCCTGTGATAGGCTTCCGCGGGAAATCCGCGTCGGATGCGCCGGACGAGGATCAACTGATAAAAGTCTTTCGCAAGAATTACAGCGTGGATGCAAGGTGGGAGACCACTGTAATGTTTATTAGAAATCTAACCCGTCCATCCGTTTTTAGAGACCATTCTCGTAGGCATGACTAAAAATGAGGAGGATACAAGACTCATATGAAACAGTGAGCAGAGGAATGCCTAGTGTTGAAACCTTCATAGGCTCTACCTTGATGTTTATATTCCATCCAAACCGTTTACAAGGTCATTTTCACTGGGATGAAGTGAAAATACCAAAGCTTAGACTGATATAAAACGTTTGTGGCCATATAAATGTTTCAATGGTGGTCACTAAATCCTCACAGTTTCCTCTTGTGTGGCCCATTCGAGTTTTGAATACACCTTATTTTTGGCCACATGTCCTAAAATAATCTCTAAAAACGGATGAACGGAGTGGCTTTCTCACAAACATCGCAGTGGGCCGACCCTGATTCCTTGCGTAGGAACTTCCTTTCGCAGGAAATCCGCGTCCGGATGCGCCCCTCGACGGGTGTACACTGGGCATACATGCACGGGACACGGATTAGATACAGCGTCAGTCGCGAATTGAAGTCACCAAGTTATGTGGGGCCATCGTCATGTATGTTTCATATCAACACCATCCATCCATTTGAAGAGATCATTTTAGTAAAAAGAATAACGCGGTAGACCCAAACACAGAAAACAGTGCGGACGGTAACGCCTACCATTGAAATCTTCCTACAGCCCACCATCATGTTTTTTTTAGATCCAATCTATTCATAATTTTAAAAAGACATGGTAAAAGGTAAAACACAAATATCAGGATGATCGAAAACTTCTGTGGCCCTCAGGAAGTTTTAATAGTAAGCGTTGAATCCCCACTGTTTCCTGTAGTGGGGTCCAGTTGAGCTTTGGGTCTGGCTTATTCTTTGTTTCGTTTCCTAAAATGATTTCTCCAAAATGGATGGACGGTGTGGATCCAATACATACATCACGGTGGGCCCCACAAAACTTGGTAACGTGGCTTCGGTAGCAATTTCGCTACTGACGCCGTACATAGCTAATCCTCGTCCGCATGCACTCTAGTCAGGACCGTTGAAAATAATATGGCCTATAATGGCTGGACTTGTGTCCAAGCTTTACGATGAAGCGACTTAAAATAGTTGCTACTGCTGATCTTTCAGATTCTTTCGATTGCAATGCAGATATGAGACGTATACGGTGGGAATAACACCAAGCAAAAAGAAAATAATCAGGTTCGGCGTTTGATCGGCCGGGATCGTGCTTTGATAATCGAATCTGTTTTTAAGGTGGCCCCACTGTGAAAGTGGACCAGAAATATTAAAAGCTCTTACAGTTTCTCCTTTTCTTTTGATCATGGACGGTCCCATTTAACTGCATGATTCTCTTTACCTTTGGACATGGACTACCTGTTGTTCACCGTTGTTTTGTGGGCTGTTGATAGGTTCTTCCTGAGAGATGGTTGGTTCTAAAGAAATAAAAGATTTAAAAAATAAATAAATAAAAATCAAGAGTTGAACTCATTCCGGTTATAATGGTCACAAGGTTCCCAGCGTATCTAGCCAGGCAGTACCTTGAATAAAAGCCAGGAAATTTAGAATCCTTATGCTTTAGCGGTAGGTACCAGTGCAATTGTTAAAAATAAATAAATAAATAAAATATAATCTAGAAAAATTCCAAAAATTGTACCTACACACACACACACAATAATTAGTCATATTGGTACTTACTCTTGCAAATAAGACGTGACAAATGACGCGTGGTCCTCAGATGAGTGGCACGTATGGTCGAATTAGCATGCTCGACAAGTTGATAAAGACCCTGATAATTGTATGGCATTCACCTAGTGCATAAGTACGATTAGTGCATGCTCGGAAGTTGTTAGATTTTGTGTACATTGTTTTGATGATCTTTTTGTAAGATTATCGGGATGCAGAAATCCTTGAGATCTATTGTGCATAGGACATGGAGGTCTAGGGTTCGGATGACTTACCTAACCGAGATGCCAGAGTAGAATACCAGAATACCAATGCTGTAGTCTTCCTCTCCTTCACACCAATATATAGAATGATAGATGGGACTTAGGATTCTGTCGCTGTGTGGGATTGGGGACCCAGCTCTTCTCTTATATAGAAGCTGATAGATGAGAGTTTAAATCCCATCATAACTCTCTCTCTCCCACTCCTCCACATTGTTGTGTCCTAGTTCAATTCAAAACAGCCCTGCGTAAGGCTATAACACTCAACCCCTAATGTAGAGTATCTGCATAAATCACATAGAAGTGGGGTTCACTTGTTTACATGATCACACCGTCCAACCGTCTGATCAATCTAGACCGTTGAACAATAAGGCCCACCACATAGAGTTCTTACATTCTCTCACTTGGGCTACGTTGAGTAACGTCAATGATTAATCATGTAAAAATATATTTTGAAAAAAAAAAGTTTTGATTTAAGAAAACATCCAAATGGTTAACCAATAAAATTGTTGGACAATATGTGTAGTGTTATTCAATCTGGTCCATCAAGACTGTCGGTATTGAACCGCGGTAGTCGTCACAACATTTAATTTAGCGAAGTGAAGCTAAGCTTGATTACAAGTACTTTCAATCTTAATGACAGAGATAAGGAACTAGGAAATATGGTATAGGGATTACACACTTAGTGTGATGATATGTGTCTATCCTTAAGAGGTTCTGAAGCTTTTATATGTCTCCAATGAGACATGACTGTAATTCTATTTACTCAAAATTTGCGCATATATATATATAGAGAGAGAGAGAGAAGCAGAAATAAACTTTTATATCAAAATTATCAAAACTGTATAAAATAAGATCTCTAAATGTCTGTGAAAATCAAAATATGCTCAACTCCCACTAACTAAAAACATCTGTAGGATCAATGACTCCCATGGATGTCACATGCTCCTGAAATGGCGTAATCGGGAGCCCTTTAGTGAGCGGATCTACAATCATCTGCTTGGTGCCGATGAATTCCACGAACACTTTATGATTCTAAACTCTTTCATTTACAACAAGATATTTGATGTCAATATGCCTCGACCTTGACGAATGCTTCTTGTTACTAGAGAAGGAAAAAATAGCTGGACTATCGTAGAATATTCTTAATGGTTTCGGGATATGCTTCAGTACCCACAAACCTGAAAAGAAACTATGTAACCATAGTGTCTTATTAGATGCCTTGTGGCAGGCAATAAATTTAGCTTCTATGGTGGACGAGGCTGTGGTAGACTGTTTCACGCTTTTCCAAGACAACTCCTCCAACCATCATGAAGATATATCCTGAGGTGGACTTCTTAGTGTCAACGCAGCTAGCAAAATCTACATCTGAGTATCTAATCAACTCCAATTGATCAGATCTTCTATATGTGAGTCTAAAGTCCTTCGTTCTCTTTAGATACTGTAATACTTTCTTTGCAGCTATCCAATGTTGTATTCCTGGATTAGATAGATATCTTCCCAACATTCCAACAACAAAGGTTATATCCGGTCGCGTACAGACTTGAGCATACATGATGCTCCATACTACTGATGCGTAAGGAAATTCCTTCATTCGATTATTTCCAAATCATTCTTTGGACATTGAAATAGGCCAAATTTGTCGCCCTTCACAATGGACGACTATCCAGAAGCACAATTTTGTATGCCATACATTTCGAATACCCTAGTAATAAGGCCCTCTGTGACAAACTGAACAGTCCAAGTGATCTATCACGACAAATCTCAATGCCGATGACTTAAGAAGCTTCACCAAGATCTTTCATTTAAAATATTTGAGATAAGAATTTCTTAGTGTCGCTCAACATCCCGGTATCACTGCTAGCCAATAGAATGTTATCAACATACAAAATCATCTTAACGAACTTACTCCCAGTGATTTTAATGTAAACATAAGAAGCACAATTTTCATGTATACATTCTCATTCAGATTTCTTTAATTTTCATGTATACAATTTTCATGTATACATTCTCATTCATATTTCATGTAAACGCATTCATCTGTAGTGTTGTAGTTTCAACCCATAGATAGATTTCTTTAATTTGCAAACCAAATGTTTTGAGCCATTAAATACAAAACCTTCGGGCTGCAACATGTATACATTCTCATTCAGATTCCCATTGAGAAATGCAATATTTACATCCATCTGATGTAACTTTAAGTCCATATGAGCTACAAGAATCATTATAATTCTAAATGAGACATTCTTAGATACTAGTGAGAAAGTCTCCTTAAAGTTAATGCCCTTACATTGATTAAAACCCTTAGCAAAAAGTCTGACTTTATATCTTTTGACATTACCCTTAGAGTCTCTCTTGGTTTTAAATATCCATTTACAACCAATCAGCCTTATTCTAGTGGGTAATTCTACAAGATCTCATACTTTATTGTCCTGCATGGATTTCAACTCATCTTTCACGGCATCAAACCAACGAGAAGGATCAACACTTTTTTTTACTTGTGTAAAAGATTTAGGATCTTTTTCCACCCTTATGTCAAAGTCGTGCTCTTGTAAGTATACGATGTAATCGTGTCGATTTACAGGCTTTCTCTCTCTTTTAGATCTTCTTAATGATTCTTTTTGTTGGGTGTGATTTTGATCTTTATTTTCCTCATCAGTGGTTGGTATATGAGGTTCTACGTAGTATTCTGTAGTGACTGCAGAATCGACTGCATCATTAATATCCACGTGATCTTGATTGACTACGATAGGAGTCATAGTCCTTTATTCCTCAAATACAAAATTTCTAATGTTCGTGCTCCCACTGTTTTTAGTGTCATCAATGAATATGGCATTCTCAGTCTCAACAATCCTGATAGAGTGGGAAGGACAGTAGAATCGATAGCTCTTTGATCTTTCTGGATATCCTATGAATAAATAACTTACGGTTTTAGGATCAAACTTCTTTTCATGAGGGTTATAAATTTTGGCCTCAGCAGGATAACCCCAAACATGTAGATATGAGAGAGTTGGTTTTCTCCCATTCCATAACTCAATTGCTTACTGCTTTACTAGGGACCCTGTTTAGTGTATGAACTGCGGTTTTGATCGCATCACCCCACAGTGATTCTGGCAATGTCGAATTACTAATCATGCTTTGCACCATATCCATAAGGGTGAGAATACGCCTCTCAGCCATACTATTCTGCTCTGGAGTACCAGGTATAATGTACAAGGCGACAATGTCATAATCCTGCAGGTATCTAGTGAATGGCACTGGATTCCGTCCTGATTTATCATATATACCATAGTATTCACCACCACGGCCAGATCTGATAACTTTAATCTTTTTATCGAGTTGATTTTCAACTTCAGCCTTATAGATTTTAAAAGCATCTAGGGCTTCTGATTTCTCATTGATAAGGTAGAGGTAACTGAAATGAGAGTAATCATCTATAAAGGTAATAAAATATTTGTGTCCACTCCATGAAGCTGTAGGGAATAGTCCACAAATGTCTGTATGTATCACCTCTAATAAACTACACTCTTGGTTACACATTTCTTTCTAGTTCTAGTCTATTTTCCTTTTATGCAATCAATGCATACTTCATAGTCGGAGAAGTCTAGAGAATGCAGAATTTCTTTTAGCACAAGCCTATCTAATATCTCACGAGATATATGACATAGTCACCTATGCCACAACATGGAAGAATTCTCATAGCCTAGCCTTCACTTGGATCCTACTTTATTTCCACGTAAGGTATTAATATTATAAACGTGAGAGGCAATTAAGTCTAATTAGTATAAGTTATTCACCATAGAGTCGGTCCTAACTTTAATCGAATTAAAGTAAATACTAAAGCTTTTATTTCCAAATTGAAATGAATATCCCAATTTATCCAAACAGGAAATTGAAATTAAATTGCATTTTATAGACGGCACACAAAATGTATCTACTAAATCCAAAAAATAACCAGACTTTAACTTATGCCTATAGACTCTTATTGCCTCCACGTCTACCTTGACACCATTGCCTACGTAAACTGAGCGCTCTGCATCAGTTCCTGACCTGGTCTGTAGTAATTCTTGCATAAAATTGTATATGTGAACAGTAGTTCCCGAATCTATCCACCAGGAATCCACCGATACATCGGTAAGATTAGTTTTAAAACAGACAAGAACAGAATGATTACCTTTCTTTATGAGCCAATTCTTAAACCCTTCGCAGTCTTTCTTTAGATGACCCGCCTTTTTGCAAAAGAAGCCTGGTTTGCCTTTAACTCGTTTGCATTTTGATCCATTTCCAGATTGATTATCATGGTTTCTAGATGGAGGACTAGAGGATCAATTATTAAAACCTTGCCAATGTCCTTCAGAGTGTTATAATTTACCAGGAACGTGCCGAATTGAGGAGGTAGGTTGTTCATGATCAAATGATCTAGTTGATCATCAGTGAGTACAAGCCTTAGAGAACGGATCTTAGAAACAACCTCTATCTGATCTACAATGTATTCATGGATATTATTTTTTCCGTCGTAGGATGAGCGAGTCAATTTATTCAAAAGAATGCTCACTTCAGACTTATCAGATTTCTTGAATCGTTTTCTCATTTCTGTCAGGAAAGCTTTGGCCTCATTTGTTTTAGGCATGACACCTTTCATAGATTTAAAAATCAAATACTTTATAACTTTTAGGCATGTATCATTTGATCTAAACCATGCCTCCCATCGATTATAGTCTACTTCAGTGGCATCATCAGATGGTTTTGGCAGTTCTAGTGTTATCAGGGTAAGATCTAATTGTAAGTAGCCCAAGACATCTTCAATGAAGTCTTCCATTGAGCATAATTAGATCCATTTAGGGTAGGGACTTTATGCGTATTAGTTAGAATTGAGACTGAAATAGAAGAGATACATATATACTCACATTAGTTCATTATTTCACAAAGCAATTTCGTGAATGTAAACAAATATCAGGCAAAAATAATTAATTCAATTGCTAAGGGAGGCATCAACTAAATCATCCAAGATGAAGATGAACTCAACCATCACATCCTAGTGAGAATCTATTACATCATCATTATTCCTCCTGTGGGTGGTAATAATAAAATGTCAGTTATCATCCTGAACATGAAGCTAAGTGATGTCAGTGATGTAAATCTGAGACACTCAACACATGTGGGTGAGATGAGTTTTTCAGCTTTACATTACCAGCACCATTTACTTCACCCGTTCACACAACTGTCAAACGGTAAACGTCTGTGTTTTTGTTACTGTACGCATGAAAATGTGAATGTAACTGTATGTAATCCTCCTTATCCCAATGTTTCAAGTCTATACTTGTAAAAATTTTATCGATTGAGGTCACTATGGTGGCTAACAAAACTGAATCCAACACTACAAATATAGACTTAGGATCTCAATCTTGCAATCATAATCCTGCCTCTCAATGGATTATAACTTAATTAGTCCGATGCGGTTCATAAGTTAGTTGATACTGACCTTTTTGAAATCCTGATGGTGGGCTACATGGCCGACGGTGGTGCTGAAATCCATGACCACCTCCATTGAAGACACATGTGGGTATAGGAATCTCTTTCCAGCCTCATTATGGGCATCAAAACCCTAATTGGTTTGCTGAATTCAGGGATTCAAAAATCCCTAATTACGAATTGGATTTGGGAATACGGGATTTTAAATCCCTAATTAGGGATTAAGAAAACCCCAAAAAATTATCTAGATTTTGGGATCGAAATCCGAAATCCCTAATTAGCCTAATTTGGGGATTCAAATCTGAAAACCCTACTTTGACAATTTTAGGGATTCAGATTTGAAATCCCTAATATTGATTTGGGGATTCCGAATTGAAAATCCCTAATTAACATCTGGATTTGGGGATTCGAATTCAAAATCCCTAATACTGGGTGTGGGAATTAAAATCCCTAATTATTCAAAATTTGAAATCCCAATTTGCCCGATTTGGGAATTTGAAATTTTTGATTTTGAATTTAAATTCTAATAGATGAATCTGAATCTGATCATCCATGCATTTGCACAGTGTCTCTGAGACCAACTGTAAGATGATCTGGATGCAGAAATCCTTGAGATCTGTTGTGCATAGGACATGGAGGTCTAGGGTTCAGATGACTTACCTAACTGAGAAGCCATGGATGGCTTACCTAACTGAGACGCCATAAATGCCAAATTAGAATACCAGAATACCAATGTTGTAGTCTTCCTCTCCTTCACAACAGTATTCAGAATGATAGATGGGATTTAGGGTTCTGTCGCTGTGTAAGATCGGGGACCCAACTCTTTTCTTATATAGAAGCTGAGAGATAAGAGTTTGAATCCCATCATAACTCTCTCTCTCTCTCCCATTGCTCCACAATGTTGCATCTTAATTCAATTCAAAATAGCCCTGTGCAGCCCTGCGTAAGGCTATAGCGCTCAACCCCTAACGCAGAGTATCTGCGTAAATCACATAGAAGTGGGGTCCACTTGTTTACATGATCACACTTTCCAACCGTCTGATCAATCTAGACCATTGATCAATAAGGCCAAGCACATAGAGTTCTTACACTTTTACCCACCATACCAATAATTGCCTACCTATTGGCTAGGCCATTGCCAAATAATAATTGCCTACAAGCGAACTCGGCTCAATATTGGCTCGAATTGGCCCAAACTGCTAACTGAACCAAGCCGAGCTGGCTAGTCAAGCTCGAGGACTAAGTCTAGCCGAGTTCGAGCTAAGGTCAGCTAGTGGCCGAGCCGAGTCGAGCTAGGCACAACTTGACTCAGTTCGACTTGTGTACACCTCTAGTCACAATTACCTCATTTGGTTATAATAGGTGAAAAATTATCTCCAAAGAAAATAAAAGCTTGGTGTTATACACACACACACACACACACACACACACACACACACACACACACACACACACACACACACACACTCACACCACAAGGGATGCTTAAACTTGTGACTCTATATCGAAACTCCAAGGAGTCTACCACAAAGGCACGCAACATGTGAACATTAGTTGGAGACTCGTCTCATAAAGATTCGGAATGTGATAATTTCGTTCTAATGCTCTAATTGCTTTATTCTATTTAGCCCAATATTAAAGGGTCATTAATGATGTGTTTGCCAACCTAAAAAAATACACGCGAGGTCTCTTGAGCACTACTGGCATGCTTAGCACATGCCCCGGGGGTATCCCCATTGAGGTCATGAGTCAACATTGCCTTCACAACTAATCTTCGTAATGTTGGTAAATAAAATAATAATAATAATAATAATAATAATAAAAGATAAATTCATTATAAAAATTATAGTTATTTGTCAATGAACAATTGAGATTTTACTACACAAGAAATAACATTTATTATACATAATTCTTTTCACTTTTTTAGTGTGTAGTTTCTACTTCTGACTAATTAAATGCACGAAATGTCTAATTAGGAGAAACGTGAGACAAAGGCTCTATGCAGTCCACCTGATGATTATGTGACATCTAAAGAAATGGGTAGATAATATTGATATAAGAATATATATATATATATATATATATATATATATATATATATATATAGAGAGAGAGAGAGAGCTATACACGAGCAGAGTTAGCTCAGTAGCTCGCTCAACTCGACTCGGATCGATGTTGAGTTCGAACTGAGTCGAGCTGATTTTTGGAGCTCGAAACGAGTTCGAG
Organism: Magnolia changhungtana; assembly: GCA_030180095.1. Lineage (NCBI taxonomy): Eukaryota > Viridiplantae > Streptophyta > Magnoliopsida > Magnoliales > Magnoliaceae > Magnolia > Magnolia changhungtana. The sequence continues at coordinate 2,933,599 of JASAUF010000640.1, forward strand.
TCGAGTTTGATCTTGCCCCAGCTCAATTCAACTCGACTCGAATACTGCTCAAACTCGGCTCAACTTAGTACAGGGTATATATACCCTTCAAAAAATAAAAAACCTACCTATTTTCAAAAACCATCCCGCCCGCATGAATCCTAAACCATAACCCTCTCTTCCTCTCTCTCTCTCTCTCTCAGTCCGGCGAAGTTAACCTCTCTCTCTCTCTCAGCCTCCCTTATCCGCACGGCCGCACTGATGCACGGTCGTCCGATCTCCCTACTCTCCCCCTCCTCCCTTACCCGCACGGCCCGCTAAGTCCGCCATTTGCTGCTCATGAACTCGTCGGTCCGGCGCCCCGCCATCTTGCAGCTCAGCAATCCGATCACTCTGCCACTACTCGGTTGCCCCTGCCACTACTACAACAAGCCAGTCCGGTAAGCCCTTGCCCCTTCAAACTCGGCTCGAACTCTGCCGAGCCGAACACGAGCTGCTATTCCGAGCTCGAAGGCCAAGTTGAGCCGAGCATGAACTGAGACTCGAACAGAGTCGAGCACGAGCTAGGCAAAGGTCGGCTCTGCTCGACTCATGTACACCTCTCTCTCTCTATATATATATATATATATATATATATATATTTATCAATAGGCTCCACAATCAGGAATCCACATGAATCAGAAGATCTATTGAAGCCACGTTTATAATAATGTTAGTTTTTTGCTTAGATAGGTCACACATATAGCTTAAAAAAAGAAAAGATAAAAAAGACCATGTTATAGAAAGTAGTCCAATAGTCCATATTCAACGTACACACATGGGTGGCTCACTTGACGATTCTACTAACCTAATTTTTTTAATAAATTCATCTACGTGGAATGTACGACCTAATGAATGGCTCAGATCTTCAGCATGCGTGCCAACCGACACGGGAACCAGACCTAAGTGTTGCATGCGTCATGCGTCCCTTAATTCTTGTATATTATATAAGTGGACCACGTCAGATATGATTTCTCTTTCACTGGCTATTGAAATATTGACTGAAAGATGACACATGACATATGTTACTTTAGTAACATGGCAGGCATTTTATTCTACGCTTAATACATTTTGTATACTCTTTCGGCAACCGTATAAAAATATGTTGAAATTGTCAGCATATATTACAATATGAAAATGGATGAGGGTTTAAGTGTAATAGGTTTAAAAAGGGATCATTATAATACCTCCCTCTGTTATATAACATTTGTAGACACTCCCATAGTAATCTCCCTCAACATTTGTAAACACTCACCTTGGTTTCTGCAATTGCAAACACACCTCTCCTCACTTGGTGATAGTGAGAAGCTGGCCTTGTTTGACACGGTGGATATAGAATACCTGGATTGCAAGTCCTCTGGATTTGGAATGCCCCCCATATTAAAAATTCTCTCATTGTGTTTGGTAGCTTGGATTAAGAGTCCCTTGCAATTCAAAAATTATGTAGTAAATTTATAAATTTTGAATTTAATTATTAAATTAATTTTATTATCCCTAATTAGTGTACAAATGTGATGTTTGACATAATGATTATAATAAACCCATTGAAATATATACTTTGATAATAATAATAATAAATGATGAAAATCAGACCAACTAAAGTTTTTTAATCACTGATTTACATGTCCAATGTTTGGACTACTCAGATCATTCTAGTGATGTAATTTTAGTAATGTAGTTGATAATCTAGCTAATTGTTATAGGATATCATTAGTGAGCCACATGTATGATAGATTAGTAGCATAGTAACACATGTTACACATGTGAATCTCTTACCTTTAAAAATGAGCAAAAAAAAAAAAAAATGAAAATACTAATGGATTAAAAAACCCTCATGGAGTGTTTGGCGCATGGTATTAGATAGGATTAGGTGGGATGGAATTGCATTTGGTCCAATGCCAATTCCACTCAATGTTTGGGAAGAATGGAAAAGCTTGGAATTAGATTAGATGGAATTGCATTTGGTCCCTGCCAATTCCACTCAACGTTAGCAAGTTGTGTAGGTCCCACCATAATGTGTGGGCTATATCCACACCGTCCACCCATTTTTTGAGATCATTTTAGAGCATGGGCCAAAAATCAGGTGTATCTAAAGCTCAAGTGGACCCCACCACAGAAAGCAACGGGGATTGAACACCTACCGTTGAAAACTTCTTTGGGGCCACATAAGTTTTGGGTCACCTACCTCATTTTTAGGCCAATGCCATAAAATGAGGCTACAAAACAGATGAACGGTTTGAATATAACACATATTTGTTATTCTCAATGGTTTCAAATGATGGTGGGTATATCTATTCAATGTACAGCAAACCAAAGAGTTAATCCTACCTATTACAAACATAACATGGAAGTAGGCTTATCCCATAGTAATAGGGGATAATCCATGTTACATGTAATAACTATATTTTTTGAATTCCATCTCACCTAATCCTTTCCAATACCATGCGCCAAACATCCCCTCAAATCTCCCTAAATTTGCGGTGGTGAATGACTTTTTTTTTTCTTTTTCTTTTTCTTTTCTTTTCTTTTTTCCTAAATGACTAGAAGACACTTAAAAAGTCGAAATCCCAAAATGCAAAATTCATGTGATAGGCCTTTTTATTTTTATTTTTGGTGATAGGCCTACCTTGAATGTACACATGGCATGTAAGTGTAAAAGGTGTGCCTGTTTTAATGCCTGGCTTGTATGAATTGCGTCTGAGTGCAAAAGGTGAGTCATCATGGTATGCACGGCATTTTAGTACTAATAGTGGACCCAGTCCTCACACACCATACAAGTATGTGTAAATCCTTGCTTGCTTGTGCAGTACCGTTTGTGCACGTGGAATGTTAGTGCAAATAATAGGCCCTATTTGTACACATGTCATGTAAATGTGTAGATGGTGGGGCCCACCTTATTTGTACATATGTCATGTAATGTATAGATGGTGAGACCCACCTTATTTGTACACATGCCAAACTGTATGCAGAACATGGTGGACTCTCGCAGTATGGGTGCACGTGGTAAATAAGTGCACATGATCCTCTATGAGTACACCTATATTTTGTTTAAGAGTAAAACACACCCCAAGCTCCATGTAGCCATCATGTTCCTATATTCGATATTAGAACCTAGGGCCAAAAGTGAAGTCAGACCTGCTTGAAGGTGCCATGAAGCAGGGAACATTGGGGATGTGATGCCAACTTAGGTTTTTGTGGGGCCACTCTCAAGTGGGCCACAATGCATTGAACATTGGGTATGAAATGCCAACCATATGTTTTTCTTAGAATCATTGGGTGGGATTCCAACCAGGTCACCATCGTGGTTATCTTTAATCAAATATGTTAATCAGGTGTAGCTCACTAGAATCAAGAGAAGATATATACACAAATCAATCTGCCCTGAAGCTTGGGCAAGCAACGTCACATGATCTTAGAGATTTTAGGAGAGTCTAATGTAAGAATTTTCATAAGGTGGGCCTAATTAATCAATACTCTGGATCTCCTTAAGGGTTGGATAATGTAATCGAGCATACCAATGGACTCCACTCAAGTTGTGATTAATTTAAAACCGTATAAGGGGTGGTGTGTTACTACTGTATTGCACACAATGTCCCAGTAGGACAAGGATTGTTAAATTTGTGTGGAGCCTAAGCCTACATAATTCTAAGATAGTTTTTCTATCACGGTGCTTCTCTAAAGTTTTTCTATCATGGTGCTTCTCTAAAGGGTGTAAGGTGCAGAAGACTACAACATTAGGCTTACAGCGATGGTGTTCCAACCAGTATGGATTTTGGTTTAGAAACTCAATCCCCATCTCAGATGAACTGTTCAATCCTTTCAGCTCCACAAATATAGAGTTTATAGTTGGTATTAGAGCCAACTATACACCTACTATGGAGGATCCCTTGCAATCCAAAAATATCTATGCACTTAAAGTATATATGTAGTAAATTTATAAAATTTAAATTTAATTATTAAATTAACTTTAATATCTCTAATTAGTTTACATATGTGAATTTTGATATAATGATTATAATAAACCCATTGAAATATATATATATATATATATATATATATATATTTTTTGGTTTTAAAAAATGATGAAATTTGAAGCAGCAGCTAACCAAATTTTTTTAACCATTGATTTACATGTTCAATATTTGGACTACTCAAATAATTTTATTGATGTGATTTTAGTAACGTAGTTAATAATTTGATTGTTTTGGGATATCAATAGTGGGCTACGTGTATAATAGATTAATAGCCTAGTGACACATATGTTACACATGTGAATCTCCTACCTTTAAAAAGAGCAAAAATAATAATAATAATAATAATAATAATAATAATCATAATCTTAGAAAAATGGAGTAATTACAAAACCAATCAAAAGTGAGGAATTGAGATCCCAGAATACCTCTAATCCACCTTGTCGAACTACTGGTGAATTCAAAAACCCTAAAATCTCCCCAAATCTGCGGTGTCGAACGACTTCTTTTCTTTTATTTTTATTTTTTCCAAAATGACTAGAGACACTTAAAAAGTTGAAATCCCAAAATGTGAAGTTCATACGGTAGGCCTACCTTGATTGTATACATGGCATGCAGGTGTAAAAGGAGTACCTACTGTAATGCCTTGCTTGTATACATTACATCTGAGTGCAAAAGGTGGGTCATCCTTGTTCGCACAACATTTCAGTACAAATAGTGGACCCAATCCTCGCACACACCACACAAGTATGTGCAAATCCTTGAATGTTACTGCAAATAATAGGCCCTACAGTGTAAATGTGTTGATGGTGGGGCCCAGCTTATTTGTACACTTGCCATGTAAATGTGTAGATGGTAGTGCCCTCCTTATTTAAACACATGCCATGTGTGTGCAGAATGTGGTGGACTGACAGTATCAGTGCACGTGGTAAATAAGTGCACATGAATCCTCTACTACACCTATTTTGTTTCAGAGTAAAACACCCAACCTCCATATAGCCAGCATGTTCCCATGCCAGATATTAGAACCTGGGGCCAAAAGTGAAGTTATATCCACTACCCAAGGGTGCCATGATGTAGAAAACATTGGGAATGGGATGCCAACTTAGGTTTTTGTGGGGCCACCATCAAGTGGGCCACATTAATTACAGTGAATATTAGGAATGAAATGTCTGCCATATGTTTGTATTAGAATCATTGGGTGCGATGCCAACCAGGTCACCATTGTGGTTATCTTTCATCAAATATGTTAATCAGGTATAGCTCACTAGAATCAAGAGAAGATACACAAATCAGTCTGCTTTGAAGCTTGGGCAAGCAACACCACATGAACTTAAAGGCTTTAGGAGGGTCCAATGAGAGGATTTCCATAAGGTGGGCCTAATTAATCAATAATATGGATCTCCCTAAGGGTTGGATAATGTGATTGAGCATACCATTAATTAGGCCCTACTCAAGTTGTGATTAATTTAAAACTGTATAAGGGGTGGTGTATTATAACTGTATTGCATGCACAATGTTCTAGTAGGACAAGGATTGTTAAATTCGTGTGGAGCTTAAGGGAGAGGATTTTCGATGGTTAACAAACTCCTCACCCTTAATAGCTATAAAAACATAGCTGGATCCCAATGCCTACACACATCTAAGATATTTTTTTCTATCCTAGTGCTTCTCTAGAGGGTATAAAGTGTAAAAGACTGCAACATTAGGCTTACATCGATGACGTCCCAACCAGGTATGGATTTTGGTTTAGAAACTCATTAACCCCCATCTCCGATACACTATTCGATCCTTTCAATTCTATAAATTTAGAGTTTATAGTTGGTTTCATGACCGACTATGTATCAAATACAAAGGATCAGTTCAAATTGTTGAATTTGTTCTAGAACCTTTGGGTTAAATCTGTAATCTATTCAAAGACTATCAGACTAATATCTCGCACCTGTTTCCTGCATCTAGCGACAATATCCCACCTCATCCAGGGTCGATCTCTCCACCTATGGTAGATTGGCCAGATGATTTGGTGGCAGTCCAGAGAGAGAAGGAAGTTATGGTGGACTAATAACCTTTGTGGTAAGTAGAGCCCTTTTGTTTTCGGATCATCTAGCAGGTCCGACGGACTCTTTTTGCTAGTGATATGTGGAACATGTCCGTAACCCAACGAATGACTTAATATGCTTATTCTAAACCCCGTGTTAGGACCATCACTTTGGATTAGTTGATCCATTGAGTCCTTTTTGTGGGCCATGGATTGATTTTGTTATTTGGATGAACTTTTTTTTTTAAGTCGATACATTGATTGATCATGAGCCTTTACCTTTAGGGTTGCTTTTGATCATTATTGTTAAGATCTGAAACATTTATTATGGGCATGCTGTTTAGATTGTTCATTAGATGGGTGATTAAATGTCCAGATTTAATCATATAGACCTTAGTATCAACTGTCCACTTCTATAGTTTATAGATTCTATCTAAATCCCCCATCTTGTGAATTTTTTGACTAGATTTGTAATGCCCATTTTTTATGTAAAGATCATATAAATACAATTTTGATTTGGCCCAATTGCGAGCCCTTTACTCATCCTCTAGAGCTGACACAGACTGTTGGAATAAAAGAAAGTGAAGCGTAATCGTGTGTTCCTCTTTTAGAGTGTCTGTCTTTCAGCGGTCAATGTCAGCCAATTATTGGACTAGATCAAACTATTTATGGTTAATCCGTTGAGGGCAAGATTTAAATTGTAATCTTAAAGTCTGATCTCTTGAGATTGGATTCAATAGTTTTAGCCATCATAATGACCTCATGTGGTGAAGATTGTCATGAGTTCAGACTTGTGATATTGGGATTCAAAAATGGGATTGCATATAGTTGCGTTCACGTTCCAAGTAGACGGTGATGAAAATGTAAATGATTATTGTTTGACAAGGACATGAAAGGTATGGAGTAAATGGTGCTAGTAATGTAAAGCTACGAGACTCATCCACCCACAATGTTGAGTGTCTTGGATTTACATAATTGACATCACTTAACTTCATGTTTAGGAGAATCACTTGTATGTCGTTTTTACCTCTTACAGAAGGAGTGATGATGATGTGACTAATACTCTTTAGGATTGATCTGTTAGGCCCATCTTCATCATGGACAGTTCAATTGAAGACCCCAATCAATTGAAATTATAATAATTTTTTTCCTAATATTTAGTTTTTTTTTCATAAATTGATTAAAGCAAACAAATTGCTAATATGAGTATATTATGTAACTAGTTACAATTCTAACTCAAACGCATCATCTTCCTACTTTAACCGAGTCCAATTATCTTCAATGGAAAGAGTCCATAAAGATAGTTATGAGGTGCTTGCAGATATAATTGTCTTGAAAAAACTGGAACCTCTAAAACCATCTAATGATGGTAATGAGTTAGATGTTAATCGTTACGAGGCATTGTCCAAATCTAACAGTTTATGTCTCAAAATCATAAAGCATTCGATTTCCGAGTCCAAATCTAACAGTATATGTCTCAAAGTCATGCCTAATACGGATAAGGCCAACATTTTCTTTACAGAAATGGAAAACCGATTCAAGAAATCGGATAAGGTTAAAATGGATTACTTACTGAACAAACTAACTCGCTCATCCTATGATAGAAAAGAAAACATTCGTGAATACATTATAAAGCATATCGAAGTAATATATACGATCCACTCTTTAGGCCTAAAAATTAAGGATGAGTAGTTGGTTCACTTAGTCATGAATAACTTACCTCCTTAATATAGTATGTTTCTAGTGAATTGTAATATGGTAAAGGATAAATAGACGTTAGATGAACTGATTTCTCAGTGTATCCAAGAGGAGGAAAGGCTTAAAACACTATGTAAGGCACATAATGCTAATCTAATAACCTCAAGACATGGACATAATGGAAAAAAGGAAAAGGGAAAATGGTTTTAAAAAGGGATCCTCAGGTTCTTTGACTTGTAATTAACTTGGGAATTGATCGAGCAATAAGTCAGCTAAAAAGGATAATTGTTTCTTCTACAAGAAGTTGGGCCATCAGAAAAAAGACTGCATAGAGTAAAAGCAATGGCTCGTGAAGAAAGGTAATAATTCTATCTTGTTCTATTTTAAATCTAATCTAACTGTTGTGTCAGTAGATTCATGGTGGATAGATTCAGGTATAACTATTTACATTTGTACTTTTACGCAGGACTTGTTATAGAGTTGACTACCAACTAATGTGGAACAATCAACATCCATAGGCAACAATGTTAAAGTTGATATAGAGGCAATCAAAGTCTATAGGCTAGTGTTAGAGTCTGATCATTTATTGAATCTAATAGATATAATTTGTTTGCCTTTTATAAAGCGTAATTTGGTCTCTGTTTCTTTTTTAGATAAATTAGGATATTCTTTTAAATTTAAGAATAAAATATTAAGTATTTGCTTTGATTCGATTCTTATTGGTATTAACTTTATGGTGGACAATGTATATTACTTAGACTCCTAAGTGAAGACTAGATTATGAAAATTTCTCAATGTTGTGGCACAGGCGATTAGGCCATATCTTTCATTAGAGATTGGAAGGATAGTGCGGGAAGAAATTCTTCATTCACTAAACTTCTCTAACTATAAAGTATTCACAAATTATATGAAGGGTAAACATACTAGAATCAGAAAGAAATATGCAACTATGAGTGTAGGACTCTTAGAAGTGATACATATAGACATTTATGGTCCATTCCTTACAACATTTCGAAGTAGACACATAATTTTTCACTTTTATATGATTACTCCCATTTTGGGTACCTTTATCTTATAAATAAATAAAAACCATACTTCTTAAATGTTTTTAAAATCTATAAAGCCAAAGTTGAAAATCAACTCTATAGGAAGATTAAAGTCGTCAAGTCTGACCGTACCAGTGAATACTATGGTTAATATGATGAATCAGGTCGTAATCCAAGACTCTTTGTTACATACTTATAAGATTGTGGTATTGTCACTCAATAGACCATGTCTAGAACTCCAAAGTGGAATAGAGTAGCTGAAAGACGCAATCACACCTTTATAAACATGATGTGTAGCATGTTGAGGAATTTAACGTTGCCAGAATCTTTTGTGGGGTGATGTGACTAAAACCTATTGATTCTATTGTCCTTCTCACTCCATCGGGAATATTGTTGAGACTAGGAATGCTAATTCATTGAGGATACTGAAAAAAGTTGGACCACGCATATTAAGAACTTTATATTTGAGGAAAAGTGAATTATGACTCCCATCATGACCATTCCAAATCACATGGGTATAAATCCTATGGTTGAGCCTGTGATCACTGCAAATCACCATTGAACCTCCTATATAAACCACTGAGGAAGGAAATTAAAATCAAACTCAAGGGGTGAGCTATTAAGAATATCAGAAAAAAAGATGAAACCTATAATTCCAGATGATTACATCATATACTTACAGGAGCACGAATTTAATATAAGGGTGGTGATAGAACCCAAGGGTTGATAATCCCAAGTGAAAGGCTGTGATGCAGTAATAACTTAGTGAGACGGAGGTCAATCTACAAGGAAATTGGTGAGAATGCAATTAGAACTAATCAAGTTGTTTGGGTTTTTAATCCAGCTAAGTAAAGAGAGTTTAAAATAATTAATGAAAATAAATAAGGATCCAGGAATCCCTAATCAATAGAATTTGAACTTAATTTGTCTTATCGAGTTGATACTTCAACTAAAAATAGATTTCATACGTACTAGTTGAAAGATAAAACAATTGAATCAATCACAACATCCGATATAAATTAGAATCATGATAGGGTTAAGCTTTCATGAAGATCTAGGTAATCAATCATATGGAATCAAAATCATCTAATATACCCGAGGCGACAATGAATTATTCAATTTTACATATTGATTCCTTCTCCAATCTAGGAACTTAATAACATTCAAATACAATTCAACATTTAAAAGTAAATAACTTTCATAAATAAATAAATAAATAAATAAATAGAGAGTTAAATATCAATTATCTATCAAAAGGTTTATCCCTTGGTCTTAGTTAAGAAATTAACCAAACATAACTAGTATCTTAAATAAATAAATAAAATATTCAAACTAGGGAGGACGGATTGATGAAGAACGTCGCCATAAGAGCTTCTCCTCACTTGAAATCATTTCTTAAACCCTAACTTGATACCTAAACATGTTCTAAGAACTCCTATTTATAAGAATTGTAAGTCATCTTACGCACTTCCTCAGAAAAATCACAAACCGACATTGAATTTACGTGTCCGCACGCACTGTCGACGGGTCTTCGATGGCATCGAGCTCCCATCGAACCTCTATGGATGACATCAAAGATCTCCTCAAGGGATCAAGTAGGAACACGAAAACTGTCCAATGATGATTTTTCAAATTTTGTAAATCTGTCGATGGCATCAAAGATCCTTCAATGACATCGAGTATGAACATAGATTTTGTCCAGTAAGCTTCTGAGAAATTCGAAAAATCCATAATTTATACCTGATGGCATAGAAGTCTTATCGAAGTTCACTCGATGGCATCGAAGATCACTTGTTGGGATCGAAAACCTTTGAACTTCTTCTGATCTTCATTAGATTTCAATTTCTTCCACCACCTCGGTACTTGATTTATTTTTTTTACATCTTTAGCTCTCCAATTTCTTATTTCATTCATCCAAATCTTCAATTATTGAACATAACAACTTTAAGCTTTAATTCCATCACTTTAGGCTGGATTTCATCATTGGTTTCTGAATTACCTCGGATATATAATATATTCATTAATAAATTGATTTATTCAATTGAAGGCATAGAAACTAGTGTAATTGAGAGGATAAATACACAATATTTACGCTTGATTCAATTGAATATATGTTGGACATGTAAGATTGTCCAATGAAAGAATATTTTGGTGACACAAATTATACATGATACGACACATTAGCTGAATAGTCTTGATCATTAAAATTGGGCCCGGATTAGCTAGATTATCTAAAGACATATATCATATAGAATTATAGATTGCATGTGTATGAACCACGATGCTCTTTTAAAGTATTAAAAGGTTGCCTATAAGTGCAAGCTTACAAGAGAATAAACCCATAAGCAATTAGGATAGATGATTCTAACCGACATTAAAAAAATAACACACAACTATCCTTTGTCTTTTTCTTTTTATTTTATTTATTTTTAATTTCTACCGTAAATATCCAAACAGTAACACATGTCCAGCTCATAGAGATCAACAAAACTCTTTCATATAAGATCTCTAATTTTATTTTATTTTTAATTTTAAAATTAAAATAGTTATAACTACCTCCTTTCTTCATCTTCTTTCAATTGCTAACAACTGATGGTAATCGTTGCCAACACATAAATGATTTCATTTGCACCCAACATATCTTCTTTATCTTTCCATTGTCCTCTTTGTACCACATCCACCATTATTATTAGAGATATAATGTATTGGTCACAACCTGACTCGAATGTTGGATCATATCATGTATAGAACTTTTGGAGGATTATAGGATTGACAAAAGACGTTGTGCTCAAAATAGCAGATAATTACAAATGGGGCAACGGATTAAGATCTTGTAAATCATATTCAACAACTTCCATACCACAACATGATTATCTAGACCATTCATCTAACAATTCCCACCATAAACAAGATATATCAATATTTATGATACCGTAGATTACACTATGTCCTAAAAAAGTTAAAAACTACAGGCTAAAAAGAACTTTCAAATGCAATTTCACATGAAAGTTGTGCATGCTGAGGATATTTGATCGGTCAGATTTTTTCTTTGTGTGTTGCATTTGATGAAGATAGTGTTCGTGTGTACAATACCATCATTGGTTTACATGATTCCCACAATTTATGTTTTAAAGATTCTCCGTGAAAGTGGCTCTCCTTTGTTTATGCATGCATGGTGGTTGAAAAAGTTCCTGATACTTATGTCCCACCCTGATATCCCTAGTTTTAAATAAATCCGGGATCAATCCTCATTGTATAAAGATGGTGAATATTAGTGGATACCTACTTAGTGTGGCGCCACATACGACTTAATCTTGTTGTGTGTGATATCTGGCGTTGTCATTGACATAAACATAAAAACAATCAATAGGTTATAGCACCAGTGCATAACTTTAAGACTTTTAGATAATTTGCACAGGTGGTCCAGAGAATACGTACAACAAATATGTATAAGATCCTAACCATTAGATGGTATATGAGGGTTTCAGATTATATGGGCCATGACTCACAAATCAGGTTGGTGTGGTTTCCTTTTAAGCTATTCCAACAAGATAAATGTAATCATAATTTTTAAATAGTTTTTCAAACAAATTCGATTTCAAGATTATTGGGATATGGAGTTTAAAAAACTATGTAAATAAAATAAATTTAAATTGAGAAAAAGAGAAAACTTATCGGTTTATATAAGTCGAGGCGTGACGTCAGTCACTCGGCTTGAAATCGAATTTGCTCCCCTTGGACAGCGTCCCAAGTGCAACAGGTTTCCAGATCAATCGACCTCCAGGATACAACTAATATGACCCGGTCCCAGCGGTGCACTCACTATACACGGGCTAGAACCACTTTGTAGTTTTAACCCGAACTAGAAAACACTTAAACTATACTTTTAACATAAAACAAACTTTTTTTTTTTTTTTACTTTTATAAAACAGATGAGAGAAAGTTTATTTATAGACTTTGTAAAGACACCCTTTCACAAAGGGTTGTGACTATTGAGTTTAAACCTAAGTAGTGCGACCCTTAGGCTTCAAAAGACAAAACTTTTCAAAACAAAATATAAAAGGATGCAACCTTTCAGAGTTAAGTGAAAAGACACATCCATAGGGCACGTATGGCCACAGTCATAACCTGTCCCAATGGATATTTTGAAATAATAAGTTATTTTAAAATAATTTAAAATACAACAAACACTTGGTTACAAATTTTTGACCCATTAACTTTCCAATATTGGGGCCCACCTTCTTAGTAGACTAAATTAATTTTAGAAAAAACATGATTAAACCAACTGGTAGAAGGATTTGATCTTGGACGTATGCGCCACTACAGTACACGTGTGAAGGTGTAATGCTCTACACTTGAATGCAATTACAAATCATCCAATAAGAGAAGTGAAAATGACTGTTGAACCTAAGCACTAAAAAAAAAAAAAAAAAAGAGTAAATTTGATAAATTAATTTTTTAATTAACTATTAAGTAGTTAACCAAATACACTAAAGCCTAAAAAATAAAACTTTTTAATAAAGGTAAACAGGTCCCTGTACAAGGGTGCAGATTCAGTCAAGCTAAGGTAATGTTAAGTTCCATCAAACTATGATGTGGCATCATTTTATTGGCTTGTCATATACTTAATTATCAGATAGGGCCCATTAACTTCCACTAAGTTGTTGGTCAAGCACGGTGGACAACCTTTTCAAAGTTGGTGGGCCTCTTGATGATATTTTAAAAGTTGGTGGTTCCCACTCTCAGGACCAATGAAATGATGCCCCGTCTCAGCCAGACGGGACTGAGACAGTGGCTTGACACAATATGGTTCGTAACCTTACACATTCCACTTGCAGCCGCTGACGACTTACCTTCCCTGTTACGTACGGTATAATACGCTGTATTCTCTCATTTCCCGGCAGGCTCTTCTTCTGGGGCCCACATGTAGAAACGTCCTCATGATCGATGTGCTCCATCTACGGGACTCACTCTCAAAGACGAATTTGACCGTTGATTTTAGAGTTGAACTTGAACTATCTAAAAAGCTTCCTATTCAAGGCCTATACTGAGATACACGTATGGATAATCAGAACCACACTTCTAGTTGCACAGAGATGGACGGCTATCGTCTACTCCTCTACATGTGGGCCCCACGCGGCAATGCCAGTGCAACTAACGCGTAGAAGCCATCGTGACTTTTGGATGACCCTCTCTTTCTCTTTACTTTGCATGGAAGTAGTCCATAGAAACTTCCCTATCATACGTTCCTAAAGCATCAGTAGTGTCCTGATACAGCTATTCTGGACAAGTGAAACCATATTTAGTTGATCTAGACCGTTGATCTGATGGAAACTATCATAGATGGAAATTAACCCAAAACTCCCACAAATTAAGAGATCTGTGCACCCAATTGTAGCATTGTTTTTCCTGGGCCGTTGATCCAAGTCTCTGTGGGATACCGATCAAAATTATATGAAACTTCTAATCTGGTATGTTACTGGGGAATCCCCCAACTAAGACACTAAGGGTCCATCAGATCAACAGATTGGATTAGTTAGAAAGTGGGCCCCACTGGTGCATCAGGAGCGTGCATACCGTTGTTGAAACAGCAGTTGCTTGCCATACAAGTTTTCCAGATGAAGGCCACTGCTGCAGCACCAAAAAAGGAGGATGTCATCATCATATTCAAATTTCTGAAGGTGGCCCACCCCTGGTGGATTAAAGATGGTACGCATGTCACATTCATGATTACGTACAGTACTTTGTATACCCAAAATGCCCTACCTTTTATTTGCTTTTTACCTTTTCATACCTGAACATGTGCATGTTGATCTGCTTCGTTCATCATGTGGGCCACCCTTGATGAACTAGACCCAAAATCACGCTGATTGTGAAACAAAAAAAAAAAAAAAAAAAAAAAAAAGTGCAATTGTTAAATACATTCAACGGTGGGCACGTGGGGTAATGGTTAGCTGATCACACCCGTCAAACTAATGGCCCACCATGGATGGTGGGGATTCTTAAAATTTCCAGATTCGATGATCTTATTTATTCAATACGTGGTCTGGATGTCTGGACCATCGATATATTTTCTCATTCGTGTATTATGTGGACCATTTATCAATGAATGGAATTTACCAACTTGGTTACATTTGTAGTCGCACCCCTCGATTAGGTGTGCCATCATTTCGACCGTTGGATGACTTAAACATGGCCCAACTTGCACAAACTGTCGCATCAGGACGGTATAATTTCTATGTCAACCAACGGCAGGTCCAGTAGGTCAGTTTTGCTACTAACTTGAGAAGGATATCAGAGCTGACCCAAGCTTAGCACATCCATACCATCAATGTGTACCATGGTTTCTGTCCCAACCCGGCACTAAAATTCTCTAACTAATTTGTGTGTGTTTGTGGTCCATCCAGAGCATAAAGTCTTTTTAGCACATGATTCAAACTTTTTGGAACATGGGGCAACTTGAATTAAACTATGGTCTACCCGGGGTATTATTATCCTTGTGTTGATTGAGAGTAACTATGACAGGGTTGTACATGTGGCATCGCTCGTGCAGAAACAGGTTTAAACAGTTCGATGACTTTTTCTAACTACCATATGAGAAATGGTCAGGAAAGAATGTTATTTGATGTGTATGGGTGTGAATGTCTTAAAGAGGTACATTGGTATCTCTTCGAGAAGAACTTCATGATCATTTAATTTCTATAAATCCTATTTACTATAATTCATAAAGATATTATATTCTCTCTATTTTCCAAATAAATCATCCATAGTTTTTAAAAGAAGTACTCTAGAATTTGATCTTAAATGTACAAATTTTCTTATGTTTATTCAAAACTTTTTAAAAAAGCTAGTAATATCAAAGAATCTTATTAAATGTCATCACCATCTCTTAGAGATATATTCAACACTTAAATGTACAAATTTTCTTGTTGAAATTTGAATTGAGAGTTCATTGTATCCTTAAGATAATTTGGATATTTGGAAGCTAAAAGAATTCTTTATAGTTATATTGATTCTAGAATCTTTCATAGCTCTCTATAAATATAGGGAGAGCCTCATTATGTACATAACATACATCAACAACAAAGAGTGAGTTCAAGAGTGAAGGCAAGGTGTCCAAGTATTAAGAGTTCAAAAGAGTTTTTCCTTGTGAGAAATTGACTATTAAAAGTGATAGCATTAGTGTTGAACCCGATAGAACGGATTGTCTCATTATCTTTTTCCCCTATTCCCATTGTGTTCTAGATTGTTATTTATTCAACAAATGAAACACACATTTAAAATTTCAAGATTGTGTAACCCACTTTTATTGTTATTAAAATTTTCTTCAATCAACATCTTTTTTCAAAATTCTCAATATTTCCTTCAAGGATGACGATACACCCAAGATGGCATGGGACACTTTTGCAAAAAACAAATGATGCTCGACTTCAATATTTGGAGAATGAGTTAATGTTCACAAGGAGATTTAAGTCTAAAATAAGCGAATACTTTATAAAGTTAAACTCTCGAGTTGGAGAATTTGCTGGTCAATCAAGAAAATTTATGCAAACAAATGGTCAGAGTGTCAATAACAAGCTAGAAGCAGATTTAATTGGGGATCCTAAATCAAATATCAACATCATGGGTTGAAGCCCAAGTATAATGTTTTTATCTCAACCTATCATAATTTTTGTTAAGATCAAAATTGCTAGTTATATTTCCTGCTAATTCTCTTTTTAAAAAATACCAGAATTATCATATGATGCTTTTGTTTCAACCTTATTTAGTTCATTAATATTATCTTCTAAATTGAATTCAGTAATTTCATCTTCAAGAAATTCATTTGCTTCACAATTACATATATATAAGCCTTCAACAATAGCATGAGACGGATGAAATAGCCTTTGCCTACGCTTTCCAATTAAGGAGCTATCGAACATTACTTGATAAAAGTTAAAAATAAATAAATAAATCAAGTGATGGATGAACTAAATTCTCCATGTCTAAACATTTTGACACCCCATCTTTTTCAAATCTGTAAGAGCTTTTTTAGTTATCATTTTTCATATATTCCTTAACAATCACTTCTTGGCATTGCGACCTTGTTTCTATTAATAACTTTTCAAAGGCCAATATCTTTGGAGGTACACATGTACTTTGGTTCTCCAAGTTATTTAATTAGATAGTATTAACTTTTCCATCGTTGCACCGATAAACATCTTTATTAAAATTTAATTTCAGGAGAAGGTACGAAAGGAGCAATTTGAATAATCTGGTTGAAGTATATTCGAAAAAGCTCACCCCCTTTACTACTTGAATACACAATTGACTTGCACAGAAGAGGACAAAGGAGTCCTGAGCAGCTACATACTGGGACCCTTCGATGCCATGTAAGTCAATAGCACAGCAAAACGGAATCTGGGTCTAAGAATGGTATTAGAGTTTTCAGGGTGAGAATGTGTGTGTACCTTTCACCTTGAGGTGCCTCCCATTTATAGGGGAGATGTGATCCCGTGATTTCGGGATCCTTTCCTAGTTTGTAGGGGATTGGCTATTATCTGTAACGATCCCAAGATCTTAGATCTCCTAGATTTCTGGGATCGGGAATCATCTTCTGTAACGCCTTGAAAATTGGGGGTCGTGCATATGCTCGGCTCCTAAGTTCTCGGGTATCACTTATAATTGATTTTACAAATTTGCATTTAATTAGACTTAAATGCGAAAAAGCATCAAGACATAAAATGAAGTTAAGTTCGCGATGCACCAAGAAAATGAATTATAAATTCAGACATATTACACGAAAGAAACTTGAAAGCAATACTAAGTTGGAACATGAAGCAACTAATCACAACTAGTTTCTTGGAATGAAAGAAAGATCAAGACAAGGATATACAGTAGCAATACTAAAAGAATATAAATGGGTCGCACAAGGCGTTGCCCAACAAAAGCATAAAAAGAATCATATGTCCAAAAAAATGGTGTGCTGAGCCCACTACTCAACAATCTAAAATCCAGTCTCCTAAGCCGATGGAGAACCACCCATCAACTGGAAGTAGGACAGCTCATCCTCTTCATCGAGACTAGTTAGTGTTGTAAAACATACGCTTGTTGTGTACAAGTATTCGCCAAGCTCCTCGTACTCTGTGTCACTTGCATCTACGAGAGTAACCCACTTTTATTGTTGTTCGGTTCAATGTTTTTCAAAAAAATACCATCCCAAAGTGGGAGTGAGTGATCAACTCAGTGGGTGCTATTAGTCTTGGGTTGTAACAAGTAACAATTACATTATGAACTTAATGAAAGGCAATCATTCATAAATACATAAGTAATCTTGTTACTACATGTGCATGGTAGATGATATGATACATGCCCTCGCCACAACACTCCCTCAAGCGACTCCGTCTAACAATCGGGTATGAACAATACTCTCTCATTGCGACCTCAACTGCCGAGTCGCCAACCTAGTTAGTGTGATGTGATGGTAGTGTTAGCCAAGTTCTTAATTAATTTCATTCATCCAGCAGGTTGGAGAAATTGATACACCCCACGTATCAATGTCCTCAACTGGTTACGATGTCAAAACCCCTCAACATGCGAGGTCAGGGCACCGCTATCCTTGATCCCGTCGGGTTCCTCATCCCCGACTTCAAGCACATGGGAAATGTTGAGAAAAGTGATCGCTCATGGTCACTATGAGGAGGCTCGAAACACATCTAATCTTGTTACCAATATGCGATGATATGATGCAGCCCTCACCACGACATCTCAGACACAGTGTCTCATTCCACCATGCCCGGCTCACGAGTTGGTGGATTGGCTTCAAATGGTTAGCAATGGGATCCAATGGTTTAAGGGTGTTCCAGGTTCCACACATATGTGAGCAAACAGGGTTAACAGACAAGGTTGGCCAGTAAGTAGACTAGATCGCACGAGTTTAGGCAAGCACGTGACGGACGACATCGGGTACGAGCGACCCACGTAGTCGAACTACTGTCGCCTATACACACCCATCCAAATTCATGGGTTTAGTCTCAGGATAGTCCTACCAACGGGACTACCGTATCTCTCTTCAAATTCCTGACCAACCCAAGGGTTTTGATGGTAGTTCATACCATGTCAATAATCAGGGTTATCAACTAGCATAAGTAATAGCATGCATTCATATTTTCCAACATAGAATCTCAAATTTCTCTACAAGCAAAGCTAATCATGTTGTGAACTAAAGGTGCATGTGTATTGTGTGGGTTAGTGAAGAAGCTAAGCATTTCATACATCGTAGGAATACAATGCACGAGGGTTAATGAATCATACATGCTATAAGAAACGTCATACACGGATCAATAAGACATGAACATGCAAACATTAAATTTCTACCCAAACATAAGAGAGGCAACAAACATGCTATAAAGAACATCACATACATGAATCAACAAGACATGAATATGCAAACATTAAATTTCTACCCCAAACATAAGAGAGGCAACAAACATGCTACAAGGAACATCACACACGAATCAACAAGACATGAATATGCAAACATTAAATTTCTACTCAAACATGTGAGCAACAACAATATTCCATAACTACTCCATGTTGATTGAAAGGATCAAAGGTAAAGTTCTTCCTAGGTATTCTCTAGATCCTCCAAATACATCATCAAAGTAATCAAATTCATTAGACTCATAATAAAATTGGTGTTAGGCCACCTAAGGATAATAGTCCGTGCATTAAGAGGAGATTTCCATTCTTTGAGATCTTAGGGTTTGGGGATTTGGGTAAACCGCCAATTCCTAAATCAAAATCAAGAAAGACAACATTAATGCCTAGAAATCTACACTAGGTTGCTCTATTGAAGAGAAAATATACCATTCTTATCTCCGCTTCTTGGCATGGGTGGGTTTGGTGAAGGTTTTGTAGTAGCCGCCGGTTTGGTTGAGGAAATATCAGCCCTACAAGTATCAAGATTTTCCTCACCCACACAAACACTCTCTCCCTTGTTCACTCTCCCTTCCTCTCTTCTTCCTTTTTTCTTTCTCCCTTTTCTCTCTTCTCTCTTTCCTTTCTCTAGGACAAATTCGTATGGAGAGAGGGGTGCCCAAAAGAAGCCCCTTTTATAATGTCAGATTTGGTGCAAATGGCCCTAAGTGTTGGGTTTTTACTATACTAGCCCTATGGGAGAGTCTTTCTAACCTATAGGGCCCATTACGGGGTGTACATATTGATATACACCATAGGATAGTTAGCCCTAATAATGATCTACATATGGACATGATTGGCCCACCATTTGGATATGCCAATCGACGGATATGATTAGAAGTCTGTTCAACGGTCACCGATAGTCGATCGGGGTCGTGGCTATACGGATATGAGTAGGAAAATATCCTTACTCCATGAGTAAAGTTTGGTCATAAACTGACTATCTGAAATTCTCAACTTTGCATAAGAGTGGACGACCTAATTCACTTAAGTTTCAATTCATTTCTTTAGAGTATTTGCACTTCTCATGCACTCGTCCTTTAGCTCAAGTCGAGTGGTTCTGGATAGCACCCAGGTCCGACTCCCGTGATGGACATTAAGCCCAATAAGACGATCATTATCTTATAGTTTTGGAACTAGTGACCCACCAACGAGCGGTCTAGAGCTTGTTCAGGAAATCGGGGCATTTTTGGAATGAATTAAGTATTGAGATTTCTCGTGGGCAATGATTAGGGTTAGCATTAACTATGTCCATAGTGTGGCCTATTTATAGGTAGTGAAAGTGAAGATTTGGTCATGTTTACTCTAAACCGTCGATTTTAGGCTAAAAGAGTAACGGGATTGATTGGTCTATTAGTCAAGATCCAGGCCTTATCTGACTCGGTCTCGGTTAGATCTTTAATTTAGTCATGATTGTCTTGATTAGTTAGCGATGGGTCGGTTAGATTTGGGTCCTATGTGAGTAAATCATGGGGTTACACCTGATGCTCAAGTGATCAGACGGATTCGTTGGCTTTCTACGGTTGAATAATCAGACTTGTGCGGTTCTTTACTAGTACCACCCCTGTATAAACTAACATTAAGTGCTAATGGTCATTAAGTGATATTATAAGTTAATCAATAAAAAAAATTTTAAGGATCTTTAGAAATCCAAAATAGTGAAAATCCAGGACGTTACATCTTCTGAAGATCTGAGAAGGAAAATCTTTGATGTCGAGCCAAAGACTTGAGGTTCGGACGTGATGTTTGGTCGTACATAGATTTTTCTCGCAACCCCAGCTTATCCAAGGGGCTCATGCCAATCGGTATTTGCATCGACTGCTTCAGGCTCAACCAATAAAGGTCGCGCCTCACTTGGCTGGGGCGCAACTGTTCTTGAATTGACTTAGTTGTCGATCAAAGATTGTCCTGTGGCCGACCTAGACATTCGGTCGGACTAGGGTCGACTCATGATGTGGCTAGCTCGGATTCGATCCATAGCCGACCCATGATCTAGGTGCACAATGCGGCCACTGTGGGGCTTTGAGTGTCCTCGGGGCTGTATCAGTCTCCTCGGAGGCCTCGCCTCTCGACTCGGTGGACATGTGGGCCTCAGTCAGGCTCGATGCCTTAGGGACTGGGCCATGTCGATAGAATTGGTCCATTCCATAAGCCGACTTATCGACTTAGATTTTCTCCCCAACAATCTCTAACACCTCTTTTGTAGCACCCAATACTATCAAATCTAAACTTTCAAATTCTCAAATTACTAATTTGTAAGTCTAAGATGCATATCAAGAATGATTTTAAAAACTAGATTCAAATGTCATTGACATGTATGAAAACTGCCACATATTGAAAAATGCTTCTTCTTTCATTTGTCACTTTTTCACCAAAAACCTTTTTCACCATAGCTCTGATACCACTTGTAGGCCCTTTGGAGCGGATTCTAAAATCTTAAATCTACCTTAATCACTCCTTAATCAACAAAGTGGCAATAAAAAAATATATAAAGAGAAGGTGAAAGCAAAATCCACTACTCTTTAAAGATCATTCACCTTTGATAAAAAAAAAAAAATTAATTAATTAATTAATTAAAAAATTAAAAAATTAAAAAAAAAGGGCTCTCTTTTTCATATTTTCTCAACTACTTAAATATCATGCAATGAATAAACTATTAATAATATAGACTTACTTAACAACCAAGACTTCTAGCCATATCTGCTTGCAAAACCCTAAATAAACAATTCCTGTAATGTAGGACATAGAAATATGCATATACACGTTTGAATGTGGCATTGGAAAGTGCTATTTGCGAACTTCCAACAGGATTAACGGTCAACTCAAACCAACTTCACGAGCGAGCCCAAAGTCGACCCAACCCAAGCTACCCAATTCAAGGCATGCTCAATCTACACCATTCTGATTTGGACAGGTTTAATAAATTTGTGTCTATTTAACAACTTTCAACTAGTAAACTAATACATAAAATTAAAAATTTTTTAAAATAATTAAAAAACTTCATCATCCAATAATCTAGTCAACCATGCTTTGATTAGTAATATAAAATGAGCATTGCTCGAGAATCGTGATTCATTTTGAGCTTAAAATTTGATTCAAGACACTGAGGATTTCCCTTTTAATGTACAATTTTCATTTAAAGATGGTGATGGTTGAGATCATCCATTGAGGGCATCTTTGTTCTCATGGTCCGCATAGCGCATTGTCCACAAAATGGGCAGTTCTGATCTTTGGATAACCCAACTTAGGGGCCAAGGTTGGTTTTGATCATCACCCCTATTTTCATGAATGAACAATTCTAATAATGAGCCCTATTATCATATAGCATCCATAGAATCGACGGTTCTGATTATTAATTATGTCTTTCATGTAGGCCATGATTTTATGTTTATATTTAATATGTTAGTCACAGCTCACATATATATGTATTACATATGAGCTCAAGTCCAGGTTGAGTTCGGTTTGCCTAATGCTTTAACCCAAGCTTGACTAAAATTGGATAAGGGTTAAATTTGATGATTTTCAACGAGAGAGAAACTCAACCACGACAACTTAGACCAATGCAAATTGTGCATTGACACTAGAGCTAGGCATGGGACGACTCGACTTGGCAAACTTGATTCGTTTGATTTGATTCGAACCAAGTGGGGTGAGTCGATCCGAATCGAATTGACTTTTCCGAATCCGAACTCAAATCGAGTCGAGTTCGAGTCACCTGGTAACTCGACTCGACTTGTCCCGAAATCCAACTTAGTACTGACTCGACTCCATCTAAAACTCGACTCGTACATATATATTAAAAAAAAAAACTAGGTTTTGAGTTGATGGAGATGTTGCAATTATGGCAAGTGAATCTAGGTTTTGAGTTGTGATTTTAGCCCATGGATACCCACTGCACTCGACCCGACTCGGTGCCGAATTGACCCGAATCAGTACTTGTGACTAGGTCAAACTCAGTGCAAATTAGTCCATGCCGAACCTGGACTCAGATCGGGTCAGGCATGCTGGACTGGGTACCTAGCCAAGTCGAGTTCGGGTCAAGCCTATTCCAAAATTGGATCGAGCCAGGTCAGCCCTAACTCAGTCCGACTCGACACGGTGCCAAGCTCTAATTGACATAACGAGTAGCAACTATTGGACGGTGATCTGTGGGCCTCACAACAAAATATGTGTTTTATCCCATTATTTTAAAACATGATCTAAAAAATGAGTCCAATCCAAATCTATGATCTAAAAAATGAATCGAATCCAAATCTCAGATGGCCACATAATAGGAAAACAATAGTATTTGAACTCTGGTCATTAAAAACTTCCTCAAGCTCATTTTAGTGTTTATTTGTCATTTTAATAAGTTATTGCCATTCAACAAGTTAATTAAGTCACACCAACCTAAACGAAGGGAAAACACAAATATCAAACGTGATTTAAAGCTTTTATGGCCACAGGAAGTTTATATATATATATATATATATATATATATATATATATATATATATATATATATATATATATATATATATATATAGGAACAAATCTCATATATCACAGTGGGGCCCACAAAGCAGCACATGTAGAAACTCGCTATTGGTAGTGTCAGCGGGCAAGCCGTGTCCGACCCGCGGCCAATTCAACTGAGGAAATTGCATCCTTGATTCCAGGTAGTTAAACTAGGACTCTTCGGCAATGTTTGGGAAACGCAGGAACAGAAAAAACCTCCAACCCCACGCCTATCCCTCTGCAAACGCACCACTACAAAACTGTCGGCCATATCATAGTGGCTCCGAAGGTTCCATAAATTGGGTATCAACGGCGCCTTTCAATCTCCTTTATTGGTAGAACATAGACCTATCAGATTAACGGTCGCGGATACACGTGCTACTGTTAGATATTGGCCCACTAATGTGAATTTAGTGAAGCCCAAGAAACCAAACTTCAGCGAGGCCGTGAGCTGGGGCCACTCCCCTGTATGTCGGTGTATGTGGACTACACCTCTGAAAACAGTCGTGATTGGACGCCCGACATTAAAAGATTCTTAGTGATATTTATTTTCCATCTAATCTGTTGATAAACACAGGTATCGATGAAGGGAAAATAAAAATATCAGCTTCATCTAAAACTTCTATGGCTTACCAGGATTCAATCACCCTGATATGGTTCAATCTCGTATAATTTTAGACCCAAGAGTTCAAATGAGCTGATAAACATGCATCAAGTGGGCTCCACGGTCATACATATTACTAAGTCGGTTCAAATTTGTAAAAGCCAAGTACATACTCGACCTGGGTCATCTCTAACCGCCATGCGTCGCCCAATCAAATAACGCCAAACATCATGTCACCGTGAACGTTGCGGACGCGGATTTCCTACGAAAGAGAAAGTTCCTGCGCAAGGATGATGGGTGGGGCCCACTACCATGTTTGTAGGAAATATAATCCGTTCATCCGTTTGGAGAGCTCATTTTAGGACAAGCCACAAAAAATGAGGTGGATCCAAAACTCAATTGGGCCACACCAGAGGAAAGAGTGAGGATTCACTGAGAACCGTTGAAACATTTTTATGACCATAAAAGATTTTTCTTCAGGTTAATTTTTTGTATTTTCATTTCATCTATGTGGTAATGACCTTATAAACGGTTCGGATGGTATATAAACATCAAGGTGGATCTCAGGAAAGTTTCAACGGTAGGTATTTCTTTTCCCAATTTTCCTTCTGGTGTGGCCCAATTGAGCTTTGGATCCACCTCATTTTTGGTGTCTTGTCCTAAAATGAGCTCTCTAAACGGATGAACGGAGTATATTTCCTACAAACATGGTGGTGGGCCCACCCATCATCCTTGCGCAGGAACTTCCTGCGAAAGGCTTTCGCATCCGAACGTTGCAGTGTAACCTTCGCCATGCATTCCGAGACGGACGCGGATTGGCTACTCCCCCTGACACCAGCCCCGGAGCTGGTGGTCGGTGCTCTGTGGGCCCACCATGATGTATGTGTTTCATCCATTCCATTCATCCATTTTTAAAGATCATTTTAGGGCTTGATACCAAAAATGAGGTATATCCCAGTCTCAAGTGGACCACATTACAGGAAACAGTGTTTAATGAACTTCGACCATTAAAAACTTTTTGGGGGCCATAAAAGTATTGGATGAAGTTGATATTTGTTTTATCCCTTCATCTGGGTTTTTATAACCTAATCAACGGATTGGATGTCAAATAAACAGTACATCAGGCCTTAGGAGGATTTAAATGATGGATATCCACTCACTATTTTTTTTCCTGTGGTGTGATCCACTTGAGATTTATGTCCCTCCCATTTTTGGTACCAAGCCCTAAAATGATCTTTAAAAATGGATGAACGGAATGGATGAAACACGTACATCATGGTGGGGCCCACAGAGCACCGACCACCAGCTCCGGGGCTGGTGTCAGGGGGAGTAGCCAATCCGCGTCCTTCCGAGACGCGGAAGCGAGTTGCTCCGAACCTCGTTCGGACAGTAATCCGTCCGACAGATCTTCTGTGGAGCTCACCATTATGTATATCTTTATACACGCCGTCCAAACATTTTCTCAAATCATTATACGATACTAACCCGAAATTGAAGATGATCCAAATCTCAAATGAACCACAATAAATAGTCAGCTTAATTGGATTAACGTCAACTGTCATCACTGGTGTGGCCCATTTAATCATTGGAACTGCTTTATTTTTCTATTATTTTCTTAAAATGATCTTAAAAATATATGGACAGCCTGGATTAACAACAGATGCATCAAGATAGCCCCAAAGAAGCTCTGGTCCGACGGTTTATTGTCCGACCGAGTTCAGACCCTCGAATGCGTGTCGGGGTGGCATCGTACTCACATATAAGTGACGCGGGGTAAGCGAATGCCTGTGCCGCCTGCAACAAAAAGTTCCTGTGTTCTGAAGCTTTGTGGGGGCACATAGAGATTCCTGTGATAAATCCACTCCATTGATCAGTTTCTAAAAATCACAAAAGCACATTAATTAAAGAATGAGGATTACCAGAAACTCAGGTGGGTCACACTTCATGAAACACTGAGAACGAAAACTTCCACCGTTGAAGCTATTATGGAACTGACCATGATGTTATATGAAATGAAAACCTTTTATAGTTTTATTATCACTCAGATAAACTGTAAAACAAATGTCGTCTTGATTTACAACTTATGTGGGCCCCACAGTTTCCATTGGTGGACGTTCGTTCAATGGCCGTTATTGTGTCCGGTGTTTACCAATTGAGCTTATAATATTCCTGATTTTTGGATTCCTTTCCTTCTGTAATGCTTAGAAACTGCTGGACGGGGTGGATTCATTGCGAGCATCTCTATGGCCCCGCGCAACTTCCGACCCCAGCAACTTCCCCTGAAATGGCAAAGGCAATTCACCCCCCTCCAAATGCAGTCCGTTCATTTCGCAGTAATAAATGGGTGCACACGGTTCGGTTTACTCCGGTTCCCCTTGAACCGTTACAGGATTTTCGGAATTGGAGACCATAGCACCCTAGAACCGAACTAGAACGGACCGTGAAAACCTGCTCGGTTCCGGATCAGTCCAACAGTTCTGGGCTTTTTATAATCGGGCTCAATTGTATGTTTTATTTTATAATTTAGCCCATATCTATTTGTGTTGTGATCCACTTGATGAATAATTTAGATATTATATATGGTGTGAAAAAATATATTTATGAAAACAAGTAAAGGATGCATTGTAAACCATAAATCATGAGTCAAATATACAACTAAAATATATTGTAAACTTAGGGCTTGTTTGATTTTCCAGTGCACTGGTAAATACCAGGAAAAGAGTAATAATTATTTGCCTACATATTGCATCTGATTTAACTACTTACTTTTTTGACACGCAAACCAAAAATATTATAAAATACATGTGGGTCATCCTGTGATGCATTTCACTTATCCACACCATTCATCCATTATGCCTTTGAATTTATAGTATGAGCAAAAAAATGAGTTATATCCAAAACTCAAGTGGACCACACCATATAAAAACATGAATCAAATACTTACCATTAAAAACTTTGTGAGGCCACAATTTCTTTTGGTGTGAGCCACCTGAGTGTTGGATCATCCTCATTTTTTGGCTCATGCCTCAAAATATTGTGGTAAAACGTATGAACGGAATTGATATATCATATACCTTACCTTGAGGTTCAAAAATTTTAAATAACTATTTTGAATCGGTTTCCAATGCAGAAGCTTCCCCAGATTTTCAAATGCATAAAATGGCAATAATTATCCATTTCCTGAGTATTTACCCAAGCTCTTGAAAATCAAACAGGCCCTTATAGTTCCGGGTTCGATTCCATGAATAGGATCTACAATTCGGTTTCACAGTTCAGATCACTATTCGGTTCGATTCTACATACTCAGAACAGAATCAAACTGAATTAAATGGTTCTTTAATTTTTGGAACTGAAATCAGAACTGGTGCCCTCTAGAACTGGACCAAACCGGACCGTTTGGTCGGTTCCGGTCCGGTTCCACCGGTTCGACGTGCGCTCCTGGTATAATAACCCAATAGTGGCATTCCCGTAGTTCTGAGAAAAAGAAGGAGTATTTTAGTAAACGAAACACGTGCCAGCCCGGCTAACAGTTATTTGCCAAGTGGCCGAGAGAACGTTGATTTACAGCCCACCGCTTTCGGGCCGTTTGGATATCCCGGCAACCCATGTTCCTAACCACAGTTAACAGATGTTATCTAATGGTAAGTCTGGTTAGGTTAACTTTCCCCATTCAATAAAACTCATTTTGAAATCTGCAGGATTATCGAAAATGGTAGTCCACTCATGATTATCAAATCCACCTTTCGGTGGGCCTACAATATGAATGATCCACTAAATAGAGTAGCAACTACAAATTTTTAATATTGAAAATTTTGCAAAAAAAAAAACAAACATGACCTTATTACTAAAATGATTTAAAAATCCCATTAATCATATGATACAATTATCTAAACCTATTTGAACTTTGCAAGATGATCCATCTAAGGTGGGCCTCACACATTTAACGGTTTAATTTTAGCGGTTGTATTCCACGTATGCAATTTCAAAGTTACCGAACTAATCATGAAGCCCAATTATGCCCCTCACGTACTACGTTCCTGCTTAGTCTCGCGGACTATTATACTAGACAAAACGTCCGTAACTGTCAAGAAATTCAAAATAAAAAACTGTAGTGTCGTTAACAAAAAGTGGGTGTAAATGTCAAAATTCTTTGATAGAAACACCCATAGCCGGCTCAAACTATTATAAATAAAGGGTTGGAGCAGCTCTAGGTTTGCCGAAATCAATTCTCAAAACCCTCTTCTCTCTCGCCTCCTGAAAAATGGCTGCCTCTTCTAGGACAAGATCCAGTGGCCCAGTTCTCCCAATATCAAGCAATCTCCACCGTTCGATCTCACCTTCTGGAAGATTCTCATCATCCGCCTCCACCTTCGCTTCCTCCTCTTCCACCTTCTCTTCCCACTCCACCTTCTTCCAACGTTCTGCTTCCCCGACACGTGTCAATCTCTGCGGCTCCACTCGCACCGTCCGATTCTCCATCGACGCCCGACCCACCTCCCCCAGCCGATCCTTCTCCGTCGATCGCGTCATCAAGAAGCCAGCCCCACCGCCTCAGCGCCGCACGTGCATGTG